>OZ007500.1:124348635-126967890 GCA_963931805.1 Microdon myrmicae | reverse complement strand
CGAGTGAAGAATGAGATCTCTTCAATAGAATTAGGAGAATGTCTTCCAGATCAGCTACTCGGCCAGCAGTACGCGTTCAAAAGTGAATCTGGCTCATGATATGCTGCTTATGCTCAAGTTGAGCCGGAACAGATGTGGTATCAGGGAGCTTTGAGTTCACTGCTAAATGTGCAGCAAGTAGATTCGCGTTCTCTATTGCACTGGTGACTGGTCTGTCATCGACTATTAGCAAAGGAATGGATGAGACGACCGACTTTTGGGTGTTTTTCACGATTGCCCAGATGTTTCT
The DNA here is from genome assembly GCA_963931805.1 of Microdon myrmicae. NCBI lineage: Eukaryota > Metazoa > Arthropoda > Insecta > Diptera > Syrphidae > Microdon > Microdon myrmicae. The sequence continues at coordinate 126,967,601 of OZ007500.1, read as the reverse complement.
ACTACCTGTGAGAGAGTGTAGTATTTTTTGTCTCACACTCTTGACATGCACGAACTTTGCATGTTGAATATGCACATTGCAGTCATATCTAGCTCTCTTAAATCTTTTCCGGTCGTCCTCAGTATTGTGTGATTAATACAACCGGAAGCTCAACTCCTTAGCCTTAATGGCTTCTCTGCACCCGGAATCGAACCACATATTTCCCTTGGGTTTGATACTCTTTACTCTGTGTGGAATAAAGGACCGCATAGCAAATAGAATTGTGTCTGTCAATGTGTCCGCTATAATGTCAACATCGTTATTGAGGAAAATTGATGAACAGTTTAACTTCCTAAAATAGTCGTTCAGACCTTTTCAGTTAGCTTTATCGTAGAACTATACCGTTGTTTTGGAAATTTTCTTTTTAACGTTGCTTTTGGTTAGAGCAAAATTACCTGACGCGACAGAATGGTCTGAAGTGTCCAAGGGCGAAGAGATTTCAATTGTGTTGGTTCGGGTGGGAGGTGAGAAACAAGTCGTGTGTTGGCGGAATGATCACCTATGTCTGGTACTCGTATTGGCTCATTGACGAGTTGAGTTGAACTATTTGAATCAGCAAAGAGCTGAACATACTGACCTTAAGGTGTTGTGCGTCCGAAGTGGCGAAACCATTGAAAGTTATGCACATTGAAATCACCCATAAAGACTTCAGTGTGTGGATATTGGGTCAAGATCCTATCGATAGAATCAGATAGAGCATCAAATTCGTTAAAGGATGCGTTTCTATCAGAGTTCGAGCTTCTATAAAAAAAAATGATGTATGACATGCTTACGGACGTGAAGTTTTAGCCCCGAGAAATAAAATTCTGGTTTGGAGCAGAGCTCATATTATGGCAGAAGGTGATAAACAATATTACTATTGCTATTATGTGGTCATATCACGATGTGGGAATAACAGAGGCACTAAGTAGGTCAAGACTGATTACCCCAGGCAAGGGTAAAGAATTGTTTACAGCCATCAAAGAAGCAAAGTGCGACTTTCAGTCGTCTTGTTCACCAACATACTGGCCTACTGATAGCAACAAAATTCCCGGCCTGATCGATTTCTTCATTTCGAAAGGAGTGGCATCGAATTAAATTTAAACGGATAGTACAGTTGATTTAACGCCCGACCATACTGCAGTACTACTAAGATTGAATGCAGCTGTTTCCAGAAAGAACACAAAACTAAATCTTACAATATATAGATTGGGCTCCTCGATAGTATAGTGGTTAGTATACCCGCCTGTCACCCGGGAGACCGGGGTTCGATTCCCCGTCGGGGAGCCTCTGGCGCAAGACTAATGACCTTGCCCAGAAAAAATAAATCATTATGGAAAATTTAACAAGCCTTAGGACTTGCTAAATAAGGCCAAGACCGGTCCCCGGTTGTAGTGCCGATGATGATGATGATGATACTGCAGTACTACTAAGATTGAATGCAGCTGTTTCCAGAAAGAACACAAAACTAAATCTTACAATATATAGATTGGGAAAAATTCCTTAAAGACCTTGACAGTCAAATTGAATTAAACGTTAAACTTCAAGATTGTGAAGAATTGGAACAACAAGTACAACAATTTATCGAAACACTACAAAGCGCAGTCGCAACAGCAACTCCGGTGCCAAGTGATTAGCCAGAACGAGCAACCACCTACCCAATTGAGATTAGACATCTAATCAATGGCAGGTGCAAAGCTAGATGAACCTGACACAGATCCGGGCACCCTAACGATAAAACCCATATTGCCACCCAGAAAGTCTCGATGTACCCTTGGTGAATTGTTCCAGGAAAGTGGCAATTACTCGTTCGTGCAGTTTCCCTTTTGTGTCTAGCATGTATTGGGGGCGGAAAGACGACGGCATTTGTGGAAGATTGACTCCTTTAGGTATTAGCACAAGCCGTCGCATTTTCTATCATTGGTGAAAAATTCCTGGTTGAAGGCAGGTTGACGAAACTTCTGGTTTTTAGTTACTGGAATCTTCACCATGCCATTGGGAATTCCATCCAGTCATGGGGTTTTATTGTTCTTCATGAACTTGGCTACCATAAGCACCTCTTCAATGGTTACATCCTTTCTTGGATGTGCCAAATCTTTGTGCTTTCACATTGTGGGAAGAGATCAGCAATGATTCTGGACATGTCCCATTTGCTCTTTTGCATTTTACTACTGTTGTTGTTGTTGCATTCCGCTACATAAACCCCGTAACTCATTAGTACACACGATGCAAGCATCCTCAGCTGACCGTCAATTTGATTCTTCCCACATACAATAAAAGCTCATATCGCACACGTTGTGATACTCATAATATTCATTCCAATATCCTCATTAATTGCCCACCTATGACACATACTCGCTTTCCAAAGCTACACGCGTATCGTGTATCGTCAGTTCATATTCATATTGCACATGATGCAATCAAATGATAACAATTGACATATAATATCGCATGACGCATTCTCGGTCCCCAAGGCCACAAGCTAAACGCATTCTTTTGCTTCGTATTCAAAAAACAAGGACAGCATCTGGCATTCTCGCACGGTCTCATATTACGAATGCATTTTTTGCTTCATATCCAAGAACAGGTGTCATACAAGCCATATGACACGGTCAGCGCCTTCAAATGCAATTCGCGACCACTTAACGGAGCATGGATCACAATGCTGAGATCTGCGAAAGGACAGACACAGAAACGAAACGCAAATCAATCGAACGAGACGAATGGCTTGAACGTGGGCCATTGTACTTTAATTGGTTCGGTTAAATGCAACAATCAATTAAGTAATTGGATAAGCCAACGCCGCTGCACCTTAAGTGGGGCAATTGAGTGGCAATGATAATTAAGAAATACGAATGACTCGTGCCAGGCAATTGGACTCAATATGGGTCATACATTCTGGATCGAAGTCTGAGTTGAAGGAAGTGCACCGTCTGCTTTTCCACAACCAATTTTGGGGTATATAAAGAGTGGCTGCAAACGGAGTAAAGAGAGAGCTTATCGATCAAGCAAAAGGTTGCAGCCTTGCAACGGTACAGCGGGTTACAGCCCAGCGTTGGAACAGCTTTGTTTGTAGCTAAATAATAATAATACTAAAAGTAAAATTGTATTACGTTAAACTAAAACAACATCGCTAAAAAAATACAAAAGCTTAAAACACAAACTAAAATCTTCAGAGCAACTCTCCACTGGGACCCGGAACAGCAAGGATGGATCACCCACATCAAATCAGGTAATATCAAATAAGATAACATTACAATTTGGCGCAGCCGGCATACCTACGGCCGGTGCCAAATAAATAACTTTTATTAACTTATGTTGATACCTTTATTAGTATTACATTGTGTAGTCTTTTCATTACCATCCTGTAGGCGCTGCTCCATGGATTATAACTTACTATAGTTCATCCTATAGGACATGGAATGCCTTTTGTTTGTTCCTGAATTCCATATTCAACAGTGAGTGATTGTCACAATTTCAAGCGTTTTGTTGTAAGCGTCGTGACTTGTGTTCGATTCGTATTTTGGTTATTTCTACGTTCCGCCAAAATACAAATCAATTCATCGGCCATGGTATCTGAATGACCTCGTTTGAGTTCAGCAAACCAGCGACAAGTAGTTGCATTCTAAAGAGTATATTCCTTGTTATATTTTTTCAGCCATTCATGAGTTTCAAGGATATTTTTTTCCAACAAATAACAGTGTTTTATCAATGTATATACTTCCTCTGTTTTGTGTTCTTAAAATATCAAAAGCTGCATTACTTAAACCTTAATACCAAACTTATTAATGACCGAAATGGCATCAAACTTTGTTTGGAGGCTGTAGTAACTAAAACTCATGTACATATGTTATTGGAGTCACCACCTGCGTGAGTCTCGGCGCTTTTTGATCGACTTATTATATTCCGTGCTTTGAGTTCTTGTGCCCCGTGAGTAGGGCGTTAGACTATACTCACGGCTAGGCCCACTTGTCGTAAGAGACGAATAAATGTGGCGTCCCAACGCCCTGTCGCGCGGTGAAATATCATCCCATCAAGCTGCAGGCTCCGTGAAAAGGTCGGGAGATATCCCTAGCCATCTTTCGGGGCTTGGCTGATGGACCAGCTCGAGAAAAGGTTGGTTTAGGCGGTAGTCGGTCCCAAGGTGAGATACCACCCCGTCACACTACATTCCGTGATAACATCGGGAGAAATCTCCGACTATATTTCTGATGTATGGCTGATGGCGCGGACTAACACGGAGATAAGTCATGATGGTACCTTCTGAGATAAAGAATTCCGGATGTAAACTAGTTTTCCATTTGAATCTCTGGGGGGACTATGTCAGGTCACATCATGCAAATCTTCTTATAAATAACTGAACTTTAAGAATTTCGTCATCGCGTAATCAGGCTCGTCCTCGAGGCTCTGTAGACGTTCGACTGATAAGGCCATTTTGAAACATCAAGGGCATCGGTTTCACCAATACGAATGTAAACGCCGTCCGCACAACATTTGCAAACAGCGAAACCTGATAACCTTGCCCTAACTGAGACCCAGGTCGATTCGTCAACTGTTTCAACTTATCTTCGTTGCTCAGGATGCGACTTGCATTCGAGATTCCGTTTTAAGGGTGGAGTCTGCGTCTTCACGTGGTCCGATCTGGCTTGCCAGAGGAACCCAGTATCATGGACATCATGTGGTTGAGGGTCGTGCTGAGTAATTCTGTTAAATTTATTTGTTGTCTCTACCGCTCCCCGAATGACGATCAAGGTGATTATGCGAACACACTGGATCTGTTTTTGATATCCGAACCGAGCATTTATACCGTGGAGGTTTCTGCGCCACTGGGAAACTCAGATCACTGCTTGGTATCTGTCGCACAACCACTTGTATTTCAAGCGAATAACCGGCCTACGCAGCTTCGCCATGTATGGAAGTATGGAGGCTGCTAACTGGGACGATTTGCGAGATGTCTTCGCATCTTTTCCATGGTCGCAGGTGTGCTTTCGAGACCCCGATGTTAACGCATGCGCGGAATCGGTCACAGAGATTATTCTTCTCGGGATGTAGATCTATATTCCGCATTCCATTAAATGAAGTTCATCTGATAAGCCTTGGTTTGATAAAAAATGCCAGCAGATTACAGCGACAACAACAGAGCTTTTAAACAATGGCACTCCAATCCCACCGAGGTCTACAGAACGACTTTTGTTAGAATCAGAAACGCGCGCAATTAGGCGATTGATACCGCGAAGAAGGCCTACAACGAAAGAGTGACCAATAAATTCCTTGGATGCCCAATTGGTTCGCGTCCCTTCTGGTCAATGGCAAGGGCTGTCAGCAGTAACTTTGCTCCCCCTTCTTTTCCTCCGTTAGTGACCGACAATGGGACATTACTCACAAATTCAAAGGATAAAGCTAATGTGTTCACGAATTCAAACCTAGATGCCGGTCTTTTGGAGCCACCTGTGATCGCACCGTTACGGTCTTCGATGCGGGATGTGAGATTTCGTCCACGTACTATTTAACGCATTCTACGTGGACTGGACTGTAAGAAGGTAACCCGCCCGAACGGAATACAAGCAATAGTCCTTAAGAACGGTGCTGCAGAACTATTGCCGGTTCTTGACAGACTCTACCGCTTAGCTTATGCATAGATGACATTTCCTAGCTGCTGGAAAATCGCTCGAGTTCAGCCAATTCCAAAGAGGGGAAAAAAGTGCCACAAAACTACCGGCCGATAGCATTACTGTCTATGTTATCTAGGGCGATGGAAAACGTCATCAATCCCGAGTCAATGAAGTATTTGGAGTGCAACGGACTTTTGAATGATCGTCAATACGGATTCCGTGGCAGGCGGTCCACGGAAGACCTTTTGACCCTTATAACCGATATATGGATATCTGCGATTGAGGGGCGTGGTGAGTGAAGGGCGATCGTATTAGATATCTACAAGGCTTTCGACCTTCATACGGACTTTCCCAGCAGCTTTGCCACTGGACAAAGAGCTTCCTCGAAAATCGATCGATGAGGGTTGTTGTCGACGGCAAGTCTTCTAATCTGTATCCTGTTAATTCCTGGGTTCCTCAAGGTTCTATTTTGGCTCCAACCTTGTTTTTGCTTTACATAAAGAGTTCGCTGGAGTCAACGGATAACAGAGTGTTCAGTTTTGCGGATGATAGTACGCTTGTTTCCTCTTTTTCGAGTGACCGATCGATTAGTGCATTAACGTCGCACCAGCTGAAAGGCAACCAGATCGACTCTCTGAATCGAGATCTGGATAAGGTCCTGCAATGAGGAAAGGCCAGTCTCGTCGACTTCAATCCAACGAAAACACAATGTACTGCATACACAAAGAAAAGTGGATCATCGGACCCGCAGCCGATGATGAATGGCCAGGCCCTCGAATCTGAGAAAAGCATGAAATTGTTCGGCGCCACGGTCTGTGGGAATGCATCGTGGCATAAACACGAGTCGAACATCGCGAGGTCCGCCTCTGGAAAACTGAGTTATCTTTTTAGAGCCAAGAAATATTTCACTCCCGTCCAACTTCTTCTCCTGTATAAATCCCAAATTAGATCCGCGCTCGAATATTGCTCTCATGTTTGGAGCTCTTCTCAACCTACTTGAGAGCTTACAGAGACAAGCGACTCGTCTAATCGGGGATACGGCGCTGACGTCGGGACTGCAGTCCCTATCTGTTACGGACCGACCTTGAGTCCAGGTCCCCCCAACATCCACTAATCCCCTTCCGTCAGTTTCCCCTCTTTACCACTAAAAGGAGAACAACTCGCCAAGTAGCTAATTTGCACAAAGTAGTTTATGCAAATTAGCTACTTGGCGAGTTGTTATTGTTACGGACCGACCTTGAGTCCAGCCCCCCCCCCCCCTTACCCAACATCCACGAATCCCCTAACGAAAGGGGATTCGTGGATGTTGGGGGGAGCTGGACTCAAGGTCGGTCCGTAACATATCACATCGTAAGGGCGTAGTTGACCTCTGTCTGTTTTACAGATATTATCACGGGTACTGTTCTTTGGAGATGCGTGGTATTGTTCCACGAACTTAGGTTTATATGCGTTCCACGAGACAATCCGACGGATTGCACCACTTGCGGGTCATCTCCCGAAGCCGCGAACATCCCCGCACCAGAAGTCTTTCCGTTACAGAGCGGGGAAGCTGTGGAATTCCTACCCCGTGCGAGTCTTTCCGGAGAGTTACAACATGCAGCTGTTCAAGAAGAACTGCACGATTATTTGGTAGCATCTTGTGCTACTATTCGTAGTCACACTGCGAGGGCGATGGGAATATTCTAGAAAGTACTGGAAAACTGGAGACTATGAGCAATAGAAAATTCGAAGCTATGGAACGGACGCAAACGAAACACCAAATCAGAATGAGGAAAAACGGTATAAATACGTCGCGCGTTAAGTGTACGGTAAAAGTAACGGTTGTTATTAACGGACTAACACAGTGTTACATTGATTCAAAATCGATTTAACGGCCTTTATTTATTAAAAATAATTAATCGAGCGAACCCTAAGCTCGCTACAATATATATATATATATATATATATATATATATATATATATATATATATATATATATATATATATATATATATATATATATATATATATATATATATATATATATATATATATATATATATATATATATATATATATATATATATGCCCGGAAAAAAAACAAATCATTATGGAAAATTTAACAAGCCTCAGGACTTGCTAAATAAGGCCAAGACCGGTTCTAGGTTATAGTGCCGATGATGATGATGATGATGACATATATATATATATATATATATATATATATATATATATATATATATATATATATATATATATATATATATATATATATATATATATATATATATATATATATATATATATATATATATATATATATATATATATATATATATATATATATATATATATATATATATATATATATATATATATATATATATATATATATATATATATATATATATATATATATATATATATATATATATATATATATATATATACATATATATATATATATATATATATATATAAAACTAGTTTGAAAGCGGATTTTGATAGTAGAATACTTCTTACAAGCGAAGACGACGTGCCATTTGTGGTATTGATTCAGCGAAAATTGCTGGAAGTAGATCCGGCTCCACTGTTGCGTTGATGAGGTTGGCATTAAGTATAGGAGATGGTGGGTGAACAAAGAGAAGTTGATGTTCACAAATCCTTGGTAATTGCTACTGCATGTGGAACAGTGAAATATTTTTTACCTTGCTTTCTATTCAGAGATAAATCTTGCCCTTTGAATATACACATTGTCATCATTCATTGCTACGAGGGCAGGTCAATATGTCCTTATGTCCAATATGTCGGGACAACCACCATCAGTAGGCCGACCTCATCATTTCCAAGAGTGAGCCCAGTACTCGGCCTTTGAATCGAATCCAATAAAGGCATCTGTTCACATACGGTCAACACCGCTCCTCAGCAAGTGGCACTGCTGGCAACCGCTCGAGTCATCGTCACATCGGAACTCCAACGGAAGGTTGAAGTTCGTACTCTGGACTCACAATGGGTCATTATATATATATGTATAAATACCTTGTAGGTATCTGATAAATTGGGTATGAAAAAAATATCTGCGAGATGGGTGCCGCATTTGTTCTCAGCTGAGAACAAACGCAACCGTGTGATTTTTCGCAGCCCATGCGTCGCAACCCAGATGAGTAACTGTAGATGAGACATGGATACACACTACACTCTCGAAACGAAAGAACAGTCAAAACAGTGGGCTGTTAAAGGCGAACGGGCGCCAAAGAAGGCAAAGGTGAAATCAGTTGGAAAGGTTATGGCTATTGTGTTTTGGAATGCACGTGGGATTATCTTCATTGACTGTTTGGAAAAAGAACCGTATTATGCGTCATTATTAGGTCAGCTAAATGAGAAAATAAAATAAAACCGCCCTTATTTGAACGAAAATGTCCTTTGTATAGCTACGTATAGCTATATACGTCCGCAGTTTCAATGGATAAAATTGAGAAATTGAGGTTTGAATTGATAGACCATCCACCGTATTCACCAGATCTGGCCCTGAGTGAATTCTTTTTATTTTCAAGTTTTAAAAAATGGGGCAGCGAACAACGGGTTACATCAAATGAGGAGGTGAAGAACTACCACAATCATACTTTTCTGAAGGTGTAAAAAAGTTGGAGGGACGCCTGTCAGAGTGTATTGAACTACAAGGAGATTATGTTTAAAAATAAAAAAATAAATTAACCCAAAAATTGTTTTTCTATCTTTTTCTAAAGACTTATTGACCTGCCCTCGTATCTTGTATTGCCTCCGATTTTCTTCTGGATTTTTTTGCCTCACAATTAGAATGGTAAGTCTTTCGCCATGACACCTCTCGTAATCGAAACATGTTCATGTCGAGTGTCTTTTTGCATATGACCTAGCTATCGGGTTTTGTATACCATCCCTGCTTTCACTTTCGTGCTTGTTATATCGTTTACTTTAATCACTTTCCGATCTACATCCGGGTCATCTCATCCCCATCAATATTATGATGTCGGAATCTTTAGTTTAATTAATCTCACAACAAGTCCACTCACCGACTTATCAATTTCTGACCATTATTCGGTTGGTTGTGCTAGCAAAACAGGAGGAAACACAGATTTCTCAGTAAAAAAATTAAAGAGACAGAAAACTGGGCTTACTCTACGCCTGGTGAATCGAACCTTTGAAGCGTTTGCTCTCTTTACAAAAACGAGATATATGAGCTTTATCGATCTTCTTATCATCGCATAACAGGTTACCTCAGGTCCAAATAGCCTACAATAATTAAATAACCACATGCTGAAAAAGTCCGAAATGTCTACACTAATACTCACCATCTTTTTATAAACTCCGTAAGTGTTTGTTTGTTAGAGAGATTAGCAAGGGAATTTCGCAACACCACGTTCGCTCATCCCACCTGGTTCGAAAAGTTAGAATTCTAATTGTGTCCAACAATGCACAAGCCATCCATAGGCACTGAATCGATACTGGGATTTTTATCTGAAGACAGATATCAACACTGGTTTTTTAAGGATTTAATTCCACTCTCGAACATGGATATTGTTGCGCACAGAATGCACTGAGCTTAGCACAATGGGTCATTTAAAGTGTAAGAGGAATTTAACAGTCACCATTGAAAAGTGGATCGCTTTTTTGGCATTGAACGGCCATTATCCGACAATTGCCTATTCTCAATTTAGCACTCTTTAAGCGGGTTAGAGGAGATCGAAGGACAACGTTTCCTAAGAAATGTCTGTATTTTATGTGTCAATCGTCACTGTGCCATTCAACTTCAGCCATTTATTTAAGTAGTAATTCACTAGAATAACAACAATTGATAGCAGAGGAATATATCTCTTCATGTGCACTTTCAAATTTATTCATTTAAATGCATTTCTACAGTAAATATTCATATATTACTTTTGAAAATAGCTCTTTCCACGCGGCAACTAAAATTAAGAGCTGTGTTACAAAATACTAGTGAAGTTGCCAAACACACATTTGTCTTTTGAGAATCTTAAGAGTAACTTGAAAAAAAAAACAGTATGTAAACATATAAAATTAATGTATTAAAATTCTTTTTTTTTGCAATATGTTGTCATCTACTTTTTTTTAAACCTAGCTTCAGCAGCTTCCGATGCTTTTACAAATGTTCTTTTTAAACGTGTTTCTCGTTTCAGCCGAAATTCTTTCGCAACATCGTCCGATAATTCTCGGACTAACGCCATTGTTTCATTAGGATATTTACAATCTAAGAATTCAACATTAGTGAATACTTGAGCCAGACACACAAGTTTATCTTCAGCATATTTGTGTTTATGTACTTCCATGAACCGTCTACGTAAACTCCAGTGTTCCTCGCTTTCATACTCCGTTTTGTAATTGTCAATATTCCAGTTGGTATTAAACGACATTTTTTCTTAATAAATAGTTATAAACTCAACTCTTATCAATTGAAATAAAAAATAACAACCGTATCGTCGCAGCACTTCTAAATTATTGTAAGTTTTGCACTTCATTAAGAATTAATGGGCTTACATGCGATGGCGACAATCTTATAACTCGTGCTTAAACCTGAAGGCTGGAACACATGGTTTTGCGAACGCATTGCTAGGGTATTAATGTACCGACTATTTTTTTATATTCCTATTTGCTTATTTTTCTGTTGTTTATTTGATGAGAAAAATGTTCTTTCGTTGATCTCGATTTCTAGGCTCATATGTTTGGAGTATTTTTGGCGAATGCCGTATACTTAAAATATCTACATATATAATTTTTATATTGTGGGACTGTGTTTGGTACCTTCTGAACGACTTTACTGTTATTATTTTTATAAGTTGTTTCCCAGTTTTTGTATCATTAAATTTGTTAGCTGTTTTAAAATCTCCAATCTATCATTTAAGTATATTTATCATTTTGGTATGGTGGTCACGCGGGAGACCGGGGTTCGATTCCCCGTCGGGGAGCCTCTGGCGCAAGACTAATGATCTTGCCCAGAAAAAAAAATCAAATCATTATGGAAAAATTTAACAAGACTCAGAATCATTTAAGTATTTCAAAATAATACCCAATCAGTTTTCTTTTATAATAATTCATTTTAAGATTTTCCTAAAGGGTTTACAGAGTGTACGTACATTTGATCAGTATATTAATTGAAAGCCTAATACTTCTACTATTTATAGAAACCTTAAATAGAAAATACTGCCTTCTTATATTGATTGTATTCCGAATGCACACAATGAAATGTTGATCGGCCTACACGACATAATCGAAAGATTCCGTAAGATTTCACTTTTGTCTCTATCACTCCTCAAATGACGACCGACCTGCAACACTCTTCGAACATCTTTACACACGGTCGTTCGAATACAAATTAACTACCCGGCCTCTGAAATTGTTCCTAGTGACTTTAATGTACACGGCTTCAACTACTTAGTACATCTCAACAGAGCAAATGAGGCTGGAAAGCTAATTATGAAAATGCAAGATAACCAATGCTTTAACCTCACGATTGACGCCGCTGTAACATTAACGTTTGCAACTCCAATGTTAACATTTAATAATTTGTTATCTAATTTTAATTTCGGTTTGATTAGCTGAATTCGTTATGTCCCTGTTCGGGCGCCAAAATGTAATATCAAAGCGTAACCCCTGATATTAACATTTAATATTTTATTATAAAAATGTAATACCTGAGCGTAACCCCAGGTATTAGCATTTGTTATTTAATTATCGCGTAGGTGTTTTGGTTAGGGTATTTATACCTTTATTATGGCCCCTCGTTGGGCACCAAAATGTAGCATATATATATTTGTTGCTTCTTTTGGTCAGTGGACTTCCCTGTAGTATTTTTCCTATTTCTCAAACAGGGCCTTCTTCTCCGTTGTTGTGACTTCGTTGTTTGGCTTCCTTTGGTTGGGTTGTTTGTTCGAAGTAAAACAGGACTTCTTCTTTCTGTTAGTCTTTTTACACTTAATCTGTATTGTTAAAAAACAACTGGGGATTTCTATCCCCAAACACTGTTTAAACTTGACAAAAGTTTGCTGCTTAACTTATTATAATTTACTACTTAACTTTTTAGTCAAAACAAGACCAACCTCTTGGTTGAGTGATTTGTCCTACACCGCACTGCATTGTACTTCTACTATTGCTACTGTTAACCCACTTTAACTGTTCTGTTAACTCTAATCCAATCAAGACAAGAGGTCCGCTGTGTAGTTCCGATGGCCGCAACCTCTTGTCCGATAGGTTAGATCACTATACACTGCTAACCCTAACACACTGCGACTGCAACTCATTTTCAAACACTTTATATACCATTAAAATCTGCTAAATGTGCAGATGGTACACTTTTCACACCGAACGTGTAACCTATTCCGAAGTTATTCGCCTGTCATTTGTAATCCGCAATTTTTATTGGCCACTCAATTGTCTTTACAAAAAAATGCAGCCGAATCAATTTAAATATTCATTCGATTTGCAGTAGCAATGACCGAACCAATTTCAGTGCATTGCTCTACGTGCAAATCGTATCATACGATTAATTTGCGACACCGCTGCGCTCGCCACTTTCGCCGAGCTCAGCGTTTCACCGACGTTCAACTAGCTCGTAGTCGGTGGTCTTTGATAATGTCGCTTGTGCTCGTATTTCGTGTACTACACCTGTAAACATGTGTACTTGCAACTTGAGACCGTGTGATTTTTCGCAGCCCATGCGTCGCAACCCAGATGAGTAACTGTAGATGAGACATGGATACACACTACACTCTCGAAACGAAAGAACAGTCAAAACAGTGGGCTGTTAAAGGCGAACGGGCGCCAAAGAAGGCAAAGGTGAAATCAGTTGGAAAGGTTATGGCTATTGTGTTTTGGAATGCACGTGGGATTATCTTCATTGACTGTTTGGAAAAAGAACCGTATTATGCGTCATTATTAGGTCAGCTAAATGAGAAAATAAAATAAAACCGCCCTTATTTGAACGAAAATGTCCTTTGTATAGCTACGTATAGCTATATACGTCCGCAGTTTCAATGGATAAAATTGAGAAATTGAGGTTTGAATTGATAGACCATCCACCGTATTCACCAGATCTGGCCCTGAGTGAATTCTTTTTATTTTCAAGTTTTAAAAAATGGGGCAGCGAACAACGGGTTACATCAAATGAGGAGGTGAAGAACTACCACAATCATACTTTTCTGAAGGTGTAAAAAAGTTGGAGGGACGCCTGTCAGAGTGTATTGAACTACAAGGAGATTATGTTTAAAAATAAAAAAATAAATTAACCCAAAAATTGTTTTTCTATCTTTTTCTAAAGACTTATTGACCTGCCCTCGTATCTTGTATTGCCTCCGATTTTCTTCTGGATTTTTTTGCCTCACAATTAGAATGGTAAGTCTTTCGCCATGACACCTCTCGTAATCGAAACATGTTCATGTCGAGTGTCTTTTTGCATATGACCTAGCTATCGGGTTTTGTATACCATCCCTGCTTTCACTTTCGTGCTTGTTATATCGTTTACTTTAATCACTTTCCGATCTACATCCGGGTCATCTCATCCCCATCAATATTATGATGTCGGAATCTTTAGTTTAATTAATCTCACAACAAGTCCACTCACCGACTTATCAATTTCTGACCATTATTCGGTTGGTTGTGCTAGCAAAACAGGAGGAAACACAGATTTCTCAGTAAAAAAATTAAAGAGACAGAAAACTGGGCTTACTCTACGCCTGGTGAATCGAACCTTTGAAGCGTTTGCTCTCTTTACAAAAACGAGATATATGAGCTTTATCGATCTTCTTATCATCGCATAACAGGTTACCTCAGGTCCAAATAGCCTACATATATAATTTTTATATTGTGGGACTGTGTTTGGTACCTTCTGAACGACTTTACTGTTATTATTTTTATAAGTTGTTTCCCAGTTTTTGTATCATTAAATTTGTTAGCTGTTTTAAAATCTCCAATCTATCATTTAAGTATATTTATCATTTTGGTATGGTGGTCACGCGGGAGACCGGGGTTCGATTCCCCGTCGGGGAGCCTCTGGCGCAAGACTAATGATCTTGCCCAGAAAAAAAAATCAAATCATTATGGAAAAATTTAACAAGACTCAGAATCATTTAAGTATTTCAAAATAATACCCAATCAGTTTTCTTTTATAATAATTCATTTTAAGATTTTCCTAAAGGGTTTACAGAGTGTACGTACATTTGATCAGTATATTAATTGAAAGCCTAATACTTCTACTATTTATAGAAACCTTAAATAGAAAATACTGCCTTCTTATATTGATTGTATTCCGAATGCACACAATGAAATGTTGATCGGCCTACACGACATAATCGAAAGATTCCGTAAGATTTCACTTTTGTCTCTATCACTCCTCAAATGACGACCGACCTGCAACACTCTTCGAACATCTTTACACACGGTCGTTCGAATACAAATTAACTACCCGGCCTCTGAAATTGTTCCTAGTGACTTTAATGTACACGGCTTCAACTACTTAGTACATCTCAACAGAGCAAATGAGGCTGGAAAGCTAATTATGAAAATGCAAGATAACCAATGCTTTAACCTCACGATTGACGCCGCTGTAACATTAACGTTTGCAACTCCAATGTTAACATTTAATAATTTGTTATCTAATTTTAATTTCGGTTTGATTAGCTGAATTCGTTATGTCCCTGTTCGGGCGCCAAAATGTAATATCAAAGCGTAACCCCTGATATTAACATTTAATATTTTATTATAAAAATGTAATACCTGAGCGTAACCCCAGGTATTAGCATTTGTTATTTAATTATCGCGTAGGTGTTTTGGTTAGGGTATTTATACCTTTATTATGGCCCCTCGTTGGGCACCAAAATGTAGCATATATATATTTGTTGCTTCTTTTGGTCAGTGGACTTCCCTGTAGTATTTTTCCTATTTCTCAAACAGGGCCTTCTTCTCCGTTGTTGTGACTTCGTTGTTTGGCTTCCTTTGGTTGGGTTGTTTGTTCGAAGTAAAACAGGACTTCTTCTTTCTGTTAGTCTTTTTACACTTAATCTGTATTGTTAAAAAACAACTGGGGATTTCTATCCCCAAACACTGTTTAAACTTGACAAAAGTTTGCTGCTTAACTTATTATAATTTACTACTTAACTTTTTAGTCAAAACAAGACCAACCTCTTGGTTGAGTGATTTGTCCTACACCGCACTGCATTGTACTTCTACTATTGCTACTGTTAACCCACTTTAACTGTTCTGTTAACTCTAATCCAATCAAGACAAGAGGTCCGCTGTGTAGTTCCGATGGCCGCAACCTCTTGTCCGATAGGTTAGATCACTATACACTGCTAACCCTAACACACTGCGACTGCAACTCATTTTCAAACACTTTATATACCATTAAAATCTGCTAAATGTGCAGATGGTACACTTTTCACACCGAACGTGTAACCTATTCCGAAGTTATTCGCCTGTCATTTGTAATCCGCAATTTTTATTGGCCACTCAATTGTCTTTACAAAAAAATGCAGCCGAATCAATTTAAATATTCATTCGATTTGCAGTAGCAATGACCGAACCAATTTCAGTGCATTGCTCTACGTGCAAATCGTATCATACGATTAATTTGCGACACCGCTGCGCTCGCCACTTTCGCCGAGCTCAGCGTTTCACCGACGTTCAACTAGCTCGTAGTCGGTGGTCTTTGATAATGTCGCTTGTGCTCGTATTTCGTGTACTACACCTGTAAACATGTGTACTTGCAACTTGAGACCGTGTAGGTCTGTGGACAGGTACTTTCTTGAGTTTCGTAATGCGAAGCCGAATGCAAGCTCAAGTGCATGACGGATATATGCTTTGGATATGGAGGGATAATTATCGCAAGATATGCGATATGAATTAATTGTTCGTGGAGAAGGCTTTGCTTCTGAATGAACGCGAGTATTGCATCGTGTGCAGAATACTTGATCAATGTTTATATAAATTGATGATTGGGCCTCTATTAAGATTTATTATTTGAGGATGGTTGTTTATATAGATAGGATGATGGATCATAAGATGAATGGAATCTTGATTGTTTGAGAGGGGGTGTGTAGTGAGGTGTAACACCGCGAAGATGGTACCCATCACTTCTGGTCAATGACAATGGCACTAACTACATTCCGTTCTCCTTTCCTCCGTTAGATACGAACAGCGGGACACTAGCCACAGACGCAAAAGACAAATCCAATGTTTTTGCGATTTTAATTTTCGCGAATTCAACCCTGGATCCATAACTACATTCCGTCCTCTTTTCCTCCGTTAGGGACGAACAGCGAGGTACTAGCCGCAGATACAAAAGACAAATCCACTGTTTTTGTGAATTTATTTTCCCCGAATTCAACCCTGGATCTATATCTACATTCCGTCCTCTTTGTCTCCGTTCGAGACGAACAGCGGGACACTAGCCGCAGACCCAAAAGACAAATACAATGCTTTTGTGAATTTATTTCCCCGAATTCAATCCTGGATACATAACTACATTTCGTCCTCCTTTCCTCCGTTAGGGACGAATAGCGGAACACTAGCCGCAGATCCAAAAGACAAATCCAATGTTTTTGCGGATTTATTTTCCGTGAATTCAACCCTGGATCCATAACTACACTCCGTCGTTCTTTCCTGTGTTAGGAACGAACAGCGGGACACTAGCCGCAGACCCAAAGGACAAATCCAATGTGTTTGCGAATTTATTTTCCCCGAATTCAACCCTGGATCCATAACTACACTCCGTCGTCCTTCCTGTGTTAGGAACGGACAGCGGGACACTAGCCCCAGACCCAAAGGACAAATCCAATGTGTTTGCGAATTTATTTTCCCCGAATTCAACCCTGGATCCATAACTAGATTCTGTCCAACTTTCCTCCGTTAGAAACGAACAGCGGGACACTAGCCGCAGACGCAAAAGACAAATCCAATGTTTTTGCGAATTTATTTTCCCCGAATTCAACCCTGGATTCATAACTACATTCCGTCCTCTTTTCCTCCGTTAGGGACGAACAGTGTGACACTACCCGCAGCTTATTTTTACAGCGGTAATCGATTACAACTAATTTTGTATTTAAAAAGCTAAGCTAAATAAGGATGGCATTTCACATCTGGCAAAGTTACGAAAACGTACTATATAAATGGAAAAAAAGGGGTCAAAGTAATACTTAAAACTTTATGAATATGGCAATACCGTATATGACATCTATACGAATGTACTCTAATCGATTATAACAAACATGTAAGCCAAGTAATATATGTCAATAAGATACTATCACTGTCGCTATTCTACTGACAATTTTTTTAATTTCCTTTATTATTACAGTAGACTGTGAATACTGAAATTTTTATAAATACGATTTGTACAATTTAATCATCATTTTCTTGGAGATTTTACAAGTGAAAATACTCTAGAGAGCATGGGAAAAACATCAGTTTCAAGCAGTGGAGGACTCAAACGTAAAAGATCTGAAGATCATGATAATGGGCCCACCGAGAAATATCCACAAATGGAGAACTGTGTATCTCTAGATTGTTTATGCGATGAAGTGCTTTTGGAAATTTTTAAAAGACTTGATACCCAAGATCTATTAGCCCTACGATTGTATGTATTGAATAAATTTGTGTGCCTTGTTATTTAGCTATTATTTTTTCTTTTAATTAAAAATAATATTTATATATTTCGTATTTTTTTTTCTAAATTCATCTTCAATTCACAGCACCTGTTCCCGATTTGCATATATTGTACAGGACCGATGTCTTTGGTTTAATATTAACTTAAATAAGCCGACACCTATTTCTGAAATAGAATATGCATTAAAATGTGCCACGGTCGATACAAAATTGGTAAAGATTACCGGTCCACCAAATGCACATCCCTATAGTCCATCTCATGATAAAATTTGCTTGATGAAATATCTCATCCCAAAATGCACCCAATTGACAGAACTTGAGGTGGAAAATATCCATATTGATTTTAACAAGGTTTGTATGTAAATATATATATATATATAAAAATATATAAGCACATACATAAATTTACTCCTATTTATTATATATATATATATATATATATATATATATATATATATATATATATATATATATATATATATATATATTTCGCATATCGTAAAATGAGTATTAAACTTAAATATTTTTTACAGATCAGTGTACATACGTACCCAGTCTCGTTAAAGCGTTTAATATTCAGGAACATCACCGTTTCATGGTCAGAAGATACACCGACTATTTTCAATAAAATAAAATCTCTACGCAATCTGGAGGTGAGTTTTACAATCTACTCTTTAGAAGCATTAGGATAAGTCTTACACATTATTATTAAAGTTGTTAAAATGTAAATACAACTTAATGGTATTACAAATACTTCTGTGAACTGTTTTCGGTTACTTTTCCCGATTGTGCTTCTCTACAGTTGGAAGTACGAAAAGTAGAGGTTTTTATATATTTTATTCGTATATATTAAAACCACTTCAATTATTCCAAAAAAAAAAAAAAAACAAAAAAAAAACACAATCAGAGGTCTGCTTGTAACCGTTTTGACCTGGAATCTAATCAGAACTACATTGTTTTTCACACGTTTTACAGTATCTTAATAATGTTTTTGTTTTCAACCAATAAATAATAATTTGGTTATTTCACTTAACTACAGGCTTCCTCTTCCGTCCGTTCTGTGTCGGTACGAAATTCAAATCATGCTGTGATTCCTTTAGTGTAAATGATTTATAAACAAAGTTCCGTTTTCAATTTAGGGTTTCTCTGGCGCTCTTTCTTGGGTTAAATTGTTGGTTCTCTTGTTTTACCCTTAGCAACATGGTTAATACCTTGAATATGAACTTTTTATTCGTTTGCTCTGTTTATTTTTTTACTTGAAAAATAATTTTGTCGCCCAGAAGAATTTTTTGATCTCGGGGTGGAGCGACGAATTTTTTGCGGCCCCGGGAAAAATATTTTATACAATAGAAAGACAGTACAAAATAGCGGCGCTTGAACCTACCCATGGGTCGCGTGGAATTTGGGGAGACATGCTAAACGCAATGTAGTGTACCAAATGTGAATCTGAAAAAAAAATTGTATTAATCTTAATGTTGCCGATACATTAGTTTGTCCTACAATTCCGTTCAGCTTCTCAGGAATGAAATAATGCAATTTTTTTCTTTTACAAAGAATGACAATCAATAAAATATTGTCCGATTTTTTTGATGACCTTTCGCCATCGGTTAATCAGTGGGCTTCTCCGCTGATTCCTCTAGAGTATGGTATTAAGGAATCCCTGCGTGAGTGGTGTATTCGCTCAGGCGAGTAATCCACCCGTTGAGTCGAAGAATACCGCCGGTTTAATGCATTTTTATAGATCCGTCTTGGTTTACTAGATTTTTGCGAGCCGACCCTTACCACTAATCGTGGGAAACGGCTCGCAATGGCCGGAATGTAAAAAAATTAAATGATCCATTTGATGGTGGGGGGGCAGCGAGTCGGTGCGTCTGAAAATCAGTAAAGTGCACTTAGAAGGCGACTCAAGGAGATTTCCTTAGCAAGTGATGTTTATTTGATCTTCAGGACTATATGTACATACATTTCTTATCAAAATTTTACATGGGATTCCTAATTTAACCGACGACGAAACAGCACGTTCGCTTCTGCCTCGTGATCCGTACCATAGGATCAATTGTGCAATCCGTTTTGGGTATCTTAAGTAAACACAAGATACCCAGTTACATTATCGGTTTGCGTGAATGCTTGTTTACTTCTTTCCGAAGTAAACAAACGGATCTCCACACATGCATCCGGGTGCAGTGGAGTGTTATCTGCGGGATCCGAAGTAATCGAACGAATCTCCATGCAAGCACTTAGTGTAATAAGTATGTGGATGTATACAGTGCAGGGAAAACCTCATACTCTTTCCACTCTTTGCATCGGTTTTTCCTTTCTTTTGCAACACCGTTAAGTCACTCAAGCATCGATACCCCCGATTGATTTGTAATCTTTGGCGTTTGAGTGGCTCAATATACGCCTGATTCGGCAATATCAGCATATATATAGCAATGTGCAATAAACCAAAGGGGACTAGTATTTCGGTTGTAGTCACAACGATTGTATCTACTTAACAATAAGAAATAATAAAAGCTCGCCGTGGACAATAAAAAGAAAAGTTGTCTTATCTTCTTTCGGTGGGGAGCCTGGTGGCCTTTTCTCCTCTGGACAGCTGGATGCAAAATGATCGAATTTTGAGCAATTGTAGCACCTTTCTTGCTCTTTAGCAGATGTTATTGTAGAAGTCCTGTGGCGGTTCCGCCAAACCCCACTGTCTACTTACCGTAAAACCCCCATAACATTCAGCCAATTTCCTAACTTCACTAATGCAATCGCATTAGTACTTGAAAATGCTTCACGGATTATATAGATCAAATCTATGATCTTAAAGTCCCTGTAAAGAAAACTTACCTTTTCATGCATCTCTTCGCTTACAATTTTCCTTCTTGCTTTACTTATCTGAAATTGCAAACCAATTCGGCACCTTCGGTACCAGACAAATTCCTGTAAACAAAATGATTCGGTTTGCATACAATGCAACCGTCATGACAGGGACCATAAATATTGCGCCGTCTATTTTCCCAGCCGCGCCATGTGTATAACAATGTTCCCTACATACACATTGGCTGGCGACTTACACCCAAGCGACCATAGCAAATACGCATTCCGCGTCTCTTGGCATCAATTAAATCCTACAGCATAAACAAATGCAAATAGGAATTCAATACCTACCCTTACTAGCGATGCCATAAACACCATTTCCCAGTAACCTAGCTAAAACGCATTAGCACATTTCCACATCGCATCGTTGTCTCTTTGTTTAGCCGCGACGCACATTTCCAACAAAGATCCCATTAGCATCCGACGAGTTCGGTTTTATTTGCTTTACCGAAATCGTATCCCATGAATGCACTTTATGCCCTTTCTTTGTTCTAGGTTCGTTCTCATCCATGAAAGAACCATGCACACCATGATCACGATTAGCGAGTGAGCTCTGCACGAGCAAGAGATCGCTGAGTCGTTTTCCATCCGCTGACCGCCACGGTCATGCCACTCCTGCTCTCCTTAGCGTTGCGGAGATACGTTAAATTTGAGGTCGCGAATGTCCGAGCGTTTGATTTTTTTAATTGTGTCGCGTTATAAAAAATACAATGTCAGTTAAAGAAACCCTATCGTGGACAATTAATAACGTAACTCTAAGACAACACAACGTACTGTAAATCGCGAATGTGAAACAAACTCGACCAAAAATGAATTAAAATCGGCTGATCAATAAATTAAAACAAATGTTTTATTTTCCTCTTCCTGGACGTTGGATTGTGGAGCTTCGCTTGAGTTTTGCTCTCCTGTGCTGCAGTTTCCGGGATGTTGTCGTTACCCTTCTGCGTTAGATGAACAGTTTCCTTTCAGTGTTTGACGGAACAGTTTTCGGGACATTTAGTGACGATTCGGTTTGGCGGAACCTTGTCCGAACTGCGAATAGTTAGTGGGACGAAGTAGAACTCCGCACCCATGCCGGTGCCACGACTTGCTGAAGTTGTAGGCACGGTTACCGTAGACGACGAACCTCCTTTGGTCATAAGGGACGACAGCGGCTCCGACAACTTCCTCTTTTCTTAGCGGGAAGAAGTCTTCAGCTCCAGTATAGATTTGGCGACGTAAAGTATTGAGGTGCTTGATGACGTATCCCCGATACCTTTGATGATAAACTCAAGTAATTCTGCCTCGTCGATGTCTGTATGCGAGGCGATGTCCTGCATGGATAGGACAACGTAGTACAGACTCCTCTTTTAGTGGTGTTCGACGACTCAACTTGTGGTCGACTCTCGGCGGTCGAATTCCGCCAGCAATATCTCCTTAAGAGAATCCCAGCAGTCAACACGAATGGTTCTCAAAAGTACCTTGGCAGTTCCTGTCAAAATTCGACGTGCCCAGAGGTATTTAGTGCGATCATCGCAACAAAGCGACTGGGCCACATCCTCGTAATCTGCTACCCACTTACGAATGCTATAATTGTCGTCGCCGGAGAACAAAGGGACTGAATTATCAATGTCGTTGAAGTCCACCTTTTTTGTAGTCACTGGAACCGGCTCCATATCTTGCAGCTCCCTCTGCAGTTTCCCGAATACGTTTTCCTTCTCTCCAGTCGAGCGAGTTCTCGTTCCTCAGCATCATCAGAATTGGTCCCAGAAGTTGCGTCAGAAGTTGATCGGGAGTGCTCCGCCAGAAGTTGTGAACACACCTGAAGTTCCGGAAGTTTCTTCGCCTGTATTTTCAAGCTCAGAATGACCAAACGCTTCCTTGTGTATTGTCCGGATCGGCCCAATCGTGGCTGTGGTCGGGACATCTATCCCTACCTCGTGCAGGGCTTCCGTCATCTCGTTCTTCCCGGGTCTATCGGACATCATTTTGATGTGATTAATCGGATTATGTTCGATGATCCGCTGAAATTTTATTACTTACTTTGTGGTAAACCCCACACCTGATGTTTTAAGAATTATATTTTTATTTAAATTATCGGCATTCACAATTTTAATTTCTTTCTTACGTCCACCCGCCGTGACTGCTCGAGCAAGAAGAAGACAAGGAACCGGAAGTCCATCCATTATCGTCCTATTGTACTATATCAGTCACAATTAATGGTGGGCTTACAGTGTAAGGTCTAACGATAAGTTATGTGTACAATTTTTTATTTTTTTACTAGAAAATAAAATAGCTTTGGAAGTCTGCCATCTTCTGCAATTGACAGCTCAAATCACACACGCTTATAGCTTATTTGTAATAATTGATGTCCACTGCAAACGGAAAACAGTGGGAAAATAGCATATTCAAATCTAGAAAGATATTGAAATATATATAGAGTGGCGCAAAATTAATCATCCATTTTGTTTTTGAATTACTTTGTTACTAAATAAAAAAAAAAAAGATTTTGAGTGATGGAAATCTTTATTTGGACCTTTACAATTTTGTCTGTTAAGTTAAGAGATGATTGCAGCTGTCTAGTTCATAAATGTCAAATATGATTGATGTACGACACCAATTGCAAAAATTATAACATCTTCCGATAGCGTGATTAATTTTGCGCCATCCTATAGAAAATACTTGAATCTTAATGTAAACAAAAATATAGAGAACAAGTCACAACAGCTGTCAAATCGTATGGTCTCAATCATTCCAGATCATTCGGTCAATCAGTCATCCGTACCACAAGATTGACAACCCAGAATGTTTTTTTTTAAATTATATTTCACTTGAGAGAGGCGAACCTATAGCGCCGAATCGTCATCGCGAAATGCCACCAAATAACTGTTGCAGTTCTCTTTGAACAGATGCAGGTTGTAACGTTCCGGGAACACTCGCGTGGGAAGGGAATTCCACAGCTTTCCCGCTCTGTAACGGAACAAGTTCTGATGCAGAGATTTTCACGCCGTTGGGAGATGAACCGGAAAGTGGTGCGATCCGTCGGATTGTCTCGTGGAGGGAACAGTACCACGAATTTCCGAAGAACAGTATCTGTAAAACAAGCCGAGGTCGGTTACGCGCCTTCGACGTGATAGCGACTGTAGTCATTTGGGGAGCGGTAAAGACGACTAAGAAATTTAACAGAATTCCCCAGCACGACATTCAACCACAAGATGTCCAAGTTATTGGTTTCTAACGCCTCTATCCTTTGGCAAGCCAGATTGGATCGCGTGAAGACGCAAACTCCACCCTTAGAACGGAATCTCGAATGCAAGTCGTATCCTGAGCAACGAAAATATGCGAAATCAGTTGACGAATCGATCTGCGTCCCCAGTTAAGGCAAGGATATCAGGTTTCGCTGTTTGCCAATATTGGTGGACGGCGTTTACATGTCCTGATGTTACAAAATGCCGTTATCAGTCGAACATCGACAGAGTTTCGAGAACGCACCCAATTACGCGATAGCGAATTTGTTAAAGTTCGGTTTATCAAAATATTTGTATGATGTTTCCCCTGACATAGTCCCCCGGAGATCCGAATGGGGAACTAGTTTACCTCCGGAATTCTTTATCTCAGAAGGTCCATCATAACTTATCTCCCTGTAAAGTGGTTTGTGATGATTCTGACAGATACTGCACACGCAAGCTTAGTAAATGTCACAGCACCAAAAGAGAATCAAAAAAATTATCAGCGCCGTGGGGGTGGGAGCGAACATACAGGGCAGTCTCTGCTTTCAACCCGGCGAAGGCCAATCGTTGCCCCTGTTCAATCCAAATTGATATGCAGTCTCCGCGTGACACTGTGGGGGTTCTTTGAGAGGCCCGAAGAACCACCCATCGCCCTAACCCAACTCTCTTTTCCCTACCTGCAATTCTATTACCTATCATAAGCAGCTTACCTACTGATGAGCAGTCAAGTTCCCCTGCAAAAATACTTACCTGAAAACATAAGCCCGCGGCAAAATCACCTAGAATGATTGCCGTTGCAATCGCATTGGCATCTACAGACTTTCACCCAGGGGCATGCTTGCATCCAACCGTCATCTCCTGAAATCTAATTCGCTTTTCGTATCATGTAACCGACATTAACACCCGAACATGTCGATACGCATAGCTGAGAAGCATTTTTCCATATACGTGCATGACATGTTCACCCTTGCCTTATCGGCAGATCCATCGGTCGATCGTTCGATCGACAATATACAGCATAGCCCATCGCGGGCTATCTACAACAGAATTCAAGTGTTGTTTAATGTAAACACACACTCGACCCATCGACCGATAAGACGTTACCATTTTGAGCATAATCAATGTGATGCTACACGCGATGGCAGAGTAGTAAACAAACATTGCCCCCATATCCATTAGGTTTTCAACAGCCCATTATCGGCCACCAACCGATCATAGAACTGGACACGAACATGATTGTTATTTAAACAATCATACCCCTGATCATGTCCCACGTATCTTTTCCTAAGCTAAACAATCTCCACGCTAGCCCTTGCCGCTGGTATAAGGGATAAGCATCCATTGGATCGGACACGATCATGATTGTTATTTAAACAATCATACCAATGATCGTGTCCCACGATACGTTTTCCCTAAAACAAATATGCACCCCATGCATCCTAGCCTTTTATTTATTTAGGCTTAATCCAAGCAACTTAAGCTAATATAATATAACTAGCCTTGCCAACGTAAGCGAAGTTTTGTTGACATAACATCAACAGAAAAACTTATTCCCTATCGCTTATGATACCAGGGCAGCCAGCCTCCGTATTCGATCATCTATTTGATCAGCCGAATATTCGGATTTTCTTTTGTGCACCCTTCGCTTCTGCGTTGTGGTGGCTTCCAACGAATGGATTTTCATGCAGGCCTGTACGGCCACAGGGGAAATGCTTCGATCAAAAACTCCAATTCGATCGCTCATTGGTTAACACCAAGGAAAAGATCGGATTGGCTACTCCCAGATCGATGGAAATCCATCGCCATCGCGGCTAGTGGATGTTGATACCAACAGACACTAGGAGAGTCAGATTTTTACCGTCCATCGGCGCAGACATTTTCAAAGTCGTCGCGATCAGAGTCGAAGCGAGTTTGTCTTTTATTTTTAATCGATCGACGGTGAGGAGTTCGAGTGTGTTCACGCGAAGGAGTCAGATACCCTACTTCAAATAATTAACTGTAACTGAACAAAACGTAACATAGGATATTGTGCGATTTACATGTGGAATATACTTCAGATAACTAACTGTAACTGAACAAAACATAAAATAGGATATTATGCAATTTACATGTGAAATCTACTTCAACTAATTAAACTGTATCTGTGAGATGTGTTCACAAGTAATCAAGAAAAATAAAGACCTAATATTCAACAAGACAACTTTACCATCGTTTTATTGTTTTGACACTTTTCCTTCATAGCTTCTCTTGTGTGTTTGGTGATTTGCCGAATCCGCGCCCGTGCCGGTGTACAAGTTGAACCTACCTCACAACACCCCTGGACTTTGGCATCCAGCAACTAGTGAACCAATGTATGCAGCAACATCCTGAGAAATATTGGCGCAAGGTTTAATAACCTTGCCCGGAAAAAAATTATTATGGACAATTTAACAAGTCTCGAATATGGACCGGATACCGGTGGATAGACTTGTTAAATAAGGCCAAGACCGGATTCCGGTTGTAGTGCCGATGATGATGATGATGAACCATAGCTTATGTAGCGACTTGAAACATATTTGCATACAAGCGGTCGGGGTCTGGTGTAGCTGAGCTTAGGTTATAGCGTAGGTTCGAATCACGTTCGTCACTGCTTTGCTAAACGTTACGATCTCATGCAGAGAAGTGTGTCGTTACTCAGCATATATCATATTGACTGGATGTAAAATCCTACTGCATATTGTATTTAGCATAAAATAGAAAATACAACGAGATTTCACGTATTGGAAAATTTTCAGTAAATAATTCCACTTGTATATCCCGTTTTAAATTGTATTGAATACTTTACTTGAATTTATGATTTTTATTATTTGTCATTTACCAGGATTTAGTTGTAGAGCGGTGTATTTGGTTCCACCCCTATGATTTGATGTTATTTTCAAAGATTCCGTCTTTGAAGAAGTTGAGTTTACGTGGCTGCCGTAATTTGTTTGATTTCGTTCCATATGGAAGTATGGCATCCCGTTTTGGTTTTAAATCTTTAGAGGTAAGCAAATCAACTTTATTATTAGAAGAATTTATGTTCACAATACATTTTCTGCTAAAGTATTTAGATGTTAGAGATACACCAATTTCCGACGCCGATTTACAATGTTTTAATGCTATAAGTACGTTAAAGAACTTACTTCTTGAATGTCCTACTGATGCCAGAGATATAAACGAAAAGGGTAACATTGAAGGAAACGGACCATCCACAAGTACTGCCAGTTCATCTTCGTCATCACAACCATCGTCCTCATCAGCAAATGTGACTACCGAGAAACCTATTGATGGAGGCCAATACGATGGGCCAAAACCTTCAACATCAAGGCAATCTAGAATACAAATCGCCTGCGCCTCTCGTATTGGGCCGCCTGCGCCTGAACGACGAGCCCCTTCGAATGTTCAGCAACCTGTAGTTGGCAATGGTCAACAACCAGCATTCCTAAATCCACCACCAGAGCAACCAGCAATATATATAGCTCAACCTGCAGCAGCTGCCGAAATCATGCGGTCACCAGGTTTGAATTTTCCATAATCAACGTTAAAATCATCCAACTACACTGCTCATTTCTCTGCTATGCTTTCAGATCATATCGCTTGGGAATCAGCCGTTAGACCACCAGGAATACCTCGAAATGCATCAAATAGCATGGTGGTATTAGTAAATATGCAAAATCAAACAAGGAGTTTGTTTTTGAACGGTCGCCTTTGTGAGTTACATGTTCCAGACTCGAGGCGAGGTGGTCGTGCTGCAAATTTTCAGGTTTTACTACAGCATCCAAGTTTTTGGGAGATGGTTAATCGCCAATTGGGAATGTTTCGCACAGCAAACCCAATGGTGATCCGTAAATGTCCTATTTCTAATCGTGGTATTGCTTCCTTTGGGCGCCCGCCTATTCCAGTCGATAATAACTTTATATGGATCGGACTTGGCCTAAGAATGACTGATAATAATCTCGAACGTTTGGTTGTGCGACACTACAGCAGAGTTACTGATGACTCTCTAGATCATTTAGTGCAATGCTCACCAAATTTGGTTTACCTGGATGTGACTGGATGTGGGGTCACACCTGCAGGTATAAAAAGATTCACTCGTAGAAAGCCCACGTGTGAAGTGGTGTGCGAACATTTAGGCACACTTCTCCATAAAGCCTAACATATGGTTTATTTGATTTTAAATATTTACCATAGTTATATTTTATTCCATTGCGAATTCTTATTTTAAACAATCTGTGTCTTCTTATTTGTTTGCTATAAAAAAAATCCTTACCGAATGAATATGTAACCATTTATTCGATACCATATGTGAGGTTTAGCATTAAAATGATGCATCTCTAATATATTAATAAATGAACAAGGAAATAAATATGCATGTAATTTTCAAAAGGTTCTAGATTGCTATTGGCAGGCTTATATGGTGACGCCACGCGATTTTTTTTTTATTATGTATAGAAGTATTATATTTAGAAGCAACGAAATTAAGTATTAAAGTTTTAGTGAGTTGATCGAAAAAGAATGTTCCTTTTACATTGAACATTGTAGATATGTGACTAAAAACGCACGAATTAACGGAAAAATAAACGATTTTGATTGGTTATCTCGAACGCAAGGGTGTGATAGTCCTAAAAATTCCAGAGTTGGTGTTAATGACCGAACGCAGTAGCAGGAGTGGTAAAAACGCTAAAGGGGTCCATCAAGCCCCCGGGAAGTAATTGGAAATCTGTAGTAATTTTTTTTCAAAACTTTAAAACAACTGCTGCAACACTGACATTTTGTTGGACCGAATTTAGACTATCGGATCATCTGTCCCTCATAGTATGGCAAACTGTGCGGCCGTAGTTCCGCAAATGTTATTAAAGTGTTGCTTTTTACGCGATTCAATGTTTTCATTGTAATCTCGAACCAAACTTACAACGTGCACAAATGAAAACTGCCAGAGGAACTGTGTCCACAAAACAATTGATCGTATAATTAATTATTTGCATCGTATATGCATTATATATTCTTAACCAAATGACTAATATATCACCCGCGAGGTTTTTTTTTTCCTGGCATTTCAAAGTCTTCCATGAAGTGGCCCAATAACCATCGTCCGTAATATCGCGTCATTGTCATACGGTCCGTTTTGGTGAGCCGACAATAGCCAAAAAGGCTTCTTAATCTACGCGACTATTTGTTTTCTAATTTCCCGACTCAAAATTTCGATGAAGCGCCGTATAGGCAACATTAAAGAGACTGTGTCACGATTTTAAATAGCTTTACTAAATTGAAGGTATTTCAATCCTTGTATTGACTCGAAAGACGACATATTTTGAATAAACTAAACTAAAAAAGCAAGAATTTTTTCTTCAGTTAGCCACGAGTGCAGTCTGGAAACTTTTGAAAAAAGGGTTACTTCTCGAATTATATACAGATAATGTTATTCGTAAAATAAATGATATTGTGACTTTGTTTGCTTAAGATTTCAGCCACTATCATTTGAATTTTCAGTCTCATTATTTTGAATAAATTACAAGTAATTTTGTATTGAAGAATAGTTTATAAAATTGATACTATTAATAAGTTTCACTATGCAAAACATTAGTTATCTGTATCGTTCGGCAATATAGGTTTACAATATGTTATTTTAATTTATTTTACGGACTCTTCTCGAGCGCTCTAATAAACTAATAAATTCCTCGAAAATCCATTTTTTGCATATTCTTTGGAATATTTTATTTACATTATTATTAGATGTAGGCTTCTCGATAGTATAGTGGTTAGTATACCCGCCTGTCACGCGGGAGACCGGGGTTCGATTCCCCGTCGGTGTGACTCTGGCGCAAGACTAATGACCTTGCCCGGAAAAAACAAATCATTATGGAAAATTTAACAAGCCTCAGGACTTGCTAAATAAGGCCAAGACCGGTTCCCGGTTGTAGTGCCGGTGATGGTGATGATTATTAGGTGTACAAATAAGTTTACGGCTTTGAGCATAAGTGAAGGGCCTGACTAGAAACGGAGGCAGTACTTAAGAACTACTACTGGTACTCCGTCCGGGTCGGTTATCTTCTCACAGCTCAGTCTGCGTAGAATGCGTTGAATAGTACGTGGGCGGAACCTCATATCCCGCATCGAAGACCGTATGGGCGCGATCACATGTGGGAGACACTTTTTCCCCTTCTGTGGGATCGGTTGAACTTAGCGATTTTCCAGCAGGTAGGAAACGTCCTCCGTGTATAAGATAAATTTGGCAAATTGCGTATTTATTTGCAATTCACTGTCTAGGGTGATTCGTTACTTAAGGGGCTGGTGACAAGTGACAAACGTTATCGTAGTATCGCACAAAAGATCACAATAGTGAGACAACCTAATCGTTTTTTTTTTAAGTGAATAAATTAAACGCACTAGACGTACGTACAGCCGAGCCTCAGATCCCAGAGCCCTCTTTCAACGAAATTATAGACGCAATCAATCTATTGAAAAACAACAAAGCTCCCGGAGTCGATTGGATACCGGCAGAGCTAGTGAAGCATGGAGGAGAGGCAACCGCTCGAAAGATCCACCAGCTCATCACATCAATATGGGATACGGAAGTCACTCCGGAAAAATGGAAAACATCAATAGTCGTACCCATTTTCAAAAAAGGCGACAGATCTGACTGTGAAAACTACAGAGAAATATTGCTTCCAACCACATACAAAATACTAACAAATGTCATACTGGCGAGAATCACGCCGTACGCAGAAGAAATACTGGGAGACTACCAAAACGGGAAGAAAACAAATTCCGCGTATTTGAAAATAGATTCCTAAGGGGCATCTTTGGCGGCAAATATGACGAGGAGGCAGGACAATGGAGGAAACTCGACAACCACGAATTGGAAGAGCTATACCGCAAACCTACAATAGTGAGAGTAATCAAGTCGCGAAGATTAAAATGGGCCGGACATGTGGCGCGAATGGGCAACGATAGGACCGGCATAGAATTCTTGACGGTAAGCCAACGGGAAAGAGATCGACAGGGCGGCTGCGACGGAGATGGGAGGACAATGTTAGGTTGGACCTCGAGGAGATCGGATCGGATGGTCGAACGTGGAACGAGGGCGCACAGGACAGGGAACAATGGCGGGGTCGAGTCAGTGAGGTCATGAACTTTCGGTTTCCTACAAGCCAATAAATAGTAATAGGATATAGGGTCAAGATCCTGTCGATAGAATCAGACGGAGCATCAAATTCGTTAAAGGAGCTTCTGTAAAGAAAGCAGTAGCGTATGATTAACGTTCGTAGGTGAAGTTTTAGCCATGAGAAATTAAATTCAGGATTGGAGGCAGACGTTGCTAACTAACCGCCGACGAGTCAGCACGTGCGCTTCTGCCTCGTGATCCGTACCATCGGATCAATTGTCTAATCCGTTTAGAGTATCATAAGTAAACACGAGATACCCTAATTGCACTATTGGTTCGCGTGTCGTCTTCTGTGGGATCCGAAGTAAACAAACGGATCACCAGAAACGCGTCCAAGTGTAGTGCAGTGATATAGTGAAGTGTGCAGTGCGGGAAAAATCATACCCTTTCCTTTCCTTGTGTCTGTTTTTATTCTATTTCGTACCTCTGTTGCGTCGCTCAGGCATCGATACTCTCGATTAATTTATAATCTTTGGAGAGTTTTTGGTATTTTGAGTGGCGTAATATTCGTCACAAAAGGGATGTGACAAGGATTTCGACATGGATCTAGTAGGGCACCTACTACAAACCTGTAGTGGTTGCTTTCACTTATCTATCGCCGAGTCCAACTTGCATACTTTTCTGAGGCGGTATTGGTTTTCTGTGTCGCCATTTCAATGGAATGGGAATTTCACGTCGATCTTTGCAACATTCGTGGCCTAAGATGCAATTTCTGCTCTGCGTCTGCCCACGTCTGTAACCGGAAACCAGTAATTCATGCACTTAGCGAGACTCAGGTAATAACTGATGCAAATATTTCTGACTTTACTATACCCGGTTATAACTAAATATATGGCGCCTTTGTTCTTTCCCCATCGAGCTCTAGCCACATACATTCGAAGTGACATTGCTATCAGGGGCTAGATATTTGAAAATGTCAAAGAATTTAAATATCTGGGAACAATACTGACGGCCAGTAACGAAATGTCGAAGCCAATTAACAAAAGACTACACTCCGGCAACGCTAGTTGGCATGCAGTCAGTAAACTGCTGAAATCCAAACTGCTATCACGATACATAAGGCTCCACGTTAGTATAGTGGTTAGTATACCCGCCTGTCACGCGGGAGACCGGGGTTCGATTCCCCGTCGGTGTGCCTCTGGCGCAAGACTAATGACCTTGCCCGGAAAAAACAAATCATTATGGAAAATTTAATAACCCTCAGGACTTGCTACATAAGGCCAAGACCAGTTCCCGGTTGTAATGCCGATGATGATGATGATGATCACGATTCATAAAACTCCGTGTCTATAGAACCATAATCATGCTGATTGTTCTACACGGATGCGAAACATGGGCTCTCACAAAACGGGAAGAAAACAAATTCCGCGTATTCGAGAATAAAGTTTTAATCGCAAACGTAAATCCGACGATTATCCCACCTCCCTCTCAATTAATCTCAACGGATTCTCATGCCACTGCGAACCTCTTTGCCTCCATTCTCAAACAATCCTTCGCAGGCGACGCTTTCCTTCCCGACCTTACCTATTTCAAACACTCAGCAAGTTTCTCCCATGGTCCATTTCTTTCTCAATTTATTGATCCACCCATGATTTTAAACAAAATGTCGAAGGAAGTTAACAAGATACTGCATTCCGGTAACGCTAGTTGGCACGAGGTCAGTAAACTGCTGAAATCCAAACTGCTATCACGTAATATAAAGCTCCGAATCTATAGAACCGTAATCATGCCGATTGCTCTATACGGAGGTGAAACATGGGCTCTCACAAAACGGGAAGAAAACAAATTCCGCGTATTCGAGAATAAAGTTCTAAAGGGTATCTTTGGCGGCAAATATGACGAGGAGGCAGAACAATGGAGGAAACTCCACAACCAAGAATTGGAAGAGCTATAACGCAAACCTACAATAGTGAGAGTAATCAAGTCACGAAGCTTAAGATGGGCCGGACATGTAGCGCGAATTGCCTACGATAGGACCGTGCGTAGAATTCTTGACGGTAAGCCAACGGGAAAGAGACCGGTAGGACGGTCGCGACGGAGATGGGAGGACAATGTTGGGTTTGACCTTGGGGAAGTCGGATCGGATGGTCGGGCGTGGAAGGAGAGTGTACAGGACAGGGAGCGATGCCGGGTCGAGTCGGTGAGGTCATGAACATCCGGGTTCCTCCAAGTCAATAACTAATAATAATAATCATGTGCATTAGGAAGGTACTGGCATAATCTTCGTTGAAAATGCTGGTTGCAAAGTTCGAAGTAATTTCAAGTGTTTTTGCGTAACTAAACACACATATTGGCGTAAATGACCATATTATAGCCTTGAGAAACTCGTTGTTATTTTAGGAGAACCTTCCTGTGTACCGCAGTAACAAGCTGTCGCTATTCTGTTTTTTTTATTTTTTACTTTCAGGAAATGCGAACCTATAACGCTGAATCAATGCCCTGAAATGCTACTTTATTCTCATTACCATTACCCGAGCTCTGAGATATAGTTAAGGATTTAACACAACCTTTTTACGGAACTTACAGCTGAATGGGGTGATATTTTACCGGGCGGCTGAGCATGGGGATACAACCCACCGCGCTTTTCAGCGTCTGGAATTGGCAATATGACATCAGGGAGAGCATGTTTATGCATATAATCGACCACTTTCTTTAGAGATTTGTGGAAGTTTCTGCTAGTGCGTCAACATGGACGCTGGTTCAGCAGAAACACCACCAATATTACGCTGGAAATTGTTCTTAAGGGAAGGAATAGAGCACAACAGCGAACACAATAGCTCTCCAAAAAAACACGCTGGAGTAATTTTGACGTTAATGTTTTTTTTATTTCAGCAAAAATCCTGTACAATTAAAACCATATTGTGCCTTTACTGCAATTCACAAATCATTAGCACTTAGACGCATGAAGTACAACGAGTAGTTTTATACACTGGTTACGAACCTCCAACAAAGTATTATATTGTTTAGCAACTTTCTGCATTCACGATCGTTTATTTTATAATTATTGTTCACGTGTATACTAACCAAGTAGGATTCGGTTTTCTTTAAGTCTCGTTCTTTGAATTAAGATAAGGGCGCGGATTTCCCACACGACTCGACAATATTTACAAATGGGTATTTAATTAAACTCCAACAAGCAACGATCTCGGCACGAGGATTTCCTTCGGCGGTTAAAATCTGACTCGAAAACGCAACGTCCCCGGTACGTGTGCGTTTGTCGGTGGTTACGATCTGACTGTCCTAGTGGGTGTTGCACTCAACATCCCCTAGCTGCAGTGGTGGTGGATTCCATCGAATGGGAGAAGCAAATCCGATCTTTTCATTTGGCGATGACCAATGAACAATCGGTTTGAGTTTTGCTGGGAATTTTCCATGGTGCCGTACAGATCTAGTTGAAAAGCCCTTTGGTTGAAAGCCAGGACAACGGGGATGCGAAGGTGCACAAAAGAAAATCTAAATACGCGGCTGATCAAACAGATGATCGAATACGGAGGCTGTCTGCCTTGCCATCATAACGATAAGGAATAAGTTTTTTCTGTTGATGTTATGTCAACAGAACTTCGCTGCGATGGCAAAGGCTACAATGCTTGGGTGCATGTTTATTTTAGCCATTCAGTAATGCAAGGGAATGTTGCCGTGCAGGCCAAAATAGCTTCTCCTGTTTACACATTGTGTATAGAAGCGTTCTGTTTATAGCCAGCGTGAGAATGGTTAGGCATGACCGATGCGGTGATCGTTCCTCGATAAGGCAACGGATCATGCAATTGGTCATGCGACTATACAAATAAATGAACGTACATGACGGCTGAAGCCATCCCGTTGAAAGTAATAGGAGATATTGCGGACGGCGGGAATGGATTCTTCTGTGATGTTAGGTCAACAGAAGATTTGCCCGCCATGGCCAGGGCTAGGATAAAGATTGTTTGTTTTTCGAAAACTATATCATGCCCTAATAATTGGAAATCTGGATTGCAGATGCGCAAGCAAACAAGTATCCCGGCATGTCTTTTTTTGGACCAACGGATTGTTGGAACAAGAACACACAGAAGCATTGGCGTGTGTTTGATGGGCATGTGGTCGACCATAGGAAACGATCGGTTCATGACAGATGAACCGAGATGGTTCAGTTGATGCCATTGGTTTTGATGCCATGGCAATATGGTAATCTTGCCGTGGACTTATGTTTGAGGTATGAAATTTTGGCGGTTTAGTTGGTCACAGTCACTTCGGAAAGATGCTGGAGTGTTCCGCCGAACACTGCTTACCATAGAAAACAAAAACACCAGCGGAGATAACACAACAAAACACGGAAAATTGTTTCGGTAGAATCTTCTTTATTGTTTTCCTTTAATTCCTTTTCTTTGTACAGCACTTAAAACTAATGTACACAATCGTATTGGCGAAGACGCTCACACACTGGTTTCATAAGTTCCGTTAAATTACACTCGTTGCTAGGTGAACTAAATCGCTATTCATTGACTTGGCATTGATGCGATGTGTCACTACGTTACTTTCGCACCTCAAGAATACAAACCGAATGAATGCGGTATCCGGCACGCGCGCGCTTTTGTCCGACACTAAAAGTATTGTCAATTGTTCGTATTAATATGGTGTCGTACTCGCGATAGATCCTCTTTCGTGTGAATTTCTCGGTTTTATTTTAACTACTTTGCACTGTGCGGACCGACCTCCTAATTGGGTTCTCGAACTGTACTTTATTAATCGGAAACTCGAAGTAAACTTTTCGGTTCGACTATCTCCTCTAGACTTTTCTGTTCGACTATCACCTCTAGACTAAAAGTCCAATTCCCCATCGGCAAGGGAAATCTTCCCAGCGCATCTCTGCACATAACTTCCCACCATATCTGCTAACAGACCTTTCCATAGTATCTGTTAACAGCATAAATTTTCCATTGCATCTCAAAAGGAGAATTTCCCATAGTATCTGAAAAGGAGAAATCTTTCCTCATAATCATCAACACCATTAGCTGTTGGTTATCGGAATCTTGTTCCTTTTGTTTTAAGATCGGATGCCGCCGCTATTCTCCGATCTTTTTCTTAGGATTTGTTTATACCGCACATCTGGCCTGAGGAGCAAAGGTTCTCATGCTATTCAGATGGGTACAAAGGACTATGGGATGTAATGCTTTGTTTGTACTTCCACTCATAAACATCCATCGAGGGTAGTGTTAAGAGTTTATGGCGGCATGAATGCTAATCGGCAGCGCAACGATATGCCTTGTTTGCGCAAGTGTGTCTTTAGCGTTAGGGTCATGCCAGGGATTTGGGTGTTAATTTCCATTATCGCGTTGATGCTTAGTATGGGTGAGTGATTTACATGCGACGGTTTCCTACATGACGCATTTGCTTAGATGCGATGCTTTCCTGCCTTTTGGAATTGGGTTGAATACAATGTATGGATGCGTTGAACTCGATATTGGGAGCTTTTGAACGTTTAGTTCCTTGCTTTCTGATATCGAGTTCAACGTCGTTGCATGTCCTATGACCTTTTGTTTCAGGTATGGTTACTGACTATTGGGACACGTGTCTGTGGGCACGTGTGCTGAAAAAGGTGAGTAAAGTTCCTTGGCGGAAAGCATACCTCAAGCTGTAGTGCGTTGTATGGTTCGTAGAATCGAGAGCTTTGTACTGCTTGTATACAGGTAAGCTGCTTATGGTTGGTGCTGGTATTTGCAGGTTGGGGACGGGGAGTTGGATTAGGACGGTGGGTGGTTCTTCAGGAACGCTTAAAGAACCCCCACAGATTTAGCTTTCTCTCTGGTGGGCTATATGTTTTCTCCAAGCGGACAGTTATCGTTTTATGGACTAGTGTCAGTTGACGATTTGTAGTTCAGTGTAGCCCAAATTGCTCTGCTCATGTGATTTGCAGAATTTCTGCTTCTTCGGATTGGAAACCGTAAAAAACACTTAGCTCATTGATGAGTTCCGCTGCCAATTTGCCTTTTCTATCGATCCCCTCTGGTATCTTTCTTTAGTATCTAAGGTCGCGCTTCTAATATTTTTTGTATATAACCAACATAATAAAATGTTCATTAGTCGAGATTCGGTAATGCCTTTGAAAGTCTTATTTTTCTCTTCATCAATATTCTGACGCATATGACAATCAGTACTAGAATATTCGAGAAAGTCCGAAACAAAGTACTAGAATATTCTAGAAAGTATTGGAGAACTGGAGACTATGAACAGTAGAACATTCAAGGCTATGGAACGGACGGAAACGAAACGCCGAATCAGAATGAAGAAACGGTATAAATACGTCGTACACAGATCAAGAAGTGAGAAGTAAAAAATAAGAAGTAAGCAGAGTCAAAGACGCGATAAGTCAAGAAATCGTCAAGTGTACGGTAAAAGTAATGGTTGTTATTAACGGACATATAACGTGTTACATTAATTCAAAATTCGAGCGAATTGTGATTGATATCTCAGGACCATTTCCAAAAACCAACGACAACAACAAATACATGTTGGTCATCATGGATTACTTCAGTAAGTGGGTGGAAGTCCTTCCAATTCCAAACCAAGAAGCAACAACCGTCATTGAGCAGCTTATCAATAATTGGATCAGCAGATATGGAGTTCCCTGTGAGCTTCATTCCGATCAAGGCCGAAATTTCGAATCACAGATATTTCAAGGCATCTGTGCGGCACTGGGCGTAAGCAAAACCAGGACCACACCCTTACATCCGCAGTCAGACGGAATGGTCGAAAGGTTCAACCGAACAATAAAAGAGCACTTATCGAAGGTCGTTAGTGATCACCAACGAGATTGGGACAAATATGTACAAACCTTTCTCATGAGTTATAGGTCGGCTAATCACGATACGATGGGCCGTTCTCCAGCAGGAATTATATTTGGACGAGAGATACGATTACCAGCCGATCTGCGATTCGGAATACCTCCAGACGCCATAGATAAGACCGAAAACTACGTAGCCGAATGGGGAAATCGCCTCGATGAGATTCATCATTTGGTTCGAAAGCAAATCAAGGTATCCAGTGGCAGGATGAAAACAAGGTACGACGTTCGAGCCAACGCATCCGGATTTAATGCAGGCGATAACATGTGGCTTTATAACCCACATCGGCAAAAAGGAAGGTCTCCGAAGTTGCAGCAACATTGGGAAGGACCGTATAAGATTGTCACAAGAATTAACGACGTTGTCTATAAGATTCAGCGAAGACCGAACGCCAAGATGAAAGTGGTACATCGTGACCGACTGGCGGCTTTTGTTAACGCAGGAGACCAGTGAACTTAGTTCGGGACGAACTAATCTAGGTGGAGGGTAGGGTGACGCATATGACAATCAGTACTAGAATATTCGAGAAAGTCCAAAACAAAGTACTAGATTATTCTATAAAGCACTGGAAAACTGGAGACTATGGACAATAGAACATTCAAGACTATGGAACGGACGGAAACGAAACACCGAATCAGAATGTGAGGAAACGGTATAAATACGTCGCACACAGCTCATGGAGACAAATAGAAAGTAATAAGTAAGAAAGTGAAGCAAGCGATAAGTAAGAAGTAAAAGACGGGATAAGTACGGAAGCGATAAGTCAAGAAATCGTTGTGTACGGTAAATGTAACGGTTGTGATTAACGGACTAATAAAGTGTTATATTAGTTCAAAATCGATTTACCGGCTTTTATTTATTCAAAATAATTAATCCAGTGAACCCTAAGCTCGCTACAATATAAAGAAAATTTCAAGCTGATCTCGCCAACATTTCTACAGGAGCGTTCACCTCCATTTTTCTGGTACCTTCGGCCTTGTTGGCACTGTGCTCTTTTGCTTGATATTATATTCATGTCTTATATTCTTCGTTGTGTATATTCGGGTTCCAGTAGTCACACACTACAGGAGGAATGTTTTACCATAAGTTCAACCACTTTACCCTTTATTACCGAATGACGAAAATCCTCGGCCCCACACCAAAACTGTTGACCCTGTAGGTGGGCATACATTTTCGGTAATTGCTGTCTACTGTTCATCTTGAATAGCGGCTTCACAAAACAATGAAAAAAACACACACACGGTTTTCGACGCCTAAAGAATATTAACAACTTTTGGGGTGATCTATTATACAATACATTTGCGTACGATCGTAACCAAGATGTCGAGTTTAGCAGTTGTAGCATGAGTAACATATTGTGACGCATATGACAATCAGTAATGGAATCTTCGAGAAAGTCCGAAACAAAGTACTAGATTATTTTAGGAAGTACTGGAAAACTGGAATAGAACATTCAAGACTATGGAACGAACGGAAACGATACATCAAATCAGAATGAGGAAAAACGGTATAAATACGTCGGACGCGGATCGGGAGTTGAGTTATAAGTAAGACAGTGAAGCAAGCGAAAGTGTCGAGCGAGAAGTAAGCAGTAAAAGACGCGATAAGTACGGAAGCGATAAGTAAAGAAATCGTTAAGTATACGGTATAAGTAACGGTTGTATTACGGACTAATAAAGTGTTATATTAATTCAAAATCGATTTAACAGCTCTTATTTATTAAAAATAATTAATCCAGCGAACCCTAAGCTCGCTACAATTGGTGTCAGAAGTGGGATTAATTATTGTTTAAGTGAATAAGTGTATGAAAGTGTGTTGTGACGATGTCAGATCGACATTTGGAGGATCTTCGCGTTCCTGAGTTGAAAAAGGAACTTGAGGACCGGAATCTGGATAGCAGAGGACGGAAGCAAATTCTTCGACAGCGTCTACAAGCAGCAATGGAGGAAGAGGGTATTGATGTTGACACATATGTTTTCGCGATTGCGCCAGACTGTCCGGATGGAGAAGAAACACCGAGTCAAGATGGTGCCAATGTAACGGAGAAGAGTTCGCCACAGTTGGACATTTCGGAGATGCTCAGGATGATGATGATAAAATTGGACGCGCAAGCTGCAGATGTTAATGCCATATTCGACGCCCAAAATTCAAAATTGGACGCGCACGCTGCAGATGTTAATGCAAAGTTGGATGCCCAAACGCAGTGGATGAAATGTAATTTTCAACACTTTAAGGACGAAATTCGAAATGAAGTAGAAAATCTAGATCTAAAAAACGAAGCTGAATTCAAGAAAGTCACCGATGAAATAACACGAATCGAAAAGAGACTTGAGTGTGTTGAGAGAAATAAGACATCGCCTAGCAATCAACATGAATACAAAGATACAAGGATGCAACCGCCAACCTTCGATGGAACGGGACCCTTCTCCGTATTTATACGTCAGTTTGACGCCGCGGCCAATTATAATAAGTGGTCGGATGAGCAAAAGTCAACATCACTAATCTTGTCACTCCGCGGGGTGGCTGCAGAATTGCTACAAACCATACCAGCAGAGAAGCAAACAGATTTCCAAGCGGTAAGAGACGGCCTTGAAGCTAGGTATGGAGACAACCACATGCAGCAGGTCTACCGCATGCAACTACGGAGCAGAATGCAGAAACCTGGGGAAAATCTTCAACAGTTGCAGGCAGACATTGAGCGATTGGCAAACTTGGCTCATACAAATATGACTAAAGAATTTCTGAACGAGGTAGCAATGGATGCATTTATAAACGCACTCCAAGATCGGGACTTGCAACAAGCCGTTCGTTTGGCAGGAAAGAAGACGACTAATGAAATACTGGCGTTCGCATTGGCATATGAATCTGCTAAACTGGCTACCAGGAGTACATATAGAGTTCGAGAAACGTCCGTCCAAGAATGTTCCTGCCAAAGAATCGGGCATGTACAACGGAGAACCCCGAGAACTGACTTGAAGTGTTGGACATGCGGCGAAGTCGGCCACATCTCTGTTGACTGTAGGAAACGTCGACGAACGAATGAAACATCAAGTGAGAATTGTCGTTCATGCGCTAATTATAAGAGGAGACTATCAACGGACCAACCTGAGATCAATAGCTCGGGAAACTTGTAAGGGCAGACTTTACGGGGCGAAAGTCGCCTGGTGGAATTTGCAGCCCCAGCATCGTAACTGTATCACAACTCCAACGGGATAACCAAAGTTTGGTTATAACTACGATTGTTAATGGAAGGACAACAAAAATGACAATCGACACTGGAGCAACGAGATCCATAATTCGACCGGATGTTGTGGGCCAAATTGCCCTTAATAAAAATAGAAGATACGCTTTGAAGACTGCCACAGGAGAATGTTCTACAGTCTACGGAGAAGTGGAGAGCATAATAGTGCTGGGCAATATTTCCATCTCCCACCAATTTTTGGGTTGCCGATATTACGGACGAATGCATTCTTGGAATGGATTTCATGAAGGAGCATCAAGTTGTTCTAGATATCGGTCAAAGAACACAAGCCTCGAGAGTGATCCCGGTGACAATCGA
Source organism: Microdon myrmicae (assembly GCA_963931805.1). Taxonomy (NCBI): domain Eukaryota; kingdom Metazoa; phylum Arthropoda; class Insecta; order Diptera; family Syrphidae; genus Microdon; species Microdon myrmicae. The sequence continues at coordinate 126,925,715 of OZ007500.1, read as the reverse complement.
TTTTACATCACCGAAGCTGTAAAAAATCAGCGTAAGGGGAACATCCTTGTTGGGAAAGCCCTTATCGATGCGAGGAAGCACATCGTACCTGTCAGAGTACTAAATGCGTCCAAGGAGCCGATCGCAATAAGAAAAGGAGAGGTAATCGCAGAATGTGCACCCGTGTCAATGATAAACTCAATTCAGACAAGGGGAGAGGACCATTCAATTCAACAGCCCTCTGGTGCATCCTCTGCGGTTAATAAGTTGATGTCCCAGGAAATCGGATTAACAGACAGAGAAAAGGCAAGCGTTAAATCACTCCTGAATGATTTTTCTGATATTTTTGTGACAGGACATGATAAATTCGGACGCACCGGTATAGTTAAACATCGCATTGACACGGGTGAGTCAAGACCTATAAGACAGCCACCTCGTCGACTGCCGTTAGCCAAACAATCAGAAGTAGGCAGCATGATTCAAGAGATGGGCTTCGCCGGTAGTGCTCGTCAAGAAGAAGGATGGGACAACTAGATTTTGTGTCGACTACCGCCGGTTAAACGACGTTACGAAGAAAGACAGTTACCCACTTCCTCGAATCGACGACACACTAGATATCCTTTCTGGAGCTCAGTGGTTCTCAACATTGGGCCTAAAAAGCGGTTACTGGCAAGTGGAAGTGAAGGAGGAGGACAAGGAGAAGACAGCGTTTACTACCGGAAACGGACTTTATCAATTCAACGTGATGCCTTTTGGATTGTGTAATGCCCCAGCAACGTTCGAACGATTAATGGAAAGTGTTCTACGGGGACTTACATGGAAGGCGTGTCTTGTGTACTTGGACGATATCATCGTTGTTGGAAGGAATTTACCAGAACACATCAATAATCTGCGCTCCGTCTTCGAACGACTAAGACAGGCCAACTTAAAGCTCAATTTGAAGAAATGTGAACTCTTCCAAAGGAGAGTAAAATTTCTGGGACACATCGTTTCAGCTGCAGGAGTTCAAACGGATCCTGATAAGATAGCAGCCCACCGAGAGTGGCCTACCCCAGAAGACAAGCAGCAGTTGAGAAGCTTTATGGGATTAGCCACATATTACCGACGGTTTGTTAAAGGTTTTGCCAACGTGGCTAGAACCCTACACGAACTAACGGGTAAAGACAAGAAATTCAATTGGACAGAAAAGTGTGAGGCAGCATTCAACACATTGAAGGCCGAGTTATGTAAGACACCAACATTGGGATTCCCAAGAGCGGATTGCCCATTTATATTGGATACTGATGGAAGTAACACAGGAATCGGAGCAGTGTTGTCACAGAAAGTCGATGGTAAAGAGAGAGTTGTCGCATATTATAGTCGAGTTCTATTTAAGCCAGAGAGAAATTACTGCGCAACAAGAAAGGAACTGCTGGCTGTCGTAGAAGCCGTTAAGAATTTCCATAAATACCTCTACGGACGTCGATTCCACCTTCGGACGGATCATGCCGCCCTGAAATGGTTGCTAAATTTTAAGAATCCGGAAGGACAAATAGCTCGATGGATCGAGCGACTTCAAACGTACGATTTCCAAATTTCCCACCGTCAAGGGAAGGTGCATAATAACGCTGATGCTCTATCAAGAAGACCATGTAAGCCAGATTGTAAACATTGTCATAGAGCGGAAGAGAAAGAAGAGCTCAACTTCAGGATGAAGATATGTCGCTAATTCTGGAATACAAAGAAAAGAACGAGCGGCCAACTTGGAACAATATTTCCGACAAGAGTGGAACATTTAAGGCATATTGGGCACAATGGAATTTCTTGCTGGTGGAAGATGGTATTCTTAAGCGTAAATGGGAAGCCGCGGACGGAAAATCCCATCGAATGCAGATTCTAGTCCCACCATCAAAAGTGAAAGATGTTCTAACAGAAATGCACGACGGGGCCTCCGGTGGATATTTGGGAGTTAATAAGACACTTTCAAAATTACGATCTCGTTTTTATTGGCTTCACATGAGAGATGACGTCGAGTCTTGGTGTAGGAAGTGCACAACTTGCACTGCGACCAAAGGACCAAGGAGCGCTATGAAGCAGTACAACGTGGGTGCCCCTTTCGAGCGAATTGCGATTGATATCTCAGGACCGTTCCCAAAAAAAAACGACAACAACAAATACATGTTAGTTATCATGGATTACTTCAGCAAGTGTGTAGAAGTCCTTCCAATTCCAAACCAAGAAGCAACAACCGTCATTGAGCAGCTAATCAATAATTGGATCAGCAGATATGGAGTTCCCAGTAAGCTTCATTCCGATCAAGGCCGAAATTTCGAATCACAGATATTTCAAGGCATCTGTGCGGCACTGGGCGTAAGGAAAACCAGGACCACTCCCTTACATCCGCAGTCAGACGGAATGGTCGAAAGGTTCAACCTAACAATGAAAGAGCACTTATCGAAGGTCGTTAGTGATCACCAAAGAGATTGGGACAAATATGTACAAACCTTTCTCCTGAGCTATAGACCGGCTAATCACGATACGACGGGCCATTCTCCAGCAAGAATTATATTTGGACGAGAGACACGATTACCAGCCGATCTGCGATTCGGAATACCTCCAGACGCCATAGATAAGACTGAAGACTACGTAGCCGAATGGAGAAATCGCCTCGACGAGATTCATCATTTGGTTCGAAAGCAAATCAAGGTATCCAGTGACAGGATGAAAACAAGGTACGACGTTCGAGCCAACGCATCCGGATTTAATGCAGGCGATAACGTGTGGCTTTATAACCCACATCGGCAAAAAGAAGGTCTCCGAAGTTGCAGTAACATTGGGAAGGACCGTATAAGATTGTCAAAGAATTAACGACGTTGTCTATTGGATTCAGCGAAGACCGAACGCCAAGATGAAAGTGGTACATCGTGGCCGACTGGCGGCTTTTGTTAACGCAGGAGACCAGTGAACTTAGTTCGGGACGAACTAATCTAGGCGGAGGGCAGTGTGACGCATATGACAGTCAGTACTAGAATATTCGAGAAAGTCCAAAACAAAGTACTAGAATATTCTATAAAGCACTGGAAAACTGGAGACTATGGACAATAGAACATTCAAGACTATGGAACGGACGGAAACGAAACACCGAATCAGAATGTGAGGAAACGGTATAAATACGTCGCACACAGCTCATGGAGACAAGTAGAAAGTAATAAGCAAGAAAGTGAAGCAAGCGATAAGTAAGAAGTAAAAGACGGGATAAGTACGGAAGCGATAAGTCAAGAAATCGTTGTGTACGGTAAAAGTAACAGTTGTGATTAACGGACTAAGAAAGTGTTATATTAATTCAAAATCGATTTAACGGCTCTTATTTATTTTAAATAATTAATCCAGCGAACCTTAAGCTCGCTACAATATAAAGAAAATTTCAAGCTGATCTCGCCAACATTTCTACAGGAGCGTTCACCGCCATTTTTCTGGTACCTTCAGCATTGTTGGCACTGTGCTCATCTGCTTGATATTATATTCATGTCTTATATTCTTCGTTGTGTATATTCGGGTTCCAGTAGTCACACACTACAGGAGGAATGTTTTACCATAAGTTCAACCACTTTACCCTTTATTACCGAATGACGAAAATCCTCGGCCCCACACCAAAACTGTTGACCCTGTAGGTGGGCATACATTTTCGGTAATTGCTGTCTACTGTTCATCTTGAATAGCGGCTTCACAAAACAATGATAAAAACACACACACGGTTTTCTACGCCTAAAGAATATTAACAACTTTTGGGGTGATCTATTATACAATACATTTGCGTACGATCGTAACCAAGATGTCGAGTTTAGCAGTTGTAGCATGAGTAACATATTGTGACGCATATGACAATCAGTACTGGAATCTTCGAGAAAGTCCGAAACAAAGTACTAGATTATTTTAGGAAGTACTGGAAAACTGGAATAGAACATTCAAGACTATGGAACGAACGGAAACGATACACCAAATCAGAATCAGGAAAAACGGTATAAATACGTCGCACGCGGATCGGGAGTTGAGTTATAAGTAAGACAGTGAAGCAAGCGAAAGTCTCGAGCGAGAAGTAAGCAGTAAAAGACGCGATAAGTACGGAAGCGATAAGTAAAGAAATCGTTAAGTGTACGGTATAAGTAACGGTTGTATTACGGACTAATAAAGTGTTATATTAATTCAAAATAGATTTAACGGCTCTTATTTATTTACTAAAAATAATTAATCCAGCGAACCCTAAGCTCGCTACAATATAAAGGAATTGATGACTGACTTGAACCGAAGTTTACGAATACTCGATTCACAATAAGTCATTTTTCCGCGATAGTCTTGGCATTCAACCATTTAACTTAGCGTTGAAAAAGAAAAAGAATAAAAAAAGCATTATCCATCGATATCCGTGGCTAGCTTCTATTGATACTTTCGCCGAGAATGGTCTTAATTTTCCTTTCGGAGTAGGTTGGACAATTTGGGTAAAACCTCGAAATTTCAATGAAAACGATTGTAGACAGCTGTAAAATATAATTTGTCCCTTATTCTATTACTGCAAGACATCTTTTAAGCCAATAAAACAATTTGCAGTTTTGAAACTTCTACGAATTATAAGTCCATCAGAAAACATCATAGCTGTCAATAACATGCCTGTTAGCTTGTCATACTGTGTCAATATAAGCATCCATAAACAGTTGTTAAGAAACTGTAAATATTTTTTATTTAAGGCTGCCATTATTTCATATTTCTTCCGAGGAGGTATTTTTAAAAGAAAAATTAATCGGAATGAGTCGATTCAATGTTAAGTGGAACATTCAGGCATATAAGACGGATTACGAGAGTGAAGAACACTGGAATCTACGAAGAAGGTTTATGGAGGCACATAAACATAAATATCCTGAGGATCGACTTGTTTGTTTAGCTCAAGTATTTACGAATGTAGAATTTCTAGGATGTAAATATCCCGATGAGACTATGAAATTAGTTGAAAGCTTATCAAAGGAGGTCGCTGAGGAATATCGGGTCCGGACTGTGGCAAATCGGTTAAAAAGAACATTCGTAAAAGCGTCAGATGCTGCACAAGATCGAGTAAAACGTAAATTCTAACACGTACAGGATGAATTCAGAATTTATTCCATTATTTTGTATATATTATATTGCTTCAGGAAGACAAGTTCAGAAAACGGCGAAAACAAATCATCATCGAAAAAGATTTGGTGCTCAAGAAGATGGCACTGCAGTGACACCAAGACAGAATAGAATTACAACTCTTATGAGGCAAATGAAGTACGGAAATTTTGTGGTATACCTGATAGGTGGACGAAATTGCTTACAAGTCTCCGGTGTAAAATGTTCGGTTCCAGTCAATCAAAAAGAAAGTGTTGTTCAAAAGAAACGGTAAGTTCTATAAAAATATTCAAGAACTCACATTAAGAATGTTGCGCTCTTACAGAATGGTTCAAATTTTTATCGGAGATAATGTTGTAGGTACAGGAACTTCAGATAATGTTAAAACGGCCAAAGCAGATGCATTCTCCAATGCCATGAATCACCTCCGCGAACACTGTTATTTTATAAAGGTATAAAACATAAATTCAAAGCATTAGTTCTAACGTTTGGTGATTGTAAATATTATTATGCAGCCAAACCCAAATGCAGATACGATTTTCATTAAAAAGAAGAATAAGGATCTGACTGTCGAGGTTGTGCATCACGAAGATCCCAATAAAGTACAAAATGATAATGTTGGTTATAAGATGATGATGAAAATGGGGTGGTCTGGTGGTGGCCTCGGTCGTAATAACCAAGGTCGTGAAGACCCCGTCGAGTATGTATTCCCACTTGTAATATAATCAAAGATCATCATATTAGTTTACTTCACATTTTTCATTTCATTTCAGGTATCTTCTAAAGACAAACCGTTCTGGATTAGGAAAAACATCCTCCGAACTGAACGCTGATGATTACCAAAAAATAATGACCAACTATTTAGAGTCCAATGACGTGAGAGATATTAATTTTGATGCTTCTTTCACTAAAGATGACAGAGTTTTGTTACATGGGTAAGTTTCAATTGGGTCCCAATGTTCAGCTGGCGGATGAAACATTATCCCATCTAGGTTCCATGAAATAGTTGGGGGAAATCTTGACCATCTTTCGGAGATTAACTAATAGACACAGTCGAGAAAAAATAGCATCTTAGGGCGCTGATTCAGCGCTATAGGTTCGCCTCTCTAGAAGGAAGAAAAAAATATATCTATAAGTGCGTCGAATCTTGCTTGTCAGATTTTTTTTTTATTTTTTTTTATTACACTTCTCCCGGGAGAGGCTAACCTATAGCGCCAAGTGGGCCGCCCGAGATGCCACCAAATAACCGTTGCAGTTCTTTTTGAACAGTTGCAGGTTGTCACGCTCCGGGAACACTCGCGTGGGAAGGGAGTTCCACAGCTTTCCCACTCTGTAACGGAACGAGTTCTGATGCAGGGATGTTCGCGCCGTCAGGAGATGAACCGCAAACCGGTGCGATCTGTCGGATTGTCTTGTGAAGCGCATATAAGTCGAAATGTGTGGAACAATACCACGAATCTCCGAAGAACAGTACCCGTGATAATATCTGTAAAACAGACAGCGGTCGGCTACGCGCCTTCGATGTGATAGCGGTTGTAGTCCCGACGTCAGCACCGAGTCCCCGATCAGGCGGATCGCTCCTCTCTGTATGCTCCCAACTAGATCGAGGGTATGTTTTGGAGCCGAGCTCCAAACATGAGAGCAATATTCGAGCGCGGGTCTAATTTGGTATTTATGTAGGAGAAGAAGTTGGGCCGGAGTAAAATATTTCTTGGCTCTAAATAGATAGCTCAGTTTTCCTGAGGCTGACCTGGCGATACTCGACACGTGTTTATGCCACGATACATTCCCAGACCGTGACACCGAGCAATTTCAAGCTTTCCCCAGATTCGAGAATCTGGCCATTCATCATCAGCTGGTGCGACGTAGATGCACCAATCGGCCGAACACTCGAAAAGGAGGAAACAAGCGTACTATCATCCTCAAAACTGAACACTCTGTTATCCGTCGTCTCCAACAAATCATTTATGTGAAGCAAAAACAAGGTTGGAGCCGAAATAGAACCCTGGCACCCCCGAATTAATAGGATACAGATCCGAACACTTGCCGTCCACGACACCCCAGATCGATCGATTTTCGAGGAAGCTCTTCGTCCAGTTGCAAAGCTGCTGGGAAAGTCCATATGAACGGGGTTTGCTCAGCAATGCCCCGTGACAGACGCGGTCAAAAGCCTTGGAGATATCCAATGTGACCGCCCTTGACTCGCCATGCCGTTTAAACGCCGATGTCCATATATCGGTTATAAGTGTCAAAAGGTCTCCCGTGGACCGCCTGCCACGGAATCCGTATTGACGATCATTCAGAAGTCTGTTGCACTCCAAATACTTAACTAGCTCTGTATTGATGACTTTTTCCATTACCCCGTGCTAGACGCGGTCAAAAGCTTTGGAGATATCCAATGCGACCGCCCTTGACTCACCATGCCGCTCAATCGTAGATGTCCATATATTGATTATAAGGGTCACAAGGTTTCCCGTAGACCGACGGCACGGAATCCGTATTGACGATCATTCAGAAGTCCGTTGCACTCCAAATACTTAAATAATTCGCCATTGATGACTTTTTCTATCACCTTAGATAACATAGATAGTAATGGTATCAGTCGGTAATTTTGTGGGAGACACTTTTTTCCCTTCTTCGGGATTGGCTGAACTCGAACGATTTTCCAGCAGGCAGGAAAGGTCCTCGGTGCATAAGATAAGCGGGGGAGTCTACCAAGAACCGGCGACAGTTCTGGAGCACAGTTCTTAAGGAGTATTGCTGGTATTCCGTCCGGGCCGGTTGCCTTCCTACAGTCCAGGTCACGTAGAATGCGTTGAATAGTACGCGGGCGAAATCTCACCTCCCGCATCGAAGACCGTATCGGCGCGATCACAGGTGGCTTCAAAAGACCGGCATCTAGTTAGAATTCGTGAACACATTAGCTTTATCCCTTGAATTTGTGACTAACGTCCCGCTGTCTGTCACCAACGGAAGGAAAGAGGAGGAAGCGAAGTAACTGCTGACAGCTTTTGCCATTGACCAGAAGGAGCGGGAACCAGTCGGGCACCGAAGGAGTTTATTGGTCACTCTGTCGTTGTGAGATTTCTTCGCGGTATCAATCGCCTGGTTGCACGCGTTTTTGATTCTAACAAAATTCGTTCTGTAAACATCGATGAGATTGGAGCGCCATTGCTTAAAAGCTATATTTTTTTGCCGCTGTAATCTGGTCACATTTTTTGTCAGATGAACTTCGTTTGATGGAATGTGGAATGTAGATCTCCATCCCGAGAAGAATAATCTCTGTGACCGACTCCGCGCAAGCGTTAACATCGGAGTCTCCGAAGCATACCTTCGACCATGGAAAGGATGCGAAGAAATCTCGCAAATCGTCCCAGTTGACAGCCCTATACTTCCATACATGGCGATGCTGCCTAGGCCGGTTATTCGGTCGATATGCAAGTGATTGTGTGACAGATACCAAGCAGTTATCTGCGTTTCCCAGTGACGCGGAAATCTCTACGGTATAAATACTCGGTGCGGATGTCAAAAACAGATCCAGGGGGTTCGCATATTCACCTCGGGCATCCGCCTCTCGCGTTGGTTTCTCCACGAGTTGAGTCAAGTTGTGGCTAGCAACAAACATTTCCGCCAGCCTCCCAGCCTCGTCGGTTCTGTTAGAATGTACCAACCAGCGGGAATTGTGCACATTAATAGCGCTAAGGACAACAATTTCAGAAGCTGTGTGGTTGATCTGTATCCAGTCGACGGTATGTGAAAGATGTTCGAAAAGTGTCACCGGTCGATCGTCGTTCGGGGAGCGGTAAAGACAACAAAGAAATTTAACAGAATTTCTCAGCATGACCCTCAACCATATGATGTCCATGTTATTGGGTTCTAACGCCTCCATCCTCTGGCAAGCTAGATCGGACCGCACAAAGACGCAGACCCCGCCATTAAAACGGAATCTCGAATGTAAGTCGTATCCTGACCAACGAAGGTATGTCGAATCAGTTGACGAATCGACCTGGGTCTCAGTTAGGGCAAGGATATCAGGTTTTGCTGTTTGCAAATATTGATGGACGGCGTTTACATTGGTATTGGTGAAACCGACGCCCCTGATGTTACAAAATGCCCTTACTAGGCGAGCGTGGGCAGAGCATTGAGCAAGAGCCCGATTACGCGATGACGCACCTCTTAAAGTTTAAGTTATTTATCATAATATCTGCATGATGTTCCCCTGACATGGTCGCGCCATGGTGACTCAGATTATCTTCTAGTGATGGGCAAAATCAGGAGTCGGCTCGCAGCAAACCCACATGGGGAGTCACGGGAGATGAGCAAAAAGTTCGACATTGATAAACTAAAAGACCTGCCCAAAAGGACTAAATATCAAGACGAACTAACGAATAGATTTAGCATCTTAGAGAATGGGAGTAGTGGGGAAGAGGAAAAGGAAGCCAATAGTGTGGACACTAAATGGGCATCGATCAGAGACACAATCAAACAAACAGCCCAAAAGGTATTAGGATTAAAGAAAACAATTAAGTCCAATCCTTGGTTTGACGATGAGTGCAGGGCGAAGGTCGAACAACGTAAAGACCTCAGAGTGATCCACTTAAACAGATATTATGAAGTCAGCGCAAAAAGATAACGCGACAATTCGAAAAGAGACAACGAGACTTTTCAAACGCAAAAAAACGCGAATGGGAGAAGACTGGGATCGAAAAAATCCTAGAAAATGCCAGAGCAAAGAACATCAGAGGTATGTATGCCGGCATAAATTCAATAAGAAATGGCCACCGAGGGAGAGCCAAAATAATTCGAGACGCAAACGGCTGTCGGGTCACAGAAACTAACAATATCGTGACAAGATGGAAGCAGTACTTTGAAAACCTACTCAATGTGCGCACCCATCAACCACAAACAAACGCACCAGACGTACATACAGCCGAGCCTCAGATCCCAGAGCCCTCTTTCAACGAAGTTGTAGACACAATAAATCGATTGAAAAACAACAAGGCTCCCGGAGTTGTCTGCATACCGACAGAGCTCGTGGAGCATGGGATAAGGAAGTCACTCCGGAAGAATGGAAAACCTCAATAGTCGTCCCCATTTTCAAAAAGGCGACAGATCTGACTGTGAAAACTACAGAGGAATATCATTGCTCCCAACCACATACAAAATATTAACAAATGTCATACTGGCAAGAATCACGCCGTACGCAGAAGAAATACTGGGAGACTACCAATGCGGATTCTGTAGGAACCGGTCAACGAGCGACCAAATGTTCACAATAAAGCAACTGCTGGAAAAGAAGTAAGTATACGGAGAGACGGTTCACTAACTGTTCGTTGACTTCAAAAAAGCCTACGACTCAGTCGCAAGGCAAAGACTCTACCATATTGTAGTTGAGCTGGGAATCCTGAAAAAATATGCCGCCCCCATTCAAATTTGTATCAACGAAAACAAAGGGCGAGTTAGAATAAAAAACCACCTCTCAGAACAATTTATAATCCGGGACGGACTAAAACAGGGAGATGGCCTATCACCGTGTCTCTTTAACCTTGTGCTCGAGTATGTCATCAGAAAGGTACAAGACGACAACATGGGAGGATCATTCCTGAACGGGGTCACACAAGTGCTCGCATATGCGGATGACATCGCCGTTCCGGGCGATAATCTAAAAACTGTAGATAAAACCAGTGAAATCATCATGCAAGCGGGAGAAGAGGTGGGCCTAGAAATAAATGAAGACAAAACAAAATACATGATTACGGCGAGAGCAGGTGGAACTCAGGGAACACATATAAATGTCAGAGGCAAGATATTTGAAAAAGTTAAAGTATTTAAATATCTAGGAACGATACTGACGGCCAGTAACGAAATGTCGAAGTAAATTAACAAAAGACTACACTCCGACAACGCTAGTTGGCACCCAGTCAGTAAACTCCTGAAATCCAAACTGCTATCACGTAACATAAAGCTCCGTGTCTATAGAACCATAATCATACCGATTGTCCTATACGGATGCGAAACATGGGCTCTCACAAAACGGGAAGAAAACAAATTCCGCGTATTCGAGAATAAAGTTTTAAGGAGTATCTTTGGAGGTAAATATGACGAGGAGGCATGACAATGGAGGAAACTTCACAACCACGAATTGAAAGAGCTATACCGCAAACCTACAAGAGTGAGAGTAATCAAGTCGCGAGGATTAAGATGGGCCGGACATGTAGTGCCAATGGGCAACGATAAGACCGTGCGTAGAATTCGTGTCGGTTGACCAACGGGAAAGAGACCGGTAGGAGGGCTGCGACGGAGATGGGAGGACAATATTAGGTTTGACCTTGAGAAGATCGGATCGGATGTTCGGGCGTGAAAGGAGAGTACACAGTACAGGGAGCGATGGCGGAGTCGAGTCGGTGAGGTTATGAGCTTCCGGGTTCTTCCAGGCCAATAAATAATAATAATAATCATGTGCATTGGGAGGATACTCGCATAATCTTCGTTGAAAATTCTGGTTGCAAAGTTCGAAGTAATTTCAAGTGTTTTTGCGTAACTAAACACACATATTGGAGTAAATGACTATATTATAGCCTTGAGAAACTCGGATCAGATGGCCAAGCGTGGAAGGAGAGTGCACGGGGTATGGGACGATGGCGTAGTCGAGTCGGTGAGGTCATGAACTTCCGGGTTTCTACAGGCCAATAAATAATAATAATAAAGTGTTCTGATTATGGAGGTTCTCCTAATAGCTCCAATCCTGAGTCCCCTTGACAACTTGTTCATTTGATTCAGGGGATACTCCTCCGAGTATTATTTTCCCTTTTAAAGAGGAGTTAATAGTTACCGTACTGGGTCCTCCTTGGTTTCCTTTTGTGGCTGATCCAGAAGTAAAGAAAACTGCGTGTTGCTAACTTAGTCTCTTGTCATTCTTTATTACACTGTAGATTTTATACCCATTCTTTATTTCGCTTTAGATTCTATATTTCACTTTAGATTCTATATCCAACCTCACCTGTGGGTTAATTTTCACTTCGTTCAAACCATTTGCAACCGCTCTTTTTATACCCAAATTAAGGGCGAAGAAGTGCAAACGATGCGTTTCATTCAGCTTGGACTTTGATCCAGAACGTGACCCAATTGCCTGGCACGAGTCATCCTCATTTCTTAATTGTCAGTGCCACACTTAATTGCCCCGGTTAACAGACGGCGACGTTGGCCCATGCAATTACTTAATTGATTTTTGCATTTGACCGAAATTAAAGAACAATAGCCCACATTCAAGCCATTCGCATCGTTCGATCGATTTGCGTTTCGTTGCCATGTCTCGCTTTTTGCAGATCTCAGCAATTCGATCGAACCTCGGTAAAGTAGTCGGTAATTGCATTTGGCGCCGGTAGTGTCATATGTGGCGCAAGGCTAATAACCTTGCCCGGAAGAACAACTTATTATGGACAATGTAACAAGTCTCGGATATGGACCGGATACTGGTGGAGAGACTTACTAAATAAGGCCAAGACCGAAACCGGGTTGTAGTGTCATATGACTTGTGTGACACCTGTTTTCGGATGTAAATAAAAAATACATCCGTAATATGAGACCGTGTGACAATGCCCTATGCCAGGTACAGAGTTTGTTTCTTGAATATGAAGCTAAAGAATGCATTTAGCGTGTAGCCTTGGGAAGCGAGAATGCGTCAAGCGATATTATATGTTAATAGTTATGATTGGATTGCTTAGTGTGCAATATGAATACAAATTGACGATGCGCGATAAGCGTGTAGCTTTGGGAAGCGAGTATGCGTCTTAGGTGGGCAATTCATGAGTATCGCTATGTGTGCGATATGAGCGTTAATCAACTGTGAGCTGAGGATGATTGCATCGTCTGCGTTCATGAGTTATAATGGTTTATAGCGGGATGCAACAACACCAATTTTAAATTTATGGTCTAGCCATAACAATAACAGAGATGCCAGTTGAACCTATGTACTATGTCAGCAACCTTATGAATTCAATGTCGCTAATTTGATTCGAGACGTAGTGTAACGCGAATGATAGTAAAGTATTACGTGATGATCCTAGACAAATTTCCCCAATCTTTTTATAACAAAGTAACTAAAGAATTATTATATTCACCTTATCAAACAGCATTCCATATAATTTAATAGTAAACTTTTTTATTTACACTATTGAAGTTGTCAATTGATTCTTATTCATAGTATCGCTTCCACATTGGGACTAAAATCGACTAGCCATGGCGTTGAAGACGCCCGACATTTGACAGTGAGCAAAAAAACAATCAGCACGGCAATGATCCTCGAAGAAGTGCTAATCAACAAAACACCGAGTTATTGTAATAAGTATTTTGTCCAAGTCCCACCTAGCCAAGCACAGGAATTCCCCGACCACACAACGCCTATTGAATTTGAAGTGTAACATCCTGCTTCAATAAAATTGTCCAGTGTACATTTGTATGAATAAAACAACTTCCTCAACGTAGTAAAATAATTTGTTTTATTTTATTTAACGTGTTCAAAGTATTTACTTTTTCACAGACCCCAGACGCGATGGATCCTGACTAGGGTAATGTACGGCCGCACCCGGGGGTGGTGGGATGGATTCCAAAGTAGCATTTTGTGTTGGTAGAGGAATCGATGAATATGGTGCCGCAAATGTAGCTTGGGAGTAGAGTTGGTATGACGTTTGAGGTATAAGTCTAGGAGGAATTTGGTGAATTTTCATGCCAGGTGGTAAAACAGTCACCTCTTGCTGTAAATTGAAGAAGTCGTTAGGATTTGATTGTGTTGCTTGAGGTTGTGAAATTTGATTTTCATAACGACGATCAGTTTTCATTACAGTGTTTTGTTTAGCTTGCGAATGTGCCCATTTGATAGATACTTTTCGGCCGTGCAGGACTAGTTTGTTGAAGGTTTTCTCGGCAGCTAATTCGGCCGAATGACGTTTTGTATATTGGATAAAGGCACACTGTTGGCGAGGTACTAAAGCAATAGAACGAATTTCACCATACTGATAGAAATGATCACGTATTTGCGTTTCGGTTATTTCTGGTAGAATATTTCCAACATACAGAGTAGTTATATTCCTATCTTCTGGCGCTTCCAATGTCGGTAGAGTTGAGGCACGTTTCATTATCTTCTCAGCGACAGGGTCATTTCGTCCATAGTAACGATCTCGTATATTTTGTTCACAGAGTGGATCATCTGGTTCGTTAGGTTTATCATGACGGTATGGGCATTCTTCGCCACGTTTACATTCACCCTTAACCCAAAAGGAGCAAATATGTGGTCGATTTCTTTTGTAGTACGGTGCTGTGCGCGCCAACTTTGACAGCATTTCGTTTGCTGCTAAGTTTTTACCAACAACTCCAGCGACTTCTGTTCCATCGGTATCTGCAAGTTCTTTATCAATATTTTGAATGTAGTACTCCTTGTTGACATCACTTTGAGGCATCTGGTCGACGATTCTTAAAGCAGCATCGCGAACTTGGATTGGTAGACCATATTCAAGATCTAATAAACATGTTTGACAGACGTTCTTTAAACGGGCACATGTTTGGCAAATCTCCGTTTTCTTAAAACGCATTCTAGCTCCAGGGCACCAACGAAATATGGTAAAAGGACGCGTACAAATTTTACATTCCTTACCAAAACGTTCTTTAATCATCCGTACGTATGGGTTGTCACCGAGGCAGGTTTGACACAAAATTGGGAATTCCGAATCTTCCCAATTTTGCCTATTATATGTATTTGTTGTTTTTGATACAGCCATTTTAAATGACTAGCAATATTTCTTATACAAATTAAAAGTTTGTAGGCAACACCAACCACTAATCAATCACACAGCGATATGCCAACTACTTTTTCTATTTCTTGTGTCAAGAGTAGTCGGTAAGGTAGCGCACTGTCGAATATTTTCCTTTCCTTTGACTTAATTATCTATGCATAGGCGACAAAAAAAAATTATGATATAAAATATAGAGGTTGAGGGGAAATTGGTTCAATCGAGTATATCATAATTAAAAAACGAAAAGCCTTAAATTAAAACTTATCAATTAATTATTCATTTAAAGATTTTCGGGGTTTTAATTCAAAAGATAAAACGAATGTGTTCGCGAATTCAAACCTCGATGCTGGTCTTTTGGAGCCATCCGTAATCTTACCGGTACGGTCTTCGATGTGGGATGTGAGGTTCCGCCCACATACTACTATTATGAATTAATAATATTTATGAATTAATAATTTTAATATTTGTTTTATTATTCAGTGAAGTGAAAGACTTAAATTCAAAGGTAACGAGATGTCTTGATTGGAGAATTGCGGTAAACTTTTCTTTTGCTTTGTGAGTAGGACGTTAGAATATACACTCAGCTACATCGGCTTGGTTTTCGCTTGGGTTTTGCGGTAGTCGGTGGGTTGGAAAGTTGTCATCTGATTGTTTATTGTTTTAGATACAGTCGTGTGCGTTGGGCGTTAGAATATACTCACAGCTAGGCCGTCTTGTCGTAAGAGGCGACTAAAGGCCGAGTGGTAGGTGGGGTTCCAACGTTCTGTCGACTGGTGAAATACTACGTCATCAAGCTATGGGCTCCGTGAAATTGTCGAGAGAAATCCCTGGCAATCTTTCGGAGCTTCGCTGATGGACCGGTTCGAGAAAAGGTTGGTTTAGGTGGTAAGCTGGTCTTGAGGTGAGATACCACCTAGTCACCCAGTACTTTCCCCGATATCGTAGGGAGAAATTCACGAATATGTTCCTGAGGTATGGCCGATGGGCCGGAGAAAAATTCGGATAAGTTATGATAGTACCTTCTGAGATAAAGTATTCCGGAGGTAAACTAGTTTCCCATTCGAATTTGCGGGGAGGATTATGTCAGGGGGAACATCATACAAATATTTTGATAAACAACCGAACTTTAAGAAATTGGTCATCAAGTTTGTTTTCGAAACCATGTCAACGTTAACGGCATTTTGTAACATTAGGGGCATCGGTTTCACCAATACGAATGTAAACGCCGTCCACCAATATTTGCAAACAGCGATCTGGATTGCTAAAGGATGGAGGCGTTAGAGCCCAATAACTTGGACATCGTGTGGTTGAAGGTCGTGCCGAGGAATTTTGTTAAACTTCTTAGTTGTCTTTACCGCTCCCCGAATGACGACCGAACGGCAACACTTTTCGAACATGTTTGACGTATCGTCGACTGGATACAGATCAACCACTCGGCTTCTGAAATTGCCGTCCTTGGTGATTTTAATGTGCACAATTCCGGCTGCTTGGTGCATTCTAACAGAACCGACGAGGTTGGGAGGCTGGTGGAGATGTTCGCTGTTAGCCGCAATTCCCTTCCCACGCGAGTGTTCCCGGAGCGTTACAACCTGCAACTGTTTAAAAAGAACTGCAACAGTTATTTGATGGCATCTCGGGGCGCCCACTCGACGCTATAGGTTCGCCTCTCCCGAGAGAAGTCTAATAAAAAAAAAAAAAAAAATTTGACAACTCATGGAGGAGCATACGCTAGTGCCGGATACCCGAGGTGATTATATCAACACCCTGGATCTGTTTTTGATATCTGACACGAGCATTTATACCATGTAAGTAGCTGCGCTACTGGAAAAACTCAGATCACTGCTTGGTATCTGTCACGCAAGCACTTGCATTTCAAGTGAATAATCGGCCTAGGCAGCTTCGTCATGTATGGAGGTGAGAGGCTGCTGACTGTGACGATTTGTGAGATTTCTTCGCATATCTTTCCGTGGTGGTGTGTGTGCTTTGGAGACTTCGATGTTAACGCATGCGCGGAGTCGGTCACAGAGATTATTCATCTCGGGATGGTGATCTAAATTCCGCATTTAATCAAAAGAAATTCATCTGATAAACCTTGGTTTGATGAAAAATGCGAGCAAATTATAGCGGCAACAAATAGAGCTTTTAAACAATGGCATTCCAATCCGGCCGAGATTGACAGCACGAATTTGGTTAGAATCAGAAACGCGTGCAATCAAGCGACTGATACCGCGAAGACGACTTAGAACGACATAGTGACCAATAAACTCCTTGAGTACCCAACTGATTCGCGTCTCTTCTGGTCAATTGCAAAGGCTATCAGCAGTAACTTCGCTTCCTCCTCTTTTCCTCCATTAGTGACGGGCAGCGGGACACCAGTCACAAATTCAAAAGATAAAACGAATGTGTTCGCGAATTCAAATCTCGATGCTGGTCTTTTGGAGCCATCCGTAATCTCACCGGTATGGTCTTCGATGTGGGATGCGAGGCTCCGCCCACATACTATTCAATGCATTTTACATGGACTGTAGGAAAGCAACCGGCCCGGGCGGTGTACCAACAGTATTCCTTAAGAACTGTGCTCCAGAATTGTCGCCGATTCTTGCAAGACTCTTCCGCTTATCTTATGCACGGTGGACGAAGGGGAATAATGTCAACCACAAAATTACTGGCCGATAGCATTACTGTCTATGTTATCTAAGGTGATGAAAAAGGTCATCAATCCCGACTTGATTAAATATTTGGGATGCAACGGGCTACTGAATGATCGTCAATACGAATTTTGTGGCAGGCGGTCCACGGGCGACCTTTTCACCCTTATAACCGATATATGGACATTTGCGATTGAGAGGCATGGTGAGTCAAGGGCGGTCGCATTGGATATCTCCAAGGCCTTTCACCACGTTTGGCATGGGGCATTGCTGCGCAAGCTTCCTTTTACGGATTTTTCCAGCAGCTTTGCGAATGGACGAAGAACTTCCTCGAAAATCGATCGATGCGGGTTGTTGCGGACGGCGAGTGTTCGGATCTGTATCTTGTTAATTCCAGGTGCCTCAAGGTTCTATTTTGGCTCCAACCTTGTTTTTGCTTCACATAAATGATTTGTTAGCATCAACCGATAACAAAGTGTTCCGTTTTGATAGTACGCTTGTTTCCTCCTTTTCGAGTGATCGGCCGATCAGTGCATCAACGGAGCACCACCAGAGATTTAGCCAATTCGACTCGGAATCGGAATCTGGATAGGTTCCTGCTGTGGGGAAGTGCCACGAAGATACAATATACAATATTCATAAGGAAAAGTGGATCATTGGTTCTACAGCTGATAATGAATGGCCAGGCCCTCGAATCTGGGAAAAGCTTGAAATTGCTCGGTGTCACGGTCTGCGGGAATGTATCGTGGCATAAACACTTGTTGAACATCGCCAGATACGCCTCAGAAAAACTGAGCTATCTTTAACCAAGCTTCGTTCATACGGACTTTCCCAACAGCTTTGCGACTGGACGAAGAGCTTCCTCGAAAATCGATCGATCCGGGTTGTTGTAGACGGCGAGTCTTTGGATCTGTATCCTGTTAATTCCGGGATGCTTCAAGGTTCTATTTTGGCTCCAACCTTGTTTTTGTTTTATGTAAATAATTTGTTGGGTTCAATGGGTAACAAAGTGATCAGTTTTGCGGATGACAGTACGCTTGCTTCCTCTTTTTCGAGTAATCGGCCGATGAATGCATCAAAGTCGCACCACCTGAGATGTAACCAGATCGACTCTCTGAATTGGGATCAGGATAAGGTGCTGCAGGGGGGTTAGGCCAATCTCGTCGACTTCAATGCAAGGAAGACACAATAGATAACATTCACAAATAAAAGTGGATCATCAGTTCCACAGCTGATGATGAATGGTCAGGCCCTCGAATCTGAAGAAAGCATGAAATTGCTCGGAGCCACGGTCTCTGGAATTGTATCCTGGCATAAACACGTGTCGTCTAGCTTGAAGCTAATGTTGTAAGAAAAATCAAGCTCGGTAGACTCCGGTGGGCGGCATATAGCTCGAATTAGCAAAGGGGAGCCTGCCCGGAAAGTCCTTTGTGGCAGGATGTATGGATGGAGACAGCGCGGCAGACTTTGTCTGCGATTGAGGGATGTCGTAGATCAGGATGCCTAGAGCTTGGGAGTGCCAATCATATCGGCTCGAAATCCGGACCGGTGGAGAGACTTGCTGAATAAGGCCAAGACCAGATCCCGGTTGTAGTGCCGATGATGATGATGATGATAAAGACGTGCCGAATATCCCCAGGTCCGCCTCTGGAAAACTGAGTTATCTTTTTAGAGCCAAGAAATATTTTACTCCGGTCGAACCTTATCTCCTGTATAAATCCCAAATTAGACCCCTGCCCCAATATTGCTCTCATATGAGGAGCTTGGCTCCTAAGCATACCCTCAACCTACTTGAGAGCATACAGAGCCGAGCGATCCATCTGATCGGGGACTCGGTGCTGACGTCGGGAGTACAACCGCTATCATATCGAAGGCGCGTATCTGACCGCTGTCTGTTTTACAGATATTATCACGGGTACTGCTCTTCGGAGATTCGTGGTATTGTTCCACGCATTTCAGCTTATATGCGCTCCACAAGACAATCCGATGGATTGCACCAATTTGCGATTAATCTCCAGATGGCGCGAACATCTCTCTATAAGAACTCGTTCCGTTACAGAGCTGGTTCCCACACCAGTGTTTCCGGAGCGTTACAACCTGCAACTATTCAAAGAGAACTGCAACAGTTATTTGGTGGCATTTCGGGGCGACGACTCGGCGCTATAGGTTCGCCTCTCTCGAGTGAAATATAATAAGAAAAAAAAATGGTTACAAATTCAAAACCGACACACTTGTCAACCGTTAGCGTGACCTCATGGCGTCGCACCGAGCCTTAAGCCAACTAATACGACATCAACACACCGATTCTGGAGCCATCTAGAGGAATACTGGAGAATACACGAAACTGGCAGAAACGTCAGAAGCAGACGGACCCAACATAGAGAACACGTGATTGAGCAATTTAACGGAGGAAAACAGATGTTGTCCTTAAAAACATTGAAGCACTCTTGCGATCCAGTGGTCGAACTCGCGTAAACGAACGTATAGATTAAACTGGACATAGTTTAACGGTCGTGTGCGGAGTAGAAACGTAACAATTGGTGTCAGAAGTGGGATCGCGGAGTGATCGTGGACAATGGAACCCCAACCAACTCTAGCATTCGACATGAACGTGCTCTTATAAGCAATGGCACAACAATTGGCGGAGCAGTCTTCACGTATGGAAAATCAAATGGCGGAACAGTCCTCACGCATGGAGAATCAGTTGACGGAACGCATAGAGAAGCAGCTGACGGAGCAGTCCTCGTGCATGAAGAACCAGTTGGCAGAACACACTTCACAAGTTAAGGACCAACTAGCGCACATCGAAGGAAATGCCGCTAAGTTGCGGGCGAGGCAGGACCAAATGGAAGGCGAACTACATCACTTGGAATCGAAACTTAGGGAGTTGGATATTCATGTGCATGAAAGACAGTCAAGCGTACCAGTTACGACTGTCAATGCGATGAAACTTAAGGCCCTAACCTTTGATGGAACTGTGCCGTTTAGTGTTTTTAAACTACAGTTCGAGACGACAGCACAAACTAATCACTGGACAAGGACGGACAAAGTGGCAGCGTTGGTGGTATCGTTGAAAAGCCCCGCCGTCGATGTGCTACAAACTGTTCCTGCAAGTGATCATAGCAATTATGACGCAATAATGGCTGCGATGGAACAGCGTTACGGCAGCGATCATAGGAAGCAGATGTTCCAGATAGAGTTGATGAATCGCCACCAAAAAGCAAACGAGCCGTTACAAGAATATGCAATGGAGATAGAACGGCTCGCGCACTTGGCAAACGCAGATGCACCCGCGAAGGTAATCGAAATACTCAAAACCCAGGCGTTCGTAAATGGTTTGAAGGATGCAGATACAAAACGACAACGTACTCTACGCCGAAAAGGACATTCGCGGAAACAGTGTCGTTTGCATTGACACAGGAAACAGCAAGTCTGTTAAGCAAACCAGTGCATAGAGTCCATCGCGTGGAAGTGGAACCGAACGAATCCCTGGAGAAAAGTGTGAGTGATCTCATAAAGACGATGACTGAAATGATGTCAACCGGACGCAAGGGCTCCGACGGGAAATGCTATAAGTGCGGAAAAGCTGGGCACTTTTCATGGGTTTGTGATGCACCACGCAAGGAAAAAGAGATTGCTGGTCTGGACTTGAACGGCGGCAAAAACTCTAATAGTCCCACAAATAAAACGACTCCTTCAGCTGAGCGATACATACCACCCCAATTACGTGGAGGAGATAAAGAAGATTCATTAAATCGTGATAATAAAGGCGAAAAGGAATTCAGGAACGACAGGGATAGGGAATACAGGACCGATTCCCGCAGAGGAAATAATAGAACCTTTGGAAATAGAAATCGTCCGGAACGAGTAACTTCAGAATATGGAAACTATCCCAAGAGAAAGTTCGAGGAAAACTCCCAGAATGGTGAACCTGAAACTCGCCGAGAGGACTGGAATCGTAGTGGTGGTGGACGCTTTCAGAATAATCGGAATATGGATAGAGAACGCCGTGATGATCGCCCCCGTGAGCGCAATCAAAGAGATGACGGCGGCAATCGTAATGATCGTTGGATAGAAAGGCTGCAGAACTATGACTGCGAGATACAACACCGAAAAGGAGGACAGCATGGAAACGCCGATGCACTCTCTCGACGCCCATGTGCAGTGGAGTGTAAACATTGCTCAAGGGCTGGACGATGTGAAGGGATAGTCGACATCCGCTTATTGAGTCTCGGACCTGATGCAGAATGGGACTCCAGTGCTATGAGAAAAAGCCAACTGGACGATGCCGATTTGGTCAAGATCTTGAAAGCAAAAGAATTGGATGAAAGACCAGCAAAGGAAAGAATGTCATCAGAAAGTCCAGTGGCCAAGGCGTATTGGGCGTAATGGGACAGCCTGAAATTAATAGAGTATTACATCGCCAATGGGAAAGCAATGATGGTAGATACACCTCCGATTTAATTGTCCTACCAAAATCAAGGATAGCAGCCGTGTTGGAAGAATTCCATAATAGACCAAGCGGAGGACACCTCGGCGTTGCAAAAACCCTGGAGAAAATAAAACAACGGTTTTACTGGGTGAATGGCCGGAATTCAGTTGCTAACTGGATTAAAAACTGCACACAATGTATGGCAGCCAAAGGCCCAAAAATCAAAAGCAGAGGAAAGTTACAGCAGTATAATGCCGGAGCGCCATCTGAGCGCGTCGCAGTGGATGTAGCTGGCCCTTTCCCTACTAGGGACTCCGGCAACAAATATGTACTCGTGGTGATGGACTATTTCAGCAAGTGGCCCGAAGTGTATGCGATACCAAACCAGGAGGCTAAAACTGTAGCCGAAGCTTTCGTGCAGAATTGGGTCACGCGATTTGGAGTACCGATCGAGTTACATTCGGATCAAGGGAGGAATTTCGAGTCTGCTATCTTCCAAGAAACGTGCTCACTGCTGGGCATCAAAAAGACACGGACGACAGCTCTGCACCCACAGTCGGATGGAATGGTTGAGAGGTTCAACCGTACGCTCGAGGAACATTTGCGAAAAGTTGTCGACAAATGTCAGCGTGATTGGGACAATCACATCCAAATGTTTTTAATGGCATACCGATCAGCAGTACACGACACTACCGGACACCCACCTGCACACATCATCTTTGGTACAGACTTGAGGCCCCCATCGGACCGGAAATTCGGTAGCAACGGTGCCACTATTAAAGCCGGAGGCAGCTATTGGGAGGTGCTCCAATCCGAGATGGACGAAATACACCGTCTCGTGAGGCAACGGACGCGGTTGACGAGCAACAAAATGAAGGATCGGTATGATCGAGCCATGAATTCCGAGGGATTCCAAGAAGGCGATTTAGTACTATTATACAACCCCCAACGGAGGAAGGGTCTGTCCCCAAAACTGCAGAGATCGTGGGAAGGCCCATATAAAGTCTTAAAGCGACTAAACGATGTGGTGTATCGCATACGGAAGAGGCAAGGGGGGGGGGGGGGGGGGTAGTGTTACAAATTCAAAACCGACACACTTGTCAACCGTTAGCGTGATCTCATGGCGTCGCACCGAGCCTTAAGCCAACTAATACTACATCAACACACCGATTCAGGAGCCATCTAGAGGGATACTGGAGAATACACGAAACTGGCAGAAACGTCAGAAGCAGACGGAACCAACATAGAGAACACGTGATTGAGCAATTTAACGGAGGAAAACAGAGGTTGTCCTTAAAAACATTGAAGCACTCTTGCGATCCAGTGGTCGAACTCGCGTAAACGAACGTGTAGTTTAAACTGGAGATAGTTTAACGGTCGTGTGCGGAGTAAAAACGTAACAATATATTCTGGGTTGTCAATCTTGTGGTACGGATGACTGATTGACCGAATGATCTGGAATGATTGAGACCAATGGATTTGACAGTTGTTGTGACTTGTTCTCTATTGTTTACATTTCAATTGAAGTATTTTCTATAGGATGGCGCAAAATTAATCACCCTATTTGCAAATGGCGTCGTACATCAATCATATTTGACATTTGTGAACTAGACAGCTGCAGTCATCTCTTAACTTAACAGACAAAATTGTAAAGGTCCAAATAAAGATTTCAATCACTCAAAATCATTTTTTTTTATTTAGTAATAAAGTAATTCTGAAACAAAATGGATGATTAATTTTGCGCCACTCTGTATATATTTCAATATCTTTCTAGATTTAAATATGCTATTTTCCCACTATTTTCCGTTTGCAGTGGACATCAGTTATTACAAATAAGCTATAAGAGTGCGTGATTTGAGCTGTCAATTGCGGAAGATGGCGGAGTTCCAAAGCTATTTTATTTTCTTTTTAATTCCGAGATATAATGGCCCCTATGTGGTCCATAAAGTATTACCACATGACAGATGTGTGATTAGAGACATCGAAAATTGTCAAATTACACAGTTGCGATATAATGGTGTCGTCGAGGCTAAAAACATCCGTCTTTGGAGGACTCGTGCTAGCTGATTGAATTGAATGTTGTCTCAGGAACGCTTACCACTATATTATTGAGTTTAAGGACGTAAATTGTTGTTAAATCATGTAAGATCGTGGTCGATCTAAATTGTCGGGTTGACCGAGATGTAGTAAAAAAATATAAAATTGTACACATAACTTATCGCTAGACCTTACACTGTAAGCCCATCATTAATGTAAACCCATTGTGAGTGATCTAGTACAATAGGACGATAATGGATGGACATCCGGTTTCTTGCCTTCTTTTTGTTCGACAGTCACGGCGGGTGGACGTAGGAAAGAAATTAAAATTGTGAATGCCGATATTTTAAATAAAAATATAATTCTTAAACAAGCAAAATCTATAAATTGGGCTACGCACTACTACCCCACTAGTCGAAGAAAGAGGTCATCACACAAACTAACGCCTTTTTTGAGGGCCTTAAGCAAACCTATTATTTGGAAGGAAAAAAAAATGGGAAAAACGCTAGACTAAATATATCGAGCCAATTTAAATAAAAATATATTTCTTAAAATTTAAAAATTAATTTTCTGTATAATTTTTTTCCGTGAATGTTTCCTATATTTTAATAGTTATTCTGGTATTCGGGGCGGAGATGAATCCAACAAATCAGAAATCATTAAAACCAGTCCAGCCTTTCTTGAGCTATAAATGGTATCATCATCATCATCATCATCGGCACTACAACCGGGAGCTGGTCTGGGCCTTATTTAGCAAGTCCTGAGGCTTGTTAAATTTTCCATAATGATTCGTTTTTTCCGGGCAAGGTCATTAAGTCTTGCGCCAGAGGCTCGCCGACGGGGAATCGAACCCCGGTCTCCCGCGTGACAGGCGGGTATACTAACCACTATACTATCGAGGAGCTATAAATGGTATGCCTTTGTTTTATGTATATAGATATTTCCCCTTTTTTACCTACTTTGAATAAACGCGATTTTCATGCTCCGAACTTAAGCTTTTTTTTAATACATATTTGTAATATTTTTTTCTTAAAAGTACTATTCTTAAGCTTCAATTTCCCAATCGAATTAAAAAGAAAATGTATCTGGTCCAAAGGGTTGTTTTTTTTAACAAAATGATACATTTTACATATTTTTATTTGTTTATTTACTTCTAGTGTTTAAATAACCCCCGCTTGGTAGAAACCTTGACGTGGTGCGGGAGTTTAAATTACAATGAATCAGTCAGGCTATGCTAACGGAAGCATGTGCTTCAAGTAGGGCCACCCATGTCAGACAGGCTAGAGAGGAGTAAAATACAAAGGTCTACCACCCCTAATCCAGGGTGTTACGCATCACCGTGCCCATTGGATGGTTTGCAGCCAGGGGTATACCGGCTGTATTATAACGGCGCCAGAGCAGTAAGCAGACCTTACCATATCAAAGAGGGGCTCTGATGTGGCGGACTATCTGAAACCTCAGAGTGTTCCCACGAAATGAATGATCAATACACAAAAACAAATCTCTCAAAAAACCCGGTGGGCGTAGGTGTGATGAGCCGACACTACCATAAGGGCTAAAATCATGAAGAAAACACCGACTTGACAAAAAGAAAACGTAGGGAAAAACGGGAAAAGCGGAATATACGCGTCGGGACGTGGAATGTTCGAACGTTGTATAAACCAGGCGCGATACAGACGGTCGTAGAAAACGCGAAACAATATAAAATAGACATCGTCGCGCTTCAGGAAATCCGACTCCCACATCAAGTAATCGAAACCAACGGGTTTACACTGGCGTGTGGAGGTACTGATACACATAACCTCGGGACTGGCTTCATCATAAGCAAGAAGATTACACCCCATGTAAAAGATGTGCAATTTATTAATGACCGAATGTCTGTGCTAAAAATATAGGGACCATGGTACAATTATGTATTTATAAACGTACACGCCCCAACAGAATCTACCGACGAAGAAAGGAAGGACACATTCTACGAGACTCTAGAGGAAGTATTCGATGAAATCTCATCATTCGAAGTTAAAATCCTCCTCGGGGACTCCAATGCCAACTATAGATAAAGAGAGCCTACACGACGTTTCAAATGATAATGGAATTCGAATTATCACGTTCGCAGCGTCCAAAGATCTGGTATTGAATAGCACGATGTTCAAGCACAAGCAAATCCATAAAGTCCCATGGATATCACCCGACGGCGTAACGCGTAACCAAATAGACCACGTCCTAATAGACAAAAGACACCACTCGAATATCCTTGACGTAAGATCATATAGAGGAGCAGATTGCGACTCCGATCACCTTCTAGTGATGGGCAAAATTAGAAGTCGGCTTGCAGCAAACCCACATGGGCAGTCACGGGAGACGAGCAAAAAGCTCGACGTTGATAAAATAAAAGACCTGCCCAAAAGGGCTGAATATCAAGACGAACTAATGAATAGATTTAGCATCCTAGAGAATGGGAGCAGTGAGGGAGGGGAAGCCAATAGTGTGGACACTAAATGGGCATCGATCAGAAACGCGATCAAACAAACAGCCCAAAAGGTATTGGGATTTAAGAAAACAATTAAGTCCAAACCTTGGTTTGACGATGAGTGCAGGGCGAAGATCGAAGAACGTAAACACCTCAAAGTGATCCACTTAGAAAGATATGATGAAGTCAACGCCGAAAGATACGCGACGATTCGGAAAGAGACAATGAGACTTCAAACGCAAAAAACGCCAATGCGAGAAGACTAGAATCGAAAAAATCATAGAAAATGCCAGAGCAAAGAACTTCAGAGGTATGTATGCCGGCATAAATTCAATTGGAAATGGCTACCGAGGGAGAGCCAAAATAATTCGAGACGCAAACGACAGTCTGGTCAAAGAACAAACAATATCGTGATAAGATGGAAGCATTACTTTGAAAACCTGCTCAACGTGCGCACCCATCAACCACAAATAAACGGACCAGACGTACATACACCCGAACCTCAGATCCCAGAGCCCTCTTTCAACGAAGTTGTAGACACAATAAATCGATTGAAAAACAACAAGGCTCCCTGAGTTGACTGCATACCGACAGAGCTTGTGGAGCATGGAGGAGAAGCAATCGCTCAAAAGATCCACCAGCTCATCAAAACAATATGGGATAAGGAAGTCACTCCGGAAGAATGGAAAACCTCAATAGTCGTCCCCATTTTCAAAAAAGGCGACAGATCTGTCTGAAAACTACAGAGGAATATCATTGCTCCCAACCACAAACAAAATATTAACAAATGTCATACTGGCGAGAATCAGACCGTATGCGGAGGAAATACTGGGAGACTACCAGTGCGGTTTTCGTAGGAACCGGTCAACAAACGACCAAATGTTCACAATGAGGCAACTGCTGGAAAAGAAGTGGAAATATGGAGAGACGGTTCACCATCTGTTCGTTGACTTCAAAAAAGCCTACGATTCAGTCGCAAGGCAAAGACTACCATATAGTAGTTGAGCTGGGAATCCCGAAAAAATATGCTGCCCTCATTCAAATTTGCATGAACGAAAAGAAAGGGCGAGTTAGAATAGAAAACCACCTCTCAGAACCATTTGAAATCTGGGACGGACTAAAACAGGGCGATGGCCTATCACCGTGTCTCTTTAACCTTGTGCCCGAGTATGTCATCAGAAAGGTACAAGACGACAACATGGCCGGATCATCCCTGAACGGGGTCACACAAGCTCTCGCATATGCGGATGACATCGCCGTTTTGGGCGATAATCTAGAAACTGTAGATAAAAACAGTGAAATCATCATGCAAGCGGCAGAAGAGGTGGGCCTAGAAATACATGAAGTCAAAACGAAATACATGATTATGGCAAGAGCAGGTGGACCTCAGAGAACACACATAAACACCAGGGGCAAGATATTTGAAAAAGTCAAAGAATTTAAATATCTGGGAACAATACTGACGGCCAGTAACGAAATGTCGAAGGAAATTATCAAAAGACTACACTCCGGCAACGCTAGTTGGTATGCAGTCAGTAAACTGCTGAAATCCAAACTGCTACCACGGAATATAAAGCTCCGTGTCTATAGAACCATAATCATGCAGATTGTTATATACGAATGCGAAACATGGGGTTTCACAAAACGGGAAGAAAACAAATTCCGCGTATTCGAGAATAAAGTCCTAAGGGATATCTTTGGCGACAAATATGACGAGAAGCAGGACAATGGAGGAAACTCCACAACCACGAATTGGAAGAGCTATACCGCAAACCTACAATAGTAAGAGTAATCGAGTCGCGAAGATTAAGATGGGCCGGACATGTGGCGCGAATGGGCAACGATAGGACCGTGCATAAAATTCTTGACGGTAAGCCAACGGAAAAGAGACCGACAGGGCGGCCGCGACGGAGATGGGAGGACAATGTTAGGTTTGACTTCGAGGAGATCGGATCCGATGGTTGAACGTGGAAGGAGAGCGTACGGGACAGGGAACAATGGCGGAGCCGAGTCGGCGAGGTCATGAACTTTCGGGTTCCTACAGGCCAATAAATTGCTCCTCAATAGTATAGTGGTTAGTATACCCGCCTGTCACATGGGAGACCGGGGTTCGATTCCCCGTCGGGGAGCCTCTGGCGCAAGACTAATGACCTCGCCCGGAGAAAAAACAAATCATTATGGAAAATTTAACAAGCCTCAGGACTTGCTAAATAAGGCCAAGACCAGTTCCTGGTTGTAGTGCCGATGATGATGATGATGATGACAGGCCAATAAATAGTAGTGTGGCGTTTCCGCCAAACCCCACGGATCGCCTTCCTAAAAAAACCCCAATAACTGCTACCCGATCTGCATAAGATTTCGCTAATGCAATTGCATTACCATCTTAAATGCTTCACGCATTATATAGATCAAATCTATAATCTGAAAAGTCCCTATGAAAGAAAACTTACCTTCATGCATCGCTTCGCATATAATTTCCTGTAAGAATTTCTTTCTACCTTTTCAAGAATCCCAGGCAAATTCCAATTTTCCATACCTGAAACATTTCCTTTTCCAGGGACAATTAATGCATACAAGCATCATCATCATCATCGTCATCATCGGCACTACAACCGGGAACCGGTCTTGGCCTTATTTAGCAAGTCCTGAGGCTTGTTAAATTTTCGATAATGATTTGTTTTTTTTTTTCGGGCAAGGTCATTAGTCTTGCGCCAAATGCATACAAGCATTACCCTAAAATTCCTAAAAAGATTTTTTTTTCTCTCTACAAGGGCATTCATACATGTATCAATGCGTTTTTGCATAAGCGACCAAAACTCGAATTCTCAATTAGTGTAGATTTTCACACTAACATTCGACACTGGCGTCGCCATAGATACCATGTTCCATTGACACAGATGGTATATACAAACCGTCACTGTATAGCCATCTAATCTGCCTTGCAATGACTTGCAACTATCAATACAGCTGCAAGCACTTTACCCAGAATTGCTTCTTTGTTTGAATCTCCAAACAAGCATCGACTTCGTGTATAGCACCTTTCCCAATGTCTATTCGTATATTTACACAAGGGTATGATTCATCTAAGACTTTTATGATACCCTCGTCCCATCTTTTCTTTTGCCACACTTCTTCGCTGTATCGTCGTCTATTTATTTAGACGCGATACACTCCATAGACGACGATCTTTTCGATCCCTTTGTCTTTACCGCCGTCTGCTTCGTTTACTCATTGCCCTCGAGCACGTGTAAACCACGCAGATATGAACGATCGCACACATACCACCAAGAGAGACTTTACGTTTCTCTGGTGGTAGGTAAGAACGATATCCTTGTTGGAGAGGATATCTACCACGACACCATAAACTCACCCCAAAAGGCGAATCATCGCTGCACGAGATGATTATCGCTGAGTCCTTTTCCATCTGCCGACGACAATAGTCATGCGGACTTCCGTGGTCTGTAGCGCTGCAGACACGCGATAAATTCGGAGCCGAGATTCATCCACCATCGTGTATCCTTGCACAAGAAATTGTCTTTAGACGTTATTTGCAAAAGTTCTCATTCGTTGATAATCGAAATCGATTCGCGAAATTTGGTTTTGGCAATCAAACCAAAAATTAAGTGCTCTTGAAAACGTAGTTTAAGTGATTTAATAAATAAAAAGAAAACTATATTTACAGTAACAATACAGTACATTCTTTTCGGGTGCATGTCTTGTGGCGGAGTTTTACTCCCTGTGTTGATGAACGCCGTTTACTTTTCCTCGAAACTTTTGTGTTTCCTCTTGTTGCGATGACGGGCCAATTAATTAATTTATGATGGAGGGGGAAGTGAACCGAGTGTCCGTGTTAGGCACATTACTTCCTCCCCACAATAGTAGTAATAGTGTGGCGGTTCTACGAACCACACAACCCACTATAGTTTGAGATATCGCCGTTCCACCAAGGAACATACTCACCTATATCCATTACACGTGTCCACAGACACGTCCTTTCGTCCGCCTGAAACAAAAGGTAACATTCCAAATACCCAACATTGAATTCAATAGTAAAAACCAATCGAACTAAACGTTCAAAATTTCCTAATATTGAATTCAACGCATCCATTCGATGCATCCATTCAATTAAATTCAATGCTATTCCCCCATTTACACAATCCATCCATTAAACGCATTTTTCTGAAAACAAACAGAATAACGCATATCTCCTCATGTAGCTAATAGCAATTAGCACCCTAAATCTCTCGCAAGATCGCAAACCGAGAAGCGCACGTTCGCAAACAAAGGCCTAGCGATTCGCCCGCCGAACAACAATTCTCGCAATCATAAACATCGTAACGCCTATCCCACGCTAGATGTTTATGACTGGGAAATGCGGTCTACGAACCAAATCCCACGGTTCCTTTGTTACCCATCGGAATCACACAAAAACTCTGTTGTCGTAAGCCAGATGGGTAACGCAAACAAAGCCCATGATAGGATCGAGAAAGAAGTGGCGGTACGCTCGATCCTTCGAACAAAGATACAGATAAGGAAATGAGAATCGAGATGGGAAATTTCTTTTTCAGATAAGAGAATGAAAACTATGATTGGAAATTTCTTTTTTCAGATGAAGGGAAGAGAATGGTATATGATAGAAAAGTTAATTAAAAAAGGAAGATTAGTCTACTTCGAGCAGGAGTCTGAGGACCCCACCGAGGAGGTCGATCCGCGTTGCGCCTTAATTTAATTCTTGAACGGCCCGCGAGTGTAGTTTCGCGACAACTAAATCTTAAAGTTTGTATTTGAATATGATAAAGAACTATGAACATCGAAACTGCATCCTCGGTCATTTTGCGACAAACAAATTGTAAAGTCTGTGTGTGGGTGACATTGGAAATAGCTTTTAATAAATCGCCACGGGCGTAAGTGGAGTAAATCCTTGTGTTATAGAAAAGAAGGAAATAAAGCAAAATAAATAAAGAAAAAAACATTTCGTGTTTCAATTTTTTTTTTTGCTGTGTTCGCTCCGTTGGTGCATTGTTTTCTCTGCGGTAAACAGTGTTCGGCAGAACACTTTGACAACACACAAATCCACCAAAATAGTGTTTAAATAAATTGAAACATCATTAATATAGCGATTGGTTCTTATACGAGGATAGTTAATGATGCAACATGAATTTGTTCAGATTTTTTAGAGCACTTTTAGGTACTTTTGAAAGCGTTGGACACAAGTGACTCGACCCTACCATTCAAGGATGCCAAAAACCACCCTACCTTGGAAGGGTTAACTCGAACATTCACTGGCTCGTCTTCCCCTTTTTTTTTGAAAGAATATGCAATACATAAAATAATTAATTTGAGATGCATTGCATTGTAAATTTAAAGTAATTTACCCATTAATGTTTCAAAAATGTATATAATAATGATTGCAAAAAATGTTTGCGATGTAGATTTAGATATTTGTATTTTTGAGTAACAAAGGACATTATATCACAGATATTCTACTTAACTGAATACAGTCGTTCTGCTATACTGTCACATTGACAACTATTTAGGTTGTCATTTAATATGAAGTAATGAATTTAGTTTGTAAACAATTTCTAACCATGGCTGATAGTGAACGCGGTAGTAAACGTGCTCATAGTGATGATTGTTCGTCGTCTTCAGAAAATAAGGACGATGGTTATGTGCCTTACATATCAGTCAGAGAACGAAAAAAGCAACAGTTAATAAAACTGGGTCGCATAGTGCATTCCCAAAATGACAATGCTGGGCAAAAGAATTCCAGCGACAATGAAAATGACGATGAGGAACAGGAAGAAAATTGGGGTCGCAAATATAATATAAGTCTTCTAGATCAGCACACCGAATTGAAAAAGCTAGCTGAAGCTAAAAAAGTCAGCGCCGTTGAAAAACAGTTGAAGGAGGAAGAGAAGATCTTGGAAAGTGTTGCTGAGAAGAAGGCTCTCATGGGTGTTGCGGAATTGGCCAAAGGTATACAGTATGCTGATCCAATCAAGACAAGCTGGACACCACCGAGATATTACCTCCTCATGCCAGACGAGCAGCGAGACGCAATTCGACGAAAACTTCATATATTAGTCGAAGGAAATAACGTACCGCCACCAATTAGACACTTTAAGGAAATGAAACTAAATAAAGCAATTCTTAATGGGCTAGAGAAAAAAGGGATTCAGAAGCCGTCGCCAATTCAAGTTCAGGGTATTCCGACTGTACTAGCCGGCCGTGATTTAATAGGAATCGCCTTCACGGGTTCTGGAAAAACATTAGTTTTTGTTCTTCCATTAATTATGTTCGCACTGGAGCAGGAGACGAAGTTACCATTTGTAAAGAACGAGGGACCGTATGGGCTTATCATATGTCCCTCCCGTGAATTAGCAAAGCAAACCAATGACATCGTGACGGTAAGTGGCTGATTAATTCTACCGCTGAGCGCTATTGATGGTTGTCATTGATGTTTGTTTTTTTAATATATTTTTTTAGTATTATTGTATGCAATTGAGGGAAAGCGGATTACCTGAGATCCGCAGTTCACTGACTATCGGAGGACTACCAATCTCTGAAGCAGTTGATATTATTTCAAAGGGTGTTCACATCATGGTTGCCACGCCGGGACGCCTAATGGATATGCTGGACAAGAAAATTGTTACCCTGGACATGTGCCGGTATTTGTGTATGGACGAAGCCGATCGTATGATTGACATGGGCTTCGAAGAGGACGTTCGCACCATATTTTCATTTTTCAAAGGACAACGTCAGACTCTGCTCTTTTCCGCCACAATGCCCAAGAAAATTCAAAATTTTGCCCGATCAGCTCTGGTGCAGCCTATAACCATAAATGTCGGACGAGCGGGAGCTGCTTCAATGAATGTCATACAAGAAGTCGAGTACGTTAAGCAGGAAGCTAAAGTTGTCTACCTATTGGAGTGTCTACAGAAAACCGCACCACCAGTTCTCATATTTGCAGAGAAGAAACAGGACGTCGACTCAATCCACGAATATCTTTTGCTCAAGGGTGTCGAAGCGGTTGCAATACACGGCGGTAAGGATCAAGAGGAGCGTTCACGCGCAGTTGAAGCGTATCGTAGTGAACAAAAGGACGTTCTTGTTGCTACCGATGTTGCTTCCAAGGGTTTGGATTTCCCAAATGTCCAACATGTCATCAACTATGATATGCCAGACGATGTCGAGAACTACGTCCACCGAATCGGTCGTACTGGTCGCTCAAATACTGTTGGACTGGCAACGACATTTGTTAATAAAACCACTGAGCAGTCGGTCCTATTGGATCTCAAACATTTACTAATTGAAGCAAAACAAAAGGTGCCTGCATTCCTCAACGAGCTATGTCCAGAAACTGAGCAATATCTCGATCTCGGCGATTCACACGGCTGCAGTTATTGTGGTGGCTTGGGTCATCGGATAACTGAGTGTCCAAAACTGGAAGCTGCCCAGACCAAACAAGCATCGAACATCGGCCGCCGAGACTACCTCTCAAACACCGCGGCCGACTACTAGATTTTAATTATCTTATATTTATTTTTACTTTAAATCATTTAATGTACAGCATGTAGTGAGTAAAACTGAATTCGACGCAATTACTGATAACCAGTTCATGGGAAGTCAATCTGATTATCGAAGCCTTATCAATGGATTCAAATTAACTGGAATTTTTGTTCTCCCATGAATATTTGCGCCCTGAAAAGGTCATTGTGGTTTTGTTTTCCTTTTCTTTGTCAGTGTTGTTTCCGAAGTTCAAGTTTACGATTGTGGGACAACCTTGCTGGAAATTGATTGTTGGGTTTTCCACAGTTTTTATGTCACTGATACAAAGCGATGACATTACATTGACCTTAGAATGACGTCAGATTCAAGTCTACTAGCCCGGTCCCTGTATGGAAAAGGGAGGTCTGCCATGCTCTAATATATTTCGCACACTCGGGCTCGCATCCATGTCGAACTGTCTAGTGTATAAACTGATTATCACACGTTGAATAAGTAACTGGTTATATGGTACAGAATTTGTTAATAAACTTATGTAGGGCGGGGATTTTTACTTTCTAGAAAAAAAGTTGTCTCGTCGGTTTTCATGTGGAGTTTTTTCACTCCAAATTTTTGCAGAGACAGAGAACAGTAAAAGAGAAAACTATATGAATCCACTAAGACACAACCTCGGCCCTTAGTAAATGGTGTAAAAACGCAGATATCAACCATCGCCCGCGTTCGCACACTGCTCACTACATGCTTCTCTTTAGGCGTCTGTTGCTTCCAACAGCTACTATTGACTTCGATTTTTTTTGAGAATCTTATACATGTAGGTGTTTTGGAAATACTTGTGTTGTGAGAGAAAAGAAAGCCAGAGACATGCGAGAATCTTTGTTAAACCAAACTCTCACTCGAATAGAGGACACACTCGACAAGCTCGGTCACTCGTGCTATTTGTCGACGCTCATTTTGGCCAGTGGTTACCACCAGGTATTAGTAGCTTCCAGAAATTGACATCATCTGTTATATGATATTTAATAACAATTTAAATATAATTTAAATATGGTATAGGAGAAGGGGACGGGACTTACTTGGCAGGGTTTTGCAGTGTTGGACCGTTCGTTGGTCGTTGTGGCTGATTTCTGGATGCAGGGGGTGTTGAGTTTTGGTTCCCCTGATTCGATCCGCTTATCCTGAGAAAGGTTGGCGCAGGGCTAATAACCTTGCCCGTAAAAACAAATTATTATGGCAAATTTAACAAGCCTCGGATATGGATCGGATACATGACGACGGCCACGGAAACGAAAATGACTAAACGATTTAAGAATTTTTTCATGGAACATCCACCCACTATACAGAGCTCGGGCTGCACAGAAGCTAGCCGATGCCCTGTCGGAATATAAGGCTGACATAACAGCATTACAAGAAATAAGATGGACGGGGAGTGGTGTTATTCAAAGAAACGAGTATGACATTTATTACAGCTGTCAGGCAAAACACCATGTGCTCGGGGTAGGCTTTCTAGTCAGCCAAAAACTGAAGCCTGCCATCATCGGCTTTAATGCAATAAACGAAAGGCTATGCACTCTTCGCGTGCGAGGCAAGTTTAAGAACATAAGCCTCATAAACGTTCACGGACCTACAGAAGAGTCCCCTGACGACGAAAAGGAAGAATACTATGAGAACGTCAAACGGGCCCTCAATGCCTGCCCAAGATACTATGTGAAAATCGTTCTTGCTGATTTGAATGAGAAAATAGGTCGGGAGCCGGTTTTCAGGCACTCCGTAGGTTCCCATAGTTTGCATGAGAACATTAATGACAATGGACTACGAGTCATACAACTGGCAGCATCAAGAAACTTGGTCGTTGCAAGTACCAGGTTTCCGCGCAAAGATATCCACAAAACCACCTGGGTATCACCTGATGGAGCCACTCGCAACCAAATTGACCACGTGTTGATAGATCGCCGCCACTCCTCGAGCCTGATGACGGTACGAACGTACCGAGTTGCCAACGTCGACTCGGATCACTATCTTATTGGTACAGTTTTGCGAGCGCGAATTGCCTTACGGAGACGTGTTGCATCCGCGGATCAGGTTCGAATCAACACGGCTGCCTTACACAATGAGAATACCAGTAACACCTTTGGTCATGCGCTAAGACCCGCCCTCGATGAGCTCAACGGAGGAAGAGTAAGTCCTCGGGCCCGAGAGCTGGGCGTAGAAGAGAAATGGACACGCCTTAAGAATACTGTCATTAGCACTGCCAACTCCATCTTAGGCGGTAGTCGTAGAGATCGGAGCGACTGGTTTGATGATGAGTGCAAACTAGCGACTGAACGTAAGAATGCTGCATACCGGGCAATGCAGCAGTCTCATAGGACGCGGGTACGCGAGGAGAAATACAAAGAGCTCAGAAGATCTGAAAAAAGACCACAGACAAAAGAAAAGTGCTTGGAAAAAAAACATTGTCTGTTAAATAGAGAAAAGTAGAGAGCGAGATCCGCAACAGGCGCGGAAGTTCTACCAAATAATCGGCAGTATGACGCGGTACACACCACGCTGCACCTACTACAAGGATAAAGAGGGTATTCTGATGACCGATCCTGAAGGCTTTCTGGAGGGATGGGAAGTGCACTTCAATGAATTGCTAAATGGTCAGCTCACAGAAGAATTGGAGGCTCCACCAACGCAATATCAAGACCAAATGCTGCCGCCACCAAGCATTGAGGAAACATTAAAAGCCATAAGACAGCTCAAATCAAATAAAGCCGAGCTGATCAAACAAGGAGGGACAGCGTTACACCACGCAATTCATGATATCATGGTGCACGTATGGGAGCAAGACAGGATGCCGGAAGATTGGCGTCGTGGAATAATTTGCCCCATACATAAGAAGGGGGATATCACACTGTGCAGCGACTATAGGAGTATAACATTGCTGAGTACCATCTATAAGATCATCATCTTCATCATGATCATCGGTACTACAACCGTATAAAATCATCATCATCATCATGATCATCAGTACTACAACCGGGAACATGTCTTGGCCTTATTTAGCAAGTCCCAAGGCTTATTAAATTTTCCATAATAATTTGGTTTTCCGGGCAAGGTTATTAGCCTTGCGCCAAGATACTCTCCTATATCCTACAAGATCGGATAGCCATCATTGGTCAATATCAGTGTGGCTACATCCCAGGCAAATCAGCGATCGATCAGATATTCACCCTTAGGCAGGCGATGGAAAAATGCCTGGAATTTAAGATTCCATTATATCATCTATTTATAGACTTTAAGGCCGCCTACGACAGCATAGCCAGGGTAGAACTATATAATGCCCTGAGAGAGTTCTGTATTCCAAACAAATTGATATGACTCTGTAGGTTGACCATGACCAACGTAACTGGTCAAGTAAAAATAGGAGGATTGCTGTCCAAATCAATAAACATCTTTAATGGACTCTGACAAGGGGACGGTCTGGCCTGCCTCTTCTTCAACCTGGCGTTGGAGAAAGCAATCCGTGACTCTGGCGTTACAACTAGGGGAACTATTGTCACCAAGTCCAGCCAGATACTTGCCTACGCAGATGACATCGACATCATCGGTAGAACCGAATTGGCTGTACAGGAATCCTTCACCCAGATCGAGCAGGTGGCACAAAAACTGGGACTGCACATTAATGAGGGAAAAACTAAGTACATGGTGGCAACTTCTGCAAAGAGAAGACCTAACGTTGGTCAAACTATCAAGTTAGTGGAGCACGAATTTGAAGTAGTGCAATGCTTTAACTACCTTGGGTCAATAGTATCATCCGATAACAATATGGAAGAAGAAATACGCGAACGGCTGATCAAATCCAACAAAGCCTACTATGGTCTATCAAGGCTCTTTAAATCCAGAAATTTATTCAGAACATCCAAGCTACTACTGTACAAGACCATGGTCTTACCAGTACTCATGTATGGATCCGAGACCTGTGTGCTCAATAAAAGGAGCTCTGAACTCTTAGCCACATTCGAGATGAAGGTCTTAAGTAGAATTGTTGGCCCCGTATGTGAGGGAGAACGATTCCTGAGTTGTACGCGATCTACCTTGAAGCTAATGTTGTAAGAAAAATCAAGCTCGGTAGACTCTGGTGGGCGGGACACCTAGCTCGAATGAGCGAAGAGGAGCCTGTCCGGAAAGACCTTTGTGGCAGGATGTATGGAAAGAGACAGCGCGGCAGACCTTGTCTGCAATGGAGGGATGGCGTAGACCAGGACCCCCAGAGCCTGGAAGTGCCAAACTGGATGACATCGGCTCGAAATCGGGATCGGTGGAGAGATTTGTTAAATAAGGCCAAGACCGGATCGTGGTTGTAGTGGCGATGATGATGATGATGAGGGTTGGTGGTGGAATGGGGAACTAAACAAAGATGGATAGAATAATAGTCTAACTGATAGGACAGGAAAGGGCGAGGTTAAGCCGGATGCTAGGGTGTGAGTGCGGAAGAGTGTAGGTGGTGAAAGGGGGGCGGGGGGGTCCAAGGTGTGGTCAGTGGGGGGGGGGGGGGGGGGTAAGAGAGAAGACGACGTTTGAGAGGGGGGGGGGTGAGGTTGACGTTGGTCAAACTATCAGGGCAGTGGAGCACGAATTTGAAGCAGTGCAATCCTTTAACTACCTTGGGTCAAGAGTATCATCCGATAACAATATGGAAGAAGAAATACGCGAACGGCTGATCAAATCCAACAAAGCCTACTATGGTCTATCAAGGCTCTTTAAATCCCGGAATTTTTCCAGATCATCCAAGCTACTACTGTACAAGACCATGGTCTTACCACTACTCATGTATGGATCCGAGACCTGGGTGCTCAATAAAAGGTACTCTGAACTCTTAGCCACGTTCGAGAGGAAGGTCTTAAGGAGACGGTACAACCATGAGTTGTACGCGATCTACCTTGAAGCTAATATTGTAAGAAAAATCAAGCTCGGTAGACCCCGGTGGGCGGGACACCTAGCTCGAATGAGCGAAGAGGAGCCTGTCCGGAAAGACCTTTGTGGCAGGATGTATGGAAGGAGACAGCGCGGCAGACCTTGCCTGCGTAGAAGGGATGGCATATACCAGGACGCCCAGAGCCTGGGAGTGCCGAACTGGATGACATCGGCTCGAAATCGGGACCGGTGGAGAGATTTGTTAAATAAGGCCAAGACCGGATTCCGGTTGTAGTGGCGATGATGATGATGATGATGATTCGATCCGTTTGTCCGTTGCTCCGCGACTTTGTGTTGAGGTGTAAAAGGAGTGGCTTGGTTTTCGTAGTTTCAGCTTTGCTCGTTTATTTCGAAAGATTTGCTCTTGGTGTTTTTTCTTGATTTTGTAAAACTGGGAATGCGTCCGTCCTATGTCCTATCTGAATCTCTATTGATTATTTTATTTTTTTGCCGTTGAAATTTTTATTTTTTATTCGACGCCAACGCCTTTTATTATTACTTTTTCTGCCAAGTAGAATTTGCATAAAGTAGTTTATGCAAATTAGCTACTTGACGATATTTCCAATTTACCGGTAGAGAGGGGAAATTCGTGGCTTATAGTGTGTTGGGCGAGGGTATGGACACGGGGTCCGTAACACATCTGCTACGTTCAAGATATTTATAATTCATGTCAACCGGACTGCATGCCTTCGAACAGTCTGTTTATTTTGATAATATTGTCATATGTGGCGTTATGTAATTGTAACAATTTAAATTAGAAAGTGTGACTTACTTGGGCGTTGGTGGACCGCTCCTCGGTCGCCTCTCGCGGTCTCTAGCTGCAGGGGGCGCAGAATTCTTGATTTTCCTGCTCAACTAGAGACCAGAGCGGAGACCGAGGAGCGGTCCACCAACGACTAAGTAAATCACACTTTCTAATTTAAATTGTTCCAATTACATAACAATTTTGGCGCAGCCGGTGTCCACCACCTGAGGGTTGTATCAGATCCTAATCGGATATACAGGCCCAGTGGTGGGTAGAGTCAAGAGGCTTTAACATCCCTGCGCCAACTAGCGGTACTAGTGGCTAGGATAAAAAAAAATAGATATAAATAAAATAATAAGAAAAATAAAATTTAATAAAATATCTAAAGGAGAGAGAGGACAGGAGAGGAATAAAAGAAAAATCAACGCTGGAATTGAAAATAAATGAATTTATTGTACACCCTCGAGTACTTTCCATTGTTTCTTTTGTTTCTTTCCAGGTTTTCTCTTCTTTTCTTTTCTTTTTCTGAACTCACATTTTTCAGATTTGGTCTCATCCCTCATCGCTAGTCGTTTTGTTCCAATATCTTACTTTGGTTCGCTACCCGTAATTAACAGAACTACGGTTAGACTGGTCCGGTTAGTTCTTTGAGAAATTCTCGATGCAAACGAGAAGTCACCCGAGAAGAAATTCCACGGAACATGGAACGGAAGAACCCATCGCCCCCATGTTGGGTGCGGAAAAGATTTTGGACGTAGTCGAAAACAACGTACCGGTGTTTAGTGGACAGAAAGGCCCTAATACAACTGTGGAACTACACAGATTCCTCGAAAGTTGTAATAGGACCTTGAGTTGTTTGTCCGCAGCGGAGGAAAAATTTTTCCTGCGGTGGCTACCCATAGGGTTGAGTGGGAAAACTTGCCGCATATTTAAGGAAGACCTCTCAACAACCTTCCAGGAGTATGAACAATGACCCGGGAATGAGTTGCTACCACATGCATCCTACGAGGAGTTGCATTCGAAGCTCTCTCATATGCGACAATCCCACCAAGAAGATGTCGCAGCCTTCACGTCTCGGGTTACTCAAGCGGCAACAGACTGCAAAGAAGCAGCAACGCGTGCATACGGACACAGCTCCAGCGCGGCTTTCGCCATCCAAATCGAAATGTTGGTGAAATCGGTATTAACGGTGGGAGTTAGGGAGGACCGATTCCGACATCGATTACTAGAATCGGAAGAGAACCCCCCTCGACCGAATTATTGCGCGACTTCTCCAAATGGAGAAGACTCGGAACGCGATGCGGAGCAACAGCGGGTTGTATAGTACGACAACACCGAGGTGGAGGGAAACATATCATGACCAGTCACCTGATAGGAATGACACAAACAATGCCCCCACCACAACAAATAGATAATCCATGTTGAAGAACAATCCTTTTTACTATTGGAAGGATGAACCAGAACTACCACAGACAACGAATAGGGTTTCAGACCAAACCTACGGGGACACATGGCTAAACCCAATCGCAACACACACAAAATAGACCTTTGAACGACGAGTCTCAGACAGTCGGGACCATTAATAGTAAATCCAATACTAGGTTCAGGGAACGAGCCCAACCTGTTACACACCTCCAACCTGTGAAGAATCCGTTTAGGTCACAAACACCACCGCGTTCGTTTAAAGGATCAATAGGGTCTCGATCGAGGAAACCTGGGATACCACGGCCCCACCTGGGAGCTGAAGATGATAACGACAGTGGACACACATGCACCACACCCATTTATTCCTCGTATGACGTTTAGCTTCTGTAACAGGAAGGGACTGTGGGTTGTTAGGTACTTGCGTCAACAAGGACGCGGATTCAGTACTAACACCACGGATTGTTCACTGACAATTGTCCTCGGGAATTGTAACGACGCACTTTATTCTTCACACCAAAGTTCACCCAGCTGTACACAACAGGAGTAAAATAAAACACAGGAGCCTTGTTTTTATTATTTAACTTTTCTTTATTTAAGTATTTATCCGACAATGTTTTCTTTTGTTTAATTTTTACAGATTTCGCTCACAATAAACGATGTTGATGTAAGTAGATATGTTGTCTTTGTACAATACGTATTACCGCAACAGCGACTAAGTTACACTAATTAGTTCGCCCAATCACATTTAATTCTTCAACTAATCGAACTGATCACACTCAGATACAATTGGGGTATTGTCCGCCTGCACGTTTACGTTTTGAAACCGAATTTTGCGCGCAAGTAATCGGAATAAATGTATTTACAACGCGGACAATCAGACCGACACGACTATAACTGCTAACTCTCGTTGCTCTCGACCGCATTCCTCTGGGATAGAATTTCGACACGTCTGTCTGGTTGGGCAAATAAAATCTGACTCTTCCCATTGGAAGTCATCAAAAGGAAAGGAGCCCCGAAAGAAACTGGAAAGGAG
Organism: Microdon myrmicae; assembly: GCA_963931805.1. Taxonomy (NCBI): domain Eukaryota; kingdom Metazoa; phylum Arthropoda; class Insecta; order Diptera; family Syrphidae; genus Microdon; species Microdon myrmicae. The sequence goes on along the minus strand of OZ007500.1, from coordinate 126,883,575 downwards.
GCGGAGTTACACGATTAACTTGGCGTAGTTAATCGTGATTGGACCTGACGGGGTAGTCATACATTACGCATGTGTGGGTACGCCATGCATACGATCGTTCGGCGACCGTGTGGATGGCGGCACATCGCTAGTGCATTTTCTAAGAATGTAAATACTAGCATCTGGGGTGTGAAAAACCGAAACCGATGATTTGGTCATCCTAATGGAAGGCCATAAATCATCATTTCGGTTGCCGATGATTAAACATTGCAACGAACATAGGGTGCAGCCATTGCCAGATGTTGAAAGTAAACATTTTCTGGCTGCATCTTGATCGTTGCTTGATTACTGTCTCTGGACGTGGGGATCGATAATTGGAAGCCAGCGATTGCTGGTAATCAGGGACATGTTTGGTTTGCGTCAGCAGAAACCTTGTCGGCGGTAGCAAATCAATAGGGGCAAATAGCCGCATGCATGTTATGCCGAGGGTAAACAAATACAACGAGTCACAAGGAACTCTTGTTGATTGTTGTTTCCATAGCTTAAGGCTATGGAAACGAGATGCCCTGGCAGAATGTATGCCTAAAGATAGGATTTCAGATGCCATGGCAATGTGATGATTTTGCCGTGGACTTATGCTTTTTGTTTAGGAGATAATATACGCCTCGGGGGTGAATTTTCGATGCCACGGTAAGGTGATAAGCTTTGCCGTGGGCTTAATGTTTCTTAGGGAATATGGTCTGGCCGAGGGTAAGTTTTCGATGCCACGGCAAGGTGATAAGCTTTGCCGTGGATTTAATGTTTTCAGTGGTGGTGATGGAGAAAAAGGGGTTTGGAAGGAAATCCCCTACAGAATAGGTAAGCTGCCTAACAGAACTTCAAAACAGTTATCCGATTGGGTAACCGTAATAATTCCGGCGATTTGGCTGGGGGTAAATGCCGTAGCAAGGTTACGCAACCTTGCTGAATTTCGACCGAGAGGTAAGTCGTTCGCCTGGAAAAGTGGGGATCGAGCGATGCCTGGCTCTTCGGGCCCTGAAAAGCCCCACAGGACATTATACAATGAGTGTATGGGCGTGATGACCAAGACTGGCGTGCACAAGATGCACAACTACGTACACACGATCCCGAACCTCCGCGAGAAAGGTCACAGAGGGTGCCCATGAATACATCGAACCAGGGACAACCCCAACCCTCTACTTAAAAACAAGCAACAACATCGAATCACAGAATGTACAGCATTCGATGTTGTTGTGAGTTTTCTGGCTGAAAGGGCCGCACGTGGGACAAGTGCCATTGCAAGACAACATGGGTAAAATCACAGAAGTCACCAACAGGTACACCCAACAAAGTGGTAAGATTGTACGCCACGAACATACCCCACCGACCTACACGGTCAACACAGAATGAAATACAGTCTAGACAAGAAAAAATGCACAGAGCAGGAGCCATTCAAGCGACAAAGGCGGCCAACAAGTACAGACCACTACAGCCCAGAACAGTAGGACTTCTAGCAGTACTGAATTTCCCGAGGCTCGAAAGCAAGATACTACGGTTTTAAAACACCGTCAGCACGGATTACAACGCCATCGATCCGGGTCGAACCGTAGCCAATCTAAGTCTACCACTACGGACTCTTCTGAGACTCCAAAGCAAAGCCACCGGCGAAAGAGGAATGGTCAACGGTGCACATTTTGCAGACGGCACATCCACACGGCGGCAGTGTGTCGACAAGAGGCAAAATGGGAGAGGTCGGACAACTCCCAGAGGTCGGGTCGGAATTCCCCAACTCGGCCGAACTAAATTCGCAAAATGATAAAAATTGCTCTCAGTTTCCGCCGATGAAAGTTACAGTTGTCCAGATCCCTTTAGACATTGGCCGTAGAAACACCACACGCCTAATAGTAGACACAGGTACTGAGATCAGCCTTATTAAGCTGAAGGCACTCCACCATAAAAATATATTGGATATTAAAAAAGCAACTACCCTCCAATCACTTTCTGACAAGGGCAAGTCTAGAGGCTATTGCAAAGGGATATTCAAATTACGCCAGGAATACCCCTGTAGTTTTCAGATAAAAGACTCCCTATCGGGGTTGTCGGCAGCTGGGTTCTTGGGGAACGATTTCCTGTCTAGGAATTGTTAAGTTAATGGACCGGGAGACTGTTTGGAATTTCCCCAAATAAGCATAAATCCGGTAAGTTTTCCCATTAAGTTTACAAAGGACAGAGAGCGGATGTCAGGACATAAGGCAGCCGAACGGGAACCCGCACCAAGGGGATCCAAAGAGATCCAAACCGCGGTCGGTAGTCACCCGGAAACCCTACACACAGGGGAAGGGCTGCAAAAACTTGTTGCGCCCCAGTTACCCCAACATCAAGACAACATACCAAAAGCCGAAGGACGACAAAGAGAAGGAAGCATCGGTGGTACACCTACCTTCAAAATCCCCGGAGTCAGAAATTTTTCTGAACGAACCAGAACGAACGTTTATGAACCAGGATAAGACTTCCCATACAAATCCGGGAAGAGGTGATTCTGGTGCCTAAAGAAATACAAGCAGCAATATTTCTATCTAATTGTGTTTTGGGAAAGGAAAAGAGTGTCCAAATAGAGCCACTGAATATCATGAACTACTTACTCTCAAACCATCGACCGGTTCAAGGTGGAGTTGCATCCAACAAACGAATTTTTCATATTTCCGTTGAGAAACCGGGAGAACACTCATACCGAGGGACCAGTAAATACGTCAGTTTAGTTTAGTTTAGTTTAGTTTAGTTTAGTGAGGGCAGAACCCTCATTTATTTAGCTTAATACAAGCATAATATAATATAATATCTTACAGACTAACTTAAAACCTAAAGTAATAATTAAAAAAGAAAAAGAGACAAACGCAAGAAAAAAAAAACAAAGAAGTGAGAAGAGGGGGTGGGCATGTGGGGGAAAACTAGTTTGAGAGCGGGAGAGGAGAGGTAGGATTGAGGGGGTTATTGAGCGGATGTGGCGGGGGGGGGGGGGGGGGGTGGCCGGGAATGTTAAGAGACGGCGTTTGAGAGCGGGAGTGGAGAGGTTGAAATGAAAGGCGGTGGGGAAAGAGTTGGTCCGTCGTTGTTTAGTGAGAGCAGAACCCTCGTTTATTACACTTAATACAAGCGTTTTTTTTGGATTACAAAAAATTACATTCGAATAAGTAAGAAGATAAAAAGGTGGGTAGGTGGCTGTGTACGTGATGGGTTGGCGAAGACCGGGTAGTAGGATAAAGGGGCGGGGTGATAGGAATGTATACGGGTAGTAAAAGTGTAGATAGTGGGTGGGGGAAGGTCACGAGGGGAAAGACAGAAGACGACGTTTGAGAGCAATAGAAGTGAGGTAGAAATCGAAGGAGGTGGGGTAAGAGTTTGCCTGCTTAAGCATACGTGAAATTGGTTCATTACAACCGTAGGAAGTGTGGTGGGAGGGCAGATAGAAGAGACGAGGGTTTCGTAGGTTGCGGGGGTTGGTGTTGAGTGCGATGGCGGAAAGCAAGCTAGGGCAGTTGATTGTGCCGGAGAGGAGACGGTGGATAAAGAGGATATCGGCAAGAGTTCTGCGTTCCTCAAGTGTACTGAGGTTGATCAAATGGAGCCGGCTTGTGTATGGGGGAAGAATCCGAGGATTCTCCCAGTTCAGCCCACGGAGGGCAAAGCGCAGAAACCGACGTTGCACGCTCTCGATTCTGCGGATATGGGACGAGCAATGTGGAGACCAGACCTGACTGGCGTATTCAAGAAGGGTGCGGACGAAGGCAATGTAGAGGGAACGGGAAACGTAAGGATTAGAGAATTCCTTAGACCAGCGTTTCACAAACCCTAGGGCGGAGTTGGCCTTAAGAATGATATCGTCGATATGTGGGATGAAGCTGAGCTCCCTGTCAAATAAGATTCCGAGGTCACGTATTGAGGATACGTATGAGATCTGCTGGTTAAGCAGGAAGTAAGGGCGAGGAGGTGGGGGTGGACGTTTGTGGGAGAAGGTAATGGAGTGACATTTGGCAACATTGAGATCAAGGCAGTTATTACGGCACCAGGTTGAGAAGCTGTCGAGGTCCTGTTGGAGGAGTGAGGAGTCGAGGGGAGAGATGATTGTTTTGTAGAGTTTGGTGTCGTCCGCATAGAGGGATATGGATGAGTGTTTAATAACAGAATCGACATCATTGATGGTTAGGATAAAAAGGAGGGGGCCTAGATGACTTCCTTGCGGAACCCCAGAGGTGGGAAAAAAAGGATCGGAAAGGGAGGATCTGAATTTGACACGGTAGGATCGGTCTTTCAGATAAGAAGATAACCATTTGATCAATAGGGGTTCGAAGCCTAGGGAGGACAGCTTGAAAAGGATGAGATTATAGGAGATTTTGTCAAATGCCTTGCTGAAATCGGTGGTGATAACATCAACTTCGTTGCCATTCTCTAAGGCACGGAGAGTATGGGATGAGAACTCAATCAGATTGGTTGTGGTCGACCTACCCGAAAGGAAACCGTGCTGGTTGGGTGAGATGATGGATTTACAACTAAAAGATAACGCATTGTACAGAAGCCCTTCGAACAGTTTGGGGATATGAGATAGTTTGGCGATGGGTCGGTAGTTGCTGATATCATTTTTAGGTCCCTTTTTATGTATGGGGGTGACATAGGAGGATTTCCATATACTAGGGAAGGTCCCTTGAGATAGAGATAGGTTGAAAATCTTTGATATCGGGAGAGAAAGAGAAGTGGAACAGTTCTTTAAGAATACAGACGGAAGTCCATCAGGTCCTGGGCTGAACTCGTCTTTGAGTAAGTTTAGTTTCTCCTCAACTACGTGACGGTGAATAAGTTGAGGAGAGAAAGGACCAAGGGAGAATTCGGGCAAGTCATTGAAATACGACGGATTGGGTTCGAAGGAGATCTCCGTGAAGGATTTATTGAAAAACGACGCGAACAGGTTGGCAATAGTTAAGTTGTCGTTTGACGTAGTCGTGCCATAAGAGAGGGAGTTTGGATAGGCGTCGGATTTACGTTTATAATTTATAAAGTGGAAAAAGGATTTGGGATCGCTAATCAAATTGGATTGTGTTTTAATAAGGTATTTGGAATAGAGGGAGTTGTAGAGTTCGGAAAATTTATAAAAGGCCCCGAGATAGTTGGAGTAGTTTTCAATGGATCGCGTTTTGAGGAAAATGTTCCATAAGTTATTCCTTTTGTTCCGAAGATTGCGGAGATTGCGGTTGTACCATGGCGGCGAAGAAACCGATGACCTGCGGCGAGAATAGGGTACATATAAGGCGACGGCATAGTAAATCTCCTTATAGAGAGTGGCCGTGGCTTCTTCTACACCCAAATGATCAAAGCGAAACGCTGTTTTGCTAAGATGTTCATTTAGGAGGCGGAAATTAGCCTTATGGAAATTGTAAGAAAAGCAGTCAGGGGGTAGAGGGGGCTGGGTTTCATGGTCGAGATATAAGGATAAGAGCAGTGGGGGGTGATAATTGTCAATGGTAGAGAGGGCGTGTGGGCTAGGGGCAACTGAGGACATGAGTGGGTCGGTTGTGAACACGAGGTCCAGCTGTCTCGCCATATGATTTGGGACATTGCTAATTTGATGGAGGCCTGAGTCGGAGAGCCCGTTAATAAAAATACGTTCATTAGAACTAGTGGGGTTAGAGACGTAGAAGGCTAGTTCGTCAGCTGATGTCCATTGAAGGTGGGGCAGGTTAAAGTCGCCAAGAACGACGATATCGTCTAATGCGGTGCTTAACACTGTAAGGTTATCTACCGCTTCTATTGCGAGTTCGTATGACGCGGTGGGTCGAGAGGGAGGAATATAAAAACAGATAATAAATAGAGACTTAGGGCGCTTGTCAATTTTAATAGCGACGTAGTCGAGATCCGGAGAAGAAGAGATGGCAATTAGAGATGAAGTGAGTCTGTTATGAGTGGCGAGCAGCACTCCACGGCATGGGGAGTAGGGACCTTCTCGATGAGCGTCGTAGGAGCGGAGGCCATTACGCTGGTTTTCGTAATACCATCGTAACAGACGGAGTCGGCTTTATCGTGGAGGAAAGCAAGATAGAGGCGTACATTCTCATAGATCACTTTGTTTCTAAATTTAGACAGGGCATACCGGTTGTCCGAAGAATTAATGGTTTGCTGAGTGAGTTTAACAGATGGTGGTAAAACTGGGTCGATTAATGGTCTAGGGGGGGGGGCAGGGCGAACGGGGGCGCGAGATGGGCGGGGGCGAGGACTAGGTGCGGGAAGGAGTGGGGCAAGAGGCGGCCTGGTGTTAGGACCAGTAGGTGAGTGAAGGGAGGAGGGAGGATTAAGAATGTGTGACCTATGGAAGTTAGAATATTTCGCGCCTGTTTTGAGGTCGAAAAGGGGGATGGAATTGGAGACCTGGGCCGAGGGTGGTGTGGGGCGAGCAGGTTTGCTATTATTTTTACGGGGGGCTATATTACGGGCGGACGAGGAGGGGAGTACAGAGTGGTGGTGGCGGACGTGGTTGGGGCTAGGGAGAGGAGCTATGATCTGGTTAGGCACAGGATATTTCTTGGATCGGCCATTCCCTTGACTGGGTCGGGGTGGGCGTGGTAAGCGAGGGAGTCGAGGACGCATTGGTAGGGGACGATTTGCTGTTGGGACGGGGAGAGCCTTGGGGGGACGTGCAGGCGGGATAGTGTTGGGGATCGGTTCAGGTGGGCGTCGGTTGGGACTGTATACTGAGAGATTGGGGTGGGTGGGGGTGGGGTGGAGTTTGGTTGCTGGGATGGGGTTGCAGTTTCTCAACGACAGCCTACCAATCCTGCAGCACCCATTTTTGTTCGGGTGGAAAATCCAGTCGAACCTGGAGGGAAGAGAGACGCGGAAACTTGACCCAAAATCGGAGGGAGGAAGCACGGTGCATTCTGTTATGGATATCTTGAATTTTTTACGAAAATATTCCGAAATCCATTCGGAGCTCGCGGATTTGGGGGCGCCCTTTAGCAGATAAGAGGTTGTTGGGGTATTAGAACGGTTAAGTTTATTAATACGGGTCATCCATTCTTCGCGGGTCCAAGAAGTACCAAAGTGAACAATTGGCGGGTAGACATCCTGTACCGCCACAGAGAACGGAGGAGGGGGTGCTGGTGACTGAGGTGAGGTAGGTAGGCAGGGGGATGCGGTTGCGTTATTGAGTTCTTCAAACAAAGACAACTCACATCGCGGTGAGGGGAGTGGGTTAGTGAATTTAAGTTGTAAGGATGAGAGGGCGCCGTCTAGCTGGCCTAGGGTGGAACGGGAAACCGCAAGCTCGCCAAGGGGGAATTAATTCGGATAAAAATTTTTCGGGGGGGTACACCTCCAATACATCCGCGATCTATTCCCCGAGGGTGCATCACCGATTGAATCACCAAAAGATTCAAGGTTGATACAATTACATGAGGAACTCCACTTATGAGAAAACCTAAGTCCTCAAGAGTGTCAATCCATAGTGGAAATATGTGAGAAGTTCAACGACATTTTCCACCTCAACAGTGACCTCCTGACGTATACCAGTGCCATAACACATGAGATACCGGTTGTACAGGACCAACCGTCGATAAATCAACGAATGTACCGTCTGTCTGAGTGCAAGAAACAGGTGATAATTGAGCAAGTATGGGATGTGCTGGAGAATGATATCATTCAACCAAGCAAAACTCCGTGGAACTCACCACTCTTGGTAGTTCCTAAGAAAGCGGGCCCGGATGGAAAAGCCCGATGCAGAGTTGTGGTCGACTTCAGGAAACTGAACGACAAAACCATTGGTGGGTGACACGTACCTCTCCCTCGAATAGAGGATATTTTGGACCAGCTTGGTCACTCACGCTATTTTTCCACGCTCGATTTAGCCAGCGGCTACCAGTGGATCAGAAGGATCGAGTTAAGACAGTGTTCAGCACAAATTACGGGCATTATGAGTTCAAACGTATGCCATTTGGTCTAAAGGGAGCACCGGCTACATTCCAGAGACTCATGAATCATGTCCTAACTGGGTTGCAAGGTATCGAATACTTTGTTTATCTGGACGACGTTGTGATATATGGGAAAAACCTAGAACACCACAATGACATACTCCGGAAAGTCTTCGACCAAATGAGATACCACAACCTCAAACAGCAACCGGATAAATGCAAGTTCTTAGAAAAGGAAGTAGTATATCTGGGACATGTTTGTTCCGAAAAAGGGGTGTGGGGTAAAGAAGTATGTGTGCCGGCACGGGAATTGGTTCACCCCTATCCCCAACGATTTGTTCACCCGGTACTGTTCACTAAACCCAAGGGAAGGACAATACACTGATCGCACAGAAGAAAATAGGAGAAATAAAACACACTGAATTTGTTTATTATAATTTGTTCCTTTTTTATTGTTAATTAAGGTTCACTTTCGGCTTTATCATCTTATAAAAACTGATGCAGGTGTAGCATACGTTTAATATACATAATGTGTCCAAACAAACAAAAAAAAACACAGTAAAACTGAAATCGCGTCCGATTACAGCACTGGAATCGAAGCACTAACAATAAAGGTAAATAAAAGGTAAAACTGATTTAGACAACTGAGAAAGATATGTGAATGACGGGTTCGAACAATTTGTTCAGCGAACGGTGATCGCGGAGAGTATCAGGTTAGCGCACTACGTTAAGTAATCAACCAAAATCTTCTCAATCCGATACGCGCTTTCTCGACTGTACTTCGACTTTCGACTCGGGTGTGTGCACGCGGCGGTGGTTACAAGACGACTCTGCGATGTGCGTTCGCCGGTTGGTGGTTGAATTACCACTCACTGTGAATACTCTCCCAGCTAAGGGTGAGTTTTCTTTTCTCTGAGAGAAACGTGAAGTCTCTCTTTGTGGTGGTGAATTAGAGAGGATCTCTCCGTGGTGATCTTAGCAAGTGTGTTAATAGATCCATTGTTTGCTCATGGAACGAAGGTCATGGGAAACGAAATCGAGAAAAGAGAAGATGAACAAAGGACATTATTAATGCTGATGTCGGGACTACAGTCGCTATCACATCGAAGGCGCGTAGCCGACCTCTGTCTGTTTTACGGATATTATCACGGGTACTGCTCTTCGGAGATTCTTGGTATTGTTCCACGCAATTCGGTTTATATGCGCTCCACAAGACAATCCGACGGATACCACCCGTTTGTGGTTCATCTCCCGACGGCGCGAACATCCCTACATCAGAAGTCGTTCCGTTACAGAGCGGGGAAGCTGTGGAACTCCCTTCCCACGTGAGTGTTCCCGGAGCGTTACAACCTGCAACTGTTCAAAAAGAACTGCAACAGTTATTTGATGGCATCTCGAGGCGCCCACTCGGCGCTATAGGTTTGCCTTTCCCGAGAGAAGTCTAATAAAAAAAAAAAAATTAATGGCATAGATGCAGATGCGCACATAGTCTGCGTTGCTATTAGGAAAAAGGTGTTAAAAGGGATTTCGGTACACAATGGTGATAGGCACCGAATCTTGCTGGCGGCAAGGGTCAGATTTTGCATGTTCGTATGCTGAAGAATTCGGTTTATTGCCACTAGACGCTAGATGCGTGTATTTGCTCTTGTCGCTTGGATAAAAGGCTGCCGAGGTCATAGAATTGCCAGGAAAATGTGGTGTGCACGTGTGCAGCAGAATTGCTTTGCAAACAGGGGTGCCGAATAGTTTTCCTAATTATGGTTGTGTATGCAAAAGAATTCTTTTCAGGAAATTTTGAAAATGCATTGGATGCACGAATGGTAAGAATTCTTTGCAGGGAATTTTAGGTAATACACTAGGTGCATTAAATGTCCTTGATGAAGAAAATGTTTTGCAGGTAACTGCAGATTTGCCAAGGGAGTTTGGGTTGGAATTGTGGGTGGTTCTTTGCGTAAGGCTAGAGAACCCCCACAGGGGCAATGCCAAATCCCGATACGACTGCTAGTGTCAGGGATTTCCCCATTCTCAAGACGGTAAAGAACGTCCAATCGTTTCTAGGTTTGACGAATTACTAAAGGAAATTTGATACAAATTTTTTAAAGATAGTACGCTCCTTAACAAAGTTGTTAAGGAAGGATGTTAAGTTCACATGGTTAGACAAATGCCAATAAGCATTTGACAACATAAAGGGATTGTTGGCTTCGCCGCCACTATTGAACTATCCAGATTTTACCAAACCCTTTAATCTGACCACGGATAATTACGCGAGTAATGAAGCACTGGGAGCCGTGCTGTCGCATGGCGAAATCGGTAAAGGCCAGGCAGTCGCTTGTGCCAGCCGAACCTTGAATAAGGCGGAAAGGAATTACTCTACCATTGAGAAAGAGTTACTAGCCATTGTGTGGGCGGCTAAGAATTCCCGCTGTTATTTACAAGGGAGAAAATTCATAGGGATCATAAGCCACTAGAGAGTATTTAACGTGAAAAATTAGTTAAGTTGATTTAGCATTTAGTGCACAAGTGTAAACATTTTGACTGGTTTTCTAAATGTGTTATGAAATTAAACTTAAAAAGCTAGTGTTTCGTCCTTGTAGTTAGGATGATGCATGCCAGATAGACTCAAATTACCTTACATAGCCTCTTAAGTATTAACTGATCTACGGGAGGAACTCGTTTGCCAAGTTTATACTACGTAAGTTCCTGCAAGCAATGGACACTATATGCAACATCTAAAACTTGCAAAATATGAAAAGAGTTTTAGGGATTTTCGCAGTTTTCTTTATTAGTACTCAATCATGGGTAATGGCACTTCTTATAAGTCTCTGCCTCAAAGTCGATTAATCGTGAAGTGTGACTGATCTTCAGTGTTCCTTAATGTATCCGACATGCTGATTGGCAGCTTCAGAGTTCAACTTGTCACACAGAATATCATCTGCCAAGTGTCACTTTTCAAGCCAGCCCAGGAATGAGCAGGCTTACAGCTTTAAGTCATTATTAAACAAAAGGCTTACAAATTCAAGTTCACACGATCCCTCGTGGAGGTCATTTGAAATCGCTCGTCTCTGAACGTGTTTCCCGCTTCCGTTAAACCTGTCTCAACTGAAAAGCTATAATCATTGGTATAGCAATTCTCGTAACACCGTATACAAGTGACCTGAATCCAGCATCTCTGATTTCTATATTCATAGTTGTAACAAATAAAAAAATCATCACTACTTGCGACGATCGTTTTGAGTTCATCAACGGATGATCGATAAATTGTTTCAGTCGGACTATACGGTTATCAGTGGTTCTATTGAACTTCCTTTATCGATCGGTCAGATTGAAATCGATTGCTTGCTCTAGCATTTGAAACCACTGTCTGGTGTTTGTTTGATCGTCTAAACCACCGATCGTGGTTGTAAACGTTGTGCGGGGCTTTGAAAAATTTAATAATAAAAGTATCTCTCGGCATCAGCGAATTTAGTTTGCTTCGAGCGTTCGTGATCAGAACATCAAGCTCATATTATTTCCCGTGGTTCGATAAAAGAAAGAAAGGAAAAGTGTTTTGCGATCGTTTGTTTTAACGGTGGTGACTTATGCGAATTGTGGTCGTTTGCATTTTCGTTGTTTTACCTATAAAAAGATACATTTGAGTTTGGAAGTGGAAGAGAGCGAATGTAAGTAGCCATTGGACACATAACGAATGCCATAATGACCGTTGTAGCATATCTATCTGACTCCTCATAATACCGATTCTTACAATAGTGAGTAGTTTGTATGCATCTTCTCTCCTAATAAGTATCATTTCTAGAAATGTCGAATAATGCGTTGTAGGACTTTCTCTAAGTTGTTATAATGGTCACTTGTATAAGATACTGCGAAATGATTCCTTGCGGAATTGCTACATTGCGCGCTTGGAGAAACGTTCCATAGGAAAATGTGTAAATGTATGAGTGCAGCTACTTTAGTTGAATATATTGCATATTTTTTCTAGTATTTATGTAGTTTAAAAATATAAATTAACTTTATAAATACTATGAAGATGCGTTATCTGGCTGCATAAGACAATTCAGCCACAGGGCATAGAGCGTGTAAAGTGCTCTGGTTATCAAGCTGTATGAACCTTACTTTGAAACGTCCTCAGTGGCGTTCATTTTTCATAATTCTATAAAAACACTAGTGGCTTTACAGCTCAACCAGTGCCAGGATTTTGTTCCAAGGGTGGCTAAGTCGCACTATCGCAGAAATTGAACTAATAAATTGGATGACTGTCAAATGCACCCTGACATTGCTGACTCTGACGCACAAGTTTCACGCATCTATCCGCATCGGAGTATCACATTACGGTGATTGTAATTATAAGCCCTTAAGCGCACGTAATATATCGAACAGTGTATCATAAAATTTGGGAGAAGTAGACTAGAAATGGAAACTACCTGAAGAAACTAGGTATTTAATCCAACCTTTTTTATCACAAAGTTTCGTTTTATTTACTCTAAGAAAAAAAAGCTTATATGAAATTTTCAGCTGGACAAAACTGTTTAAATCTAATTTAGGTAACTTAAATAAAAACCTAATTAATCTGTTGGATCCAGGCGGGCACTCTAAAGTGAATAAGTTGACGAACGCTTTTAGTTACAGTCTTTCACATCTAATCTATCTCAATTAACATAGTCAATAAAAGAAAAAAAGTAAAAAAGTCTCGACCTCACACTCTAAGGTAAACATATTGTTGCGAGCTTAGGGTTCGCTGGATTAATTATTTTTAATAAATAAGAGCTGTTAAATGGATTTTGAATTAATATAACACTTTATTAGTCCGTTAATAACAACCGTTACTTTTACCGTACACTTAACGATTTCTTCACTTATCACTTCCGTACTTATCGCGTCTTTGACTGCTTACTTCTTACTTTTTACTTTACTTCCATGATCTGTGTGCGACGTATTTATACCGTTTCCTCATTCTGATTCGGCGTTTCGTTTCCGTCCGTTCCACAGCCTTGAATGTTCTACTGTTCATAGTCTCCAGTTTTCCAGTACTTTCTAGAATATTCTAGTACTTTGTTTCGGACTTTCTCGAATATTCTAGTGCTGATTGTCATATGCGTCACACTACCCTCCGCCTAGATTAGTTCGTCCCGAACTAAGTTCACTGGTCTCCTGGGCTAACAAAAGTCGCCAGTCGGTCACGATGAACCACTTTCATCTTGGCGTTCGGTCTCTGCTGAATCTTATAGACAACGTTGTTTATTCTTGTGAGAATCTTATATGGTCTTTCCCAATGTTGCTGCAACTTCGGAGACCTTCCTTTTTGCCCATGCGGGTTATAAAGCCACGCGTTATCGTCTGCATTAAATCCGGATGCGTTGCCTCGAACGTCGTACCTTGTTTTCATCCTGTCACTGGATACCTTGATTTGCTTTCGAACCAAATGATGAATCTCATCGAGGCGATTTCTCCATTCGGCTACGTAGTCTTCGGTCTTATCTATGGCGTCTGGAGGTATTCCGAATCGCACATCGCCTGGTAATCGTATCTCTCGTCCAAATATAATTCTTGCTGGAGAATGGCCCGTCGTATCGTGATTAGCCGATCTATAGCTCATGAGAAAGGTTTGTACATATTTGTCCCAATCTCGTTGGTGATCACTATAAATACTCTTTCATTGTTCGGTTGAACCTTTCGACCATTCCGTCTGACTGTGGATGTAAAGGTGTGGTCCTGGTTTTCCTTACGCCCAATGCCGCACAGATGCCTTGAAATATCTGTGATTCGAAGTTCCGGCCTTGATCGGAATGCAGCTCACAGGGAACTCCATATCTGCTGATCCAATTATTGATAAGGAAGGGCTTCCACCCACTTGCTGAAGTAATCCATGATGACCAACATGTATTTGTTGTTGTCGTTGGTTTTTGGAAATGGTCTTGAGATATCAATCGCAATTCGCTCGAAAGGGGTACCCACGTTTTACTGCTTCATAGCGCTCCTTGGTCCTTTGGTCGCAGTGCAAGTTGTGCACTTCCTACACCAAGACTCGACGTCATCTCTCATGTGAAGCCAGTAGAATCGAGATCGTAATTTTGAAAGTGTCTTATTAACTCCCAGATGTCCACCGGAGGCCCCGTCGTGCATTTCTGTTAGTACATCCTTCACTTGATGGTGGGAGTAGAATCTGCATTCGATGGGATTTTCCGTTCGCGGCTTCCCATTTACGCTTAAGAATTCCATCTTCCACCAGCAAGGAATTCCATTGTGCCCAATATGCCTTAAATGTTCCACTCTTGTCGGAAATATTGTTCCAAGTTGGCCGCTCGTTCTTTTCTTTGTGTTCCAGGATTAGCGACATATCTTCATCCTGAAGTTGAGCTGCGCGTATAGCATCACTCGTCCACCCATCTAGTACTTCTACTTGTACATTTCGCAGGTTGTACGCCTCTCCTTTCTCTTCCACTCTATGACAATATGACTCTGGCTTACATGGTCTTTTTGATAGACCATCAGCGTTATTATGCACCTTCCCTTGACGGTGGGAAATTTGGAAATCGTACGTTTGAAGTCGTTCAATCCATCGAGCGATTTGTCCTTCCGGATTCTTAAAATTTAACAACCATTTCAGGGCGGCATGATCCGTCCGAAGGTGGAATCGACGTCCGTAGAGGTACTTATGGAAATTCTTAACGGCTTCTACAACAGCCAGCAGTTTCTTTCTTGTTGCGCAGTAATTTCTCTCTGGCTTAGATAGAACTCGACTATAATATGCGACAACTCTCTCTTCACCATCGACTTCCTGTGACAACACTGCTCCGATTCCTGTGTTACTTCCATCAGTATCCAATATAAACGGGCGATCCGATCTTGGGAATGCCAATGTTGGAGTCTTACATAACTCGGCCTTCAATGTGTAGAATGCTGCCTCACATTTGTCTGTCCAATTGAATTTCTTGTAATATGTGGCTAATCCCATAAAGCTTCTTAACTATTGCTTATCTTCTGGAGTAGGCCACTCTTGGACAGCTGCTATCTTATCAGGGTCCGTTTGAACTCCTGCAGATGAAACGATGTGTCCCAGGAATTTTACTCTCCTTTGGAAGAGTTCACAATTCTTCGAATTGAGCTTTAAGTTGGCCTGTCTTAGTCGTTCGGAGACGGAGCGCAGATTATTGATGTGTTCTGGTAAATTCCTTCCAACAACGACGATATCGTTCCATGTAAGTCCCCGTAGAACATTTTCCATTAATCGTTTAAACGTTGCTGGAGAATTACACAATCGAAAAGGCATCACGTTGAATTCATAAAGTCCGTTTCCGGTAGTAAACGCTGTCTTCTCCTTGTCCTCCTCCTTCACTTCCACTTGCCAGTAACCGCTTTTTAGGTCCAATGTTGAAAACCACTGAGCTCCAGTAAGGGCATCTAGTGTGTCGTCGATTCGAGGAAGTGGGTAACTGTCTTTCTTCGTAACGTCGTTTAACCGGCGGTAGTCGAAACAAAATCTAGTTGTCCCATCCTTCTTCTTGACGAGCAATACCGGCGAAGCCCATGGGCTCGATGATTTTTCGATGACTCCTTGCTCTTCCATCTTTCGAATCATGTTACCTACTTCTGATTGTTTGGCCAACGGTAGTCGACGAGGTGGCTGCCTTATAGGTCTCGACTCACCCGTGTCAATGCGATGTTTAACTATACCGGTGCATCCAAATTTATCATTTCCAATCACAAACATATCAGAAAAATCGTTCAGGAGTGATTTAACACTTGCCTTTTCTCTGTCTGTTAATCCGATTTTCTGGGACATCAACCTATTAACCATAGAGGATGCACCAGTGGGCTGTTGAATTGAATGGTCCTCTCCCCTTGTCTGAATAGAGCTTATTATTGACACGGGTGCGCGTTCTGCGATTACCTCTCCTTTTCTTATTGCGATGGGCTCCTTGGACGCATTTAGTACTCTGACGGGTACGATGTGCTTCCTCGCATCGATAAGGGCTTTCCCAACAAGGATGTTCCCCTTACGCTGATTTTTTACAGCTTCGGTGATGTGAAATCGATTGTCACCGGGATCACTCTCGAGACTGGTCCAAATAAATTAGTCTGAACGAGCTGGGATCTCATCCTCCTCACGCACATAACATTTCAGTCTTCGCAATTGTTCGTCGTGCAGTGTAAGAGCAACCTCCAAGTTACCAATTCGCAGTGTTCTTTGACCGATATCTAGAACAACTTGATGCTCCTTCATGAAATCCATTCCAAGAATGCATTCGTCCGTAATATCGGCAACCAAAAATTTGTGGGAGATGGAAATATTGCCCAGCACTATTATGCTCTCCACTTCTCCGTAGACTGTAGAACATTCTCCAGTGGCAGTCATCAAAGCGTATCTTCTATTTTTATTAAGGGCTATTTTCCCCACCACATCCGGCCGAATTATGGATCTCGTTGCTCCAGCGTCGATTGTCACTGTTGTTTTCCTTGCATTAACAATCGTAGTTATAACCAAACTTTGGTTATCCCGTTGGAGTTGTGATACAGTTACGATGCTGGGGCTGCACATTCCACCAGGCGACTTTCGCCCCGTAAAGTCTGCCCTTACAAGTTTCCCGAGCTCTTGGCCTCAGCTTGGTCCGTTGATAGTCTCCTCTTATGATTAGCGCATGAACAACAATTCTCACTTGATGTTTCATTCATTCGTCGACGTTTCCTACAGTCAACAGCGATGTGGCCGACTTTGCCGCATGCCCAACACTTCATATCAAGTCTCGGGGTTCTCCGTTGTACATGTCCGATTCTTTGGCAGGAACATTCCTCGACGGACGTTTCTCGGACCCTATATGTACTCTCGGTAGCCAGTTTAGCAGATTCATATGCCAATGCGAACGCCAGTATTTCATTAGTCGTCTTCTTTCCCGCCAAACGAACGGCCTGTTCCAAGTCCCGATCTTGGAGCGCGTTTATAAATGCATCCATTGCTACCTCGTTCAGAAATTCCTTAGTCATATTTGAATAAGACAAGTTTGCCAATCGCTCAATATCTGCCTGCAATTGTTGAAGATTTTCCCCAGGTTTCTGCGTTCTGTTCCGCATTTGCATGCGGTAGACCTGCTGCATGTGGTTGTGTCCATACCTAGATTCAAGGCCGTCTTTTACCGCTTGGAAATCTGTTTGCTTCTCTGCTAGTATGGTTTGTAGCAATTCTGCAGCCGCCCCACGGAGTGACACGATTAGTGATGTTGACTTTTGCTCATCCGACCACTTATTATAATTGGCCGCGGCGTCAAACTGACATATAAATACGGAGAAGGGTCCCGTTCCATCGAAGGTTGGCGGTTGTATCCTTGTATCTTTGTAGTCATGCTGATTGCTAGACGATGTCTTATTTCTCTCAACACACTCAAGTCTCTTTTCGATTCGTGTTATTTCATCGGTGACTTTCTTGAATTCAGCTTCGTTTTTTATATCTAGATTTTCTACTTCGTTTCGAATTTCTTCCTTAAAGTGTTGAAAATTACATTTCATCCACTGCGTTTGGGCATCCAACTTTGCATTAACATCTGCAGCTTGCGCGTCCAATTTTGAGTTAATATCTGTAGCTTGCGCCTCGAATTTTGGGCGTCGAATTTTGAATTTTCGGCATCCAACTTTGCATTAACATCTGCAGCTTGCGCGTCCAATTTTTTCATCATCATCCTGAACATCTCCGAAATGTCCAACTGTGGCGAACTCTTCTCCGTCACATTGGCACCATCTTGACTCGCTGTTTTTACTCCATCTGGACAGTCTGGTCCAATCGTAAAAACATATGTGTCGACATCAATACCCTCTTCCTCCATTGCTGCTTGCAGACGTTGTCGAAGAATTTGCTTCTGTCCTTTGCTATCCAGATTCCGGTCCTAAAGTTCCTTCTTCAACTCAGGAACGCGAAGATCCTCCAAATGTCGATCTGACATCGCCACAACACACTTTCACAGACTTATTTACTTCACCAATAATTAATCCCACTTCTGACACCAAAGGGTGAGTTAGAATAGAAAATCACCTCTCAGAGCCATTTGAAATCCGGGACGGACTAAAGCAGGGAGATGGTCTATCACCGTGTCTTTTCAACCTTGTGCTCGAGTATGTCATCAGGAAGGTACAAGACGACAACATGGCCGGATCATCCCTGAACGGGGTCACACAAGTGCTCGCATATGCCGATGACGATGAAGTAAAAACTGTGAAATTATCATGCAAGCGGCAGAAGAGGTGGGCCTAGAAATAAATGAAGACAAAACAAAATACATGATTACGGCGAGAGCGGGTGGACCTCAGGGAACACATATAAACGTCAGAGGCAAGATATTTGAAAAAGTTAAAGAATTTAAATATCTGGGAACGACACTGACGGCCAGTAACGAAATGTCGAAGGAAATTAACAAAAGACTGTAAACTGCTGAAATCCAGACTGCTATCACGTAACATAAAACTCCGTGTCTATAGAACCATAATCATGCCGATTGTTCTATATGGATGCGAAACATGAGCTCTCACAAAACGGGAAGAAAACAAATTCCGCGTATTCGAGAATAAAGTACTAAGGGGTATCTTTGGTGGTAAATATGACGAGGAGGCAGGACAATGGAGGAAACTCCATAACCACGAATTGGAAGAGCTATATCGCAAACCTACAATAGTGAGAGTAATCAAGTCGCGAAGATTAAGATGGGCCGGACACGTGGCGTGAACGGGCAACGATAAGACCGTGCATAGAATTCTTGACGGTAGACCAACGGGAAAGAGACCGGCCGGACGCCCGCGACGGAGATGGGAGGACAATGTTAGGTTCGGCCTAGAGGAGGTCGGATCGGATGGTCGAACGTGGAAGGAGAGCGCACAGGACAGGGAACGATGGCGGAGTCGAGTCGGTGAGGTCATGAACTTCCGGGTTCCTATAGGCCAATAAATAATAATAATAACTTCTGACACCAATTGTTGCGAGCTTAGGGTTCGCTGGATTAATTATTTTTAATAAATAAGAGCTGTTAAATCGATTTTGAATTAATATAACACTTTATTAGTCCGTTAATAACAACCGTTACTTTTACCGTACACTTAACGATTTCTTGACTTATCACTTCCGTTCTTATCGCGTCTTTGACTGCTTACTTCTTACTTTTTACTTTACTTCCATGATCTGTGTGCGACGTATTTATACCGTTTCCTCATTCTGATTCGGCGTTTCGTTTCCGTCCGTTCCATAGCCTTGAATGTTCTACTGTTCATAGTCTCCAGTTTTCCAGTACTTTCTAGAATATTCTAGTACTTTGTTTCGGACTTTCTAGAATATTCTAGTACTGATTGTCATATGCGTCACAATATCTTGAAGAACGTCTCAAACTATGGCCTTACATCTCAATATGACATGTACTTATGTTGCGCACAAAACAGACATTTTTACATGTAGCAGGGGTCACATCTGGGGGTGAATTCCCAGAATTTTGAATACGTCTTTTGGTGGCTTTGTCGTCAGATTCGTTGTCTACAGTGATAGACTTCTTCTTCTTCATCTACCAAATTCTTCATCTTCTACCAGATTTTCGAATTTTTCCCAAAATGTTTTTGGTAGATTTCAATTTTCTAGAAAATCCCCCGCATATACATTGCCACGAATGCTCTAAAATCATAATAGTATCCTTTGGCGACTACGCCAACCCGCCTTTCCTCAAAATCCTTTAGGTTTGTGTCTAGTTAAAAAATTGTCTTCAACATTCAGTTTCCCATGGCTTGTAATGTCACTCTGTGACTACTTTAACCAGAATTGTATTTTGTCAGATTGTGGTGACGCCGCAGAAACAAACACAAACATAGTAAAAACTACAGCACAAATAGAAAATCGAAAAAGTCACATTAAACATAGCAGTCTACAGTTTACGTAGCGAGTGAAAACATTCTCATGTACACACGGCCGTGGTCTGATGTGTTGTTTCTAACTTCTTCATAGTGATCTCGAATTACGCTCTTCACATAGTCGCAAAACGTTACAATTGGTAACCCTGACGTGGTTTGTATATACACCACAACAGTCTCGCATAATAAATCAGGAATTTATATCACTTCTATGCTTAGCTTGTGGCGGTTCTTTAAATCTTTCCCAAAGAACCATCCCTTTCTTTAAATCAACCGCTTTTCCCCCACTCCATAAACCACTATACTTACCTGCATTCGTGCAGCGTAAGCTGTCTTTCAAATAACTTTCACATGAAAGTTAAACCTCATCAAGGCATGCATCACATTGAATTTTTCCGTTTCATATTATATGAACCATTCCATATCCCCTATCGGCTCGGCTCGTCAGCAATTATAATAAATAAACACTCGCTAGCCAGCGTAATTGTTGACACAGCTGTAGCCGATGGTTTTGCTACGGTTCATAACCATTTATTGCCCCAATCGCGAGGTTCGCAACACTTGCGACCAATTTCCTTTATCGGTTATCTACCGATCATGGGATTTGGACACGAATATGATTGACGTTAGACAATCATACCCTAGATCATGCCTAACGATGATCCGGCCTGTAAAACAAACAAACACACAGTAGCATCACTGTGTTTATGCTACTTACCAACCGCTGTTCATGGTCCCCCTGGGTGAGACGTACGTCAAATTCCTCACCATCATACCCATGTTTATTCAGGTGCATTTTCGCCGTTGCCGATATGCAGGCTAAAGGGCATCGTACTTGGCCTACACGGACACATAGAGAATCCTCCCACACCGATGTAATCCACCATCGTTGAATCTGACGGATATGGATTGCATCGGGGAGTCAGATTTTTACCGTCCAGCCGGGCACACGTCTCAAGGTCTCGTGATCAAAGTCGAGTTTCATCCTGAGTAGAATCTATGAGTTGTGCGCAGATCCAGTTATCGTTTCGTGATTGGTTGTCACCGTCGTGTGTTAGGTGAATTTTTTAACATTTGAGAGTGTAACAACTACTGTAATAAACATTGTCAAATATAGTGTCATTGTTCTGTGTAATCCAATAAGATTGTCAATCTATGTCACGTCGTTCATGCGAGCCGTTTGGATTTTGGGTAATTGTGAATTTTTTAACATTTGAGAGTGTAACAACTACTGTAATAAACATTGTAAAATAGAGTGTCATTGTTCTGTGTAATCCAATAAGATCGTCAATTTATGTCACATTGTTCGTATGAACCGTTTGTATTTTGGATAATAAGGAAACTACGTTCAATAAAGTCAGAGTGTTTTTGTTATTTCTCACTTCGCTTGGAGGCTTTGCCCCTGTCGTGAACAATTACTAGTGAACCGTAGCTGCGGAATTGTGGAAGTTTAGTGAATCTAGCGCCCATGCCGGTGCCCTAACTAAAATTTTCCCACAAGCTCACTGGGCTCACTTCACACTGAGGACCAGCTCACTCTGCCTGCTCCCTCATTCTGCACATAAAGTGTTCGTAACATAATTACTGGAGGGAGAATACTGGAGCAATCCCCACCATAGTGAAGAACACAGCACAACAAAAAAAAAAGATTAAAAAAAGGTAAAGAAAAGAAAAACATTAGAGCGTTAAACGTAGCGATCCATAGCTTAAGTAGCGAGTGAACCTCCTTATAAACATACAGCCATCGTTTGATGTATTGATGCTTTGCGTCTAACCTTTTCGTAACGTGGGGCTGAAGCAGGTTCTCCTAAAAATGCTATAAAATTGCGTCCATGTTCAGCTCCAATTTAAATGGATCATAATATTTTACTATGGCGGACAGTGCTTTAATGTAGTTCGAACAACTTTCGGTTCCTTATCGTTAATATCGTCGGTAATCAGCCATTTGAAGAATCTACCTTCATTGACGACTTGGTGCAAGGAAAACATAAATTTTTCCAGACCCGTCTCATAAGCTTTTAGAGCCTTTACAGTGTTTGGCAGATTCTTGAAAATCAATACGTTCCCATGGTTCTTAAAGACAACTTCCCACGTCCGACTGTGAACAAAATATAACGTACGCCTTTTTCTATCAGCGTACACCTTAATCGTGTTTTCGATGACTCCCCATTCCGAGGCGTGCTCAGTTTTTTTTTTATTTTATTTTTTTATTACATTTCTCTCGGGAGAGGCGAACCTATAGCGTCGAGTGGGCGCCCCGAGATGCCACCGAATAATCGTTGCAGTTCTTTTGGAACAGTTGCAGGTTGTAACGCTCCGGGAACACTCGCGCGGGAAGGGTGTTCCACAGCTTCCCCGCTCTGTAACGGAACGAGTTCTGATACAGGGATGTTCACGCCGTCGGGAGATGAACCGCAAACAGGTGCGATCCGTCGGATTGTCTTGTGGAGCGCATATAAACCGAATTGCGTGGACCAATATCACGAATCTCCGAAGAACAGTACCCGTGATAATATCTGTAAAACAGACAGAGGTCGGCTACGCGCCTTCGATGTAATAGCGGCTGTAGTCCCAACGTCAGCGACGTGTCCCCGATCAGGCGGATCGCTCGTCTCTGTATGCTCTCAAGTAGGTCGAGGGTATGTTTAGGAGCCGAGGTCCAAACATAAGAGCAATATTCGAGCGCGGGTCTAATTTGGGATTTATATAGGAGAAGAAGTTGGGCCGGAGTAAAATATTTTTTGGCTCTAAAAAGATAACTCAGTTTTCCCGAGGCTGATCTGGCGATACTCGACACGTGTTTATGCCATGATTCATTCCCACAGACCGTGACACCGTGCAATTTCAAGCTTACCCCAGCCTCGAGGGCCTGGCCAATCATCATCAGCTGTGGAACCGATGATCCACTTTTCTTTGTGAATGTTGTATATTGTGTCTTCGCTGCATTGAAGTCGACGAGATTGGCCCTTCGCCACTGCAGGACCCTATCAAGATCCTGATTCAGAGAGTCAATCTGTCTACATCTCAGCTGATGCGACGTAGGTGCACCAATCGGCCAAACACTCGAAAAGGAGGAAACAAGCGTACTATCATCCCCAAAACTGAACACCTTGTTATCCGTTGTCTCCAACAAATCATTTATGTGAAGCAAAAACAAAGTTGGAGCCAAAATAGAACCTTGGGGCACTGCCGAATTAACATTAATTAATTTAATCTCGCCGCCCACAACAACCCGGATCGATTGATTTTCAAGGAAGCTCTTCGTCCAGCCGCAAAGCTGCTGGGAAAGTTCATATGAACGAAGTTTGCTCAGCAATGCCCCGTGCCAGACGCGGTCAAAACTCTTGGAGATATCCAATGCGACCGCCCTTGACTCACCATGCCGCTCAATCGCAGATATCCATATATTGGTTATAAGTGTCAAAAGGTCTCCCGTGGACCACCTGCCACGGAATTCGTATTGATGATCATTCAGAAGTCCGTTGCACTTCAAATACTTAACTAACTCAGTATTGATGACTTTTTCCATCACCTTAGATAAAACGAACAGTAATGCTATCGAACGGTAATTTTGTGGGAGACACTTTTTTCCCGTCTTTGGGATTGGCTGAACTCGAGCAATTTTCCAGCAGGCAGGAAAGGTCCTCCGTGAATAAGATAAGCGGAAGAGTCTGCCAAGAACCGGCAATAGTTCTGGAGCACAGTTCTTAAGTACTATTGCTGGTATTTCGTCCGGGTCGGTTGTCTTCCTACAATCCAGTTCACGTAGAATGTGCTGAATAGTGTGCGGACGAAATCTCACATCCCACATGGAAGACCGCACGGGCGCGATCACAGGTGGCTCCAAAAGGGCGGGATCGAGGTTTGAATTCGCGGAAAATAAATTCGCGACCTCATTAACTTTATCCTTTGAATTCGTGACTAACGTCCCGCAGTCTGTCACCAACGGAGGGAAAGAGGAGGAACCGAAGCTACCGCTGACAGCTTTTACCATTGACCAGAAGGAGCGCGAACCAGCCGGGCGCTGAAGGAGCTTATCGATCACTCTGTCGTTGTGAGCTTTCTTCGCGGTTTCAATGGCCTGGTTGCACGCGTTTCTGATTCTAACGAAATTGGAGCGCCATTGCTTAAAAGCTCTATTTTTTGCCACTGTAATCTGGTCGCATTTTTTGTCCAACCACGGTTTATCAGATGAACTTCCTTTGATGGAATGCGGAATATACATCTCCACCCCCAGAAGAATAATCTCAGATACCGACTCCGCGCAAGCGTTAACATCGGAGCCTCCGAACCACATCTCCGACCATGGAAAGAATGTGAAGAAATCTCGCAAATCGTCCCAGTTAGCAGTCCCATGCTTCCATACATGGCGAAGCTGCCTAGGCCGGTTATTCGCTTGACATGCAAGTGCTTGCGCGACAGATACCAACCAGTGATCTGAGTTTCCCAGTGGCACAGAAACCTCTACGGTATAAATACTCGGTTCGGATGTCAAAAACAGATCCAGGGTGTTCGCATAATCGCCTCGGACATCAGGCACTCGCGTTGGTTCCTCCACGCGTTGGGTCAAGTTGTGGCTAACGGCAAACATCTCCGCCAGCCTCCCAGCCTCGTCGGTTCTGTTAGAATGTACCAACTAACCGGAATTGTGCACATTAAAATTGCCAAGGACAACAATTTCAAAAACTGGGTGGTTGATCTGTATCCAGTCGACGGTATGTGAAAGATGTTCGAAAAATGTCGCCGGTCGATCGTTATTCGAGCTGTAAAGACAACAAAGAAATTTAACAGAATTCCTCACCACGACCCTCAACCATATTATCCATATTATTGGTTTCCAACGCCTCCATCCTCTGGCAAGCCAGATCGGACCTCGCGAAGACGCAGACTTAAAACGGAATCTCGAATGTAAGTCGTATCCTGAGCAACGAAGATATGTCGAATCAGTTGACGAATCGACCTGGGTCTCGGTTAGGGCAAGGATATCAGGTTTCGGTGTTTCCAAATATTGGTGGACGGCGTTTACATTCGTATTGGTGAAACCGATGCCCCTGATGTTACAAAATTCCGTTACTAGTCGAGCGCGGGCAGAGCATCGAGAGCGAGCCCGGGTGTGCGATGACGAACCTCTTAAAGTTCGGTTATTTATCATGATATCTGCATGATGTTCCCCCTGACATAGTCCCCCCTCCTCTCCGGAGATGCGAATGGGAGACCAGTTTACCTCCGGAATTCTTTATATCAGAAGGTACCATCATGCCACACATCCGAAACACCGTCGAAGATTTCTCTCGACGATATCGCGGTATATACAGCGTGACGGGGTGGTATCTCACCTTGCGATCGACTACAACCTAAACCAACCTTTTCTCGAACCGGTCCATCAGCCAAACTCCGAAAGATGGCCAGGAATTTCTCCCGACCATTTCAAGGAGCCTATAGCTTGATGGGGTGGTACTTCTCCGGGCGACAGGGCGTTGGGACCCCAGCTACCACTCGGCCTTTAGTCGCCTCTTACGACAAGCCGGCCTCGCTGTGAGTATATTCTAACGCCCCACTCACAGGGCTTTTTCATCGTAAACTAATTTTTATCATTTGCTTCTATATCTTGCCATCACAGTCCATCGAAGGTTGCGAGCTCGCTCCCAACGCAATTGGCCATTTAATAAAACTGAGTAATTGCCACGTTTTTGGGGATTTTAACCTCCCACAACTAATATGGGCACTATCTGTTGACCAATAGTTCAGTATCTCCCATCCCACATCTGCCAAGGAATGTTTCTTCATTGATTGGTTTGCCAATGCTTGCCTCTGTCAAGTCAGAAACGTCCTAAACTTCATGGGGATGTAGCTAAGCCCCATACTAACAACAAACTTCATTAGTACTTTAGTTTCACCCGGCCACTTTGTCTTCTCTACTATCGACAACTTCCACCTCCTTCTCCACATTATCTTCTTTCGGAACCACTCGCCATGGTCTGCCCCGCTAGCAGTCACTACGTCCACAATTTCTGTAAAGGTAACTTCGCTTTATCAACGACAATCTAAGCAGTCATTCGTTCAACTATGGTCACCTATTCATAGAATATATTCTTTTATGTCGAAGTTCCTTATTCTATTTCTCTATACGTTTTTTACTCTAGGCATAGAACATCGACCTCATCCCCACCTTGGCACAATCAAAGGCTTCGTTCCCCGTGTAACAAAAGGAACAAGCTGTGTGCCATCCTCTTATGGAATCGAACTATTATTCTATTTCCCTATACGTTCCTTACTCTAGACATACAACATCGACCTCACACTCACCTTGCCATAATCACAGGCTTCGTTCCGCGTGTAACAAAAGGAGCAAGCTATGACCATCTTCTTATTGAATCGAATTATTCTTTATTCTATTTCTCTGTACGTTCCTTACTCTAGACATGGAAGATCGATCTCATCCCCACCTTAGCACAATCACAGGCTTCGTTCCCCGTATAACAAAAGGAACAAGCAGTGGCCATGTTCTTATGGAATCGAACTATTCTTTATTCTGTTTCCCTACGTTCCTTACTCTAGACATAGAACATCGACCTCATCCCCACCTTGGCACAATCACAGGTACATTCCACGTGTAACAAAAGGAGCAAGCTGTGGCCATTTTCTTATTGAATGAGAATTATTCTTTATTCTATTTCCCTATACATTCCTTACTCTAGACATGGAAGATCGATTTCATCCACACCTTGGTACAATCACAGGCTTCGTTCACCGTGTAACAAAAGGAATAAGCTGTGGGCCATCTTCTTATGGAATCGAACTATTCTCGACCACTCAAACATTCTCGGCTCTTATCTCCAGGTCACTGACCTACACAACACCCTTTATGGAAACTCTTAATCAAACTTAAGAAATAACTCCAAATCACCTTTCCAGTTCCCCAAATCCCCTTTCCGGTTATCCCACATCGCTTACCTTTAGCTCTCAAGCCTCAACTGATTCTCTTACTATTGCTAATCTCTTTGCCAATCATTTCGAACAATCATTTACAAACGACACCTTTGTTCTTCACCCTTCTTACTTCGGTTACTTATCCGATTTCCTCACCATTTAATTGATCCGCCCTTAGTTCAATCTAAATTACTCGAACTCAAAGACAAGAAAACACTCCGGACTCAGATGGTATCCCAGAGCTTCTCCTCAGAAAAAATGCATCCATTCCCTTTGCTCCCCATTTAAAAATCTTCAATCTTTCCCTCTCTCAAGATGCATTCCCTTACATTTGGAAAACTTCCTTGATCACCCCCATCCACAAGAATGGGCCCAAAAATAAAGTCACGACCTACCACCCCATTGCCAAAGTTTTCCACTTACCTACAATTTTCAAAAGTATTCTATAGGAAACTTTATGCTTTCGTTGCAAATCACTCATTTCACCAAGGCAGCATAGTTTTCTCAATGACAGATTAACCACCGCCAACCTTGTCGAATTCAGTTCTTTTACACTCTCAGTACTAGAGGACAGTAAAGACGTCGACATGACCAATCCACAATCTCATTCTCTTCAAATTATCCGCCCCTGGCTTCGAACCTGGAGTGCTGAAATCGATTTATTCCTATTTTAAGGATAGACTTTATTCCATTTGGTTCAGATCCGCGATATCTAATCCCTGCCTCTGGTGCCTCCCAAGGAAATCACTTCGGCCCTCTCCTATTTATATTAGCAATTAATGACATTGATAAGGTCACCAAGCATTCCTGTGTGTCCGTTTACGCCGATGACACTGCATTCTGCACTTTCAAACTGACTTCGACAACTTCTCAAGTTGGTATATTAAAAGCTGCAACGTGCTTAACATCGCCATATGGCAATCCATTACACCGACGTATCAGAAGATTCGTATCCGCAGAATCGAATGTTTTCAACGTTGTTTCTTACGATACGCTCTGTATCTTCTGGCATGGGAAAACCTTTTGATCCTGTCCCCTTACATTATCCGTCCCAAATTAATCGAATTAAAAACTCTTGAGGAGCGTTGAATCTTAGCCGGTATTCTATTCATTCATCGGTTCCCCTCTGTCTTGGTCGGCTGTGCCTATCTCCCCAATTCAATTTATTACTCTATATTCCTCTGTGGCGTTTCTAACAGATACACACACAATATACAAGCAAATAGTGAATAACACCGAAAGAAAATTGAATAATAAAATGCACCAGCCGTATAGCAAGCAATAACATAGCAATTCAACATCAGTTGAGTGTACTTGAGTTTAGAAATCGAATTCATACACGCGGCAGTGACCCGATGTGTTGGGCATAGCGACGGTTCGAATCACACGTTCTTCACTATTGTTGCAAACGCTATACCTCCTCACCGCACCTTTTACGGTTTCAATGAAACCTTACCGCGCAAGCTGAGAAATGTCAACACTAACTCCACCATCTTTGATTGAACTTCATTACCCCCACTCTTAAACACCGCCTCCTAAATCGCTCCTATCAACCACACCCCCTATCTTAAGCGTCGCTTCCCCTACCTTTCCCACTATCCTGTCTCTGCCTCCAGCCCTCATAGTTAAGTTTCTACTTTAGGATAAGTTTAGTTAAGGCCATTCGTAAGTTAGATTGTATTAGAATATTATAAGAGGCTCGTTCAATAAGTCCTTAGAAAACATAAATGGCGTTGTTTGTTCTTGATTTTCTCATTTAATCGATGCAATAATGACGCATAATAATTTCCAGTTATTTTTTTTTCTTTTTTCATATAATCGTTGTAGACCATTGCATCACAAAATTCCCCTGTCATCACCTTGCCGGCCACTTTTACCGTCTTGCCTTCTTCGGAGTCCGTTCGTCTTCAAAAACCCATTATTTTAATTATTTCCTTGTCCTTAGAATCCAGCATCCATTATATATTTTTACACTAACGCACGCACAAAAAAGGATTTTGAAGTACCCTTAAATGTCAGAACACAGTGCGAGCGGATGGAGAGGAAGTGGATAAGGAAAGGAAGTGTCGATGTATATTGGTCTTGAATGTCTGGATATCATAACGGACAGGAAACACATAAATCAGGCATGTTCCACATTCGTGTGGTTCGGCTAAAGAAAGACTCTCTATGTTTATTTGTGCGCCTAAAGTCCACTATCAACGTGAACTGATGTGCATTCACAGATTGACGGGTATTGCGGGAAAATATCTGAAGGGGCGGAACACATTCAGCAAGTTCAGTTGAGCAACGACCGTGGTAGTACATATAGAAAAGAAATAGGCATGATACGTTGCGTCTGTGTTCTAACGACGGAATTGATCAACCATGTTTTGCCCACAGTTATGTATCGATGCAGAGACTCGTTAGGATTCTAAAGGAAAAGTGTCAAAAGAGCCTGAGAGTCGACCACACTATTGCATTGATTTCCCACTGAGAGGAAACGCGGCATTAATCTAGCAGAGATTTTGTTCACGCCGAAATTTTCGTGCACCCACCTAGTAAGTAATGGTGTTTAGTACTGAGCTGTTCAGTGAGTAATGACGCATACTACAATAAAAACAAAGTATACTCGATGCTAGGCTCCTCGATAGTATAGTGGTTAGTATACCCGCCTGTCACGCGGAGACCGGGGTTCGACTAATGACCTTGCCTGGAAAAAAACAAATCATTATGGAAAATTTAACAAGCCTCAGGACCTGTACCCGGTTGTAGTGCCGATGATGATGATGATGATATTCGATGCTACGAAAGCCATCTCTGGGATTTTCTAAGGACTTATTGAACGACGTTCGTATTACCTATTAATTTTAGTGTCTAGTTCAATATTATTTTAGGTTTCTGACTTATAGTACGAGGGTTGCCTCTTATGTTTCGGGATTTGGCAACCCTAGTGTTGCAATCCGGCAATTGACAGCTCTGTCGTAAAGTTGGACATTTTTGAGGTTATACGCACTCAGAACGTTTTGACATACGAGCGCTATTTGTGTTGTTTACAGTAACTTAAAAGATTCATCTCGGCCCAAAAATGGAATTAAATCGTCAACATTTTCGTGCGATTATTTTTTACAATTTTCGGCGTGGATTAACTCAGCAACAGTGCATGGATGAACTTAATTCAATTTTTGGCGATGAAGCTCCATCAAGGACCAGTATTTATCGATGGTATGGTGAATTCAATCGTGGTCGTAGTTCACTCCAAGATGAATTTCGTGAAAGTCCAAAATCAGTTGTTGTTCCGAAAACTATTGATGCTGTGCGCCAACTGATATTGGAAGATCGTCATGTGACCTATCGTGAGATTGAGACAACCTTAGGCGTTAGTGGGACCAGCATACATTCAATATTGCATAAACATTTGACTGTCAAAAAAATTTGTTCGCGTTGGATCCCACACAATTTGTCAATCGTCCAAAAAAAGGCTCGTGTCAATTGGTCGAAAGAAATGCTCAAAAAATACGGTCGCGGTGCTTCGAAACACGTCTACGACATCGTGACAGGTGATGAATCGTGGATTTACGCGTATGAGTCCGAAAGTAAACAGCAGTCGACTGTCTGGGTGTTTCAAGATGAGCCAAATCCAACAAAAGTTGTTCGCGCATGAAGCAATTCCAAGCAAATGGTCGCCTGTTTTTTCGGAAAAACTGGACATGTCGCAACCGTACCACTAGAACAACGCAGAACTGTCAATTCTGAGTGGTACACAACCATTTGTTTGCCAGTTGTCTTCCAAGAAATCAGGAAAACCAACCGCCGAAGACGGATCACTCTTCACCACGACAATGCGAGCTCTCACACATCGGCTGCGACAACTGCATTTTTGAGCACCCAAAACATCGATTTGATGGGTCATCCGCCGTATAGTCCTGACTTGGCACCGAATGACTTCTTTTTATTCCCGTACGTAAAAAACAAACTGAGGTCAACGTTTTTCGACACCCGAAGAAGCGGTTGCTGCATTCAGAATGCATGTGTTGGAGATACCTCAATCAGAGTGGCAAAAGTGCTTCGACAATTGGTTCAAACACATGCAAAAGTGTATAGATCTTCATGGGGAATATTTTGAAAAACAATAAAGTGATTTTCGATGATCAATATTTGTTTTTGTTCTCTAATCCCGAAATATAAAAGGCAATCCTCGTAATGATGTTAAATTCGTTGAGTAAAGATATTATGTCAAATTTTCTTCCCGAAATGAAAATTCCTGTGCAGAAATATTTAGGATGTTGCAGCGAGCCTTCGATGAACAGACTTTGTTAGAAAGAAATGTTTACAAGTTGAAAGAAACAAATAGTTGAAAGAAGGTCGAGAATGAGTTGAAGGCGAACAGCGCCCCGGACGACCACTAATCTCTACCGATGAAAGTATCATCAAACAAACTAAAGATTTGCTGCTCAAAAACCATCGATTAACAATTAGGCACTTTGTCGACGCCGTTCTTCATTTCATCGTTTTAAAAGATATGTTGATTCATCATTTCATCATTTTAAAAGATATGTTGAGCTTGAAACGAGTCAAATTTCGATTGGTGGCAACGATACTCAGTGTTTGAAAAACGCCACTGCGCTAAAATCCGTGAAGAGTTGATTTCCGACTATCAATCGCGATTTTAAGATTGAAACGCGTCATATCTCGATTGGTACCAAAACACTCAATGTGTATAAAAAATATCGCTGCGCTATTGACTACCAATCGACATTTTGAGTTTGAAACACTTCAAATCTCGATTGGTACCAAAAACACTCAATGCTTTTGCAAAAAAATGCTGCGTTATTCGACTGCCAATCCATATTTTGAGTTTGAAACGAGTCAAATCCCGATTGGTACCAAAAACACTCAATCTCTTTGAAATGAAATGTTGCGCTATTCGACGGCCAATCGACATTTTGAGCTTGAAACGCATCGAATCTCGATAGGTACCAAAAACACTCAATGTCTTTGTAAAGAAACGCTGCGCTATTTAACTGTTAATGGACGTTTTGAGCTTGAAACGAGTCAAATTTCGATTGGTGGCAACGATACTCAGTGTTTGAAAAACGCCACTGCGCTAAAATCCGTGAAGAGTTGATTTCCGACTATCAATCGCGATTTTAAGATTGAAACGCGTCATATCTCGATTGGTACCAAAACACTCAATGTGTATAAAAAATATCGCTGCGCTATTGACTACCAATCGACATTTTGAGTTTGAAACACTTCAAATCTCGATTGGTACCAAAAACACTCAATGCTTTTGCAAAAAAATGCTGCGTTATTCGACTGCCAATCCATATTTTGAGTTTGAAACGAGTCAAATCCCGATTGGTACCAAAAACACTCAATCTCTTTGAAATGAAATGTTGCGCTATTCGACGGCCAATCGACATTTTGAGCTTGAAACGCATCGAATCTCGATAGGTACCAAAAACACTCAATGTCTTTGTAAAGAAACGCTGCGCTATTTAACTGTTAATGGACGTTTTGAGCTTGAAACGCTTCAAATCTCGATGGGTAGTAAAAACACTCAATGCCTTTGAGAAGAAACGCTGCGCTATTTGACTGTCAATTGACATTTTGAGTTTGAAACGAGTCAAATCTTGATTAGTACAAAAACACTCAATGTCTTTGAAAGGAATCGCTTCGCTATGTGATTGTCAATCGACATTTGGAGCTTGAAACGCGTTAAACCTTGACTGGTACCAAAAATACTCAATGTCTTTGAGAAGAAACGCTGCGCTATTTAACTGCCAATGGACGGTTTGAGCTTGAAACGCGTCCAATTTCGATGGGTAATAAAAGCACTCAATGCCTTTGAAAAGAAACGCTGCACTATTTGACTATCAATCGACATTTTGAGTTTGAAACGAGTCAAATCTTGGTTGGTACCAAAAACACTCAATGTCTTTGAAAAGAAACGCTGCACTATGTGACTGTCAATCGACATTTTGAGTCTGAAACGAGTCAAATCTCGATTAGTACAAAAGCACTCAATGTCTTTGAAGAGGAACGCTGCGCTAAAATCAGCGAGGAGATGATTTTTGACTAACAACCAGTCATGAAAAGTATTATTTAGGGAGATGAGATCTATGCATACGACCAGTCAAGGTGAGCCAGGACTGAAAAGAGCACCCCAAAATCACTCATTAACAGTTTATCTTGTTTATCTTGGTATTGTTACACTATGAAGCCTTCCTTCTGGCTAAACTGTGAGTAGGGAAAATTAGTTGCATCGTTTGTGTGAAGCTATTCCCAAAAAGAGGGAGAATTATGTAACGACCACTTATGGTTTTTGCACCACATAACGCACTACCTCTTCATCCACAATCTACCCTCAGATTCGATTGAGTGTGTAAATTTTCGTTATTCTATCTCGTTTATTTCCAACCCTTGTTACTTACGGAATTCTTCCCTATATAGAATGCCCACCCACCACACCTCGTATGACTTTAACGAACCTATCTCGGGAATGTTCTGGAATGCCACCTCCAAGTCAACCTTGTTTGACCTTGTGGCGGTTCCGCCAAACCCCACGGTTCGCGTTCCTAAAAAACACCCATAACTATATCCAATCATATAATTTCGCTAATGCAATTGCATTAGCATCTGTAAATGCTGCACGCATCAAACTTACCGAATTTATTTAATTCAAAGCTTCTGTAAAAGAAAACTTACCTTCATGCATCTCTTGGCATATAATTTCCTGTAAGATTTCTTTCTACCTTTTCAAGAACCCCAGGCAAATTTCAATTTCCCACACCTGCACCGCAATCTCCACTCAGCATACCTGAAACATTTCCTTCGCCAAGGACATTTGATGCATACAACGCATTATCTGAAATTCCTCAAAACAATTCTTTAAAGTACATATGGCATGATGAATCCCAAGCCAGTCGGCACCCTTTGTCTGCGTTAAAGTCCTATGTCGGACAGCTTGTTTTCACAGATGCCATAAACCACATTTCTAGGCATGTAAACATGCATAGGATTCAACTCATCGTTTGTTTTCCCACTAACAAACAATCTTCAATTACTTTCCCTGCCGGAACTAATTACCCGGCATATACAAATGTAAGCAAGGGATTCGCTTTGGCCACCGACCTAAGATATGATATACAATTCCCATTGTATAAAGTATTGCATCCCATTAGCACCTTTTTTTCCCCAACGTCTATCATAGCGACATTGCACAGCATAGACATAGATCATGAATCTCCTTTGTCTTTGCCGCCTGCCTGTTTCGTTGTGCGACTGCCTTCGAACCCGTGTAAATAACAACGATCTGTTCGATCGCGCACACACACCACTGCACTAAAAGAGTGCATTTCTGTGGCGGCCACACCCTTAAGAGAAAAGTTTTTCTCTCTCTTCCCTTTTCTTAACCCTAATCTAGGATGGAATTCATGTCAGAGTTCTATCCTCGGGGAGTCGATTTCCATCCGCCGACCGCCATGATCGTTGCTGACTTCCGCTCTCCGGTGCGCACGGAGACGCGAAAATCACCGAGTCGCGTGTGTGTAAAATTTTGAAACAATAAAATAAGTAACAATCATGTGCCTCATAGACATAACGCGCATTTGCCACGTACAGTGTAGTGTTTGCAACCGCCGTGTCGAATATTATATTCGCTGCAGTCTTCGAAGATTGCGTTTTTATTGACTTCACATTGTAACTTTCACGTAGTGCTACCGTAAAATGAATAAAAATAAATAATAGAAAAATATTCTTACTTGTCCGGTGTTTGGCGTTTTCTTTGCTTCGTCGTAATCGTGTAGTGCTCGAGAGAACAATTAATTATAATGGAGGAGGAAGTGAACGGGGTGTCCGTGCCAGGCACAATACTACCTCCCCACAACCTCAACCTTAGTGCTTCTAAACTTAAACTCCATCTCCTGAATATCCTAACTTCTCTTAACTAGTCAACAGTTTCATACCTATGCCATTCCTAACCATGTTTCTGTACCCTAGTTCTAAGTTAGTTTTTAATTGATGGCTTCTTTATTAAGGTTCATAAATTACGTTTTGTCCTCATTAAACTATCGCACACTGCCGGGATTCCTTGACCGTTTTTCACAAGAAAATCGTTCCACAATCATCATATTCATTTGGTTTCGTCACAAAACTCAGAGACCACTCTGGCTGCACCGTTTTGACTTGATTGAAAAGATACAAGCTGAAGGCCATTACAGAAATGCAGTATAATAAGTGCTTCGAAGATTGGAAAAAACGTTGGTATAAGTGTATTGGCTCGTCAGAGGATTACCTTGAAGACGACGAATAGATTTGAAATGATAAATCAAAATGAAAAAAGTATTTAAAATTGATCTTACCTTTTCGATATTAAACCAAAGTCTTAATTCAATCTAGTTAATAGAGGTTGCAACGGAGCTACGTTCACTACTCTATATAACTATAACTAAAAAAAAAAACTAAAAACTAACTATTCCTGTTTTCGTACTTTGCAATTTGTTCCCGTTTAATTCAATTTGCTTTGCGGCTTGGAGGTGGTAATCGTAAAAGATACATGTGGCCTGAATCCACAAGGATGGCTGATTCACTCCATTCTCGGTTATCTGGCACTGCCTACGGACTAAGCACATCCCCGCTTTGCAATCTATTCATGTTTGTTCGCACGGGTGCAGTCTCTTGATATTTCTTCCGGGGGCAGGGTCGAAGTATAACGTCTCGAAAGTTGTTGCAGTTCTTGCAGTCTGGGGAATTACTGCATAGTGTTGTCGAGCCATGCCCTGATGAGTTCCCACCTGTTGCTTAAGTCTAGAATTAGTGCTCTTATGGTCTACTGCACAGTTGTCTTGCTCAGGATACATACTGCGCTCGCCCTGGAATCTACTGCATTCGGCCAGGATGTGTTCATCGTTTTCTACACATCCTTTCTAGGCCGGGTAGTGCGGATTTTCCTTGCGCTTGAATCTGTGCGCGTATTTTCCAAAGCACCCATGTCCTGTCAGGCATTGGGTCATTGGTGAAAGTCTACCTCGCCGTGTGTCTACTTATAATGGATGTGTTCCATTTCTGTTGGCATCGGTTGGCACTACGTTCTCGAATAGTCGCGAGTTCGGCTTCGTTTCCATTGGAGTTTCGTGCGTTCCGTTGGTGCAGCTTGTGTATCTCTGCCACATATCTCGCTTCTATTTTTATGGGCATAGGACCCGCAAATACCACGGCCGGTGCGGTGGGCACCGTTCTGTAGGCCCTGCAGATTTTCAGGTTTCCTCTTTTTTAGACGGATTCCAGACACTTGCTGTATGTACTGTAAGCGCCTATTATAACTTGGCGACGGCAGAACCCTCATATATATAGCTTAAAAAAACGATAAATAAACTTAACAACCAATTTAAAACTATAATGTAATAAAGAGGGAAGAGGGGGAAAAAACTTAAATAAAACATTCTAGAAGGTAATTGAATTTAGTGGGGTAAGTGCCTCATTTGTAGCGTAGTGCAAGCCCTAAATTTGTATAATATAAAACTTATAAATAACTTGAGTAGCTTAGCCTAAGAGAGGGAGAGAAAGGAAAGGAAAAAGTAAAAGCTTACAATTTTTAGGAGTTGGGAGGGCGTAATTAGGAGACGGAGCTTGACAACGGAAGTGCTAAGGTTAAAGTTGAAAGAGGTTGACCTTAAGTTAGTATTTCGCAGCATTCTGGAGATAGGCTTGTGGGGAAGAAGTATGTACCGGCATGGGTACTTTGTTCACTTCCTCCTCCATCATATATATGTTCCACCGAATACAAAAGTCAATCACGAATAAATGAACGAAACGCCGCCACGTTCGTCCACAACCGGGAAGGATGAAAAGTACGATCACCAGGCAAAAGGAAATAAAACACATGGAAGCTGCGGCACAGAAAATGAAACACTCCGGATAAAGTTTAGTAAAACTGGTTTTTATTGTTTTAATTTTATTTTGTTGAACTTAGTTACACTGTTTTTGAGCGACAACGCGATTTAAAGATTTTGTAGTTTTAAAATAACATTACTTTTCTCACTCATTAATTACTTTTCGGTAGCTTAAGCGAACTGCGGCACAAACTCGCCAAAAAATTAGAAACCGACAAGTTCGACACAACTCCTGCGACTCGACCGTAAATATCTACGCTCCTCCGCTGCGGTACGGAGGGCGGGAGCTCGTGCGTGGGCGGAATTTCATCTGCTGACCAACGTGGTCAGCAGATGAAATTCGACTCTACGATATTAATTCGCTGACAAGGGAATTCGGTCAGTGAAACTGGCTCTCTTCATTTAGCGGTGCGTTTTCCTATACCAAAATAAACGTAAAGTCTCTCTTTGGAGTAACCAAACCGATCTCATAGAGGAGATCTTCACGATACACAAGTGTGTGTGTACGTCGGTTCTTTTCATAGATCAAAGCCATGATGACGAACCTGAAACACAAAGAGAGGGAAAAGGATCGTAGAGATCTTTGTTTATGTGAGAAGGTTACTGGGAAACGGATCCAGAACTATGTAGGATAAAAGAGATTTATGACCTGGGAGTTCTACTGAGTAAACATTAGATGGTAGGTGCATTCGGGATACTAAGATGATTGAATCGTTTGGGTATCGCCAGAATGCCTGTTGAAGGACAGCGGTCTTTTGTTTGTCCTTAGTGCATTGGTAAGGCATTCGTCTCAACGCAGATGGTGCTAAATACATGCATCTGCGTTGGACTGTTTATCGCTGGCTATAAGGGGTCGCCAGCCGATGTGTGTGTAGATAGTTTTTGTACACGCATCGTGGCTGGGAAAATAGACGGCGCAATATTTATGATCCCTGTCATGAAGGTTGCATTGTATGTAAACCGAATCATTTGTTTACAGGAATTCGTCTAGGGGGAATTTGTCTGGCAACGTACATGCCAAAATTGGTTTGGAATTCCTGGTAAAAGAGACTATTGCATATGGTTTTTGCGTCGCACTATATGTTTTCGATAATAATAATTTAGGATCAATAAATTTACGTTATTTCATAGATTACGGATAAATTTACATGGAAAAATAAACTAAAACTTCCCGGAGTTGGAAAATAAAACACACAAACGCGCTTGACGTGACTCGTTTTTCGGTGCGCACTCCTCTGATGGTAAAACTAGACTCAACTTCATCACGGCTATTACTCGACTCACTTTGACTCGTGCAGAGTCGACTCGCGGCTAGGGGTGAGTTTTCTTCTTGAGAGAAAGTGAAGTTCCTTTCTTTGGTGACCAAGGGGAGAGGATCTCTCTGAGTAGGTCCTGGCTAGTGTGCGGTTGATCCCGCGGAGATTACATTGTTTACCCATGCTGCGAGGTCATGGGTAAACGAAACCCCGAAAAGAAAATGGGAAAAAGGGCATCGTGGGAGATGTGCATGCAGCTGTGTAAATAGGCTGCATGCCATTAGGGAAACTGGTGCTAAAAGCAATTCAGATACTTATACAGTGGTGATTGTGCACGGTATCTATGCGGGCGGAAAGGATCGAATTCTTTTGTGTGTATATTTACATGCTAGTGAATTCGGTTTTTGGCGGCTAGACCCGAGATGCGAACGATGCTTTTGTCGGTTGGACAAAAGGCTGCCTTGAATGTGGTAAGCCGGGAAAATCTGCTGCGTACGCGTGTGGCAGGATACGCCGGCTGATGGGAGCGCCGATAGGGTCCCTGATTTATGACGGTTATTTTGTATGCTAACCGAATTATTTTCAGGAAAATGTGGCGATGCATTAATGCATGAAACAGTGCCCTTGGGGCGGAAATGTTTGCAGGTGACTGTGGGTTGGTCAAGGAAGTTGGAGTTGGAATTGTGGGTGGTTCTTCGCGTAGTTTTTAAAGAACCCTCACAGGCTTATAGCGTTTGCGACGATAGTGAAGAACGTGTGATTCGAACTGACGCTATGACGGTTAGAATCACTAATAATGGAACCAAAGCTCAACACATCACCACTGCCGCATGTACGAATTCGATTTCTAAACTCAAGCACACTCAACTGATGTGGAATGTTATGTTATCGCTATGGTATACGGCTCTGATGCATTTTCTTATTCGATTTTCGTTCGGTGTTCTTCACTATTTGCTTGTGTATTGTGTGTGTATCTGTTAGAAACGCCACACATCAATTAACGTTTTATTGGGCAGCAGCACAGGAAACATGCTTCAACAATGAAATGTGTCTAGTTTGGAATTTAATTTACTTTTAAATGTTAAGAATCAAACAGTTAATGAAATTTAGAAATTGTTTATTGTTTGTCTTTTACCTTTTTGTATAATTTATTTGTTTTCACAAAAACGATTGAACACCTTCGTATGAACTTAATGTTATTTTTTTATCAAAGAGACTATTGCATATGGTTTTTGCGTCGCACTATATGTTTTCGATAATAATAATTTAGGATCAATAAATTTACGTTATTTCATAGATTACGGATAAATTTACGTGGAAAAATAAACTAAAACTTCCCGGAGTTGGAAAATAAAACACACAAACGCGCTTGACGTTACTCGTTCTTCGGTGCGCACTCCTCTGATGGTAAAACTAGACTCAACTTCATCACGGCTATTACTCGACTCACTTTGACTCGTGCAGAGTCGACTCGCGGCTAGGGCTGAGTTTTCTTCTTGAGAGAAAGTGAAGTTTCTCTCTTTGGTGACCAAGGGGAGAGGATCTCTCTGAGTAGGTCCTGGCTAGTGTGCGGTTGATCCCGCGGAGATTACATTGTTTACCCATGCTGCGAGGTCATGGGTAAACGAAACCCCGAAAAGAAAATGGGAAAAAGGGCATCGTGGGAAATGTGCATGCAGCTGTGTAAATAGGCTGCATGCCATTAAGGAAACTGGTGCTAAAAGCAATTCAGATACTTATACAGCGGTGATTGTGCACGGTATCTATGCGGGCGGAAAGGATCGAATTCTTTTGTGTGTATATTTACATGCTAGTGAATTCGGTTTTTGGCGGCTAGACCCGAGATGCGAACGATGCTTTTGTCGGTTGGACAAAATGCTGCCTTGAATGTGGTAAGCCGGGAAAATTTGCTGCGCACGCGTGTGGCAGGATACGCCGGCTGACGGGAGCGCCGATAGGGTCCCTGATTTATGACGGTTACTTTGTATGCTAACCGAATTATTTTCAGGAAAATGTGGCGATGCATTAATGCATGAAACAGTGCCCTTGGGGCGGAAATGTTTGCAGGTGACTGCGGGTTGGTGAAGGAAGTTGGAGTTGGAATTGTGGGTGGTTCTTCGCGTAGTTTTTAAAGAACCCTCACAGGCTTATAGCGTTTGCGACGATAGTGAAGAACGTGTGATTCGAACTGACGCTATGACGGTTAGAATCACTAATAATGGAACCAAAGCTCAACACATCACCACAGCCGCATGTACGAATTCGATTTCTGAACTCAAGCACACTCAACTGATGTGGAATGTTATGTTATCGCTATGGTATACGGCTCTGATGCATTTTCTTATTCGATTTTCGTTCGGTGTTCTTCACTATTTGCTTGTGTATTGTGTGTGTATCTGTTAGAAACGCCACAGGCTCATTAGAGCCGTATGCGGTGTGGTGTGCGGGTAAACAGAATGTGCGAGGATTGCGTAAATCTCCAGGGTTGGCGTTGAAGGGAATATGGTGCAGAAGATCCGCACACGCAACTGATCCTGAGAGTAGACGGAGGATAAAGAGAATATCAGCGTTGGTATGGTGTTCTTTTAGTGTTTGTAAGTTAATTAGTTTGAGAGGGTTATTATAGAGGGGCAGACGCAGAGGGTTTTCCCATCCCAGTCCACGGAGGGGAAAGCCCAAGAAGCGTCGTTGAATGTTCTCAATTCTGCATAAATGAGTTATGTCATGAGGTGACCAGGCCTGACTGGCATATTCCAGAAGATGGCGGACAAAGGTTATGTAGAGATGACGGTTTGACAAATCCGAGAGCAGAATTCGCCTAAAAATGATGTTATCGATATGAGAGAGGAAATTTAGTTCTTTGTCACATATGATGCCCAGGTCGCGAATCGTGTGAACAGTGGAGAGGGGTGTGTGGGGAGGAAGTATTGTGCCAATACACGGGCACTCGGTTTACTTCCTCCCCCATCATAATTAATTGTTCCCTCGAGCACTATACGTTCCGCCGAAGCAAAGAAAACGCCAAACACCGGACAAGTAACAAGTGTAAAACACCGGATTTCTATTGTGTATTTTTATTTATTTTACGGTAGTACTACGTGAAAGTTACAATGCGGAGTCAATAAAAACACAATCTTCGAAGACTGCAGCAACATAATATTCGACATGGGTGCTACAAACACTGCTGGTACGGACTTGCTTTTGATTATAATTTAAAACAACACTCGCCACGACTCGGGGTATAACACGGGTGTCGCAACGCTACGGACAACGGGAGCGGCACTCGACCAGCGTGGTCGGCGGATGGTAAACGACTCAACGATAACTTGCTCGTGCAGAGCTCACTCGCTAATCGTGGTCATGGTGGTATGTGTGCATGGTTCTTTCTTGGATGAGAATGAACCTAGAACAAAGAAAGGGCATAAAGTGAATTCATGGGATCCGATTTCGGTAAAGCTAATAAAACCGAACTCGTGGGATGCTAATGGGATCTTTGTTGAAAAGGTGCTAATGGGTTTTAGCTAGGTTGTTGGGAAATGATGTTTATGGCATTGCTAGTAAGGGTAGGTATTGAATTCCTATTTGCATTTGTTTATGCTGTAGGATTCAATTGATACCAAGAGACGCGGAATGCATATTTGCTTTGGTACCTTGGGTGTAAGTCGCCAGCCAATGTGTATGTAGGGAACATTGTTGTACACTTGGCGCGGCTGGGAAAATAGACGGCACAATATTGATGGTCCCTGTCATGACGGTTACATTGTATGCAAACCGAATCATTTTGCTTACAGTAATTTGTCTGGTACCGAAGGTGCCGAATTGGTTTGGAATTCCAGATAAGTAAAGCAAGAAATCTTACGGAAAATTATATGCGAAGAGATGCATGAAAAGGTAAGTTTTATTTACAGGGACTTTAAGATTATAGATTTGATCTATATAATGCATGAAGCATTTTCAGGTACTAATGGGATTGCATTAGTGAAGTTAGGAAATTGGCTGAATGTTATGGGAGTTTTACGGTAAGTAGACAGTGGGGTTTGGCGGAACCGTCACAGGTTGATTCATTAAGAAGTAGGGACGGGAAGGGGAAAGTCTGCGCTTTCATGAAAACGTAATAGATCGGCATTTGTCGATGTTCATTTCAAAGGAATTCTTTTGGCACCAAACCGAAAAGCTGTCGAGGTCGTTTTGTAGAAGTCAGTATAAAGAAGAGTGGGCCTAAGTGGTTGCCCTGAGGGACACCAGAGATGGCGAGAAAAGGTCTTAATAGAGCGAATCTGAAGTGAAGACTGTAGAACCGATTACTTAGATATAAAGAAATCCACTTCGAAGCCCAAGGAGGATACTTTAAAAAGAATGAGCTTGTGCGAAATTTTTCGAAGGTCTTAATAAAGTCGGTTGTAATAACGTCGAGTTTGTTGCCGTTCCCTAGTGCCTGGAGTGTATGTGTACCGACATTGGCACTGGTTAACTCCTATTCCCCAACGATAGTTCCGCCGACCACTTTGCGAAAATTATGTATTGCCAACAGAAATATTTGAGTTTCTCACCTAAAATCACTTTTCTCTGACATTTTTATTATCCTTTTTGTCTGCTTCATTTAAATCACTTTCTTAAGAACAATCAACTGTCTCAAAAGAGAACGTTTATAAAATAATTACCATTGCCCATTTAATTAACGATTATAAGAAATTCAGCTACCAGCACTGTACCGCTAAACTCCTGATACCGTCTGCTCAGTTCACTGTTCAACAAATGAAACACTAGAATGTGGCTGGTGATCACCGCTTTTTATTTAATTTCTTTCTCTTTAGAACTACTATAGATGTAGGGAATGTTCACAATTATTTTATTATACAATGTCAAGCCACTCTAAAGTGCAACTAAGTATTATCATAATTAACTATCCACTGACCCGAATACATTTTTTGTCGCTAAAGGGGGTGGAAGACGACCCGCTCTGGTTAGTAGTTGGATTTCGACTCACCGAGGGTTGAATTCCAACTTTTGATTCAACCCTCAGTTCGCGGTGAGTTTGGTGGTGTGGTGAAAAGGAAATGAAATTTTCCTTTTGGGCAGTGACCAACGGGAAACGATCTCTGGTACATAGATCCCAGCGAGGGTGTGATTATTTACCGGAGATCACTTTGTTTGCTCGTGCCGCGAGCTAATGGGTAGGCGAACCGTAGAAAGGAATTCAAACAAAGGGAAAATGGACCAAGGGCATCATGCGATGAGAGTGCAGCTGAGTAAACAAACTGTATCTCATTAGGGAAGCATTGGGTGCTAATGGATTTTAAATACTTACATTGGAAATTGTATGTAGTGTCTCTGCCGGCGGGAAAACCGAATTCGTTGTTTGCTTTTGTATACACCGAAGAATTCGGTTTTCGAGGCTATGCGGTGATTGTTTGT
The DNA here is from genome assembly GCA_963931805.1 of Microdon myrmicae. NCBI lineage: Eukaryota > Metazoa > Arthropoda > Insecta > Diptera > Syrphidae > Microdon > Microdon myrmicae. The sequence continues at coordinate 126,840,303 of OZ007500.1, read as the reverse complement.
CGATTGGACAAATGGATCGTAGTAATTGATATTGCAGCTGTGTAAGCAAGCCACTTGCCATTGCTTTTGCCGTTGGGCAAAAGATTGGCTGGACATGTGCATGCAGGAAAATTAAAGGGGGACAGAAATTACCGGCGAGGAGAATCGATAAGATTCTTAATGGTTCACGTTGGATGTGAACCGAAATGGCTTTAGAGGAAACTCGATGCTGCTGTACAGAATTCTTTCAGAGAATTTTGAAGATGCATTGGATGCATGGATGATTCGAATTCTTTACAGGGAATTTTTGGTAATGCACTAAGTGCATTAAATGTCCTTGAAGAAGGAAATGTTTGCAGGTTTGCCTTCGGAGTTGGGGTTGAAATTGTGGGTGGTTTTTGCGTAAAGGTTAAAGAACCCCCACAACTATAAGGTTTGACCTTAAGGAGATCGGATCTGTTGGTCAGGCGTGGAACGAGAGTGCACAGGACAGGGAGCGATGGCGCAGCCGAGTCACTGAGGTCATGAACTTAGGGGTACCTATAGATCAGTAAATAGTAGTAATAGTAGTAATTCATTCATTCATTCATCGATTGAGAATTTAGGTCTTCTGTCAGATTTGCACTGACAGCAGAGATATTTTCGATGATTCACACGACTTACCACATTCGTAATAGACCCAGTCCCTTCGAATTGTTTGACTGTTTTGGAAACTGCGCGTGCAGAAGAACGATTATGCCGACAATATTCTGCTCACAAAGCGCGAAAAGTGAGTACTGTAGAATCCCTGGTTTTGTACAAACTTTGAACAATTTTAATACGTTGTTGGATGGTTAAACGGTCTACATTGTAAAATGACAAACATTAAATTGAGCAATTCAGGAGTTGGCTGATGTTCAAGTTTGACAGGTGTCAAAATTACAGAGCAATATTTTACCAGCCACGAAATGGGTAATCTATTACAAGTAAGAAGCCTGTTAAAGCCGGGATTTTGAAAATTTCAAAGGTTTTCATCTGTGGCTTTGCTTAGTACCTTTGAGCTTATGTTTTGTATCGCTGCTTATTCTTGTGATGTCAAATTTTTTGTCATATTGAATTAACTTTTTTTCACTCGATGTCAATATGCATTAGAAGGTGCTAATTGTAAAAAGGAAACCTGATAATGAGGGAGGAATTAGCGATATTAGCACTTACGCAATGGGACACAAATCGATATCGCGAATCATCTTAATTGTATTATGAGACTGAACTACTATACTACTATACTGTACTGGACTACTATACTACTTGTACTATATTACGAGACGTGTGTTCTCTGTATGTCGTTAGTTGTGGGAGAGAAAGTAGCGATTTAGGGATATGATTATTGCCTCACACGGTCATCTCAAAGCAGCCAAATGAGGTCGTGTGCGTCATTATTACTGACAGAGGAACCGTCGGGGAGCCTCTGGCGCAAGACTAATGACCTTGCCCGGAAAAAATAAATCATTATGGAAAATTTAACAATAGGACTTGCTAAATAAGGCCAAGACCAGTTCCCGGTTGTAGTGCCGATGATGATGATGATGATGAGGATTTAATAACTTCGGAATTGGAATATATGGCTTACTATATAATAAATGTTTTTTTTTTTTTGAAGCCCCAAGCGTGCTTTATTCGTCTGAGTCATTGATTACGGGAAAGGAAGTAGTGATTTAAAGATACAATTTTGGGCTTCAATCCCGTCTCGTGGGACTTAACCGATCTTGTAAGCCATCTCCTTGGAATCAGTGCAAATGGATACCAGATTCAGTTTGCAGTGCCTTTGTTGTGTAATATATTTGACTATTTTTTTCTTATGCGCATTTAACAGTTTTCTCGCCCCCCTGAGTTATGCACATCATTCATTTTTTTAGTACGCACATTAGCATATGGTGCGATACCACGTTAACCTGTCATGCATTTTGTGTCCTAATTCGTGGAGGGAAGTGTGAAGTTAATGAAGTTGTTATTGATATTACACAATTCATGTTACGCGGAAAAGGTGATTTGAAAGTATTACGTGATGTGTGAGTAATTCGTTTTGCCATTTGGTTAAAATATCTCTTGTCGTATTTGTCGTGAAATTCAAAAACTGTCGCGCAATCGGCTTACCCTATGAACGTTGTGAGTGATTTGTGTTCGGTAATGGATAGTGAGTGTTTGGGGATTCCTTCGTAATATTTCTCCTGACACCCTTACCTTTGTGGCAGAGAGCTTCATTTTGTTTATCGTCTAACTTAACACGTCTTTAGCCTTTCAGTTAATTTGCAGCCAAAATATATTTAACCTTTGTTTTCCCTTTGTACATGTTTTGCTGTACGTACATTACACTTTAATGATTAATTGTTTGCTAAAGCACTTTGGTGTTTGTTATTATACCACGCTTCCATAGAGACTATCAGTGCGATATCTTTGAATGTCATAATACTCATTAGCACTTGGAGGAAAAATCAAAAGCCAGAAAAGTCCACTACTAACTTCTGCTGCTTAAGCACTTTTCAAGCATCTTTATGGTGTCTACATTAGCTTGGTGGTTAGCCGTATGTACTCAAGCTAATCTATTAATTACGCCGCGTTATCCCGCAACTCTAACAATTATTACGGACGTAATTGTAAGAAATAAATCAATTGACCGCCAAATTAATGAAACAAGTTTTTCTTGGAGTTGTCGTTGGAAGAAAGTTGCTTCAAATTGACTACGTCATCTGCAACAAACTATTGTAAAATTCTTATATTTCTACGTTAAATGATTAAATGCGGAAACAGTCTACATAAAGAAATCTAAATGTCTACTCGTGAGAATAGAAAATTATATATTCGAGTATACATCTATTGCTCGTCAACCTCCAGGCTGCAATAATATGATATTCAAAATAGGTTTTTCACATTTTTCCTAAAAATAAAATTAAAAATTATAAATTATGAATATTACAAAATAGATAATTTTTAAGGTTATAAAAAAATAATACTTAATTAAGTATTGCGTGCCATAAGGGCTTTACATGCGAAGAAATGTGTAGTTATTTTTAAAGTCTATTAGTGAAATAAATAAACGTCATTGCGCTCTACCATACAAACACTAATGAGGTTTCTAGTTTGACGTTTATATCCGTTGTCATTTTCTACATGATATGGAGCATATGGTGAATTTTGTTGTGAGCCATTTTGTGGGGGATGCTTGCGACATGTTTGTGGCATCATTGGGACATGCTTGGGACATGTCTGGAACTCCTTTGGGACACCCTTGGGACAGTCTTGGGACACCTTTGGTATATCCTTGGGACACGCTTGGAAGACCCTTGGCGTGCCATTGCGAAACTCTTGGATACGTTTGGGGCACCTTATGGATACCTTAGGGAGATCTTTGGGAAACCCTTGGGATACTCCTCGGATACCCTTGGGACATACCAGAGAGACTCTTGGGGTACCCTTGGAATACCTTTTGGACACCTTTTGAGGCACCTTATGGATACCATAGGAAGATCATTGGGACACCCCTTGAACACCTTTGGGACACCCCTAGGATACCTTTGGGATATTCTTGGGACACCTTTTGGACACCATATGGATACCTTAGAGAGATCTTTGGGAGACCGTTGGGGCACCCTTGAAACACCTTTTGTGGCACCTTATGGGTACCTTAGGAAGATCATTGGGACACTCTTTGGACACCCTTTGGGATATTCTTGGGACACCTTTTGGACACCATATGGATACCTTAGGGAGATCTTTGGGAACCCTTGGGGCACCCTTGGCACACTTTTTGGGACACTTATGGGTACCTCAAGAAGCTCATGGGAACACCTGTAGGCTGTCTTTGGAATATCCTTGAAAGACCTTTCGGACACGTTTTGAGGCACCTTATGGATACCTCTGGAAGATCATTGGGACATTCGTAGGAAAGCTTTGGGATATCCTTGGGACACCTTTTGGACACCCGATTGATACCTTAGGGAGATCTTTGGGATACCCTTGGGAAACCCCTGGGAGACTCTTGGGTTACGTTCGGGACACCCTGGAACACCTTTTGGACACCTTTGGGGCACCTTATAGATACCTTAGGGAGATCCTCGGAACACCCTAGGAGATCCTTGGGTTACCCTTGGGACACCCTTGGAACACCTTTTGGACACCTGATGGACACCTTGGGGAGATCTTTGGGACACCCCTGGGATACCCTTGGGGTACCCCTGAGGTACACTTGAGGTACCCTGGGGCTACTCCTGGGGGATTCTTGGGGTACCTTTGGGACACCCTCGGAACACTTTTCTTTCGCTTCTCTTATGCACCTTCCTACCTGCTGAAAAGTCGCTCGAGTTCAACCAATCCCAAAGTAGGGAAAAGTGTCTCCCACAAAATTACCGGCTGATATTATTACTGCCTATGTTATCTAAGGTAATGGAAAAGGTCATCAACGCCGAGTCAATTAAGTATTTGGAGTGCAACGGACTTCTGAATGATCGTCAATACGGCTTCCGTGGCAGGCGGTGCATGGGAGACCTTTTGACCCCTATAACCGATAAATGGGCATCTGCGATTGAGTGGCATGGTGAGTCAGTGGCGGTTGCATTGGATATCTCCAAGGGCTTTGACCGCGTCTGGCACGGGGCATTGCTGACCAAACTTCGTTCATATGGACTTTCTCAGCAGCTTTGCGAATGGGCGAAGAGCTTCCTCGAAAATCGATCGATCCGGGTTGTTGTGGACGGCGAGTGTTCGGATCTGTATCCTGTTAATTCGGGGGTGCCCCAAGGTTCTATTTTGGCTCCAACCTTGTTTTTGCTTCACATAAATGATTTGTTGGAATCAACGGATAACAAAGTGTTCAGTTTCGTTGATGACAGTACGCTTGTTTCCTCTTTTTCGAGTGATCGACCAATTAGTGCACCAATGTCCCACCACCCCGGGGTGTGGTCAGATCGACTTTCTGAATCGGTATCTGGATAAAGTCCTGCAGTGGGGAAAGGCCAATATCATCGATTTCAATGCAACGAAGACACAGTATACAACATTCACAAAGAAAAGTGGATCATCGGTCCCACAGATGATGATGAATCGCCAGGCCCTCGAATCTGGGGAAAGCATGAAATTGCTCGGCATCACGGTCTGTGGGAATGTATCGTGGGATAAACACGTGTCGAACATCACCAGATCCGCTTCTGGAAAACGGAGTTATCTCTCTAGATCCAAAAATATTTTACCCCGGCTCAACTTCTTGTCCTGTATAAATTCCAAATTAGACCCGCGCTCGAATATTGCTTTCATGTTGGAGTTCTGGTCCTTAACATATCCTCGACTTACTTGAGAGCATACAGAGACGAGCGATCCGCCTGATCGGGTACACGGCGCTGATATCGGAACTACAGTCGCTATCACATCGAAGGCGCGTAACCGACCTCCGTCTGTTTTACAGATATTATCACGGGTACGGTTCTTTGGAGATTCGTGGCATTATTCCGGGCAATTTGGTCTATATACGCTCCACAAGACAATCCGACAGATCGCACCAATTTGCGGTTCATCTCCCGACGGCGCGAACATCCCTGTATCAGAACTGGTTCCGTTACAGAGCGGGGAAGCTGTGGAACTGCCTTCCCACGCGAGTGTTCCCGGAGCGTTACAACCTGCAACTGTTCAAAAAGAACTGCAACAGTTATTTGATGGCATCTCGGGGCGCCCACTCGACGCTATAGGTTCGCCTCTCACGAGAGAAGTCTAATAAAAAAAAAAAAAAAAAAAAAAACCAAGCTTAGTGCTTGTCACACTAAATCTGACCAATTTAACGTCATTACCACATTAGCTATTAAGTATCTATATTCAGAAAATTCATGTTAAGAAACTCTCTTAGCACTATAACTTGGAATGCGAGAAGCATCAAAAACAAACAGCACGAATTTTTTAATTTCTTGATAAATTTTAATATTGATATTGCACTTGTTTCAGAAACCTGGCTCAAACAAGACATTTCTTTCTCTCATCAAAATTTCATATGTCATCGCCTAGACAGGGTACAATGCTAGTGGTGGAGGAGTCGCCATTCTTGTGAAGAAATGTATAGAACATACCTTGCGTCCTTCATTGCACCTTAAATTAATCGAAGAAATTAGTACTGATGTGACATTAAGTGATAACTCCAAGGTGAGTATTTTTTCGGTCTATTTCCCTAGAGGAAATGGAAACATTGAGAAATCTACTTCCTTTAAGCGGGATCTGCAAAAATTGTATAGACTCAACATTCGAAACAAGGTAATTATTGGTGGTGATCTAAACTGTAGAGATCAGTCGTGGAATTGTCTTAGGGCAAACTGCTAGGGTAACATTTTACTAGATGTTACTGAATTCCGCCCAAGTTTTCCATACTTTATCCACTTCTCCCCACCAATATCCCATCGACTGCTAACAAGAACCCCTCAACTCTCGATCTATATATCACTAATATTCCAAATTACTGCTCAGTACAATTAACTCTAAATGCGTTTAGTTCAGACCACCTTCCGATCAGCCGCACAGTGAATTATAAGTACCTGTAAATCGTACCAGTTTATACCACAACTATTCCGCCGCCAACTGGAATTGTTATAAATCATATATAAACACGAACTTGGTTCTAGGTGATACCAGCCTAAATTCTATAACCTGCAGCGAGCACATTGATATCCTATGTAACAATTTTGTTTCTGTTATCAATAGAGCGGCCGATCTTGCGATACCTAAATGTTCCACAGCTCCAGTTGATAAGACACCGCTTCCTGAAAATATCTTACATCTGATTAGGCTACGAAACTCTGAAAGAAGAAAATGGCTTCGTTATAGAATCGATTGCTTTCTAGTTAATGTTAAAGTCTTAAATAATATCATTAAAAAAGAAATCTCAGCATATAGGAACAACTGTTGGAATAAACACCTTTCCTCTCTTGACAAAGCAAGCAAACCGTTCTGGAAAATATCAAAAATTATGAAAAAGAGAGGGTCCAGTATTCCTCCGTTTAAAGTTCACGACAAGTTGTTTATTTCTTCAGTGGAGCAATCGAACCTACTTGCTAACACGTTTAGTAAGAACCACTCCATATCTATGCATTTAAGCGCTGCGTATACTAACACCAGCCATGTACTTTCTCAATCACCAGCTGAAAGTACTTACGCAACTAATATTAGCAAAGTTAAAGAATTGATAAAAAATCGAAATCAATAAAGGCTGCTGGTCTTGATAATATTAACAACAAATTAATTAAAGCACTTCCACCTGCTGCAAGTAACTATTTAACGTGCATTTTCAACGCTTGTCTTAAGAACTGCCACGTTCCGGACTGTTGGAAAATAGCAAAAGTAATACCTATCCCGAAACCCGGCAAACCGAAGAACAGCCCCGAAAGCTACAGACCTATTAGTCTACTTAGCTGTCTAAGTAAGCTCTTAGTAAAAATCATTAAGGAAAGGATTGATCGTTTCGACAATAACATCTTACCAAACTTTCAGTTCGGTTTCCGTGGTGGTCCCAGCACAATCCACCAAGTCTTGCGCATTAAAAACCACATAGCTGGTAAATTCATCGATAAGGAGTCAACGGGACCGGTTCTTCTAGACGTCGAAAAAGCCTTTGATACGGTATGGCACGATGCCTTGATTTATAAGCTACTAAAACTTAAGCTGCCAATACCGCCTATCAAAATTATCCATAGCTTTCTTCGTTCGAGAAAATATGTTGTGAGTATAGGAATCGACAAATCCTCTACTCACCAAATCCACTATGGTGTACCCCAAGGCTCCGTCCTTGGACCCATATTATTCACATTGTTTGTCGCAGATTTACCATGTCTAGGTGAAAACATTCAGGTGGCTATGTTTGCCGATGATACGGCTATTTTCTCTTCGGGCGCCTTATACACTGTTGGTATATAAGTGACTCGGGCTCGTTGGTCTTCAATGAATAAAAGTCCGGAGTTAGCAGTGATTGATATTATTAATTTATTGTAAAGGAAAAAGACGGGAATTCTTCCACACTGTTAAATAGCACTGGTTTAGATAAGTGAATTGGTCGTTAAGCGATTTGCTGATTGATAAGGAATACTTATTAAAATTCAGATTATATTTCGAGGCTCGTTTTCCTTCTTCCATTCGATCTTCAGTCGTTTGAGTCTGGCAGTTGATTGGAAGATAGGATCAGTGCCAACTTCAAGTCCAAGAACAAACAGAATTGTGTGAAGTTCGCACAGGCTGACGGTTGTGTTGGGTAAGACCAGCTGTCAATTGATCAATTCTCAACACTCCTCCTTGATCGATTTACGGCGGAGCGTCTCAAAGACTCTCCTGTTGAGTGGCTTGGTCAGAATGTCTGCAATCTGCCTGCTGCTCTCGACGTGTCGCAGTGTCACCGTCTTGTCGACGTGTTGCTGGATGTACTTTCGTGGTATCTCAATATGCTTCTTTCCCTTGCTTGTCTTTCCCTCGTGTGTATTCTGCAGCATGTGTACGGCTGACATGTTGTCGACGTGCAAGGTGATTGCATGGTCGGTTTTCAAGCTACCCAGTTCCAGCGCGATTCGCTTGATCCAGCACACATCGTCGATTACTGACACTGCTGCTCGGTACTCAGCTTGTGCAGTTGAGGTCGCTACCAGACGCTGTTTTTGCTAGTACCAGATCACTGGTCCTCCCCTCATCACCATCCGCTTGTCGACTGTCCTGTCTCCGAGTCTCCTCCATAGTCTGAGTCGGTGTAGGCCATGAGTGTCTGGTCTCCTCCAAAGTGAATTCCGGCTGTGGTTGTCTCTCTCAGGTACTCAGGTAAATACACGTTCCACCATCGCCTGATGGCTCCTCATTGGCTTGTTGCAAAATCGACTCAGGTAGTTCACGGCGAAGCTGATGTCTGGCCTGGTGATTGTACCTAGGTACAATAAGCTTCCTATCGCCTCCCGATAGTTGTTCGCCGTAAGTGGCTCATCGTTCTTGAAGTCTGTTTTCTTGGTAATCATCCCTCGCTCAATTGGCGTGGACGCTGGGTTGTATTGTCCGAGTTTCATCTTCTTCAGTATTTTCCCCGTGTAGCTGGGCTGGTTCACGAAAATACTTTCTTGATCAATCTTGATCTCCATGCCCAGGTATGTCAACTTGTCCTGTACTTACTTGCTGTATGTGATTTCGAATTCCTTGCTTATCTCATCCAAAAGCTTATATATCTGGTCTTCATCTTTTCCAGCTACCAATCCATCATCCACGAAGAGTGAGAGCATAATGCTCCTGTCCTTTTGTAGTAGATACACGGGTCGTCGTCTGTACTTGTCAGGCCTATCTTCCTTTCAAGGTGTGCGGTGACCCTCTCGTTCCACACCCTTGGAGCTTGCTTGAGCCCGTAGAGACTTGTCCAACTTGCAGATTTTCCTTGATCCGTCGTCGAACCTTTCAGGCTGGCTCATGTAGTCATTCCGTTCCAGGTTCCCGTACAGGAATGCCGTTTTGACATCGAATGACACCAACTTCATTTTCTCTGACGCGGCGTGACTTAGAAGCAGGCGAATGGATGTATGGCGGGCTACTGGACTGAAGGTTTCTCCATAAACCACTCCCTCTTTCTGTTCAAATCCTCTCGCCACGAGTCTGGCCTTGAGTCTCCCGTCTGCCTTCTCTCGAAGTACCCAACGACAAGTGATCGGTTTCACTCCTTCGGGACAGTCCACCAGCTTCCAGGTTTTCATCTCCATGAGAGAATCGTATTCCTCCTGCATCGCTCGTCTCCACTTCTCATCCTTGAGTGCTTCGCTCACCGGGATATCTTCTGTTTCACCGATCATGGCTGCTCTTGTGCTGTTGCCTCGGTTGGACATGTTGGCAACGTAGTCCCTGTACCTTGGCGGTGGTTGCAGGTTCCGACGATTTCGCAAGGTTCTTCCTTCTGGCTGCTCTGCTGGCGGCGTTGTCTCTTGTTCGTTGTCGCTTGGCTCTTCGGTACTTTCGTCGATCTCTTCTGCGTGTTCATATTCTGTCTGGCTGTTACTTTCATCTTTCTTTTCAGTCTTGTCCTCGGGTGCTCGTGCCTCAGGTTCAGTGCCTTGTCTCAGTATCATTTTCTCCTCGTCGAAGATTACGTTGTCGGAGCTGATGATGACTTTCCTATCTTTCAGATAAACCCTATAGCACGGTGAATCGATTTCATACCCAACCAAGATTCCTTCTTCTGACTTTTTGTCAATTTTGCCTCTCTTCTTTCCTTGTATCAGTACATAACATTCACATCCAAAGGGTCGCAGCTTTTCAATCTTTATTTTTCTTCCGAACCAGAGTTCCGCTGGGCTTTTCCCTGGCACATTGCTGGTTCCAGCCTGGTTGATCGTGAAGATCACATGGCTCATTGCTTCTGCCCACAGTCTTTCGTCCAAGTTCTCGGTGTGTATTACTATCCTGACTGCCTCGACAATTGTCCTCATTTCTCTCTCAACCCTTCCGTCCTGTTCTGGCGTGTGCACATTCGTAAATGTGTGAAATATTCCCAGCTTGTCCAATATCTGTTTGGTTTTGGCATTTTTCAGTTCCGTGCCGTTGTCAAATCTCAAACACTAGACTCTCCTCCCAAGCTGATATTCCACGAGTCTCAGGTAGCTTTCTATCTTCTCAGGTGCTTCTCCTTTCGTCTTCATGAAATAACAGCTTCGGTAGTGGATACCATTTCCGACCGTCAAAAGGCTCCATCTCGATGTCCCCGACTGCAACGCCATCCAATCTGGTTGAGTCTCCGATCACTATTGAGATTGGTTCGTCCAGCTCGACCAGCTGTGCAAACCACTCTCCATGAGACGTCATGTGTTGACTGGCTCCGCAGTCTTGATACCATGAAGTTGCCCTGTCCTTCGAGATGTCGCTGTCCACTGTTGAAAAGGCTGCGGTCAGGGACGCCCTTGGTGGCTTTCCGCTTATAGACTTGCTTGACTCTTCCTTGGAAGTGCATTCTTTGGCGAAGTGTCCTTTCTGTTTGCATATGTTGCACGAGTAGTTCTTCTTGCAGTAGGCAATGTACTTCTCGCACGGTTTGCCTGTGCACTGCTTGATCATGTGACCTTTTCCTCCACAACTGTAGCATACGAGCGTTGTCTTGTCCTGGTTGCCCTTTGACGACTGCCTTGGCTTCTCACGTCTTGCCAGGAGTGCGTTGTTGGTGTTTCCCTCTGAGTTTGTCGTCTCCTTCAGTCGCTCGTCCTCAAGTCTCAGACGTTCGATGAGAGTTTCCACATTGCTCCGGTCACATTATCCCAAGAAGTCCTGAAGTGCGCTAGTTTTGGCGGTAGCACACTCATGATCCTTGTCATGATCCAACTTTCTCTCATAGGATCATTTTCGGTTGACACTTCTTCAGCCAGATCCAGGATCTCCAGACAGTTTTCCACTGGTGACTTGCTATCATCGTAATTGAAGGTGAAGAATTTGATTCGAGACATTTCCAGAGTTACGTCAGTCTTGGTGCCATACAGACTTGTTAATTTGTATGTCATATCTTTGGCAGTCTTGCAGTTGGCAATTTTGATCGTGATCTTGCTGCTTACATTTAGGCCTGTCAGCTTTTGAGCTTCGACATCCTTCTTGATCCAAGCTGAGATGGTTTCAGGTGACGCAGCGCCTGCCGGTCTAAGCTTGTCTCCTGTTACGATTTCGTACAGGTCTTTATTCTTTAGTGCTAGATTCAGTTTGAATCGCCATGAGATGAAGTTGACGTTACCCTGGCTGTCTTCGCTTAGCATTTCCAACTGGGATTTGACGGAGTCCATTTGGTTGAGAGGCTGCAATTCGACTGACTTGACTTACGTGTATGTTGCTCACCGTTATCTTGCTGTGCGATGACTGCTCCGATGTTTGACGATTTGTGGGTCACGTTGCCCTTGCCAGTTCTCCCGCTCTGGGCTGCTTTTGTCGATTTTCCTCCTACTTTCCTTGATGATGACCGACGAAACCCTTTTACGGCTGTTTTGGGCCCATAACCTGTTGGTATATATGTGAATCGGGATCGTTGGTCTTCAACGAATAAAAGTCCAGAGTTAGCAGTGATTGATATTATTAATTTATTGTAAAGGAAAAAGACGGGAATTCTTCCACACTGTTAAATAACACTGGTTTGGATAAGTGAATTGGTCGTTAAGCGATTTGCTGATTGATAAGGAACACTTGTGTAGCGTTCTACGAACGCACAATTTCACCCAGGTAGGGTTCCTAACCCTTCAAGGAACAGACCTACCTGAAAACGTTACACGTGCCCTCAGACGCGTGCCCCCAAAAGCCTACTAGGGGCCAACAACATGTAGCCAACGTTGAGCCGACACCAAAAAGCAAGGAACTGAACGTCCCAAAGCTTTCAATATCAGGCAACAAGTCGATTGTAGCATACCTGAAACAAAGGTAAAAGCATCCATTCATCTTATACCCTAAAGATCGAAATGCGTCGCACTCCAGCACTGCACAATCCGAAATCCTGAACATCTACACGACATTACAAGGATTTGTTAGCGCCAGTAAATTAGCCGACCAGCGGCTGCACGTGCGGGTAGCTGCCATAAAGACCACCCAAATCCGTCAAGCAAACAAAGGCAGCGACAACCTATCCGCTACCAAATTGCAGGCAACCGTAATTATCTCGACGAGATAATTCGAAAAATGTATGAGGCTAAAAACCTACAAAGGATCTATTCCGATCCCACGGTCCCTCTCGATTTTCACACCCATTAGAAAGGTCTAATGGATTGTTAGTTTTAACCGAAGGAAGTTAAACAAAACCATGGGACGTACGTCCATTAAAATTGCACGATATCCGTCGGCCGCGCACCAGATGTGATATGCAAATAGAGGCGGCACGCAATCGACAACCGTCGATCTGAATTTCGATCACTACCACGGATGGTGATAATGATGTTTAAGGATGTATGCAATGAATGACTTCTCCTTTCAGGAATATAAGAAATATCCCCTGGGATAAATTGGCATGCCGCTAACAGAGGTATTGACGATTCTGTTAGTGGGCAAAATGGGAAATTGTCTCTGGGGAAGGGACAGATACGACCGGTATCTTGATGCTTGTGGGTAATATAGAGTTAGTCTTTTATCGAACAGCGAGAAGTTAGAGCCTATATCGAAGAGTCGCGGAAGAAGGTCGAACGATGGAGTGCCAACGAAGAGATCCTAATAAAGTTAATCGAATCGGGCCGTGAATGAAATTATTCGAGAAAGTCGAGTTAACGTGTGTTCCGTTCGGTGGCTATCTGCGTTCGTAGAAAATATTGTTAAGACCATGTATAACACCAGTGTGATTCGATAAAAATAAAGCAGTAAGAAACTATTCCTCTGTGTTTTTGTGTGCATTCGCCCGTTGTCCCAGGTTGCTTATTTGTGTGTGGACAGTGTTCAGGCGGAACACTGCGTCAACGTATAATAGAGACAACCGCCAAACTTGTAAAAATTCAGATTATATTTCGAGGCTCGTTGTCCTTCTTCCATTCGAACTTCAGTCGTTTGAATCTGGCAGTTGATTGGAAGATAGGATCAGTGCCAACTTCAAGTCCAAGAACAAACAGAATTGTGTGAAGTTCGCACAGGCTGACGGTTGTGTTGGGTAAGACCAGCTGTCAATTGATCAATTCTCAACATACACTGACGTCTACAACTCTTTGCAAGCAGCTCTTGACAAACTAGCAGTATATTACAGGAAGTGGAAAATAAAAATAAATGGTAATAAAACACTGTCTGGTTTTCGAGATGTAGGAAACTCTGCTACTTACCAAATGGCACTAAACTCAGTATGTGTGCAGTTGATATTGATTGGTCCGAAGATTGTAGATACCTTGGTATTATTCTAGATAAAAAAACTTATCTTTCAAAAACACATCACTACCACAATTGACAAAATAAACAAAGTCGTAAGAGTTATGTATCCATTAGTGTGTAGAAAGTCAAAGCTTAGCATCGAAAATAAAAACATTATTTTTAAAACCATTTTTCAAGCTATACTCCTGTACGGCGCCCCTGTGTGGTGTAATTGTGCTCGCACACACAAAATAAAATTGCAAAGGTGTCAAAATAAAATATTGAAAATGTTGCTAAATTTGCCATGGCATTATTCGACACATGAACTACATGAAAACGCTAACGTTAAACCGGTAGAGTTCCTTATTGACAAAATCAATCGAAACTTCTTTGTCAATTGTTCTTTATTCCCACTCTGATCGTCTTAGTGTGCAGACGCGTTTTGCCACTGCCACTGCTTGACAGAAAGAAAAGAAGAAAAAAAACAATACAAAAAAAAAAAAAAACACGTGTGCGCGTGTGAACCATAAATGTGGTACCGTCATTAAGAACGGTCTGTGACAGAACATTGTTCTTTGTGTAAAGTGATAGTGAAAATTACTTAAATCTCGGTGATACCTTATGAAAACTATTACAAAAGTGGTAAACCGAAACAAAAAATAAACGACCGTATCCGGATTTTGCGTTCGCAGATGCGAACGGTCCCAGTGCTGCCCAACGATTAACTAAAAAAAAACCATCAACAGTAGCTTAAACGCCCCGAAGAAAATCGCTACAATGACTACTCAACCAACCATCGACTACCAGAAGAAATACAATGACGCTATGGAACAAATAAGGCTGCTTACAGCCCAAATGAACCAACTGCACGACAAAATACGCTCTCTTCAATCACCGACCAAAACCTACGACGATGTCTGCATGAAGGAAGTACATCCCCAAAGATCAGACATCTCCTTAACAACCAACATCAAACCACCGTCATCGCATAAACCGTCAACGTCCCAATATACCAACAAAATAGATGACCAGTGGCAAACAGTTGGACACAAAATTACAAATAAGGTGAGGCCACCACCAATTTACATCAAAAATGCAACTAGCATCAAGGAAGTAATCAAGATGCTCGAGAATGCCCTAGGACATCGAAACTTTACCACAAATTCCAAAGGCTCCTCGATCTCGATCATGACAACAACTTTGACGGACCACGACACGGCAGTAAAAAAACTCACAGAGAAAAAACATGAGTTCTTCACTTTTAAACATGCCCAGAGTAAAACAAAGACATTCATCATAAGGCACATTGACCCAGCATGGACGAATGAGGAACTCCTACTCGAAATATCGAGGATCTGCCCGGAACTGAGTATACACAGATTGGACTACTTCCAAACTCCTCATATGAGAGAAAACAATATTCGGAGTTTACGAATCGTACAGATTCCACCGAACGAAGATGTTAGCCGACTTAAACAAATAAAACATTTGTTTACGCATAAAATTGCAATTGAGGAACCACACAAACAGGACGTTCTCCATTGCAAAAGATGTCAAGGTTTAGGTCACTTAGCAGCTGCGTGCCATTTAAGTGCACCATGCGGGAAATGTGCCGAACAGCATACACCTGGAGAATGCAAGGTAAACCCGCCTGGTACTGAACCAACAACAATTCAAAAAACAAACGCTGATGGATCAACAAGCACAAATAAAATCACAGTAACGTGCTGTAACTGCGGAGGCCCACATCCAGCGAACTTTTCCCAATGTCCCGAAAAGCTGCGAATCCTCGAGAGACGATCGGCACACACGACAACAAATAAACCAGCAACAACCAAAGCAACTGCAACTAAACCCTCATCACCTCAACCATCTCATCTCGCGGGATCAGGGATATCCTATGCAGAAGTTACGAAAGATTCCCGAAACTGGACTAAACCTCATCAATCCAATTCCAATGTTCTCAACCTAGACATCATGGGTTATATTAGAAGCCTGCATACGCTGCTACCCACCCTGAAACACAGCTCGGAAATAGAAAAAAAAGGTCAGATCTTAGATTTAATAACTACCCACATTCTTTCTATTAATGAATAGTTTAACCCTAGTCTCCCTCAACACAGAATCCATATATTCCCACACTCGTAGACAACACCTCCGTTTGTTTGTTGAAAAGTTCTCCCCAGATGTTCTTCTTCTCTCAGAAACTTGGCTTAAATCAAACTCTCGAGTATACATTCCTAATTACACATTTGTGTCCAACCCGCGAACCACTGGCCCTCATGGTGGTACTGGAATTCTAGTACACAAGAAATTCCAATTTACTGAAATCAGGTTCACTAACATAACTAATGTCGAATACACGGCAGTTAAACTCTTCTGCAGAAGTAATAAAGTACTGGTTTTGTCGTCTATATACATTCACCCTTCTCGTGAACCTAACTTCCCTACTGCAGACATTTCTCAAATAATCCAGCAGTCTCTGCCTGCACCTTTCATCATAGGGGGAGACTGGAATGCTCGACATACATCATTTAATGACATCAAGTGCAACAAATATGGCTACCAACTCCTAGATCTCCTCCCACTTCACCCATATGTTTACGCAGACTGTCCATTCCAACCTACACGAATTTGTAGTACAACCAAATCAACAATCGATTTTTTCCTAAAATCCACAGATATCTATTCATCTAATCCCCCTACAGTGTTCTTTACATTCCCATCCGATCATGGGTCCGTTCACTCCACGGTTCAAATCCCTTCGCTCGAACCACTCTACATAGTGAATCCTATCCCAAATTTTTCCAAAACAAACTGGAAAAAAGTCAATAACGATATTGCTGCCAGTTTTTCAAATTATTCTTTACCGGAATCTTCAAACCTATTCCCTACTGAAATTGACCAGGCAGCTGTAAAAATAGAGCAAATACTGGGAAATGCTCTCTTCAGCCATACCCCTACGACCGTCCCTCATAACCACTTAGGAAAACCATTACCCAACCTCCTCACAAAATTATTGCGCATAAAAAACCAACTCCGACGTAAATTGCATATTAGCTACTCACCCTTTATTAAACAACAGATACAGCTTTTGACCACCCTGATAAATAGACAACTTAAAAATTTCACCGATCAGACCTACACGTCTACTCTAAACAGTATCAAACCAAACCGTGACCTATTCAAAAATATAAATCGACTAACTGGTCGTAAATTCAAGCCTCGAATAGACTATCTCATCCAACCATCTAACAGTAACATCGCCCAATCGGGCACTGATATAGCAAACTGTCTCGCTGAACACTTCTGTAAAACTCATAAACAAAACGATGCCCTCCCAGTCACTAATTTCCACGACACCGTGAATGAATTCATCTCAGGCACACTGGAGCCATCCTTCCCACCATTCATTACTGAATTCAACGAAACCAATGAAGCGTCACATCCCATGGGAACCGACACATTCCTAAGCTTTACAGAATTATCTGAATTGATTTCTTCGCGTAACAATAAAAAATCTACAGGCTTGGATAGAATCCCTAACCTTCTATTTAAAAGGCTTCACCCGGAAAACTTACTCCCCATTCTCGTTCTTCTCAACCACATAATAAACGCTTCACATTTCCCAAAATGTTGGAAAACAGCGGTGATAGTCCCTATTAGTAAATCCGGTTCTTCCAACAACGCGGCTAACTTCCGTCCCATATCACAGCTAAATTCGCTTAGTAAGGTTTTGGAATGTAAGATATACAAAAATCTTCTCTCATTTGCTAGAGACAACTCCCTTATCCCGAATTCTCAATTTGGCTTTGGTCCACAACACTCAACTTGTCATGTTCTGCTAAAACTGACACATGATGTGACAATGAATCTCCAAAACCAATCCCCTACAATATGCGTCTCTCTCGACATAGCCAAAGCATTCGATTGCGTTTGGATTGCAGGACTGCTCTATAAGCTACATTCAATGTTCGGATTAAACACCCACACCATAAAACTTCTCGCTTCCTACCTTTCTGATAGAAAGTTCATGGTGAAAATAAATTCAACTCTTTCGACACCATACAGTATAACCGCGGGTGTTCCTCAAGGTTCCATTCTCGGACCATTATTATACCTCCTTTATACTTCAGACACCCCGCAGCCACTGTCACCTAATACAGTAATGCTGAATTATGCCGATGACACTTTAATTTATTCAAGCAACAAGTTTGTCAAGGAGGCAAGAAACTGTATTAACAGCTATCTCCCGAATCTCTCAGCATATTTTACTAAGTGGAAAATCCGACTCAACCCAGACTCAACTCATAGTGTTTAAAGGCAGAAATGCGAATTGAACTAACAACACCATACGCTGCCATAACAAAATCAGAATCAAGTTAAATAACAATATAATTAAACCCTCCAAAACCTTAAAGTACCTGGGAATCACCTTCACCAACAATCTGTCCTTCTCCGCCCACACCAAAAACTCGATTCGCAAAGCCGCAATTCAACTTAATCTCTGCAGAAAAGTGATGTACAAGCCGAATGGTCTCTCTCCCAAAGTTAAATCACTTATCTACAAACAGATAATCAGACCCACTCTTACATATGCATGCCCGATATGGTACGAGGGTTGCCTTTTATATTTCGGGATTAGAGAACAAAAACAAATATTGATTATCGAAAATCGCTTTATTGTTTTTCAAAATATTCCCCATGAAGAGCTATACACTTTTGCATGCGTTTGAACCAATTGTCGAAGCACTTTTGCCACTCTGATTGAGGTATCTCCAACACATGCATTCTGAATGCAGCAACCGCTTCTTCAGGTGTCGAAAAACGTTGACCTCTCAGTTTGTTTTTTACGTACGGGAATAAAAAGAAGTCATTCGGTGCCAAGTCAGGACTATACGGTGGATGACCCATCAAATCGATGTTTTGGGTGCTCAAAAATGCAGTTGTCGCAGCCGATGTGTGAGAGCTCGCATTGTCGTGGTGAAGAGTGATCCGTCTTCGGCGGTTGGTTTTCCTGATTTCTTGGAAGACAACTGGCAAACAAATGGTTGTGTACCACTCAGAATTGACTGTTCTGCGTTGTTCTAGTGGTACGGTTGCGACATGTCCAGTTTTTCCGAAAAAACAGGCGACCATTTGCTTGGAAGTGCTTCGTGCGCGAACAACTTTTGTTGGATTTGGCTCATCTTAAAACACCCAGGCAGTCGACTGCTGTTTACTTTCGGGCTCATACGCGTAAATCCACGATTCATCACCTGTCACGATGTCATAGACGTGTTTCGAAGCACCGCGACCGTATTTTTTGAGCATTTCTTTCGACCAATTGACACGAGCCTTTTTTTGGGCGATTGACAAATTGTGTGGGATCCAACGCGAACAAATTTTTTTGACAGTCAAATGTTTATGCAATATTGAATGTATGCTGGTCCCACTAACGCCTAAGGTTGTCTCAATCTCACGATAGGTCACATGACGATCTTCCAATATCAGTTCGCGCACAGCATCAATGGTTTTCGGAACAACAACTGATTTTGGACGACCTTCACGAAATTCATCTTGGAGTGAACTACGACCACGATTGAATTCACCATACCATCGATAAATACTGGTCCTTGATGGAGCTTCATCGCCAAAAATTGAATTAAGTTCATCCATGCACTGTTGCTGAGTTAATCCACGCCGAAAGTTGTAAAAAATAATCGCACGAAAATGTTGACGATTTAATTCCATTTTTGGGCCGAGATGAATCTTTTAAGTTACTGTAAACAACACAAATAGCGCTCGTATGTCAAAACGTTCTGAGTGCGTATAACCTCAAAAATGTCTAACTTTACGACAGAGCTGTCAATTGCCGGATTGCAACACTAGGGTTGTCAAATCCCGAAACATAAGAGGCAACCCTCGTGCCATATCACACCCGCCCAAATGGAGAAGCTACGCATCTTCGAAAGGAAATGCTTCAGACTTATCACTGGCCTCAACCGACATCCCAACTCCCATAAATATTACAACAGTAGTTCGCTCTACTATGCCGCTAATATTGAACGTATAGATCGACGCTTCCTCGAACTGTCCATCAAATTTATCGAAAATCTTTCCAATAATCCCAACCCGGTAATAAATGCGCTCACATCGACTCCGTCAGATAACCAAACTGCCTACCCGAACTGTCTCCACATCAGAACGTTCTTCACCTCTGGCAGATTGGCTAATAACTCTAATGAGATTGTATACCACAATACAGAGCTTTCACCTCACCAATTTAAATATAGTAATATTCAACCCTTCTCCAATATTTTGCGTTTCAACGAACAAACGGAAAGTAGTTCCCCAACCCACATCCCTGACTGACAATTCCACACCACACTAACTTATTTCAATAATAATTAGGTAACTAGACTAAGTTAAGATAAGTTAAGTTAAGTTAAGTAAATTACCATAGGTTAAGTAAATAACTATATCCTGGTTTTCTGACCTTTTCCAGGAAGCTCTACTCACTAAAATCATAATCCATAACCAATATATATATCTTTTATCATATTGTTTGAAAAATGTACTAGTAAGTATATGTAAACAATTATAGCTAAGGTATCATAAGTTATCTGTATTGCTTATTGTAAAAATTATTTATGGTCAATAAATACAGAAATGTAAAAAAAAAAAAAAATTGTTCTTTTTCTGACAATGTTCTCGTTTCCCGTCTTGCGTTATCCTAAATCACTACATATGTACCCTGTCTTAGAAAATTATATCGAGGTCATTATTACATAAAATAACCGGAAACCTGTGCAATATTAGTCTTAAGATTCAAGTAAGGGTTTTTTCTTGTAGTTTTGCCTTAATTTATTATTCATTAAAATTGTGCTATTGTCATTATATAGATTTAAGATTATAGTTGTAAAGGAATTGCTGTCCTAAACCTCTTATATATTTACTAGTTGTAAAATATACCATAAATGTAATTATCTACATAATAAAAATTGAATTGAATTGAATTGACAACAAATTATAAGACATATATTTGACAAAAAACCGGCCAATCTGGTTAAATGTTAAATAAAGTCTTCAAATAAACGTGAAAATAATGGATTTTATTATAGTTTTACGGCAGACCAGTTTGGTTGGTAATAAATCCTTTTTCTAGTCTAATTTTCTGTCTTCGCAGGGCAGTAAAATGTCTTCGATTGTTTTTTGTTATTTCTGCAGGATAAACTAGTTGATAAAAAAACATGCTTTACTAGTATCATTAGAAGCTAGCGGGAGCACTAACAATATATAGAGAATACTTGTGGCGTTTCCAGCAGATACACACACGACTAGTAAAGAACAACACCACCAAAAGCACATCCATTAAAGCCGTATGCCATAGCAATAATATACCATTACCACATTAGTCGAATGTATTTGAGCTTAGAAATCAAATTCACATAAGCGGCAGTGGCCTGATGGGTAAGAGCTTTGGTTCTATCTTTTAGTGATTCTAACCGTGATAGCGTCGGTTCGAATCACTCGCTCTTCACTATCGTCGCAAACGCTATATACTTATCGAATACACTCAGTGGTGCAGTTGTTAAGGCTATGGCGGTAAGCACGTGCTTGTGTTCAAGTTCAATAAACGTTTCTGTACGATTGAATTTTTTGGGAAATAATAAACAACTCTATTTCTAAAGTAATGTCAATGTATTTATTTCTTTGATTTTTATTCTTATAATAAAATTTATTTTTTTATGATTATTTATAGTAGAGTTGCCGTTACTTTGCCTATTTTCGGTTCCCTGAACTGGTAATATTGTTACTAATACACCTCAGCCTTTACTTCACCAAATTACTTCATATGGGCCGATCTTCGGGGAGCCTGCTCACAATCTATCTTTGTTTTCTTGAAGGGATGACTAATTTAAAAAAACTGGGTCTTTCAAACATTCACACATTGATTTGATATGTCAATAACCCCCGAGATAGTGCTATTATAAAACTTCATTAGATCCCTTCTTATGATGAAACCATTATAATCCCATTAATTCGTCACCATATGAGGAGCAAATCAACCTCCATTAACGTGATGACTTAGCCCACCCAAGACGATAATCAAGTTCCCATCTTCATAAACATACACGTAACATCAGTCCAAGTAGCACCAATGCCTTGACGTAATGTGGCTGGCGTAACCTAGACATGTCAGACAACTTACGGTCGTGGTTAATGCCGATCATCAATTAATTTGTTTTTTTTTCGCCAGTCTAAGGTTAATGACTCAAAGTATTTTGAGAAAACATGGCAAAACGCACGCCAACTCTTACAGCGTTTCACCTTTTCAGGTAATGACTTTAAGTAATAGAGCATATACTAGATGCACGCGAGAAGCAGGAAAGTGCAATTGGCCTCGCCCACTGAACAAACCGCAAACACTGCGCCGAAACATGTTCGGCGAAGTATCTGAATGGAAAAAAAAGCAATCATGACCTTGAATCGAAACCTAGTAAACTGACTACATGTAGCTAACAATCGGGGGCCAAAGGCGTCGTGACACTGATACTGAGCACGTATTTACATAAATGGAGTGCATGTGACTTGTCGGCGTCATATCATGGCAGATTAAGTTTTACTGCTCTGATCTCGAGCATACAATGCAAAGGAATTGTTGAAGAAATGAGGAAACGACTTGGACAGTTTAACGTAATTGATAATTGGAAAGACAAGACCACTTCGTTATTTATAATTGGACCGGAACTAGGGTATGCCATGACTGCATTATACATATACTTGGTTTACTTTCAATAAAAAACAGCTCAAATATTATTTTTATTGCTCAACCTCACACAATCGTAAGTTGAACATGTGCACGTACAGTCCGATCAGTCGGTTAGTTTATAAAATTATAAAAGAATGCTTATAAAATAAATAAATAACTTAAAAAATTATAATAATTACATAACTGAAATAATTAAAAATTCGTGTTTCAAAATCAAAATTATTTCTATATATAGGGTTTCCCAATAGGTTTCCCAATAAGGACGATATATTTTCTATTTATTGGCCTGTAGGCACCCCAAAGTTCATGACCTCACCGCCTCGACTCCGCCATTGTTCCCTGTCCTGTGCACTCTCCTTCCACATTCGACCACCTGATCCGACCTCCTCGAGGTCCAACCTAACATTGTCCTCCCATCTCCCTCGCGGTCATCCTACCGGTCTCTTTCCCATTGGCTTACCGTCAAGAATTCTATGCACGGTCCTTTCGTTGCCTATTCGCGCCACATGTTCGGCCCATTTTAATCTTCGCGACTTGATTACTCTCGCTATTGTAGGTTTGCGGTATAGCTCTTCCAGTTCGTGGCTGTCGAGTTTCCTCCATTGTCCTGCCTCCTCGTCATATTTGCCGCCAAAGATACTGTGGGGGTTCTCTATACTACATGGAGAACCAACCCACAATTCCAACCAACCTTGACCGATAACAGCACGTCACCTTAACCCAACTCCCCATGCAAAATCCGCAATAGCATACATTCCAAACTTTGCAATAAAACCCACTCGAAAACCCACAACAGAATACAATTCAACAGAATATATACTAAATCATCCCCGCACACGTTTTCCCAAAATTGCTTCGGTCAACTCTTTATCTAAACCATATTCCCCGCTTGCGACCAAGCAATCTTAATTTCCCCGAAATTCAAACCTACAACGGAATATTAACCATCACCACCAACTATACCGAGCCGCACACATTTCCCCGAAATTACTTCGGTTAATATCTTATCTAAATGATATTCCTTGCTTGCACCCAAGCAATTCCAATTTCCTCCGAAAACACATGCCCATACTTGCTCGTGTTCCCAAAACCAATTTCTCGGTACACATAGCAACCGAGGAATCTAGCCCAGTCAGTACGGCGGGAATTCCCGGAAACAAACTCCCTATGCAAACATAGCAACTCTTCTCGAAATTCCTAGCAAATGGCAGTGATTTTATTTCTGCTATGACTCAACCGCCACGACGCGATGAATGGATTTTTTCCATTCATTAGTCAGTCGAGATTCAACCGCCCCGGGGCCACATACGGTCAGTCGAATCACAACCGCCACCGAGCGCACATCGCTCTTGCAATTACCCCTCAAGTCGTTGTCCAACCACTACAGAGTGCGCGTCATTCCCTCTTCCTTGCCCCGTAGTGTGTCGCTCTCCAAGCTAGCCGAGTCGAGTTTTAGCAATCAATCGTCACAGGGGTCGGAGTTCAAAAACCCCAAGAATCGAGTCGAGTGGGAAACCCGCGCCGGTATATCGATCAAAGAAAGAGAACTTAATAAACAGTGTAACAATAGTTGTAGAACAAGTGGTCGCGGATGCAAAAAATTTAACAAACAATATAACACCTAATTGCGCTTTTCCTTAAGTTCTTATTAGCGACGATGTTGTGAAGCTGTAAAACGAAACCGCCAAGTTCCCCATAAGTTTTATTAATGCCAACGTTATGTTTCCCTTTGAGTTTTTATCAATGGCAATGTTACGCTCCCCCGCTGGCTTGTAAAATTTAAGAGATAAAAAATAAACCATAGTAAATGTTATGTTTCCCGCTGACTTGTGAAGCTTAGAAGACAGAAAAACAAACCGTAGTAAATATTATCAGTGCGTTTTATTTGCCTCTCATGGGCATTCTTCTGGAACAATTTTGTGGACCATCAACGAACGTAGTGGTGAGGAAGTGAATCCATGTCCCTGCTAACATCCGTACATCCGCACCCCCACAATACCCCTTAGAACTTTATTCTCGAATACGTGGAATTTGTTTTCTTCCCGTTTTATGAGACCCCATGTTTCGCATCCGTGTAGAACAATCGGTATGATTATGGTTCTATAGACACGGAGCTTTATATTACTTGATAGCAGTTTGGGTTTCAGCAGTTTACTGACTGCATGCCAACTAGCCTTGCCGGAGTGTAGTCTTTTGTTAATTTCCTTCGACATTTCGTTATTGGCCGTCAGTATTGTTACCAGATATTTAAATTCTTTGACATTTTCAAATATCCTGCCTCTGACGTTTATATGTGTTTCCTGCTCTCGCCGTAATCATGTATTTTGTTTTGTCTTCATTTATTTCTAGGCCCACCTCTTCTCCCGCTTGCATGATGATTTCACAGTTTTTACTTCCAGTTTCTACATTATCGCCCAAAACGGCGATGTCATCCGCATATGCGAGCACTTGTGTGATCGCGTTCATGAATGATCCGACCATGTTGTCGTCTTGTACCTTTCTGATGACATACTCCAGCACAAGGTTAAAAAGGCATGGTGAGAGGCCATCCCCCTGTGTTAGTCCGTCCCGGATTTCAAATGGTTCTGAGATGTGGTTTTCTATTCTAACTCGCCCTTGATTTTCGTTCATGCAGATTTGAATCATTGCGGCATATGTTTTCGGGATTCCCAGCTCAACTACAATATGGTAGAGTCTTTGGCTTGCGACTGAGTCGTAGGCTTTTTTGAACGAATAACCGACCTAAGCAGCTTCGCCATGTATGGAGGTATGGGGCTGTTAACTGGGACGATTTGCGAGATTCCTTCGCACCCTTTCCGTGGTCGGAGGTGTGCTTTGGAGATTCCGAAGTTAATGCATGCGTAGAATCGGTCACGGAGATAATTCTTCTCGGGATGAAGATTTACATTCCGCATTCCATCCAAAGCAATTCCTCTGATAAACCTTGGTTGGATAAAAAATGCGACCAGATTACAGCAGCAAAAAATAGAGCTTTTAAACAATGGCGGTCCAATCCCACCGATGTTAACAGAACGAATTCTGTTAGAATCAGAAACGCGTGCAACCAGGCGATTGATACCGCGAAGAAGGCTTACAACGACAGAGTTACCAATAAACTCCTTGAATGCCCAACTGATTCGCGTCCCTTCTGGTCAATGCCAGGGGGTGTCAGCAGTAACTTCGCTTCTTCCTCTTTTCCCCCGTTAGTGACGGGCAGCGGGACACAAGTCACAAATTCAAAAAAGAAAGCTAATGTGTTCGCGAATTTATTTTCCGCCAATTCAAACCTCGATGCCGGTCTTTTGGGGCCACCTGTAATCTCGCCGGTACGGTCTTCGATGCGGGATGTGAGGTTCCGCCCGCCTACTATTCAACGCATTCTGCGTGAACTGGACCGTAGGAAGGCAACCGACCCGGCCGGAATACCTGCAATAGTCCTTAAGAACTGTGCTCCAGAACTATCGCCGGTTCTTGGCAGGCTCCTCCGCTTATCTTATGAACGGAGGACCTTTCCTGCCTGCTGCAATATCGCTCGAGTTCAGCCAATCCCAAAGACGGGAAAAAAGTGTCTCCCACAAAATTACCGTCCGATAACATTACTGTCTATTTTATCTAAGGTAATGGATAAAAAAGTCATCAATACAGAGTTAGTTATGTATTTGGAGTGCAACAGACTTCTGTTTGATCGTCAATACGGATTCCGTGGTAGGCGGTCCACGGGAGACCTTTTGACCCTTGAAACCGATATATGGACATCCGCGATTGAACAGCATAGTGAGTCAAGGGCGGTCGCATTGGATATCTCCAAGGCTTTTGACCGAGGCATTGCTTAGCAAACTCCGTTCATATGGACTTTCCCAACAGCTTTGCGACTGGACGAAGATCTTCCTCGAAAATCGATCGATCCGGATTGTTGTGGACGACGAGTCTTCGGATATGTATCCTGTTAATTCGGGGGTGCCCCAAGGTTCTATTTTGGCTCCAACCTTATTTTTGCTTCACATAAATAATTTGTTGGAGACAACGGATAACAAAGTGTTCAGTTTTGCGGATGATAGTATGCTTGTTTCCTCCTTTTCGAGTGTTCGGCCGATTGGTGCATCTACGTCGCACCAGCTGAGATGTAGACAGATTGACTCTCTGAATCAGGATCTGGATAAAGTCCTGCAGTGGGAAAGGGCTAATCTCATCGACTTCAATGCAGCGAAGACACAATATACAACATTCACAAAGAAAAGTGGATCATCGGTTCCACAGCTGATGATGAATGGCCAGACCCTCGAATCTGGGGAAAGCTTGAAATTGCTCGGCGTCACGGTCTGTGGGAATGTATCATGGCATAAACACGTGTCGAGTATCGCCAGGTCAGCCTCTGGAAAACGGAGTTATTTTTCTAGATCCAAGAAATATTTTGCTCCGGCTCAACTTGTCCTGTATAAATCCGTCTTGCACGGGAAATTGCTGAGCAAACTTCGTTCATATGGACTTTCCCAGCAGCTTTGCGACTGGACGAATGGCTTCCTGGAAAATCGATTGATCCGGGTTGTTGTGGACGGCGTGTGTTCGGATCTGCATCCTGTTAATACCGGGCTGCCTCAAGGTTCTATTTTGGCTCCAACTCTGTTTTTGCTTCACATAAATGATTTGTTCTTCCGTTTGGTAGAAACATTGAAGTGGTGCGGGGGAACTACAATGAATAACTCAGGCTATGCTGACGGAAGCATATGCTTCGAGTAGGGGCACCCATGTCAGACAGGCTAGCGAGGAGTAACACACAAATATCGACCACCCCTAATCCAGGGTGTTACGCGTCACCGTGCCCATTGGATGGTTTGCAGCCAGGGGTATACCGGCTGTATTTTAACGGGGCCTCTCTGGCACCGCGTCGAATCAGAACAGTAAGCAGACCTCACCATATCAAAGAGGGGCTCTGATATAGCGGACTATTTGAAACCCCAAGACTCGTGAAAACAAAAATGAATAACCAATATACCAAAATGTATGTGCATGCGTGATAAGCCGACACTACCAAAAGGGAACAAATCATCAAGAAAACACCGACTCGGCAAAAAGAAGACGTAGAGAAAAACGGAAAAAGCGGAATATACGCGTCGGTACGTGGAATGTTCGAACGTTGTATAAACCAGGCGCGATACAGAGGGTCGTAGAAAACGCGAAATAATATGAAATGGACATCGTCGTGCTTCAGGAAATCCGACTCCCACATCAAGTAATCGAAACCAACGGATTTACACTGGCATGTGGAGGTACCGACACACATAACCTCGGAACTGGCTTCATCATAAGCAAGAAGATTATGGCCCGTGTAAGAGATGTGAAATTTATTAATGACCGAATGTCGGTGCTAAAAATACAGGCCCTATGGTGTCAATTATGTATTTATAATCCTACACGCCCAAACAGAATCTACGGACGAAGAAATGAAGGACACATTCTATGACACCCAAGAGGAAGTATTTGATGAGATCTCATCATTCGATGTTAAAAACCTCCTGGGGGACGTCAATGCGAAAATTGGAAAGGAAGATATATTCCAACCAACTATAGGTAAAGAGAGCCTACACGACGTTTCAAATGATAATGGAATTCGAATTATCACGTTCGCAGCGTCCAAAGATCTGGTAGTGAAAAGCATGATGTTCAAACACAAGCAAATCCATAAAGCCACATGGACATCACCCGACGGCGTAACGCATAACCAAATATACCACTTCCTGATAGAGAAAAGACACCACTCGAATGTCCTTGACGTAACATCATATAGAGGAGCAGATTGCGACTCCGATCATCTTCTAGTGATGGGCAAAATCAGGAGCCGGCTCGCAGAAAACCCACATGGACAGTCACAGGAGACGAGCAAAAAGTTCGCCATTGATAAACTAAAAGACCTGCGCAAAAGGGTTAAATATCAAGACGAACTAGAATAGATTTAGCATCCTGGAGAATGGGAGCAGTGACGGAGAGGAAGCCAATAGTGTGGGCACCAAATGGACATCGATCAGAGACACAATCAAACAAGCAGCCCAAAAGGTATTAGGATTTTAAAAAAACAATTAACTCCAAACCTTGGTTTGGCGAAGATCGAAGAACGTAAACGCCTCAGAGTGATCCACCTAGAAAGATATGATGAAGTCAACGCAGAAAGATACGCGACAATTCGGAAAGAGACAATCAAACTTTTCAAACGCAAAAAACGGGAATGGGAGAAGACTTGGATAAAAAAAATCCTAGAAAATGGCAGAGCAAAGAACATCAGAGGTATGTTTGCCGGCATAAATTCAATTAGAAATGGCCACCGAGGGAGGGCCAAAATAATCCGAGATGCAAACGGGTGTCTGGTCACAGAAACAAACAAAATCGTGACAAGATGGAAGCAGTACTTTGAAAATCTGCTCAATGTGCGCACCCATCAACCACAAATAAACGTACCAGACGTACATACAGCCGAGCATCAGATCCCAGAGCAATCTTTCAACGAAGTTGTAGACACAATAAATCGATTGAAAAATAACAAGGCTCCCAGAGTCGACTGCATACCGGCAGACCTTGTGAAGCATGGAGGAGAGGCAACCGCTCGAAAGATCCATCAACTGATTAAAAACAATATGGGATAAGGAAGTCACTCCGGAAGAATGGAAAACCTCAATAGTCGTCCCCATTTTCAAAAAAGGCGACAGATCTGACCGCGAAAACTACAGAGGGATATCATTGCTCCCAACCACATAACAAGTATTAACAAATGTCATACTGACGAATCACACCGAACGCAGAAGGAATACTGGAGACTACCAGTGCGGATTCCGTAGGAACCAGCCAACAAACGACCAAATGTTCACAATAAGGCAACTGCTGGAAACGAAGTGGGAATACGGAGAGACGGTTCACCAACTGTTCGTTAACTTCAAAAAAGCCTACGACTCAGTCACAAGGCAAAGACTCTACCATATTGTGGTTGAGCTGGGGATCCCGAAAAAATATGCCGCCCTCATTCAAATTTGCATGAACGAAAAGAAAGGGCGAGTTAGAATAGGAAACCACCTCTCAGAACCATTTGAAATCCGGGACGGACTAACACAGGGGGATGGCCTCTCACCATGTCTTTTTAACCTTGTCCTCGAGTATGTTATCAGAAAAGTACAAGACGACAACATGGTCGGATCATTCATGAACGCGATCACACAAGTGCTCGCGTATGCGGATGACATCGCCGTTCTGGGCGATAATCTCGAAACTATAAGTAAAAACTGTGAAATCATCATGCAAGCGGCAGAAGAGGTGGGACTAGAAATAAATGAAGACAAAACAAAATACACGATTACGGCGAGAGCAGGTGGACCTCAGGGAACACATATAAACATCAGGGGCAAGATATTTGAAAATGTCAAAGAATTTAAATATCTGGGAACAATACTGATGGCCAGTAACGAAATGTCGAAGGAAATTAACAAAAGACTGCATTCCGCTAACGCTAGTTGGCACGCAGTCAGTAAACTAAAGCTCCGTGTCTGTAGAACCATAATCATACCGATTGCTCTATACGGATGCGAAACATGGGCTCTCACAAAACGGGAAGAAAACAAATTCCGCGTATTCGAGAATAAAGTTTTAAGGAGTATCTTTGGCTGTAAGTACGACGAGGAGGCAGGACAATAGAGGAAACTCCACATCCACGAATTGGACCTACAATATAGAGAGTCCTCAGGTCGCGAAGATTAAGATGGGCCGGGCATGTGGCGCGAATGGGCAACAGTAGGACCGTGCGTAGAATTCTTGACGGTAAACCAATGGGAAAGAGATCGACAGGCCCGACCGCAACGGAGATGGGAGAACATTGTTAGGTTGGACCTTGAGGAGATTGGATGGGATGGTCAAGCCTGGAAGGAGAGTGCACAGGAAAGCGAACCATGGCGGAGTCGAGTCGGCGAGGTCATGAACTTCCGGGTTCCTACAGGCCAATAAATAGTAATAGTAATAAATGATTTTTTGGAATCAACGGATAACAAAGTTTTTAATTTCGCGGATGATAATACGCTTGTTTCCCCCTTTTCGAGTGATCGGCCGATTAGTGCACTAACGTCGCACCAGCTGAGATGTAGCCAGATCGACTCTCTGAATCGGTACCTGGGTAAGATCCTGCAGTGGGTAAAGGCCAATCTCATCGACTTCAATGATGGTATACAACATTCACAAGAATGAAATGACCAGGCCCTCGAATCTGGGGGAAGCATGAAATTGCTCGCCGTCACGGTCTGTGTGAATGTATCGTGGCATAAACACGTGCTGAACATCGCTAGGTCCGCCTTTGGAAAACTGAGTTATCTTTTTAGAGCCAAGAAATATTTTGTTCCGGCTCAACTTCTTCTCCTGTATAAATTCGAAATTAGACCAGCGTTCGAATAATCGTCTCATATTTGGAGCTCCTAAGCATACCCTCGACCAACTTGAAAGCATACAGAGACGAGCGATCCGCCTGATTGCGGACACGGCGCTGACGTCGGAACTACAGTCGCTATCACATCGAAGGCGCGTAGCCGACGTCTATCTGTTCTACAGATATTATAACGGGTACTGTTCTTCGGAGATTTGTGGTGTTGTTCCGCGCAATTCGGTTTATATGCGCTCCTCAAGGCGACCCGACGGATCGCACCAATTTGCGGTTCATCTCCTGACGTCGCGAACATCCCTGTATCAGAACTCGTTCCGTTACAGAGCGGGGAAGCTGTGGAATTTCATCTCCGCGCAAGTGTTCCCGGAGCGTTACAACCTGCAACTGTTGAAAAAGAACTGCAACGGTTACTTGGTGGCATCTCAACACTCCGCTACATAAACTTCAGGCAATAAAATCTAAAGTACATGTATCCATTCACGCAAACTTTTTGGAGCATGTGTGACTATTTGGCGCATTTTTTTGTGCATGTACGAGGTAAAAGAATATCTCGAAGGTGGCGAAGCGTGGAGAGAAACTATACAAAACAGAGAGCAGTGGTATAGCCGAGTTAGTGAGGTTATGATAGATATTTTAGACACAGCTACTTGGATTTCTGTAAGACATGGGCGAATTAAGAAACGTAGAATACCCATCAGGAAACTATGTCCCAATATAGGGTGGAAAACAAAGTAGGCAAATGTGGACAATTACCTGGAAAGGTTTCGTAATCTTACTACCTTCTTAAAAGTCTCATTCGCCCTTGAGGTTCTATTTGTCTATACTATTAAATTTTGTCACCTTTTAGGTTAAGCAACCGTTGACCAAAAATTAGTTCGTTCGAGCTTCAGGGAATTGTTGACCAATACTTAATTAATTCAAAGGTCTTTTGGATTAACATTCAAAGATCGGAGAACGGAAGACGATAATGCCAGAAATATATTGAGGCACATACATATACATGTATATGGATTTAAAGAGTCTGGACAAAGTCTTAAGCTACCCATTAAGTATTTTAGTTTTCATTTGCTTATTGGGTCTATACGAGTAGGTTACCAATTATTAAAATCGACGTTTTGTATCGAGCGTTTTCGTAGCTTGGGAACATTGTCGCGCAAGCAACTCATGCAAAGATGGGGTGTACATTTTGCTAATCGACGCCACATATCGCTCCAATAAAAGGTTTGCCATTTTGCGAACGGAGACGTCTGGAGTCTTCCGAACTGATTTGTGCATATTCTTAATGTTTCCTTTATTTCTTGACGACCTAGTTCGTAGTTTGTTCTTTGTTGCAATAGCCTCTTCAAACTTCTGCAGCCTTGTTCTGATAAGTAGGAATATTGGATATTTCTGTAATGTGAGGAAAATCTCATTTTTACACTAACGCGCGCACAAACGGGTATTTTGGAGTAACCTTAAATGTAAGAGCACAGTGCGAGCGGAAGGAGAGGAAGTGGACAAGGAAAGAAGGTATCGATGTACATTGGGCTTAAATGCGTGGACATTACAACGACGAGGAAACACATGATCAGGTAGATTATTCCACATTCGTGCAGTTCGGCTAAAGAATGACTATCTATGTTTGTTTGTGCGCGTGAAGTTGGCTTTCAACGTGAAGTGATGCGCATTCTCAGATTGACGGGTATCGCGGGAAAATGCCTAAGGAGGCGGAACACATTCAGCAAGTTCTGTTGAGCAACGGCCGTGATAATACCTATAGAAGAGAGATAGGCATGATACTGTGGAGAGGAAGTAATGTGCCAGTCACGGGCACTAGGTTCACTTCCATCTCCATCGTCTATTGTTCACGCGGACACTGCTCACAACGCAAGGAGGAAGAAAACGATGGTTGACCTTCGCAACCGAGCGGACACAACACAGAAACAAAACACTCAGGTTTGAGCAATGTTAATTCTATATTTGTTACGTTTTATTCTTTAAATAATTCCCGACGGGGAGCCTGTGGTAGTTTATCACAGTGCGTCAGCACGGACGCGGGTTATGCGTAATACACCACTGATGGTCCTCCCAGGAAACTCTTCACCAAACGAGGAAAGTCACTGCTTCGCGGGGAAAGTAATTAAAACGCGTGGAACACTTGATGTTAAAGCTAACTTTATTTAATTCACTGCAACGATGACCTGGGACAACTGTTTTTTTCTGGTTGATGATTCTTATTGCAAAACAAAATGAACTTCCTTTAATGGAAAATCTTGATTCACAATTTGATTTTAAAAGAACTTGAATCTTGTACACTGTTCACCAAAAGAGGAAAGTCACTGCTTCGCAGGGAAAGTAATGAAAACTCATGGAACACTTGATGTTAAAGTTAACTTTATTTAATTCACTGCAACAACGATCTGGAACAACTGTTTTTTGGTTGATGATTTTTATTACAAAAGTAAAATGACTTCCTTTAACGGAAAATCTCGATTCACAATTTAATTTTAAAAAAACTTGAGTTTGTACAACTGTAGTTCGAATGGATTGTTCAACTCGACTTTTTCTCACGGTGACTCGGACACGTCTCGCGACATCAAAAGTTAACTTAAACTCTGTCCGTTATAAGTACTCTGTTCCGACTGGCTAGAATGTGAGTGTCCTCCTGGGACTATGAGATCTGACTAATTGGAAATCATCCAAGAAAAGGGAACCTCAAAGAGACTGAAAAAGAGGCGGAGTTACACGATTAACTCGAGGTAGTTAATCGTGATTGGACCGGGTGTGATAGGCATACATTACGCATGTGTGCGTATGCCATGCATACGATCGTTCAGCGACCGTGGATGGCGGGCAACATCGCTAGTGCATTTTCTAGGAATGTAAATAATAGCATCTGGGGTGTGAAAGACCCAAACCGATGATTTGGTCATCCTAATGGAAGGCCATAAATCATCATTTCTGTTGCCGATGATTAAACATTGCAACGAACATAGGGTGCAGCCATTGCCAGATGTTGTAAGTAAACATTTTCTGGCTGCTGGTGATCGTTGTTTGAATGTTATCTATGAACATGGGGAACGCTAATTGTGGTGCCAGCGATTGCTGGTAAACAGGGACATGTTTGATTTGCGTCAACAGAAACCTTGTCGGCGGTAGTAAATCGATAGGGGCAATAGCCGTATGCATGTTATGCAGGGGGTAAACAAATACAACGAGTCACAAGGAACTCTTGTTGATTGTTGTTTCCATAGCTTAAGGCTATGGAAACGAGATGCCCTGGCAGAATGTATGCCTAAAGATAAGATTTCAGATGCCATGGCAATGTGTTGATTTTGCCATGGACTTATGTTCTTTTCAGGAAATGATGTACGCCTCGGGGGTAAATTTTTGGTGCCACGGCAAGGTGATAAGCT
The DNA here is from genome assembly GCA_963931805.1 of Microdon myrmicae. Taxonomy (NCBI): domain Eukaryota; kingdom Metazoa; phylum Arthropoda; class Insecta; order Diptera; family Syrphidae; genus Microdon; species Microdon myrmicae. Next base: position 126,805,967 of record OZ007500.1, on the reverse strand, counting down.
TTGCCGTGGGCTCAATGTTTTTTAGGGAATATGGTTTGGCCGAGGGTGAGTTTTCGATGCCACGGCAAGGTGATAAGCTTTGCCGTGGGCTTAATGTTTTTTAGGGAATATGGTCTGGCCGAGGGTGAGTTTTCGATGCCACGGCAAGGTGATAAGCTTTGCCGTGGGCTTAATGTTTTTAGAGGTGATGCTGGAGAAAAAGGGGTTTGGAAGGAAATCCCCTACAGAATAGGTAAGCTGCCTAACATAAATTCAAAACGGTTATCCGATTGGTTAACCGTATTAATTCCGGCGATTTGGCTGAGGGTAAATGCCGTAGCAAGGTTACGCAACCTTGCTGAAGTTCGACCGAGAGGTAAGTCGTTCGCCTGGAAAGGTGGGGATCGAGCGATGTATGGCTCTTCGGGCCCTGAAAAGCCCCACATCACTCCCTCCCCAGTGACGTAGTCACGAAACAGGTAAGGCAGGTTAGGGGGTGGTTAGTTGGTTATGGGCGCGCGTTTGAGCGCGAGTACGGGGAGGTTGTGCTGGTGGAGTAGGAGCGGTGTCGATAGATGGAGGTGATTCTGGAGCGGAAGCTTCCAGAAAACAGGGCTTAAGCCTTTCGACGCTGACCGTGGATCGCTTGCCTCTAATGTCGATCTCGAAGACGCGGTCACTGATGCGGCGGAAGACTTTGAATGGGCCATCATAAGGTGGGTCGAGGGGTTTTTTGACCTTATCCACCCTGACAAAGACGTGCGTGCAGCTGTGCAGTTCAGGGTGGACGAAAAGTTTTTTGGAGCCGTGCCTGGTTACAGGGGTTGCCCTATACTTACGTAGCAGGTCACGGAGATGTCCCAATTCGCGAAGTTGGTCACGCGGTGTTTCGCCATTTAGGAAAAGTTCTCCTGGAAGAAGGAGGTTGGTACCATAGGTAAGCTCTGCTGCCGAAGCACCTAGGTCCTCCTTAATACTTGTCCTCAGGCCGAGGAGGACAGTTGGAAGGGCGTCAAACCATTGTGTGTCATTATGACACATGAGTGAGGCTTTAAGAGATCTATGCCAGCGCTCTATCATCCCATTTGATTGCGGATGGTAGGCGGTGGTACGACTTCTTTGGCAGCCGAGAAGATCTGTTAGCTGCCTAAAAATTGTCGCCTCAAATTGTGGACCTCGGTCCGAAGTAATGGTGGTTGGTACACCGAAGCGTGTGACCCAAGTTGAATAAAAGGCCTTGGCGACTGATTCGGCAGTAACTGCCCGGAGAGGTGTCGCCTCTGGCCATCGCGTGCAGCGATCCATCATAGTGAGGATATAAGAAAATCCTCTTGATGGAGTAAGCGGTCCCACTATGTCTATGTGGACATGGGCGAAGCGTGCCGTGGGAAGCTTGAATTGCGCTGGCTCCAGTACATTATGTCGCGCTACTTTGCAGCGCTGGCACTGGAGACAAGCACGGGCCCAACCGGTGAGGTCTTTGTTCATCCGGGGCCAAATAAATTTGCGACGGACAGCAGCGGCTGTTGCTCGGCCGCTGGGGTGGGCAGGGTTGTGGTAAACCTGGAACACGCCCTTACGAAGTTTCTCGGGAATGTAAGGTCTAGCGGTTCCAGTGGAGACATCACACCAGATTTCGCCCAAGGGGTCGCGAAGGGTAATTTTCTTAAGCTCTAGTGCCGTATCGGCAGTTAGGAGGGACTTGAGCTGTTCGTCCTCCTCTTGAGCTAGGGCAAGATCGGCGTTATTCAAGGCGGTACGCAAATGAATCGTATCGATTCGAGAAAGGGCGTCCGCCGTGACATTCTGTTTACCGGAGATATGCCTTATCTCCGTAGAATATTGCCCAATGAGGTCTAATTGACGCTCTTGTCGGGGGGAGGCATTTCCCGACTTCTTCCGGAACGCATAGACCAATGGCTTGTGGTCTGTTAAAATAGAGAGCGAACGTCCTTCTATCATATGACGGAAGTACTTAACAGCGCTGTAGATCGCGAGCAATTCACGGTCGTAGGCGCTGTAACGTCGCTCAGTGGGACTCAGCTTCCTTGAAAAGAAACCAAGTGGTTCCGGGCGGCCTTCAATGTCCTGTTCAAGGACGGCTCCGATTGCGGTATCCGATGCGTCGCATTGGATAGAAAGTGCCGCTCCCTCGAGAGGGTATCGGAGTAAGGTGGCATTTGCCAATTGTTCTTTGGACAGTTGGAATGCTCGATCTGAGACTTCTGTCCAATTAATGGGGCGCTTATCATTGCGCTTAGCTCCTTTCAAAAATTCATTTAAGGGAGCTTGAATCTGAGCGGCATTCTTCAGGGTTGGGCGGTAAAAGTTAAGCATGCCCAAAAATCGACGCAGCTCACTTACGTTAGTAGGCCTGGGATACTTCATGAGGGCCTCCACGCGGTCTGGTAGTGGGCGAATGCCCTGGTTGTCAACGACATAACCCAGATAGGTGATTTGCTCCTTGGCGTATTGACACTTATCTGGGTTGATGACAAGACCGAATTCACGGAGGCGCTCTAGGACCTGTCGTAAGTGGCGTTTGTGTTCGGCGAGGTCTTTGGAGGCGATGAGGATGTCATCAAGGTATGCATGGCAGCAATTAAGACCTCGTAAAGCCGTGTCGATATACCGCTGGAATGTCTGTGCGGCATTCCTGAGGCCGAAAGTCATCACTTTGAACTCGAAGAGTCCGAAAGGTGTAATGACTGCGGTCTTGGGGATGTCTTCAGGTGCCACCGGAATTTGGTGGTATGCCCTGGTGAGATCCAGGGTTGTGAAGACATTGCACCCTCGTAACTTGTACGAAAAATCGTAGAGGTGTGCAATTGGGTATCTGTCCGGGACAGTTGCTGCGTTCAACAGCCTATAATCGCCACATGGGCGCCACTCACCAGAACGTTTCTTCACTAAGTGGAGTGGGCTTGCCCAGGGACTGTCCGACGGTTGGCAGATACCTAGTTCGATCATATGCTCGAACTCCGCGCGCGCCGCACGTAATTTTTCCGGAGCCAGTCGACGTGGACGCTGGCTCACAGGGGGACCACGTGTTTCTATATGATGAAACACCGTGGCTTTATGTCGACGCTGGTTAGGTAGAGGAATTGTTGTGCTCACAAATTCCTGTACCATAACCTGGAATGGGTCTAAGCACTCTGTGGCCCCTGAAGTTGCCGCTGGTGATGCCGTCATGGGCAAGGGGGGTGCGGTTGGAGCCACAAGTCTGTTATGGGTCGAATCGACCAACAGATTATGTGCGCCTAATAGGTCGGAACCTATCAGGGGTTCGTTTACGTCCGCAATGACGAAACGCCAAGTGATCGGACGACAAAGACCCAATTGTAGTGTCAGCTTTTTACGTCCGTACGTAAGTATCGGCGTATTATTTGCAGCTGACAATTTAAGTGCGGCCGGCACACGGTTACGCGGAGCAAACGATCGCGGGAGGACTGAAATATCGGCGCCGGTATCGACAGTAAAAGCGATATTCAGTTTCGAGTCCCGGATGGTTAAGCGACTTATCGTAGGGGTGCCGGCCGATTGCGCGAGGGTGTCGGTCGGCAAAATCAGTTTAAAGAGCGCCACTGGTTGGTGGAAGGTTGCGTCCAACCACAAGGCGCTTTGCAATTGAATGCGCGATCACCATATCGCTGGTGATTGGCGCACCAAGGCAGAGTAACGGCATTATCAGGTATGTTCTGCGTATTACCATTGCCGTTACGGGGAGGTCGAGCCGGAGCTCGCTGGGAATTGGCCCGGTGAGGGCCGTTTTGAGAGGAATTGGCTCTCTGTGGGGCATTTTGAGGGAAATAGGCCCTCTGAGGGGCATTTTGGGGGAAATAGGCCCTCTGAGGGGCATTTTGGGAGAAATTCTGCCGATTGGGAGGACGGCTCGGCATGGCACGATTCTGGGCGCTTCGAGGATTGTTCCTCACCTCTGCCCGCAATTGAGTTATCTCGCGGAGGAGTGAGGTTTGGAGCGCCCGGAGGTCAGCAGGAGTTAGTTGTGTGGGCGAATTACTTTGGTTAGGGTTGGGGCCTGCCACTGGATTCCCCTGAGGGAAATTGGTTGAGGCGGGCCCTCTAAAAGGTAATTGGGTTTTAGGAGGATTGGGAGTTGAGACCAATTGATGGGCTGTAAAAGGTAGACGAGGGTGCCGTGTAGGCTGGGCGGCGTGTTGAGAAACCGCCGCTACCTGGTACGCAGGAGGCTCAGAATACTGATCTGAACTTTCCATAATTGCGTCCGCGATTTTGGATAAATAGCCCAAACTCTGATTGGGTTGGGCTATAAGTGCCGAACGGGCATGCTGGGGAAGACACCTCAGAAAGTGAGGCCTTATTAGGTCGTCCCCAATCCTGGTCCCCGCTATAGAGCGTAAATGGGTCAGGAAAAGAGATGGTCTCATCCCGGATAAGTTGGTTACAGCGGCCAAACGTTGTTGCCGCACACTTCCAGGTTCGTCCAAAGCTTCAAGCAGGGCATCACGCATGTTGCTATATGGGGTGCGGCCGGCCGACTTTATTATGTGTGCAACATGCGGTCGCTGAGTGCGGTCAAGCACTTTCAACAGCTCAACTGCACGAAGTTGTTCGTCGTGCAAGGCTGAGGCCTGGAAGATGCGGTCTGCCACTGCAAACCAAAGGTCCGGGTCCTCCTCATCGAAGGGGGGAAGTCCTATATTAGGGTGACGAGTCCCATTCCCGAGGCTGGAAGCATCGTGGAATTCTTGGGACTCTGAAGGTCTTTGGGGTTGTTGTGAGGTGCCGGCACCAGTTGTGGGCATTAAAATGCCGGAATTTGTCAAAGGGCCGATACCAGGGGCGTTGGAAGAGGTTGGGAGAGCGTTAGAAGATTGGGGTCGGTTCACGACGCTGGGGGCAACGGGTGGTGCCAGAGGAGTAGATTGTCCGGGCAAGTCTAAGTCAGCATCGACTTGCTCAGTGGGGAAATCGACGCTGGAGGCGTCGTGAAATTCAAGAGGCTCGGATTGTTCCAGAGCCTTTTTGGCCATGGTGTTCCTCGTGTTGACCATTATGGGTCGTGACGCGAAACTGAATTAAAAGGCGTAAGAGGACGCGCAGAAAGGTGAAGGGAGGCCGATGGGTCACAAGAGGACGCGAGGAGTTGGGGAAAGGTCGCCAAGGGATGGTGCGAATTTAAGAGGGTCGAGTAACGCGTATTGTCGGTTGAAGATGTTGTCGCTGGGGAAAGTGGGGGTTGGACAGAGTCAAATGGCACCTAAGGTAGTCGCTGAGCGTCGAGTGTAGTTGTTAACACGGACGTGCAGGGTTGGAGTATTGCCTACCCGAACTTCAAAATTAATGCTTGTCAATATGGATAATTACAACCACGATTAAAATTCCAAAAGGGAAGGAAAACAAGAATTCAATGTGTGCCGGAGTGTGTGTAACAGTGTTGTCGAAAAGTGGTGAAAAGAAGGCGATTGTGAGCTTCGGAGCCAAGAGAGAACCGTATAATGTCGAGTGGCGTTGCTTAATGTCGCGAATGTTAGTGAAAAAGAGTCGAGAGTGTCGAAAAGGAGTCGTGTGTAGTCGAAAATTTTCGTGTGAATCCGTACCCAAAAGGGGTTTACAATAATTATTTTTTTGATCGTATAAATTTTAGGTATTTATTATAAGAGTATTTCTTATTTTTGTTTTTGATTTTTTGGTTTTTAAGGCTTTTATTGTTTTTCTGCTTTATCTTGTTTTCGATGTTAATAAAAAGTAAAGGTTATGTGTATAACAGAGAAGAACATAATGTGGCGTAATTGGGATATAAAGTAGTTATTCGATTAAGTTTGTTTAAACGGAAATTTCTTATGTTGATACGTCTATCGGTGTGGTTAAAATAAATTTAATACTATTCTGAAAGGGTTTACTCTTGTTCGTATCCTTATAGTATATATTTTTGTCCGTCTTTCATTTGGCGGACAGCAGAGAACAATGAGAAACAATTGTCTTTTTAATTAATTTAGGAATAGGTGCTTCTTCCTTGGTGATTTTTATCTTATTTCACTTGAATTTCGTTTTCCGGAGCTCTGAAGGAGCTTGCAAAATTTTCTCTAGTCGCTATTGGGTGTTTACAGTGATTGTGCCCAGAAGGGGCTTACGATAGGCAACAACGCAAATACCAATTCCTGAATAACTAACTGTTATGGAATGTAATTGATTAATATATTTTTAATATATTTTGTATGTCTCTTTTCTAGTATGAATATTAAATTGCTTCGTGATATGGGTTAGGTCACCATTAATTTTTAATTGAAAAGTGGTTATAGAGATAGTACTATTGTTGTTGAACGTTTAGGCGCTGCTAAATACCCTGAAGGGGCTTACAATGATAGGTGCCTTTATTGTTTTGTTTTCTTAAAAGTATAAAATTTTTCTGCTTCAACACACGCTATTTTGACACGATTAATTGAGTTAATAGCGATAAATATTTAAAAAAATTGTATTTTGATATTTTGACGATAAATGTTTGTTCGTTAATTGTCAACCCTTCTCTTAATCTTTTATTATTTAAGTAGGTGACGGTTGTCTAGACAATTTGTTCTCAGGAGTGATTTATGATTGCAAGTGTGTTATTATTTATTTTAGTTCAGTTACCGTATTTGGTTGTATATTGTAATTTAATCTTATTTTACAGTAAAACGCTATAACGAATTAAATGATAACTTTATATTTATTTGTTATATAATGGATAAATTACTAGAAGAATTTATGTTTCAATATTCAAAATTTTCCGATTCTATTGATTTATTTATAGGAGCTAGCTTGCCAGACTAACAAACTTTTTGCCTTACGCAAGGAGTTCAACATTTAGGTTTATTTGCTACGCACTTAATTTAGTTGGACACTGTTGCACCAATAAAGCAAATAACTGAGTGAAAGACTTACGAAAAGGAAGGATTCCTGTTGATGGGTTGCGGCTGCTAATTGTAGTTGACGGTGTTGTGGTGGCTTGAGTCCCTGTCCTGAGCTGGAGCGATGGTTAGCTGCGTACTGTTGAGGTGGGGCTCTACTTGCCCTTACAAAGTTCTTATTTTGGTGTACACCAAGTCACAATTTGACTATTGTCGTTGAGACCCACTTTGACGCGAATGTTCGAAAAGAAAGGTGGCGTGTTATTCACCCTTAGGTCACCAATGTGGTAGTTTATCACAGTGCGTCAGCACGGACGCGGGTTATGCGTAATACACCACTGATGGTCCTCCCAGGAAACTCTTCACCAAACGAGGAAAGTCACTGCTTCGCGGGGAAAGTAATTAAAACGCGTGGAACACTTGATGTTAAAGCTAACTTTATTTAATTCACTGCAACGATGACCTGGGACAACTGTTTTTTTCTGGTTGATGATTCTTATTGCAAAACAAAATGAACTTCCTTTAATGGAAAATCTTGATTCACAATTTGATTTTAAAAGAACTTGAATCTTGTACACTGTTCACCAAAAGAGGAAAGTCACTGCTTCGCAGGGAAAGTAATGAAAACTCATGGAACACTTGATGTTAAAGTTAACTTTATTTAATTCACTGCAACAACGATCTGGAACAACTGTTTTTTGGTTGATGATTTTTATTACAAAAGTAAAATGACTTCCTTTAACGGAAAATCTCGATTCACAATTTAATTTTAAAAAAAATTGAGTTTGTACAACTGTAGTTCGAATGGATTGTTCAACTCGACTTTTTCTCACGGTGACTCGGACACGTCTCGCGACATCAAAAGTTAACTTAAACTCTGTCCGTTATAAGTACTCTGTTCCGACTGGCTAGAATGTGAGTGTCCTCCTGGGACTATGAGATCTGACTAATTGGAAATCATCCAAGAAAAGGGAACCTCAAAGAGACTGAAAAAGAGGCGGAGTTACACGATTAACTCGAGGTAGTTAATCGTGATTGGACCGGGTGTGATAGGCATACATTACGCATGTGTGCGTATGCCATGCATACGATCGTTCAGCGACCGTGGATGGCGGGCAACATCGCTAGTGCATTTTCTAGGAATGTAAATAATAGCATCTGGGGTGTGAAAGACCCAAACCGATGATTTGGTCATCCTAATGGAAGGCCATAAATCATCATTTCTGTTGCCGATGATTAAACATTGCAACGAACATAGGGTGCAGCCATTGCCAGATGTTGTAAGTAAACATTTTCTGGCTGCTGGTGATCGTTGTTTGAATGTTATCTATGAACATGGGGAACGCTAATTGTGGTGCCAGCGATTGCTGGTAAACAGGGACATGTTTGATTTGCGTCAACAGAAACCTTGTCGGCGGTAGTAAATCGATAGGGGCAATAGCCGTATGCATGTTATGCAGGGGGTAAACAAATACAACGAGTCACAAGGAACTCTTGTTGATTGTTGTTTCCATAGCTTAAGGCTATGGAAACGAGATGCCCTGGCAGAATGTATGCCTAAAGATAAGATTTCAGATGCCATGGCAATGTGTTGATTTTGCCATGGACTTATGTTCTTTTCAGGAAATGATGTACGCCTCGGGGGTAAATTTTTGGTGCCACGGCAAGGTGATAAGCTTTGCCGTGGGCTCAATGTTTTTTAGGGAATATGGTTTGGCCGAGGGTGAGTTTTCGATGCCACGGCAAGGTGATAAGCTTTGCCGTGGGCTTAATGTTTTTTAGGGAATATGGTCTGGCCGAGGGTGAGTTTTCGATGCCACGGCAAGGTGATAAGCTTTGCCGTGGGCTTAATGTTTTTAGAGGTGATGCTGGAGAAAAAGGGGTTTGGAAGGAAATCCCCTACAGAATAGGTAAGCTGCCTAACATAAATTCAAAACGGTTATCCGATTGGTTAACCGTATTAATTCCGGCGATTTGGCTGAGGGTAAATGCCGTAGCAAGGTTACGCAACCTTGCTGAAGTTCGACCGAGAGGTAAGTCGTTCGCCTGGAAAGGTGGGGATCGAGCGATGTATGGCTCTTCGGGCCCTGAAAAGCCCCACAAGCCTCTAGCGCAAGACTAATGCCCTTGCCCGGATAAAACAAAATCATTATGGACATTTTAACAAGCCTCAGGACTTGCTAAATAAGGTCAAGACCGGTCCCCGGTTGTTGTGCCGATGATGATGATGATTCTCTAAATAAAGACCACTTTGTTCTCAGCCATTATTAAATATGTTAGTGTTTTTATACTTCACTTAAACTTGTTATTAATATTAAATTGATTTTTATGAATTTTAAACAGAATGAAACACTTCCTTTTCGACACGACCTACGCTTCTCCGCCGCGCGACGGAGAGCGGGAGCGGCAACGACCGTGGTGGTCGGCGGATGTAATTTGACTCAGCGATACAACCTTCGTTTGGGGTGAGTTTGTGGTGTGGTGGTAGATATCCTCTCCACTAAGGATATGTATTTACTTACCACCAGAGAAACGTAAAGTCTCTCTTGGTGAAATAGAAAACCAGATCTCGTAATGGAGATCATGGTGGTATGTGTGTGATCGTTCAGGGCTGTGTTGTTTACCCATACGCGAAGGCAATGGCAAAAGAAAGCAGGCAGGCGACAAGGACAAAGGGATCGAGAAGATCGTTGTCTATGAAGTGCATCGCGTCTAAATAAATAGACGACGATGGTTCGAAGAAATGTGGTAAGAGAAAAGATGAGACGAGGGTATCATAAAATTCTTAGATGAGTGATGCCCTTGTGTAAATATACGAATAGACATTGGGCAAGGTGCTAATGGGTTGGTGGACGAAACAAATCCCTTGCTTGCATTTGTATATGCAGGGAAATTCGTTTGTGGGAAACGGATTCTATATTTGCATTGTTTATGCTTTGAATTCAATCCGGCGGCTATGCGCAAACTCGATGCTTGTTTGGAGATTCAAACAAAGGAGCAATTCTGGGTAAAGTGCTTGCAGCTGTATCGATAGTTGCAAGTCACTGCAAGGCAGACTAGATGGTTATACAATGACGGTTTGTATATACCATCTGTTTCAATGGTACATGGCACCTATGGCGACGCAAGTGTTGAACTCTAGTGTGAAAATCTACACTAATTGGAAATTCGGTTTTTGGTCGCTTATGCAGAGACGCATTGATACATGTATGAATGCCCTTGTAGGAAAAATTCTTTGCAGGCATTTCCAGGTAATGCATTGAAAGCATTAATTATTCTTGGGAAGGAAATGTTTTTGCTGCGGGGAGATTGCGGTTCAGGTGTGGGAAGGTTGGAATTTGCCTGGCAACCGAAGGTACCGAATAGGTTTTGGTTTTATGCACCTGTATAATGGAAAGAATTCTTGTAGGGAATTTGTATGGGACGAGATGCATGAAAAGGTAGAAATTATTTAACAGGGACCCTTAGAATAAATAATTTGATAACCCAAATGCTTAAAGCACTTAAGGTGTTAATGCGGTTGCATTCGCGAAAAATTATGCCGATTGGGATGTAGTTATGGGGTTTCTTCAGGTAAGTAACAGTGGGGTTTGGCGGAACCGCCACAATACGTTGCGACTATGTTCTAACGACGGAATTGATCGACTCACAGCTGGGTCCCCAATAAGCTTCACTGCTCGTTTTTGCATCCTATCGAACACGTGTAGTGCAGTTTTGGATGCGCCTGGCCAGATATGGGATTTGAACTCCATTTTGAGACGATACGCCTTGCAAATGGTGTGCAGCTTGGATGGAGTGAAGTATCTTTTGCATCTCTTAAAGAACCCCATTCGTTTGGTCGCACTTTTCGCAGCTTCAAATATGTGGTCGCTGCAATTAAGAATCGAATTAATTCGAGTGCCGAGGATTGATAGTTCATTGGCTTCGTCGATGCATGTGCTGTTCACCAACAGTATATTCACTTTGGGATTCGCTCTTGAACACAAGAGACAGCACTGAGTTTATAAGGCATTGAATTGTACTCGGTTAGATAATCCCCATTAATATATCTTTTTGGGGTGGGAACTCAAAGCATATGGTTGGTAATGACATTCGATAAGTAATGACATTCGAAAATTTTGGTCGCGAATGTTCATATGAGCATGGGGAACTCAATGGGCTATCATCAGCAAACGAGTGAATTGGGTTGTGGGTTATGGAGAAGAGTTCATTTATAAAGATGAAGAAGAGAATGGGTGAGACTGCAGAACCTTGGGGAATACCTGCATTCATTTGATAGGAGGCAGATTTGACACCATCAAGAAAGATAGTCTCTTATCCATTGGATCATGGAATTATCCACTCCATATGAATGCAATTTTGATAAAAGAGTTGGATGCCAAACTCTGTCGAAGGCTTTTGAAATATTCAATCCTCCACTTTTCGGTAAAGTATGTCATCAAATCTCCTGTGGACCTGTTGCTATGAAGGCCATATCGGTGGTCATTGAAGAGTTCATTTGATTCCAGATATTTTGAAAGTTGACGGTTGATAAGTGATTCTGTGGGATAAATCTTCGTCTTTGTGCCGGCTTTGGCACGGGTTCTACGAAGATTTCCAACATCACTACAAGATCCGCCGAAATGTGGTTATACTTTGGCTACTGTCTCTGAAAGTCTTCCCGTTCGTCTATAACAAAAACACCGTAGGTTCATCTTATTTATTACTTTATTGATTTAATGTATTAAATACTATATAAACTAAACTGACGAGAAAGGTAACTTAATTAATTTTAGGTGCACTGCTTTTTTAGAATCTAAATGGTTTAACACGGCAAAGAGTTCACGATTACCGGTTGGGTGTACACAGTGTTCAAATAACAAAATGATTTAATTTTAACGATTTAACGGACGCTCGTCCACCGAAGGTTGTTGATTTCAGACTTGACTCGACTTTACGTTTTACGTGGAGGGCACAACTTGCCTCCACGGAATCTATGATGAGATTGAAGAATGCTTTCGAAACGACAGAATACCAAATTTCATCCATCGTTTCGGTGACCAATAGGGCATGATCTTCCATACATTGGTCACGGTGAGGATGTGCACGCACACAGATGTGGTTACTTCGCACTCTCACGCTGTAGGCCCATGAGCATGCGAACCATGGATACACAAATTCAACCTAGGGGAAAATCGATAGAAGTGGTTGCAGCTGGTGCAAACCACCATAAGAAGATATTTGGGGTGTTTACACGACCAGCAACTGCGTACAGCATTTACGCTGATCGTGCACATATCGGCGGCGTCTCGCAAGGGTCGAACTCTCGTGTGTGTATTTACTTAGCGACAATTCGATTTCCTTCGGCAGCCAGCAGTGAGTTATTGTGTATTGTCGATCGGTTTAGCGACCGATGTGCTTGCAGCAAAAAGGTAAAGAAAGAATATCTCCTTCATGTGTGCGGCGGAATTTGATAGGAGATATGAGCACCGACATGATTTGAGTTTATATCGGTCGCTTGGTGTTGCAACCGAATTGCCCATCAGGCACATGATGCGTTTCATGCGATCATGCCCTTGCGAAAAATGTCTGTTGATATGACTTGTCATGCACGTGTGTGGAAAAATACTTTCTTATTTATGTGCATGGACAAGTTCGGGGATTTTAGTCGGCTACGTGATGTCGTAACCGAATTGCATTTCAGGAACATGCTGCGCTGTGTGCAAGCATGCCCCTGGGGGAAATGTCTATAGATGCTAATGCAATGGCATTCGCGACTGGTAATTGTTTTAGGAAAGGTAAGTAATGTTTTCCAGGGTTTATGTGTTTTAGGTGGAAGTTTTTGAATAGCAGGGTGAGTAATGGCGTTCAAATGTAACAGCCATAATACTTGTTTTTATGGGTTTTTGGATCATTAATGGAAAGCTAAGCAGTGGCGTTTGTTGGAAACGCCACAATTCTATATCGTTTGCGACGATAGTGAAGAGCGTGTGGTTCGAACCGACACTATCACGGTTAGAATCTCTAAAAGATAGAACCAAATCTCAACACATCAGGCCACTGCCGCGTGTACGAATTCCATTTCTAAACTCAAGTACACTCAACTGATGTGGAATTGTTATGTTATCGCTATGGTATACGGCTGATGCTTTTTCTTATTCGAATTACCTTCGGTGTTCTTAACTACTTGCTTGTGTATTGGCGTGTGTATCTGTTAGAAACGCCATTCATCATCAGGTGTGGAACCCATGATCCACTTTTCTTTGTGTAAGTTGTATGTTGTGTCTTCGCTGCATTGAAGTCGACGAGATTGACCCTTTCCCACTGCAGGACCCTATCTAGATCCTGATTCAGAGAGTCAATCTGTCTACATCTCAGCTGATGCGCCGCAGATGCAACAATCGGCCGAACACTCGAAGAGGAGGAAACAAGCATACTATCATCCGCAAAACTGAACACTTTGTTATCCGTTGTCTCCAACAAATCATTTATGTGAAGCAAAAACGAGGTTGGAGCCAAAATAGAATCCTGGGGCACCCCCAAATTAACAGGATACAGATCCGAACACTCGGCGTCCACAACAACCCGGATCGATCGATTCTCAAGGAAGCCCTTCGCCCAATCGCAAAGCTGTTGGGAAAGTCCATATGAACGGAGTTTGCTAAGCAATGCCTCGGTCAAAAGCCTTGGAGATATCCAATGCGACCGCCCTTGACTCACTATGCTGTTCAATCGCAGATGTCCATATATCGGTTTTAAGGGTCAAAAGGTCTCCCGTGGACCGCCTACCACGGAATCCGTATTGACGATCATTCAGAAGTCTGTTGCACTCCAAATACTTAACTAACTCTGTATTGATGACTTTTTCCATTAGATAAAATAGACAGTAATGCTATCGGACGGTAATGTTGTGGGAGACACTTTTTTCCTGTCTTTGGGATTGGCCGAACTCGAGCGATATTCCAGCAGGCAGGAAAGGTCCTCCGTTCATAAGATAAGCGGAAAAGCCTGCCAAGAACCGGCGATAGTTCTGGAGCACAGTTCTTAAGGACTATTGCTGGTATTCCGTCCGGGCCGGTTGCCTTCCTACAATCCAGTTCACGTATAACGCGTTGAATAGTGCGCGGACGAAATCTCACATCCCGCATCGAAGACCGCACCGACGAGATTACAGGTGGCTCCAAAAGGCTGGGATCGAGGTTTGAATTCGCGGAAAATAAATTCGCGAACACATTAGTTTTATCCTTTGAATTCGTGACTAACGTTCCGCTGTCTGTCACCAACGTAGGGAAGGAGGAGGATGCGAAGTTACTGCTGACAGCTTTTTCCATTGACCAGAAGGAGCGCGAACCAGTTGGGCACCGAAGGAGCTTATTGATCACCCTGTCGATGAGAGCTTTCTTCGCGGTATCAATCGCCTGTTTGCACGCGTTTCTGATTTTAACAAAATTCGTTCTGTTAACATCGGTGGGGTTGGAGCGCCATTGCTTAAAAGCTCTATTTTTTGCCGCTGTAATCTGGGTGGTTGATCTGTATCCAGTCGACGGTAAAGACAACAAAGAAATTTAACGGAATTCCTCAGCACGACCCTCAACCATATGATGTCCATATTTTTGGGTTCCAACGCCTCCATCCTCTGGCAAGCCAGATTGGACCGCGCGAAGACGCAGACTCCGCCCTTAAAACGGAATCTCGATTGTAAGTCGTATCCTGAGCAATGAAGATATGTCGAATCAGTTGACGAATCGACCTGGGTCTCAGTTAGGGCAAGGATATCAGGTTTCGTTGTTTGCAAATATTGGTGGACGGCGTTTACATTCGTATTGGTGAAACCGATGCCCCTGATGTTACAAAATGCCGTCACCAGTCGAACGTGGGCAGAGCCTCGAGAGCGACCCCGGTTATGCGATGACGAACATCTTAAAGTTCGGTTATTTATCATGATATCTGCATGATGTTCCTCCTGACATAGTCCCCCCTCCTCTCCGGAGATCCGAATGGGGGACTAGTTTACCTCCGGAATTCTTTATATCAGAAGGTACCATCATGACTTATCTCCGTGTCAGTCCGGGCCATCAGCCACACATCCCAAACACCTTCGAAGATTTCTCTCGGCGATATCGCGGAATGTACAGCGTGATGGGGTGGTATCTCACCTTGGGACCGACTACCACCTAATCAACCTTTTCTCGAACCGGTCCATCAGCCAAGCTCCGAAATATGGGCAGAGATTTCTCCCGAGCATTTCACGGAGCCTAAAGCTTGATGGGGTGGTATTTCACCGGGCGACAGGGCTTTGGGACCCCGGCTACCACTCGGCCGTTAGTCTTCTCTTACGACAAGCCGGCCTAGCTGTGAGTATATTCTAACCAGGGCTGGTGATGATTAGGCGAAGATCCCTCTTTTGACACCTTTGTTAATAACTTTATTTCACCCCCCTTTGCACACCACACACACTTTAAATAAAACACGGTTTGAAGTTGATTCCATTCTGGAATCAAAATCTAAACCACCGATTAATTTAATGCTCTTTCTTTTTGTTATTTTATTTTTTATGTGAACGAAGATAATTTCTACTGCGGACCATTATCTCCAATGACCGCCTCCGTCAAGTCTCGAAAACCAACTCCACTCGCGGACGACCGTCTCGGTCAACAATTGAATATCATCTCCTTTAACGAAGACTTTTTTCTTCCATCCTGCAGATCGAAGGATATGTCCTTTTTTCTGCTTGGCCCTTTTGCCAGTCGCATTTCCTTTCTTTATCTTCGGCTTGGGATCAAAAGAAGAAACACAAAGGAAAAATCAACAGAGGATCGTGCTAATGCACATTTATGATCCTCTATGTTGTTAGGCGCCAAAACGAACGTGCGATTCTATTTATGGCGTAGGTTATTTGTTCTAGGCGAATGGACAAGGATGTCTTTTGTGGGAAATGGTTTGCGTAAACAAGCCTTTAAAGGATAATAAAATTGCAGACGTGCAATTTATGATTCTCAACAACTTTACTTGAAAGTTGGTCATTTGGTCCACAGATTTGGGTCCAGGGGATTCTGCGTGTTGAACATATGTGTACGCAGCTCGTACAGCACAATTTTTAAATTTCGTTGAATAGAACTAACAAAAAAACCGACGCGACTTGACTTGTGTTTGTGAAACCAAAAAAACAGATGAAAAGAAAAACAAAGTAAACTTCTTAAATTCAAATTATATATTTAATTTGTTTTATCCGCTAACACGAACTAATGCACACACGGGTTTTTAATTTAAAAAAACTGTCCTAGCAGCAGCGAAAGAAAACGTCTCCAGATGAACCGAAAAAATTACGATTCTAATTGTTCAGATGAACTGGATAATTTTTGTGTTATTTTAGTCTTAGTCCAGTAGCGGTTTTTTTCCTTAGTTAAATCGCCACCGAGGTTAATGGCCAGGGACCAGTTTTCCCTCCAATGCACTGAAGAGAGGATTATTCAGTTTGCAACGCTTCCCATTGAAGGTTATTCACGTCACGTTGCCTAAGAACAGACTTCGAAGTCTAGTGACATGACCTTACGACTGCAATTCTGCCAATGGTCGTTTTCCTTTCGCTGCATAAGCTTAGGCGCTTAGTGCAAATGTTTCATCGTTAGCGGCAGTCAAATGCGTTGGATAGATTTTGAATATAAACCTACAACATTTCAGCTGTGGTTGTTTGCTCATGTTGCTGTACTGCAACAATATGGTTCGTTTTTCATGTCTTGGGTTCGAGTTAAATTCAATATGGACAAATTGAACGGAAATCTTCCTTCACTAGCGCCTTTCATTATTTTCGACGGGAATCTTTCAAGTTAAGTTAAGAAGGCAATGCAAATTATTACCGCACCGACTTACGACTATACTTTCGGCCTGCTTCACATCGACTTCCTGGAGCCCGACTCGGGGTGATACAAGGGGGATGAGTGTTCGACCGTGGTTGTGACTCGAGGGGGGGGGGGGGGGGTGCTCTAGCGACTCTAGCGTGTGTGCACGCAGCGGTGATTGTAAAGCGACTGACTAGAAAAGGGCAAGAACCCATTCGTGATGTCGTGGCAGTGGGGTCATCGCTAAGTAAACTCACTGCCACTTACTAGGAATGTGAAGAAGGATTGCTATGCGTACATAGAGAATTGTTTCGGGGAACTTTCTGCCGTACAGGCTGAATTCGATTCCTCTGTTGCTATGTATACGGAGAAATTGGTTTTGTGGGCATAACCAAGCATGGGCATGAGTTGTCAGTTAGACAAAGGAACATGGGTCTTGGTCATTTCGACGGTTATTTCGCGGAAATGCAACGCATCGTGCTGGTGACTTACCAGTAAGGAGAATTGGTATTATTTCAGATGGTTTAGGTAGGATGGAATTTGAAAATGCTTTTTATTACAGATTGGGAAATGGATTCTTTGCAAGTTTGGGGGTGTATGCGATTGCAGATTTGGGAATGGGTGCTGTTGCAGATGGGAAGTGTGTTCTTTGCATGTTTGCGAATGTGTGCTATTGCAAAACACTACAAAAGATTATATAGCCTGAGGGACGCAATCGATCGGATCGTACGGATCACGAGGGAGAAGCGTACGTGCCCTCATCGGCGGTAAGACTTTAGATGCAAAATTTTCGCCGCGCAATAACAACAGAATTATTGGTTTTGTAAAACTTGTTCGCATATCCCAGAGGGTTAATTTCAGGATTAAGTTTATTACAAAACCAGCACAAAATTACAGATATGCCAGATGAATAATGGCATCTATGCCACTACCTGTTTAATGTCACGGAGTTTTGGGCCCATTTTAATTTGTCTTTTGAATTCTTATTATGTCCATTCTTTGTCAACGTGACGAGTGTTGGTCGACATTGTGTGGTTGGAAAAGAATTAGGACCCCAAAAGTTTCTGGGCGTTCGCGATTATGAAAAATCTATAATGCTCCTGTGGGGTACGAGTAGATGTGCCATACACGGGCATGCGGTTCACTCGAAACCCCATCAAGTTGTTCCGACGAAAAATTGTCACCAAAAGGAAGCACCGAAAGGAAAGATAAGAAATGAAATTCACTGTTGTGTAGTTTAATTGTTTTCATCATCATCATCATCGGCACTACAACCGGGAACCGGTCTTGGCCTTATTTAGAAGTCCTGAGGCTTGTTAAATTTTTCCATAATGATTTGTTTTTTCCAGGCAAGGTCATTAGTCTTGCGCCATTTAATTGTTTTAGTATTTCTTTTAATTGTTTTTAACTTTGTGCCACAGACCCATCAGTTTGGGATGGAGAATTGTCTCCTGTAAACTCTTCTTGAAATACATCTCTAATTATACACTTGTAACTTTTTTGTAGTTCAGCAACAATACGATTTTTCAGCCCAGAATATTTTTCTCGTTGCTGTATAAGCAACGAATTTAAATAGCACATTTCGCGTTTCGATTTAGCAAGTGCGCTACGAAGTTCTTGATTATTAAGTATTAACTCACGATTGATTTCACGGTACGTCTCCATTCGTAAATAATGTTTTAATTGTTAACCAGATTTTCTCCAAAACTTGCGGCTCGAGCGTGTGCACCAGCGTGCACACGCTGCGGTAGTTGAATAACGACTCACTGAAAAAGGGATGAAGATGGGTAATTTAATTTTTGCACACAGGACAACCAATAGAGATCATACTTCTGCTCTCTCATTGCCACGCCCGTCGATGTGTGGTGATTACATTGGTTAATTCGATAGTCGAAGAACATGGGAGAATGAGAGAACAGAAACACAAAGTACTATGATCTCGGGGTGGGTTTGGTTGTGTGTGCATGAATCAATGCAGCTCTAAGACTAGCTCACTAACCCAATTCGGTGAATGTGGTAACATCAGCGTGTATTTACCAGTAGGGAGACAGAATTATGGAGGAGAGGAAAATTAATCTGGTGCTATTCACCTGCGAAAAGAGAACATTGATCCCCAGCGAATGGAGTGTCTGGAGAAAGTGAATAGGACACCGATTTGGCTAGGGAAATGTGATCATGGGAACTAATGTGATTATGCAACCGCGTCGTTTGATCAGACTATGCCGTCTCTAACCAACATGATGTGATTTCCGGTGGAAATCTCATGGGTTACCGCAATGGGGTTGCGGTATGGGGAAAAGATAGCTAAACTCAATTATGCATTATCTGCATAGGATAATGAGTTTAGCTATGCGTCCTTTTAGAGAACAATGATTCTCAGGTGAATAATCGAACGGTGAGATAGGGGTTGGTATGACGCGCTGAAAGCGGTCGAAATAAGGCGGAAATTGTGGGTTGGTTCTCCATGTGGTATAGAGAACCCCCACACTCCTTTTCTCTTGTCATATTTGTTTCCAAATATCTGAAAACTTGTTTTGATGCCTTGAATATGAAGGATAAATGAAAATGAAAAATTTCAGTAAGATTCAATTTGAAGGCTAAAACCTGTTAGTATACTGTCCATATTCTAAGTACTGGGTGTACTAGGTTATACGTATAAACCAATTTATTTAGAACAAAGTTGTATCTAATGAAATATCTCCATAAAGGGAAAGTGTGCATTTTCGGGGCTCAGGAGATCAATCAGAAAACATACAGTGCCTGCCAGTCCTTCATATAAGCTGTATGGATTGTCAGGAATGCGAGCTTTTTGCCTAAAATCAGGTAGAGTCAGAATTTCCATAAATTTCACAGCCCGATATAGATGCATCGAGTCTCCAGTTATTCGGTACAGTACTAAAAACGCATATCCATTTCCAGCGACTCCATGGCAAATGCCCGGACCCTTAGTCAGAACACCTTGTTCCCAAGTTAAATCCGCTGCTTTGCGAGCTGCATTTATATAAACCTCCTCTCTAAAGATCAAATAGGCTTTACACAACAAATATATAGCTCCAGGACCTCCGTGACACCACTGAACTATCCGTTTTGGCTGATGACGTTGCAAATCTTCAAGACCTATCGGAAAATTACCCCAACTATCTTGCAGTTGCACAAATAAGTCAACACAGCGTTTGATATCTGCTACATAATCATAGGGAAGAAGATTCTTGTTCCGTGAAAACCAGGGGCTGTCGAGCAACATGTGCAAAATACCACTGAGGCCATGTGCTGCGCCAAGGTATTCACTGTCAAAACATTGGTACATAAGTGGCATTATGGATCCCTTTTGCCTTGAATACTGTCGGCCTCTTTCCACTATTACATTACATATTGATATAATTTCATTATCCGAGATAAGACTTGAACGGGTGACATCATTCAACCAATAGCATCCACTTAAGTATCCCGCGCGTCCATACAAAATCTCGTCATATTCGGTTTCTGTTCTCGAAGATTTCAAGGCGGCCGGTATTCCCTGCCGGAACTCCTGTAGATCAGTCGACAGTTCTTCATTTACGTGCAGGTCATAGTTTATAACAGTTGATACAGCGTAAACTCCGGCTCTCCCTAGTATGAAATTATATCGATCTTTCGGCCGATTACCTTCTCTTTCTGTAAGTCTTTTGGCATGATATATATAAGTACGAGCGTACTGCAGAGCGGGAAACATGTGTTTGGTGTAGTCAGATCGGGACAAACGCCACAACATGTAAGCAATGCCTACAAAAAAAAAAAGAGAATTAATAAGAATACACTGTGGGGGGTCTGTTAACATTTTATTTGTTTACCTGAGTTTCCAACGTACAAATTACTTGACGCATCATGATAACCGGATCCAGGCCATGTGTGATTTCGAATTGTTTCCACATACTCAACAATCAGTGTTTTAATCTGCTTTTCATCGATGTTGACACGAGTGGTTGGTTGGTAATCAGGATACGGATTATCAAAGTATCTTTTTTCCATGACAAATTCTAAATAGGAACTTCATGCAGACAAATTCTTCCAGTTTTTAATTTTTACATTCTGTGCTTTCGTTTTTCTGTTTGTTTTTAAAATATGTTGAAAACTATAATTTACGAACAATTTTTAAGCATGTGATAGCGAAAAGTAACAACAAAAAACAGTTATTTCTCATAACATTTATTTGTCGTGGTTTTAAATATCGTTGGCTACTCTGTTTTTATTTGAATAGTTATTTTTGAACGGCTGTAAGTGCGTAATGGTGCGTAATGAAGGCGTTGGTAGAAAAATATGATTATTTCCGAGTACATTGCATTATTAAAGTTGTGGAAGAATTGTGGAAGGTCCTTATCGCATCTTCGGCCACACAGGGAGCGCCACTTGTGTGTATGTGATTGTATTAGCACCTAAGCAGTGATTGGGGATAGAATAAAAAAGTCTAGGAAAATTAGTAAAAATGCAGGGAAGTTTAACTGTGTTCGCGGTTTTTTTCGCGTGTTTTTAGAAAATACACAAACGTATCAAGCGCTGGCAACGCGTTAGATGCGCCATGTAGTCCCTTACAGGAGTGCAACATGGGTTTTGGGATCTGGTGTACTATACAAACAATCATTATCATGTCGATTTTGAGACGAACCTAATCCCTTCGATTCATGAGACAATACTCAAGCACCAAGTGCAGTCTATTTATGAATGGATCATAATGCTTGAGACAACCGAATCAACAGTTAGAATGATTAGTTGACATCCGATGGTGATAACGGGTGAGGATTACGCGGGGGGGGGGGGGGGGGTTATAGGGAGACGGACTTTAAGTTTAGTTTTAGTTTTAGTGGGGGTGGCCACCCAATTCATTTGGCCTAATACAAGTAATATAAATACCTACAAACTAAAATTTAGTTTAGTGCGGCTACCACTCCATTTATTGGCTTAATTCAAGCAATATAACTACTTATAAGCTAAAGTATATATAACCTTACAAACTAAAGGATGTAAAACTAACTTAACTAGGCTTAACCCAATGTGAATAGGTCATACTATGAAGGCAAGTGCATGGGTGGAGTGTGGGATCAGGTTAGAGAGGGAAGTGTAGAAGCGCCCATTAAGATTGGCGGCGAGAATGGTTTAGGGGGCGGTGCTGGAAAGTGATCGAAGGTCGAAGTCGAACAAGGTGGATATGAAGTTGACATTTCTAACCGTCCGCGAGGGGGGTATGTAGGGGTTGGTGGTAGGTGTTCCAGAATACGGGCACCGTTTCACTTTCTTCCCCAACGTAGTCACGACGAAGGCAAATGTTCACAAGGGGGGTCCAAGCGGGAATGAAAACACTTGTTTGGTTTGTCAATGTTCTTCTATACGTTCCTTTTCGGTTTTTTTATTCGTTAATTTCTCATGTATTCCCATTCACATTCTTCAACTTACATATATGTCTAAGTTAAGATCTAACACCCACAGTAATACATTCCAATAATCAGATAACGAAATAAAATATTGAATCCGCTGTAGTTCTATTACCAAAACAGTTTCCGCTTGTGTTTTAATTATGAACCGATGTTATTCTATTAGGGGGCTCAAACGGGCGGATTGGTTCGCTCTTACTCCGGATAACTTAAAATCACACCTGCTAGTTTGTTAAAGTTCTACTTGGTTTGGATGACTGCTTCGATTTCGATACCAAGTTTCACATTCCGCGTGTAGCTCGCGGGTTCGGTGGGCTTTGACGGTGTTACGGCCACACCCACCCATCCCATAATACTAGTCTCCACCACTAACGGCGATACACGCCAAAAACATCCACTTAAAGGATATGACATTTAGCTAAATCAAAGCATTACCCTATACACCTCGTCCCGCATAAATTGATAGCAAGCAAATCAAGCTAAAACGTGCAATTTGCGCTAATCAATTAAATGCCAAGTTAATTGAGCTGAACGCTAAATTTACTCACATAAAAGCTGAAAGATAATCATTGAACCAAGGATTCACCCAACAAAAACTCCTAAAAGGCAAATGTGCGGACCAGATGCCGTCGTCCAGTTTTCGTTCTAACCAAATTAAGTTAGAACAAACGAAAAGGCAATAAAGCAAAATAAACATGCGCCTCGGCACCATTGATCCTCCTTCATGAGTTTCCCACGGGAAAAATTCATTAGGCAAAAGAAAAACAATAGGCGAAATAAACGCGCTATTGATTTTTCTTTGAGTTTAACACAAAAAAAAGGGGACCAGGCAAGAAGGAAAGATCCTTTGATCTCGTGAAAGAAACCAGGTTTCACACCTAGGAAAAAGTACAATGGAAAACGAACAATGATAGTGGGATGAGAGTTGTTGTTCGGGCCATTGTTGAAGACGAGGCTGGTTTTGGGATCAAGTCCAAAAAAGTACAATAGAGTTTTGTTTTGGGTCAAGTCCAGAACGGACGTAAGTTTGGTTTCGAGAGTTGGTTTCTGAAAGTTGACCCAGACGGACGTCCCCGATTCGAGTCGTTTGCCTAAGGCGGTCGCGTGTTTGTTTTCGGAGTTAGTGTGTTGGTCAACCGGCTAGTGAGATAAAAAGTATTTATAAAATATAGTCCGGAAATTAAGTACAATGTGGTGAACTGAAAAGTTTTTAAATAGAGTATTGAAGATAAGTTTAATTAAAAAAATAACTATAACATTAACAATTACGCTTTAAATAAAAGTTTGAAATAAAGAAACAGTGTTTTACTTAAAGGGTGTGTGGTGTTTAAAGCAAGTGAATAAAAATTACATAACAACGGTATAGTCCACCTTAAGAGGACGGTATATTTCCAAGCGTGCGACACTAAGCCGTATTAATAATTGTCTTCGCCACAGTCGCACCTAAATCAACGGTTGTGTTTTCCGAGTTTGTCCCGAAGTTCGGTCCACGACTGTAAGGGTCCTCGACTTGAAGGAAAAACACGCGCGTCAACCCTCGCCCGCTTGATGGTGCGCGGCTAGCGATTATATACCGACTTTACTCGAACGCCCGACGTGGCGTGTGCGCCCTCCAATGGCTGGCGAGAGACTCCTCGGTGTGCAACGCGGCGTGGCCAACCGCGATGGCGGTGGAACGACGCTGGGGCGTGTGTGCATTAAGAATCATAGACGGAAAACATGATGCCATCGATAAAAGTAATTATTCGTTATAGTAAGGGGTCTTATTTCAACAATTAAAAAAATATGCTGACGCATTTATTGTTACCTACGTGGTTTCCGTATCCTTGCGTTGGAGGTTATTCAAAAACACGATTCACATCTTCGGGTAATAATAATACTTTTTACGACTGAAGATTGAGACATTTTTGTCACTGAAAACAAGCATCCGGTTTAAATTGTCGACGAAGGTGGTCCTGTTAATAATTAAATTATAAAATAGTGTCGAGATTAAACGGTCAGCATAGACTGTCGCAATTTTAAATATTTAATGATAGAATAGAAAGACGGAATCGGAGACAGGTGTTCGAAGTTCGCGACAATACCTTGTCGTGTCGAGCTTGGCGATTGAGGGTAATTGTGTTACAATTTATTTGTACTTCTAAAGTTTTATTTACACTATTTTCAAAGTGTTCCTTGTGTGAATGTTTGAGTGCAAAACAAGTAATTCTCGACATCATTAATCTAATCCAAACTCGTACCTTTTCCATCCACTGTACTAAGCAAAAGTGGAAGCAAGTGTTTAATTTTACAATGAACAATCAATATAAACAAATTGAGCATTTTGTTTATGATAGCGTATGCGGCTACGAGGATTGCCTTTTATATTTCGGGATTAGAGAACAAAAACAAATATTGATCATCGAAAATCACTTTATTGTTTTTCAATATAAAATATTCCCCATGAAGATCTATACACTTTTGCATGCGTTTGAACCAATTGTCGAAGCACTTTTGCCACTCTGATTGAGGTATCTCCAACACATGCATTCTGAATGCAGCAACCGCTTCTTCAGGTGTCGAAAAACGTTGACCTCTCAGTTTGTTTTTTACGTACGGGAATAAAAAGAAGTCATTCGGTGCCAAGTCAGGACTATACGGTGGATGACCCATCTAATCGATGTTTTGGGTGCTCAAAAATGCAGTTGTCGCAGCCGATGTGTGAGAGCTCGCATTGTCGTGGTGAAGAGTGATCCGTCTTCGGCGGTTGGTTTTCCTGATTTCTTGGAAAACAACTGGCAAACAAATGGTTGTGTACCACTCGGAATTGATTGTTCTGCGTTGTTCTAGTGGCACGGTTGCGACATGTCCAGTTTTTCCGAAAAAACAGGCGACCATTTGCTTGGAAGTGCTTCGTGCGCGAACAACTTTTGTTGGATTTGGCTCATCTTGAAACACCCAGACAGTCGACTGCTGTTTACTTTCGGGCTCATACGCGTAAATCCACGATTCATCACCTGTCACGATGTCATAGACGTGTTTCGAAGCACCGCGACCGTATTTTTTGAGCATTTCTTTCGACCAATTGACACGAGCCTTTTTTTGGGCGATTAACAAATTGTGTGGGATCCAACGCGAACAGATTTTTTGACAGTCAAATGTTTATGCAATATTGAATGAATTAGCCTTATTTAACAAATCTCTCCACCGGTCCCGATTTCGAGCCGATGTCATCCAGTTTGGCACTCCGAGGCTCTGGGCGTCCTGGTCTACGCCGTCCCTCCATCGCAGACAAGGTCTGCCGCGCTGTCTCCTTCCATACATCCTGCCACAAAGGACTTTTCGGGCAGGCTCCTCTTCGCTCATTCGATCTAGATGTCCCGCCCACCGGAGTCTACCGAGTTTGATTTTTCTTACAACATTAGCTTCAAGGTAGATTGCGTACAACTCATGGTTGTAGCGTCTCCGGAATCGTCCTCCCTCACATACGGGGCCAAAAATTCTACTTAAGACCTTCCTCCCGAACGCGGCTAAGAGTTCAGAGTGCCTTTTATTGAGCACCCAGGTCTCGGATCCATACATGAGTACTGGTAAGACCATGGTCTTGTACAGTACTAGCTTGGATGTTCTGGATAAATTTCGGGATTTAAAGAGCCTTGATAGACCATAGTAGGCTTTGTTGGATTTGATCAGCCGTTCGCGTATTTCTTCTTCCATATTGTTATCGGCTGATACTATTGACCCAAGATAGTTAAAGAATTGCACTACTTCAAATTCGGGCTCCACTACTCTGATAGTTTGACCAACGTTAGGTCTTCTCTTCGCAGAAGTTGTTACCATGTACTTAGTTTTCCCCCCATTAATGTGCAGTCCCAGTTTTTGTGTCGCCTGCTCGATCTGGGTGAAGGAGTCCTGTACAGCCGATTCGGTTCTACCGATGATGTCGATGTCATCTGCGTAGGCAAGTATCTGGCTGGACTTGGTGATAATAGTCCCTCTAGTTGTGACGCCAAAGTCACGGATTGCTTTCTCTAACGCCAGGTTGAAGAGGAGGCAGACCAGACCGTCTGAGTCCATTAAAGATGTTTATTGGTTTGGACAGCAATCCAGCTATTTTTACTTGACTAGTTACGTTGGTCATGGTCAACCTACAAAGTCGTATCAATTTGTTTAGAATACCGAACTCTCTCATGGCATTATACACTTCTACCCTGGCTGCTATATAATGTCATGAGAGGCATTATATAGTTCTACCCTGGCTATGCTGTCGTAGGCGGCCTTAAAGTCTAAAAATATATGATATAATGGGATATTAAATTCCAGACATTTTTCCATCGCCTGCCTAAAGGTGAATATCTGATCAATCGCTGATTTGCGTGGGATGAAGCCACATTGATATTGACCAATGATGGCTTTAGCGTATGGGGCTATCCGATCTTGTAGGACAGTGGACAGTATCTTATAGAGGGCACTCAGCAATGTTATACCTCTATAGTTGCTGCACAGTGTGATATCTCCCTTCTTATGTATGGGGCAAATTATACCACGATTCCAATCTTCCGGCATCTCCTCTTGCTCCCATACATGTACCACGATCTCGTGAATTGCGTGATGTAACGCTGTCCCCCCTTGTTTGATCAGCTCAGCTGGTATGCCATCAGCTCCAGGGGCTTTATTTGATTTTATCTGTCTAATGGCTTTTAATGTTTCCTCAATGCTTGGTGGCGGCAGCATTTGATTTTGGTCTTGCATTGGTGGAGCCTCCAGTTCTTCTGTGAGCTGACCATTTAGCAATACACTGAAGTGCACTTCCCATCGCTCCAGAATTCCTTCACGATCGGTGATCAGATTACCCTCTTTATCTTTGCAGTAAGTGCAGCGTGCCAGCGGATTATTTGGTGGAACTTCCGCGCCTGGTGCGGACCCCGCTCTCTATTTTTTTCTATTTCACAGACAAGGTTTTTTTCCCAGACACTTTTCTTTTATCTGTGAAGTCTTTTTTCAGATCTTTTGAGCTCTTTGTATTTCTCCTCGCGCACCCGCGTCATATGAGACTGCTGCATTGCCCGGTATGCAGCAGTCTTACGTTCAGTCGCTAATGTGCACTCATCATCAAACCAGTCGCTCCGATCTCTACGACTACTGCCTAAGATGGAATTGGTAGTACTTATGACAGTATTCTTAAGGCGTGTCCATTTCTCTTCTACGCCCGGCAGTCTGGCCCCAAGACTTACTCTCCCTCCGTCGAGCTCTTCGAGGGCGAGTCTTAGCGCATGACCAAAGGTGTTACTGGTATTCTCATTGCGTAAGGTAGCCGTTTTGATTCGAACCTGATCCGCGGATGCAATACGTCACCATAAGGCAATCCGCGCCCGGAAAACTGTACCAACAAGATAGTGATCCGAGTCGACGTTGGCACCTCGGTACGTTCGTACCGTCATCAGGCTCGAGGAGTGGCGGCGATCTATCAACACGTGGTCAAGTTGGTTGCGAGTGGCTCCATCAGGTGATACCCAGGTGTCTTTGTGGATATCTTTGCGCGGAAACCTGGTACTTGCAACGACCACTTCGATGACTCGTAGTCCATTGTCATTAGTGTTATCATGCAAACTATGGAAACCTGTGTAGTACCTGAAAACCGGCTCCCGACCTATTTTCACGTCGCATCTTGGGCAGGCATTAAAGGCCCGTTCGACATTCTCGTAGTATTCTTCCTTTTCGTCGTCAGGGGACACCTCTGTAGGTCCGTGAACGTTTATGAGGCTTTTGTTCTTAAGCTTGCCTCGCACGCGAAGAGTGCATAGCCTTTCGTTTATTGCATTGAAGCCGATGATGGCAGGCTTCACGTTTTGGCTGACTAGAAAGCCTACCCCGAGGTGTTTTGCATGACAGCTGTAATAAATGTCATACTCCTTTCTTTGAATAACACCACTCCCCGTCCATCTTACCTCTTGTAATGCTGTTATGTTAGCCTTATATTCGGACAGGGCATCGGCTAGCTGCTGTGCAGCTCGAGCTCTGTATAGTGAGCGTACGTTCCATGAAAAAATTCTTAAATCGTTTAGCTATTTTCGTTTCCGTGGTCGTCGTCGTGTATCTGGTCCATATCCGAGGCTTGTTAAATCTGCCACAATAATTCGTTTTTACGGGCATGGTTATTAGCCTTGCGCCAACCTTTCTCAGGATGTCGCTGCATGCATTGGTTCACTAGTTGGCGGGTGCCAAAGTAGCTATCCAGGGGTGTCACGTGAAAACTGCATGTCAACTTGGATTGAACAGGGACAAGGATCGTCCTGGCCTTCGCCGGGTTGAAAGCAATCAGTAACTTTGCCCTGTATGTTCGCCCCCACCCCCCCCCCCCCCCCGTCGTTTATTTCAATTTGATTTAATTTGACTGAATTTGGTTGAGTTGAGTTGAATTGAATTTGATAGAATTCAATTTTACTTAAATGCCAGTTTTTGACAATCTTTATAACATCATCATCATCATCTACGGCACTACAACCGGGAGCCGGTCTTGGCCTTATTTAGAAAGTCCTGAGGCTTGTTAAATTTTCCATAATGATTTGTTTTTTCCGGGCAAGGTCATTAGTCTTGCGCCAGAGGCTCCCCGACGGGGAATCGAACCCCGGTCTCCCGCGTGACAGGCGGGTATACTAACCACTATACTATCGAGGAATCTTTATAACACCAGTCTTTAATACAAGAGCGGCCTTCGGTAGTCATTTTTCATATATCACAGCTACTTGCTTGGGCATTGCTTGTCATGATGTACCATCTGTTAATGAGACCACAAAATCAACCTAATCTCAAAATGAAGCAACTGCCTATAAAACGTATGTCTAATATTCAAATACATTTGATCAGCATTCCGGATTCGATGACGCTTCTGATTGACCTCTACTCGTAACATAAAACGCAGAATTAATGGCTCAGTCGTCTAAATTATAATATTACAGTTATAAAAATAGTGTTGGGACGGTTTTCCTTTAATACAGCGCGCAGATAAACAACAAATACCAGTTTTATATTTCTTCTTTTGTTTACATTGTTCGTCAACAGAGCGGCAGTGACTCATTCATTTAAGCCCGTTTAAAAGAGAATATCTATTCATGGGACAAGTCTAATAATTAATAAAGGTAATAAATCATAACCTCGTCTGCAACACTGAGTCAGCTATAATGAGTTCTGGTTGCGCATGATAGTTCGCTAAAGCCGACCGAAGTCAGTCGGCTTACAGATTCGTCTGCTGGAAATTAGATAACACGAAAATACCACATTTAAATCAGCCTCTGGTACCATTACAACAAGTTCGTGTTGATTTAGAATAAAACCTTGTTTGAAAACAATTTGGAGTCAACCTACGAAATGTTTTGCTACGAGTTACTGACATTCTAATGCGAATACTGGCTAAATAAAAAACAAATAATGGATGTCAGACGTAGATACAGTGAAGCTGCCAGATTTCCGCCATTCAGAGGTGTGAGCTAGACATAGATTAAAATTTCAAGGAAGCGCCGAAGTTGGTTTCTTAATCGAGTTTTGCAAATCAGGAAATTGTTGCGTTCTCCAAATAGTAGACTTGCCACCAGAAACGGGAGGCCAAACTATCCAAGCGGTCGTTTTTGTATCGATCATTTAAGATCAAGAAGTTGTCCCCCGACAAACAGAAATAACAAGTTTTTATTTGTTTTGTTTTATATCCACATTTATTTAAGAATTCAATTACATATTTTACTTAAGACTAAATGTTAACTTCTATGTTACAAATATAATTCTTACATTAACTTACTGGCTCTTCGCAAGCACTCTAAATTATATATTATCATTTTTCTTATGCCTTTCGGCGTACAATAACTGTTTTTATAACATGTCACAATAATTGATATGTTGTCTTTTTAAAATTTATTCTATTTTTTCTATATCATGTATTATTTATAAAATGTATAGGGGGCTGACAAGCAAAATAAAAAAAATAATCAAAAATAAAATATCGAAACAAAACGGACAAACATAAACAAGGAATACAAATAAAAATAAAAAAATAAAAAATTAAAGTTAAATTAAAGTTAAATTAAAAACAAAAATTAAAAAAAAAAATAATTGGGAATTGGGGATAGGGGGGGGGGGGGGGGGCGCCTGAGAGGTATACTATGTTTGGGGACGTGTAGTCCTTCCTTCATCACTGATCCACCACCAGTTGGAATGGGTTCGATCTTTTATTGATTTATCTCTTTCACCGATCACCATACTAAAACGCAGGCGTTCTGGAAAATTAGAGATATCGTTATCGTGGAGAATTCGTTTATCCCTGGAACCACGGAAAGCGTGGTAAATAATAGGGCCTCCACGTTTGTCTTGAATAAGTCCTTTTTTATCCAAGAAAGGGAACGCTTCTGGGGGAATGAACCCATTCTGGAGAGTACTCTCCATATACATATCATGGGGATAGAATGCTCCCGAAATGAGATCATTTTCACTGCACATTGCCCTTGTTATGTGACCACGAATAATCTTGATAATGCAGTTATCTATTCTGTTTAGTCCTGATTTGTCATACAGGACTTTATTGGGATAGTATTTCTTATACTGACACTCTGGGGTTCTATACATTCGGAGGCAGGAACGCAAACACTGTCTCTCGAACATCCGACACTTCTCCATGTATAATTGGGATATGTTTTACCATACCGGGCAGCCATAAATATTGGTCGGATGATTGCTGAATATGAAGTTATTTTCACCTTGGGGTCCAGAAGACTACTACGGAAGAAACTCCGTGTCATTGCATATGCGTTTTGAATATTTAAAAGAATTAAACTGTTAATTTAACTTTAATACACTTATACATAAAACAAAACAATATTATAGAATAAATAAAAACAAACAAGCATTTAAAACCAACTATACACCACCTATCTCATAATGTATTGTTTTTTAAATATCGTAAATTATTGTAAATATACAAGTCAAAAACAGCTCTTCAAGCAAACAGTACAAATGAAAAAGCGAAATTCCTGTTCAGATTACACTACCGCCTACATATATAAAACTTTACCACTGTTCATAAATTTAGTTAACAATAAAAATTTGAACTTATTAAATAAAAACATCTGCAAGTAAAAAACTTAGACAAAGAAAAAAGCAACAAATTAATATCACTTGCATGTGAAAAACGCACCACACAATCTTACAAGATAAAAGGGAGAAAGTAGGAATATAATTAACCACGTCTTAGTTTGCTTGCATTGCATTAAAAGGAATATATCTCGATACATAAAAAAATATATCGCCATCAATTCTCAGGCGATCAACTTATCAATGTTCCTAATTAATTGCATGTATTACTTAATCAATGAAAACACAAAACGCAAAGAAATATATACCTAAACGCAGGTCGAAAAAAGGTACATTCATTAATCTAAGAGAACACAGCATCACATTCAATTGTATAAAAAAAGGTTGCTGCCAAATTTCATAGTTTAATGAAATAAATAGAACAAATATTGTAAGCCCCTTCAGGGTATTAAACAGCGCACAACCCTTTCCAGCACGCCCACTGCTCAACTTCCCTCGACTTCTTTTCGACTCGACATTACGCGACCCTTTTTAGACTCCATTTCGACAACATTCAATCTGTCCGCCTCTTCCCAAGATATTGGCGCACAATACCATCACACACACCCGACTTCACTAGACTCTCTTCCACTCCACCCTTTTTCCGCAATTTAAGTTTTTTCAACCGGCTCGTCGCTACACATCAGCTACTACGCGTAGCAAATAATCAGTAGGATGCCCGGTTTGGCCTCACACTCGACTTCGCGACACTACTCGATCACCTTCGACTTATTTTTGGCCTCAGTGGCCTCCTCTCGATTTCATCCAACTTCACTCGACTCCGCTCACCAATGCTCGACCTTACTCAAACCAATTCCAGCAAGCCAGCTCCCCTCGTAACCACAGCTACTACGCGTAGCACCACCACAGCAGGACGCCTGGCTTCACCTCCTTATATAGACTTCAGGTCCTCCCTTCTTAGGTCCCTGGACGTCTCTCAAGCATCTCAGCCACAGCGGTTGGTAAAGCAAACCAATACCACCGGCCTGAGACCCTACCCTAGAACACCATACACAGGTGTCTCTACCTAACCTCCATCCTGGAACACCTCATACAGGTATTCCAGTCATTAGGCCCCTCCAAGGCCCGATATTAGCGGCAACCCGATATGCGGGTCCTCCCTCGATCGGTAAGCCACGCAACTGGAGTGCCCGCCCCCTTTACCTATCCCAGCGGCAAACAATTCGCCATACAAACGTATGGACGAAAGACACCGACTCTGGACTCGGTCTCCTTAATCTTATTCACTGACACTTCGTAGCACGATGTCAGTTTCTCAGTCTCCTGGCACCTCGTTGTACGATGCCAGCGAGCCCCAATAGGTCCCGTCTCCTGACACTGTCAGCGAGCCCCTATGGGATTTGACCTATTAGATCGGTACAACCTGTTGGCAGATACCGTCAACAACAGGTTAACACCCACAGCGCCTCTATCTGCATTTTCCCGGACAGGCTACTTCGTCACTGCGGACGCGAGCAGATTCCAATAGGTTCCGACTTACTCGGCCGATAACCCTGTTGGTCCAAGTGACCCACAACATGCCAATGGATCACGCCGTACACCCTTGCCCATG
This sequence comes from Microdon myrmicae, assembly GCA_963931805.1. Taxonomy (NCBI): domain Eukaryota; kingdom Metazoa; phylum Arthropoda; class Insecta; order Diptera; family Syrphidae; genus Microdon; species Microdon myrmicae. Next base: position 126,773,227 of record OZ007500.1, on the reverse strand, counting down.
ACGGCATCAAGCGGTAACATCCGCGTCCACCATATTTATCGACACGGGCCCAAACTATAACCAGGAATTTGTCATCACGACAGTTCCTTTAACAATTACAGCGCCTCCCGAAGTAGGTGGGGCCACCTTGTTTTCCAAGCGCTCGGCCCTCCCCCCAGCACCGCGCCACCCATTCGAGCATCCCTTCAGCCCTACCTTTTTTTGTGACTACGTCACTGGGTAGGAGGGGGGGGGGGGCAGTGCCGGTTCCGCCAAACCCCACTGTTACTTACCTGAAGAACCCCCATAACCTAGACCCAGCCTTATAAGTTTCGCTAATGCAATCGCATTAGCACCTTAAATGCTTTCCGCATCTAGGTTATCTAAGGTATAACCTAAAAGTCCCTGTAAAAGAATTCTTACCTTTCATACATCTCTTCGCATACAAATTCCCTACAAGAATTCTTTCCATTATACAGGTGCATAAACCAAAACCTATTCGGTACCTTCGGTTGTCAGGCAAATTCCAACCTTCCCAAGGATAGTTAATATTTTCAATGCATTACCTGGAAATGCCTGCAAAGAATTTTTCCTATATGGGCATTCATACATGTATCAATGCATCTCTGCATTAGCGACCCAGGACCGAATTTCCAATTAATGTAGATATTCACAGTAGAGTTCGATCCTGGGGTCGCCATAGATGTCATGTACAATTGACACAGATGGTATATACAAACCGGCATTGTATAACCATCTAATCTGGTTTGCAATGACTTGCAACTATCGAGACAGCTGCAAGCACTTTACCCAGAAATGCTCCTTTGTTTGAATCTTCAAACAATCACCAACGGCGCGCTTAGCCACCGGATTGGATTCAATAGCATAAACATATGCAAACAAAAGTATCCGATTTTTTCTAGTCGGCAGAGAGACGATATACGATCTCTATTGTATAAATTATCGCAATCCCTTTTAACATCTAATGAGTGGCTGCTATTTAGACAGCTGACCCTGAGCAGTCGTGGTATAAGAATGAGAGAAGCGGGGGTGGTTGTTGTCAATGGTTGAGAGGGTGTGGGTACTAAAGGCATTAAAGGGGTCTGTTGTGAACACAAAACCAAGTTGTCTGCCCAGACGGTTTAGGACATTGGTTACTTGGCAAAGGTTAGAGTCGGTGAGGCTGTCTACAAAGAGACATTCTTTGGTAGTAGTGGAGTTTGAGATGTAGTGGGACTTATTTTACTGACTTACTTAGACTTAGGACTTAGATGGGCGAGGTTAAAATCACCAAAGATTTGTCGTGCGGGCATGAGGGATTGGTAGAGGAATGCGGTCGTCATGAGAACACCAGTATGTATAGCTCCTTTAATTGGGCGAAAAGGTATTTAACCCTACAGGTGATTTGTGAGGTTCGCAGAACCGCCACAAGCAGTTTTCATTTATTTATTTATATCTCTCCTGTTATATGTCGATTGCTGTGGGAAGATGATAGTTGCTTAGAATCTTCTTTCAACATTATCCATCGATCTGCACTGTCGGTGAACAAGAAGAGCCGTTCCCCAACCCTCGTCTTAATCAAATGAAAAGTTGAAATGAAATCAAATTAGATTCTAAAATAAACCGTCATTTTTAAAACGGTCGCGTTTGAAATTATTTAATTCGTGAGTCGTGAGCCAACCATCGAACAAGACGGGCGTTTGAAAACCAAATGTTTAAATAGTCTGTGGGGTAGGAGGTCATTGTGCCGGCGCACGACACGGGGTTCTACCTCGTCTCCACCAGTTCTAAAAGTGTCTGGCGCAGACCGAAAGAAAAACACAAACGAATCTCCTCAAACCAACGTCCACAACAGGAAAAGGGAAAGCCCTGAATGATTTTTGACGTTAACTTCTCTTTATTCGGCCCAATTATTATTCTCTTTAAGCACTGAATTTATATAGTTCAAATATAATAAAACTAAATAAAAACAAAACAACAAATTAAACACCAAATTAACATAAGTTGATTCTCAATTAAAATCCTTAGAATGATCATTTAGAAAGTTAAAAAACTACTCGGAGGTGTTAATTCGCGACTCGACTATATTCACGTCACCGTGCGCGCCGGTGAGCATGAGCGGCATGACCATTGCGGTTAGCGGATGGAATTCGTTTGGGGTGAGTTTTCCCGAGAGAGAAAGTATCTCTCTCGTCGTAAAAACAAGGAAGAAAGACTTGGCAATGTATGTGTATGTGTGAGCGAAGATCACATTGGTTTTTTTTCATACATAAGGCCATGGGAATGAACTTGAAACAAAGAAAGGAAAAAGGGATCGTGGAGATCTTTGTTTATGTGAGAAGGTCACTGGGAAACGAATCCAGAACTATGTAGGATAAAAGGAATTTATGACCTGAGAGTTCAACTGAGTAAACAAGTTGCAACTCATTAGATGGTAGGTGCATTTGGGGTACTAGAATGATTGAATTGTTTGCGTATCGCCAGAATGCCCGATGAAGGACAGCGGTCTTTTGTTTACTCATGGTGCGAGTTAGTGAAATAGTCTCAACGTCAATGGTGCTAATTACATGCAGCTGGTGTTGGACTATTTATCGCTGGCTAAAAGGGTCGGCAGCCGATGTGTGCATAGATAGTTTTTATGTACACATATTGAGGCTGGGATTAGCCAACTCAAGGGTAAGATTGATATGCGGTCGTATGATATGCGAACCGATGAATTTTATTATAGGGAATTTATGATAAGATAAGAAAGAACTCTTACAGGAATTTTATGCGAAGATATGCAAGAAAAGGTAAGAATTCTTTTACTGAAGCTTTTTAGATTATACCTTAGATAATACTAGATGCGTAAAGCATTTAAGGTGCTAATGCGATTGCATTAGCGAAATTATGTGATTGCATAGAAGTTATGGGGGTTTTTTTAGGTAAGTGAACCGTGGGGTTTGGCGAAACCAGCACAAGTCTAGTCCAAGTCTTTGTGCAACCATTGTCCAAGACGGGCGTATTTTACGTAATAAAAGAAGTCGGTCGTGTTTGAAATAAAGGATCGTGTAGAGCGTGATATAACTTCGTGTGTGAAGACCTGTCAAAGTTTATTAGAATCATTTGTTTATGGGTTGTGTGGTTGAATTATTGACCAATTTCTTTCAGTTTTACAATTCGCCGGGTTTATCATTGATGCCTGTCAAACAATACTAAAAAACATAGCGTCATCACACTCAAGCGCTACAAGGTACATTCGATTAGAGTAACTAAAATAAAATAACCGATATCTATTACTTCAACGTCGGATCACCAATTGAATCAGATTATATTATATGTATTACTAAATTCATCAATTGGTCAAAACTGCAACAAATTCGAGATTCACTGTGATGAATGAGAGCTGAAGCCTTCAAACATCCTGCCAATAAATAGTAAAATGGTGACATCATCCTCGGAATTATAATTATGCATGTGGGACAGCAAGGGTCCAGTTTCTTAGGAACCTTCATCACTTTTCCATTGTAAATATATTTCTGGGAACGCTATTTTCGTATATGAAGTCAAGTTGTCTTCTGATCTCCCTTACACAAGTCACAAAAACTAAGATGCTCCACCATGTGTTTCTTATTTATGTTTTGTTTATGGCTTTCTCTTACTTATCTTTGTGTTTTTGTTTTTTTTTGTTTATCTTTTGCAGAGAACAACATTCCAATACTCAACTGTCTAATTGTGGCGCTTCACAAACGATACAAAAAGCAAACAAAATAAAATTTCGAAAGACAATATTTGCAACTACTGAGTCATCGGAACCATGAAACCAGCCAGAGAAACAGCCTGGACGAGGGTTCCAGCGGCAGTTGTATTCAGGTAATTCGATTGCACTGATGTGTCTCAATTCGTGAGGTGGCTATAGGATTAGTTCGGAAAAAAATATCTACTTATCCGCTTGTACTACATTACCATAACCAGTTTGAAGAAAGTTAACGAACACACGATCAACTGATCGATCAAACGAATTTCTCCAAAGTATCTAACAAGTTCAGCGTAAGTTTTTCATGAATATATTAACATAAGTTTCGCCTACTCTCACCTGTGAGACAATAGATTTATTGTGAAATATTGTGAGTCGTTGATCAGTCCGAATTATATTGCATCGACTTGTCTCGCCACAAATAAAGTTGCGTAACGTATTTTTGTTTTATGTTTCAAGTTAACGCACGCACCTACGTGGATAACATAATTGACATTGACCTTCGCGCTGTGCCTAGTTTGTAATATATCGCAAATGGATATCTACTGTGTTTCTAGCACGTGACTTTTACGCAGGCATTTATCGACCCCGGCCGGCGGCAATATCTATAAAAGATATACAATTTCCGTATTTCCTTTGAGTTGCCTACGAAGAACATGGAAATGATTTTAGCCCAACGGTCGCAGACATTATTCGTATTTTGACTTAACATTTCTAGATAATTGTATTTCTTTGTGCCTCAAGTCCTCGCATTGATGTTTTGGTTTCATACCAGCATAGGAATTAAATCGCTTATACATGTTTCGTGGTCTTAAATTACGAGGGCAGTTTGATAAGTCAGTGACTTTTTGAATAAGAGATGTTTTTTCGGCAAGTAAGCATTGTATTTCTCAACATAGTCTCCTTTTGGCTCGATATATTTAGTCCAGCGTTTTTCCCAATTTTTTCCTTCCAAATAATAGGTTTCCTCAAGGCCCTCAAAATAGGCGTTGGTTTCTGTGATGACCTCTTCCTTCGACTCCTACCGTCCAGCCATTTCTTCAGGTTTGGAAATAGGAAATAGTCGCAGGGGGTACATTTGGAGAATATGCTGGATGACGTAGCAATTCGTAGCCCAATTTATGGATTTTGCTTGTTTAAGAATTATATTTTTATTTAAATTATCGGCATTCACAATTTTAATTTCTTTCTTACGTCCACCCGCCGTGACTGTCGAACAAGAAGAAGGCAAGGAACCGGAAGCCCATTCATTATCGCCCTATTGTACTAGATCAGTCACAATGGGTTTACATTAATGATGGGCTTACAGTGTAAGGTCTAGCGATAAGTTATGTGTACAATTTTTTATTTTTTTACTACATCTCGGTCAACCCGACAATTTAGATCGACCACGATCTTACATGATCTAACAACAATTTACGTCCTTAAACTCAATAATATAGTGGCAAGCGTTCCTAAGACAACATTCAATTCAATCAACTAGCACGAGTCCTCCAAAGACGGATGTTTTTAGCCTCGACGACACCATTATATCGCAACTGTGTAATTTGACAATTTTCGATGTCTCTAATCACACATCTGTCATGTGGTAATACTTTATGGGCCACATAGGAGCCTTTATATATCGGAATTAATTTCTTATTGGTACCACTAGTAGTGTCAATATTTCTGACGACTACGTAATCTCCCTCTTCATACAGAGGCGCGGGACGATGATGTTCTTCAAACTTCCTCAGGTTATACTCCTGGGCTTCAGACGTTTTTTCCCTGTCTTCAGTCAGATTTCGATACAGGGGAGTCACCTGCTTTTCTGCAAGGAACTCTGCCAGTTTATCAATGTTAGGACCGCGTTGATCAACCCCACGCAGAAGCCTACTAGGTGTATTATGGATAGACCTGTGCACGGTATTGTTTAAAGCATACTCTACGAGAGATAACTTTTGAATCCAATCACCGTGATCGATTGCATCGCTTACCTTTCCTAACATACCCATCAACACCCGGTTCACTCTTTTTTTTTTTAATATCATTTTTTATTTCTTCCTATTATTCTAATTTACTTACTCGCTAAACAAAAATGATTAAACTCTAGCTTATGTTATCTTTTTTCTTAACTTACTGGTCCCTTGCGGACTCTCTAAGTTACATGCATACGCTTAAAGCACGAAAATTTGTCTTTCGACATTATGATTATTTTGTTTACATGCATTTTTATGGAACTTAATTAGATACAAAGAAAATGAAGAACAGAAAAAACTTTTTACCTTATATCTAACTTAAATACTACATTTTTTTTTTTTTATACCTGAACTCTATCCTAAACCTAATATCAAAACTTCGAAATGCTAAATCTATGTAAGCTTTCCGTTGTTTGTTGGGCTTTTTTATTATTATTATTACTTCCCTTTTTTGCCAGTTTATAAGGAAACAGGTTTTTAATTGCCACTCAGTCATCAAAATCTCTGTGTTGCTTATTCGTGTCTTTTCGGTCTGTCTGTGCTCCTGCCCTACTCAACTGCAGGCGCTCTTCATCTGTGTGCGCAACCTCTCGATTATAACATATTCGTTTATCTATACCCGACCGACGCACGTGATAAATCAACGGTATAGCGGATTCATTTTGTATAAGGCCGTTCATGTCAAGACTAAGGAATGCTTCTGGTGGAATAAAGCCATTGCGACGTACCCCCTTATAATACACATTGTTTGGGTAATATGCACCAAAATTAAATCGTTCGGGGAGCTCATTGATCTCGCAAGATGCCCTCGGATCAGCTTGATCATAAAGTTATCCACTCTGTTTATATTGGCCCCATTGTACAACGCTTCATTGGGATAGTATTTTTTGTGATCGGATTCAGGAGTCCGATGTAAGTTGAGACACGTCCTGACGCATTGTCTCTCAAAAATCCGAATCTTTTCCATTAAGCTAGGTCCCACATTAAACCACACTGGACATCCATATATGATCATCAGTCTGGTGAGAGCCATGTAGCATATAACTTTAACTCTGCTGTCAAGTTGACTACTATGAAACAGTCTTTTCGTCATAGCATAAGCTTTCTTTGCCTTGGTCAGCGCAGCCTCCACATGTTTGTTAAAACATAGATACTGATCTAGCCAGATGCCCAAGTATTTGACTACATTTTTGGTTTCCAGTGTTTGTTGGTGTGGTCCCATAATAGCTAGCTTTCGCCAGTTTTTCCTGGTGTCCTTGGTAGCTTCAGCCAGTGGTGTTCTAAAGAGGACGGTTTCACACTTCTGGATATTGATTTTGAGTTTCCAGTTGTCGCAGTATCGTTGAACATCATTGAAATCCCCTTGTAATAATCCGTTAATGGTTTCAATTTTTGGAGCTGTTTTATATATTATCAGATCGTCTGCATACGCAATATCCTGATGAAGAGACCTTATCAGGTCGATAGTGTAAATATTAAAAAGGATCGGAGATAACACCGCTCCCTGTTGCAGACATTATTTGGTAAGTAATGTTGGCCCCCGCTTGGTAGAAACCTTGACGTGGTGCGGGGGCTTAAATTACAATGAATCACTCAGGCTATGCTGACGGAAGCATATGCTTCCAGTAGGGTCACCCATGTCAGACAGGCTAGCGAGGAGTAACACACAAATATCGACCACCCCTAATCCAGGGTGTTACGCGTCACCGTGCCTATTGGATGGTTTGCAGCCAGGGGTATACCGGCTGTATTATAACGGCACCTCTCTGACACCGGGTCGAATCAGAGCAGTAAGCAGACCTTACCACATCAAAACGGGGCTCTGATGTGGCGGACTATTTGAAACCCCAACTCTCTTGGGATCAAAATGAATAACCAATATACAAAAAACAATCCCACGAAAAACCCGGTAGGCGTAGGTGTGATGAGCCGACACTACCATAAGGGAAAAAATCATCAAGAAAACACCGACTCGGCAAAAAGAAGACGTAGGGAAAAACTGAAAAAGCGGGATATACGCGCCGGCACGTGGAATGTTCGAACGTTATATAAACCAGGCGCGATACAGACGGTCGTAGAAAACGCGAAACAATATAAAATGGACATCGTCGCGCTTCAGGAAGTTCGACTCCCACATCAAGTAATCGAAACCAACGGGTTTACACTGGTGTGTGGAGGTACCGATACACATAACCTCAGAACTGGCTTCATCATAAGCAAGAAGATTACGCCCCATGTAAAAGATGTGCAATTCATTAATGACCGAATGTCGGTGCTAAAAATACAGGGCCCATGGTACAATTATGTATTTATAATCGTAGACGCCCCAACAGAATCTACCGACAAAGAAACGAAGGACACATTCTACGAGACCCTAGAGGAAGTATTTGATGGGATCTCATCATTCGATGTTAAAATCCTCCTCGGCGACCTCAATGCAAAAATTGGAAAGGAAGATATCTTCCAAACAACAATAGGTAAAGAAAGCCTACATGACGTTTCAAATGATAATGGTATTCGAATTATCACGTTCGCAGCGTCAAAAGATCTGGTAATGAAAAGCACCATGTTCAAGCACAAGCAAATCCATAAAGCCACATGGACATCACCCGACGGCGTAACGCGTAACCAAATAGACCACTTCCTCATAGACAAAAGACACCACTCGAACATCCTTGACGTAAGATCATATAGAGGAGCAGATTGCGACTCCGATCACCTTCTAGTGATGGGCAAAATTAGAAGTCGGCTTGCAGCAAACCCACATGGACAGTCACGGGAGACGAGCAAAGTTCGAGATTGATAAACTAAAAGACCTACGTAAAAGGGCGGAATATCAAGACGAACTAACGAATAGATTTAGCATCCTAGAGAATGACAGTAGTGAGGAAGAAGAAGCCAATAGTGTGGACATTTAATGGGCATCGATCAGAGACACAATCAAACAAACAGCCCAAGAGGTATTAGGATTTAAGAAAACAACTAAGTCCAAACCTTGGTTTGACGATGAGTGCAGGGCAAAGATCGAAGAACGTAAACCCCTCAGAATGATCCACTTAGAAGCATATGATGAAGTCAACGCAGTAAGATACGCGACAATTCGGAAAGAAACAACTAGACTTTTCAAACGCAAAAAACGCGAATGGGAAAAGACTCGGATCGAAAAAATCATAGAAAATGCCAGAGCAAAGAACAGCAGAGGTATATATGCCGGCATAAATTCAATTAGAAATGGCTACCGAGGGAGAGCCAAAATAATCTGAGACACAAACGGCTGTCTGGTGACAGAAACAGAAAATATCGTGACAAGATGGAAGCAGTACTTTGAAAACTTGCTCAATGTGCGCAACCATCAACCACAAATAAACGCACCAGACGTACATACAGCCGAGCCCCAGAGCCCTCTTTCGACGAAGTTGTAGACGCGATAAATCGACTGAAAAACAACAAGGCCCCCGGAATCGATTGCATACCGGCAGAGCTTGTGAAGCATGGAGGAGGGGCAACCGCTCGAAAGATCCACCAACTGGTTAAAATAATATGGGACAAGGAAGTCATTCTGGAAGAATGGAAAACCTCAATAGCCATCCCCATTTTCAAAAAAGGCGACAGATCTGACTGCGAAAATTACAGAGGAATATCATTGCTCCCAATCACATACAAAATATTAATAAATGTCATACTGGCAAGAATCACACCATACGCAGAAGAAATATTGGGAGACTACCAATGCGGATTCCTTCAACAAGCGACCAGATGTTCACAATAAGGCAACTGCTGGAAAAGAAGGGGGAATACGGAGAGACGGTTCATCAACTGTTCGTGGACTTCCAAAAAGCCTACGACTCAGTCGCAAGGCAAAGACTCTACCATATTGTGGTTGAGCTGGGGATCCCGAAAAAATATGCTGCGCTCATTCAAATCTGCATGAACGAAAACAAAGGGCGAGTTAGAATAGAAAACCACCTCTCAGAACCATTCGAAATCCGGGACGGACTAAAACAAGGGGATGGCCTCTCACCATGCCCTTTTAACCTTGTCCTCGAGTATGTTATCAGAAAGGTACAAGACGACAACACGACCGGATCATCCCTGAACGGGGTCACACAAGTGCTCGCGTATGCGGATGACATCGCCGTTCTGGGCGATAATCTCGAAACTATAAGTAAAAACTGTGAAATCATCATGCAAGCAGCAGAAGAGGTGGGCCTAGCAATAAACGAAGACAAAACGAAATACATGATTACGACGAGAGCAGGTGGACCTCAGAGAACACATATAAACGTCAGGGGCAAAATATTTGAAAATGTCAAAGAATTTAAATATCTGGGAACGATACTGACGACCAGAAACGAAACGTCAAAGGAAATTAACAAAAGACTACATTCCGGCAACGCTAGTTGGCATGCAGCCAGTAAACTATTAAAATCCAAACTGCTATCACGTAATATAAAGCTCCGTGTCTATAGAACCATAATCATGCCGATTGCTCTATACGGATGCGAAACATGGGCTCTCACAAAACGGGAAGAGAACAAATTCCGCGTATTCGAGAATAAAGTTTTAAGGAGTATCTTTGCCGGTAAATATGACGAGGAGTCAGGACAATGGAGGAAACTCCACAGCCACGAATTGGAAGAGCTGTACCGCAAACCTACAATAGTGAGAGAAATCAAGTCGCGAAGATTAAGATGGGCCGGACACGTAGCGCGAATGGGCGATGATAGAACCGTGCATAGAATTCTTGACGGTAAACTAACGGGGAAGAGACCGACAGGACGGCCGCGACGGAGATGGGAGGACAATGTTAGATTGGACCTCGAGGAGATCGGATCGGATGATCGAACGTGGAAGGAGAGCGCACCGGACAGGGAACAATGGCGGAGCCGAGTCGGTGAGGCCATGAACTTCCGGGTTCCTACAGGCCAGTAAATAATAAATAATAAAAAGTAATGTTGGAGGTCACATTGCCACTTTTGACGACGAATTTCCTTTCATTCAACATGTGGTATAGTATATACAGTAGTGGTTTATGTATGCCTAGTCTCATTAGCTTGAAGTACAACCTTTCTAGCCAAACGGTGTCGAAGGCCCTCTCCAGGTCAATCAAACAGGCACCTGTGCATTGTTTCAGATTTTTATGCCACTGAATGTCTGAAACCAGTTTAGCTGCGGCATGTGTGGTTTCATGACCAGCTTTAAAACCAAACTGGTTATTTGGAATAATATTATTGTCCTCAACCCATTTAAGTAGAGCTTTGTTTAGAACCATCTCGAATACTTTACTGATACTCGGTAACAAACTGATCGAACGCAGATTTTTTGGGTTTGTTTTGTCTTTCCCTTTTTTTGCTAACGGTTGGATGATGGCCGTTTTCCAACGTACTGGGTAGTGTGCGTTGTTCAGAGCGTTGTTAAACGAGACTGCATATATGTCAATTGCGATTGGAGGAAGATGTTTGAGTACTATATTGGGTACTCCATCGATTCCAACCGATTTTTTGTTTCTTAATGATGCAAAGACGCCATGGATATCTTCACTAGTGATCAAAAGGCTGTTGGCGCTTTCGACAGTCATCTCGGCGTTTGCCGTATTTTCATTATTGAATTCGATAAAACCTTGGTTTTCTGCTCGCCACTGTGAATGTCATTTCGAAGATGACGATAATTCAGTAAAACTCTATCTTCCAAGCCATGGTTGCGGCGAATTACTTCATTTGTCTTGTACAGTTCTTGAAAGACGGCCCAAGGGATCTTCAAACACAAAAATTTCGTCATTTAGGATGGCGTTGTTTGTGTCTATGCCTATATTTGTCAGCATTCATTGGTTTTCGTCAGTTCGTGGTACTTGGAGACACTGGCTCTCGTTTTCATTACTCCGTCTAAATATTTTATTAATTTGGGGTTGTTGGATTTTACCGCCCGAACTTTGTTGTTCCAATACAAATTTGCTGATAGCCTATAGTTGGCTTTTATCAGCTGTTGGAGATTTTTTAATCTGGACTTCAGTGATATTATCTCCTGGTCATGCCTATCAATAAATCGTCTGTACCGTAGTTTTAGTTGAGACAGAAGTCTACTTTTTTTTCTGTGGAGTGCGTTGATTGTGGAGTTTCGGTACATGTTCTTGTTGTCCGTAGGTGTAGTTTTTGGTATTGTTTTGTCCATAGTTTGTTTTATGGTTTCGTCCATTTTTTGTATGTATTTGTCGATGTCATCGTTGGATATGTTTCTGTTGGTAGGACGGTTAATATCTTTTAAGCGAATCTAACTTGTAAAGGTTCTCGTGAAACGCGTCCATCGCATACCCCCATAGTTATAGGGTTGCGGTATCATACATTCACCGAGTTCCACAACTTCGCTTGGTGTTTTTATCACGATTGATAATGCACAATGGTCGCTGTCATACTCAATTGTGCGTAGGCAGTTTATATTTTGTCTGTTAGTATGTGTATGTTTAAGTCGTGTGTCAATAAGCATAATATCGAGAAACGATCCCCCTCTGGGGAACGAAGGATATTCTGTAGCTAACAGGTCAGCCTTATATTCAATGTGATGTTGATCTAGCCAACCAGCTAGTTGATTTCCTCTCGTGTTGGATATGCTATTTCCCCAATTTGGATGTTTAGCATGCAAATCGCCACCTACGATGTAATAGTTCCCTTCCGAGTAAGTTTTAAGCATTGAAAAAGAGTCTCTAGCTCCACTATAAATAGATTTTGTTGATGTGCTTCTGGTGCGTAGGCAGATATCACATACATCCCCCTACCTTGTCGGAGGGGTATGCGGATAATGCACGCTTCAAGCACCTGAAATCTGCGCATCTCACCGCTATATATTACCTTATGTTGAAGTTGTTTTTTAACAAAGATTGCCACCCCTCCTCCTTGTGTGGAGTTGGGTCGGTCTCTTCGTATAATGTCGTAGTTTGTGTGACATAGTTTATGCCTCTGATTCAGCTTAGTTTCGCTAGCCAGAAGCACGTCAGGACTTTCGTCTTGCAACAGTATAAAGAGAGCGGCTTTTCTCTCGATTCTGATAAGTGAATTTACATTCACGACTAAGGCCTTAATTGTGCTTTCTGTTGGGGGGTTTATATTAACGGCTGGCTAGACAACTGCGAATAGACCCAGTCTGGTCTAGTGTCCTGGTCCTTTATTTGTTTTTGCATTTGTGTCATCTGCATCTGAATAGCGAGCAAGGTTGTGAGCACATCTGCTAGTGTTACTGTTTTTGAAGGCACAGTATGTTGCGGTGGTACCCGTGTGGTGGGTTGTGGCGTGTTTCTCCTACCAGCTGTTACTTGAGCATACGAGAACTGGGGTGTTACATTTAGTGCTGGTCGGCCTTGAACCATCGGGCGTTCTGATTTTCGTTGCTGTGAAAACTTTTTTTCCTGTAGTTCGCGGAACTTAGGACAGCCTCGATAATTAGCGGGATGTCCCTCACTCTTACAAACTGCACACTTTAGAAGAGATCTGTCGTCTACCCTTTCTTTACCTAACGTGCATTGTTCTGCGCTGTGGTCCTGTCCGCATCTTACGCATCGATACTGCATTTCGCAGTTTGCTGCTGAGTGCCCGAACCTTTGGCAGCGAAGACATTGGATTATATCTCTGCTTTTTTTCAATTTGTCCCATGTGACAATTTGATGGTTCAGGATAGTGATTTTCCTAAGTCCACCAATTTTGCTCCCAGGGCCCAGCTGCACCAGGAAGAATGGTAATTTTCTATTCTCCCGTCTAGCCCTAGCTGTATTGAAAGGTTTTACTGCGATAAACTCAATATCATTACAGTTAAGCTCTCGAAGCGTTTGTAATAGAACTTCTGGTTCTGTTTCAGGGTCAACGCCTTTTAGTAGAACCGTTATATTCTTTATTTCTTTCGGGGTGTACGTGTAAAATTCCGCGGTGGCCCGTTTTAGCACATTTTTCATTTTTTCGAAATCCTTAACCGAATTTGTCTGTATGGCCAACCTGTTCCCTGTCAGTCTTTTAATTGAAAAATCTTCCCCAATAGAAAGCTTACATAGACTTACCAGTTCGTTACAGTCCATATCTGTAATGTTGATGGGTGGCATCTTCGTTTTCCTTTTTGCTGCCTGTTGCTCTTGTTGTGGTTGTTGTTGCGTCATCTGTTGTGGTGGACATTCTTTTTGTTGGCTTGGCTTCTGTTGTGCACATTGTTGCTGATTCTGCTGTTGTTTCGTTATTAGCTGCTCCTTTTCAGCAAATTCCTTTTTCCTGCGACGCTTCTCTGCTAATTGCGCCCTTGCTCGGGCTAGCCTTGTTTCGTCCTCATGCAAACATGTTATTGGTGACATGGCCGTCATTATATGGAACCGGGGGGAATGTATTGTCCTCTTCCATTTTTTGCGCCTTTTCGAGCAAGTCTGCTATTGCCTCGTTTGGCTTGTTTACTTTTGTTGTCGCTCGTGTTCGTGGGGAGCTCGCTGGGCGTTTTATTAACGTGGACTTCGGTTTCAATTTTTTAATATTTTGTTTTTTGGCTGCCATTCTGCATACTGAGGGTCAATACACCGAGCTTGTTGCATCCAAGATAGCAGGCCAGTCTTTGTTTTAAACCAGTTTGTAATTTCATATTTTAGTTCCTTTTGTTTCTTTTTTATTTTTATTTGTTATTTCTTTGTTTTCCTGTTTTGTTTTCCTTTTTTTTTTTTGCGAAATACGTCCTCACATACACTCTCACAGTTGGTTAGTATTAAGCTGTGTTTGTTTTGGCTGTCAAAACCCGTGGCTTCGTTCTCTTTTATTTCATTATATTTATATATAATAACTATGTTTTGACTGTTTTTATCAAGAGAATTTATTTATTTAATTGGTCTTTGTATGTTCACTGTCGTTGTCACTTTTCACACAACAAAACACGGCGCGAAAACAAAACTGTACTGTATTGTTCAGGTATTTGGTATACCTGCTAGGTCACGTAATGTGGGAAGACAATTAGAATGTAAAACGTATGAAAGGCAGGACGAACCGTACCGTCTGAATGTTAGCTGATGACCCGGTTCACTCTTTCTATCTGTCCGTTCGCTTGCGGCGACTGAACTGCCACCTCAACGTACGTTACATTCTTATCCAATAAAAATGAACTGAACTCCAGCGAAGTAAAACAAGTGCCTCTGTCCGTGATTACTTTGAAGGGCCTGCTGTAGTTCTCAAAGTATTTACAGAGGGCAGCGTACACCTCCTTCGTACTCATCGATGTGACAGGGTACAGCTTGACAAATTTTGTGAACGTTTGGCGGATTGTTGTCTCAGTCGAAGTGTTCCGCCGAACACTGTTCACACAAAGAAAACACCGAGATTTATTTTTAATTTGATTTCTATTTTTTTTAATGCTGTTTTTATTACCACATAAACTACTGTTAAGGATTGTTTGCTTAATACCATGCCTAATTAATTCACATGCCACATATTAATCCCGTCCTTTATTACACACGTTAAACTAGACACACGACAAAGACTTCTTTTTCTGGATGGAGGATCTGACCTCCGTGACTGTTAATTGTCGAACGGATATCCGGCACGCATGCTCCTCACGTGCATAGACCGCAATCGCATACAAACCCGTTCCTTGCTGAAGGGGTATGCGTAGAATGCAGGCCTCCAATACCCAGAACCTGCGCACTTTTCCACTATATATAACTTTATGTTGTATATTTTGCTAATAAAAATTGCGACACCTCTCCTTTGCGAGGAGTTAGGTAGATCTCTTCGTATAATATCGTAGTTTTTGTGCCCTATCTTATGCTGTGGCAACTACTCTAACAGATACACACAATTCACAGGCAAAAATAGTGAAGAATACCGAACGAAAAATCGAATAAGAAAAATACATCAGAACCGTATACCAAGCGATAAATAAAAATAATTCACATCAGTGGAATATAGTCGAGTTTGGAAATCAAATTCTAAACACGGTCAGTAGCCTGATGTGTAACGCTTAGGTAAAATTTTTTCCGTGATTCGAATTGTCATAGCGTCAGTTCGAATCACACGATGTTCTTCACTATTATTTCAAAACGCTATAATGCCTCTTATGTTAACTCTGTTTCCCCTGTCAGTAGTACATCAGGGTTTTCAGCTTGCAACAGGTTAAAAAGAGTGGCTCTTCTTTCAGTTTTTATAAGTTAATTTACATTCACGACAAGAGCTTTGATTGGTGATTTAGTTAGAGGGTTTATATCGACTTTATATTTGGACTGGGCAAGTGAGAGTCATCATCATCATCGGCACTACAACGGGGATCCGGTCTTGGCCTTATTTAGCAAATCTCTCCACCCGTGTCCGGTCCTTATCCGAGACTTGTTAAATTTTCCATAATAATTTGTTTTTCCGTGCAAGGTTATTTGCCTTGCGCCCACCTTTCTCAGGATGTCGCTGCATGCATTGGTTCACTACTTGGCGGGTGCCAAAGTAGCTATCCAGGGGTGTCACGTGGAGATTGCATGTCAACTTGGATTGAACAGGGACAAGGATCGGGTTGGCCTTCGCCGGGTTGAAAGCAGAGAATTTACCCTGTATGTTCGCTCCCACCCCCCGGGCAAGTGCGAGTAGATCTCGTTTATTTGACTTTGCAGTTGTGCCATCTATCTCTGCAGATTGAGCAAGGCTATGAGCACGTCTGCTTGTGATGTTTCAGTCTTTTTTTTTTGACTTCGGTAGGAAGGTGGAAATCTTCGAAAGATACCTCTGGACCGAACCAGAGGCATGCCGGATTTTTTTATCGACTAAAACCATCTCCCGCCAGGCACATGTTCCCGTTGATCCCCACGGAACTTTCTTTTAGATATTACATTGCGGTGCGGGACGGAGTTTACCTGTTACCCCGCTCGTCGCGTCGCAACTGCTGCATCATGTCACATAGAATATCATTTGCTACGGAACATGCCTGTTTTGAACTCAGCATGTATTCTATTACCCCTGCCGAGGTAACTGTCCACCTCATATATCTCTCCAAAATCGTTCGTGCAGTCTCGAATCGCACGCATTCTATAAGTACTCGTACATGTTTGGCGTTTGGGATTGATAGTGAAGAACGTGTGATTCGAACTGACGCTATGACAGTAAGAATCACCAAAAATTGAACCTAAGCGTAACACATCAGGCTACTGGCCGTGTTTAGAATTCGATTTTTAAACTCAAGTATATTCCACTGACGTGAATTGTTATGCTATCGCTACGGTATACGGCTCTGATGTATTTTCTTATTCGATTCTTGTTCGGTGTGCTTCACTATTTGCTTGTGTGTATTGTGTGTGTATCTGTTAGAGACGCTACACGTGTTCCGTATTTTCTGTTTTTTTTTCGTAATACAAGCAGTATGGATGATTTACTGGCTTCTACTTGTGCAACTAATGCTCATGTTTTCTTTCCACCCATGTTTCTACATCAGGTATCATGGTGTGAGTCCATCTTCCTTTGGTGGAAGAATCCCACCTTCGTTGCCATTCTCTAAGGCTTGATAGCTCTAATTGTGACCGCATTCTCGAACGATTCTCTTGAGGGTCCTTATGCAATGTGGCGTTTTCTTTAGCTGCAGTGTCAAGCGGTGTCCTTCCGGCCAGAATATTTATGGGATCTTCGGATACCGTTCGGAATGCACAGCATACTCTTAATGATGTCAGCCTATGTGCTGAGTTCACGCCCCTCATGTACGACTTATACTGTGTGGCTCCTGCCCATATGTGAGCTGCATACGTTATACTGGAGGTGTTGACAGTGGTTATGAGTTTCCTTTAGTGGGGCCAGGGTCCTCCAACATTGAGTAGCAGTCTCGCCAAAACTTTGCATACTCTTGCCGTTTTTGCACTCGTTTTCCTCAGGTTCAACTTGAAGTTCAACCTGTTGTCGAGTATAACACCAAGATATTTAATATAGGGGCTGAATCTGATTATTTGTCCTTCTATTGCGAAATCAAGGTGTTCAACTTCCTTGCGGCAGCTTATTAAAACTGCCTCCATCTTATGTCCAACTAGTTTCAGTCCGGCCGTATCTAGCCAGCATTTAATGCTCTGGATTGCTTGGGAGCAAATATTTTCCAGGTCATCTAGATGTTTAGCTACGGCCACTATCGCCAAATCATCTGCGTGCCCAATGATTCTAATCCTTTCTGGTACATTTACTCTGAGCACACTAAGAACTTTAGCTTACCTCCTTTTGTGGTGTTGGGACATCTCCTTTGGGGTGATCTACTGGGGGGCCGTTTATCGGTTGGAGTG
The DNA here is from genome assembly GCA_963931805.1 of Microdon myrmicae. Taxonomy (NCBI): domain Eukaryota; kingdom Metazoa; phylum Arthropoda; class Insecta; order Diptera; family Syrphidae; genus Microdon; species Microdon myrmicae. The sequence goes on along the minus strand of OZ007500.1, from coordinate 126,755,310 downwards.
GACGGCGTGAAAGGTGTGCCCTCGCAACTTCCTTCGGTTGGGCGTGGGGGCTTCCGGACGTGGGGCTCTTTCTTCGTAGGCTCCTTGGCAGGGAAGGCGGGGTCCCCTTTTATGGCACCAGTGGGCACTCCTGGTGTGAGTACATGATTTTCCCTTGGTCACCGGGTGCCGCTTGCTCTGTCATTGGGGGTTCCCGTACTAGGGTCCGCAATAAAGTGTCAAGATCTCTTTACTTTGTAGAAGATGTTTCGACTAGATACATCCACGCACGGGTAGCACGAGCTTCCCACCGATAGAATATCCTGATAGTTTCTTTTAGTTTGATACATTGAATTTCGCATTTGGCGTGACTGATCATTAGTCCATAGGTTCGGCCTTTTAGAACTTAACTGATCGTGAAATTGAAATGTACCGCCCTTTTATTCTTTCAGTCGTTGGGATTTGTCAAAATTTTTATTGTTAAAAATTCCAAGAAGTACACACAAGGTTTTGTGTGCTTCAGTTGGAATAGGGTTCTGGAAAATGACTAGGAATTTATTTGAATTAATTCCTGGAAGGGAAATCATGAAATGCATTTTGAGTTAAGCATTTCATGATGTCAGGATTATTGGGAATTGGATCAATGCACGACAAATGGACTTTGGTTTAAATTTACCGTGCATATGATTCAATTGTATTGGGGTATGAGTTAATGTGAAATTGAATCAATGTGCGACAAATTAACTTATGGTTTAATTTATCGCTCATATGATTCAATATGGAATTCGGATTTGGATTATAGGAAGTATTAGGGATTTGGATGGGATTATTGGCAGTATTGGGGATTTGGATGGGAGTAGTGATTTAGGATCACTACAACACCATCATACATGATATTCCATAACAGCGGACCTAATACAGATCCCTGAGGTACACCCGCTGTTATTTTATATTCCTGTGGTTCCTCATCTTTGTCATAGAGTTTGCGGGTACCAGTGTTTTAGCCTGTTTAGTTGTTCGCCTGACTTTTGGGTTGGGCTTTTGTTATTGTTGAATAGTTTTTTGCTGTTCGAGCGCAGCTATATTTTTCTTTCGGGGTTTCGTGATCTCTCCACCGCAGGTTTTGCCTCTAATTCGTATATCTCATCTTCTTCATCCTCATACTCTGACGATGCAAGGGAAGCGAAAGCATTATTTGCCCCATACAAGTCATAGTTGAAGGGCAAGGGGAGCTCACTGCCCTCCTCTATTTGTTGTTCTTTCTCCACCATCAGTTTGGCGGCTTTATTTGGTGTGACAAAAAAAAAATCCCTCGTCACCAGAATAATAGAACCAACAATAAAGTTGCTCTGGGAATGGCATAAACGGCGGACAAAAAGTAGGTATTTTTGAAACACCCTCTGTTTTCGAAAATGTTGGCTCCTTTTGACTTTTGCTATTCCCAAATCTTAAAAATTCGAGATTGGAAAACGTCTTGGATGTATATATTATATTATAACAGGTGTGCAAGTAAAATTCAACTTTATTGGAAAGAATACTTATAAGATTGATTGATATTGCTTGGTGAGAAACTCCTACCTGTTCTGCAAGCTCTTTTTGAGTTTGACTTGGATTTTCATCCAGTAAAACTTGAAGTTCTTCTTTGTCAATTTTTTTACTGTACCTGGACGTGGAGTGTCCTCAAGACTAAAATTTCCATCAGAAAATTTGAAATCCACTTTTCTACTGTTGAATGACTCGCAGAATGTTCATCCAAAGTCTAATTCACTCCTTAGCTTGAGCAGCATTTTTTTTTTTTCATTTGAAAACAGAATAGAATACAATTGCGTAAGTGTTGCTTACCAACATTCATCACCTATATAGGGTGGGCCATACATTTTTGCAAATGGCAACACTTCATATCTTAAAAACCGTTAGAGGGAGGGGCGCGCGAGTGGCTAGGACGATGCCATTTAAAAAATAATAAATTTCAATAAACGTTTATTACGTTAAATAAATGATCAACAAAATAATATTTGTAGTTTTATTTCTATTCATGTTTCAAATGTGCAAACATTTAAGGCAACTGATGCACACGGGAGACAGCTCGTACATGTCAAAACTTAGTCATTACTACTATTTATTCGCCTGTAGGAACCCGAAAGCTCATGACCTCATCGACCCGAGTCCGCCATTGTTCCCTGTCCCGTGCGCTCTCCTTCCACGTTCGACCATCCGATCCGATCTTATCGAGGTCCAACCTAACATTGTCCTCCCATCTCCGTAGCGGCCGCCGTGTCGGTCTCTTTCCCGTTGGTCTACCGCCAAGAATTCTATGCACGGTCCTATCGTTGCCCATTCGCGCCACGTGTCCGGCCCATCTTAATCTTCGCGACTTGATTACTCTCACTATTGTAGGTTTGCGATATAGCTCTTCCAATTCGTGGTTGTGGAGTTTCCTCCATTGTGCTGCCTTATCGTCATACGAGGGTTGCCTTTTATATTTCGGGATTAGAGAACAAAAACAAATATTGATCATCGAAAATCACTTTATTGTTTTTCAAAATATTCCCCAAGAAGATCTATACACTTTTGCATGCGTTTGAACCAATTGTCGAAGCAATTTTGCCACTCTGATTGAGGTATCTCCAACACATGCATTCTGAATGCAGCAACCGCTTCTTCAGGTGTCGAAAAACGTTGACCTCTCAGTTTGTTTTTTACGTACGGGAATAAAAAGAAGTCATTCGGTGCCAAGTCAGGACTGTACGGCGGATGACCCATCAAATCGATGTGTTGGGTACTCAAAAATGCAGTTGTCGCAGCCGATGTGTGAGAGCTCGCATTGTCGTGGTGAAGAGTGATCCGTCTTCGGCGGTTGGTTTTCCTGATTTCTTGGAAGACAACTGGCAAACAAATGGTTGTGTACCACTCAGAATTGACTGTTCTGCGTTGTTCTAGTGGTACGGTTGCGACATGTCCAGTTTTTCCGAAAAAACAGGCGACCATTTGCTTGGAAGTGCTTCGTGCGCGAACAACTTTTGTTGGATTTGGCTCATCTTGAAACACCCAGACAGTCGACTGCTGTTTACTTTCGGGCTCATACGCGTAAATCCACGATTCATCACCTGTCACGATGTCATAGACGTGTTTCGAAGCACCGCGACCGTATTTTTTGAGTATTTCTTTCGACCAATTGACACGAGCCTTTTTTTGGGCGATTGACAAATTGTGTGGGATCCACCGCGAACAAATTTTTTTGACAGTCAAATGTTTATGCAATATTGAATGTATGCTGGTCCCACTAACGCCTAAGGTTGTTTCAATCTCACGATAGGTCACATGACGATCTTCCAATATCAGTTCGCGCACAGCATCAATGGTTTTCGGAACAACAACTGATTTTGGACGACCTTCACGAAATTCATCTTGGAGTGAACTACGACCACGATAGAATTCACCATACCATCGATAAACACTGGTCCTTGATGGAGCTTCATCGCCAAAAATTGAATTAAGTTCATCCATGCACTGTTGCTGAGTTAATCCACGCCGAAAGTTGTAAAAAATAATCGCACGAAAATGTTGACGATTTAATTCCATTTTTGGGGCGAGATGAATCTTTTAAGTTACTGTAAACAACACAAATAGCGCTCGTATGTCAAAACGTACTGAGTGCGTATAACCTCAAAAATGTCCAACTTTACGACAGAGCTGTCAATTGCCGGATTGCAACACTAGGGTTGCCAAATCCCGAAACATAAGAGGCAACCCTCGTATTAGCCGCCAAAGATACCCCTTAGGACTTTATTCTCGAATACGCGGAATTTGTTTTCTTCCCGTTTTGTGAGAGCCCATGTTTCGCATCCGTATAGAAGAATCGGCATGATTATGGTTCTATAGACACGGAGCTTTATATTATGTGATAGCAGTTTGGATTTCAGCAGTTTACTGGCTGCTTGCCAACTAGCGTTGCCGGAGTGTAGTCTTTTGTTAATTTCCTTCGACATTTCGTTACTGGCCCTCAGTATTGTTTCCAGGTATTTAAATTCTTTGACATTTTCAAATATCTTGCCCCTGATGTTTATGTGTGTTCTCTGAGGTCCACCTGCTCTCGCCATAATCATGTATTTCGTTTTGTCTTCATTTATTTCTAAGCCCACCTCTTCTGTTTTTACTTACAGTTTTTAGATCATCGCCCAGAACGGCGATGTCATCCGTATATGCGAGCACTTGTGTGACCCCGTTCAAGGATGATCCGGCCATGTTGTCGTCTTGTACCTTTCTGATGACATACTTTAGGACAAGGTTAAAGAGACATGGTGAGAGGCCGTCGCCTGGTGCGTTTATTTGTGGTTGATGGGTGCGCACATTGAGCAGGTTTTCAAAGTACTGCTTCCATCTTGTCACGATATTGTTTGTTTCTGTCATCAGACAGCCGTTTGTGTGTCGGATTATTTGGGCTCTCCCTCGGTAGCCATTTCTAATTGAGTTTATGCCTGCATACATTCTTCTGATGTTCTTTGCTCTGGCATTTTCTAGGATTTTTTCGATCAGAGTCTTCTCCCATTCGCGTTTTTTGCGTTTGAAAAGTCTCGTTGTCACTTTCCGAGTTATCGCGTATCTTTTTGCGTTGACTTCATCATATACTAGAAGGTGAACGGAGTCGCAATCTGCTCCTCTATATGATCTTACGTCAAGGATATTCGAGTGGTGTCTTTTGTCTATGAGGAAGTGGTGTATTTGGTTACGCGTTACGCCGTCGGGTGATATCCATGTGGCTTTATGGATTTGCTTGTGCTTGAACATCGCGCTTTTCACTACCAGATCTTTGGACGCTGCGAGCGTGATAACTCGAATTTCATTATCATTTAAAACGTCGTGTAGACTTTCTTTACCTATTGTTGGTTGGAAGATGCCTTCCTTTCCAATATCCGCGTTGAGGTCCCCGAGGAGGGTTTTAACATCGAATGATGAGATCCCATTGAATACTTCCTCTAGGGTCTCGTAGAACGTGGCCTTCGTTTCTTCGTCCGTAGATTCTGTTGAGGCGTGTACGTTTATAAATACATAATTGTACCATGGTCCCTGTATTTTTAGCACCGACATTCGGTCATTAATAAATTGCACATCTTTTACATGGGGCGTCATCTCCTTGCTTATGATGAACCCAGTCCCGAGGTTATGTGTATCGGTACTTCCACACGCCAGTGTAAATCCGTTGGTTTCGATTACTTGATGTGGGAGTCGGACTTTCTGAAGCGCGACGATGTCCATTTTATATTGTTTCGCGTTTTCTACGACCGTCTGTATCGCGCCTGGTTTGTATAACGTTCGAACATTTCACGCGCCGACGCGTATATCTGTGGCTTTTCTAGCAGATACACACACGACTAGTGAAGAACATCATCATCATCATCATCGGCACTACAACCTGGAACCGGTCTTGGCCTTATTTAGCAAGTCCTGAGGCTTGTTAAATTTTCCATAATGATTTGTTTTTTCCGGGCAAGGTCATTAGTCTTGCGCCAGAGGCTCCCCGACGGGGAATCGAACCCCGGTCTCCCGCGTGACAGGCGGGTATACTAACCAGTACACTATTGAGGAGCTAGTGAAGAACAACACCACCAAAAAGCACGTCCATTAAAGCCGTATACCATAGCAATAATATACAATTTCCACATTAGTCGAATGTATTTGAGTTTAGAAATCGAATTCACATACGCGGCAGTGGCCTGATGGGTTGAGCTTTGGTTCTATATTTTAGTGATTCTAACCGTGATAGCGTAGGTTCGAATCACTCGCTCTTCACTATCGTCGCAAACGCTATATATCTCGCTTTTTCCGTTTTTCCCTACGTCTTCTTTTTGCCGAGTCGGTGTTTTCTTGATGATTTGTTCCCTTATGGTAGTGTCGGCTCAGCACACCTACGCCTACCGGGTTTTTCGTGAGATTGTTTTTTGTATATTGATCCTTCATTTCGTGAGAACATTCTGGGGTTTTAAATAGTCCGGCATATCAGAGCCCCTCTTTTATATGGTAAGGTTTGCTTACTGCTCTGAATCGACCCGGTGTCAGAGAGGCGCCGTTATAATACAGCCGGTATACCCCTGGCTGCAAACCATCCAATGGGCACGGTGACGCGTAACACCCTGGATTAGGGGTGGTAGATCTTTGTGTGTTACTCCTCATAACAACATGAATCACTAAGCTACATATATCCAAAATGACGAGCGAATTGGATGCATTCAAGTATGCTTCTAATGCAATCAACTTCAGAGCCGAGTTTCTACCTGCACACCAATTGGTGTTCGGAGAAAGGTTGAGAACTAAATGCGTTTAAAAAAAACTCATCTTTTCATTACTTGACCGACCACTCTGCATTAGGCTCTCGTATTTCGTCCATGTCCTTAAATTTCGTAGTACAACCGAAATTGCATCATGAATTTACCTATCGCTGGATTATAGACAGGGGCCTACAACAATCAATCCTAATAAATAACCCCAGTATAGTTGTGTTATTGAACCACCATCCATTTTGTGGTATGGCGTTCTCGATTCACGCGAACAATTTTATGACCGTGGATCTGACCTTCCCCAAAGCTCCACATTGCGTCTAGCCCACCAAAAGACATTTCCTAATACAACACCTTGAAGTAGTTCGCTGATTAACTCATTATATCCGAAACAAACATTCAGACTCATTACGAATCTCCGAACAATAATTAACTCCAACCTCATGTTGAGAATAGCTTTTTTGATGCGTCATCTGATGAAGGTAAGTTCAAGTTCATGAAACTACAAAACTAGCCCCAGTTTTTGTGTCTCTCCCGGAATGATATCATCGCACTGCGCTACAAGTGGACGATATAAAGCGAACAACTTCAATCGATAACACGCCTTTTGCGTATCACGTCTACGACCCACTTTGTGTTGTGTTTTGACAAGGTTCAGATATCGTCGCGAACTTGAATGACAAAATTATTATAATTCTCTAAAGGAGTTTCCGTTTCTAATGTTCTTCTATTGTTTCATGTAGTGTCCTTGTTGGAATTCTGTTTGTAAACTCTTGCTTGGCTGGTACTGTACCCAATCGTCCCGGAGGAGCAGTTCAGACGTCAAGTATACTTCCATCAGCCGGAGATAAAAAAACACCTGGTCGACGAGTTATGCATCCAGCCTTCGCAAACGCAGGTAAACGGCCCGGTCTGGAGGTCTGGCGTATTGAGGTGAGTCACACACTAATAAATCGTAATCGATAGCATTCAAATGACCCTGACCGTGAAAACAGAATGGGGAACTGTCCTTGAGTGTGATTGTATGTTAAGGGTGTTGTTGGGTTAGAATGTTGTGCAGTTTTTAATGCGAACGTTTTCCAATCTCACAATTAGCTCAGTTTAAATAAGCAAAATAATTGCAGTAGATGGTGAATGTAATATGTTTAAGTTTGTACCAAAAAGGAGAAAGGGAATCTGGATGCTTTTGAAACTCGGACCTGCTGACTAATTTTTAATGTGTGTTTAAGACCGTCTTTTTGTATAAACGATTGTGTTTCACTTTCTTTTTATTTGTAAAAGAACCGACGTAGATAAGTATAGCGAGGTATGTCATCTTGGAAACTGAATTGTGAATCATTGTAATAATTGTCAGATAGGTGATCATGGGGCTTACTCACTCCTTGCGTGCCCATTTTCGTACATGGCTAACATATGGATGTTAATTAATTAATTACTTAATTTATCTATTTATTTATGTACTTATTTATTTATTTATTAATAACTATAATTATCAATTAATTGATTAATCGATTAATTAATTAATTAATTTATTTATTTAATTAATAATTAATGAATTAATTAAATGTTGTAGAGTAGTAGAGACGAAGGGAGGATACCACGTGGTTGGATGGACGTGTGCTGAAGCGGCTAGTTGATGAAAGGGAGTGATGATGTGCACGTACATCATTAGGAAGCCTTTGCAACTTGACGAAATGCAAAATGGTGGATGTTCATAAAGTTCAACAAATTTCATTGTCGCCGGTGTGTGCATTGGATGTATACTAATGTAGAACATTAGATGTCCAACACTTCCCCTCGATGAGAGCACCAGTGCGAAAAATTTACATCAGGTTTAAGAGGTCGAGACACCTCTCGTGTTTCGGTTTGGATAGGGCCTTAGTGAGAATGTCTGCAGGCATTTGTTCCGTGGGCATGTATTCGACCGAGAGTGTTCCGCTGTCCAGTGCTTCACGGATGAAATGATGTCGAACGTCGATATGTTTGCTCCGGGAGTGGAACACGGAATTCTCAGCCAGCTTCCGAGCACCATTGTTGTCGTTGAATGTGGTGGCGAATCCCAGTTGACTAATCAGTCTTCGTAGATGTATGGCCTCTTTCGCCGCATCGGATATGGCCATATACTCTGCTGCTGTGGATGATAGCGCGGTGGTTCTTTGTTTACGCGATTCCCATGAGACAGGTGTGCCGTTAAGAGTAAAGGCATACCCAATGTACGATCTCCTGCCGTCCGGGCAGTTGGCCCAGTCCGCGACGGCGTATCCGGTGAGACATTTCCCGCTCGTTTTATAGGATTACCCAATGTTCGCCGTGCTTTTCAGGTAGCGTAAGACACGTTTGGCGGCTTTTCAGTGAGGCTCGTCGAAACAGCTGTTGAATTGGCTCAATCTGCTCACGGCAAAGGCTATATCTGGTCTTGTGCATACTGCCATGTACATGACAGATCCAATTAACTCTCGAAACGGCAGGATTCTGTCGGGTTCCTCCTTCTCTTTCTTTAGTATAGTGCCGCTGCCCAGAGGTGTACTCACGGGCTTCGAGTCGCTCATATTGAAACGGTCTAGTACTTCGGATATGTATTTGGTTTGAGTCATCCGCAGTTCTTCCTTGTCTCGATGAAATTCGATTCCAAGACAATGCTTTATTTCGCCGAGGTCCTTTGTGTTATATTTTTGAAAGCTGCTTCGATAGTTCCTCGATCTTTGCTGTGCTTTGTGAGGAAAATAAAATGTCGTCCACGTATACGGTGACCAGTAGCATGTCCTTTCCTTTTCCTTCAAAGAATATGCAAGGATCGGCAGTGGACTGCTTGAGACGGAAGCGTTTGAGCTCGCAGCTCAGCTTCGTGTGCCACTGTCGTCCTGCTTGGCGTAGTCCGTATAGAGCTCTGTTTAGCAAGCATACCTTATTCTCCTTTTGCAGTTGCGTTAGCATTTGTTTTGCTTTAATGTTGCTTTTTCCGGATTGAATTAATTTCTCCAGGGCAACGTCGGTGTGTTTGGGGAACTCCATGTAAATTGTCTCGTTGAGCTCGCCGTTTAGATAGGCCGTTGCAGCATCAAGGTGGCGGATGCTCATGTTATGTTGAGCGGCTAGGGCGGCCGTAATTCGAATGGAGTTCGTTCTTGCAACTGGAGTGAACGTCTGGTGGTAGTCAAATCCGGGTACTTGGGAGAATCCTTGTGCAACGATGCGTGCCTTTTTTCGTTCTAGCGTGCCGTCGTGATTCGATTTGTTCCGCAAGACAAAACGGCTGCCGATGACTTTGTCTTATTTCGGCCGATCTACCAGAGCCCAAGTGTTGTTTCTGATAATAGCCTCGATTTCTTGCACCATGGCATTTATCCACTTTTCGGTGTCTGGACCGCTTGTTGCTTCTTTTATAGGAACTTCGGCTGCTCCCGCGGTCTCCGAAGTGATGCCGCATTCTTGAAATAGTTTTCGAGGTCTTCCCCTGAGTCCAGTCCTTTCTATCCGTGGTCTTCCTGGTCCTCTTCTTGTGATGATTCTGTCAGATCTGCTGGTTGGGGTTGTTGGTTTCCCGGTTCCTCCATTTCTTGTTACTTCGAGTTGTTCATCTTTCGCCATGGTTTCGTTATGTGCTGTATCCGGTGTGATGAATTCGACCGTGGCACTTTCAGTATCAGATTTGTTGTTTGTTGGGCGAAAATCGTTGGAGGCGGGACTCCGATCGTTATGTTTTTCGAAGAACTTCACGTCCCTCGCAATTTCGATTCTTCGTTCGTCGGGGATCCAAATCCTGTACGCTTTCGATTTGTCAGCGTAGCCGACGAAAATCCCCTTTTTGGACCTGGGGCTGAATTTATCTTTCCTTGGTCCTCGTTCTAGCGAGTAGACAACGCATCCAAATTCACAAAAATGGCCTACGTTTGGAGCGTTTCCAGTCCACACTTCGTATGGGGTTCTTCCGTTGAGTGCGTTGGTCGGTTTCTGATGTGGTTTGCTGTGTTGACTGCTTCTCCCCAAAATCTTGTGTCCACATTTGCTTGTATGAGGAGGCATCAACCCATATCCACCAGGGTCCGGTTTTTTCTCTCGGCTACTCCGTTTTGCTGAGGTGTGTGAGTCACTGATAGCCTGTGGTGGATGCCGTTTTTCCTTAAGAAGGTATTGAATTCGTTGTTGGCGTACTCGGTCCTGTTGTCAGACTGTAAGCTCTTGATCTTCCTTCCAGTCTGTTTGTCGGCAAACGCTTTAAAATCTCTGAAGGCGTTTAAAACCTCGCTCTTGCTTTTGATCATTTTCACTGTGCACCACCTAGAACAATCGTCGATGAACGTGACGAAGTATACAGACCCGCCGAATGTTTTGATGCTCATTGGATTATGTACGTGTGGGTGTGAACCAGGTCCAATATGCCGGTTTTTCGCGGTGACTCCTTCGGGTATGGAAGCCTCGTTGTTTTCCCGAGAGCGCAAATATCGCACTTCATGTCTTGTGTGGGGTGTCTGAAAAGCATTACTCGTATGGTCCCGTTTCTGTGGCTCGAAGTTAAATCCTTAATATTCAAGTGACCCAGTCTCCGGTGCCAGGTTTCCAGTAGTGATACATCCGGGGTAGTTGTAGCGGCGGCTGCGTGGGTTTCTTTCAGGCTTGCTGGAATGAAGTATAGGTCGTTTTTCCTTACAGCCTCGAAGATGACCTCCCGTTTTGAGTTCGTTACTTTCGCTGCTTTATTATCGAAAGTGATTGTGAATACTCTGTCAGCGATTTTGCTCACAGACATTAGATTCGCCCGAAGATCGGGGACGTGAAGAACGTTATCCACTTTTACGTTTCGAAATTTGCCTTTGTACTGGGTGATGCTGTTTATGTTGCCTCGTCCGGTGATGTCGGTTGAGGCACTGTTGGCAAGGTTGGGTTTCATCGGATGAATTTCGTTGTATCCTTCCAATGCTTCGGTGTTACTCGACATGTGGGATGTGCTTCCGCTGTCCAGGCCCCGCCTCTTACTGACAGTCGACTTAAAAGCCTGAAATCCGTGTTGCGCTGAGTTGGTGTAAGCTAGTACACTTGTACCGTAGTTGTACATCTTGTTTTCCTTTCCTCGATCTTTAGAAGATCCCGGTCCTTTTCTGTTGAGAGAGCGGCACTCGGCGACCTTGTGCCCGGCTTTTCCGCAATGGTAGCATTTGTAGGAAGGCTTTTGTCGGTTTCCGGGGTGATTGTGTCCATGGCGTTTATCCTCCGTCCTCGTGTTGTGTTGTTATATATATATATATATATATATATATATATATTTTTTTTTATTTTTTTTATTTTTTTTATTTTTTTTATTTTTTTTTTTTTTTGGCCCCTTAACTCTATACTAAACCGAACATCTAAACTCAATCTCCGAAATGCTAAATCTATGAAAGCTTTCCGTTGTTTGTTGGGCTTGTTTTTTATTATTATTATTACTTCCTTTTTTTGCCAGTTTTATATGGAAACGGGTTTTTAATTGCCACTCAGCCTTCAAAATCTCTGGTGTTGCTCATTCGTGTCTTTTCGGTCTGTCTGTGTTACTACCCTACTGAACTGCAGGAGCTCTTCATCGGTGTGCGCAACCTCTCGATTATAACATATTCGTTTTTCTATGCCCGACCGACGCACGTGATAAATCAACGGTATAGGGTTTTCATTTTCTATGAGGCCGTTCATGTCAAGACTGAGGAATGCTTCTGGTGGAATAAAGCCATTGGGACGAACTCCATCATAATACATATTGTTTGGATAATATGCACCAAAAATTAAATCGTTCAGCGAGCTGATTGATCTCTCAAGATGCCCTCGGATCAACTTGATCATAAAGTTATCCAGTCTGTTTATATTGTCCCCACTGTATAGCGCTGCATTGGGATAGTATTTTTTGTGATCGGATTCAGGAGTCTGTTCTATATATTATCAGATTGTCTGCATACGCAATCGCCTGATGAAGAGACTGTGGCGACTCTAACAGATACACACACAATTCACAAGCAAAAATAGTGAAGAACACCGAACGAAAAATCGAGCAAGAAAATACATCAGAACCGTATACCAAGCGATAACAAAAATAATTCACATCAGTGGAGTATAGTCGAGTTTTAAAATCAAATTCTAAACACGGTCAGTAGCCTGATGGGTAACGCTTAGGTTCAATTTTTTTCGTGATTCCTCCTGTCATAGCGTCAGTTCGAATCACAACATGATCTTCTTCACTATTATTTTAAACGCTATAAGACCATATCAAGTCGCTAGTGTAAATATTAAAAAGGATCGGAGATAACACTGTGGGGTTAGAAGTTAATAGTTGGGTCTTAGTATGTGCAAGCAGGTGCACGGGTCCTCTAAGATCCCCCAATCAACTGTCACTACATCACCACGCAAGAAAATAAAACACTGCAGACTCCTGTTGGTAGTTCAACTTGTTTCCTTTATTTACTCAACACAAATATCCGAAATTTAATCCAAGGTCATTTTTATTTACAATAATCACTGACGAAGCTTATAACACTCATTCATAAAATTAATCAGAGGTAATTCAGATTACTATAGTCACTGTGGTTTATTACATTCATACATAACTTAATACACAGGTAATTTAGATTCCAATTTTCAATGACGAAGCTTATAACACTCATTCGTAAAATTAATAAGAAGTAATTCTTTACCCGACACCCTAGGTCCGCACACTATAGTGGTTGATAATCGACTCTCTAATTTGTTTGACCTCCCGATCTCGATTGATTATCGACGTTTTACGTGGAGGGCGCGACTTGCCTCCACGGAATCCGAATTGCGATTGATGCAATTCCTTCGAAACGACAGAATACTAATTTTCATCCATCGTTTCAGTGACCAATAGGGGATGAATTTCCATACATTCGTCACGGTGAGGATGTGCACGCACACAGATGTGTTGCTTCGTACGCTCAGGCTGTGTGTCCATGAGCACGCGAACCGTGGATATTCGAATTCCATAAAAGGAAATGTTACACGACGTGTTTGCAGCTGGGCAACTATCATGAAGACCATACTTGGGGTGTTTACCTGATCAGTAACTGCGTACAGCATTTACGCTGATCGTGCACATATCGCTGGCGTCTTCAAAAGATCGGTTTATCATGTGCGCATTTACCTTATGCAACACTCGATTCCCTTCGGTGGCCAATGGTGTGGTATGCTGTGCATTGTCGTTCGAAAGATCGGCCGATGGGTCTGTGGAGTAAAACAAGGGTGAACATACCATGCAGGTGCGCGGCAAAATACTTTGTTCGTTAAGTGCATTGGCATGTTCGGGTATTTATGTCGGTTACGTGATGTCCTAACCGAAATGGATTTCAGGAACATGATGCGCTGAATGCAAACATGCCCTTGGGGAAAATGTTTGTTGATGCTAATGCAATTGCATTAGCGAAAACTATGGGGTTATGTGCTTTAGGTGGTGTTTTTGCACAGTTAATAGCAAGGTAAGTAATGGCGTTCAAATGGAACAGCCATAATACTTGTTTTTGTGGGTTTTCAGCTTAATAAATGGAAAGCTAAGCAGTGGCGTTTAGTGGAAACGCCACGACACTATTCCCTGTTGCAGACCGTTTTTATTTTTAAGTAATTTCGAAGATCACATTGCCACTTTTGACGATGAATTTCCTTTCATTCAACATGTCGTATAGTATATACAGTGGTAGTTTACGAATGCCTAGTCTCATAAGCTTGTAGTATAAGCCTTCTAGCCAAACGGTGTCGTGGGCCCTCTCCAAGTCAATCAAACAGGCAACTGTGCACTGTTTCTGACTTTTATTCCACTGAATGTCTGAAACCAGTTCCGCTGCGTCATGTGTGGTTTCATGATCAGCCTTAAAACCAAACTAGTTATTGGGAATAAACTTATTGCCCTCCACCCATTTAAGTACAGCCTTGTTTAGAACCTTCTCGAATACTTTACTGATACTCTGTAACAAACTGATCGATCGCAGATATTTTGGGTTTTTTCGGTCTTTCCCTTTTTTTGGAACGGTTGGATGATGGCCTCTTTCCAACGTACTGTGTAGTGTGCGTTGTTCATCATCATCATCATCATCGGCACTACAACCGGGATCCGGTCTTGACCTTATTTAGCAAGTCTCTGCACCGGTATCCGTTCCTTATACGAGACTTGTTAAATTGTCCATAATAATTTATTTTTCCGGGCAAGGTGTTCTCACTTTTTTTTTATTGCGCGAGTGACAGATAGAAAATCATGTTCAAGAGTTTACTTATTAGACTGTGCACATACACAAACAGGAACACTTCGTATGTCGCGTATCGGCACTAATTGTTTGTTAATTACTTTGGGTGCAGAGAAGTCCCAAGCGAACCCGTACTCATTTAAGATGGGCAACGCAGTTTAATTTAATAACAATAATTTAACAATAATTAGATAATAATTTTACATACACTTCACTTTTAAGGCCGCTTCATTGAACAGTTCATCAACTATCGTTTGTCGATTGTCGACACGTCTACACCGGATGGTGGTCAATTTGGTACTGGGCACGAATCTTTTTAATGAGGAAATGTACATAGGTTTTTTTTCGGTAGGAAGGTGGAAAACTACAAAAGATACATCTGGACAGCCCAGAGACATGCCGGATTTTTAACGACTAAAACCGCTTCCCGCCAGCACATACTGTATGCATTGAAAAGTCCCAGGATATTTCAATAGATGGCGCCACTAGAAAATGAACATGACTTATTTTGAGAGGCTCGCCTGTCACTAGTTTATGTATGAGTTTCGTGACACTTAGTTCATTCGTTTACAAGGTACAGTCGTTTCAGTAATGCTACTTCGTCTTCGTAAAAAAAAAATGGAAAAACACAATATCGCATCTTGATGAAACACTGTTTTTTCATGGGAAAAATTTCTGAACAATCTTTGCAGTGGTTGCAGCAATGTTATCCCACATCTGCTCTTTCGAGAACAACAGGTTATCGGTGGCTTAGAGTTTCAAATGGGGCGTACAAGCATCGATGACGTGCCTCGCTCTGGAAGGCCAAAAGAGGCTACCAATGCGGAAATCGTAAAGCAAGTGCATCGAATCGCTTTGAGACATCGTAAAGTAAAGTTGCGCGAGTTAACTGAGGAGGTGGGCAAAAGAACGGATGGGATACATTTTTCACGATCTTTTGGAAATGAAACTGCTATCGGCGCGATGGGTACCGCGTTTGTTGACTGTCGGCCAAAAACAACTACGCGTTGATAATTCAACGGCCAGTTGTTGCAGCATAATCGAGTGGACGTTTTTCGACGTTTTGAAACGTGGGCCCATTACCGTCCACGTGAGTCCAATAGGCAGAAAGCCACGAAAGCCGACCAAAGCGACCAAAAGACCAACGCTCGGCCGAGAAGGTTATGCCCTCCGTTTTTAGAATGTGCATGGCATAATCTTGATCGATTACAAGCAGAAGGGAAGAACAGTCACAGGAGAGTATTATGTAGCGTAATTGGGCAAATTGAACGGCGAAATAAAAAAAAATGGTCACATATGGCGAAGAAAAAAGTTCTGTACCATCACGATAACGCATCGTCACACACGTCCTTGAAAGCGATGGCCAAATTGGATCAATTACTATTTGAATTGATTGCTCCCCCATCGTATTCTCCAGATTTGGCCCCGAGCGACTATTATCTGTTCCCAAACCTCAAGCGGTAGCTCCAGGGAAACAGATTCAGATCGAATGAGGAAGTCATCGCGGAAACCGAGGCGTATTTTGAAAGCTTGGACGTTTCGTACTACAGGAAGGGCATCGACATATTGGAAAATCGCTTTACCAAGTGTATCGCCCTAGTTAATAAATAAGGTTATTTTATATATAAAGAATATTTATTCATTCCTTATGTTATTCGAGTCTACATTCGAATAATCTTACAACTAATTGGGTTAAGACTGGTGATCCGTAGTTTTTTCATTTCTCATTAAACCTCGGCTTTCCTTGTTGGCATCTCGGTGGTTATCAGTTGTTAGTCATGGAATGCAGTGATAAGTTTAATCACTGTGGTGATAGTTGTGGGTCATATTTCAGAGATATGGGATTGTTATCTGTTTGCTGTGATTAGTTTTGTGGCTTGGGTGAGTCGTACTTTGGAGGGTATGTGAATATTATTGGTAGGTGAATCATACTGGAATGTTATCAATGCAGTTGATAACTTAACTCCCTCGAAGGCAACTTTTTTTTAATATACTTCTCTCGGGAAAGGCGAACCTATAGCGCCGACACGGCGCCCCGAAATACCACAAAATAACCGTTGCAGTTCCTTTTGATCCGTTGCAGGTTGTAACGCTCTGGAAACACTCGCATGGGGAGGGAATTCCACAACTTCCCCGCTCTGTAATGGAACGAGTTCTGATGCAGGGAAGTTCGGGCCATCGGGAAATGAACCGCAAATTGGTGCGAACCTTCGGATTGTCTCGTGGAGGCCATATGAATCGAATTGCGGGGAACAATACCACGAATCTCCGAAGAACAATACCCATGATAATATCTGTAAAACAGACAGAGGTCGGCTACGCGCCTTCGATGTGACAGAGACTGTAGTCCCGATGTCAGCGCCGGGTGCCCGATCAGGCGGATTATAGCGTTAAGCAAGGATAGTGAAGAAGGTGAATTGAACACACGATGAAACGGTTGAAAAGCGAAGCAGTGAAGCATCAGACTACTGACCGTGTTTAGAATTTGATTTCCAAACTCGACTGTATTCCACTGGTATGAATTATTTTTATTTATCGCTTGGTATACGGTTCTGATGTATTTTACTTATTCGATTTTTCGTTCGGTGTTCTTCACTGTTTTTGCTTGTGAATTGTGTGTGTATCTGTTAGAATCGCTACAGGATCACACGTCGCTGTATGCTTTGAAGTAGGTCGAGGGTATGCTTAGGAGCAGAGCTCCAAACGTAAGAGCAATATTCGAGCCCGGGTCTAATTTGGGATTTATAGAGGAAAAAAAGTTGAGCTGGGGTAAAATATTTCTTGGCTCTAAAAAGATAGGTCCGTTTTCCTGACGCGGATCTTGCGATGTTTGACACATGTTTATGCCACGATACATTCCCACATACCGTGACGCCGAGCAATTTCAAGCTTTCCTCAGATTTAAAGGCGCAGCCATTCATCATCCGCTGTGGAACCGATGATCCACTTTTCCTAGTGAATGTTGTGTACTGTGTCTTCGTTGCATTGAAGTCGACGAGACTGGCCTTTCCCCACAGCAGGACCTTTTCGAGATCCCAATTTAGAGAGTCGATGTGGCTACATCTCAGCTAGTGCGACGTTGATGCACTAATCGGTCGATCACTCGAAAAAGAGGAAACAAGTGTACTATTGTGGCGATTCTAGCAGATACACATGACCATTAGTGAAGTACAACACCACCTAAAAGACAAGACAAGAACAATCAAAGCACACCATTAAAGCCGTATACCATAGCAATAATATAGCATTCTCACATCAATCGAATGTACTTGAATTTATAAATCGAATTCTTACACGCGGCAGTGTCCTGATGCGCTGAGCTTTGGTTCTATCTTTTAGTAATTCCAGCCATGATAGCGTCGGTTCGAATCACACGTGAAACATCCTGTTACCCGTTGAGTCCAACAAATCATTTATGTGAAGCAAAAACAAGGCTGGAGTCAAAATAGAACCTTGAGGCACCCCGGAATTAATTCGAAGACTCCCCGTCCACGACAACCCGGATTGATCGATGTTCGAGGAAGCTCTTCATCAAGCCAAAGTTTATCAGATGAACTTCGTTTAATGGAATGCGGAATATAGATCTCTATCCCGAGGAGGATAATATCTGTGACCGACTCCGGGCATGCGTTAACATCTGAGTCTCCAAAGCAGACCTCCGACCACGGAAAGGATACGAAGAAATCTAGCAAATCGTCCCAGTTAGCAGCCCCATACCACCATACATGGTGAAGGTGCTTAGGTCAGTTATTCGCTTGAAATGCAACTAGTTGCGCGACCGATATCAAGCAGTGATCTGAGTTTCCCAGTGGCGTAGCAAATTTCCACGGTATAAATGGTCGGGTAGAATGTCAAAAACTGATCCAGGGTGTTCGCATAATCACCTCGGGTATTCGGCACTCGCATAGGTTCCTCCACGAGTTGAGTGAAATTGCGGGTAAAAGCCAACGTCTCCGCCAGCCTCCCAGCCTCGTCGGCTCTGTTAGAATGTACCAACCGGCCGGAATTGTGTACATTAAAATCGCCAAGAATTACAACTTCAGAAGCCGGGTGGTTGATCTGTATCCAGTCGACGGTACGTGAAAGATGTTCGAGAAATGTCGCTGGTCGATCGTCATTCGATGAGCTGTAAAGACAATAAAGAACTGTAACAGAATTCCCCAGCACGACTTTCAACCACACGATGTCTATGTTATTGTGTTCCAACGTCTCCATCCTCTGGCAAACCAGATCGGAGAGCGCGAAGACACAGACTCCACCCTTAAAAGGGAAACCGAATGTAAGTTGTATCCTAAGCAACGAAGATATGTCGAATCAGTTGACGAATCGACCTGGGTCTCAGTTAGGGCAAGGATATCAGGTTTGACTGTTTGCACATATTGGTGGACGGTGTGTGTTTACATTCGTATTGGTGAAACCGATGTCCCCGATGTTATAAAATGCCGTTATCAGTCGAACGTCGACAGAGCCTCGAGAACGAGCCGGATTATGCGATGATGAATTTCTTAAAGTTCGGTTATTTATCAAAATATTTGATTGATGTTCCCACTGACACAGCCCCCCCCCCCCCGACGCCCGCCCCTCCCGGAGATCCGAATGGGAAACTAATTTACCTCCGGAATTCTTTATCTCAGTCTACCTGAGTATCCGTCCGATACTCTTTTCTTCCTTATTACGCAGCGGCGGATATAAATCTGCTGGGTTTTTTCTTGATTACGAGGTTTTTTGTTTCCTGATGCGGCGTCTTTCCAGGAATCGGGTAATTTGTGTTCCGGGGAATCCCGCGATGTATCGGCTTAGCTTCTCTCCTGAACATGGAGTGACGCGGCGCTAACAGGGTTCGTGGAATTCAGTTCTTCCTTTTGATCTCTGCATCCTACCGCGATATTTAATGCATTGTGGCCTTAGTGTTTTAATCTCGTTCATCTACCAGTAGCATAGTTTTCTTCCATCCTTGGGTATCCGTGTAGGTATTGCCACGTCACACGCTGTCTTCATCATATCCTGTAATTGGTGGATTATTTATGTCGCGCGTCCTTGGATAGCTGGGTTGCAGGACCTCACAACGACTTCAAATGAACCTTTGTCGAACGCGCTATCATTCCATTAAAGATCTATTTGGCTTTCGTTACCTCTGCCACGTAACGGCTTGGTGGCCACTGTGGGTATATTTTTCACTGAGCAGCCATTTCGCTGTCCTTTTGAGCCGGTTGCAGATGAGGGTGATGCCTATTACTGACCCAATTTTTGCTGTTTGGAATGAGTCCTTCTTGCTAGTGTTTGCGACGGTGACCTCCAGAGGTGCAAATGTTTCCAATGGCCGGCGTTCCCCCGTGTTGAAACATTTGCTGCCTTCCTCGGTCGCTCATGCATTAAGGTCACCGGCTATGACAAACGACTTTCTGCCTCTCTCATCTACCATGGGGTTGTCTAACATAATTTGGTGTTCGTCTCCGGTACTGGTACACTTCTAATAGCTTTACTCCCGTCAATCACACTCATTCCTTGTTGGTGTCATGCAATATTGGTGGGATAAATCCTGCGACGGTCCTCTATTCTATGTGGGGGCGAAATTCGCATATTCACTTCAATTTCACGCAAATTCCGCTAAATGTCTACCTGTGGGCGAGGATGTTTTGACTTAGTTACTTGCAAAATAAGCTGAATGGTAAAAAGCTGAATGATGAAAAGCTGGATGGTAAAAAGCTGGATGGTAAAAAAGCTGAATGATGAAAAACTTTCTCGGTGTCAGCCTCTTACGGCGATTGGATATAGGGGTGGTCCGTGCTCCATCGGACCGATAGCTTTGGCATCAAGGATTATTTTCAAATCCTTTTCCAAAGCTTCAAATTGGTAAATTTAAATTGTAGTCAACCCGTAAAGTGTTGTCTGCTATGGAATATCGTGTGTTTGTCCCTATTATAAGTTAACACATTGCAGGACAAATTGCTTCGTCTACAGGCCGACTTATAGCGTTTGCGACGATAGTGATGAGCGTGTGATTCGAACCGACGCTATCACGGTTAGAATCACTTAAAGATAGAACGATTTCTAAGCTCAAGTACATTCGACCGACGTGGAAATGCTATATTATTGCTATGGTATACGGCTTAAATGGATGTGCATTTGGTGGTGTGGTTCTTCACTAGCCGTGTGTGTATCTGCTAGGAGCGCAACGGGCTCATTACATCAAGTTTCAATTTCAAATTTAAAAACAAAATTGAACTCTTATGTTCCCTCTATTGTGGAATCATAAACATTGTTCCAGCTTTTGGTGCCTGGATTCACTTTCGGGATTTATGAAATACCAAGTTTTGTTAAAAGCTTATTATTTATACCTAAAGTTTCAAATCATAATTAAGCTTTCGCGTCCACTTTATCGTGTGATGGCAAACATAAGGACTATGTTTATAATCTTATTAAAGTCCAATTGTATGAGTTTTATAAAAAGTCATCCAGTGTCCGTGTTTGTCAATTTTGACGTTCGTGGGATAAAGCGTTCCGCCACAGAAAAACATTCACTGTACTCAAATAATCATCGCTATACATTTGCTACATCAATTGAAATATTTTTGATACATTTTTGCCAAGTTTTGTATGGAATTTACGAGTGTCCTTTGTTACTATTTCAACATGTATAAAAAAGTTGCTTTGGCAGAACTGTCATTACTTTTCTACTTTTTACCAAATTGAAGCAGCATTTATATTACCGAAGAGACGAATGTGACCGTTGCCGGTGGGTATAAATATTTGGGGTTCCTATCCCCGAATTGCAGGTCGGCGTTGGATTCTCTTGCTGCGGGCTCTTGGTGTGTCCGTTCGCGGTGGGGGCTGAAGTTGAAGTCCTGGAAGACGTCCGGTCTCTGCTGCGAGCGATGTCCAAGTGAACGAATATTCCCGCCAATTGTCCACACATGTGGTGCGTGTCAAACGAAATTGGCGGGAAAGATCCGGCGTCGGTTCTCGTTCTATGTGTGAGACCCCACGCGAATTCAGCCGTGACTCTCCTTTGTGTGCGAGGGTGATTGACAGTGTGCTTGACTTAATTACTCGAAAGCCACTATCGGTGTGAGTCTTTGCTTGCGACGACTACGTGGAGGTTGTGGTTTGTGCTGATTAGCTACAACAACTGCCCCCCCTAGTGACCAATGCCGGTCGCGCTGGGACTGAGATTTCTCTATTGCAATGTAGCTATGCGGTGAGGGTGCGCGCTGCCTCTGGGCCGGGGAGAATGTGTGTGGTGGGTGTGTGGGTGCGCTGTGGCGGGGCGGCCTCCTGGGCAGGGTCTCGGCTTGTGGTGTGGGCAGCTGAGGTTGGGTAGGTTGGTTGGTATGGGCCGTTTCCAGGTAGGCTGGTTTGATTTGGTCGATTGAGACGGTTTTCTCCTGGCCGTTGACGTCGATGATGGCCGTTCTATATTCCGTGCGTCGGATGACGCGGCGTGGGCCTGTGTAGAGCGCTTCAAGAGGTTTGCGGATGCTGTCGAGTCGTCTGAAGACGTGGGTGCAGGTCTGCGGGTCCTTGTGGATGAACGGGTGCCCTGTGGTGTGCCGGGTTGCTGGGACAGGACGGATGGCTTTGAAAAACCGGCGTAGGCTCGCGACGAAGGTGGTTTTGTTTGCCTGTGTCGGTTCCGAGGCGACGAATTCTCCGGGGATCTGGATGGGTGTACTGTAGAGCATTTCTGCTGGGGAGGATTCGAGGTCCGTTTTTTACGCCGTCCTGAGGCCCAGCAGGACTGTGGGCAGACTATCCAACCAAGAATGTGGACAGCACCTTAGGGCGGCTTCGAGAGTTCGGTGGAATCGCTCCACCATTTCGTTGGACTGTGTATGGTACGGCGTTGTGTGGATCATCTGCGCGCCGATGCATTTGGCGAGCTCTGTGAATAGCTCTGCCTTGAATTGTGGTCCTCTGTCTGACGTGATGTGAAGTGGAGTTCCGTAGTTGCTGACCCAGTGGTCCATGCACGCATTGGCGACTGTGGTTGTTTGGATGTTGGGCAAGGGCACCGCCACATGCCATCGTGAGACTTTATCGATGATGGTCTGGCAGTACTGCATCCCTTGGATTAGTGGCATCTTGATGAGGTCTATGTGGAGGTGCTCGAAGCGATTGTCCGGCTTGTTGAATTTTCCCAGGGCCTCCCTGTCTCCCTACCTTGGAGCGTTGGTAGTCCTCGCAGTGACGTGCCCAAGCGATGGCGTCCTAGCGAACGCCGGGCCAGACGAGTTTCCGTAGCGATGGGGGTCGTCGGTCGGTACGTTGCTGTTTATTGCGTCGTTGTCGGTGACTGTTGGCGAATAGTCGGGGTGGGTCCTATAAAGACCGTCGGCTACTACGTTGTCTGCGCCTCGAGCATGCTCCAGTTTGGCGTTGAAACGCAGCACATACTACTGGTGCCTGGTTTGGTGATGCTGTAGGGTAGGAAGTCGTGGCACCGGCATGGGTGCGAGTTCTACTTCGTCCCACTAAATATCCGCAGTTCGGACAAGGTTCCGTCAAACTGAATCGTCACTAAATGTTTGCACCGAAGAAAACACCAACAAGAGACGAAACTTCGCCACAAGACATGCACCAGAAAAGAAATGAAACGCACGGAATGTTGTTTGTATGAAGTGTTCTTTTATTTAAATTGTTGTTATCCACTTAATGCCATTGGTAAAACGTATCGAACTATAAATGTACACTCGAACTTTGGATACTAAACTGTTACAATGAACCTATTGTTTTATGATGTTTTAGTTAATAGAGCAGATATGCTCTTTACACACACATTTCGCGATCGGATGCAATTTATGTTTTTGTTGAGCACTTAGCACTGACAATTGATTTGGATAAAGTTAATTTGTGTTAGTCGATTGCTCGTCTCACTTCGTTGATATATTTAATTCACAACATTTCGCACAAATAAAATGATTAAAAACTTTACTACTATAAGGGGACCGATGCCGACTGTGGGTATGTTGGCGTGTCTGCACGGCTACGGACAGCGGGAGCGGCATGACTGCGCTGGTATGCTGATGGTAAAGGACTCAACGATATTTAATCGTTTTGGGGTGAGTTTACCCAAGAAAGAAAGTGTTTCTCTGTGGTGGAAACAAGGAAGAAAGACTTGGCAATGTATGTGTATGTGTGAGTGAAGATCACATTGGTTTTTTTCATACACAAGGCCATGGGAACGAACCTGAAACAGGGAAAGGGAAAATGTGCATTGCAGTTGAATAAATAAACCGCTAGTCATCCGTGAAATGGTGCTAAAAGCAAATTGGATGTTTATGGCATCTCTGTCTGCAGTAGAAACCGGGTTCGTGTTTGCATTAGGAAATGCTAGAAAATTTGGTTTCGTTGATAATGCCTAAGATGCAGTGATTGTTTGTCGATTGTACAAACGAATCGCGGGTCGGTTTATTGCAGCTGTAAAAACAAGCTGTCCGACATAGGATTTTAACACAGACAAAGGGTGCCGACTGGCTTGGGATTCATGATGCCATATGCACTTTAAAGAATTATTTCCAGGGACCTTATGGGCGATGGTACATTATTCGCCTTTGATGCGCAGACCGGCGCCTCGGACGGTGGTAAGCAGTTCACGCAGGTGTTCGAGGTGTTGGTCGTGTCCGTCCGATACGACGAGGAAGTCGTCGATGTATCCTCTGACGAACGGCAGTTTGCGAAGAACGTGGTTGAGGGCACGCTGCATTGACTGCGGCGCGTTCCTCAGACCTAGCGACGTGCCCACAAATTCGAATAGCCCGACGGGCGTTGTGACTGCCGTTTTTTCGATATCATCCTCGACGATTGGCACTTGATAGAATGATTTGCGCAGGTCCATCGTCGTGAAGGTTGTGCCGCGGCTCTCCAGGAGCAAGTCTTCAATGACTGGGAGCGGGTAGCGGCCCGGGACAGTGCAGGCGTTGAGGCGGCGGTAGTCGCCTGTTACTCGTCAGGAGTTGTCTGGTTTGCCGACCATGTAGAGTGGGCTTGCCCATTGACTGGAGTAGGGCCGAACGATGCCCTTCTCGAGGAGGTCCGCGAAGGTCGCCATGGCAGCATTGAGCTTGTCGCCGCTCAGCCTGTGTGGGCGTTCGAAGATGGATGGGCCTGTGGTGCAGATGGCGTGCCTTACCCTTAGTCTGGGCGGGCTGGCGTTGGGGGTGAAAACATCACGGAATTCCTCCAGCAATTCCGTGTATCGTTGGCTGTTTTGTTGTTGTCGAACGGGCCGGCGATAGTGGAGACTGAGTGCAGTGCTGCTGGGGCGATGGTTCCACGCGACGCCACGTCGCTGAGTGGGTTGGTTAGGCGTTTGTTCTTGATGTCGACCATAAGTCCGTATTTCGCCAGGAAGTCAGCCCGTAGTATGGCGTGGGGGAAGTCACCGATGATGAATTCGCATTCGAGGTGCCGTCGCAAACCATATCCATTGTGCGTCGTTGATGTCCGTACGTGGATAAGGGCGTTGTACCTTTGGCATCGTGTCGGGGGGATCTTGGGCGGTAGCGTCTCGCGAGTGCAAGATTCGATGCCACTGTCTGGTGAGGGCGGGGAGTCCTTCGACGTTTCGTCGCTTCCTGCGCCTTTTAGCTTTCCTCTTCTGAGCTCCGTGTTGGCGTGTTCGTTTATTTATACTTTTTTTTCCTTTTCTTTTTGGGGTCACCATTTTGGGGTACTTATCTCCAAATCGCAGGTCGGTGGTCGAAATTGCTGCTGGCGCTGGATTCTCTTGCTACGGGCTCTTGGTGTGTCCGTTCGCGGTGGGGGCTGAAGTTGAAATCCTGAGAGACGTCCGATATCAGTTGCGGGCGATGCCCAAGTGAACGAGTATTCCCGCCAATTGTCCACGCATGTGGTGTGTGTCGAACGAAATTGGCGGGAAACATCCGGCGTCGGTTCTCGTTCTACGTGTGAGCGAGACCCACGTAGTACCGCGTCGACTCCACGTGTGTGTGAGGGTGACCGAGAGCGTGCTTGACTTAATTAGTCGAAAGCCACTCTCGATGTGAGTCTTTGCTTGCGACGACTGCGTGAAGGTTGTATATATGTGGCGTTTCTAGCAGATACACAAGACCAATAGTGAGGAACAACACCACCCAAAAAGACAAGTGAACAGTCAAAAGAACATCCATTAAAGTATTTTCACATCAGTTAAGTGTACTTGAGTTTAGAAATTTAATTCGTACACGCGGCGGAGCTGTTGCGTTGAGCTTTGGTTCTATCTTTTAGTGATTTTAACCGCGATAGCGTCGGTTCGAATTATACGCTCTTGACTATCATCGCAAACGCTATAACTGGTGACCTCGACGTGATCTGAATGACATAAACGATGCTGATGCTATATGTCTCGCATGGTTAAAAGATTGCAGGCACGAATTCCACTGTCTAAACGCGAACTTACTACGACAGGTTTGGAATCAAACTTGAGGTTTTGTGGCATGCTAAATGTTAACGTAATGTTTATCAAAATCCGCTGGGACTACGAAAACTTTTCTAATTTTTGATGGCTGGGATCAATTTCGAACTTTCAGTCCTAAAACGTAGCAAATAAGTTGTAGTTAGCGATAAAACTTCTTACATGAAATTTCAATTTCGATTTCAAATTTAAAATCAGAAGTGAGCCTTCGTGTAGTAAAGTATAAAACTTACAAAAGTCTGTCGTTCGAATTCTGAAAAGACATCTAGCTTTTGGTAATTTCAGGTTTGTAGGTGCATACGACAGTACAATACCTGGTGAGGTTTACTTTGTGCATGGGTGTGGTACTTTAGCCAGGACCACAACCCACACGCACTTGTCGTAAGCAGAGGGTGACACCGGGAGAGTTTTTGAGTAGGTAAGTTGGTAATTCTCTCACATTACCGGACGTGAGGTGAGATTTGCGTAGAGTTGATGCGATATTAGGTGAGCATTGCTGCCATGCAGAATGGAGAATCGACACGGGATTTTCCTGCTGATATTACTATGAAAAAGGTTCTAATTTTTGGTACCTAGGATCAATTTCGAATTTTCAATCCTAAAACGAAGCAATTAATTTGTAGATGTCGATGAGGCTATTATAGCGTTTGCGACGATAGTGAAGAGCGTGTGATTCCGAACCGATGCTATCACGGTTCGAATCACTAAAAGCTAGAGCCAAAGCTCAACTCCTCAGCCACTACCGCATGTACGAATTAAATTTCTAAACTCAAGTACACTCAACTGATGTGGAAATGCTATATTATTGTTATGGTATACGGCTTTAATGGATTTGCTTTTGGTTGTTCGACTTGCCTTTTTAGGTGGTGTTGTTCTTCACTACTGGTCGTGTGTATCTGCTAGAAACGCCACGCACATGAAATTTCAATTTCAATTTCAAATTTAAAATCAGAAATGAGCTTTTGTGTACAATAGTACAAACGTTTTAAAAGCCTGTGGTTCGAATTCTGAAAAGACATCTAGCTTTTGGTATATGGGACTATTTCAGGTTTGTTGGTATTTCAAAGTCAGTACAATAACTGGTGAGGTATATTGTGGCGTTTCTAGCAGTACACACACGGTTAATAGTGAAGAATAACACCACCGAAAAGACAGGTCGGAAAATCAAAGCACAGTCGGTAAAGCCGGATACCATAGTAATAACATCATTTCGGCATAAGTTGAGTTTAGTTTAGAGATCGAGTTCGTACACGCGGAAGTGGCTTGATGCGTTCAGCTTTGGTTCTATCTTCTACTGATTCCAACCATTATAGCGTCGGTTCGAATCACAGGCTCTTCACTACCGTCGCAAAAGCTGTAACTAGTGACCCCAACGGTATGAAAAGTGGGGTTCCGTAGTTGGTGATCCAATGGTCCATGAATGGCTTGGCGACTGTGGCTGTTTGGATGTTGGGCAAGCGCACCGCCACGGGCCATCGCAAGAATCTATCGATGATACAGTACTGCATGCCTTGGATCAGTGGCATTTTAATGAATTCTATGTGGACATGCTCGAAGCGACGCAACCGAATTCATCAGGTGCCATGGCACCGCACGAACGCCCTAGCAGGAACTGGTTTGGGGTGAGACTTTGTTCGTTATTCGGATCCATACTAACGTGGGTAAGTGGGCGCAAGTTGACAACATGTTCCACCTCGGTCATCAGGGTGTATAGCACCTCCTCTGGTGGCGTCCTGGAGCGTAGAACGGCAGTCAAGGCCGTTTTTGCTGACTGCACGGGCCCTCTCCACGCTCCCCCCCATATTAGGGCACCCAGGTGGAATGAACTTCCACTTGATCCTATGTTCGTTTCCCGATTTCTCCAGTTCGTTGCGCGCCCCGCTGAAGTTGGTCCCGTTATCACTCCAGATTGTCTTTGGAATTCCTCTTCTGGCGGCCATCTGCCGTAGAGCCATGATCATGGAACCGGTGCTGAGAGAATTAGCCAGCTCCAAGTGTACGGCTCTCGTGGTAAGGCATGTGAACAGGACTCCCCAGCGCTTCTCGGTTCTTCTTCGAATTGTAACCTGCATTGGCCCGAACTAGTCGACCGCAGCGGCAGTGAACGTTGATGGTCGTGCAGTCGTGGGATAGGTAGATCTTCTAGGCGCGGCACTTGACGGGCGCTTTTATGAACTCTGCACCATTGACATCGATGTATCAGTCCTTTCGTCGATGTTCGTACCCCCAAGATCCAGTATCTCTGCCGAATCTCGTTCATTACAGTTGCGGTGTTACCGTGAGCGAACTTCCTATGGTAGTGGTCGATCAGCAGGCGACTCAGTCGATGCTTTTCATCTAGCACGATGGGATTTGTTTTCCAGCCATCGATTTTTATTTTTCTCGTTCGAGACCTCAGCTTTATCACGCCTTTTTCGTCAACGTAAACATCTATCTTGCGCAGCCGACTCGAGCCTTCTAGTAGTCTTCCCTCCCACAAGCGAGCCACATCTCCTGGGAAACTGTCTTGTTGGCTCGTGCTGATCAATTGCCCTTCGGTCCTGTCTAAATATTTTTTATTCACGGGTACGAATGTCTTCTGATCGTTGTCTTGAGGCTATGCGAGTGTTTGTTGCCTTCGGAACTTTGAAATTTCAGCTGATTTTCGGGACTCTCTCTTCTCTTTCAGTGCGCCTATAAACTGAAACACGCGTGCTGTAGTTCTCACTAGATGCAGCCAAACGGAGAATCGTTCTAGGTTCAGTATGCAAGGTTCGATCGCTGTTGCCGCGACTACCAACTGAGAGCCCTTTTCTTCTTCAGTGGTTGTCTCCGTACTCGTCTCGAAGTGCCGGTTTGGCCAATTATTTTCTTCTTCATACAAGAAGGGGGGGCCCTTTAAACCACCTTACCGCGCTGCAGAATCATTGGGTGCTCCTGTATCGTCTCTAACAGATACACACACGGTACACAAGCAAATAGTGAAGAACGAAAATAGAATAAGTTGATTCGAACTGACGCTATGACAGTTAGAATCACAAAAAAATGGACCAATGCGTAACACGTCAGGCTACTGGCCGTGTTTGGTATTCGATTTTTAAACTCAAATATATTCAAGTGATGTGAATTGTTATGTTATCGCTATGGTATACCGCTCTGATGCATTTTCTTATTCGATTTTCGTTCGGTGTTCTTCACTATTTGCTTGTGTATTGTGTGTGTATCTGTTAGAGACGCCACAGGCCATCCTCGTAGACCTTGCCGAGCTGCCACTATGCCTCGTGCTCCGTGCGCGCTTCGATCCAGACACGAGTGTCCCAAACTCTGTCCTCCCCGGCGACGTTGGCCTTCTGGTCTCCTTGTTGGTGCGTTCGGTCAATTCCCCGCCCGGGGGCGTGGGGTTCAGAGTGGCTTTCCTTCGGTTCGGTCACGCGTGCTAATTCCTCTACTCTGGCAAGCGCCCTGATACGTCCGTCGTAATGTCCTCCAAGCCGTGTGGGAGATTCTTCTCCTGTGGCGTTTACACCAGCCCCGGTGCTGCCCACTCCAGGTTGAGGAGACAGTCCTCCCGTAGGGGATGATAGCGTCCTCCTGGCTTTAGCCGATCTCGCTATCCGCAATCGGCATCCTCGTTTATCGCCGAGATCCGGCTCGAAGGACAAAAAACTGTTACTGCTCTGCGGACGGCGCTTTCTCCGGCGACGTCTTAGCTTCCCCCTCTCTATGTGGACTGTAGTTCCGGCGCCAGCGGGCCGAACGATTCCTAAGGATAGTGTGGACAGGGTTAGTTCAAATGTTCTCTAACTACTTGGATGGAGGGATGGTGGGAAAGAAGTTATACAAGACCGGCAGGTCTTGAGTGCGGCAGTAAACGCAGATCACGTCTTCGGCGTCTGATAATCTGCGCTTTGGTAGGTTTTTTTTTTTTTTTTTTTTTTTTTTAGTTTCGGTAGGAAGGTGGCAATCTTCAAAAGATACCTCTTGACCGATCCAGAGGCATGCCGGGTTTTTACCGATTAAAACCACCTCCCGCCAGGCTCATATTCCCGTTGATCCCCGAGGAACTTTCTTTTAGATATTCCATCGCGGGGCGGGACGCAGGTGTGTGTGTGTGTTTGTGCTGTCTTGTACTGTGCGTGCGTGTGTGTGGTGTGTTATCAGTGGACCCAATGGGATGGGTCCAGGAAAACTCTATTATAGAGGGGAATGTTGTCGGGAGGGGTGTTTTGTTCAATTTTGTATTGAAGCAAAAATTGTGGTGGTCTGATCCGAACAGATCGAAAGAGAGAAGGGTCAAGAACGCAAGACTGTCTTACGAGTAGGTTCTCGCGGTTCTAAATGCGTTATAGGTACTTGTATGCTAATTGTAGCAAGTACTAGTCGATAGGGATAATGGATGGGCCTTCGTATAGGTGAGAGTTGGGGTAATGGCGACCGTCAGGCCTTCTAGAGTGGTTGATGCATCTTGCTCCTGCTGCTTTGCCGATGTGCCTGCCTTATATAGGCCCGCAGTCGTCGTCGTGTTCACTCGCTTCCCGGGTGCTGTTTCCTCAATGGCTTCCTGGAAACGGTGCGCCGCTGATCGTTGTTTCCCAGGAACTTGTGTGTTGGCGCTTACCTTGCCTTTCCTGGGAACTCGTATCGATATGATGCATCGCCAACAACGGTTTTGAGTGATTCCCCGGTCATTTCTGATAAGATCGTGTGGTGGTTTTTATCGTCGATGTAGAGTTTGCGATGATTATAGTCTGTGACAGTGCGTGTTCTATCAACAATTATGACTTTCCCAGACTCGCAACCACGACATTTTATTGCCCATCGATTTACAGTAGACTTATCAACAGCATTGTGACCATAAACACCCTTTCAATGATGAATTTCAGTGGGTCTGTGGGGGAGGAAGTATTGTGCCAGGCGTAGGCACTCGGTTCACTTCCTTCCACCAGCTTAACGAAGACAAAGTTCCGCGGGAAAGAAAGTCAAACGCACTGATTTAAGTTATTAATTAGGTTTTATTATAGATAGACAGTAGTCGCGGTGAGTTTCTCGATTACATACAGTTTAACATTTTACATACTGGTCACAGGTAAGACACAAAACTATCCATTTATCCTGTAGTGTATTCAACTGCTTACACCTAAGAGAGTTTACCAACCCATATCGTCGCGGGCGTAAAAGATTGCACTTCAGAGTGATCAAGGAAACTGTCACATTTAACCACATTTTAACTCCACGCATTGTTCCTAATTTTAATTTTATGGTGATTGCGGAAGGCTAAAAACTTGATTCGCGACTAGCACTCAGAGAATGACAAACTCCCGACTATGAGGTGTACCGAACGCGTGTCCGCAGCGCTACGGACAGCGAGAGCAAAATGACCGTGATGGTCGGCGAATAGAATTGGACTCCGCGATATTCATTTGTTGTCAAATGAAATTCGGCCAGTGAAACTGGCTCTCTTAATTAAGGGGTGCATTTTCCTATTCCAAGAGAGACGTAAAGTCTCTCTTTGGGGTAACCAAACAGATCTCATAGAGAAGATCGTCACGGTACACGTGTATATGTGTACATTGGTTCTTTTATGGATCAAAGCCATGGGAACGAATCTAAAACAAAGAAAGGGAAAATGTGCATCCATGGGATGTGAGTTCGGCTAAGCAAACAAGCCGAATCTCATTAGATGCTAATTCGGTTTGTGTTTGCTTATGTGAGATGGTCAATGGTAAACGGATCCAGGAATATGTAGGACAAAGGGAATTTATGATCTGAGAGTTCAACTGAGTAAACAAGTTGTAACTCATTAGATGGGAGATGCATTTGGGATACTTCAAACGATATAGATTGTTTATCGTATCGCCAGAATGCCTGCGGAAGAACAGCGTTCTTTTGTTTGCACATGGTGTGAGTTAGGGAAATGGGCTTCAGCGTCGATTGCGCTAATTATATGCAACTGCTTGGGTTGTTTATCGTTGGTTAAAGTGGTCGCCAGCCAATGTGTATGTAGGTAGTTTTTATTTCGCACATGTTGAGGCTGGGAAAAACCAATTCAAGTGTAAGATTCCCTGATTATGCGGTTGTATTATATGTAAACCGATGAATTTTATTTCAGGGAATTTATGATAAGTGAGGAAGGAATTCTTATGCATGAAAGGTAAGAATTCTCTTCTAGGGGCTTTTAGATTATAAATTGCTCTATTTAATGCGTAAAGCACTTAAGGTGCTAATGTGATCGCATTAGCGAACTTAAGGAAGTTGGGTAGCAGTTATGGGGGTTTTTCAGGTAAGTGGGCCGTGGGGTTTAGCGGAACCGCCACAGGTCACTTGTTCAGTTGTTAAAAATTCGATAACAGCACGCTGTTTAAGTCGCGTTGACATAGCACTAGAACACGCTGCCACACGTCCCGTTCTCGAAAGGCTTTGGATGGACGCTCGGCCTCGACCTGCGCATCCGTATTAAGAGGGAATGTTACTTCGATTTGTCGTCAGGCGCGTTTCTGAAGGTCATTTCATTCGTCTTCTGCAAGGACGTGTGCATTCGTTTTGAGCCTACTCTCGTCCTAATAGGACAACTGGGGACTTGTAGTAACGAGGAGAAGGAACGAGCCGTAATTTTACAAAACATGCAGTTTTATTCCTTCACGACAAAGCGTGTTGGGCTGCTGATTAAGCAGTCACTGTTGACCGGCCTTCTGATTGCCCAGTGTTTTCAAGCCCACACAATTTCCTTTTTTGGTTTTTGAGTAACTCGACTCTATGGAAACCATCAGCTGCTCGTCGAGACAACCTTAATAGAGACGAGCATCCTGTGACTACCACGCGGAGGTTAAATAAGTGTTATTTGTGTGTGTGTTACGTAGCTGACGTTGACCAAAGCCTCCTTAATATCACACCACAGGTTTCATCTTAGACACACCATCACAAAATTCGACTAGAAACTGATTTTGGGTAAGGATACTCATTAGACTGAGGATGCGATCAAAACGTAATCTGATAATGTAATTAATTAAGGATTGTGTTGCACTTCAATCTGAGCGAACTGACGAATCCGATGCGTATTCTAGACATATTCAATTAACGGGTTCAACCGTTTATCTAAAATATACATTTCTACTTTGGGTGGATCATAAATACAGGATTGTATTTACATAATTTCTATACGTAAGGACGAACTTCATAAATAAATAAATATACGACGGCATTAAGAGGCTGTTTACAAAGGCCTCACTTCCGCAACCAGATGTGCTTAATCCATTTGATAACGACTGAGTCATGGTGTGCAACCCAAAAGATATAGTTACACAGTGCGCTGCCAAGTGACCTGCTGGTGACGGCATGTCCCAGTAGCAGTTTATAATCAAGTTATGGAACAGCGAACGAGGACGATGAAACAAAAAACGCGAAAAGTCCCCCTGTGAGCTGGGAATCAGAGAAACATATTTAATTAAAAAAATTGGACAGGATTGGTGGCTACTATGTGTAAATGTCAGACTCTTTTAAACATGTGCTGGGCTTTGCCTTTAATTACGTGATCCTTCTTTTTTCCGTGTTGGTTGTTGCGCTCCTTTCTCTTAGGGGTGTCCTTCGCTGAAAGAACTGTATTTAAACGCAATCACTGGCCCAAGTCTTTTGAAAGAGGAAATTAAAAAACAAAATTAAAATTTCCTCATAAAGTTTAACAAATAAAGCTTTTAAATCCTTAATTTAAGGGTTTTTATTTATAGGCTCAGGTGAGCAAACATGTAGTTAAGGGACACACGTACGCATTTAAACGGTAATGACTGGACAGGACAGTTATATTGAATGTTGTTTGTAACGCTGAAGGGCTGTGATTTCACAGGCCATAACAACGACAGGTACACTGCGTGTTTAGGGGAATTTGTGGGGTAAGTACACAACAATATCTTACGAATGGCCTGGTTGCGGCAAATGTACCCGTATGTGGCAGAACAGAGAAAAGGATTTTATTTAGGTTATTGCAAGTACTAACGTTCAAACACAATTCAACCAAGTTGTAAAGGTAATTCAGCTACGGGATGGTGTATTATGAATACATGCAGATCGGTTATAGTTGTCACAGAAACAAGAAACGAGACTCAAACTTCGATTCGCCTTCTAACTTTCGAGAAGTCACAGTAGAAATGAAAATAGTTAAATAAGAATGTAATCTAAAACAATAAAAATAAAATAAGGAATTAATATTTTAGAAGAGATATAAAGGAGAGTAGAGGAGATACAAGGGTAGGTCAATAAGTCCTTAGAAACGCCTACAATGGCGCTCATAGCATCGCTAATGGTCTATTTTTAGTAAGCATCATTCCTCATTAGGTATTTGTCAATTTTCAATTTGTTTCATGTTTCAATTTTGCATGATAAATTGGATATGGAAAAAATATCTGCGAGATGGGTGCCGCATTTGCTCATTTTTTGGAGCGCATGCGTCGCAACCCAGATGAGTTTCTGCACAGATTAGTAACTGTAGATCAAACATGCATACACCACTACACTCCCGAGACGAAAGAACAGTCAAAACAGTGGACTGTTAAGGGCGAAGTACTCCAAAGAAGGCAAACACGGTGGAATCAGCAGGAAAGGTTATGGCTAGTCTGTTTTGCGATGCACGTGGTATTACCTTCATTGACTATTTGGAAAAGGGACAGACGATAACTGGGAGCGTGGGAGCGAAGATACAGGGCAAAGTCTCTGCTTTCAATCCGGCGAAGGCCAGGACGATCCTTGTCCCTGTTCAATCCAAGTTGACATGCAGTCTCCACGTGACACCCCTGGATAGCTACTTTGGCACCCGCCAAGTTGTGAACCAATGCATGCAGCGACATCCTGAGAAAGGATGGCGCAAGGCAAATAAACTTGCCCGGAAAAACAAATTATTATAGACAATTTAACAAGTCTCGAATAAGGACCGGATACACGACGACGACCACGGAAACGAAAATGGCTAAATAATTTAAGATTTTTTACATGGAACGTACGCTCACTATACAGAGCTCGAGCTGCACAGCAGCTAGCCGATGCCCTGTCCGAATATAAGGCTGACATAACAGCATTGCAAGAAATAAGATGGACGGGTAGTGGTGTTATTCAAAGAAAACAGTATGACATTTATTACAGCTGTCACGCGAAACACCATGTGCTCGGGGTAGGCTTTCTAGTCAGCCAAAAACTGAAGCCCGCCATCATCGGCTTTAATGCAATAAATGCACTTGTTGCATCTCTAACAGATACACACAATTCACAAGCAAAATAGTGAAGGACACCGAACGAAAATCGAATAAGAAAATACATCAGAACCGTATACCTAGCGATAACAAAAATAATTTACATCAGTGGAGTATAGTCGAGTTTAAAAAAAAATCAAATTCTAAACACGGTCAGTAGCCTGATGGGTAACGCTTAGGTTCAATTTTTTTCGTGATTCAAATTGTCAGCGTCAGTTCGAATCACACGATCTTCTTCACTATTATTTCAAACGCTATACACTCTTCGCGTGCGAGGCAAGTTTAAGAACATAAGCCTCATAAACGTCCACGGACCTACAGAGGAGTCCCCTGACGACGAAAAGGAAGAATACTATGAGAACGTCGAACGGGCCTTCAATGCCTGTGTAGTGCTCTGAAAAGCCCTACCATCTCCTTTCCCCACTCATATCCAAATCCCTATACCCAAACTCATATTTACAAAATCCATTACCCCGATCCAATACAAAATCCCGATAAACGAATAAAATATTCGTTTATCATCCATACTCATATTTCCAGAACTTCCTAAAAACAAAAACCACAATTCATATCTTCGTATGAACACAAACTCATGTTCCCACAAACCTTTATCTTTATCTCCATTCTTGCCAGATGTGTATATTCTAAAAATAGATATCACATTCCTTTTCTCCAGTACTCGACTCCAGTCGAAGTACATTTCGAAATACTGCTTGCATTTCGATGCATCCGCGATACAAAATCCCGATAAGATTTTGTATATAAGGCTGATGAAATTCGTATTCGAGGATCAGTCTCAATTGGAGCTCGAGGTGTAAGGACGCCAGAAAATGAATTTACTAATGATATACATTTTAAAGTATATAAAAAGTATTTTTAATTGATCCTGGCCGATTCTCAGGACCATATTCAACGATCGGTAGCTGCTCTTCCCTCAGGGTTTGAGGAAGCACGGCGGCAACGCAACGGGTCCCCTCAGGAGCTATCTTAAAGAGATCCCTCGTCCTTTTCAGGACGAGACACGCTCCCTGAGAGAAGGACCACAACACCTGCCCAAGATACGATGTGAAAATCGTTCTTGGGGATTTGAATGCAAAAATAGTTCCCATAGTTTGCATGAGAACACTAATGACAATGGACTACGAGTCATCGAATTGGCAGCATCGAAAAACTTGGTCGTTGCGAGTACCAGATTTCCGCGTAAAGATATCCACAAAGCCACCTGGGTATCACCTGATGGAGCCACTCGCAACCAAATTGACGACGTGCTGATAGATTGCCGCTACTTCTCGAGCCTGATGACGGTACGAACGTACCGAGGTGCCAACGTCGACTCGGATCACTATCTTGTTGGTACAGTTTTCCGGGCGCGGATTGCCTTATGGAGACGTATTGCATCCGCGGATCAGGTTCGAATCAACACGGCTGCCTTACGCAATGAGAACACCAGCAACATCTTTGGTAATGCGTTAAGACTCGCCCTCGAAGACCTCGACGGAGGGAGAGTAAGTCCTGGGGACAGAATGCCGGGCGTAGAAGAGAAATGGACACGCCTTAAGAATACTGTCATTAGTACTGCCAACTCCATCTTAGGCAGTAGTCGTAGAGATCGGAACGACTGGTTTGATGATGAGTGCAAACTAGCGACTGAACGTAAGAATGCTGCATACCGGGCAATGCAGCAGTCTCATAGGACGCGGGTACGCGAGGAGAAATACAAAGAGCTCAGAAGATCCGAAAAAAGACTTCACAGACAAAAGAAAAGTGCCTGGGAAAAAAACCTTGTCTGTGAAATAGAGAAAAGTAGAGAGCGAGGTCCGCACCAGGCGCGGAAGTTCTACCAAATAATCCGCAGTATGACGCGGTACACACCACGCTGCACTTACTGCAAGGATAAAGAGGGTAATCTGATCACCGATCCTGAAGGCATTCTGGAGCGATGGGAAGTGCACTTCAATGAATTGCTATATGGTCAGCTCACAGAAGAATTGGAGGCTCCCCCAATGCAAGACCAAGAGCAAATGCT
Source organism: Microdon myrmicae (assembly GCA_963931805.1). NCBI lineage: Eukaryota > Metazoa > Arthropoda > Insecta > Diptera > Syrphidae > Microdon > Microdon myrmicae. The sequence goes on along the minus strand of OZ007500.1, from coordinate 126,718,195 downwards.
GCCGCCACCAAGCATTAAGGAAACATTAAAAGCCACAAGACAGCTAAAATCAAATAAAGCCCCTGGAGCTGATGGCATACCAGCTGAGCTGATCAAACAAGGGGGGACAGCGTTACATCACGCAATTCATGAGATCGTGGTGCACGTATGAGAGCAAGAGGAGATGCCGGAAGATTGGCGTCGCAGTATAATTTGCCCCATACATAAGAAAGGGGATATCACACTGTGTAGCAACTATAGGGGTATAACATTGCTGAGTACCGCCTATAAGATACTCTCCACTATCCTACAAGATCGGATGGCCCCATACGCTAAAGCCATCATTGGTCAATATCAGTGTGGCTTCATCCCACGCAAATCACCAATTGATCAGATATTCACCCTTAGGCAGGCGATGGAAAAATGTCAGGAATTTAAGATTCCATTATATCATCTGTTTATAGACTTTAAGGCCGCCGACGACAGCATAGCCAGGGTAGAACTATATAATGCCATGAGAGAATTCGGCATTCCATTTCCTTTGTGGCAGGATGTAAGGAAGGAGACAGCGCGGCAGACCTTGTCTGCGATGGAGGGATGGCGTAGACCAGGACGCCCAGACCCTGGGAGTGCCAAACTGGATGACATCGGCTCGAAATCGGGACCGGTGGACAGATTTGTTAAATACGGCCAAGACCGGATCCCGGTTGTTGTGCCGATGATGATGATGATAATTGACTATACAGTGCATATGATTGCATATGCTTTAAGAATTTCTGGAAATTGAATCAATTCGACAATTGAACGTTTGCTTCAATGTTGATTCGGGGATGTGGATGAAGTTGTAAAATGTGTGTGGGGGGGGGGGGGGGGGGGGGGGGGGGCTGTGCACCACACTGATACCGGTGGAATGACTTGCTAAATAAGGTCAAGGCCGGATTCCGGTTGTAGTGCGGATGATGATGATGACAGACGATAACTGGACAGTATTATGCGTCATTATTAGGTCAGCTAAGTGGGAAAATAGAAAAAATCGACCTCATGTTCTAAAGACTTATTGACCTGCCCTCGTATAAATGGAATATTCAAAACATATCTGTTATAAAAATTCCTTGACGGTCCTTGTTTATTGTTGGTGAAGAGTAATTTTTTCCACTCACAATGTCACTTGACTGAATATTCTTTGACTAGTGGAGAAGGAACTTTTTGTTTTGTGGGTAAGCTTCATTTCAAATATTTGTTCGGCAATTACAAATGCTGCACCCTAGCGACTTGTGTTGTTTACCTCATTACAAAGAAGTCTGCATTCATTTTCAATAAATTCGCAACGAATAAAAGGCAGTACCTTCGTCTGAAGAAGGAAATTTGCATCGTTTTAGTGGATGTAAGATTTCCGCTACTTATCCTAACAAAAGCTTTTATATTCAAAAACAGCCTTTTCTACTGGAAACAATGGTATTTTATATGTTTCATAATAGAAATTGAGAAGATCGGCGTACTATCATCTATAAAACTGAACATATTGTTACCCGTTGATTCCAATAAATAGTTAAAATAGACTGATAGCGTAATTATAGCGTTTGGGATGATAGCGAAGAACTTGTGATTCGAACTGACGCTATGACAGTTAGAGTCACCAAAAATTGAACAAATGCGTAACGCATCCGGCTACTGGCCGTGTGTAGAATTCGATTTTTAAACTCAAGTATATTCAACTGATGTGAATTGTTATGTTATCGCTATGGTATACGGCTCTGATGCATTTTCTTATTCGATTTTCGTTCGGTGTTCTTCACTATTTGCTTGTGTATTGTGTGTGTATCTGTTAGAAACGCCACACTACTCCCTCCTCAGTAACTTTGTTACGATCAGCTTTGTCTGCGAACGACGGAGCGAACGAGAGAACGTCGGAGCAGGCGAGTGTGCCAGTGCTCTATGCGGAAGTCGTGATCGTGTCGTGAAGTTCTGTTTACTATGGGAAAGTGTGTGCTGTGTGCACAGACCACGTCGGTGAGTCACCAATTATAGTGTTTGGGATGATAGTGAAGAACGTGTGATTCGAACTGACGTTATGATAGTTAGAATCACCAAAAATTGAACCAAGGCGCAACCCATCAGGCCACCGCCGTGTGTACGAATTCGATTTCTAAGCTCAAGTACACTCAACTGATGTGGATTTGTTATCTTATCGCTATGGTATACGGCTCTGATGCATTTTCTTATTCGATTTTCGTTCGGTGTTCTTCACTATTTGCTTGTGTATTGTGTGTGTATCTGTTAGAAACGCCACAGACTCCTGACGTACCCCGGAAATAGAAAAGCGGTCGGAAGACACACCGTCTATAGCAATTCGTATCGAACGATTTTCGAGGAAACTCTTCATCAAGTCACAAAGTTGTTGAGAAAGTGGGCATGAACGAAGCTTGCTTAGCAACGTTCTGTGCCAGACGCCGTCACAAGCTCTTGGAAACTTCTAGTGCGTCCACCCTTGTTACACCATGCTTGTCAGTTGCACATATCCAGACGTCAATCACAGAGGTCAAAATGGCGATTATTTAGAAGTCCGTTGTATTCCAAGTATTTAATCAGCTCAGTATTGATGCTTTTTTCCGTCACCTTTGATATAATATACAGTAATGCTACCGGCCCTCCTCTGGGATGGATGGCCTTTTCCATCAGATTGGATATAACAGACAGTAATGCTATCGACCCTCTTCTGGGATTGATGACCTTTTCCATCAGCTTTGGTATAATAGACGGTAATGCTATCGGCCCTCCTCTGGGATTGATAACCTTTTCTATCAGATTGGATATAACCGACATTAATGCTATCGACCCTCTTCTGGGATTGATGGCCTTTTCCATCAGCTTGGATATAATAGACGGTAATCCCATCGGTCCTCCTCTGGGATTCATGACCTTTTCCATCAGCTTGGATATAATACATGGTAATGCTATCGGCCCTCCCCTGGGATTGATGACCTTTTCCATCGGCTTGGATACAATAGACGGTAATGCTCTCGGTCCTCCTCTGGGATTGATGACCTTTTCCATCAGCTTGGATATAAGAGAAAGTAATGCTACCGACTCTCCTTTGGGATTGTTTGAATTCGAGCGATTTACCTCCAGGTAGGAAAGGTCCTTTGTGCATAAGATAAACGAAAGAGTTGGCTAAGAACCTGCGAAAGTTTTCGAGCTCAGTTTTTAAAGGCTATTGCTGGTATTCTATTCGGATCGGTTGCTTTATTCCAGTCCAGTCCACGGAGATTGCGTCAAATACCACGTGGTCGGAATTTCACATCCCGCATCGAAGGGCATTCCGGCGCGATCACAGGTGGCCCCAAAAGACCGGCATCGAGGGTGGAATTCGTGGAAAATAAATTCGCGAACACATTAGCTTTATCTTTTGAATTTGTGCCTAGTGTTCCGCAGCCCGTCACTAGCGGAGGAAAAGAGGAGGAAGCGAAGTAACTGCTGATAGCCTTAGCCATTGACTAGAAGGGACGCGAGCCGGTTGGGCGCTCAAGGAGTTTATTGGTCACTCTGTTGTTGTAAGTGTTCTTCGCGGTGTCAATCGCGAATAACAAAATTTGTACTATTGACCTCGGTGGGATTGGAACGCCATTCATTAAAAGCTCCATTTTTTGCCGCTGTAATCTACTCGCATTTTTTATCAAACCAAAGTTTTCGAGCACCGTTTTTTAAAGACTATTGCTGGTATTCTATCCGGATCGGTTGCTTTCTTCCAGTCCAATTCACGGAGAATGCGTCGAATACAACGTGGGCGGAATTTCACATCTGGCATTGAAGGTTATACTGGCGCGATCGTAGGTGGTTCCAAGAGATCAGTATCGTGGTTTGAATAAATGGAAAATAAATTCGCAAAAACATTGGCTTTATTTTTTGAACTCGTGCCAAATATCCCGCTGCCTCTTACTAATGGAGGGAAAGAGGAGGAACGAAAGTTATTGCTGATAGCCTTTGCCATTGACTAGAAGGGGCGTGAACCTTTTCTATCAGATTGGATATAACCGACAATAAAGCTATTGGCCCTCCTCTGGGATTGATGACCTTTTCCATCAGCTTGGTTCCGAGAGATCAGTATCGAGGTTTGAATAAATGGAAAATATATTCGCAAAAACATTGGCTTTATTTTTTGAACTCGTGGCAAATATCCCGCTGCCTCTTACTAATGGAGAGAAAGAGGGGGAACGAAAGTTATTGCTGATAGCCTTTGCAATTGACTAGAAGGGGATGAACCAGTCGAACACACAAGCAGTTTTTTTGGTCACCTTGGCATCGTAATCCTGTGGCGTTTCTAGTAGATAAACGCACACTATATAAGAGAATAGTGAAGAACAACACCGGAAGAAAATCGAATAGGCAAAGCTTCAGAGCCGTATATCATAGTACAATAACATATCAATTCCGCATCAGTGGAGTGTTCTTGAGAATAACGATTGAATTCGTACACGGGGTCGTGTACTGATGTATTGAGGCTTTGGTTCTATTTTTAGCGATTCTAATCATCATAGCGGCGGTTCGAATCACACGTTCTTCACTATTATCACAAGCGCTGATTCTGATTCTAACAAAATTCGTTCTGTTGATCACCGTGGGATTAGAGCGCCATTCTTTGAAAGCTCTATTTTTAGCCGATGTAATCTATTCACATTTCCTATCAAACCAAAGTTTATTCAGCCCTGTGAGCAGGGCGTTAGAATATACCCACAGCTAGGCCGGCTTGTCGTAAGAGTCGACTAACTGCAACTGTTCAAAACGAACTGCAACAGTTATTTGGTGGCATCACAGGGCGCCGACTCGGCGCTATAGGTTTACCTCTCCCGAGAGAAGTGTGATAAAAAAAAAAAAAAAAAAAAAAAACAGAGTGGTAGGTGGGGTCCCAACGCCCTGTCGTCCAGTGAAATATTACCCCATCCAGCTATAGGCTCCTTGTAATGGTCGGGAGAAATCTCTGCATCTTTCGGCGCTTGACTGATGGACCAGTTCGGGAGAAGTTTGGTTTAGGTGGTAAGCCGGTCCCAAGATGAGACACCACCTTGTCACGCTGTACATTCATTGTCGACTATGTTTCGGATGTACATATGTCTGATAGTCCGGACTGAAATTGAGATAAGTCATGATGAGATAAACAATTCCGAAGGTAAACTAGTTCCCCAATCGGGGCATCGGTTATACCAATACGAATGTAAACGCCGTCCACCAATATTTGCAAACAGCGAAACCTGATATCTTTGCCGTAACTGAAACCCAGCTTGATTCGTCAACTGATTTGAGATATCTTCGTTGCTCAGGATACGACATGCATTCGAGATTCCGTTTTAAAGAGTGGATTCCGCGTTTTCACACGGTCCGATCTAGTTTGCCAAAGGATGAATGCGTTAGAACCCAATAACTTGGAAATCACGTGGTTGAGGGTCGTGCTGAGGAATTCTATTAAATTTCCTTGTTGTCTTTCCCGTTCCCCGAATGACGATCGACCGGGGATACTTTTCGAACATCTTTCACGCCGTTGCGTCGACTGGATACAGATCAACCACCCGACTTCTGAAACTGTTGTCCTTGGCGATTTTAATGTGTACAATTCCGGCTGGTTGGTACATTCTAACATTACCAAAAGGTATAGGTCTGCCCCAATGATGATGTCCTCCTTGTCGGCGGAGGCGATGTTCGGATCGGCAAGCTCCAGATCCGCCATGAACGAGAGATCCCTCGTCGCCAATTGTTGTGGTGGTACATACCCCGATAGGCAAGACAGGATGAAGGGCCTCAGTGTCCACTGTTTCGAGCCGTGGAGGCGAGGAGTGATGCTTATGGCGGATTGAGTCCCTGTGGCAAGGCCACGAGTGCCCCCAACACCGTAGGTGGGGACGGGTGATGCTTGGCGTCGGTGGTGCAATCTTCGGGCGAGTGACGTTGAAATGAATGTGCCGCTGGAGCAGGAGTCCAGCAGAGCACGGACTTCAATCCTCCGTTGGTTCTCCGACGTCACAATGACTTGAGCGGTTGCGAGCAACGCGGAATGCTGTGAAGGGGTGCTGAATGTGTGTGCACAGGCTCCTTTATGGCGGTCGATCCGGGGGGCGGCTCCTTTGGCCCCCGGCGGCGGTGAGGTTGTCCCGTCGATGGCGGTTGTCCGGACATGCAACAAGGTGTGATGTCTCCGCTGGCATCGACGGCACGCCTTGCTTGAGTGTCAGTCGCGTAAGCGGTGGCGACCCAAGCAGTTGAGGCAGAAGTTTCTTTCGTGTGCGAAGGACTTCCGACTACCATGTGTGAGTGATCGGAAGCCCTCGCAGCCGTAGATAGGGTGTGAGGCCCCGCAGAATGTGCATTGAGCCTGTTGCCTTAGGGGTTCCGGCGGTGTTCTGTGTATTGGGACACGGGGCTGGTTGGTCATTGGGCCGGCTACTGTTGCTGGGACAGTTGATGGCGTATTCGTGGAAGGCACTGGCGTTAGATCTGACACGGATCCTATATGCGCCATGGCCACTGCTTGTTCTAGAATCGGTTTGAAGGGAACCAGTTCCTCTGGGTCGGAGTTGTAAGTTCGCAACCCACGAGGAAAGACCATGTGATGTTGTGCCCCACAACGCGTGCGCAGCATCGGTTTCTGTTGGGGCTTCAGCATTGGGCCGGGTTGAGCTTTGGGCAGGCGGCACTCTGGTCGGTGGCCTGCTGGTTCTTACTCACTGGTCTGGGGTGCGGTTCCTTTTCCGCTGGCTTGTTGGCGACCGTTGGCAGCTGCACTGGGGGCAGCTCGCTAGTGTGGAGGCGATTGGCGTTGTTCGCCATGGTTGGGGAGGCTGACGCGAGCGCGTACTGGGCCTCGAGTAGCTTTGTCCGTTCCTCGAGGTATATTTCCTCGGTCTCGCCGATAAAGTCCTCCGCGAAGTACTCGTGTGGTTGATACTCAGGTGCCGCCGTGTAGAAGATTTCGTTGTGACTTCCCATTCGGCGCGGAGTGCGCGTTTGGTTGTTTCTATTGTTGTCGGACATGGTTGTCCCTTGTCCTGCAGGTTGAGGGAGGCACCAGGGATGCGGTCCTGTGCCGCGAACTGAGCGGCGATGAGTTCCTCAATCGTCATTTGTTCACTGGTAGGTTGCTTGTGTTCATTGCCCTTCTGGGGTGGTTTCGCAGTGGTCGTCACGCCTTCGGTGTCCTTGCGGGGGGAATTTTCCGTATGCATCATCCGTGATGGCAATCCGGGTGGAGGGCCGGGCGACATATGAACTCTTAATTGCGGAGTCATGCCGCCAAGGCAGGGACGAACCGGTGGTGGGCCGGACGGCATTCGCATGTCAAGTGTTGGTGGAATTTCTGGGCGCCATAGAGGTGGTCGGAACATCATTGGCGGCGAAAGACTTGCTGGCGGGGGGGGGGGGGGGGGGGGGGGGGGCTACATGTGGACCAGTCTGAGGAGCATCATTATCGGGTTTCGAATGACTCGAATCACTTTCCTCGTCACTGCTCTCATTCGATGCATCACTTTCTTCTTGGTTGTTAGGCTCAGGGTCGGGTTCCATTTCCCTTTTCTTATGAACACTTTCCCATTCTTTCAGGAATTCATCAATGTTCTGTCCGGATGTCGCCAGCATTCGTTGCTGTAGTGGACTTGGCAGATCGTCTTCTTCCTTTACTTTAGAGTGATCTGGTCGGCGATTCGTTCGTTTGGCTGGTTGTAGCGGTGCGGCATCTTCTGCATCAGTGTCCAGATCCGACATATCGACTGGATTAGGCGGTAGGCCCGGTGGCACACCAGGCGTCTTCAATTTCTTTGCTTTTGTTGGTTTCTTTTCAGCCTTATGTTGGGAATCATTTGGCTTTCGCATTGCTTCGGGAAGAGCGCCGAGAGCAAATGGAGGCAATGACAATGTTGCGGGCGTCGGCGGTGATCGGTTTAGTGGTCCGGCAGATGGGACCACGGTTCCAGTGTTTGTTTGACTGGGTAAAGGAGTTTCATCAATCTGGCCACTTTGCGCATGTGTTGCACTTTCATAGTATTGCTGTTTCTTTAGCCGTTTCCTTCTGTATTCAACTTCCTTGCCCTTAGGCCTTTCTTCTTCTTTGCGTCTGTTTGATTCCTCAATGGCTTGACGCAAACGTTCCTCTTCATCATTTTGCTGTCTCGTCAAGGATTTGCGTCGTAGAACATTTCCATCAGCAGACAAAGTTTGGGTTTGTTCTTCCTCTTCGCCTACAACGGCTTGGTGTGACATTTTTTCTGGTACATATGTATATGTACATTGAAAATAACAAATGTTGGTGTGTTATAATATTTGTTGAGTAGTCCTGTGGGGGTGAGGAGACGGGGGTGCGCCGGCCTGGTTCTCTCCTGCCCCATCAAGAATACCGTCGAATGCAAGAACGCGACCCCCAAGGGGTAATGGTAACACAATAGAACGGCCACTCTCGTGCTGATTGTCCTTTTATTTAATTCGCGGGCTTAACTGAAACTTCATCATCATCATCGGCACTACAACCGGGAGCCGGTCTTGGCCTTATTTAGCAAGTCCTGAGGCTTGTTAAATTTTCCATAATGGTTTGTTTTTTTTTCGGGCAAGGTCATTAGCCTTGCGCCAGAGGCTCTCCGACGGGGAATCGAACCCCGGTCTCCCGCGTGACAGGCGGGTATACTAACCACTATACTATCGAGGAGCCCTTAACTGAAACTTACGCGCACAATATTGACGGCAGACGAGATACGATTCAGATTCCAACATGGTTCTTCCCAACCCGGCGGTTATCAGGGGGATCCTCGACGTGCGCGTGTTATTAGTTGAATGACGACTGACTAATAAATGGAAAGAAAAAGTTCATCGCGTCGTGGCAGTGGAGTCAGAGCTAAATAATCTCACTGCCACTTACTAGGGACTTGAAAGGGATTGCTATGCTTGCATAGGGAATTCAGTTCCAGCGAATCCTCGCCGTACAAGCTGAGTTGGATTCGTTGGTTGTGTATACTGAGAAATTGGTTTTGGCGGCATAGCCAAGTATGATCAAGGGTCTTGGTTGTTGTGATCGTTTCGTGGAAAATTGGCTGCCGCTTGGTTGCAAGCGAAAAGTATAATTTAAGGAAGAAATAAACCGAAGTGGTTTTCGGGGGAAATTGGAATTGCTTGGGTGCAAGGCTCGGTATAGTTGGTGGTGATGGTTAATGTTCCGTTGTAGGTTTGAATATGCGTTTTATTACAGAATATGAATTTCGGGGAAATTAGGATTGCTTGGTCGCAAGGAAGGAATATAACTTTAGTAAAGAATTGACCGAAGCAATTTTGGGAAAAATTATATGTGAGGAGATGATTAATATTCCGTTGTAAATTGGAATATGCATTTATTTCAGCTTGGGAAATGGGTTCCTGGTAAATTGGGGAATGTATGCAATTGCGGGTTGGGGGCGGATGCTGTTGCATATTGGGATGGATGCGCTTGCAGGTTTTGCATGGTTGCGAATGTGTATATTGCAGGTTTGGCATGGGGAGTTGGGTTGAGGTGACGCGCTGTTAGCGTTCAAGATTGGTTGGCATTGTGGGTTGGTTCTCCATGTGGTATAGAGAACCCCCACAGTCCCTATTGGGTAGACATAAAAGGGTTGAGGGGGGGGGGGGGGTTGTATGGGTGGAGAATGGGTGGAACATTTTCCAACTCGTTTTTTAAGAAATAATAATATGAGTGACAAATGTCTATTTGCAAAACCTTCATCTTCGGTTTGTTGGACCGCGTGTTGTGTGTTTGTTTGTTCTTGCAATGTATGCTTCCTCGTTTTCGCTTCACTTTCATTCTCCATACAATCCGTTTCATTCCTACCGCGGTGTTGTTGTAGTAATCCTTTTGGAGCACACGAATTATAAACACAAAAATTAATAATTAATTAATTTTCTATAAGTAAATATGGATGTCTTTTTATGTTAATGATATTTTTAATGCATGAGGTTGCTATAATTTACCATAATTTCCTTCTCGTTACAGAATTTTGAACCTGTAGCATATCCTAAGGAGAAATATGGCAAATTCTACACGGGCGATTCGTTTATTGTATTAAATGTGAGTTAGTCCTTTTTACCTAGATTATTGGATTCTACAAATAAATCACAATGTTCATCCCACTCAACCTTGTAGACAAGAGAGTCGAAAGACAAACGACTCTCATGGGATGCTCACTTTTGGTTGGGTTCGGAAACGTCTGTTGATGAAGCAGGTGCTGCTGCTATTCTAACCGTCCAATTGGATGATATCCTCAACGGAGTACCAGTTCAACATCGTGAGGTTCAGGATCACGAGTCTCAGTTGTTCCTCAGTTACTTTAAAAACGGTAAGGACAACGATTGTTGACCACTGTTGGAAGGAGTAAATTTCCCATGTGGTATTGGTGTGCCCACATATAATTATATATTCGTTTTTGCTGTCCTTTTTATGTCGTATCAATAAAACGTAGGTGTGCGTTATGAACAAGGAGGAGTTGGAACTGGATTCAAGCACGTAGAAACCAATGCACAGGGTGAAAAACGTCTATTCCAAGTTAAGGGTAAACGTAATGTTCGTGTCCGTCAAGTGAATTTGTCTGTATCGTCGATGAACAAGGGAGATTGTTTCATACTGGATGCTGGTAATGCAATTCATGTTTATGTCGGTATACAAGCGAAACGTGTTGAAAAACTGAAAGCTATTAGTGCGGCTAATCAAATCAGGGACCAGGATCATAATGGACGTGCTACCGTCAATATTGTTGGTGAGTATTAATGAAAGAGAGAGGAACAAATATAATACCTCCTCATTGATGTCATGGAATCTAACTATATTGTCTATCCTATATCATTAACCCAGATGAATATAGCAGCGATGCGGATAAGGAGAACTTCTTTAAAATACTAGGTTCTGGATCACCGAATGATGTGCCCGATGAATCTACAGCCGACGAGGATGGTGCTTTTGAAAGTGCTGACGAGAGAAGCGTTACTTTGTACAAGGTCACTGACCAATCTGGCGGCTTGAAAGTTGAACCAGTGTCATCGAGACCATTGAAACAGGAAGCCTTGAATACTAATGACTGCTTCATTTTGGATACTGGCTCGGGTATCTATGTTTGGGTTGGAAAGGGTTCTACACAAAAGGAAAAGTCAGAGGCTATGGTTAAAGCAACTGATTTCTTGAACTCGAAAAAATATCCGGCATGGACACAAATACATCGTGTCGTCGAGGGGGCGGAGTCGGCACCATTTAAGCAATACTTTGCCACATGGCGGGACCGTGGCGCATCACATACTCGTCTCATACGTTCTGCCATGGGCTACAGTACCGATGAATCAGACGGCGACGAGTTCGATGATGAAGTTATTGAGTCAATGAAGAAGAGCGGAGGCCGAGCTTTACGCTTTATGCCAGATCAGGGTAAAGGTACTATTGTAAGATTGATACAGTTTGCTGTTGCCGCGGAATCCGGTGAGATCGTTCGTAATGAGATTTCCCAGCCTTTGCCTCAGCCGATATTGTTGGGATTTGGATCGTATGTTCTGCAATATGACTATGTGCAACCTGATGGAGAGAAATTGTCGGTTGTGTATGTTTGGAAGGGAACCAAATCTAGTCAAGCAGCATATAATGAGAGTTTGAGAGTTGGTTTGGAATTTGGAGATGAACTGGGAGCTCCTGTTGCACTTACTGGACAAGGTCATGAACCGAGGCATTTCCTTAAAATGTTCGGCGGTCAGTTGGTTTCTACTTATACCGATGCACCAACAGGAACTTTACTTTTCCGCATTAGCGGTACTGATATCACAGATGTACGCGCGAATGAGGTGGCTACAGACTCTTCGTCGCTCGCTTCAGACGATGTTTTTGCTTTGGTTAAAATCCCCGAACAGAAGGTCTATATTTGGCTTGGATTGGTTAGTTATAGGAAATGATCTATAAAGAGAGAAGCTAACACAAGGTTTTTGTTTCTCTGTTTAAATAGGGTGCTTCAAGCTTTGAGAAGACCATGGCAGAGACTCGCATCGGACAACTTTGGCCAACATTTGACAGCGAACTCATTGATGAGGGAGCTGAGCCCGAAGAATTTTGGGAGGACTTGAATGGTGAAGGCGTTTACGACCGGATTATGCACAAGGGCACTGCACCTATTTTGGATCCACGACTTTTCCATTGTAGATTATCACAAAGCGGTCGTATTAAAGTTGAGGAAATCCCACATTTCGAGCAGAACGTAAGATTGAGCAATTCAGTATAATAGAATATAACAGTTTAGTATAACATGTCGTGTTATAGGACCTTGATGTCGATGATGTGATGCTCTTGGACGGAGGTGATGAAATCTATATGTGGATAGGTGCCAATACAACCGAAGAGGAACAAAAGGGGGTCGTGCGGATGGCAAAGGTGGGACAATAACTTTTAAAACCACGTTTTATTATCATTCCTTTCATATTTAGAAATATATCGAAACGGAGCCATCGACAAGAACTTTTGATACCATAACAGTGGTGGTTATCAAACAAACCACTGAACCAAAGAGCTTCAAACAAATGTTCCCTGAATGGGATAATGGGGCGTGGAAGGTCAGTAACTGAAGACCCTCTCTGCTTGAAGTACGAAATCTATCAATCTATCGCTATTCTTGCTTACATTCATCTCTCGAATTATAAATAAAGTTTAGATTTCATTGTCTTTTGCATCTTTATTCTTTTTCTATAAAAATTTATGACTATCTTATATGTTTTCTGGTACATACTTATCATACGCGAAACTATGCAAGTATATTCTATCTTGGTTGTGGATCGCATAAAGGTACCTACATTTTTCACCATTTCATTTCGATGACCCAAAGAGTCGTTGGAGTCAATAGGTCAAACCATTGCTTACGTATCCTGGCATCTTGCCCATCGTACTCATTTCTCTTTATTATCTATTAGAAAATGTTTTTCTGTGTACTTTTCTAATCAATTTACATATCTCTCCATACAAATGTAGCATCAGTTAGCGCAATTAAGTTGGTGTTAATTAAAAATTGAATGTGTATGTGTAATGTATGTCGGCTTTTCAAGTAAACTTTATTTCGTTAATGTTTGTAAGTAATCAATTTTATAGAGGAAAATATTTCCACGTTAATAACGCGTCAATTCACAAACAGCGTGTATAGCTTATTCAGAAAGCGTAATTTCGTTTTTAATTTGACTCAATTAACCACTGTTTGCAGGACAAGAAGCATGTCCTGCTGATGACAGCGAGGTTGAGCTTATAGTAGAACTTTTTAATATGCGTTTTTGATCTAATTGAAACTCGTAACATACACGGTAGATGTTGTTGTCCTTCTTTCCTGTATGGTCTAGGCAACTGGTTGTGGAAAAACTTAATTATTAAACAAAACAAGGTTAATTAATAATGGATGAACTTTTTTAGTCAACACCATCGTACGAGGATGTTCTACGACAAACTATGGAGCGGAACCTCAATATAGAGGACAATGGAGTCTAAGTATTTAATTAAAAGAGTTTATGTCAACTATTTAGATAAGTGAATCCTATTTATGTTATGTTATGAATTTTGATCATAATAACCAAATAATAAACGTTACTGATATAAATATTTTTGGTCATTGTTTTAGTAATATTATAGGTGGAGGGCGTGTCACAGTGATGATTCCGATATATATATATATTGCCCGGAAAAACAAATTATTATGGACAATTTAATAACTCTCGGATAAGGACCGGATACCGATGGAGAGACTTGCTAAATAAGGTCAAGACCGGATCCCGGTTGTAGTGCCGATGGTGATATATATATATATATATATATATATATATATATATATATATATATATATATATATATATATATATATATATATATATATATATATTCTTTTTGCCGAGTCGATGTTTTCTTGTCCCCTTATGGTTTGTATATATTATATGCCTACTGGGTTTTTCGTGAGATTGTTTTTTGTGTATTGATTATTCATTTTTGTTTTATGTTTATGTTTAGTGAGGGTAGAACCCTCATATATTCAGCTTAGTACAAGCGATAAAACTTAACAACTATCTTAAAACTATTCTTATATATGTTGTATTCCAGAATACTACCCTTATTAAATTTAACACTGAATCTCCTAACACATCCTAAAAAAACTTCACTTAACATATATTACATTCTCACTTAATACATACCATTCATAAACATTCACAATATTACCAGTTACAGCACACTTAATAACCTGCACCTTTTGATTTATTGAAAACATAGCAACTTGGATTTTCGTCCAAATGAATGTGAAAAGTCATAGAGAAAAAATTCAGTTGATAACTGCTATTTGCCTTGAATACTTGGAGGCGTTTACTTCTACTCTAGAGAAAATAGATTTAATAATAATTTTTAATAGAATATTCACTCCAAGATACAATAACCAGAGATTTGTGTTTATAAAAATATTTTGCAACGAGATCAAATAAATGCCCGACATAAAATAAAACTGATATGGACATTTTTAAATAGCCGGCTGCAAATAAAAATCTAAGAAGAAGGAAAGGCACCAAGCGAGAGTTAAGTAATATATCTTTAGTGACAGTTCGACATAGCCATCTGCATAATATTCCCGTGATAAGTTTCAACCAGAAGACGAAATGTAGAACAGGACCAGCATTTTTCAAGAAGAAAAGGAATAATAAAAGGTCCCCGCTCTTCCCTCAACCGAGGAAGCACGGCGCCGGACCTCAACACTGGTGGCAGCGGTGGGATGATCCAACCAAAGGATCCCAAATAAAAAGAAAATAAGAAGAAAAAAAAAAACAAGAAAAAAAAATTTAAACATAAAACAACGAAAAAAAAACAAGAAAAAAAAAAATTTTAAACATAAAACAACGAAAAGAAAAAAGTAATCTTTAACGCAAAAAAAAAAAAATATTAAACGACATATAAATTACGCCCGAAGTAAGAATTTCCTTTAATAGTTTGAAGTAAATTATTTATTATTATTGCATAGCAAGATTACAATCATATTTTTATTTGTAATAAAGTATATGGTTTTTGTTTTGTATTAAAACAAAAAGAGAAAAACGAGAAGAAAAAAAACCCAAAGGATAAATGAAAACGTCTCCACAACGAAAAAAAAAAAACACATAAAACCACGAAAAAAAAAAGACCAGGATATTCAACTTCTAGGACGTGAAGTCTGCCTGGCGATAATTAAAATATTTAAAAAAAAAAAGTGAAAAAAAAAAGAAGAACACACAACAATAAGAAACTCAAGACAAAGACTTCTATCAACATTACGTATGACAGCAATGAACATTTAGTGGAGTAAGAATTTTTTTTTGCGACTTTTCTCTCTAATTTTTTTTTAGTAATATTTTCTACTTGGAAGCTTTCCTTTTTAGTAACATACATTTTTTTTTTGATAGAAATTTCTATCTAAATTATTTGCAAATTCTCATTTCAGTATTTCGAAGACATTTCCGTTTCTTTTCTTTCTTTCTCGTCGAATTTTCTTTCTTTTCAGTTTTGGGACCAATTTATTTTTCTTTCCTATATATATATATATATTGAATAACCAAAAGAAAGGCCAATTTTTCCATAACCATATTTTTAAGTTAACCATATTTTAAGAATTGAATTTTCGCCATACTTTAATTCAAATTTTCAATATTACGAGCCCATATTACACGAGACAGGCGGCTAGGCAGGGGGAAGAACAATTCCACTATCAACAGATACTCAGTAAAACCCCTGAAATGGCTCTGTCTGTCGGAATTTCTGATGTTTTCAGAATCGTCCCTACCTTTGACGGGAAACCCTGCGACTTAGGTAAATTTATTTCCGGGGGAGACGTTTTATTTAGATCCATAAAGAAGGCAGACCCGGATATATACGAGACGTTTTTAGAGCTAGTCAAAAATAGACTAGAGGGTCATGCTTACGATCTGATCAGGTATAGCAAAATCGCTAAGTGGGAGGATTTAAAAGATAAACTCGAATCGGAATATAAAGAGGAGCAATCTCGGTCGACGGCACAAAATGAGTTGATTTCTCTGAAACAACGCTACAGAGAAACCGTCCGGGAATACGGTGATAGAGTCGCGAATGCTCTAAGGACTTTAAACTCTGCCACGTGTGAAATAACAGCAGACGCGGTGGTTAGGGAATATTTAATAGAAGAAAACAAAAAATTGGCCGTACAAACATTTGAAGATGGACTAATGAACGAACAGCTAAAGATATTAGCTAAAGTCCATGGGGGAAATAATTTAAAACACTCGATTGCACATGTAGTATCACATGGTGCTCGCATGGACAACTCTCCCAGGTCATATCAATATAACGAAAAACCTACATTCAATCGCATAGTCTGCCAAACCTGTGGTAAGTCAGGGCATACACAGGACACATGTTATCGGAACATGCAATCCAACTTTTTTCCGAATAGACAACCCATAAAAAGGGAATATAACATTGTATGTAATTTCTGTGGACGGAATAATCACACAGAGAATGAGTGTAGACACAAGATATCTAGGAATGGATCGGCTTCAACAAATTACCAACAAGGTACAACAACGCGTAACCCATTCCGAAATAATCCTACAAACTCTGAAAATCGTTTTGGTGAAAATTCTAGGAGCACCAATAGACAAAACGATAGACAAAATGTTCACTTTTCTCGGGTGCAAGAGTCGGAAAACGAGGCCTGACGCCAACCAAAATTTATGGAAGACAGACCAAAGTTTTCTATTTACAGCATTAGATCTTTGGAAATAGATAACGACCATTTTAATGAAGCTCCTAGCCAAATTTACCCTGAGCCTAATATAAAGACTCCGATTCATACTCCCATTCTGGAAAACAATTCAGCAACACAGACTGAAAATCCGAAATTTTCAGCAGTATTAAAGACTGAAATCGCTAATATCTCAGATATCCCTATTGACAACGCAGACACTTCAGCAACCAAGACTGAAAACTCAGCAGTATTAAAGACTGAAAATTCGGATCCTGCAGAAAATATACAAACAGAAACCCCTAATATTCCGGCTATCCCAATAGACAACCACGGCACTTCAGCAACAAAGACTGAAAATTCAGCAGTGTTAAAGACTGAAGACCCAATAGTTGCAATAAAATTCGAAACCCAAGTCAGTTCAGCAGCTAATACTGATGAACAAATCTTTTCAGCAGCAAAGACTGACGGATTAAATGTTTCTACAGCAGATATAACTGAAGAAATAGTTCAAACAGCAAATAGGACTGGGAACCAAGATGTTCTAACAGCTAATAAGTCTGAAGAACTATTCGAATCAGTAAATGAGACTGAGAAACTAAACGATCCATCAGCAGTGAGTAAGACTGAAAAGGTAGACGTTCCGACAGCAGTTAAAGCTATGGACAATGACAACACTAAGCCGAAAACAATAAATATTTTAAACAACGAAAACAAACACAAACACTTACTCAAACACGAAATAATAAAAAATGAAAATAATAATTTAACTAAAATAGGTATTGTAAAGAGTAACTATATAAATACATTACAAGTCTTTTTTTACAACAATAAAAATTTATTCCAATGCAAAATACAAAAAAATAAAAGGTTACACCGTCATTTAAATTATTTAAGATCATTTTTCAAGAAGATTTTTGGTAATAATCATCTTTATTCAATCATCATAGTAATAGGCCCAGAAAGGTTTTGGAAACTTTTCCATAAATTTAAGGAAAAGATAAACACATAACAAATGGCCTTTGTTTTATTATTCAATATATATGAAATAATCTAACAATTGTAGGAAATGACGGCAATGAAAAAAAAAAAAAAAAAAAAAAAAAAAGGTAATGAGGGGGACGAAAGAAAGAAAATTTTAGAGGTAATATATATTGGAAATTTTAGAATTAATATATATTCGAACGGAAAAGGAAAGAAAGAAAATTTTATTGGTAATATATATATTAGAAATTTTGGAATTAATATATATACTGAAATGAGAATTTTGAAACAATAATATTAATATTATATATTTAATATAATAAGTAATAATGATTTTTAGATAAGAAAACAAAAGGTTCCAAGGAGAAATATTTAAATTTAGTTAGTTAATATGTAATGTAAATAGACTATTTGGACTATTTTTCTAGTGTTAAGACCTTTTTGATTATTGTAAACATTTAGTTAATATATAATGTAAATAGACTATTTTTCTAGTATTAAGAACTTATTGATTATTGTAACCTTTGATAAAGATTAATTTTGAAAACCATTGTAATGTAATTGAACGAAAATCCAAGTTTAATTAATCTTAATCTAACATATAGTTACTAGAAAATTATTCTCTTCAAGGATAATTTTCTTTCTCGAAGAAGGGTGGGATGTTGTATTCCAGAATACTACCCTTATTAAATTTAACACTGAATCTCCTAACACATCCTAAAAAAACTTCACTTAACATATATTACATTCTCACTTAATACATACCATTCATAAACATTCACAATATTACCAGTTACAGCACACTTAATAACCTGCACCTTTTGATTTATTGAAAACATAGCAACTTGGATTTTCGTCCAAATGAATGTGAAAAGTCATAGAGAAAAAATTCAGTTGATAACTGCTATTTGCCTTGAATACTTGGAGGCGTTTACTTCTACTCTAGAGAAAATAGATTTAATAATAATTTTTAATAGAATATTCACTCCAAGATACAATAACCAGAGATTTGTGTTTATAAAAATATTTTGCAACGAGATCAAATAAATGCCCGACATAAAATAAAACTGATATGGACATTTTTAAATAGCCGGCTGCAAATAAAAATCTAAGAAGAAGGAAAGGCACCAAGCGAGAGTTAAGTAATATATCTTTAGTGACAGTTCGACATAGCCATCTGCATAATATTCCCGTGATAAGTTTCAACCAGAAGACGAAATGTAGAACAGGACCAGCATTTTTCAAGAAGAAAAGGAATAATAAAAGGTCCCCGCTCTTCCCTCAACCGAGGAAGCACGGCGCCGGACCTCAACATATATATAAACTATGATTAAAAAGAAAAAAAAGGGGGGGGGGGGGGTATGTTTGGCGAGTTGGTTACTGGGTTTATCCATCAATTATCACTCATTCATTCACCTCGCTTAGTACAGGATGTAAGAGTGTAGACGGAGAGTGGGCGTGGTCAGGGGGGGAAAGAGAGGAGATGAAGTTTGAGAGCAGTAGACGTAAAGTTGAAATCGAAGGAGGTAGGGTAGAAGTTTGCCCGCCGCAGCATTCGCGAAATGGGTTCATTAGAGCCGTAAGAAGTGTGGTGGGTGGGCTGATAGAAGAGATGAGGGTTTCGCAGGTTACGGGGGTTAGTGTGAAGTGGAATGATGGAGAGTAATCTTGGGCAATTGATTGTGCCTGAAAGGAGACGGTGTACGAAAAGGATATCGGCATGAGTTCTACGCTCCTCAAGTGTGTTGAAGTTGATCAGATGGAGCCGGCTTGCGTATGGGGGGAGAATCCGAGGATTCGCCCAGTTCAGTCCGCGGAGGGCAAAACGCAGAAAACGACGTTGCACGCTTTCGATTCTGCGTACATGGGACGAGTAGTGTTAGGACCAGACCTGACTGGCGTATTCAAGAAGGGGGCGGACGAAGGCTATGTAGAGAAAACGGGAAACGTAAGGATTAGAGAATTTTTTAGACCAGCGTTTCACAAACCCAAGGACAGAGTTGGCCTTAAGAATAATATCATCAATATGCGGGATGAAGCTATGCCAGGGGGGGGGGGGGGGCGTTTGCGGGAGATGGTGATGGAGTGACATTTGACCACGTTGAGTTCAAGGCAGTTATTACGGCACCAAGTTGAGAAGCTGTCGAGGTCCGTTTGGAGAAGTGAGGAGTCGAGAGGAGTCGAGAGGAGAGATGATCGTTTTGTAGAGTTTGGCGTCGCCCGCATAGAGGGAGATGGATGAGTATTTAATAATGGAGTCAACATCATTGATGGTAAGGATAAATAGGAAGGGACCTAGATGGCTGCCTTGCGGAACCTCTGACATGGGAAGAAAAGGATTGGACAGGGGGAATCTGAATTTGACAGGGTAGTATCGATCTTTCAGATAAGAAGATAACCACTTGATCAATAGGAGTTCGAAACCTAGGGAGGACAGCTTAAAAAGGATGAGATTATGGGAGATTTTGTCAAAGGCCTTGCTGAAATCGGTGGTGATTACATCGACTTCGTTGCCATTCTCTAAGGCACGGAGAGTTAGGGATGAGAACTCGATCAGATTCGTTGCGGTCGACCTGCCCGAAAGGAAACCATGTTGGTTGGATGAGATGATGGATTTACAACGGAAAGATAACGCGTTGTAAAGAATTCCTTCGAACAGTTTGGAGATATGAGATAGTTTGGCGATGGGACGGTAGTTTCTTATATCGTTTTTAGGTCCCTTTTTATGTATGGGGTGACATAGGAGGATTTCCAAATACTAGGGAAGATCCCTTGTGAAAGGGATAGATTGAATATCATTGATATCGGGAGGAAAAGAGAAGTGGAACATTTCATTTCATTTAAAAATACAGCCGGGAGTCCATCAGGCCCAGGGTTGAACTCGTCTTTGAGTAAGTTTAATTTCTCCTCAACTACGTCATGCTGAATAATTTGAGGGATGAAGGGGCCGAGGGAGAATTCGGGCAAGTCTTTGAAGTGAGACAGATTGGTTTCGAAGGAGATATCTATGAAGGATTTATTGAAAAACGAAACGAATAGATTGGCAGTACTTAGGGGGTCGGTTGAAGTAGTCGCGCCATAAGAAAGGGAGTTAGGATAGGCGTAAACTACGTTTGTAGTTTATGAAGTGGAAACAAGATTTGGGGTCATTCATCCAATTAGATTGTGTTTTTGTGAGGTAGTTGGTGTAGAGGGAGTTGTAGAGCTCGGAAAATTTATAAAAGTAACCGAGATAGTTTTGAAAAAAACGCGTTTTGAGGAAAATGTTCCGCAAGTTATTTCTCTTGTTCCTAAGAGCGCAGAGTGTGCGGTTGTACCATGGCGGCGATGAAACCGATGACCTGTGACGAGAATAGGGGACATATAAGGCGACGGCATAGTAGATCTCCTTATAGAGAGTGGCAATAGCGTCTTCTACCCCCAAACGATCAAAGCGAAACGCTGTTTTGCTAAGATGCGCATTTATAAGGCGGAAGTTAGCTTTGTGGAAGTTGTAGGAAAAACTGTCATGAGGTAGAGAAGGCTGGGTTTCATGATCAAGATATATGGATAAGAGCAGCGGGGGGTGGTAATTATCAATGGTGGACAGGGCGTGTGGACTAGGGGCAACTGAGGACTTGTGTTCCGTTGTGAACACGAGGTCCAGTTGTCTCCCCATATGATTTGGGACATTGCTTACTTGATAGAGGCATGAGTCGGTGAGACCGTTTATAAAAATACGTTCCTTGGAGCTAGTGGGGTTTGAGACGTAGAAGGCTTGTTCGTCAGGCAACGTCTATTGGAGATGGGGGAGGTTAAAATCACCAAGAACGACGATATCGTCTAGAGTTGCTTAACTCGGTTAGGTTGTTCCCACGAGTCTTGGGTTTCAGATAGTCCGCCATATCAGAGCCCCTCTTTGATATGGTAAGGTCTGCTTATTGCTGTGATTCGACCCGGTGTCAGAGAGGCGCCGTTATAATACAGCCGGTATACACCTGGTTGCAAACCATCCAATGGGCACGGTGACGCGTAACACCCTGGAATAGGGGTGGTAGATATTTGTGTGTTACTCCTCGCTAGCCTGTCTGACATGGTCCCCTACTGGAAGCATATGCTTCCGTCAGCATAGCCTGAGTGATTCATTGTACTTTAAGCCCCCGCACCACGTCAAGGTTTCTACAAAGCGGGGGATGTTTCGGTTGGTAGGAGGGTTAATATCTTTTAAGCGAATTTCTCTTGTTAAGGTTATCGTGAAACGTGTCCATCGCATACCCCCATAGTTATAGGGTTGCGGTATCATACATTCATAGTTATATATATATACAAAGTGGCACAAAATTAATCACCCCATCGGAAGATGTTATAATTTTTGTAAATGGGGTCGTACGTCAATCATATTTGACATTTGTGAACTAGACAGCTGCAGTATACAAACAGACAAGCAATGGAGCGGTATACTCCGCGAGAGCGTGGAATAATTGTGTCGATTTTTTTTAAACAATAATCGGTCGGTGGTGTTAGCACAGCGTGAATTTCGACGTCGATTTCCTAATCGTGTCCCGCGAACTGGGTAACGATTCCGGTGCTTAGCTACTCGACTCGAACTGACCGGAACCACAAGAGACCATGCAGGGCGTGGCTGCCACTGGACTGGTCATTCGGTCGAGAAAATCGCGGCTGTAGCTGCCGATGTCCCTGAGAACGAAGGAACATCAACCAGACGACGGGCCACACAGTCGGGCACCACCAGACAGACCCTACAGCGAATTTTAGTGAAAAACTTACACATGTTCCCGTACAAAGTGCAAACAGTGCATCAGTTAATGCCTGCTTCCCGTCAGTCGCGTGTGAATTACTATCAAGCCACCCTTAATCTCAACAACGAAGAGGACGATTTTATGTCGAAAATCATCATGAGCGACGAGGCGCATTTCCACTTAAGCGGTTACGTCAATAAGCTAAAACTTCGTTTGCCTTCACTTAGGTATTTCCTTTTAATTTCTTAACAATAATAATCAGAGTTTACAGAAGTTCCTTAACAGTTGTGTATATATAATGTTAGTTCAATTCTTAACGTTCGTCCACTTTTAATTACTTTCTTTACAATCTCTAAGACACTTCTTTTTGATCTCTCAACACTGACAATCAAGCTTCACTTAAGTTTCTTGGTGGCCACTTATACTTAAGGTTTGGTTAACTTTAGATGATTATCCACTTGTAGTTATCGCTCTTGTAATGATTTAGGTCCCCTTTTTAGATAACAGTCACTTCCAACTACACTGGACTACTCAACTTTTCACATTCACGTTATTTCTTCCCACCGCTCACAGAAAAACAACCTTTACGTTCGCTCTCCCCAATCTTTGCTATTCTCGATTCACCACCTGACTGCCTCCTATCTTGTTTGTACTTCTTCTCGTTACCTCGGGGTCAACACCTCCCGATGACGATAATGCAATTTCGATTTCCATCGACCCAATTTCCGATTTGAAATTGCGTTGAGATGCGACGTCAGCCGATTTACCTCCATCGGTCTGCGTCACAGTTCAACATCCGCAATTGCAAATCGACCTAATGAATTTTTGTGTGCAATTACATATTTTTTGTGCTTTATCGATTGTAACGAAATGTGGGGCAATTAATTGCATTATCGCTCTGGGGGTTATACGGGTTTAGAATCGGTTGACGTTTATTAGTTTAAGTGCATCAATGACCTCATGTAAAATATCTTTATCTATGTCGTCATCGATACACTTAACACGCGGGAGGAGTGATTTGGTCGTATTTTTTTGAGGACGTCATCGGCAATACGGCCACTGTTACTGGCGAAAGCTACAGGGCCATGATAGACGAATTCTTGCTGCCGGAATTGGATGAGCGGGGCTTTGTGAATATGTGGTTTCAACAAGTCGATGCAACCACACACACAGCAGGAGCCACAATGGATATTGTGAAGTAGGCGTTTCCTGGCCGCGTAATCTCCCGTTTTGGCGGTTTGGCATGGCCACGAAGATTGCCCGATTTAATTATTCCACACTTCTTTCTTAGGGGCTACTTGAAGTCACGGGTTTATGCCTGAGACAATCGCAGCCCTTAAGCAGAATATTCGACAGGAATGCGAACAGTTATCACCGGAAATCTTGCGGAAAGTCATGGAAAATGCGATAAAACGGGTACAAATGTGTATCAACACTGGCAGCCGCCACTTAACGAATATCATCTTTTCCACTTAACAGGAAAAATTGTAATGCTCCAAATAAAGATTTCCATCACTCAAAATCCTTTTTTTTTTTTTTTTTTTTAATTTAGTAAAAAAGTAATTCAAAAACAAAATTGGATGATTAATTTTGGGCCACCTTGTATATATATGTATTCAATTCCTTAACCCAGAGATGTCCCCATTATTTTCAAAGCAGTAAAACTAACATCACTTAAACCATTCAAAAACAAAATTGGATGATTAATTTTGCGCCACCTTGTATATATGTATATGTATTCAATTCCCTAACCCAGACATGGCCCCACTGTTTTCAAACCAGTAAAAGTAACATCGGGCTCCTCGATAGTATAGTGATTATTATACCCGCCTGTCACGCGGGAGACCGAGGTTCGATTCTTCGTCGGTGTGCCTCTAGCGCAAGACTAATGACCTTGTGGGGGTGGTATGCTCGGGTGCCGGCGCACGACACGGGGTTCACTCTCACCCACCAACGTTGTTTACACAAGGATTATCACCGAGAGGATAAGTCACGAAAGAAAACACAATGGCGTAGTTTAAAGGTCGATTCCTTTTATTTGTCCTTAGTTGTTTTCTTTTTTGTTCTATTTACACATGATTCAAATGTTCTTGTTGTTTCCTTTATATTTTAAGGGGGCGGGTTAACGAGGGAAAATCTTTGCATTCAACGTATAGCACGCATGCACTTAACTGAACACCTCGCGGGGGAAGGGGGGGGGGGGGGGGGCGCTACGCGAGTTGACGATTGGGCTCCACTGACTACCTCCGCTTATCCGCTAATTAATTGTTCCAAACGCACTTGGGTGTGGACTGTCATTGCCCGACTATTCAGTTGCCGGTTAGAAACAATTTCGGACGCGAGTGAACCGAATAAGTATGCTAAAACTCGGAGAGCCGGACTAGACACGCATTTGCTCCTTACGCAGCCGCGTTCGACTTTGGTACCGTTGGTGCGCACGCCGCGGTGGTTAAGGTGTAACTTGGGGTAATGCGAGAGCGATGTGAGCTCGGCGCTTGCTGGACAAAGATTGACTCATGGAATTGAAAATCCATTGCGTTGTGGTAGTGGCGTCGTAAACTCATTGTCACTTCCTAAGAATCTAGTGGAAGAGTTGCTATGCCTATGCATATGAGTTTAGTTCCAGCGAATCCTTGCCGTATAAGCTAAGTTGGATTCGTTGGTTGTGTATACCAGGAAATTGAAATTGCTTGGGTGCAGGAAAGGGGTATCGTTTAGATAGAAATGATGTTAACCGAGATAATTTCGGGGGAAATGTGCGCGGTTTAGTTGGTTGGTAAGGTTCCGTTGAGGATTTGAATATACGCTTTGTTAAGGCATATGAACTTCGGAGAAATGTGTGCGGCTTGGTATACTTGCTAATGTTCCGTTGAGGATTTAAATATACGCTTTGTTAAGGCATATGAACTTCGGAGAAATGTGTGCGGCTTGGTATACTAGCTAATGTTCCGTTGAGGATTTGAATATGCATTTGCTATGGCATACGAATTTCGGGGAAGTGTGGATTGCTTGGTTGCGTTGAGGAAATATAGATAATTGACTGACGCAGTTTTGGGGAAATGCATGTGGTGTGATTAGAATATATTCGATTGAATTATATTCTCTTGGGGGTTTGGAAAGTATTTTATTGCAGATTTGGGAGTATATGCTATTGGGTTATTGATTTTTGCATGTTGCAGGTTAGGGTTGTGGGTTGGTTCTCCGTGTGATGTGGAGAAGCCCCCCAACCTTGCCCGGAAAAAACAAATCATTATGGAAAATTTAACAATCCTCAGGGCTTGCTAAATAAGGCCAAGACCAGTTCCCGGTTGTAGTGCCGGTGATGATGATGATGAAAAGTAACATCGGTTAAATCATTCAGTACATTATATACCGATGGTCATAAAATTCGATCCATTATAGTTTTAAAAGTTGATGTTTCCTAAATATTACATCGATTTTCATCAGAGGCGTTGCATTATTAACACAAAATAATTTCACACCCCCCACCCCATCCCCCCTTCGCCGGTGATTAGTGGTGATGAAATATGCTTGAACCAAAGTCACTGCACTTTAAGTGGATCAATATCAATTAAGCGAAAAGAATGACTCGAGTCGGGAGATTGCACTCAGTATGTGTCAAAGCCGACTGGGTGAAACTGCGGCAGGGTAAACGTTTTGTGGGTGGAAATGCTGAGTGTAGAGGAATCGAGTGCATCGTTTGTGATTTTTCTCCAATAATTTGGATATAAAACGAGTGGTTGCAAACGGTATATTTCAGAGTAGATTTGTAACAAAAGAAGGAAGGTTACAATTAAACATTTGAAATAAAAGAAATCATTTTAAAAGAAAAAAAACGTCCTCTTTCTTATCTTACTCTTTCCTTTAATATAAAGGAAGCACGGTTGGCCGACGACATGCCAACTGTCAGACGGTTTTGAAGTATTTCGTCTCAATATTTTTATGGCCATCTTTAGGCCTTGACGTTTTTAGGTTATCAAGGGGCTCTTGGAAGTCAGCTCTTTCTCTAGATCCTTCGACCAGATTGTAAGTACTCTTAGTACTTCAATTTCACCCGTTCACCAGTACCGTTTTCTTTCATCTATGGATTTCCGGGGTATATTCACCATCTCTATTAACTGGCGGACCATTTGCACCGCTCTTCATTCGATTGTTGTTTTCCACACACTATGTTGTATTCAGGTAGCTTGAAATTCGAAGTATCCGCTTCCGTAATTATTGAGGTGTCATATAGTGTATAAATTGCTAGGATGTGAAGGGACGGATGGGTAGACATAGTAGAGACAATGCACTTGAAGTATGAGATGTTGCATCGATTGATGCGATACCCTCATGAGTGGGATATATGAGGGGCCCACTATTAGATTAGAAATTATTAGAATTATTAGATTAGAATAACTTAGAAAAATTGTTATTCTAATTTTCAAATAACTACACATTTTTTCATATGCCACACATTTTGAACACCATGTTCCAATGAATAAGTAATATTGCAAAGCTTTTTTGACATTCATCTTGTAGTCTCGCTCGCGGATGGATGGCTTAGCGATGGCAATTTAGCGGTCGATTTGGGTTAATTTACTTAAGTACATTTATCAGATCTATTTCCGAAATTAGTCTTAGGTTGGGGGGGAAAAGTTACTCTTTCGGTATTTAGGAATAAAATTAGTTGTCTTCAATGGCTCGATTGATTTGAAACTACTTGAAAAGTTTGACTTTCTTCGAAGGAGTGGATGCAAAAGTTTGAAAATTGAATCAAGGACGAGAGCTACACCATTTGGATACCGACGGCAAACTTCGTTTCTTCGACAGTCTGCTGGGATGCCATATGGGATGTATTGATGTTTTCGCCGAAAGGTAAATATATTACGTCAGCTATATATCAATCATGCTTTCATTTGGCAAATAACAATAATGACCAGATGATTGAGACAAACATCACTATCACTCAAGGAATATTCATAAGGTGATGTGGAACCACAATCTGTTCGGGGTAGCAAATGGAGTCTGTTAATTAGAGTTATAGCGTAGCTAAACGGATTGTGTAGGACTTTGCTCTAGCACGTGCAATTTGGGTCCGACCCTTTGATTTATCATTATCATTAAGGACATGCAGTGATTTCAATGTGCATGATCTACGAATAGGTAAACACTAAAATCTCCTGTTGATGTAGTTTTTGATTTGATGAGGGTAAAACCTATATTTATCAAGGTTAATTAACAAGCTATAAAACAACATAAAAACTAACTTAGTAATTAACCTAAAACTAGAAGAACAAGGATAAACTAGGATTGTTGAGAATGGGATCCTTATGAAACAGGTGGGCAATTAAGAGGAGTTACGAGATGTTAATCAGGAGACGGACCTTAATTTGAAGTGAAAAAGTTTTAGGATTAAAGTTGAAAACGTTAAGTTGACATTCCATCATCATCATCATCGGCACTACAACCGGAAACCGGTCTTGGCTTTATTTAGCAGGTCTCGAGGCTTGTTAAATTCTCCATAATAATTTATTTTTACGGGCAAGGTTATTAGCCTAAGTTGACATTCCATAGGATTCCATAAATAAGTTCATTAGAGTCATACGAGGTGTGGAGGGCGAGCAAATAAGCAAAGATTCCGGAAGTTGTGGAGTTTAGTATTGAAGCAGAGAATGGAGAAGATACCCGCATTCAGCCGATCCTCAGAACAGACGCTGGGTGAAGAGAACACTGGCTTGAATACGATGTTTTTCTAGTGTGTTTAAGTTGATTAGCTTGAGGAGGTATAACATATATGCGGGGCGATAACAAAGGATTTTTCCATCTCAGTCCACGAAGAGCAAAACGTAGGTAACGTCGTTTTCTTTTTAACGTTTCGTACAGATAAAGTTACGGATAAGGTCGTTTTCGTACAGATAATGTTTTTTACAATATTAGACTAAAAGCTGTCTTTTTTAACATAATACATTTTGATGTAGTTTACTGGCAGTGTATGAGCACTCTAAATTATTCTATGTACATTTATTTTGTTGTCTATATAAATATGTTACTTTTCGGTGTACAGCACTTTTTTTTAATTGGTTTTACTTTAAACAAAATTTACAAAATATATCAGAGAAAAAGAGAGAAAACTCGAATCTGGTTACATTATTATGATTTTTAGGTATTTCATTGGTTTTTTTTATTTGGTTATACATATACATATATATGTAGGCGCAGGTGTAATGAGCCGACACTACCATAGGGGAACAAATCATCAAGAAAACACCGACCCGGCAAAAAGAAGACGTAGGGAAAAACTGAAAAAGCGGGATATACGCGCCGGCACATGGAATGTTCGAACGTTATATAAACCAGGCGCGATACAGACGGTCGTAGAAAACGCTAAACAATATAAAATGGACATCGTCGCGTCCGACTCCCACATCAAGTAATCGAAACCAACGGGTTCACAGTGGCGTGTGGAAGTACCGATACACCAGTCGTTACCAGCACGTCAAAGAGATAAGACGTATATCTCACAACAGGAGAAAGCAAAAGAAAAGAAAAAAAAATAAATAAAAAAAATTCGTCGCGCGAGTGTGTGTGCAAGGGTGGATTACAGTGTGGCCGCCACTGAGAGCGGTTGTTTAAAAAAAAAAAATTGTGGAAACTAACAAAGTGCTAAAGAGCTCGTCACTTTCATGAAAAGGGGCCAGGCAGACCTGAAAACGATGACACGGAGCCGACTCGAGCGACAGCCGAGTATTATAACAAAGCGGCACAAGCCAAATGCAGACGGCGAAAAAAATGCAAAAGGAAAGAAAAACGAATACACAGGCGCAGGTAACCAATTCAACGAATTGGTTGACCTTGACCCAAGTGAAATCGAATTACCTGCTGATGAAGAAAACAATATCACAGGTACTGCAACAGATCCGGCGGAATTAGAAAAACTCCTTGCGGATATTGACACAAAAAAAGAGGAACTCAATAAACAAAGAGAAGCAATCCTCAAATTGAAAGACGTGGTGCAGCAACAACAAAGCCAAGAAAACACAACAGCACAACGGAAAAATCAGGAACAACATCAGGAAGCAAACAAAGGAGATGCAGAAGCAGCAAACAAACCAGCACATCGTAACCAACAAAAAGGAAAAGGCGTCGCCTATAATACTTACGTCCATGGAAACAAAGGACGTTATAAAATTCGGTGAGTTAACTTGCGAAAATTTCAAAACAAAAAAAATTAATAATTCTAAAATAAAATTCATGTGCGATGATATTGAAGGTTATCGCAAAGTAATGACTGCTTTGGGTAGGAAAAAAAGCGAGTCCTACACGTAACAGGTTAATTGAAAAGTCCCCGGCAACATATTTCCCTTCAAGGGTGATACACTGATTATAGCGACCCTCCAACTTTTCGAGACCTTTTTTGTAGTACGATTTGTCCTTTGCTTCAAAATAGGCCTCAGTTTCGGCGATCACCTCTTCATTCGACGAAAATTTCCACCCAGCGAGCATTCTTTTGAGATATGAGAACAGGAAATAGTCGCTGGGGGCCAGATCTGGAGAATACGGTGGATGCGGAAGCGATTCGAAGCCCAATTCACGGATTTTTGCCATCGTTTTCACTGACTTGTGACACGGTGCATTGTCTTGGTGAAGCAGCACTTTCTTTTTCTTCAAATGCGGTCGTTTTTAAAACTTCGGGTCGAACAGTTTCTTTTTCGTTTTATCGCGTTGCGCAGATTAACCCCTTCGTTAGGGTTCTATATGTCGACTGATTCATTCTTGTTCTGGGGATGATTCTGCTCACCCGATCGTTCTCTTTCGTTTTTACCTTCCCTGGTGATTCTCTCTTAATCGAGATTCTCTCCACCAGGGATGATCGTACACTTTTTTTTGGTCCTACGGTTTCCGCTTCGTCTTGCGGTTTCCGTTGCCGTCTGTTTGCTGTAGATCGTCCTGGGATCGCCAGAATTTTCACCCCTTCTGTTGCTTTGCTTCTGCAAACATTCGGGTATGGGGTTTATTCTTGGCGATCCTGGGATCGCGGTAATTATCGTATTTGCTTTGAACTATGGGAACATCGTTTTCGTTTCATTGCTGTTTCTCCGCAATGGCCTTTGTTTAAGCGAAGTGCATTGCGGCAGGGACAAAGGTTTTGCCGACGGATTGTTTTACGGCAATTTGCTACTCGCCGAGAATTTGATGTTTGTCGAAATCTCGCACAGCTGTGCCAACCACTTGTGTTTATCCAGCTAAAGGATCGGTACACAATTTCTATACTGGGTCGTGTCCTTCGATCGCCCGGCAGGGGTAGGGAAATTGTTCGGAACTTGGGGCCCACATATCTGTGGATGCGTGGGGTTGTTGACACCAGTATGGATGTCACCTTTGGTCAGGTGAGAAGGTGGACTTTGGGGACACGTGTCTGTGGGCGCGTGGAGTTTGGTTATAGGTGAGTATGTTCCTTGGTGGAACGAAGATAGCTCCGCCTATGGTGATTTGTGCCGCTGTATCTTTGGCGGTAAATGTGAGCAGGAGGCAGGGCAATGAAGGAAATTCCTCAACCACGAATTCGTAGAGCTATACCGCAAACCTACAATAGTGAGAGTAAGCGAAGATTAAGTTGGGCCGGACACGTGGCGCGAATGGCCAACGATAGGACAGTGCGTAGAATTCTTGACGGTAAACTAACGTGAAAGAGACCGACAGGACGACCGCGAGGAAGATGGGAGGACAATGCTAGGTTTGACCTCGAGGAGATCGGATCGGATGGTCAGGCGTGGAAGGAGAGCGCACAGGACAGGCAACGTTGACGAAGTTGAGTCGGTGAGGTCATGAACTTCTGGGTTCCTACAGACCAATAAATAGTAAATAAATAGTAAAATAGTAGAATTTTAGCATTTTTTTCTACCAAGTAAAATAAATATAAGGAATAGAATACAATCAAAAATTTTTTTTTTTTTTTATTAGACCTCTCGAGACAGGTGAACCTATATCGCTGAGTGGGCGCCCCGAGATGCCATCAAATAGCTGTTGCAGTTCTTTTTGAACAGTTGCAGGTTGTAACGCTCCGGGAACACTCGCGTCGGAAGGGAGTTCCACAGTTTCCCTGCTCTGTAACGGAACGAGTTCTGATGTAGGGATGTTCGCGCCGTCGTGAGATGAGCCACAAACGGGTGCGATCCGCCGGATTGTTTTGTGGAGCGCATATAAGCCGAATTGCGTTGAATAATACCAAGAATCTCCGAAGAACAGCACCCGTGCTAATATCTGTAAAACAGACAGAGGTCAGCTACACGCCTTCGATGTGATAGACACTGTAGTCCCGACGTCAGCGCCGAGTCCCCGATCACGCGGATCGCTCGTCTCTGTATGCTCTCAAGTAGCTCGAGGGTATGTTTAGGAGCCGAGCTTCAAACATGAGAGCAGTATTTGAGTGCGGGTCTAATTTGGGATTTATATAGGAGAAGAAGTTGGGCCGGAGTAAAATATTTCTTGGCTCTAAAAAGATAACTCAGTTTTCCTGAGGCTGACCTGGCGATACTCGACACGTGTTTATGCTATGATACATACCCACAGACCGTGACGCCGAGCAATTTCAAACTTTCCCCAGCCACGAGGGCCCGGCCATTCATCACCAGCTGTGGAACCGATGATCCATTTTTCTTTGTGGATGTTGTATACTGTGTCTTCGCTGCATTGAAGTCGACGAGATTGGCCCTTCCCCACTGCAGGACCCTATCTAGATCCTGATTCAGAGAGTCAATCTGTCTACATCTCAGCTGATGCGACCTAGGTGCACCAATCGGCCAAACACTCGAAAAGGAGGAAACAAACGCACTATCATCCGCAAAACTGAACACTTTGTTATCCGTTGTCTCCAAAAAATCATTTATGTGAAGCAAGAACAAGGTTGGGGCCAAAATAGAACCCTGGGGCACCCCTGAATTAACACGATACAGATCCGAACACTCGCCGTCCACAACAACCCGGGTCGATCGATTCTCGAGGAAGCTCCTCGTCCAGTCGCAAAGCTGTTGGGAAAGTTCATATGAACGAAGTTTGCTCAGCAATGCACCGTCCCAAATGCGGTCAAAAGCCTTGGAAGTATCCAATGCGACCGCCCTTGACTCACCATGCCGTTCAATCGCAGATGTCCATATATCGGTTATAAGTGTCAAAAGGTCTCCCGTGGACCGCCTGCCACGGAATCCGTATTGATGATCATTCAGAAGTCCGTTGCACTCCAAATACTTAACTAACTCTGTATTGATGACTTTTTCCATTACCTTAGATAAAATGGACAGTAATGCTATCGGACGGTAATTTTGTGGGAGACACCTTTTTCCCGTCTTTGGGATTGGCTGGACTCGAGCGATTTTCCAGCAGGCAGGAAAGGTCCTCCGTGCATAAGATATGCGGAAGAGTTTGCCAAGAACCGGCGATAGTTCTGGAGCATAGTTCTTAAGGACTATTGCTGGTATTCCGTCCGGGCCGGTTGCCTTCCTACAATCCAGTTCACGTAGAATGCGTTGAATAGTGCGCGGACGAAATCTCACATCCCGCATCGAAGACCGTACCGGCGAGATCACAGGTGGCTCCAAAAGGCTGGGATCGAGGTTTGAATTCGTGGAAAATAAATTCGCGAACACATTAGGTTTATCCTATGAATTCGTGACTAACGTCCCGCTGTCTGTCACCAACGGAAGGAAAGAGGAGGATGTGAAGTTACCACTGACAGCTTTTGCCATTGACCAGAAGGAGCGGGAACCAGTTGGGCACCGAAGGAGCTTATCGATCACCCTGTCGTTGTGAGTCTTCGTCGCGGTATCAATCGCCTGATTGCACGCGTTTCTGATTCTAACAAAATTCGTTCTGTTAACATCGGCGGGATTAGAGAGCCATTGCTTAAAAGCTATATTTTTTGCCGCTGTAATCTGCTCCACTTTTCATCAAACCAAGGTTTATGGAAGCCAGATTGGACCGCGCGAAGACGCAGACTCCGCCATTAAAACGGAATCTCGAATGTTAGTCGTACACTGAGCAATGAAGATATGTCGAATCAGTTGACGAATCGACCTGGGTCTCAGTTAGAGCAAGGATATCAGGTTTCGTTGTCTGCAAATATTGGTGGACGGCGTTTACATTCCTATTGGTGAAACCGATGCCCCTGATGTTACAAAATGCCGTCACCAGTCGAGCGTGGGCAGAGCCTCGAGAGCGAGCCCGGTTATGCGATGACGAACCTCTTAAAGATCCATTATTTATCATGATATCTGCATGATGTTCCCCCTGACATAGTCCCCCCCGGAGATCCGAATGGGAGACTAGTTTACCTCCGGAATTCTTTATATCAGAAGGTACCATCATGACTTATCTCCGTGTCAGTCCGGGCCATCAGCCACACATCCGAAACACAGTCGAAGATTTCTCTCGGCGATATCGCGGAATGTACAGCGTGACGTTCGTAAAATGAAAAATGACGAGTGTAAAATACCACAAACTTGTTCGGGCAAATTACAAACACCCTTTTTTCTGTTCACTACTTTTATTTTAAATCACATAAAAGCTTCTTCGTAGTTAGGGCCGCTATATTTTGAACCACCGACTTTAATAATCTTAGTAAACTTCCTGTATTTAATGAATGAATATAGCTTACGTGTTTTTGATTGCAGTATGTCTGTTGTCCACATTCTTCAAATCAAGTCTTTAACTCATATCATTTTCAAGTCTTTAACTCATATCTTTTTCATATCCCAACCTGCTTTGGTGGATTTTTCGAACAATGTGTTTTTGAATGTAACAGGCACCACCAACTGTGTCGACACTTAATTTTAATTGTTGCAATGAGTGCGCTTATAAACCTGGAGTAATTACCCTTATGGATTTCACCATATTTCCTATGCAGTTTTATTCGATGTTTTTATGTTTTTTTTTTATATTTCACATCTCTCAGTAAATACGGAGCGATATTGCTGAATGATCGCGCTGAGATGTTATGTTGTCGACTGAGTCTGTGGGGGTTCTCTATATCACACGGAGAACCAACCCACAATCCCAACCAATTTTGACCGTTAACAGCGCGTCACCATAATCCAATCGGTAATCCATGCGCAAACACGCAAAAACTCATCCGAATATGCAACAGCATCCGTCCCCAAATCTGCAATTGCATACACCCCCAACCTACCAAGAATCTATTTTCCCAAACCGCTTCGGTCAATTCTTTATGTAAATCATATTCCTTGCTTGCGACCAAGCAATTCCAATTTCCCCCGAAAATCATATTCCGTAATAAACGCATATTCAAATCTACAACCCAACATTCACCATCTCCATCAATTACATGGAGCCGCATACATTTTCCCAAAACCGCTTCGGTTAATTCTTTATCTAAATCAAATTCCCTGCTTGCGACCAAGCAATCCTAATTGCCCCCGAAAATCATATTCTGTAATAAACGAATATTCAAATTTACAACGGAATACTCACCATCTCCACCAACTACATCGAGCCGCATACATTTTTCCAAAAACCACTTCGGTTAATATCTTACCCAAATTATATCCCTTGCCTGCAACCAAGCAATTCCAATTTCCCCCGAAAATCATTCCGGCACACTCCTTACCCAATACCAATTCCCCTTACTCGCAAGTCACCAGCACGATGCGTTGCATTTCCCTGAAACAACCATCGCAACGACCAAGACCCACATCCCGTTGTCTAACCGACAACTCATGCCCATATTCGGTCGCATTTGCCATCAAATTTCCTCGTATACATAGCGCCAGAGGAATTTGACTCAGCCTGTACGGCAATGATTCTACGAAACTAAATCCCCTATGCAAGCATTGCGACCCTTTTCAAAGTTCCTAGTAAATGGCAGTGAGTTGATTTAGCTATGACGCCACTGCCACGACGCGACGAACTTTTCCTCGCTAGCAAACAGTCAGTCGAGTCACAACCACCGGGGTGCAAGGTGTACATTTACAATTAAAGACATAGAAATAAGTCGAGCAATCGAAGGTGCGCGTTTGCAATTAAAGACATAGAAACGATCGAATCGAAAGTGTACATTTACAATCAGAGACATAGAAATAAGCCGATCAATCGAGGGTGTGCGTTTGCAATCCAAGACATAGAAACAAGTCGATCAATCGAAAGTGTACATTTACAATTAAGGACATAGAAATAAGTCTAGCAATCGAAAGTGTGTGTTTACAACTGAAGAAATAAAGAACCCCAGTGTGTTTTAATTACCCTCTTCTCTCCTAATTTGTTGGTGGGAGATAGCGAACCTGTGCCGTACGTCGGCACCCTCACCACTTTCGCCCCCCACAAGTCCATTAGACAAGCACCGAAAGACAGTCAAGATTGTTACTCAACCATTTCATGGAATTTATAGCTTAATAGTGTGCTATTTCACCGAAAGACAGAGCTTTAGAGCCCAACCTATTCGCGCCGAACAGCTACAACAGTAAGAGTTATCAGTTGAAGGTACGTATGCACAATCAAACGCACGACAGCACATCCTTGCCAAATCAGTCATTGAGGCGACAATACCAAATAAACTAATTCAAAGAAAAACAAAATGAAATAAAAAAAGAGAAAAATGAGTTTATATTCAAGTTTTGCGGTAGCCCCACGACATCACTGAATAAGGCACTTCGGTACAACATACTACCAGTTCGTACTTACAAGGCGTCATATTCCACAAAATACTGCTTTGAAATTGTTTAACAAGTTCTCCACCACATTATTGTGATGATTATCCTTTGCTGTCATGTATAGCTACAGGTGACTTCGTACAACATGTGAATTCCATTGTAAAGGTGTGTGGAAGACACTTAAACCCTAAGGAAATGGAAGTTTCCCTGCGACCTATGATCCAACACGCTATTAATTTTGAAAATGAATCTTCCGAAATAAATACTAATGAAGTTCCTGAAGGTTTGACGTATGATATTTTAACAAGGCTAGTGTCAATCAAGTGCAACCATAATTCCCCGTAGATAATTCAAGAACACAGCTCTGCAGTCTTAATTCTCGGGAAAGAGGCAACTAGTTGTTCATAGGATAGAAAGGTTTCATTGTAAATTCGTGTTCTTAGCTAGATAAGAAGATTCGTCCCATACCACTAATCCACAATGTCGTATAAGGCTTCTATTTATAGATTGCCACAAAACCGGAGGCGACCTACTAATAGTGAAGATACACTACAGACACGGTTGTCAACACATCTTTAGATTATAAATACCTTTACCTTGAAGCGCTTACCTGACAACTTTCTTTGTGTTGAAGAGTTCTGTCAATATTCCATCCGCAATTTAATTTCCAGTACACCTTCGAAGTAATGAGGTTATCAATGTTATTCAAGCAACGTACACGTTTTTATTTGATCAAGGGGAGAAATGGTATGATTACAGTATCATCCTGGTAATCTCCTTTAGCTTAGATCAAAGTCATGTGTTGCTCATATTACAAGTTATGGTTGACGGGTCTTTACTTTGTCTACCTGTATATGGCGGTGGTATAATATATGATTATGAGACCTTCCCTAACGTAATGCTTGAGTTAGTCAAAACCGAAAAGGAGACCGAACACATCCAGTATATTTGCACTCGTAACATATACTACAGGTCTAGTCACAACCGGTGAAAACAACCATAAAAGCATCAATGAGAACTCGTGCCCCTACCAGTGAACCCACTTATTCAGTTCAAGTCCCTCAGGCCACAAAAGTGCCACTTTGCCTATCGATGTAGCACATTCGGGAGCGGGAGGACAGAAGAGGGAGACCAAACGTATGTACAGGCATTACGGAACAACAACTCTGAGGTTGAACGTAGCTGCAGTTAAAAGCCCTTAAATTGTGACAATATTTGGTTTTGTTGCATGAGGTTGCTATGACTGCTACACTACCTCGTAACGCTTTCTTTTAATCCGTTCTGCACGTCCTTGGTCACCATGGACCTACCTTTGACTAGCGCTGTTCATATTTCTGTTGTTCTCGCTCTATTTGCATTGTCGCTATTAGCGTTGTCGAAGGATTGTTGTTTCAGTTCCTGCCACTCTACCGAAAATTGTTCCGTACTTATCCTTAAAGCATCTGCCGTTGTTCCAAAACCGTCCACCGTATTTGCGTATCCTTAAATTTACGTTGCGTCTGTTATTGTTATTGTGCTTATGAGGTGAATGTTGGAGATGCATTCAATTGCAGTTGCTCTCGGAATCAATTAGGCAGAGCACTGAAGGAAGCTGGTTTCTCTTTTTTTTTTACACTAACGCGCGCACAAAAGGGGATTTTGAAGTACCCTTAGATGCCAGAGCACAGTGCGACGGGACGGAGAGCAGGTGTAAAGGAGGTATCGATGTATATTGGTCTTGAATGCCTGGACATTACAATGAGGAGGAAACACATTCGTGTGGTTCGGCTAAAGAATGACTCCCTATGTTCATTTGTACGCCTGAAGTTGATTTTCAACGTGAACTGATGCGCATTCACAGATTGATGGGTATCACGGTAAAATGTCTAGAGAGGCAGGATAGAATTTAGCAAGTTAAGTCGAGTAACGACCGTGGTAATACCTATATATAAAAAATAGGTATGATACGGTACGCCTATGTTCTAACGACAGCTCCTCGATAGTATAGTGGTTAGTATACCCGCCTGACACGCGGGAGACCGGGGTTCGATTCCCCGTCGGGGAGTCTCTGGCGCAAGACTAATGAACTTGCCCGGAAAAAAAAATTAATCATTATGGAAAATTTAACAAGTCTCAGGGCTTGCTAAATAAGGCCAAGACCGGTCCCGGTTGTAGTGCCGATGATGATGATGATGTTCTAACGACGGAATTGATCGACTTAGGGCTGGGCCCCCCATAAGTAGCACTGCTCATTTTTGTATCCTGTCGGGCACGTGTAGTGCAGTTTTGGATGCGCTTGACCAAATATCGGAGTTGATCTCCATTTTGGGACGAATGTACGCCTCATAAATAGTGGCCAGGTTGGATGGAGTGAAGTGAATTTTGCATTTATTAATGAATTCCACACATTTGGCAGCACTTTCCTTCAAATATGTGGATGTTCAAATTAAGAGTCGAATTAATTCGAGTGCCGAGGATTGAAAGTTCCTTGGCTTCGTCAATGCAACTGCCAGTCATTGACAGTATATTTACTTTGGGGTTCACCTTTGATGACAAAAGGCAGCACCGAGTTTTTAAGCCATTGAATGCTACTCAGTTAGATAATCCTCATTGGTATATCTCGTTGAGGTCGGAATTCAATGTATAGGCATAGCCTGCTGATTGGTAATGAGGTTCGAAGAGTTTGGTCGAGCATGTTCGTATGAATATGAGAAACTTAATGTGCTATCATGAGCAAACGAGTGAATTGGGTTTTGGGTAACGGGCAAGAGATCTTTTAGGATGAGGAAGAGAGTGGGTGGGAGTACAGAACTGTGGGTATTTTTGGTTATATTGTCTTTAGTGGTAAGGTGCCTCAGGGGCACAGGTTCACCACTATACCCGGGCGTCTGTCGCTGCTTTTAGTTCACTTAAATAAAACTCCGTAGTAGATCCGTTTTTTAAATTTATTATTCAATTGCTTAAGAAACAAAACTATAGGTTAACATGAAACGTAATTACAATGTCTATTTACACAACTTTACAATTACTGCTGGTGATTTTCGGTCTTAACCCAAAAGAACACAACTGTTAAAATTTGAATACATTTGTGGTAAAACTTGTATTTAATGGTCAAAAGAAAGATCACAACTGTTAAAAACTGAATTCATTTGCTGTGGTACAACTTGTATTAAATGGTCAAACGAAAGATCACAACTGGCTGGTCTTTCGGGATTCATTCAATAGAAGGAGGACCCTTTTATTCAACCCGTTCACTAACTGGTACCTGACTCGACTGCTATATAATTGGTTTAACGTAGAGGCACGACTTGCCTCCACGGAATCCGTATCGCGATTAATTATATCAACCGAAGCGACAGAACACCAACATTTTCATCCATCGCCCCGATGACCATATAAGGGATGATCTTAGAAGATGATCACCGAAAGGATTTGCACACATACAGATGCGGTGACCTCGCACTCTCATGCTGTGCATGAGCAAGCGGACCGTGGATATAATAATTCCATAAGGGGAACATTACCTGGCATGGTTGCAACTGGTGCAAATATCTCGACATAGAGATTTAGGTGTTTACACGATCAGCGACTGCGTAAAGCATTTATGCTGATCGTGCACATCTTGGCGGCATATCCACGTAGTCGAATTCTCGATGGTAATTTTCCATTAAGGAGAACTCGAATTCCTTGGGCGGTCAGTCGCATGTCTTAATGTATTTGTCGGTCGGATGACCGACCGATGTGGGCATGTATGAAAAGGAAAAGATGAAACATCTACTGCACGTGTGCGGCTGGCGCGTAAGGGTATATCTCATCGATTTGGTTCTGGCAATATTGGTTGCTTGATGGTGCAACCAAATTGCTCTTACTTGTGGAAGATACCTACAATTGCTGATGGAATTCGATCCGAGACATGTGTATTGAATTGGTTCGGTTCATGTTGGTTGCTTGGTGTATGCCGCATGTTATACTTTCATACTAGGAAATCCGATGATGCCACATACAGCCGACGAATCACTTTCTGGCATATGATGCCTGTGATGAAAATGTCTTTTGTGGTTCGTGCTATTGAATTAGCGAAAATATGGTTTAGGAGACACTTTAGGTGGGTGACAAAAAGGTAAGTACATGCTTAATTGCTAGGCAAGCAAACAGTACTTGTTTTATCGGTTTTCGGCCATTTGAGACCATCAAGAACCACTTGGATTCAACGGCCAGAAGTAAGTCTCTTGTCCATCGGATCAGTGAATT
Organism: Microdon myrmicae; assembly: GCA_963931805.1. Classification (NCBI taxonomy): domain Eukaryota; kingdom Metazoa; phylum Arthropoda; class Insecta; order Diptera; family Syrphidae; genus Microdon; species Microdon myrmicae. The sequence continues at coordinate 126,677,893 of OZ007500.1, read as the reverse complement.
GTCCACCCCATAGGAATGTTATTTCGACAAAAGGGCTGGATGTCAAACTCTGTCGAACGATTTTGAAATATCCAACACGACAAACTGGCTTTCGCCGAAGTAGTGGATGGAATGGCTCCACTTTTCGGTAAGATGCGTCATCAAAACTCCTGTGGACCTGTTGGTACGAAATCCATATTGGCGGTCATTAAGGAGGTCATTTGATTCCAAATATTTCGAAAATTGACGGTTAATGAGTGATTACATTACCTTCACGGAAATAGAAGTTAGTGCTATCGATCGGTAGGAAGAGGCGGACGATTTGTCGCCCTTTTTGGGAATCGGCTGAATGTTCGGTGACTTCCATCTATTTGGGAAACGGCCAGTAGAATAAGACAAATGGAAGGGTTTCCGCAGTGGTTGAACGAGTGAAGAAGAACATGTTTTCAAGAGAATGGGGGAATTCCATCCAGTCCAGCGGGTTTGTTTACGTTTAGCTCCTTGAGTGCGCGGGCAACAGTACGCGTTCGGAAGTGAATCTGGTTCATAGCGTGGTGCTTATGTTTCAGTTGAGGTGGAACTGTTGTGGTATCAGGCAGCGTCGAGCACGCTGCAAAATGTGAGGGAAGTAGATTCGCCCTCTCTATTGCTCTGGTGACTGGTCTGTCATTGAACAGTATGGGTGTTCGAACAAAAAAGGGAGACAAGCCTGGGCTATAAGGAGGGTGTTTGAAGGTTTCCCAGCCTATTTCTTCCAATGTATCCCTTGTCAAGGACGCGGTGTGAGGCCTGGCGTTGTTATGAAGAAGGATGACATCTCGAATGGGAATACCTCGTCTTTTGTTTCGATATGCGGCTTTTGCCGACCGTAACAACTGGCAGTAGTACGCTGCCTTCACTGTTCATTGTTCGTGAAGAAAATTAATCATTAAAACTCCCTCTGAGTGGAAAAAAATCTTTCCAACAACTTTTCCGGCTGAGAGACGAGCTTTGGTGTTCACTGGGCAACCTTCATTCTTCCTTCCCCACTCTTTACTTGCCATTTTCGTATCGAGGGCTTGGCTGCAAGGGTTGTCAAAAAAAAACAAGACCCCGGGACTAGATGGTATCCCTAACGCTGTAGTGAAGACTGCTTTAACAAAAAAGCCGGAAGTTTTCAGCAGTTTCTTCACAACCTGCCTTCAAACAGGACAATTTTCCAAACGATGGAAAAAACAGCGGCGGGTGCTTATACTAAAAGGAGTCAAGAATCCAGAGGCGCCATCGTCTTATCGCCCATTGTGCATGTTGGACACAACAGGAAAACTGCTTGAGTGAGTAATCGCCACTCGCCTGGAACAATTCACTGAGGGGACATCGGGGCTCGCTGAATCGCAGTATGGATTCCGGAAAGGTAGATCAACCGGCAAGGCACTATCTGTGGTGTGCGACATCGCTCGCAATGCGATAGCTGGAGCACGACAGCTAGGTGGGACAAAGAAATAATGCCCGATGGTGACGCTAGATGTTAAAAATGCGTTTAACTCGGTGAATTGGAATCGGATTCTAGAAGCGTTGCGCGATCTAAAAGTCTCACCCTACTTGGTGCGTATATTACCAAGCTATCTCTCGGATAGAAGACTGCTGTATGATAGGGATCAGGGACCACAGGAATATAAAATAAGAGCGGATGCACCTCAGGGATCTGTATTAGGTCCGCTGTTATGGAATACAATGTATGATGGTGTGCTCAGGGTCAATGTACCGGAGGGGGTTAGAATCATTGGGTACGCAGATGATTTGGCAATAGTGGCCGTAGCTAAACATCTAGATGACATGGAGAATATTTGCTCCCAAGCAATCCAGATCATTAAATGCTGGCTAGATACAAGAACGTTGAAAACCTTGATTTGGAAATAGAAGGACAAATAATCAGATCCAGTCCCAACATTAAATATCTTGGTGTTATACTCGACAACAGGTTGAGCTCCAAGGAACACCTGAGGAAAACGAGTGAAAAAACGTCAAGAGTATGCAAAGTTTTAGCGAGACTGTTATCCAATGTTGGAAGACTCCGGCCCCACATGAGGAAACTCATAACTAGTGTCAACACCTCCATTATAATGTATGCAGCTCAAATATGGGCAGGAGCTGCACAGTATAAGTCGTACATGAAAGGAGTGAGCTCCGCACATAGGCTAGCATCACTAAGAGTATGTTGTACATTCCGAAAGGTATCCGAAGATGCTACACATATTTTGGCCGGGAGGACTTGACATTGCACCTAAAGAAAACGCTGCATTGCATAAGGTCTCCCAAGAGAATCGTCGGAGAATGCGGTCACAATTAGAGCTCTCAAGCGTAAGTGTGCAGGGATGTTTGTGATTGTTCACAGTTTCCTTGTTGGAGATCCGTTGCTCGTTTGGTAGCACAACCCAACGCGTATCGGAGGTAGGATGCCGGTAATGCGAGCTACGAAAGGAACCCGATGAAAAAGCAGCAAAACGGAAGCACAAAAAACCAAAGTCTGAAGTCTTTATTCCTTGAGATTAACTTTTATTTCTCTTACTATATAATTCGTACACACTTTGTTTTATTGCGATGAACTGGTACCTGTGATGTTAGCTCCGATGATGTGGGCGCGATGAAGGTTGGTTGCAGACGATGTGCACGTGCCGAGAGTTGATTGCCGACCGTGGTTGAGTAACGACACCGAATAACCGTCAATTCAAAAAAGGGACGCTGCTGACCTCATCGTTGGTGACAATCGGCCAGGTGGTCCGTGATAGCTGCCGCGCAACTGGTATACTGCGGATGTACTAGATTTCTCCAGCACATCCCAGCACATCCAACTGCCAATCCGTAACATTTCGCCCGCCTTCGCCAATCATTGGCGAACCATTTTGTTCCAGGGGACGGTGGCTATGGGCCGGGAGTGTGCGATCTGCTGGTGGTGGTTGGTCTTGGTCGTTGAGTCTCTGGTGGTCGGATATTGCTGTCCACTTTCACGTGGATGGTCGATTGGGACGGGGCCGCCCGCCCTGAGGAACGCTGAAGGCTTGGGGGCCTGGGATGGCCCGTATGGTAGATGGCGACAGGAACCCCCTTTCCATCGCTGATGTCCGTTACCTTTTGTGGTCGCGGAACCGGCCAATTTATCTGGGTCGGAGTTGTAAAGTCGCAACCCACGATCAATGACCACGTGATGGCTGGTGATGGGTGTCGCTGCATCAAGACCGGTGGTGGTGACAGGTATTGCGCACGTTGGTGCCCGTCCGGAGTAAGTGGCCGGCGGGATGCGGCCGCTGCTGTGTGACGCTGTAGCGTGGAGTCGGGTGCGGTGTTGTCCCTGGCACTGTCCGCGTGTCCTGGCGGAATGGCAGTCGCGGGCCAAGTGCCTCCCGGGCCTGTTGGAGTGCAGCCTCTGTTGATGCACTGAGGGGCGTGCTGGTTCGCTGGGATTCGGTTGACCCCTGGATGCTGGGGAGCGCCGCCCACCAAGCGGGGCATTGCGCGCTCCTATCCCTATTGTGGTGTGGTGCCTTGAAGCCTTTGTGTGGGCAGGCTACTGGCTCTTCGATTGCCTCTCACCCTTGCGGTGGTTCAGCGGGCGAGGGGCACCCATGGTCGTTGGGCTACGCTAGTGGTCGGTGGCTGGTAGCTGCATGGGCCTCGTAGGTGGCCCCTGGGGCCGATGCCGACGAGACCCTTTTTTGGTTCTCTGATGGGAGCTGCGATCACCAGTCGCAAGGTCGACCAGTTCCTATGGGTCCGAGTTGTAAATTCGCAACCCACGAGGAATGGCTATGTGATGGCTGGTGACAGGCCTTGTCACCTTTAAGCTGGATGATATGGTGGGTGCTGCGTCTGTTAGCACCCATCCCAATTCAGTGGCCTGCGCGACTAGGCCGGAACGTGGGTCCTTCCTTAGACCCTCCAGAATGAGGGTGGGGTACATGTCTGCCTTAAGGATGAAGGGCCTCAGTGTCCATTGTTTCGAGCCGTGGAGGCGAGGAGAGATGTTGATGGGGGTTTGAGTCCTGCTGGCAAGGCCACGAGTGCCCCCAACACCGTAGGTGGGGACGGATGATGTTTGGCGTCGGAGGTGCAACCTTCGGGCGAGTGACGATGCAATGAATGTGCCGCTGGAGCAGGGGTCCAGCAGAGCACGGACTTCAATCCTCCGTTGGTTCTCCGACGTCACGATGATTTAGCTATTGGTAGCAACGCGGAATGCTGGGAAGGGATGCTGACTGTGTGTGCGCAGGCTCCTCCATGTTGGCCACTCGGGGGGGGGGGGGGGGGGGGGGATCCTTTGGCCCGGAGCGGCGGTGAGATTGTCCCGTCGATGGCGGTTGTCCGGACATGCAACAAGGTGTGATGTCTCCGCTGGCATCGACGGCACGCCTTGCTTGAGTGTCAGTCGCGTAAGCGGTGGCGACCCAAGCAGTTGAGGCAGAAGTTTCTTTCGTGTGCGAAGGACTTCCGACTACCATGTGTGAGTGAGCGGAAGCCCTCGCAGGCGTAGATAGGGTGTGAGGCCCCGCAGAATGTGCATGGAGCCCGTTTCCGTAGGGGTTCCGGTGATGGGTAGATCATCGGGACCTGGTTGAGTTTTGGGCTGGCGGCACTCTGGTCGGCTGCCTGCTGACTCTTACTCACTGATCTGGGATGCGGTTCCTTTCCCGCTGGCTTGGTGACGACCGTTGGTAGCTGCACTGGGGGCAGCTCCCTAGGGTGAAGGCGATTGGCGCTGTTGGCCATTGTTGGGGAGGCTGACGCGAGGGCGTACTGGGCCTCGAGGAGCTTTGTCTGTTCCTCGAGGTATATTTCTTTGGTCTCGCCGATAAAGTCCTCCGCGAAGTACGCGTGTTGTTGATATTCCGGTGCCGCCGTGCAGAAGATTTCGTGGTGCTGTCTGGAGAAGACCTCCCATTCGGCGCGAAGTACGCGTTTGGTTGTTTCGATCCTGGTCAGGGTTAGTTGCATGTTGAGGAAGGTGCGAGCGATGGTGTCCTGTGCTGCGAACTGAGCGGCGATGAGTTCCTCAATCGTCATTGGTTGTTGTATTGGAGCACTTTTCAAAGGCACTTTGGTTTGAACTATTGTTGTAGAAAGTTCGTCGTCCAATTCCTCATCTTCGAGGATGGAAGCCGCCATTTTTGCATAGAAATTGGCAGCATTTTTTGTTGCTGTAACTTTTGGTTCCGACTCGTAAAGCATCTTTTCCGAATGGGATTCATCAAAATCGTCGTCATGCTTTGTTTTGTAGCAACAGGGGTTTCCGGTGATTTTTTATCCAACAAATCACCAAGCGTTTGATTTGCAATTATCATCTGGCGGCCGCTGTCCTCCGATCCACGACTTAAAGAATCCTTGGTACTGTCATCGTCAATAATGCATGTAGTTATATTTTTACTTGACTCTGGTAGGTGGTGAAAAAATGTATCATCTCTCCCGAGAGAGGAATGTCGTCGGTCGAGATCAACGCAGGTGGGATTCTTCCTCCAAAGTACGATTGACCCACACCACAATACCTGGTATAGAAACATGGGTGAAAAGAAAACATGGCGAGCTGAATTACCACCTGACTCAGCTGATATCAAGACATGGATGCTTTCGGCAATACTTGCACAGGTTTAAGCATGTGAATCACGCCTACTGCTTGTATTGCGAAGGCAAAATAGAAAATGCGGAACACGTATTCACAGAGTGCGTGAGATTCGAGACCGCACGAGACGTAAACTCCGTCCCACCCCGCGATGGAATATCTAAAAGAAAGTTCCACGGGGATCAACGGCAATATGAGCCTGGTGGGAGGTGGTGTTATGGATTTATTCACACACAATTTGATAATATATTTAAATTTATATATTTAATATATTTGTAGATATTTTATGATAATATATTGAAATAGTATTTTTGTTGTAAGTGACGGGGAAAAGGACTTGCTTGTTTTGATCTTGATTTTGTCTTGAGCGCCCGTGGAGCGGACTTTTGCTCCCCTGTTCAGCTTCCTGTTGTGGTAATGTTTGGTAAACTGTGATGTGACTCCAACGCTGCGTCTATCTTCACAATTACGACTTACTTTCTTGTTCGTTTTACGTAGAATGTCATTTTATTGTTTTTCGCCGTTGACGTTTTATTATTTTATCCAGCGCCAACGCCGTTTTTTATTAATTTTTCTTCCAAGTAGAATTTGCACAAAGTAGTTTATGCAAATTAGCTACTTAGCGATTTGTTTTCCTTTTACAGGTAGAGAGGGGAAAGTTGCGAAAGGGGATTAGTAGATGTTAGGGAGGATCTGGACGCGGGGTAGGTCCGTAACAGTGGTTTTAGTCGGTAAAAACCCGTAATGCCTCTGGATCGGTCCAGAGGTATCTTTTGAAGATTTCCACCTTCCTACCGAAACCAAAAAAAAAAACACGAATAGAGTTTTTCAAAACCCGAGAACAAACAAATCACAATACACTGGAAACGCATTATTTTCCATTCTATAATGTCATTTAACACAGCGGACCACAACTTTGCAAGGAACTCTGTTCACAGCCGTAGCCGTAGTAAAACACAGACTAATTATATTAGTGTACTCTTTATTCTTAGATCATCACTTCCTTCCCGCTATCAAGTGACTACTTTCTCATCTACTTTTCTTCTTCCTCGAAGTCTCGGACACATCGCCCCTTATCACAGATCCTTTCTGAGATTTCTCTGGTGGCTAATGCAAACAAGAGTTTATATTGTACTTTAAATGGGGTCAGAGACCATGGGAAATGGGTGAGAATATGGATGAAAATTCGGGTCTATTTGTGCATGTCATAAAACATCTGGTTACCATGCGTAGGGATTGCGATGTTTAGGGACAGGGGTGTGTTTGGACATGTGTATATGTTGTATATACAATGCATGTGAAAATACGCATTGTGATGTTTGGATTTTTGGAATTGAATTCAATGTTCGACAATTGAACGTTTGGTTCAATTTGCTTGACGTTGAATTAAACGTAGATTTGGGGATATAAAAATATGATATTGGATGAGAATTCGATTGGACGCATTATGGATGTGGGGAAAAGGAAGTTTGGGATGAAATTGGTAGGGCTTCTTGAAGCACTACACAAATCAACAAGGAGCTGAGCACTATGTCTTTCAGATGGTGTCTGCCCAGAATAGCGAAGCCATTGATAATTACGCGCTTTGAAATCACCCATAATAGGTCAAAATCGTATAAATACAGTCAGTTATAACATCGAACTTAATTAACAATGCTTTCCTATCCAAGTTCATTCTTCTGAAACGTTATGCTATTCTGGCGATGTGCGGCCATCAACTTGAACTATCACACGGCTTGTACTGAAAAGGTACCTGATATAAACACAATTATAACAGAGTTTAGCATTCCTCTAGTTACTCCTGATTGGCGATTTCGCAAGTAAAACCTCTCCCTCTTGCATCCGACAAAGGCTGCTACCTTTAATTGAAGCAGTCTTTAAGATTCTCCTACATGCAATAAGTGCAAAACTTACTACATTAAATTTAAAGTGTTTAAATTTGTGCAGCATTGTTAAAACTGAACGCGTTTAAGTCAATTAACTATGCACACCTTCGTTTCGCAACTCAATTCGATAACAATGACCACAACATCCTTATGATATTTGTGGGAAGGGTGTTCAACAAGACGCCACGGTTAGTTCGGAGAGCACACTACAATACGTACCCCAGTCAAGGACCTAAAATACGGTCAACTAACGAATAGGTGCCACTGGTATGAATATTCAAGAGCAGAACTCCCTAGGCAGTGCGTCTTAGGTATGGTCAATAATAAGCTAGTTAGTGCACCTAACCCTTTGTGCAATGTCCTGGTGAGTTGACATCTTGCGATGGATTTGTTCTTTATTAAATTACAAATTTCGCAATGAGGGGCGGTCAGGGTTTGAATTGTCCGTGATAGGGTTAAATGAGAAAATTCCCTGTGGGTGAAGTGATGGTGGTTAACTACTTTATTCCCTCTGGAGGGCGTTAGAACGAAAAGGGTCGACCTCGTTGCAGTGTTACATGCAACTAACAGTTGTCGAGGTGATTAGCAGATTATTAGCTCTGAGCATGCAAGCAAATGGGATAAAAAGGAGTTGAACAGGTCTATAGACTCTCGGCTATACACCCCAATGGGACGAGAAGCATATATGTGGTCAACAGACTCTAACATTATTTATCACATTTTAATCTCGAGAGATGCATAATTTCATAATTATGAGACCGTGAATTATTACAAAGTAATAGTAATTTCACGACGATAGTACACGATGCAGAGTATACATTACATACGGTGCCTGTTAATGACTTGTCGGCCTGGAGGGTTGTTCTTTACTTCTAGAGAATGTACGCAATGAAAGGGCTTTGTTTGATATGGAACTAACAGAATTCTGCGGTTTTGTGATATGGAATTGTGTTGGTAGAACTCGTGTTTCCCTGTGATGGAATGTTCTAGTTCGTTTATCAACACAACGATGTGGAGATCTCAATATGTCAACTTTGTGGAGCATTTGAAGAAAGCATTTTTTTTGTTTGTTTTATCTCCACATTCATTGACAATTCAATTACAGATTTTACTTAAGACTAGATGTTAAATTCTATTTTACAAATATTATTCTTACATTAACTTACTGGCTCTTCGCAAGATCTCGAAATTATACATTATCAATCTTTTGTTTTTCTTATGCCTTTCGCCGTACAATAACTATACTACTACTATTTATTGGTCTGTAGGAACCCGAAAGTTCATGACCTCATCGACTCGACTCCGCCATCGTTCCCTGTCCTGTGCACTCTCCTTCCACGCTTGCACATCTGATCCGATCTCCTCAAGGTCAAACATTACATTGTCCTCCCATCTCCGTCGCGGCCGTCCTACCGGTCTCTTTCCCGTTGGTCTACCGTCAAGAATTCTACGCGCGGTCATATCGTTACCCATTCGCGCCTCATGTCCGGCCCATCTTAATCTTCGCGCCTTGTGTTTTTATAACATATCACAATAATTGATATGTTATCTTTTTAAAATTTGTTCTAGTATATATATATATATATATATATATATATATATATATATATATATATATATATATATATATGTATATATATATATATACATATATATCATCATCATCATCGGCACAACAACCTGGATCCGGCCTTGGCCTTAGTTAGCAAGTCTTTCCACCGGTATCCGGTCCATATCCGAGACTTGTTAAAGTGTCCATCATAATTTATTTTTCCGGGCAAGGTTAATATATATATATATATATATATATATATATATATATATATATATATATATATATATATATATATATATATATATATATATATATATATATATATATATATATATATATATATAATTCCTCGCGCAAGACTAATGATCTTGCCCGGAAAAAAACCAAACAACAAAATCATTATGGAAAATTTAACAAGCCTCAACCGCCGAATACTGCTAACACCCAGAACAATATGCAGCGAATAGCACAATGAAACACGAGAAATTGTTTGTTTATTTGTATTTTTACTTTTATTATTTCGTCTGCCTTGTTTTTACATTTATCGTCTAGAGTATAATTTAGATCTAGTTTCACGAAATCTAACTCCACAATGTTAAGGAACTGTCTTAGTGTTAATATTGTAGTTACACCGAAAGAAAACGCACGTTACTCCGTTAATGTTTAACACGGTTAAGATACACTACAGAACACAAGTTACTCGTTTTAAATTTCAGCACACGTACGACTCGACCTTCTCGATTAACTTCTTCTATCGCGACCTGATTCGACTATCTTTACTAGAATTCGAGTATCTTCGTTGGCACTCAATCGTTATACTATCCTGTGCGACTCTTCGATATAGACTAATTGTCTCCATCCTAAAAATATCCCATTCGAATTACTCAACCCGCAACTGCAAAGGAAAGTTTCCCCATCCAATCTGCTAAAAACAGCATAAAATTTCTCTTTGCATCTCAAAAGGAGAATTTCCCATAGGTTCTGGAAAGGAGAAATCTTACCTAATAATCATCCATTCGTTGCTGGTGGTCGGAATCATGTTTCTTTTGTTTCAGGATCGGATGCCGTCGCTTATTCTCCGATCTTTCCATAGTTTATTCGCACTACACATCTGGTATGCGGGCAAAGGATCGCATGCACTTCGGATGGGTGCATGGACTATGGGATATGTTTAGGTTAGGCATCTGGCTTAAGCTAACAATGCTCTTGTGTGTTTCCAATGGGTAATAAAAAGGAACCGTGGGATTGGTATCGTTCCTTTGTTAGACTTTTCGAATCATAAACGTCTAGCGAGCAATCTACGTTAAGATGTTTATGATTGCATGACCATTGGACGGCAGCTAAGCGATATGCCTTGTTTGCATAAGTGTGCCTTTGCATTAGGTCATGCCAAGGATTTAGGTGCTAATTGCATTTAGCTATCAGCGTATGCATCCGTTGTTCGGTCTATTTACCGACAATGGCATTTCTTTGGAAACATCGCATTGATGTTTACGATGGGAGATTGGTGACCTGTATGCGATGCTTGCTGTATATGACGCATTGCTTAGATGCGATGCTTTAGCTGCCCTTTTGAATTGGGGTAGAATACCATGTATGGATGCGTTGAAATCGATATTGGAGGCTTTTGAACGTTAAGTTCCTTGGTTTTTGATATCGGGTTCAACGTTGTTGCAATTTCATATAGCATTTGTTACAGGTATGGTAATGACTATTGGGCCACGTGTCTGTGGGCACGTGTGCTGCGAAAGGTGAGTAGAGTTCCTTGGCGGAAAAGATAACTCACCTGTAAGGAGTTGTATGGTTCGTAGAACCGCTATAGCCTTATTCAAGACGTGCATGGAGTCCCGATTATTTACCACGCTCTCCGTTGTGCCAGGGACAAACGAATTCATCATGATAGTGATATCTCCAATGCCCCAGACCGCCTGCGTTTTAACACGGCGATCAGTGAAAGAGATAAATCAGCCAAAGATCGAACATCTCCCAAATGGTGGTGGCTTCTCAACGAGGATAGGACTTCACTTCCTCAGATATAGTACGCCTCTCGAGCGCAACGCTCTCCTACCTCTTGTCCCTCCTCCGCCTGTCTTCCTTCAACATTACGTTAATTACTTATTTTGTTGCTATTCTGTTTTATTTTTATTTACATTTTCGTTTCGTTTTGAAGTTTTTGTTTGTTACTTAATTTAAACAAAAAATCAACTACTGTCTTTTTTTTTCTTTTTCTCTCCTAGGTGAATTTTAATAACGAAAACTCAAATAGCAATCCAACGTCCGACTTTGTTTGTTTCCAAAGAGGTGTTTCCAAAGTGTACGTATAGAAAAGTACACAGAACCGATTTCAGTTTCCTAATTTAAATATTAAGTATGAAAAACAATTTCGGATTCCCAGTTGGTATATTGAATATGGACATCAATTTTGACTTCCCAATAATAAAATATTGACTAAGGGAATCCATTTTTGATATCTGATTGAAATGTTGGGTGCCCATCGGTTTGGTTGCATTTAGCAGGCATCGGGGAAGCGTGCGGTTTCAATAACATTTCATAGACTCCGTTGAGGCGGAAATACCATGGTGGTGGGATTGCAAATAAACACCAGCAGGCAATATTCGGTGAGATGATGTGAAATATCCGGGAGTTCCAAACTTAATGATATCGGCTCGAGATCGGTACCATTCAAAGGAACTCCTACTGGCGGTTAAGTAACAAGAGTCAGTACCTCAGTGTACGTTGCAGTCTATGTATTCTCCATCTCTGTGACTTGGAGACGTTTGCCACCATGATATCTCGGTCCCTCCTCTCCCAGTCAGCCTGAATTTATTTACAATTAGCGCTATTTTTATTCTAATATTAATAGACTAAAAAGTTTCTGAGCTTCTATTTATTTTCTGGACACTATCTGATTATTTGTACTCCTAGTGTAGGTACACGAACCATATGCAATATAGCACAAGAAAAGGAAAATTGAAACATAAATCGTCAGAGCTGTATACTATAGCAGATAGCATGACATCCCTCAACTAATAGTAGTTGAGAATAGCCTTTTATCTTCTACATCCGTCTGTTGACCTAATGCATTAGTGCTTTGTATTTCAACTGCTAGGTTTGTTTTCCTGACGTTGTACTATTTGTAGACAATACCGATTAAGACGCAAAGCATAGTATCAATTAAATAAGTTAGTAGGGCTAAAGTGTTATTCCAGCAACCATTAGCCGAATCAGAATGTTAAAATTGCGGCCAATGTCATCTCGGTTACTTTTATAATCTGCAACAAGGCTATTTCTAGAAAATCGAAACCTAATGTCATCTTCGTTTACTCTTTCAAACGAATACTTGGCATGAAATGTACCCAAGTTAGCTTTTTGGGGTAACTTTGTTTCGTAATAATTATCGGTAGTGTTGTGTGTCGATACTCCGATTATTTTCTCTCTTCTTCCATTCGGTCTTCGACATCTGTATGAAAATGAAAGCAGTTTTTTAAGCAATACTACATGAATAAATTTAGGATTAATTACAGCATTCAATGGATGTTAGACATTATTACATCTATTAACTTAATAATTTCCCGTTGTGAAGCATCCGTTTGACGACTCGAATCCACAAGCGAACTCGTAGTGTGTGGTCCCCTTTAAAGTAGATTCAGTGGATTAAGCTGTTGGTAGGCTCTGCAGTACAATGACCATTTTTGATACAGTGCACAAGGAACATTTAGATAAAGCATCCTTTAATTAATTAGTTGCCAAACATTCGGTGTTTCGGTTTTCAACTTGAAGCTATTAAGGGTCCCTTGCGCATGGAGATACTAAAAAGGCGTCTCAGGGGACGTACTCCAAATACTTGTCTAAAATTCGACAATTTCACATTGGGTACACCACCAAGTAGAGGAGGGTCGCTGTGAATAAAGGAGCCGTATTCAAGGCAGTTGATATAACCAAAACACTGTGTCTTCCACTAAATTAAAATCACCAGAGGCAGAGAGGGAGAGTGAGAGAGAAGGATAAATAAAAAGGTACAAGAGCAAAGTAAACTACCATCCGACCAGCAACTATCATTACGAATACAACTATACGAAGGCCGGTGCTTGCCTGGAGTTAACTGTTCCAAGGAACAAGAGCAATTGTATCCCTTCTAGCCCGCAATGGACTTGGTCAAGTGTCTACAGTCTTTCCTAATGAGTTTTCACCTTCATGAAATATAAATGAACCTACAGATAGATGGTAAAGCTACAGTATCTGCATCGACGTACTCACAGCTCGTTTGACATTATAACGAATGAATCTCCATTTAAATGGTGTTAATCTGGGCCTGGTTTTTAAATAGAATTGCCAAAGAGTTCTCATGTACATTTACGATACACGTATATTAATTAAGTTTATTTGCGGAATAGATCCTGAAGCATTGAGATGCTTTGCCATTCCTTTGAGTTTTAAGTAGACTCACTAGACGACGGTGAAAGTCGACATCGAGATGGCGCATTATTCACGGAGAGTGGATTACTAATTAGTTCCTACCTTTCATGAGGGTAGTTTAGTAATAGTGAAGATAGATAATGGAGTGTGGGATGTTTTATATCTATCTATTGCCAGGGCGAGGATTTAATCAGGGATTCAATTAATTTCCTAATTTCATATTGACATATCGACGGAAGGACATCTAACATACAAAGAGCATGTATGAAAAAATAACTGCAAGTCGTTAATTCATGATGTTTGCCAGTGTTATATGAAATATAACGTTTTACATAATGTGCAGGTATCAAAGAGACAATTCGCATCTCTTGGACGCTCGAAGATAGCTCAAGATATAGGACTATGCAATATGTAGGACTGTCTTTGTTTTCCTTTAGTATGTTCATCGATGTTGGTCGATAGGTGACTCGGGCTCATTGGTCTTCAATGAATAAAAGTCCAGATTTAGCAGTGATTGATATTATTAATTTATTGTAAAAGAAAAGAAGACGGGAATTTCTCCACACTGTTAAATAGCACTGGTTTGGATAAGTGAATTGGTCGTTAAGCGATTTGCTCATTGATAAGGAACACTTGCAAAAATTCAGATTATATTTCGAGGCACGTTTTCCTTCTTCCATTCGATCTTCAGTCGTTTGAATCTGGCAGTTGATTGGAAGATAGGATCAGTGCCAACCTCAAGCCTAAGAACAAACAAAATTGTGTGAAGTTCGCACAGGCTGACGGTTGTGTTGGGTAAGACCAGCTGTCAATTGATCAATTCTCAACAATCGATTTCGTTCCAAAGGATGTTGAAGAAAAGACCACAACTTTTAGTCGTTGTGTTACCTCCGTGAAATAGTCTAGAGATATAACAACATTTCAAAGCATTAGTGCAAATAGTTTTGGGACAAATATTGTCCTTCGAAATACATAATACAGAACTCCCTTAGAATAACCAGAGAGGCCATTTCACGAGAATACAACACATTGATAGACTTGTAACTCGCCACCCAGTACAAAAGCAAGGTGTTATGCACTCGAAATCTTACGATTAGACGAAAGAGTTTACGAACGTACTTGTCGTGCACCTTCAAGAAACCCAGCCACATATAATAGTGAATGAAAAATGAAAAATAGATTCCTTTAAAGACAAAAATTGGAGACGGTGGTAAAAAAAAAACTCCCCAACGGAAGGATAACGAAATGTGCCTAATTGCCTCCACTTTCAACACTGCACCCTATTTACATAGTAAACAGAAACGACGCTGGCTAATAAAGTTTAAAGTGAATCGAGGTTAAAAGTTGAACCAGAGAAACATTGACTAAGTCCAAGTTTTACCCCTACAACAAAGGGATAAAATGATGTTGCGATTTCAAGTATTCAGAAATTCGAATTCAAAGAGCAATTGAATTTCAATACAAACCTGCTACGTAGATCTGTGATTGATTAGCCGTTGCCACAACCGACTGCTTTTGATTATCTACGGAAATAGAGCATCAAAGTTGATCTGCGGAAGTCTCGGGAATATTTCTTTAATTAATGGTGAACGCGGATGTTGAAAGGAACTGATAAGTAAATAACTTCTCTGGTATTTTGTGGTTGGTTAATAAATTTCTTATTTGTTTCATTCAGGTAACAGTGGCTAGGTTTTTGTAGCTGGGTACGGCGACGGTTAGATTTAATTGTGGTATTGGAAGTTTGAGTAAAACACTTTCTGTTTGGTTATGCGTGTTTGTGGCAAATCATAGAGATGGGAGATAAATACACTTTTGATACGGAAGGGTTGGAATATATACGCACGTGTACATATTTATGTGGATTTTCGAATGAGATCCAGTTTGGTGTGCCAGTAATCTTCTACAATTATTTCACTGCCGTTTCGTTGCTATCCAATTGGATATGCTTCAGACACGTCTTTTGCAGGAGCAGTGTGCAGGTAGATTCATCTT
Source organism: Microdon myrmicae (assembly GCA_963931805.1). Taxonomy (NCBI): domain Eukaryota; kingdom Metazoa; phylum Arthropoda; class Insecta; order Diptera; family Syrphidae; genus Microdon; species Microdon myrmicae. The sequence goes on along the minus strand of OZ007500.1, from coordinate 126,662,475 downwards.
GGTTCTTCTGATGATATCAAAATCGTCTGTGTAAGCATGTATTTATGCTTATATAAGATAGTAAGATATCTTATATGAATCATTAATTACTGTTCCACTAGGAGGAACATATGTAACAAAGAATTATAATTTGCACAGCTATATATGACAAACATAGGTAACAGAAACCAAATATGTACACGAATGTAATGAATTATGTAACAACAAATAACATAAAAACATACACAATGCGTCAAATAAAATTTTATATAAGAAAGAAATATAGCACCAAAAAGAAAAAAGATAAAAAGAAACATAAGGTAACCATATTTTTGTAAATCCACTCGAGAACAACGAAAAAATCATTGAAGAAATAAAAAAATATAATATTGGTCAAAAACAATAATTTATAATCTAGAAAGATTTATTATTTTCTTGCAAATTGCTTCGCACTACTTTACACTCAGCTGCATACAAATGCCGAATTTTCATGGTCTCGGAAAATTTAAAACCCGTGTCACCCCTATTGACGTTAATTGTATCTATGGCTGGATGTCGCCACTTATCATGCCGACTGTGTTGATTGTGGACATCTTCGACTATATGACTTCATGTTGATCTGTGAGAAAAAAACAGTTGGACTATTTTGTTAATAATTAATCGCGTTTCATACTTACCATATTATTAAACCAGAAAACCGATCATGTGGATCGGTCGTACGGGTCGAGTGCGGGAGTTAACACAATCCCAACCCATGACCCTTACAACATACAAAACTATAGATAACATAAAGAAAATGTACAGAGCAACAGAAACCTAGCAAGATAAGAACATCTGCATAGCAGACAAGAAATGTATATAAATAACAGATGTAGACAAAAATAATCATCTAAACCTATCCAGCCGGAGAGTGCAGATCAAACGGTGTTCCAGGTAACATCAGTAGTTTAAGTGAATAAATAATAATAAAAAAGCCAGACTCCCGAAAAGAAAAGTTTTTATTATTTTTGGAATTATTCACTACTCAAAAATAACTCGGGCGTGTTTTTTGAGTATATATTATAATAATAATGTTTGATGCAATAATGAAAATTGTATATGTATTTATAAAATTCATTTACTACTATGAATTTCATTATCAGATTATTGGTTTGTAAAACCATTCCTCCTCCGCGATTGTCTTCTAAGACGTCTGGGAGCGCCATTATGATGATGTTGATTCATGTAATTCACGCCACTCGTCAGAACAGAGTACTCGTATAAATTGTAGGCACCCGGTGCGACTGGAGGCTTTTCTGGATTTCGATTTCCATGAAAATAGTTGATTGCTAATTTACACAAGGATGAGACTTCAGTTAATTCCAGCATCAGCATAAAGGTAAGACAAGCAAAACTAAATCGAAAAATGTAAAATCCATTTTCTGAAAACCACTTGGGCAGTGCGTCCAATCGGTCGTGAATAAGTCTTTGACGATTAGCCTCTACATATCTTCCGAGATATACACAAAACGAATCCATTAGCATCAACATTGGAAACCATAGCTGTCGAATTATCAGGTCTGTGACATATATTATCACAACCGTGTCAATGATGAAAGTAATGTATCTAAAGTTCCTCCGAATATTCCTGGGCCATATAAGTGTTCTTAGTTTTGTGAACATACAGAGCGTAGAAAACACGAATAACGCGGAAGCTGGATTCGGTTGAATATTTTGAAATTTTTGACTTTGCACGTCTGACACGCTATAGCGACCGAGATGCAGATATATGCCAACAAAAACGATTATTGTATTTTCTACGGCAATTCGCAAATTCATTTTGTAACGAATTCTTGGAGAAAATTTGGACACTAACACGAATTTGGACTCCCGTGAGCACTGAAAATTGTTACTTTAAAAACCAACGACTTCCAGATTTAAAAATGATGATATATTTAAAACTACACACGTGTGTACGCCAGAAAGTGAATACTAGAAACTAGAAAGTGAAAATTTGAGAATTAAAAAAAAAAGTGAGTGAAAAAGCAGAGTGCGAAAAAATTGAAAAAAAAAACACAAATACACTGTAACTGGTTCATCACCGGGCAAGTATTGTCTATTGAAAATTATTATTGTTATTTATTACAATGCAAGTAAATTACATGGTAACTTAAGGCTAATAGCACTAGCGACTAAGGCTTTCGGCTAGTAATATAAATATTAAATATTGTTTAGACTAGATTTTGTAGCTTTACTAAGGTTAGTAGTTTGTAGAGCTTATCGATATTAGATGATGATGGTTGGGATATGATGTTGATGATGTCGTCGTTGTAATGTTGGCGTACAAGGTCTTTTACCCCTGCACATTCAAATAGTATGTGTTTGGAGGATAGGTTGGAGTTGGATGTACAGATGTGGCAGGTAGGGGGATTACTCCTGTTGATGAGATGTTGGTTGGTGATAAATGTGTGCCCAAGGCGCAGCCGGAGGAAGCACCTGATTTTATGTTTTGGGGCTGTTGGTGGATATGTGATGGGTTCTCTTCTGGGGTTTACTACTGCATACATATGCCTGTAGTCTGCCCAGTCCTTTTGTTCTAAATTGTGAAGCTCCCTATTAAAGTATCTATGTAAGTCCTTGCTGTTTTCAACGAAAAAGGTTATTAGGGGTTCCTTGATGGTGTTGAGGCGACATCTCTGTAAAATTGGGGGTTCCGTGTTGAGGTGTCATCTCGGTAAAATTGGGGTTCCCGTACCAGGGCCCGCTATACAGTGTCAAGGTTTCTATGAAAATTGGGCTTCCCACCGATATTATATCCCACGGAAATGAAAAGGTTCGGGTTTAGAAGTAAGTTAGGCTGTCTTTTTTATTGTACTTTTTTCGATTATTTTTCTTTTAGCTTGATATATTGGATTGCTAGAATTGGACTGGTCACTGACGTAGGTTCGGCCTCTGGAGATCTACTAATAATGGTTGATCAGCGGTTCGACCTCTGAAGCTTGACTGATCTCGAAATAAAAAAATTAAAAAAATGGGTGGCGAGAGGGCCGACTTTGGCGAGACAAGGACAGATGTGTCCTTCATCTTGTCTCTGGCTTCTGGTCATCTTGCGATAACCAGAATCACCCACATCCGTGAGGATGTTGGGCTCGGTCTCGCGATATCTGGAAAGAAAAGAAAAAAAGTGGGGGTATCCAACGATAGTGCGGACAGTGTTAGTCCAGGTGTTCTCTAACTACTTGTATACAGGGATGGTGGGAAAGAAATCGTACAAGACCGGTAGGTCTTGGGTACGGTAGTAAACGCAGATCACGTCTTTGGCGTCTGATAATCTGCGCTTTGGTCGGTGTGTATGTTTGTGTTTGTGCCGTCTTGTACTGTGCGTTCGTGTGTGTGGTTTGTTAATAGTACACCCTATGGGATGGGTCCAGGAATCCTCTATTATAGAGGGGAATGTTGTTGGGAAGGGTGCTTTCTTCAGTTTTGTACTGAAGAAGAAATTGTGGGGGTTTGATCCGAAGAGATCGAGAGAGAGTGGGGTCAAGAACGCAAGAGTCCCGTACAAGTAGGTTCTCGCTGTTCTGAATGTTTTCGAGGTACTTATATGCTAATTGAAGCAAGTACTCGTCGATAGGGACAATCGAGGCACCTTCGTATAGGTGAGAGTTCGGGTAATGACGACCGTCAGGCCTTCTAGAATGACTAGTGCATCTTCTGAGGAGTTTCCTTTTGAAAACCCGAAGTCTTTCCATTTGAGCCGAAGATATGCAGGACCATGCGGGAAAGGCGTACGATATTCCAGATCGGATTAGCTGCTTATAGCAGAGAAGCTTGACTTTGGTGTCAACTTTGTTGCTCCACTTCAAGATGTTGTGCAGTTGCTTAGACCGACCGAGGCCCCTTTGGAGAATGTGGGTCACATGTTTGATGAAATTCATTTTTGGGGTATAGATGACCCCAAGATATTTCATCCTGTCCTGTGGTCTAATCGTAGTATCTCACATTTTTATTCGAATATTCTGTGAATATCGAGAAGCAGGTTGGGAGTGTTTACTACTCAGAATTATGGCTACTGCTTCGGATGGGTTAAGTCGAATTTTCCATCGACTGTAATACTTATACAGTTAGACCAACTGACGGTTGAGTGGATTTGTTGCGAGATTAGGGCCTTTGGTTGACGTGTACACCAGGACGTCATCCGCGTAGCATATCTAGTTTACTCTCCCGTCCACAGGGCGGGGAATGTCGGAGGTGTAAATATTGAATAAGCCTAGAATGGAGCCCTGTGGTACGCCTGCAGCGGCGTGAAAGCTTTCCATTCACTCTAACTTGGAAGGTTCTGTTTCGAACGAACTGGTAGATGATACTACATAACGTTCTACTGAGCCCAGTATTCAATAATTTAAAGGCGAGACCTTCGATCCAGGTCGTGTCAAAAGCTTTTTCAATGTCCAGGCTCACCGCAACGGTGGGTTCCTTATTAAAGAGCCGCACGCAGACGTGGTTTTGAAATATGTTGAGAGCCATAGTGGTGCTGTGCGCTCTCCGAAATCCAAATTGGAAATCAGGTATTAGGTTCCTGGCATTGATAAATTTATTTAGCTTCTCGTATATGAACTGTTCATATATTTTGCTAATGCAGGTGAGGAGCGAAATAGGACGAAAGCTTGAAGGGTGATAATTTGGTTTCCCAACTTTTGCTATTGGGCAGACAACAGCATGCCTCCAAGCTTGGGGAAAATACCCCATGTTGTGGGCATGGTTGAACAGAATGGAGAGCTTTATAAAGAATAAAGCAGAAAGCCTTCGCAGCCAGTGGTAGGACATATTGTCGATACCGGGTGACTTCTTGGGGTTTCGAGATTTAACTAGGTTCTGTAGGGTATTTGGTGTGACGAAGCCGTGACTATTATCGCGTGTGTCGTCGAAGTATGCACTGTTAGCTGAGTTGAAGACAACTATTGGCTCGTTAAAGTTGCCTAATTTATTGTGAACCTCTGAACTAATTATTGCATTCGTTTCCGGGTCGCCATCCTCGAGAGTGAGCTTGTGATTATTTTCAAAGATCTCTCCGATGATGTTTGCTTTATTGGTGTCATTATTGACAACAAGACCGTTGTGCATGATTGGTCCAGTGATACGAGAGGTGCCACATATCTTTTTAACATTTTTATAAATGTTCTGGTCCATCTGAATACCCTTCAGTTTGTCCTCCAATAGTCGGGTACGATTGTTTTGGATTCTTTGTTTTATCAGTGTACCAATATTGTGAATAATGGATCGCAATAATGGCTCCCTTTGCGTAAAGCGGTGACGGTATCTCATTCTGCAGAGCTTTTTACGCTCCCGGATGAGACGAAGAGTGCGGTCGTCAAGCGGAATCTGTTGTCTTTTCAAGTTTGTACTTCGGGACATGAGTCTCAGAAGTTTCAACTAGAATCTCGTGAAGTCAAGTTGCAGCGTTATTTATCTCAACCGTCGTTAGGTTCCTGTCAGTGGGGAGAGAGAGTTGGTGGAGTTTTTCGTTCAATGTAATATTGAAGTTGTCCCAATTTGTGCGCCCATAATCGGGTATGTATCTGACATGAGCCCGGGATGCTCGATAGCCGCGGATGAACATGGTCACAGCGTTGTGGTCAGATACGGGGAAGTAAGTCTTTGGACACAATAAAGATGTCCAGGATGGAGTTACCTTGGGTACCACCCGTAGGTGCGACTAGTTCGAAGTTGAGGGCATGACAGTTTTCGGTGTACCATTGGAACAACTTTGTGCCGTTTGGGCAAGAGACGGAGTTGTTCCAGTGGGGATGCCTGGAGTTGAAATCGCCGCCTATGATGAAGGGTCTATGCCCCGAGGACGTTATTAATTGGCCGATATCTTCGGGATTAATGGGGCCATTATTGGTTTTATGCGAGTGGTATACGGAGTATATGTTCACTGTACCATTATTAGCTAGATGCAGTTCAACCCCGGAGACCTCTATGGACTCGAAATGTGGGAGGTCAATCGCTTCATGACGAAGTTCGCTATTAACTAGAATACAGGTGCCACCTCCGTTGATGGTGGGGCCGCCAGTGAGGGTTCGATCTCTTCGAATCATTGAAAAGTTTGGGAAAGTGGGACGGTGACATGGATGCAACCTAGTTTCGGTTACAAGAACCACGTCCGCCCGTTTATCCTTTATGAAGTCAGAGACTATCGCACGCTTTGATAGCGAAACAAGGCAGTTGACCTTTATAAGGATAACTTTAATTTTGGGATCCATTTTGAAGCGTATGTCTTACATGTGCCGTGAAAAGGAGTGCATCCCCCTCAGCCTCAGTTGTTAGTTTTTCATATCGGGGTCGAATATCCCCAATCACGCGAGAGAGACTAAGTAGTTTCTCCAGCATTGAGGGTTGCCCCTTTGGAGGCTTTTGTTGTGCCGCTTGGATTTGTGGCATTGTGTTGGTCTGTATAGCGGATCGCTTAGGAACTTGAATATGTTTTTGGGGGAGAGGTGGTGGGGTTTTCATATTCTTTGTTTGGTTCCCTTTAACCTTATCAGCGGATGTAAATCCATTTTGGATGATATTTCGTGTGGCCTGTTTTCCGAAGTCTGACTTGGCTACTTGTTTAGCTCTAGTCTCCTTGGTTCTGTGGACTATCTCTTTATATTTGGGACAGTTCCTGTAGCTGGCCGGATGTCCTTTCTTACCGCAGTTGCAGCAAGTTGGCAACGTAATTTCATCCTGCACATTTGTTGTGGGATCGTATTTTGCTGACGGGAGTTCGCACTTGCCAACGTCGTGGGATTTTCCACAACGGACGCAACGGCGATCCATGTTACAGTTCCGGGAGACATGCCCGAAACGTTGGCAACGTTGGCATTGTTATGAAATACTTCGAAGACAACTTGTTGATGGAGACTTGGAAGCGACTTTGTCCGTATTATGGAGTTTATGTCGGTTCCTGGGGCAAGGTGAAGCTGCCATATGTTCACCTTGCTGTATTTTTGTGGTCTGATGTTCACAAACCGTTGTGGGGGAGAGAATTTTTTAACGTCAATGAATTTGACGTGGGGGAATGTTGCTTCAAGGGCAGTTACGATGTCGTCCTTTTCCCAGCAGGCAGCGACTCGTTTTAAGAGGATGGTCCTCGACTTTTCGTCGGCCGGGGTGAATGTGTAATAATTCACCTCCTTGGCCTTCAGGGTATCGTTAACCTAGGAGAACGTTTGTCGATCGTAGGTTACGATTTTATTGAGACTTAGACTCAAGGTCTTTGCCTTAAAGTTGGATATTCCTTGTCGGTTCATATCACCGACGAACTCCTTTAGGTTGAGGTCTCGTGCAAAGACCCCCGGTTGCTGCTTCTTTTTTAAAGCAGGTACATCTGCCCCGACCGATGTTTGGTTGGCCTTTTGAGTTGGAGTGGTCTTTGGTTTCGGGGTTGTGGAGGATGGTACCCTCGATGTGCACGATTTTTCCAGCGGAATGACTTTTTGTGCAGTGGGGTGTACCGAGAGGTTTGCCACGATTTCATTAGCCGAAGCTGGGGATATTATTGGCGTACAGCCGGTGGCAACACGTTTACTGGAGGGAGCTCCCTCGCAGTTCAGCTTGGGTCGAGGTGTTTTCCGCTTTTCCGCGCGGAGAGAGGTGGGCGTGGGGCGGCAAGTATTGGGAGTAGGGACATGGAGACCATTCTCGTCGGCAGAGACATCAAAGTCGCTGTCGAGGCTTATCATTTCAGGTTCGACCTGTGAATGGCGGGTTTCCAGGTTTTTGTTGGAGGGGGTCGGGGGTGGTGTAGCTTTCAATGCTGCGTTATCCCTCTCGAGAGCAGCGATCCTGGCTACCGCGGTCGCGAGCTCGCTTCTCAATCTCTCAAGAAGAGTCATCAAATCCTGATTGGGTTGATGCCCCAAGCTCTGAGGAGAAGAGAGGTCCATTTTTGGAACGGATAAATAAACGGAAAAAGATGGACACGGGCAATTACAAAGACCGAGAACCAGGCAGATAAGAAGCAGGTGAATAAAAACAAGTAGGAGTGCAGGAAACAAGGAAAAGAAGATAGGAACAAGAACCAGGAAAGTAAAAGATCCAATGAGACCTAAATGAAAACCAAAATTTCAGCGCAAACCTGGAGTATAGAAATCCTGGAATATAGAAATGTGGTATGTAAATGAAAGTAGAAATGTTTGAGAAAGTGTGGAAAATTAAAATCAATTTTATGGTTTTTAAAACACTAGATGCGATCTTGGTAATTTAAAGGAAAGGGGAGAAAATTCAATATGATTGAAATTGCGAATAGGATGAAGTTTAAATAAAGAGAAAAGATAAATTGAATACAATTTAAATTATAATTATAATAAGTAAAATACTTTAAATTTGAATTATAATAAATAAATAATAAATAAAATAAAATAAGATACTTCCTGTGTATGAAGGAGCTCAATCCTGTCTTTTTTTTTTTTTTTTTTTTGAGGTTCCTGGTGATGACTGATGGTGGTGTTTCCTTTAAAAACCACTTAAAATGAAAAAGCACTGATGTGCACACAGTTGGGTTTACCCGTATTTTTTATATTGTAGCGAGCTTAGGGTTCGCTGGATTAATTATTTTAAAATAAATAAGAGCCGTTAAATCGATTTTGAATTAATATAACACTTTATTAGTCCGTAATACAACGGTTACTTATACCGTACACTTAATGATTTCTTTACTTATCGCTTCCGTACTTATCGCGTCTTTTACTGCTTACTTCTCACTCGAGACGTATCGCTTGCTTCACTGTCTTACTTATCTCTAACTTAACTTCCGCTCTGCGTGCGACGTATTTATACCGTTTTTCCTCATTCTGATTTGGTGTATCGTTTCCGTCCGTTCCATAGTCTTGAATGTTCTATTCCAGTTTTCCAGTACTTCCTAAAATAATCTAGTACTTTGTTTCGGACTTTCTCGAAGATTCCAGTACTGATTGTCATATGCGTCACAATATTATAATATATAATCTTTGTTTCTTTTATTTATTTATGTATTTATTTATTTATTTATTTATTAATTTTTTTTTTTTTTTTCACCACTGTATTATAGCTTGCATACGCAACAACGTTTCAAACAACACTGCTGATCTCGAAGTGGAAATTGGTCGCCCTTTTATTGTTTTTTCAGTTGAGAATTGTCGACTATTTTAGTGTCAAAATTCCAAGAAGCACACACAAGACTTCATGTGCTTCTATTGGAATTTTGTGCTAGGAATTGTTTGAGGATTCGGTTGGATAGGTTCTTGGAAGGGGAATCATGAAATGCGTTTTGAATTAAGATATCAGGATTTTGGGAATTGAGTCAATGTACGACGAATTAATTTTTGGTTTAATTCGTTGTTTATGTGACTCAATATGGAATTTAAATGTAGGTTAATGGGAAATTGAGGATTTGGGTTATGATTATGATAATATTGGGGATTTGGATGGGAGTAGCGATTTAGGATCGCTACAATGGCCAGTTTTGCAGCAGCATCTGCTGCTTCGTTGCCTGCTATCCCACTATGGCTTGGCATTGAAGCTTTATTTTGTTTTGTTTATAGAATAAACTATGCTGGATCAAGTGAATGATTCGGTTTCCATTGTTTGGGTTCCTTATTGCTTGGATGGTTGATAGGCTGTCTGTACAAATAAGTGTCTTGTCCTTTTTTACTAACTTAATTGCTTCCAGTACAGCGGTTGCTTCGGACGGAAAATATGGAACAGAATTCGCGTATAAGTCCCTTTCTGATTACTATTTTTGCGCTGTTGACTATCGCAAAAGATGTGCCGTCCTTTGTTTTGGATCCGTCGGTGAAAAGTAGGTTCCACTGGCGGTGTTGGTTTTTGATATATTGATAATGTTGTTGGTATTCTAGGTGGTTTGTTCTATTTTTTGGGAGTAGGCTTAAATCGGTGTTGAATATCTTAGGTGATAATAACCATGGGGGGTGAATTGTCCTTGCCTTTTGTGGTTTCATGTTTATTCGGAATTGGTGCGCAAGTAATATTGCCTGTCCTAGGGCCGACAAGTACCTTTGGGGCCGTTTCCTCCTAAGGATGTGTTTAATATCCTCCACTATGGGTGTCTCCGGTGTGGCGGTAAGTTTGACAACTAGCCTGGCTGAATGGTACTTCATTCGGTTTTCAATCGTCGGGAGTCCACTTTCTGCTAGAATGTTTGTTATTGGTGTGGTTCTGAATGCACCTGTACTTATTCGAGCTGTTGCGTGATAGGGGGATTTCACTAGTTGTAGATAAGTTTTGCTGCATTTCCCGTATATTGGTAGGCCGTAATCTATTTTCGATAATATAATTGCTCTGGTGATGTTTGTTAGTGTATTCGTATGAACAGAACTCTTTTTTGATCCTAAGTATTTAATGATGTTTAACCTCAGATTTAAGTTTTTCTTAAGAGCTAGACATTGATTTTTGAAGTTGTATTTACTGTCAAATTGTAGGCCTAGAATTTTTAGTGTATTAACATTGCTGATGGTGGAGTTTTCAAAGTTAACTGCTAACAATTTATTACAACTGTGTTTTTTACATATATGTAATATTTTGGTTTTCCTGTTTGAGATTTTCTTTTTGAGATCCAGAATAATGACCCCACATTCTAATATCTGAGAGGATATTTTCAAATGTTTGACTGATAAATTCTAAATTGTTGACATTACTGAATACAATGAGATCATCTGCGTAGATACAATATTTTACAACTTTATATTTTGCCAGTATAGTAGTTAGATCTTCAAACGCTATTTTAAATAAAACTACTGAGAGTGGTGATCCTTGGGGGATACCGGTTTCTAGATTATGTACCCCGGAACAAACTCCGTTGGATTTTCCCCTGAATTTCCTATTAGACAGGAAAGATCTGCTAAAATTGAACATATTACCTCCTATTTTTCATTTTTGAAGTTTGTTCAGTATGACGTGGGGGCCGATGCGGTCGAAGATCTTTTCGAAATCTATTGTTAGAATGGAGGTATGCTTTTTGCAGGAAAGTGCAGAAGAAATGTAGTTATCAAGGTGAAGGAGGGCATCCATTGTACCCCGACTTTTTTTGAATCCAACTTGCTGCGTACTTATAAGGGCATATTTCTCTAAATACCAGTTGAGCCTTTTTGCGATAATTTTTTCTAACAATTTGCCTAAGCAGGGGAGGAGGGAAATAAGGCGGTAGCTATTGATTGTGTCGGTTTCGCCATCGGACTTTAAAATAGGTATGACAGTGGATGTTTTCTATGTTTGTGGTATGACGCCTGATTTATAAATGTGGTTAAATAGATCTAGTAGACGCTGTTTCATGATCGGAGGGCTGTTTTTGACCATAGCATAATCTATTCTGTCGAAGCCCGGGGTTTTTCCTTTTGCAGAATGCAGACTGGATTCAAATTCTATTCCCGTTATGGGACTTTCTATGGCATTGAGATGGGAGTTCCCTAGGGTGGTTATCCGCATTGGGTGTTCCTGCATTTGTTTTTTTGCTGCGTGGAAGTTTGGATGAAGATTAAACTTTATATTTGCCCAGGATTCGGCTAGATGTTCGGCTATTTTTAGCTTTAGGGATTATAATCGCCTGTGAGCGTTTTTATTTCAGACCATATCTTTTTTGGGGTGGAATTGGGCGTTAATTTTGCCGTGAAGGATTGAAATGATTTGGCCTTTTCAATTTGGGCAGTTCTCCGAAACTAGGCGTTAAGCCTTTTATATGTTATTAGATGCTGGTCCTCCTCGATAGTATAGTGGTTAGTGTACCCGCCTGTCACGCGGGAGACCGGGGTTCGATTCCCCGTCGGGGAGCCTCTGGCGCAAGACTAATGACCTTGCCCGGAAAAAACAAATCATTATGGAAAATTTAACAATCCTCAGGACTTGCTGAATAAGGCCAAGACCAGTTCCCGGTTGTAGTGCCGATGATGATGATGAGATGCTGGTCCGTTGGATGTTTCTTGAAGATTTTCCAAGCTGATTGTTTTTCGGTCCGTAATCTTGCCAGTTCGGTATTCCACCATGGGACAACGGTTTTATGGAACCTTCTTGTTGTCTGCGGCATGGACATGTTGACGGCCGCTCTAGTCATTTTTGTAATAATACCTGCTTCTTGGTTAATATTTTGTTTTGCGCTATGGGAGCTAAGGAATTGTGTGGTTAATGTTAGAAATTTATCCCAATTGGCTCGGTGAGATTGGAACTTGGGGAGGAGTTTGATCTTTTTCTTATTGCCGTTGCCAGTCGAGACACAGATTTTAATCGGGAAGTGATCGCTTCCATGCAGATTGTCTAATATTTCCCAGTTAGTTATGGGAGAAAGTTGGGCTGATATTATGGAAAGGTCTACGTTTGTAAAGGTTTTGTGTGTGGAAAAGTGGGTTGGCTTGCCGTTATTCAGTATTGCCAAGTGGGATTGTAGCAAACATTGTTCAACGATTTTACCTCTTTTGTTTGTTGTTCGTGATCCCCATATTGTACTCCATCCATTGAAATCCCCCACTAGGAGGATTGGTGTGTGCATGTTTTGAGTTATGTAATTCAGATCCGCTAGATTGATCGTTTGGTTGGGTGGGATGTAAATTGAGAACAGTTAAACTTAATTTCCCTGTAAGTTCGATTGCGGTAACCGAGAAAGGGGAAGTAATGTTGAGGTGTCTATGGTTAAGGGCCCTATGTATTAGTATACCGGACCCTTGTTTAGAGGAGTTGTTTCCTGTGAGGTTGTTGAAGTAGGATTTATATTCGCGAGGCACTTTAGCATTTGAGGACTGAGGTAAGTGAGTTTCTTGCAATGCTATGATCGCTGGTTTTAGTTCCTTTATAAGGATCTGTAGTTCGTGATAGTTATTGTGGAACCCATTCAGGTTCCACTGAAGCATTAAAAGGTCGTTTGGGTTGTTGTTAGTGTTTGTTGTGGTGTTCAAAGTGGGGGAGTCAATATAACGGTGGTTGGTTATCTGACTCCGCGCCACACAGCTCGTTTCACTCAGTTGTCCAATCCGCTCGGATTGGTTTGAGTGAAAGTCGCCCTGTGCCGCGGGGTCAATGTGTTGGTGACAGAGATTAGGATCATATCTTTCCATGATCAGGTAAAGGAAAATTTTCCGTTGAGTCTAAACGGGATTTTTGCATTTCTGCTGGAGTGTGTTTCGATTTGTTTGTGTGTGTTTGAGTTTGTATGGGAGAAGCGTTTTGTGCTTTGTTTTTTATTGTGTTTTGTTGTACGATAGGGTGTTTTCTCTTTTCTATTTCCTTTAAGGTTGCGTAAGAGGTGGAGGGAAATATATGTGTTTCTTTGGTAGCAGTTTTGTTTGAGGGTATTGGGTCTTGTATGTGTGTTGTTGGGACTGAATTGGTACCAGTTGGTGTTTTTAATGCGGTAGTGGTTTTCTTTATTCGTTCCGAATAGAGATCATTATTTGTTGTTTGTATGGGATTTTGTTCTCTGTATATGCGTTTAGCGTCGGATAGGGATGTTTTATTTTTTGTTTGCATTATTAAAATTTGTTGGTATTGCATGTATTTTGGGCATGTGGAAGAAGATGCCGGGTGGGGGCCGTGACAGTTTGCACAGGTTGTTCTTGTGCATTCGGTTTCAGGGTGGGGTGGAAGATTGCATGCATTGCATGCTGTTGTGTTTTTGCACCACTTTGCCGTGTGGCCTAGTAATTGGCATTGTCGGCAACGCATAGGCCTCGGAATGTATTCCTTGACCTTGGTGTTGTACCAGCCGATTTCAATTGTTGTTGGTGGTTGAAGACGGTCAAATGAAAATAGCATTAGGCCCGTGGGCTTTCTTTCTCCATTCATCATTTTGGTGAATTTAAACACATCAACAATGCCTTGGAAACCCATTTCTGCTGTTATATCAGGTTCTGGGACGTTTATAAGACAGGGGGCGTAAACAATTCCTTTAGAGATGTTTAGTTTGGGGTGTAGTCTTATGTCGACCGGACAGATTGATTTGAATCGTTTGGATTGGATGAATCTATCTGCTGTATCTTGGTCTTTGACTAGAATTAGTATGGAACCATCCCTAAGCAGGGTTATTCTTGCGTACTGTGTACTAATATAATCAATTATTCTCTTCAGCACAAAGACGTTAACAGATGTTAGTGGCCTTGACGCATCGGTTGGGTGAATTTGAATAAACCGAGGTGTTTTTGAAGTTGCTTTGTTCGGCAAAGCAGGGAAATCGAAAGACAATGGGCTGCCGGATTGTCTTTTCTTTTTTGTTGGCACGTTGGTTGCAGAGCCTTAGAGTGAGCATTCTCCTGTTGCCGGTATGCTGGCTTGGCCCTAGGGCCATATTTTGGGTTTGTTACCTGATGTGTCCTTGTTGTCTTTTGTTTGTGAATTCTTAGGAGTTTTATCTGTCAAAAATTGCTTTTGAAATACTTTTACTTTTTAAATAGGTAGTCACTTCACTTTTTAACTGGCGTACTGTTAAACTGGTGTTCTCTGTACGAGAGTTCGCGGGTGACTGATATTGAAAATTGGACTTCCGGCAATATACTATAGAGGTGCACAGCATTTGCTTTTCACTTTACCCATGATTTAATTTTGCTTCACTCTCCTCACACCATCAGAGGGGCTTTACACAGTTGTGCAGGGGAAGGTTTTTGGAAAATTTATGGCGACAGAGAGACAACCGCGGGTCAGAACCGTGATGGAGGTGATGGTGGTTCTTTGGTGTTCGGGCAGCTCGGAGAGCTGATCGCAGAATTGATGAGGACGATCAAAATTAAAAAGCAAAGGCATATTACTAATGTCGTGCGAGAGCTGGTCGAGGTCATTGGTTGCCTTTACGATAAGGAAGTGGAAAATCGCTTAAAGAAGCCATCTGCGCCGGCTGAAGCAAGCAGTGGAAACGTGCAAGTCCACCCAAAGTAAAACTCACACACAGACGTAAGCAGGGTCCCGGGGCAGATCAATGTCGAGTCACCCAATTATAATTAGTTTACAATTGGCCAGAGGAGAAGGAAGAGGGATTTGAGGTTGGAGGGTGAAGAGGCTCCAAAAGGTGATACTGGGAAGGCCAATATTATGATAAGAAGGAGACCACGCCCGGACGCTATAATAATATCCAAAACCGGGGAAAAAACATATGCGTACATACTGAAGTTTATGAAGGCCCGGCCCGAGCTAAGTGAACTCGGAAATAGCGTAAATAAAGTTCGCAAGACCGCAAATGGGGAATTGCTGCTAGAACTGAAACGTCTTTCAGCGGCCACCACTGAGACACTGAAAGCAAAGATACAACAAGTACTAAAGGAAGATGCTAATGTCAAAACAGTGTCACAGGAAATCACGGTTGTGTGTCGTGATTTAGATGTGGAGGAAATCCTAACAGCGATCGGTATAGAATTCCCTGCGCTGAACGCGATCTTGTGGGGATGTAGTATGGGTGTGCCAAGACAGGGGCACGGATTCACTTGTATCCCCGACACTGATTGTTTCGAAACAAACGAGAATAATTAAAAAGAAACGCACTGGAGATTCATTTGCCGATCAAAGTTTTCTTTATTTTATTTATTTCACTTATTATCTTATACACTAACGGATATATCTCTTAAAGTTTAAAGTTTAATTATTTGGTATATCTTAAGTGAATATGTGTTTTGTGGGTTTTGCTTATGTATTCATATATTTATTTTGATTTTTTCAGATGCTAACCACTTAAACTCGAACAAGAAACGTCACTTGGTTTTTAATACATAAATAGTTATTTTTGTTTTGTTGGCGCGAAGTTCTTTATTAAATAACTAACGACTCTAGAGTAGACGAAATGGGAAAAACGAACTGGACGAGCTTGTACTCCATCGACTGAAACGCTTTCTATGTGACCGATCCCGGTGGCGGTTAACTCTCGTCCCTCTGGTGATGAAACGTGCTCTACTGATGAAAAACGAAAATTTCGTGTGTGTGCACACAACGGGGGTTGAATAATTACTGATTAAAATTTGCGAAATTAAATTTTTGGCCCGAGCGGCGGCGTGGTCTGCCGCTGTGATGATTCAATAGTGACTGATCTAATTAGGAGTGAAATTCTGGATTCTATTTTTGCACACAGGACAACCAATAGAGATCACGCCTCTGCCCTCTCATTGTCACGCCCGCCGAAGTATGGTGAATACATCGTGTAATTGATAATCGAAGAACATGGGTGAATGAGAGAACAGAGACACAAAGTACTATGAACCCGGGGTGGGTTTGATTGTGTGTGCATGAATCAATGCAGCTCTGAGGGTAACCCACTAACCCAATTCGGTGAATGTGGTGACCTCAGCGTGCATTGACCTGTAAGGAGACAGAATTATGAAGGAGGAGAGGAAAATGTTCTGTGGCTATTCACCTGTGAAAAGAGATCATTGATCCCCAGCGAATGAAGTATCTGGAGAAAGTCAATAGGACGCCGCTGATGCTTGGGAAATAATCAACGTGAGAACCAGACTCTAAGACGCTGAAATAACCCCAGCGGTTTTGCTATGATGCAATAGCGTCATTTGGTTAGACTTGTTGTTGCTAACCGACATCATGTGATTTCCGATGGAAATCTCATGGGCTAGCAAGATGGAGTTGCCGTATGGCAAAAGGGTAGCTAAACTCCATTATGCATTATCTGCATAGGATAATGAGTTTAGCTATGCGTCCCTTGGAAAATCAATGATACTCAGGTGTATACCGAACGGTGGAATAGGGGTTAGTATGACACGCTGAAAGCGTTCGAAATAAGGCGGAAATTGTGGTTGGAATTGTGGGTTGGTTCTCCATGTAATATAGAGAACCCCCACAATACCAAAGGAAGCGGTAAAGAGTTTAAGAAGGAAGCCAGACGGCACGCAGGCTGCCATGATCCGCTTACCAAGAGAAAAGTGTGGGGAAGGAAGTATTATTCCAAACACGGGCACTAGGTTCTACTTCGCCCTCACCGACGTCGCTATAAGTTCATCGGTTCCGCCATTAACCGATCACCAAGGATTAAGTCCAAAACACAGACCAAACACAGCACTGCGAATAAAACACACCGATGGAAGTCACAGCAAAATAAAACGCACTGAACACAGGTTTGTTATTATTCATCATCATCCTCGGCACTACAACCGGAAACTGGTTTTGGCCTTATTTAGCAAGTCCAGAAGCTTGTTAAATTTTCCATACTGATTTGTTTTTTCCGGGCAAGGTCATTAGTCTTGCGCCAGAGGCTCAAGGGGAATCGAACCCCGGTTTCCCGCGTGACAGGCGGGTATACTAACCACTTTTGTTATTATTAATGTTTTTTTAAAACATTAATGTTTTTTTATTTCACGTTTGCGCGATTGGTAATTCCACTTTACAATTAGAGAGGTCCTGGGGGAAAATTCCCAGCGAGGGAGGGAAAGAACAATTACATTACAAGCTATACAATACGTCAAAGTTAATTATTATTAATTAAATAGGCGGCAATGCAATGTGGAAAGAACAATTACATTATAAGCTTAACAATACGTCAAAGTTGATGGGTATGAACTGAACCATGATGGGAATATCAGCTTCGGTGGCTGTGGCACTTTTGTCCAACGTACTCAACACCACGATAACGACTCCGGCGTATATTCGCGTCCCCGTGCGCACCGGGGAGCGGAAGCGGTAGCGACCTGCTCGGTCGACGGGTGTAAAACGACTCAGCGATAAACGGCTCGTGCAGAGCCGACTCGCTAATGGGGTGAGTTTGAGGTGTGGTGGTAGATATCCTATGTATATATATGTATTGACTTACCACCAGAGAAACGTCTCTCTGTGGAACAGAAAACCAGATCTTGTAATAAAGATCATGGCGGTACACATGGTACATTGGTTCATTCATGGGATAAAGCCATGGGAACGAAACTGAGACAACGAAAGGGCATAATGTGCATCCATGAGATGTGAGTTCGGCTAAGCAACAAGCCGAATCTCATTGGATCCTAATTGGGTTTGTGTTTGCTTATACCGCTGCTGATGAGAAGCAGATCCCGAAATATGAGAAGACGAAGGGGACGTTTGGGTCTTTGTCTGAGATGTGCATTGCGGCTAAATAAATAGGCGGCAATGCAATGTGGAAATGTGCTAATGGGTTTTAGTTAGATTACCGGGAAATGGTGTTTATGGCATCGCTGGTAAGGGTAGGTATTGAATTCCGATTTGCATTTGCTTATGCTGTAGGATTTAATTGGTGCCAAGAGACGCGAGATGCACCTATTTGTTTTGATCCCTTGTGCCTGGTGTAGGTTGCCAGCCAATGTGTATGTATGGTGATTTATGATACACTTGGTGAGGACGGGAAATAGGCGACGCAATGTTTATGGTCCCTGTTATGATGGTTACATTGTATGTAAACCAAATCATTTTTTTTCAGGAATCCGTCTAGGGGGATTTGCCTGGCACCGAAGGTGCCGAATTGGTTTTGGGATACCTGATAAGTTAGGAAAGAATTCTTATAGGGAATTTCTATGCGAAGAGATGCATGAAAGGTAAGGATTCTTTACAGGGACTTTTAGATTATAAATTTGCTCTATTTAATGCGTGAAGCATTTAAGGTGCTAATGTGATTGCATTACCAAACTTAAGGAAGTTGGGTAGGTTATGGGAGTTTTTCAGGTAAGTGCGCCGTGGGGTTTAGCAGAACCGCCACAAAAGGCTAGCATGTTGCTGTCTACAGGTTTTCTACGGGTTGGATGGGTGAGATGCAGACTTCGAGAACACATCGCACCCACACGATGTTTCAGGCGTTGGCAATACGGTCATGTATCGAAATCCTGCAAATCCGAAGAAGATCGTTCGGAAAACTGTTTGAAATGCGGTGAAAAATGCCACAAAGCAATGGGCTGTAAAGCACAACCCAAATGCATGTTCTGCGAATCAGGATGCGAAGGCGGTAGCCACCACTCAACAGGGAGTTACAAATGCTGAGCATTTAAAAACGCGATGTCCAATCTCCTGAATAAAAATGGACAGATTTAGGCGCATTCAAATTAACTTAAACCATTGCGGAGCCAGCTCCTCGATAGTATAGTGGTTAATATACCTATCTGTCACGCGGGAGACCGAGGTTCGATTCCCCGCCGAGGAGCCTCTGGCGCAAGACTAATGACCTTGCCCGGAAAAAACAAATCATTATGGAAAATTTAACAAGCCTCAGGACTTGCTAAATAAGGCCAAGACCTGTTCCCGGTTGTAGTGCCGATGATGATGATGATGATTGTGGAGCCTGTTGGGTTATTATTTTTTGAAACATTTATTTTAGCTTACCCGGACTCGGGAAGACTGTGTCTTTCTGTTCCGCTGGTCTTCAATGGCAGGATTGGTCTTTCCGCTTCAGTGCGTTGCATGCCTTTGGTATCTTCAATGGCTCGCTTCCTTTGCCTGGATTCCTTGGTAGTAAGTGACTTGGGATCGCCGTCTTGTAAGGCAGTGGCACCACATGCCTTGACCGCGGGTGTGGGGTGGACCCGCAGTTATTACCAGTGATGAGTGTAACCAGCAATTATTACCGGTGGTGAGTGTGACCAGAGGACTGTATTAAATTAAAGACTAGTAGTTTTATTTTAACTTTATTTATTTAACTTTTATTCCACAATACTTGGTCGTACCACGGATCCTCTGGACTCATGACCAGGGGTTCGGCCTCTGGAACCGCACTGATCGCGAAATAAAAAAAATAAAAAATAAAAAAATGGGTTGGCGAGAGGGCCGACCTTAGCGAGACAAGGACAGATATGTCCTTCATCTTGTCTCTGGCTTTTGGTCATCTTGCGATAACCAGAATCACCCACATCCGTGAGGATGTTGTGCTCGGTCTCGCGATATCTGAAAAGAAAAGAAAAAAGGGCGGTATCCAAGGATAGTGTGGACAGTGTTAGTCCAGGTGTTCTCTAACTACTTGTAAAGAGGGATGGTGGGGAAGAAATCATACAAGGCCGACTGCTACTGATCGCGAAATAAAAATGTGCTGCCATTTTATACTATGGGTCATTGGGATTTGTCAAATTTTATTTAAAAATTTCAAGAAGCACAAACAAGATTTTGTGTGCTTCAATTGGAATAGGATTCCAGGAAGTTGTTAGGAATTTATTTGAATAAATTCCAGAAATCATGAAATGCATTTAGAGTTAAGCATTTCATGATGTTAGGATTATTAGGAATTGAATCAATGTGCGACAAATTAACTTTTGGTTTAACTTTTCGCTCAATGATTCACTATGGGAATAAGTTAAGATTATAGGAAATATTGGAGACTTGGATGGGAGTAGTGATTTAGGATCACTACAAGCCGCACAAGATCTCCTTTCCCAAGTGGTTAAGGAATATGGTGCCGACGTGGTACTCATCAATGAGCAGTACAGGATGCCTGGCTCTGGTACTATTACATGAGAGGAAGACAGCAACGGAACAGTGGCCATCTGGACAAGTGGAAATTCCCCCATGGAATGCAGAAGTGTCCAGCGGCTGGAAGGAATTGCCTATGTGAAGATCAGAGGAACTCATTTCTGCTGTTGTTACGCTCCGCCAATGTGGGAAATAGAAGAATTCAAATGCTTTTTGGACAGCGTAACACAAGAAGAAGCATCAGTTCACATTGAAAATGGACTTCATCATCATCATCGGCACTACAATCGGGAACCGGTCTTGGCCTTATTTAGCAAGTCCTGAGGCTTGTTAAATTTTCCATAATGATTTATTTTGTCTGGGCAAGGTCATTAGTCTTGCGCCAGGGGCTTCCCGACGGGGAATCGAACCCCGGTCTCCCGGGTGACAGGCGGATAAAATGGACTTCAGGCGCACAAATAAACATAGAGAGTTATTCTTTACCCGAATCACACGAATGTGGAATGTTCTAGCTGATCATGTGTTTCCTGGTCGTTGTGGTGCCAAGACCAATACACATCGACACCTCCTTTCCTTATCCACTTCCTCTCCATTCGCTCGC
This sequence comes from Microdon myrmicae, assembly GCA_963931805.1. Taxonomy (NCBI): domain Eukaryota; kingdom Metazoa; phylum Arthropoda; class Insecta; order Diptera; family Syrphidae; genus Microdon; species Microdon myrmicae. Next base: position 126,641,567 of record OZ007500.1, on the reverse strand, counting down.
ACTGTGCTCTGACATTTAAGGGTACTTCAAAAACCCTTTCGTGCGCACGTTGGTGTAAAAAAAAAGAACATAAATATGTGTAGACAATTAATTACGATTGATTCGCAAGCCAACTTATCATTATAGTCTTGATAATACTTTACAAAACTATTGAAACAATTTATCCGAATTGTATGTTGCACTATTTTGATTTAATTAAAGTAAGTCGGGCGCGCTATAGTACGTAATTTACTTGGAAATAAATTGCATAAGAGCACCTGTGGTGACAGATTTTGGCCGCTCATTTGGCAAACGAAGAGCTCGGTCCATATTAAAGACGCTAAAACGCCAAGAGCTCGAGATATACCAAATAAAACGGTGTAATCGTTCATTTCAGTTAAGCCATAATATTGAAATAGAACACCAGAATGTGCATCCACATTCGGCCAAGGATTCCTCGCTCTGCCGGTTGCGGTAAGAGCTGGTGGCACAGCCTTAAATACTTTGGAAACTAACTGAAACAGTTCGTCGTTTGGCGAATGCTTGAGTGCAAATTCTCGTTGGCACGTATATCGTGGATCTGTTTTACGTAGTACGGCATATCCATAGCCGCGTACAACCTGGCCTGATTATAAGGGCTTTTCCATAAACTGCCTTTATTTTATCCTCTGATGGGTTTTTTCTTAACTCCTTTTTTAACTTCTTTAGCCAAACTAATACTTCTTGATTTCCCAAACCATGTAGGGGTCCTGCGAATCCATTCAAACCAGCAGAAAAAGATAGATATGGATCACTTAGCGCTGAACCAACTAAATGTGTTGTATGTGTGGACACATTTCCACCTTGGTGGTCGCTATGAATTGTTAAGTAGGGGCTAGAGGTTTTTATCTTTCTATGGGCTAGAGGTTTTTATCTTTCTGTGTATTCAAATAAATTGTTGCTGCAATGCGAGGGAGCTTGGCTATTAAATTCATAGACTCATTGCATTACTGTTCCCAAAACATGTCTCTGGGTCGACCCTCACTATATGCTCGAACATATGTACTATCATGATTTAGAACAGCTACCGCACAGGAAAATTGTGTCATTGGATGTAATGTTTTAACATGTTCGGGAAGTTCTTATCTGCGATTCCATTCATCAATAACCCTTTTGACTTAACACTCATTGAGTATCTCTCCTGTGATTAGTAACCAGAAAAATCCTTCTGGCAAGGGTTCTTTACCACCTGGCGCTTTGGGTAATTTCTCTTGGCATTCATGGATCGTGTAACCTCTAAAACGAATACCTTCGTCAGCATCAAGGAGAGAAGTTTCACAAACCAAACCAGTGATGCCTCTCATGCACCGTAAGCCATATTGATGTTATCTTCGACAATCTTTTTATTTCCATGTTCTTTCGGAAGTTTGCAATACGTTCCTGTTCCTTTGGAATTTTACATGCTAAAACATCAAAAAGAGATGCATCTCCTGATAGAGACCCAGCATTCATAGCTCGAACGTACTTCTGGCAAATAAATGCATTCCTTATCGGTTGAAAAAGTGTCATTTTGAATGAGAACGTATTCCTTTGATGGTATAAAAGCACCTAAAAAAATTTACTATTTTCTTGGCGAACCGGATGCAGTGAACAGCCCCTAAAGTCAACTCAAAACCACACCGTATGGAGCCTCGGCAACTACTGAAGAAAGGCAAGAAGAACATACGGTTGTGGTTTATAGAATTTGCGCTAGAAAACGGTTTCATACCTGTACATTTGAAGCTATCATTTTCGAAGGTTTTAAGTTCTTCAAGCTCCTCTTCGGCAATAAAGGAAGAATCAACTCTTTTGAGGAACATGAAAACAGTTTTCTCCGATTTAGGGGTGTAGGTGTAGTACACACTTTTCCCTTTACCCAATGCAGATTTTTGTGAGAACCTTCTAAATCATCGCTCATAATACTCATTTTTACATTATTAATTTGCTTCTTTTTTTTTTAATTTTTTTTTTAACATACTGTATTTATTTGACCAATAATCAATGTTTACATTAAGTACTACAGCTAACTTATAATTCTAGTGATACAATTGTTTACATGCATACATTACACATTTTTCAAACATAACTGAATGTGTGAATAACTATTCAAGTATTATAGGTTTTAATATTAATAGTTTTCCTGGAAAAGGTCAGAAAACAAGGATTTTTATTTTTTAATTTAATCTAATCTAATACTTAACTCTAAATTATTCTAGCTTAAGCTAATTTATATTATTATTATTATTATTTACTGGCCTGTAGGAACCCGGAAGTTCATGACCTCACCGAGTCGGCTCCGCCATTGTTCCCTGCCCTGTGCGCTCTCCTTCCACGTTCGACCATCCGATCCGATCTCCTCGAGGTCCAATCTAACATTGTTCTCCCATCTTCGTCGCGGCCGTCCTGTCGGTCTCTTCCCCGTTAGTTTACCGTCAAGAATTCTATGCACGGTCCTATCATCGCCCATTCGCGCTACGTGTCGGGCCCATCTTAATCTTCGCGACTTGATCACTCTCACTATTGTAGGTTTGCGGTATAGCTCTTCCAATTCGTGGTTGTGGAGTTTCCTCCATTGTCCTGACTCCTCGTCATATTTACCGCCAAATATACCCCTTAAAACTTTATTCTCGAATACGCGGAATTTGTTTTCTTCCCGTTTTGTGAGAGCCCATGTTTCGCATCCGTATAGAGCTATCGGCATGATTATGGTTCTATAGATACGGAGCTTTATATTACGTGATAGCAGTTTCGATTTTAATAGTTTACTGGCTGCATGCCAACTAGCGTTGCCGGAATGTAGTCTTTTGTTAATTTCCTTTGACGTTTTGTTTCTGGTCGTCAGTATTGTTCCCAGATATTTAAATTCTTTGACATTTTCAAATATTTTGCCCCTGACGTTTATATGTGTTCTCTGAGGTCCACCTGCTCTCGTCGTAATCATGTATTTCGTTTTGTCTTCGTTTATTTCTAGGCCCACCTCTTCTGCTGCTTGCATGATGATTTCACAGTTTTTACTCATAGTTTCGAGATTATCGCCAAGAACGGCGATGCCATCCGCATACGCGCGCACTTGTGTAACCCCGTTCAGGGATGTTCCGGCCATGTTGTCGTCTTGTACCTTACTGATAACATACTCGAGGACAAGGTTAAAGAGACATGGTGAGAGGCCATCCCCTTGTTTTAGTCCGTCCCGGATTTCAAATGGTTCTGAGAGGTGGTTTTCTATTCTAACTCGCCCTTTGTTTTCGTTCATGCAGATTTGGATGAGGGCGGCATATTTTTCGGGATCCCCAGCTTAACCACAATATGGTAGAGTCTTTGCCTTGCGACTGAGTCGTAGGCTTTTTTGAAGTCCACGAACAGTTGGTGAACCGTCTCTCCGTATTCCCACTTCTTTTCCAGCAGTTGCCTTATTGTGAACATCTGGTCGCTTGTTGACCGGTTCCGACGGAATCCGCATTGGTAGTCTCCCAATATTTCTTCTGCGTACGGTGTGATTCTTGTCAGTATGACATTTGTTAATATTTTGTATGCGATTGGGAGCAATGATATTCCTCTGTAATTTTCGCAGTCAGATCTGTCGCCTTTTTTGAAAATGGGGATGACTATAGCGGTTTTCCATTGTTCCGGAATGACTTCCTTGTCCCATATTATTTTAATCAGTTGGTGGATCTTTCGAGCGGTTGCCCCTCCTCCATGCTTCACAAGTTCTGCCGGCATGCAATCGATTCCGGAGGCCTTGTTGTTTTTCAGTCGATTTATCGCGTCTACAACTTCGTCGAAAGAGGGCTCTGGGATCTGGGGCTAGGCTGTATGTACGTCTGGTGCGTTTATTTGTGGTTGATGGGTGCGCACATTGAGCAGGTTTTCAAAGTACTACTTCCATCTTGTCACGATACTGTTTGTTTCTGTCACCAGACAGCCGTTTGTGTCTCGGATTATTTTGGCTCTCCCTCGGTAGCCATTTCTAATTGAATTTATGCCGGCATACATACCTCTGCTGTTCTTTGCTCTGGCGTTTTCGAGGATTTTTTCGATCCGAGTCTTCTCCCATTCGCGTTTTTTGCGTTTGAAGAGCCTCATTGTCTCTCTCCGAATTGTCGCGTATCTTTCTGCGTCGACTTCATCATATCTTTCTAAGTGGATCACTCTGAGGCGTTTACGTTCTTCGATCTTCGCCCTGCACTCATCGTCAAACCAAGGTTTGGACTTAGTTGTTTTCTTAACAGGTCAATTGAAAAGTCCCCGGCCGTCCATAGTAAAACACATTTTTTTGGCAAAATTCGTTTTTTTTATTCAACATAATTCCCTTCGAGGGTGACACACTGATTATAGCGACCCTCCAACTTTTCGATACCTTTTTTGTAGTACGATTTGTCCTTTGCTTCAAAATAGGCCTCAGTTTCGGCGATCACCTCTTCATTCGACGAAAATTTCCTTCCAGCGAGCATTCTTTTGAGATCTGAGAACAGGAAATAGTCGCTGGGGGCCAGATCTGGAGAATACGGTGGATGCGGAAGCGATTCGAAGCCCAATTCATGGATTTTTGCCATCGTTTTCACTGACTTGTGACACGGTGCATTGTCTTGGTGAAGCAGCACTTTCTTTTTCTTCAAATGCGGTCGTTTTTCGGCGATTTCGTCCTTCAAACGGCCCAATAACGCTGTGTAATAGTCGCTGTTGATGGTCCTTCCTTTTTCAAGATAGTCAATGAAAATTATTTGGCGCGCATCCCAAAATACAGACGCCATAACCTTGCCAGCCGACTGTTGCGTTTTTCCACGCTTTGGGGCGGGTTCATCGTGTGCAGTCCACTCGGATGACTGTCGATTGGACTTCGGAGTGAAATGATGGAGCCATGTTTCATCCATTGTCACATATCGACGCAAAAACTCGGGTTTATTACGCTTGATCATCTCCAAACACTGCTCCGAATTATCAACTCGTCGTTGTTTTTGGTCAAAAGTGAGCTCGCGCGGCACCCACTTTGCACAGAGCTTTCTTATACGCAAATATTCGTGAATGATATGATGTACACGTTCAGTTGATATCTTTAGAGTGCCTGCTATTTCATTCAATTTCAATTTACGGTCATTCAAAATCATTTTGTGGATTTTTCTAATGTTTTCGTCGGTAACAACCTCTTTTGGGCATCCACTGCGTTCACCGCCTTCGGTGCTCATTTCACCACGTCTAAACTTAGCATACCAATCCTTGATGGTTGATTTTCCTGGGGCGGCGTCTGGAAACTCGTCATCAAGCCAAGTTTTTGCTTCAACTGTATTTTTTCCCTTCAAAAAGCAATATTTTATCAACTCGCGAAATTCCTTTTTATCCATTTTTTTCACAATAACAGAAGTTGCTTCACTCAAAATACTATAATTCACAAACTAATGATCCGACATCTGTCAAATTTATACACGCGTCTTTTGAAGGTTGGGGCTAACTAAAAATTTAATTCTAGTGCCGCCATCTATGTGTCAGGCCGGGGACTTTTCAATTGACCTGCTAAATCCTAATACCTCTTGGGCGGTTTGTTTGATTGTGTCTCTGATCGATGCCCATTTAGTGTCCACACTATTGGCTTCCTCTTCCTCACTACTGTCATTCTCTAGGATGCTAAATCTATTCGTTAGTTCGTCTTGATATTCCGTCCTTTTACGTAGGTCTTTTAGTTTATCAATCTCGAACTTTTTGATCGTCTCCCGTGACTGTCCATGTGGGTTTGCTGCAAGCCGACTTCTAATTTTGCCCATCACTAGAAGGTGATCGGAGTCGCAATCTGCTCCTCTATATGATCTTACGTCAAGGATATTCGAGTGGTGTCTTTTGTCTATGAAGAAGTGGTCTATTTGGTTACGCGTTACGCCGTCGGGTGATATCCATGTGGCTTTATGGATTTGCTTGTGCTTGAATATCGTGCTTTTCACTACCAGATCTTTTGACGCTGCGAACGTGATAATTCGAATTCAATTATCATTTGAAACGTCGTGTAGACTTACCTATACTTGGTTGGAAGATGTCTTCCTTTCTTGGTTGGAAGATGTCTTCCTTTCCAATTTTCGCATTGAGGTCTCCGAGGAGGATTTTAACATCGAATGATGAGATCCCATCAAATACTTTCTCTAGGGTCTCGTAGAACGTGTCCTTCGTTTCTTCGTCCGTAGATTCTGTTGGGGCGTGTACGTTTATAAATACATAATTGTACCATGGTCCCTGTATTTTTAGCACCGAAATCGGGTCATTAATATATTGCACATTTTTTACAGGGGGCGTAATCTCCTTGCTTATAATGAAGCCGGTTCCGAGGTTATGTGTATCGGTACCTCCACACACCAGTGTAAATCTGTTGGTTTCGATTACTTGATGCGGGAGTCGGACGCGACGATGTTTCGCGTTTTCTACGACCGTCTGTATCGCGCCTGGTTTATATAACGTTCGAACATTCCACGTGCCGACGCGTATATCCCGCTTTTTCAGTTTTTCCCTACGTCTTCTTTTTGCCGAGTCGGTGTTTTCTTGATGATTTTTTCCCTTATGGTAGTGTCGGCTCATCACACCTACGCCTACCGGGGTTTTTCGTGGGATTGTTTTTTGTATATTGGTTATTGATTTTTGATCCCACGAGACTTGGGGTTTCAAATAGTCCGCCACATCAGAGCCCCTCTTTGATATGGTAAGGTCTGCTTACTGCTCTGACTCGACCCGGTGTCAGAGAGGCGCCGTTATAATACAGCCGGTATATCCCTGGCTGCAAACCATCCAATGGGCACGGTGACGCGTAGCACCCTGGATTAGGGGTGGTAGATCTTTGTGTATTAGTCCTTGCTAGCCTGTCTGACATGGGTGACTCTACTGGAAGCATATCCTTCCGTCAGCATAGCCTGAGTGATTCATTGTACTTTAAGCCCCCGCACCACATCAAGGTTTCTACCAGGCGGGGGCTAACTTATTCTAGCTTAAGCTAATTTATATTATAATAAGTTAAATATGTAATGTGAATTGGGGAATATAGGGATTGATGGTTAAGGAAGTAGCTTGGCGTGGGATATGATCAGTTAGTGGTCTCGGGTGCGGTAACACTTTCCGGTTGTTCGTTAAAACGCAGAATGTTGGAGAATGGTTGTATGTTACAGTATTTGAACTGATTGGGTGTCAGCTCGGTGTTATGGTACACTACCTCGTTGGAGTCATTAACCAATCTTCCAGAGGTGAAGAGACTTCTGGTGTGGAGACAATTCTGATAGTGAGCCCTGTTATCTAGAGGAGTTGGTAGTAGTGAAGTTATTATGGGGTTGGGATTATTTGGGAGGTTTTCAATAAATTTGATAGACAGCTCTAGCAAGCGTCTATCGAGACGGTCAATATTAGCGGCATTGTATAGCAAGCTGTTATTGTAATACTTGTAAGAGTTGGGTTGTCGCTTGAGGCCAGTGACCAGCCTGAAGCATTTCCTTTCGAAAGTGTGTAGCTTCTCCATTTGGGCTGGTGTTATATGATTCCACAGTGGACACGCATATGTGAGTGTGGGTCTGATTATTTGTTTACAGATGAGCAGTTTGACTTTGTGAGAGAGACCGTTGGGTTTCCATATCACTCTTCTACAGAGATTCAGTTGTATTGTGGCTATACGTAAAGTATTTTTAATGTGGGTGGAGTATGAAAGGTCATTGGAAAAGGTTATTCCCAGGTATTTTAAAGTTTTAGAAGGTTTTATCTGGGTGTTATTTAGTTTGAGTCTAATTTTGTTGTGGGTGCGCCTTGTGTTGTTTGTGCAATGCTCATTTTTACCCTTAAACACTATAAGTTGGGTTTTATCAGAATGTAGGCGAATTTTCCATTTATTGAAGTATGTTGATAGATTTGGGAGGAAGTTATTAATGCGATTTCTTGCCTCTTTTACAAACTTGCTCAGCAGCCTGTCGAGTAGACTGTGGTGTCATCAGCGTAATTCAACATTACGGTATCGGGTAATTCAGGCTGCGGTATATCTGAGGTATAGAGGAGGTATAATAGTGGTCCAAGAATTTAACCCTGCGGAACCCCTGCGGTTATATTATACGATTGGGAGATAGAAGAATTTATTTTGACCATGAATTTTCTACCAGAGAGGTAGGAAGTAAGAAGTTTGGTAGTATGGGTGTTTAATCCAAATATGTAGTGCAGCTTGTAAAGCATTCATGAGATTCAAACACAGTCGAATGCTTTAGATATGTCGAGAGATATACAGACCGTCGGGCTTTGGTTTTGAAGATTAGTTGTGACATCGTGTGTTAGTTTTAACAGAGCATGACAGGTGGAGTGTTGTGAGCGAAAGCCACACTGGGAATTTGGGATAATAGCGTTGTTATTAGCAAATGAAAGGAGATTTCGATATATCTTACATTACAATATCTTGCTTAATGTGTTTAATAACGATATCTGACGATAGTTGCTGGGGTTGTTGTAAGGACTGGACTTACTGATAGGGACTATAACCGTGGTTTTCCAGTTATCTGGGAAATGTGATCCGTTAATTATGTGGTTGAGAAGAACGAGAATAGGGACTAGATTTGACGGGAGAAATCTTTTGTAAAGAAGGTTTGGAATTCCATCTAAGCCTGTCGACTTCTTGTTGTTGCGTGATGTTATAAATTCAGATAATTCGCCTGCTGTTAGGAAGGTCGCATTATCCAGAGGATGAGACGCTTTGTTTGTTTCGTTGAATTCCGAGATGAAAGGAGTGAAGGATGGGGTCATTGTGCGTGAAATGTAGTCGTTTACAGTATCTTGAAAATTGGAGACTGAGAGGGAGTCGTTTTGTTGATGGATTTTATAAAAGTGATTAGCTAGACAGTTTGCTATGTCAATATCTGATTGGGCTGGGTTATTGTTAGTAGGGTTGATAATATAATCGATTCGAGGTTTGTATTTTCGACCCGTTAGTCTGTTGATATTTTTGAATACATCACGATTGAGTTTAATATTTTTAATTATAGACGTGTAAGCCTGGTCGGCAAATTGTTTTAGTTGTCCATTTATCAGGGAAGTCAAGAGTTGGATTTGATTTTTAATAAAAGGGGAATAACTGCTATGTCGTTTTCGTCTAAGCTGTTTTTTTACGCGTAACAGTTTTGTAAGGATGTTGGGTAAAGGTTTTCCTGGGTGATTATGAGGGATGGATGTAGATGTGTGGCTGAAGAGGGCATTTTTTAATATTTGCGCTATTCTTAAGGCTGCTTGATCAATTTCAGCAGGGAGTAGATTTGAAGTCTCTGGTCAAGTAAAGTCTGTAAAACTAGCAGCAATGTCCCTATTGACTCTTTTCCAGTTTGTCCTGGAGAAATTCGGGATCAGATTGAATGAGTAACATGGTTCGAGGGCAGGGATTTGGACAGTGGTGTGGACGGACCCATGATCGGAAGGGAATTCGAAGGATACTGTAGGGAGGTTAGGTGAGTAGACGTCTACGGATTTTAGGAAAAAATCTATTGTTGATTTAGTAGTATTGGAGATACGTGTTGGCTGTAATGGACAGTCCGCATAGATATATGGATGGAGTTGAAGGAGTGCTAGAAGTTGGCAACCGTATTTATTGAACTTAGCGTCGTTAAATAAAGTATGCCCAGCATTACAGTCTCCTCCTATTATGAAAGGTGCAGGTAGAGACTGTTGGATTATCTCAGTGATGTCGGAACTAGGGAAGTTTGGTTTCCGAGAAGGGTGAATGTATACGGACGACAGCACAAGCACTTTGTTGCTTTTGCAAAAGATTTTAATTGCCGTGTACTCAATATTATTTATATTGGTGAACCTAATTTCGGAAAATTGGAATCTCTTGTGTATTCGAATTCCAGTACCTCCACGAGGTCCAGTGGTTCGTCGATTAGAAACAAGTGTATAATTCGGGATAGATACTCGGGAGTTTGGTTTAAGCCACGTTTCTGAGAGGAGGAGGATATCTGGAGAAAGCTTGTCAACGAACATGTGGCAACTCTAACAGATACACACAATTCACAAGCAAAAATAGTGAAGAACACGAACGAAAAAATCGAATAAGAAAAATACATCAGAACCGTATACCAAGCGATAAATAATAAAAATAATTCACATCAGTGGAATATAGTCGAGTTTGGAAATGAAATTCTAAACACGGTCAGTAGCCTGATGTGTAACGCTTAGGTAAAATTTTTTTCGTGATTCGAGCTGTCATAGCGTCAGTTCGAATCACACGATCTTCTTCACTTTTATTTCAAACGCTATAAACAATCGGAGGCGTTGTCTGCGAATATTGGAATATATGGACTCTGTGTTGAGGGAAATTATGGTTAAATTAGCCATTAAGGGAGAGGATATGTGAAGTTATAAGAGATAAAATCTGACCTTTTTTTTTCTATTTCTGAGCTGTGCTTCTACGCGGGCAGCATCTTCTGTAAGGTACTTATGTATCCTGTGATGTCCAGATTCAGATCGTTACTGTTGGATTGGTGATTTCTTGTCATGTTATGGGAATCCTTGACAACCTTAGCGTATGACATTCTTGGACTTGTAGGATTTATTGATTGAGGTGATGTTGTTTTGGTTGGTGAAGGTTTGTTCGTTGCCATGGGTGTTGTTCGCCTTTCTAGAATCCTCAGCTTATGAGGACATTGCGAGAAGTTGGCAGGGTGGGGCCCTCCGCAGTTACAGCATGTCACTGTGATTTTCTTCGTTGTAATGGATCCATCAGGGTTTGTTGTTTGGATTGTTCCTGGTTCCATCCCAGGCGGGCTGACCTTACATTCTCCAGGTTGATGTTGTTCTGCACACTTTACGCATCGTACGCTTAGATGACATGCGGCCGCCAAGTCTCCTGAGCCTTGGCATCTTTTGCAATGAAGAACGTTTTGTTTATGTGGTTCCTCAAGGGCAATTTTATGCTTGAAAAGATATTTGACTTGTTAGTCAGCATGTATGGCGTTTGGAAGTAGTCCGACCTGTTTATTTTCAGTTCCGGACAGATCCTGAGTATTTCTGCTGCAAGTTCCTCATTGGTCCATGCTGGATCAATATGTCTTAAGATGAAAGTCGCTGGTTTCAACTGTCCATGTTGAAAAGTGAAAAATTCAAGCTTATGTTGCGCAAGTTTTTCTACCGCCTTGTTGTGATCCGTTAAAGTTGTTGTTGTGATGGAAGTCGAAGCTCCTCTTGTGTTTGTGGTGAAATTGCGGTGGCCTAAGGTACTTTCGAGTATTCTAATTAGTTCTTTGATGTTTGTTATATTTTTAATATAGATGGGTAGTTGTCTTGTGTTTTTAGCGTGCGTGTTAGGCATTTGATTCCCGGCTGTCTTCTTTTGTTGGAGAGATGGTATTTCGGGGGACGATAATTGTTGCTTTGGAGATGATGGGGCTAGTCCGGGGTGTTGAGCAGGCGTTTCTTCCATGCAGACGTCATCTCTGATTTTATTGGTTGTTTTTAGGGAGTGAATTTCCTCGTGGAGTTGTTTCATCTGGAGTCGGAGTGTATTAATATAATCCACGGCTTCCAGATACCTTTTTTTGCTAGTCCATAGCTTGTGTCTCCATGGTTTCTTTGTTGCGCTCAGTAAATCGTTGGTGGCTCTTCTTTTACGCTCTATGATGAATTGTTGGTCATCACTGGGGCCGTCGCCCAGCATGCGTTACTGTTAGTTTTTGCTGTTTTATTACTAAAAGTATTTTACAAAACAACAAGGCTCCCGGAGTCAACTGCATACCGGCAGAGCTTGTGAAGCATGGAGGAGAGGCAACCGCCCGAAAGATCCACCAACTGACTAAAACAATATGGGATAAGTAAGTCATTCCGGAAGAATGAAAAACCTCAATAGTCGTCCACGTTTTCAAGAAAGGCGACAGATCTGACTGCGAAAACTACAGAGGAATACGATTGCTCCCAACCACGTACAAAATACTTACAAATGTCATACTGGAGAAAACCACACCGTACGCAGAAGAAATACTGGCAGGCTACCAATGCGGATTCCGTAGGAACTGGTAAACTTGCGACCAAATGGACACAGTAAGACAACTGCTGGGAAAGAAGTGGGAATACGGAATCTTAACTTTCGGTTATTTATCATAATATTTGCATGATGTTCCCCCTGACATACCCCCCCCCCCCCCCCCCCGGAGATCCGAATGGGAAACTTGTTTATTTCCGGAATTCTTTATCTCAGAAATAATGACTTATCTCCGTGTCAGTCCGGGCCATCGGCCATACATCTGAAACATAGTCGGACATTTCTCCCGACGATATCGCGGAATGTACAGCGTGACAGGGTGGTATGGTGGCGGTTTCGCCAATCCCCACGGCCCACTTACCTGAAAAACCCCCCATACCCGCAACACAACTCCCATTGTCTCCCGGCAATGCAATCGCATCGGCACTTGAAAATATTTCCTATTCCAAGGATATTAATGCATACAAGCATTACATAAAATTCCTAAAAAGAATTGCATCTACAAGGGCATTCATACATTATCAGTGCATCTCTGCATTAGCGACCCAAAAACCGAATTTCCAATTAGTGTAGATATTAACACTATAATTCTATCCAGCCGTCGCCATAGATGCCATGCATAATTGACACAACCGTCATTGTGTATCCATCTAAATTACTTTCCGAAGACTTGCAACTATAGATTCAGTTGCAAGCACTTCTCGCGGAAATATTTCTTTGTTTGAATCATCAAACAATCACCGGCGCCACGTTTTGCCGTCGGATCGGATTCAATAGCATAAACATATGCAAACAAAAGAATCCGATTCTCCCAGTCGGCAGAGAGACGATATACGATCTCTATTGTATGAATTATCGCAATCCCTTTTAGCATCTAATGAGTGGCTGCTATTTAGACAGCTGACCCTCATTACCGAAAGATGCCATAGGTAGTTTCAACATTGTTCTTTTTTTCTCGTTTCAGGTTTAGTTTATCCTTGGCTAAACGCATCGATGAACACAGTGATGTGTACGATCACACACATACACCACCGCGTCCCAGATATTGCCTTCCATTGGTCACTGGTCAAGGGAAATTTCATTTCCTTTTCACCACACCACCAAACGCACACCAAACGAGGATTGAATCACTAGTCGTATTACAACCATCCGAGGAGTCAGTCGGGTCGCTCGACGGTACGGTGCGTCTCCTTATTTATCTACATTTAAAGTAACATTTGAAAGCATTTTGTGTTGTGTTCCTGTCCATGTAAAGTTCCTGTCCATACACTATAAGTATTGTGCACGATTTTGTATTGAAAGCATTTTGTGTTGTGTTCCTGTCCATGTAAAGTTCCTGTCCATACACTATAAGTATTGTGCACGATTTTGTATTGAGTGTGTATTTTTTGTTTATACCGAAGTGTAAAGTAAACACCAATATATTTTCACATAAAATAAAACCTTTTATAATAAACCGTAAACAGAGTGTTTCCTTTGACTTGTTCCGTGTGTTTCTTTTGGTGCTCGGCGGAACTTTCTTTTAGTGACGATGGGAGTGGAAGGGAACCCGCTGCAGTACGCCTGCACACCTACTTCCATCCCACAGTATCTCACCTTGGGACCGAGTACTACCTAAAAAAACCTCTTCTCGAACCGGCCCATCAGCTAAGCTCCGAAAGATGGCCAGGGGTTTCTCCCGACCATTTTACAGGCCCATAGCTTGATGGGATGGCATTTCACTGGGTGGCAGGGCGTTAGGACCCCATCTACCACTCGGCCTTTAGTCGTCTCCTACGACAAGCCGGCCTAGCTGTGAGTATATTCTAGCGCCCTACTCACTGGGCTACCCATAGTATGCGTTGCCGGCGCAACGCTTTCCTTCCCCATCCCCCATACACCATTCCTAATTATTTGTTATTTTTATTTATTTATTGTTTATGTTTGTACGTTTTGTTTCGTTTTTTTCTTAATTTTTGCCAGCCAATGCAATTACCTCTTGTATATAGATTACTATCATTTGTTATAAAAAACAAAAGTAATATTACGCCGGAAGGTGTAAGACAAAATAAAAGAAAATGTACCAGGTGTACCGGTGTGAAGTGAGTGTCAAGATACAAATGTATCGATAGGGAACGTTGGTTGTGAACGAGCCCATATATTTTTTTCATTTGGTTGCTACGACAGCTGTCAAACATATTTAGTATGCATCAAGTCATTGTACAAACAACATCACTTTTTTTAATCCTGTTAAAAATGTCGAATTTTGTATTAGAAAATGATGATTTGCGGAAAGCATTAATTTTTTGTTTTCATTTGAAGAAAAGTGCTGCAGAGTCGCATCGAATGCTTGTCGAGGCTTATGGTGATCATGCTCTATCGGAAGCAACATGCAAAAGAAGCCACCAAAAAAGTTTGAAGACGCCGAATTGCAAGCAATATTGGATCAAGATGACACTTTGAGTCAAAAACAAATGGCACAAATGTTAAATGTTGCACAACAAACAATTTCTGGCCGTTTAAACGCTATGGAAAAGATCCAAAAGTGTGGAAACTGGGTACCACATGAATTGAATGACAGGCAGATGGAAAAGCGTAATAGCACATGTGAAACGTTGCTTCTACGACACGAACGGAAGTCTGTATTGCATCGAAGTTGTGACTGGTGATGACAAATGGATTTATTTTTAAAATCCTAAACGCAAAAAATCATGGGTACATCCAGAAGAAGCGTCAACATCGATTGCAAAGCCCGATCGGTTCGGAAAAAAGACAATGGTCTGTGTTTGGTGGGACTATAGCGTTTGAAATAATAGTGAAGAAGAACGCGTGATTCGAACTGACGCTATGACAGCTTGAATCACCCAAAAAATTGTACCTAAGCGTTACCCATCAGGCTACTGACCGTGTTTAGAATTTGATTTTTAAACTCGACTATACTCCACTGATGTGAATTATTTTTGTTGTCGCTATGGTATACGGCTCTGATGTATTTTCTTGTTCGATTTTTCGTTCGGTGCTCTTCACTATTTTGCTTGTGAATTGTGTGTGTATCTGTTAGAGTCACCACAGGACCAGAAGGGGGTGGGTTATCATGAACTTCTAAAACCTGGCGAAACTGTTGATGCGCAACGCTACCGACAACAAATGATCAATTTGAACCATGGATTGATCGAAAATCCTTGATAGTATTGTGGTTAGTATACCTGCCTGTCATGCGGGAGACCGGGGTTCGTTTCCCCGTCGGGGAGCCTCTGGCGCAAGACTAATGACCTTGCCCGAAAAAAAAACAAATAAATCACTATGGAAAATTTAACAAGCCTCAGGACTTGCTACATAACGCCAAGACCGGTTCGCGGTTGTAGTGCCCATGATGATGATGATGATTGATCGAAAAACGACCAGAATGGGCCACAAGACACTGAAAGGTAATTTTGTTGCATGATAATGCTTCGAGTCATACAGCAAAACCCGTCAAAGAAACAATAAAAGCTCTCGGCTGGGAAGTGTTACCCCACCCGCCGTATTCACCAGACTTGGCTCCTTCCGACTACCATTTGTTTTCATCGATGGGACACGCATTGGGTGAGCAGCATTTCAATTCCTACGTAGAAGTCGAAAATTGGGTCTCCGAATGGTTTGCCTCAAAAGAGGACCGGTTTTATTGGCGTGGTATCCACAAATTGCCAGAAAGGTGGTCCAAATGTGTAGAAAGCAATGGCCAATACTTCGAATAAAATGTTTTTTACTTTCCCATTTAACACTTCATACCGGTACATTGGATAATTTAGAGTGCTTGCAGTGTAATGCAAGAATGATATGTATAAAATAGAATTTAACCTTTAGTCTTAAGTAAAATCTCTATTTGTATTGGAAATGAATGGGAATACTGCTTTTGTTTTATTTCTCTCAGGAAAGGCCTGAGCGCTGAGTCGACATCCTGAGATACTATTTTTTCGCATTAGTCAAGCTCCGAAAGATGGCCACGGATTTTTCCCAATCATCTCACGCAGCCTATAGGTTAATGGGTTGGTATTTCGCCGGGCGGCTGAGGATGTTAATCCAACCTTCCATTCAGTAATTGTGGCAGAGTCTCATCAGTTGAACCTACGTATGCATAATCAAACACATGACACAATCTTTTTACCCACCTTTGAGGATATGAAGCTTTGATTGCTATGTCAATGTCCTGATACACGGCTTGAAAGTAAACAATGCCTCTTATGACCCTTCAAAGCCCTCGTAAGACAATCAAAGAAAGCAGCTCTCAACGAATTTTCAATTTTTTTTTAATAACAAGTGTTGCCTAATTGTTGCAATTGCATATATTTACAACCTGAAAGGAAATAAAAGTTTTTTATAATAAAAAAAGGGCAACTATCCCTATAAGGATGTGAATCACTCGACATTCCCACAGTTCCCAAGGGGAAAAATATTTTTTTAGAATCACCCTCCAGTAACATTACTTGCTGTATTTCTGGTTGAAGATCGGTCATCAAACGATGCAGTTGATTAGAGCAAATAAAGTCGTGATATAAACTCAAGCTCATTTGTTAAGCGATTCCTTAAAGTTTAATTGCTGTTCCCAAACTCTCCGCGGCTACACTCTCAGTTGTTCGAATTCAATCAGAGCTGGTACGTGCAGAAATCTATCCATAGGAATGTTCAGCCCTTCGTGCAAAGGTCGTATGTGGTTAATATCCAGTAAGTACCAATTATGTGTGCAAACAAAAAGTTCGCCTTTAGAAACGTAAATAAGTTAACTGGGGCTAGGGAGTGCCGTGTACGTGCGCTTTTGTCGTGGCCTGACGTGCAACCGAGGTCTGTATTGACCTTTTGACCCCGTGAAACAGATGAACTGGAAGCCAAAGTTCGTATCGATGATCCACAGTCTTTTAATTTTTAAAATTGCAATCGCACGTATTGTTTGAAAATTAAATTACACCACAGTTAGAGAGTTCCAGGGTGTATCTATACGTGCAGACACGGATGTGTCTGTTTCTGCAATTGAAAGATTTTTATTTTTGTAAACGACACAATAACCTGAGGGCCAGTCTGGGTGGTTAGAACCTTATAATGCTACTTGTGTCACTGAAGTCTTGTCGTATTTGTGAAGGAGAGAACTGCACGTTTATGGTATGCACTTTCACGTGTCTAAAACTCATAAATAAAATCGTAACTTATGACCATTTAACATATTTACCCAACGAGGGATCCCTAACTATGGTGTGGTTGGAAGTTGGTCAACAGCCATCATCGTTACGGTCATCATCATTATCGTCGTCATTATCATTGTAGCGGTGACTACTGGTGGACGAACAGGTAATATGTCTAACACCAGCTCAGGATGGCAGAGAAGGTTACTCGTTACGGAGTTATTCGTTACGGAGTCATTCGTGTTTGGTTTTCACTTCGAGTTAAATAGAGTCCACTGCTCTCCAACGGACACTTCAAATGCACGTTGCGGTCGCTTATACAAGTCGGGCATAAGATCGCATGTTGCATGCATAAGATTGCTGGTTATTTATGTTCAACAAACCCAAAAATGCGACGAAACACACCGCGAATTTTCATCGCTTCACACACCGCTGATAATTATTGTTACTTTGAAGGCTTTCAATGCCTGTAGAAACAGTTTTTGGAATGGCACGAAAGGGGCGGTTTCCGTGTGTATGAGGATTAGATGAGTTTCACGAGAATGTATTTATTTATTTTATTTTTATTTATGATTATTAACGAGTAATTCAAAATAACATATCAATAAATTAACATAACGAGACTAGCAGCTGATACTATTGGCTCTGTACTTTTAAATTATAATTACATTTTTATGCTTTTTATAAACTTATCTATATTTTCTATGTTGTCGGGGGTAGAATCTTCGAGAACTTTATAAATATCTATGTTACGACATAGGCCGTCTCTTCTAAGTCTCAGGTGAGGACAGTTTTTTAGTATATGAAGGAATGTAAGTATTGTGTTGCATTTTTGGCAGATTGGGGATGTGTCTGTGTTGAGCAGTTAAAGATGCGTAGCGGACTATGACCAATCGCAATCTCACGCAGTTTGTGATTTTAGATTTACTGAAATTCGTTGGAATGGATGCGTGATATTTGAATGGGTTTACGTTTTTATAGGTGTATAATGTTTCCTTGGTGCACCACCGTGCTTCCGGTTTTCCGGGAAGAGTGGCCTGCCGTTGCTGTCCTTTATGGATGTGTTGGACTTAATATATTTTGTCCTTCTGCGCATAATCGAAGGTTTCGCCACACGATTGTATCGATTCACTCGAGTGTTCGGACGTGTGCGGAGGGGTTTTTTTCCAACCGAGTTGATAAAAAAGTGACATACGTTATTAAGAGAAATTGATTAAAAAGAAACAATTAAAACATAACATAATAAACGATAAAGTGGCAAATAATATTGCCAGAGGAAATCAGTTGGCTGGCTGGTTAGATCAGTTTCATATTGAATATAGAACTGACCTGCTAGCTACCGAATATCCATCGTTCCCTAGAGGTAGATCGTTCTTAGATATCTTGCTAATCGACTCACGACTCAGAATACTTAACACCAATAGACGAAACACAAACTGTTTACGGACAATTGAATACGATAGTGACCACTGTGCATTCACGGCAGTAATGGAGCTTCCGAACGAGCTCGCAGATCTGGAGGAATTCGTGATCCCGCAACCCTATAACTACGGGGCAATGCGATGGCCGCGGTTCACCAGATCATTAACAAGAGAACTTCGTTCGAATGACTTTAATCTGCCAGTAAACAGAAACCTGACTAATGTCGAAATCGACAAATACATTCAACAAATGGACGAAACCGTAAAACGAACAATGGACAAAACAATTCCCAAAACAACAGTTACAGATCACACTAACATGTACAGAAACGCAACAATAAACGCACTCCACAGGCAAAAGAGCAGACTGCTATCGAAATTAAAACAATTACACAGACAGTTTACAGACAGACAAGACCAGGAGATAATATCACTGAAATCCCGATTAAAAAACCTCCAACAATTACTTAAAGCTAATTATAGATTAGCAACAAATTTGTATTGGAACAACAGAATTCGAGCTATAAAAACTAATAACCCGAATATGTTCCCACAAATAAATAAAATATTCAGGAGAAATAATCAAAATGAGATTCAGTGTCTCCAAATCCAACGTACTCAGGTAAACAAGCAGCTGCTAACCAACATTGGCATAGATGCAGAGAACGCTATCTTCAATGGTGAGCTCTTCGTGATCGAAGATCCTTTGGAAAAGGTGAACGCTTTGGGAGCTGTCTTTCAGGAAATGTACAAGGTGAATGAAAGCATTCATCGAAATCACGACCTGGAGGACAGAGTTCTACTCAATCACCTGCACCTCCGGAATGAAATTTCACATTGGCAATCGGAGAATCCGGGTTTTACCGAATTCAGTGAAGATAATCTGTCAATTGACATTAATGCCAATGGGGTAGTGGCTAATAGCCTTCTAATAAGAAGGGAAGGGATCCAGAGTATCTTCGACTCATTAAGAAGCAAAAAGTCAGTGGGAATAGATGGAGTACCTAACATCGTACTCAAGAACCTGCCTCCAATGGCAATAGATATATACACGGTCCTGTTTAACAACGCGTTGAATAATGCATATTATCCCGCGCGTTGGAAAACGGCTATCATTGAGCCCATCCCAAATAAGGGCAAAGACTGTACAAACCCAAGGAACATGCGTTCGATAAGTTTACTCCCAAGCATCAGTAAAGTATTTGAAAAAATCATTAACAAAGCTCTGCTAAAATGGGTAGACGACAATAGCATTATTCCAAATAACCAGTTTGGCTTTAGGGCGGGTCATGAAACCACACATGCCGCAGCTAAACTGGTCTCCGACATACAATGGAATAAATGTAGGAACCAATGCACAGGTGCCTGTCTGATCGACTTGGAGAAAGCCTTTGATACCGTCTGGATCGAAGGGTTGTATTACAAACTGGTCAGACATGGCATACATAAGCCTTTACTATATGTACTTTACGATATGTTAAAGGACAGGAGGTTCGTGGTCAAAAGTGGTAATGTGACCTCTAATAAAACGTATAATATCAAGAATGGCTTGCAACAGGGCGCGGTACTCTCTCCGATTCTTTTTAACATTTATATTAGCGACTTATTAGAAGCACTTCCGCAGGCTATTGCGTACGCAGACGATCTCATAATTTACAGAACAGCTCCGAAAGTTTCGATTATAAATAGGTTAATACAGCAAGACTTCAACAAAGTGCAGCGCTATTGCAATGACTGGAAACTTAAGATCAACTTCCAGAAATGTGAAGCCATCCTATTCAGAACTCCATTATATAAAGCCACGTACGACACAAGGAAAAACTGGCGAAAGCTAGTTATCGTGGGACCGCATGGAGATAAACTGGAAACCAAGAGTTTAGTTAAATACCTGGGCATCTGGCTAGATCAATATCTGTATTTCAACAGACATGTAGAGGCTGCTTTGCTCAAAGCGAGGAAAACTTTCGCTATGACAAGGAGGCTATTTCACAGTAGCCAACTTGACAGCAAGGTAAAAGTCATATGCTACATGACGCTAATCAGGCCAATGCTCATATATGGTTGCCCAGTATGGTTCAACATAGGTCCAAATTTGATGGAAAAGATTCGGGTGTTCGAAAGAAAGTGTCTCAGAAGTTGTCTCAGATTATATCGGACACCGGAATCGGACTATTAAAAGTATTACTCAAATGAGACTTTATATAATGAAGCGTACATAAATAGGGTGGATAATTTTATGATTAAATTAATCAGAGGACATATTGCGAGAGCAATAAGCTCGTCCAATGACCTAATTTTCGGGGCCTATTATCCAAACACCTTGTACTATGAGAGCGTGCGTCGCAACGGCTTTGTTCCACCAGAGGCGTTCCTTGACTTGGATATGAAAGGGCTTATACAGGATAGATCCGGAATTCCGCTGATCTATCATGTAAGTAGATCATCTGTAGACGGGCGATTGTGCTACGACCGGGAAGTAGCGCGCACCGAAGAAGAGCTCCTGCGCTTCAGTAGGGCTATCTCCCACAGAGACCGGGACGATAGTATTAGACAGCGTCAACAGTTCTGGTGGTTGAATGGCATATAAAGACCTGGATACCAAAGTCGGTATAGAATTATACTATCATCAGCTAGGTTACATAGACTTAGCTTTTCTAGAATTAGGGTAGTATAAGATTTAAGTTAAGTTAGGTTAAGTGCTTTTACATAAAAATAAAAAGAAAATAAAAAAAAAAAAATTAAAAAAAAATAAAAGAAAATAAATAAAAAAAAAAAAAAATATATATATATTAGGTAAGTTAAGTAAGTTAAATTTTAAGAAAAAAAAACAAAAAAATTGACAAAGTTTTTCAAATTTTTCTTTGTATTTCAACTAATTATCAGTACTGCCACAAAGTTCTGTCGCCGAAAGGCAAATTATACAAATGTTAAGTAATGTTTAGCTTAGAGCGTCTGCGAAGGACCAGTAAGTTATTATATAAGATAATTAAGCTAGAATTTAAGCATTTTTTGTCTAGCCTTTAATTTAGAAATTAAGAATATAAAAAGAAAAATAAAAAATGTTTTAAAAATGAAAAAAAATGAAATGAAGTGGCAAATAATAAGTGACGGTGAAAAAAGGAAAGAAAATAAAACTAGAAAGTGAAAATTTGAGAAAAAACAAAAAAGTGAGTGAAAAACCAGTGTGAACAAAACTGAAAAAAAAAAGAAAAAATAAACAAATACACTATATTTGATTCATCACCGGGTAAGTTTTGTGTATTGAAAATTGGACTTCCGGCAATATACTATAGAGATGCAGAGTATTCGCTTTCATTTTTAAAACATTTTTTTATTTTCTTTTTATCTTCTAAGTTTCTAAATTACATGCTAGTGTTGTGTTCCTTGTAGGGGTTTTTTATTTTCAGGAAGCGTGTCTCCTGGTCCTTAAAAGGACAAGGCGATCTCTTAAAATTTGACCGCTCCAGAAAACTTGTCCTACAAAAGGGGTCGTTGCCGTGCTTCCTCTGAGTTCAAAGGGAAGAGCAACGTCCTTTGATTCGGCCTCCGTCCTTATGTCTTCACTTGGTCTTCCGTGGGGGGCAGGTGATACTTAGATATCCCACGTCCATAAAAAATGAAAACACGTCTTGTTTCCTTTCTGAATATGATTTTATTATATTATTCAGGATTTTCCTGGGGTACTTCCCCCAGGAACTGTGAATTTAGACTGCGGCCTGGAGATCACTTGACTATTCCTTTATAAAGGAAAAGGAATCGAAAATTGTATCCCAAAGATACACATTTTCGTGCAACAATCTCGATCTTTTGGGTATTTCGAGCGAGATGTTGTATTTACACAAGATAAGAAATCAATTTCTTGAATTCTTATGAAACAATCGCGCAGATGTGTGAATGTATCTGCTTTTGAGTTTTTTGTTTGTTTAACTCAATGGCATTTTTGGGATAGAGATAACGATCTCTGAATTTTGGATTTGGGTGATGCTGTGGAGCAAATGTAGAACAATAAACGAATATTAGATTCGTTTATTGTAACTTTTAATTTTTATTTGGATTTTGGGGTTAATAATGCCGTGGGGGCAAATGTTAGGCAATAAATGAATGTTTGATGCGTTTATTGCGAATTTTGTATCATGTTTGGGTTATTGTGGATTTTGATGGGTTTATACGTTTTAGCGTATTATTGCTGGGATTTTGGATTAGGAATGGGGGAAAAAGGTGGTAGGGCTTTTTGGAGCACTACACTAGACAAAAAATGCTTAAATTCTAGCTTAATTTTCTTATATTATAGCTTACTAGTCCTATAATATTTTTTGGTGCACCACCGTGCTTCCGGTTCCCCGGGAAGAGTGGGCTACCGTGGTTATCCTTTTTGCATGTGTCGAACTCGTGTGTATTTACTTTCCGCGCACTATCGAACGTGTTGCCCCACGATTATACAGATGTTTTTGAATTAAAGAATTAAAAACTTCTGCTAAGCAGTCATACAAACCAACACTTACGCTTCTTTTAAAAACTGATTTTATTTTACGTTTTATGTTTATTGTTTTTGAGGAGGTCTTGTGGCGATTCTCCTGAACGCCAGCACTCATCGTCCCACAATCTAGGTAAAAACCCTCAAATAGCATACGACAAAGGAGAAACAATTACGGTGGCGGCTCTTGCAAACGCCACTACTTACCTGCTCAGCTACCACCAGGTAACCATTTCCACGCGCGTCCTACTTCTTAAAAAGGGTGTACTTACCTGCCTTAACATTCCCTAATCATAGAAAAACCTGTGAAACATAATGTCTGCTGATATGAAAAATACATCAGCAACAACGGCATAGTCGTGCGAATCGCACCATGTTTCCCAAAAGGCAAAATCCGGTTGCACATGCAGCAAACAACATTGCCCAATAAGTATCAAAGAAATACCTCCTAATGTGTTTACCACATACTACAGGATTTATTTCTTCCTTTTTGTGGCCATCTATACAAACGACCGATCGACCACCCGTCCGACAAGCGAAATTGTTGGCACCAGCCAAATGCCCTTGAAAACACGGATCGATACAACATCGCGTGTTCGATATGATTCCCTTACTTATTCCATGCGCATAGGACAAAGCATTTTCGCACACACACGCATGGCGATGTATACCATGGGACGCCGGTAAAAGCGCGCCCTAGCAGCATGGGGACAACACAATGATGGCGAAGGAACATATCCATTTATGGAAGAGGAGAGTACACGATCAGCAATAATGCCTTACGCACACGTTGGTCGTGCAAATACTTCAACCCTTTTCGTAGCAGAGATGCTCGCACCTGCTGCGAACCTTAAATGAGATGTATGCTGTGTCTGCATATTTGCGGATACACACGATGAGCAGCAAAAGCAATGATCGTGTGTGAGTTTCAACCCCCTTTTTGTGTTGAACAAAACGCAAAAGGGTAAATTACCAAATATGGTCGTCGAAGCGATGATGGAATATGTGGTATTCTATCGCTTCGATGAGCTTATTTAATCGCGTTTCGGATTCCGTGGAGGCAAGTCGGGCCTCCACGTTAAATAAACCCAAATATTAAGGAGTCTAGTTCTGGTGTTCGAGGTGATCGGTCGTGCTTTGGAAGCAAAAGTGTTAATCTATTTTAATGTATTGGCGTGTGAATGTGGTGCGCAGTATTAAATTCAAACCCTTGACCTTTTTATTTCATCTTAATCGTTCGAATACGTGCATTTTACACAGCGTTAATTACACCGACTGTACATAGTGGAATAAATCTAATTAAGTGATATTTGTTAATTACACCGACTGTACATAGTGGAGTAAATCTAATTAAGTGATATTTGTTAATTACACCGACTGTACATAGTGGAGTAAATCTAATTAAGTGATATTGTAAGCCTATTCATAGTTTAAGAATCGAGTACAAACCACTAACCTTTTATTTAATCTTAATCATTCGAATAAGTGTATTTTACATTCTTTTATTTACATCGGTTGTACACTGGTTTTTGGGTTAACTAAGGCTTTGAATTGTGTTTTTTAATTTTTATGGAGTCTTCAAATTTTGTACAAAGAACAATAAAGAAAACGTTTAAGTTTACATAGTGACTTTCACTCCCTTTTGGTTTTGAACTATAAGTGGCATAGTTGCGCCGTTCACGGACTGTGGACAACGAGATAGGGGACAGTTTCGTGAAGCACACCAAAACGGAAAGACGAAACCCCCAACATTGATGACAATCTACGAGGTAACAACTTGGGGATGGAAGTAGATCCCGTGCTAACGGCAGCACACATACCATTAACCCTCCATAATTGGTAACCCCGTGAGGAACACGCAACGCAACCGCAAATACCATCCTGAAAAGGGCTATCCAGCCCTGAGAGCGAGGTAAGAAGTAACACGCAGCGTTGATTGGAGTCAGAAGCATCACCACGCGGCCATCACAACACAACGTCCCTCAACAACGACACAGCGTTAGACATCAGCGCCTAACAAGGAGTCTTAACAGGACACTGAAGACAAAAGGGTTCTATCCCCAACGATTTCCAACAACAACATCCGAACGACGACACCTGAGACGGCAGTGAGCAGACACCCAACGTTGGAGTACAGGTCAAGTAAAATTTTTTTCCTTTTTTTCCTGTTGGGTGAGCTCCGTCTGAGCCACCAAAATATACATTTTTTTTTTTCATAACAGTTCTGAGAGCATGGTCAGACTAAACGAAAATGAAATAATTATTCAATCATTAACAACAGAACTTACAGAAATGCATCGATTTTTTTTTTTTTTTTTTTTTTTTTTTTTTTTTTTTTTTTTTTTTTAAATGAATTGCAATAACACGAATTAAACAAGGAACTTTAAGAACTTTAAGAGAAATGAACATAGTATAAATATTTATCATTACACATACGCAGAATTCAAGTTAAACTTATTCACGTAATATTATTCTAATAGTGATAAGATTATTGTCGTCTTTGTTTCTTTTGCCGTAAATTTAAAACCATAATAATTAAGCGAAGGCCAAGCCATGTTAACCAATTAAACAAACCTTCAAATATTTAAGCCAATTCTCTGTGTTCTGCAAAGTACATATTATTGAAAATACTGAATTAGTAACAAAACTGTAGGCAGTGAAGAGCTAATAGAAACGAATGTAGTGCAAATAAATAGTAGAGACTGAACATTCCCATTGGAAGGTTCTATTTCAAAGAGAAAAAAAAAAAAAAAAAAAAAAAAAAAAAAGTAATTAACATACAGTAAATGTAAGTGCAAGTTACGCACTACTTAATCATTTCTAAACCTAACGTTAAGAGCGACAAAACAACGCAATAGAAATTTACAAGAGCGCATACAGTAATTATTTGTAAATATCCAATTCAATAAGCTTTACCTTGCATTAATAAAATAACAATTGTTAAGAGATTAGGTACACAACCAATCCTGCACCTGAAAAACAGCTCTTCAAGCAAACTGTATAATTGAAAATGCGAAATTCCTGTTCAGATTACCACGCCTACATAGCAGCAAGCATACTTAAACTTCGCCGCAGTTCACCATATTGATTAACGATGAGAATTAGATATGATAAATGAAAACACCTTAAATTAAAAAAAAGAGAAACAAGCGGACAGAACAAAACAATATGAAATAACCAATTTAAATATACGAAATCATTAAAAAAAATAATTATCAGAACAACATAATTGAAAGGCACGAAGCTATTGTAAATCCCTTCAGGGTACAGAATCGCACACAACCTTTCCCAGCACACACTCGTCTCCGCTCACCACACACCCAATAATCTTCGACTCTTGTTTCATCTCTGTTCAGCGACACTCGACTCCACGGGCACCTTCAGATTCGACTTCCGCGATTCATGGTCACACGCGCGCACCCGACCCTCATCCTCTTGGCACATTGAAGTACCAATGCCAGTGGATTCTCGACCCCACTCCACATCCTGGCACATTGGAGAACCAATGCCAGCGATCTTATATCTAATCTCCTGGTACTTTGGAGTACCAATGCCAGCGAGCCTTCCACACCACGACTACCTTCGACATCATTCCCACGTTCATTCAACGAGATCCGACTTTACACGTTTTCACCACTCTTCGGGACGGCTCATTACTAACCACCAGCTACTGCACGTAGCAAACAGCAGTAAGACGCGGCCCACAATCCTTAGCCTGGCCTCATCCTACATCCTGGCACATTGGAGTACCAATGCCAGCGATCCTTCGCACGCGTAACGATACTCTACCTCTGAATTCCCTGCGACTCAATAAAATCCCTGTCGACAGCACCCACATCGCAACTCTATGCGATACCACGCGTTGTCACAGTCTGCCAGGACGGCATTACTAAAACCAGCTACTGCACGTAGCATGCCACAGTAACACGCCGGCCTGATTCCACACCCTGGCACATTGGAGCACCAATGCCAGCGAAGCTTTTGCACCACCCGACTCCATTTGACTACTTTCGACTTGCGTCCCACTTTTATTCAGCGACATTCGACTTCACCAGGTTTCACCACTCTGACGGACGGCTCATTACTCATCATCAGCTACTGCACGTAACATACAACAGTAAGACGCCGGCCTCATCTCTCATACTGGCACCTTGGAGTACCAATGCCAGCGTATCATTATCTCTAACTCCTGACACCTTGGGAAAACCAATGTCAACGAGCCACATGGGATCCGACTAATTGGAAATTTACCACCCGTCGGCCCATAACCAACCCCAAATACCACCATGAACCGCACCGCACATCTTTTGCCCATATCGGCATCACCGCGGCGTAATCGGGTCCATGGCTCACCCCATTAGTTGTACATAGTACTATTTAATGCATAACTCTTTCGTTTTGGTTCCCCTTTTCTCGCACATCGCCAGCAGAGCGATACCTTGCCCTACCTTTCTTATCGTGACTACGTCACTGGGGGGGGGGGTACTGTGGCGATTCTCCTGAACGCCAGCACTCATCGTCCCACAATCTAGGTAAAAACCCCCAAATAGCATACGACAAAGGAGAAACAATTACGGTGGCGGCTCTTGCAAACGCCACTACTTACCTGCTCAGCTACCACCAGGTAACCATTTCCACGCGCGTCCTACTTCTTAAAAAGCGTGTACTTACCTGCCTTAACATTCCCTAATCATAGAAAAACCTGTGAAACATAATGTCTGCTGATATGAAAAATACATCAGCAACAACGGCATAGTCGTGCGAATCGCACCATGTTTCCCAAAAGGCAAAATCCGGTTGCACATGCAGCAAACAACATTGCCCAATAAGTATCAAAGAAATACCTCCTAATGTGTTTACCACATACTACAGGATTTATTTCTTCCTTTTTGTGGCCATCTATACAAACGACCGATCGACCACCCGTCCGACAAGCGAAATTGTTGGCACCAGCCAAATGCCCTTGAAAACACGGATCGATACAACATCGCGTGTTCGATATGATTCCCTTACTTATTCCATGCGCATAGGACAAAGCATTTTCGCACACACACGCATGGCGATGTATACCATGGGACGCCGGTAAAAGCGCGCCCTAGCAGCATGGGGACAACACAATGATGGCGAAGGAACATATCCATTTATGGAAGAGGAGAGTACACGATCAGCAATAATGCCTTACGCACACGTTGATCGTGCAAATACTTCAACCCTTTTCGTAGCAGAGATGCTCGCACCTGCTGCGAACCTTAAATGAGATGTATGCTGTGTCTGCATATTTGCGGATACACACGATGAGCAGCAAAAGCAATGATCGTGTGTGAGTTTCAACCCCCTTTTTGTGTTGAACAAAACGCAAAAGGGTAAATTACCAAATATGGTCGTCGAAGCGATGATGGAATATGTGGTATTCTATCGCTTCGATGAGCTTATTTAATCGCGTTTCGGATTCCGTGGAGGCAAGTCGGGCCTCCACGTTAAATAAACCCAAATATTAAGGAGTCTAGTTCTGGTGTTCGAGGTGATCGGTCGTGCTTTGGAAGCAAAAGTGTTAATCTATTTTAATGTATTGGCGTGTGAATGTGGTGCGCAGTATTAAATTCAAACCCTTGACCTTTTTATTTCATCTTAATCGTTCGAATACGTGCATTTTACACAGCGTTAATTACACCGACTGTACATAGTGGAATAAATCTAATTAAGTGATATTTGTTAATTACACCGACTGTACATAGTGGAGTAAATCTAATTAAGTGATATTTGTTAATTACACCGACTGTACATAGTGGAGTAAATCTAATTAAGTGATATTGTAAGCCTATTCATAGTTTAAGAATCGAGTACAAACCACTAACCTTTTATTTAATCTTAATCATTCGAATAAGTGTATTTTACATTCTTTTATTTACATCGGTTGTACACTGGTTTTTGGGTTAACTAAGGCTTTGAATTGTGTTTTTTAATTTTTATGGAGTCTTCAAATTTTGTACAAAGAACAATAAAGAAAACGTTTAAGTTTACATAGTGACTTTCACTCCCTTTTGGTTTTGAACTATAAGTGGCATAGTTGCGCCGTTCACGGACTGTGGACAACGAGATAGGGGACAGTTTCGTGAAGCACACCAAAACGGAAAGACGAAACCCCCAACATTGATGACAATCTACGAGGTAACAACTTGGGGATGGAAGTAGATCCCGTGCTAACGGCAGCACACATACTTTAACCCCCCATAGTCTTCTCCTCACGCGCGCTACACACAGACCCTCTAAGCCAGCGGTCGGGCAACCGGGGTAAATTACCCCAAATGGGGTAAAAATGAAATTTTTTTAGGTAATAGGGATTTTTCTAATTTTTCTAATGCTATTTCATAAACATTGTAGTATGTTAACAAACTTAAACAATTCAGCGCGATATACGGGCCGGGCCGCTAATTCCGGTTGAAGTCGAGTTTTTCGTTTGGTGTGTGCGTGATAAGCAAGAGACGCGCGTTGTGTGTGTGTGTGCGTGCTTGCGTTACGTTGTTTCTTGCATCGCCCACTAGAGGCGCTGCGTATGTTGTAATGTTTAAACTAAGCACTCAACGGTCAGTTATGCACGGGTTTCCGACGCGTCGTTTGATTCCCTGCAATTTACTTACGAGACACATCTTTTCATCATCAATTTCCACTATCAAGGTAAGCGCAATTTCAAAATTTAATTTAATGTACATTTTTTTACCACTGTTTCTGTCACCCTTCATATGGCAGCAAATAGGAAAAAAACATGCCAGGAAGAATTCCTTAATTATGGTTTTACACAATAGATACCACGGTGTGTTGTATTGAAAATACTGAGTTCAGAATCTTTCAAAAAAAGTCAATTGAAGAAACATTTGGATAATTTGCATCTACATCTGTCTTCCAAACCGCGAGAATACTTAGTAAATTTAGAAATGTCTGTTAAAAGACAAAGATTGGACAGCAGTTAGGTACTTTTAATCAGCGTTCAGCATCAAAGGCTAGCTTTGCATTAGCCTGGTTGATTGTCCGAAACAAGAAACCATATACTATTGGTGAAGATTTTATTAAACCAGCAGCTTTGAAAATGACAGAGATCATGTGTGGTCAGAAAGAGGAGAATAAACTGAATTCAGTGCCCTTGTCTACAAGAATTGTAAAAGAAAGGATTTTTACCTTCACAGAAAATGTAAAGGAACAAGTTATTTCCTCACTAAAACATGCTAAATATTTTGCTATTCAGCTTGATGAGACTACAGATGTTAGTAGCATTTCACAGCTAATGGTATATGTTCGCTACAAAGGTACACATGCAATTGAAGAGGAATTGTTGTTTTGTTCTCCTCTCGAGTTGAGATCTCGTGGAACTGATGTGTATAATAAGGTAAATGAATACTTTAATACTGAAAGCATTAATTTAAAGTGGGAAAACTGTATTGCTGTGTCTGTTGATGGAGCTCCAGCTATGTTGGGTCATATTAATGGTTTTTCGGCTTTGGTGAAAAAAAATAATCCATATATTGAAGTTCTTCACTGTATGATCCATCGCCAGGCACTTCTTGTGAAACATTTGGAACCTACACTGGAAGCCGTCATACATGATGTCATCAAGATTGTTAATATTATCAAAGGACATGCACTAAACACGCGGCTATTTCGCGAATTATGTCAGGACGGTGAAGCGGAATATACGGACCTACTTTATTATACAGAAGTAAGGTGGCTCTCTCGCGGAAATGTTCTAAATCGAGTGTGGGCTCTCAAAAGTGAACTTGAAACTCTTATGTTTGATCGAAAGAATATTCTCGCAGATAAGTTTAAAAAGCCCTCGTGGGTTGCACATCTCGCATATTTAGCTGACATTTTTGAGATTATAAATATATTGAACAAAGAATTGCAAGGAAAAAATATTAATATCATTTCAGCCAGAGAAATACTATCAGCGTTTGGATTAAAGCTTCAATATTGGAAATATAAAGCAGAACAGAACAAGATAGCTTCTTTTTCAAAGTTAGATTTGTTTTTGGAAGACTGTGAAAATATTAGTTTTGATGACATCAAGGATACAGTTATAAAACACCTTACCAAACTCAGAGAGCGGTTCTCTGATTACTTTCCAGATCTTGATGTACATACTGTGAGTTGGGTTGTAGATCCTTTTAAATGTGAAATTACTAACATACCAAAAGAACCTCCAGGTTTGGCAGAGGCAATTCTTGAACTTCGATCCAATACTGAAGCACGTATTCAATTTGAGACCAAAGCAAATTTGTCGTCTTTTTGGTTGTCAAAGGCTGCAAAGGCTTTCAAAACTGCACATGAGGAGGCGGTAAAAAAATTGCTGCCATTTGCAACAACCTACCTTTGTGAACAAAGCTTTTCCACCTTAATGAACATAAAAACGAAAAACAGAAATCGATTAAACGCCGAAGACTGTATTCAAATTGCTCTTACATCAAAAAGTCCCAATTTTGAGGTAATTATATCAAACATGAAGCAACATCATTTTTCCAAAACCTGAAGGGGGACAGTTTTCAATTAATTTTTGTTTGTTTCTATTAAAGAATTTTGTTTTGTTTGTCTATTACATACTTACTATTTTCATGTAACTTTCTTTATAAATATGTAAATGTAAATTAATTCAATAAATAATGTTTATTTAAAATTTACATTGATTGTTTTCTTTTCAGAATGGCGGTGGGGGGAGGGGGGGGGGGGGGGGGGGTTAATATCGACTTACGCAAAAATATTTTGGGGTAATGGTTAAAAATGTTCCCCGACCGCTGCTCTAAGCAATTCCAGTCAAGTCACTCTTTCAAGGTGTTCACCTTCTCACTTCAAAATTCTAATTCTCAAATATCTTTATCTTCTTCCGAAGGTCAAGATGCATCGCCACTTATCGTTTGATCCTTTGTTGGGGTTTT
This sequence comes from Microdon myrmicae, assembly GCA_963931805.1. Lineage (NCBI taxonomy): Eukaryota > Metazoa > Arthropoda > Insecta > Diptera > Syrphidae > Microdon > Microdon myrmicae. The sequence goes on along the minus strand of OZ007500.1, from coordinate 126,609,660 downwards.
TGTTTGTGTTAGCCATCTGGCCACAAGATCCGTGGAAATTGGTTGTTAGTTTAGGATCTGGGAATCCGTGTCTATTAGCAAGTCATAAAACATCTGGTATGTGAAAATGTAAAAAAAAAATAACTCCTGCAGTTCTTTTTGAACAGTTGGAGGTTGTAACGCTCCGGGAACACTCGCGTGGGAAGGGAGTTCCACAGCTTCCTTGCTCTGTAACGGAACGAGTTCTGATGCAGTGATGTTCGCGCCGTCGGGAGATGAACCACAAACGGGTGCGATCCGTCGGATTGTCTTGTGGAGCGCATATAAGCCGAATTGCGTGGAACAATACCAATAATCTCCGAAGAACAGCATCCGTGATAATATCTGTAAAACAGACAGAGGTCGGCAACACGCCTTCGATGTGATAGCGACTGTAGTCCCGACGTCAGCGCCGAGTCCCCGATCAGGCGGATCACTCGTCTCTGTATGCTCTCAAGTAGGTCGAGGGTATGTTAAGGAGCCGAGCTCCAAACATGAGAGCAATATTCGAGCGCGGGTCTAATTTGGGATTTATAAAGGAGAAGAAGTTGGGCCGGAGTAAAATATTTCTTGGCTCTAAAAAGATAACTCAGTTTTCCTGAGGCTGACCTGGCGATTCTCGACATGTGTTTATGCCATGATACATTCCCACAGACCGTGACGCCGAGCAATTTCACCACATTCTAGGGCCTGGCCATTCATCATCAGCTGTGGAACCGATGATCCACTTTACTTGGTGAATGTTGTATATTGTGTCTTCGCTGCATTGAAGTCGACGAGATTGGCCCTTCGCCACTGCAGGACCCTATCTAGATCCTGATTTAGAGAGTCAATCTGTCTACATCTCAGCTGATGCGACGCAGATGCACCAATCGGCCGAACACTCGAAAAGGAGGAAACAAGCGTACTATCATCCGCAAAACTGAACACTTTGTTATCCGTTGTCTCCAACAAATCATTTATGTGAAGCAAAAACAAGGTTGGAGCCAAAATAAAACCTTGGCGCACCCCAGAACTAACAGGATACAGATCCGAACACTCGCCGTCCACAACAACCCGGATCGATCGATTCTCGAGGAAGCTCCTCGTCCAGTCGCAAAGCTATGGGAAAAGTCCATATGAACGAAGATTGCTCAGCAATGTCCCGTGCTAGACGCGGTCAAAAGCCTTGGAGATATCCAATGCGACCGCCCTTAACTCACCATGCCGTTCAATCGCAGATGTCCATATATCGGTTATAAGTGTCAAAAGGTCTCCCGTGGACCGCCTGCCACGGAATCCGTATTGACGATCATTCAGAAGTCTGTTGCATTCCAAATACTTAACTAACTCTGTATTGATGACTTTTTCCATTACCTTAGATAAAATAGACAGTAATGCTATCGGACGGTAATTTTGTGGGAGACACTTTTTTCCCGTCTTTGGGATTGGCTGAACTCGAGCTTTTTTCCAGCAGGCAGGAAAGGTCCTCCGTGCATAAGATAAGCAGAAGAGTCTGCCAAGAACCGGCGATAGTTCTGGAGCACAGTTCTTAAGGACTATTGCTGGTATTTCGTCCGGGCCGGTCGCCTTCCTACAATCCAGTTCACCTAGAATGCGTTAAATAGTGCGTGGACGAAATCTCCACACATCCGAAACACCGTGGAAGATTTCTCTCGGCAATATCGTGGAATGTACAGCGTGATTGGGTGGTATCTCACCTTGGGACCGACTACCACCTAACCAACCTTTTCTCGAACCGGTTCATCAGGCAAGTCCCGAAAGATGGCCAGGGATTTCTCCCGACCATTTCACGGAACCTAAAGCTTGATGGGATGGTATTTCACCGGGTGAACAGCGCGTTGGGACCCCGGCCTTTAGTCGCCTCTTACGACAAGCCGGCCCAGCTGTGAGTATATTCTAACGCCCTACTCACAGGGCATTGTGGGAACATATTCGGGTTATTAGTTTTTATAACAAGTTAATTGAAAAGTCCCCGGCCTGGCACATAGATGGCGGCACTAGAATTAAATCCAAACCAAAGTTAGCCCTAACCTTCGAAAGACGCATGTATAAATTTGACAGATGTCGGATCATTAGTTTGTGAATTATAGTATTTTGAGTGAAGCAACTGCTGTTATTGTGAAACGCCGAAAAACGACCGCATTTGAAGAAAAAGAAAGTGCTGCTTCACCAAGACAATGCACCGTGTCACAAGTCAGTGAAAACGATGGCAAAAATCCATGAATTGGGCTTCGAATCGCTTCCGCATCCACCGTATTCTCCAGATCTGGCCCCCAGCGACTATTTCCTGTTCTCAGATCTCAAAAGAATGCTCGCTGGAAGGAAATTTTCGTCGAATGAAGAGGTGATCGCCGAAACTGAGGCCTATTTTGAAGCAAAGGACAAATCGTACTACAAAAAAGGTATCGAAAAGTTGGACGGTCGCTATAATCAGTGTATCACCCTCGAAGGGAATTATGTTGAATAAAAAAAACGAATTTTGCCAAAAAAATGTGTTTTACTATGGACGGCCGGGGACTTTTCAATTGACCTGTTAAGAAAACAACTAAGTCCAAACCTTGGTTTGACGATGAGTGCAGGGCGAAGATCGAAGAACGTAAACGCCTCAGAGTGATCCACTTAGAAAGATATGATGAAGTCGACGCAGAAAGATACGCGACAATTCGGAGAGAGACAATGAGGCTCTTCAAACGCAAAAAACGCGAATGGGAGAAGACTCGAATCGAAAAAATCCTCGAAAATGCCAGAGCAAAGAACAGCAGAGGTATGTATGCCGGCATAAATTCAATTAGAAATGGCTACCGAGGGAGAGCCAAAATAATCCGAGACACAAACGGCTGTCTGGTGACAGAAACAAACAGTATCGTGACAAGATGGAAGTAGTACTTTGAAAACCTGCTCAATGTGCGCACCCATCAACCACAAATAAACGCACCAGACGTACATACAGCCGAGCCCCAGATCCCAGAGCCCTCTTTCGACGAAGTTGTAGACGCGATAAATCGACTGAAAAACAACAAGGCCTCCGGAATTGATTGCATGCCGGCAGAACTTGTGAAGCATGGAGGAGAGGCAACCGCTCGAAAGATCCACCAACTGATTAAAATAATATGGGACAAGGAAGTCATTCCGGAACAATGGAAAACCGCATTAGTCATCCCCATTTTCAAAAAAGGCGACAGATCTGACTACGAAAATTACAGAGGAATATCATTGCTCCCAATCACATACAAAATATTAACAAATGTCATACTGACAAGAATCACACCGTACGCAGAAGAAATATTGGGAGACTACCAATGCGGATTCCGTCGGAACCGGTCAACAAGCGACCAGATGTTCACAATAAGGCAACTGCTGGAAAAGAAGTGGGAATACGGAGAGACGGTTCACCAACTGTTCGTGGACTTCAAAAAAGCCTACGACGCAGTCGCAAGGCAAAGACTCTACCATATTGTGGTTAAGCTGGGGATCCCGAAAAAATATGCCGCTCTCATCCAAATCTGCATGAACGAAAACAAAGGGCGAGTGAGAATAGAAAACCACCTCTCAGAACCATTTGAAATCCGGGACGGACTAAAACAAGGGGATGGCCTCTCACCATGTCTCTTTAACCTTGTCCTCGAGTATGTTATCAGTAAGGTACAAGACGACAACATGGCCGGAACATCCCTGAACGGGGTTACACAAGTGCTCGCGTATGCGGATGACATCGCCGTTCTGGGCGATAATCTCGAAACTATAAGTAAAAACTGTGAAATCATCATGCAAGCAGCAGAAGAGGTGGGCCTAGAAATAAACGAAGACAAAACGAAATACATGATTACGACGAGAGCAGGTGGACCTCAGAGAACACCCTCGAAGGGAATTATGTTGAATAAAAAAAACGAATTTTGCCAAAAAAAAGTGTTTTACTATGGAAGGCCGGGGACTTTTCAATTGACCTGTTATATTGCCTGTAGTCCAATATTCAATACATAAAACTCACCCGGTGATGAACCAGTTACAGTGTATTTGTGTTTTTTTTTTCAATTTTTTCGCACTCTGCTTTTTCACTCACTTTTTTTTTTAATTCTCAAATTTTCACTTTCTAGTTTCTAGTATTCACTTTCTGGCGTACACACGTGTGTAGTTTTAAATATATCATCATTTTTAAATCTGGAAGTCGTTGGTTTTTAAAGTAACAATTTTCAGTGCTCACGGGAGTCCAAATTCGTGTTAGTGTCCAAATTTTCTCCAAGAATTCGTTACAAAATGAATTTGCGAATTGCCGTAGAAAATACAATAATCGTTTTTGTTGGCATATATCTGCATCTCGGTCGCTATAGCGTGTCAGACGTGCAAAGTCAAAAATTTCAAAATATTCAACCGAATCCAGCTTCCGCGTTATTCGTGTTTTCTACGCTCTGTATGTTCACAAAACTAAGAACACTTATATGGCCCAGGAATATTCGGAGGAACTTTAGATACATTACTTTCATCATTGACACGGTTGTGATAATATATGTCACAGACCTGATAATTCGACAGCTATGGTTTCCAATGTTGATGCTAATGGATTCGTTTTGTGTATATCTCGGAAGATATGTAGAGGCTAATCGTCAAAGACTTATTCACGACCGATTGGACGCACTGCCCAAGTGGTTTTCAGAAAATGGATTTTACATTTTTCGATTTAGTTTTGCTTGTCTTACCTTTATGCTGATGCTGGAATTAACTGAAGTCTCATCCTTGTGTAAATTAGCAATCAACTATTTTCATGGAAATCGAAATCCAGAAAAGCCTCCAGTCGCACCGGGTGCCTACAATTTATACGAGTACTCTGTTCTGACGAGTGGCGTGAATTACATGAATCAACATCATCATAATGGCGCTCCCAGACGTCTTAGAAGACAATCGCGGAGGAGGAATGGTTTTACTAACCAATAATCTGATAATGAAATTCATAGTAGTAAATGAATTTTATAAATACATATACAATTTTCATTATTGCATCAAACATTATTATTATAATATATACTCAAAAAACACGCCCGAGTTATTTTTGAGTAGTGAATAATTCCAAAAATAATAAAAACTTTTCTTTTCGGGAGTCTGGCTTTTTTATTATTATTTATTCACTTAAACTACTGATGTTACCTGGAACACCGTTTGATCTGCACTCTCCGGCTGGATAGGTTTAGATGATTATTTTTGTCTACATCTGTTATTTATATACACTTCTTGTCTGCTATGCAGATGTTCTTATCTTGCTAGGTTTCTGTTGCTCTGCACATTTTCTTTATGTTATCTATAGTTTTGTATGTTGTAAGGGTCATGGGTTGGGATTGTGTTAACTCCCGCACTCGACCCGTACGACCGATCCACATGATCGGTTTTCTGGTTTAATAATATGGTAAGTATGAATCGCGATTAATTATTAACAAAATAGTCCAACTGGTTTTTTCTCACAGATCAACATGAAGTCATATAGTCGAAGATGTCCACAATCAACACAGTCGGCATGATAAGTGGCGACATCCAGCCATAGATACAATTAACGTCAATAGGGGTGACACGGGTTTTAAATTTTCCGAGACCATGCAAATTCGGCATTTGTATGCAGCTGAGTGTAAAGTAGTGCGAAGCAATTTGCAAGAAAATAATAAATCTTTCTAGATTATAAATCATTGTTTTTGACCAATATTATATTTTTTTATTTCTTCAATCATTTTTTCGTTGTTCTCGAGTGCATTTACAAAAATATGGTTACCTTATGTTTCTTTTTATCTTTTTTCTTTTTGGTGCTATATTTCTTTCTTATATAAAATTTTATTTGACGCATTGTGTATGTTTTTATGTTATTTGTTGTTACATAATTTATTACATTCGTGTACATATTTGGTTTCTGTTACCTATGTTTGTCATATATAGCTGTGCAAAGTATAATTCTTTGTTACATATGTTCCTCCTAGTGGAACAGTAATTAATGATTCATATAAGATATCTTACTATCTTATATAAGCATAAATACATGCTTACACAGACGATTTTGATATCATCAGAAGAACCAAGATGAATCTACCTGCACACTGCTCCTGCAAAAGACGTGTCTGAAGCATATCCAATTGGATAGCAACGAAACGGCAGTGAAATAATTGTAGAAGATTACTGGCACACCAAACTGAAACGACGAACAATAGACAAAACAACAGTTACAGATCACACAAACATGTACAGAAACACAACAATAAACGCACTCCACAAGAAAAAGAGCAGACTGTTATCGAAACTAAAACAATTACACAGACAGTTTACAGACAGACAAGACCAGGAAATAATATCACTGAAATCCCGATTAAAAAACCTCCAACAATTACTTAAAGCTAACTATAGATTAGCAACAAATTTGTATTGGAACAACAGAATTCGAACTAACGAGTCAATTGAAAAGTCCCCGGCCTTCCATAGTAAAACACATTTTTTTGGCAAAATTCGTTTTTTTTATTCAACATAATTCCCTTCGAGGGTGTTCTCTGAGGTCCACCTGCTCTCGTCGTAATCATGTATTTCGTTTTGTCTTCGTTTATTTCTAGGCCCACCTCTTCTGCTGCTTGCATGATGATTTCACAGTTTTTACTTATAGTTTCGAGATTATCGCCCAGAACGGCGATGTCATCCGCATACGCGAGCACTTGTGTAACCCCGTTCAGGGATGTTCCGGCCATGTTGTCGTCTTGTACCTTACTGATAACATACTCGAGGACAAGGTTAAAGAGACATGGTGAGAGGCCATCCCCTTGTTTTAGTCCGTCCCGGATTTCAAATGGTTCTGAGAGGTGGTTTTCTATTCTCACTCGCCCTTTGTTTTCGTTCATGCAGATTTGGATGAGAGCGGCATATTTTTTCGGGATCCCCAGCTTAACCACAATATGGTAGAGTCTTTGCCTTGCGACTGCGTCGTAGGCTTTTTTGAAGTCCACGAACAGTTGGTGAACCGTCTCTCCGTATTCCCACTTCTTTTCCAGCAGTTGCCTTATTGTGAACATCTGGTCGCTTGTTGACCGGTTCCGACGGAATCCGCATTGGTAGTCTCCCAATATTTCTTCTGCGTACGGTGTGATTCTTGCCAGTATGACATTTGTTAATATTTTGTATGTGATTGGGAGCAATGATATTCCTCTGTAATTTTCGTAGTCAGATCTGTCGCCTTTTTTGAAAATGGGGATGACTAATGCGGTTTTCCATTGTTCCGGAATGACTTCCTTGTCCCATATTATTTTAATCAGTTGGTGGATCTTTCGAGCGGTTGCCTCTCCTCCATGCTTCACAAGTTCTGCCGGCATGCAATCAATTCCGGAGGCCTTGTTGTTTTTCAGTCGATTTATCGCGTCTACAACTTCGTCGAAAGAGGGCTCTGGGATCTGGGGCTCGGCTGTATGTACGTCTGGTGCGTTTATTTGTGGTTGATGGGTGCGCACATTGAGCAGGTTTTCAAAGTACTACTTCCATCTTGTCACGATACTGTTTGTTTCTGTCACCAGACAGCCGTTTGTGTCTCGGATTATTTTGGCTCTCCCTCGGTAGCCATTTCTAATTGAATTTATGCCGGCATACATACCTCTGCTGTTCTTTGCTCTGGCATTTTCGAGGATTTTTTCGATCCGAGTCTTCTCCCATTCGCGTTTTTTGCGTTTGAAGAGCCTCATTGTCTCTCTCCGAATTGTCGCGTATCTTTCTGCGTCGACTTCATCATATCTTTCTAAGTGGATCACTCTGAGGCGTTTACGTTCTTCGATCTTCGCCCTGCACTCATCGTCAAACCAAGGTTTGGACTTAGTTGTTTTCTTAACAGGTCAATTGAAAAGTCCCCGGCCGTCCATAGTAAAACACTTTTTTTTGGCAAAATTCGTTTTTTTTATTCAACATAATTCCCTTCGAGGGTGATACACTGATTATAGCGACCCTCCAACTTTTCGATACCTTTTTTGTAGTACGATTTGTCCTTTGCTTCAAAATAGGCCTCAGTTTCGGCGATCACCTCTTCATTCGACGAAAATTTCCTCCCAGCGAGCATTCTTTTGAGATCTGAGAACAGGAAATAGTTGCTGGGGGCCAGATTTGGAGAATACGGTGGATGCGGAAGCGATTCGAAGCGCAATTCATGGATTTTTGCCACCGTTTTCACTGATTTGTGACACGGTGCATTGTCTTGGGGAAGCAGCACTTTCTTTTTCTTCAAATGCGGTCGTTTTTCGGCGATTTCGTCCTTCAAACGGCCCAATAACGCTCTGTAATAGTCGCTGTTGATGGTCCTTCCTTTTTCAAGATAGTCAATGAAAATTATTCGGCGCGCATCCCAAAATACAGACGCCATAACCTTGCCAGCCGACTGTTGCGTTTTTCCACGCTTTGGGGCGGGTTCATCGTGTGCAGTCCACTCGGATGACTGTCGATTGGACTTCGGAGTGAAATGATGGAGCCATGTTTCATCCATTGTCACATATCGACGCAAAAACTCGGGTTTATTACGCTTGATCATCTCCAAACACTGCTCCGAAATCATCAACTCGTCGTTGTTTTTGGTCAAAAGTGAGCTCGCGCGGCACCCACTTTGCACAGAGCTTTCTCATACCCAAATATTCGTGAATGATATGATGTACACGTTCAGTTGATATCTTTAGAGTGCCTGCTATTTCATTCAATTTCAATTTACGGTCATTCAAAATCATTTTGTGGATTTTTCTAATGTTTTCATCGGTAACAACCTCTTTTGGGCGTCAACTGCGTTCACCGTCTTCGGTGCCCATTTCACCACGTCTAAACTTAGCATACCAATCCTTGATGGTTGATTTTCCTGGGGCGGTGTCTGGAAACTCGTCATCAAGCCAAGTTTTTGCTTCAACTGTATTTTTCCCTTCAAAAAGCAATATTTTATCAACACGCGAAATTCCTTTTTATCCATTTTTTCACAATAACAGAAGTTGCTTCACCCAAAATACGATAATTCACAAACTAATGATCCGACATCTGTCAAATTTATACACGCGTCTTTTGATCATACGCATTTAATTCTAGTGCCGCCATCTATGTGTCAGGCCGGGGACTTTTCAATTGACCTGTTACTATAGAGGTGCACAGTATTTGCTTTTCACTTTACCCATGATTTAATTTTGCTCCACTCTCCTCACAGCATCAGAGGGGCTTTTTACAGTTATGCAAGGGAAGGTTTTTGGAAAATTTTATGGCGGCAACAAGCAGTGACGATTTAGAGACCAGCGCGGGTCGGAACCGTGATGGAGGTGATGATGGTTCTTTGGTGTTCGGGCAGCTCGGAGAGTGGATCGCAGAATTGACGAGGACGATCAAAATTAAAAAGCAAAGGCATATTACTAATGCCGTGCGAGAGCTGCTCGAGGTCATTAGTTGCCTTTACGATAAGGAAGTGGAAAATCGCTTAAAGAAGCCATCTGCGCCGGCTGAAGCAAGCGATGGAAACGTGCAAGTCTACCTAAAGAAACTTGTACACAGACGTAAGCAGGGTCCCGGGGCAGATCAATGTTGAGTCACCCAATTATAATTGGTTTACAGTTGGCCAGAGGGGAAGGAAGAGGGATTTTGAAGTTAGAGGGTGAAGAGGCTCCAAAAGGTGATACTGGGAAGGCCAATATTATGAAAAGAAGGAGAGCACTCCCGGACAATATAATAATATCCAAAACCGGGGAAAAAACATATGCGTACATACTGAAGTTTATGAAGGCCAACCCGGAAATAGCGTAAATAAAGTTCGCAAGACAGCAAAAGGGGAATTGCTGCTAGGACTGAAACGCCGTCTAGGACACCACTGAGACACTGAAAGCAAAGATACAACAAGTACTAAAGGAAGATGCTAATGTCAAAACAGTGTCACAGGATATTACGGTTGAGTGTCGTGATTTAGATGAGGTGACCACTGTGGAGGAAATCCTAACAGCGATCGGTATAGAGTTCCCTGCGCTGAACACGGTACCAAAGGAAGCGGTAAAGAGTTTAAGAAGGAAACCAGACGGGACGCAGGCTACCATGATCCGCTTACCAAGAGAATAGGCTAGCATGTTGCTGGCTACAGGTTTTCTACGGGTTGGATGGGTGAGATGCAGACTTCGAGAACACATCGCACCCACCGATGTTTTAGATGTTGGCAATACGGTCATGTGGCGAAATTCTGCAAATCCGAAGAAAAAAATCGGAAAACTGTTTGAAATGCGGTGAAAAAGGCCACAAAGCAATGGGCTGTAAAGCACAACCCAAATGCATGTTCTGCGAATCAGGATGTGAAGGCGGTAACCACCACTCAACAGGGAGGTACAAATGCCGAGCATTTAAAAACGCGATGTCCAATCTTCTCAATAAAAATCGACAGGTTTAAGTACATTCAAATTAACTTAAACCATTGTGGAGCCGCACAAGATCACCTTTCCCAAAGGGTTAAGGAATATGGTGCCGACGTGGTACTCATCAATGAGCAGCACAGGATGCCTGACAGCAGCGGAACAGCGGCAATCTGGAAAACTGGAGACTCCCCCATGGAATGCAGAAGTGTCCAGCGGCTGGAAGGAATTGCCTATGCTAAGATCAGAGGAATTCATTTCTACTGTTGTTACGCTCCACCAGGGTAGGAAATATAATGTATCACATGCTTTTTGAACAGATTAATACAAGAAGCTAGAGATAAGAGCCCTCTTATAGTTGCTGGAGATTTCCACGCTTGGGCAGTAGAATGGGGAAGCACAAGGACCAACAGTCCTAGATGTGGTTATCGAGTTTGCGATGGTAGTGAAGGACGTGTGATCCGAACTGACGCTATGACGGTTAGAATCACTAAAAATTGAACCAATGCTCAACACATCAGGCCACTGCGGCGTGTATGAATTCGATTTCTAAACTCAAGTACACTCAACCTATGTGGAATTGTTATGTTATCGCTATGGTATACGGCTCTGATGTATTTTCTTATTCGATTTTCGTTCGGTGTTCTTCACTACTTGCTTGTGGATTGTGTGTGTATCTGTTAGAAACGCCACATGGTGTTACTTAATGATGGTATTGATGACACCTTCATAAACGAGAGAGGCCGATCCAAAATCGACATCACATTTGCCAGCTCCATGTGGACAAGAAGTATGGAGTGACGAGTTTTGGACACCTACACCTATAGTGACCACTAAGCCGTGATGTACGAAATATTTCCGCACATGGGATTCTTCACTGGCAAATTGGCGAAGAAAGCCCAAAAAAAAAATGGGTGGAAAGAAAAGGACCTCGATGCGGAACTACTCAATTATATACTGGAAGACCAAATTGCACAGTTTGACGCAGAGGCCGATGCGAAGAGGCAGGCTGGAAAATCATGAAGTGGCTAACTACCTCATGTGATGCTTCTATGCCATGAAAAAGACAACCAGCAGGGGCTATCAAACCAGTGTATTGGTGGAACTCAGAAATCTCCCATGTGCGATCGGAGTGCAACCGGTTACGATGCTTGCAACAAAGAGCAAGAAATCGTAACACCTACCCACAGTTGCATGCGGAATTCGTCAACAAACGGAAAGAGTTGAGGAATGTAATCCGCAAAAGTAAATATGACGCGTTCTGCTCCCTAAGGGATGAATTAAATAACAACCCATGGGCCGGCGTCTACAGGATAGTCATGAAAAGCCTACAGAACAACAGCAGTCAAATGCAAAAAAGTAAAACTGACATTATAGCGTTTGCAATGATAGTGAAGAACGTGTGATTCGAACTGACGCTATAACAGTTAGAATCATCAAACATTGAACCAATGCTTAACACATCAGTCTAACGGCCGCGTGTACGAATTCGATTTCTAATCTCAAGTACACTCAACTGATGTGGAATTGTTATGTTATCGCTATAGTATACGGCTCTGATGCATGTTCTTATTCGATTTTCGTTCGGTGTTTTTCACTATTTGCTTGTGGATTGTGTGTGTATCTGTTAGAAATGCCACAGCATGGCAAGAATCGCTGCTGTCCTCTTCCCACAGTATGATGAGGTGTTGAGAGTGCAAAAGGTGTAGAGTATCACTGAAGAAGAGATACCTCCCGTGACCACCGAAGAGGTGCTCTTGGCTGCAAGGGTTGTCAAAAAAAAAAACAAGACACCGGGACTGGGTGGTATCCCTAACGCTGTAGTGAAGACTGCTTTAACAAAAAAGGCGGAAGTCTTCAGTAGTCTTTTTACAACCTGCTCCCAAACAGGACAATTTCCCAAACGATGGAAAACAGCGGCCTGTGCTTATACCAGAAAGAGTCAAGAATCCAGAAGCGCCATCGTCTTATCGCCCGTTGTGAATGTTGCACACGACAGGAAAACTGATAGATTTAAATCTATCCTTTCCAATCCTTTGTCACCGCATGAGCGACTTCACGTTGCTATCGAAGAGACTGTAAACCCACCCTTAGTGAATGGCGGACTTTTACGGATCGGTTTTTAGTTGAGTCGTCTTTCAACCGCAGTCGTGTGCACATCGTGGAGTTACTATTACAAAGTCAAACGGAGTCGTAACGCAACCCCCCGTGGCATGAACCCCACACAAGTCGAGGGTAGTTCTATCGAGTGTTACGGTTTATTGTCCGCGTTGTAATATTTTAGTTTTATCGAGTGTTACAGTATATTGTCCGCGTATTAAGTTTTGTTTTCCTTACATACGACACTAATTAATATTGTGAATGTTAATATGGAGTTAGATTGAAAAGAAATATTTGGTTCACGCAATAGGACATATAATTATTATTGTGAATGTTAACACCGAGTTAAATTGAAAAAGAAATATCTGCTCCTTGCAATAGAACATATAATTAATATTGTGAATGTTAATACTGAGTTAAATTGAAAAGAAATAGTTGGTTCCTGCAATATAACATATAAGTAACGGACACACAATCAATATTCAGTTGTCACCTATAACAAGCCGCATTAAAAGATTTATCAAAAGAACCAGACCAGTGAATTTTTATATGAACTACTCTCATAGATTCTGAATACAACTGCGGACACAGATTGGCGGAAGAAGTGTTGGGAGTGTTGGGGAGTAGTGGGTGAACCAGTGCCCCTGCCGACACAACGACAACAACCCGCAATAGATCCCCCAACAATTCCTACTACCACTTTCTCGACCAGCTACTACGGACTGACTAACCGCTTGACTTCTCAATCCTGACTCTCGATTCAGACTCTATCTGTATCTTCTGTTATCTTCTTTCGAAATCCGGACGCATCGCCATTTATCTCCGATCCTTTTTCGGGTTTTGCTTGTGTTATCCATCTGGCTAATGTTGTTTGCGTTTGCGTGCACTTCAGATGGGTAACATCATAATCCGTGCGAATTGGGTGTGAAATTAGGATCTGGGAATCTGTGTATATTTGCAAGTCATAAAGCATCTGGGGTGTGGGGATATGCATTATGTTTAGACTGGCTGAATTGTGTGTCGGCGGAGAAAATAGACATGTTTTTGTTTAGAGACGAGTTCATTTTAGGTTTAGGATTCTAGGTTTTAAAAAGTGTTAATTGCACTATGCTTTTTGAATTTTATGGAATTGAATTCAATGTTCGAGAATTGAACGTTTGGTTCGATTGGCTTGATATTGAATTCAATGTTGGTTTGGGGATATAAATGGAATTTTTGGATGGGATTTTTGTAGGTGGGTAAATGTGTACGTGGGGGGATGGGGGCGAACATACAAGGCAAAGTTACTGATTGCTTTCAATCCGGCGAAGGCCAGGACGATCCTTGTCCCTGTTCAATCCAAGTTGACATGCAGTCTCCACGTGACACCCCTGGATAGCTACTTTGGCAACCGTCAACTAGTGAACCAATGCATGCAGCGACATCCTGAGAAAGGTTGGCGCAAGGCTACTAACCATGCCCGTAAAAATGAATTATTATGGCAAATTTAACAAGCCTCGGATAAGGACCGGATACACGACGACGACCACGCAAACGAAAATGCCTAAAGGATTTAAGAATTTTCTCATGGAACGTCCATTCACTATACAGAGCTCGAGCTGCACAGCAGATAGCCGATGCCCTGTCCGAATATAAGGCTGAGATAACAACATTACAAGAAATAAGATGGACAGGTAGTGATGTTATTCAGGAAATGAGTATGACATTTATTACAGCTGTCATGCAAAACACCATATGCTCGGGGTAGGCTTTCTAGTCAGCCAAAAACTGAAGCCTGCCATCATCGGCTTTAATGCAATAAACGAAAGGCTATGCACTCTTTGCGTGCGACCCAAGTTTAAGAACAAAAGCCTCATAAACGTTCACGCACCTACAGAGGAGTCCCCTGACGACGAAAAAGAAGAATACTACGGGATCGTCGAACGGGCCCTCAATGCCTGCCCAAGATACCATGTGAAAATCATTCTTGGTGATTTGAATGCCAAAATAGGTCGAGAGCCGGTTTTCAGGCACTACACAGGTTCCCATAATTTGCATGAGAACACTAATGACAATGGACTACGAGTCATCGAACTGGCAGCATCGAAAAACTTAGTTGTTGCAAGTACCAGGTTTCCGCGTAAAGATATCCACCAAACCACCTGGCTATCACCTGATGCAGCCACTCGCAACCAAATTGACCACGTGTTGATAGATCGCCGCCACTCCTCGAGCCTGATGACGGTATGAACGTACTGAGGTGCCAACGTCGACTCGGACCACTATCTTGTTGGTACAGTTTTCCGAGCGCGGATTTCCTTACGGAAACGTATTGCATCCGCGGATCAGGTTCGATTCAACACGACTGCCTCACACAATGAGAATACCAGTAACACCTTTGGTCATGCGTTAAGACTCGCCCTCGAAGAACTCGACGGAGGGAGAGTAAGTGTCCTGGGGCCAGAATGCCGGGCATAGAAGAGAAATGGACACGCTTTTAGAATACTGTTATTAGTACTGACAACTCCATCTTAGGCAGTAGTCGTAGAGATCGGAGCGACTGGTTTGATGATGAGTGCAAACTAGCGACTGAACGTAAGAGTGTTGCATACCGGGCAAGGCAGCAGTCTCATAGGACGCGGGTACGCGAGAAGAAATACAACGAGCTCAGAAGATCTGAAAAAAGGCTTCACAAACAAAAGAAAAGTACCAGTGAAAAAAACCTTGTCTGTGAAATAGAGAAAATTAGATAGCGAGGTCCGCACCAGGCGCGGAAGTTCTACCAAATAATCCGCAGTATAACGCGGTACACACCACGCTGCACTTACTGCAAGGATAAAGAGGGTAATCTGATCGGCGATCCTGAAGGCATTCTCGAGCGATGGGAAGTGCACTTCAATGAACTGCTAAATGGTCAGCTCACAGAAGAACTGGAGGCTCCACCAATGCAAGATCAAGACCAAATGCTGCCGCCACCAAGCATTGAGGAAACATTAAAAGCCATTAGACAGGTCAAATCAAATAAAGCCCCTGGAGCTGATGGCATACCAGCTGAGCTGATCAAACAAGGAGGGACAGCGTTACATCACGCAATTCATGAGATCGTGGTGCACGTATGGGAGCAAGAGGAGATGCCGGAAGATTGGCGTCGTGGAATAGTTTGCCCCATCCATAACAAGGGAGATATCACAGTGTGCAGCAACTATAGGGGTATAACATTGCTGAGTACCGCCTATAAGATACTCTCCACTATCCTACAAGATCGGGTATGTTACGTGCGGCTTCCACCGCCACCATCATTTATTTGTTTTAATATAATTTAATTTTAATATAGTGTGGTGGTAAGGTGGTGGAGTAAGTGCACGATCCACATGTAAGTGTGCGGACACACCCCAGTTCGAGTGTGGATCGTGTACAAGTTTCGAGTTCGATTTTCGGAGTGGACGTTGAGGGAGAGCGAGAGAGAGGGAACAGGTTAATGTTTTTTGAAAATACGGCTTTAGATTCCGTTTGTTTTTGATGGATGGATACTGTTTTCAAGAGAATACAGTTGGTAACTGAATGTTAATGTAGAGTTCATTGATGTTGGAAGTGATAAGAAAAAGGAGGAAGAGCAGACAGTTTTCTTTTTTTTGTAAAAGCAAAAAAGCAAAAAGTATACGTGAAACTAAGAATTGTGAAAGGGAAAACAAAGAATTCCAATAAAAGAAGAAAAAGCATCAACCACAAGTGTTTGATTTGGATCGGCCTAGCCCATCCATAACGCCAGTTTTCTAAACTATCAAGGAGATTCGTGACGAGGTAACCGGAGGTGGACATCTCGTCGTTCGTTGGGTTGGATTAGCAGAGGCACAGCGACTTCTCTCGGAGGACACCGTTTGGCGGCCATTATATCATATATTTAAAGACTTTAACACAGTATAGCCAGGGTAGAAGTATATAATGCCATGAAAGAGATCGGCATTCCAAATAAGTTGATATTTTGTAGGTTGACCATGACCAACGTAAATAGTCAAGTAAAAATAGGGGGATTGGTGTCCAAACCAATAAACATCTTTAATGGACTCCGACAAGGGGACAGCCTGGCCTGCCTCCTCTTCAACCTGGGGTTATTATTATTATTATTTATTGGCCTGTAGGAACCCGGAAGTTCATGACCTCACCGACTCGGCTTCGCCATCGTTCCCTGTCCTGGGCACTCTCCTTCCACGCTTGACCATTCGATCCGATCTCCTCAAGGTCAAACCTAACATTGTCCTCCCATCTCCGTCGCGGGCGTCCTACCGGTCTCTTTCCCGTTGGTCTACCGTCAAGAATTCTATGCACGGTCCTATCGTTGCCCATTCGCGCCACGTGTCCGGCCCATCTTAATCTTCGCGACTTGATTACTCTCACTATTGTAGGTTTGCGATATAGCTTTTCCAATTCGTGGTTATGGAGTCTCCTCCATTGTCCTGCCTCCTCGTCATATTTACCTCCAAAGATGCCTCTCAAAACTTTATTCTCGAATACACGGAATTTGTTTTCTTCCCGTTTTGTGAGAGTCCATGTTTCGCATCCATATAGAACAATCGGCATGATTATGGTTCTATAGACACGGAGCTTTATGTTGGGGTTGGAGAAAGCAATCCGTGACTCTGGCGTCACAACTTGAGGGACTGTTATCACCAGCTCCAGCCAGATACTTGCCTACGCAGGTGACATTGACATCATCGGTAGAACCGAATCAGCTGTACAGGCCTCCTCCACCCAGATCGAGCAGGCGGTACAAAAACTGGGACTGCACATTAATGAGGGGAACACTAAGTACATGGTGGCTCTTTGTTCCTCAGGCACTCCTCCAGGTCTTTCAGCCTCTGCGCATGCTCATTTGTTTGAACAGCTGCATGAGTGGTCTCTCTTCTTATCGTTTGTCCTCACTTCCAGTGTATGGACACCCAACCAGATCTGAACGATCACATTGGAAATCCTTCCAATTAAACCAAACTGATTTTTCATTGGTCGTCACCAGAAAGAAATATCTGATTCGCTTCTCACCACCGCGGTGAAAATCCACCCAAGTTGCGACTGGTGGTACGATTGACTCAACGTCTCGAGGAGTCAGATTTCATCCCCAATTGGGTCCACACGCGTTCGAGGAATTCAAGTTTTCATTAGACAGTGTCGCAGAGTGGTTGCGTTTTTATTCAAATTAATTCCGAGTTTTAATTAGACAGTATCGCAGAGCGGTTGTGTTTTGTTCCTTCTAAGTGGATGTCAGAGATACAGATTTGCACAAATCTCATTCAGTTTTAACATCAATTAATTACACGGTAGCATCCGCATCCGTACCATTTATTTGAGCTAAAAAGGTTTCGTACAAGTAATTCGAATTGTAATATAATGAAAATTAAAGAAAAGGTTTCCGTGTCAAAGGAATAAGCAACAATAGAAACAAGCCTAAATAATTTGTATTGTGAAAAATAAAGAGAACGTTCCAGTGACCAGAAGAACAAATAATCAAGCGAAGCTAACCCGTGTAATACAAACTATTGAATATTGAAAAATAAAAAGTAGCTTTTAACTGACAATTAAGCAGTGTGTTTTATTTGTGTGGTTTTCCTGTGTGAACAGTTTCAGCGTAATATCGGTGGTGTTTCTAGTGAATCAGCGTCCGTGTTGACCCACTAGCTGAAACCGCCACAGACCTGTCAATTGGCCGGTGTGTAAGTAACACCGCTGGACTATTTTCTTTGAGAATATCCGAGTTCACTTATCTACACTAATAAGCCATAGAATATTGAACATTTGGAAGTTAACATTCGACACGTTATTGCCGAAATACGACCAGAAATGTTCCAAGAGGTGAAAGTTGAACCTCCAGATTACGACACATTTAAATATTAATGGCAAACAATGATCATTCAAATAAAATCACGATTGTGGTCATTAACATTATTTTCCTGTGCTTTATATAAATTCAAAGTTCTATACCTCGAAATAAATACCCTATATCTGCAACATATGTGAGGTTGTGAAAAAGATGAAAATTTCTTAAATTTCGTTTGACTTTCCTTCCAGTTTGTCTGCAAGAAGACTCGGCGTTGTTATCTTCTTGTTTACACTGTTCAGGGCAAAGTATATTTACTTTCACATTTACACCATATGACAGTCCTGTTGCCTTCATGATAGCTGTACGTTTTACCTCGTCAAATTTCAACATATGTCTTCTTTGAAATCCGACTAGGACAGAACTTTGGTACTACTCGATAAAAGAAGGGTGGTAGATCGATTCTCTTCATAAAAAAAAATCGCTGGAAACGTGATATTAACATCAACAACAAAAGGAAAAATAGAAGAGAAAAAAAAACAAAAAATCATTTAATAAAGAAAGTAAGTTTCTGTAAGGAATTCCCGGTAAGTCAATAATAATTCGCTGTTAAATAAGTCGTATCGTGTTATTTCAAACTTTGTCTCAGATCGGATATCATCCCTTGCTTCAAGTTATTGTTTGATTTCTTTCAAATAACATAACAAAAAGTTTTCATTTACTTTGAAACTATTGTTTCCTTTAAGAGTATTCACTGACTTGTCTGCTCCACCTCTGTACTTAAATTATCTCACCTTTCTTCATGTTCGAAGAGTATTTTTCAAAACAAAAAAGGATGAACAAACTTTTCTCAAGGCCGAAACCCAAATTATGTCGGGAACAGCGATGACTACAACACACTAATGAACCGTGAAACAACAGCAGATGCGGATTTACCCAACGATTGTCTATGTCCTGGCGCGCACTTAACACTCTTCCTTGAGTACAAAAGAACAGGTGTGCTCGCAAACTGAAAACTTAAGTACCAACAAAAAATTTCCCAACTCGGCAAAATTCTTTTCCATCCACCAATATCAAGTGTATACTCCTTAGATACCGAAGGACATTGCCTAACCGCATTCGACTAGCAGCCAAACTTTAAGCAGGATTCATGGAACTGAAGTTTTCTCTGAGGCGGCTCGTTAAAACACACACAATCGAATTCTTCGTGTTATTATATGATATTTATTATATATTCGTTGGTTAAGAAACTTCGTTTTTGAGGCCTCTAATGACCTCGTTGATTTCCTGGTGGTTCATTCGTACGAAGAAATTGGCAAGCCATCCAAATTAGACGAGACGAAAACATTCATCTATCTATCGTAAGCTGTTTAATGTGTATTGTAACCCCACGTAGTTGTCCTGTGATACGATTCGTGCTCCCGATTTTAGGATTACTTTAAGACATTTTTTGTGTGTAGAAGAATTGTGAACATTAAATCGATGTCACGGTCGTTCTAAGGACCAAATAATTCGTCCTCTTTATACCGAGATTGGAATGACACATCGTTAAAATTATTTTTATGTAATAACTTGTATTTATTCCAACTGGAACATAAATAACATCCACGTGGAAACTCATCTAGCCTGGAGCCTGATAACCGGAAATTGTGGCAATGCCGTTTTAGATGAAACCATGGGAGCAAGTTCCGTTTGTATGATATAGACATTAAAAAATCAGTTCGGCACATTAGAAATGATATACACCAAAGACAAGACTGCGATAAGAGATATTTATTCTGAAAACATAATAAAAAATGCCTGTTTATGAGTTCCTACTGCCGCATAAGGTTATTGTTTTCCCCTGATCTCCGGCTGAATCCCCGCAATCAGCAATTATTAGGATCCAGATAAGTGATGTGCTATGTGGTGTAACAGTGTACAATTAATTCTTCAGTTGCGTGGAAAAATACGGCGCGCCGGAAGACATCTTAATATGTGCTATACTGCCAATTTACTGAGACCCATGGATGGTGCCCTTTTTTTAGGTAAATACACGAAATACAAAATAGAATACGTCGCCTCATATGAGATTCGTAAGGGAGTTTCCTCCACACCAAGCGCTCTTCTAAAATTTAACCATTCTGGATGTGGGCATATAAATATGTTTTTAATATACAAAAAAACAATCATAACATTTGCGTTGCTTTTATAAACGAAACAACTAACCCAAATAAATTCAAATCACGAGTTGGTTTTGTATAAAATAAAGTAAGCATAGTATAAATTATTCTTATCGAATGGTTCCTTATACCATTGTAATGAGATACGGATTTCAATTGCCCTAAAGCTTTGGGGTTAAACTGCTCTAGGGAATTTCTGTTGTAAAATTGCAACAAAGGGATATATAAACTTCTGAAGATCTACACTATTTTCATAAAAGAAAAAGGCAAAAGTTACTAGAACTAATTGAAAATTGGATTTCCTTTCATTTCATTTTTAAACATTTTTTTATTTTCTTTCTATATTCTTAGTTTCTTAATTAACGGCTAGACAAAAAATGCTTAAATTCTAGCTTAAATAGCTTATATAATACCTTACTGGTCCTTCGCAGACGCTCTAAGCTAAACATTACTTAATATTTGTATAATTTGCCTTTCGGCGACAGAACTTTGTGGCAATACTTATAATTATTTGAAAAACAAAGAAAAATTTGAAAAACTTTGTCAATTTTTTTGTTTTTTTTTTTTTCTTAAAATTTAACTTACTTACCTTACCTAAACTTATCCATTTTTTTTTTTTTTTTTACTTAAATCTTATACTACCCTAGTTCTAGAAAAGCTAAGTCTATGTAAGCTAGCTGATGATAGTGTGATTCTATACCGACTTTGGTCTTTATATGCCATTCAACCACCAGAACTGTTGACGCTGTCTAATACTATCGTCCCGGTCTCTGTGGGAGATAGCCCTACTGAAGCGCAGGAGCTCTTCTTCGGTGCGCGCTACTTCCCGGTCGTAGCACAATCGCCCGTCTACAGATGATCTACTTACATGATAGATCAGCGGAATTCCGGATCTATCCTGTATAAGCCCTTTCATATCCAAGTCAAGGAACGCCTCTGGTGGAACAAAACCGTTGCGACGCACGTTCTCATAGTACAGGGTATTTGGATAATAAGCCCCGAAAATTAGGTCATTCGAGGAGCATATTGCTCTCGCAATATGTCCTCTGATTAATTTAATCATAAAATTATCCACCCTATTTATGCAGGCTTCATTATATAAAGTCTCATTTGAGTAGTACTTTTTGTATTCCGATTCCGGTGTTCGATATAATCTGAGACAGGTTCTCAGACACTTCCTTTCGAACACCCGAATCTTCTCCATCAAATTTGGACCTATGTTAAACCATACTGGACAACCATATATGAGCATTGGCCTGATTAGCGTCATGTAGCATATGACTTTTACCCTGCTGTCAAGTTGGCTACTGTGAACCAAATTGGATTTCCTCTTATTCAACATAGTTAGCTTAATACGAGGGTTGCCTTTTATATTTCGGGATTAGAGAACAAAAACAAATATTGATCATCGAAAATCACTTTATTGTTTTTCAAAATATTCCCCATGAAGATCTATACACGTTTGCATGCGTTTGAACCAATTGTCGAAGCACTTTTGCCACTCTGATTGAGGTATCTCCAACACATGCATTCTGAATGCAGCAACCGCTTCTTCAGGTGTCGAAAAACGTTGACCTCTCAGTTTGTTTTTTACGTACGGGAATAAAAAGAAGTCATTCGGTGCCAAGTCAGGACTAAACGGCGGATGACCCATCAAATCGATGTTTTGGGTGCTCAAAAATGCAGTTGTCGCAGCTGATGTGTGAGAGCTCGCATTGTCGTGGTGAAGAGTGGCGGTTGGTTTTCCTGATTTCTTGGAAGACAACTGGCAAACAAATGGTTGTGTACCACTCAGAATTGACTGTTCTGCGTTGTTCTAGTGGTACGGTTGCGACATGTCCAGTTTTTCCGAAAAAACAGGCGACCATTTGCTTGGAAGTGCTTCGTGCGCGAACAACTTTTGTTGGATTTGGCTCATCTTGAAACACCCAGACAGTCGACTGCTGTTTACTTTCGGGCTCATACGCGTAAATCCACGATTCATCACCTGTCACGATGTCATAGACGTGTTTCGAAGCACCGCGATCGTATTTTTTGAGCATTTCTTTCGACCAATTGACACGAGCCTTTTTTTGGGCGATTGACAAATTGTGTGGGGTCCTACGCGAACAAATTTTTTTGACAGTCAAATGTTTATGCAATATTGAATGTATGCTGGTCCCACTAACGCCTAAGGTTGTCTCAATCTTACGATAGGTCACATGACGATCTTCCAATATCAGTTCGCGCACAGCATCAATGGTTTTCGGAACAACAACTTATTTTGGACGACCTTCACGAAATTCATCTTGGAGTGAACTACGACCACGATTGAATTCACCATACCATCGATAAACACTGGTCCTTGATGGAGCTTCATCGCCAAAAATTGAATTAAGTTCATCCATGCACTGTTGCTGAGTTAATCCACGCCGAAAGTTGTAAAAAATAATCGTACGAAAATGTTGACGATTTAATTCCATTTTTGGGCCGAGATGAATCTTTTAAGTTACTGTAAACAACACAAATAGCGCTCGTATGTCAAAACGTTCTGAGTGCGTATAACCTCAAAAATGTCCAACTTTACGACAGACCTGTCAATTGCCGGATTGCAACACTAGAGTTGCCAAATCCCGAAACATAAGAGGCAACCCTCGTATTGGCACTCAAAAACGTGCATGGCCTTCAGTGGTGGAAAAAATAATAGAAACAAGCTTGTTCTTCGACATTAATCGTTAAGAAAAAATGTATTTGGGGAAAAATAAGAATTAAAAATATACTAATCGATTAGGTGCACTGTAATACCTAAAAGAAATTCTGAATTTTTAATTAAAAAAAAAGCGAGAAATAGTGAAAAAAAAATATTGATGCCGGTTTTCCTTGGATTTGCCTGGAGAAAATAATAGAAACAAATTCGTTTTTTGTTTGTGTTTTGTGAAGAATTAATTTAAAGTTGTGGCGGTTCTTTAAAGCTTTCGCAAAGAACCAGCCATTTCTTTAAATCTACCTGTTTTGCCCTCACTCCACAAGACACCGTGCCTACCTGCAATTTTGGGCAGCGTAAGCTCTCAGCAGCATTTTTCATACGTGAAAGTAAAACCCCAGCAAGCATGCACATCAAACAAATTATTTCATTCATATTACATAAACCGTGCCAGACCAATCGGATCGGCTTGTCAGCAATTATAAAAGATAAACACTCGCTGGCCAGCGTATTTGTTGACATAGCTGTAGCCGATGTTCTTGCTACGGTTCATGAGTGAATCTTGCTCCAATCCCAAGGTTCGCTACAATTGCGACCAATTTCCTTTATCGTTTATCTACCGATCATGGGATTTGGGCGCGAATATGATTGACGTTAGACAGTCATACCCATGATCATGTCTAATGATTCGTTGTCTAAACAACGACCAGTCGCTATTCTCTCGCTGGCTATTCTAAACGAAATGCTTTTGTGTACTCTACGTAAACAGAAGAAATTATTTTTGCCTGCATGCCAGTAATTCCTGTGCATTATCCAATGCCTAAAATAAACATCCACCCAAATCTAGTAGCCTTTGCCGGCGCAGCAAAGTTCTGTTGATTTATCGCCAACCCAAATCGATCCCCTATCGTACGATGGGAATACACCCAGCCGTACACCGATCATTATATTTGACCAGCTGCATGTTTGTTTTTCCTTTCCTGCGCCCAGCGCGTGTTTGGATGTCTTTCTTGAAAAGGAAAGATTGTTTTCCCCTGCGATGACATGCGTGGAAACTCATCGCAATCACCAGAGGCTGGGTCAACGTCGCCCAGCTCATGGAGTCAGATTTTATCACGCAAAGTGTGCACACGCACCGACCCGCGAGTCAAACTTAACAATATCAAAGAGGTCGTGTGCGAGTCAAATTTAATATCTTATAGCAATAAATTCACTTAAATAATGATTGCCTAATAAGCATGTGACGTTGTTTTATAAAGTCGTGTACCATACCGTATATAACAAGTGCACCGTGTAAATTAAAATTAAGTCAATAGAACGAATAAAGGCACAATATTGTTTTAATCGTAAGGATTTTCGTCGAAATAAAAAAAAAACATTTAAGTGACCATCTAAACCGGTGCGTTTTATTCGTTTGGTTTTTCTTGTGGGACAATTTTGGCAGCAGACAGCGGTGGTGTTTTTATGGAACCCGCATCCTTGCTGATGCCATCGTAAAAACCACCCACACAGTAAAAGTGTTTCATATCCTTTTAATACTTAGTTGTTGCACCTTTGTTTTAATGACTGCTTCGCATCTTCGTCCCATGGAATTGACTAATTTGGTACAAGTCGCGGCTGGTATAGAGTACCATTCATCTTTTATTTTGGACCAAAGTTCTTCTTTATTTTTGGCGTTGCAGTTTCCGATCTTGCGCTTAAGAATGCCCCATAGGTGTTCTATTGGGTCAAGATCAGGGGACTGCGATGGCCACTCCATAACATTGACTATGTTTTGAAGAAACCATTCTTTAGCCAATTTTGAGGCGTGCTTGGGGTCATTATCCTGCATAAACTCCCATTTAATAGGCATGTCCTCTTCAGAATATGATAGTGTGCGGGTACGTAGTCCGTGCGCCTGCATGGACGCTAGGTTCTACCCCGTCCCCACAAATTGTTCACTAGATGCACCACAGAGAAGACGGTATGGCGGATGATCAACAAGCGGAGCGGACACAGTACAAGAATAAAATACACTGATATTGTTATTTGTTACTGACTTTATTGTTTGTGAATTTAGTTTAAACGACGTTATTTATTTTATCTTTGATTAGATACAATTGACGATAAACTACACTGTTGAATTTGTTGTAATGAATTTTCTATAATTTCATGTGTTCAATTTTAAGTAAAATTGTTTTTAAGTACTTTAAAACTCTCCACTAACTTACACTTTGACTATTATTCGCGACCTTTCTCGACACGACTTCGTGGTGTCTAGTGCTTCTCCGCCGCGCGACGGAGAGCGGGAGTGGCAACGACCTACTCGGTCGGTGGATGGTAAAAGACACAACGAGATTCATTCGTTGTCCAAGGGAAATTTGGGTGCATTCGATTTTACGGTGGTGATCATAGAAGAGATCGTCATGGTACACATGTATATGTGTACGTCGGTTCTTTTCATGGGTCGAACCCATGATAACGAATCTGAAACACCAAGAAGGGGCATAATGTGCATCCAGGAGATGTGTGTTCGTTGAAACAAACAAATCGAATCTAGTGGGATGCTAATGGGTTTGTGTTTGATTATGCATCGAGGTCATGAGGAATTGATTCAGGGCAATTACAAGACAAAGGGAAAAGCGACCTATGCATCGTTCAGTAATGAGGGTCAGCTGGATAAATAGCAGCCACTCATTAAATGAAAAATGCGTTTAGTATACCACAAACGATATGGATTGTGTATGGTATCGCCAGGAAGCCTATGGAGGAACAGCGTTCTTTGTTTGCACTTGGTGCGAGTTAGGGAAATGGGCTTCAGCGTCGATTGCGCTAATTGAATGCAGGTGCTTGGGTATTTTATTGCTGGGAGGAAAAGGTCGCCAGCCAATGTGTATTTTAAGAGATTTATCATACACATGGCGAAGCTGAAAAATTGGCAGCACAATATTTATGGTCCCTGGTGAAGGTTACATAATGTTTTTTTATTTTTTTATTTTTATTAGACTTCTCTCGGGAGAGGCGAACCTATAGCGCCGAGTGGGCGCCCCGAAATGACATCAAATAACTGTTGCAGTTCTTTTTGAACACTTGCAAGTTGTAACGGTTCGGTAGCACTCGCGTGGGAAGGGAGTTCCACAGCTTTTCCGCTCTGTAACAGAACGAGTTCTGATCCAGGGATGTTCACCACAAACGGGTGCGATCCGTCGGATTGTCTAGTGGAGCGCATATAAACCGAATTGTGTGGAACAATGCCAAGAATTTCCGAAGAACAGCACCCGTGATAATATCTGTAAAACAGACAGAGGTCGGCTACGCGCCTTCGATGTGATAGCGACTGTAGTCCCGACGTCAGCGCCGAGTCCCCGATCAGGCGGATCGCTCGTCTCTGTACGCTCTCAAGTAGGTCGAGGGTGTGTTTAGGAGCCGAGCTCCAAACATAAGAGCAAAATTCGAGCGCGGGTCTAATTTGGGATTTATATAGGAAAAAGTTGGGCCGGGGTAAAATATTTCTTGGCTCTAAAAAGATAACTCAGTTTTCCTGAGGCTGACATGGCGATGCTCGACAGGTGTTTATGCCATGATACATTCCCACAGACCGTGATGCCGAGCAATTTCAAACTTTCCCCAGCCTCGAGGGCCCGGCCATTCATCATCAGCTGTGGAACCGATGATCCACTTTTCTTTGTGAATGTTGTATATTGTGTCTTCGCTGCATTGAAGTCGACGAGATTGGCCCTTCCCCATTGCAGGACCCTATCTAGATCCTGATTCAGGGAGCCAATCTGTCTGCATCTCAGCTGATGCGACGCAGATGCACCAATCGATCGAACACTCGAAAAGGAGGAAACAAGCGTACTATCATCCGCAAAACTGAACACTTTGTTATCCGTTGTCTCCAACAAATCATTTATGTGAAGCAAGAACAAGGTTGGAGCCAAAATGGAACCTTGGGGCACCCCCGAATTAACAGGATACAGATCCGAACACTTGCCATCCACAACAACGCGAATCGATCGATTGTCGAGGAAGCTCTTCGTCCAGTCGCAGAGCTGTTGAGAAAGTCCATATGAACGAAGTTTGCTCAGCAATGCCCCGTGCCAGACGCGGTCAAAAGTCTTGGCGATATTCAATTCGAGCGCCCTTGACTCACCATGCCGTTCAATCGCAGATGTCCATATATCGGTTATAAGTGTCAAAAGGTCTCCCGTGGACCGCCTGCCACGGAATACGTATTGACGATCATTGAGAACTCCGTTGCACTCCAAATACTTAACTAACTCTGTATTGATGACTTTTTCCATTACCTTAGATAAAATAGACAGTAATGCTATCGGACGGTAATTTTGTGGGAGACACTTTCTTTCCGTCTTTGGGATTGGCTGAACTCGAGCGATTTTTCAACAGGCAGGAAAGGTCCTCCGTGCATAAGATAAGCGGAAGAGTCTGCCAAGAACCGGCGAAAGTTCCGGAGCACAGTTCTTAAGGACTATTGCTAGTATTCCGTCCGGGCCGGTTGCCTTCCTACAATCCAGTTTACGTAGAATGCGTTGAATAGTACGCGGACGAAATCTCACATCCCGCATCGAAGACCGTACCGGCGAGATCACAGGTGGCTCCAAAAGGCTGGGATCGAGGTTTGAATTCGTGGAAAATAAATTCGCGAACACATTAGGTTTATCCTATGAATTCGTGACTAACGTCCCGCTGTCTGTCACCAACGGAGGGAAAGAGGAGGGTGCGAAGTTACTGCTGACAGCTTTTCCCATTGACCAGAAGGAGCGCGAACCAGTTGGGCACCGAAGGAGCTTATTGATCACCCTGTTGTTGTGAGCCTTCTTCGCGGTATCAATAGTCTGGTTGCACGCGTTTCTGATTCTAACAGAATTCGTTCTGTTAACATGTGTGGGATTGGAGCGCCATTGCTAAAAGCTCTATTTTTTGCCGCTGTAATCTGCTCGCATTTTTTATCAAATCACGGTTTATCAAATGAACTTCGTTTGATGGAATGCGGAATTTATATCTCCATCCCGATAAGAATAATCTCTGTGACCGATTCCGCGCAAGCGTTAATATCCGAGTCTCTGAAGCACACCGCCCATCATGAAAAGGTTGCGAAGAAATCTCGCAAATCGTCCCAGTTACCAGCCCCATACTTCCATACATGGCGAAGCTGCCTAGGCCGGTTATTCGCTTGATATGCAAGTGCTTGCGCGACAGATACCAAGCAGTGATCTGAGTTTCCCAGTGGCGCAGAAACCTCTACGGTATAAATACTCGGTTCGGATGTCAAAAACAGATCCAGGGTGTTCGCATAATCGCCTCCGGCATCCGGCACTCGCGTTGGTTCCTCCACGAGTTGAGTCAAGTTGTGGCTTACGGCAAACATCTCCGCCAGCCCCCCAGCCTCGTCGGTTCTGTTAGAATGTAACAACCAGCCGGAATTGTGCACATTAAAATCGCCAAGGACAACAATTTCAGAAACTGGGTGGTTGATCTGTACCCAGTCGACGGTATCTGAAAGATGCTCGAAAAATGTCGCCGGTCAGTAGTAGGGTTATAGCGGTTCTGGGACAGTGATTTGTATGGAAAACCCCGGTTCTGGCACAGTTTTCTATTTATAGACACGATGACTCATCACAACCGAAAGCTGTATGTCAAGGTTGAGATATGTTTGGTGGGTGGCGAAGGCAGTTTGTGGGAGTGATTCATGGTTGGCGGGGTGTTATGGGTTCTTATCAAGGTGTAGTAATTGCTGTTGTATGTAGTACGTTTCTTATCAGGGGTAGTAATTGCTGTTCTTATCAGGGTGTAGTAATTGCTGTTGTGTGTAGTACGTTTCTTATCAGGGGTAGTAATTGCTGTTCTTATCAAGGTGTAGTAATTGCTGTTGTGTGTAGTACGTTTTCTTATCAGGGGTAGTAATTGCTGTTCTTATCAAGGTGTAGTAATTGCTGTTGTGTGTGTAGTACGTTTCTTATCAGGGGTAGTAATTGCTGTTCTTATCAAGGTGTAGTAATTGCTGTTCTTATCAGGGGTAGTAATTGCTGTTGTTTGTAGTATGTTTCTTATCGGAAGTAGTAATTGTAGTATTTTGTAGTGTTCTTATCAGGGGTAGTAATTGCTGTTGTGTGTAGTATGTTTCTTATCAGGTGTAGTAATTGTTGTTCTTATCAGGGGTAGTAATTGATGCTCTTATCAGGGGTAGTAATTGATGCTCTTATCAGGTGTAGTAATTGTTGTTCTTATCAGGGGTAGTAATTGATGCTCTTATCAGGTGTAGTAATTGTTGTTCTTATCAGGGGTAGTAATTGATGCTCTTATCAGGTGTAGTAATTGTTGTAGTTTGTAGTATTCTTATCGGGTGTAGTAATTGCTGTTCTTATCAGATGTAGTAATTTGAGTATCGGGGATTTTTGTTAATGGATTGTCGGGCTTTTTGCTAATGGTTTGTGCTTTTTTTTGTTGAGTCATTGGATAGAGTAATGTATATGGGAATTTTGTGTCCGTGGATTTTGTATGGAAATGGTTCATCATCGTCATGGGAATTTTTGGTGATTCTTTATAGCGATTCTGAGACACTTTTTGTATAGGAAAAAAGCCATGTCCATATATGGTAATTCCAGAAGTGCTCCCCTAGGAAATGAGGTAATCGGAGGGAGGCGGATGATTCATGATCGTTGTCTTTGGGTGATCGATATTTTTTTAATTTTGGGTTGTGATTAATGGTTGTTATCAGTAGTTGGCGATCGATATTTTTTCAATTTGAGGTGTGTGATTCATGGTTGTTTGGCTTGTTGGGTATTTGTTATCGTTTCCGTACATCTTCAGTGGGTTGTGGATTTGTACTTATTATCAGTATTTTTTTCAATTTGGTGTGTGTGATGCATAGTTGTTTTGGCTTGTTGGGTATTTGTTATCAGGTGTATACATCTTCAGTGGGTTGTGCGATTAGCGTTCAAGGTTAATTGTGTGACATGAGCAGATGGTATTTTTGAATTGGGTGTGTGAATAGGTGATAGGTGATTCATGATTGTTTGGCAGTGAATATATTAGTAGTAGGGTTATAGCGGTTCTGGGACAGTGATTTGTATGGAAAACCCCGGTTCTGGCACAGTTTTCTATTTATAGACACGATGACTCATCACAACCGAAAGCTGTATGTCAAGGTTGAGATATGTTTGGTGGGTGGCGAAGGCAGTTTGTGGGAGTGATTCATGGTTGGCGGGGTGTTATGGGTTCTTATCAAGGTGTAGTAATTGCTGTTGTATGTAGTACGTTTCTTATCAGGGGTAGTAATTGCTGTTCTTATCAGGGTGTAGTAATTGCTGTTGTGTGTAGTACGTTTCTTATCAGGGGTAGTAATTGCTGTTCTTATCAAGGTGTAGTAATTGCTGTTGTGTGTAGTACGTTTTCTTATCAGGGGTAGTAATTGCTGTTCTTATCAAGGTGTAGTAATTGCTGTTGTGTGTGTAGTACGTTTCTTATCAGGGGTAGTAATTGCTGTTCTTATCAAGGTGTAGTAATTGCTGTTCTTATCAGGGGTAGTAATTGCTGTTGTTTGTAGTATGTTTCTTATCGGAAGTAGTAATTGTAGTATTTTGTAGTGTTCTTATCAGGGGTAGTAATTGCTGTTGTGTGTAGTATGTTTCTTATCAGGTGTAGTAATTGTTGTTCTTATCAGGGGTAGTAATTGATGCTCTTATCAGGGGTAGTAATTGATGCTCTTATCAGGTGTAGTAATTGTTGTTCTTATCAGGGGTAGTAATTGATGCTCTTATCAGGTGTAGTAATTGTTGTTCTTATCAGGGGTAGTAATTGATGCTCTTATCAGGTGTAGTAATTGTTGTAGTTTGTAGTATTCTTATCGGGTGTAGTAATTGCTGTTCTTATCAGATGTAGTAATTTGAGTATCGGGGATTTTTGTTAATGGATTGTCGGGCTTTTTGCTAATGGTTTGTGCTTTTTTTTGTTGAGTCATTGGATAGAGTAATATATATGGGAATTTTGTGTCCGTGGATTTTGTATGGAAATGGTTCATCATCGTCATGGGAATTTTTGGTGATTCTTTATAGCGATTCTGAGACACTTTTTGTATAGGAAAAAAGCCATGTCCATATATGGTAATTCCAGAAGTGCTCCCCTAGGAAATGAGGTAATCGGAGGGAGGCGGATGATTCATGATCGTTGTCTTTGGGTGATCGATATTTTTTTAATTTTGGGTTGTGATTAATGGTTGTTATCAGTAGTTGGCGATCGATATTTTTTCAATTTGAGGTGTGTGATTCATGGTTGTTTGGCTTGTTGGGTATTTGTTATCGTTTCCGTACATCTTCAGTGGGTTGTGGATTTGTACTTATTATCAGTATTTTTTTCAATTTGGTGTGTGTGATGCATAGTTGTTTTGGCTTGTTGGGTATTTGTTATCAGGTGTATACATCTTCAGTGGGTTGTGCGATTAGCGTTCAAGGTTAATTGTGTGACATGAGCAGATGGTATTTTTGAATTGGGTGTGTGAATAGGTGATAGGTGATTCATGATTGTTTGGCAGTGAATATATTAGTAGTAGGGTTATAGCGGTTCTGGGACAGTGATTTGTATGGAAAACCCCGGTTCTGGCACAGTTTTCTATTTATAGACACGATGACTCATCACAACCGAAAGCTGTATGTCAAGGTTGAGATATGTTTGGTGGGTGGCGAAGGCAGTTTGTGGGAGTGATTCATGGTTGGCGGGGTGTTATGGGTTCTTATCAAGGTGTAGTAATTGCTGTTGTATGTAGTACGTTTCTTATCAGGGGTAGTAATTGCTGTTCTTATCAGGGTGTAGTAATTGCTGTTGTGTGTAGTACGTTTCTTATCAGGGGTAGTAATTGCTGTTCTTATCAAGGTGTAGTAATTGCTGTTGTGTGTAGTACGTTTTCTTATCAGGGGTAGTAATTGCTGTTCTTATCAAGGTGTAGTAATTGCTGTTGTGTGTGTAGTACGTTTCTTATCAGGGGTAGTAATTGCTGTTCTTATCAAGGTGTAGTAATTGCTGTTCTTATCAGGGGTAGTAATTGCTGTTGTTTGTAGTATGTTTCTTATCGGAAGTAGTAATTGTAGTATTTTGTAGTGTTCTTATCAGGGGTAGTAATTGCTGTTGTGTGTAGTATGTTTCTTATCAGGTGTAGTAATTGTTGTTCTTATCAGGGGTAGTAATTGATGCTCTTATCAGGGGTAGTAATTGATGCTCTTATCAGGTGTAGTAATTGTTGTTCTTATCAGGGGTAGTAATTGATGCTCTTATCAGGTGTAGTAATTGTTGTTCTTATCAGGGGTAGTAATTGATGCTCTTATCAGGTGTAGTAATTGTTGTAGTTTGTAGTATTCTTATCGGGTGTAGTAATTGCTGTTCTTATCAGATGTAGTAATTTGAGTATCGGGGATTTTTGTTAATGGATTGTCGGGCTTTTTGCTAATGGTTTGTGCTTTTTTTTGTTGAGTCATTGGATAGAGTAATATATATGGGAATTTTGTGTCCGTGGATTTTGTATGGAAATGGTTCATCATCGTCATGGGAATTTTTGGTGATTCTTTATAGCGATTCTGAGACACTTTTTGTATAGGAAAAAAGCCATGTCCATATATGGTAATTCCAGAAGTGCTCCCCTAGGAAATGAGGTAATCGGAGGGAGGCGGATGATTCATGATCGTTGTCTTTGGGTGATCGATATTTTTTTAATTTTGGGTTGTGATTAATGGTTGTTATCAGTAGTTGGCGATCGATATTTTTTCAATTTGAGGTGTGTGATTCATGGTTGTTTGGCTTGTTGGGTATTTGTTATCGTTTCCGTACATCTTCAGTGGGTTGTGGATTTGTACTTATTATCAGTATTTTTTTCAATTTGGTGTGTGTGATGCATAGTTGTTTTGGCTTGTTGGGTATTTGTTATCAGGTGTATACATCTTCAGTGGGTTGTGCGATTAGCGTTCAAGGTTAATTGTGTGACATGAGCAGATGGTATTTTTGAATTGGGTGTGTGAATAGGTGATAGGTGATTCATGATTGTTTGGCAGTGAATATATTATTATTTAGTCATTGGGTTTGAGTAATATATATGGGAATTTTTTTAGGATGATTCTATTGTGAAATGGGTGTATGTTTTAGCTGTTTCTTAATATATGGAAATTTTTTGTGATTCTATCTGCTTTTTGGCTTTTGTTTCGGTTGTCGAGAGCTTTTTCAGTAACTCTAAGCTGTTTCTTAATATATGAGAATTTTTTGGTGATTATAACTGCTTTTGGCTTTTGTCTCAGTTGTTGGGGCTGTTTTCCTTTTTATGACTATACCACTTGATAGTAAATCTAATTTTATGAATATATACATTGACATTAAATCTGGTTTGAAGTGGTTTGTGCTTTTGCTAATGGTTTCTGTCCTTGGTCGCTAGACTTTCGGATGGGTTGTCTCAGTTGTTGGGGGCTGTTTTCCTTTTTTATGAATATACCACTTGGCAGTAAATCTAATTTTATGAATATATATAATATATATATACCACTTGGCAGTAACTCTATGCTGAAATGGTTTAATGCTGTTGATCTCTAGACTAGCAAGCCTTTTGCTATATATATATATATATATATATATATATATATTGAATATAGCCTATTTTTAAAGCCACAATTTTGAGTTTTTATATGGATATATTGTTAATTGCATACTTTAGGGCTACGCATTATCCATATAATATATTAAATTATTTGTGCTTTTGGTTTTTTATGAATATACCACGAGTCAACGAATGATTATTCAAGTCCATATTGGTCAAAAAAAAGTGTTGATATAAAAAAAGGGTGTTGTTGTCCAATCCCTTGACCTTGGAATCTATATTAAATTCTTGATTTCTAAGTGTTTTTTAGTGAGTCGCCATTACTCTTATCTTATTTTGCATCCAGTATCACGACCAAATACTGATTTCTATATAGTAAGTTGTTGGTCATTATTCTGATCCCTTGACCTTGGGTGCTATATTAAATTCTCGATTTCTAATTCTTATTTTTCCATAGAACAATTTTTTCTAAGTACAAATGATTATTCAAGTCCATAAAATGTGCTGTTATCAAAAAACATGTGGCTGCTTGTCCAATCCCATGACCTCAGATGCTATATCAAAAAGTAGTAGGGTTATAGCGGTTCTGGGACAGTGATTTGTATGGAAAACCCCGGTTCTGGCACAGTTTTCTATTTATAGACACGATGACTCATCACAACCGAAAGCTGTATGTCAAGGTTGAGATATGTTTGGTGGGTGGCGAAGGCAGTTTGTGGGAGTGATTCATGGTTGGCGGGGTGTTATGGGTTCTTATCAAGGTGTAGTAATTGCTGTTGTATGTAGTACGTTTCTTATCAGGGGTAGTAATTTCTGTTCTTATCAGGGTGTAGTAATTGCTGTTGTGTGTAGTACGTTTCTTATCAGGGGTAGTAATTGCTGTTCTTATCAAGGTGTAGTAATTGCTGTTGTGTGTAGTACGTTTTCTTATCAGGGGTAGTAATTGCTGTTCTTATCAAGGTGTAGTAATTGCTGTTGTGTGTGTAGTACGTTTCTTATCAGGGGTAGTAATTGCTGTTCTTATCAAGGTGTAGTAATTGCTGTTCTTATCAGGGGTAGTAATTGCTGTTGTTTGTAGTATGTTTCTTATCGGAAGTAGTAATTGTAGTATTTTGTAGTGTTCTTATCAGGGGTAGTAATTGCTGTTGTGTGTAGTATGTTTCTTATCAGGTGTAGTAATTGTTGTTCTTATCAGGGGTAGTAATTGATGCTCTTATCAGGGGTAGTAATTGATGCTCTTATCAGGTGTAGTAATTGTTGTTCTTATCAGGGGTAGTAATTGATGCTCTTATCAGGTGTAGTAATTGTTGTTCTTATCAGGGGTAGTAATTGATGCTCTTATCAGGTGTAGTAATTGTTGTAGTTTGTAGTATTCTTATCGGGTGTAGTAATTGCTGTTCTTATCAGATGTAGTAATTTGAGTATCGGGGATTTTTGTTAATGGATTGTCGGGCTTTTTGCTAATGGTTTGTGCTTTTTTTTGTTGAGTCATTGGATAGAGTAATATATATGGGAATTTTGTGTCCGTGGATTTTGTATGGAAATGGTTCATCATCGTCATGGGAATTTTTGGTGATTCTTTATAGCGATTCTGAGACACTTTTTGTATAGGAAAAAAGCCATGTCCATATATGGTAATTCCAGAAGTGCTCCCCTAGGAAATGAGGTAATCGGAGGGAGGCGGATGATTCATGATCGTTGTCTTTGGGTGATCGATATTTTTTTAATTTTGGGTTGTGATTAATGGTTGTTATCAGTAGTTGGCGATCGATATTTTTTCAATTTGAGGTGTGTGATTCATGGTTGTTTGGCTTGTTGGGTATTTGTTATCGTTTCCGTACATCTTCAGTGGGTTGTGGATTTGTACTTATTATCAGTATTTTTTTCAATTTGGTGTGTGTGATGCATAGTTGTTTTGGCTTGTTGGGTATTTGTTATCAGGTGTATACATCTTCAGTGGGTTGTGCGATTAGCGTTCAAGGTTAATTGTGTGACATGAGCAGATGGTATTTTTGAATTGGGTGTGTGAATAGGTGATAGGTGATTCATGATTGTTTGGCAGTGAATATATTATTATTTAGTCATTGGGTTTGAGTAATATATATGGGAATTTTTTTAGGATGATTCTATCGTGAAATGGGTGTATGTTTTAGCTGTTTCTTAATATATGGAAATTTTTTGTGATTCTATCTGCTTTTTGGCTTTTGTTTCGGTTGTCGAGAGCTTTTTCAGTAACTCTAAGCTGTTTCTTAATATATGAGAATTTTTTGGTGATTATAACTGCTTTTGGCTTTTGTCTCAGTTGTTGGGGCTGTTTTCCTTTTTATGACTATACCACTTGATAGTAAATCTAATTTTATGAATATATACATTGACATTAAATCTGGTTTGAAGTGGTTTGTGCTTTTGCTAATGGTTTCTGTCCTTGGTCGCTAGACTTTCGGATGGGTTGTCTCAGTTGTTGGGGGCTGTTTTCCTTTTTTATGAATATACCACTTGGCAGTAAATCTAATTTTATGAATATATATATACCACTTGGCAGTAACTCTATGCTGAAATGGTTTAATGCTGTTGATCTCTAGACTAGCAAGCCTTTTGCTATATATATATATATATATATATTGAATATAGCCTATTTTTAAAGCCACAATTTTGAGTTTTTATATGGATATATTGTTAATTGCATACTTTAGGGCTACGCATTATCCATATAATATATTAAATTCTTTGTGCTTTTGGTTTTTTATGAATATACCACGAGTCAACGAATGATTATTCAAGTCCATATTGGTCAAAAAAAAGTGTTGATATAAAAAAAGGGTGTTGTTGTCCAATCCCTTGACCTTGGAATCTATATTAAATTCTTGATTTCTAAGTGTTTTTTAGTGAGTCGCCATTACTCTTATCTTATTTTGCATCCAGTATCACGACCAAATACTGATTTCTATATAGTAAGTTGTTGGTCATTATTCTGATCCCTTGACCTTGGGTGCTATATTAAATTCTCGATTTCTAATTCTTATTTTTCCATAGAACAATTTTTTCTAAGTACAAATGATTATTCAAGTCCATAAAATGTGCTGTTATCAAAAAACATGTGGCTGCTTGTCCAATCCCATGACCTCAGATGCTATATCAAAAAAGTAGTAGGGTTATAGCGGTTCTGGGACAGTGATTTGTATGGAAAACCCCGGTTCTGGCACAGTTTTCTATTTATAGACACGATGACTCATCACAACCGAAAGCTGTATGTCAAGGTTGAGATATGTTTGGTGGGTGGCGAAGGCAGTTTGTGGGAGTGATTCATGGTTGGCGGGGTGTTATGGGTTCTTATCAAGGTGTAGTAATTGCTGTTGTATGTAGTACGTTTCTTATCAGGGGTAGTAATTGCTGTTCTTATCAGGGTGTAGTAATTGCTGTTGTGTGTAGTACGTTTCTTATCAGGGGTAGTAATTGCTGTTCTTATCAAGGTGTAGTAATTGCTGTTCTTATCAAGGTGTAGTAATTGCTGTTGTGTGTAGTACGTTTTCTTATCAGGGGTAGTAATTGCTGTTCTTATCAAGGTGTAGTAATTGCTGTTGTGTGTGTAGTACGTTTCTTATCAGGGGTAGTAATTGCTGTTCTTATCAAGGTGTAGTAATTGCTGTTCTTATCAGGGGTAGTAATTGCTGTTGTTTGTAGTATGTTTCTTATCGGAAGTAGTAATTGTAGTATTTTGTAGTGTTCTTATCAGGGGTAGTAATTGCTGTTGTGTGTAGTATGTTTCTTATCAGGTGTAGTAATTGTTGTTCTTATCAGGGGTAGTAATTGATGCTCTTATCAGGGGTAGTAATTGATGCTCTTATCAGGTGTAGTAATTGTTGTTCTTATCAGGGGTAGTAATTGATGCTCTTATCAGGTGTAGTAATTGTTGTAGTTTGTAGTATTCTTATCGGGTGTAGTAATTGCTGTTCTTATCAGATGTAGTAATTTGAGTATCGGGGATTTTTGTTAATGGATTGTCGGGCTTTTTGCTAATGGTTTGTGCTTTTTTTTGTTGAGTCATTGGATAGAGTAATATATATGGGAATTTTGTGTCCGTGGATTTTGTATGGAAATGGTTCATCATCGTCATGGGAATTTTTGGTGATTCTTTATAGCGATTCTGAGACACTTTTTGTATAGGAAAAAAGCCATGTCCATATATGGTAATTCCAGAAGTGCTCCCCTAGGAAATGAGGTAATCGGAGGGAGGCGGATGATTCATGATCGTTGTCTTTGGGTGATCGATATTTTTTTAATTTTGGGTTGTGATTAATGGTTGTTATCAGTAGTTGTAGGGTTATAGCGGTTCTGGGACAGTGATTTGTATGGAAAACCCCGGTTCTGGCACAGTTTTCTATTTATAGACACGATGACTCATCACAACCGAAAGCTGTATGTCAAGGTTGAGATATGTTTGGTGGGTGGCGAAGGCAGTTTGTGGGAGTGATTCATGGTTGGCGGGGTGTTATGGGTTCTTATCAAGGTGTAGTAATTGCTGTTGTATGTAGTACGTTTCTTATCAGGGGTAGTAATTGCTGTTCTTATCAGGGTGTAGTAATTGCTGTTGTGTGTAGTACGTTTCTTATCAGGGGTAGTAATTGCTGTTCTTATCAAGGTGTAGTAATTGCTGTTGTGTGTAGTACGTTTTCTTATCAGGGGTAGTAATTGCTGTTCTTATCAAGGTGTAGTAATTGCTGTTGTGTGTGTAGTACGTTTCTTATCAGGGGTAGTAATTGCTGTTCTTATCAAGGTGTAGTAATTGCTGTTCTTATCAGGGGTAGTAATTGCTGTTGTTTGTAGTATGTTTCTTATCGGAAGTAGTAATTGTAGTATTTTGTAGTGTTCTTATCAGGGGTAGTAATTGCTGTTGTGTGTAGTATGTTTCTTATCAGGTGTAGTAATTGTTGTTCTTATCAGGGGTAGTAATTGATGCTCTTATCAGGGGTAGTAATTGATGCTCTTATCAGGTGTAGTAATTGTTGTTCTTATCAGGGGTAGTAATTGATGCTCTTATCAGGTGTAGTAATTGTTGTTCTTATCAGGGGTAGTAATTGATGCTCTTATCAGGTGTAGTAATTGTTGTAGTTTGTAGTATTCTTATCGGGTGTAGTAATTGCTGTTCTTATCAGATGTAGTAATTTGAGTATCGGGGATTTTTGTTAATGGATTGTCGGGCTTTTTGCTAATGGTTTGTGCTTTTTTTTGTTGAGTCATTGGATAGAGTAATGTATATGGGAATTTTGTGTCCGTGGATTTTGTATGGAAATGGTTCATCATCGTCATGGGAATTTTTGGTGATTCTTTATAGCGATTCTGAGACACTTTTTGTATAGGAAAAAAGCCATGTCCATATATGGTAATTCCAGAAGTGCTCCCCTAGGAAATGAGGTAATCGGAGGGAGGCGGATGATTCATGATCGTTGTCTTTGGGTGATCGATATTTTTTTAATTTTGGGTTGTGATTAATGGTTGTTATCAGTAGTTGGCGATCGATATTTTTTCAATTTGAGGTGTGTGATTCATGGTTGTTTGGCTTGTTGGGTATTTGTTATCGTTTCCGTACATCTTCAGTGGGTTGTGGATTTGTACTTATTATCAGTATTTTTTTCAATTTGGTGTGTGTGATGCATAGTTGTTTTGGCTTGTTGGGTATTTGTTATCAGGTGTATACATCTTCAGTGGGTTGTGCGATTAGCGTTCAAGGTTAATTGTGTGACATGAGCAGATGGTATTTTTGAATTGGGTGTGTGAATAGGTGATAGGTGATTCATGATTGTTTGGCAGTGAATATATTAGTAGTAGGGTTATAGCGGTTCTGGGACAGTGATTTGTATGGAAAACCCCGGTTCTGGCACAGTTTTCTATTTATAGACACGATGACTCATCACAACCGAAAGCTGTATGTCAAGGTTGAGATATGTTTGGTGGGTGGCGAAGGCAGTTTGTGGGAGTGATTCATGGTTGGCGGGGTGTTATGGGTTCTTATCAAGGTGTAGTAATTGCTGTTGTATGTAGTACGTTTCTTATCAGGGGTAGTAATTGCTGTTCTTATCAGGGTGTAGTAATTGCTGTTGTGTGTAGTACGTTTCTTATCAGGGGTAGTAATTGCTGTTCTTATCAAGGTGTAGTAATTGCTGTTGTGTGTAGTACGTTTTCTTATCAGGGGTAGTAATTGCTGTTCTTATCAAGGTGTAGTAATTGCTGTTGTGTGTGTAGTACGTTTCTTATCAGGGGTAGTAATTGCTGTTCTTATCAAGGTGTAGTAATTGCTGTTCTTATCAGGGGTAGTAATTGCTGTTGTTTGTAGTATGTTTCTTATCGGAAGTAGTAATTGTAGTATTTTGTAGTGTTCTTATCAGGGGTAGTAATTGCTGTTGTGTGTAGTATGTTTCTTATCAGGTGTAGTAATTGTTGTTCTTATCAGGGGTAGTAATTGATGCTCTTATCAGGGGTAGTAATTGATGCTCTTATCAGGTGTAGTAATTGTTGTTCTTATCAGGGGTAGTAATTGATGCTCTTATCAGGTGTAGTAATTGTTGTTCTTATCAGGGGTAGTAATTGATGCTCTTATCAGGTGTAGTAATTGTTGTAGTTTGTAGTATTCTTATCGGGTGTAGTAATTGCTGTTCTTATCAGATGTAGTAATTTGAGTATCGGGGATTTTTGTTAATGGATTGTCGGGCTTTTTGCTAATGGTTTGTGCTTTTTTTTGTTGAGTCATTGGATAGAGTAATATATATGGGAATTTTGTGTCCGTGGATTTTGTATGGAAATGGTTCATCATCGTCATGGGAATTTTTGGTGATTCTTTATAGCGATTCTGAGACACTTTTTGTATAGGAAAAAAGCCATGTCCATATATGGTAATTCCAGAAGTGCTCCCCTAGGAAATGAGGTAATCGGAGGGAGGCGGATGATTCATGATCGTTGTCTTTGGGTGATCGATATTTTTTTAATTTTGGGTTGTGATTAATGGTTGTTATCAGTAGTTGGCGATCGATATTTTTTCAATTTGAGGTGTGTGATTCATGGTTGTTTGGCTTGTTGGGTATTTGTTATCGTTTCCGTACATCTTCAGTGGGTTGTGGATTTGTACTTATTATCAGTATTTTTTTCAATTTGGTGTGTGTGATGCATAGTTGTTTTGGCTTGTTGGGTATTTGTTATCAGGTGTATACATCTTCAGTGGGTTGTGCGATTAGCGTTCAAGGTTAATTGTGTGACATGAGCAGATGGTATTTTTGAATTGGGTGTGTGAATAGGTGATAGGTGATTCATGATTGTTTGGCAGTGAATATATTAGTAGTAGGGTTATAGCGGTTCTGGGACAGTGATTTGTATGGAAAACCCCGGTTCTGGCACAGTTTTCTATTTATAGACACGATGACTCATCACAACCGAAAGCTGTATGTCAAGGTTGAGATATGTTTGGTGGGTGGCGAAGGCAGTTTGTGGGAGTGATTCATGGTTGGCGGGGTGTTATGGGTTCTTATCAAGGTGTAGTAATTGCTGTTGTATGTAGTACGTTTCTTATCAGGGGTAGTAATTGCTGTTCTTATCAGGGTGTAGTAATTGCTGTTGTGTGTAGTACGTTTCTTATCAGGGGTAGTAATTGCTGTTCTTATCAAGGTGTAGTAATTGCTGTTGTGTGTAGTACGTTTTCTTATCAGGGGTAGTAATTGCTGTTCTTATCAAGGTGTAGTAATTGCTGTTGTGTGTGTAGTACGTTTCTTATCAGGGGTAGTAATTGCTGTTCTTATCAAGGTGTAGTAATTGCTGTTCTTATCAGGGGTAGTAATTGCTGTTGTTTGTAGTATGTTTCTTATCGGAAGTAGTAATTGTAGTATTTTGTAGTGTTCTTATCAGGGGTAGTAATTGCTGTTGTGTGTAGTATGTTTCTTATCAGGTGTAGTAATTGTTGTTCTTATCAGGGGTAGTAATTGATGCTCTTATCAGGGGTAGTAATTGATGCTCTTATCAGGTGTAGTAATTGTTGTTCTTATCAGGGGTAGTAATTGATGCTCTTATCAGGTGTAGTAATTGTTGTTCTTATCAGGGGTAGTAATTGATGCTCTTATCAGGTGTAGTAATTGTTGTAGTTTGTAGTATTCTTATCGGGTGTAGTAATTGCTGTTCTTATCAGATGTAGTAATTTGAGTATCGGGGATTTTTGTTAATGGATTGTCGGG
Organism: Microdon myrmicae; assembly: GCA_963931805.1. NCBI lineage: Eukaryota > Metazoa > Arthropoda > Insecta > Diptera > Syrphidae > Microdon > Microdon myrmicae. Next base: position 126,567,774 of record OZ007500.1, on the reverse strand, counting down.
CTTTTTGCTAATGGTTTGTGCTTTTTTTTGTTGAGTCATTGGATAGAGTAATATATATGGGAATTTTGTGTCCGTGGATTTTGTATGGAAATGGTTCATCATCGTCATGGGAATTTTTGGTGATTCTTTATAGCGATTCTGAGACACTTTTTGTATAGGAAAAAAGCCATGTCCATATATGGTAATTCCAGAAGTGCTCCCCTAGGAAATGAGGTAATCGGAGGGAGGCGGATGATTCATGATCGTTGTCTTTGGGTGATCGATATTTTTTTAATTTTGGGTTGTGATTAATGGTTGTTATCAGTAGTTGGCGATCGATATTTTTTCAATTTGAGGTGTGTGATTCATGGTTGTTTGGCTTGTTGGGTATTTGTTATCGTTTCCGTACATCTTCAGTGGGTTGTGGATTTGTACTTATTATCAGTATTTTTTTCAATTTGGTGTGTGTGATGCATAGTTGTTTTGGCTTGTTGGGTATTTGTTATCAGGTGTATACATCTTCAGTGGGTTGTGCGATTAGCGTTCAAGGTTAATTGTGTGACATGAGCAGATGGTATTTTTGAATTGGGTGTGTGAATAGGTGATAGGTGATTCATGATTGTTTGGCAGTGAATATATTAGTAGTAGGGTTATAGCGGTTCTGGGACAGTGATTTGTATGGAAAACCCCGGTTCTGGCACAGTTTTCTATTTATAGACACGATGACTCATCACAACCGAAAGCTGTATGTCAAGGTTGAGATATGTTTGGTGGGTGGCGAAGGCAGTTTGTGGGAGTGATTCATGGTTGGCGGGGTGTTATGGGTTCTTATCAAGGTGTAGTAATTGCTGTTGTATGTAGTACGTTTCTTATCAGGGGTAGTAATTGCTGTTCTTATCAGGGTGTAGTAATTGCTGTTGTGTGTAGTACGTTTCTTATCAGGGGTAGTAATTGCTGTTCTTATCAAGGTGTAGTAATTGCTGTTGTGTGTAGTACGTTTTCTTATCAGGGGTAGTAATTGCTGTTCTTATCAAGGTGTAGTAATTGCTGTTGTGTGTGTAGTACGTTTCTTATCAGGGGTAGTAATTGCTGTTCTTATCAAGGTGTAGTAATTGCTGTTCTTATCAGGGGTAGTAATTGCTGTTGTTTGTAGTATGTTTCTTATCGGAAGTAGTAATTGTAGTATTTTGTAGTGTTCTTATCAGGGGTAGTAATTGCTGTTGTGTGTAGTATGTTTCTTATCAGGTGTAGTAATTGTTGTTCTTATCAGGGGTAGTAATTGATGCTCTTATCAGGGGTAGTAATTGATGCTCTTATCAGGTGTAGTAATTGTTGTTCTTATCAGGGGTAGTAATTGATGCTCTTATCAGGTGTAGTAATTGTTGTTCTTATCAGGGGTAGTAATTGATGCTCTTATCAGGTGTAGTAATTGTTGTAGTTTGTAGTATTCTTATCGGGTGTAGTAATTGCTGTTCTTATCAGATGTAGTAATTTGAGTATCGGGGATTTTTGTTAATGGATTGTCGGGCTTTTTGCTAATGGTTTGTGCTTTTTTTTGTTGAGTCATTGGATAGAGTAATATATATGGGAATTTTGTGTCCGTGGATTTTGTATGGAAATGGTTCATCATCGTCATGGGAATTTTTGGTGATTCTTTATAGCGATTCTGAGACACTTTTTGTATAGGAAAAAAGCCATGTCCATATATGGTAATTCCAGAAGTGCTCCCCTAGGAAATGAGGTAATCGGAGGGAGGCGGATGATTCATGATCGTTGTCTTTGGGTGATCGATATTTTTTTAATTTTGGGTTGTGATTAATGGTTGTTATCAGTAGTTGGCGATCGATATTTTTTCAATTTGAGGTGTGTGATTCATGGTTGTTTGGCTTGTTGGGTATTTGTTATCGTTTCCGTACATCTTCAGTGGGTTGTGGATTTGTACTTATTATCAGTATTTTTTTCAATTTGGTGTGTGTGATGCATAGTTGTTTTGGCTTGTTGGGTATTTGTTATCAGGTGTATACATCTTCAGTGGGTTGTGCGATTAGCGTTCAAGGTTAATTGTGTGACATGAGCAGATGGTATTTTTGAATTGGGTGTGTGAATAGGTGATAGGTGATTCATGATTGTTTGGCAGTGAATATATTATTATTTAGTCATTGGGTTTGAGTAATATATATGGGAATTTTTTTAGGATGATTCTATTGTGAAATGGGTGTATGTTTTAGCTGTTTCTTAATATATGGAAATTTTTTGTGATTCTATCTGCTTTTTGGCTTTTGTTTCGGTTGTCGAGAGCTTTTTCAGTAACTCTAAGCTGTTTCTTAATATATGAGAATTTTTTGGTGATTATAACTGCTTTTGGCTTTTGTCTCAGTTGTTGGGGCTGTTTTCCTTTTTATGACTATACCACTTGATAGTAAATCTAATTTTATGAATATATACATTGACATTAAATCTGGTTTGAAGTGGTTTGTGCTTTTGCTAATGGTTTCTGTCCTTGGTCGCTAGACTTTCGGATGGGTTGTCTCAGTTGTTGGGGGCTGTTTTCCTTTTTTATGAATATACCACTTGGCAGTAAATCTAATTTTATGAATATATATAATATATATATACCACTTGGCAGTAACTCTATGCTGAAATGGTTTAATGCTGTTGATCTCTAGACTAGCAAGCCTTTTGCTATATATATATATATATATATATATATATATATTGAATATAGCCTATTTTTAAAGCCACAATTTTGAGTTTTTATATGGATATATTGTTAATTGCATACTTTAGGGCTACGCATTATCCATATAATATATTAAATTATTTGTGCTTTTGGTTTTTTATGAATATACCACGAGTCAACGAATGATTATTCAAGTCCATATTGGTCAAAAAAAAGTGTTGATATAAAAAAAGGGTGTTGTTGTCCAATCCCTTGACCTTGGAATCTATATTAAATTCTTGATTTCTAAGTGTTTTTTAGTGAGTCGCCATTACTCTTATCTTATTTTGCATCCAGTATCACGACCAAATACTGATTTCTATATAGTAAGTTGTTGGTCATTATTCTGATCCCTTGACCTTGGGTGCTATATTAAATTCTCGATTTCTAATTCTTATTTTTCCATAGAACAATTTTTTCTAAGTACAAATGATTATTCAAGTCCATAAAATGTGCTGTTATCAAAAAACATGTGGCTGCTTGTCCAATCCCATGACCTCAGATGCTATATCAAAAAGTAGTAGGGTTATAGCGGTTCTGGGACAGTGATTTGTATGGAAAACCCCGGTTCTGGCACAGTTTTCTATTTATAGACACGATGACTCATCACAACCGAAAGCTGTATGTCAAGGTTGAGATATGTTTGGTGGGTGGCGAAGGCAGTTTGTGGGAGTGATTCATGGTTGGCGGGGTGTTATGGGTTCTTATCAAGGTGTAGTAATTGCTGTTGTATGTAGTACGTTTCTTATCAGGGGTAGTAATTTCTGTTCTTATCAGGGTGTAGTAATTGCTGTTGTGTGTAGTACGTTTCTTATCAGGGGTAGTAATTGCTGTTCTTATCAAGGTGTAGTAATTGCTGTTGTGTGTAGTACGTTTTCTTATCAGGGGTAGTAATTGCTGTTCTTATCAAGGTGTAGTAATTGCTGTTGTGTGTGTAGTACGTTTCTTATCAGGGGTAGTAATTGCTGTTCTTATCAAGGTGTAGTAATTGCTGTTCTTATCAGGGGTAGTAATTGCTGTTGTTTGTAGTATGTTTCTTATCGGAAGTAGTAATTGTAGTATTTTGTAGTGTTCTTATCAGGGGTAGTAATTGCTGTTGTGTGTAGTATGTTTCTTATCAGGTGTAGTAATTGTTGTTCTTATCAGGGGTAGTAATTGATGCTCTTATCAGGGGTAGTAATTGATGCTCTTATCAGGTGTAGTAATTGTTGTTCTTATCAGGGGTAGTAATTGATGCTCTTATCAGGTGTAGTAATTGTTGTTCTTATCAGGGGTAGTAATTGATGCTCTTATCAGGTGTAGTAATTGTTGTAGTTTGTAGTATTCTTATCGGGTGTAGTAATTGCTGTTCTTATCAGATGTAGTAATTTGAGTATCGGGGATTTTTGTTAATGGATTGTCGGGCTTTTTGCTAATGGTTTGTGCTTTTTTTTGTTGAGTCATTGGATAGAGTAATATATATGGGAATTTTGTGTCCGTGGATTTTGTATGGAAATGGTTCATCATCGTCATGGGAATTTTTGGTGATTCTTTATAGCGATTCTGAGACACTTTTTGTATAGGAAAAAAGCCATGTCCATATATGGTAATTCCAGAAGTGCTCCCCTAGGAAATGAGGTAATCGGAGGGAGGCGGATGATTCATGATCGTTGTCTTTGGGTGATCGATATTTTTTTAATTTTGGGTTGTGATTAATGGTTGTTATCAGTAGTTGGCGATCGATATTTTTTCAATTTGAGGTGTGTGATTCATGGTTGTTTGGCTTGTTGGGTATTTGTTATCGTTTCCGTACATCTTCAGTGGGTTGTGGATTTGTACTTATTATCAGTATTTTTTTCAATTTGGTGTGTGTGATGCATAGTTGTTTTGGCTTGTTGGGTATTTGTTATCAGGTGTATACATCTTCAGTGGGTTGTGCGATTAGCGTTCAAGGTTAATTGTGTGACATGAGCAGATGGTATTTTTGAATTGGGTGTGTGAATAGGTGATAGGTGATTCATGATTGTTTGGCAGTGAATATATTATTATTTAGTCATTGGGTTTGAGTAATATATATGGGAATTTTTTTAGGATGATTCTATCGTGAAATGGGTGTATGTTTTAGCTGTTTCTTAATATATGGAAATTTTTTGTGATTCTATCTGCTTTTTGGCTTTTGTTTCGGTTGTCGAGAGCTTTTTCAGTAACTCTAAGCTGTTTCTTAATATATGAGAATTTTTTGGTGATTATAACTGCTTTTGGCTTTTGTCTCAGTTGTTGGGGCTGTTTTCCTTTTTATGACTATACCACTTGATAGTAAATCTAATTTTATGAATATATACATTGACATTAAATCTGGTTTGAAGTGGTTTGTGCTTTTGCTAATGGTTTCTGTCCTTGGTCGCTAGACTTTCGGATGGGTTGTCTCAGTTGTTGGGGGCTGTTTTCCTTTTTTATGAATATACCACTTGGCAGTAAATCTAATTTTATGAATATATATATACCACTTGGCAGTAACTCTATGCTGAAATGGTTTAATGCTGTTGATCTCTAGACTAGCAAGCCTTTTGCTATATATATATATATATATATATTGAATATAGCCTATTTTTAAAGCCACAATTTTGAGTTTTTATATGGATATATTGTTAATTGCATACTTTAGGGCTACGCATTATCCATATAATATATTAAATTCTTTGTGCTTTTGGTTTTTTATGAATATACCACGAGTCAACGAATGATTATTCAAGTCCATATTGGTCAAAAAAAAGTGTTGATATAAAAAAAGGGTGTTGTTGTCCAATCCCTTGACCTTGGAATCTATATTAAATTCTTGATTTCTAAGTGTTTTTTAGTGAGTCGCCATTACTCTTATCTTATTTTGCATCCAGTATCACGACCAAATACTGATTTCTATATAGTAAGTTGTTGGTCATTATTCTGATCCCTTGACCTTGGGTGCTATATTAAATTCTCGATTTCTAATTCTTATTTTTCCATAGAACAATTTTTTCTAAGTACAAATGATTATTCAAGTCCATAAAATGTGCTGTTATCAAAAAACATGTGGCTGCTTGTCCAATCCCATGACCTCAGATGCTATATCAAAAAGTAGTAGGGTTATAGCGGTTCTGGGACAGTGATTTGTATGGAAAACCCCGGTTCTGGCACAGTTTTCTATTTATAGACACGATGACTCATCACAACCGAAAGCTGTATGTCAAGGTTGAGATATGTTTGGTGGGTGGCGAAGGCAGTTTGTGGGAGTGATTCATGGTTGGCGGGGTGTTATGGGTTCTTATCAAGGTGTAGTAATTGCTGTTGTATGTAGTACGTTTCTTATCAGGGGTAGTAATTGCTGTTCTTATCAGGGTGTAGTAATTGCTGTTGTGTGTAGTACGTTTCTTATCAGGGGTAGTAATTGCTGTTCTTATCAAGGTGTAGTAATTGCTGTTCTTATCAAGGTGTAGTAATTGCTGTTGTGTGTAGTACGTTTTCTTATCAGGGGTAGTAATTGCTGTTCTTATCAAGGTGTAGTAATTGCTGTTGTGTGTGTAGTACGTTTCTTATCAGGGGTAGTAATTGCTGTTCTTATCAAGGTGTAGTAATTGCTGTTCTTATCAGGGGTAGTAATTGCTGTTGTTTGTAGTATGTTTCTTATCGGAAGTAGTAATTGTAGTATTTTGTAGTGTTCTTATCAGGGGTAGTAATTGCTGTTGTGTGTAGTATGTTTCTTATCAGGTGTAGTAATTGTTGTTCTTATCAGGGGTAGTAATTGATGCTCTTATCAGGGGTAGTAATTGATGCTCTTATCAGGTGTAGTAATTGTTGTTCTTATCAGGGGTAGTAATTGATGCTCTTATCAGGTGTAGTAATTGTTGTAGTTTGTAGTATTCTTATCGGGTGTAGTAATTGCTGTTCTTATCAGATGTAGTAATTTGAGTATCGGGGATTTTTGTTAATGGATTGTCGGGCTTTTTGCTAATGGTTTGTGCTTTTTTTTGTTGAGTCATTGGATAGAGTAATATATATGGGAATTTTGTGTCCGTGGATTTTGTATGGAAATGGTTCATCATCGTCATGGGAATTTTTGGTGATTCTTTATAGCGATTCTGAGACACTTTTTGTATAGGAAAAAAGCCATGTCCATATATGGTAATTCCAGAAGTGCTCCCCTAGGAAATGAGGTAATCGGAGGGAGGCGGATGATTCATGATCGTTGTCTTTGGGTGATCGATATTTTTTTAATTTTGGGTTGTGATTAATGGTTGTTATCAGTAGTTGTAGGGTTATAGCGGTTCTGGGACAGTGATTTGTATGGAAAACCCCGGTTCTGGCACAGTTTTCTATTTATAGACACGATGACTCATCACAACCGAAAGCTGTATGTCAAGGTTGAGATATGTTTGGTGGGTGGCGAAGGCAGTTTGTGGGAGTGATTCATGGTTGGCGGGGTGTTATGGGTTCTTATCAAGGTGTAGTAATTGCTGTTGTATGTAGTACGTTTCTTATCAGGGGTAGTAATTGCTGTTCTTATCAGGGTGTAGTAATTGCTGTTGTGTGTAGTACGTTTCTTATCAGGGGTAGTAATTGCTGTTCTTATCAAGGTGTAGTAATTGCTGTTCTTATCAAGGTGTAGTAATTGCTGTTGTGTGTAGTACGTTTTCTTATCAGGGGTAGTAATTGCTGTTCTTATCAAGGTGTAGTAATTGCTGTTGTGTGTGTAGTACGTTTCTTATCAGGGGTAGTAATTGCTGTTCTTATCAAGGTGTAGTAATTGCTGTTCTTATCAGGGGTAGTAATTGCTGTTGTTTGTAGTATGTTTCTTATCGGAAGTAGTAATTGTAGTATTTTGTAGTGTTCTTATCAGGGGTAGTAATTGCTGTTGTGTGTAGTATGTTTCTTATCAGGTGTAGTAATTGTTGTTCTTATCAGGGGTAGTAATTGATGCTCTTATCAGGGGTAGTAATTGATGCTCTTATCAGGTGTAGTAATTGTTGTTCTTATCAGGGGTAGTAATTGATGCTCTTATCAGGTGTAGTAATTGTTGTAGTTTGTAGTATTCTTATCGGGTGTAGTAATTGCTGTTCTTATCAGATGTAGTAATTTGAGTATCGGGGATTTTTGTTAATGGATTGTCGGGCTTTTTGCTAATGGTTTGTGCTTTTTTTTGTTGAGTCATTGGATAGAGTAATATATATGGGAATTTTGTGTCCGTGGATTTTGTATGGAAATGGTTCATCATCGTCATGGGAATTTTTGGTGATTCTTTATAGCGATTCTGAGACACTTTTTGTATAGGAAAAAAGCCATGTCCATATATGGTAATTCCAGAAGTGCTCCCCTAGGAAATGAGGTAATCGGAGGGAGGCGGATGATTCATGATCGTTGTCTTTGGGTGATCGATATTTTTTTAATTTTGGGTTGTGATTAATGGTTGTTATCAGTAGTTGGCGATCGATATTTTTTCAATTTGAGGTGTGTGATTCATAGTTGTTTGGCTTGTTGGGTATTTGTTATCGTTTCCGTACATCTTCAGTGGGTTGTGGATTTGTACTTATTATCAGTATTTTTTTCAATTTGGTGTGTGTGATGCATAGTTGTTTTGGCTTGTTGGGTATTTGTTATCAGGTGTATACATCTTCAGTGGGTTGTGCGATTAGCGTTCAAGGTTAATTGTGTGACATGAGCAGATGGTATTTTTGAATTGGGTGTGTGAATAGGTGATAGGTGATTCATGATTGTTTGGCAGTGAATATATTATTATTTAGTCATTGGGTTTGAGTAATATATATGGGAATTTTTTTAGGATGATTCTATCGTGAAATGGGTGTATGTTTTAGCTGTTTCTTAATATATGGAAATTTTTTGTGATTCTATCTGCTTTTTGGCTTTTGTTTCGGTTGTCGAGAGCTTTTTCAGTAACTCTAAGCTGTTTCTTAATATATGAGAATTTTTTGGTGATTATAACTGCTTTTGGCTTTTGTCTCAGTTGTTGGGGCTGTTTTCCTTTTTATGACTATACCACTTGATAGTAAATCTAATTTTATGAATATATACATTGACATTAAATCTGGTTTGAAGTGGTTTGTGCTTTTGCTAATGGTTTCTGTCCTTGGTCGCTAGACTTTCGGATGGGTTGTCTCAGTTGTTGGGGGCTGTTTTCCTTTTTTATGAATATACCACTTGGCAGTAAATCTAATTTTATGAATATATATATACCACTTGGCAGTAACTCTATGCTGAAATGGTTTAATGCTGTTGATCTCTAGACTAGCAAGCCTTTTGCTATATATATATATATATATTGAATATAGCCTATTTTTAAAGCCACAATTTTGAGTTTTTATATGGATATATTGTTAATTGCATACTTTAGGGCTACGCATTATCCATATAATATATTAAATTATTTGTGCTTTTGGTTTTTTATGAATATACCACGAGTCAACGAATGATTATTCAAGTCCATATTGGTCAAAAAAAAGTGTTGATATAAAAAAAGGGTGTTGTTGTCCAATCCCTTGACCTTGGAATCTATATTAAATTCTTGATTTCTAAGTGTTTTTTAGTGAGTCGCCATTACTCTTATCTTATTTTGCATCCAGTATCACGACCAAATACTGATTTCTATATAGTAAGTTGTTGGTCATTATTCTGATCCCTTGACCTTGGGTGCTATATTAAATTCTCGATTTCTAATTCTTATTTTTCCATAGAACAATTTTTTCTAAGTACAAATGATTATTCAAGTCCATAAAATGTGCTGTTATCAAAAAACATGTGGCTGCTTGTCCAATCCCATGACCTCAGATGCTATATCAAATTCTTGGGGGTTTTTTTTTTCCCATAGAACAATTTTCTAAGTACAAATGATTATTCAAGTCCATAAAATGTGTTGTTATCAAAAATATGAATACTTACCCGATCCAATGACCTCATATTTAATCATAAAAAATTGTTTGAGCTCTAAGAAAATATTAATCGAGTCCCACAGTTCTCTTATCAAAAATATGAATACTTACCCGATCCAATGACCTCATATTTAATCATAAAAAATTGTTTGAGCTCTAAGAAATATTAATTGAATCCCATAGTTCTCTTATCAAAAATATGAATACTTACCCAGTCCAATAATCTCATATTTAACCATAAAAAATTGTTTGAATTCTAAGAAATATTAATTGAGTCCCATAGTTCTCTTATCAAAAATATAAATGGTTACCCGGTCCAATGACCTCATATTTAACAACAAAATTTTTTGCTTTCTAAGAAATATTAATTAAGACGCCTAGTTCTCTTATCTTATTTTTTCTTTCTTCGTTATATTGTTCAAAAATGTTTTACTGGTCCGGTGATATGACTAAATAATGATTTCTATGTCGCTGGTCATTATTCTTATCATAGTTTCCATATTGTACAAAGAATGTCTCGTTTCCGGTATTAGAAGGGATTTCTTGTATAAAAGCTCGAGTGTTTAAGCCAGTGCGTATCAGTTTACTTTGACGGACCAAAGCCTCAAATTCATTTTGTTTTGATATATAGTGAATCAAAAAAGTGTTTAAAAAAAAAGATAAAAATCAACAACATCATCATCATACTAAATAGGAAAAAGGTAAGTTATCTTATATTTATATTAATTATGGAAATTTTTAGGTAACAATTACGTGGGCGGTTCTAGTGTTTTTGCGGTTAAATTTTAGTTAACAATTACGCGATTAAATTTTAGTTAACAATTACGCAGTTCTAGTGTTTTTGCGGTTAAATTTTAGTTAACAATTACGCGGTTAAATTTTAGTTAACAATTACGCAGTTCTAGTGTTTTTTGCGGTTAAATTTTTAGATAACAATTACGCGGTTAAATTTTAGTTAACAATTACGCAGTTCTAGTGTTTTTGCGGTTAAATTTTTAGATAACAATTACGCGGTTAAATTTTAGTTAACAATTACGCAGTTCTAGTGTTTTTGCGGTTAAATTTTTAGTTAACAATTACGCGGTTAAATTTTAGTTAACAATTACGCAGTTCTAGTGTTTTTGCGGTTAAATTTTTAGATAACAATTACGCGGTTAAATTTTAGTTAACAATTACGTGGGCGGTTCTAGTGTTTTTGCGGTTAAATTTTAGTTAACAATTACGCGGTTCTAGTGTTTTGCGATTGAGTATGTTTACCCTATTTTGATCATTGTTTTAATGAAGTTTTTTTGTTCATATAGGAATTCATCAAAAAATTAAAAAAATCATCGAGGAATTCATCAAAAAATTAAAAAAAAAATCAACGAGGAATTCATCAAAAATAAAAAAAAATCAACGAGGGATTTATATATAAAAAAATCATCACCAAAAACGGTAAGTTATCTTATATATTAATTATTATTATTTTTTTTTTTTTTTTTTTTTGATGCGGTGTTAGTATTTATTTTGTTCTGTGTTTAAATGTAGAGCGCAATATTTAATGAAAATTGTTTTGTTCTTAACAATAATACGGTGTTATCGTTTTTAGAGAGAGGAAGTAAATATTAATATGAAATTTATAGTGAAAAAATATATATAGCAAAAATTATCACTTTTTAATAGACAATCGCGGTCTATCGTAGTGATGTTTTGTAATAGTGATTTTTTCTGCTTTTTTATTCGTTCTTATTGCTAAAATGACACCGCCTAATACCTACTCAACCTCTCTTCCAAACAAAAAACTGTAGTAGTAACAATAAAATTTTATTCATTCCTGTTTAGATAAAAAAACACCAACCAAAAAAAAAAAAATTTTAATTTAATAACATAACAAAATATTTAATAATATGAAGCGATCAGGGCAACAACAACAACCACCAACAATGTTAGGAGAACAACCTGCAAAAAAATCTAAGCAGTCGACATACAAAAGATGCTTGTTTTGCTATGAGAATGTTGAAGAGCAGCTTTGGGTTCAACATCAAAGAAAAAATACCCATAAAGCAAACGCTCAACAATCTCTAAATGAAAATGTTTCCTTGATAGCAAACGCATTCAAAAATCGTGTAAAAACATTCTCCATCACCAACAAAGATGAGAGTATGATAAATGTGAATAATCTGTTTGAAAAAAATATTCCATTGATTAATGAATTATTGAAAAATCAATTGGAAATTTTGAACACATTTAAATTTAGCATGGAGCTTTTTGCTAAGTTTGCGAAATTCACCAAAGAATGTGATGAGTTAATGCAAATAGATATAAAAAGCATGCAAACTAAAATGTACACGATTGAGAACGAGGAAGACATAAGAGAAAATTTGAGCACGGCAATTGAAAATATCAAAGCAAAATTGGAAGAGTTCCAAGAAAAAGAGAGCGGATGGACGTTGTTAACATTTCAGAGCATTGAAATTAATATCAACAAATACAAGCCACTTCGAGCTTCTTCCCATTTTAGCCTGCCTAAGCAAATATTGACCAAAAAAGCCTGCATCAATGTTCAAAATAACGATGATTACTGTTTTAAATGGGCCATTATATCGGCTTTCACTAATATTACAACTAATGCTGATAGACCATCGCAGTATAAAATTGCCAACATTGCAAGCGAAACAATAGTCTACAACGATCAAGTACTTTGTTTCAAGAATATGCAATTTCCTCTGGCAATCAAAGACACATACATATTCGAAACCAATAATCCAGCCATTAGCATAAATGTTTTTGGTTATGAGATTAATGATAAAGGGCAATATCAGATAATTGGACCCTACTATCATACTCGCGAGGAAAAAGCAAAGCATATTAACTTGCTTTATTGCATAAGTAGTGATGATGAGAATAAAACGCATTATGTATACATTAAAAACATCTCGCGTTTATTGAGCAGCCAGATTACCAAATATGATCATCGAATGCATCTATGTAACGGCTGCTTACAACAGTTCACCACTGAATCAGGACTGCAAAAACATAAGAGTGAATGTCGCAAAGTAATTACAAACATGTCCGAGGGAAAAAATAGAATACAGAAATTTCCGGATCATAGTCGGAATGAATACACCCCACATTTTAATTTGCCCGAACAAATAACAACCAAAAAAGCCTGCATCAATGTTCAAAATAACGATGAATATTGTTTTAAATGGGCCATTATATCGGCTTTCGCGAATGATACAGTTCATACAGAAAGACCATCGTACTATAAAATTGACAACATTGCAAGCGAAACAATAGTATACAATAATCAAGTACTTTGTTTCAAGAATATGCAATTTCCTCTGGTAGTCAAAGACGCGAGCATATTCGAATCAAATAATCCAACCATTAGCATAAATGTTTTTGGTTATGAGATTAATGATAAAGGGCAATATAAGATAATTGGACCCTACTATCATACTCGTGAGGAAAAAGCAAAGCATATTAACTTGCTTTATTGCACAAGTAGCGAAGAGAATAAAACGCATTATGTATTCATTAAAAACATCTCACGTTTGTTGCGACCTCAGATTACCAAATATGAACATCGAATGCATTTATGCAACGGCTGCTTGCTGCGATTCGCTTCAGAATCTGCCCTACAAATGCATAAGAGCGAATGCAAAAAAATAATAACAGTTATGCCCGATGAAAGTAATAAAATACTTAAATTTAAAAAGCATAATCGCAAATTAATTGTTCCTTTTGTGGTGTATGCGGATTTTGAATCCATTCTACGCCCCGTTAGCCAATGTGCACCGGATCCGGAAATTTCTTCAACAACAGACGTTCAACAACATATCCCGTGTGCTTTTTCATACCATATCAAATGCTCCTTTGATGATGATTTAAGCAAGCACCGCATATTTGTTGGTAAGTCAAAACATGTTTAATAAAAAAAAAAAAATCATAAAACTAATAAAACATTTTTTTCTTTTTTGCAGGAGAAGACACACCAAACCGTTTTGTGCAGATGCTATTCAACGATTTAATTCATATTCACAAGGAAGTCATTGGTCGACCAAAGCCAATGGCTCCTTTAACAAAACAACAGAATCAGCATCAAACAACATCGCCAGTCTGCAGTATTTGTAAGGTTAGATTTAATGAATTAGATGTAAGAGTAAGGGACCATTGCCATTTCACTGGTGTCTATAGAGGACCAGCCCATTCTCAGTGTAATTTAGATTTTCGCGTTCCAACCTTTTTCCCAGTCTTTTTCCATAATTTGACGGGCTATGATTCACATCTATTTATGAAAAGTCTGGGTTGTATTAAGGGGGAAATACGTATAATTCCACTAAATAAGGAAAATTATATATCAATATCCAAACGCATATATTTAGATGAGCACAATTCATTTGAGATTAGGTTTTTAGATTCATGTCGATTTCTACAGTCTAGCATAGATTCGCTAACTAAAAATTTATCTGAAGACGATTTCATAATTAATAGGGGATTTTACAAAAACGATTCCTCTTTGAAGTTAATGATGAGGAAGGGGGTATTTCCCTATGAATATGTTAATTGTTGGGCTCGTTTAGATGACTGTTCTCTTCCTCCAATTACAGAATTCTATAATAGACTAACGAATGAAGATTGTTTAGTTGAAGATTACGATTATGCTCAAAAAGTGTGGAAGCATTTCAATTGCAAAACATTAAAAGAGTACATGCTTTTATATCTGCAGAGCGATGTCTTATTGCTGGCAGATGTATTTGAGAATTTTCGTAAGGTTTGTCTAGATATATATGAGTTAGATCCATGTCATTACTATACATCTCCCGGCTTATCTTGGGATGCAATGTTGAAAACAACAGAAATCAATCTGGAACTTCTAACAGATGTTGAGATGCTTAATTTCTTTAAGAATGGCATCCGTGGCGGATTATGTCAGTGTAGTCATAGACATACCGTTGCGAATAATAAATATTTGAAAAATTTCGATGCTAGCAAGCCAAATAAATATCTTATGTATTTAGATGCAAATAACCTGTACGGTTGGGCAATGTCGCAACATCTTCCAGATGGAAATTTTCAATGGAGTGATCCACAAATCTTCACAGCCGATTATATTTTAAATTGTGATGGAAACGATAAAATCGGCTATGTATTGGAAGTAGATTTAACTTATCCAATTGATCTTCACGATCAGCATAATGATCTTCCATTTTGCCCAGAAAATATGATAACGCCTGGGTGCAAAACTCCTAAGCTTGTCGCTAGTCTACATTCAAAGACAAAGTATATAATTCATCTAAAGAATTTACAACAATGTCTGAAACATGGGCTGATTCTCACTAGAGTTCATAGAGTGTTGTCTTTTACACAATCTGAGTGGTTGCAAAAATATATAACCCTCAACACGGAGTATAGAAAAAAAGGCGAAAAATAAGTTTGAAAAAGACTTTTTTAAATTAATGAATAATAGTGTGTATGGCAAAACCATGGAGAATGTTGAGAAGCGACGAGATGTAAAAATTGTCTCTCAATGGGAAGGAGAAAGAAATTCACACAGCGCCAGAAAACTGATTGCTCATCCCAATTTCCATAGCCTCTCAATATTTACACCTCAGATGTGTGCTATTGAACTGAGCAAGGCGCGAATAGTATTTGATAAACCCATTTATTTAGGATTCGCAGTATTAGAACTATCAAAATGGCTCATGTATGACTTTCACTATGATTGCATGAGAAAAAAGTTTGATACGGCGATTCAGCTGAATTATATGGATACAGACTCTTTTATCTATACAATATCAACTAATGATTTTTATTCGGATATATATAGCGATATTGTTGATCCCGAAAAATCTAGGTTTGATACATCGGAATATCCAATAGATAACATTCATAATTTCCCTCAAATAAATGGAAAAGTTCTCGGAAAATTCAAAGATGAGAACAATAGCAAAAACATGACTGAATTCATTGGGTTAAGAGCTAAAATGTACTCTTTTGCTTTAGACACCAGTGAAGTAACAAAAAAGGCCAAGGGGGTAAAGAAGTCTGTTACCAATAGTTTAGATATAAGAGATTATAGAAATTGTTTATTAAGACGTAAGTTATTATATAAACCTATGTTAACATTTAGAAGTAAGTTACACAATATTTATACGCAGTCTGTAAATAAGTTAGCATTAAGCGATAGCGACACAAAAAGGTATATTTGTGAAGATCGCGTAAGCACATATGCTTGGGGGCATAATAGATTAAGTAATGTTTAAGTTAAAAAATTATGACTCATATTTATATTTAATAATAGGATTGTTATATATTTTTTTAAATAATAATAGGTTAGATATAAGAGATATTTGTAGTAAAAATAAAAAAAGTAATAAATTATAACGTTATGAGAAAAAAAATTAATTATTGTTTTCTTTATTGATTCGCTTGTGTGTCCATGGAATGACTGTTTTAGACTAACTGGATACATTCGATAGTCTATCATTATAAATAGGACTTTATTACTCGTGCTGATTACTGTGGAAAAACTAATGTTGATGTCAATGGTTTAAAAATAAATTCTTCAAACTCATTTGGTCATGGTACCGGAATCCACCCATTTTTAACAATATGGAAACTATGATAAGAATAATGCTCAACAATTTACTATATAGAAACCAAGAATTCTTCAAACTCAGTTGGTCATGTATGGAAACTATGATAAGATGAATAGGATAACCACCTAACCCCAAACAGGGTGGGTTCTTCAAACAGGGCGGATCCAAACAGGGCGATTCCAAACAGGGCGATTCCAAACAGGGCGATTCCAAACATGGCGATTCCAAACAGGGCGATTCCAAACAGGCTGTTTCTTCAAACGGGGCGGTTCCAAACAGGCGGTTTCTTTAAACAGGGCGATTCCAAACAGGCGGTTTCTTTAAACAGGGCGGTTCCAAACAGTTCGACTCCAAACAGGCGGTTTCTTTAAACAGGGCGGTTCCAAACAGTTCGATTCCAAACAGGCGGTTTCTTTAAACAGGGCGATTCCAAACAGGCTGTATTATAACTATCCCTCTCTGATAACTCTTCAATGCTGTAAGCAGGTCTTGTCATATGATGTTATGGTGGACTATATTTGATTCTCTAAGACTCATGGAAAAAAATTACCTCAATTAATTTTAATGTTTAAAGAACAATGATCAGCGGTTTTATTCATATAGGCAAGATAAGAATAATGGATACTTATTAAAAACACTTAGACATCAAGAATTTGATATAGCATCCAAGGTCAAGGGATCAGAATAATGAACAACAACTTACTATATAGAAATCAGTATTTGGTCGTGATACTGGATGCAAAATAAGATAAGAGTAATGGCGACTCACTAAAAAACACTTAGAAATCAAGAATTTAATATAGATTCCAAGGTCAAGGGATTGGACAACAACACCCTTTTTTTTATAACAACACTTTTTTTTGACCAATATGGACTTGAATAATCATTCGTTGACTCGTGGTATATTCATAAAAAAACCAAAAGCACAAATAATTTAATATATTATATGGATAATGCGTAGCCCTAAAGTATGCAATTAACAATATATCCATATAAAAACTCAAAATTGTGGCTTTAAAAATAGGCTATATTCAATATATATATATATATATAGCAAAAGGCTTGCTAGTCTAGAGATCAACAGCATTAAACCATTTCAGCATAGAGTTACTGCCAAGTGGTATATATATATTCATAAAATTAGATTTACTGCCAAGTGGTATATTCATAAAAAAGGAAAACAGCCCCCAACAACTGAGACAACCCATCCGAAAGTCTAGCGACCAAGGACAGAAACCATTAGCAAAAGCACAAACCACTTCAAACCAGATTTAATGTCAAGTGGTATATATTCATAAAATTAGATTTACTATCAAGTGGTATATTCATAAAAAGAAAAACAGCCCCCCAACAACTGAGACAAAAGCCAAAAGCAGTTATAATCACCAAAAAATTCTCATATATTAAGAAACAGCTTAGAGTTACTGAAAAAAGCACTCGACAACCGAAACAAAAGCCAAAAAGCAGATAGAATCACAAAAAATTTCCATATATTAAGAAACAGCTAAAACATACACCCATTTCACGATAGAATCATCCTAAAAAAATTCCCATATATATTACTCAAACCCAATGACTAAATAATAATATATTCACTGCCAAACAATCATGAATCACCTATCACCTATTCACACACCCAATTCAAAAATACCATCTGCTCATGTCACACAATTAACCTTGAACGCTAATCGCACAACCCATTGAAGATGTATACACCTGATAACAAATACCCAACAAGCCAAAACAACTATGCATCACACACCCCAAATTGAAAAAAATACTGATAATAAGTACAAATCCACAACCCTCTGAAGATGTACGGAAACGATAACAAATACCCAACAAGCCAAACAACCATGAATCACACACCTCAAATTGAAAAAATATCGATCGCCAATTACTGATAACAACCATTAATCACAACCCAAAATTAAAAAAAATATCGATCACCCAAAGACAACGATCATGAATCATCCGCCTCCCTCCGATTACCTCATTTCCTAGGGGAGCACTTCTGGAATTACCATATATGGACATGGCTTTTTTCCTATACAAAAAGTGTCTCAGAATCGCTATAAAGAATCACCAAAAATTCCCATGACGATGATGAACCATTTCCATACAAAATCCACGGACACAAAATTCCCATATATATTACTCTGTCCAATGACTCAACAAAAAAAAGCACAAACCATTAGCAAAAAGCCCGACAATCCATTAACAAAAATCCCCGATACTCAAATTACTACATCTGATAAGAACAGCAATTACTACACCCGATAAGAATACTACAAACTACAACAATTAGTACACCTGATAAGAGCATCAATTACTAGCCCTGATAAGAACAACAATTACTACACCTGATAAGAGCATCAATTACTACCCCTGATAAGAACAACAATTACTACACCTGATAAGAGCATCAATTACTACCCCTGATAAGAGCATCAATTACTACCCCTGATAAGAACAACAATTACTACACCTGATAAGAAACATACTACACACAACAGCAATTACTACCCCTGATAAGAACACTACAAAATACTACAATTACTACTTCCGATAAGAAACATACTACAAACAACAGCAATTACTACCCCTGATAAGAACAGCAATTACTACACCTTGATAAGAACAGCAATTACTACCCCTGATAAGAAACGTACTACACACACAACAGCAATTACTACACCTTGATAAGAACAGCAATTACTACCCCTGATAAGAAACGTACTACACACACAACAGCAATTACTACACCTTGATAAGAACAGCAATTACTACCCCTGATAACAAAACGTACTACACACAACAGCAATTACTACACCTTGATAAGAACAGCAATTACTACCCCTGATAAGAAAACGTACTACACACAACAGCAATTACTACACCTTGATAAGAACAGCAATTACTACCCCTGATAAGAAACGTACTACACACACAACAGCAATTACTACACCTTGATAAGAACAGCAATTACTACCCCTGATAAGAAAACGTACTACACACAACAGCAATTACTACACCTTGATAAGAACAGCAATTACTACCCCTGATAAGAAACGTACTACACACAACAGCAATTACTACACCCTGATAAGAACAGCAATTACTACCCCTGATAAGAAACGTACTACATACAACAGCAATTACTACACCTTGATAAGAACCCATAACACCCCGCCAACCATGAATCACTCCCACAAACTGCCTTCGCCACCCACCAAATATATCTCAACCTTGACATACAGCTTTCGGTTGTGATGAGTCATCGTGTCTATAAATAGAAAACTGTGCCAGAACCGGGGTTTTCCATACAAATCACTGTCCCAGAACCGCTATAACCCTACTACTCCGGTCGATCGTCATTCGGGGAGCGGTAAAGATAACAAAGAAATTTAACGGAATTCCTCAGCACGACCCTCAACCATATGATGTCCATATTATTGGGTTCCAATGCCTCCATCCTCTGGAAAGCCAGATTGGACCGCGCGAAGACGCAGACCCCGCCCTTAAAACGGAGTCTCGAATGCAAGTCGTATCCTGAGCAACGAAGATATGTCGGATCAGTTGACGAATCGACCTGGGTCTCAGTTAGGGCAAGGATATCAGGTTTCGTTGTTTGCAAATATTGGTGGACGGCGTTTACATTCCTATTGGCGAAACCGATGCCCCTGATGTTACAAAATGCCGTCACGTGTCAGTCCGGGCCATCACCCACACATCCGAAACACCGTCGAAGATTTCTCGCCGACATCGCGGAATGTACAGCGTGACGGGGTGGTATCTCACCTTGGGACCGACTACCACCTAACCAACCTTTTCTCGAACCGGTCCATCAGCCAAGCCCCGAAAGGTGGCCAGGGATTTCTCCCGACCATTTCACGGAGCCTAAAGCTTGACGGGGTGGTATTTCACCGGGCGCACAGGACGTTGGGACCCCGGCTATCACTCAGCCTTTAGTCGCCTCTTACGACAAGCCGGCCTAGCTGTGAGTATATTCTAACGCCCTACTCACAGGGCGGTATACCACCTTGCGACCGACTTACTACATATACCAACTTTTTTTGGACCGATCCATCAACTAAACTCTGAAACATGGACAGGGGTTTCTCCCGGCCAATTCATGGCTTAATGGGGTGGTATCCCACCGAGCCGTGGGGCGTTGGCATTAGTGGGTTTTTTTTTTTTAAACTTGCCCGAAGAACCCGCCATTATTACAACCCAACTTACATTGTTTCCCGCCAATGCCATTGCATTGGCACCTGAAAACATTTCTTTTTCCAAGGACATTAATGCATTCAACGCACTTTCTGAAAATCCCTAAGAAGAATTCTCACAGCATTCACGCATTTAATGCGTTATTCAAATTTCCTATAAAGAATTCTTCACATCATACGGCATCATAAATCCCAAACCATTCGGCACCCTTGTCACCGTTAAAATGCTATGTCGGACAGCTCGTTTATACAGCTGCAATAAACCGACCCGCGATTCGTTTGTCCAATCGACAAACAATTACCGCATCCCAAGCACTATCATCGAAACCGAATCCTCTAGCATTTCCTAGTACAAACAAGAACTCAGTTCCCACTGCAGTCAGAGAGACCATAAACATTTAAAACCCATTAGCACCTTTTTCTAATGGCAATGCATCTATTAACGCATCTGCACCACTCATCTACGACTGTAATGATGCCCTTATTTGTTTTCAGCACCATTTCTCCGACGAATTGCCGTCTATGATAGCCACAATGTGCAGCGTAAACAATGATCTTTACGATCCCTTTGTTCTTTTTCCCTCCTTTCAGGTTTCGTTTATCCTTTGCTGAAAACATCGATAAACACGGTGATGTGTACGATCACACATACACACCACTGCATAAAGAGATCGCCGTCCATTGGTGACACCAGTAACGAAAGATCGCATTTCCTTTGTGGCCACATCCTAAAGGGAACATTTTCTCTTTCTCCTCCATATCTCACCCTTAACCGAGGATTGAAGACAAGTTAAAATTCAATCCTCGGGGAGTCCTTTTCCATCAACCCTTCGAGCCGGTCGGGTCTCCAACCCTGCTCCCGTAGCACTGCGGGACGCGAGATTCAACCGCGAGTGAAAGTATAATTGAGTCAGATTAAGTAAATAGCAGTTATATTAAAAGTAATTTCTCTTGTGACCCCTGTCAAAATACAATAGTGTAAAATGTGAAAAAAAAAAAAACAAACAATTAAAGTAATAAAAAGGTGGTGATCACCAATCAATCCGTTCATTCTTTTCTGTTCGGGAACAATTCTGGCGAGGAGAATTCTTTTGGAGTTTAGAGAACTTATGATGGAGGAAGATGAGAACCCGGTGCAGTACGCCTGCAGACTCCACCTACCACTCGGCCTTTAGTGGCCTTTTACGACAAGCCGGCCGCTGTGAGTATATTCTAAGGCGCTGTGGTGTAAGTTTGGTCGCGGCGCCGGCAAGGGCGCAGGATTTACTAAACTTCCACAGTCCACTGCCAAAATCATGCACCAAAAGGAAACAAAACAAATAAAAACGCACTGGTGTAGTTTGTCATTTAAACATCCATCAGATTCAATGGCCGCGAATTGCATCGTTAGGGCAGGATTCTATGTGTCCGTATAGGACAAGTACGATGCCTTGCGATGAGGACGATGATCGGCGGACATCTGATTAAACAGACGTACGATGATCGGGGGCTGCGGCGATGTATCCATACATCGTTGATGATGTATGCCAGGGATCGAAATAGATTTTTGTTTCAAAGTAAACAAAAAAGCTATTTCGCAGGTCAAATGGTGGCACACATGATGTATATGATGTGCCTATGATACTATGGGGTCGTCATGGTATTTGCCTAAGATTCCTTGGAAACACCGATGCAGGCAATATCCAATCAAATTATTTTTTTGCATAAGTCAACAGAAACCACATCGACGGCGGCAAAGGTTCAGGCTGGATGGCTATATGTTTGAATTAATATGCGGGTAAGTAACGAACACAGTGAGATACTGTATGTTTACTTTAGGTTTTCAGGCGGGTCATCATAGGCATGGCATGGGTAAGGTTACCTAAACAATGTTCATATCCATGCCCAAATTCATGATCGGTTGATAGCCGATAACGGGGAATTGTCGCAACTGTCGCGGACCTAAGGGTATAGGCGCGATATACAATCGTGAACTATGGAAAGAATATCGGCTACAGCTATGTCAACATTACGATGGCCAGCGTTTGTTTATCGTAATTGAAGACAGGCTGAGCCGACAGGAGATGAACTGGTTCATGGAATATGAACCAGGAAAGTTCAGAATGTATGGATGCCGTCGGGTAGGTTTTCTTTTCAGGTAAGATGCTGCAGGGGAGCTTACTCTGCCCCTAATTGCAGGTAAGTACCATAGCTTTGCATGGAAGGAGGAAGGTGGTTAATTTAATTTAAGAGGATGGGCGGTTCTTTGGGAATGCATTAAAGAACCGCCACAGCCCTACTCACAGGGCTTAAAAATTAAAAACTGCATCAACTAATTATGGTGCTTGTGAATTTGGGGCGATATTGTCAATATATACTAGGTGGGTTTTTTACTCTAAACAACGTATTGTCACGAAATATTTGTAGCCGGTGGATTTGACGTATTAGTTCGACTCTCAGTAATATATTTAGTTCTGCACTAAATGTTAAGTGATTATCAAATCTATTATATAAATAAAGGGATTAAGTAGTATACTTCATGTAATTCTCACGTCATTGCCTGGCGTTCCTCACTTCTCTCTTCTCTTCCCAGAGAATTGATTTTCCTTATATTTTTAAGTGAAATAAAGCTAATCTCACTCCCCTGTCAACAACGAATTACATCCTTCCAACTGTTGAACGAGTACTGAGGAAATACAGTCCTCCCACAATGAGTTTCACGTTCTACCACCATTTAAGCAAATGATACTCTGCTACATGAAGGACTAACTTTCCCTCAGATACCACTGCAATGGTGTACATGATATCCAATAGCCTATGTTCAGGGGAAAACTGTTGCAGCAAGGACGATACCTAAGAGTACAAGTTCGTCAAGAAGAGCACAGTTTCGGTGGGTGTTTTCGTCAATTCTCCTCCGCAGATTCTCCCCTTTTCGGTGAATTCCACAGGCGCCCGAGGCATCAGCCTAGCTGTGCGGGGTGCGTAACGGAAAGGAAACTCATGGTAGTGGCTGTTTATCGTAGAATCAACGAGTGGTTTACTTATTTTAAATCCTCGGTGCAGTTTCTCTTATTTCTTTGTGTGGATGGTGGATTTGATTCCAGCCGTTTACAAATTCAGTTCAGTATAAAATATTCCTTCTGCTGACTTGGTAGTCATTGTACGTCCAGTCTTTGGAGAATCACTACGTGTATCTCGTCGCTGACCGTTTAATAGATTTCTCATTCAAATTCAAACTATTGAATCTCAGTCGTTCAAGTGCAAAGTTCAGTGTGTTCCGCGAGGTATTTTTGGGATATCTGACTATTGATTCGGTGCTTCACCATATTAGTGACCAGTGTTAATGCTGGCATCTACTTTTATTAATTACCATCAATTGCTCTCAGCGAATAATTAAAAAAAGTGAGCGAATTAAAATCAATTAAGAGTGCTCCAGTTGGAGCTCAATTATAATACAGTTCTACAGTGTGTGAAAGATATTTGTAATACTTGAAGTGTTGTCTAAAGTTTATTGACTGTTTAGCTAAGTTTCTGATCTTGCACTGGTAAGTTTTTTTTTTATTTCTATCTTTATATTGTAGCTGATGCTTTTTTATAATTGTTGATTGTTAACTCATGTGTCAGCAACAACTTAATTAATGAATTGTGATCGTGCATATCTTACAGATGGTTTTGTACTTTAAGTTAAAAAGTTTACCTAGACTTTTGAATAGTTCGATTTTTTTTTTACTTTCGAAATCGATCGTATCTTAAAAATTGGATTGCGTAGTTTTTTTATAAAAGGACGGGGGAAAATTGGTTGTGTAGACCTCCCGTTCCGGATCTTGTAATCATTCAATAACCGACGAATTCTGTAGAAGTAGAGTATGGATTTCAAAGTCAATATCCTTTCTCTATTTCTATTGTTGTCCTTCGGCGAATAATATTTTCACACATATACGTCAGGTTTTAACATTTCAACTATAACCCTCAATTCTTAACTAACTCTGATATGGTCGAGTATAGATTGAGTGGTAAATTTGAAAAATAATCTGACTAAAGAAAAATGTTTTCTAAGGTACGGTATTATTGGATATCTTAGAAAAGCTATCTTGCATTCATAAGAAATCAAAGACGTCCTTATAAAATTTTAACCAATTTAGCTGTTATTTGATATTAAAACTTTTCGTAGCAACATAGATGTATAGATATATATTTTTTTTGGGGTAGGTTGTTTTAAAACCAACGAGTCGGAACATTTTCTTTCGTTATAATAATATCTGATTGAAAGCTTTATTTAATGAAGTGATTAAATCTAAAAATTTTAAAGGTATTATTACCATTAGAAGATTTTTTGTATGTTCTCATCTTTGTAAAAATAAGCCATCGGTTTTGAAACTACTATTCCCTTCTTAAATGTTCCTCATTTTTAATCTCACTCTTGAGATTATAAAGGTTTTTTTGTATATATAATACAGTGGAAAGATTTGCTTAAGGTTGATTTTAAATTTAAGGGTATACCAAAATAACTCCCTTGGGAACGAGAACTATAAGAACGATTGATCGATTAATCCTATCTTGTTTTTAAAACACATAAGTTTAGTACACTCATCAGATGTGTACGTTTTTCAAATTGCTAAATTATTAATATACCAAAATAACTTCCTTCCGAACGAGAACCATAAGGACGGTTGATCGACTAATCCTGTCTTCTTTTTAAAACTCGTACAGTCATCATGATGTGTACGTTTTTCATATTGCCGTAATTATTTTATTGCATTACCTTAGTTTTCCAGTTATAAAATCTTCTGTTTGAACCAATTCCTTAAGTTTGCCTTGAGTACCATCGAATCCAAAAATATCTAAATAGGTTGTTCAGTTAAATGCTTCAATTTTCGAACAAAAAAGTTTTTTTTTTACAATTTTTTTTAAAATAGAAATCACATGGAGAATATATTCCCAAAGGGATTTGGCCGGAAACACGTCTATAAAACAGAAGTACGATAAGGAAGGCATCACTGTTGTGCTGTAAGCAATTGTTATAAAAATCTTTAAACGCGTTTCCTGGAAAATCCTCAAACTCCTCAAAAACTAATTGATAAATACCTTTGTTTCCATGTCTTGTTTTAAAGCATGTTAAATTTATTGGAGCCTGAACGTAAATTCAGGCGATATTTGTTGTTTTTCTTTCTTATATACTACTAGCTGACCCGGCGAACTCCGTACCGCCTAACAGTCAATGAATGTCGTGATAAATTTTAGCTATACTTAATTTAGGATTTTATTAACGTAATAAAAAAAAATTTAACAAGCCTCAGGACTTGCTAAATAAGGCCAAGACCGGTTCCAGGTTGTAGTGCCGATGATGATGAATAAAAAAAAAATACCAAAATTTAATTAAATTCAATAGCTTATTAGGCTAATATATATAAAGAAAATGGCGCAGGGCTTATAACCTTGCCCGTAAAAATAAATTATTATGGAAAATTTAACAAGCGTCGAGACCTGATAAATAAGGCCAAGACCGGATCCCGGTTGTGGTGCCGATGATGATGATGATATAAAGAAAATAAAAATTCAATAAAAGTACAAAAATCAACTATTTCAATGGCGTGTCAGCAAGACATTTTACTATTTATTTATACTATTTATTGGCCTGTAAGAACCCGGAAGCTCATGACCTCACCAACTCGACTCCTCCATCGGTCCCTATCGTATGCACTCTCCTTCCACACTTGACCAACTGATCTCCTCAAGGTCAAACCTAACATTGTCCTCCCATCTCCGTCGCGGCCGTCCTGCTGGTCTCTTTCCCGTTGGTCTACCGTCAAGAATTCTACGCACGGTCCTATCATCGCCCATTCGCGCTACATGTCCGGCCCGTCTTAATCTTCGTGATTTGATTACTCTCACTATTATAGGTTTGCGGTATAGCTCTTCCAATTCGTGGTTGTGGAGTTTCCTCCATTATCATGCCTCCTCGTCATATTTACCGCCAAAGATATCCCTTAAAACTTTATTCTCGAATACGCGGAATTTATTTTCTTCCCGTTTTGTGAGAGCCCATGTTTCGCACCCGTATAGAACAATCGGCATGATCATGGTTCTATAGACACGGAGCTTTATCTTACGTGATAGCAGTTTGGATTTCAGCAGTATACTGACTGCGTGCCAACTAGCGTTCCCGGAGTGTAGTCTTTTGTTAATTTCCTTCGACATTTCGTCACTGGCCATCAGTATTGTTCCCAGATATTTAAATTCTTTAACTTTTTCAAATATATTGCATCTGACGTTTATATGTGTTCCCTGAGGTCCATCTGGTCTCGCCGTAATCATGTATTGTGTTGTTTCTTCATTTATTTCTAGGCCCACCTCTTCTGCCGCTTGCATGATGATTTCACAGTTTCTAGATTATCGCCTAGAACGGCGATGTCATCCGCATATGCGAGCACTTGTGTGACCCCGTTCAGGGATGATCCGGCCATGTTGTCGTAATGTACCTTTCTGATAACATACTCGAACACCAGGTTAAAAAGACATGGTGAGAGGCCATCCCCCTGTTTTAGTCCGTCCCGGATTTCAAATGGGACTGAGAGGTGGTTTTATATTCTAACTCGCCCCTTGTTTTCGTTTGTGCATATTTGATTGCCGGCAGGATCTTTTTTCGGGATTCCCAGCTCAACTACAATTGCGACTGAGTTGTAGGCTTTTTTTAAGTCAACGAACAGTTGGTGAACCGTCTCTCCGTATTCCCACTTCTTTTCCAGCAGTTGCCTTATTGTGAACAGTTGGTCACTTGTTGACTGGTTCCTAGGGAAAGCGCATTGGTGGTCTCCCAGTATTTCTTCTGCGTACGGTGGGATTCTTGCCAGTATGACATTTGTTAGTATTTTGTATGTGGTTGCGGGCAATGATATTCCTCTGTAGTTTTCGCAGTCAGATCTGTAGCCTTTTTTGAAAATGGGAACGACTATTGAGGTTTTCCATTCTTCCGGAGTGACTTCCTTATCCCATATTGTTTTAATCAGTTGGTGGATCTTTCAAGCGGTTCCCCCCCCTCCATGCTCCACAAGCTCTATCGATATGCTGTCGACTCCGGGAGCCTCGTTATTTTTCAATCGATTTATTGCGTCTACAACTTCGTTAAAAGAGGGCTCTGGGATCTGAGGCTCGGCTGCATGTACGCCTGGTGCGTTTATTTGTGGTTGATGGGTGCGCACATTGAGCAGGTTTTCAAAGTACGGCTTCCATCTTGTCACGATATTGTTTGTTTCTGTGACCAGACAGCCGTTTGCGTCTCGAATTATTTTGGCTCTCCCTCGGTGGCCATTTATAATTGAATTTGTCCCGGCATACATACCTCTGATGTTCTTTGCTCTGGCGTTTTCTATGATTTTTTCGATCCGAGTCTTTTCCAATTCGTGTTTTTTTGCGTTTGAAAAATCTCGTTGTCTCTTTCCGAATTGTCGAGTATCTTTCTGCGTTGACTTCATCAAGACATTTGCCTTATTTAAGTTATGTATTTTGCTGCATGGGTTGCACTTCGGTTGATTCTCTTCAGTGAAGCACCTTTTTATATATCACCTTTTTCGTTTTCTTATCAGACGCAAGAACAAATAAAGCGGATGGGTTGCCATGTGAACATGCCACATACAATTGGTCATGAGAAAAACATGCGTTTTCACATGCAGCCGTTTGTGTCTCGGATTATTTTGGTTTCCCTCGGTGGCCATTTCTAATTGAATTCACGCCGGCATACATACCTGTGATGCTCTCTGCTCTGGCAATTTATAGGATTTTTTCGATCCGAATCTTCTGATTCTGGTTTTTTGCGTTTGAAGAGTCTCATTGTCTCTTTCCGAATTGTCGCGTATCTTTCTGCGTTGACTTCATCATATCTTTGTAAGTGGATCACTCTGAGGCGTTTACGTTCTTCGATCTTCGTCCTGTACTCATCGTCAAACCAAGGTTTGGACTTAATTGTTTTCTTAAATCCTAATAGCCTTTGGGCTGTTTGTTTGATTGTGTCTCTGATCGATGTCCACTTAGTGTCCACACTATTGGCTTCCTTTTCCTCACTGCTCCCATTCTCTAGGGTGCTAAATCTATTCGTTAGTTCGTCTTGATATTCAGCCCTTTTGCGCAGGTCTTTTAGTTTATCAATGTTGAACTTTTCTCGTCTCCCGTGACTGCCTATGTGGGTTTACTGCGAGCCGACTCCTGATTTTGCCCTTCACTAGAAGATGATCGGCGTCGCAATCTGCTCCTCTATATGATCTTACGTCAAGGATATTCGAGTGGTGTCTTTTGTCTATGAGGAAGTGGTCTATTTGGTTACGCGTTGCGTCGTCGGGTGATATCCATGTGGCTTTATGGATTTGCTTGTGCTTTTCACTACCAGATCGATAGGAACGTGGAAATCTTCAAAAGATACATCTGGACCGATAAGGAGGTATGCCGGATTTGTACTGACTAGAACCACCTCCCACCAGCACATATTCCCGTTGTTCCCCGCGGGACTTCCTTTAGATATTCCATCGTAGGCCTGGACGGAGTTACCTGTAACGCCGCTCGTCGCGTCGGAATTGCTGCATTATATCACATAGAATATCATTTGTTAGAGGCCATGCTTCTTTGAGTAACTGTCCGCCTCATATGTCTCTCCAAAATAGTTGGTGCGGTCTCGAATCTCACGCACTCACTAACTACGTGTTCTCCATTTTCAATTTTGCCTTCGCAGCACAATGCAAGCAGTATTGGTGATTGCCATTCTCACACTTGTGCAAGTATTGCCGAAGCCATCAATGTCTTTATATCAGCTGAGTAAGGCGGTAGTTCAGCTCGCCAAATTTTCCTTTCACCCATGTTTCTATATCAGGTATCATGGTGGTCCATCTTCTTTTGGTGGAAGAATTCCACTTTCGTTGCCATTCTCTTTGACTTGGGATCTCTAATTGTGACCGCATTCGACGCTGATCCTCATGCGAGACTAGTGTGTCAACCTCATCCAACGCAGCGGTTTCCGTAGCTGCCATGTCAAGTGGTTTCCTCCCGGCCAAGACATTTATGGTATCTTCGGATACCGTTCGAAATGCGCAGCATAATCTTAAAGATGCGAGCCTATGTTCTGAGTTCACTCTTCTCAAGTACGACTTATACTGTGCGGCCTCTGCCCAAATGTGACCTGCATACATTATAATGGAGCTCTTGACGCTGGTTATCAGTTTCCTTATGTGGGGCCGTGGTCCCCCAACATTGGGCAGCGCTCTCGCCAATACATTGCAGGTTCTTCCCGTTTTTTCACTCGTTCTCTGCAGGTGTTCCTGAAGATCTACCTGTTGTCGAGGGTAACACCACGATATTTAATGCAGCGAGTGGGTCTGATGGGTTTTCCTTCTGTTTCCAAATCAAGGAGTTCAACTTTCTTGTGGCTGCTTATTAAAACTACCTCCGTCTTATGTGCGACTTGTTTCAGTTCCGCAATATCTAACCAGGATTTAATGCTCTAGCTTTTATTTCTAGGTTCGTTCTCATCCACGAAAGAACCATGCACACATACTACCATGACCACGATTAGCGAGTGAGCTCTGCACGAGCAAGATATCGCTGAGTCGCAATTCAATCTTCCAAGCGGTCGGGTCGCTCGCCATCCACCGTACCGGCGCCGGTACGGTGGGTTTCCTCGGAGTCGTTGTCGTAGTGTTTTGCCTTTTATAAACGAGACATTTCCCAATACATTTTGTACAGTGCAGTAAAGTCGCATAATTACGTGTTAGGTCAATTGACAATTATTAGTAAGTTCAAAATACCGCTGAACATGAACAATAAACTTAATTCAATTCAGTGAAACCTTCCGTGTTTTATTTCCTTTTCCTGGTGTGGAGTTTCGCTTGTTTAATTTTCCGTGCTGCAATATCTTGTGTTTTAATTACTATCTGGTGGAAGGTTTGTCGCGCAGTTTTGCACAAGTTGGTGGACGGTGTTTTGGATTTCCTTCGGTGGCACATTTAGTGACGGTGGAGACGAGGTAGAACTCTCGCCCATGCTGGCGTCGCGATCTCGTACCCCACAGATCCAATACCACCTGCGGTATCATCATCATCATCATGGGCACAACAACCGGGATCCGGTCTTGGCCTTATTTAGCAAGTCTCTCCACCGGTATCCAGTCCTTATCCGAGACTTGTTAAATTGTCCATAACAATTGGTTTTTCCGGGCAAGGTTATTAACCTTGCGCCAATCCCTGAGGTATACCTGCTGTTATTTTATATCCTGTGGTCCCTCATCTGTGTCACAGAGCAGTCGTCTATCCGAGAGGTAGTTTGCTATTATACGCACCAAGTAGCATGAGATTTGTAGATCGCCCAACGCTTCTAAATTTCGATTCCAGTTCACCGAGTTAAATGCATTTTTAACGTCGAGTGTCACCACAGCGGAATATTTTTTCGTTCCTCATAGGCACCATGCCCGCATTGCGAGCGATATCGCACACCACAGATAGTGCCTTATCGCTTGATCTACCTTTCCGGAACCAATACTGCCACTCAGTGTGGGTTCCATTCAGAGAGCCCCGATGTCCCCTCAGTGAATTGTTCCAGGCGAGTGGCAAATACTCGCTCAAGCAGCTACCCTATGGTGTCCAGCATGCACAATGGGATAGGACGACGGGGCTTCTGGTTCTTTGACTCCTTTTGCTATAAGCACAAGTCGCTGTTTTTTCCATGGTTGAAGACAGTGTCCTGTTTGTATGCAGGTCGTGAAGTGACTGCTGAAGACTCCGGCTTTTTGTCAAAGCGGTCTTCACCACAGCGTTAGGAATTCCATCCACTCCTTGGGTCTTGTTTTTCTTTTTTAATGACCCTTGCAGCCAAGAGCACCTCTTCTGTGATCACGGGTGGCATTGCACTTTCAGTGATGGTTAATTCCTTGTTATGCAACATCACTTCTTATCACCTCATCACACTGCGAGAAAAGGACAGCTACGATTCTTCCCATGTCACTTCTACTATTTTGCATTTGACTACTGTTGTTGTGTAGGCTTTTCATGACTATCTTGTGTGCGTTGCCCCATGGATTGTTATTTAATTCATCACTTAGTGAGCACAACCCGTCATATTTACTTCCGTGGATCACATTCCCCAACTCACTTCGTTTGTTGACGAATTCCGCATGTAGCTGTGGGTAAGTGTAGCGGCTTCTTGTTCTTTGTTGCGAGTGTCGTAACCTATTGCACTCCGCTCGCATATGGGCGATTTTTGGGTACCACAAATACACTGGTTTGATAACTCCTGTTGGTTGTCTTTATCGTAACATAGAACTATCGCATGCGTTAGTTAGCCACTTTATGACTTTTCCAGCTTGTCTGTTGGCATCGGACTTTGTGACGAATTGTTCGATTGGGTCTTCAAGTATATAATCGGGGAGCTCCGCATTGGGGTCGCTCTCTTTCCACCCAATTTTCTGTATTTTCTTCGCCAATCAGTCAGTGGTGAATCCCCTGTGTGGGAGTATTTCGTACATCACGTTTGTCGATCATTATGGGTACATGTATCCAAAGCTCGCCACTCCATATTTCTTACCATCATGGAACTGGCAAATGTGATGTCGATTTTAGACCGCCATCTCTCGTTTGTCCGGTGGAGAGAGGCCAAGACCGGATCTCGGTTGTAGTGTGGTGGCTCCGCCAAACCACACGGCCCACTTACCTGAAAACCCCCCATAACTTCATCTCAGTCTGCGTAAGTTTGGATCAAATTTATAATCTAAAAGTCCCTGTTAAAGAATCCTTACCTTTCATGCATCTCTTCGCATACAAATTCCCTGTAAGAATTCTTTCCTAACTAATCATGAATCCCTAAACCACCCCGCTTGGTATGCCAAACAAGTCCGCTGTCCACGTGCACACCGCATGTCCCTGGTAATTCCACGGCCTCGGCAGCCTTTTGTCCAAGAGACAAAAGCAAAAACTAGCGTCTAGCGTCAGAAACCGAATTCCTTTGCATGTAAACATGCATAAAATTCGATCCCTTTTCGTTCAGAAAGATACGGTACACGACCACCCATCGTATACCTAAATTGCTTTAGCGTCACCAGCATAGTAGCAACACATCGATTCAGCCATGATTTGTTTTCCAACGAACAAACAATCACAACATCGTGCTTAGCCACCAAACGAATTATCCAGCATATACAAATGCAAGCAAATTCGTGTCGGCCACCGACCCAAGATACGATATAAAATTTTCATTGTATAAAGTATCGCAACCATTAGCACATTTCCCAATCTCTATTCGTTTATTTACACAAGGGCATTACTCATCTAAGACTTTTATGATGCCCTCGCCTCATCTTTTCTTTTACCACATTTCTTCGCTGCATCGTCGTCTATTTATTTAGCCGCGATGCACTTCATAGACAACGATCCCTCTGTCCTGGCCGCCTGCCTGCTTTGTTTTGCCATTGCCTTCGCGCATGAGTAAACAACACAGATCTAAACGATCACACACATCCACCATGATCTTCATTACGAGATCTGGTTTTCTGTTCCACAAAGAGAGACTTTACGTCTCTCTTGTGGTAAGTAAAACATATCCTTAACAAGAGGATATTCACCACCACCGAATCGAGGGCGAATCAAGAGCCAGATTCCAACCCTCAGGGGAGTCCAATTACATCCGCCGACCACTACAGTCGTGTCGCTTCCGCTCCCCGGTGCGCACGGGGACGCGAAGGTCAGCCGCGAGTCGCGTGAGTAACAGTTTTTTCGTCCTACAAAGTCGTACTTGGATACATCCAAACCAATAAAAAGAACATTTACTTCAACAACATCACCAGTGTTTTAATATTCCGGCTGCAGTTCCTGGGTGTTTCTAATGTGTTTTCCTGATCACCGGTGACGTGCTGTTTTCGTTCGGTGTTTTAGTGGCGAAGATTTAGGATGGAGGAGGAGGGTGAATAGAATGCCCATACATGGCACAATATACATTTCCTCCCCACAGTAGTGCCGATGATGATGATGATCTCTCGTTTGTAAAGGTATCCTCAGCACCGTCATTAAGTAGCACCACATCTAGGACTGCGAAGGCTTCGAGTAGTGCCTGGCCTCTACTTTTGATCATGGTACTTCCCTATTCTACCACCCAAACGTGGAAATCTCCAGCAATTATAAGGGGACTCTTAGCTCTAGCTTCTTGTATTATCCTGTCCAAAAAGCATTTGAATTCTTCTACTTCCCACTATGGCGGAGCGTAACAACAGTAGAAATGAATTCCTCTAAACTTAGCATAGGCGAATCTTTCCTTCCACTGGACACTTCTGTGTTATATGGGGAAACTTCCAGTTGTCCAGACGGTCGCTGTTCCGCTGCTGTCTTCTTTCCATGTAATTGTACCCGCGCCAGGTATCCTGTACTGCTCATTGATGAGTACCACGTCGGCCCCCTTATTCCTTAACCGTTTGGGAAAGGAGATCTTGTGCGGCTCCACAACGGTTTAAGTTCATTTGAAGGCACTGATCGCTCTAACTCAATCTAGCCCTACGGTAGAAGTAGTTATGCGTCAATCGTTGGTAGTATTCTAGTGTGAAGCACACACTTAACCGCTAGCATACATTTAATTGAGAACATAGTACTACCATCAACGGCGCTATTACATATCACATTGAAGTTGCGCCGGCGTTTGTCCCTTTTACAAATATTACCTATATTACTATTCCTTGGGTTATCAACCTACCTACCTACCTACCTTCCTACGTAGAGGAAGGTAAAGTGCACAGAACAGGAAACAGCGTATCTCGCCGTTAGTGAGGTCATGAACTTTCGCGTTCCTACAGACCAATATCATTTCAGGTCTGTTTATATGCGCTCCACAAGGCAATGATAGATACCGCGAATTTGTGGTTTAGCTTTACAATCTATATTTTGCCATAGGACGGTTGTTTGTTTTTGTTTGCAGACGCATTTATTCACAAAGTCTTTTTTTATGGTTTACAATTTTAGTCTAAATGCTAAGCCTATCTTAATAATTTTACTACATAATGTAATTTACTGGCTCTGCACAAGCACTCTAAATTATACAATATTATATGCTTAATTTATGCCTTTCAGCTCACATTTTCTTTTATTTATTCTTAATATAATACACATACATTATAAAAAAATAAACTATTATCTTAGAGGACTACCTCTTCTTCTTTTAGAGGCAATATGACAAAAAAAAAAAAAAAATTTTTTTTTTTTTTTTTTTTGGAGGATGCAAAAATTTTAAAAACAAAATAATAAGTGCTTAATGAAAACAGAAAAGATAAAATAACAAAAATTAACGGGAAGGAGGGCAAAGGAAAGGAAGGGAGGAAGCTGCGTCAAAGCTGAATATTATATCTGAGGACGTGAAGTCCTTTCTTCGTTTTGGAGCCACCACCAGTTGGGGTTGGCTCGGTCTTTTATTGATTTATCTCTTTCACTGATCACCGTACTGAATCGAAGTCGGTCTGGCCTATTAGAGATATCGCTATTGTGGACAATTCGTTTGTCCCTAGCACCACGGAAAGCGTGGTATATAATAGGTCTCCCACCCTCATCTTGGATTAGACCTTTTCCGTCCAAGAAGAGGAACGCCTCTGGGGGAATGAACCCGTTCTGGAGGGTACTCTCCAGATACATATCGTTCGGATAATATGCTTCCACGATAAGATTATTTACACTGCACATTGCCCTTGCAATGTGGCCACGAATAATTTTTATAATGAAGTTGTCTATCCTAGTTAGTCTTGATTTATCATACATGGTTTTATTAGGGTAAAATTTCTGGTATCGTGACCCTGGTGTTCTATTAAGTCCGGGGCAGGAACGCAAACACTGTCTCTCGAACACGCGAATCTTTTCCATGTGGAATGGGGATATATTGTACCATATTGGACAGCCATAGACCAACACTGGTCGGATGAATGCCGAATATGAGATTATTTTAACTTTTGGATTGAGAATGCTGCTTCGGAATAGACTTTTTGTGGCAACAAATGCGTTTCTTGCTGCAGGGAGAGTGACTGCTATATTCTTGTCAAAGTATAAATACTGATCAAGCCAAATACCGAGATATCTGACTACAGTTTTCACTTGTAGTGGGAGATTATTATTCCCTACGATAGAGACGTTTTTTCAATTGTACTTTGTATCCTGAGAGGCACTGGAGAGAGGTGTTCTGAAAAGGATAGTCTCGGTTTTGTGGAAATTAATTTTTAGTTTCCAGTCATTACAAAAACGTTTTATTTTATTGAAGTCGTCCTGGAGAGGTCTATTGACGACATCTATTTTCTCTCCTGTTCTGTATACCACAATGTCGTCTGCGTATGCAATGGCATTGTTAAGCGTACCCACTAAATCACTGGTGTAAATATTAAACAGAATGGGAGAATTCACCGCCCCTTGTTGTAAACCGTTTGTAATTTTGAAGGTCTTGCTTGAGAATATATCTCCGCATTTTACCACAAACTGCTTGTCCGTTATCATTTCGTAAATGTTGTACAATAGATAATGAGGCATTCTCAGGTTTTCTAACTTATGAAGAAGTCCTTCTAACCACACGGTGTTGAAAGCCTTTTCAAAGTCAACTAAGCAGGCACCTGTGCATTGGCGCTTTGTCTTGTTCCATTGTATGTCGGAAACAAGCTTTGACGCGGCATGCACCGTACTATGTCCCGCTTTAAAGCCAAACTGGTTGTTGGGGATGATTTCATTTTCATCACACCAGTTCATCAGTGCTTTGTTTATGATCTTCTCGAAAACCTTGCTGATATTTGGCAGCAAGCTAATCGCGCGAAGGTTGGTTGGATTGGTCCTGTCTTTGCCCTTTTTAGGGATGGGGTGGACTATTGCAGTTTTGCAATGGGTTGGATAGCATGCCTTATTTAAGGCGTTGTTGAATAGCGTAGTGTAGATTTTTACTGCTTCAGGAGGCAAATGTTTTAAAACTACATTTGGGATGCTATCTATCCCAGAAGACTTTTTGCTTTTGATTGACTTAAGGATGTTCGTAAGTTCATCCTTACTCACAAACATATTCATATTCTGGTTACTCCTGGGGGAGTCCGCTCTGTTATTTTCACTGAATGTGGTAAAACTACGGTTTTGGTTCCTCCAGGTACAAAGTTGATTTCTCAGTGAGCTGTAGGTCTGGAATGCGTTGTTTTCGAGGATCGTATTGGAGTGAGTGGATTCGTTCACTCTGTATACTGCTTCGAAACATGCACCAATTGAGTTCACTTTGTCTTGCGGGTCTTCGACTAATATTACTTCTTCGTTGGAGTTGATATGCTCCAGATTGAGTCCTGAGTTCAGCATTGCTTGACAATTCTCAGGAGTCCGTGGGACTCGCAAATATGGAATGTCATTGTGATCTTTCTTTCGAAAAGTTTTATTGATTTGTGAGAACATATTCGATCCGCTAGCTTGAATGGCTTGTATTTTGTTCTTCCACTCTTCATTTATTCTTGAACGGTAATTGTCACGGATCAATTTTTGGAGATTTTTGATTAGGGACTTAAGTGTTCTTATTTCCTGACTATTTGGGTCGCTGAACTGTCTATAAAGTCTTTTCAGCTTTGAGAGCATAATGCTCTTTTGCTTATACAAAGCGTCAATTGCTGATGTCCTGTACTTATTAGTATAACCGTCGGTATGGGGAACTTCAGGTATGGAACGATTCATTGCATTGGTAATGATATCGTCCAATGTTGTTAAGTAATGATCGATTTCGTCGTTATGGAGGTTTCTAATAGTCGGTGGGTCTATGGCACTGCTACGAAGTTCTTTTTTTAAATTGAAAGAGTGGATCTGGTCGAACTGCTCTAGTGAATATTGTTCATTTGGGACTTCAATTATGGCTCCAAATCCGTAGTGATCGCTATCGTAATCGATTGGGCGAAGACAGTTTCGCGTAGTTAGATCTGTGTCTGGCAAGTTTATTCGATCGTCTATCATAAGTAAATCCAGAAATGAATTTCCTTTAGGATAAGACGGTGTACTTGTGGCGTACAGTTCTAATCTGCGCTCGATAGCATTCATTTGCCACCAATCATATAAAGCATTGCCTCTTGTGTTCGTGGTTAAGTTACCCCAAGCACTATGCTTGGCGTTGAAATCACCCGCTATTAGGAAATAGTTGTTTTCCGAGTCTAATTTCAGGTGTCGAAATAGCACATCAATTTCATTGATAAATTGCTTACACTGGGTAGCTTGATGGGCATAAATGGAGACCACATACAGATGCTTTTGACTTCTCAACGGAATATCTATTATGCAGGCTTCCAGCACCTGAAATTTGTGTACTTCTGTACTATAAATTACCTTATGATAAAGACCTTTTTTAATTAAAACTGCAACCCCACTCCCTTGAGTAGAATGTGGCCTGTCACGTCTGATTATCTTATAGTTTTTATAGACAATTTTGTGCCTTTGGTTTAGCTTAGTTTCACTAGCCAAACGTACATCAGGGGATTCGACTTCAAGCATGTTGCCTAGATTATCTCTTCTGTCTATGTGTATTAGTGAATTTACGTTCACCGAAATAATTTTTAGTTTTAGTTCAGTTAGAGGGTCGAAGATTTTGATGGAAGGAGTTATTTGAAAACACAGCCGAACAGAGCATATCTATTTTTATTAAGAGTATGGAAATTGATTTTTCTGATTTTGGGGTGTACGTGTAGTACTCGGTTTTTGCCCTTCCCAAAGCAGACTTTACTTTATTGTAACCTTCTAGGTCGTCGCACAAAATTCTAGTTTTTGCAGCACTAATTCTTTTTGTTTTAAAATCTTTACAAGTCAACTCACCCAACTTCATTAAATCTTTCGCTTCTATGTAACTGATGACAATTGGAGGTATTTTTTCCTTTTTTGGTTGCTGTTGTTGTTCGTCCTTGGCTGTCTTTGTCTGCTGCAGTTGTTTCTGATTCTGTTGTTGGGCGTCCTTTGTTTCGTTTATTTGTTTCGCTCTTCTAGGGCTGCTCGTACTTGTTTGGAAAGTTCTTCGCGTTTTTTGATGAGATCAGCAATTAAGCTGTTTATTTAGGTCATCGTCTCCTGCTGTAATGTTTGACTCCAGTATCTCCAATTCCTTAAATTTGTTCCCTGCTCCTGAGTAACAAGTATCCTTGGCAGGTACATTTTCTTCTGTGACGGTTTTTTTCATCACATTTGATTTTTGTCGTTCCATTGACAGGTTTGAGCGGACTTTATTTGCCACTGGGCTGTCGTCTATAATTGATACTTCGTTCTTCCTTTTGGTAATTTTTTCAATTGTTTTTGAATTAGCGACTACACATGAGTGTGCCATTTTTAATTCGACGCTCTTCGTCTCGTCCATTTTGATTTAGACACACACATACTCGTTTTTTTTTTTTTTCTTTTTTCGCCGTGCCACGCGGGCCGAGCTGCGAAAAACACATTTTATTCACGAATTCATGCACACACGCACTCGATATTCTTTGTTTTAGAGCTGCTCACCGTCTTAGGATGTTTGTCGCTTGACGACAATATTCTGGAATTCCTGTGGCGACCGCAATAGACACCCACGAACACACAACCACAGCGAAGAATAAAACGCCAAAGTGAATTGAATAAAAGAAAATATCAGCACATTATGCCAGAACAATAAATGTAGCAAACGATAACCTAGGTAGCCTGTCGAAACATCCTGTGTATACGCAGTCCTGATTTGCTGACTTTGGTTTAATCTTTTCATATCGGGGATTCAAATCTTGTTCTTCAGTGGTAAAACCTTATACTCCCTTCTAGGACAAGTATTTCCAGAATGTTACAACTTGCATCTGGTAGGAAGGGACAAAACAGTTACCTATTCGCATAAGACTTGTTCTCCTGAGAGAAGTATATAAAAACAAATCTGCAAACCTACAAAACGTAGATACATTAAAAACATCATCAGTTTATGGAAAAATTGAACAATACGAATACGAAGCTATTAAAGCGAAAGTTGTTTCGGAGAAATGCGTACATACAGCACCCTCTTCTTTAATCTGTGTATTTTTTTTTGCATGTCTCGCATGTGCAGGGTACTTTTCTACTTTTCTAGACGCCTGTTTACCCCCCCCCCCCCCCCCTGGCTGGCACAATTTAGTGACCTCTTAAAATAGGAAATCTCATGATTTTATCTTTGCTTTTTTTCTCGTTGTTCTGAGATTTTATGTTGTGATCTCCTCGTGAAATTTCTCAGAACTCTTTCACATGGGAACCGCTTTTGCCCCTATCTTTGACTATACGCACCGGAGTCGCTCCTTAACATACTAATGTTAATCATGGTTCTTTGTGTGTGTCGATATTATCGAAAGCTGCTTTGAGTAATCCACGTTCTTGCGGTCTTGAACAACATTACCCTTTCACATCAGCAAGCTACAGGATGTAAAGGCTAAAAGTCGAAAATTATGGTGGGTATTCTACTTCGCCATAAACCAAGCAAAAGACCAAAATTCCTCAAAGTTTAACGCACAATACAACATTTTTGATTAGACGGAAACAACGACCACACAGCCGAAGTGCTTCGGAAAGAGGGAAACCTGCTTTAAGTCTTTAAAATCGCCACAGAAAGTTTTTGAAAATCTACCCACCACGAACAGGTTAAAGGCCCGAATTCTCAAAAGGACGGTTTCTGTTCCCGAAATTATTTAAGCATTCCGGAAATGTAGCCCAGACATTTTTGAATAACTTGACCTCTTTCTGTCGGTGGTTTTAGGTTCGAGTTTTAAGAATTTTATATAGGAATCGTGTTTCATTCGCCGTCAGAAGTATATTCCGCAGTTTGTAAGCCAAT
This sequence comes from Microdon myrmicae, assembly GCA_963931805.1. Taxonomy (NCBI): domain Eukaryota; kingdom Metazoa; phylum Arthropoda; class Insecta; order Diptera; family Syrphidae; genus Microdon; species Microdon myrmicae. The sequence continues at coordinate 126,527,591 of OZ007500.1, read as the reverse complement.
GAAATAAAATAGTAACGAAAACACTCCGAGAAATGTCATGTCCTTTGCGACTTTTATTATAAAGTGACTTACAAGAAGTAGAGTTCATGAATTAAAAATGCTGGCTAAAAGTTTCGGCACTACTAACACTAGCCTCGAAGCAGCTAATAACTCATTCAGGCAAGAAAGAGCTCTTTACAGCCACCTGTTCATGGGAGAATTCAACTCTTTTGTATTCAGGACTTATAATCCTGGAACTGTGAATGTCTCTAGAAGAGTTGATATCCATTTTAATTTGATGGGATGCTAGTAGGATATGAAATTATACTCGATTATCATCAAATTGTAATTAATTCTGCGTAGCATTGGCCTCGTTCGGCGTTTTGTGTTCATTAGTTAGACACTGGAGCTTTGGGAAATCTATTATACATGACTACTATTGTTTTTCAGCAGGTCTTTTCAAATGCGCAGGGTTTGAGGCACCATCAATGCTGTTTCGAGTGCGTAGTTGTGTTCAAACACAGCTATCTGGCATTTCAGTCATTGTATCATTGGATTTTGGGATGCGAGAGTAATCAGGTCGCGAAGATTTGACCCGGGAATGTTTTTTTTTTTTTTTTTTTTTTTTTATTTTTTTTTTTATTAGATTTCTCTCGGGTGAGGCGAACCTATAGCGCCAAATGGGCGCCCCGAGATACCATCAAATAACTGTTGCAATTCTTTTGGTTCTAACTCCCCGGGAACACTCGCGTGGGCTTCCCCACGCTGTAACGGAACGAGTTCTGATGCGGGGTTGTTCGCCCCGTCGGGAGATGAATCGCAAACTGGAGCGATCTGTGGGATTATCTTGTGGAGCACATATAAGCCGAATTGCGTGGAACAATACTAAGAATCTCCGAAGAACAGTACTCGTGGTAATATCTGTAAAACAGACAGAGGGCGGCTACGCGCCTTCGATGTGATAGCGACTGTAGCCCCGACGTCAGTGCCGAGTCCCCGATCAGGCGGATCACTCGTCTCTGTATGCTCTCAAGCAGGTCGAGGGTATGTTTAGGAGCCGAGCTCCAAACATGAGAGCAATATTTGAGTGAGGGTCTAATTTGGGATTTATATAGGAGAAGAAATTGAGCCGGAGTAAAATATTTCTTGGCTCTAAAAAGATAGCTCAGTTTTCCTGAGGCTGACTTGGCGATACTCGACACGTGTTTATGCCATGATACATTCCCACAGACCGTGACGCCGAGCAATTTCAAACTTTCCCCAGCCTCGAGGGCCCGGCCATTCATCATCAGCTGTGGAACCGATGATCCACTTTTCTTTGTGAATGTTGTATATTGTGTCTTCGCTGCATTGAAGTCGACGAGATTGGCCCTTCTCCACTGCAGGACCCTATCTAGATCCTGATTCAGGGAGCCAATCTGTCTGCATCTCAGCTGATGCGACGCAGATGCACCAATCGATCGAACACTCGAAAAGGAGGAAACAAGCATACTATCATCCGCAAAACTGAACACTTTGTTATCCGTTGACAAATCATTTATGTGAAGCAAGAACAAGGTTGGAGCTAAAATAGAACCATGGGGCACCCTTAAATTAACAGGATACAGATCCGAACACTCGCAATCCACAACAACGCGAATCGATCGATTGTCGAGGAAGCTCTTCGTCCAGTCGCAGAGCTGTTGAGAAAGTCCATATGAACGAAGTTTGCTCAGCAATGCCCCGTGCCAGACGCGGTCAAAAGCCTTGGAGATATCCAATGCGACCGCCCTTGACTCACCATGCCGTTCAATCGCAGATGTCCATATATCGGTTATAAGTGTCAAAAGGTCTCCCGTGGACCGCCTGCCACGGAATCCGTCTTGACGATCATTCAGACGTCCGTTGCACTCCAAATACTTAACTAACTCTGTATTGATGACTTTTTCCATTACCTTAGGTAAAATAGACAGTAATGCTATCGGACGGTAATTTTGTGGGAGACACTTTTTTCCCGTCTTTGGGATTGGCTGAACTCGAGCTTTTTTCCAGCAGGCAGGAAAGGTCCTCCGTGCATAAGATAAGCAGAAGAGTCTGCACAAGAACCGGCGATAGTTCTGGAGCACAGTTCTTAAGGACTATTGCTGGTATTCCGTCCGGGCCGGTTGCCTTCCTACAATCCAGTTCACTTAGAATGCGTTGAATAGTGCGTGAACGAAATCTCACATCCCGCATGGAGGACCGTATTGGCGTGATCACAGGTGGCTCCAAAAGGCCGGGATCGAGGTTTGAATTCGCGGAATATAAATTCGCGAACACATTAGTTTTATCCTTTGAATTCGTGACTAACGTCCCGCAGTCTGTCACCAACGGAGGGAAGGAGGAGGTTGCGAAGTTACTGCTGACAGATTTTGCCATTGACCAGAAGGAGCGCGAACCAGTTGGGCACCGAAGGAGCTTATTGATCACCCTGTTGTTGTGAGCCTTCTTCGCAGTATCAATCGTCTGGTTGCACGCGTTTCTTATTCTAACAAAATTCGTTCTGTTAACATCGGTGGGATTGTAACGCCATTGCTTAAAAGCTCTATTTTTTGCCGCTGTAATCTGCTCGCACTTTTTATCAAACCAAGGTTTATCAGACTTTGTTTGATGAAATGTGGAATATACTACTCCGTGCAAGCGTTAACATCGGAGTTTCTGAAGCACACCTCCGACCATGGAAAGGATGCGAAGTAATCTCGCAAATCGTCCCAGTTAGCAGCCTCATACTTCCATACATGGCGAAGCTGCCTAGGCTGTTTAGTCGCTTGATATGCAAGTGCTTGCGCTACAGATACCAAGCAGTGATCTGAATTTCCTAGTGGCGCAGAAACCTCTACGGTATAAATACTTGGTTCGGACAAAAACAGATCCAGGGTGTTGGCATATTCGCCTCGGGCATCCGGTACTCGCGTTGGTTCCCCCACGAGTTGAGTCAAGTTGTGGCTTACAGTAAACATCCCCGCCAGCCCCCCAGCCTCGCCGGTTCTGTTAGAATGTAACAACCAGCCGGAATTGTGCACATTAAAATCGCCAAAAACAATAATTTCCGAAGCTGGGTGGTTGATCTGTATCCAGTCGACGGTATGTGAAAGATGTTCGAAAAATGTCGCCGGTCGATCGTCATTCGGGAAGCAGTAAGGACAACAAAGAGATTTAACGAAATTCCTCAGCACGACCCTCAACCATATGATGTCCATATTATTGGGTTCCAACGCCTCCATCCTCTGGCAAGCCAGATCGGACCGCGCGAAGACGCAGACTCCGCCCCTAAAACGGGATCTCGAATGTAAGTCGTATCCTGAGCAACGAAGATATGTCGAATCAGTTGACGACCTGGGTCTCAGTTAGGGCAAGGATATCAGGTTTCGTTGTTTGCAAATATTGGTGGACGGCGTTTACATTGGTAATGGTGAAACCGATGCCCCTGATGTTACAAAATGCCGTCACCAGTCGGGCGGGGGTAGAGTTTCGAGAGCGCGCCCGGTTATGCGATGACGAACCTCTTAAAGTTCCATTATTTATCATGATACCTGCGTGATGTTCCCCCTGACACAGTCCCCCCCATAGATCCGAACGGGAGACTAGTTTACCTCCGGAATTCTTTATATCAGAAGGTACCACCACGACTTATCGCCGTGTCAGTCCGGGCCATCAGCCGCACATCCGAAACACCGTCGAAAATTTCTCTCGGCGATATCGCGAAATGTACAGCGTGACGGGGTGGTATCTCACCTTGGGACGGACTACTACTTAATCAACATTTTTTCGAACCGGTCCATCCGCCAAGCTCCGAAAGATGGCCAGGGAATTCTCCCGACCATTTCACGGAGCCTAAAGCTTGATGGGATGGTATTTTACCGGGCGCACAGGGCGTTGAGACCCCGGCTACCACTCGGCCTTTAGTCGCCTCTTACGACAAGCCGGCCTAGCTGTGAGTATATTCTAACGCCCTACTCACAGGATCAGAGAATGAGACGAGAATGTGCAACGATAGGACCGTGCGTAGAATTCTTGACGGTAGACCAACGGAAAAGGGACCGCTAGAACGGCCGCGACTGAGATGTGAGGTCAATGTTAGGTTTGACCTCGAGGAAATCGGATCAGATGGTCAAGCGTGGAAGAAGAGAGTCGGTGACGTCATGAACTTCCGGGTTCCTATAGGCCAATAAATAGTAGTAATAGTGATAGTAGTAATATTTCAAAAAGGACCGATTTTGATTGTGTGAACATCGTTTTACGTAACTTGAATAGTGATTTGTGATTGGTACTTCAAATGAGCTCTCGCTAGCTTCAACGCGAACAGCATCCAGCGCGATTAATTTCGAATCATTTCTAATCCCGATTGAGTGACCAATTTCTAATGATTATGTGAGTTCAGCTTGAGTCTAACACGATCCTTCACCTTAGACACTCATGTTAGAGTTCAGCTAGAGTCTAACACGATTCTTCAATTAATGCCTCTGTTTTTCACTGTGTTGTGACGTGCTGTTCGTGGACTGTATTATTTTGTTTAAGAAACACACTTTTCCTTAAATTAATTCGTTTATTCATCATTTCTTATATTTACGAGTATTTGTACTTATGCTATTTTCATTTGTTGTCGTATCGATTTTACTTTCCTTTTATACCTTGTGTTGTGTCTAGTCAATTGATTTTTTATGATTTATCCTCTATGTGTTGTGTAGATTATCTTGTTTCTGCTTTCCAAATGAAGATGCTGATCAGTAATCTACTCCAGGTAATGGAGCCCATGGCACCAACTTAGTATGCTTCTTCGTTCCACTTTGATATAATTTTAAAGATTCTTGTTTTCCGCAGTTTTTCCGCCTTTAAGCAATCTTCGTTTCTTTCTCTTCTTTATTCGATGATTAACGTTATTTCCATTTTCGCTTCGTCATTATCTTTTCTGTGGTAAACAATCTCAGTTATCTCTTTTTCCATTCTCCACCGTAATCGATCCATCCGTTTTTCTCTACCGTACTTTTCGTGTTATTACAGATCAAGATCAGTGCCGTTCTCTTGATCTGCCCCCAGTATTCCTTGTGTCACAACAAAACGGACTAGATTTTGAGTTCAATGGTTGTGACACAAGCTAACCCGTAGAGTGTAGAGGGTTGAGAGTTGTTTCAGAATGTATTACAATGAATACTCTCGTCACCACTAGTTGCATACTGCTACAGCCTCATCTTCGAAAATTTTTGTGGCGCCAGAGCGTTCTTTACTTTCAATACCGAAATCATTAGTTTAGAAATAGTCAATGAACTAGTTAGCATGGGTGGCACCCGGTGAGGATATCAATGATGCCACCCCAGAATGAAAACGTAAAATGAATGAAAATGATTTTCTTTAATTAACATAAATGAGGATCATTATTAATCAGGTTAGAACATTACAGTTAATGTATTGTTTTATTATACATTCTTAAACATTCATGGTGGCGCAAGGCTAATACCCTTATAGCATTTTGCGACGATAGTGAAGAGCGTGTGATTCGAACCGACGCTATCACGGTTAGAATCACTAAAATATAGAACCAAAGCTCAACGCATCAGGCCACCGCCGCGTGTACGAATTCGATTTCTAAACTCAAGTACATTTGACTGATGTGGAAATGCTATATTATTGCTATGGTATACGGGAGACCGGGGTTCGATTCCCCGTCGGGGAGCCTCTGGCGCAAGACTAATGACCTTGCCCGGATAAAACAAATCATTAAGAAAAATTTAACAAGCCTCAGGACTTGCTAAATAAGGCCAAGACCGATTCCCGGTTGTAGTGCCCATGATGATTATGATACGGCTTTAATGGATGTGCTTTTGGTGGTGTTGTTCTTCACTATTGGTCGTGTGTATCTGCTAGAAACGCCACAACCGTTCACTGAAAAACAAATTATTATGAACATTTTAACAAGCCTCGGGACTTACTAAATTAGGCCAAGACCGGATGTCGGTTGTAGTACCGATGATGGTGATGATCAAACATTGATAGATGAAAGTGACTGCGTGATATGGCAAAAGAAGAATGAGAGTATAGTTAATATACTTTGATATACATACATAATGGATTTATCAATGGGGACGATATGGCAAGCAGACTTAAGGGGAAATAGCACCTTCAAATAAAAAAAAAATTGTTTTTTTTTGCAAAGGTCAATATTTAATTGAATACGAAGACATATCTTAATGAAACTTTGAACATATGTTTTATTGGTCTCATATTTTTTTAATTTTTTTTTGCCCCACGTCGCCTGCAAAAACTTAGGAAAAAAACCCCAAATAATCATGGCGTGCAGGATTACAGCCCTCAGAAAAGTCAAAAAACGGGTTTCTAATCAGCATCCATGGAATGACCTAAAAAGAAAAAAATTGGTTGAAAAATAACAAAATGGCGGCTTTTTTTTTTGTAAATTGACTTTTTTGCCCCCAACAAATCTGTGGTAACTCAAAAAATGTAATGCCGATTTTTTTACCCGTAGGTAATTCTGAGCATTAACATGTGTAGATTAACGTGTTAAAATTTCAGAACGATCGGATAAATACTTCTCTTTTAATCATGCCCGCCAACTTGAAAAACGTTGTTTTGAGAAATTCGCGTTTAAAGTTAGAACACAATTTTTTTTTTCATTCAAGATATATGTAATAAGCAGAGAGAGCCTCTGACGTATATAACATATATATAGGTAATACCATTGCAAAATTTCCCCTCTATCTTTACAGCTATTATGTGAGAGAATAATGTATTGTACTATATGTATATGTACATATTGAGCAGATGTTACTAAGAGAAAGTCGATGTAGCGCTATAGCGAAGTGAACGAAAATCATCGAAAAATTACGCGCTTCGCTATATATGCTCACAAATTTTTGTTGTTGAGACTTTCACTTTTATATTATTAAATGTTTTTCAAGGTTCATTCTAACATATTCTAATAACAACAAAAAATTCGATTTCTTGAAAATTTGTAGGTGCTATGTCCCCTTAAAATTGTGGAAAATGTCACTAGCTTCCATTTGTCTTTAATATAGTTTCACAATTCGTCACGCGAAAATACATGCTTCAATAATTTTTGGTTATTATCCAAGAATTAAAAAAAATCGTTATTTTGTTTAAATTCAACGTGATCTTCGTGAACGCTGTGGCCGACATAATGGTCCTTTTTTGCTTGCTATTCTTTGAATCGTTTCGCGTCACGATACCAGAACACCCATGAGATAGCTACCTCAGGATCGGTAGGCTGACAATATTTAACAGCAACCTCGACCAATCCACCATACACCTGGCTTCTTTTCCAACACCCTTAATACGTGTTCATACCCGGACCCTCTCTCCTAATTCAGCCCCCAATACCAACTCGCTCACTTGTCCCCCTCTATCCAAACGAAACACGACTAGATCCACAAAATCCTATCCTAAGCCAAACTATAATCTAACTCCTCATCCATTTTCCAATTGTTTTAGCACCCTTCACTCAAACTCTCCTCCTCATCCGTCCGTAAAGAAGTCCTATCCTTTCCTAAGCCAAACTACACCCTAACTCCCCCATATTCCAACCACCTAAGCGCCCTTAATCCTAAGCCCTCCTCTTCATCCGCCCGTAAAGAAGTCCTATCGCGTTTTGCGACTATAGTGAAGAAAGTGTGATTCGAACTGCCGCCATGACGGTTAGAACCACTAAAAAATGGAACCAATGCTCAGCACATCAGGCCACTGCCGCGTGTACGAATTCGATTTCTAAACTCAAGTACACTCAGCCGATGTGGAATTGTTATGTTATCGCTATGGTATACGGCTCTGATACATTTTCTTATTCGACTTTCGTTCGGTGTTCTTCACTATTTGCTTGTGTGTTGTATGTGTATCTGTTAGAAACGCCACACTATTCCCTCCTCAGTAACTTTGTTACGATCAACTTCGTGTGTGAACGACGGAGCGAAGGACGAGCGAGCGAGAGAACGTCGGAGCAGGCGAGTGTGCCGGTGATCTATGCAGAAGTCGTGAACGTAGTCATAAAGTTCTAATTAATATGGGAAAGTGTGTGCTTGCTGTGTGCACAGATCACGCCGGGGTCACCAATTATCGCGTATTGCGAAGATAGTGAAGAACGTGTGGTTCGAACTGATGCTATGACGGTTAGAATCATTAAAAAATGGAACCAACGCTCAACACATCAGGTCACTGCCGCGTGTACGAATTCGATTTCTAAACTCAAATACATTCATCATCGGCACTACAACCGTGATCCGGTCTTGGCCATATTTAGCAATTTTCGAGGTTTGTTAAATTTTCCATAATAATTTATTTTTACGGGCAAGGTTATTGGCGTTGCGCCAACAAGTACAGTCAACTGATGTGGAATTGTTATGTTATCGCTATGGTATACGGCTCTGATGTATTTTCTTATTCGACTTTCGTTCAGTGTTCTTCACTATTTGCTAGTGTATTGTGTGTGCATCTGTTGGAAACGCCATATTCCTATCCTTTCCTAAGCCAAACTAACCCCTAACTCCCCCCGTATTCCAACTACCAAAGCGTCCTTAATCCTAAGCCCCCCTCCTCGTCCGCCCGTAAAGAAGTCCTACCCCTTCCTAAGCCAAACTAAAACCTAACCCCCCCCCCCCAATATTCCAACGTCCTAAGCGCCCTTAACCCGAACCCCCCCCCTCACCCGACCGCCGCAAAGAGTTCCTATCCCTTCCTAAACCAAACTAAAACCTACCTCCTCCTCCATATTTCAACCTCCTAAGCGCCTTTAACCCTAAACCCACTCCTTATCCGCCCGCAAATAAATCCCTCTTAATCAAAACAAAACGGTTCGCTCTACACAACTCCCAGCCCCTAGTTCTAACCCCTTCCCCCTTTGCGACCCCATAACCGGTGCGAAGTATTCCAACTTCCACAGGTCACACACACTCAACCCGATTTACACCCCCCCCCCCCCCCCCCCCCCCCCCCACCGCGAAACGGGCCGCCTGACCACTGAACCCAACTCTAGGTCGCCGAACGTCATCGTCCCCTCATCACGCAACTCACTTCCGCTCACCTCACCCTTCCCCCAGACCATACATTGCCCCCTTTTACCACCAATCGTCAAATTCACACAGCAAACGGTACGCCTTATCTAAACTTAGAAACAAAATGATCTATGAGAATGTCCGCCTCTATCTTCCTTAATGATAAATCTGATTTTGTCCGCTTTGATGGTAACACGAAAACTAGCGTCATGGTTTCCATTCAGGAGGAAGGTCTTCCTACCGACCTTCCTAGCCTTCGCAACCTATTTATAAAATTCCATATAAACTTCAATATGCTTCCAGATATAGTGTCAAAATATCTCTTGGCTTATCGCCAATATATTGACAAAAAATGATCTCTCCCAATAACGTCGTCTTTTTGGCCCTTAAAACGGAATCTCGAATGCAAGTCGTATCCTGAGCAACGAAGATATGTCGAATCAGTTGACGAATCGATCTGGGTCTCAGTTAGGGCAAGGGTATCAGGTTTCGCTGTTTGGAGATATTGGTGGACGGCGTTTACATTCGTATTAGTGAAACCGACGCCCCTGATGTTAAAAAAATGCCGTTATCAGTCGAACGTCGACAGAGTTTCGAGAACGTACCCGATTACGCCATGACGAATTTCTTAAAGATCGGTTATTTATCGAAATATTTGGATGATGTTCCCCCTGACATAGTCCCTCTGGAGATCCGAATGGGAAACTAGTTTACCTCCGGAATTCTTTATCTCAGAAGGTATCATCATGATTTATCTCTATGTCAGTCCGGGCCATCAGCCATACACCCGAAACATAGTCGGACATTTCTCCAGACGATATCGCGGAATATATAGCGTGACGGTGTGGTATCTTACCTTGGGACCGACTTACCACCTACACCAACCTTTTCTCGAACCGATCCATCAGCCAAGTCCGGAAAGACGGCCAGGAATTTCTCCCTTACTTTGCATGGATCCTATAGCTTGATGAGATGGTATTTCACCGGATGACAGGCCGATGGGACCCTACCTACCACTCGGTCTTTAGTCGCCTCTTACGACAAGTCGGCCTAGCTGTGAATATTTTCGAATGCCCTACCCACAGGGCAAGGTGAGTGAAAAAGGACATTTCTTCTAGAGAGTGGGGTGAGTGCTACCCGGACCAGCGGATTTGTTTGCGTTCAGTACGCGGGCAACAGTATGTGTTCCGAGTGAATCTGGGTCATGGTGTGCTGCTTATGGTCAAGTTGAGGCGCAACTGATGTAGTATCAGGCAGCGTTGAGTTGGCTACAAAATGTGCTGCAAGTAGATTCGCCTTCTCTATTGCGCTGGTGACTGGTCTGTCATTGGCTATAAGCGAAGGAATGGATGAGGAGGCCGTGTTTTGGATGTTATTCAAGTATGTCCAAAAGTCTCTATCCCCGTTGGAGAGTGTAGTCTTTTTTGTCTCACTCTCTGGTCATGCAAGAATTTTGTGCGTGGAATATGCGAATTGTAATCATTTCAAGCTCTCTTGAATATTCTCCGGATAGCCTTAGTGGCCTCTCTGCGCCCGGAGTTGAACAACGTATTTCTCTTGGGTTTGATACCCTTTACATTATGTGGAATGAAGGTTCATATACCAAGTAGAATCGTGCTTGTCAATGTGTCCGCCATAGCGTCAACATTGGTTATTGAGGAAAAATAACGACCTATTTAACTTCTCAAAAAAATCGTTCAAACCTTCCCAGGTGGCTTTCTCGTAGAACCATATTGGTGTTTTTGGAGTTTTCTCGTTGCCGTTGGTTAGAGCAAATTTACCTGACACTACACAGTTGTCTTAAGTGAGGGGTGAGCGGTGAGGAACAGGTCCAGTATGTTAGCGATATGACCATATTAACACCCGTCTTATCGGCTCATCAGAGTGTGTCCACTAAAGCAATAGGTAAGAAAATCCACACAGTAAAATATTCGATTCACTGAGTCCTTTGAACATCTCCTTTCGTAAGTAAATGCATTCAATGCTAGATTTCCAAAAATTACCCGTTGCCAAAAAAGCAGTTTATTCCGCAGGTTATCTTAAGATTTACCAACCGGACTAAGTTAATTATAAAATATGAAAACTAAGTAAATTGTTGGTTGTGTAACGTAAACGTTACAAACGCCACATAAACAAATAACATTACAAAGCGTACATTAGTTAGAATATTCAAAATGAAATGTGTAACGTTTCCTGGCCTTAATCACAGGAAATTTATAAGCGCCACGCAATTCTTATCCACCGACATGTTTTTATATTTCATTTGCTAGGGGTGTGCTAGTCAGGCCCTACGCGGCCATGGAATTCGATTTTCCGTTGTTCCCTTACATATTTATTATCCTTAGTATTTACAATCTAAATAGTGGGCTGCAATCCCTGTTGGGTCTGCTTATGTATTAATAATTTAAATTGTACGGAATGGGGCGTTATAAGTAACAATTTTATTTGTTTAGCTGTAGTAATCAAATTTGATTTTGTTATAGAATATTCGAGTGTCCTCTTATTTATTAGGGTAGTTAGGGGAATAACACAAGACGACGACCCAAACCTATTATCTGTGATTGACAACTTTGTCGACAGTTGTGTCGACTCTGGGGGCCTTTTCAAAAGTGAATGATGTTTATTTGAAAATCCTGCACAAGACCACAATGTACTTTTAGTTGGTATTGTGTGAGAATAATGTGAAGAACGCTACAACAGTAATTGATCGAATCAACAGTCAGGTGTTTGAGCTCCCTTGACGTTGGCTAAGGATGAATTTGAGTTTGAACTTACATTTTGCCCTAACTAGTGTAACAACACAAATCAATGCATTATCAAAATGTATGCTGTCCCCTGCAAAATAGGCTCCATTCTTGATATCTGGAGAAAACAGTGTTTGCTTGATCATACTGCTTTTTTGCTTGTTTTTTTTTTTAAAGTCGCTCTTTAGGATGCGCCATTTGGAACAATCCGTCTGTGACAAGTCTCATGCACAAAACAGCAACTGAAATGTGTTGAACTGATTCGTGGGATGGTTAATAACATCCACAACAGTTACCAAGCGGATAATGGATTTTTAACTATCCTCATCAAAGAAAATCATAGAGATAGCGCGAAATGAGTTTGTGGCGGTTGAGTACTTAAAGGGGGCAAAGAAGAACGACAAACGCCCAATCGCCTGGACGGAAGCTGCAGACAATGCATTCCGTCAGTCCAAGGCACAGCTGGTAAATGCTACCCTGCTCCGCTACCCCGCAGAGGGCGCACCATTGGCCATCCAATGTGCGCGTCAGACACGGCCATGGGAGCAGTATTGGAGCAGGAATACGACGGAAGCTGGGAACCGCTCGGTTTTTTCCCAAGGAAACTTAGTACGGCCGAGTGGAAATACAGTACCTACGATCGGGAGTTACTCACATGGTAGAGGGTCGCTCCTAGTAATCAGAACGGATCACAAGCCACTGATCTACGCATTCCGGAAGAGGTCCGGGAATGCATCTCCACGTCAAGAGCGGCAACTCAACCTAATAGGTCAATACACAACTGAGATCAAACACATCTCAGAGGAACAGAATGTTATCGCGGACGTCCTATCCCGCATCGATACCATTCAGCTACGCGCCGCCATCGCCGACGCCGACCTAGCTCAGGCACAGCAAAAGGACAACCCGCTCGAGTCTCTTCTCAAAGCAGAGACAGCACTTCAGCTGCGCAAGTTCCCATTTGAGCAATCCGCAGACGAGATATGGTGTTTTATCTCCACGGAAACAGTCAGGCCTTATATCCCCGAAGAGCTACGAAGGAGCGTATTTGAGACCTTTCAAGGCACAGCTCACCCCAGCGAACGTGCAACCGCTGCAGCCATACGACGTAAGTTCGTATGGCCTCGCATGAATAAAGACCTCACGAGCTGGGCTCGTGACTGCCTTAAATGCCAGCGCTGCAAAATTAGCCGGCACAACGTGTTAGAGCCAGCGCAATTCAAACTCCCTGAGGCTCGATTTGCACACGTCCACATAGATATTGTGGGCCCCTTAACACCCTCGAGAGGATTCCCCCACATCCTCACCATGATCGACCGTTTTACTCGGTGGCCAGAAGCAACGCCACTACGGGTAGTCACCGCCGAGAGTGTCGCCAGAGCGTTTTACTCGACTTCGGTTACACGCTTTGGCGTACCCGTAACGTTAACATCAGACCAGGTCCAGAGTTCGAGGCCACGATTTTCAAGCAGCTTACCGACTTATTGGGCTGTCAAAGAAGTCGTACGACCGCATACCACCCTTCATCCAACGGGATGATAGACCGTTGGCACAGGTCGCTAAAAGCCTCTCTAATGTGTCATAACGACACGCAATGGTTCGACGTCATCCCCACTGTCCTCCTAGGATTGAGGACAACTATTAAGGAGGATCTGCGCGCATCCGCTGCAGAACTGACTTACGGCACCAACCTAGTGTCGCCTGGCGAGCTATTTGCGGCTCCACACGACCAGCTACAAAGCGTGGGTTACCTCCGCGACCTGATGCGGAAGATCAGGGCAAAACCCGTAGCTCGACATGGCACCAAAAGAGTGTTTATCCACCCTGAGTTGCATAGCTGCACGTCTTCGTCAGGGTGGACAAAGTCAGGAAACCACTCGATCCCCCTATAGCGTTTGGGATTGATAGTGAAGAACGTGTGATTCGAACTGACGCTATGACAGTTAGAATCACCAAAAATTGAACCTAAGCGTAACACATCAGGCTACTGGCCGATTTTAGAATTCGATTTTTAAACGCAAGTATATTCCACTGATGCGAATTATTATTTTATCGCTATGGTATACGGCTCTGATGCATTATCTTATTCGATTTTCTTTCGGTGTTCTTCACTATTTGCTTGTGTTTGTGTGTGTATCTGTTAGAGACGCTACATCCCTATGAAGGGCCGTATAAAATCCTAAAACGAATCAGCGATCGAGTGTATGAAGTAAAGATCCGAGGCAGATCAACTACAGTCAGCGTAGAAAGATTGAAGCCGTGTTTGTCGGAAGCCAACCTCCCAAAGGCCACCACAAACCCCGATGCTGCAGAGGACCTACCCTCAACTTCTACGGCAGGAATACCTAGCGGAAATAGCGGCCCCCTCGCACGAAGCCGCACCCGAGCGCAACCTCAAGGAGCATTTTCGGCCGACCTCACTTAACTACGGCGACAGCCATCTGAGTAATACTTCGCCCTACCAACAATACCGTGACTATGTCACCGGGGTGGGGGGGGGGGGGGGGTACTGTGACGATTCTACTAACGCCACTGCTACCTTTTCAACTTACCCCCAAATCTTCCTGCCCTAAAGCTTTAGTAACCTTACCATTTGTCGCTTATGCAAGCACATTAACTCCCCCAAGCATTCTAGCTCCGATTTTATCATCCTTCGATTATGCAAATCGCATCCAACATCGCAGGCATTTTCCTCACCAAGGACATTCACGCATTCAATGCGTAATATCGGTTTCCCTGGAAAAATTCGGTACGCCAGTACCGCATACATCAATGCATCTCAGAATTGCTCTAAAGAAAACAATTTGGTTGCCATACTAGATAACCGAAATGAACAATGAAACAATCAGGGGAACCCCTGCTGCCTGCGTTGTCTGTCCCACACGTGCGCGACCAATTTTCATGTTATACCCGTACCCAGGGTGGGTTTGATGCAACCTTCAAAGCACCAGCGCAACTCGCGCCTAGTTGCCAAGAGCCGATTTCATTGCCAGTGTAAATACTCACACTGGAATTCGACCCGTGACTCCCTATGAATGGAATACGCAATTGACATGGATGTAAACACAACCATCATTGTGTAACCATCCCAACCGTATCCTAATCCCCAGCGCAATATTTGAACAGCTGCACATATTTCTCCTAAAATACGTTCTATCTTGTGAATGTGCATTCCCACGGTCCGTGCACCCATGAGCTCGCATCACGAGCAAACAAAGTAATCCGCGCGCACATGGACACACCCTCGTTAGGATCTATGCACTGGAGATCCACTCCTATTGGCAGAGCCAGGAGGAAAATTTCATTGTCTTTCTCACCACAGCGCCCAACTCACCCCAACCGAGGAGAAAGTAGTCAGTCGATGTGAGTGTTTCGAAACGGACGAGTGTCCAATAATTTACATAGCAAGTCGAGGAAAGATAATAATTCAGAGTGTCCCGAGGTTACCGAGTGCGCGGAATCGACCGGATTTACTGTAATATTGCTAAATTGAGATGTGTAGTTACAACTTAAATCAATTAAAGTCACCTGTGAAGTCACAATTGTAAAACAAATAAAGTCCCTGCGGTGTTGTAATATAAGAACTAACATTAATAAAAGTCACCATATATCATCAAGCATTTCCTGGAGTTTTATTTTCTTTGCTGGAACAGTGGCAGTAACCAGTTGGACATCTGGGTGTTTCTGTAAGTATCCTGAGTGCGTCGGTAAAGTAAACTTGTCAGGCAATCTTAGTCAACCTGTGCCAATGTCGGGACTTAACTAAGAAAATACCTACAAGTTTCATGAACTGAACCATTAGTTTCAAAGTCAATTTGAACAATTTGTAAACGTTGTTCTGTGAGTTTATTTACAATAAGATAGCAAACCGAACTGACCGAAAATAAACTATCAGCTGTCCATGGAAAAAATGTTGCTAGCTCAAAGATCTATGAGATCGTGTGGGTAATATTAGGTATGGTGTGTCGGCAAGGACACTGATTCACCAATATTCCACCTACTTGTTCCACCGAGGGCGAAAGCACTGAGTTCACCCGCAAGCTTTAGAAAAGTAAAAAAATTAAACACTGGTATGTTGTTGGAATTAACGTTTATTTATTTATTGTGTATTAGCTTTACAAAATCCATTTGTGTAAATTCTTCGCACTCGGAACAAATTTTAATCCAATCAAGTTCGTGAATCTAAAGTAATTAATAATTCGAAAAATAAAATGTCACAATCTCACATAATCGTTAGCGTAGTTAATTAAACATCTAGTCTTTAAATATTACGCACACACATTGAGTGTAAGTATTCTGAAGCAGGTAACATGAAAACAGCACAACGCGCCGGTAAAACTGCACTCGTACACACTATCTTAAATACACACCCGTCAACTTGCGATGGTGACTCATTGAGCTCAATGACTACGACTGTACTCCTCTGCGTAAGAAATCTGACTCCCTGAGAGCTGCTCGATGCAGAACCACTCCGGTGGGTGAGGTGGATTTCCCCTCGAGTGGTGACAAGGGAAATCGACCTTTCTGGTGACGCTGCGGCCAATGAGAAGCCGATCCGCGTCTCATTGTAAGAGTGGGCGCCCCGAGATGCCATCAAATAACTGTTGCAGTTCTTTTTGAACAGTTGCAGGTTGTAACGCTTCGGGAACACTTGCGTGGGAAGGGAGTTCCACAGCTTCCCCGCTCTGTAACGGAACGAGTTCTGATGCAGGGATCTTCGCGCCGTCGGGAGATGAACCACAAATGGGTGCGATCCATCGGATTGTCTTGTGGAGCGCACATAAGCTGAATTGCGTGGAACAATACCCAGAATCTCCGAAGAACAGCACCCGTGATAATATCTGTAAAACAGACAGAGGTCGGCTACGCGCCTTCGATGTGATAGCTACTGTAGTCCTGACGTCACCGCCGAGTCGCCGATCAGGCGGATCGCTCGTCTCTGTATGCTCTCAAGTAGATCGAGGGTATGTTTCGGAGCCGAGCTCCAAACATGAGAGCAATATTCGAGCTCGGGTCTAATTTGGGATCTATATAGGAGAAGAAGTTGAGCCGGAGTAAAATATTTCTTGGCTCTAAAAAGATAGCTCAGTTTTCCTGCGGCTGACTTGGCGATACTCGACACGTGTTTATGCCATGATACATTCCCACAGACTGTGACGCCGAGCAATTTCAAGCTTTCACCAGATTCTAGGGCCTGGCCATTCATCATCAGCTGTGGAACCGATGATCCACTTTTCTTTGTGAATGTTGTATATTGTGTCTTTGAACACTTGTCCAACAAATCATTTATGTGAAGCAAAAACAAGGTTGGAGCCAAAATAGAACCTTGGGGCACCCCCGATTTAACAGGATACAGATCCGAATACTTGCCGTCCACAACAACCCGGATCGATCGATTCTCAAGGAAGCTCTTCGTCCAGTCGCAAAGTTGTTGGGAAAGTCCATATGAACGGAGTTTGCTAAGCAATGCCCTGTGCCAAAAGCCTTGGAGATATCCAATGCGACCGCCCTCGACTCACCATGCCGCTCAATAGCAGATGTCCATATATCGGTTTTAAGTGTCAAAAGGTCTCCCGTGGACCACCTGCCACGGAATCCGTATTGACGGTCATTGAGAAGTCCGTTGGATTCCAAATACTTAACTAACTCTGTATTGATGACTTTTTCCATTACCTTAGGTAAAATAGACAGTAATGCTATCGGACGGTAATTTTGTGGAAGGCACTTTTTTCCCGTCTTTGGGATTGGCTGAACTCGAGCGATTTTTCAGCAGGCACGAAAGGTCCTCCGTGCATAAGATAAGCAGAAGAGTCTGCACAAGAACCGGCGATAGTTCTGGAGCACAGTTCTTAAGGACTATTGCTGGTATTCCGTCCGGGCCGGTTGCCTTCCTACAATCCAGTTCACGTAGAATGCGTTGAATAATGCGCGGACGAAATCTCACATCCGGCTTGGAAGACCGTACCGGCGAGATCACAGGTGGCTCCAAAAGGCCGGGATCGAGGTTTGAATTCACGAAAAATAAATTCGCGAACACATTAGCTTTATCCTTTGAATTTGGTAACTAACGTCCCACTGTCTGTCACCAACGGAGGGTAGGAGGAGGATGCGAAGTTACTGCTGACAGCTTTTGCCATTGACCGGAAGGAGCGTGAACCAGTTGGGCACCGAAGGAGCTTATCGATCACCCTGTCGTTGTGAGTCTTCGTCGCGGTATCAATCGCCTGGTTGCACGCGTTTCT
This sequence comes from Microdon myrmicae, assembly GCA_963931805.1. NCBI lineage: Eukaryota > Metazoa > Arthropoda > Insecta > Diptera > Syrphidae > Microdon > Microdon myrmicae. Next base: position 126,509,594 of record OZ007500.1, on the reverse strand, counting down.
GATTCTAACAAAATTCGTTCTGTTAACATCGGTGGGATTGGAGCGCCATTGCTTAAAAGCTCTATTTTTTGCCGCTGTAATCAGCTCGCACTTTTTGTCAAACCGAGGTTTATCAGACGAACTTCGTTTGATGGAATGTGGAATATACATCTCCATCCCCAGAAGAATAATCTCAGATACCGACTCCGCACAAGCATTAACATCGGAATCTCTGAAGCACACCTCCGACCATAGAAAGGATGCGTGGAAATGTCGCAACTCGTCCCAGTTAGCAGTCGCATACTTCCATACATGGCAAAGCTGCCTAGGGCGGTTATTCGCTTGATATGCAAGTGTTTGCGCGACAGATACCAAGCAGTGATCTAAGTTTCCCGGTGGTGCAGAAACCCCTACAGTACAAATACTGCGTTCGGATGTCAAAAACAGATCCAGGGTGTTCGCACAATCGCCTCGGGCATCCGACACTCGCGTCGGCTCCTCCACGAGTTGAGTCAAGTAATGGCTTACAGGAAACATCTCCGCCAGCCTCCCATCCTCGTTGGTTCTGTTAGAGTGTTACAACCAGCCGGAACAACTATTTCGGAAGCTGGGTGGTTGATCTGTATCCAGTCGACGGTATGTGAAAGATGTTCGAAAAATGTCGCCGGTCGATCATCATTCGGAGAGCGGTAAAGATAACAAAGAAATTTAACGGAGTTCCTCAGCACGACCCTCAACCATATCATGTCCATATTATTGGGTTCCAACGCCTCCATCCTCCGGCAAGCCAGATCGGACCGCGCGAAGACGCAGACTCCGCCCCTAAAACGGAATCTCGAATGTAAGTCGTATCCTGAGCAACGAAGATATGTCGAGTAAGTTGACGAATCGACATGGGTCTCAGTTAGGGCAAGGATATCAGGTTTCGTTGTTTGCAGATATTGGTGGACGGCGTTTACATTCGTATTGGTGAAACCGATGCCCCTGATGTTACAAAATGCCGTCACCAGTCGAGCGCGGGCAGAGCCTCTATAGGGAGCCCGATTATGCGATGACGAACCTCTTAAAATTCCATTATTTATCATGATATCTGCATGATGTTCCCACTGACATAGTCCCCCCCGGAGATCCGAATGGGAGACCAGTTTACCTCCGGAATTCTTTACATCAGAAGGCACCATCATGACTTATCTCCGTGTCAGTCCGGGACATCAGCCACACATCCAAAACACCGTCGAAGATTTCTCTCGGCGATATCGCGAAATGTACAGCTGGCGGGGTGGTATCTCACCTTGGGACCGACTACCACCTAACCAACCTTTTCTCGAACCGGTCCATCAGCCAAGCTCCGAAATATGGCCAGGGATTTCTTCCGACCATTTCACGGAGCCTAAAGCTTGGTAGGGTGGCATTTCACCGGGCGCACAGGGCGTTGGGACCCCGGCTACCACTCGGCCTTTAGTCGCCTCTTACGACAAGCCGGCCTAGCTGTGAGTATATTCTAACGCCCTACTCACAGGGCCAAAGAATGAAACACGGGACGTGACCGTTGCAAGATTGTTTAGAGTAAACGTTATGGTCGCGTCCAATTCGATCCTTGTTTATCGCTTATGCCACCGCTAAGGGATAATTGGCTGCAGCTGGTGAAAATTTAATGTAAAAGAGAACATTGGATGTTTACGCGATCGGCTACTGCGTATAGCATCTCGCCGAACGTGCACACATTGCTTGCATCTCAGCGGTGGATCTGTCGAGTGTGTGTTTACATTAAACAACACTCGATTTCATTTTGGTAGCCAGCAGTGAGCTACGCTGTGAATTGTCGTTCAAACGATCGACCGATGGGCCTGCAGATAGGGAAAATACTTCCTTAACTCTGTGCTTTGACATGTTCGGGGATTTATGTCGGTTACGTGATGTCGTAACCGAATCGGATTTCATGAACATGATGCGCTGAATGCAAGCATACCACTGGAGGAAGCTAATGGCGATAGCATTAACGAATGGTAATTGTGTTAGGTGTTTCAGGTGATTAGTAGACATCCTTGCATAGATGATGATAAGGTAAGTAATGGATATAAAAATGAATTTGCCAATAATACTTGTCCTTGAGCCTAGGAATAAGTTTCTTAATGATTAATGGGAAGGTAAGTAGTGGCGCTCAATGGAACCGCCACAATCCTCTCAATGAAACACCCTACATATCCACTTCTTTAGGCTTCTTCACTTTATCCACTCTAATGAAACGTGCGTCCGCCTTTCACATAACAACAATTCCGGTTGACCACAACGGGAGTTCTGATGAGACTTGGTCTTTCCAGAACAAGTAGATTCTTTTTGACGAGTCCACAACATCTTTTGTTGTCCATCAACAATCTTCGAGCACCAGATCTTCGATGTCCCTGAGAGTGATGCATCGGTTGATGTTGTTGGTCGTCTTGGATGCGGTTCATCCTTAACACGTCTTCGACGTTTTTTTGAACATTCCATGTCTGTCATATGCTCGTATTTTCTACACAGTTTGGTCACCGAAGGCAACACTTTCAATGTTTCTACCGTAGAGGTTTTATTACGCTTTTGAATTTTATTGGAAATTATTTGCTCATCTGACATTTGCTGCTCACAAAACCCACATTCACAAATGAATATAATAACAGGTCATCTGAAACTCTCTGGCATAGTGTCATCAACTTAGTAAAAAAATTGAATTCGATATTCCCGCGTGATGTAAATTGACTATTCCGATTAATATTTCACCGCAGTTGTAATATGAAATTACTTTTTTAATTACAATTTAAGGTGAAGCCGTTTTCCACTTGATGCTTGATCAGAATATTATTATTTCTTTACCGCGTGTGAAATTTATGAAGCTGAAAAGGGACATTGCAGTTGTAGTGTTTCAAATAACCTCTACCAATGATTCGATGGATAATTAGCTCAGTTAAAAAAAACAAATCCTTTTATTTTCAGGGCATATTCGATGTGATCACATTATAATTTAGTTATTGGGTTACACATACTTGTCAGTCCTGATTTCAGAGCACGAGAGGCAGTTGACTGTCGGTAGTAGAGAAAGGAAGTGCCAGAAAGGTTCATACGAAATATAGAGTTGGGCCGGAATTAACAATGCAAAATGGCGTAAAGGAGTATTTCTTTTTATATATACCCATCAGCTCCACCTGCTACAGGGGGTCGAAATGTTCGCAGTCGATTGTCCTCATATTGCTGGAGAATGATGGCGCCCATTCGATATTTGATCTAGATATTGACTTTTCTGTCGTCTACAACAGTCTTTTCACGTCTTCTCTGTGTCCACATATTGTTTGAAATTATTTCCATTGTCTGACGAGGGACTATATTGAGACACATTCAGTTGAAATACTCGTATGTAGCTTGAAGAGCAGACACTCACGGCTATCATATTTAGTGTCGTGAATTGTAAAACTGATGAATGCTTCGATATGGAAAACTTTTAATGGAACTGATTAAGCACTTGAGTTGTGATGTCATAGAATGGAGCATACAAAATCGCATAATGGTGTGAAAATGAATTTAGAGCAAATCTGCCTTACACAGAATTACGCGTACCAAGGATATATTCATCATCATCATCGGCACTACAACTGGGTTCCGGTCTTGGCCTTGTTTAGCAAGTCTCTCCACCGGTATCCGGTCCATGTCCGAGACTTGTTAAATTGTCCATAATAATTCGTTTTTCCGGGCAAGGTTATTAGCCTTGCGCCAACCTTTCTTAGGATGTCGCTGCATGCATTGGTTCACTACTTGGAGGGTGCCAAAGTAGCTATCCAGGAGTGTCACGTGGAGACTGCATGTCAACTTGGATTGAACAGGGACACGGATCGTCCTGGCCTTTGCCGGGTTGAAAGCAGAGACCTGTATGCCCCCCCCCCCCCCCCCCTCTGTGAATGATAATTTTAACAATCAAAATGTCCGAATTACTATATTTATTTGTGATTCTTACGAAACTTACCCCGGATTGGACTTGCTTGCGGTGTCGTGGTCGGCAGCTTCAATTTCCTGTTGCGCTGATCTGCGACGGTGATGGTGCGAAAGAGGACCCAAAATAAAACTCTCCACTTTTGTATTTCAACAATAACTGTTTAACTCTATATTTTAATTTTATATAAAGTTGTAAGTATTTAAAGCGCACTACGTATCGTAACGTCTTCAAGGATATATATAACATATACTGAAGATGAATTATCTTATTTTTCTTTTTTAAGCACAACGCAAATTAGTTTTACAAATTATAAATATTAACTACACATTTTATTTTAACCGCTTGGCTTTACACTTTATCTTCGCAAATGACCGCACGCGCACACGATTCGATTGAACAAAAAACAAAGCTAATTTAAATATTTGTGCGGAGCGACCGACTACACTCAATCAACGCACGTTTAACAAGAACGAATCTCGCGTCCTTCGTTTTCATAATTGATTAGGAGAATATGGCTAATAGGGAGAATATGGCTAATAGGGAGAATATGGCTAATACAGAGAATATAGGGGTTTTACTTTGTTTTAATTATTTTACTATTGTTATGGTAATATTTTATTGTAATGGGAAAGTGATGATTTGGAGGGGGAAGGGAAGGACATATATGTGAAGACACGAGATGTTAATTATTCATAGGGGGGGTGATAATTAAATGAACTTAACTATATAACACCCCCCCCCCCCCCACAGGATTACTATCTTTATATTATTAACACTAACAGTACCAAGCCCGGTCAAACGACCGGTTGCGAAAAGAATAGGTATATACGAGGGTAGGCTAATAAGTCCTTAGAAACGCCTATGATGTCGCTCGTGGGATCGCTGATGGTCTGTTTTTAGTAGGCATCATTCCTATCTAGGTGTCTGTCAATTTTCAATTTGTGTCATGTTTCAATTTTGTATGATAAATTGGCTGTAAAAAAATATCTGCGAGACGGGTGCAGCATATGCTCTCTTGAGCTGAGAACTTGTGGAGCGCATGTCGGCCGACCCATGCATAAGATAAACGGAAGATTCTGCCCAGAAACGGCGATAATTCTGGAACACAATTCTTAAGGACTAGTGCTGGTATTCCATTCGGTCCGTTTGCCTTCTTACAATACAGTCCACATAGAATCCGTTGAATAGTACGCGGGCAGAACCTTACATTCCACTTAGAAAGATCTGATGAAGTCAACGCAGAAAAATACGCGACGATTCGAAAAGAGACAATCAGACTCTTCAAACACAAAAAACGCGAATGGAAGAAGTCTCGGATTGAAAAAATCCTAGAAAATTCCAGAGCAAAGAACATCAGAGGTATGTATTTCTATTTATTGGCCTGTAGGAACCGGGAAGTTCATGACCTCACCGACTCGACTCCGCCATTGTTCCCTGTCCTGTGCGCTCTCCTTCCACGTTCGAACATCCGATCCGATCTCCTCGAGGTCCAACCTAACATTGTCCTCCCATCTCCGTCGCTGCCGTCCTCTCGGTCTCTTTCCCGTTGGCTTACCGTCAAGAATTCTATGCACGTTCCTACCGTTGCCCATTCCTGCCAAGTGTCCGGCCCATCTTAATCTTCGCGACTTGATTACTCTCACTATTGTAGGTTTGCTGTATAGCTCTTCCAATTCGTGGTTGTGGAGTTTCCTCCATTCGTTTTTCCCTACGTCTTCTTTTTGTCGAGTCGGTGTTTTCTTGATGATTTGTTCCCTTATGGTAGTGTCGGCTCATCACACCTACGCTTATCGGGTTTTTCGTGGGATTGCTTTTTCTATATTGATTATTCATTTTTGATCCCACGAGTCTTCGGGTCTCAAATAGTCCGCCACAACAGAGCTCCTCTTTGATAAGGTCTGCTTACTGCTCTGATTCGACCCGGTGTCAGAGAGGCTCCGTTATAATACAGCCGGTATACCCCTGGCTGCAAACCATCCGATGGGCACCGTCACGCGTAACACCCCGGATTAGGGGTGGTAGATCTTTGTGTGTTACTCCTCGCTAGCCTGTCTGACATGGGAGGCCCTACTGGAAGCGTATGCTTCCGTCAGCATAAGCTGAGTGATTCATTGTAGTTTAAGCCCCCGCACCACGTCAAGATTTCTACCAAGCGGGGGGAACACATTAGCTTTATCCTTTGAATTGGTGACTAGTGTCCCGCTGCCCATCACTAACGGAGGAAAAGAGGAGGAAGCGAAGTTCCTGCTGACAGTCCTTGCCAATTTACTAGAAGAGACGCGAACCAGTTGGGTACTCAACGAGTTTATTTGTTACTCTGAGATTGTAAGCCTTCTTCGTGGTATTAATCGCCTGGTTGCCCGCGTTTCTGATTCTATCAAAATTCGTTCTGTCAACCTCGGCGGGATTGCAGTGTAATTGCTTAAAGGCTATATTTTTTGCCGCTGTAATCTCCTTGCATTTTTTATCAAACCAAGGCTTATCAGATGAATTTCCTTTGATGAAATGCGGAATGTAGATCTCCATCCCGAGAAGAATAATCTCTGTGATCGACTCTGCGCATGCATCGACATCGGAGTCTCCAAAGCACACCCCCGACCACGGAATGGTTACGAAGAAATCTCACAAACCGTCTCAATTAGTAGCCCCATACCTCCATACATGGCGAAGCTGCATAGGTCGGTTATTCGGTTGCAATGTAAGTGGTTACGCGATCGAAACCAAGCAGTGGTCTGAGTTTCCCAGTAGCGCAGCAATTTCCAGGGTATAAGTGCTCGGCTCGGATGTCAAAAACAGATCCAGGGTGTTCGCATAATAACCTCGGATATCAGGCACTCGCATAGGTTCCTCCACGAGTTTAGTCAAATTGCGGCTAACAGCGAACATTTCCGCCAGCCTCCCAGCCTCGTCGGTTCTGTTAGAACGCACCAGCCAACCGGAATTGTGTACATTAAAATCGCCATGGACGGCCATTTCAGAAACCGGGTGATTGATCTGTATCTAGTCGACGGCACGTGAAAGATGTTCGAAAAGTGTCACCGGTCTAACGTCATCGGGGAGCGGTAAAGACAACGAATAAATTTAGCGGTGTTCTTCGGCGCGACCCTCAACCACATGGTGTCGAAGTTATTGGGCTCCAACGCCTCCATCCTCTGACAAGCCAGATCGGGCCGCGTGAAGACACACACTCCACCCTTAAAACGGAATCTCGAATGCAAGTCGTATCCTGAGCAACGAAGATATGTCGAATCAGTTGACGAATCGATCTGGGTCTCAGTTAGGGCAAGGATATCGGGTTTCGATGTTTGCAAAAAATTGGTGGGGGGCGTTTACATTTGTATGGGTGAAACCGATGTCCCTGATGTTATACAATACCATTACCAGTCGAACGCCGACAGAGCCTCGAGAATGGAACCGATTACGCGAAATCGAACTTCTTAAAGTTCGGTAATTTTTCAAAATATTTGGATGAGGTTCCCCCGACATAGTCTCCCCCGGAGATCAGAATGGGAAACTAATACTAGTTTACCTCCGGAACTTTTTATCTCAGAAGGTGCCATCATGACTTATCTCCGTGTCAGTCCGGGCCATCAACTATACACCCGAAACAAAGTCGAAGATTTCTCCCAAATGTGTCCTTCATCTTGTCTCTGGTTTCTGGTCATCTTGCAATAACCAGAATCACCGACGTCCGTGAGGATGTTGGGCTCGATCTCAAGATATCTGAAAAAGAAGGGGGAGGTATATAAGGATAGCGTGGACAGGGTTAGTTTGAATGTTCTGAAATTTCTTGGATGGTGGGAAAGAGATCATACAAGCCCGGTAGGTCTTGAGTGCCGTAGTAAACGCAGATCTTTTACTGTGCATGCGTCGGTGAGGTGTGTTATCAGTAGACCCTATGGGATGGGTCAAGGAATCCTGTAATATACACAGGAGGAAGGGTGCTTTCTTCAGTTTTGTACTGAAGAAGAAATTGTGGTGGTCTGATCCAAAGAGATCGAAGAAGAGAAGGGTTAAAAACACAAGACTCCCGTACAAGTAGGTTCTCGCTGTTCTGAATGCTTTCGACGTACTCGTATGTTAATTCTAGCAAGTACTCGTCGATAGGGGTAATGGAGGCACCTCATATAGGTGAGAGGTAATGGCGACCGTCAGGCCTTCTAGAATGGCTGATGCATCTTCTGGGGAGTTTCCTTTCGGAAACTCGAAGTCTTTCTATTTAGGCCGAAGATATACAAGACCATATGGGAAAGGCTAGACTAGACTATATTCCAGATCAGATTAGCTGCTTATAGCAGAGAAGTTTAACTTTGGTGTCAACTTTGTTGCTCCGCTTCAAAATGTTGTGCAGTTGCGTAGACCGACCGTGGTCCCGATGAAGAATGTGGGTCACATGTGTGATCAAATTCATTTTTGGGATATAAATGACCCCAAGATATTTCATCCTGTCCTGTGGTCTAATCGTAGTACCTCCGCTTTGTATTCGAATATTCTGTGAATATCGAGATGTAGGTTGGGAGTCGACTCACAATTATGCCTACTGCTTTGGATGGATTAAGTCGAATTTTCCGTCGACTGTAATACTGATACAGTTCGTCCAGGTGATTGTTGAGTCGATTTGTTGCGAGTTTAGGGATTTTGGATGACGTGTACACTAGGACGTCATCCGCATAGCATATCTGGTTTACTCCCCCATCCACAGGCCGGGGAATATCTAAAGTGTAGATATTAAATATGATGGGACCTAGAACGCAGCCCTGTGGTACGCCTGCGGCGGCGTTGAAACTTCAGGATATCTTTCCATTCACTCGAATTTGAAAGTTTTTGTTTCGACCGAAGTGGTAAATGATACTACACAGCGTTCCACTAAGATCAGTGTTCAACAATTTAAAGACCGGACCTTCGATCCACATCGTGTCAAAACCCTTTTCAATGTTCAGGCTCACCACAATGGTGGGTTCCTTATTAAAGAGGCGCAACAGACGTGGTTTTGAAAAACATTGAAAGCCATAGTGGTGCTGTGTGCTCTTCTAAATCCAAATTGGAAATCAAGTATTAGGTTCCTCGCACTGATAAAGTTGTTTAACTTCTCGTATATGAACTTTTCATATATTTTGCTGATGTAAGTGAGGAGCGAAATGGGGCGAAACTTTGAGGGGTGATACGTTGGTTTCTCAATTTTTACTCTTGGACAAACAATAGCATGCTTCCAAGCTTGGGGAAAGTACCCCATGTTGTAGGCATGGTTGAACAGAATGGAGAGCTTTATAAAGAATAAAGCAGAAAGCCTTTGCAACGAGTTGGAACACATGTTGCCGATATTAGGTGACTTCTTAGGGTTTCGATAATTAACTAGGTTCTGTAGGCTATTTGGTGTAGCGAAACCGTGACCATTATCACGTGTGTCATCGAAGTATGCACTGTTGGCTGGATTAAAGACAACAATTGGCTCGTTAAAGTGGTATAATTTATTGTCAACCTCTGAACTAATTATTGCATTAGTATTCCGCTCGCCACAACACCGTTGTGGATGATTGGGCCAGTGATACGAGAAGTGCCACATATCTTTTTAAAGATTTAAAACGTTCTGGACCATCTGAATACCTCTCAGTTTGTCTTCCAATTGTCGGGTACGATTGTTTTGGATTCTTTGTCATATCAGTGTGTCAATATTGTGTATATTGGATCCCAGTAGTGGCTCCTTTTGTGTAAAGCGATAACGCTATCTCATTCTGCAAAACTCTTTAGGGCTCCCGGATGAGACGAAGAGTGAAGTCGTCATGGGGAATCAGATAAGTCTTTTCGAGTTTGTACTTCGGGACATAGGTCTCCGAAGTTTCAACTAGAATCTCCTGGAGTCGAGTTGCAGCATTATTTATCTCACTAGTGGTTAGGTTCCTTTTAGTGGGAAGAGAGAGTTGGTGGAGTTTTTCGTCCAATGTGACAATGAAGTTGTCCCAATTTGTGCGCCCAAAAGCGGATAAGTATTTGATATGAGCCCGCGATGCTGGATAGCTGCAAATGAACGTGGTCACAGCGTTGTGGTCAGATACACCCGCCGATACTTGGGGAGGAGAGATTTGGGGAAGTAAGACTTTGGACACAATAAAGATGTCCAGGATTGAGTTACCTCGCGTACCAACAGTAGGTGCCACTATTTCAAAATTTAGGGCATGAGAGTTTTCGGTGTACCATAGGTACAATTTTATGCCATTTGGGCAAGAGACCTAGTTGTTCCAGTGGGGATGTCTGGAGTTAAAATCGCCGCCTATGATGAAGGGTGTATGCCCCGAGGACGTTATTGATTGGCCGATATCCTCTGGATTAATGGGAGGTCAATAGCTTCATGACGAATTTCGCTATTAACTAGAATACAGGTGCCACCCCCGTTGATGGTGGGGCCGCCAGTGACGGTTCGATCTCTTCGAATGATTGAAAAGTTTGGGAAAGTGGCACAGTGACATGGATGCAACCTAGTTTCGGTTACAAGAACCACGTCCGCCCGGTTGTCCTTTATGAAGTCAGAGACTATCATACGCTTTGATAGCGAAACAAGGGAGTTGACATTTATAAGGATAACTTTAATTTTGGAATCCATTTTAAAGCGTATGTCTTACATATGCCGTGAAAAGGACTGCATCCCTCTCAGCTTCAGTTGTTAGTTTTTCATATCGGGGTCGAATATCCTCAATCACGCGGGAGAGACTAAGTAGTTTCTCGAGCATTGAGGGTTGCCCCTTTGGAGGCTTTTGTGCCGCCGCTTGGATTTGTGGCATTGTGTTGGTCTGTATAGCGGATCGCTTAGGAACTTGAATATGCTTATGGGTGAGAGGTGGTGTGGTTTTCATATTCTTTGTTTAGATCCATTTAACCTTTTCAGCGAATGTAACTCCATTTTGGATGAAATCGATCCTCGAAATTAAAATGCATCACCGTTTTATACAAGTATTGCTTGAGATTTGTTTAGGGAAAAATAAATTCTAAGAAGAGCCGACTCGATTTGTCCGCGCTTCATTTGGATTTAATTCAAGGAAGTGTGTGAGAATTTGGCTGAATAAATTCTTGGAAAATTTGGCTGAACAAATTCTTGCCGTATCCCCAGCGATGTTCGAAGAAAACCGTTCGCAAAAGTACCCACGAGAGAATAAGCGGGCACGGAACCAAAAGATAAACACTCGTGTGCCGTTGTTGTGGTTGATGCTTTATTTCCTTTATTTAAATTTACACTAGTCCATACGTCTTTCTTTTTGTTCAAATGTTCTTCCTTTTGTTTAGTCCATTAAAGTTTACACAAGTCTTGGTGTCCTTTTCGCACTAGGTTCTTCTTTCCCTTCGCCTCGAAGTGAGACGGCGGGTTACACAATAACCGACAATTATTCACAGCGCGACAGGCGGGTTAGTCGTTATTTTATCTTTGCAAAAGGAGTTCAAGCGAAAACAATAAGGGGAAGCCGTATCCCGCAAAACTTTCTTCGAGGAAAAGAAAACTTCGGCTGCGCGAATTAATTAAAGCGAACCAATTAAAGCAGTGTGACTCCTGTGGCTGTGCACCGTGGATGGATCTCGACTCCGTGTGGCGGTTGAAGCTCGACTCTTAACTCTGACTAATGGGTAATGAAAAAGGGGGAAGCGCACTCGATGGCTCGATTGACTAATAATTGGAAGGAAAAAGTTCATCGCGTCGTGGCAGTGGAGTCGTAGCTAAATAATCTCACTGCCACTTACTAGGAACTTGAAGGGGATTGCTAAGCGAATCCTCACCGTATAAGCTGAGTTGGATTCGTTGGTTGTGTATACCGGGAAATTGGCATAGCCAACTATGATCAAGGGTCTTGATCATTTTGATTGTTTCGTGGAATATTAGCTGTCGCTTGGTTGCAAACGAGAAGTGTAATTTAAGGAGGAAATGAACCGAAGTTGTTTTCGGGGGAAATTGGAATTGCTTGGGTGTAAGCAAGGAATGTCATTTAGATAAGATATTAACCGAAGTAATTTCGGGGAAATGTATGCGGCTCGGTATGGTTGGTGGTGATGGTTAATGTTCCGTTGTAGGTTTGAATATGCGTTTTATTACAGCATATGAATTTCGAGGAAATTAAGATTGGTTGGTCTCAAGGAAGGAATATAACTTTAATAAAGAATTGACCGAAGCAATTTTGGGAAAAATTATATGTGGGGTGATGTAATTGAGGGAGATGATTAATATTCCGTTGTAAATTGGAATATGCATTTATTTCAGCTTGGAAAAAGGGTTCCTGGTAAATTGGGGAATGTACGCAATTGCGGATTGGGGACGGATGCTGTTGCGTATTGGGATGGATGCGCTTGCAGGTTTTGCATGGTTGCGAATGTGTGTATTGCATGTTTGGGATGGGGAGTTGGGTTGAGGTGACGCGTTGTTAACGGTCAAGATTGGTTGGCATTGTGGGTTGGTTCTCCCCGTGATATAGAGAACCCCCACACTCTTGCAAAACAAATCAGTGTGTGGGAAATGAATATAATGTTCAATTTATCATGCACTTAATTTGATTGTGAATATTTAATTTTGATTTATTCGTAAATGTGGATATTGGATACGTTTTGAATGAGGCAAGAGCGGGTTTGTTGACCACTACAAAATAAAACGAAAGATCAGTGTACCTAATGATTTGATTATTGTAGGGGATCTAGCTAAACAATCATGAACAAAGGGAACTCACCCACCGAACAGATATAGGGTGGGCCATACAATTTTGCACATTTGAAACATGAATAGAAATAAAACTACAAAGGTTATTTTGTTGATCATTTATTTAACGTAATACACGTTTGTTGAAATTTTTTTTTTAAAATGACATCGTCGAGATGTGCTCCGTTTCGTCGTTGGCACTCCTGCAACCGACTACGCAAACTTTGGAAAACTTACTGACACATGCTGCGAGGTATCGCGGCTATCTCCTCCTGGATGTTTTCTTGAACGTGGCCGCCCTGTTTGTTTAATATTCGTTGTCGATTCCGTTTGCTCGAACTTCTTGACCCAAGCTTTGATTAAATTAACAATTGGACACTCACATACGGCGTAACCCGTATTCAATTCTAAATGGGCGTCGTACAGTAAAGTAGGGATCGTTGTTTTTGTAAAATTGTTTTACACAAAAAGCACACTGTTGTCCTGTGAAGCGCTCCATCGTGAGTAAAATAGCATTAAGCGACGCACAATTCCCCGCCACTCGCGTGCCCCTCCCCCTAACGGTTTTTGAGAAATCAAGTGTTGCCTTTGGCAAACATTTATGGCCATTTATTGTCTAGCTTCGTCAAGCATTACGACACCTAGTGTATTACTGATAACAGTTGGTTCTCTTTTTGTACATCTGCCACAATTCAATACATCCGTCCTATTACCGCATGTCGGTGATGGAGTTTACTTATAATAAGCCACTTGGTTATTATTAGGTTTTAATTAGTTTTGAACATATGACTGATGATTTCATTAGTTACATTGAACTTCCGCCCACTGATGTCTGTGTCACCATGGAGGATGTACTTCCAAAAATTCCGCATGGTCATTATACATTTAATTGGCATAATTAGTGCCTTCGTTATTGAGAAAAATCTCTAATTTTTAATAACGAATTAAGTCTGTTGAAGTCCACCAAGAAGATTTTTACTTTTCCAAGCAGAAGTTTAAGAATTCCGAGGTATCGATGTGAAAACGTGTAACACCCACATCTGAGGCAGCTATGCCAGAGATTTGGTCTTGAAAACATTTCCGGAATTTTCCATGTCTTCGTTTTCAAAAATACGTAACACATATCACCAAGGATATCGAAGGGAGGGCGAATTACAATGATTTCCATCAACCACCGTCTGCTACACCTCGTATTTTCCGTTAGACGACAAATGAGTCAAGTTAAGTATTATAAAAATCAAGACTATTTAAGACGTATGTTGTTATCCTTGAGTTAATGATTCGTCCAGCCGTTGAGAGGTTTAAGTGCCCAAGGATTGTGACGAAGTCGTCGTTGTTCACAGTATTCGCTGAAATTTGAAATTTATCAACAAATTTGATTCATTAACTGTTCTATACTCTTGTATGTTAGATAAAGGTTATCCCAAACGTAGGGAGAGGAGCGTTTGCACCGGAATATCCTTGGCATTGGAAGTAAGCGAATCAAATATTCTCACTAGACGTTTCAGTTAATTTATGTTGATATTAATTCAAAACAAAACGGCTTGTGCGATCCTTCCAAGAATAATGTAAAATTTATTTTCGGTTTACATGCGTAGGGAAGGCCTGGAGTCGTCTTTCGGTATGTGTTGATTTAAAAAATGTATTTGCATGCCATGTTTAATACCAGTTACAGGCTGAGCGTGATGACGAACATGTGTTGGTAGGGTAGCACATACTCTTATCAAAAGTCTTCTTCGAAAATGCAATTATAAAAATAGAATCAACGCAATTTAATGTTTTTTAAAATTATTTAACAACGTTTTCTAACTTTGAACGTATTTTCATAATTTGGAAGGCGCAGAGATTTACACAAATGCTGAGACAACTTATATTTAGGCGAATAAGAAAAACGACCTCCTGACAGTGATTGACTTGGCTCCTCCCTGCTGTTGTAGATGCTTACATGCACCGTCATAAAACAGCGTTGTTTTTCAAACAGTCTGTAAACAAGTCATTCAACAATATGCCCTGAGTGTTGACAAATTTTCTTGAATGTTAATCTTCATGTTATGGTTCTATCTGGGATTCCCAGGTGGTTGATTCAATTCATTTATTGTTCCGATAATTATTCGGTGTTTTGACATAATAGGTGGACGCGTCCGAATTTAATGGATTGAATTGTCCCATAAATCGTTTCCGTCCCCCAAAAAGTTAAAGAAGTCCATTAATAAAAACAAATATTATGAAAGACGAAATTTTCTTAATCATCAAAATGATTCTGAGGACGTTATCAATCTTACACGAGCTGGAACGATATTGGATTACTTTTTAATGGGCGACATATATTATTGTAGTTTGTGTATTTATCATTCAGAGAATCTTTTAAATGTTAAAATACGCGCGTTTAGTTCCTGTTTTTATTTTATTTATTTCTTCTAATATTTTAGTAAGATTATTTAAATGAAACCAACGTTTTAAATGTAATTTGTTTTATTAGGTCAGGGTAATTGAGACAAAGATATTTAAGATGGACCCCTCTAAAACTAGGAAAAACGCGCGAGCTAAGTTTGACTTCCCTGAATTTTACAAAAAATTAATCCTTTCCGACCTACGGCCGGAACCCGATACTTTATCCGCTAATTCTTCGAAAAAGCTGAGGGTAGATTTGCATGCTATTTGTACTACGTTGTTACCAACCAAATAGAGACTTATCATTATAGTACATCGTTATCTTTACATGAATCAGCAGATGTGTTTTTAAACATTATCATCATTACCATCATCATCATCGGCACTACAACCGGGATCCGGTCTTGGCCTTATTTAACAAATCTCTCCACCGGTCCCGATTTCGAGCCGAGCTCTTCCAATGTGGCACTCTCAGGCTCTGGGCGTCCTGGGCTACGCCATCCCTCCATCGCAGACAAGGTCTGCCGCGCTGTCTCCTTACTTACATCCTGCCAAAAAGGACTTTCCAGGCAGTCTCCTCTTCGCTCATTCGAGCTAGTTGTCCCGCCCACCGGAGTCTACTGAGCTTGATTTTTCTTACAACATTAGCTTTAAGGTAGATCGCGTACAACTCATGGTTGTAGCGTCTCCGGAATGGTCCTCCCCCACATGTGGGGCCAACAATTCTCCTTAAGACGTTCCTATCGAACGCGGGTAAGAGTTCAGAATGCCTTTTATTGAGCACCCAGGTCTCGGATCCATACATGAGTACTGGTAAGACCATGGTCTTGTACAGTAGTAGCTTGGATGTCCTGGATACATTTCGGGATTTAAAGAGCCTTAATAGACCATATTAGGCTTTGTTCGATTTGATCAGCCGTTCGTGTATTTCTTCTTCCATATTGTTATCGGCTGATACTATTGACTCAAGGTAGTTAAAGGATTGCATTACTTCAAATTCGTGCTCCACTACCCTGATAGTTTGACCAACGTTAGGTCTTCTCTTCGCAGAAGTTGCCACCATGTACTTGGTTTTCCCCTCACTAATGTGCAGTCCCAGTTTTTGTGCCGCCTGCGCGATCTGGGTGAAGGAGTACTGTCCGTCGTTCGCACAAGAACTTGATTGTAACAAAGTTACTGAGGAGGGAGTAGTGTGGCATTATTAACTGATACACACACAATATACAAGCAAATAGTGAACAACACCGAAAGAATCAAATAAGAAAATGCATCAGCCGTATGCAAAGCAATAACATAGCAATTCCACATCAATTGAGTGTACTTGGGTTTAGAAATCGAATGCGTACACACAGTAGTAGCTTGATGCCTCAATGCTTGGCCTCTCGCCCGTTTCATTCTGTATTCAATTCATCATCTTCACTATCCTTGCTTATCGCTATAAATCGAAAAACCGTCCAAAGGCATACCGTGTATAGTAATCCAAATGGAATATGGGTTGGAGTCAAAGTAGAACCCCGAGGCACTCCGGAGTAAATAGGAAAGACACCCGAAGACACACCGCCTACAACAATCCAAATGAAATAGGGGTTGAAACCAAAATAGGACCCTAAGGCACTCCAAAATAAATAGAAAAGACACTCGAAAAACATCTTCTACAATAAATCGAAAAACCGTCTAAAGGCACACCACCTACAATAATCCAAATGTAATATGGGTTGGAGCCAAAATAGGACACCGAGGCACTCCGGAGTAAATCGAAAAGACGTCCGAAGACACACCGCCTACAGCAATCCAAATGGAATATGGGTTGGAGCCAAAATAGAACCCTGAGGCACTCCGGAGTACATAGAAAAGGCGTCCTAAGGCACTCCGGAGTAAATAGAAAATCCAAATGGAATATGAGTTGCAGCCAAAATAGAACCCCGAGAAATTTTGGAGTAAATAGAAAAGATCCCCGAAGACACAACGCCTACAACAATTCAAATGGAATATGGGTTGGAGCCAAAATTGAACCCTGAGATACTCCAGAGTAAATAGAAAAGACACCCGAAAAACATCGTCTACAATAAATCGAAAAGACGCCCGAAGGCACACCACCTACAATAATCCAAATGTAATATGGGTTGGAACCAAAATAGAACATTAGGGCACTTCGGAATAAATAGAAAAGACACCCGAAGGCACACCGCCTACAACAACCCAAATGAAAAATGGGTTGGAGCCAAAATAGAACCCTGAGGCGCACCGAAATAAATCGAAAAGACGTCCGAAGGCACACCGCCTATAATAATCCAAATGGAATATGGGTTGGAGTTAAAATAGAACCCTGAGGCACTCCAGAGTAAATAGAAAAGACGTCCGAAGACACACCGCCGAACAACAATCCGAATGGATCGATTTTCAAGGATACTCTTTACCCAATCTTAGCTAGATCAAGGGAATCGGATCTTGTTTAGATCTCGGTTTAGAGAGTTGACATGGCCCCATTTCAGCTTGTGTGAGGTTGATGCGCCCGTCGCTTGATCATTCGAAAATGAAGAAATAACTCCTTCTGACGAACATAGTCATAGAACATACTCTATTATAAATTGAAAAAGGTGAAATTCAATAGATCGGGAAACCAATATATTCGAAAACTAATAAGAAGGCTGATAGGAAGATAAGTCGCCATTTCAAAAGCTAGAATAAAATATTGCCACGGTGGAACATGGAAATGAAAATAGATACAAATATCAATTAACCAAAAAAACCAATTGATTCGAGAGTCACTTAGATAATTTATAAATTACACATTGAATAGACAAAGAAATTAATGGTCCAAACAATCAATAGAACAGAAAATGTGCGGACTATCAGAAAATAAATAAAAAGGAAAGCCACTAGCTTAAAAAACAACAGATCAAGAATTCAGTACTTCAAAAAACGAGTAGAATAAAGAATCACAAAATCACAAATATATACGTAATCAGAACATCAATGAATAAATATGGGAATCAGGAAAACAGAAGGTCTGAAAATCTGGGGACCAGAACATCGCTAGATCAGAAAATCAAGGAATTAATTGATTGGAAAATCAATAAACCAGAAATTGGGATAATAGAAGATCAGTGGATCAGATTATCGACAATTGACCCGAAAATCAATTAAAGAAAAAATCAATAGCTTTGAAAGCCAGTTAGTTAACAAATTATGCCATCCCAACATCATCAGGTCAGCAAAGTAATAGACTGTCAGAATATGTAACCAAATAGGCCAGAAAGTAATATGCATCAACAAACTGATTCTTTAGAATACTGATAAGTAAGAAGATCGCCATTTCAAACTATCAATACAATAAAAATCAGCACAGTATCAGGGAGTCAGGAAATAAACAATTCATCCGAAAATTTGTTAATTAAAAAACCAAGAAATGCGAAATTCAGGTTGAAAATACTAGAAGACCAGAAGCTCGATAGAACAAAAAGTTAATGGGTCAATTGATCAGAATGCTTGAAAGATGAACAAGTAAGGAGATCGATAGTTCATACAACAGTAGATCGGTAAACTGGAAAATCAATGAGTCAGAAAATCGGCATACCAGATTACAAATAACGTTAAACAGTCAACAGAATAGCCAAAGATCATAGTTTCGGTAGATCCAAAGATTAATAAAATGTATAGTCAAATCTTTCCGAAGAAAAGGAATATTATTAGATAAAATAAAAGGTAGATTAAATATTATTAAATCAGAAAATTATATCAAAATCGAAGAGCCAGATAGTCGATAGAACAGAATATCAATGGATAAGAAGACCAGTAGATCAGAATCCAGATGATCGATTACGAAGGGTTTGGAAAATCGAACAATCAGACTAAACCAGTAAGCCAGAAAATCAGACCAGATAATTAGTCAACCACAAAATCAATATGCCAGAAAAATAGTATAGTATATCAGCAAACTAGTTCGTCGGAAGGGGATCGATGTTTCAAAGAACACGACATCGGTACAGAGGAAGGTCTGAAAACCGACAAAGGATTAAAAAATCAACAGATTATAAAATCAATGGTCTCGGTAGATTGATAATTAAGAATGGTGATATAATATCGAGGTTAAATTTTTTTTACACTAACGCGGGGACCAAAGGTTATTTCGTAATACTCTTAAATGTCAGAGCACGGTGCGAGCGGAATTCAATAGACGAGAGTATCGATAAAGTAAGTTAGAACACAAATAGTTGAGAAGATCAGTATAATCGCATATCAGTAGCTCAATAGTTCGACAAATTAACAGGTTAAAAAGATCAGTAGGTCGGCAGTTCAACTTTCATATCAGGAAATCACATCAGACAATCAATAATTGAGAATATTAATTAGGGAGAAGTTTAGCACATTAGTGGACCAATATAATAAGATTTATAGTTTCGAATATAACACGGATGATAAGCAGACCGAGAAAGAGATTTATCAGTAATTTTAATAATCTGCGCGGCAACAGGCGAAACTAGAAAGGTGGTCGGCAATTGTTAATAACCTGTTAGCTGTTGATATTAGTAAGTCATTAATATGAAGTAGAAAATGGGTTGGCGCCCCGATAGAATTCTGAGGCACACCGGTATTAATAGGAAAGAGAGCCATCTAAAACAAGCAGAATCGATCGATTTTCGAGGACACTTGATCAAGTCAACAGAGTCGACATGGATGAATCTTAATTGGTGCTGTGGGGGTTGGTGTGCCGGCACGGGTACGGGTTTACGTATACCACCACAGAATTCCGCCGCTATTCGTTCACCATTTGACCAATGAAACTAAAGATATAGTTTGAATTAATTTTATTGATATTGATCTAAACAGACTAAAGGTTCTTTGTAACAATTTATTTTCTTAATTTCATATTAATATAAACGGACGAAAGGTTGATTTTGGTATGAACATAAACAGATGAAAGTTCTAGGTAACACTTTATTTTAATATTGTAGCGAGCTGGATTAATTATTCACACAAAATACGCCATGAAGTCAATTTTCTACTCAATTTTTATTTTTCTCCTCTTGACAACAGTTCTTTTCTTTTTCGCTCCTCTGTCAAAAGTGACGCTTCTGTCACTGGAGACATTGTAGCGTTTCCGCCAAACCCTACGGTCTACTTTCCTGAAAAACCCCCATAACTACTACCCAACTCCCTTTAGTTTGCTAATGCAACAATATTAGTACCTAAAAATGCTTCACGCATTATATAGACCACCTTTCGACTCCACTCGAGAGCCTTCTGCTCCCTTTGGCCCCATTAGTCTCTCTTGACCTTTACATCATCCAACCTCGCTCGACTCCTTTTCAACCTCTTCCGACTACATTCAATTTCTTTTTCGACTTCACGTCGCTCACATTCAACTCTCTCGACTCCATTCATACCTCCACAACCGACTCCTCTCTTAACAGCTCGTCTCTTACATCGTTCAACTTTCAAACCAAGATTCTCTTCAATAAGGTCACAGTCGTCGTCTTCCAGTCGGTCGTCCATCTCGTCATCATCATTGTAAATCCGTTTCGGGGAACGGCCTGAAGCATCAGTGTCGTCACCATCACTGCCGACCTCTTCAATCGGGTTATCATCGATGAGATCCTTCAGTTCTTCACGTAACACATCATCGTCATCTTCCTCCTCTTCCTCACTGCTGTCGGCCATAGCTTTGCTCTTCCTGAGTTTCTTCCTTTCATGTGGCTCCAATTCCTCCTCATCCTCAGATTCTTCCGCTTCCGAGTCCCAGAATTCTTTCATACACTGCCTTTGGCCATCCAATTTTGCCCTAAACTCTGCAACTCGCGCAGTTAATATCGCTTGAGCGTCCAATTTTGCCATCATAATCCTGAACATCTCCGAAATGTCCAACGGTTGCGAACTCTTCTCCGTTACATTGGCACCATCTTGACTCGCCGTTTCGTCTTCATCCGGACAGTCTGGCCCACTCGTAAAAGCACCTGTGCCGACATCAATATTCTCTTCCTATATTGCTGCTTGCAGACGCTGTCGAAGAATTGGCTTCTCTCCTCTGCTATCCAGGTTCGGGTCCTCCAAATGTCGACCTGATATCGTCGCCACACACTTTCCCAGACTTATTTCTTCAATTAATCCCACTTCTGACACCAATTGTAGCGAGCTTAGCGTTCGCTGGATTAATTATTCACACAAAATAAGCCATTGTTGGCGATGGATCACGAATTCCCAGGAAAGGCAAGCAAGCGCTAACATACCACTTCCAGGGAAACGACGATCAGCGGCGCACCGATTCCGGGAAGCCACTAAGAAAAGCAGATCCCAGGAAACGAGCAAAGGAGGGGACGACTGCGGGCCTATATAAGGCGGGCACTTTCGATGGAGCAGCAGTAGTCGTCGAAGGAACTCCTACCCAATCGGTCTTATTCAAGACCAGCTAAAGAGATCAGACATAATAATAATTAGTAAAATAAGCGAGTTATACCGCGTTTGGCTAGTCTTCTTTCGCTAGTTGTGTTGTCTACTTTTCATCGATCAGGGATCTGTACTGGGCAAGTCAAAGACGCCCGCCAATCCAGAGAAGAGTCCGGCTCTGGAGGTGCAATCCCTTTAAGGAAAAAATCATCGTTGGCCGGCCAGTGCCGGAAGATACAGTCCACTCGAAGAGAGACTGGGGCAGCGCTAGAGAAGCGCCGTTTGTTGGTTTCGGTTTCTTTTCGTTTCAGCAACAGCCATGAAATCAATTTTCTACTCAATTTTTATTTTTCTCCTCTTGACAACCGTTCTTTTCTTTTTCGCTCCTCTGTCAAAAGTGACTCTTCTGTCACTGGAGACATCGTTTTTTCTCTCGCTTCTTTTTGCTCATAGTCTCTAGTTTTCCAGTACTTTCCAGACTATTCCAGTACTTTGTTTTGGAGACTTGCCAGCTCGTCACAATATTAACATAAACAGTGTTGAAAGGTCCTTTGTAACAATTTATTTTCTTAATTTCATATTAATATAAACGGACGAAAGGTTCTACGTAACACTTGATTTTGATATGAACATAAGAGAACGACGCCAAAACTCCGATTAACACTCGACCAGTGTGCACATTTTGGGGGATGAAACTCGACTCGGGTGGGTGCGCACTCAGCTCAACCACAAACGCGACTGACTCCTTGACTCTTGCGGAGTCGGCCCTTGGTTGGGGGTGAGTTTTGGTTCTCGAAAGAAACTTGAAGTTTGTCTTTGTGGTGACCAATCGGAGAGGATCTCTCCGAGTTGATCACTGCGAGATTACATGTTTTATCCATGTCGCCAGGTCATGGGCAAACGAAAACGAGAAAAGAAGATTAAACAAAGGGCACCACGGTGGTGTGCCTGCAGCTGTGTAAATAGTCTGCCTGCCATTAGGGAAATTTGTGCCACAAGCAAATTAGATACTTGCACAATGATGATTGTGCACAGTATCCAAGCCGGCGGAAGGGATCGAATTCTTTGTGTGCGTGTTTACACGTTGGAGAATTCGGTTTTTGCCGGCTAGACGCGAGATTCGTAAACTGCTTTTGTCGGTTGGACGAAAGACTGGTGTGCATGTGGGTAAACGAGGGAAACTCTGTTGCGTACGTGTGTGGCAGGGTACGCTGGCTGGCAGGGGCGCCGAAATGATGACGCTTGCATGGTAAGAATTGTTTTCATGGAATTTTTGGTGATGCATTAAATGCATGAACGATGGGTAGGGGAATGTTTGCAGGTTGGCGAAAGGAATTGGGGTAGGAATTGTGGGTGGTTGCTTGCATAGCTTTAAAGAACCTCAACTGTGCGACCATGATTCGTTAGCCAGTAGTTTGAAAACGATAAAATCAGAGCGGCAAAACTAAATAAACGGTTACCTATTGTAAGTTGTTAATATGAAGTAGAAATAGTGTTGCTGCCAATATAGAATCTTAAGGCGCTCCGAAATAAATTAAAAAGTGATTGGAAGACATGTCCCCTTTAAGTACCCCAATCAATCGAATTTCAGGGGAATTTTAGTATCGTGACTGCTCATGTTATTTATAGCTTGACCAATTTTTTTGTGATAGATCGACTGCTTCCACATCTAAATTTCTAGAACAAAAGTGAGCAAACCAAATGATTGCAATAGACTATCCTCACCATATACATCACTCCTGATCCGATTCTCCCTTTCATCGTAGTAAATTTCTAACATATAGTGCTTTTACTTTTTCTTTAATTTTGCTTTCCAATAACTTTTAACGAGACCCGGATAATCTTAGCAAAACTGTCAGATGCGGCTAATCGTGTCAAAATCATGCCCCTTTAAAATTAAATAAGCAACAAAACACCGAACTTCTTCCTTAATCTAGCATGTTACGTCAGTTGCTGAACAGGGTTGCGTAATTTATGATTCCGGACAATTCCGATATTCGCATCCTACACCACAATCAAAGCGTTGTCAGTTTTTCGTTCAAGTCTAAAATGATTAAAATGTATTCGTTGATTACGAGATTCACGGCTATCCCAGAAAAAAAGTTATTGCATAAAGCCGCCGATAATTTATTTATTGACCGCACATTGTTTTTGTGGCGACTAATCTTTCTACAACGTTGATGGAGGACAAAGGACATAACAATTAGCGGTTGAACTGAAATTGACCGATCTCATTAATTAGAACAACACACATTCATCGCAAAACTTTAACACTGTGGAAGTAACAACAAACCCCATAATAGCCATAGACAACTACTGCTGCCATCCAGTAGTTTTATATCACTCGGTTGGTGGTATTGTGGCGGCTTGACAATACCGCCAAAGTATCCTTGGGAAGCCATTTCATTTAAATACGGTTATAGTTGGGTAATGCATTCTAACCCAAATGGGTCGGCAATAGTAGTGTCTACTATAAAAAAAAAGGAAATAAAAAAAATAAATAAGAACAGTCCGCCATTATAATGGAATATATTTGAAAATGAATTTCAAATTCTCACTGGCAATTTGGTCGGCCTTTGGTGGTCTTTATAGGTTGTCTTTATTTACTCGTTGCCACCATCACAATCCGACAGCCAACAATACGCCTCATAAAAATAAATAATTCCCATCAAAATTTTCTAAACGATTCCATAGCCAGCCGGATTCATATTAGATACATTTCTCTCATGATACATTTGTTATTGTCGGAAGAAATATCTCGCAGTTTTTGTCTTTTCCTGCTGCTTAACAGACAAAATCATTAGGTTTTATTAAAGTAAAACAGGACATCTGAAGAGTACAAGAGAAAGACGAAAAAAACAAATATCTGAGCAGATACAAACGAAACATTCAAGTGTTGGACTTCAAAAGGGCGGTGTTACGGCCTCTTCGCCCAACTTGGGTAGTGGCAGAAGGTACTTGTGCTCAAATGAAAATTCTTTCCAAAGAATAATATCCCTCATAAGGTGCTGAATATTGTGTCTCGTTTAGATAGCAATACTTATCTCGTATGCGAAAGTGTGAAGGATGAGGAGTCAAAATAGGAATGGACCGAGTGAAAGAGGACGGTAGTAGACGGCAGTAGACAGCAGAAATATGGTAAACATTCCCCGTATTGTGGCATTGTTGTTCCCGTATCAAGGTCGTATATGCTTAAGCTCCTTCAACAGGGATAATAAATACCCACCCGAAATAGGGTAGCACCGTACGGATGCTTACACAGGCATTGCCATATCCTTCAGTTCTGGAGGGGAAGGATACAAGTCGTCTAATTCTGTGTCAGCTCAATTCCTGTATCAAAACTTCAACAATTACAACTCTTAAGTTATAAGAATATTTGCCTAAGCTGTAATTATAGCCGAGCATATGCCAGGCAGATGTCTGCGTAGGGCTTGCTCATCAATTCAGAATGAATTCACACAAGTGGGACATGCATCGATTAACATGTTTGTGTATTATAATAATTGTTATTGTTAATGTAACAGGGAAGTTGACGATAACGCAGAACACGCGGGGAATAATCTACGAGGGGATGTGACTATGTCGAATCACTTGTCGAGTGATGCTAATTGACACTACGCGTTGACAAGGGTACTAATGAAATGCATTGAATATATATATGTACATCAAACGTGCTGTTTTTAAAGAGGTTGCCACATACATGCATGTAAGGGGACGTCGATTCAACCTATTTTATGCTGCTGAAGAGGTTAGGCAATAAGACCTTACATACGCCCAGAACTTTCAGTAATCAATTTTATTTTTATAGATTCTTGTTCTCTATAGTTTTTGGATAGTTTCAGTAAAAGCAGGTTAAAAAGATTCCCCGCAGTCCTGAAATTACAACAGAAAATGTGACCGATCAACAAGGATCTGCTACATACAGTTGGGCCTCGTTTTTGCACCTTACCAACTGTTTTCGGAATAATATAAAAAATGCAAATAGGAACGTGCGCAAAACAGGAAACGCTGGCATAGCCGAGTTAGTGAGGCCATAAACTTTCGACCAATAAATTGTTGTAATAGTTGTTACTGCAAGGCGGCGTCTCGGTAATATCACGAGCACGGATCGTATATCAATGAGTGGACTGTATATTGTATTTTATTTTATTTTAAGGTACAAACGTATTGTATTTATTTGTTTGATTATATATTTACATCGATAAGTATTTATTTGTTTAGCTATTATTTGTTTATATATAACTGATCTGTTACGCGATCTCTTTATCTTGTGCACCTCCAGGCCGGACTCTGCTCTCGATGACGGGCGTTGTAGTCTTGCCCGGTGCTTGCGTTGTACTGGTTGGACTCCCCAACTGCCGCTGCTTTTATTCTCTCTTTTGTCCCCATTCCCTCGTTCGCATGTTGTCACAAGAACAAAGAGAGCGACTGGTATATATTACTGATCCCCAGTCAGCCAGTCGGCAGTCCCTGGATCCATCCCATAGGGTCTACTGTTAACAAACCACACACACACGGACGCACAGTACAAGACGGCACAAACATACACACACCGACCAAAACAAGACAACACATACTCATACTCAAGACCATCGTTCAATCACTCATAATTCGTTGATTATCAAGACAAGACATCGCTCAAGACATACCCATCAAGGCATATCAGGTAGATACATACTCAAGACACATCATACTCTCAGACGACAGTGAGAGTTGATATTATTATAATTTAATACTTTATTATATATATATATATATATATATATATATATATATATATATAATTTAATAATATATTATTATAATTTAAAAAAATAATAAAGAAAATTTTAAAATTTAAATTAAAAAAAAAACCTTACTGATTAGGTTTGTTGTTTCTCTTTCTGGTTTTTGTTTGTTCCCTTTTCTTTTCCACGCGTTTCTTGTCTCTTTTTTGTCGCTGTGTTTACATGCTTTGCGGCTGATGCAACATGGACACCTGCTCTTCTCGTAGTGTGGGCCATCAGCCAGATCAGGGCATAATGGCTATCATAAAGAGATTGAAGAAGGACCTCGAGGCTCTCAGGGCCGAGAACGCGGTCCTGAAAAATAGATTGTCGCGACTGGAGGCCACCCCAGCCGCGTCCCCGTCCGGTCCCGGTTCGGAAGCTACTGATTGGAAATCAGAGCTCGGGCCCGAGTTAGGGATTGTCACCGACAATTCTGACGACTCAATGGACGACGGTGACTCTCGTAGCCCCCCCCCCCCCCCCAAACTCATATAGGGCTCCCAAGCGAAAAACACCACTCCCAACAATAAGCTGCGAGGGAGGACCCTCAAATAAGCGTGTCGCTACCGGCTGTCCGCCAACACCACCCCCACCATCATCATCATCTGTCCCCAAAAAGTTGTCGAACCCCGCGATAACTCAAAATTACCTGAAAATCGTGCCTCCGCAGGAGCCTTGCCCACCGAAGCCAACTCCGGTGGTTAACCCAAAACCAAAGGTCGCTTGTGTTCCCAACACTGTTCAGCCAGAGGTCGGGGTCCGCCCACCTGTTTCTAAGAAGAAACAGCAACCCGGGGTCTTTGCACGAGACCTCAATTTAAAAAATTATGTCGGTGACATGAACCGACTAGGGATCTCCAACTTCAAGGCAAAGACCTTAAGCCCATCCCTAAACAAAATCATGACCTACGATAGGGAAACCTACCGCAAGGTTAACGACAACCTCAAGGCCAAGGAGGTGAATTATTACACCTTCACTCCAGCCGACGAAAAGTCGAGGACAATCCTCTTAAAACGAGTCGCTGCCTGCTGGGAAAAGGACGACATTGTAATTGCCCTTGAGGCAACATTCCTCAACGTCAAATTCACCTACGTTAAAAAATTCTCTCCACCACAACGGTTTGTGAACATCAGACCGGAAAAATACAGAAAAGTAAACATATGGCAGCTTCACCTTGCCCCAGGAACTGACATAGATTCCATAATACGGACAAAGTCGCTTCCAATCTTGCATCAGCAAGTTGTCTTTGAGGTATTTCATAACAGAGAAATGCCTCAATGCAGACGTTGCCAACGTTTCGGGCATGTATCCCGAAACTGCAACATGAGTCGCCGTTGCGTTCGTTGCGGAAAATCCCACGATATTGGCAAGTGCGAACTACCGCTGGCAAAATACGATCCCGCAACAAATGTGCAGGATGAAATAACACTGCCAACTTGCTGCAACTGCGGCAACAAAGGACATCCGCCTAATTACAGGAATTGTCCTATATATAAAGAAATTATTCAAAGATCCAAGGAGACTCGAGCTAAGCAAACAGAAAAGTCATATTTCGGAAAACAGGCCACACCGAACCTCATCCAAAATGGGTTTACATTTGCCGACATGCTTAAGGGACAGCAGGCAAAGAATATAAAAACTCTCCCAGCTCCTCCCCCTCAAAAACATATCCAAGTCCCTAAGCGAGTCCCAGTAAAGGCCAACACGACGCCTCAAATTTAAGCGCCGGTGCAAAAGCCTCCGAGGGGGCAATCTTCAATGGTCGAGAAACTACTTAGTTTCTCCCGCTTGATCGAAGATATTCGACCTCGATATGAGAAACTAACAACCGAGGCTGAGAGGGGGGGGCACTCCTTTTCACTGCATATGCAAGACATACCCTCCACAATGGATTCCAAAATTAAAGTTATCCTTATAAATGTCAACTCCCTTGTTTGGCATTCCAAGCGTATGATAGTCTCTGACTTCATAAAGGATAACCGGGCGGACGTGGTACTTGTAACCGAAACTAGGTTGCATCCATGTCATCGTCCCGTATTCCCAAACTTCTCCATGATTCGAAGAGATCGAACCCTCACTGACGGTCCCACCACCAACGGAGGTGGCACTTGTATACTGGTTAATAGCGGACTTTGCCATGAAGCTATTGACCTCCCACACTTTGAGTCAATAGAGGTATCTGGGGTTGAACTGCATCTGGCTAATAATGGTAGAGTGAATATATACTCCGTATACCACTCGCATAAAACCAATAATGGCCCCATTAATCCCGAAGATATCGGCAAACTAATAAGGACCTCGGGGCATACACCCTTCATCATAGGCGGTGATTTTAACTCCAGACATCCCCACTGGAACAACTCTGTCTCTTGCCCAAATGGCACAAAACTGTACCGATGGTACACCGAAAACACCTATGACCGCACCTACGGTTGGTACTTGAGGTGACTCAATTCTGGACATATTTTTTGTGTCCAAAGACTTACTTCCACAAATCACTCCTCCTCAAGTTTCAGCGGGTGTATCTGACCACAACGCTGTGACCACATTCATTCGCGGCTTTCGAGTATCGCGGGCTCATATCAGATACATACCCGATTATGGGCGGACAAATTGGGACAACTTTAATATTACATTGAACGATAAACTCCACCAATTCTCTTTTCCCACTGACAGGAACCTAACGACGGTTGAGATAAACAACGCTGCAAAACGACTTCACGAGATTCGAGTTGAAACTTCGGAGACTCATGTCCCGAAGTACAAACTTGAAAAGACTTATCAGATTCCCCATGCCGACATCACTCTTCGTCTCATCCGGGAGCGTAAAAAACTCTGCAGAATGAGATATCGTCACCGCTTTACGCAAAGGGAGCAATTATTGCGATCCATTATTCACGATATTGGTACACTGATAAAACAGAGAATCCAAAACAATCGTACCCGACAATTGGAAGACAAACTGAAGGGTATTCAGGAAATCTCGCAAATCGTTCCAGTTAGCATACATAGCGAAGCTGGATAGATCGGTTATTCGTTTGAAATGCCAGGTTCCGCGACCGAAATTAAGCAGTGATCTGAGTTTCCCAGTGGCTCAGCCACTTCCACGGTATAAGTGCTCGGCTCGGATATCAAAAACTGATCCAGGGTGTTCGCATAATCACCTCGGGTATCCGGGACTGGCGTAGGTTCCTCCACGAGTTGAGTCAAATTGCGGCTAACAGCGAACATCTCCGCCAGCCTCCTAGTCTGGTCGGTTCTGTTAGACTGTGACAACCAGCCGGAATTGTGTGCATTAAAGTCATCAAGGACAACAATTTCAGAAGCCGGGTGGTTGATCTCCAGTCGATGGTACGTGAAAGATGTTCGAAAAGTGTCACTGGTCGGTTGTCATTCGGGGAATGGTAAAGACAACAAAGAAATTTAACAGAATTCCTTAGCACGACCTTCAACCACATGACGTCCAAGTTATTGGGATCCGATACCTCCAACCACTGGCAAGCCAGATCGGACCGCGCGAAGATGCAGACTCCACCCTTAAAACGCAATCTCAAATATAAATCGTTTCCTGAGTAACGAAGATATGTTGAATCAGTTGACGAATCGACCTGGTTCTCAGTTGTGCAAGGATATCAGGTTTCGTTGTTTGCAAATGTTGGTCGACGGCGTTTACATTCGTGTTGGTGAAGGCTATGCCCCTGATGTTACAAAATGCCGTTATCAGTCGAACCTCGACAGAGCCTCAAGAACGAATCCGATTACGCTATGACGAATTTTTTGAAGTGCGGTTATTTATCAAAATGCCGCCTCAATGACTGAGCTGGCAAGATATTCCCCCTGACATAGTCCCCACCCCCGAAGATCCTAATGGGAAATTAGTTTCCTTCCGATATTCTTTATCTCAGAAGGTACTGTGGGGGTTTAAGGTAGGTTGTGCCGACGTACGGCGCTGATTCACTCAAATCCCACTTAAAGTTGAGGTACTACGATTGATTGTGGTCCTTGCGACCGAAGTCAACTTAGTTCGTCGCCACTGTAAAACGCATGATCAGTATGCACCAGGGAAAACAGGAACAATTAAAACGCTTGGAGGTGGCTGGTGATCACTGCCTTTATTGTTAATAACTTCTCCTTTTTTTTGGTTTTTATTTTACACAAGTTTCTTACAATAACATATCTAGTTCCGCAGCTTTTATTGCTAATATTTTCTTCTTTTTTTTTTATTTTATTTTACACAAGTTTCTTACGATTATATATTTAGTTCCACAATTATACAGCAATTAATTCAATGTCCTCTTAAACTTTTGTTTCAACAAGATGCTACGTTGGTAAATGCTCGCACTTCTTGCCAATTGACAATTGTATGAACGGCTGTGGCAGCAAATCGAAAGTACAATTTTAACGACAACCGACGGACTGGTTGCGCTTCGACATGTATAAACCCCACGGGGAAATGGACTTGACTTTTGCTCGTGTGCGTACACGACGAGGGATGATTTTCGACTCCGCGTGCGTACGCGTTGATGGCTATTTCTCGACTGTGTGTGTGCGGACACAGCGGTGGTTGTGGCTCGATTGTGCGTGTGCGGACGCAGCGATGGTTGTAACTCGACTGACTGGGAAGAGGCGAGAAATCCATTCATCGTGTCGTGGCAGTGGAGTCATAGATAAATGAACTCACTGCCACTTACTACGAACTTGAAAAGGGTTGCTATGCGTGCATAGGGAATTTAGTTCCAGCGAATTACTGCCGTACAGGCTGAATTGGATTCCTCTGTCGCTATGTATACGGGGAAATAGGTTTTGGAAACACGACCAAGTATGGGCATGAGTTGTCGGTTAGACAAAGGATATGGGTCTTGGTCGTTGCGATGGTTGTTTCGTGGAAATGCAACGCATCGTGCTGGTGACTTATCAGTAAGGAGAATTGGTGTTGTTTCAATTGGTTTAGTTGGGATGGGAGTCGGAAAGGTTTTCGGGGAAGGTGAATATTGCTTGGTTACAAGCGAAGGAAATGGTTTAAGCAGGAAGTGGGCCGGAATGGTTTCGGGGGAAATTAATGCTGCTTGGTAGTAAGCGAGGGATCTAGTTTAAATAGGAAATTAACCGAAGTGGTTAATGTATGCCGTTTGATGTAGTTGAGGGAGATGATTAATATTCCGTTGTAAGTTTAAAAATACATTTTATTATGGGTTGGAAAATGGATTCTGGGCATATTGGGAAGTGTATTCTTTGGATGTTGCGAATGTGTGCTATTGCAGGTTTGGGTTGTGGTGACGCGCTGTTAGCGGTCGAAGTTAGGTAGGAATTGTGGGTGGGTTCTTCGTGTGGTATAGAGAGCCCCCACAGTACCGCCATGACTTATCCCCGTGTCAGTCTGCGCCATCAGCCATACATCAGAAATATAGCCGGAGATTTCTCCCGATGTTATCACAGAATGTACAGTGTACGGGGTGGTATCTCACCTGGGACCAACTACCACCTAACCAACACTTTCTCGAACCAGTGCATCAGCCAAACTCCGAAAGATGGCCAGGGCTTTTTACCGACCATTTCACGGACCATATAGCTTGAAGGGATAGTATTTCACCAGGCAACAGGGCGTTGGGACCCCACCTACCGCTCGGCCTTTAATCACCTTCTACGACAAGCTGGCCTAGCTTTGAGTATATTCGCTCATAGCTTGGATGGCCTTGAAGATGGAATGTTGTGCCAAACCTGACTGTACTGCTTCTGAGACTACCGCAAACTGAATCCCATGCGTTGGTGTATGCGATAAGTTCTTTTACCCTTAACGCACGGGTCTCCGATGACGAGTTTCTTCATGCCTCAACGAATATTCGTCTAACTTCACTTTCTTCTGCAACAAATATACCGACATATCCCTGTCGCATGTGCTGCTTGCTATAAAATACTTATACGAGGGTCTCACCCAAACCTCTGCAGATTTTAAACTATATCATAAAAACGGTTTACAAGAGCTCGCCAGACTAGCCGACGTCATACAATCTGCTGAGGAGGTTGTGGGGATGAGGGGTCGTTGTGCCGGCGTACGACACGGGGTTCTACTTCGTCCCACGAACTGTTCACCGGACACACACTGAGTAACGTCGCTAAAAGGTTCACCGAGAAAAAAAACATCCGGACATTGATACGAACACCCAGGAAACTGCAGCACAGGAGAACAACATGAAACGCACGAATTGATAGGTGATCACCGCCTTTATAAAACTTTATTGTTTGTCTTTTTTTACAAGTTTAAACTTATTCTAATGGTTCTTTTAATTAATTACTTGACGCGGGGTTAATGAATTAAAAGGCAACTGTAAATTCGCGCGAACACCTAATGTCATTGTGATTAAAGCAAACTCGACTCGCTCAACGGGTGTGCATCGTTTTGGTAACGAAACTCGACTTTGTGATGTATACGCGTCCCCGTACGCGAATCGGAGAGCGGGAGTGACGGCCACGACCAGCGCGGTCGGCCGATGTAATAGGACTCACCGAGGATAGAATTCTGACATGAATTCCACCCCAGGTTAGGGTTAAGAAACAAGAGAAGAGAAAGAAAATCTTTTCTCTTAAGGGTGCGGCCGCCAAGGAAACGCACTCTTTCAGTGCAATGGTATGCGTAAGTAAATGTATCGCCATTAGGAAGAAGTGCTAATGGTTTGCGCTAATTGAATGCAGCTGCTGGTATATTATTGCTGGGAGAAAAAGGTCGCCGGCCAATGTGTACGTTAAGAGATTTATCATACACATGGCGAAGCTGAAAAATAGACAGCGCAATGGTTATGGCCCTTGGTGAAGGTTACATAGTATGTAATTCAAATCCTTTTGTTTACAGGAATTCGTCTAAGAAGATTTACTTGGCACCAAAGGTGCCGACTTGGTTTGAGATTCCTGATAAGGTAAGAAAGAAATCTTAGAGGGAATCATATGCGAAGAAATGCAGGAATGGTAAGTTTTCTTTTACAGAAGCTTTGAAATAACTAAATTCGGTAAGCTTGATGCGTGCAGCATTTACAGGTGCTAATGTAATTGCATTAGCGAAGTTAAGAGGTTGAATGGGAGTTATAGGGGGTTTTTTAGGTAAGTGTACCGTGGGGCGTGGCGGAACCGATACAGTACCCCCCCCCCCCCCTCCAGTGACGTAGTTACGAAAAAAGAGAGGTAGGGCCGAAGGGATGCTCGAATGGCTGGTGCGGTGCTGGAAGGAGGGTTGGACGCTTGGAGGTCCAGGTGGCCCTGCTTGCTTTGGGGCGCGCGGTGGTTAGTTATTGGAACTATCGCGTTGACGTGTTTCTGGGTCTAGGCTGGGCTTGGGTCAGTATTTGGAAGTGGACCTGGCTGCCACCGCGGTGATGCCGGCAGGAGCAGAGGGTGTGCGGTGGGGTCCACTGACCTGTTGTGGGTCGCATGGGCCAACAGCTGTGTCGTCCGAGTAGGTCCGGGGCCTATCGGGTGTTTTGCCCCACGGCTGCGTGTGGGGAGAGCCAGGTAGAGGCGTTGTGGGTTACTAACCTGTTGTTGGCCAGTCTATCAACAGGTTGTATCTTCCTAATAGGTCAGATCCTATTAGGGGCTCGCTGACATCGGTTCTCCAAAGTGCCGGGAGATGGGATAGAGGAGACACAAGTCCAATGTCGGCGTTTTTCGTCCATACGTTAGTATGGAGACTTGCTTCCCGTTGGAACTTGTGAAGGGCCGGGCACACTTATGAGGTTGTCGACAGTGGTACTCGCTATTTCAGAGTCCTGGGCCATCAGGCAATTTATGAGGATGTCGACGACGGAACTCGTTATTTCAGAGTCCTGGGCCGTCAGACAATTTATCAGGATGTCGACGACGGAACTCGCTATTTCAGAGTCCTGGGCCGTCAGACAATTTATGAGGATGTCGACGACGGAACTCACTATTTCCGAGTCCTGGGCCGTCAGACAATTTATGGGGGTGTGCCGGCCGGTCGCGCTTGGAAGGCGGCCGCCCCCTAGTGAGGGGGCGGCTTCTGTTGGGTGGTTGGTTGCGTCCGACCGTAGGATGCCCTATCGTTTATGGCGCGCACTCCGAAGCTGGTGAATGATGTACCTGGTGCCTAGGTGTTGCCGCTTGCATTGCTTCGAGGTGGAACTGGGTAGGGACGGGACCCTGAGAAATGCGGCCAAATTTGGTCATCAAACATTTCCGGGCCCGCTACTGAACGTGAATGTGCTAGGTAGTGGGTGCGGTCTCAGGCCGATGGTATTTGGCTTCCTTCGCCAAACATTGTTGCTGAGACGCTTGGGAGACGATAAGGGCCCTAAGGAGGGAAATCCTTATGTCTGCGTAAGGAGGTAGAGCCGGGCATCCTGCTGCTTGTTTTTGCTACGGGTAGTAGCTGTGGTTCAGCGAGGAGCCGGACTTGAGGGAATTAATGGCTTGTGAGGAACGGGCAGAGTAAATCGTTGCAGGTAAAGGTGTCAGGAAGCTGAAGGTAGGGTGCGCGTTCGTGAACAATGATGTCTCGGGAGTCGGTGGGGTTGGGTAAACAAGGGGTTTGCTGCCCTTGCCTGAACCAAAAAAAAAAAGAAGCTGCGACCTGGAGGGTAGAGTCAAGTGAAGTCGAGTGTGGTCGAGCGGGGTCGAAAGGGGTTGAATAGTGTCGAGCGAGGTCGACAAGAGTCGGTTAGAGTCAAGTGGAGTTGGATGGTGGTTGAGTGGAGTCGCGATGTGGGTGGGCGGAGTCGGAACACGTCGAAAAGGAGTCAAGCGAAGTCGAACGGAGTCGAGTGTGTGCTGGGAAAGGTTGTGCGCTACTTAATACCCTGAAGGGGCTTACAATGTTAATTAACTTTGTTTTTATAACATTTTGCAGCAACCATTTACAGGTGCTAATGCAATTGCATTAGCGAAGTTAAGAGGTTGAACGGGAGTTATGGGGGGTTTTTTAGGTAAGTGTACCATGGGGTTTGGCGGAACCGCCACAAGGCAACAAAATTCGACCAAAATCCAACTAAAACGTGTCGAAGGTTTAATTTCTTCTGGCGCCGATTCCTTAAAACCCCACGTTGAGGGCTGTATTAATAACACGATTCGCGATCTTAGAGCAGACCTAGCAACGCAAATCAGGGCCTCTGACCATTCAAAGTATATAATCGGTAGTATTAACTCCTTATCAAAGAATATTGAACTTTTCCGTCTAAGTTCTTCCCCCAAGCCTCCTCCTTCGTAACCAGTTAAGTTTTTCTTGAGGTTAATGATATCTCTTCCAGCTTATGCGTTGCAGAGTTTCCCTCCCGTAAGTTAGCACTGCACTGAAGCTACAACCATTGATCACCTTACCTCCAAAACCGTAAACAATGGATACTCGTTCTGTTAGATATGTATATCCAAATATGTGAATGCCACCGGCAGCATATATCGCGATAATGGTTTCGAACAGTGTAAGGATAAAACGAGAAACAAACTCGCTCGCTGTGACATTAGCTCACCACATAGAGTGCTCCCTCGCGAGGTTTAGAACGATACTACCGAATCTAGTACAGAGAATACGCAGAAAGCACCGACGCGCTATTGGCTATTCGCCAAGTATATTTAATTTGTGCTACCCATTCCCTATGGGTTCAAATTGTGCGCTCTGCTGTTCATTGGTATCCTGTTGTGACCCTGATGGTGTTTTTAGCCAAATTCATAGAACTCTGCGTTCAATTACAGTGACAAGCATGGGCTTGACCTAAAAATGGCACAGTTTAATTGTCACCTCCTCCGGCGGCAGGTGCTAATCGGCCAGATATTAAAATAACCTTGCTGGAGTGGGAATGGCTGCCAGTATTAGAAGCGCCTCGAGCAACTAACAGCCCCTGTTGACAGTGCAACCCAAAACATAGCAATCTATCACACACTAACCCACTTGAGCTCCCCTTCATCTATCAATGGCTCTAAACCTCGTACAAAAATCGACGTCCGAGCCTCTCGCTTAGGAGCAATTAAAATTTGTCACGAAATATCCTGAATTTGTCACCGGTCACTGTGTAGTCCGATTGGTATAATGGTCGGTGTCTCTGACCAGCGTTGGGTGGCGGCGTTTTGTTAATTCTCTTTTATGACACGACTGCCAGTGGTGCTCATGAATAGAGGCATTTACTGTTTACAGGTATCCGGCGATGAGTGCTGAACAAAAACGAGGTCAATTTCAGGTTGCGGTGTACAGGAGTACTCATTTTCCTACCACACACACAGTGCTCCCGCCCGTTGCGTTGTACTATGCCTGTAATTACGCTGGGGGTTGTCGATAGGGAAAATTGCTTTAACATTTCAGCTTTAAGTGCCGCGGGTATGAATTCGTTTAAACCGAATAACGACTGTTTTAAATTCCTTCCGTCTATATTTTACCTTAATTTGCTCCATTAGCAGCTGCGTAGGGTGAATAGGGTGGGTGGATTCGTCGCAGTCAAGGTAAACAGGCGGCAATGCGAATATTCACGCCATCGGAAGCATGGAAACATTCCTTAGCAATGTGCCCGGTGTGGCCAATTATTATTTTGACTTTGAAGATATGGCAAAAAGGACGTGTCTGGAGTGGCAAAACGACGTATCCTCGTCTCGTATTCTATGAGTACAAAGTGTGTATTGCACGCACTTAAGGATATGGTATGATTACCTCGAAGACTGTAGCTAGACTGATGAGGAATACAGATCGAGATATGAATTCTTACGACCAGACAATGTAAGTGCAACCCACAAATATTTCATCTTGCATTTCGTATTCTTAAGGCCTCACTGGAACTATAATTAAGCAGGAGGATAAATAGAGGACAGGGGACAATTAAAGAAAACTATCCCACAAAGCAACCAACGTACGTATAACGTACCAGAGTCGACCAAAGCTATTAGTGTAAAAGTGAATAACTAAAGAGAAAGGGTTAAGTACAGCTAAGAGATTGCTTATGGGGATGGCGATAGTCTTTGGGGATGAGATTAATGCTAAGCAACTTTACGAGGTTACTAATATTGGCTCTACTGGAGGAAGGCCTAAAGAGGCTACGAATACGAAAAACGTAAAGCATCTGCAATGAATCCTTTTCAGTGATCATAAAGTGAAGTCGCACGAATTAGCTGAGGTTGTGGGCATCTCAAAAGAACAGGGGGTATACATTTTGCACGATATTTTGGAGACGAAAATGCTATCAGCGTGATGGGTGCAGCGTTTGCTAACTTTCGACCAAAACCAGCAGCGCGTAGGTGATTCAACGCTCGGTTTGGCGTTTTGTGACGATGGATGCAACGTGGGTCCATTACCACACGCCTGAGTCCAATAGGCAGTTTACAGAGTGGCTGGAGAGCCACGAAAGCCTCGGCCGGGAAGGTTACAGCCCTCGTTTCTATTTTTTTTTGTACACTAACGCGCGCACAAAAGGGGATTTTGAAGTACCCTTAAATGTCAAAGCGCAGTGCGAGCGGATGGAGAGGAAGTGTATAAGGAAAGGAGGTGTCGATGTATATTGGTCTTGAACGTCTGGGCGTCAAGCAGAACATTCCATATTCGTGTGGTTCGGCTAAAGAATGATTCTCTGTGTTTATTTGTGCGCCTGAAGTCCACTTTCAACGTGAACTGATGCGCATTCACAGATTGACGGGTATCGCGGGAAAATGTCTGAAGGGGCGAAACACATTCAGCAAGTTCAGTTGAGCAACGACCGGGGTAATACCTATAGAAAAGCGAACGCCTGTGTTCTAACGACGGAATTGATAGACTCGCAGCTGGGTCCCCAATAAGTTTCACTGCTCGTTGTTGCATCCTGTCGAGCACGTGTAGTGGAGTTTTGGATGCGCCTGACCAAATATGGGAGTTGTACTCCATTTCCATTTCCAGTGGCCAGGTTGGATGGCGTAAAGTATCTTTTGCATCTCTTAAGGAACCCCATACATTTGGCAGCACTTTTCGCAGCTTCGAATATGTGTTCATTCCAGTTAAGAGTCGAATTAATTCGAGTGCCAAGGATTGATAGTTCCTTGGGTTCGTCGATGCAAGTGTCGTTCATAGACAGTATATTTACTTTGGGACTCGCCTTTGACGACAAGAGGCAGCACTGAGTTTTTAGGACATTGAATTATACTTGATTAGATAATCCCCACTGATATATCTTGTTGAGGTCTGAATTCAATGTATCAAGCATAAGTTGCTCGTTGGTAGTGACGTTCGAGGAGT
Source organism: Microdon myrmicae (assembly GCA_963931805.1). Classification (NCBI taxonomy): domain Eukaryota; kingdom Metazoa; phylum Arthropoda; class Insecta; order Diptera; family Syrphidae; genus Microdon; species Microdon myrmicae. Next base: position 126,471,254 of record OZ007500.1, on the reverse strand, counting down.
TTGGACGGGAGTGTTCATATGAGTATGAGAAACTCAACGTGCTATTATCAGCAAACGAGTGAATTGGGTTGTGAGTAATTGACAAGAGATCATTTATAAAGATCAGGAAGAGAGTGGGTGACAGTACCGAACCCTCGGGAACACCTGGATTAATTTGATGGGAGACAGATTTGGCACCATCAAGAACCACTTGTATTGAAGGGCCAGAAAGATAGTATCTTATCCATTGGATCAGGGAATTGTCCACTCCATTTGAATGCAATTTTGACAAAAGGACTGGATGCCAAACTCTGTCGAAGCGTTTTGAAATATCCAATGCGACTACCTTGCTTTCACCGGGGTAGTGGATGGAATGGCTCCACTTTTCGGTAAGGTACGCCATCAAATCTTATGTGAACCTGTTACTGTGAACGCCATATTGGCGGTCATTGAGGAGGTCATTTGATTCCAGATATTTCGAAAGTTGACGGTTGATAAGAGATTCCATTACCTTGGAGAGAATAGAAGTTAGTGCTATGGGTCCATAAGAAGAAAGGGATGATTTGTCACCCTTTTTGGGAATTGGCTGAATGTTCGCTGACTTCCATCGATTTGGGAAACGACCAGTAGAATAAGACAAATGGAAGAGTTTCCTCAGTGGTTTAGCGAGTGAAGAGGAACATCTCTATAAGAGGATTAAGGGAATGCCATCCGGACCAGCGGATTTGTGTGCGTTTAGCGTTTGAGTGCGCGGGCAACAGTACCCGTTCGGAAGCGAATCTGGCTCATGGCGTGCTGCTTATGCTCAAGTTGAGGTGGAACTGATGTGGTATCAGGCAGCGTTAAGTTGGCTGCAAAATGTGCAGCAAGTAGATTCGCCTTCTCTATTGCAGTGGTGACTGATTTGTCATCGACTATAAGCGATGGAATGGATGAAGAGACAGAGTTTTGAATGTTTTTCACGACTCATCATCATCGGCTCTACAACCGGGAGCCGGTCTTGGCCTTATTTAGCAAGTCCTGAGGCTTGTTAAATTTTCTATAATGATTTGTTTTTTCCGGGCAAGGTCACTAGTCTTGCGCCAGAGGCTCCCCGACGGGGAATCGAACCCCGGTCTCCCACGTGACAGGCGGGTATACTAACCACTATACTATCGAGGAAAGCTATACTTTGACGAATGCCCAGAAGGTTCTACTACCTGTGGGAGAGTGTAGTATTTTTTGTCTCACTCTCTGGTCATGCAAGAACTTTGCGCGTTGAATATGCGCATTGCAGTAATTTCAGCTCTCTTATCTTTTCTGGGTTTCCTCAGTATTGTTTGATTTATACAACCGGAAGCTCAACTCTTTAGCCTTAATGACTTTTCTGCACCCGGAATAGAACCACATATTTCTCTTGGATTTGATAGTCTTTACTCTGTGTGGAATAAAGGTTCGCATGTCAAGTAGAATCGTGTCTGTCAATGTGTCCCCTATAGAGTCTGTGGGGGTTCGAGTACGTTGCCAAAACACGGGCACTTGGTTCACTTCTTCCGCCGACAAATGTTCCACTGCGAGAAATGTTCACTAGGTATATCCAATAGGAAAATTAATGAAAACACTAAGATGTTGTCCTGCTGTACTTTTTGGTTTCTTTATTGTTAATTTCTTTAAACGTTTATTTAATAATATACACTTTGACTATCTTTCTGTGTTGGTATCCAGGTACAAATGGTGGCGCGAGAAAAATTAGAATTAAGCTTTATTTGTAAAACCTCCACTCGAACATTGGATTACTGATTGTCACTAAATCAATTCACACTAATTTATTTACAGAATCACACGCTTCTAATTAATTAATAGATTTAAATAAAATTTCGCTTAGTACAATTATTTCAACACTACTGGTACTCGACAACTTGACGACACTTTAAGCGGCGGCGTGACCTTAGCGCGTTGTGGTTGAATAACGACTGGCGGGATTAGGGATGACGATTGGGATTTTCGATTTGCACCACAAGCAACCAATCGAGATCATCTTTACATTTGCGCTCTCTCATGTTCCCCGCCCATCGAGGTAGATAAACGCTTCGGTCAATTCGATTGTCGACGGACAAGGGAGAATGAGAGAACCGGAACACAATGTGCAATGATCCCGGGGTGGATTTGGTTTTTGTGTGCCCACCGACCTAATTCGGTGAATGTGGTGATCTCAGAGTGCATTGAACTGTGGGAAGATAAAATTGAGAAGGAGAGGAAAATGTTTTGTAGCTATTCACCCGCAAGAAGAGATTAATGATCCCCAGCGAATGGAGTGTCTGGGGAAAGTCGAAGTGACGCTACTTTGGCTAGGGTAATATTATCGTAGGAAACACGCTGTGGAATTCGATAATTACCCAAGCCGTTGGATAATGGTGCAACCGCGTCGTTTGATTCGACTTGGTTGTTGCTAACCAACATGAATTGGAATTTTCGGTGGAAATCTCATGGGTTAGAGGAATGGAGTTGCCGTGTGGCAAAAAGGTAGCTGAATTCAATTATGCATTATCTGCAAAGAATAATGAGTTTAGCTATGTGTCCATTTGGGAAATATGTTTATGCAGGGGGAGTAGCTTGTAGGGGAAATAAGGGTTGCTATGACACGCTGAAAGCGGTCGAAATAAGTTTGAAATTTGGTTGACATTGTGGGTTGGTTCTCCATGTACTATAGAGAACCCCCACAAAACAACATCGTTATTGAGGAAAAATAACGAACAATTTAATCTCCCAAAAAAGTCGTTCAGACCTTCCCAATTGGCTTTGTCGCAGAACCATGCTGTTCTTATGAGAGCTTTTTCATTAATGTAACTGTTGGTTGGAGCAAATTTAGCTGACACGATACAGTGGTCTGAAGTGCCCAATGGCGAAGAAACTTGAATTGTGTATTTGTTTGGGTGGGAGGTGAGAAACAGGTCCAGTGTGTTGGCGAAATGACCATATATGTCTGGTACCCGTGTTGGCTCATTGACAAGTTGAGTTAAACTATTTGAATCGGCAAAGAGCTGGACATATTGACCTTCAGGTGTTGTGTGTCAGGAGTGACGAAGGCACTGAGAGTTATGCACATTAAAATCACCCCCAATAACGATTTCAGTGTGCGGCTATAGGGTCAAATCCTATCGATAGAATCAGACAGAGAATCAAATTCGTTAAAGGAGGCGTTTCTATCCAAGTTTGGGCTTCTGTGAAGAAAGGAGTAATGTATGATATGCTTACGAACGTGAAGTTTTAGCCAAGAGAAATTAAATGCTGGGTTGGACCAGAGCCCATATTGTGGCAGAAGCTGATAAGCAATATCATTTCGTATGTATGTGGCTTTACCACGACGTGAAAAGAACAGTGGTACTAAGTTATATCCAGGTAGATTAGAATCAGTAATATCGGTATTAGTAATTACCTGGGTTTCGCTAAATGTAAGGATAGTTGGTTTCTGGTTTGAAACGTGGGCAGACACAGAAGAGAAATTACAGCTCAAGCCGCGAATGTTAGACAAATCAACGCGAAATTCCCGCTCCATTGAAATGGCCCTACACGGAAAACCAATACCGCCTCGGGAAAGGATGCAAATCGGGACCAGCAATAGATAAGCGAAAGCAACCACTACAGGTGTTATGTCCTTGTAGTAGGTGCCCCACTACATCCGTGCCGAAATTCAGGTCACATTCCTTCCATGATGAACATTTTGCCATTCAGACACCAAAACCTCTCTAAAGATTATAAATCAATCGAGAGTATCGATGTCTGAGGGACGCAAACAGAGGTGCGAAAAAAGGAAAACAGACACAAGGGATGGATTGAGTAGAGGGTTTTCTTGCACTGCACATCACTCGCGTGTATATTCTCGCACTTTTCACAGCACTAAGACGCGTGTTTTTTTTTTTTTTTTTTTTTTTGATGCGCCAACGGATGTGGAATCTTCATAGATACTAGCAGCCCGTGCTACTGGCATGCACGATTCGTGTAACTGGAACGACGGTTCCAAGTCGCACGACTGCGTACTAAACCACACCCTCGCTCCCGTCAACCACTCTCCTTCGCTGGGCTGGTTAGCTTTATGTTCTTTTTTAAGCGGCTCTCTCCATGTCGGCTATTTGTGCTTGCCTTACTTTCTCGATTCTTCTAAGTTCGAGTTGCACTTTGGTCACATTTGCCCATATCTCCATCCAGTTATCCTCGGAGCATAGCATCTGCGCTATGAGATCTTGCGGGCCTGGGAGATTGGGTCTTCCTTCGTTGAAGCGTCTACAGTGGAACACTACATGCTCTGTATGTTCCTCTTGGTTTGGGCACGCTGGACACAACGGTGAGATGCTGTGTCCAAAACGGTGCAGATATTTGCGATATCCACCATGGCCGGTCAGGAACTGGGTAAGATGGTAATTGCAGGCACCGTGGTCTCTCTTCATCCAATGGCGATAGATGGGATTAATGTGTACGCCCATCTGCCTTCCGTAGTCTTGTCCCACCGAGTTTGCCACATGGCTAATGAGGTTGCTTTCTCTTCCTCCTTGATCTCCTTGACTGCTGTTGGTTCCAGTTGCCTTGACGTTCTCCTGTTGTAGATTCTGAGCATCTCGTCCGCAAGGATATCGATTGGAACCATTTCGGCTACGACAAAAGCAGCTTCGTCCGAGATGGTTCGGAAACCGCTGATGGTTCTTAGGGCGCAGGGTCTATAGACTGACGTCAGCTTTCTCCTCGCTTCCTTCGTCGTCAGTATACTGGCCCAAACAGGGGCGGCGTACAGTAGGACCGAGGTCACTACTCTAGACATCAAGATTCTTCGTGGATATCCAGGTCCTCCGATGTTTGGTAGTATTCGAGCAAGTGCTGCTTGCAGCATTGACGCTTTTTTGCTAGAATACTTCACATGCTCTTTGAATTGTAACCTGTTATCGATCATAACTCCTAGATATTTTATTGCGTCTTTTTATCTAATAATTTGATCTCCGACCCTTATATTCATATATTCCACCTTTTTTCTGCTAGTTATTAAAAGCGGCTCTGTTTTGTGGCCTGCTAGCTCGAGACCAGCGGATACCAGCCATTCTTTGACTTGTTGTCCGCAAAACCTATCATCTGGACCTGTTGTGGCAACACCAATCGCAAAACGCCATCGTACATGATGTTCCATAAGAGGGGTCGCAGAACTGATCCCTATGGGACTTTTGCTGAGACGTTGTGGTATTTTACACCATCGTCTGTTGCATACCTCAGCTTCCTGTTAGTGAGGTAATTGGAAATTATTCTCTGGAGGTAGTGTGGGGTGCCCATTCTGTGCAGCGCTCTATTTATGAACGGCCATATTGCCGAGTTAAAGGCATTCTTTATGTCCAGTGTCACAACTGCACAGTATTCCTTTGTGCCACAGCGCCATCTCTCCCCACTTATTGCTTCCGTCGCAATGTCCACCACTCTCTTTATGGCGTCGACGGTGGAGCGCGATTTTCTAAGCCCGTATTGTTGGTAGGGGTGCTTTTTCTTCTGCTACGGTTAGCAGTCTTTCGTATATCACTCTTTCCAATATCTTTCCCGTAGTGTCTAGAAGGCATATAGGGCGATATGATGAGGGCTCTCCAGGTGTTTTTTTTACTTTTTGGTAGGAGCACCAAGTGTTGCAGTTTCCAAGTTTCTGGAAAGACACCTTCCTCTAGACACGTTTACATGGTGGTTATAAACATGTCCGGTCGACTTTCAGCTGTCGCTTTCACCGCCTTGTTTGGAATTCCGTCATTAAGCTTATTAAGACGCGTGTGGAGATCCGTTTATTCGAATAGGATCGCACAGAAAACTTTGCACTGCACTCGGACGCGTGTGTGAAGATCCGTTTGTTTGTTTGGGATCCCACAGTAAGGCTTCTCGCGCAAACCGATAGTGCAATTGGGTATCTTATGTGTATTTAAGATTCCCAAAATGGATTGCACAACTGATGCGATGGTACGGATCACGAGGCAGAAGCGCACGTGCTGTCTCGTTGGGGTTCTTAAATCGACTTGGATGTATTAGAATTCCTGTATCTGTGTATATACCTGGGATGCGCATGGCATAATCTTCATCGATTTCCTGCAGGAGCGAAGAACGGTCACAGGGGAGTATTATGCAGCGTTATTGGACAAACTGAACGACGAAATAGAGAAAAAACGGCCTCATATGGCGAAGAAAAAAGTTTTGTACCATCCCGATAACGCACAGTCAAGCACATCATTGAAAGCGATGGCCAAATTGAATCATTTACGATTTAAATTGGTTGCTCACCCAGCGACTATTATCTATTCTCAAACCTCAAGCGGTGGCTCCAGGGAAAGAGATTCAGATCGAATGAGGAAGTCAAGGGGGCAACAGAGGCGTATTTTGAAGGCTGGGACGTTTCATACTACAGAAAGCGCATCGCAATGTTGGGATATCGCTATACCAAGTGTATCGCCCTTGAAGGCAATTATATTGAGGAATAAACACTTTTCCCAAAAAACGGTAGTTGTCATCAAAGATGCCGAGACTTTTCAGCCTATGTAGTAATTTTGTTGGAGTTCTTAGTTCAGCTAGAGTAGTCGTGAAAAACAATGTTGGCGATGGTTCGGACGATGACGGCGGAAAATGCCAACACACAGAAAATATATACGACGAATTCACGTTCCTTAACCGGTCTTTTGGCTTTGTACCAGCTTATACCAACTGACACTAAACACTGCACCCGCCGTAGCCAAATGAATAACAATGTAATTGGATTCAGGTTGTCTTGCCGACACGACTTTTCGAAAACAAATCCACAGGTCTGATGCGGACTCTGGTGGTTACAATTATATTCTGTGTCTATGGGACGCATTTTATCTCTTGTGGAACTAGAGTAGAGAGGGAACCGTTTATGTTCGAGGTCAAAATCTTCAGCCATACGGGAGAACGGCCTGATTTTGCCAAACGTTGATCTCGGTTGTTGCAGTTTAGGTTACATAGTGTGTTGATCAGGTAAACTGAAGTTTCATTGTTGGTGACGAAACATACGAAGCCGAGGGCGGAGCAGCACACGACTGCCGACTGGCGAAAAAAAAAAAAAAAAAAAAAAAAAAAAAAATTGGGTGGCTAGAGGCCGACTTTAAGGAGACAAGGACAAATGTGTCCTTCATCTTGTCTCTGGCTTCTGGTCATCTTGCGATAATCAGAATCACCCACATCCGTGAAGATGTTGGGCTCGGTCTCAAGATATCTGAAAAGAAAGGGGGAGGACGTATTGTTGTGTCATTTTGTTGGAGTTTACCCTTTTGTTGGATTTCATATGAGTGTTGTATGCTTCGGTTTGGACTCGGTGCTGGTTAGTTTCTCTCAAGTTTTGCAATTCTACTCCTAGGTAGTGAGTAGTAACTACTCTTCTGGCATGTCAGGGGTTTTTGTGTTTCGAAGTGGTAATGTTTAATGGGCGTAGAAAGGGGGCACTTAGTTTGGTATGGGTTTTAATGGAAACTGGCGGTCGTTCACCATACATACCCCTAGAGTAAACCTGTGGATAAACTAACAAGGGGACTCACGTGTTGTCTGTGCTTCCGCCAATGCTCCAACGGGCCAGGGTCCTTGCATAAACATTCACAGGTTCTCCTTAGTAATGCTGGGTTTTATTGGTCTTGTTCCTCGTTGTCATTCATTTTAACAATATTACTCAACTTTAGTATTACCTTACGTTAAACATTGTCACTTTAGTTATAGTATTGCATTATTTTAAACGTTACGACTTTAATTTTAGAGTTATATTACTTTAAACAATATTATTTTAATGTTAGTGCCACTTCACTTTATCGAATATTAATTTACTATTAGTGTTACATTACTTTAAACGTTACCCCGGCGAACACCAACTCAACGCCACTCTTAACTGATATGACCGTCTCGGTTCTGTACTGAAAACCAACTCCTTTGCTTTTCCGATCGTTTGATCGCAGGAAAACGTTTTTTTTCTTTTTCGCTAACACAACGCAACGTGTTGCGATGATCGCACTCGAGGTCCTTTGTATTAGGATCTCTTTTGTGAGCCCGCGCATCCTTTCTCTGATCCCTAGGTATTTTACCTTAGATCGGCAACCGTCTGGAATCCCTTAAGTATTACCTGGGATTTCTAACAGTGCCCAGACTTGGCAATTTCCTTTCTAGTGAACATCGGAGCCAAATATATTTTTGTATCTTATGGGTATTGTTGTTCAGCGAGTGTTTTTACGATCGCCGTCCTTTGTTCCGTATAGGAATTGTTTCCTTGAATAGGATTTAAGGGGACGGTGTCGCCGTGCATTTTATGATTCTTACCAACTTTACTTGAGAGTTGGTCATCTGGTCCGCAGATTTGGAACCAGGGTAATTTACGTGCTGAACATCTGGTTCGTATATCACGTTTTGGATTTATATTGTATTCAATATGGACAAATTGAATGTTTAGTTCAATTTCTTTGATATTGAATTTGGTATTGGCCCGTTTAGTGTATGGGGCAATGCTAGGGCTTGGGGAGTGATTCATCCTTTTAGTGGATGAATGTACCGCAATTCATTGGTGGAGACTGGCTCCAAAGAGGTATATATTTATGGTCGGGTGGTTTTGGACGTAACAGTATATAAGGATAGTGTGGACAGGGTTCAATTGTTCTCTAACTACTTGGATGGGGGGATGGTGGGAAAGAAATCGTACAAGACCGGTAGGTCGCTCTCTTTGTTCCTGTGACAGCATGCGAACCAGCGAATGGGGACAAAAGAGAGAATAAAAGCAGCGGCTGTTGGGGAGTACAACCAGTACAACGCAAGCACCGGGCAAGACTACAGCGCCCGTCATCCTGAGCAGAGTCCGGCCTGGAGGTGCACAAAATAAAGAGATTGAAGTAGCATATAAAGAAATAAATACCTATATTTGTAAATATATAATCAAACAAATAAAGATAATCCAGTTGTACTTTAAAATAAAATACAGTCCACTCGTTAATAGGCGATCCGTACTCGTAACATTAGCGAGACGCCGCCTTGCAGTAACATTCAGCCGACTTTAGTGGGCGGTAATTAGATCCACCACCAACAAAATTTCAATAGGGCTTTTCTTTTTTATGTTGTTTTGCTTTATTATTATGTTTGTTGTTTTTTTGTGTTGTTTGCTTTTGTTTTTGTTCTATTTTTATTTGTATGTTCCTCAGAGATCAAATACGACCCCTATGTTAGGGGGTTCCTTCGTAACAGACGGGTGAGGAAAAATCAAACATTGGTGTATCGAAACAATCTATCACCCTTAGAGCTTATCTACACAGTTCACTTAAGCCACATTACCAGTGAAGGTAAGAATGACTGCCCCATTGCACTTTTCCTATCAAACACCTCAAAGCCAAGAACAGGGAGTGAACGTTCTAGAAATAAAGTATAAAATCTCAATTCATTCAATACCGATGTACCTTGATGCCATCTTTTTTATCTTCCTCTCCCTTTTTCCCCGGCATTGTGCTTTGACATTAAATAGAGATTGCAGAGCGAATAGTTCTTTAATGGAGCCGCACGAGTGTAGAACGCTCTCACTGATTGTCACCATCCGCTTTGTTCGTGAAACATGGGCATAATTATTCATTAATAGTGATAATTCGCCTTGAAGGTGCAAATAGTATTTCGGAAACGAAACCTAAACCAGATCCATGAAATAAAAATTAAGATTAGCACCATTAACAATAACAGAGGTACCTAAAACTCTCTTTGGTAAGGGACCCACACCAAGTGATTCTTTGTGGTGAAAAACGACCCTGTTCGACGCAAGTGGCGTCTTAGACGGCAGCTAGCCGTTGTCGCGTTATTTTTGAAGTTCGCTCGCCCCCTCGCAAGTTTTTGAAACTCGCTTCGAATAAATTATTTTCTTTATAGGGCCTCGTAGGTGAAATATTTGACTCTATTCGCTTCTTTGGAAAAATTTTTCACTGCCCTGGTAAAAGTAACCATTTCGTTTGTGACGTTGTGAAGGACAGCCTTCATGGTTTCGTTGGTGGTATAACAATTCTGAATACTCATCCAAAATTCTAAACAATATCAAGTTTATTTTAATCACGATAAACACAAACATTTCGAGTAATATTCAAATCAATCAAAATCAAACATCGTTTTCGAAGGTATCTTCTTTATTGTGTGAAGCACGCAAACTGTTCCGTTCTGCTTCATGACATTTGACACTACAGGTGTAATTATAGTAATTGCTTAACTTTGCAACCAGCTATGGCGTGTAAACCCATAATACTGCAACTGTTGTATTTACTTTGAGGCGATGTCGATTTCATTATTGATTATATTGGGTAACTCGGAAACATTCAAATATTATGCTGGTCAATCCCAGACCTATTACGAGCCCCGTAAACGACTGTTGTGCCAATTAGACTACATAAATTCAATTAATTTGTCAAATTAAAGCCAATAGCAATGTCCAGTGTAGGCGAGAGCGTTATAGATTAAATATACCAACATTTCTCAATTGTGTACTTGTGTGGGCAATAATTTTATTGAGCAGACATCGTTAATTCTGTGTTCATTCGACAATTAGGGTAAAAGAACTCACCTCAATTCGGTACTTAGGCTTTGTTAAGAAACGTGGATGGCGAATTTTTTTAATTACCTTTGCCATTTGCTGCAAATTGGTACATATATATTATTTTTATGGGGGTGGTAAGTTAATAACTTTCATTAACTCACATTTAATAGTCGTACGATAATTTACTTACAATTTTACGGTCAAAAGGTCTTACGACCGTCAATAAAGGTGGACGAAAAATTGACAAGAAAATACTCTTGTGCGCTGCGTTAAGCAGATTAACTACTTTCGAAATACCAAGTAAGTGGGTGGACGAAAGGGTGCCTCTTAAATAAAGTATATGTAGAGATTTTAGTAATGTCACGAACACGTGACACGTTTGGGTGGCAGCGTGAATATCAAACCGATATGTTTTTCGTTGCATGTAAAATTAGTAAGTACCAAGTGAGTGATAGTGAATCCATTCCGACACGAACCTTCATTACTAGCGGTAGCGATGCTAAAGATATGTTCGGTTGTGAAGAAAGTATTTTCGGGAGTCACACGGAAGTATTTTATGAACAAAATTTAGAAAATAAAATATAATTCCCACAATTGGGACCCACTGTCCCATGATCCTTTCCTTTTGCCATTTGATAACAGTCACATTTGGATCACTCAAGAAGTACTATATTGTCCGCATTGTAACAGTCAGTTTGTCAGTTTTAACATGGAGTGCACTAACAAACATTTTCGACATATTTTACGATTTTTATTCCAGTAAGGTAAAGAAGGTTGCTGAGGCTCATAAAAAGAAGTACATGGTGTTCATTGCAACACAGAACACTTGTCAGAATTTACTTTAAAAAAATTATTCTGTTGAGTTTTCACTTAAAATCGATATGTGGGTCTTTTACTAGTACGTCTACAAGGCCGCAGGTTCAGTAAAATACCACCGTTGATTTCTCCACAAAAACTGCCCGATGCACGCTTATCTCCACACTAAGGTTCACAAAAACTGTGCACAACCGAAGACAAAAAAATGAAACTCAGGAATTGACGTTTGAGTCTTCATTCAATAAAAAAAACACAAATGTTATCCGATGCTCTACACTTGGTCGCAGTGTAAAAAAAGCAAATCTGCATCATGTGTACACTGGTAGTTCTTAGTGCGACTAATATTTGTCGGGACACTTAAGTTCGCTATACTGTTCATAGTTCAAAATACACAAGGATGCAGTTTACGGAAAGGCAGAAAGCTTTGTACACATAGTTCTCACTTGGAGTGGTCATCCATAGAGTTAATAAATGAAGGACACTTGATGAACCAAATAAATCGGCGCCGTTAACGACAGAAACACACACTCGTAATATTTTAATTTTACCAGATGTTTGATTCTTCGGCAATATTTAAACACGACCCGCAGTTGAATTGATGCCCGTTTAGGACGATAGATAGATTTTGACTCGACTTCGCGAACTCGTGTACGTCGTTGCTGGTGGTAAGAATCTGACTCCTCGATGCAACTCACATCGATCAGATTCAATGGCCGTGAATTGCATCGATAGAGGAGGAGCAAAATGGATCCACCCGACTGTAGCCAATGGTGATCGCGTGAAAAGGGTATATATGATAATTTCCATTGCTGTGTAGGGCAGGTGCGATGCCCTGCGATGAAGACGATGATCGGCGGACACCTGATTACACAAATGCACGATCATCAGGGGCTGCGGCGATGTACCCATACATCGTTGATGATATATGCCAGGAAACGAAATAGATTTTTGTTTAAAAGTAAACAAAAACGCTATTTCACAGGTCAAATGGTGGCACGCATAATGTACATGATGTGCCTATGTTACAAAGGGGTCGTCATTGTATTTACTTAAGATTCCGGGGAAATACCGATGTAGGCGATATATACTGGTGTCAAAAGCTCGACCAGAAATTGGGAATCTGTTTACTTTAGCCAAATGGCTCTGAAGCAGAATGGGGGAAATTGGTCCTGGACGTTAAGTCCACAGAAAACTCGACGACGGTGGCTATGGATTGTTTGGTCGGGTTGGATGGTGGGTCTTAATGGGACATGAACGTGAGTAAATAAACGATCACGTTCATGCTCAAATCAAATGCATGGCTGGGTAATGGTTAGGGAATTGGTCGCACTAAAGCGGACCTTAGGGTAGAATAAGACATTCGAATATGTAGGTATATCGATTGCAGCTGTGTCCGCAATACGCTAGCCAGCGTTTGTTTATCGGTACTTGAAGACAAGCTGCTGGCGCAAGACTAATGACCTTGCCCAGAAAAAATAAATCATTATGGAAAATTTAACAAGCCTCAGGACTTGCTAAATAAGGCCAAGACCGGTTCCCGGTTGTAGTGCCGATGATGATGATGATGATGATGATGATGAAGACAAGCTGAGCCGATAGGAGATGAACTGGTTCATGGGGTATGAACCAGAAAAGTTCAGAATGTATGTATGCCGTCGGGTAGGTTTCCTTTCAGGTATGGAAAATGCTGCTGGGAGCTTACGCTACCCAAAATTGCAGGTAAGCACCATGGCTTTGTATGGGAAGAGGAAGGTGGTTAATTTAAAGAGGATGAGTGATTCTTCGGGAATGCTTTAAAGAACCACCACAGATATTCCACTGTTCCACAGCTTGAATAGAAACTAAATGAATCCCACACAACAATTGAAAAACATTTAAAGTGGCCGTTAAATGGGTCCCGCAGAAACTGAAACAAATTTACTCTACACAAGGAACTAACTTTTGAAACATGCAGCGCAATGATCGCTTTTTCATCTCCAAAGATTGTGTATCCCATCTGGTCTTTTGAGATGCCCACGGCCTCAGGTAACTCGCACAACTTCACTTTACGATCACTCAAAACGATTCGATGCATTTGCTTTACATTTCCGCATTGGTAGCCTCTTTTGGCTTTCAACAGCGAGGTGCGTCTTCGGTGCTTGTACGACCCATTTTAAATTCCCTAAACCACCAATAAACTGTTGTTCTTGAAGGAACAGATGTGGGATAACATTTCTGCAACCATTGCAATGATTGTTCAGAAGTATTTCCTATCAAAAATCAATGTTTGAACAAGATGCACTATTCCTGTTTTTCCATATTTTTTTAAGAAGACGAAAGTAGCGTCACTCAAACGACTGCAGCTAGTAAACGAATGGACGAAATGTCACGAAACTTCATAAATAAATCAGTGGCAGATGGGCCTCTCGAAATGAGTCATGTTCATTTTTTAGTAGCGTTACCTATTAAAAAATCCTGGTACTTTTCAGCCCATGTAGTATAATAGCGTTTGCGACGATAGTGAAGGTCGTGTGATTCGAACTGCGCTATGACGGTTAGAATCACTAAAAATTTAATCAATGATCAACATATCAGGCTGCTGCCGCGTCTACGAACTCGACTTCTAAACTCAGGTACACCCAACTGATCTGTAATTCTTATGGTATCGCAATGGTATACGGCTCTGATGCTTTGCTTAGTCGAATTTCCTTCGATGTTCTTTCACTATTGGCTTGTGTATTGTGTGTATATGTTAGTAAGGTCACACTACTCCCTTCTCAGTAACGTTGTTACGATCAACTTCGTGTGCGAACGATGGAGCGAGAACCGAACGAGCGAGAGGACGTCGGAGCAGGCGAGTGAGCCGGTGCTCTGTGCAGAAGTCGGGATGGTGATAGTAAAGTCCTGTTTACTATGGGAAAGTGTGTGCGCTGTGTGTACAGATCACGTCGGGGTTACCAATTATGGCGTTTGCCTTCTGTTCCCACAACAGTCCTTTCGATAAATATGGGAAAACCATATTGCAGTTGGCTCAACAGGAGATCATAAATTTGTTATTCTTGGTCATACTTTTATCGCATGGGATTTTTGGTGGCTGTGTGCGTCTGTCGCTATCGCGCCGGGCTACTTGTATTTGCCCAGCTATTGGGTCGTCAAACAATTTCGTTTCTGGTGTAGTGTCCTTCGATAATCGTGCATGCATGAGGAGTCGCTAGTGGAATTGGGCCCACGTGTCTGTGGATACGTGGGGTAGCGGACACGGGTATGTATGTTAGCTGGGCGAAAAGGTATTTAACCCTACAATGATTTTTGTGGTTCGCAGGAACGCCACGGTATAATGAGCCACAATGACCGCCTGCCTTTGTGGAATAGTACGAATCATTATCATCATCATCGGTACTACAACCGGGATCCGGTCTTGGACTTATTTAGCATTCTTATTTCCCGAGGCTTGTTAAATTTTCCATAATAATTTGTTTTTCCGGGCAAGGTTATTAGCCTTGCGCCGAAATAGTACGAATATAAACGGTAATTTTACTTTTTTGCTTAGCAACAAGTTGCGAGCTAGATAATCTTGTGCGTGGCTGTTGTTTTATTTTATGAAGAGTAGGAAAACCGGCTTGGCTAGCGGTCGCCTTCGACTTTGTAGTCAGTACAGCCATGAGCGTGCAACAGGTACATACGTCTGCTGCGCAACGGATTATTATAAAAATTTTAACAAATGAAGGCGTTAAACCCTCGGAAATTTTTACTCGATTGAAGGCCTAGTTTGGTGATGATCATCATCATCATCGGCACTACAACCGGGAACAGGTCTTGGCCTTATTTAACAAGTCTGAGGCTTGTTAAGTATTCCACAATAATTTGTTTTTCCGGGCAAGGTTATTAGCCTTGGTGATGATACACTGTCTCGAATTCGTGTGTATACGTGGGTCAGAGAATTTAAAAGTGGGCAAGAACCTATCGAAAACGAAAGTCATGATCGACGCCCAAGGTCAAGTCGTACAGATGACAACATCCGAGCCCTTCGAGAGTTAATTGAAAATGATCGGCGTATAACTGTTGGAGAAATCTCAACAGAAGTGAGAATCAGCTATGGAATTGTTCAATCTGTTATCACTGATGAGGTATGTCCATTCGAGATGTCATCCTTCTTCATGACAAGGCCGGGCCTCACACCGCGTCCTGGACAAGGGATACGTTGGAAGAAATGGGATGGGAAACCCTCGAAAACCCTGCTTATAGCCCAGACTTGTCTCCATGTGACTATTTTTTGTTCGCACCCTTGAAGGAATCAGTTGGAGGAACAAAATTCGAAAGTAATGAAGAAACCGAGGAGGACGTGCGCAATTGGCTAATAACTCGCCCTAAATCTTTCTACGACCAAAGGATATTAAAGATTTCAAATAGGTAGCAGAAGTGTGTAAATCACGCAGGAGACTATATTGAAAAAAGTTGCAGGTATAATTAGTATATAACATTATTCATTAAATGTAGAAGAAGAAATTACCGTTTATATTTGATTCACCCTCGTATCACCACAGTGGTCTTGTTGATTGTTTATTTGCTGAGAGTGGTGACAAGTTTCGCGGGACCTCCCTTCAATCTACCCGATATCCTGTTCCTTTAAAATGTTTTATGCCATCGAAAAAATGTTCTTTTACTTATCATATTATTGTTAAATCCCGTACGTGACCTTTCAAATGTGTTGGTAGATGTTAACCCGTGGTATTTCTAACAGGTACACACAATATACGAAAGTTTAAGGTTTAGTGAGGATGGAATCCCAATTTGTTTAGCTTAAGTCAAGCAGTATAAATAAGCTTATGGACTAACTGAAATTGAGAGTATTAAGGGAAAATAATAAACAAACAGAAAGAAAAAGAAGACTGGGTGGATGGAGTGGTAGGAGGCTGGAGGGGGGTGAGTGTATGTAAGTGTGGCATTTGTGACATTTTGAATCAGCGATAGAATTTGACTCCTCGATGCGATCCACATCCGTCAGATTCAACGGTGGTGGCTCACATCGTTATAGGAGGGGCGAACTGGATCAACTTAGCAGCGGCCAATGGTGATCGAGGAAAGAGAGGATTTCCCAAATGCTGCATAGGGGCGCGTACAATCCCCTGTTTGCCTGCAACACAGACAACGATAGGCCGACACCTGATCAAACAAATGTACGAGCATCAGGGGCTGCGGGCAATGTGGTCATAAATCATCGATGATCCACGCCTGAGAACGAAATAGGTTTTTGCTTCAAGGTAAACAAAAACGTTATTTCAAGGGTCAAATGATGAGATGTACAACGTTCATGGTCTGCCGATGTTGCATGGGATCGTCATGGTATTTATCCATGAGTTCAAGGGAAATGCCGTTGTAGGCGATACATACTGCTAGTTTAACCGGAGATTTGGGTTATGTTTGCTTTAGCCGTATGGTTCTGGAGCACAAGGAGGGAAATTATTCATGGACTTTAAGTCAACCGAAACCTCAGCGGCGGTGGCTATATGGTTAGGTTAATGTGCTGGTGCATGGGTATGGTGGTGAGGGATTTGACCTGCAGATGTGCAAGCAAACGTCTCACCCAGGGGAACCATGGACCAGCGGTTAGTAAACAAAACAAACGAAGTGAGGTGCTGTGTGTTTGCTTTGATTTGCTGGTGGGTCATCATAGGGCATGGCATCGGTAGGATTGCTTAAACGATGATCATATCCATGCCCAAATTCCATGATCGGTTGATAGCCGATAACGGGGAATTGTCGCAACTGTCGCGGGCCTAATGGTATAGGCGCGATACACAATTGTGAACTGTGGAAAGAATATCGGCTACAGCTGTGTCAACAGATACGCTGGCCAGCGTGTGTCTGTCGATTATAATTGCTGACAAGCTGAGCCAATATGGGGGTATTGAATGGTTCAAGTATTATGAATCAGAAGAATTCGATAATATGCATGCCAGGTTTGCTTTCAGGTGGGAGATGCTGCAGGGGAGCTTACGCTGCCCCATTGCAGGTAAGTAGAAAGGCTTCCTTGGGAAGTGGGAGACAGGTGAGAGGGAATGGGTGGTTCTTGGGAAATGGCTTAAAGAACCCCCATAATTCCACATCAGTAAAGTGTAATTTAGAATAACAGTCGGTTTCTTACACGCCTCAGTGGACTAATATGTTGAGGTCAAGTTCCAACCGTCATAGCTCCGGAATCGTTTCCTCTTCACTATATTTGCAAAACTATAGCCACACAAAAGACAATATTTTGTTGCATATCCTTATTTATTATTATCATCGGCACTACAACACGGATGCGATCTTGGCCTTATTTAGCAAGTGTCCACCGGTATCCGGTCCATATCCGAGACTTGTTAAATTGTCCATAATAATTCGTTTTTCCTGGCAAGCTTATTAGCCTTGTCCCAACCTTTCACAGGATGTCGCTGCATGCATTGGTTCACTACTTGGCGGGTGCAAAAGTAGCTATCCAGGGGAGTCATGTGGAGACTGCATGTCAACTTGGATTGAACAGGGACAATGATTGGCCTTCGCCGGGTTGAAAGCAGAGACTTTGCCCTGTATGTTCGCTCCCATCCCCCATATCCTTATTTATACATTATTTATTTCCAAATTGAAGATTTGTGTGTTTCTTTGAATGTAATAAATAAAGAAGATGGAATTGAAATATCTTTTATTCATACACTAAATTGGACTAAGAGTTATTATATGCCATAAATCTGAAATATATAATTTTTAAAACATGAGTTGTTTCACCCCTAGTGGTAGAAATGGATATACGAAATGTGTGTTAATATCGGGTTTTCCAATAGGGACTTGACAACTTTTTTTTTAAAATAAAACGCAAACTATTTGAGTTATTTCAAAAGCTTTATTATCGGCTTGAAGGACAATCAAAACATTTATGAATGGAACTCGCCTTCGTTCATATGACACCGCGAAAGGGTGCGTTCACAAATTAAATTCGAAGTTGTCAAGTCCCTATTGGAAAACCCGATATTTGCTTGGCTTGAATATTGTCGTGGCGTATTTACATCTACCAACAAAGCCTACTTTGGTCTACCATCATCATCATCATCATCGGCACTACAACTGGGAACCGGTCTTGGCCTTATTTAGCAAGTCCTGAGGCTTGTTAAATTTTCCATAATGATTTATTTTGTCTGGGCAAGGTCATTAGTCTTGCGCCAGGGGCTCCCCGACGGAGAATCGAACCCCGGTCTCCCGGGTGACAGGCGGGTATACTAACCACTATACTATCGAGGAGCCCACTATGGTCTATCAAGGCTCTTTAAATCTCGAAATTTATCCAGAACATCAAAGCTACTACTGTACAAGACCATGGTCTTACCAGTACTCATGTATGGATCCGAGACCTAGGTGTTAAATAAAAGGCACTCTGAACTCTTAGCCGCGTTCGAGAGGAAGGTCTTAAGAAGAATTGTTGGCCCCGTATGTGAGGGAGCATGATTCTGGAGACGCTACAACCATGAGTTGTTCGCATTCTACCTTGAAGTTGATGTTGTAAGAAAAATCAAGCTCGGTAGACTCCGGTGGGCGTGACACCTAGCTCGAATGAGCAAAGAGGAGCCTGCCCGGAAAGTCCTTTGTGGCAGGATGTATGGAAGGAGACAGCGCGTAGAGCAGGACGCCCAGAGCCTGGGAGTGCCAAACTGGATGACATCGGCTCGAAATCGGGATCGGTGGAGAGATTTGTTAAATAAGGCCAAGACCGGATCCCGGTTGTAGTGCCGATGATGATGATGTGTTAACATCTATGCCAGTCCTTACGATTTCCCTCCCGTAATAAACGATGCGTTTGGTTTGTCTGAAATGCGACAACAGGCCAAGCGACCTCATAAACAGAATGAAGAAGAAAAAAATCGTTTAGTTAGAAATTTAAATTTTGGTTAGATTCTAGAAAGAAAAAAATCATGAAAAACAACGTGAGGCATTTCTAACAGATAAACACATAATACACACGCAAACAATGAAGAGCAACACCAAGCGAAAATCGATTGAGCAAAAGTATCAGAGCCTACCATAGCAATAGCATAATAATTCCACATCAGTTAAGTGTACTTCAGAGTAATTATCGAATTCAAAATGCGGTCTGATGTGTTGAGCATTGGTTTTATCTTTTAGTGATTCTAGTCGTTATGGCGTCGGTTCGAATCACATGTACTTCACTATCGTCACAAACGCTATAAACGTTTTTCAACATTTTAGTTTTTTTTTTTAAATTATAAACAAACGTTAATTTTTTAGAACGTAGAAGAAGAGTAAAGCTGAAAGGCAACGCCTTATGGTTTTACTCATGTTGTGTTTAGCTTAGGGTGTTTGCATGAGAACAGCAAGTTGAGATTCGAGGTATATAAGCTAGAATTTAAGCGTTTTTACATTTCTGGTCTAAGAAGAAGTATTAAAAAGAAAAGAATTGTATAATGTAAAAAGACGCTATGGTAGTCCATCATTGAATCATCATCATCATCGGCACTACAACCGGGATCCGGTCTTGGCCTCATTTAGCAAGTCCTGAGGCTCGTTAAATTTTCCATAATGATTCGTTTTTTCCGGGCAAGGTCATTAGTCTTGCGCCAGCCATCATTGAATAGATCTTTAATAAATTTCGGAAAATACAGCGGAAGCGATAGGAAGAGAAAGGCGCACGGATGTTAGAAGGGTTATTGAGGTAGAAAAGTAAAAAACAAAGAAAATACGAAGCGACGATATTCTATATGCCCTGGTTTCAACATTTTATTTCGAAATATGTCTCCGTCCGAAAATTCTCTTCACAATCCCCCAAAAACATATGTTGAGTAAGCATAACTGGTTTTTAAGTGCATCATGCGAATTTCATGGACTGTCATCCGACGTCGAGTGTCATTAACGACAAATGCACTACATTTATTTCCATGTAAGCCCTTAATAGATGCAGCACTAAATATGTCGAATTAGTTCAATTCCTACATGTTGCCTGTGAATTGACCGTTGACTTCATTAATAGTTATCGTTCGGTATTTGACCATGCCTTGTGATCAGTTATTCTCGATAGGACTTGATAGTTTTGATAGTTTTAACTCCTGTTCATTGGCACTTCTAGGCTAAGCATTTCACATTCAGATACAACGGATAAGCGGTGGTAAACTTGATTTGTGTGTGGTCGTGGTTACAATGCTGGACATCACTCGTTTAATGTCAGTGAGTGTATATCTAGTATATTCAGTAGTCGGTTATATGAATTTCTACTAAATCGTCCACAATTCGATTCAATTAATGTCGTCCCCTCGAACTGCATGCAAGCGTATTCCGTAATCGTTGTGGGAATTTTACGAATCAAGTTATATTTTTCGAGTATTTTAAGTTAATGCGATATTGATATTATGAATTGCATGTGCCTGTTTTACTGTAGAGTGTTCCCAAAACTGGTTTTCAATTAGTTGTATTCCCAACAAAAATTGTGAAACACGTGGGGAATATGGTGGTAGCTATCATCGTCGTTCGGAATTCAATCACTGTAGAGTGTTTGACGGAGTTAAAGCGCACGTAGTGTGTGGACGAGTTTTACAAAAACAATGATTATACTTTTATTGTACGACGAATATTGTGCAACCTCAACCCAATTCGCCATATTAGTGAAGTATCGAGTATTCAACTTACCAAAACGTTGGTAGAGAAGTTTGAGGAGACTGGTTTCATAACGGACAAACCACGGATGGGGTCTTGCATTATTATTTGGGTTGCAATGTTGATCCAAGGAATAATCTTTTCGAAGAAAGAATCGCAGAGTTACTGTGAATTCAGAGCGATATTCGAGGTGATTAACAACTTTTTCACTCCAGCTTTACCTGTCTTTGTTGGTTTTGATCGTTACCGTGAATGGAGCATCATCTTACATCTGATGTTCATGAAATTTTCCCTAGAAAACTGATTTCTTGATGAAATGACCTAGGCTGACCTTTACATAGCTCTGTCTTGACATCAATGGGATCTTTTCTTTCATCATCATCATCGGCACTACAACCGGGATCTGGTCTTGGCCTTATTTAGCAAGTCTCTCCACCGGTATCCGCTCCATATTCGAGACTTGTTAAATTGTCCATAATAATTTGTTTTTCCGGGCAAGGTTGTTAGCCAAGATCTTTTCTTTGGTACTGTTTAATACACAAGCTGTACAACAGCAGACCTCGCTTTCTGGACCATTTAAAACCAAACATTTTAGCAAAAATGGCAGAGGTATAGAAGAATAAGTCCCGAGCTGATATATTGACTTATCTTTCAGGTGAGTACCAGCAACGTAATGGAGCACACGTGGGCGGTGTAACTTTTATGAAATAAATGCCGATCATATTTTAATAAGATGTAACTCTTATTTCATTAAAGAAACAACTTTTGGGACATATTGTATACATTAAATATTTTTTTATTTAAAAAATAAAAAAAAATGTTTCTTTCTTATTACGATCAGTTGAAGACCGACCTATTTTTCTATTTATTGGCCTGTAGGAACCCGGAAGTTCATGACCTCGCCGACTCGACTCCGCCATTGTTCCCTGTCCTGTGCGCTCTCCTTCCACGTTCGACCATCCGATCCGATCTCTCCGAGGTCAAACCTAACATTGTCCTCCCATCTCCGTCGCGGCCGTCCTGTTGGTCCCTTTCCCGTTGGTTTACCGTCAAGAATTCTATGCACGGTCCTGTCATTGCCCATTCGCGCCACGTCTCCGGCCCATACTTAAAGACCGACCGCAATGCTTTATTGTCAAACGAGTTTCCCATTCGGATCTCCGGAAAGACTATGTCTGCGGGGACATCATGCAGATATTGTGATAAATAACCGAACTTTAAGAAATTCGTCATCGCGTAATCGGGCTCGCTCTCTAGGCTCTGTCGACGCTCGACTGGTAACGGCACTTTGTAACATCAAGGGCATTGGTTTCACCAACACGAATGTAAACGCCGCCCACCAATAGTTGCAAACAGCGAAACCTGATATCCTTGCCCTAACTGAGACCCAGACCGATTCGTCGACTGATTCGACATATTTTCGTTGCTCAAGATACGACTTGCATTCGAGATTCCGTTTTAAGGATGGAGTTTGCTTCTTCACGCTGTCCGATCTGGCTTGCCAGAGGATAGAGGTGCTGGAACCCAATAACATGGACATCATGTGGTTGAAGGTCGTGCCGAGGAATTCTGTTAAATTTTTTTGTTGTCTTTTCCGCTCCCCGAATGACGATCTACTAGTGACATTTTTCGAACAATTTCACGTACCGTCGACTGGATACAGATCAATCGCCCGGGTTCTGAAATTGTCGTCGTTGGCGATTTTAATGTACGCAACTCCAGCTGGTTGCTACATCTTAACAGAACCGACGAGGCTGGGAGGCTGGCGGAAATGTTCGCTGTTAGCAGCAATTTGAATCAACTAGTGGAGGAATCTACGCGAGTTCCGGATGCCCGAGGTGATTATGCGAACACCCTGGATCTATTTTTACACCCGAGCTGAGCATTTGTATCATGGAAATTGCTGCGCCACTGGGAAAGTCAGATCACAGCATGGTATCTGTCGTGCAACCACTTGCATTTCAAACGAATGACCGACCTATGCAGCTTTGCCATGTATTTAGGTATGGGGCTGCTAACTGGATCGATTTGCCAGATTTATTCGCATCCTTTCCGTGGTCGGAGGTATGCTTTGGAAACTCTGGCGATAACGCATGCGCCGCGTCGGTCACTAAATGATGATTTCCTCTTCACTTCTCCTTTCTGAGTGTTCACTTGACGTTCGAACGGTAAAGACGTTTTAAATCGCGCTCCTCGCCACACATTGAATACACACACACGAAAGAAAAAAAACTAAAAGTAAACAAACGCGTACGCGGGTTTTCTATCAATAGTGCTAAGTGAATAGTGTAAACCACAAAAAAAGTGTAAAAAACAAAACAAAAAACGAGTAAAATAATACATAATAATAATAATGGACATTACATTATTCAACCAACAAAATATCCAGCTAAGTAATACGAATAACGGCAACATTATGACGTATGAACAGCTAGCAGCAGCATACCAACAACAACAAGCGATGATAAATTAAATGCTTCACAAAATCAACACAATGGAAAACCAAATGCAATCGCAGGTATGTGCCACTATCCCTTTGCCAACAGATTACGAGTACCATACAGACGAAGAAGAACTGGAAAGGAAAACCTATGCAGTTTATAAGAGAAGAAAAACTGACAACAGTCATAAACAAAATGCAATACCAACTGTAAACAATATGACGTCAGTTCGTGAATCAACAAATGGGGTTACCAAAGAAAGGAAAATTCCCCTGCCACCACCAATCAATGTGAGGAATATAAGAGATTTTAATGCATTTAGCAATGCCATTTTGTCTGTAGTGAAAGACAAAATTAAATTCAAAGCATTATCTAATAATGACATAAAAATAACATGCGAAACAGAAAATGCATACAGAGCAGTTAAAGAGAAGTTACAATCCCCTAAGACGGCTGTAAGAACCCAAGAGTATCATACCTACCAACTAAAAAGTGAGAAACTATTTAGATTCGTAATCAGATGACTTCCAGCTTCAATGTCCAGAGATATGATTGCAAATGGATTATGCTCACTAAATCATAAAGTAAAGGTAACAAACATGAAGCACAACTGAACAATAAACCCAATGAGAAAGCAGATAATAAAAGCAGACAACAACCTGTCAATAACGAGCCTACCATCATGGATATGATAAAGATGTGTATTCCAGGACCACATCAAAAAAAGCATCAACAGCTAACAGAAAGGGTAGGTAAACTTGAAAATTTTCAAAAACTACCGACCAAGAAACAAAGACAATGAGTAATCGGCTCCTAAGAATAATCACTTGGAACGCAAATGGGCTCAGCCAAAGGGCTCAAGAACTAGAAATATTTATAAGAGAGCACAACATAGATACTGCGTTGATATCAGAAACACACTTTTCTCATATGAGCTTCATAAAAATCAGGGGTTATATGAACTATTGGACTACGCACCCCAGCGACCGTGCCCGTGGAGGTACAGCTCTGATAATAAAACAAAATATACCTCACTTTCAACAAGAAGAAATAAAAGAAACTTTTATTCAAGTCTCCATTGTTACTATCAACCTTAATGGAGCTGATTTAAATGTAGGTGCTGTATATTGCCAACCTTTTTTTTTTTTTTAATAGACTTCTCTCGGGAGAGGCGAACCTATAGCGCCGACTGGGCGCCCCGAGATGCCATCAAATAACTGTTGCAGTTCTTTTTGAACAGTTCCAGGTTGTAACGCTCCGGGAACACTCGCGTGGGAAGGGAGTTCCACAGCTTCCCCGCTCTGTAGAGGAACGAGTTCTGATGCAGGGATGTTCGCGCCGTCAGGAGATGAACCACAAACGAGTGCGATCCGTCAGATTGTCTTGTGGAGCACATATAAGCCGAATTGCGTGGAACAATATCACGAATCTCCGAAGAACCTTGGGGCACCCCCGAATTAACAGGATACAGATCCGAATACTCGCCGTCCACAACAACCCGGATCGATCGATTCTTGAGGAAGCTCCTCGTTCAGTCGCAAAGCTGTTGGGAAAGTCCATATGAACGAAGTTTGCTCAGCAATGCCCCGTGCCAGACGCGGTCAAAAGGCTTGGAGATATCCAATGCGACCGCCCTTGATTCACCATGCCGCTCAATCGCAGATGTCCATATATCGGTTATAAGTGTCAAAAGGTCTCCCGTGGACCGCCTGCGACGGAATCCGTATTGACGATTGTTTTGTCTCGATCCTGAAGGGGAATGTCGTCAGCCGAGATCCTATATGTTGATGTTCCGCCGAACGAGGAATGTCGTTCGGGGAATTGCGACGGTGGATTACGTTTCCAAAAGAGGATTGACGCAATGGCGTCCTACCCAACGATGCCTGAAACAAATTCGTATTAAGAAAAACGGAAGGGCACAGCAATACCTGTTGATCTCAAGCCGCCATGTAGAAGATGATCACTGTCCCTCCGCGTGCCGTGACGAGTTACGCTGGGTTCCAGCAGCGAATCCAGACATCCGCGCTGAACGGATGTATTTGACGAATGTGGTTGTTACGTTATGCAAAACCAAGCCGTTGTAGACCGCTAATGAGCACGAATCCGATGTGCTACTTGGTCTCCTGTTAGTGGCTCCTGTTAGTTTCTGGGTTGGGTGATCCAGAAATTCCAAATGATACAACCAGTGTATAATCCACAATGTCCTTTAATGACAAATGGTACAACCAGTGTCTAATACACAATTTCCTTTATTGCTCAGAAATTTGGGAGGAATATCTTCGTACAAAAAAACAAACTTCAAGCTATTTCTTTTTTCACTCAAAAACAGCAAAACACCGTAGATGACAGTAATTCAATTTCTGTATTGCCGAACCACCAACAACAGTAAACAATGCAAGCGATGACAGTTTCTCCCCTGTCATCGTGTTGTTGGCATGTGTGGTGAATATGTGTCGGGGAGAGTACTAGACGATGGAATAGATTCTCCCCGAGCATATAATCATGAATCCGAAACACGATCATTCAGAAGTCCGTTGCACTCCCAATACTTAATTAACTCTGTATTGATGACTTTTTCCATTACCTTAGATAAAATAGACAGTAATGCTATCGGACGGTAATTTTGTGGGAGACACTTTCTTTCCGTCTTTGGGATTGGCTGAACTCGAGCGATTATCCAGTAGGCAGGAAAGGTCCTCACTGCATAAGATAAGCGGAAGATTCTGCCAAGAACCGGCGATAGTTCTGGAGCACAGTTCTTAAGGACTATTGCTGGTATTCCGTCCGGGCCGGTTGCCTTCCTACAATCCAGTTTACGTAGAATGCGTTGAATAGTACGCGGACGAAATCTCACAACCCGCATCGAAGACCGTACCGGCGAGATCACAGGTGGCTCCAAAAGGCCGGGATCAGGGTTTGAATTCGCGGAAATTAAATTCGCGAACACATTAGCTTTATCCTTTGGATTCATGACTAACGTCCCGCTGAATGTCACCAACGGAGGGAAAGAGGGGGATGCGAAGTTACCGCTGACAGTTTTTCCCATTGACCAGAAGGAGCGCGAACCAGTTGGACACCGAAGGAGCTTATTGATCACCCTGCCGTTGTGAGCTTTCTTCGCAGTATCAATCGTCTGGTTGCACGCGTTTCTGATTCTAACAAAATTCGTTCTGTTAACATCGGTGGGATTGGAGCTCCATTGCTTAAAAGCTCTATTTTTTGCGGCTGTAATCTGCTCGCATTTTTTATTAAACCAAGGTTTATCAGGTGAACTTCGTTTGATGGAATGTGGTATATACATCTCCATCCCCAGAAGAATAATCTCTGATACCGACTCTGCGCAAGCGTTAACATCGGAGTTTCCGAAGTACACCTGGGACCATGGAAAGGATTCGAAGAAATCCCGCAAATCGTCCCAGTTAGCAGCCCCATACTTCCATACATGGCGAAGCAGCCTAGGCCGGTTATTCGCTTGATATACAAGTGCTTGCGCGACAGATACCAAGCAGTGATCTGAGTTTCCCAGTGGCGCAGAAACCTCTACGGTATAAATACTCGGTTCGGATGTCAAAAACAGATCCAGGGTGTTCGCATAATCGCCTCGGGCATCAGGCACTCGCGTTGGTTCCTCCACGCGTTGGGTCAAGTTGTGGCTAACGGCAAACATCTCCGCCAGCCTCCCAGCCTCGTCGGTTCTGTTAGAATAGACACACAATCTCAAAACAACAATTCACGGATATCTTCAAGAAGCTCGGACCAAGGTTTATAATTGGTGGAGATTTCAATGTCAAGCACACTGCTTGGGGGTCAAGGTTGATTACTCCAGGCAAGGGAAAAGAATTGCTTACAGCCATCAAAGAAGCAAAATGCGAATTTCATTCGTCTTGTTCACCAACATACTGGCCTACTGATAGCAACAAAACTCCTGCCCTGATCGATTTCTTTATTTCGAAAGGAGTGTCATCGAATTATATTGAAACGGATAGTTTAGTTGATTTAACGTCTGACCACACTCCAGTACTACTAAAACTAAATGCAGCTGTTCCCAGAAAGAACAGAAAACTAAATCTTACAAACAAATATACAGATTGGGAAAAATTCCGAACAGAGCTTGACAATCAGATTGAATTAAACGCTAAACTTCAAGATTATGAAGAATTGGAACAACAAGTGCAACAATTTATAGAAACAGCCAGCGCAGCCGCAACAGCAACTCCGGTGCCAAATGATAAACCAGAACCAGCAACCACATACCCAATAGAGATTAGAGATCTAATCAAAGACAGGCGCAAAGCTAGACGAACCTGGCACAGATCCAGACACCCTAACGATAAAAAAGTATTCAACAAGGTGAGCAATCTAGTTAACAAATTAATTAAAGACCATAAACAGAGTTGTATAGATGAGTATCTAAGTGAACTAAGTCCGTCAGCGGATACGGATTACTCTCTCTGGAAGGCAACACGTAAATTTAAACGTCCCCTTATCCAAGTGCCACCTATAAAAGATACGTGGGGACTGTGGGTACGCAGAACTGAAGATAAAGTTGAAATATTTGCACAACATCTGACTTCAGTGTTCAAACCACACAACATCCACAGTAGTATTGATCCTTCACCTAGGTATCAAACTGAGCAATCAATCAAACCAGTGACCCTAATGGAGATTGCCCAAGAAATCGACAAAAGTTTGAACCACAAAAAAGCACCAGGCATCGATGAAATATCACCAGGCACGTACAAGGAATTACCCCGAAAAGCTGTCATATGCTAACATATCTGTTTAATGCTTGCTTTTGACTAAGATACATTCCAAAGAAACAATAAAAGCTCTCGGCTGGGAAGTGTTATCTCACCCGTAATGTTCACCAGACTTGGCTCCTTCCGACTACCATTTGTTTTCATCGATGGGACACGCATTGGCTGATCAGCATTTCAATTCCTACGAAGAAGTCGAAAATTGCGTCTCCGAATGGTTTGCCTCGTAAGACGACCGGTTTTATTGGCGTGGTATCCACAAATTGCCAGAAAGGTGGTCGAAATGTGGCCAATACTTCGAATAAAATGTTTTTTACTTTTTAAAAAAAATGTTCATTACTATTTAAAAAAAAACTTCATACCGGTACACCTAGTATATTGAAATATATGTTTTGTATACTTGTTTTGTTTATGTATACTCATGTATACTTATCAACAAGTGACCAATTGTTCGCAATAAGGTAACTGCTGGAAAAGAAGCGGGAATACGGAGAGACGGTTCACCAACTGTTCGTTGACTTCAAAAAAGCCTACGACTCAGTCGCAAGACAAAAACTCCACCATATTGTAGTTGAGCAGGGACTCCCGAAATAATATCCCGCCCTCAGTCAAATTTGCACGAACGAAAACAAAGGGCGAGTCAGAATACAAAACCACCTCTCAGAACCATTTGAAATCCGGGACGGACTAAAACAGGGAGATGGCCTCTCACCATGTCTTTTTAACCTGCTCGAGTATGTTATCAGAAAGGTACAAGGCGACAACATGCCCGGATCATCCCTCAACGGGGTCATACAAGTGCTCGCATATGCGGATGACATCGCCGTTCTAGGCGATAATCTAGAAACTGGAAGTAAAAACTGTGAAATCATCATGCAAGCGGCAGAAGAGGTGGGCCTAGAAATAAATGAAGAAACAACACAATACATGATTACGGCGAGACCAGATGGACCTCAGGGAACACATATAAACGTCAGATGCAATATATTTGAAAAAGTTAAAGAATTTAAATATCTGGGAACAATACTGATGGCCAGTAACGAAATGTCGAAGGAAATTAACAAAAGACTACACTCCGGGAACGCTAGTTGCTGCGCAGTCAGTAAACTGCTGAAAACCAAACTGCTATCACATAACATAAAGCTCTGTGTCTATAAAGCCATCATCATGCCCATTGCTCTATACGAATGCGAAACATAGGGTCTGAGAAAATGGGAAGAAAACAAATTCCGCGTATCTGGGAATAAAGTTCTAAGAGGTATCTTTGGCGGTAAATATGACGAGGAGGCAGGACAATGGAGGAAACTTCACAACCACGAATCGGAAGAGCTAAACCGCAAAACTACAATTGTGAGTGTAATCAAGTCGCGAAGATTAAGATAGGCCGGACATGTCGCGCGTGCGTAGAATTTTTGACGGTAGACCAACGGGAAAGAGACCGGGAGGCCGGCCGCTACGGAGATGGGAGGACAATGTAAGGTTTGACCTTGAGGAGATCGGATCAGATGGTGAAGCATGGAAGGAGAGTGCACAGGACGGGGAACGATGGCGGAGTCGCGTCGGCGAGGGCATGAACTTCCGGGTTCCTACACGCTAATAAATAGTAAATAATAGTAGTATGCTTATATATTTTAGCTGGTTTCTCTGTGGAACGAATGCGGGGGAGGAGATAGTTACTTCGTAACAGAGTTTTAAAAATGTCTATGCCCAACTGGTCTTGCAACATGTGACAAATAGAAACCGAATTAAATCACTCCTCCTTGTCGAAAACGATCATTTTGGGAACATCAACAGCAAATAATAGTTGTCTCAATGGCTCTCGTATATCTTCTACAGCCTTTGATTTTAGGATTCGTACGTGAACCTTTAGCACTTGGAAGACAAAATTGGTTACAAGTTCAGGGGTACTGTGGGGTACGAAGTAGGGTGTGCTGGCGTACGGCACAGGGTTGACTCCGGTGCCCATCTCTCTGCCACCGTACTGTTCACAACGGAGAGAATAAAGGGGGGCAAACATCCAGGACACTGCGTGGCGGCGGGGGAGCGAAGCCGCGGGAAATAAAACACACTGTATAGTCATTTACAAATTGTTTAATTGTTCACTAGGTTCTAGTCGGGCTCCTCGATAGTATAGTGGTTAGTATACCCGCCTGTCACGCGGGAGACCGGGAGTCGTTTCCTCGTCGGGGAGCCTCTGGCGCAAGACTAATGACCTTGCACGGAAAAAACAAATCATTATGGAAAATTTAACAAGTCTCAGGACTTGCTAAATAAGGCCAAGACCGGTTTCCGGTTGTAGTGCCGATGATGATGATGAGGTTCTAGTCGGACTTTAAGCGACATGACTAAATGCTCTTCGTTTAAGGGGGACCAAGAACCCGACACGCCACTAAATGGTTTTCGTTTAGGAATCATGGGGCCCGACCCCACTCGACTGAGACGCGATAGACTTGATTGTATAATCGGGGGTTTGCACCCCCGAGTGCACGTTACGAGGGGCTGGGTCTTAAGCCGATGTGCGCGCACCGATGGTAGAATGATGACTGATTAATGAAGGCAACAATCTATTCATCGTGTCGTGGCGGTTGAGTCACAGCTAAAATCGACTCGCCGCCACTTCCGAGGAATTTCGAGAAGAGTTGCTATGCTTGCATTAGAATTCAGTTCCAGCGAATCCTCACCGTATAAGCTGAGTTGGATTCGTTGGTTGTGTGTACCGGGAAATTGGCTTTGGGAACGCGAGCAAGTGTGGGCATGAATTTTCGGGGGAAGTTGGAATTGCTTGGGTGCAATCAAGGAATATCGTTTAGATAAGATATTAACCGAAGTAGTTTCGGGGAAATGTATGCGGCTCGGTATAGTTGGTGGTGATGGTTAATGTGCCGTTATGGATTTGAATATGCGTTTTATTACGCATATGAATTTCGGGGAAATTAAGATTGCTTGGTCGCATGGAGGGAATATGAATTAAGTAGAGAATTGACCGAAGCAAATTTGGGAAAATATATTCTATTGAATTGTATTCTGTTGGGAGTTTTGGGAAATGCCTTTCCTTGTAGATTGGGAGATGGATTCTTGCAAGTTCGGGGTGGGTGCGCTTGCAGATTGGGATTTGTTTTTGCATGTTTACAGGTTAGGGTAGGGTGACGCGCTGTTAGCGGTCAAGATTGGTTGGCATTGTGAGTTGGTTCTCCGTGTGATATAAAGAACCCCCACAGTACCATCCACAGACTGTGGTTGAGAACGGGGTTGCGGTTGATGTTCTAGGTTGTGAGAGTTGGGTTTAGCTGGGCATTGGTCAGCAGGAGGAATGATAGGATTTTCGGTCGCTATTTTTTGGTAACTTTCCTTTTAATTTGAATTCAAAAAATGAAATTCTATGCTTAAACTTAGTATTGAATATTAAACGATCTAGTAACTCAAATATGTATGCTATGTATGTCGACACAAGCTCTATTCTCTTTGAATTCTTATTTATCACTTAATTTAACTTTCTTGTTTCTCGGTTCTTTCTATGGTGATAAATTTCACAAAATTTTTATAAATTTCTGTTTCTTAATATTCACCATTTCTAAAACATTCATCAAAAAAAAAGATAGGGTAATATGATCAAATTAATTTTACTTACTTTACTTACAATAGGGAATAATAGTACAATAAAATAATATAAATAATAAAATATAATAGATAATAAAATATAATAAATAATAAAATATAATTAATAATATAATATAATTAATATAAACAATAATAATAATAATAATATATAATAGAAATAATAATAATTAATATAAATAATAATAATTAGTATATAAATATTAATAGTAATAATAATAATAAGTGAACTTGTGAAGTGATGGTTGACATCCCGCGAAGAATGGCGACTACTAAGGGGCCTTATTTCCTCTTTACAGGTGAGATACAGGAATTTTATTGTTCAGCGGTACCACTTGAGAGCCTTTTTGCTGATCTAGTGCACCTTCAGCGGTACTGTTTAGGAGCTTTCATTGAATCACTCAACTGAGTACACCTAATTCTTGCGATTAGTTAAACTGAACTAAAATTCCAGGGACCCTTCTTGGGCGCCATTTAAATAATTTTTTATTTAAAAAATAAAAAGTAAAAAATATTTTAATACGATCAGTTGAAAACTGATTAGTTTAACTGAACTGAAATTTTCAAACCAAAAACTGAAAACTCGATAACTGCCAATTTTGCTTCACGACTACGCTCGGAAAAACGACATTTTGACCCACTCACAAGTTTTTCTCCTCATAGTCGACTTTTTTTTTATCACTCTTGGATACTTTAAGGAGTGTTTAAGCCAATAAAAAAAAACGTGAACAAAAATCACAAGGTAATATTACCCTTTAAATCAACTCTAATATTCTACAACTATTTATTATTCCTATATGGTTCGGTCGCTCAGATACAGACGCGTTGTCAGCAGTTTTGCCTCCAAATGTTTCCCACGGAACCATTATCAACAAGGGCAAGTTGTTGGGAGACTACAAGTGATTTCCGATGTGCTTCTGTTGTATTGATGTGGGAAAATGATGACGATGAATGATTATCGAATGTTTGAATGTTTGCAACGTTATTTATATGCTCCTTTCAAACATAGTAAACACCGGCACTTAGTGTCGTTTTACTTGTGCCGATTTTAAGTTGACGAATTTACTGAACTTATTAATGCATCCAAATTGTGACTTAGGGTTTCGGTGAATTCTTGGTTATTGTTGTCCTGTTTTCTACTGAAAATACTTGCCTTCCCTTTTTATACATTTTGAAATATTTTTTTGTCTTAAATTGTTGACTTTCAAGGGGCGCATTTTGTTATAATTATATTAAATTACTCTCAGATATTTATAGGACAACAACGAATATGTGTTGCTTTTAAAATTCAAATCCATCACCACCGTTAATAGGAATGAGGGCGAGTTCATTCAAGATTTATAAGTATCTGTTAGATGATAGCTCTAGGATTGGACAGCGATAATTTATGGGACAAGTTATCCCCCGTTCTGTAGTCAGATACACTTACCATGAATGCTGTCAAGTATTTTGCAATTTGTATTTATTTATGAAGCTATGACTTTCGCCGAATTGAGAATGGGTGCATTCGGTTGATGGTATTCCTGAATAAAGATTTGTTATGACTTCCACATTTGGATACTTCCACCTATACAATATACACTTCCGTAACAACACCTTTGCCTAATCATGGGATAAGAGTTTTAAATTTATTACATTTATCATCAATCAAATCAAAGCAATAAAAACAAACAAGCAAATTAAAATTAAAAAAGAGTTTTCATACTCGTATGGTTGTAAGATGTTTTGTACTTCCCAATGGCAGGTGGGAAGTTCTTGAATATATACTACAACGTGGTACGGACATGCGAAATATTTTTGTGCAACGTTCCGTAGTTTTTTTTTAATTGTACTGTATCACATTCATTCATTCATTCTTTATTATTACAATGTAATTAATTAATAAATAAATAGCTACCAGGGATATCGACTTATTACTGTATGATATAGTAGGTCGTAAAGGATGATTTTTGTATCTTTTCTACTACTTTTAGCCTTAATGACCAGCAACTTGTGATTATTAGTAGATTTCGTCAGGAGTGAAATGTTTTGTAAGGATTTTCTTATTTGTGCATGTTAAAGTGCGATATGAATTTTAAATCTACTTTATCAAGTATTTCAAGTGTACGTAATTTGTTTTGTTTTAAAGTAACGTTTCAAAAGATTTAAACTGCTCCTTATGTTTTATATCTTTAGCACCTCATATTGTCACTTACGACATATACGATAACAACTTTGCATACAACAGGTGTTGTTCAAGAAAACGAGTATGACATTTATTATAGCTGTCATGCAAAACCCATGTGCTCGGAGTAGGCTTTCTAGTCAGCCAAAAACTGAAGCCTGCCATCATCGCCTTTAATGCAATAAACGAAAGGATATGCACTCTTCGCGTGCGAGGTAAGTTTAAGAACATTAGCCTCATAACTGTTCACGGACCTACAAAGGAGTCTCCTGACGACGAAAAGGAAGAATTCTTCGAGATCATCGAACGGCCCCTCAATGCTTGCCCAAGATACGATGTGAAAATCATTCTTGGTGATTTGAATGCCAAAATAGCCAGTTTTCAGGCAGTACGAAGGTTCCCATAGTTTGCATGAGAACACTAATGACAATGGACTACGAATCATCGAACTGGCAGCATCAAAAAACTTGGTCGTTGCAAGTACCAAGTTTCCGCGTAGAGATATCCACAGAGCCACCTGGGTATCACCTGATGGAGCCACTCGCAACCCAATTGACTACGTGTTGATAGGTCGCCGCCACTCCTCGAGCCTGATGACGGTACGAACGTACCGAGGTGCCAACGTCGACACGGATCACTATCTTGTTGGTACAGTTTTCCGATCGCGGATTGTCTTACGGAGACGTATTGCATCCGCGGATCAACACGGCTACCTTACGCAATGAGAACACCAGCAACACCTTTAGTCATGCGCTAAGACTCACCCTCGAAGAGCTCGACGGAGGGAGAGTAAGTCCTGGGGCCAGAAAGCCGGGCGTTGAACAGAAATGGAAACGCCCTAAGAATACTGTCATTAGAACTGCCAACTCCATCTTAGGCTGTAGTTGTAGAGATAGGAGCGACGGATTGGTGATGACTGCAAAGTTGTGACTGAACGTAAGAATGCTGCATACCGGGCATTGCAGCAGTCTCATAAGACGCAAGTACGCGAGGAGAAATAGAAAGAGCTCAGAAGATCTGAAAAAAGGCTCCACAGAGAAAAGAAAACCGCCTGGGAGAGAAATCTACTCTGTGAAATAGAGAAAAGTAGAGAGCGAGGACCGCACCAGGCGCGGAAGCTCTACCAAATAATCCTCAGTATGACGCGGTACACACCACGCTGCACTTACTGCAAGGATAAAGAGGGTAATTTGATCACCGATCCTGAAGGCATTCTGGAGCGATGGGAACTGCACTTCAATGAAGTGCTAAATGGTCAGTTCACAGAAGAACTGGAGGCTCTATAGCGTTTGAAATAATAGTGAAGAAGATCGTGTGATTCGAACTGACGCTATGACAGCTCGAATCACGAAAAATATGTACCTAAGCGTTACACACCAGGCTACTGACCGTGTTTGGAATTTGATTTCCAAACTCGACTATATTCCACTGGTGTAAATTATTTTTTTGTTATTTATCGCTTGGTATACGGTTCTGATGTATTTTTCTTATTCGATTTTTCGTTCGGGTTCTTCACTATTTCGCTTGTGAATCGTGTGTATCTGTTAGAATCGCTACACTACTCCCGCCGCAGTAACTTCGTTACGATCAGATTCGTATGCGGACGACGGACGAACGAGAGAGAGAAACGAGAAAACGTCGGAGGCTGTGCTCTATGCGGAAGTCGTGACCGTGTGTGAAGTTCTGCTTTACTATGGGAAGTGTATGCTATGCTGTGTGTACAGATCACGTCGTAGTCACCAATTATAGCGTTTGAAATAATAGTGAAGAAGATCGTGTTATTCGAATTGACGCTATGACAGCTCGAATCACGAAAAAAATTTTACCTAAGCGTTACACACCAGGCTACTGACCGTGTTTGGAATTTGATTTCCAAACTCGACTATATTCCACTGGTGTGAATTATTTTTTTGTTATTTATCGCTTGGTATACGGTTCTGATGTATTTTTCTTATTCGATTTTTCGTTCGTGTTCTTCACTATTTCGCTTGTGAATCGTGTGTATCTGTTAGAATCGCTACAGCTCCACCAATGCAAGATCAAGGCCAAATGCTGCCGCCACCAAGCATTGAGGAAACATTAAAAGCCATTAGACAGCTCAAATCAAATAAAGCCCCGGAGCTTATGGCATACCAGCTGAGCTGATCAAACAAGGAGGGACAGCGTTACATCACGCAATTCATGAGATGGTGGTGCACGTATGGGAGCAAGAGGAGATGCCGGAAGATTGGCGTCGTGGAATAGTTTGCCCCATACATAACAAGGGAAATATCACAGTATGCAGCAAATATAGAGGTATTGTGGCGTTTGTAACAGATACGCACACAATACACAAGCAAATAGTGAAGAACACCGAACGAAAATCGAATAAAAAAATGCACCAGAGCCGTATACCATAGCGATAACGTAACAATTCCACATCAGTTGAGCGTACTTGAGTTTAGAAATCGAATTCGTACACGCGGCAGTGGGCTGATGTGTTGAGCAATTTTTAGTGATTCTAACTGTCATAGCGTCAGTTCGAATCACACGTTCTTCACTATCGTCGGAAACGCTATAGTATAACATTGCTAAGTACCGCCTACAAGATACTCTCCTCTGTCCTACAAGAAAGGATAGTAGCCCCATACGCTAAAGTCCTAGACAAATCAGCGATTGATCACATATCCACCCTTAGGTAGGCGATGGAAAAATGTCTGGAATTTAAGAACCCATTATATCATCTATTTATAGACTTTAAGGCCGCCTACGAGAGCATAGCTAGGGTAGAACTATATAATGCCATGACAGAGTTCGGCATTCCAAACAAATTGATACGACTTTTTAGGTTGACCATGACCAACGTAACTGGTCAAGTAAAAATAACGGGATAGCTGTCCAAACCAATAAACATCTTTAATGGACTCCGGCAAGGGATCGGTCTGGCCTGCCTCCTCTTCAACCTGGCGTTGGAGAAAGCAATCCGCGAAACTGGAATTATAAATAGAAGGACTATTGCCACCAAATCCTGCCAAATACTTGCCTACGCAGATGACATCGGCATCATGGGTAGATCCGGTTTGACTGTACAGGAATCCTTCACTCAGATCAAGCAGGCGGCAGAAAAAACTGGGACTGCACATTAATAAGAGAAAAACTTAAGTACATAGTGGCAACTTCTGCGAAGAGAAGACCTAACGTTGGTCAAACTATCAGGGTAGTGGAACACGAATTTGAAGTAGTGCAATGCTTTAACTACCTTGGGTCAATAGTATCAGCCGATAACAATATGGAAAAAGAAATACGCGAACGGCTGATCAACTCCAACAAAATCTACTATGGTCTACAAGGCTCTTTAAATCCCGAAATTTATCCAGAACATCCCAGCTACTACTGTACAATACCATGGTCTTACCAGTCCTCATGTATGGATCCGAGACCTGGGTGCTCAATAAGAGGTGCTCTGAACTCTTAGCCGCGTTCGAGACGAAGGTCTTAAGGAGAATTGTTGGCCCCGTATGTGAGCGAGGACGATTCCGGAGACCCTACAACCAAGAGTTGTACGCGATCTACCGTGAAGCAAATGTTGTAAGAAAAAGCAAGCTCGGTAGACTCCGGTGGGCGGGATACCCAGCTCGAATGAGCGAAGAGGAGCCTGCCCGGAAGGTTCTTTGCGGGAGGATGTATGGAAGGAGTCAATGTTGCAGACCTTGTCTGCGATGGGAGGATGTCGTTGGACCAGGACGCACAGAGCCTGGGAGTGCCAGACTGGCTGACATCGGCTCGAAACCGGGACCAGTGGGGGGATTTGTTAAATACGGCCAAGACCGGATCCCGGTTGTAGTGCCGATGATGATGATGATGATGATACGTTGGGCCTATGTTCTAACGACGGAATTGATCGACTTACAGCTGGGTCTCCAATAAGTTTCACTGCTCGTTTTTGCATCCTATCGAGCACGTGTAGTCCAGTTTTGGATGCGCCTGACCAAACATGCGAGTTGAACTCCATTTTGTGACGAATATACTACTATTACTATCTATTGGCCTGTAGGAACCCGAAAGTTCACGATTTCACCGACTCGATTCCGCCATTGTTCCCTGTCCCGTGCGCTCTACTTCCACGCTTGTCCAGTCGATCCGATCTCCTCCAGGTCCAACCTAACATTGTCCTCCCATCTCCGTCGCGGCCGCCCTGTCAGTCTCTTTCCCGTTGGCTTACCGTCAAGAATTCTATGTACGGTCCTATCGTTGCCCATTCGCGCCACGTTTCCAGCCCATCTTAATCTTCGCGACCTGATTACTCTCACTATTGAATGAGGGCGGCATATTTTTTCGGGATTCCCAGCTCAACTACAATACGGTAGAGTCTTCGTCTTGCGACTGAGTTGTAGGCCTTTTTGAAGTCAACGAACAGTTGGTGAACCGTCTCTCCGTATTCCCACTTCTTTTCCAGTAGTTGCCTTATTGTGAACATTTGGTCGCTTGTTGCCCGGTTCCTCCGAAATCCGCATTGGTAGTTTCCCAGTATTTATTCTGTGCACGGTGTGATTCTCGCCAGTATGACATTTGTTAGTATTTTGTATGTGGTTTGGGGCAATGATATTCGTCTGTAATTTTCGCAGTCAGATCTGTCGCCTTTTTTGAAAATGGGAACGACTATTGAGGTTTTCCATTCTTCCGGAATGACTCCCTTATCCCATATTGTTTTAATCAGTTGGTGGATCTTTCGAGCGGTTGCCTCTCCTCCATGTTTCACAAGCCCTGTCGGTATGCAGTCGACTCCGGGAGCTTTTATGTTTTTCAATCTATTTATTGCGTCTACAACTTCGTTAAAAGATGGCTCTGGGATCTGAGGCTCGGCTGTTTGTACGTCTGGTGCGTTTATTTGTGGTTGATGGGTGCGCACATTGAGCAGGTTTTCAAAGTAGGGACGAATATACGCCTTGTAAATAGTGGCCAGGATGGATGGAATGAAGTATTTTTTGCATTTCTTACGGAACCCTATGCATTTGGCCGCACTTTTTGTAGCTTCAAAAATGTGGTCGCTCAAATTAAGAGTCGAATTATTGATAGTTCTTTGGCTTCGTCGATGCAAGTGCTGTTCATCGACAGTGTATTTACTTTGGGGTTCGGCTTTGACGACAGAGTTCCGGGAAAGGATGATCAACAAATGCTTTAAAGATGTGAATTTTATAATATTGTGGTTTTTAGGAATCGTGTTTTATGTGTGATGAGTGAACGTCGGGCTCAATTTATCACGCGTATAGTTTTGTTTTGGATTTTTCGAAATTGAATTAACGCGCCACAATCGAACATTTGGTTCAATTTATCGCGCGTTCGATTCAGTTGGGGATAGTGAATACTTTGTATGGTATCTAATTGCACATGAATTATTTTGGTTTAGGAATATGGGTATGAGGTTGTAGCGCTTGTAACAGATGCACACAATATACAAGCAATTGAAGAACACCGAAAAGGAAATTCGAATAAGCATAGCATTAGGGCTGTATACCATAGCGATAACTTAACAATTCCACATCAGTTGAGTGGACTTGAGTTTAGAAATCTAATTCGTACACACGGCAGTAGCATGATGCTTCAATGGTTCGCTTTTCAGCCATTTCATCGTATGTTCAAATCACTGTCTTCACTGTCCTTGCTTAACGCTATACGGTTACTAAAGATGTGAATATATATGGGAGAGGAAAATGGTTGAGCTTTACAAAGCATTATAGTGCTAGTAACACAACATTCAAAAAGTCCCGGGCGTGACATATAATAAGTATGCAAGTAGACAATCGGCTTTCTGTCAAATTTAATTTTATTGGAAAAGATACTTATACAAAAATGGATTGATATTGCCTGGTGAGAAACTTCTAACTGTTCTGCAAGCTCTTCTTGAATTTGGCATGCGTTTTCAGCCTGTAAAACTTGAAGTTCTTTGTCGTCAAATTCATTTATTGCAACTGGACGCGGAGCGTCTTCAAGACCAAAATTTCTTTCGCGAAATCTTGCAAACCACTTTTTTACTGTTGAATTACTCACAGAATGTTCACCTAAAGTCGAATTAATCAATTCCATAATTTGAGCAGCATCTTTTTTCATTTGAAAACAGAATAGAATGCAATGGCGTTAATGTTGCTTGTCGACACCCATCTCTTATACACGCCGCCTCAATGGCTGAGTTGGTAAGGGGGTTGGGTCTTGCGTTTGATTGTGCAAACCTAGGTTCAGCTGACGTCTCTCACTATTGTGCAGTTCGGCGCAATTACTGAGTGGTAGGTAGCGTCCCAAAGTCCAGCCGTCCGGTGAAATACCACCCCATTAAGCTATAGACTTCGTGAATTAGTCGGGAGAAATCCTTGACCATCTTTCGGAGCCTTGCTGATGGACCTGGTTGAGAAAAAATAGTATCAGAGGGCGCTGACCCACCGCAATAGGTTCGCCTTTCCTGGGAGAAGTAAAATAAAAAATAAAAAACAAGTGATGCACATGGAATGACAGCTTGTAAATGACTAAAACTTAGCCATAAATCAGCAATGACTAAGCTACATATATCCAAAATGGCAGACGAATTGGATGCGTTCAGGTATGTTTTTAATGCAACCAACTTCAGAGCAGAGTTTCTAATTGTAATAGGTGCGCAATAGATATTATGGCGCAAGGCTAATAACCTTGCCCAGAAAAACAAATTATAACTAATATATATAATATATAATTATATATTATAAGGACCGGATACCGGTGGAGAGACTTGCTAAATAAGGCCAAGACGGGATCCCAGTTGTAGTGTCGATGATGATGATGATGATGAGCAATAGATGGCATCACTAATAATAAATCCTTATCATTTTCAATCCTTATCAAGTGCCGACTTTCAAACGATAAGTGTCTTTACTTTAAGGCATTTGGAAGACTAGTTATCGAGTTACAGCTCTTTAAGTGAAGTGAAGTTTGTTATTTTCAGAATAATTAAAAATCTGAATTTTGTTGATCAAACATTGTTTTTCGATGGGGAAAAAATACTAAAAAGCGTTTTTGTGATTCCGCACCAGGGAAATCAATTATTCTTGACTGGTATGCTGAATTTAAACGGAGTCGTACAAACGCCAATGATGCTGAACGCTTTGATTGCCCAAATAAATCAGGGACTCCAGAAAGCATTAATTAAGTTCTGAAAATCATGTGGAAGATCGTTTCTTTCGTTTCGCTCTCCGTGGATTAGGGTGGGAAAACCCTGCGATCCTCCCCCTTACACTAACCGCCTCAAATCAGTTAA
Source organism: Microdon myrmicae (assembly GCA_963931805.1). Classification (NCBI taxonomy): domain Eukaryota; kingdom Metazoa; phylum Arthropoda; class Insecta; order Diptera; family Syrphidae; genus Microdon; species Microdon myrmicae. The sequence goes on along the minus strand of OZ007500.1, from coordinate 126,430,072 downwards.
CTTGAAAATCGTGGAAGAACGCAGAATCCGGTGTGATACTGTGGGGATAATATTAGTTGGTGTGCCGGCAGGGTACGGGTTCACTAATATCCCACCGTGTTACGCCGAAAACCGTTCACTGAAGGAGAAATAACTGGCGCAAGGCTAATGACCTTGCCCAGAAAAAACAAATCATTATGGAAAATTTAACGATCCTCAGGACTTGCTAAATGAGGCCAAGGCCGGATCCCGGTTGTAGTGCCGATGATGATGATGATGAAGGAGAAATAAAACGCTGTGATATTATTTGGCGATTATGCCTTTTATTATTTTTCTTTATTTTTATAGAACACTAATTACATAGGTTACACATAACTAAACAATGTAGAACACTAACGTACTGGTTATTAGTTTCAGGTTCATACTACATGGCATTTGTACACTCGGAGAATTCAACAAAAGTCACTTTCCGTTTAGTCATCATTAAAACGCGATTTATCAAAATATGGTTAAATGTACGAGGCGAATTACACCAGTCGGAAATAATTTAAGTTGGGTAAAACAAAGTATTACTGCCCGGAATTAATCTTCGAATGTTACCCTTGATGGCCTGTTCGTCTGCACGATCACCACTCGACCCCGCGCGCTCACACCGCTGGAAGAAAGAAGACTCGTTTTTCGTGTGCGCGGGCGTACGCACTACCGTGCGCACTCTACTTAGGGTGAAACGCGACACTTGTGTGCACTCTTTGGTGTTTGGAATTCGACTCGTTGATACTCAAGGACTCGTGGTGAGTCCACTCTTAGCTAAGGATGAGGAGGAGAAGAGGAATCAAATTCCTTGAGAGAAACGTGAAGTTTCTTTTTGTGGTGGTGAATTGGAGAGGATCTCTCTGGGTCGATCTTAGCTAGTGTGCTAAATGATCCATTGTTTACTCATGCTACGAGATCATGGGAAAAACGAAACTGAGAAAGGAGGAAAGAACAAAGGGCATCATTGAAGACATGGATGCAGCTGTATAAATAGTCTACACGCAATTAGGAAAACTGGGTGCTAAAAGGAATTTAGGTACACAATGGTGATTGTGCACTGTATCTTAGCTGGCGGAAAGGGTTGAATTCTCTGTATGCATCTTTATATGCTGGAGAAATCGATTCTTGGCGGTTAGACGCTAGATGCGCAAACTGCTTTTGTCGATTGGGCAAAAGGCTGCCGAGACTGTGTATAAACCAGGAAAATGTGCTGCGCACGTGTGTAGCAGGGTACGCTGACTGACAGGGGCGCCGATAAGGTTTTCCTAATTAAGGATGATGCTTGTGTGTAAAGAATTCTTTTCAGGCATTTCGGATGATGCATAAATGTAGCGAAATCTTTACAGGGAGTTTTGGGCGAGGTGCATTAAATGTCCTTGGGAAGGAAATATTTGCAGGTAACTGCAGGTTGGCAAAGGGAGTTGGGGTTGGAATTGTGGGTGGTTCTATGCGTAGCTTTAAAGAACCCCCACAATACCCCATTCGTTCACCAAGTTCTTTCTGGCTCCATCGACTGTTTTAATCTTTTCAACTCAACTTTTTTCAACACAAACCCACAAAACATACGTAATTGCCACCCGTTTTACATTCCCTCCACCAGACCGCTTATGACTCCAATGAACCCATCTCCCGAATGCTACGAAGTGTCAACTCCAAGTCACCCATCTTTGGCTTCAATATTAGCACATTCATTCTTAAACAACGTCTCCTGAATGTCTCCGTCTAACTTCTTTTCATCTCCCGCCCTATCCCTAACCATCGTAGTTAAGTTGTTAATTTATTTATTTATTCGGCTCTTGTATTAAGCTAATTACACTAAATATAATTCTTATAAACTAACTTAAAACTATTGTAGCAATTCAAAAAAAGAAAAAAATCAAAAAGAAAATTATGTAAGGTATATATATAATTCAAAAAAAAATATAATTAAAAAAAAAAGAATAAGAGAAAAAAAACAAGGAGGGAGAAGAGGACTTCAGGGTAGGGAAAGTAGGACGCTGGAGAAGAGCGAGTGTATGTAGGTGTGGCAAATGTGGCATCTGTGAGACAGCGAACAGTGAACGGCATATGCGTTGGAATAAGTACGGGTTGTGGGGGGATAGACTTGGGCGGAGCAAGGTCAGGAGGCGAAAGAGAGGAGACGGAGTTTGAGTTCAGTAGATGTAAGGTGGAAATCGAAGGAGGTAGGGTAAGAGTTTGCCCACCTCTGCATTCGCGAAATAGGTTCGTTAGAGCCGTAAGAAGTGTGGTGGGTGGGCAGATAGAAGAGACGAGGGTTTCGCAGGTTACGGGGGTTAGTGTGAAGTGCAACGATGGAGAGCAAGCTCGGGCAGTTGATTGCGCCTGAAAGGAGACGGTGGATGAAAAGGATATCGGCATGAGTTCTGGGCTCCTCAAGTGTGTTGAGGTTAATCAGACGAAGACGGCTTATGTATGGGGGGGGGGGGGGGGATCCGAGGATTCTCCCAGTTCAGTCCGCGGAAGGCAAAGCGCAGAAAACGACGTCGCACGCTTTCGATTCTACGGATATGGGACGAATAGTGTGGAGACCAGACCTGACTAGCGTATTCCAGAAGGGGGCGGACGAAGACTATGTAGAGAGAATGGGAAACGTAAGGATTAGAGAATTCCTTAGACCAGCGTTTCACAAACCCAAGGGCAGAGTTGGCCTTAAGAATAATATCATCAATATGCGGGATGAAGCAAATGCCCCTGTCAAATAAGATCCCGGGGTTACTTATCGAGGGTACAGATGATATCTGCTGGTTAACAGGAAGTAGGAACGGGGCGGAGGAGGGGGGCGTTTGCGGGAGAAGGTGATGGAGTGACATTTGACAACGTTGAGATCAAGACAGTTATTTCGGCACCAAGTTGAGAAGCTGTCGAGGTCCGTTTGGAGAAATGAGGAGTCGAGAGGAGAGATGATCGTTTTGTAGAGTTTGGCATCGTCCGCATAGAGGGAGATGGATGAGTATTTAATAATGGAGTCAACATCATTGATGATAAGGATAAATAGGAGGGGACCTAGATGGCTGCCTTGCGGAACCCCTGACGTGGGAAGAAAAGGATTGGAAAGGGAGGATCTGAATTTGACACGGTAGAATCGATCTTTCAGATAAGAAGATAACCATTTGATCAGTACGGGTTCGAAACCTAGAGAGGACAGCTTAAACAAGATGAGATTATGGGAAATTTTGTCAAAGGCCTTGCTGAAATCGGTGGTGATTACATCGATTTCGTTGCCATTCTCTAAGGCACATTTTTTTTTTATTTTTTTTTATTTTTTCTTTTATATTCTTAATTTCTAAATTAAAGGCTAGACAAAAAATGCTTAAATTCTAGCTTAATTATCTTATATAATAACTTACTGGTCCTTCGCAGACGCTCTAAGCTAAACATTACTTAACATTTGTATAACATTCTCTAAGGCACGGAGAGTATGAGATGAGAACTCGATCAGATTGGTCGTGGTCGACCTACCCGCAAGGAAACCATGCTGGTTGAGTGAGATGATGGATTTACAACGGAAGGATAACGCGTTGTAAAGAATCCCTTCGAACAGTTTAGGGATAAGAAACGGTTTGGCGATTGGGCGGTAGTTGCCTACATCGTTTTTAGGTCCCTTTTTATGTATGGGGGTGACATAGGAGGATTTCCAGATACTAGGGAAGATACCTTGTGAGAGGGATAAATTGAATATTTTTGAAATCGGGAGAGAAAGAGAAGAGGAACATTTCTTTAAAAAAAAACAGCTGGGAGTACATCAGGTCCATTTTAGTAATAAAGTTAGTTCGTAAGGTACAACGTAAAATTTTTTTCGTAAGCTTGCTCTAAGCTAATAAATGGGGTGTAGCCTCACTAAACCTAAACCTTCCAAAAACGATGTTATGTGACAAATAAAGTAATCTATACAATTTTATTATCTATAATTTTGTTTTTATTTATATTTGTTTTAATCTTACCTATCTTCCTATTTACTCCGCACTTACCTTTGTTGTTCCTGTGATTTTATTTCTTCTTTTTTCCTATTTGTATCTTCATTTTAAATTTTTATTTTTAATCTTCACTTGTTTTTAATTTTAATCTCTTCTTGTGTTGGTTTTTCGTTTCTATTCAGTAGTTTTAATTTGGTTTTATGTTCATTTCTTTTGTTTCAGTTTCTTCTCTTGAATTATTTTAATGTATGTAACTTATTTAATTTAATTAATAATAATTAATAAATTTAAAAGGAAGATACTTCTTCTTTTATTTAATTAATTAATTTCTATTTTTCTTAATTTCTTTTTTAATACTATCCTTATATATTCCTTTTTTCCCCATTAATAAACTAAAACACAAAAACTCAATAAGTAAATTGTTAGTCTATAAAGTGAGCACTTGTTCCATTTTTTTTCCTGCCCTCCTGTTGTGATCCTTTTCATCTAAGCAAAGAAGTATCCAAATCCAGTAAACGAAACCTGTTCAGTGAAAGATTCCATTCATTTACATGCAATGAGATCACGAGAATACCATCCAATTAAGTAGGCTGGAAAGTGTACAATGTGCTTAGGAATCACAAAGGTAGTACGGGTTCACTTTGATTTCCATATCGAACTTATCTGGTGGACCTTTGATACGCTTTCTTCTTTAATGACTGACCAGATCAACGTCAATTTACTTATCTAATCGATAGGAAGACTGACACAGATACATGGTATACACTTTCATTGAGAGTCACTTTATTATAATGGCTTACAATCAAATAACATGCAGACTTTGTTGTTACAAGGATAACAACAAACTTAAGTGAAACTGTCTCCTCATTTCAGTCATCTTGCACATGATTCTTCCTTCGAATCAATGTTTGCCCTTAATTAGCTTTGGAAGACACATTACTCTACGTACGTTATTGAGGAGACACAACTGGTATATCCTGAGTGGTGTAACTCAGTAGGATGTCTGATTTACAGAAATCATCATTCCTTTCACCTGCAGCTCGTCATTAGGTCAATAAAAAGGAAATGTCTACGATAAGGATGAGAATGTGAGGTGTAATTTCTGGTATGGTGTGTTAAGTCAATCGGTACTTTTAGTTCAACTTAACATGCTAGGACTAACAATAAAGTGTAGTAGCAAGGACAATAAAAGTAATATCGTTTTAATGAATTGAGTCTTGCTAGTAGTTTCATAGGTTGACATCGTTCTAACAATGGCAAAGCTGTGATTATATATATTTGTGTTAAGGTCGTTTCACTGGCATACGTTACAGTTTCGCAGTTGTGCAAACATCACAACTTCACGCCTTAACTGGAAAGGATATATTACATGCTGCATACACACAGCTGTTTTGAATACGTGAAAGATAACTGAGCAGTTAGATAAGAAGCAAACAAAAGTGGTGCATGGTAAACAGGGACGAGTCGCTAGATGGAAAATGTCTGACATTGTCACATAGGATGAGGGCTTGCTTAAGAAAAAAGAAATTAAATTGCACATTGTAAAGTAAATTAATTACATCGTAAATGTCAAATTAAAAGCTTTAACAGCTTCTATTTTGGAACTTAACTAAGGTTAATTGTTTAAACAGCTATTGGTAAGCAGTGTTTTTTTTTACATTTATCTTTTTAAGTACATTTTTTATTTTATTCTTTCTCTTAGTTTTTAAATTACTTGCTAGACAAAAACTGCTTAAATCCAGGATTTGGAGATAATTATGTTGAGCGTGTGGTCCTTAAAATTGCTGTTGAACAAAGCTTTGGGTCTTGTACATTCATAGATTATACTGTTGAGTTACTGGTATAGATGTGAGAGAAACACCAAAGAAGGTGCTGGTTTTACTTCGTTTTTTTTTTAATTGAATTGAAGGAAAAAGAAAATCATAAGACTAAGTTAACTAAAAAAGTTTCTTCCTTCAGGCACTCAAGAACAATGTACATCGATACCTGCTTTCCTTATTCTCTCCCTTTTCTTGCACTGTGTGCCATTTAAGGGTACCTCAAAATCTCCTTTTGTGCGTAGGTTGGTGTAAAAATTAGCAGTCAAGTATTTTCAAACAGTTGATGACTATTTTACCATCGTCATCATCATCGGCACTACAATCGGGATCCGGTCTTGGCCGTATTTAGCAAATCTCTCCACCAGTCCCGATTTCGAGGCGATGTCATCCAGTTTGGCACTCCCAGGATCTGGGCGTCCTGGTCTACGCCATCCCTCCATCGCAGACGAGGTCTGCCGCGCTGTCTCCTTCCATACATCCCTCCACAAAGAACTTTCCGGGCAGGGTCCTCTTCGCTCATTCGAGCTAGGTATCCCACCCACCGGAGTCTACCGAGTTTGATTTTTCTTACAACATTAGCTTCAAGGTAGATCGCGTACAACTCATGGTTGTAGCGTCTGCGTAATCGTCCTCCCTCACATACGGGGCCAACAATTCTCCTTAAGACCTTCCTCTCGAACGCGGCTAAGAGTCTTGTACAGTAGCAGCTTGGATCATCATCATCATCTTAGACACTACAAACGGGAACCGGTCTTGGCCTTATTTAGCAAATCTCAAGGCTTGTTAAATTTTCCATAATAATTTATTTTTACGGGCAAGGTTATTAGCCTTGCGCCGGAGCAGCTTGGACGCTCTGGCAAATTTCGGGATTTAAAGAACCTTGATAGACCATAGTAGGCTTTGTTGGATTTAATCAGCCGTCCGCATATTTCTTCTTCCACATTGCTATCAGCTGTTACTATTGACCCAAAGTAGTTAAAGGATTGCACTACTTCAAATTCGTGTTCCACTACCCTGATCGTTTGACCAACGTTAGGTCTTCTCTTCGCAGAAGTTGCCACCATGTACTTAGTTTTCCCCTCATTAATGTGCAGCCCCAGTTTTTGTGCCGCCTGCTCGATCTGGGTGAAGGAGTCCTCTACAGTCGATTCGATTCTACCGATGATGTCGAAGTCATCTGCGTAGGCAAGTATCTGGATGGACTTGGTGATAATAGTCCCTCTAGTTGTGACGCCAGAGTCACGGATTGCTTTCTCCAACGCCAGGTTGAAGAGGAGGCAGACCAGATCGTTCCCTTGTCGGACTCCATTAAAGATGTTTATTGGGTTATGTTTACTTGACTAGTTACGTTGGTCATGGTCAACCTAAAAAGTCGTAATTTGTTTGGAATGCCGAACTCTGTGATGGCATTATATAGTTCTACCTTGGCTATGCTGTCGTTGGCGGCCTTAAAGCCTATAAATAGATGATATAATGAAATCTCAAATTCCAGACATTTTTCCATCGCCTGCCCAAGGGTGAATATTTGATCAGCCGCTGATTTGCCTGGGATGAAGCCACACTGATATTGACCAATGATAACTCTTGCTCCCATACGTGGACCACGATCTCATGATTTGCGTGTTGTAACGCTATCCCTCCTTGTTTGATCAGATCAGCTGGAATGCCATCAGCTCCGGGCGCTTTATTTGATATGAGCTGTCTTATGGCTTCTCATGTTTCCTCAATGCTTGGTGGCGGCAGCATTTGGTCTTGATCTTCCGTTGGTGGAGCCTCCAATTCTTCTGTGACCTGATCATTTAGCAATTCATTGAAGTGCATTTCCCATCGCTCCAGAATGCCTTCAGGATCTCTTTATCCTTCCAGTAAGTGCAGCGTGGCGTGTACCGCCGTTTATTTGGTAGAACTTCCGCGCCTGGTGCGGTCCTCGCTCTCTACTTTTCTCTATTTCACAGACAAGGTTTTTTTCACAGGCACTTTTCTTTTGTTTGTGAAGTCTTTTTTCAGATCTTCTCAGCTCGTTGTATTTCTTCTCGCGTACCTGCGTCCTATGAGACTGCTGCATTGCTCGGTATGCAGCATTCTTACGTTCAGTCGCTAGTTTGCACTATATCATCAAACCAGTCGCTCCGATCTCAACGACTACTGGCTAACATGGAGTTGGCAGTATTAATGACAGTATCCTTAAGGCGTGTCCATTTCTCTTCTACGCCCGAGGACGAGTCTTAACGCATGACGAAAGGTGTTACTGGTATTCTCATTGCGTAAGGCAGCCGTGTTGATTCGAACCTGATCCGCGGATGCAATATGTCTCCGTAAGGCAATCCGCGCTCGGAAAACTGTACCAACAAGATAGTGATCTGAGTCGACGTTGGCACCTCGGTACGCTCGTACCGTCATCAGGCTCGAGGAGTGGCGGCGATCTATCAACACGATGTTAATTTGATTGCGAGTTGCTCCATCAGGTGATACCCAGGTGGCTCTGTGGATATCTCTACGCGGAAACTTGGTACTTGCACCGACCGCGTTTTTTGATGCTGCCAGTTCGATGACTCGTCCATTGTCATTAGTGTTCTCATGCAAACTATGGGAACCTGTGTAGTGCCTGAAAACCGGCTCCCGACCTAATTTGGCATTCAAATCACCAAGAATGATTTTCACATCGTATCTCGTAGTATTCTTCTTTTTCGTCGTCAGGGGACTCCTCGGTAGGTCCGTGAACGTTTATAAGGCTTACTTCTTAAACTTGCCTCGCACGCGAAGAGTGCATATCCTTTTGTTTATTGCATTAAAGTTGATGAAGACAGGCTTCAGTTTTTGGCTGACTAGAAAGCCTACCCCGAACACATGGTGTTTTACATGACAGCCGTAATAAATACGAGGGTTGCCTCTTATGTTTCGGGATTTGGCAACCCTAGTGTTGCAATCCGGCAATTGACAGCTCTGTCGTAAAGTTGGACATTTTTGAGGTTATACGCACTCAGAACGTTTTGACATACGAGCGCTATTTGTGTTGTTTACAGGAACTTAAAAGATTCATCTCGGCCCAAAAATGGAATTAAATCGTCAACATTTTCGTGCGATTATTTTTTACAACTTTCGGCGTGGATTAACTCAGCAACAGTGCATGGATGAACTTAATTCAATTTTTGGCGATGAAGCTCCATCAAGGACCAGTGTTTATCGATGGTATGGTGAATTCAATCGTGGTCGTAGTTCACTCCAAGATGAATTTCGTGAAGGTCGTCCAAAATCAGTTGTTGTTCCGAAAACCATTGATGCTGTGCGCGAACTGATATTGGAAGATCGTCATGTGACCTATTGTGAGATTGAGACAACCTTAGGCGTTAGTGGGACCAGCATACATTCAATATTGCATAAACATTTGACTGTCAAAAAATTTGTTCGCGTTGGATCCCACACAATTTGTCAATCGTCCGAAAAAAGGCTCGTGTCAATTGGTCGAAAGAAATGCTCAAAAAATACGATCGCGGTGCTTCGAAACACGTCTATGACATCGTGACAGGTGATGAATCGTGGATTTACGCGTATGAGCCCGAAAGTAAACAGCAGTCGACTGTCTGGGTGTTTCAAGATGAGCCAAATCCAACAAAAGTTGTTCGCGCACGAAGCACTTCCAAGCAAATGGTCGCCTGTTTTTTCGGAAAAACTGGACATGTCGCAACCGTACCACTAGAACAACGCAGAACAGTCAATTCTGAGTGGTACACAACCATTTGTTTGCCAGTTGTCTTCCAAGAAATCAGGAAAACCAACCGCCGAAGACAGATCACTCTTCACCACGACAATGCGAGCTCTCACACATCGGCTGCGACAACTGCATTTTTGAGGACCCAAAACATCGATTTGATGGGTCATCCGCCGTATAGTCCTGACTTGGCACCGAATGACTTCTTTTTATTCCCGTACGTAAAAAACAAATTGAGAGGTCAACGTTTTTCGACACCTGAAGAAGCGGTTGCTGCATTCAGAATGCATGTGTTGGAGATACCTCAATCAGAGTGGCAAAAGTGCTTCGACAATTGGTTCAAACGCATGCAAAAGTGTATAGATCTTCATGGGAAATATTTTGAAAAACAATAAAGTGATTTTCGATGATCAATATTTGTTTTTGTTCTCTAATCCCTAATAAAAGGCAACCCTCGTATCATACTCGTTTCTTTGAATAACACCACTCCCCGTCCATCTTACTTCTTTTAATGCTGTTATGTCAGCCTTATATTCGGACAGGGCATCGGCTAGCTGCTGCGCAGCTCGTGCTCTGTATAGTGAGCGTACGTTCCATGAGAAAATTCGTAAATCATTTAGCCATTTTCGTTTCCGTGGTCGTCGTCGTGTATCCGGTTCATATCCGAGGCTTGTTAAATTTGCCATAATAATTCGTTTTTACGGGCATGGTTATTAGCCTTGCGCCAACCTTTCTCAGGTTGTCACTGCATGCATTGGCGGGTGCCAAAGTAGCTATCCAGGGATGTCACGTGGAGACTCCATGTCAACTTGGATTGAACAGGGGCATGGATCGTCCTGGCCTTCGCCGGGTTGACAGCAATCAGTGACTTTGCCCTGTATGTTCGCTCCCATCCCCCCGAATTTTATTTCAGTATTGGTAAAAATGCTACCGAGTTGCGTACAAAAATCTTATGGTGACAATGTGTATGACAATAAACATACAGGTTGCCCATCTGATGTGATTACCGAAGAAAACATCAAAAAAATACGTGATTTCGTGAAGGTTTTCAAGAAATCGTCAGTGAGATTCATGGATATGCAGCTCGACATGCCGAAAATAACAATTCATCACACTTTAACGGACAAACTTGGCCTAGGGAAGTTGAGTTCAAACCTTGTTCTACATCAACTGAATAATGGCCAAAAAGTGCACCAAATTGAACATTGTAAAGACATCATTAAACACACAAATATTGCAGTTGGTGACGAAAATTGTGTGTTCAATGCGAACGAGAAACAAAACGCCAGATTGCTGAATGGCGGTCATCAGATGAAGAAAATTTATAAAGAGATGGAGGAAATAAAAAACGAACCGACGACAACCGTCATTCTCACCCACATCTCATTCAATGTCGTATAAATATCCTTTGATACACTTTTCAAACGAGCAAGTCAATATGTTTTCGGAGATTATTTCGAAAAAATAAAAGGATTTTTATAAAAATTCGTAACTATGTGTGTTATTTTAATCAATTCCGATTTATTTTGGGACAGAGAATATATAACGTGTTCTCCCAACGAGATTATTAAAAATATTACGATTATTGTTTTCCTCTTCCTTCTTGTTAAGTGGGTCTTCGTAATCCCTTCTATACCTATTCCATATCAAGCACTGGTAACACACATTAAAAACAACACCCTACAAAAATAAAATCGTCTGCATAAAGTTTTAACATTACTATAAACTAAACTAAAAACTGTTTTGTGGCATGTGACCAATGGTGAAGCGCGAAATGACCTAAAACCTCTTTTTTAAAAGGGGAGACTAATGTAACTAAAAGCAAAAAACCCTAAAGTCGTGGTCTGCTACCTTCAACGACACCCATCTATTTCAAACCTGCCTTTAATTTTCAAATATAATACTGAAAGCAATCTCTTGACATACCCAACGATGCCTTCATTCAATATCGATATAACGTATATACACACCTCCTCATATTATTTGGTTACTTCAATATTTAATCAGAAGGCATCTCTTTAATTGATCTGTGACCATCCATCATCATATTTACTTAAGTGAAACGCTATCAAGCGTTCGGGTCGAAATCATTAAACCATCCGTTTGTCGTGCCGCAATCAATCTCGGTGGCTTTGCGTAACAAGTAAATCCTGTGCAACATAAAAGTTTCAATATGTCAATCATCGTTCCAATTGTCAAACAAGTATCACACCCGATTGCATAGTAAAAGATTGATATTGTCCTGCCGGATATTGTTAAATATCAAATGTGTGGTTGAACATTGAGTAAACATGTCCACTGTCGAAGGTAATACTATCGCAGACAAATAGAGGACATTTCGCAAGCATGAAGTTAGTCCAGGACCATCTGTTGGTTGGTTGTGGTCTTTAATGTTAACCTTGAAAGGTCATACCCGAATTGTGTAAGAGACTCTGTTTTGGTATTGATACAAATATTGGGCACTGTACCCCGATCAAACTCTTTCTGTCTCATCTAGATTTTTTTTAAAATCAATTTCACTTTTGTTTTTCAACAAATTGAAAAAGATTGACTAGAACTCTCTGCCACAAGTCTACTACGTTAGAAACAACAAACATTGAAATTCGATACATCAGTGGGGTTTCAACATTAATATGTACGTGTCATATTTGTACACAGTAGTATGTCATGACATAAATTTAATCAGTGTAGTTCCATTATCCAAGGGCGTTCACGTTTTCTTAGTACACAGACATGAAATGAGAAGTGATATCAAAATCTGTAACACACCGTCTTATTGGCTATAGTTGTCCTTTGTCTTGTTGGTTTTCTTCCTTTTGGTGAACTACATTAAATCACGACCGAGTGGATTTATCTAGGTATCCTGTTTCTGACTATTTATGGCACATCACGCAATTCGTGAAGCAAAGACGCCTACTAGTGTGTTATAACTAATTAATTGCGATGGTTGGGGACTGAAATGAGATAAAAATGATATTGCTTAAATTGATATAACCTCTGTAGAAGTGACAATAATGCAGCCGAAACAAGCATCGTACGCGCTCGAAGACCTAACTCAATTTTACGCTACAGTAAATAGTCGCTATTATCTATCTATCCACACTGTGTTTTAACTTCTAAGGATATCAACCCCTGTCTATTCTGGAACAATCAAATTAGGACTTTTATGTTTTTTTTGTTTACATATATATATATATATATATATATATATATATATATATATATATATATATATATATAAAGATAAAGTAAAGTAAAGATATATAAAGAAAAAAAAATCAGCATTCAGTAAGATTTACCGTCAAGTTTCCAGGTTGAACTTTGAACTATTGTATCAGATAATCAAACTAGAACTCCCAACAAAAGGGTCATGCGTTTTTGGATAAGAGAAAATTTGAACAGTACCTTATCTAAAAAATGCAGTGACATAGACTGCGGCACTATACCGATGCATGTGTTCAAAACATGGCGACAAAATACGAAGAAAGAGAAAGTAGAATAGATTTAAATCAAATTTTCATTACTACATCTAATAATCATAGAGTACGGTTATATCCGCCGTGGGGGCATAATGTGTACTCTTGTTACGAGATCATTGTGGCGGCCGGGTTTGATACCAGGAGAGAATTTTTAATTTTCTAGCAGGAATGCAGCCAAGGGAAACACCTTGTCAACAATTTCATTGAGCGCTCAAAGGATAGTTGTCAAACTCGAATGCATTCCCGAATATGTTACATGCAAAAATACCTCTCAAACATTTGACCTTAGGAATTTTTTGGTGAATAAGAAATTGATTTTGAAATCGGCGACATCAACGTGAATGTTTGGAAAAGATATTTCCATGAAGTAATCTTGATTTTTCTTAGAAGAGGAATAATACTCTTCAAATAGTCATTGTAAATTGGAAAGGATTTTTGCATGTAACGAATACTTACTCTTGGATTTCAGTTGTGTAATCCGTAATGGGAATGTGGCAGTAATATACTCTTAAAATGTCGCTTTTAAATTCTCTTATCAAATCTTAATGTTTGTAAATAAAATTGGTTTTCATCATCAAACTGCATCTGGAAAAGCAAATTTTAAAATCAGTCGACTCGGACTGAAAATTCATATTAACATCGAAAAAATTATAATTATAACAGTAAAATTTAAAAGAATTTCAATTAAAACTCTAACGATCGTCAACATAAATATTCATAATTCACACTTGGAGCACTCTGAGAAAAATATTTCAGAAAAACAAAATAAATATTGAATGCGATACAATTTAATAAAGTTGGACCCAGCATTTGAGATACATTTTATAAAGTTTAACTAATCAACAATATAAGTAAAGTATACTTTGGGAGAGGGCTCCTCGATAGTATAGTTAGCCTGTCATGTGGGAGACCGGGGTTCGATTCCCCGTCGGGGAGCCTCTGGCGCAAGACTAATGACCTTGCCCAGAGAAAACAAAATAATTTTATGGAAAATTTAACAAGCCTCAGGACTTGCTAAATAAGGCCAAGACCGGTTCCCGGTTGTAGTGCGATGATGATTATGATGATACTTTGGGAGATAACATTGAAACTTGTGATTCCCTTTTATTGGACTTCTGTAAACAATTGGAGACTCATCTCACAGCAGAAGGAAAAAAAGAATGTATCATTAAGAAACAGTAATAGTAATTGGGTTCAAATTAGATTTATCGCTTGTCGCGATCAGTTTTCTGTGGAATCCGTAGTAAGTAAACGGACAAACACACCTCTATTAAGTAAGATGATGACGATCTCATTGCAGGTCTATAGCGTTCGAGACGACAATGAAGAACGTGTGATTCGAACCGACGTTATGACGATTAGAATCACTAAAAGATTGAACCAATGCTCAACACATCAGGCCACTGCCGCGTGTACGAAATCGATTTTCTAAGCTTAAGTACACTCAGCTGATGTGGAATTATTATGTTTTTGTTACAGTATATGGCTCTGATGCTTTGCTTATTTAATTTTCTTTCGGTATTGTTCTTCACTATTTGCTTGTGTACTGTGTGTGTAAAAAGTTAGAAACGCCACAGGGCATACCAGTGATGTCAAATATTACACAATTCTCAAATTCCAAAAAGCTTAAGGGTGGAAATGCGAAGTTATTTTATATCATTGAACACTGTGCAATTCCTAAGAATGTTGTAAACGGAAATACAAGGTGATATTTTCCCATTCGTAATTGAAATTATTGAACACTTTCAATTTTAACAATGATCATGAAGTATAAGGGAACATCGTATCGAAATGAGCAAAAAGTATTGACGTGAGAACAGGAGGTAGAAGCAGAAAATAAGATCTGTCCATGATTATGAAAAGGATCGGTTTTCAGATATCGGGAAAAAACTCGCTGATATCTAATAAGTAATTGTGAGCGGAGTATGTTTTGTTGATCGATAACTAGAAAGTTGTGTAAATAGAAAAAATAAAGAGAAAAGAACAATAAAAAGAAGAAAGGGTCGGAAATGTTCCGAAAATTATTATTAAAGCATTCAAACTGACTGGAAGAGTTTGCAACATTAAAAAAAAAAATTTTGACTTGATTAATTGTGCGCGTAACTAATTGAAACAAAATGAATGAATACTGAAATCAAAACGGTTTCAAGGTGTTAATTGTATGGATTGTACTTGTTTTCGCTTGTAAGGAAAATGAAGAAAGGAAGTAAGTTCAAAAATACGTAATGCCCGTTTAAGCGAATACACAGAATGCGGTTCAAGAGAAATTTTATACCTGACTGAAGTACAGTGCGGGAAACATCCCTATCCATACCTTTTTAGCATCTGTTTTTTTCTATTACACCTTCAAATTCCGTCATTCAGGGGTCAAAAATCTCGAATGACTTCTAATCATTACCGGGTTTTTGACGTGAGAGTGGGGTAGAATTTGTCATGGAAAATATGTAACCAGATGTGTGGGAAACATCCCTGTCCATCCCTTCTTAGCATCTGTTTTTTCTCTATTACACCTTCAAATTCCGTTCTTTAGGACTCAAGACTCTTAAATGATTTCTAATCATTAGCGGGTTTTTGACGTGAGAGTGGCGTCGAATTTGTCATGGAAAATATGTAACCAGATGGATTGAGTAGGGCGGCTGCTAAAAGGCCATAACGGCTATAGTGATCATCTTCGCTCATCCATTGCATCCCAGCTTGCACCCTATTCTGACGCGATGTTGGTTTTCTGTGCCTGGCCATGCTGTGTCGATCTGTGTAAGATTTGCGGCTTAAAATGCAATTTCTGCTCTATGTCTACCCATATTCCTTACTAGCATTCCTTACACCAGCCAAAAGTCGGGAAATAACTGAGTGTTTCGGAGTGGCATAATAGTACGTCATGGAAGAGAGGTGACCAGATACTTCGGCACCGATTCAATGGGACAGCTGATGCAAGGGCACAACATCTATAGTGGTGGTTTTCGCACATCCATTGTAGGTTACAGCTGGAATTCTATTCTAACGCGATGTTGGTTTTCTATGTCTGGCCATCCTGTGTCGATCAATATAACATTCGCGGCTTAACATCTAATTTACCCTTTAAGTCTACAATACAATACGAGGGTAAGTCAATAAGTCCTTAGAAATGCCTACTCTGTCGCTCGTAGCATCCCTAATGGTCTGGTTTTAGTAAGCATCATTCCTAACAAGGTATCTGTCAATTTTCAACTTGTTGCATGTTTTAATTTTGCAAGATAAGTTGGGTTTGAAAAAAATATCTGCGAGATGGGGGCCGCATTTGCTCTCATTTATCGCAACCCAGATGAGTTACTGCGCAGATTAGTAACTGTAGATGAAACATGGATACACCACTACACTTCCGAGACGAAAGTACAGTACAAACAAGGGTTTGTTAAAGGGGAGCGGGCTTCAAAGAAGGCAAAGACGGTGAAATCAGTTGGAAAGGTTATGGCTACTGTGTTTTGGGATGTACGTATATTATCTTCATTGACTATTTGGAAAAGGGACAGACGATAACTGGACAGTATTATGGGTCGTTATTAGGTCAGCTAAATGAGAAAATAAAGGAAAATCGCCCTCATTTTCTAAAGACTTATTGACCAGCCCCCGTATATTCCTTACCAGAATTCCTTACAGAAGTCAAATGTTGGGTAATAACTGAGTGTTTCAGAGTGGCATAATAGGCGTCATGGAAGAGATGTGACCAGATATTTCGGCACCTATTCAATGGGACAGCTGATATAAGGGTAGAACACCTATAGTGGTAGTTTTGGCTCATCCATTGCAGGTCCCAGCTTGCATTCTATTCTGACGCGATGTTGGTTTTCTGTGTCTGGCCATCCTGTGTCGATCAATACAACATTCGTGGCTTAACATGTAATTTCCTCTCTGATAATAGCTTATTGAGTTTCTCATCCTTATTCGAATATTCCAGACCAACTTCTTTGAACCTCATTATCAATTGGGGGAATATGCTTGTGGCAGTTTTAGGTCTGGTGGCCTAAGAAAGACACAATAAGAATTTAAAATTGTTAGGGGCAGTGTGATTTAAAGCCATTACATGCTCAGTTCATTGAATTCCGACTTCAACAGGATATCCCAATGAGTATTATCAAACCTAGAAAACCCAGTGGTGTCTCTTGTCGTGAAAGACAAACCTAAACGTAAACTGCCTATGAAGGGAACTTGCATTGTCGAAACCAAGGAACAATCAATTCTTGGTACTCGAATTAACCCAACTCTTAATTAAAAGGAATACATATTTGTAGGTTTGCGGTATAGCTCTTCGAATTAGTGGTTGTGGAGTTTCCTCCATTGTCCTGCCTCCTCGTCTTATTTGCCACCAAAGATACCCCTTAAAACTTTATTCTCGAATACGTGGAATTTGTTTTCCTCCCGTTTTGCGGGAGCCCATGTTTCGCATCCGTATAGAGCAATCGGCATGATTATGGTTCCATAGACACGGAGCTTTATGTTAGGTGACAGCAGTTTGGATTTCAGCAGTTTACTGACTGGGTGCCAACTAGCGTTGCCGGAATGCAGTCTTTTGTTAAATTCCTTCGACATTTCGTTACTGGCCGTCAATATCGTCCCCAGATATTTAAATTCTTTAACTTTTTCGAATATCGTGCCTCTGACGTTAATATATGTTCCCCGAGGTCCACCTGCTCTCGCCGTAATCGTGTATTTTGTTTTGTCTTCATTTATTCCTAGGCCCACTTCTGCTGCCTCTTGCATGATGATTTCACAGTTATTACAGTTTCTAGATTATCGCCTAGAACGGCGATGTCATCCGCATATGCGAGCACTTGTGTGACCCTGTGGGGGTTCTCTAGCCTTACGCAAAGAACCACCCACAATTCCAACCCCAATTCCGTTGGCAAATCTGCAGTTACCTTCACCAAGGACATTTCCCTCATTAGGGTATCATCCCAAGTCCCTGTAAAGAATTCTCTAGCATTCATACATTCAGTGCATCATATCAATTTCCTGAAAAGAATTCTTTTGGATTTGTGGCGATTCTCCCGAACGCCAGCACTCATCGGTCTCACAATCTAGGAAAAAATCCCCAAATAGGGCATACAACAAAAAGAGAAACAAGTACCGTGGCAGTTCTGTGGGTTAGTTTTAAACTAGGGCACCTACACGGGCGCGGTTTCAGTAAAACACCCACGGATTGTTCACAGGAGATTATCAACGAAAATTGCCTCAACGAACACCGAGCTCCGCCTTCGAGTTCCTATTTATTATTATAACTTTGATTCACTCCCTTTATATATTTACTTTAATTCAAATGAAAATGTTTTTCTACTTAGTTTTCACTTATTTTCGATATTTTTTTACAGCACACATTGCGCGGTGATCAATTTGTATAATCGACCGTTTTGACTACAATACTCCACCGGCTCTCTTATTATTTTTTAAGAATGAACTAAGAAGCAAAGAAAAAAAAGGCACAGCTCGAAACTTAGACAACGCTTGCCCTATGGCAGGTTCGCACGCCACGAAATATGAAATCTGACTGGACATTTACTGCCCACGAAAGAAAAGGGACACCCAAAGAAAACCGCAAAAGGGGAGGAGCTGCACGATTAACTCGAGGTAGTTAATCGTGATTGGACCGGGGCATAGGCATACATTATGCATGTGTGTGTATGCCTCGCATACGATCGTCCGGTGACCGAGGAAGGATGCCAGCATCGCAACTGCATCTTCCACGAATGCAAACTATGAATGGCCTGCGGCTGTGTACACAATTGATTGTGCTATACATGCCGGCAACAAGGAACATCTGGGGTTAAGACACACGAGCCGAAGATCTGGTCATCCTAGGAGAGGCCATAAATCAACATTTAGGTTGATGGTGTGAATTTCCTTAGGTCCGCCGACGGTTGGCGGCCGTTAATAGGGAATTGTATCTTTATAACAATCAGTGGTGCAAATGCAATGTTTAGATGTTGCAACGAATATAGGGTGCAGCCATTGCCAGATGTTAAAAGTAAACACTTGCTGGCTGCATCCAATTCGTTGCTTGTTTGCGGTCCCTGATCGGTGGGGGCCGATAATGGGAAACCAGCTATTGCTGGTAATTAGGGAAATGTTTGGTTTGCGTCAGCCGAAACCTTGTCGGCGGCGGCAAACCGATGGGACCTAATAGCCACATGCTAGGGGTGCCATGGACAAACAAGACAACGAGTAATCAATGAACTCTTTGTTGATTTTGTTTCCATAGCATAAGGCTATGGAAACGAGATGCCCTGGGTGCAATGCATGCCCGAGGATGAGATTTCCAATGCCACGGCTAAGTGATAAGCTTTGCCGTGGACTTAATGTTTTCAGATATTAATGCCTGCCCGAGGATGCATTTTCGATGCCACGGCTAAGTGATAAGCTTTGCCGTGGACTTAATGTTTTCAGGGATGGTGATGGAGAAAAAAGGGTTTGGAAGGAAAACCCCCACAGAAAAGGTAAGCTGCCTACAGATATTCATGACAGTTATCCGATTGGGTAACTGTATTAATTCCAGCGAATTGGCTGGCGGTAAATGCCGTAGCAAGGTTACGCAACCTTGCTGAAGTTCGACTTAGAGGTAAGTCGCTTCGCCTGGAATAGTGGGGATCGAATGATGTATGGCTCTTCGGGCCCTGAAAAGCCCCACATCACTCCCTCCCCAGTGACGTAGTCACGAAACAGGTAAGGCAGGTTAGGAGGAGGTTAGTTGGGTATGGGCGCGCGCTTGAGCGCGAGTGCGGGGAGGTTGTGCCGGTGGAGTAGGAGTGGTGTCCGTAGATGGAGGTGATTCTGGAGCGGAAGCTTCCAGAAAACAGGGCTTGGGCCTTTCGACGCTGACCGTGGATCGCTTGCCTCTAATGTCGATCTCGAAGACGCGGTCACTGATGCGGCGGAAGACTTTCAATGGGCCATCATAAGGTGGGTCTAGGGGTTTTTTGACCTTATCCACCCTGACAAAGACGTGCGTGCAGCTGTGCAGTCCAGGGTGGACGAAAAGTTTTTTGGAGCCGTGCCTGGTTACAGGGATTGCCCTAACCTTACGTAGCAGGTCACGGAGATGTCCCAATTCACGAAGTTGGTCACGCGGTGTTTCGCCATTCAGGAAAAGTTCTCCTGGAAGAAGAATGTTGGTACCGTAGGTAAGCTCTGCTGCCGAAGCACCCAGGTCCTCCTTAATACTTGTCCTCAGGCCGAGAAGGACGGTTGGTAGGGCGTCAAACCATTGTGTGCCATTATGACACATGAGTGAGGCTTTTAGAGATCTGTGCCAGCGCTCTATCATCCCATTTGATTGCGGGTGGTAGGCGGTGGTACGACTTCTTTGGCAGCCGAGAAGATTTGTTAGCTGCCTAAAAATTGTCGCCTCAAATTGTGGACCTCGGTCCGAAGTTAAGGTGGTTGGTACACCGAAGCGTGTGACCCAAGTTGAATAAAAAGCCTTGGCGACTGATTCGGCAGTAACTGCCCGGAGAGGTGTCGCCTCTGGCCATCGCGTGCAGCGATCCATCATAGTGAGGATATAAGAAAATCATTATGTCGCGCTACCTTGCAGCGCTGGCACTGGAGACAAGCACGGGCCCAACCGGTGAGATCTTTGTTCATCCGGGGCCAAATGAATTTGCGACGGACAGCAGCGGCTGTTGCTCGGCCGCTGGGGTGGGCTGGGTTGTGGTAAACCTGGAACACGCCCTTACGAAGTTTCTCGGGAATGTAAGGTCTAGAGGTTCCAGTGGAGACATCACACCAGATTTCGCCCAAAGGGTCGCGAAGGGTAATTTTCTTGAGCTCTAGTGCCGTATCGGCAGTTAGGAGGGACTTGAGCTGTTCGTCCTCCTCTTGAGCTAGGGCAAGGTCAGTGTTATTCAAGGCGGTACGCAAATGAATCGTATCGATTCGAGAAAGGGCGTCCGCCGTGACATTCTGTTTACCGGAGATATGCCTTATCTCCGTGGAATATTGCCCAATGAGGTCTAATTGACGCTCTTGTCGGGGGGAGGCATTTCCCGACTTCTTCCGGAACGCATAGACCAATGGCTTGTGGCCTGTTAAGATGGAGAGTGAGCGACCTTCTATCATATGACGGAAGTACTTAACAGCGCTGTAGATCGCGAGCAATTCACGGTCGTAGGCGCTGTAACGTCGCTCAGTGGGACTCAGCTTCCTTGAAAAGAAACCAAGTGGTTCCGGGCGGCCTTCAATGTCCTGTTCAAGGACCGGGGCATAGGCATACATTATGCATGTGTGTGTATGCCTCGCATACGATCGTCCGGTGACCGAGGAAGGATGCCAGCATCCCACAGTTCCATTGAACGCCACTACTTACCTTACAGGTACAAAAGGTAACAGTTTCCTGAAATACATTAAAAGTCCTGTACTTGCCTTCTGTACTGTACCTGCCAAATACAAGAAAAACCCTGTGAAACATTAAGTCGCGCTGAAGTGAAATTCCAGCGGCATCAAATGCTATATTCTTCAAGGCAATTTGGTTTAACAACCAACCAACCAATGTTGCCTGTGCAATATCTACGCGATATCCTCTTGCGCGCCAGCTGCACACCAGCAGAAAAAGGTATTTTGCCTTAGCAAGCATCCCCACATCGAACGACTGATACATGTGGGCATCCGGCTGGCGCCCCGGCAATCCAATTCGCAAATGGAAAATTACCATCAGAGTTCGATTGCAAGAATATACAGCGAAATGTACACGCTCAGCAATAATGCTTTACGCAGTCGTTGATCGTGTAAACATTGCAACCCTTTTGCCGTCGAGATACTCGCACCTGTTGCGAACTTAGGAAGGGGACTTATGCAATGTCTGCATACTTGCGGACGCACACGATGAGCAGCGAAATAATCATCGTGTGTGTATTTCCACACCTTTTTGAGTCGAATCTAACGCAAAAGAGAATACCAAATATGGTCATCGAAGCGATGATGGGATTTTGATATCCTATCGCTTCGATGAGATAATTTAATCTTGGTTCGGATTCCGTGAGGGCGGGTCGCGCCCTCACGTTAATTTACATCCCTCTTGGGCCGACCCAAGGGATCAGTTAATTCGTATTTTCCACAGTCTGAAATTGCGGTTAATAGGAACCAGTCGAGTAATTCAATAGTGTCCATTTGAACAGTGTGCCAGGAACGTATTAGCTTTTACATTGTTTGTGAGAACGTTTAATTTAATTTTATCTGAACAGTGCACCAAAAATGAATTAGCCTGTACATTGTTAGTTTGAGCGTTTAATTTAATGTTATCTGAACAGATGATAAATAAAAATAAGACAATATAGGAAGCACCAGTGTTTACTTTTTGAATCGCCAATTCTTGCTTTGGAGAGGATCATATTTCGGAGTAGAAGAAAACCTACCCATCCAACGACTGGAAATTCAACACCCAGCACTTCGGAAGAGAACATAGCGTAGCTACATCACTTCACAGTTATTGCCTAGCAACCTTACCGGTACGTAATCACCACATTGGTGACTTTACAGCGATTTGAACACGAACACGAAAAAACGGAGTGCTTGAAGCAGTAGTGACATCGGATAGCGTCAGTGTAAAGAAGAATCTGGTGAAGGTATATAATACCCCAACGCTACCGCCGAACGCAGATATCGTTTAGTGTGAACAATGAATCTGGTGATCGTTTTGCTGCGGTATCCAGTGTGTTTTATTTTCTTTTCTTTGTGAGCTGCTTGTGGCGTCACTAGGGGTTGTGGACAGCGAAGACGTGGGGGGATAGAGTGAACCCGTGCCCGTGCCGGTACACCAAACATTTACCCCCACAACCCCGTTCAAGGATATGAATTAAGAATGAGCAGTTAAATTCACTGGGGAGCCAGGCGCAGAGAGAACAACAGGCGCAATCTCGTCGATAGAACATAGGTACCACGTACCTTTTCTATCTCTTTCCTGTAGGTATTACTGCGGTCGTTGCTTAAGGGGACATTCCGGTTTGTCGGGTCAAAAAATAGGTTATTTTCATGATTTTTTTAAGAGAAAATATTAAAGATATAACAACAATTTTTTTAAACATTTTATTCATCTTTCGACTACGTTTGTAAATTTTGTCGAGTCACTCCGAAACCGGAACCGCCCACCCCCCTCCAGGTGTACAAAGTTAGCCATCCGTTCTGCTCGTGTAAGGGTTATTTTCGTCCCCGGTGAAAAAATACGAAAAATGCAAAAAGTTTATTGAACTTAAATACATTTAGCCCAATGTGAGTGAAAAAAATTTTAAAATTGATAAAAAACAACAAAATGCCGGACTATTGAAAAAAAAATGATTTTTCGGCCCTTTTTTACTCTATTTTTTAGTTATAACTAAAAAAATAAATAAATAAATAAAAAAGTAATTCACTCACAATTTGCGTGTGCTTGTTAAAAATATGTGTGCGAACTTTCATAAGAATTGCATGCACCGTTTTCATATTATCGCTTACACCGCACTCAAGAAAGTCGTTTCGAGAAAAACGCATTCAAAGTTTGGAGATAAATTAGACAAAAGATAAAAGTGATTTTTTTCATGAAATCATCGGGATTTTTTATACTAACAGCTAGACATCTATTCCTGGACCATAAACAATTCCTTCCACGACTTCGAATTGGTCCTCCAGTTGCATTTTCGCCTTTTTCCTTGCTGTTCGTGCCTCGTGCGAGTTGTATACTAGGCTGCGGTCAGCGTCTTGCAGCCGATCTCTGTCCCTCTCGTTCGCAAACGCTCTCGCAGCGTACCCAATTTTGATGCCCATGACTTGCATTATTAGCAATACGGGTAAAAACCCCTCATTAAACATACAAGCTGCGGTAAGAGCCGCAACTTCAATATATGATACTAACTAAAACTCAGGCAATCGCAGGCCACCCGGAGTACGCCCGAATGTAAAAACAACATACACAGGAGCGACTATCCATTACCGCTTAAGAACATGTTGTTCAGTTGCACAAGATTGCGACATATTCAAAGAAGTGGCAGTTGGCCCAACCCAACAGCGAAGCAAATTAATGCCCATAAATGGATAGTCTGCATTTTACTTTCTAAATACCCGGTAGTTGCCACCTATGATACGAATTTGTATCCGCGGGAGACCCGACCCTCTAATGACCTATAACTTTGGAACCGCCTAAGATTTCGTTTCCAAATTTTAACATATTATTTTTGAAGGAGAAAACTATCGATTATGTAAAAAAAATTGATTTTTGGAACCGAACAAACCGGAATGTCCCCTTAATGAAACTCGGTGAATCTATTCCACATCTCTACACGTCCTTCGGTGAAACCCCTTGATCATCAGTTCATGTTGAAATCAACTTCCGACTTACAAATAAAAACACGGAGAAACGTTCTCTAGCCGAACCACACGAATGTGGAATACTCTGCCTGATCATGTGTTTTCACGCTGTTACAATATCCAGACAATTAAGACCATTCATACCTCCTTTCCGTATCAAGTCCCCCTTCCTCCATTTGCACTGTGCTTTGACATTTGAGGGTAGGTACCACGTCTTTTGTTAAAAAAGGGAATCTAACGACACCGATTGAAGTCACGAGTGCCTGGATGCCACCTTTGACCTTTTGGGGATGGCTCAACCACATAAAATACAATTCAGAAAAACTTCACTTTCTCCTTTGATTCGATTCGAACAAATGATCTCTTGTTGGAGAATTAAAACTAACGACAGGACAATATTGAAAATTCTTCACTAAATTCCAATCAACTTCCATCAAGCAGATAAATGGTATTTACTTAAGTAGGATTTTCCATTTCCAGGTGGAGGAGTAAATACTGTCCTTCCTTCCATTGCGGCACGCATTAGTTTGCGGTGCCTTAAGGTCTTAATCAGTTGAAGCAAGGTTCCGGTTCCATAAACTGCTTAAAATTAAAATATTATATAGGAGGCCCACTGAGAGTAGCTCAGGGTAACCTCTAAAATTTAGGCTTACTCTCTCACCTTAAAGAAATACCAAACAATCGACGTTGTACTTATTGGACTTCCAACGGATTTCCTCCCTGAGGAAATCAAGGAATAAATTAAGTGAGATTTTTCTCTGTCATTGTTGAAAATGTATCGATGTTAACTTCGAATAGACTTAGACTGCTGATGGCAACGATGTACAAGGTACCGGAAACCAATTTAATACAAAACTCCAAATTCGAGATTACAAGAGGCAACTTGAGGGAAATTTAAATCTGTTGAAAACTTGGAACAGAATTGTGTCCATGAATATTTGTGATTAGCCATATTATTGTTGAACATTTTATTATTAAAAACACGTTGGTGGTCAGTCCAGCAAACAGAAAAGGCAAATTTCGAGAAAAGAGACCACTTAGGGGTTATCGTCGACCGTGTAGGTCGACAGGTCGTTTTCAATTTTCTTTTTGCCCTTGTCTTATGATCAACTCCTATTAGGGCACACTATGTAACGTCTTTTAAGAAGCATTCCGTGCACGGCACTCTGCGATCGGTCTCAGAATTTCCTCGACAGTGGTCATCTCATCTATTTCTTGGCAGTCGACCATTATTTCACTATTTTCAAACTGATTTTTTTTTCTGCAGCACTTCTTGTACTTTCGGACTTAGTGTCTCTGAGGTGCGATTGGACGGAGTTTAAGTTGCAGCACCAGTTTTCCTTTTGCTGTCTTTCGAATTTTATTCATATCCGCAATGTATTTTCTCCTGTTTTGGATATGAAAATAGCGTCTGGACCCAACATGGTGGTTTTCTGCAGGGTTCGTCGGATTTTTTTGATGAGCCTCGTCATCCTTAAGGTATTCAGCTCTTTTCTACTCTTTTGGGGTGATTGTAGACCACGATTTCAGATCACGCGGCCCTGGAATGGTATCAATGGGCATATTTTTATTATTCCTCGGTTTGCAACATTTGCGTTGCAAATCTGTAGGACAGACATATAGTCGTCCAACAAATACATTTTCAAAATAAGATGTCTCAAAACATTTCAACTTCAATCGAATATAGAGATCCCTCTATCTAGTTTAGCCTTTCGTTCTACTAATCGACTGACATGACTTCATGTGTGTAGAACCTTCCTCTATAAAGGAATCTCTGCCATCCGTGTTTCCTATCTTCCTAGGTTGATGGAGCATCGCTTCGAATTCTGTGAAGTCATCCTATAAATTCGTTCGACAACGTCTCCTCTGACTCTCTACCGCTCCATAGATTTCGTTGTTGCAACAATAGCGATTTATCACTCTCCGATTTCAGTTTTTGTCTTTGTATGTCTAGCTCAAGGCTTCAGTGCATGATTCCCAAAAATTGATAGATTCGGCCAGGACGTGCTCTTCAACCGGTCAGGAGTCTTCAACATGTGCATGTTCGTTCGAAAACTGTTGCGCTGTGGTATCCTTTGCTTCCATTCTTCTTCTTTGGTTTGTTGATATTCCCAATTGCCTGGAGAAAAGTGTACGACCAACATGGAGCCATAAAGTTGTTGTCGAATTCGTCCTGATGTTATAGGCATTTTGTTGTTTTTTGAAACTGGTGTTCCATGGTAATCTTTTCTTCTGTTTGGTAGCGAACGACGAGGCATTAAAAGTGAAGTGCTCGGCCATTTGAAAGGGAACCGCATGGGAATTGAATCTGCGCTGTTTACGTGGATGACTGATTGTTGAGACGAACTTAGCAACAATAAATAATCTGGAACCAAAGGAAAGAACAAGGTGGAAGGTATCATTCGAAAATTTACGGGAACTTGTCGATGTCGTTTATCTCCTTTGCTCCTTTTTCGGCATCTATGGTGAATTTATTATTTTTTAATCGGTCCCATGAGTAGGATCGTTTTTGTATAACATCAGTAGAGGACCATTATGTATGAGCTTGTGAATTCGATATTGGTTAACAGACACTTCGTCCTGTGGGTCCAATATTCTTGATGTATTTAATGGTATGTGGATGACGTCGAAGTTTGTGGTAATCTACTACAAGATTTATCAATGTTCTGTACAAAGAATTTATTTACGCAACTGGTCGAGTTCCATTGAATAAAATTTTGATAGCGAGCACATTCACAGTCAGTGTGTTTATATGGCAAATAAAATCTAAATATGGGAACAAACAAGTGAGGGAAGTCAGAAACAACATCATACTACTTACGCCTAACCTTAAGGGTGGTGAATATGCTTGCAAAGGTTAACATAGGCGGTAGAGGTGTTGGAATCTACTTTGAAGCGGTTGCATGTTCAGGATATTTGTAGTGTATTAGTGGGCGTTAATACCTAACCGCCTAGGTTAGGCAGGCGATGGAAAAATGTCTGGAATTTAAGTTCCCATTGTATCATCTATTTATAGACTTAAGGCTACGACAGCATAGCCAGGTTAGAACTGTGGGGATAGATGGTCCGTGCGTCGGCATGGACGCTGATTCTACCATCCTCCCACTACTTCCTCTAAATGTTCCACCGATTGTTACGCCGAACAAAAGAACGAAACACCGCCACGTTTGCTCACAACCAGGAGTAAAGGGAAAAAAATAAACACACATGGTAGTCATCAGAAATAAACGCACTGTCCACCAAAGGTGAGAAGAAAAGTAAAACACTGGACCTTTATGTTTATTGCTTCATTTTTTATTTTTGCACTATTTTACAGCGAGTTTGAATATTTATTTGGTGTACACTATTAGTTATCTAATTTGTAATTACACAATACCATACGAACCAGCTGAAGGAGGAAATAGTTAACTGAAACAAAAGTTTGCACACAGTTGCACTATTGTATTTAAACATGGGTCACTAGAAAAATTAAGCAATACCGAGGAATTCGAATTTACTACGCCAACGACTCCGTATATTATCGCGTCCCCGTGCGCACCGGGGAGCGGGAGCGGCACGACCTGCGGGGTCGGCGGATGTAATTGGACAGCGATATTCGGGTCGTACAGAGCCGACTCGCTAATGGGGTTGTGGGGGTTTCTCTAAACTACACGGATAACCACCCACCATTCCCGGCCAATCCCATCCAATTTCGACCGCCTCACAGCGCGTCAAACCAACCCTATTCGCCCCTACTTACCTGTTCACCTGCAAAGAATGTTACCTCCAAGGGCGCATAGCTAAACTCATTTTTCCATGCGGACAACGCATAAAAGAGTTTGGCTTTCCTTTTCCGCCATACGGCAATTCTGGTTCACGTCGATTAGCGACAACCCAATCCAGCCGGACGAAGTTGTCGCATCATTGCAGAACCGCTTGGGAAAATTATCCAAACATTCGATTGAATCACGCGATAATATTTCCCTTGCGCCACTTGGCCCTTTCCCAGTTCCTCCGTTCGCTGGGGATCAAAGATCTCTTTACCCAGGTGAATAGCGTAAAACCCATTTTCCTCACCTGCGCATTTCTTCCTTTCCATAGCCATGCGCCTCCGGGATAATCACCACACCACGCTACCCCAGTGTGAAACACCTCGGAGGCCACATTACCACACGCACACTAGGCCAGATCAACCCGAGTTATTGCGCTCCTCGCTTTGTGCTTTTCGTCCGCTCTGCGCACATCGGCGTGCAACGAATGCGCCAGCGCTTGTTCACCCCGGTGCGCATGGGGAAACGAAGAGCGCACAAGAGAGAGCGCAATAACATCGGCTGGCTAGTGCGCACCAGTAATAAATTTCCCTTGTTCCTTTTTCTTACTCCCCGACAGAGTCGAGCCAGTCGTCCTCCAACTACCACAACGCGCGTATAGGTAGTCTCCCATATCCGCCGCGACCACGTGGGGGCACGCGACCCAGCTTGCCCCATAGCCGTTAATGTTCATAGATCAAAAGTGGAATAAATAAAATAAAGACGTTAAATAATACGTTAAAATAAAAATCATATGGATCAAGAGTAACAGTGCCGTTTATTTATAATTCTTCCTTGGTGCTCGGATTCCGGACCATAATTCTCGTCAAAGATTAATTCGGCGGGAGTGTAGTGAATCCGTGCCATACGCTGGCATCAAACACCTCCCCCACAGGGTGAGTTCGGTGGTGTGGTGAAAAGGCAATGAAATTTCCTTTGACCAGTGACCAATAGACGGCGATCTCTGGGACGCGGCGGTGTACGTGTGTGTTCGTACACATCACCGTGTTTATCGATGCGTTTAGCCAAGGATAAACGGAATCTGCAACGAGGGAAATAGAACAAAGGGGAAATGACTCAAGGCATCCTTCGGTAATGAGGGTCAGCTGAGTAAATAGCAGCCACTCATTAGATGCTAAAAGGGACTGCGATAATTTATACAATAGAGATCGTATATCGTCTCTCTGCCGACTGGGAGAATCGGATTCTTTTGTTTGCATATGTGTATGCTACTGAATCCAATCCGGCGGCTAAGCGCGCCGTTGATGATTGTTTGTAGATTCAAACAAAGAAGTATTTCCGAGAGAAGTGCTTGCAGCTGAATCACTAGTTGCAAGTCTTTGGAGAGTAATTTAGATGGACACACAATGACGGTTGTGTATACCATCTGTGTCAATTATGCATGGCATCTATGGCGACGTCAGGATGGAACTATAGTGTGAATATCTACACTAATTGGAAATCCGGTTTTTGGTCGCTAATGCAGAGATGGATTGATACATGTATGAATGCCCGTGTACTCGTACGACAAATTCTTTACAGGCATTTCCAGGTAATGGTTTGAAAGCATTAATTATCCTTGGGAAGGAAATGTTTTTGCTGCGGGGAGATTGCGGTGCAGGTGTGGGAAGGTTGGAATTTGCCTGGCAACCGAAGGTACCGAATAAGTTTTGGTTTAATGCTCCTGTATAATGGAAAGAATTCTTGTAGGGAATTTGTATGCGAAGATATGCATGGAAGGTAAGAATTCTTTACAGGGACTTTTAGTTAAATAAATTTGATCTATTTGATGCATGAAGCATTTAAGGTGCTAATACGATTGCATTAGCGAAACTTATGCAGATTGGGTTGTAGGGATGGGGGTTCTTCAGGTAAGTAGGCAGTGAGGTTTGGCGGAACCGCCACAGAACTATATAATGCCATGAGAGTATTCGGCATTCCAAACAAATTGATACGACTTTTTAGGTTGACCATGGCCCACGTAACTAGTCAAGAAAAATAAGGGGATAGCTGTCCAAACCAATAAACATATTTAATGGACTCCGACAAGAGACGGTCTGGCCTACCTCCTCTTCAACCTGGCGTTGGAGAAAGCAATCCGCGACACTGGAATTACAAATAGAGGGACTATTGCCACCAAGTCCTGCCAAATACTTGCCTACGTAGATGCCATCGACATCTTGGGTACATCCGGTTTGGCTGTACAGGACTCCTTCACCCAGATCGAGCAGGCGGCACAAAAATTGGGACTGCACATTAATGAGGGGAAAACTATGTACATGGTGGCAAGTTCTGCGAAGAGAAGACCTAACCTTGGTCAAACTCTCAGAGCAGTGGAGCACGAATTGGAAGTAGTGCAATCCTTTAACTATCTTGGGTCAATAGTATCAGCAATATGGAAGAAGAAATACGCGAACGGGTGATCAAATCCAACAAAGCCTACTATGGTCTATCAACGCTCTTTAAATCCCGAAATTTGTCCATAACATCCAAGCTACTACTGTACAAGACCATGGTCTTACCAGTACTCATGTATGGATCCGTGACCTGGGTGCTCTGAGGCACTCTGAACTTGAAGCCGCGTTCGAGAGGAAGGTCTTAAGGAGAATTGTTGGTCCCGTATGTGAGGGAGGACGAATCCGGAGACGCTACAACCATGAGTTGTACGCCATCTACTTTAAAGTTAATGTTGTAAGAAAAACCAAGCTCGGTAGACTCCGGTGGGCGGGGCACCTAGCTCGAATAGGCGAAGAGGATCCTACCTGGAAAGTCCTTTGTGGCAGGATATATGGAAGGAGGCGGCGCGGAAGACCTTGTCTGCGATGAAGGGATTGTGGCGTTTGTAACAGATACACACACAATACACAAGCAAATAGTGAAGAACACCGAACGAAAATCGAATAAGAAAACGCATCAGAGCCGTATACCATAGCGATAACATAACAAATCCACATCAGTCGAATGTACTTGAGTTTAGAAATCGAATTCCTACACACGGCGGTGGCCTAATGGGTTGCCTTTTGGTTCTATTTTTGGTGATTCTAACTCTCATAGCGTCAGTTCGAATCACACGCTCTTCACTATCATCCGAAACGCTATAGGATGGCGTAGACCAGGACGCCCAGAGCTTGGAAGTGGCACACTGGATGACATCGGCTCGAAATCTGGACCGGTGGAGAGACTTTCTAAATAAGGCCAATACCGCATCCCGGTTGTAGTGCCGATGATGATGATTAGTGGGTGTTAATACCTAACCGCGCAACAGGATATTCGTATCCTCCCATTTTGCCATTGGCTCGCTGGAGTGGTCGGAAAAATCGATTGCCATCTTTTGGCGCTTGACCAATGCACCAATCGAAAATGTTAGAACAAGTGGTAAGTTGACCCCAACTCTGGCCAGCCGGCGAGATACCGCCCCGTCACACAGTACGTTATAGTTTAGTTTAGAACCCATATTTATTTGGCTTAATACAAGAGGTATAAATAAGCTTACCTAAAATCTATAGTATTAAAAGAAAAGAAAAACAAACAGAAAAAAAGAAAAGAGTGGGTGAACTGGAGGAGGGTGAGTGGTATGTAAGTGTGGCATTTGTGACATTTGTGAGTCAGGGTGAGTGAGCGGCAGAGGTGTGGACTGGTAGGCGGACGGGGTTGAAGTGCAGGGGGGTGAGGTTGAAGTTGAGTGAAATGATGAAAAGTTGTGTTGGGTTTGGTGGTGGGGGGGGGGGGGGGGGGGGGGGGGGCGAAGGCTTGTGAGGGAAAACTTGTTTGAGGGCGGTAGAGGAGTGGTCGGATTGAAGGGTATTGGAGTTGTGGGGAGGGGGATTAGGACAGGTATGTTAAGAGACGGCGTTTGAGAGCGTGAGTGGAGAGGTTGAAGTCAAAGGCGGTGGGGAAAGAATTGGCCCTTCGTAGCATACGCGAGATGGGTTCATTAGAGCCATAAGTGGTGTGATGGGCGGGAAAATAGAAGAGACGGCGGTTACGTAAGTTACAGGGGTTTGTGTGAAATGTTATGGGGGAGAGCAGACTTGAGCAATTGATTAAGCCTGAGAGAAGACGGTGGGTAAAAAGAATGTCCACATGGATTCTGCGCTCTTCAAGTGTGTTAACATTGATTAAAAGGGGCCGGCTCGTGTATGGTGGTAGAATCAGAGGATTTTCTCAATTTAGTATCGGAGAGCAAAGCGCAAGAAACGAAGTAGAACGCTTTCAATCCTGCGAATGTGAGACAAATGTCACAGGGACTAGACCTGACCTACCATATTCGAGAAGAGGACGGACACGTGTTATGTAGAGTGAGCATGTGACATAGGGATTTTGGAATCCTTTCGCCCAGCGTTTAAGGATCCCAAGGGCCGCGTTGGCTTTAAGGGTAATGTCGTCAATATAAGCTCTTTGTCACATAGGATGCCCGGGTAATAAATCAATTTAAGCAATGTTATCAGTTGATTAAGTAAGAGATAGGAGTGCGGCGGGCTGGGGGAGCGTTTCCGAGAAAAGGTAATTGCGTGACATTTGGCGATATTCAGTTCAAGGAAGTTGTTTTAGCACCAAATCGAAAAGCTGTCAAGATCGGATTGGAGAAGTGGGGAATCTAGGGGAGAGGGGATTATCTTGAAAAATTCGGTATCATCCGCGTAAAGCGCAATAGAGGAGTGATTCATATAGGATGGGCCATAAATTGTTGCAATTGGCAACACTTGATTTCTTAAAAACCGTTAGAGGGAAGGGCGCGCGAAGAATGTGGATAATTGGGGCGATAATTGGATATATCGTTTTTTGGTCCCTTTTTGTGTATGGGGGTGATAAAAGAGGATTTCCATATGTCTGGGAATACACCTTGTGCAAGGGATAGATTGTAGATTAAAGCGAGCGGGGGAGAGAGAGGAGAGGAACATTTTTAGCGGGAAGTTCGTCTGGGCCGGGGCTGAACTCATCTTTCAGTTGTTTTAGTTTTTCTACACCTTGGTGTTGTTGAATGTGTAGTGGGATGAGAGGGTCGAGGGAGAGTTCAGGCAGGCCAGTTAAGTAAGAAGGGTTAGGCTCGAACGAATTGTCCGGATTGTTTGAAAAAGGACGCGAAAAGATTTGCGATGTTATGGGAGTCAGTTGAAGTAGTCGAGCCGTAGGAGAGAGAGTTGGGATAGGCATCAGATTTGCGTTTGTAGTTGATAAAGTGGAAGAAAGATTTGGGGTCGTTGATCAAGTTGTTTTATGCTTTAATGAGAGTAATCAAGACGCGGAGATTAAGATGGGCCGGACATGTGGCGTGAATGGGCAACGATAGGACCGTGCATAGAATTCTTGACGTTAAGCCAACGGAAAAGAGACCGACATGGCGGCCGCGACGGAGATGGGAGGACAATGTCAGGTTAGACATCGAGGAGATTGGATCAGATGGTCGAACGTGGAAGGAGAGCGCACGGGACAGGGAACAATGGCGGAGTCGAGTCGGTGAGGTCATGAACTTTCGGGTTCCTACAGCCCAA
The DNA here is from genome assembly GCA_963931805.1 of Microdon myrmicae. Taxonomy (NCBI): domain Eukaryota; kingdom Metazoa; phylum Arthropoda; class Insecta; order Diptera; family Syrphidae; genus Microdon; species Microdon myrmicae. Next base: position 126,396,533 of record OZ007500.1, on the reverse strand, counting down.
TAAATAGTAGTAGTAGTAATTGAGGTAGAGGGAGCCGTAAAACTCCGTGAATTGATAAAAGGAACCAATATATTTGGAATAGCCGAGGGGAGAACGCGTTTTTGGGAAAGTGTTCCACAACTTACTCCACTTGTTACGAAGAGTATGAGGTTTGCGGTTACACTAAGGGGGCGATGAGACCGATATCCTGTGTCGGGAAAACGGAACGTAAAAGGATATGGCATTGTATATTTCTGTGTAGAGAGAGGCTGTAGCGACCTCTGCACTTATATCGTTAAAGCAAAGTGTGATATTGCTAAGGTACTCATTTATCAGGCGGAAGTTGGCTTTTCGGAAGTTATAAGAAAAGTAGTTGGGGGGAGGTGTGGGGTAGGCTGAGTGGTCATGGTATAAGGATAAGAGACGCGGGGGGTGGTGATTGTCAATAGTTGAGAGAGTGTGGGGACAAGGGGCAACTGAGGAATTATAGGGGTCTGTCGTAAACACAAGGTCAAGTTGTCTACCTCTGGTAGGTGATTTAGGACGTTGCTTACTTGACAAAGGCTTGAGTCGGTGAGGCTGTCTACAAAGAAACATTCCTTGGAAGTTGTGGAGTTTGAGATGCAGTGGGATTTATCGTCTGAGGACGTCCATAGGAGATGGCGCGGGGGGGGGGGGGGGTGCTTAAATCTCCAACGACTTCGATGTCATCTTGGGAATAACTCAGTTCTGTTAAGCAGTCGATTGCAGCAATTGTTGGTTCGTATGACGCCATACTTTGCGAAGGCGGTATATAAAAGCAAATGACGTATAAAGATTTTAAGCAATGTTCAATTTGTATTGCACAACAGTCGAGTTAGGGGGAAGAAGAGGTGGAAGAGGTTAGTCCATTTTGGGTGGCAAGCAGCACGCCTCGGCAGGGGGATTCAGGACAGGATCGATGAACATCGTCGTCACGGAAAACGGTGAGGATGGGGGGCAATTCTTGGCAATTCATACTGGGGATGAGGTCGGCCAGAGCGAATATATCAAATGGAAGGGAGTGTGTATTTTGTAAGATCGAATGAGATTATGATTACAAAAAACCGTTGACTATGTCTCCGAGTATGACGGAGGATTTGGTGTATGGTCGGAAAAATTGCGTTATCAGAAAATGAAAGTAAAGTGGCCGTTCGTTCGCCACCATAATATATATATATATGGGTGGTGGGCGCGAACATATAGGGCGAAGTCTCTGCTTTCAACCCGGCGAAGGCCAGGACGATCCTTGTCCCCGTTCAATCCAAGTTGGCATGCAGTCTCCACTTGAAACTATTACGTACGTCGGCCACCCCATCAATTAATAATTTTGTATTTAAGTAATAACATAATTTGTTTTAAGGTAATATGATGGTAAGGTGGTGGAGGAATTGCACGATCCAGAAGTGAGTTTTTGAACACGCCCCGATTCGGGTCTGGATCGTGCAGTTCTTCGAGTTCGAACTTGTTTTTCGAAGTGGACGCGAGTGGGGAGCGAGAGAGACGGTGGGTAAATGTTTTGGAATACGGTTTTGAATTCCGTTGTGCACGGTTTTTGACGAAACGAAACGTTTTTTTGTGCAGTTGAAAAAGGGGGAAACAGTAGATTGTCCCGGTGGTTGTTCGCTGTTTTTGAAGAACAAAGAATGTGTAAAATTTGAGTGTCAAAAAGGAAAGAAAAAAAGTAAAAAGAAAAAATAAAATAAACGAATTAAGATTACATTCGAACAAGTGGAATTTGTGTTGTCTATCTCAAAGCTTCTGATACAATCCTAATCCTCGAACATCGGTTGTAAACCCGAGTGAGACGTTGATAATTATCAATCATATTATTCTTGATATGCAACTGAATTTTAAATAATTAATTTGGTCAGTAACTATTTGCGGTGCTCAGCAGAATCTCGTGTGGTTAATATAAGATGCCTATTTTACGATTTTATTTGGGAAACGCTTTTGAGGAGCATCATTAAAGGCGTGTACTGCAACAGCTGCAAGCGTAAAGCCTGGAATCTCGGAGACACAGCCACTTCTCAATTCGGAGCCACGGAAGCAGTCCTCCCCCAGAACAAGGTAATCAATTTTGACTTTAAATATATATTAAATTTCCTGTGGCTACATATTGCCACAAAACCCTTGGATAGCTAGTTTGGCACCCGCCATGTAGTAAACCAATGCATGCAGCGACATCCTGAGAGAGGTTGGAGCAAGGCTAATAACCCTGCCCGGAAAAACAAATTATTATAGGCAATTTAACAAGTCTCGGACAACGATCGGATAGCGATGGAGAGACTTGCTAAATAAGGCCAAGACCGGATCTCGGTTGTAGCGCCGATAATTATGATGACGATATACATATATATATAATTATGATGACGATATACATATATATATATACATATATATATATATATATATATATATATATATATATACATATATATATATACATATATAAACATATATATATATATATATATATATATATATATATATATATATATACATATATATATATATATATATATATATATATATATATATATATATATATATATATATATATATATATATATATATATATATATACATGTGTTACAAATAAAGAAAAGGGCGTATAGTAGCAAGCGCTTAAATTCATAAAAAATTAATAAGTAGAATTGTCGCAACTCTAACAAATACACACAATTCACAAGCAAAAATTGTGAAGAACACGAACGAAAAAATCGAATAAGAAAAATACATCAGAACCGTATACCAAGCGATAACAAAAAAAAAAAAAAAATTCACATCGGTGGAGTATAGTCGAGTTTGGAAATCAAATTCTAAACACGGTCAGTAGCCTGATGTGTAACGCTTAGGTAAAATTTTTTTCGTGATTCAGACTGTCATAGCGTCAGTTCGAATCACACGATCTTCTTCACTATTATTTCAAACGCTATAGATTTAAAAATATTAGCTTCTATATATATTTTGCGTTCGGTGGCGATTCAAAAATCGTTAAATGTTTAGTTACGCAAGGTGTGTCGTTAACCTCGAAAACATCGGAACAGAGTCGATCGAGCCAAAATTGCGCCTAATTAGCTATGTCAGTGTTGGAACCATAAACACAATACTCACTTTTTAGCCACATGGTTATTTTCGACTATATCAAAGAAAAATTGTAAAATGCATCGAATTTTTAATTGCTAGTTTCCATATTGTACACCATACAACTGAAAAATGAGGCTGGCAATCAAAAAACTTTCAAAGAGCTTCTTCTTTTTTTACTAGTGAATGCCATTTTTCCAAGTATGAATTTGTTTGACGAATACTTTATGAGATATATATCACTACACAGATCTAGCAAACAAATATTGGATTTATTTTTTGAGAGGAACATTGCTCCTACGTACACATTTGGAACTGAATTTACATCGCAGTGAGAGTACGGTTTTTTTTTTACTTTTTCCAACAGGAAAGTATACATATTCAGAAGATATTTTCAAATTTACTACTGTAAGGGAAAAATGAATTCGGATTTGCGTGAAAAACCCGAGGAAACTATTCCTTTGGAAACGAAAATGTGAAAGGCCATACATACAATCTGTACTCGTACACCGGTAAATCGGCATAAGGATATCATACACAGTTGCATACACCACAAATCCAACGAAAACAATGGCATTGATGCCCACATATAACCAAAACCACCTAAGCCTAATCCGAGTTTCCGCACATTGACACAGTTTCACAGGTATAGATAACAAGTTTGTTACACAAAGGATTCAATGGCACACGGCCGTCAATGTAACTTGCACGCAGTCGACCGTAGAGTTTTGGGAAGTTGACCATCCTTGTAATACCACCCCATGCGGGGCCTATTAATATTTTTGAAGTATACTACCCTGCGTTATATTGTCTCCATTCTTGGCCAGCACTGAAATTTAACGTTCAAGGCTATGAAAAGCCCACATTTTGTAGGCGTATAAAAATCACATTCAAAATACTATAAATCCCAAATGCGTTTTGAGTGGAGTTGTGCAGATTTCGAATACCGATAAGTCGTGTTTTATTAATAAAATTTATTCCAGCCAACCAATGTTTTGTTCTGCTATTCTGGGGGTGATAGATTAGCCGCGAATATAATAATAGCCTGCTCTTATCAATGTGGGGAATTACATGAGCATCACTCGGTCGCGTCGTATTATACGATATTAATATTAACGAGCCGGTGACTTTAATACTGCCAACACTAAAACCATGAACACCTACGCCAATGGACACACAGAGAATAAAGGTAGTGTTAATACCGACGCCTAGGTCGATAGTGAAGCCGATATCAAGGTGGTTAACGATGTCAGATGACAGTAATACAGCTATGATCCTTCTAATCGCTTCATAAGACTTAATCAAAAGGATTTTCTATACCACATTATTGAGGATTCCTTGATTGAGCTATAAAATAATGTAATAGACGTACCGTATTTTGGTACAAGATATCACAATAGACGAGTAATCCAGTAATTAATACTGAGAGGGGGCGACCTACCCTAGGCAATTCAATAACGTTCGTAGAAGGTGTGAAGATAGGTATTGTATTCATTTTGGCAGAGCTATACACTTGCTGTATACCAGCAGCATATGAGTAAGTTGATACGTATCGACTTCAATCATTTGTTAAAGGTAATCATTAGGTGCACAATACCGACCTGTCGTCGTTCTGGTTGCCAGTAAAGTGTGTTCATATCGTCATGGTTTATGGTGTACCTTTGAAACTATTGGCAATATGTCAATGAGCACATTATTTCGTGAACAAAGCGACTTTTAGGCAACCATACATGTGAGGTATGGCTATTAGAGGGATGTATTTAGTTTCTACCTTTCAGTTTCACACTCTAACACTTATGTTGCTTAAAATGAGCTGTGTAGGGACAGGCCTGTTGGTTTCCGATTGATCATAATATTGAATATAATATTAAATAATGGATATCATTCATCAGGTGAATTGCAGATGTGAATGGATTATATGCCAATTTAACATCTTATTCCATCACAAAGCGCACTTTAATAGGATGTCAAGCTCGTTATTTGAAAGGAGATTACAAGAGTATGCTATCGAATTTCGGTCATGCGTAATTGTTTATGTTCTTAATGTTTGGGCCATCTTCTCGGATTTTCTTACAATACTTTGTTTAATGAAGTCGATACGACTTGGTGCAGTTAGTAGGGCACAGTAGTACGTTCATAGTTTCAAGGGACATGTGTCATCTCGTGTTGTCGTCTGGACGCCGTGCTTCCTCTGATGAGGGAAGAGCGTGGACCTTTTCTTTTTTAGAGGATGGTAAGACGTCTTCTGTCTGTCTTCTTTTTTTGCTCGTCACGACATCCACCTATGTATCTCGATTTAACCATTTATTTTTCGAAACGATCTTACCGCAAGGAATTTAACAGAGATTGATTTGATGTTTTATATTTTACTTTCTTTATTTCTTCAATGTATTTTAATTATTATCTTTTTACTACGCGGATTACAATTTATTTGTCTTATTTACTTTTTAATTGATATTGTTTATTTGTTTTAATTTCTTTTAATTCTTGTTTTAGTTTAAATTAATTTTTATTTATTTTGATACATTTTTCTTTTCATCTATTTAACTCCTCTGTCTCTAATAACTTCTGTGAACTTATTTCTCAAAACTAACTTCCGAACTCAACTCGATCTGGTTCGGAACAGATTCTAATTCAAAACTGCAAAAACTCTCCAGTCGACTGCTTCTCAACTAATTTTTTCTATTCTATTATCTCTCTGTGACTTTTCACATTAATCAATTTGGACGAAAATCCAAGTTACTATGTTTTGAATAAATAAAAAGGTGCAGGTTATTAAGTTTGCTGTAACTGGTAATATTGTGAATGTTTATGAATGGTATGTATTAAGTGAGAATGTAATATATGTTAAGTGAAGTTTTTAAGGATGTGCTAGGAGATTCAGTGTTAAATTTAATAAGGGTAGTATTCTGGAATACAACACTCGGAACGCAACACTTAACAGCAAGGGCAGAAACAACAACAGCAGCAGAAGCAACAGCAACAGCAACAGCATCAGCAGCAGCAACAACTGCTGGGAAAACAACAAGCAGCAGCCAATAAGAAGGAGAAAGTGCCCCCCATAATAGTTAGCTTTATGGATGCTAAGGACCTAATTAAATTGGCTAAGTTAACATGCAGAAATTTCAAAACGAAAAATTTAAGTAATAATAAAATATGTTTTTTATGTGATAGTTTAGATGACTATCATAAAATTAAATCTGCTCTAAGGGAAGCAAGTAGTGAGTACTTCACGTACACACCTAAATCTGAGAAAACTATCTCCATGTTACTTAAAGGAGTTGATCCTTCTTTTTCCTCCGAAGAACTCCTCTCGGAACTACAAACTGTCGAAAATGACAGTTTAAAATTTACTGATGTGAATCCAGTCTCCACTTCTCTCGCCCGAAGTCGCAACCGCAAGTTGCCGTTCTTCATTGTCTCCCTAAGTCCCAACAGCGAAGTCGATGCACTTAGGAATATTAAAGTTATTTTCCTCCAAACAATAATTTGGGAAAAAATAAGGAAAGTTGACCTTGTGTTGCAGTGCATGCGGTGCCAACGATTCGGCCACGTTGCATCTAACAGCTGTGGGGAATTTGTATGTGTAAAGTGCCAAAACAATCAGGAGAATGCTCCTTAGGTAAAGAACAGGTTCGGGATAGGAGCAAACTATCTTGCGTCCAGTGCAAAAATACAGGTCAGCCGGCCAACCTTAGAGGTTGTCCGAAATTCCAACAACTAAAAGCCAAGTTGGAATTTAAAAAAAAAAACAACTTGAAGAAGAGAAAAGAATGAAGGTTCGTTCTTATAATAATTTCCTTGCACCTAGTGTATCATTCGCTCAAATTGCCGCTAGTCCATTAAACTTAGACTTCGCGGCACAGGGACGTAATGTCACAAAATCTTCCGCACCTAGCATATCATTTTCTCAAATGGCTAGTAATCCAATTAATACAACGGCGGCGGAACTTTCACGCAACGTCATAAAGGCGTCCGCTCCAGAGGCAAATTCAGACATAAGAGCAATCCTGTTAGCCATACAAGAACAGATTGCTGGATTTGGAAACAAAAACGGACGAACCCGAATAGATATTATTTATTCGTCCTTGTTCTCAGACAACCCAACATACCACAATGAACTATCCAACTAATTTAACACTAAAAATTATTGCTGTGAATGTGAATTCACTAATCCACGTGGAAAGGAGGGATAATCTCGGTAACCTGCTTGAAGCCGAACGCCCCGATGTGCTTCTAGCTAGGAAACAAAGCTAAACCAGAGGCACAAATTGGGCTACAAAAACTATAAAGTCATTAGACGAGATCGTCCACACGTCACACAAGGAGGTGGAGTTGTGGCGGTTCCGCCAAACCCCACGGTACGCTTTCCTTAAAAACCCCCATAACACCCATCTTCCCATATAATTTTGCCAATGCAATCGCATTCGGCACACAAAAACGCTGCACGCATTTAAGAGATCAAACCCATGATCTTAAATTCCCTGTTAAGAAAACTTACCTTCATGCATCTCTTCGCATACAATTTTCTGTAAGAATTCTTCATGACCTTTTTAGGAATTCCATAACTCACATTGTATCCCGCCAATGCATTAGCATTTGCCCCAGAAAACATTTCCTCTTCCAAGGACATGTAATGCTTTCAAGCATTATCTGAAATTCCTAAAATTGTTCCTTAATGTGCATATGCACAATAAATACCAAACATTCGGCACCCTTTGTCTGAGTTAAAATACTATGTCGGTCAGCTTGTTTTTACAGCTGCAACACTAGCCATTCAATAGACAAACAATCATGCATTTCTTTCGTCGCCACCACGAATTGCTTGGCATACCTAAATGCAAGCAAGGGATATGTTTCGGCAATTAACCCAAGATACGATATACAATTTCCATTGTATAAAGTATCGTATCCCATTAACACCTTTTTATCAACGTCCGTCATAGCGACGTGGCATAAACATGACCCTCATTACGGAGCGAGCCGTTTGGTCGCCTTTTCCTTTGTTCTCGCCGACTGCCTTTCTCGTTGATTCACTGCTTTCGAACACGTGCAACAACATCGGATCTGAACGTCCACACACACACAACCATGATCTCAACTACGAGATCCTGTTTTCTTGTTCCCACAAGAGGGACTCTACGTTACACTCGTGGTAGATAAAACATATCCTTGGCAAGAATATATTCACACCCTTAAGAGAAAAGTTTTTCTCTCTTTTCCCTTTTCCTTAAATTTCCCTTTTTAGCGAAATCATCTCCGCATGAGATGATGATCGCTGAGTCCTTTTACATCCGCGGACCAGAATGGTCACGCTTCACTCCCGCTCTCCGCCGGCAGCGGAGACGCGTAAACAATTACATGCGTAAATACCCGGAGACGTTGTCGTAATGTTGTGTCAGACTAAGCAGATACTCAATATATTTAATTAAAGAAATATTTCTTGTGTCCAAAATATCTTTCAATACAAATAAAATAAAGAACATTCGAACAGTGAAACGGGCGTTTCTTTAACTTTCGCTTCGGTGCCAGCACTGTGTTTCTTATCTATGCTGCTTATCCTAGTGGTCCATTTTCGTTTCTTCCGGGTGAAGAGTTTTCCTCTAGAGCTTGGCGAAACATTTGTGGAACTTTTTGTGGATGTGATGGGGAAGAAGTGAACCGTGTGTCCGTGTCTGGCACAATACTTCTTCCGCCCTACAGAGTTGCTGTCCTAATTAAGAAAGGCATTCACCACAAGGCAGCAGAGATGTACAAAAATATGCACCTGAAGCTCCTCAGTGTTCGCAATTTATCAGCGAACTGGATACCATTTTTCGTAATCTCAAGTTAGACTCGGAAAACAATTATTTTGCTTTGGCGGGAGATTTCAACTCCAAACACAGTGCTTGGGGTGATATCACGCCGAACACAAGAGGTAATGCACTATTCAACTGGTGGGAAGCAAATGCAACAGAATATAAACTGGGATTGTACTCTACAAGTACACCATCTTATCCAACAGGAAACTCCTTTCTGGACTTACTTATGATGGACGAGAGACTACGATTATTAAACACGGACCTAAATCCTCGAAATTGCCTTCGCACAATCGGGTATGATAGTGACCATTATGGCCTCGGCGCCGTTTTACATGTTCCAAACGAACATGCAATACTTGAGCAGTACGACCAGATGCATTCGTTCGTTTTCCGAAAAGCACATTGGTCGCGCTTTGATCACATAATAAAAAGAGAACTACGCTCCAATGGCGTAGATCCTCCGACTAATAGAATGCTTCGAAATGAGGAAGTAGACCATTATATCTCAACGACGGACAACATTGTCATCAAAACAATGCACCGTTCCATTCCAAATGCGGCGCACATGGAGGAGAATTTTAATAGATACAGAAACTCGACTATTGATGCCCTGTATAGACAAAAAGCGCTCTGCTCTCCCAGCTCAAACTACTCTACAGACAGTTCAGTGATCCTTATAGCCAAGAAATAAAGACAATTAAGTCATTGATTAAAAACGTTCAAAAGCAGATCCGTGACAACTACAGATCAGTAATTAATGAAGAATGGAAACGTAAAATTCTCTCCATTAAAACCAGTGGTGGGAATATGTTTCCGCAAATAAATAAAGTTTTTAGAAAAAAAGATCATAATGGCATTCCCTGTTTTCGAGTCCCGAGGACTCCCGAGAATTGTCAAATATTGCTGAACGCAGCACTCACCCCGGAACACATCAACTCCAACGAAGAACTAATAGTAGTCGAGGATCCGCAAGAGAAAGCGAACTCCATTGGCGCCTGTTTCGAGGCAGTACACAAAGTGAATGAATCCATTCATTCTAACCTCGATATCGAAAACAGAGCTATCCAAAACAACATTTCGCTGCACATTGAACCGCAAAGTTGGCATTCCGAAAACAAAAGTTTCACCATCTTCAGTGAAAACAATAGAGCGGATGCGCCGCTTAGAAATTTGCACACAAATATATTTGTGAAAAAGAATGAACTCATGGACATCCTTAGATCCATTAAAAACAAGAAATCCTCTGGAACAGATGGTATTCCGAATACAGTTCTTAAACATCTGCCTCCGGAAGCGGTGAAAATTTACACTACCTTGTTCCAACGCTCTAAATAATGCATACTTTCCAAGACGTTGGAAAATAGCAGTAGTCCATCCCATCCCCAAAAAGGGCAAGGACAGGAGCAATCCCGCTAACCTTCGCTCGATTAATCTGCTTCCACACATTAGCAAAATATTCGAGAAAATCATAAATAAGGCATTGATAAACTGGTGTGATGAAAACGACATCATTCCGAACAACCAGTTTGGCTTTAGAACGGGGCACGACACAGTTCATGCAGCTACAAAACTTGTTTCCGATATACAGTGGAACAAGGCAAAACGACCATGCACAGGCGTATGTTTGATTGACTTTGAAAAGGCCTTCGATACCGTATGGTTAGAAGGACTTGTATATACTGTGAGCGTCAAAAGAAAGTGTACAGCATTCAACTGCATTTTTACAACCCTGTTAAAGCAAAGGGGTTCGATCTTTTAGTAAAATCATCATCATCATCGGCACTACAACCGAGAACCGGTCTTGGCCTTATTTAACACTCCTGAGGCTTGTTAAATTTCCCATAATGATTTGTTTTTTTTTCTTCCGGACAAGGTCATTAGTCTTGCACCAGAGCTTTTAGTAAAATGCTTATGTTATTTTTTAAGGTAGTTTATTTTCAATGAATTGCCATATAAAACTTAACAGAAAATAATGAAGTAAAAATACAATAAAAAAATAAAAAAAAATATTTCAGTTTTAAAATGTCAAAAAAAAAGTGTACAACTTGCCACACATACTGTGCAACTTTCCGCTTATCGGTAAAACAACCGTTAAATTTATTTTGTTTTCTTTACAACTCATAACTAATTGATTAAAAGTGTTATTGGGTTCATTTTCATCGAAAGTTGCTTGTTGCTTAAATTATTTTTTTAAATTACTTCAAAATGGGTAAACAAAGTGCAGTAGAAACAGGACAACTTATTATTAAATTAAGAAAGGAAGGAAATTCTTACCGCGAAATAGCCAAAACAGTGGGCAGATGCCATAACACGGTGAAAAAAATTTTGGACAAATTTCAAAAGTTCAAGGATGTAAAAGATCGACCTCGTTCCGGAAGGCCAAAAAGGCTGTCCATAGGCGATGAAGGTGCTATTGTCAGGGAAGTGCGAAAAAATCCCGCGTCTAGTGCAGTAAAGATTGCTGAAAACATTACCCAATCTTTTGGAGTCAACGTTAGCGCGAGCACTATTCGGTGGACCCTCCATAGCAGCGGGCTACACGGAAGAGTTCCTCGCAAAAAGCCATACATTTCTGAAAAAAATCAGAACCGAAGACAAGGAGTATCAAAAAGAAAGTTCTTCATTCTGGGGAAATGTTCTCTTTAGTGACGAGAGCAAATTTGAGATTTTTTGTTCAATAAAACCACCAAAAATATGAAGAACGAAAAAAACTGAATTTGAACAAAAAAATTTAAATTCAACAATTAAGCACGGAGGCGGTTCGGTAATGGTCTGGGGATGTATGGCGTCATCTGGAGTTGGGAACCTCGTCTTTATTGACAGTACAATGAGAAAAGAAGATTATCTTAATATTTTAAGAGACAATTTGCCAAGTAGTGTTGCGAAACTGGGTTTAAGTGATTCATGGGTCTTCCAACAAGACAACGACCCCAAGCACACATCGAAAATAGTCAAGGAATGGTTACTTTACCGTACACCTAAGCAACTGGATCACCCTCCGCAATCCCCAGACTTAAACCCCATCGAGCATTTGTGGGAGTATCTGGATAAGCAGATCCCAAAGAGGAACATTTCAGACAGAGAGTCACTAAAGTCAATTCTAGTTGAAGAGTGGCAAAAAATCCCAACCGAATTGACAAGGAAGCTAGTAGAGTCAATGCCCAGACGCATTGATGCTGTTTTAAAGGCGAAACGGAAGCAGACAAAGTACTAGTTTTAAGTTTTTTACTTTAATTGAATAATGTACACTTTTTTTTGACGCTTTAAAACTGAAATATTTTTTTTTATTTTTTTATTGTATTTTTACTTCATTATTTTCTGTTAAGTTTTATATGGCAATTCATTGAAAATAAACTACCTTAAAAAATAACATCAGTATTTTACTAAAAGATCGAACCCCCTTGCTTTAACAGGGTTGCAAAAATGCAGTTCATAGCTGTACACTTTCTTTTGACGCTCACAGTAAGTTATCAAATCTAGATTTGCCTGAATATCTGTTATACATCATTTACGACATGATAATGGATAAACAATTTGTGGTAAAATGTAGGGACAAAATCTCCAATAAAACTTTCTATATTAAAAATGGCTTACAGCATTCTCTTCAATATTTATACTAGCGATCTAGTTGGGTCTCTTAATCATGCTATTGCATATGCCGACGATATTGTAGTGTACAGATCAGAAAAAAAAATTGATGCCATTAACAGACTTCATCAAGACGAGTTCAATAAAATCAAACGCTTTTGTGACGATTGGAAATTGAAAATTAACTTCCAAAAAACAGCAACCATCCCTTTCAGAACACCTCTTTCTACAGCTTCAAGAGATACAAGGCATAATTGGAAAAACTTTTCCATTGTAGGAAGCAATAATCTTCCGCTGCAAATGAAAACTGTTGTCAGGTACATTGGTATCTAGATGGACCAATACCTATACTTTGATAAGCACATAGCAGCTGCCCTTTCCGCAGCTAAAAGTGCATATGCAATGACAAGAAGTCTGTTTCGAAATAGTCTCCTAGATCACAAAGTTAAAATAATTTCGTACTCAGCATTTATTCGTCCAATATTAGTGTATGGTTGCCCGGTATGGTTTAACGTTTCGCCATCCTACATGGAAAAGTTTCGCATGTTCGAGAGGCAGTGCTTGCGTTCCTGCCTTGGATTACATAGAACACCTGAGTCTCAATAAAGGAAATTCTATCCTAATAAGACACTGTATGACAAATCAGGACTAAATAGGATAGACAATTTCATTATCAAAATTATTCGTGGTCACACTGCAAGGGCAATGTGCAGCGAAAATAATCTTATCTCGGGAGCATACCACCCCAATGACATGTACCTGGAGAATACACTCCAAAACGGGTTTATCCCACCTGAAACGTTCCCTCTCTTGGATAGAAAAGGTCTTATCCAAAACAAACACGGAGTCCCTACTATTTACCACGCTTTTCGTGGTGCCAGGGACAAACGGATTCTTTATAACAGTGATATATCAAATGCTGCAGTTCACTTGCGCTTTAGCATGGCCAGAGGCGATCGAGATAAATCTATAAATGACCGATCTCATCCCAACTGGTGGTGGATTGACAATGAAGAAAGGATTTAATATCCCCAAATATAGTAAGATCTTCAGACGGTGCGCCTTCCCTTCCCATTCCTCAATTCCCCTTTCATATTTATTTATTCTTCCTTTTCATTTAGATTCCTTTTCGTTTTAAAATTTCTTTATGTTAACATTTTTGTTAATATGTTTGTTATTTAAAAAAAAAAAAAAAAAATAAATAAATAAATAAATAAATAAATAAATACAAAGAGAGAACTTCTTCTTCTAAAATATTCGGGTAATAGGAAATATATAAAAATATAAAAATATGATTGTACGCCGAAAGGCATTACACAAAATTGTATCGTGTAATTTGGAGTGCTCGTGTAGAGCCAGTAAATTATTTTAAGAATAAGAAAAGATTGTAAAATAGGATTTAGCATTTTAGTCCTAAGTCAACATTTGTTAAATTATTGTACAATAAATGCGTTATTCAACAACAACAACAAAAACATGTGTCATCGAAACGGTTCGTCAATAAACTTAATGACGGGTGATATACTTTTCTCAGTTTGATTCCTTTGACGGATCACAAATGTGATGCTGTCATCGATACCTGCCCTCTATACATCAGATTCACATCGACAAGCCAGCGTCTCTAATTTTTGGCTTTTATTCTATAGTACTATGTCTCATTAACTTGTGTGTATAGCTTGTCGATTGCTTTATTAGTATACATTTGAGAGGTCAGCTTCACCTTACCCCCGTACGTCATACGTCGTGACTATGTTCAATAAAATGGTTTAAATGAACTGATAAAATTTTTTCTATGGTATAAACCATTTTTTTTTTAAATTTTTAAAGGGTTTATCCGTCATTTAAGCCAATAAAACAAATTGATTTTTTTTTAAATGACAGTGGCATAACCCCTTAATTAGCAGTATTACTGCGATAAAAAGTAATGAGACCGTATTAGAAAAAAAAAAATACTTGCACTAGAAATAGGGAATAGTTGACAGAAATTCCATGTCATTTGTTTTGTTGAGTTAGAAACTGCAGCGTCTTTTGTATTAGATGTTAATATCGCGCCTATCTGTCAAACATAGTCATCTCACTTTTTGTCCACAATAATACATCCACTATTAGGGTCCTTTCCAAATCCAGTCATCGCGTCATAGTTACCTTGAGCAGACGCATTGAAAATTGTATTTCTATGTGAATTTAAGAAGGAAAATATGAAGAGTAATAAACTGACATAGAGCTAATAATTCACCTATTGATGGTGAATCTAACTCCGGTTTCTTAAACGAAAACAGCGCAGATGACAGAAATTGTCGTGAAGACACAGCACCGAAAAAACCATCAACGCCGTATACAAGAGGGTTTCAGCAATGACAGATAATGTAGCGAATTGAGACGTCCTCGTACGTACACGGCCGTATTTTGTTGCTTCGGTGCTTTCTTTCTAACCTTTTGTAACGTGGCTTCAAATCACGAGCGATACTGGTTCGCTTAACGATATAGGTTTGTAGGAGCAGTGTGGTTTTTCGTTGATTTTTTGTTTGCTGCTTCTGCTGTGATCACATTTAAACCATTAAACTTCAACGTCATAGTCCGGACCTAGCTCCTATTATGACAAAACTCACTTAGTGATCAAGATCAAGAAAAAATTGAAAGAAAACGGCTTAATCAACTCTTTCGACAGTAGGGATTAGGGCTTCTATGATATGGACATTATGGAGTTTCCTTTAAAATACTAACAAGTTAAGGAATAAAACGATGCACATTTGATCTAAATTGGGCAATTCGAACCACGCTCAAAATAGTCTTGAAATACACATAAAAATAATCGACCTATTTGTCCTCAAACTATTAAATTGTGTTCGTTGCCCCGGACACGATCATCCTTCGAGACTTCATTTTAAAGATGGAATTCGTACCTTTGCTCGATCTGATCTAGCTTGGATTAGCATTGCAACCCTCTCCTTCCGGTCGCAACATGCTTAAGGGACCTTAAAATCTTCTTTTATTGGCATGTTTGTGTAACAAAAAAGTCAACATGAACGTTTTTGATTGGGTGCTATTTTACGAGGTTCCAGCAAATTTCTCCCTTCTTTACCGGTCTTCAATTAACCAGTGACACTCTTTGAACATCTTTCATACACCGCCGATTGGACACAATCCAGCTACCCAGTGTCTAAAATCATTCGTTTTGGTGACCTTAGTGCGCCGAATTCCAACTGATTAGTACATTCTAAGTGAACAAACCCAGCAATGAAGATCACACTAGCAGAAGAGAACCGAAAAATCATCTGTGCCATATACCAGAGCATTAACATTTGGATTACAGCTTATGTAACGATTTGAGACATTCTCGTGTGAGCGTGGTCGTGTTGCTTTGATTATAACATTATATATAGTCTTTATGACTTCGGAAAATGCTATACATTCGTGCCATGCAGACTTGCTTAGGTGTTAAATGTTCAACAACAACAACAAACAAAGAGGCGATATATACAATTACCCTTGTAAAAATGCTTCGAGCATAAAAGAATGACTGCCGAGAAATTCCTCTTTTCTCAGGTTTATACTGCACTAGTTTATGGAATACTAGAATAGTGAGAGTAATCAAGTCGCGAAGATTAAGATGGGCTGGACACGTGAATAGGCAACGAAAGGACCGTGCATAGAATTCTAGACGGTAAACCAACGGGAAAGAGACCGACACGGCGGCCGCGACGGAGATGGGAGGATAATGTTAGGTTGGACCTCGAGGAAATCGGATCGGATGGTCGAACGTGGAAGGAGAGCGCACGGGACAGGGAACAATGGCGGAGTCGAGTCAGTGAGGGCATGAACTTTCGGGTTCCTACAGGCCAATAGATAGGTAGATAGTTTATGGAATAGGTATATCGTGTATCGTATATCGTGTCTTATATCGTACATCACATAATGTATATCGTATATCATGTATCGTATATCGTATGTCCTATATCGTATACGAGGGTTGCCTCTTATGTTTCGGGATTTGGCAACCCTGGCGTTGCAATCCGGCAATTGACAGCTCTGTCGTAAAGTTGGACATTTTTGAGGTTATACGCACTCAGAACGTTTTGACATACGAGCGCTATTTGTGTTGTTTACAGTAACTTAAAAGATTCATCTCGGCCCAAAAATTGAATTAAATCGTCAACATTTTCGTGCGATTATTTGTTACAACTTTCGGCGTGGATTAAATCAGCAACAGTGCATGGATGAACTTAATTCAATTTTTGGCGATGAAGCTCCATCAAGGACCAGTGTTTATCGATGGTATGGTGAATTCAATTGCAGTCGTAGTTCACTCCAAGATGAATCTCGTGAAGGTCGTCCAAAATCAGTTGTTATTCCGAAAACCATTGATGCTGTGCGCGAACTGATATTGGAAGATCGTCATGTGACCTATCGTGAGATTGAGACAATCTTAGGTGTTAGTGGGACCAGCATACATTCAATATTGCATAAGCATTTGACTGTCAAAAAAATTTGTTCGCGTTGGGTCCCACACAATTTGTCAATAGTCCAAAAAAAGGCTCGTGTCAATTTGTCGAAAGAAATGCTCAAAAAATACGGTCGCGGTGCTTCGAAACACGTCTATGACATCGTGACAGGTGATGAATCGTGGATTTACGCGTATGAGCCCGAAAGTAAACAGCAGTCGACTGTCTGTGTGTTTCAAGATGAGCCAAATCCAACAAAAGTTGTTCGCGCACGAAGCACTTCCAAGCAAATGGTCGCCTGTTTTTTTCGGAAAAACTGGACATGTCGCAACCGTACCACTAGAACAACGCAGAACAGTCAATTCTGAGTGGTACACAACCATTTGTTTGCCAGTTGTCTTCCAAGAAATCAGGAAAACCAACCGCCGAAGGCGGATCACTCTTCACCACGACAATGCGAGCTCTCACACATCGGCTGCGACAACTGCATTTTTGAGCACCCAAAACATCGATTTGATGGGTCATCCGCCGTATAGTCCTGACTTGGCACCGAATGACTTCTTTTTATTCCCGTAAGTAAAAAACAAACTGAGAGGTCAACGTTTTTCGACACCTGAAGAAGCGGTTGCTGCATTCAGAATGCATGTGTTGGAGATACCTCAATCAGAGTGGCAAAAGTGCTTCGACAATTGGTTCAAACGCATGCAAAAGTGTATAGATCTTCATGGGGAATATTTTGAAAAACAATAAAGTGATTTTCGATGATCAATATTTGTTTTTGTTCTCTAATCCCGAAATATAAAAGGCAACCCTCGTATGGTATGTTGTATATCGTGTATCGTATATAGTATATCGTATATCATCCCATTATAACGGCTTAGAGCATCAAAGAATGACTGCCCAGAAATTCCTCTTTTCTCAGGCTTTTACTCCACTACTTTATGGGATAGGTATATCGTATATCCTATATTGTATATCGTGTGTCGTATATCGTACACCATAATGTATATTGTATATCTTGTATCGTATATCGTATGTCGTATATCATATATCGTATGTCCTATACCGTATGTCGTATGTCGTATTGTATGTCATATATCGTGTATCGTATATTGTATATCGTCCCAATATAAGAGCTTAGAGCATCAATGAATGACTGTCGAGAAATTCCTCTTTTCTCAGGTTTTTACTCCACTAGTTTATGGGATAGGTATATAGTATATCTTGTGTCCTATATCGTACATCGCATAATGTATATCGTATATCATGTTTCCTATATCGTATGTCGCATATCGTATATCATATATCGTATATTGTGTGCCGTATGTCGTGTATCGTACATCGCTCCAATATAAACGCTTAGAGCATCAAAGAATGACTGTCGAGAAATTCCTCGTTTCTCAGGTTTTTACTCCACTACTTTATGGGATAGGTATATCGTATGTCATATATTGTATATCGTGTGTCGTATATCGTATGTCGTGTATCGTACATCATAATGTATATTGCATATCATGTATCGTATATCGTATGTCGTATATCATATATCGTATGTTGTGTCATATATCGTGTATCGTATATCGTATATCGCCTCAATATAAGGTCTTAGAGCACCAAAGAATGACTGTCGAGAAATTCCTCTTTTCTCAGGTTTTTGCGCCACTAGTTTATGGGATATATATTTCGTATATCATATATTGTATATCGCATGTAAGATGTAAGTGCATTGTATGGAGTTTATGTAGTGGAATACTACATTATTTGGTGGATTAAAACACTTAAAATACAGTGGATAAAATACATCAAAGAATGTAAGAAAAACCAAATTAAAAAATTAAGATTCGTAAATAAATAACAAAATAAACCAATGATATAATAAATACAATAAATCACTTTCGTGTCAAGACCGAAAAACGAAAATAATGACATCTTTCTTATTAAGCAATCAGTATTTGAACCTGGCTGGTCTGACGTAGCTGGCTCTCAATCTACGATAGGGGCGATCGAGCGCAGGCTATTGGCAATATGAACGTCGTCGGATATTTTTTGGTTTTAACGAAGGTATGAATACGGCAGAGAAAATGGCACAACAACAACTACAAACAAAAAAAAAAGGCCACGAAAAACACAATGGTTACGTGAAACAAAGCCGCAAAGATGCAACTGGATAAGTAAGAACAAATTGAGAACTATAATCGGTTTCTGGCTCCTCCTGACTCAGAAGCGAACAGCCCCGGACTAATGCTTTCGCATGTCTGCATCGATACCACCTTTCCTTATCCAATTTCTCTACATCCGGCTCCACTGTGCTTTGACATTTAAGGGTATTTCAAAACTCCCTTTTGTGCACGCGTTAGTGTAAAAAAAGAACTGTCTAGCTTTGTCTGAGTTGGATGAGGAAGAGGAAGATATGAAAGAGCTGGAAGCGAAATTATAAATGGCAAGATGTCGACAAGAGGAAGGAATGGGGAAAAAAAGAATAGCTGATTTCGAAAAAGAAAAGTCTAACCAAAAACAACAATAACAATGCCGAATAAAAAACAACAAAACGTAAGCCAATAAAAGACAACGCAGCAGACTGCGCACAACAGACAACAGCTCAACCACAAAAGCAGTCTGTAGCGACTCTAACAGATACACACACAATTCACAAGCAAAGTGAAGAGCACCGAACGAAAAATCGAATAAGAAAATACATCAGAGGCGTATACCTTAGCGATAACTTAACAATTCACATCAGTGGAGTATAGTCGAGCTTTAAAATCAAATTCTATAATCGGCCAGTAGCCTGATGGGTAACGCTTAGGTTCAATTTTGGGTGATTCAGACTGTCATAGCGTCAGTTCGAATCACACATTCTTCTTCACTATTATTTCAAACGCTATAAGTCCATCAAAAAATCAAAAACATCACCAACTAACACCGACATTGACTGTACAAAATTGGCGAGTCTATGTAAAGTAGTCTTGATTAAAAGACAAGCAAATAACAGGCATGCCATTCAAACATACACGGTTGGCGACCATGAAAAAGTTAAAGATATTTTAAAAAGTGCCTTCGCGGATTTTTTCTCTTTTACGCGCAAAGCATTTAGACCATAACGGTTCTGTTAAAAGGCATTGACCCTGAAACAGAACCACATGTTCTACTGCAAATGTTGGGAAAACTTAACCAGGACGAGATTGAGTACATCGTAGAAATCAACCACACCTAAGTCCAGAAGGGAGAATCGAAAACTACCCTTTTTTCTGGTGCATCTAAGTCCCAACAGCATAGTTTATGGTCTACGGAAAATCACAGTCCTTAACCATCAGGTTGTTACAAGGGACAAATAAGAAAAAGGCAAGGATGTACTCCAATCCCTTCGGTGCCAAACGTTCGAACATTCAGAGGCGCACCGTGAAATGCAACACCGCTGCGTGGAATGTGGATAGGACCCTAGTACAGAATAATGCGCCTAAAGTGTGCAGTATGTGCGAATGGGGGACACCCCGTCAACTATTGAGGTCGCTCTATATTCTGCGAATTGCTGTCAAAAAACGTAGTGTGCCAAAGAAAAATAGAGCGCCCATCATATCGCGCACCAACAACGATGCTAGTAACGCCTGAGTTTTCACACGTCCAAATAGCCCCCGGCACGAGAATCACGGCACAGAATACAACACTAGTAACTTTCCCTTCTTTTCCTGAGAGAACTATTGTACATATGAAAAAAAAAAATTGGTCAGATGTTGGATTATATTCATGTTTGGGGTATAAATTACCCCAAGATATTTCATTCTAATTGTAGCAGTTCTCAATTTGTAATTTGCAATCAGTGTACAGCTATCACATATACTACAGGGTGTCACAAACGTGTTGTTTCTTTTCAACAAAAATTCTTTAATAAAATAATGAAAAGGTTTAGTGCGTCCATTTTGTTTAAGTTACATCATAAAACTTATATCGCCTCAGTGTATTGTGTTATTTTGCTAGCACTCTTCGAAACGTAACGCAACATTTTGAGAAACGTTCGGATACTTGTTTTTAATTGATCCACAGAGGAAAAGTTGTTGCTGTGTTCCTTGGATTTGAAGTAGCTCCAGAGAAAGAAGTCCATTGGTGTGAATTCGGAGCTACAATAGCTTATGTGACTTCGTCGGGATATTAATTTTCCAGAGTAGGTGGCACGAACAACTAGTAAAGACGTGTTAGACATGTAAGATGATACTTCATCTTGTTTATAGATCACGTGTTACGATTAAAACCAGCACCATCATGTAAAGCTAGAATGAAAACGTTGTTAATTATTGACAAACATCTCTGCGGGAGGATACTTGATCTTTGCAAACAGATAAATCGGGAGTCTGGTGCACGTTCTCTACGTTTCTCTCGTCTCTTGATGGTCTAAATTGGTTTGTCCATCGTCGATTTCAGTTAACTCTTACCCGTTGTCTCTTTAGATTTATTTGAAATTAGCAGGGTTTTCGTTGGTTGGAGTTCGTCAATTTAATTGAAATGTTTTGGCTATGGTTGCAATTTGTCATTCTGTCTTCTAAAGATATCTAAAGAAATCCCTCTCATGTGATCACTTTGACGAGAGTCATCGGAGATTTATATAACTGATACCTTCCATAAGGACAATGAACTACTTAATTATCTACGCTTCAGTTAAGGGACAGACTAAGACTATTCTATGAAAACGCTGAATCGTGCTTTCAATGCTGTTTTCCACTGTGAATTTTGTGTTCAATTTAAGCCCTTCAAAGCATACGTGGTGGTTGCTTTTCCCAGTGGATATAGTACATAACTTAAAAAGTTTTACACATCATCGGATCTCCGGTCGGTATTTCCATTAAGCAAATTTATTTGGGTATCTAATTTTTTCCGGATGTTTCATTTCAAAACGATATTCTCGTCGTTTGTAATTTTTCTCATCCTTGAGTGTGACCAAACCCACAAAGGGACAAGTTGAAATTTTATTTTTGGGTTCGTAAATTAATTATTTGTCTCTGGAGTGGAATTAATAATCAGCCAACGGTAAATAAAAGTGATATCCTTATCGGTAATTAGGCTTTTGGCCCAAAACACTGATTAAGCTACGGGCGTGTCGAACGATTATGTCATAACTACATAGTAAAAATTCTCTACAGAGGCAGATACGGATTATGTTCACTGTAAGTGAATGGCTTTTTATATGTACGTTGGGAATAAATGTTGGGAAGGATACAGATGTTGTGTATATTTACAGGTGTTTCGAAAACCAGGAGTGTTAATTGTTTTTGAAGATGCATAACATTAAGTATAGTATGTCCCGTTTTTCAAATAAAACACTGCCTGTTCTCCTAAGTTTAATCTCATACAGATTTTTATATTGGGGATTAGTCTACAAGTGGGTTATGTATACTATAATGTCATATGATGCCTTGTACTATTATTGTACCAGAACATCGATTTGGACCAGCAGTTATTCAAAGATGAATCTGTATAACAATCACTGATTATTTCGGATTAATCTACAAGCGGGCTATGTATACTATAATGTCATTACAGATTTTTATATTGGGGATTAATCTACAAGTGGGTTATGTATACTATAATGTCATACGATGCCTTGTACTATTATTGTATCAGGACATAGATTTGGACCAGCAGTTATTCAAAGATGAATCCGTATAACTAACGATTTCTGCGACTCACACAAATTGTTGAAATTGTGTCGTAGATTGTGTTGAAGATCACTATTTATAGATGAGTCGACATAAATTAGTGTGTGCAGTAGGATTCCCCCGCTTGGTAGAAACCTTGACGTGGTGCGGGGGCTTAAACTACAATGAATCACTCAGGCTATGCTGACGGAAGCATATGCTTCCAGGACGGGCATCCATGTCAGACAGGCTAGTGAGGAGTAACACACAAAGATCTACCACCCCTAATCCGGGGTGTTACGCGTCACCGTGCCCATCGGATGGTTTGCAGCCAGGAGTATACCGCCTGTATTATAACGGTGCCTCTCTGACACCGGGTCGAATCAGAGCAGTAACCAGACCTTACCATATCAAAGAGGGGCTCTGATATGGCGGAGTATTTGAAAACCCAAGACTCATGGGAACAAAACTGAATAATCAATATACAAAAAACAATCTCACGAAAAACCCCGGTAGGCGTCGGTGTGATGAGCCGACACTACCATAAGGGAACAAATCATCAAAAGAACACCGACTCGGCAAAAAGAAGACGTAGGGAAAAACGGAAAAAGCGGGATATACGCGTCAGCACGTGGAATGTTCGAACGTGATATAAACCAGGCGCGATACAGATGGTCGTAGAAAACGCGAAACAATAGAAAATGGACATAGTCACGCTTCAGGAAGTTCGACTCCCACATCAAGTAATCGAAACAAACGGGTTTACACTGGCGTGTGGAGGTACCGATACACATAACCTTGGAACCGGCTTCATCATAAGCAAGAAGATTACGCCCCATATAAAAGATGTGCAATTTATTAATGACCGAATGTCGGTGCTAAAAATACAGGGCCCATGGTGCAATCATGTATTTATAAATGTACATGCGCCAACAGAATCTACGGACGAAGGACACGTTCTACGAGACCCTAAAGATCTCATCATTCGATGTAAAAATCCTCGTCGGGGACCGGAATGCGAAAATTGGAAAAGAAGATATCTTCCAACCAACTATAGGTAAAGGAAGCCTACACGACGATTCAAATGATAATGGAATTCGAATTATAACGTTCGCAGCGTCAAAAGATCTGGTAGTGAAAAGCACGATGTTCAAGCACAAGCAAATCCATAAAGCCACATGGATATCACCCGGCGGCGTAACGCGTAACCAAATAGACCACTTCCTCATAGACAAAAGACACCACTCGAATATCCTTGACGTAAGATCATATAGAGGAGCAGATTGCTACTCCGATCACCTTCTAGTGATGGACAAAATTAGGAGTCGGCTCGCAGCAAACCCACATGGGCAGTCACTGGAGACGAGCAAAAAGTTCGACATTGATATACTAAAAGACCTGCGCAGACGGGCTGAACATCAAGACGAACTAACGAATAGATTTACCATTCTAGAGAATGGAAATAGTGAGGAAGAGGAAGCCAATAGTGTGAACACTAAATGGACATATATCAGAAAGACAATCAAACAAACAGCCAACAAGGTGTTAGGATTTAAGAAAACAATTAAGTCCAAACCTTGGTTTGACGATGAGTGTGTGCCGCCACTCCCCACGGTACACTTACCTAGAAATCCCCATTACCTCATCCCAAGACGCATAAGTTTTCGCCAATGCAATAGCATTAGGCACCTGAAAATGCTTCACGCATTAAAGAGATCAAATATATGATCTTTAAGTCCCTGTAAAGAAAACTTACCTTTCATGCATTCTCTCCGCATACCAATTCTCTGTAAGATTTCTTTATTAGCTTATCAGGAATTCCAAAGCAATTTCAGCATCCACATTGCCAAACAAATTTTCCTAGACGAATTGGTCTTTGGTTTACATATAATGTAACCATCATAACAGGGACCATACACATTGCCTCGCCTATTTCCCGTCCTCAACAAGAGTATCATAAATCACCAAATATACACATTGACCGGCGACCAGTTTTTCCAACGATAAATGGTCCAACGCAGCTGCATGTAATTATCACCATAGACGTTGAGACCAATTCCCAGTAACCTAGCTAAAACCGATTAGCACATTTCCACATCATATCGTCGTCTTTTTATTTAGCCGCGACGCACATGTATACAAAGATTCCATTAGCATCCGACGAGTTCGGTTTTATTTGCTTTACCGAAATCGTATCCTAGGAATGCACTTTATGCCCCTTTCTTTGTTCTAGGCACACACACCACTGCACTGAAAGAGTGCATCTCTGTGGCGGCCACACCTTAAAGAGAAAAGTTTTTCTCTCTCTTCCCTTTCCTTAACCCTACCCTAGGACGGAATTCATGTCAGAGTTCTATCCTCGGGGAGTCGTATTATAACCATCAAGACGGGCGGGTCGCCGCCATCCATCGTACCGGCACCGGTACGGTGTGAAACGAGTTCGAGTCGAGCGATTATCGAGTCGTATCAGTTAATATACTTTTTTTGTTCTAAAATCTACTACCGGTATACGAAAGACTATCCTTTTAATTAAATGAATTAATCATTGTGCAACGTCGCAATATTACAATAAATTAACATTAAAAACAAAGAAAACAATTAAAGCAAGCACCACCAATAATCTAGTGTGTTTAACTTTTCCTCCTTGTGGACGGTATGTCGGAGAGTTTTGTTTTGCGTCGTTTTCCTTATCCGGTGCATATTCTGTGAAAATTGTTCGAGGCCGGTGTTTCCTTTCCTGCAGCAGTGAATCACCAAGAGTTTGGCGGAACCTTGATGAACAGTGGTGCGAATGCTGGAGGAAGAAGGGAACCAAGTGCCCCTGTCCGGCACAATACTCCTTCCCCACAAGTGCAGGGCGAAGATCGAACAATGTAAACGCCTCAGAGTGATCCACTTAGAAAGATATGATGAAGTCAACGCAGAAAGATACGCGACAATTCAGAAAGAGACAGTGAGACTCTTCAAACGCAAAAAACGAGAATGGGAGAAGATTCGGATCGAAAAAATCCTATAAATTGCAAAGAGCAAAGAGCATCACGGGTATGTATGCCGGCGTGAATACAATTAGAAATGGCTACCGAGGGAGAGCCAAAATAATTCGAGACACAAACGGTTGTCTGGTCACAGAAACAAATAATATCGTGACAAGATGGAAGCAGAACTTTGAAAACCTGCCAAATGTGCGCACCCATCAACCACAAATAAACGCAACAGACGTACATACAGCCGAACCTCAGATCCCAGTGCCCTCTTTCAATGAAGTTATCAGTTGAAAATCGATTGAAAAACAACAAGGCTCCCAGAGTCGACTGCATATCGGCAGAGCATATGAAGCATGGAGGAGAGGCAACCGCTCGAAAGATCCACCAACTCATCAAAACAATATGGGCTAAGGAAGTCACTCCGGAAGAATGGAAAACCTTAATAGTCGTCCCCTTTTTCAAAAAAGGCTACATATATGACTGCGAAAATTACAGAGGAATATCATTGCCCCCAACCACATACATACCGTACGCAGAAGAAATACTGGGAGACTACCAATGCGAATTCCGTAGGAACCGGTCAACAAGCGAACAAATGTTCACAATGGCCAATACTTCGAATAAAATGTTTTTTACTTTTTAAAAAAAAATGTTTTTTTACTATTTAAAAAAAACTTCATACCGGTACACCTGGTATAGTCAAATATATGTTTTGTATACTTGTTTTGTTTATGTATACTTATGTATACTTATCAACAAGTGGCCAAATGTTCGCAATAAGGCAACTGCTGGAAAAGAAGTGGGAATACGGAGAGACGGTTCACCAACTGTTCGTTGACTCCAAAAAAGCCTACGACTCAGTCGCAAGAGCAAGACTCCACCATATTGTAGTTGAGCGGGGACACCCGAAAGAATATGCCGCCTTCATTCAAATTTATTATTTATTATTATTATTATTTATTGGCCTGTAGGAACCCGGAAGTTCATGACCTCACCGACTCGGCTTCGCCATCCTTCCCTGTCCTGGGCACTCTCCTTCCACGCTTGACCATTCGATCCGATCTCCTCAAGGTCAAACCTAACATTGTCCTCCCATCTCCGCCGCGGCCGTCCTACCGGTCTCTTTCCCGTTGGTCTACCGTCAAGAATTCTATGCACGGTCCTATCGTTCCCCATTCGCGCCACGTGTCCGGCCCATCTTAATCTTCGCGACTTGATTACTCTCACTATTGTAGGTTTGCGATATAGTTCTTCCAATTCGTGGTTATGGAGTCTCCTCCATTGTCCTGCCTCCTCGTCATATTTACCGCCAAAGATGCCTCTCAAAACTTTATTCTCGAATAGACGGAATTTGTTTTCTTCCCGTTTTGTGAGAGCCCATGTTTCGCATCCATATAGAACAATTGGCATGATTATGGTTCTATAGACACGGAGCTTTATGTTACGTGATAGCAGTCTGGATTTCAGCAGTTTACTGACTGCGTGCCAACTCGCGTTGCCGGAATGCAGTCTCTTGTTAATTTCCTTCGACATTTCGTTACTGGCCGTCAGTATCGTTCCCAGATATTTAAATTCTTTAACTTTTTCAAAGATCTTACCTCTGACGTTTATATGTGTTCTCTGAGACCCACCTGCTCTCGCCGTAATCATGTATTTTGTTTTGTCTTCATTTATTTCTAGGCCCACCTCTTCTGCCGCTTGCATGATGATTTCACAGTTTTTACTAACAGTCTCTAGATTATCGCCCAGAACGGCGATGTCATCCGCATATGCGAGCACTTGTGTGACCCCGTTCAGGGATGATCCGGCCATGTTGTCGTCTTGTACCTTTCTGATGACATACTCGAGCACAAGGTTAAAGAGACACGGTGATAGACCATCTCCCTGCTTTAGTCCGTCCCGGATTTCAAATGGTTCTGAGAGGTGGTTTTCTATTCTAACTCGCCCTTTGTTTTCGTTCATGCAAATTTGAATGAGCGCGGCATATTTTTTTGGGACTCCCAGCTCAACTAGAATATGGTAGAGTCTCTGCCTCGCGACTGAGTCGTAGGCTTTTTTGAAGTCAACGAACAGTTGGTGAACCGTCTCTCCGTATTCCCACTTCTTTTCCAGCAGTTGTCTTATTGTGAACATTTGGTCGCTTGTTGACCGGTTCCTACGGAATCCACATTGGTAGTCTCCCAGTATCTCTTCTGCGTAAGGTGTGATTCTCGCCAGAATGACATTTGTTAATATTTTGTATGCGGTTGGGAGCAATGATATTCCTCTGTAGTTTTCACAGTCAGATCTGTCGCCTTTTTTGAAAATGGGGATGACTATTGAGGTTTTCCATTCTTCCGGAGTGACTTCCTTATCTCATATTGTTTGGATGAGCTGGTGGATCTTTCGAGCGGTTGCCTCTCCTCCATGCTTCACAAGCTCTGCCGGTATGCAGTCGACTCCGGGAGCCTTGTTGATTTTCAATCGATTTATTGCGTCTACAACTTCGTTGAGAGACGGCTCTGGGATCTGAGGCTCAGCTGTATGTACGCTTGGTACATTTATCTGTGGTTGATGGGTGCGTACATTAAGCAGGTTTTCAAAGTACTGCTTCCATCTTGTCACGACATTGTTTGTTTCTGTGACCAGACAGCCGTTTGCGTCTCGAATTATTTTGGCTCTTCCTCGGTAGCCATTTCTAATTGAATTTATGCCCACATACATACCCCTGATGTTCTTTGCCCTAGAATTTTCTAGGATTTTTTCGATCCTAGTCTTCTCCCATTCGCGTTTTTTGCGTTTGAAGAGCCTCATTGTCTCTCTCCGAATTGTCGCGTATCTTTCTGCGTTGACTTCATCATATCTTTCTAAGTGGATCACTCTGAGGCGTTTACGTTCTTCGATCTTCGCCCTGCACTCATCGTCAAACCAAGGTTTGGACTTAATTGTTTTCTTAAATCCTAATACCTTTTGGGCTGTTAGTTTGATTGTGTCTCTGATCGATGTCCATTTAGTGTTCACGTAGGGAAATACTTCCTTTTCCAAGGACATTGATGCATAAAAGCATTACATAGAATTCCAAAAAAGAATTGCGTCTACTAGTGCATTCGTACATTATCAATGCATCTCTGCATTAGCGACCTAAGAAACCGAATTTCCAAGTAGTGTAGATTTTCACACTATAGTTCGATCCTGCCGTCGCCATAGATGCCATGCATAATTGACACAGATGGTATACACAACCGTCATTGTGTACCCATCTAAATTACTTTCCGAAGACTTGCAACTATTGATTCAATTGCAAGCACTTCTCGCGGAAATATTTCTTTGTTTGAATCTTCAAACGATTACCGACGCCACGTTTTGCCGTCGGATCGGATTCAATAGCATAAACATATGCGAACAAAAGAATCTGATTCTCCCAGTCGGCAGAGAGACAATATACGATCTCTATTGTACGAAATATCGCAATCCCTTTTAGCATCTAATGAGTGGCTGCTAATTAGACAGCCGACCCTCATTACGGAAAGATGCCTTAGATCGTTTCACCATTGTTCTTTTTCCCTCGTTTCCGGCAAAACGCATCGAAGAACACGGTGATGTGTACGAACACACACATTCACCACCACGTACCTGAGATCGCTTTCCGTTGGTCACTGGTCAAAGGAAATTTCATTTCCTTTTCACCACACCACCAAACTCACCCCAAAACGAGGATTGAATCACGGAGTCCTTTACCATCCGCAGGCCAGCACGGTCATGCCTCTCCCGGCGGAGTCGCGCATGCATATAACGGAGTCGTCATTCAACCATCGAGTTGGTCGGGTCGTCGCCCTCCGCCGTACCTCGCGCTGGTACGGTGGCACACAATAAGTCGCGTTTCAACCCACAATATAAAAGTCGAGTTCCTATCTCCTGAGTCGACAAAGTGAACAATAGTTTGAATGTAGTTTAAAATGTGTTCTGCCATATAATGTAGTGTTGCGTTTTGTAAATTATCAAATCAGTGTTCCAATGGTTTAATTAAAATAAGAAAATTAAAGGACGAGCTAAACCGGTGTTTCATTGCAACTTTTGTCGGCGTTTCCGTTCGGAGTTTCGTTTGTGCTTTTCTTCCGGTGCGTCCGTTTTATCCTTGTTGTTCTTCTGGTTCAGTGTTTTACGCGGCGAACAAATGATGATGGGGATAGGAGTTAACCAGTGCCAATGCCGGCACACATACACTTTATCCCCACAGGCCATTTGAACCGACGTACGTTCTTCATTCAAATTTGCGCGAACGAAAACAAAGGGCGAGTCAGAATAAAGAACCACCCCTCAGAACAATTCGAAATCCGGGACGGACTAAAACAAAGGGATGACCTCTCAGCATGTCTTTTTTACCTTGTGCTCGAGTATGTCATCAGAAAGGTACAAGATGACAACATGGCCGGATCATCCCTGAAGGGGGTCACACAGGTGGTCGTATATGCGGATGACATCGCGGTTCTGGGCGATAATTTAGATACTGTAAGTAAAAACAGTTAAATCATCATGCAAGCGGCAGAAGGGGTGGGCCTAGAAATAAATGAAGACAAAACAAAATACATCATTACGGCGAGAGCAGTTGGACCTCAAGGACCACACACAGAGGCAAGATATTTCAACAAGTTAAAGAATTTAAATATCTGGGAACGATACAGGCGGCCAGTAACGAAATGTCGAAGGAAATTAACAAAAGACTGCATTCTGGCAACTAATCATATAACACTTTATCCTTTTCTTTTATAATATATCTGTACACAAATAATTTGTATAAAATAATTACAAATCTGTCTGGTATGATTAACTAGTCAATGTCAATGGGGATAATGCTTAAACAAATACCAACTTCGAATTCAAATCAACGTGAGTACATAGAAAGCAAAAGAAAACCAATTGGATTGTAACCGATTGAAATTAGATTTTGTTTGTCAACTTGTCATGATTTTACATAAAGTATAAGTGACAACTTTAGAGCATAACAGCTACAATAACACAATGTGTTCATCTCAGTCTATATGTGTACAATTTACCTACTTACCCACTACTTATTACAGAAATCAGTCAGCGGCGCCACGAAATAAAGCCACTGAAAACAGATCCTGGCAATTTGTCGAATAGCCTTGTATTGCAAGTAATACACCCTTTTTGTTACACAGATAACCATAAACTATCTAGAGATGCCACTATAAAATCTTACTCACCCATTAGAACCATCGCCCTTTAACTTTTGTACCCCACAAATGTTGTCTACATTATACGAGTATCGTGCCAGTTAAAGTGTATTCACAGTTCTATTGTGTACAAATCATGATTATTCTAGCCATGCCCGATGTCCATAGTGACGAGCAAGTAATTTCTTCAGAATTCAAAAACAAGGCGCAAAAAATGGTTGAGAAATTAACATCTGGAAAAATTCAGATTCGGATTGAATATTAAATCTTTTTAAAAGCTAATTAACTCTCCCTCTTATTCAATTGTCTGTTTGCGGTAAATTCAGAAAAGCCGCAACAATGCGTCCCCAACGTCGAGGTTGATCCAAAAAAAAAATCATTTAATTACTTCACTCCACTTATTTGTTATTCTTACGCTGTTTATGCTGTTCCAAACATTACATCGTGTCGACTTTTACATTTAGTACAAATCCCTGCAATTGGGTAGTATAAATATGATCAACCCAAACTTTAAATCTCGTGAATACTCCCACAATCCATTGGGTGCAAAATCATTGTAATCAAAAACGGCTTACAACAACGTATTGACTCGACAAATAATAAACAGTCGGACAACCTTTAAAAATTCCGCACTAAGGGAAACATCAACAAAACACAACTGGACAAACAATTAAAGTGTGTCCTTAAAATCCACCGCGAAAGAAGCTGCTGCCAAAACAAAAGTGCCATCAGTTTGCAAAACGCAAGTATTATTAGCGTTCGAAAACAAAATCCACTTTCGCTTTGACATCCTCTTTGTTGAAAATACCTCTCCATCAGAGGTCAAAGGATGAACATTGGGGTGACCTTGGCGATTTCAAAATAACACCACAGTAAGGTGACTTTTGACCAGTGTTTGATGCACAATGAATTAGGTAATTGTTTTGAAGTCGGAGCTACAACATCAGGGAAAATGTATGTAAAGTTTACACCCGAGTCATAGTGCGATATCAGTATGTGAATTGCTTTACAGATGGATCAATCCGGATGAATTGCATTATATCTATGCACGTGAGGAATTGCTGGGGTTTATACATTCAACTGTGTCCACACTAGATGCCTTAAATCCTTTATTTAGTGTTGACAGTCGTGCCCATGGCCAGTCCTTTGAATAAATTACATTGTATCGCCTTTTTGTCATGTATGCTCTGACACTGCGTATCTATCTGTTTCGTGCGTGAATAGATCTATACATCTACATATCTATAAACATATATTCACTATACGCGCCCCCACTAAACGATGTATGACTGATATCGAGCGAAATTGGGTCGAAAACAACGAAAATGATTGCCGGAAAACATCGCTTCCGAATAGCTGCAGATTGCCGCGTAGGAAAATGAATTTATCCCAATAAAAAGTTGGTATCCCAAATATAAATTCCGATGTGCCTCACCAATACTCAGGAAATGAAAAGCTGATTTTGGGCCACCGACGTGCATTGTTGCTGGCCGGTTTTTCTAGAATAAGCAATCAAGCCAGCGCAATCATAAAAAAGGAGCATCAGGGCCTCTATCAAAGGTTCCACTCGTTTAACCACCAAACCAAAGAATTTAATTTCTGGAGATGCGAGTTTTGACATACAACAGGTCACGATACCGACGGAAAATTGTACAGCATTTCAAAGGATTAAAAGTATTTGCTCTGACGTTCAGAAATAATATAACTACATTTAACTGTACTAACATTCTGCATTCAGAAAGCACGGCATAAGAGAAGGGGATTCGAGTATGAAACTCTCTACAACTAATTTAGCATAGCTATAAGGCAGCTGAAAAATGTCATAAAAAGAAGTAAGATTAAGGCTTCCGAGAAACTACGGGAAGAAGTCGAAAATAACATTTGGGACGTCGCCTACAAATTGGTTATATATCACCATACGGTGTTGTAGCGGTTCCGCCAAACCCTACGGTCCACTTACTTAAAAAACCCCCATAATTACTACCCAACTTCCTTAAGTTCGCTAATGCAACAGTATCAGTACCTGTAAATGCTTCACGCATTATATAGATCACCATCTATAATCTTAAAATCCCTATAAAGAAAACTTACCTTGTAGCGTTTCCGCCAAACCCTACGGCCTACTTACCTGAAAAACCCCCATAACTACTACCCAACTCCCTTCAGTTTGCTAATGCAACGGTATTAGTACCTGTAAATGCTTCACGCATTATATAGATCACCATCTGTAATCATAAAATCCCTATAAAGAAAACTTACCTTCATGCATCCCTTCGCATACAATTTTCCGTAAGATTTCTTTGTTTGCTTATTTGGTATTCTGAACCAATTCGGTACCAGACAAATTCCTGTAAACAAAATAATTCGGATTGCATTCAATGTAACCGTCATGACAGGGACCATAAATATCGCGCCGTCTATTTTCCCAGCCGCGTCATATACCCTTTCATACACATTGCCTGGCAACCTTTTTTGTTTGTCTTACCAACAAACAACCCAAGCAGCTGCATATAATTAGCGCAATAGACGCTGAAACCAAATTCTCCAGCATTTCCTAATGCAAATATGAACCCGGTTTCTATTGCAGCCAGAGATGCCATAAACATCCAATTTGCTTTTAGCACCTTTTTCTCCTAACGTCGAAAATAGCGACGAGGCATCGTGTAAACAATGACCCGCATTACCAGCGGCGCATGTGGTCATTTTTCCCTATTGTCCTTGCCGCCTGCCTGTTTTCGAACACATGCAACAACATTGAATCTGTTCGATCGCGCACATATACCGCTGCGCCACTAGTTACACCCTTAAGAGAAAAGTTTTTCTCTCTCTTCCTTTTTTTTTCCTTAGCGAAATCATCTCTGCATGAGATGACGATCGCCGAGTGTTCTTCCATCCTTCAGTGCGCGCACATCGAGTTTTTCTTATTTATCATCTCCCGTAGGGTGTGCATCGGCGTCTGCACCCCTGCGGGACGTATCCCTTTTATTCAACTAATTATGTATCCCGCGAATGTTTGTACCGGGTTTGAACCAAATGGAAATAAGTTAACATAAAGTGAACGTTTTAACAGTCACCACAACTTTCATTACACCACCTTAAAAATAAAAAACGAACCTTTTATATAAATCAAAACAAGTGTCTTATTTTCCTCTTCTTGGTGGATAGTTGCAGTACTACGGTAATCAGATGATGTGGATGGAAGTGAACAGAGTACCCATGCTGGTACATACTTCCTCTCCACAACCTTTGCATGCATCCCTTCGCATACAATTTTCAGTAAGATTTCTTTCTTTGCTTATCTGGTATTCTAAACCAATTCGGTACCAGACAAATTCCTGTAAACAAAATGATTCGGATTGCATTCAATGTAACCGTCATGACAGGGACCATAAATATTGCGCCGTCTATTTTCCCAGCCGCGTCATGTACCTTTTCATACACATTGCCTGGAAACCTTTTTTGTTTTTCTTATCAATAAACAACCCAAGCAGCTGCATATAATTAGCGCAATAGACGCTGAAACCAAATTCTCCAGCATTTCCTAATGCAAACATGAACCCGGTTTCTACTGCAGCCAGAGATGCCATAAACATCGAATTTGATTTTAGCACCTTTTTTCTCCCAACGTCGATAATAGCGACGAGGCATCGTGTAAACAATGACCCGCATTACCAACGACGCATTTGGTCATTTCTCCCTTTTGTCTTTGCCGCCTGCCTGTTTCGTTGTTCCACTGCTGTCGAGCTCGTGTGATTAGCATCGATCTGAACGATCGCACATATACCACCATGACCTTTATCACAAGATCTGGTTTCCTATACCACCAAGAAAGATTTTACGTGTCTCTGGTGGTAGGTAAAAACGATATCCTTATTGGAGAGGATATCGTTGAGTCGTAATATAACCATCAAGGCGGATGGTCGCCCCGCCATCCACCGTACCGGCGCCGGTGTGAATCGATAAACCAGTGTTCTAGATTTTGTCGCGATTTGTTGAAGCAATTAGTGTGTTGTAATTGCATTGAACTAACAATCATTAATAATTTTAAAATACTAGTTTTGCAGTGCCACGAACAATGTAAATAATAAGAACATTAAATTAAGATAATCGCGAATTCTTTTATTCATCAATAAACTAAACAGTTAATTAATAAACAATAAAAAGAGTGTTTAAATTTTATTTCCCTCGTGAGCGACCTTCCTTCGGCGATGTTTGGTGATCAGGCGCTGCACCACCATCTCCGTTCATCCTTCCGCGTTGGTGGAAAATTTGGGTGCTCGTATTGGCGGCGGAACAGTGGAGCTTTTTTTGGATCTTCGTGACAGTGATGATGGGAGAGGAAATTAACCAGTGCAGTACGCCCGCACAACATACGAGGGTTGCCTTTTATATTTCGGGATTAGAGAACAAAAACAAATATTGATCATCGACAATCACTTTATTGTTTTTCAAAATATTCCCCATGAAGATCTATACACTTTTGCATACGTTTGAACCAATTGTCGAAGCACTTTTGCCACTCTGATTGAGGTATCTCCAACACATGCATTCTGAATGCAGCAACCGCTTCTTCAGGTGTCGAAAAACGTTGACCTCTCAGTTTGTTTTTTACGTACGGGAATAAAAAGAAGTCATTCGGTGCCAAGTCAGGACTATACGGCGGATGACCCATCAAATCGATGTTTTGGGTGCTCAAAAATGCAGTTGTCGCAGCCGATGTGTGAGAGCTCGCATTGTCGTGGTGAAGAGTGATCCGTCTTCGGCGGTTGGTTTTCCTGATTTCTTGGAAGACAACTGGCAAACAAATGGTTGTATACCACTCAGAATTGACTGTTCTGCGTTGTTCTAGTGGTACGGTTGCGACATGTCCAGTTTTTCCGAAAAAACAGGGGACCATTTGCTTGGAAGTGCTTCGTTCGCGAACAACTTTTGTTGGATTTGGCTCATCTTGAAACACCCAGACAGTCGACTGCTGTTTACTTTCGGGCTCATACGCGTAAATCCACGATTCATCACCTGTCACGATGTCATAGACGTGTTTCGAAGCACCGCGACCGTATTTTTTGAGCATTTCTTTCGACCAATTGACACGAGCCTTTTTTTGGGCGATTGACAAATTGTGTGGGATCCAACGCGAACAAATTTTTTTGACAGTCAAATGTTTATGCAATATTGAATGTATGCTGGTCCCACTAACGCCTAAGGTTGCCTCAATCTCACGATAGGTCACATGACGATCTTCCAATATCAGTTCGCGCACAGCATCAATGATTTTGGGAACAACAACTGATTTTGGACGACTTTCACGAAATTCATCTTGGAGTGAACTACGACCACGATTGAATTCACCATACCATCGATAAACACTGGTCCTTGATGGAGCTTCATCGCCAAAAATTGAATTAAGTTCATCCATGCACTGTTGCTGAGTTAATCCACGCCGAAAGTTGTAAAAAATAATCGCACGAAAATGTTGACGATTTAATTCCATTTTTGGGCCGAGATGAATCTTTTAAGTTACTGTAAACAACACAAATAGCGCTCGTATGTCAAAACGTTCTGAGTGCGTATAACCTCAAAAATGTCCAACTTTACGACAGAGCTGTCAATTGCCGGATTGCAACACTAGGGTTGCAAAATCCCGAAACATAAGAGGCAACCCTCGTACTTCCTCCCCACAGTGTACCAACATGTGTCACTACACCCCAAAGCTCCGAATTGATGAACACCATTGTCATAATTCTGTTCGCAAGGGACGGAAATCTTCGTCTTCGAAATATGATGACGGATTAGCAACCTGCGGTAGAACCCGTAACCGTAGAGGAAGTAAAAATAGCCACCGGAAGATTCAGAGTGTCGAAAGCTCCGAAACTGTATGACATGCCAAACAGTACTTAAAAAAACCATGCCCAGTCAAAACTATTTAGGATAATATACTTTCTATATACAAACTACCTGGAACCGTTTAAAAAAACACTGCTATTGAAGGGGTTACACGCATTGAACGGTCGAACGTTAGACCTGTGGGGGTTCTTTAAAACATTCACAAAGAACCACCCATTCCCTTTAAATTAACCTGTCTTCCAGTTACCATGTAAAGTCATGCTACTTACCTGCAAATGAGCAGCGTTAGCTACTCTGCGTCATCTTCCACCTGAAAGCAAAAGTTAGCATGCATACACCTCATTAGACTATCCAGTTCATAATATACGAACCACCATATTCCCTATGGTTCAGCTTGTCAGCAATCATAATCAGCAAACATACGCCAATCTTTCAGCGTGTTCTTGTTCCAACAATCTGTTGGTCCAAGAATGCACGCTGACCAGCGTACTTGATGACACAGCTGCAGCCGATAATTTTCCTATCATTGAATCGAACACGATTATGATTGCTATTCCAACAACCATACCCATGATCGTGTTCCTTCTACCAATTCCTAATCAAACATTGCCCCCATATCCATCAGGTTGCCAACAGAGCAACCAATTTCTAATTATCAGCCATCAACCATGTCACATGTGCCACCACATAAACCATAACAATAGCCACCCTAGCCATTGCCTCGGCAAACAAATCTCCGGTCGACCTATCGTCACCGAAAATCCTATAGCCTTCAACGGCATGATCGTGAGCGATTGGGTAAACACCAAAATGCTCCCATGTCGCATTGGTTAAACTAAACAATGCGCATCCCAGCGACGAACCCCGAAATAGTGTTTCTGTTTATTTAAGACACTGAAACCTATTTCTTCCTTTGGCAAGCGTTATGATTTATTTACAATAACGATGCTAGCAGCCCTAATGCTTGTTCCTTTGTTGGAACAAGTGCAAGATCGATCGATGTCCGCATTTCTAGCAAAGGGTTTTGTACCTGACCACCAAGGCATAGAAAATTCCATCACGATGCCCGCTAGTGGATGTGGAATGAAACGGTCATCGAAGAGTCTGATTGCATCCCCTGTCGGAGACACACGCGATCGGGTCGTCGGGTCTTAACCTTACTCCACGGTCGGCCCATCCTTACCAGTCGGTTGAGTGTAACAAGTTTCGGTTCTCAAACCTAATTGCACTAATCAGTGCCTAAGAAACAATAGTTCTCGTGATCGACATTTTTGTAAAGGCAAATCTAACTACACTTATCAGTGCCTAAGGTTTAATAGTTTTAGAGGTTGCCATTTTTGTAAAAGAACGAGCCGATTAATACTAACTTTCATACCAGTGTAAGGGAATTAGAAACGCTGACAATACAAATTAAAATACCAACTATTTTCATTAAAGTTAACCCGTTGAATACAACCAACCCCTCTGTGTTTTATTTTACCTTTTGTTGTTTCTGGGTGCACAGTTGTCCGGTGGAACTTGGGCAGTGAAATACGTGGTGTTTTTAGCGAACCCTGCGCCCTTGCCGGCGCCACGACTAGAAATCTACCCACAACGCTACTTTTGCCTTCGTAAAAAAAGATGGAAAAACACGAATATCGCATCTTGATCAAACATTGATTTTTGATGAGAAAAACAATCATTGCAATGTTTGCAGAAATATTACCCCACATCTGCTCCTTCGAGAACAACAGTTTATCGGTGATTTACTGAATTTAAAATGGCTCATACGAGCAACAAATATGCACCTCGCTCTGGAAGGCTAAGAGGGGCTCCAAAGGCGGAAGTCGTAAAGCAAGTGCAACGTAATGCTTTGAGTGATCGTAAAGTGATGTTGCGCGAGTTAACACCCAAAACCCTTCTTATCTACAATGACTCATAATCCATAATCTACATAATCCGGACAATGAAGGATCACGACCAATTCGATGGCTCACTAGCATCTTTTATCTATAAAATATTCACTAGCATTCCTTATCTACAAAATATTCACCAGCATTCCTTATCTACACAATACAAAATGTATAAAAACTAAAATGTTCTGTCAAGGAATAATGACTCTAAGTTACGACAATAAAGTTCGAACATTGTAGAAAATACTCATCTTGTAAATATCATTTAAGTGAAAAATAAAGTACCGTCAAGCTAGAAGTCAATCTCTACTCGACAACAAAACAAAATCATTTTTTCCTCTCCTTGGCGGCAAGAAGAATAACTCGCGAGTTAGTTGAGGCCGAGGGTGTCTTAAAAGAAGGGCCGGGATACATTTTACACGATCTTTTGGGCATGAAAAAGCTATCGACGTGATGGGTGAGCGTTTGCTGATCGTCGACCAACAACAGTGATTCAACGGGCGGTTTGCCCTTGTTGCAGCGTAATCGAGCAGACTCTCTTCGGCGTTTTGTGACGATCGATGAAACGTGGGTCCATTACCATACGCCTGAGTTCAATAGACACTCTGTACATCGGCTGGAAAGCCAGGAAACCTGACCAAAGCGGCCAAAATACCAACACTCGCCCGGGAAGATTATTGTCTCCGTTTTTTTTGGATGCGCATGGCATAATCATCGTCGGTTACCTGCTCAAGGGAAGAACGAGAGTATTATGCAGCGTTATTAGATAAACTGAACGACGAAATAAAGAAAAAAATGCCACCATATGGCGAAGAAAAAAAACACGTCCTTGAAAGTGATGGCCAAATTGGACCAATTACGATATGAATTAGTTGCTCACCCTTCGTATGCGGTCGGTTTTGGAGCCGATTCCCCCTTTGCAGTCCACTGTTATGACTGTATTTTTGTTTCGGGCGTATAATGGTGTATCCAAGTTTCATCGATAGTAATTAATCGGCACCAAACTCGGATTTATTGCGCCTAAACTGAGCCAACAGAGCGTTGGAAATGTTCATTCGAACACGCTTTTGGTCTAACGTGAGCAAACGCGGCACCCAACGCGCGGACAGGTTTCTCATGCTTAAATCTTGATTTAATATGTGACAAACACGTTCTTTGGACATTTTCAAAGCCTCTGCTATCTTTCTCACTTTAAATCGACCGGGGTCTAGCACCATTTGATTAACTTTAGCGATGTTATCGTCAGTTGTTGCAGTTTTTGGACGTCCCAAACCTTCATCGTCTCCCAAGCTCTCATGGCCACGTTTAAATTCAGCTGCCCAAAATTTCACAGTGGTAAATGATGGTGCAGAGTCCCCCAGCTTACATAGACTTACCTTTTTTAGAATTAGGGGAGTATAAGATTTAAGTTAAGTTAAGTTAAGTTAGGTTCTTTTAAATAAAATTATATATAAAAAAAGTAGGTTAGATTTTAAGAAAAAAACAAAAAAAATTTCGACACAAAGTTTTCAAAATTATAAGGACGGCCACAAACAAAGTTCTGTCGCCGAAAGGCAAATTATACAATAGTTATGTAATATTTAGCTTAGAGCGTCTGCATAGGACCAGTAAATTATAATATAAGATAATTAAGCCAGAATTTAAGCATTTTTTGTCTAGCATGTAATTTAGAAACTAAGAAGATAAAAAGAGAATTAAAAAAATGTTTTAAAAATGAAAAAAAAAAATGAAATGGTGCAGAGTTCCCATACACAGAGTCGAACTCATCTTTGATTTGCGTAGGCGTATTGCCTTTCAAAAACAAAAATTTAATGACAGCTCGATACTCAATTTTGTTCATTTTCACAAAAACGCTCACCGACTCATTCAAACGACTGTCAAATAAGAACTACGTGTGTAAAATGTCTGAAATTTTGGTGAATAACGTCAAAAGATGCACAACTACATTTACTAGCTCTTACTGACGAGTGCTGCTATCTTGACGTTGGGGTCGGAAACTTTTCAGTCCACCCATGTACATCGTATCCGCCTAACATTGTAACCCGAAAATAAATTTAAGAATACACAACCCCATCCCGTAACACAATCAAGTCCCAAGAACACTATTAGGGCTGAACGCCCAGAAACCACTCACAATGCCATGGAACTTCAACGGCTATACTAATAATTTTGACGAATTAAACGTTTTAATTAAAGAATATAACCCAAGGGTAATAGCATTCCAAGAAACACATTGTCCAGGTAACACGGCACCAATCATTCTTCAATCCTATGCCGGCTCTTTCTACAATTCCTCTGCAAATACGAGGGTTGCCTTTTATATTTTGGGATTAGAGAACAAAAACAAATATTAATCATCGAAAATCACTTTATTGTTTTTCAAAATATTCCCCATGAAGATCTATACACTTTTGCATGCTTTTGAACCAATTGCCGAAGCACTTTTGCCACTCTGATTGAGGTATCTCCAACACATGCAGCAACCGCTTCTTCAGGTGTCGAAAAACGTTGACCTCTCAGTTTGTTTTTTACGTACGGGAATAAAAAGAAGTCTTTCGGTGCCAAGTCAGGACTATACGGCGGATGACCCATCAAATCGATGTTTTGGGTGCTCAAAAATGCAGTTGTCGCAGCCGATGTGTGAGAGCTCGCATTGTCGTGGTGAAGAGTGATCCGTCTTCGGCGGTTGGTTTTCCTGATTTCTTGGAAGACAACTGGCAAACAAATGGTTGCGTACCACTCAGAATTAGCTGTTCTGCGTTGTTCTAGTTGTACGGTTGCGACATGTCCAGTTTTTCCGAAAAAAACAGGCGACCATTTGCTTGGAAGTGCTTCGTGCGCGAACAACTTTTGTTGGATTTGGCTCACCTTGAAACACCCACACAGTCGACTGCTGTTTACTTTCGGGCTCATACGCGTAAATCCACGATTCATCACTTGTCACGATGTCATAGAAGTGTTTCGAAGCACCGCGACCGTATTTTTTGAGCATTTCTTTCGACCAATTGACACGAGCCTTTTTTTGGGCGATTGACAAA
This sequence comes from Microdon myrmicae, assembly GCA_963931805.1. Classification (NCBI taxonomy): domain Eukaryota; kingdom Metazoa; phylum Arthropoda; class Insecta; order Diptera; family Syrphidae; genus Microdon; species Microdon myrmicae. Next base: position 126,355,059 of record OZ007500.1, on the reverse strand, counting down.
TTGTGTGGGATCCAACGCGAACAAAATTTTTTGACAGTCCAATGTTTATGCAATATTGAATGTATGCTGGTCCCACTAACGCCTAAGGTTGTCTCAATCTCACGATAGGTCACATGACGATCTTCCAATATCAGTTCGCGCACAGCACCAATGGTTTTCGGAACAACAACTGATTTTGGACGACCTTCACGAAATTCATCTTGGAGTGAACTACGACCACGATTGAATTCACCATACCATCGATAAACACTGGTCCTTGATGGAGCTTCATCGCCAAAAATTGAATTAAGTTCATCCATGCACTGTTGCTGAGTTAATCCACGCCGAAAGTTGTAAAAAATAATCGCACGAAAATGTTGACGATTTAATTCCATTTTTGGACCGAGATGAATCTTTTAAGTTACTGTAAACAACACAAATAGCGCTCGTATGTCAAAACGTTCTAAGTGCGTATAACCTCAAAAATGTCCAACTTTACGACAGAGCTGTCAATTGCCGGATTGCAATACTAGGGTTGCCAAATCCCGAAACATAAGAGGCAACGCTCGTACTTCACACAAACAAGATATAAGGTCACTAATTAAGAAAGGTACTCCCCACAAATTCCTCCCTCTGATTACAAATATAGATGCTCTCGTTGTAGTAATACAATGCCCCTTATATTTCACTTACCTAGATTTATATCTTCCTCCAAATCAACCAATATATAAAGGTGATTTTCAGTCAAACAAACGAGACTAGAATACCTGAAGGTAACATAAATGCATGGAGTATTGTCTGGGGATCTCCTTCTATGAACAAATGAAGTGAAATAATAGAAAACATCCTCATCGCCACTAACCTTATCCTTCTGAATGAAGGATCGCCTACTCACATCTCTACCCACAACACCCTTACTCACATTGACACCACTTGTTGTTCCTCGGAATTGGTTCCGAAAACTTAATGGCAAGCTCGATTATTCCTACAATAGTGACCATTTTCCCATCTTAACTACGAGGGTAGCCTCTTATGTTTCGGGATTTGGCAACCCTAGTGTTGCAATCCGGCAATTGACCGCTCTGTCGTAAAGTTGGACATTTTTGAGGTTATACGCACTCAGAACGTTTTGACATACGAGCGCTATTTGTGTTGTTTACAGTAACTTAAAAGATTCATCTCGGCCCCAAAATGGAATTAAATCGTCAACATTTTCGTGCGATTATTTTTTATAGCTTTCGGCGTGGATTAACTCAGCAACAGTGCATGGATGAACTTAATTCAATTTTTGGCGATGAAGCTCCATCAAGGACCAGTGTTTATCGATGGTATGGTGAATTCAATCGTGGTCGTAGTTCACTCCAAGACGACTTTCGTGAAGGTCGTCCAAAATCAGTTGTTGTTCCGAAAACCATTGATGCTGTGCGCGAACTGATATGGGAAGATCGTCATGTGACCTATCGTGAGATTGAGACAACCTTAGGCGTTAATGGGACCAGCATACATTCAATATTGCATAAACATTTGACTGTCAAAAAAATTTGTTCGTGTTGGATCCCACAGAATTTGTCAATCGCCCAAAAAAAGGCTCGTGTCAATTGGTCGAAAGAAATGCTCAAAAAATACGGTCGCGGTGCTTCGAAACACGTCTATGACATCGTGACAGGTGATGAATCGTGGATTTACGCGTATGAGCCCGAAAGTAAACAACAGTCGACTGTCTGGGTGTTTCAAGATGAGCCAAATCCAACAAAAGTTGTTCGCGCACGAAGCACTTCCAAGCAAATGGTCGCCTGTTTTTTCGGAAAAACTGGACATGTCGCAACCGTACCCCTAGAACAACGCAGAACAGTCAATTCTGAGTGGTACACAACCATTTGTTTGCCAGTTGTCTTCCAAGAAATCAGGAAAACCAACCGCCGACGACGGATCACTCTTCACCACGAGAATGCGAGCTCTCACACATCGGCTGCGACAACTGCATTTTTGAGCACCCAAAACATCGATTTGATGGGTCATCCGCCGTATAGTCCTGACTTGGCACCGAATGACTTCTTTTTATTCCCGTACGTAAAAAACAAACTGAGAGGCCAACGTTTTTCGACACCTGAAGAAGCGGTTGCTGCATTCAGAATGCATGTGTTGGAGATACCTCAATCAGAGTGGCAAAAGTGCTTCAACAATTGGTTCAAACGCATGCAAAAGTGTATAGATCTTCATGGGGAATATTTTGAAAAACAATAAAGTGATTTTCGATGATCAATATTTGTTTTTGTTCTCTAATCCCGAAATATAAAAGGCAACCCTCGTATTATAAGTATCCAACAACCGAAAACCTATCATAATCAATCTCCAAAATATAAAACTGGCTCTGGCAACTGGTCACTTTTTGAAAATAAAGTTGATGAATTTCGTTCAAGCTACGTCCATACACCTAATACAAATAATGGAGCTGCACTAATCAATAAAGCAAACAGATCCGCTGCCAACGTATCAATACTCCAAACAAATACTACAGCCAAACCGATAACCAGGCAGTATGTCCTTTGGTGGAACTCCAAACTAACGCGTCTCCGCAAATGCAAAATATCAGCCCTCTCCCAAATTAAAGAGGACACACGGACGCTAATTTCATAGCATATAAAAAAGCCAATGCTTTATTTCGTAGAAAGAGGAAACATAGTAAAGCAAAAAGCTTCCTTCAATCCATTTCGTCAATCCCAAAATCCTCCACAGCCACGACATGGCATAAAATACGCAGCTTAAGGGGAAATTACAATCCGGTAATAATCTCCTGTCTTAATTCCAAAATTGGAACAACCACAAACACAGTGGAAATATGCCAACTTTTCGCCAAAACCTGGTAGCAATCTTCAGACGACCACAACTTTTATCCCGAATTCAATCGCAAGAGACTTGAATCCCTTAACAATTTACTATATTTGCAAGCCTCCAACTCTGCGGCCCACCGCATCGAAGAACTCATCTCATATACTGAATTTGAAGCTGTACTTAGTTTAATCAAACCCAAAACCCCAGGGAAAGATTGAATATCCTACCCAATGTGAAACACCTTTCGAAAAATACAAAACTGAGAATCATTAAATTATACAACAAAATACTTGAAACTTCACACATCCCACAAATGTGGCAAACCGCAGTCCTAATACCTATTCCCAAACCGAAGAAAGATAAAGATACCATAGAGGGCAACCGTCCTATATCCTTGAGCCCCTGTATTGCAAAGGTTTAAGAAAACATTGTAGCTAATCGTTTGCTCTGGTTTATAGAAACAAAGAAATTGACATCCCTCAACCATGTCTTTGAAATCCAACAGAGGTTGCACAGAAACCTTACTTCACATTGACCACTATACCTCAAGGGCTCTATGACCCGACAACCACATAACAATCCTGTCTCTAGATTTCGAGAAAGCCTTCGACAGAATCGGCATTCACGTTGTAATTAACAAATTGTTAAAATGGGGAGTTGGTAACAACATATATGGTTACGTCAAATCATTTCTAAGTAGTAGTGTAAAGCCAACCACATATATTCCAACACACTCTCGCTACACTACGGAATCCCCCAAGGATCCCCATTGAGGTGTCATATTATTTATTATCGTTTTTGACGGCATAAATACGTTAATATATAAACAGAAACATCTAGATCATTGTATTTACGCCGATGATATATATCTTAAGTAAAGCCAGTAATTTTATCTCCTGAAAAAGGATGTTAATTGACACATATTTTAGAATGGTCACATTATTCATGCCAGACTGTCAATAGAAAAATATAAATTACTTCATGTGTGCGGACGACGATTTTGCTCCAAATACACCTCAACATAAATAATAAAATTTCAAAATATCCCCAACCTTAAAATACTAGAACTAGCATTTAATAATAAGTATTACTGTTTAGGTTTTAAGAAGTGACTAGCTGCAAGACTAAATATTATTAAATACTTCAGTAGCATGCAAAGCATTGTACATATTAACACCCAATGTAATATAACTAAAGCATGTTAAAGATTATTTTAACAATTAATATTCAAGTCACAAAACTTACCGGGAGTCTTCTTCGGTTGACTTGATTGTTGGATATTCTTTTTCAATTACAACTTTTCGTGATGGACTCCAATCGATGATTTGTTTTGACAGTCTTTGTAAATTAATTATCTATTAGGTCACACGCTCAATTCCTTTTCGACTTTTATCGACGCAGTAATTAAAAAGAAATATTTATTTGAACTTTACGCATATTTAAATTGTTAATTATTTAATTCTTTTTTGGTTACCGAACCGCACGCGCACACGACACACGTTTTTCAACAAGAAACTAATTTTTATATTTGTGGAGCGCCCGACTACTCTCACTGAACTCACGATTTCAACAAGAAGGAATCTCGTGTCTTTCGTTTTCATATCCTTTGTGTTCCGCTTCCACGATTGTTATTTCTAGGAAGCGGAATTGGCTAATAGTGGACTGGGCTATGGACGGTAGGGAGACTATGTCTAAATAGGAAGAAAATGGCTATGTACAATAGGAATAGGTTTTTATCACTCCTTGGTGTCCGCCCAAAGGAGGATCATGGTAATCCCGTAGCAGTAACTGGATATCCTCAGGTTTTGTTATCTCCATTCCTTTCTCCGTGTATGGAGGAATGGGATTCTCTCGTAGATCAGATTCGTCATTTGTTTGACTTCCCTGGGATCCTTCGCTTTCCCTTAGCTTTTTTGTTTGGGCGCGTGTTACTACATTGCATCTGTGTAGTTTGGGAGTCTCATCACAACCTTGCGGGATGCGGCTTAAAGCAGCCGCATTGGTGTTATATTTACCGGATTTGTACTCTATTTGGTAATCAAACTCCGATAATTAGTGATGGAATTTAGTTAAACGTGACGTGGGGTCTTTCACGTTAAAAACTCCCTTCAGTGGCTTATGATCCGTATATATGTTGAACCTTCGCCCTTGTAAATAACAGCGGACATTTCTAGTCGACCACACAATGGCTAGTAACTCCCTCTCAATGGTGGAGTAATTTCTTTCCGCTTTATTCAAGGTTCGACATGCATAAGCTATAGGCTGATTTTTGCCTATTTCCCCTTGCGATAGCACGGCACCAAGTGCTTCGCTGCTCGCATCCGTAGTCAGGTAAAAAAAAAAAAAAAGGGGGGGGGGGGGGTGATAATTAATTGAACTTAATTACATAACAAGCATTAATTTTAAGCAAACTAGATTACCGTATCTACATTTATGGCAACTGCTACAAGACAGCTCTAAACACACTAAAACTCACATATCATCGCTAGAAGCAGCACCTTTGCGTTTACAACAACTCCTTTAAGAAATCTATTGGGTGAAACTGGACTTCCAACAATCAAGGAACAAGTAGAAACAATATCCACAAGACCTATGGCTAAATTAGCGTTTTCGAGATACTCCATCATCGACAATGATATCAAATTAACGCTAGGGTACAAAAACCACAACCGAATTCCATTTGCTATTACCAGGATATTGGATAAAGCCAATCAATTGGAATTACAATCAAAACAAACTTTTAAGTTTTCCTCAAGCTACCTGCCATGGCTTCTAAGAGAGAGCGCTATTATAACGACATTCACAACATTTAAAAAACTAACACAAGTAAGGAAATATACAGTGCACTATTTTGGTCAATCGCTTCCAAATATAAATCCGATGGATGGAGATTTCCATATACAGATGGATCGAAAACAAACGCAAAAACATTCTGCACTGTTAGGTCTGAAAAAGGTGATGTAATGAAAATCGGCCTGTTACCCTAATTTTGCTCCATTTTATTTTTGACGGAAGCTTCTCCTCGCCTTGTGAGAATGGCATTACAATATACTCGCAGCTAGGCCGACTTGTCGTAAGAGGTTGTGGCGGTTCTACGAACCACACAATCCACTATAGGTTGAGATATCGTCTTTCCACCAAGGAACATACTCACCTCTATCCAAATTACACATGCCCACAGACACGTGTCCTCAAAAGTCCTCCTTTCCACCTGAAACAAAGGTAACATGCACCTGGGAAGCAACAACACAATTCCGACCAATTGTCCTACGCTTGCGCAACGAAAGAAGGACACGACACAGCATAGACATTGTTTACCAATCCATTAACTGGATATACACAAACGGTTGGCTCAGCTCCGCCAGATGTCAACAGACATCACATCTCCGACAGTAAGCTAATTGCTGGAAAACTACTTCGTCTAAACAAAGACCAATGTGATGCATCAACAAAAAACCAATGCTGTTCCCATAGGGATATGTAAACAGCTATAATTACATTATCCCATGATCGACGAGATGAACACCCTCACCCGATTGTTTACGTAAACAATCCATTCGTGGTTTGAAAATGTTGACGATCACAGGATGATCTACAGCATGCAGACAATAATCTCCGCGTCTGTATGTGTGAGCGCGATTCTCTCTGGCAAAAAGATTCTCGGTCGAGAGAGTCGCCACCAGAAAAAGGGAAAGCAAAACTCTGGGGTGAATGGAATCATCCCCAGAGAAGTTACACAGTCTACTTCGAGCAACCGTTCACAGAGAAACCCTACGAGGAGGTCGGTCGCGCGCGAGTAATTTTTGTATTGTAAAAGAAAGTCTTCACAGAGAACTCCGACGAGGAGGTCAGGCGGCGCAACGACATTGTGTAAATTAAAAGGTAACGTCGAGTTTGTCACGAATCAGTGGCGCAACGTAGTCTTCCAAACGGTGCAACTTAATCTAACGAATCTAGCGGTTGATATTTAAAAGAACGCGCCCAGTGTTGTTTAAGAATGGTAATGCCCATCAATGGTTCGGCGTGAATGATTAAACAAAACAATTTACACGCCAAAAGTATTTGTGTAAGAACATTGTGTAACATACAATTAAAAAAAGCAATTTATACGCCCAGAACATTTGTGCCAAAACATTGATGTAACATAAAAGAAAAACAGTAACAGTAAGATTAAAATTAAAAAATAAATCTCAGTGTTTTATTTGTGTTGTTTCGCTCCGTTGTGTTAACAGTGTTCGGTGGAACACTGCATCACCAACATTCGAACAAATCAAAATCCGCCAAAAGGCGACTAAAGACCGAGTGCTAGGTGGGGTCCCAACGCCACGTCGCGCGGTGAAATACCACCCCATCAAGCTATCACCATCATCATCATCATCATCGGCACTACAACCGGGATCCGGTGTTGGCTTTATTTAGCAAGTCTCTCCACCGGTATCCGGTCCATATCCCAGACTTGTTAAATTGTCCATAATAATTTGTTTTTCCGGGCAAGTTTATTAGCCTTGTGCCAACCTTTCTCAAGATCCCATCAAGCTATAAGCTCAGTAAAATAGTCGGGAGAAATCCCTGTCCATCTTTCGGAGCTTGGCTGATAGACTGGTCCGAGAAAAGGTTGGTTTAGGTGGTAAGTCCGTTCCAATGTGAGATACCACCCCGCCACGCTGTACATTCCGCGATATCGTCGGGAGAAATTTTCGATAACGTTTCGGATGTATGGCTGATGGTCGGGACTGACACTCTACACAATAACTCATGATAGTATCTTCTGAGATAAAGAATTCCGGAGGTAAACTAGTTTCCCATTCGGATCTCCCGGGGGACTATGCCAGGGGTAACTCATGCAAATATTCTGATAAATAACCGAACTTTAAGAAATTCGACATCGCATAATCGGGCTCGCTCTCGAAACTCTGGCGACGTTCGACTGATAACGACATTTTGTAACATCAGGGGCATTCACCAATTCGAATGTAAACGCCGTCCACCAACATTTGTAAACAGCGAAACCCGTTAATCTTGCCCTAACTGAGACCCAGGTCGATTCGTCAACTTTTTTTTTTTTATATATACTTCTCTCTGGGGATGCGACAAAATAACCATTGCAGTCCTTCTTGAACAGTTGCAGGTTGTAACGATTGCTCTATACGGATGCGAAACATGGGCTCTCACAAAACGGGAAGAAAACAAATTCCGCGTATTCGGGAATAAAGTTTTAAGGGGTATCTTTGAAGGTAAATATGATGAGGCAGGATAATGGAGGAAACTCCACAACCACGAATTGGAAGAGCTGTACCGCAAACCTACAATAGTGAGAGTAATCAAGGCGCGAAGATTAAGATGGGCCGGACATGCGCGAATGGACAACGATAGGAACGTGCGTAGAATTCATGACGGTAGACCAACGGGAAAGAGACCGGTAGGACGGCCGCGACGGAGATGGGAGGACAATGTAAGGTTTGACCTTGAGGAGATCGGATCAGATGGTCAAGCGTGGAAAGAGAGCGCACAGGACAGGGAACGATGGCGGAGTCGAGTCGGTGAGGTCATGAACTTCCGGGTTCCTACAGGTCAATAAATAATAATAATAATAAGACCGATTTCTTTTAAACGGTTCATTTAAATAACTAATTCCGAAGAGCTTTTGTACAGAAAGTATGTTCGCACCATTTTATCTACGCATTCTTTTGTTTTTGGGCTCCTCGATAGTGTAATGGTTAGTATACCCGTCTGTTACACGGGAGACCGGGGTTCGATTCCCCGTCGAGGAGCCCCCGGCGCAAGGCTAATGACCTTGTCCGGAAAATAACAAATCATTATGGAACATTTAACAAGCCTCAGGACTTGCTAAATAAGGCCAAGACCGGCTCCCGGTTGTAGTGCCGATGATGATGATGATGATGATGATGATTCTTTTGTTTTATTTTAGACCAAAATTGTAGTGTCAACGATTTTATTGTTGTTCAGAGTACTTAGTCTATCACGTCTACTTAGTCATGTGATAATAATCCCTTTCCTTGAAAATAACAAAATATGGTTTCCTTTCTTTGAAAACCAAACATAATAGAGTACGTATCTGGATTCATAGGTGTTTTGCAAGCCCTTCTTTATTATTTCGAACTGTCTCTACAAGAGGAGGTGTAAAGCCAATGAATAGAAAATAGAAAAATTATCACATGTACTGATGTGACCGGAATTTTTATATCCTGTGTTTATCCCTAGGCAATGTTTTCACCTTGATATGTTTCTTTAGTGTTTTTTACCTGCGTAAGCTTCCACTTTTTACGCGTAAGATGTTACGCTGTCGCAAATAGCCCACAATCCAATCGGTAAACAACAATTTATAATATTAAAAATGCACCATAAGCACTCCAACTATTCGTTCTGGAAGCATTTTAATCGTTCCGTGGGTATGTGGCGGTTTCACTAAACGTCACTACTTACCTTCCCAATTACCTCCAAAGCTCCCTGTCCTGAAGCTACAAAACCCCATTGTTTTCCGCTAATGCAATTGCATAAGCACCTGCAAAAGATCTACGCTTCAAGGCTATCTAATGCATAGCCTAAAATACCCTGTGAAAGAATTCTTACCATTCATGCATCCAATGCATTTTCAATCATTACGTTAATACAAAGTGGCGTAAAATTAATCACCCAATTTTGTTTTTGAATTATATTTTTACTAAATAAAAAAAATTGATTTTGAGTGATGGAAATCTTTATTTGGACCTTTACAATTCTTTCTGTTAAGTGGAAAAGATGATACCCGTCAAGTGGCTGCCGCCAGTGTTGATGTACATTTGTACCCGTTTTATCGCATTTTCCATGACTTTCCGCAAGATTTCCGGTGATAACTGTTCGCATTCCTGTCGAATATTCTCCTTAAGGGCTGCGATTGTCTGAGGCTTGTTGGCATAAACTCGCGACTTCAAGTAGCTCCAAAGAAACAAGACTTGCATGGTTAAATCGGGCGATCTCGCTGGCCATGCCAAATCGCCAAAACGGCAGATTACGAGACGAGGAAACGCTTCCTTCCCAATATCCATTGTGGCTCGTGCTGTGTATGCGGTTGCATCGTCTTGTTGAAAGCACATGTTCACCAAGCCCCGCTCATCCAATTCCCTCAGTAAGAAGTCGTTTATCATGGCCCCTTAGCGTACGCCAGTAACATTGACCGTACTGCCGGTGGGGTCTTCAAAAAAATACGGCCCCGTCACTACTCCCGCGTGAACGCCACTGAACATAGTGGTTTTGAGTGGATGTAATGGATCTTCGTGCATTACACGCGGATTTTCAGTGCCCCAGAAACGAAGATTTTGGTTATTGACGTAACCGCTTACGTGGAAATGCGCCTCGCCGCTTATGATGATTTTCGACACAAAATCGTCCTCTTCGTTGTTGTGATTAAGGATGGCTTGACGGTAATTCGCACGCGACTGACGGTCAGCAGACATTAACTGACGCACTGTTTGCACTTTGTACGGGAACATGTGTAAGTTTTTCACTAAAATTTGCTGTAGGGTCCATCTGGTGATTGTCAATTGCATGGCCAGTCGTCAGGTTGATGTTTCGTCATTTTCAGGGACATTGGCAGCCTTAGCCGCAATATTCTCGGCCGCACGACCAGTCCGGTGACGACCACGCCCTGCATTGTCTCCTGTGGTTCCAGCCTGTTCAAGTCGAGTAGCTAAGCGCCGGAATGTTTGCCCAGTTGGCGCGACATGATTAGGAAATCGACATCGAAACTCACGCTGCGCTAACACCAGCGACCGATTATTGGTCGGAAAAATCGACACAATTATTCCACGGAGTATTGCGCTCCATTGCTTGTCTGTTTGTATACTGCAGCTGCCTAGTTCACAAATGTCAAATATGATTGACGTACGACGCCGTTTGCAAAAATTATAATATCTTCCGATAGGGTGATTAATTTTGCGCCACCTTGTAGCGGATGGATATTTATCATTTAAATTGTGATATTGCGGACTGCAAATCATACGTTTACCTTAAAATATAATAGAACCAGTTGTGTATGCTGTTCGAGGAAGTGATCGTCTAGATATGTTACTAGTTCCTTACATTGTGTTGCATTTGTTAGTCATGTTTTACTTCAGCGCTCACGACAACACGGTAATACCACGATAGCCTGCAGATTATTATTTAGGTACACTACATATAATACTTCATATTATCTCGGCGTGTGACACTGAATGTAAATTACTCACCTTCGAGATATGAACTATAATAGGATGCGAACGATTCCAATGCCATGTAATGCGATAATTGCCTTAAGGACATAACACTGTTCACGTTACAATGAAAACGATTTCGTTCACTTAACTTGTCTGTTAACCGATCGGGGTTGCTATTATCCCTACGTGATAATATGTAATCGGACGTTTTTATCTGTATAGGATAATGAGACGCTAATAGTCTAAGTTCGTTGTATCCTTTTTTGCATGCGACCAATAAACTTGGTAAATGATTCACATATTTTAATTCTTTCTTTTTTGTTGTTGTATTTCCAGGCCGCTCCACCATCAACAACAACGAATCGGTAAGCTCATTTGTAATTTCAACTAATAAAATTATGCGATTAGCGCAAGTGAGGCAAACGGATTTCCGTGAAAAGGAAGTAGGAAACTAAAGGTCACAACGTTATTTGATATTGACACGCGAAGTGTGGTGTTGAGTTAAACACTGTAGATGTCTCAATACAAACAAAAAAACTGCAAATATTATTACCAAAATAGTAACGAAATTTTGGAATAGGTCGCTTTTTGCTGGGCATACTGGGAGGTGGGGTTTTAGACAGTAATGGGAATGAATGGTACTCCTTTGAAAAGCAACAGCTTGCGTGTTATAAGGGTACTTCCAAAAGTACCCGATTTACCGAAAAAAAAAATGTGTTTGGGCAAAACTATCTTGCTACATTGGGCTCCTCGATAGTATAGTGGTTAGTATACCCGCCTGTCACCTGGGAGACCGGGGTTCGATTCCCCGTGGGGGAGCCCCTGGCGCAAGACTAATGACCTTGCCCAGACAAAATAAATCATTATGGAAAATTTAACAAGCCTCAGGACTTGCTAAATAAGGCCAAGACCGGTTCTCGGTTGTAGTGCCGATGATGATGATGATCTTGCTACATTGTTGTTCGATGCATTTATCCCAGCGTTGTTCAACAGTTTCGATACTCAGTTCATAATAAGAATAGTCGAACTTATGGCGACTCTAACAAACACGACACCCCACACGAACACACAAAACACAGCGAAGAATTTAGTACAATAAAGTAGAAAAAAGAAATGATCAGAACCGCACATCATAATAATTAACATAAGCATACCGGAGCTTCAATAGTAGTCGAAATTGTAGCTTATTCAAATCATATTCTAACTTACTGGTCCCCTGCGGGTACTCTTAAGTATTTTTTGTCTAGAAAGTAAGATAAATATAAGAAAAAGAACAAAATAAAAGTGTACGTACAATGGAAAATAGTAGTCGAAATATATTATCTACACACAGCAGTGGCTTCATGTGACATTTGCCGCGATTTAACCGCCATAACGTTGGTTCGAATCGCATTTTCAACTATTATCGCAAAATGCTATAAACTCCTCAACATACCCATCAACAGTCTCTTCATTATTGACAAATTTTGTAACACCTAGTTATTTTTCAAGTTTGGAAACCGAAAAGTCGAAGTGGCTAAATCTACCCAATAGGGCGTACAAGGGAGCAATTCGAAATTGAACTCATTGATTTCGGCCATCGCACCGACGGATGTATGAAGTTCTGGGGCGGATTCCTTTTATGTGGTGTTCCGCCGAACACCGTTGACAAATGAAAAGCGTTTAGGCTGTATTTATATATTATTTTATTCGGTTCTATTTTGTCCTCGTCCTTTTGTATTTTGTTCGCCGCCGACTCCCGACGCACGCGTTGAGGTTTTTCTTTTCAACGGAGGATCTTGCCGCGGTGGCTGTTGTGTGTCCAACAAGCGTTGAACACACGCGTCAGGAACACGATGGGGTCTCCTGGCGTTTAATGCTGGAAGATCAGGAACACGATGGTGTCTCCTGGCGTGGTTGCGTTGGAAACACGGTGCTCTCTTGGCGTGCAGCGACGTTGCTTCCGTGGGCTGGAATCAATTGCTAATATTTGGTTGTCTACGGACAAAAGATTACCTGTGAATGCAGAAATAATCCTCTTCCAATGGAATAAATTACACGCCTGTTGCTTCCTTATAATAATAATAAACTTTATTTAAAAGATTGACTAGATTTTCTCTGATTGAGAAAGAACTCGACTGGGCTGTTCAGAATGTAAACGAAGAAGAATGTACAACATAAACAAGTTTGTTTATGGTGTCACCATGACAACCAGACAATTTCGAAACAAAATCAAACTAAACGTCAGCCAGTTGTGGCTGCGTTCAATTGCGAATTCACTGATTGCATCCAGCGAATCCGCAACAGCTGTTATCCATCGACTTTATGCTTTGCTTATATGATTTTTCTTTCGGTGTTGCTCTTCAACTATTTGCTTGTGTACTGGGTATCTGTTAGAAATACCACACTTCTTCCTCCCCGGTAAATTTGTAGCGATCAACTTCATGTGTGAACGACGGAGCGAGGAGTGAGCGGGCGAGAGGAACGCCGGAGCAGGCGATTGAGCCGGTGCTAGGTGCGGATTGCTGAGCGGTACAGTTATGTCCGCAAACTCTCGCAACAGGTCACTGAATGGACCGTTTGCAATAGTGCATGATAACGTTGGCGCTTCTCCCGCCTTTGCGTTTATTGGCTTCGAGAGAGACGTTTTCAGGTCCAACAGCCTGGTCCGAGTTAAGTCGATTAACAGATTGTAATATCTTAATATGTCTGAACCTATTAAGGGCTCACTTACACCGGCGACGAGGAAGTGCCATCGGATGGGTCACCGAAGGCCCAGGTTAGGGATGAGCAATGTTCGTCCGTATGTTGCTATGTGAGAATTGTTCGCGACGAACAATTTTAGCGAGTCCGGCAGCCGTTTGGCAGGTGTGTAGGGCCGAGGGAGAACGGTGATGTCTGCACCTGTGTCCATCTTAAAGTCCATGTTTGAACTCCTTTCGTGGATCGACAAACGACTTAATTGGGGGACGCTGACCGTTTACGTTTGGTTGACGGTCGGTTGACGGTCGGCAGTGCTAGTTTAAAGAACTAGTCTGCTAGAGTGTGATCACGACCACTTGCAGGGTTGTCTGCACTTCCTGGCATCCGCGTCGGTACGGAAATGGAAATAACACGCGCCATGGGGGTTCGCGTCGTCTGTCGTGCGCGATCTGCTACGCCGGTGTCGTGAATTTCCGCGTGACTTATCCCTGCATCTTTGTCGAGCCCATCGTGAATTTCCGAGTCCGAACTTCCTGAACTGAGTCTCCAGCTGCCGGATTCTCAAACACATACTCCCGCGGCCGTCGGTTCGATGGGCTGTACAATTGTGCTACGTTGGGGGGTGCTGACCTGGGCATGGGTGCACCTGTTTGGTTGGTTTAAGAATGATTGGCTTTGGGGCTCCTGTTAATTCTGCGTTTGTTGCGCTGTCGAGGTCTGTGAGGGCTGTAATCTGATCGTGAACGATCTGTAGCCATCGCCGCTTCGCCCTCTTTTGCAAGCTTATCCAGATTTTAATCTGTCTGAGTGGCGAGGACCGCTTGCACTCCCGGAAAATTGCTACTAGAGCTTAGTGAGTCATGTCAATGCCAGCTAAAGAGCGAATATGAGCCGCATGTTGCGACAGTCCCATGCCCTGGGTGTCATTTTGTCGCATGCGGTTTTGAGGGATCTCTTGGAACGCCTTCGCTACTATATCTTTGAATGCGGTAAAGGGTCTCCTAAGCGGGGGGGGGGGGGGGGGTATTAAATGTCTTTTGTATGGGAGAAGCATTGGGTCGATGTCTCGCCTAAGCAATAGGAATCTCCTTCGGTCGTCGGTGATTCCTTTGAGTTCGAAAGTCTGTTCTACGTAACACAACCAAAAGTCGTCTCAGGTGAAGTTGAGGAATTTTGTGCTTCGTCCATGTGAACGTCTCTCCGAGTTAGTGACGTCATTGACTTCTGGGGAGTTAGGGCGGGCTTGTTGCGCTGCATAGGGCGAGGATCCTGATCTAGTTGTTGACATCATTGTGCTGATTATCCGTCGGTTCGTACCCATATGCTATTTGTATAAGTAGGGTCGCTTTTCCTTTTCATGAGGAATGGAACGCGACGAAATAACCCGCTAATTCTAAAGATTAGTTCAGGGATGGGCCTAACCACAAAAGGGAAGTAGTGGATGAGTGAAATACGGCGCGGTGGTCGTTGGGGCCGTGCTAGGAAGGCGAAGGCGCAATGAGTGAAAAAAGTGGAGGCCACCGAGATTTTCTTTTTCGCGTGAGTAGAAGAAAGAGAGAAAATCCAAGAATTCTCGCGGTGTGCAACTATGTCTCGAAGTTGCTTTCCTTTCGGAGTCCACTGTAAATTACTTATACGCGAAGACAATGGTCGAGTGTGTTGGTCGAATAACGTGTGTTTTGGGGCTCTGAAGGAGCTTCACAATCTTTCACAAATTAGAGATTATATATATGCGTGTATATTTTACTTGGTTTGGTTGTTCATCGTGACTCGGAAGGAGTTCACTAAATTTATCTTTATGAATATTGAAGGCCATGAAAAGGATTGGAAGCGATGGATCTAAATTTGACAGGGTAGGTTCGGTCGTTAAGATAGGAAGAAAACCTTTCAATCAGTAGGGGTTCAAAACCAAGGGAGGGTAGCTTAAAGAGGGTGAGATTGTGGGAGATTTTGTCGAAGGCCTTGCTGAAATCGGTTGTGATTATACTGACTTCATTGCCATTCTCTAATGCACGGACAGTGTGGGATGACAACTCAACTCAATTGGTGGTGGTCGACCTACCCGTAAGGAAAGGTGGAAATCATCAAAAGATACCTCTGGACCAATCCAGGGGCATGCCGGATTTTTACCGACTAAAACCACCTCCTGCCAGGCACATATTCCCGTTGATCCCCGCGGAACAACGGGAATATGTCCATCGCGGGGCGGGACGGAGTTTAGCTGTTACTCCGCTCGTCGCACCGCAACTGCTGCATCATGTCACATAGAATATTATTTGCTGCGGATCATGCTTGTGTGGAACTTAGCATCTATTCTATTACTCCGGTCGGAGAGACTGCCCGTTTCATATGTACCTCCCAAATCCTTCGTGCGGTCTCGAATCTCACGCACTCTGTGAATACGTGTTCCGCATTTTCTATTTTGTGTACAAGCAGTATGGATGATTGACATGCTTATACTCGTACAAGTATTGCCGAAAGCATCCGTGTCCTGATATCAGCTGAGTCAAGTGGTAGTTCAGCTCGCCATGTTTTCTTTTCACCATCTTCCTTTGTTGCCATTCCCCTAGAGTTGAGAGCTCTAATTGTGACCGAATTCTCCGGCGATTCTTTTGTGAGACCCCATGCAACGCAACGTTTTCTTTAACTGCAATGTCAAGTGGTTTTCGGCTAAGACATTTATGGCATCTTCGGATACCGTTCGCAATGCACAGTAAACTCTTAGTGATGCCACCCTATGTGCTGAGTTCACTCCCCTCATGTACGACTTATACTGTGCGGCTTCTGCCCATATATGAGCTGCATACATTATAATGGATGTGTTGACACTTGTTATCAGTTTCCTTATGTGGGGCCGGGGTCCACAGATATTGGGTAGCAGTCTCGCCTAAACTTTACATCCTCTTGCCGTTTTTTCACTCGTTTTCCTCAGGTGTTCCTTGAAGTCGTGTTTAACATCAAGATTTAACCATGGCGGTTGGGTGAGAAGATTTGCAGCGGAAACATAACGCGTTATAAAGAATGCCTTCGAACAGTTTTGGAATATGTGACAGTCTGGCGATGGGACGGTAGCTAGTAGTAACGTTTTTCATCATCATCATCATCGGCACTACAACCGGGATCCGGTCTTGGCCTTATTTAGCAAGTGTCGAGGTTTGTTAAATTTTCCATAATAATTTATTTTTACGGACAAGGTTTTTAGCCTTGCGGCATAGTATCGTTTTTAGGTCACTTTTTATGTATGGGGATGACTAAAGCGGATTTCCAAATACTTGGGAAACACCTCGTGTAAGGGATATATTGAAGATCCTTGAGATCGGGAGAGAAAGAGAAGAGGGAATTTTTTTATAAAGGACAGCCCGAAGTCCATCAAGACCAGGGCTGAACTCATCCATAAATAAGTTTAATTTTTCTTCAACTAGATGACGCTGAATAAGTTGAAAGCTGAAGGGGGCTAGGGAGAATTTGCACAGGTCTTTGAAGTGAGACGTTTCAGGCTCAAAAGAGTTGTCCGTCAAGAAATTTTTAAAGGAAAAAGCGAAAAGATTGGCAACTTTTGGGGATCGGTTGAAGTAATCGTGTCGTAGAAAAAGGAGTTGGGATAGTTTGTAATTAATAAAGTGGAAACAAGGTTTGGGGTCATTGATCAGGCTGTTTTGTGTTTTTGTGAGATAATTGTAGCCGAGGGAGTTGTAAAGGTCGGTGGATTTATAGAAGGGACCGAGATGGTTGGAGTAGTCCAGGGAGGAGCGTGTTCTTAGGAAAATGTTCCATAAATTATTCCTCTTGTTCCGAAGGGTGCGGAGTTTGCGGTTGTACCATGGAGGCGATGAAACCGATATCCAATATCAAGAATAAGGGGCATATTGGGAAATGGCATTGTAGATTTCCTCATAGAGAGTGGCAGTAGTTTCTTCTACCTCTAGATGATCAAAGCGAAATGCGATTCTGCTAAGATGCTCATTTTATCGGCGAAAGTTAGCTTTGCGGAAGTTATAGGACAAGTTGATGTGGGGTGGTGAGGGTCGGGCTAACGATAAAGGGATACGAGAAGCGTGATGTAGTAATTGTGGGGGGTTGAGAGGGCGTGAGGACTAAGGGCAAGTGAGAAATTATAGGGGTCCGTTGTAAACACAAGGTCAAGTTGCCTCTCGATATGATTCGAGACATTACTAATTTGACGGAGGCTTAAGTCGGTGAGACCGTCTATAAAGAGACATTCCTTGGTACTAGTGGGGTTTGAGATGTAAAAGCATTGATCCTCTGATAACGTCTATTGGAGATGCGGGAGGTTGCAATCGCCAATAACAACGATTTCGTCTACAATGTAAGGTTTGACCATGAGGAGATCGGATCAGCCCAGTTTTTTCTTCTCTTATATATATACTTCTCTCAGGACAGGCGAACCCCTAGCGACGACACGGCGCCCCGGGATACCACCAAATAACCGTTGGAGTTCTTCTTGAACAGTTGCAGATTGTAACGCTTTCGAACACTCTTGTGGGTAGGGGGTTACACAGCTTCCCCGCTCTGTAACGGAATGAGTTCTGATGCAGGGATGTTCGCGACGTCCGGAGAGGAACCGCAAAGTGGCGCGATCCGTCAGATTGTCTTGTAGAGCGCATATAAACCGAATCGCGCGGAACAATACCACGAACCTCCGAAAAACAGTACCCATGATAATATCCGTAAAACAGACAGAGGTCAGCTACGTGCCTTCACTGTGATAGCGACTGTAGTCCGGATGTCAGCACCGTGTCCCCGATCAGGCGGATCGCTCGTCTCTGTATGCTCTCAAGTAGGTCCAGGGTGTGTTTAGCAGCGGAGCTCCAAACATGAGGGCAATATTCGAGCGCGGGTTTAATTTGGGATGTATACAGCAGAAAAAGTTGAGCCGGAGTAAAATATTTGTTGGCTCTAAAACGATAACTCAGTTTTCCAGAGGCGAACGTGGCGATGTTCGACACGTTTTTATGCCATGATACATTTCCACAGACTGTGACGCCGAGCAATTTCAAGCTTTCCTCAGATTCGACGGCCTGGCTATTCATCATCAGCTGTGGAACCGATGATCCACTTTTCCTTGTGGATGTTGAATATTGTGTCTTCGTTGCATTGAAGTCGACGGGATTGGCCGTCCCCCACTGCAGGATCTTATCCAGATCGCGATTCAGAGAGTCGATCTGGCCACATCTCAGCTGGTCCGACGTTGATGCACTAATCGACCGACGTTGATGCACTAATCGGCCGATCACTCGAAAAATCACTATCATCCGCAAAACTGAACACGCTGTCGTCCGTTGACTCCGACAAGTCATTTATGTGAAGCAAAAACAAGTTTGGAGCCAAAATAGAAATTAACAGGACACGGATCCGAACAATCGCCGTCCACAACAACCGAATTCGATCCACTTTCGAGGAAGCTCTTCGTTCAGTCGCAAAGCTGCTGGGAAATTTCGTATGAACAAAGCTTGCTTAGCAATGCCGCGTGCCAGACGTAGTCAAAAGTCTTGGAGACATCCAATGCGACCGCCCTTGACACACCATGCCGCTCAATCGCAGATGTCCATATATCGGTTATCAAAAGGTCTCCCGTGGACCACCTGTCACGGAATCCGTATTGACGAATATTCAGAAGTCCGTTGCACTGTAGTGCTCAATTAACTCGGCGTTGATAACCTTTTCCATCACCTTAGATAACATAGATAGTAATGCTATCGGCCGGTAATTTTGTGGGAGATATTTTGTGGGGTTTGGCTGAGTTCGAGCTATTTTATTTTTTAGATAAGCGAAAGAGTCTGCCAAGAACCAGCAACAGTTCTGGAGCACAGTTCTTAAGGACTATTGCAGGTATTCCGTCCGGGCAGGATGCCTTCCTACAGTCCAGTCCACGTAAAATGCGTTTAATAGTACGCGAGCGGAACCCCACATCCCGCATCCAAGACAGTGCCGGCGCGATCACAGATGGCTCCAAAAGACCGGCATCGAGGTTTGAATTCGCGGAAAATAAATTCGCAAACACATTAGCTTTATCTTTTGAATTTGTGACTAACGTCCCGCTGCCCGTCACTAAGGGAGGAAAAGAGGAGGAAGTGAAGTTACTGCTGACAAGCCTTGCCTTTGACCAGAAGGGACGCAAACCAGGACTTTATTAGTCATTCTGTTGTTGTCAGACTTCTTCGCGGTATCAATCGCTTGGTTGCACGCGTTTCTGATTCTAACAAAATTCGTTCTCTTAACCTCGGTTGGATTGAAGCGCCATTGTTTAAAAGTCAGCGAGGTCTTGGACTTCCGGGTTCCTATACGCCAATAAATAGTAATGGTATGGCGGAAAGTGTCGTGAATATCGGCAGAAAAAAAAGAAAGCAAGATTAGGAAGATCGCAAAAGTCCAACGGAACGTTTGGGTGAATTTCGTGCACACTGAAAGGCGTTATTAAATGTGCAAAATAATAATTCGAATGGGCGTAATAATGCGTCCACTGTACAAAATAGTGAAAAAGATCATTGTAATTATTTAAATATATCCGTAATCATTGTTCTCAAGGTTGGTTTGATTTCATTGACACTTAAAGTAAGAAACATCGTACGCTTTCCCAAACAGCGTCTTGTACTAAGCGAAATAATATAATGGTTCTGTGGCGAGGAAGTCGTGATGCCGGTATACGACACGGGGTTCTACTCCCTCCCCATCACTAATCAAATGTTCAGCCGCGGGAAAAAAATGTTTTTCGGATATCACAAACGATATGAATTGTTCATGGTATCGCGGGAAACCTATGCAGGAACAGCGTTCTTCTGTTTGCACATGGTGCGAGTTAGAGAATTTTATTGCTGGGAGAAAAAGGTCGCCGGACAATTTGTACGTAAAGAAATTTGTCGTACACATGGCGAAGTTGGAAAATAGACGGCGCAATATTTATGGTCCCTGCCATGACGGTTACATTGTATGCAAACCGAATCATTTTGTTTACAGGAATTTGTCTGGTACCGAAGGTGCCGAATTGATTTGGAATTCCAGATAAGCAAAGAAAGAAATCTTACGGAAAATTGTATGCGAAGTGATGCATGAAAAGGTAAGTTTTCTTCACAGGGACTTTAAGATTATAGCTTTGATCTAATTAATGCGTGAAGCATTTTGAGGTGCTTAATGCGATTGCATTAGCAAAACTTATACGATTTGGGATGAGGTTATGGGGGTTTTTAGGTAAGTGCACCGTGCGGTTTTGAGGGCACCGCCACAGTTCCCCTCTCTATTCATTCATTCATTCATTGTCGAATCATCGCGGAAAGATCTCTTTTTGGTTCGCTCCAATACCAAATAGAATTCCGATCCCAGGAAAGCCAAATTACTTTCGATACAATTATTAATATACCCGTCTGATTCAATTTGGTGCCGTGAACATTCGTATATTTTTTGCTCATGCCTGAGTTATATAGTAAGTGAATCACGAACTCTTTACCTCATAATTTTCATAGCAACGTGCAATAATAAAACTCCACCTCATTCACTAGTCGCTATTGTGAAAGGTGTGGCATTTATTTCCTCTCCGAATGTTCGGAAATGGCCCAAATAAATCGATGGGAAAGAAAGTTCATCGAAAATTATACTTTTTGGAAGATTGTACTGTCCAGCTGCAATCCGTAAATACTCGTCATCATTCCTCACCAGAGTCCGTTGTTTGCGTTATTAGACTGTCTTCAATCGGTACATCTTCACTTGATTCTTCTCGATTAATTTCATCAATATTATTATCATCACTGAAGAAGCTTTCATCAATTTTAATATCGTAAAATACATAAAGCGGAGTTTGAAGCCATGCACGAAGTGTTCTTTTATTTACCCGTCGTACTAAGTAGCTTGATCTGTGAATCTGCGAGCGAATAATGAAAACATTGTAGACATTTCAAATTTTGATATTGTAGTTCAATCTAAAAGACCACATACGAAGGCAGGTGGAGTTGCAATCTATCATAATATAAACGACGAAGCCCGTGTTGTTACTCCACAAATAGATCAATGCACAACAACTTGAATCATTGTTTGTTCAGCTTTCTGAAGTGCGTGAAATATGTGCTTCTCAAAGCAGATTTGTGGCGTTTCTAACAGATACACACACAATACACAAGCTTATAGTGAAGAACACGGAACGAAAATCGAATAGGAAAGTGCATCAGCCGTACACCAAGCAATAACATAGCAATTCCACATTAGTCGAATGTACTTGAGTTTATAAATCGAATTCGCACACGCGGCAGTGGCCTGATGTGTTAAGCATTGGTTACATTTTTAGTGAATCTGTGGTGGTTCCGCCAAACCCCACGGTTCGCCTTCCTAAAAACCACCCATAACTCTATCCAATCACATAATTTCGCTAATGCAATCGCATTAGCACCTTAAATGCTTTACGAATCCAGGATTATCTAAGGTATAATCTGAAAAGGCCCTAGAAAATGGTTCATGTATAATACAACCGCATAATCAGGAAACCTTACCCTCGAGTTGCATTATCCCAGCTTCATCATGTGTATCATAAATCACCAGACAAACACATTGGCTGGCGACCTACACCCAAGGACCAAAAGAAATACACGCATCTCTTGGCACCAATTAAATCCTACAGCATAAGCAAATGCAAATAGGAATACTTACCCTTACCAATGATGCCATAAACACCATTTCCCGGTAATCTAGCTTAAACCCATTAACACCATTTATTCGATGCGTTGTGTCTATTTATTTAGCCGCGACGCACATCTCAAACAAAGATCCAATTAGCATCCGACGAGTTTCGGTTTTGTTTGCTTTAGCAGACTCCCATCCCATGAATGCACATTATCCCTTTCTTTGTTTAGAGTCGTTCCCACGGCTTTGATCCATAAAAGAACCAGTGTACACACATACATGTGTACCGTGGCGATCTTCTGTATGAGATCTGTTGGTGTAGTGCTCTCTCTCCTTCCCCCACACCTACATCCAAATCCTAGCAGTAATACACTAAAACCTAAAATTCAATCAAAACCCGAAAAAACCCAAACTAGATCCAAAATTCGCAATAAACGAATCAAACATCCGTTTATCGCTTAACATTTGCCCCCACGGCATAATTTAATCTAAAAAACCGAATTAAAATCAAAATTCACAATAAACGAATCATATATTCGTTTATCGTTTTGCATTTGCCCCACGGCATCATATAAATTCAAAAACCAGAGATACGTTATCTCAATTTGGTAAAATCCATCAAATTGAACAAACAAAAACCCGAATTCCTTTACATATCCACATCTGCACAATAGTTTCATAGGAATTCAGGAAACTGAATCCTTATCTTAAATAAACACTCAGCTCACAGCAGCTCACTCAGGATTTTGGTATGAAAATGTATATTTTCGAGATACAAATTTCGATTTGTTTCTCTTTATAAGGGCGATGGATTTTGTATTCGAAGATCAGTCGTGATTGGCGTTCGAGATCTAAGGACGCCAATAAGCAAAGTTTAAAATAAAGCAGTCGTTAAAAATAGTTTTGTTTGTTTTGTTATTGCAATTTTAAATTGAAGACACGAACGACAAGGAGAGTGAGTGTTGGCTGATCCAATCTTACATAGAAGACGAGAACGAGCATCGGCTGCTCAACTTTAAATCGAAGGTGAGGGCAGGTCTCGTTTTTCAGCAATCGGTTGTCACTCTTCCCGGAGGCCCCAGAAGCACGGTGGCAACCACAACGGGTCCCCTCAGGAGGAGACAAGCTCCCTGAGAGAAGGACCACAACATTGGTTACCCCAAAGAGAGACTTTACGTCTCTCTTGGAACAGGAAATGCATCCTTAATTTAAGAGAGCCAGCTTCACTGGCTCAATTTCTTTCGACAACGATTGAATATCGTTGAGTCGTTTTCCATCCGCCGACCGCCATGGTCGTTGCCGCTCCCGCACTCCGGCGCACACGGAGACGCGATAATATACGGAGTCGTTGGCGTAGTAAATTTTAGTCATCATCCATTAAGTTGAGCGGTAGTTTATCGGTTGTTTGATTCCGAAGGATTTTGTAAAAGGATACATTTCATCGACGGTACAAAAAGAAATACGTTATATAAGGTTATGTTAATATTGGTTGGCATCACGTTCGACATTCTTAACTAAAGTAGTGGTTTTTTTATTATAAAGAATAAAACTAAACAAAACGGCACCAATAAAAAAAGAACATTTACTTCACCAACCAACGCAGGTGTTTTCTTTACTTCGTCCTGGTGAACTCCTTGTGATCGGTGTGGTGCGAACTTAGTTTCATTTTTTTGACGAACAGTTGCTGCAGCGGAACCTTCTTTTAGTGACGGTGGGACGAAGTAGAACCCCGTGTCGTACGCCGGCACACGGCTTCGTACCCCACAAATCGAACCGTCATAGCGTCAGTTCGAATCACACGTTCTTCACTATCGTCGCAAACGCTATAGATTGGACCATAGTAATTCTGTTATAATTGTGGCAGTTTACTTTTCCCGCAACCAACCAATACATACAATTATTGAATTCATTCACGAGAATTTAATAAAGTACACACCAGGAAGAACGCGGATTCTTAAAAAAAGATTCCGACAAAATTCCAATAATTTTAGGTGGGGAATTTAATGTGAATTTTGGGTTGGATACAACGGTTTCTATAATTGACTTCTTGAAGAACATATTAAATTTAAAAATGTACAGTAGCCGCACTGAATCGACAACAAGATCAAAAACAGCAATTGACGCAGTATTTCGAAGATATATTGATCAAGTCCAAACCAAAGCATTTATTTCATACTTCAGTTACCATTAGCCTCTCGTGTTATTTGTTGGAAATGAAAACTCCGAGTCTGTATAATATGTTATGTAATTTATGTAGAATCAAATGTAAAATAATTTTTAAACTTGGTAACAATAATATAATAAAAAAAAACCCTACAGTTATCCTACTCTTCATAGGCTAAATTCGTCGCATACTCAGGAAGTTTAGATTTTTGATGGTTTCACTTCTACTGGGTGTGAACTGCACACAAGTTCTTTTCAAAGGAACGCGCGCACAAAATGGAATTTTGGAGTACCCTTACATGACAGAGCACAGGGCGAGCGTGTCCTGTGCTTACCGCATTCAATTTGTTGCACTTCCATTCGTTCCAATTAATGTCCTTACCATTAATAGCACTTATCCAAAACGACCCTATTGACCGAAAAGACCTGCCCTCACTAAATCCACGTCACGTTTACGTTAGAAAAAAATTCAGTTCCCTCTCCATGTAGATCTCAATGGCCCAATAATTAACCGATTACTTCTATCAGTTTATCTTCGAAGTTGCCAACAAAATACCTTATCACCCACACAACGACTTTCCTAACCTATTTAGGTGCTTTGCTTTCCTTTATGGATTAATTTCAAACGTTTCTCATTGCAAGAAATTAGCTTACGGTCGTGATTATGCCCTTGGCTAATGATTACCAAACTTCCGGTGGTATGAGCTACATTTGAGCCCCTAGTTGGTGCGACGATGAGGAAATTAATTTGATTAATGGACTAGTTCCTAAACATTACGAAGTGAAAAGGCACCTACGAGTATTCTTAAATTGTATCGTTTCAGCGTCCTTCTCAAAACTGCGTGAGCAATTAATTGTAATTGGAGACTAAAATGTTCCTTAAAAGTTTATCCATTCTCTATGCTACGGTGTGATTAATCATAGCCCCTGGTATAGGTGGGAGTAAAAAGTTTAGCATACACGGGGCAGGTAACCAGGTTTCTTTCCGCTCGCTTCTAGCCGTAAATCGGGTTTTGTTGAATATCCGTGGATCTGATACCTGTCGCATTTAAAACTGTTTCTGGTTACCATCGTACAGAAGGCTATGCGGTGGTATGTTCTTAGTCGTATGAATATTAAGACTAGTATAACAAATCTATTGACAATCAGATGACTGAATTCAAGGACATGGCAGATGTGTCTATATCGTGTATATATACATATATATATATATATACTCGTAGTATACCAGTTCATGTAGTGGTTTATTTTCTTTACACTAACGGGCGGGATTTTGAAGTATCCTTAAATGTCAGAGCACAGTGGGAGCGGAATAGGTTTACAAGGAACTGCTTTCATTTTAGGTACTTAACTGTCTTTTCAAATTTTGGTTCAGGCCTTCAAATTGTATAATATTGCTCTATATTGAGAACACACAAGCCGCAAACAAACGATTCCAGAGCCCTGAACATAAAATCTCCAGAGAAGAATGAACAAACGTCTTTGAAGCCAGATGAACGAACACATAGCAGTGAAGATCATTTTACGCTGCAGTGAAGATCATTATAAATCTTTGACAAACTTCCTAAATTGGAGGAAATTAACCACCAGTTCCTGCTGCAAGTTAATGAGTTACGCACCGAAAATGCTGACCTAAAATTCAAAATCAATGCCTTGGAGAGCAAGGTGAACTGGCAGCAAACAAAGTCTCCTAAAGAACTCTGGAAATTTGGAACAGATGCTTTAAGGACGGCACAAAAGATCTTTTCTAAAGCTTTGTCCATCGAAGTTCCAGATAAGGACATCGTCAACTGTTATGTGAGGAGAAATACATCCAACTCCTCTTCCTCCGACGGGAAGCAGATTATTTGCCTACGCTTCAGCAACGGAGAGATGAAACAGCAAATAATGGGCGCCAAGAGTAAAAACAAAAACAAGCTAAACACACAGACGATCGCCATGCAGATCCCACATGGAAATGAAGAAATCAGCCGCCAGAGTGCAGGTATTTATATCAACCATTCTCTCACTAGGCACACGTATGTTCTACTAAAGAAGACGAAGGACGTAATAAAACCGAAAGGCGGAAAATTTGTGTGGCGCAAACTCGACCAAATTTTAGTTAGGATGGTTGAAGGGGGAAGAGTCATGTAAATAAAATCTTTTAATGATCTTACACGCATTTAGTCCAAGGCTATTTTATTATTACAATAATTTCCCTCAATGCAGAGTCTATATATTCCAATATTCGCAGACAACACCTCCGATTGTTCGTTGACTAATTTTCTCCAGATATCCTCCTGTGGGGGTTCTTTAAGGCGCCTGAAGAACCACCCATCGGCCTAACCCAACTCCCCTTTCCCTACCTGCAATCTTATTACCTATCATAAGCAGCTTACCTACAGATGAGCAGTCAAGCTCCCCTGCAACAATACTTACCTGAAAACATAAGCCCGCGGCAAAATCACCTAGAATGATTGCCGTTTACTATTTTGCAATCGCATTGGCATTGTTACGATCGACGCCGTGCTTCCTCGACGCAACCGAGGGAAGAGCGTGGAAAGTCTTTTTTCACCATTTGTTACTTTAATGAAAAAACTTTTATTTAATTTTATTTATCACGAAACTTTTATTTTTAAACGTCAAATTTTCTCACACAAAACACATACAACAACCTTCCTTGTTGGAAGTAAAATTATTTCTTCCTCTTTTTACAAATCAACACAAATCTGCCTTCCGTGTCGGAAGTCTAATTATTACTCCTTTGAAATTATTGATTTCGTATGAACGAAATCATTCAGTTGCCCCTAGTTACTTAATGGGGGAGATTCATTGTTATTCGTTAACCGAAAGTATTGCAAACTATGCAGTTGCTTAGGATAACGGAAATTGGATTAACTGTTGTTATGAAATGTATGGCTGGAAATTTGGTATGTGTGTGTTATGTTATGTTATGCAAATTTGAGAATTAGGGGGATGATGAATGTATTTCTAATGTATGAAGTATTGTATTTTTAATGTAATGGAAATTGAATTGATTAGTATGTAAATGTATGAACTATGGAAATTGAATAGATATGCAAATGTGTTTGAGGTAAAAAGATATTAGAGGATATATTTACTATATTAAGTGTATAAATGTATATTATGGGATTTTTGGTTAAATGGATATGTTAGCATCTACAGACTTTCACCCAGGGGAATGCTTGCATCCAACCATCATGTCCTGAAATCTAAACCGGTTTTCTTATCATGTAATCGACATTAACACCCGAACATGTCAATACGCATAGCCGAGAAGCATTTTTCCATTTACGTGCACGACATGTACACCCTTGCCTTATCGGCAGATCCATCGGTCGATCATTCGATCGACAATATACAGCACAGCTCATCGCGGGCTATCTACAAGAGTATTCAAGTGTTGTTTAATGTAAACACACACTCGACCCATCGACCGATGAGGCGTTACCATTTTGAGCATAATCAAAGTGATGCTACACGCGATGGCAAAGTAGTAAACAAACATTGCCCCCATGTCCATTAGGTTTTCAACAGCTGCAACCAATTTCCCATTATCGGCCACCAACCGATCATAGAACTAGACACGATCATGATTGTTATTTAAACAATCATACTGTTGATCGTGTCCCACGATACGTTTTCCCTAAAACAGATATGCACCTGTAGCGGTTCCGCCAAATCCTACGGTCCACTTACCTGAAAAAACCACCATAACTACTACCCAACTTCCTCAAGTTCGCTAATGCAACAGTATTAGTACCTGTAAATGCTTCACGCATTATGTAGATCACCATCTATAATCTTAAAATCCCCATAAAGAAAACTTAGTCAAGTGTTATTCAATACCAAGGATATAATTAAATGTTACGCGCGGACTATGATTGTCGCAGCATTGCATCGCTTTGAAATTTTGCTAATTTTCCCCCTAGTGTAATTTATAAATTTTAAATAAAATAAACTCAAATACAATTAAAGATTGAGTAATTCCCTTCGCGCGTGTAACTATATTTTGAAGCATCATGTTTTATTGATGGCTGAACGGAATGTGACTTTTATAATAACCAGTGCTGGTGTGTTCTACTAATTAATGTACTATAAGGAGAAAGGAGTCCAATAAATAAAAACAAACTTTGTGCAACAAATCAATAGTCGTGTGTTTTGCTTTCGTTGATGTTTCCACTGCTTCCTCGTAATCGTTTAGTGGTCGGAGGAATTATTAATTATGATGGAGGGGGAAGTAGAACGGAGTACCCATGCTGGTACATTACTTCCTACTCCACACATCCCATGCATCCTAGCCTAGCCATCGTAAGCGAAGTTCTGTTGACATAACATCAACAGAAAAACGTATTCCCTATCGCAGGGGAAATGCTTCGATCAAAAACTCTAATTCGATCGCTCATTGGTTATCACCACGGAAAAGCTCGGATTGGCTACTCCCAGATCGATGGAAATCCATCGCCATCGTGGCTAATGGATGTTGACACCAACAGACTAGTAAAATGTTATCCCTCAAAGAGTCGAGTTCGTCCCCAGGCGAATACACATGTGAAGTGCGGTCGCGTCTTTGACATTATTAAAG
The DNA here is from genome assembly GCA_963931805.1 of Microdon myrmicae. NCBI lineage: Eukaryota > Metazoa > Arthropoda > Insecta > Diptera > Syrphidae > Microdon > Microdon myrmicae. The sequence continues at coordinate 126,326,001 of OZ007500.1, read as the reverse complement.
AGTTCGTGTGCGTTTTGAATTAAGATACCTAATTGAAATTGTGTATAAAAAAAAACGGCGTTACTGGTCGTTTTTTTGAAAACTAGAACGGATTGCGTCCTAGAGTGTGGACATGTAAAGTACCTTCAATAGTTATTAATAAGGAGAATTCATAGTGTGATGAAGTTCAATAACCCTTGGAAGTTTTAAATTAAAAAAGAAAAACTAATAAACAAAAACCCTCCAGTGTTTTTAATTCGCGTCATAGTTGTGGAGAAGAAGTAACATTTTCATTCGTGGTGTGTCGGCGATTTGACTTTTCACCGTTAGGAAGTTAGTGAAACGAGTGCCCGTGTCTGGGCACAATACGACGACTACCCACACTCCTCCTCTCGGAAACATGGCTTAAACCAAGCTCCCGAGTATCTATCCCTAATTATACACTTGTTTCTAATCCACGAACCACTGGACCTCGTGGAGGTACTGGAATTCTAATACACAAGAAATTCCAATTTTTCGAAACTAGGTTCACCATTCTAAATATTATTGAGTACGCGGCAATTAAAATCTTTTGCAAAAGCAACAAAGTGCTTGTACTGTCGTCCGTATATATTCACCCTGGTCGCGAACCAAACTTCAATCGTTCCGACATCACTGAGATAATCCAACAGTCTCTACCTGCACCTTTCATAATAGGAGGAAACTGGAATGCTCGGCATACTTCATTTAACGACACTAAGTGCAACAAATACGGTTGCCAACTTCTAGCACTCCTTCAACTCCATCCATACACGAGGGTCGCCTTTTACATTTCGGGATTAGAGAACAAAAACAAATATTGATCATCGAAAATCACTTCATTGTTTTTCAAAATATTCCCCATGAAGATCTATACACTTTTGCATGCGTTTGAACCAATTGTCGAAGCACTTTTGCCACTCTGATTGAGGTATCTCCAACACATGCATTCTGAATGCAGCAACCGCTTCTTCAGGTGTCGAAAAACGTTGACCTCTCAGTTTGTTTTTTACGTACGGGAATAAAAAGAAGTCATTCGGTGCCAAGTCAGGACTATACGGCGGATGACCCATCAAATCGATGTTTTGGGTGCTCAAAAATGCAGTTGTCGCAGCCGATGTGTGAGAGCTCGCATTGTCGTGGTGAAGAGTGATCCGTCTTCGGCGGTTGGTTTTCCTGATTTCTTGGAAGACAACTGGCAAACAAATGGTTGCGCACCACTCAGAATTGACTGTTCTGCGTTGCTCTAGTTGTACGGTTGCGACATGTCCAGTTTTTCCGAAAAAACAGGCGACCATTTGCTTGGAATCCACGATTCATCACCTGTCACGATGTCATAGACGTGTTTCGAAACACCGCGACCGTATTTTTTGAGCATTTCTTTCGACCAATTGACACGAGCCTTTTTTTGGGCGATTGACAAATTGTGTGGGATCCAACGCGAACAAATTTTTTTGACAGTCAAATGTTTATGCAATATTGAATGTATGCTGGTCCCACTAACGCCTAAGGTTGTCTCAATCTCACGATAGGTCACATGACGATCTTCCAATATCAGTTCGCGCACAGCATCAATGGTTTTCGGAACAACAACTGATTTCGGACGACCTTCACGAAATTCATCTTGGAGTGAACTACGACCACGATTGAATTCACCATACCATCGATAAACACTGGTCCTTGATGGAGCTTCATCGCCAAAAATTGAATTAAGTTCATCCATGCACAGTTGCTGAGTTAATCCACGCCGAAAGTTGTAAAAAATAACCGCACGCAAATGTTGACGATTTAATTCCATTTTTTTCCTAAAATCCGCAAACATCTACTCACCTAACCCCCCTTCTAGTATCCTTCGAATTCCCATCCGATCATGGGCCCGTCCACACCATTGTCCAAATCCCTACCCTCGACAGTCACAATTCAGGCGTCAGCGAGATAGAACGTGCGATCTTGCCTCTCGAGTGTGCATGTGTATAGATCGTGTCGGATATTTCGACATATTGTTAAATTCGAGATTTTAATATAGATAAACTCGAATTCACCAAACAGAAGTTATCAAACTGTTCTAATTTATCTTGAGTGACATAAATAAAGTGCTGCTGATTCACAGTGATAAAAATAGTCAAAAAGAAATGAACAGATTCGAAGATAATCAAAATAATCCGATTGTTCATTTTCCAAATCGAATCTACGCAAAGTTTAGAGTGTAACTCGTGGATCTTAACATATAAAATTAAATAAATAAAAAAGTTAACAGTTATTGCACCTTAAAAACGAACAGTATACTAATTAAAATTTAACAAGCCTCAGGACTTGCTAAATAAGGCCAAGACCGGTTCCCGGTTGTGGTGCCGATGATGATGATGATACTAATTAAAAGTATTAAATAATTGGTGTGAAGTGCGGCACGGAGTGAATCGACAAATAAAAAATAAAAAAGTATAAAAAAAGACAAAGACAAGTTAGTCAAAACCAAAAAACCAAAAAACAAAAATTATAATAAAATCAAACAAACAAAACAAAACATAATAAACGAATAAAAGTGAAGTGAAATGCGGAAAACACCATAATTCGCAACTAACAAAAGTAAAATATATCACCTCGTTCCCAAGAGTCCTTTTTTTTTTCTTTGTTTATTAGACTTCTCTTGGGAGAGACGAACTTATAGCGCCGAGTGGGCGCCCCAAGATGCCATCAAATAACTGTTGCAGTTCTATTTGAACAGTTGCAGGTTGTAACGCTCCGGGAACACTCGCGTGGGAAGAGAGTTCCACAGCTTCCCCGCTCTGTAACGGAACGAGTTCTGATGCAGGCATGTTCGCGCCGTCGGGATTTGAACCACAAATGTGTGCGTTCCGTCGGATTGTCTTGTGGAGCGCATATAAGCCGAATTGTGTGGAACAAAACCACGAATCTCCGAAGAACAGCACCCGTGATAGCGAGTGTAGTCCCGACGTCAGTGCCGAGTCCCCGATCAGGTGGATCGCCCGTCTCTGTATGCTCTCAAGTAGGTCGAGGGTATGTTTATGAGCCGAGCTCCAAACATAAGAGCAATATTTGAGTGCGGGTCTAATTTGGGATTTATATAGGAGAAGAAATTGAGCCGGAGTAAAATATTTCTTGGCTCTAAAAATATTACTCAGTTTTCCTGAGGCTGACCTGGCGATCCTCTACACGTGTTTATGCCATGATACATTCCCACAGACCGTGACGCCGAGCAATTTCAAACTTTCCCCAGCCTCGAGGGCCTGGCCATTCATCATCAGCTGTGGAACCGATGATCCACTTTTCTTTGTGAATGTTGTATATTGTGTCTTCGCTGTATTGAAGACGACGAGATTGGCCCTTCCCCACTGCAGGACCCTATCTAGGTCCGGATTCAGCGAGTCAATCTGTCTACATCTTAGCTGATGCGACGCAGATGCACCAATCGGCCGAACACTCGAAAAAAAGGAAACAAACGCACTATCATCCGCAAAACTGAACACTTTGTTATCCGCTGTCTCCAACAAATCATTTATGTGAAGCAAGAACAAGGTTGGAGCCAAAATAGAACCCTGGGGCACCCCCGAATTAACAGGATACAGATCCGTACACCCGCCGTCCACAACAACCCGAATCGATCGATTCTCGAGGAATCTCCTCGTTCAGTCGCAAAGCTGTTGGGAAAGTCCATATGAACGAAGTTTGCTCAGCAATGCCCCGTGCCAGACGCGGTCAAAAGCCTTGGAGATATCGAATGCGACCGCCCTTGACTCACCATGCCGTTCAATCGCAGATGTCCATATATCGGTTATAAGTGTCAAAAGGTCTCCCGTGGACCGCCTGCCACGGAATCGGTATGGACGATCATTCGGAAGTCCGTTGCACTCCAAATACTTAACTAACTCTGTATTGATGACTTTTTCCATTACCTTAGATAAAATAGACAGTAATGCTATCGGAGGATAATTTTGTGGGAGACACTTTTTTCCCGTCTTTGGGATTGGCTGACCTCGAGCGATTTTCCAGCAGGCAGGAAAGGCCCTCACCGCATAAGATAGGCGAAAGAGTCTGCCAAGAACCGGTGATAGTTCTGGAGCACAGTTCTTAAGGACTATTGCTGGTATTCCGTCCGGGCCGGTTGCCTTCCTACAATCCAGTTCACGTAGAATGCGTTGAATAGTGCGCAGACGAAATTTCGCATCCCGCATCGAAAACCGTACCGGCGAGATCACAGGTGGCTCCAAAAGGCCGGGATCGAGGTTTGAATTCGCGGAAAATAAATTCGCGAATACATTAGCTTTATCCTTTGAATTCGTGACTAACGTCCCGTTGTCTGTCACGAACGGAGGAAAGAGGAGGATTTGAAGTTACCGCTGACAGCTTTTGCCATTGACCAGAAGGAGCGCGAACCAGTTGGGCAACGAAGGAGCTTATCGATCACCCTGTCGTTGTGAGCCTTCTTCGCGGTATCAATCGCCAGGTTGTACGCGTTTCTGTTATTAACCAAATTCGTTCTGGTAACATCGGTGGGATTGGAGCGCCATTCCTTAAAAGCTCTATTTTTTGCCGCTGTAATCAGCTCGCATTTTTTATCAAACCAAGGTTTTTCGTTTGATGGAATGTGGAATATACATCTCCATCCCCAGAAGAATAATCTCTGATACCGACTCCGCGCAAGCGTTAACATCGGAGTTTCCGAAGCACACCTCGGACCATGGAAAGGATGCGATGAAATCTCGCAAATCGTCCCAGTTAGCAGCCCCATACTTCCATACATGGCGAAGCTGCCTAGGCCGGTTATTCGCTTGATATGCAAGTGCTTGCGCGACAGATACCAAGCAGTGATCTGAGTTTCCCAGCGGCACAGAAACTCTTATACTCAGTTCGGATGTCAAAAACAGATCCAGGGTGTTCGCATAATCGACTCGGGCATAGGGCACTCGCGTTGGCTCCCCCACGAGTTGAGTCAAGTTGTGGCTTACAGCAAACATCTCCGCCAGCCTCCCAGCTTCCCAGCCTCGTCGGTTCTGTTAGGATGTAACAACCAGCCGGAATTGTGCACATTAAAATCGCCAAGGACAACCATTTCAGAAGCTGGGTGGTTGATCTGTATCCAGTCGACGGTATGTGAAAGATGTTCATAAAATGTCGCCGGTCGATCGTCATTCGGGGAGCGGTAAAGACAACAAAGAAATTTAACGTAATTCCTCAGCACGACCCTCAACCATATGATGTCAAAGTTATTGGGCTCTAATGCCTCGAATACCACAAATAAATATAGAGAGTCATTCTTTAGCCGAACCACACGAATGTGGCATACTCTACCTGATCACGCGTTCCCTCATCGTTCTAATGTCCAATGTACATCGATACATCGTCTCCTTATCCACTTCCTCTCCATCCGCTCGCACGGTGCTCTGACATTTAAGGGTGCACCAAAATCCCCCCTTTAATGCGCGTTTGTGTAAAAAAAATGCTTTGGCAAGTAATATCGCACCGCGTGAAGACACAAGAATGCAAGTCGTATCCTGAGCAACGAAGATATGTCGAATCAATCGGCGAATCGACCTGGGTTTCAGTTAGGGTGAGGAAGTCAGGTTTCGCTGTTTGCAAATATTGGGGAGCGGCGTTTAAATTCGAACTGGTGGAACCGATGCACCTGATGTTACAAAATATAATTATCTATCTCAGAAGGTAGAAGTAGGTACATGACTTGTCTCGGTGTCAGTCAGCCCCATCCGACACATAGTCGAACATTACTCCATTGCCATTGAGGCGGCAGATTCGGTTATTTAATAAACTATTTGCATGATGTTACCCCTGACATAGTTCCCGTCGGGGATCTGAATGGGAAAGTAGTTTACATCCGGAATTCTTTATCTCAGAAGGTAGCATCCTGACTTATCTCCATGTCGGCCCGGGCATGGGACCGACTTACCACCTAAACCAGCCTGTTCTCGAACCGGTCAATCAGCCAAGCTCCGAAACATGACCAGGGATTTCTCCCGACCATTTCGCGGTGTCTGTAACTTGATGGGAGGCATTACACCGGGCGACAGGACATTGGGACCCCACCCACCACTCGGCCTTTAGTCGCCTCTTACGACAAGCCGGCGTAACTGTGAATATATTCTAACGCCCTACTCACAAGGCGAGAGACACATTTCGTCTTGTAAGAAACGTGTCTCCGGGCGCCGATAAATGACCGCTTGTTGGATTGTCGGACAGTTTGACGGTAAGTGTTGTCTGACGGCAATAATTATTTGGAAAGACGAAGGATTAAACACTGCTCTTCTGTATGGAATTATGAATCACGAAGTACGTACATCAAAATCGGCTGCAATCATGCCATCAGTGTTCGGGTATGGGCTTAATATTGTATCAATACAGTCGAAGAGAGCATCGGCTTTATAGAAGATATATTTATGTGTAGGAACAATAATGAATAACATGTTGGAGTTAATAAGGAATGTCTCTTCTTATGCCTGTAGCTGATCTATAAGATCCAAAATTATACCGCGCAGGATGAATGTCGAAATATTGATATCAGTTATTACATGGGGTTCGCTTAGTGCAAGAATCGCTGGTTTCTGGTCATATATATGTGAGCGGATACAACGAAGAAGTTGTACTTTAAACCACAAATGTTGCACTGGTCAACGCGAAACTCCCATGTCATTGCAACGATGTGAGCCGAAGGATTTATATCGCCGCGTAAGGGGATGTATTTAAAACGGGGGATTGTAGAGTTGTTATTTTCAAACTCTACGGATCACGACATAGCCGATCATAAAGAAATAGGTTATTATTTAATAGTTTTCTGCTACATTCATCAATTTTTTAGATTAGTTCTTCTCATGTTCCGTTTTTATTTCCTATCGTGTCACATGAAGTATGCAATAATCTTGTTTTGTTTTGCGGAAAAAAGTTGTAAATTGGAAACTGATTGAAAGTTGAGTATCGCTGAGTATCGGAATTGGTGTCTCAAAGTTTACGCCATAGCAATCCTTTGAATAACACCTAGAGCATCCGTTCCAAATAACTATGCGATTGTTCTCAGGCAAAAATATATAATCACAGAAACACGATACTCGCATATTCGTATGTTGAAACAATTCGAGGGACTATTCCCTAAAGAACTAACACGTTTTTCTTGAGAAAATAGAGAATGTACCGATATCCTTAGGTAATACTCTATTGCATTGTGATAGAATAGACATCCTGTTGCCTGCTTCACATATTAGTTAGGATCTAGTTGCATTTGTTCTGTTGCTGGAAATTTGATGCTACTCACTCCTTCTAACTTGAGTTTGTAAACATATCCTGTTTAATTGTAGCCTACCGACGACTCTCGAAAACCGACTGCCAATTATCTAGGGGAGGAATATCCTAGCCAATGGGGTCTGCATACGATTATGCTGGTTCAAAATTTCAAATAAACTTTCCCTTAGGTTTGACTACATACCAACATGTTTAAATAACTGCAAAGGACATTATTTGCCGTAAGTGCTAGCTCGCTCATATTTGCCCCCAATACAGCTACGCTGTAGCTGGATGTGCACATGTTTTTGTCTGTTCAAGAGGTGTATTCTACAATTGAAAACTACATCCTTCGTGAAGGACCAGAAATCTGGCTTCAAGCGCTAGTAATGTTTTTAGTTGATCTCGATGTTGAATTGGCGCGTTCGTTTGTACTTACAGAACAGGAAAAATAAGTACAGACATCGGCTCTGCATTCGTAGCTAGCCTAAGGATGGCGGAATGTATCGGATGTTTTAAATTCGATGTGAATCCAGAGACTTGGTCTTAACTCGGAACACAACTGGTACCAGGATCTCATCCAAACTCTTTCACTCATCCTTAAAATGGGCAAAATTTAAATCCTTGTGATATACACAGGCTCCGAATGGCAAATCTAAACTAAACCGGCACTACTTATCGGGGTTGCGGATTGGGTGGCGTGGACTTGTCAAAATCTCTTTGGAACTGAATATCTACCACATCCTTTCGGTAGAATTCGGTTACATGCAATCTTAGGTGAAAGAAATGATTATGCGAGGACATGGATGCACGTGTAAGTAGTTATGGGGCTTTATTTAAAAGCTACTCCCTTAGTGTTTGTTATTGTGCTTAATGCGTAGCGAATGCAAAGCATCCGCAAGCTGGTACGGTGGTGTCCGTGTATTGACTGTGGTAGAATTGGCTTTAAATGAAATTTTAATAATGTTCTAGGTGTTTCGTCATGGGGTTTTGGTGTACACAATTCCATTCTTTTCGCCACTATTCAGTTAATTGAGAAGTGAATTATGGTAAAATGCTCGTGAACTTTTCACATGGGGATTAGGTGCAGAAATTAAGTATTCCTTTAGCCATAACTCAGAGGAGCCTTGACAGAGTGTATGCCAGGTAAGTACTTTGTAAAGTCCCTTTTGATATTTTCTGATTCTTACTGATTCTGTTTATTCAGGTTCCTCTTCTTTTTGGGATTTTTCGTGTAATTAGGAAAGACGCTGTTAAATGCGAATTTCAACTTGAAAATAGAAAGCTGGAAGGATATTCACTGTTTTTTGTAATTATATTTCGTAATTGGATTAGAAATTGTAGTTTTTGTATTAAATATATTTTTGAGCATAGTTTGACTACAAAAGCCATTCGTGGATTTTAAAAATATTATTCGAAATCGTGGGACGGAAATGGTGTATGCATGCTGAAGGGAATCGGGGTATTAGGGTACTTTTTCTGATTGGGGATGTACGCATGTAGAAAGGAATCGAGGTATTTGCGTGTGTACGCAAGGGTACAGCACACCTTTGAAAAACAAATCAAATGAAAAAAAAACCGTCACGGCTGGGATCCAATTTTAGAGAACACTGTATTTGCAATATATTAGGCGAACAACTTTGCTTCCGCCGTTTTTTTCCGAAATTCGAGGCTTACGAGGGTTCCCTTTTATATTTCGGGATTAGAGAACAAAAACAAATATTGATCATCGGAAATCACTTTATTGTTTTTCAAAATATTCCCCATGAAGATCTATACACTTTTGCATGCGTTTGAACCAATTGTCGAAGCACTTTTGCCACTCTGATTGAGGTATCTCCAACACATGCATTCTGAATGCAGCAACCGCTTCTTCAGGTGTCGAAAAACGTTGACCTCTCAGTTTGTTTTTTACGTACGGGAATAAAAAGAAGTCATTCGGTGCCAAGTCAGGACTGTACGGCGGATGACCCATCAAATCGATGTTTTGGGTGCTCAAAAATGCAGTTGTCGCAGCCGATGTGTGAGAGCTCGCATTGTCGTGGTGAAGAGTGATCCGTCTTCGGCGGTTGGTTTTCCTGATTTCTTGGAAGACAACTGGCAAACAAATGGTTGTGTACCACTCAGAATTGACTGTTCTGCGTTGCTCTAGTGGTGCGGTTGCGACATGTCCAGTTTTTCCGAAAAAACAGGCGACCATTTGCTTGGAAGTGCTTCGTGCGCGAACAACTTTTGTTGGATTTGGCTCATCTTGAAACACCCAGACAGTCGACTGCTGTTTACTTTCGGGCTCATACGCGTAAATTCACGATTCATCACCTGTCACGATGTCATAGACGTGTTTCGAAGCACCGCGACCGTATTTTTTGAGCATTTCTTTCGACCAATTGACACGAACCTTTTTTTGGGCGATTGACAAATTGTGTGGGATCCAACGCGAACAAATTTTTTTGACAGTCAAATGTTTATGCATCAATGGTTTTCGGAACAACAACTGATTTTGGACGACCTTCACGAAATTCATCTTGGAGTGAACTACGACCACGATTGAATTCACCATACCATCGATAAACACTGGTCCTTGATGGAGCTTCATCGCCAAAAATTGAATTAAGTTCATCCATGCACTGTTGCTGAGTTAATCCACGCCGAAAGTTGTAAAAAATAATCGCACGAAAATGTTGACGATTTAATTCCATTTTTGGGCCGAGATGAATCTTTAAAGTTACTGTAAACAACACAAATAGCGCCCGTATGTCAAAACGTTCTGAGTAAGTATAACCTCAAAAATGTCCAACTTTACGACAGAGCTGTCAATTGCCGGATTGCAACACTAGGGTTGCCAAATCCCGAAACATAAGAGGCAACCCTCGTATTGTAAAAAAACTGGTTATACATTTATGATTCAAAGTATTGTCCATCGCTGGCCACTACTTTCTCCCATTTTTCGGGCAGCATACGAATCCCGCGTTGAAAAAACTGGTCATCTTTTGAATCGATCCACGAATCGATCCAATTTTTTACTTCTTCATAAGACCGGAAGGGCTTGTCAACCAAGTCGTGTGCCATTGATCGAAACAAGTGATAGTCCGAGGGAGCAACGTCTGGAGAATACGGCGGATGGGGTAGGACTTCCCATTTCAAATTTTCCAAGTATGTCTTGACCACTTTCGCAACATGGGGTCGAGCATTGTCATGCTGTAAAATCACTTTATCATGTCTCTCGTTGTATTGCGGCCGTTTGTCTTTCAATGCTCGGCTCAAACGCATTAATTACGCATTAATTGTGTTCGATAATGATCGCTGATTTTAACAACTCATAATACACTACGCCGAGCCGGTCTCACCAAATATTGAGCATGACCTTGGAACCGTTGATATTCGGTTTGGCCGTCGACGTGGAAGCATGGCCGGGATATCCCCATGAGTTTCTGCGCTTGGGATTATTGTAATGAACCCATTTCTCGTCCCCAGTCACAATGCGATGCAGAAATCCCTTCCGTCTTTGCCTTGCAAGCAGCTGTTCACAAACACACAAACGCCGTTCAACATCTCTCGGCTTCAACTCGTACGGCACCCAATTTCCTTGTTTCTGAATCATTCCCATGACTTTCAGGCGTTTTGAAATGGCTTGTTGCGTCACTTCCAATGATCCTGCCAATTCTTGTTGCGTTTGACACGAGTCTTGATCAAGTAATACCTCCAATTCTGCGTCTTCGAAAACCTTCACTCTTCCACCTTCTTCTTCTCTTGAAGCGTTGAAACCGCTCTCGGCACGTTCTTTCACTAATACCGGCCTCACCATAGGTATTTGAGAGCATTCGATGAGCCCCAGCCGCAGATTTCTTCATATTTAAGCAGAAAATTAAAACCTGACGAGAATTTGGCTCGTAAGCTGACATGTTTAATCGAGAATAACTTTATGATGCAGACACAAATCGACTAATATTTCGATGGCGTTATGTTTACAAATACCTAAGCTTATTGTATGACATCTATGTTCTATTTATTTCAACCACCACTTACCGCTACAGCCATCTATTGCAAAACGGCGGAAGCAAAGTTGTACACCTAATATTATAGTTGATGGAGGGACACAACTGATGTTACTATATCTAAGGTTAACTTGAGAATAAAAATTCTTGATCTCCCAGCCTTCAAGAAAACAGCAGCACCGGTGATCTTAACCTTCGACACCCCCCCCCCCCCCCCCCCCCCGATTCGTGATCTTTTGAGGTTCATTCACTGCTACTTTTCTCCGCTATCATAAACCGTCGTTAATCGACACACAGTGGTTTTTCGCAACCCCCACCATACACTTTTTTGTTCTCTTGAGAACATTGCACGAATGCTATCGCCAATGTACAGCCTTGGCGTCTGTGGGCGGATCGGTGTGAGGTTCGAAAAAAATTAGAACTTTGTTGTCTCTCCTTCACACCCATATTCTGATTTATCGCGGTCGATCAAGGCAATTCTATTCTCGACGGCAATTACAATACAATATTTGATTTGAGGACAATTGATTCTGTAATTCCCGACGGCAAATCGACCCAGGTCATGTTGTGCTGAAACATCCTGCCGGGCCCCAGGAGTGTAGTCGAAACCGGACGTTTTCACAGAAGCTCATCTGCATCCTCTCCTTGGTATGCATGATGGTTTGTTTTGTTTCTAGAAACTTGTTTCTAATGTTGCTCTCGTTGACGGATACATACGTACATGAATAAGTAGAGAGGGGCAGGTGTGGTGAATGGCGATAATAGGTTATAATTATTGATTAAATTAGGTTAATTCAATCAAATTCAATTATGTATTGCATGTTTGTAAAGAAATAGGGCGTCTTGGATCGTTTGTGTGTATGTGTCGTTGTTCTATTCATTTATCATTGGAAGAGGACAAAGTTTGGATATAGGCCGCTTTAATGTTGTCGCTGCTGGCCTGATGCCGTCAATGCCTGGATACGTTGCTTCAACTCGGCAGAGTCCCCGAAATGTTGGAGGCGTTTGTTCGTCTAGCACGAGTCCCAGGTGTGAATGGAAGCAAGCCATTTTGCCTGCTGTTGGATACGAGCGAGGTACTCGGACTTCCATTTCTTCTAGAAGTCCGGCTGGTTTTCTGCAGGACCTACCATGTGTGTAAATAGGTTGACTTGACGTCGGTCAAATCCCTCTCGGGTGCAGCGGTTAAAAAATATCCTGGTCTCAGAATTGAAATGTCCTCTGGATTTTCAGTTACTTCGGGACAAGGAGACACGCTACCTGGGAACGAGGCCAGTAGTAACATCTACTACTACACCCCAAACAACGCGTCACTTTTCCTCGCACGGAAATAAACCCTAAAGTATTTAGTATGCCAATAAAGTTCTCACATGTCGAGAAAAAGGCACCTGAAAATAAAGACGCTAAAGGTGTTCGATAATAAGTTGCAGTGCATGTGGGGGCGACTATTTAGCAGCACCCGTTTGTAGAATACTACTTTTCAAGACCCACCAATTGGGCATCAATGTCCGCAGCGCCAGTTCGTAATATATGGTTTGTAGTGGCGTCGGGTCGGCGTTCACACTTAGTGGCTCCCAAACACCACCCAATGGTCACCGTATGGTCTTCGGGTTTCCGTGGAAGGTCACTTATAAAATATAAACGTAGTTTACCTTTCTCTGTCAACAGCTCCGGCTGTTTAGATGTTGCAAAAACCTGCTCCCGCTTCCAAATTTTCCTCGCAGTCAGCACCCGAACAAAAAAAAAAAGGAAATCGATCTGCACAAGAAAACAATATTTCGTTTTATTTCTGTTAATTTTTATTTTCTGTTAATCTTCATTTACTGATTTTATTACAATTTCCGTTTCTTTTAACTGTCGCGGCACCTCTAACTTTTTTTTTCTTTCTTCCTCCTTTTCTTCTCAAAAATGTCAAACCCTTATCTTTTTCTCCCATCTCCGTTCTTCGAAAATTCATCCTCGACGGCGGTCGATTTCGAAACTAGCCAAAGCCACCACCGCCGAAAGGAAACTGGGCTTATACGCCGCCAATATTTATTTTATTTATTTATTTTAGGCGATGGGGAAGATAATTACGTGACAAAGGGAAACAGGAGCCAGCCCAAGGTAAGCGCAAAACCTTCAAGTTAAGTTTTAACCATAAGAAGAGGAACCAAAAGGAGTCAAGTGGCAATAACAATTATCAGATAACTGACACTTCATCAACAAATTCAACAAACGCGTCCTCTCAAAATAAAAGAATTTTTGCAAAATCCCACAACACCCGAAAAAATAACAAACCTCAATGAGATAGCGACGATACTCAGGGTTTACCACAATTCCGCTTCCGATGGACATCAGAGCATCACCAAATCTCATAATAAAATACGACAAAGATGCTGGTGGCCGTCCATGCTCTCCGACATTAGGAGATATAAAAAGCAATGCGTGGAATGCCGTTCTTTGAAGGAAACCGCATATTTCGGAAGTGAAACGAAACCACAATCGTTTCAAGTGGGAAACAGGGTGTTAGTAAGGTATAAAAACCGCAAGGGCAAAGAAACACCCATCTGGAAGGGCCCTTTCCTCATTACAGGAATAACTGAGCCGACTAATACGACCATCAAAATTGGTCAAAAATCAATAAAAATAAGCAATAAGAGATTGAAACCATATTCCATGAGTTCTGATCTTCACCCTAGTTTCACCTTCCCTTCCACTATCAACCCCAGACATCTACTATCCCCAGGGTGTGATGATGATGATGATCATCGGCACTACAACCGGGAACCGGTCTTGGCCTTATTTAGCAAGTCCTGAGACTTGTTAAATTTTCCATAATGATTAATTTTTTTTTCCGGGCAAGTTCATTAGTCTTGCGCCAGAGGCGTAATACACCCCAGGGTGTATTACTTAAAAATACTAATAGATACACACTATTGCCAAAGATGACACAAAAAAAAGTGATAATAATAAATGTCATATGTAATAAAATAAGAAAAGATATCACGTACAAATAAACAAAACAAACATTGACCCTCAATGAGGAAGACAATTTATAAATACTAAACAAAATTGTAAATAACTATTTCAAAAAAAAAAAAAAAGTATGTAAGTCCTAATTAAGATCTAACTTAAAAATATGACTCGACTTCCAAGCCCTAAATCATTAAAAGTTAAAAACACAAAAAAAAGAGAAAGGGGAAAGAACAAACGAAATCTATGGAATGAATCAAAATACAAACCAAGAATGAAGCTATGAAGAATGCTAAACAATATTATAAAATATATAAAATAATATTTACACATAAGAAACATGTATACTAGTGTAAAACCTTTTTTTTTAATAAATAAATATAAATACACTTTTATTAATCTAGCATTAAATGAACAACAACAAAAATAAATATTAATAGCTTAAGTATAGATTAGAAAAATAAGTCTTTATTGACTTGGATCTTCTGTGTCTTAATTTAAAACTTATTTACTCTAAAATTTATTTCCATTTTAAATAAAATTTGTAAACATCAATCCAGGTACAAAAGAAGAAACCAAATTAATTAAAACTACGTCCAAAAATAAATGGATAAGGAAGTTATCCTTATGTTAATAACCAAATAAATTTAGCATTACATGCACAAAAACATAAATCAAAAAACATAAATAGATATAAATATATTTTAGCCTTAGGACAAGAATAATTGTTACTCTTATGTAACCACTACTATTTTGTTTAATAATAACATAAATAAACAAACAAAAAAAAGAAAAAGTGAATTGTAAAAATCCAAAAAATTACATATCAGATTCAGTTACACATGTAAACTATCGCAAAATCAAAATGCCACCGCCCTTTGCTAATCTCTTCCAGATTAATTCTCTTTTCTAAAGGGGGGAGGAATGTAGTGATCCTAAATCACTACTCTTTCCCAATTACCTATAGTCCCAACCTCATTCCCATAGTAAATCATATGAGTAAAACCAAAGTTTAATTTGTCGCACATTGATTCAATTTCCAAGTACCTTACCCGTACTCATAATCCGAATCCAATTGAATCATATGCACGATAAATTTAAACGAAAGTCCATTTGTCTTGCATTGATTCAATTCCCTATGACCATTGAAATTATGAAATGCCTAATTCCAAATGCATTTCATGATTTCTCCTTCCGGGAATTTATTTAAATAAATTCCTATCAGTTTCCCGGAATCCTATTCCAATTGAAGCACACAAAATCTTGTTTGTGCTTCTTGGAATTTTTAAATAAAATTTTGACAAATTCCTGTTGCCACAGAGTATCAAAGGGCGGCACATTTTGATTTCGTGATGAGTTACGTCATCCAAAACCCCTAAACTCGCAAATAATCGATTCAACCGCCACCTGGACGCACTGTATCAATATCACAGTCGATGGAAAATTCGACTTAATCCATCTAAAGCAGTAGCTATAATTCTGAGTAGTAAACACTGTGGGTATGTTATTGCTACTTCTCGTTGTAAGGTGCACAGGTTCACTCAAATAACCCAAATTAATTGTCAATACACCAACTCCGATTGAATAAAACACCTCGATTCCTTTAGTCTTTCTTATTTATTAATTGCTCAAAAGAAATAAACATTTAACGTAACACCAACACATTGAACAGTTAAATATAGCCCTGGTTCGTTATTCGGACCAGCCCTGTCATTTTTGATTTAGTATATTGAATTGAACTTGAAACACACATGGATAAAAGATATACAATTTCGTTTAAGTTCTATTGTACTAAACACCGGATGTTTAGGTTGATTTAATATTTTAGAAATCGGCTCGGCGCACAAATGAATAAAAGATATACGATTTAGTTTAGCGACCGCAATTCATTAGACAACGACTCCGTTTCTCGTTATTTAACGTGAAGGCCCGACTTGCCTCCACGGAATCCAGAACGCGATTAACTATTGCCACCAAAGCGACAGAATACCAAAAATTGATTCATCCCCTCGATGACCATATATGGGAAGATTCCCTTCTGCATTTTGTTCTACAAAAAATGGTTGAAACACACACACGATGACGCCCTCACAGTCCTTTAGGCCGGCTCCTCACTAGCCACCAGCTACTACTCGTACATGTAGCAAACAAACATTAGGACGCCCGGCCCCACTCCACATCCTGGCACATTGGAGAACTAATGCCAGCGATCTTACATCTCATATCCTGGCACTTTGGAGTACCAATGCCAGCGAGCCATTTCACACCACCCGATTACCTTCGACTCCTTTCTTACCGCCGTTCACCGACACTCGACTCCAAGTGTTTTCGCCGCGCTCCAGGACGGCCCATTACTAAACACCAGCTAGTGTACGTAGCATACCACAGTAAGACGCCGGCCCTACCCCACATCCTGGCACATTGGAAATCCAATGCCAATGATCGCACTCCTCACATCCTGGCACTTTGGAGTACCAATGCCAGCGATCTCCCGCCTCAACCCACATCCTGGCACATTGGAGTACCAATGCCAGTGACCTTCCACTTAACCCTATGAGACTTTGGAGTACCAATGCCAGCGAGATTTATAAACTACATCCTGCCACATTGGAGAACCAATGCCAGCGATCTCTAACACACCTCCTGGCACTTTGGAGTACCAATGCCAACGAGCCACATGGGATCCGACTAATTGGAAAATACCAACTCGTCGGCCCATAAACAACCCAAACACCACAATGGACCGTACCACACACCTTCTGCCCCTGTTGGCATCACCGCGGCGTAAACGGGTCCATTGCACATTATTTTTAATTGTAGATAGTACAGTGTAATTTTTCGTTCCTTTTTCTTTTTCTCCGCACATTGCTAACAGAGCGAACCTTACCCTACCTTTTTATCGTACCTACGTCGCTGGGGGGGAGTACTGTGGCGGCTTTAATAACGCCACCGTTCGCTTTTCCTAGGTACAACACCTAACTTCCACTAGGGCATACAGACCGCATAAAAACCTGTAAAAGCATGTACTTACCTTTTCATAGTTGTACCATAAATATTTGAAATTCGGTAAACCTACAATTTTCGCTGATGTAAAATACATCAGCAACAACGGACATTCACCACAAGGGCATAGTTGCACGAAACGCACCATGTTCCTTAAAGGCAATTCGGTTGCACATAGAGCAACCAACATTGCCCAAACCGTACCAAAGAAATACCTCCTAATGTGTCTGCCACATACCACGGGAGATATTTCTTATCTTCCTTTCTTTCCTTAATGCTCACATCGGTCGGTAAACTGATCGACAAGCAAATTCATTGCCACCAGTGGGCATGCCCTGAATTACAATTCGGCTACGATATTATGTAACGATATAAACCCTTGATCTTGTCCATGCACACATGAGGAAAGAATTTTCCCACACATGTGCATGGGAAGGCACATTCATGGATATATCGGTCGATCGTAAGCCGTTGCTGATCAATGCAACACCCAAGCATCTCCTTCATGATGTTTGCCCAGCTAGGAACACGATGTGCAGCATTTCCTTTTATGAAATTTCTATATCCACGCTTCGCATGCTCGTGGACACACCACATTAGCTAGCTAGGGAACATATACGTGTACGTGTACATCCACACGCCATAGATGTGAAATCATCCCCTGTTGGGCACCGACGCATCGAATAAATTATGATGTGTTGTGGTTTTCGGTAATCTAATTAATCGCAGTTCGGATTCCGTGGAGGCGAATCTGGCCTCCACGTAAAACGTTAAAAGGAGTCGGAATGTAACTCGAATTCGTTTCAACCGCTCGGTGCTAGTAAAATAGTTCAGTTGAAAATTTTAATGTACGTGTAACAAAACGGGAGTGAGTGCCTTCGGAAAGTTGAACGAAATAAATAAGAGTATTAATAAATAAACAAGATATGTACCAAAATAGTTATGTGCTGAAATTATCCTACAATAAAATTAATTAGAAACGATGTGTTGAGTTGAGAAAAAAAAGGAAAAAAATGTGTTTTATTCTCTTTTGACTGATAGAACCGCATCCACGGCAGTGCATTCCACAAATCGATCTTCCGCCCCATTATCAACAAGGCCACAATCGAACGTTTACCTCCAAATTAGTGACAATACTGGGCGTAACTCTATGGTGGTAGGAGTAGAACCCGTGCAACGACGCACACATATATTCTACCCCATAACACTCCCAACCTACTTCTCGATATTCACAGAATATTCGAATAAAAATAGGATTAGACCACAGGACAAGATGAAATATCTTGAGGTCATTTATACCCCAAAAATGAATTTCATCAAACATGTGACCCACATTCTCCAAAGGGGCCTCGGTCGGTGTAAGCAACTGCACAACATCTTGAAGTGGAGCAACAAAGTTGACACCAAACTTAAGCCTGTCTGCTATAAGCAGCTACACCGACCCGGAATATCATACGCCTTTCCCATATGGTTCTGCATATCTTCGACCCAAATGGAAAGACTTCGAGTTTTCGAAAGAAAACTCCTCAGAAGATGCATCAACCACTTTAGAAGGCCCGACCGTCGCCATTACCCGAACTCTCACCTATACGAAGGTGCGTCCATTATCCCCATCGACGAGTACTTGCTACAATTAGCATATAAGTACCTCGAAAGCATTCAGAACAGCGAGAACCCACTTGTACGGAAGTCTGGTGTTCTTGACCCTTCTCTCTTTTGATCTCTTCGGATCAGACCACCACAATTTCTTCTTCAGTACAAAACTGAAGAACAAGCACCCTTCCCAACAACATTCGCCTTTATAATAGAGAATTCCTGGACCCATCCCATAGGGTCTACTGCTGACACACTACAAACACGTACGCACAGTACAAGACAGCACAAACACACACACATACACACCGACCAAACTGCAGATTATCAGACGCCAAAGACGTGATCTGCGTTTACTACCGCACTCAAGACCTACCGGTCTTGTACGATTTCTTTCCCACCATCACACCATCCAAGTAGTTAGAGAACAATTGAACTAACCCTGTCCACACTATCCTTAGATACCTCCTTCCCCTTTGTGTGTCCAACAAGTGTTGAACACACCTTCCACACGCAGAGGGTTGTTGGTTTGGTGTGGGCTGCGTCAGGAACACGATGGTGTCTCCTGGCGTGTGATGATGACTCTAAAATAATCTGGAAATTACTTTGAAAATAGCAAAGAATACCTTTAAAGTGAGACGCAATCCAGAATCTAACAGGAATTCTCAAGAGAATCGTCCCAAACAAAAGAAGATTCCACGAGGGTTGATTTGAGTTAATAAAAAACGAGTTATTTTATTGGATGCTATCGATTTCCTAGGATTGGAATAGAATTGCGGCCTTTGCCTTCAAGAGATTAACAACGAAAGGGCAAGAAAACATAAAAATGGTTGTCAAGTGACAACCAACAGAATTCATAAATGTCAGCTGTTTGCTGACATTGTTAATGGTGATGCCACATATTGTTAAAGGTGATGCCACAAATTTAAATATTGCGGATTTACATTCGGATGCAGCGGTTGGGGCTCAGTCGATTCCTGACTATTGCGGAACGCCGTTCGTCAAACGAGGCATTGTGCGTTCCGTGGTTAATGATGGTAGCAGGACGCATGTACTGCCTTCGGTTGCAGCGGTGTCGACATCGACGACGTCTTCTCGTTGTCCTTTGCGATGATGTCTCTTCGACATTAATGGCCGGAACAGGGCGGTCGCTGATCGAGGTCGCAGTTTTCAGTCGGTTGTAGCGGTTGGGAGTCGGTCTGGCCCTGGGTACTGAGGAGCGGCGCCTGCCAAACGGGGCACTGCGCATTTCGTGACTGGTACCTGCTTGCGGGTGGATTCAGTTTCGTCGATCTTCCCCTGGATGCTTCGGTTGGCCCATGCAGCAACGTATGATGGTGTTGTTTACATCGTCGGCACACCCTCTTCGAGAGACAGTCGCGTATTGGATGACGACCCAAGCAGTTAAGACACAGCTTTTTTGTTAGTGCGACGTGTCTACGATGTTCAGGATTGAAGGCTCGAAACGTATATGTGCTGTGGTGCCTCACAACAAGCACATGGGGTCTGTTGATGTTCAGTTCCTTGGCTAGGATGCGGTAGCACCCTGGTTGCTAGTCGGTTTCCATCATCTGTAGTTGGGGATATTAATTCGATCTCGCGTTGGGATTCGAACGACCTCGATGTTGATATATTGCCTTGCTCGGCGGGTTTCGATGCATCAGACGTCTGTTTCTTTTGGGCTTCTTCGGCAGTCAAAATGGGCAACAAATCGGATTCAACACGTTCACGTACAGCTAGATAAGGGCGTCCTTCATTACGATTTTCGAATGGCTGATCATTCCACATGTTCGTTTGGTACAACTGACCATACAACATCTCCGTTGATGACATTCCATACGAAGATTCCTTTTTTGCATTAGAGGACTGTGCATCGTTCCTTGTTGATGATCGGGGTGCCGGGGCAGGTAACATATACATGCCCGGTTGGGAAGTCTTTATCCCTCTCGGGGACTGCGTCATCAATGGCGGGAAATGGCGGTATTGTTGAGACATGATGTTCGTCTCAGTCGTGTCGATCGGACGGTTGGCGAGCAGCGTGTGCCTTACCTCAGTAAACTCTGTGGCTTCAACAAGGTACGTTTCTTCAGCCTGGTCGATGAACCGCTCTTCGAAATATTGTTGAAGAATGACCGTCCATGGAGCAATCAGGCAGATAAGCTCTTCATGTCGGCTCCGCATCTCATCCCAAATCAGCCGAAGTTCTCGCTCTTGATCTTTCACGGTGGCCAACGTCGGTGGCCCGCGCGTGATGCACTTGTTGAAAGCTCCCATCATTCGCTCATGTGCGGCGAACTAGGCCGCCATGAGATTTTCTGCCAATTCCGCTGTGGACATCGCAGATTTCATCATGTGGTAGGTGTTTCACTTGCACTACACTTTTCACTAAGACAATATACCACAATCGATGAGGTCTTTGCGTCTGGACTTAAACTTGAATGTCCCGCGACCGTCTTATATGCCACGAGCTGGCAGCAGTGAATCTGGACCCACAGACTGGATCCGGCTCGAAGGACCAAATAATGTGTGTCCAACAAGTGTTGAACACACCTTCCACACACAGAGGGTTGTTGATTTGGTGTGGGCTGCGTCAGGAACACGATGGTGTCTCCTGGCGTGTGATGATGACTCTAAAATAATCTGGATATTACTTTGAAAATAGCAAAGAATACCTTTAAAGTGAGACGCAATCCAGAATCTAACAGGAATTCTCAAGCGAATCGTCTCAAGCAAAAGAAGATTCCACGAGGGTTGATTTGAGTTAATAAAAAATGAGTTATTTTATTGGATGCTATCGATTTCCTAGGATTGGAAAAGAATTGCGGCTTGTGTCTTCAAGAGATTAACAACGAAAGGGTAAGAAAACATAAAAATGGTTGTCAAGTGACAACCAACAGAATTCATAAATGTCAGCTGATTGCTGACATTGTTAATGGTGATGCCACATATTGTTAAAGGTGATGCCACAAATTTAAATATTGCGAATTCGCCGGTTGTTTCGACTGCGAATCCGCAACACCCTTTCTTTTCAGATATCTCGAGACCGAGCCCAACATCTTCACGGTTGTGGGTGGTTCTGGTAATCGCAAAATGACCAGAAGCCAGAGACAAGATGAAGGACACATTTGTCCTTGTCTCCCAAAAGTCGGCCTCTCGGCACCCCATTTTTTTTTATTTCATGATGAGTCGGAATCCAGAGGCCGAGGCAACGGCCAAAAAATATTAAATAAAATAATTATATAAATAAATAAAATCGTCTTTCATTATTGGACCCCGGAAACAATCGGGTCTCCCCAAAAGAGGTAAGATAAATACACAAAAATATAACCTCAACAAACTTGATATTCGCCCCTCAGTTCTCTTTTATTTATCTCCCTACGGAAAGGCGAAACTATAGCCCTGAGCGTCATTAGACAACCGTGGGAGTTCTTCTTGAACAGTTACAGGTTGCAGCATACTGGAAACACTCGCGGAAGAAGCGAGTTCCATAGCTTTCGCGTTCTGTAACACAATGAATTTTGATATAGAGATGTATCTGTTGTCGAAAGGTTAACCGCCAAGATGTGGGATTTTTCGGATTGTCTTGTGAAACGCAAATAAACCGAATTCCGTGAAATAATGCCACAAAATCTCCAAGGAATATTCCCTGTTGCACGATGCACTGGTGATGATGAGGGTGCTTCACATAATAACGTTTATTAAATAACTCTTCACCCTTAACACTCGAGGTGTTAGCTTGTGTCACAAACAATTAGCTCAGTTTCGATTACGTTGAGCTTTGGCACAAGGAATAAGGGACGAATTCAAGAGAACAATACAACAGTACTGCTCTTGATCGTAAACAGCACAAAAGCCCTGAAGAGAAGAGGAGCGATGTAACGTGGGGCAGAACAAAGAAGCGTATGGGCGAGCGATAATCAAAACAACTGATTGAATTTGGCGGAACAAAGGATTCGGAAAGACACAAAGGAGAAATCGAGAACACCAAATTGAGTAAAAAAAAAAAAAGACTAGGGGATTGAATCAAAACGATACAAAAGATAAAATTGTGTCCAAACAATTAATTAAATCAACAGAACAAAGAAATGGCAGATGGCAAATGGAGACGAAATTGAACTTTGAATCATCGGGACGAACAAAGGAGAATTCGCAACACCATAACAGATAAAAAAACGTTTAAGGAGATTGTTTGCGGGCAGGAGCTAAGGAAGTATGGAATAAAATGGAGATTGTTTACGCTGCAAAAGGAAATAAGTTCAGCACCACACCCAGGACAACACGGATCAGAAAAAGATAAAACCGACCCAAGAAAACACTGGAGGAAACAAGGTCAAACAACGGCCCACACACGTCGATGGATTAAATCAATTAAGATAAGATTCGCTCATTTATTGAATAAGAAATTAACAAAATTATACTTTTGCAGAAAAACAAAACAGTAACTCCGCCTTTCATTCTCCACTCACGAGTTTGACCTTGCTCCGCCGCCTTCTTCTCAACCAATAAAATAAAGTCCACTCACACCACGGAACATCACAGTGAAGAAACAGTCCCCGTGATAATATCTGTAAAACAGACAAAGTTCAGCTACGCGCATCGTAAGCGCAAAGATCGCTTTTTCATCTCCAAAAGATCGTGTATCCCGCTCGTTTTTTTGAGATGCCCCGTGGACACCAGAATCGCGGGTAAAAGGGGGGGCAGCGAATTTAAAAGTGGGCGAGAACTTCTGATCGTATATATCCCTGGACAAATATCTCCACTGCTGCTTCTGCTTCGGTGTTTTTATTTATTTGGCAACTCGCCAAATCAATCACTGCGCCGTCAGTTTGTTTCGATATGCCAATGAAAATGAAGTCGATCACTGGGCTCATTAATTTATACCTGACAGTCGATTTATTCAATTATTAAAAGAAAAGTTCGCTTGCAGTTTATTTAATTCCGAACACTTTAGTCTTCACTATCGCTTTAAATGTGAGACGAGCTAGCAAGTCAACCCGCACTTCACAAAAGGACCCGTGTATAAACGCATCTCCGCAGCCGGCGGAGAGCGGGAGTGATGCGTGACCGTGGCGGTCAGCGGGTGGAAGAAGACTCCACGAGGCTAGAATTTTGACATGAATTCCATCCTAGGTTAGGGTTAAGAAAACAAGAGAAGAGAGATAAAAAATTTTTCTCTTGAGGGTGCGACCACCAAGGACATGCACTCTTTCAGTGCAATGGTATGCGTAAGTAAATGTATCGCCATTAGGAAGAAGTGCAATGGTTTTTCTATTTACACAATGTGAAATGTGTATCGCTGGTGATGCTAAAGAGATCGAATTGTATACATGATCACGTGCGAAGAAATTCGTTTTATGGCACTAGACGCTAGATGCGTGTATTTACTTTTGTTTGCACATGGTGCGAGTTAGGGAATTTTATTGCTGAGAGAAAAAGGTCGCCGGCCAATGGGTACGTAAAGAAATTTATCGTACACATGGCGAAGTTGGAAAATAGACGGCGCAATATTTATGGTCCCTGGCATGACGGTTGCATTGTATGCAAACCGAAATATTTTGTTTACAGGAATTTGTCTGGTACCGAAGGTGCCGAATTGGTTTGGAATGCCAGATAAGCAAAGAAAGAAATCTTACGGAAAATTGTATGCGATGAGATGCATGAAAAGGTAAGTTTTCTTTACAGGGACTTTACGATTATAGATTTGATCTAATTAATGCGTGAAGCATTTTCAGGTGCTTAATGCGATTGCTTTAGCAAAAACTTATGCGACTTGGGATGAGGTTATAGGGGTTTTTAGGAAGGCAAACCGTGGGGTTTGGGGGAACCGCCACGGGCCGACGACCAAAAACTGTCTGAGCGACGAGCTATGCCTCGCTGGATCAGTTTGTCGTACTCTGTTTTGGCAATCCGAAGACGGTCATGAGCTGCTGGCCTCGCCTTGGTGGAAACAGGAGGGCCGTCTGTTCTTTTTATGTGATGTCCCTTCGTATTGGCAGCACCTGGTTGTGTGATGGTATGGAAGTTCTGAAGCACTGTTGCATACAGCTGTTCAACACAGGCTTGGATTGTACGAACAGATGAGAACTGTGTCTTTGATACTTTAACCGCTGTCGAGTGAACAGTACGTTCGTCGACAATCCGCTGCTTGACGTCCTTAAGCAATCTGAAATGGCACAAAATGCTGCGCCGATTATCGCTCGACTGATGTCGGCGACGATAAGGTGCCACGTGATAATTTCCAGGTCCCCGGCCCAGGTGGAGGGTTATTGTATCGTAGGTGTTGATGAGCGAGCCGTTGGCAGCGAACAGCTGGTAAGTAGACAGCGCTTGGGGTTGTTCTGTACGTCAGAGTGGGTAGATGTAGACCTCGGACCCAGTATTAAATAAAAATTGTTGCTTGGATGTTTTATCTGTGTGGAAGAGAGGGGCGTGTAATGTGCGAGAGTCGTGTAGCGCCATTAACGGCTCTCGGAAAAGTTTTTTTCTGAAATTGACAGCAGGATCGGCACGACACGCCTCAGAACAACATTTATTGTGGAACCAACAAGTTTTTTTTTTAATAGACTTCTCTCGGGAGAGGCGATCCTATAGCGCCGAGTGGGCACCCCGAGATGCCATCAAATAACTGTTGCAGTTATTTTTGAACAGCTGCAGGTTGTAACGCTCCGGGAACATTCGCGTGGGAAGGGAGTTCCACAGCTTCCCCGCTCTGTAGAGGAACGAGTTCTGATGCAGGGATGTGTGGGGGTGAAGAAGTATGGCACCAAGCACGGGCACACGATTCACTGCTTCCCCACTGCACCGTCACTGTGAAAACAATAGTTCGCCCGAAAAAAATCCAGGAAACGAAAACACTTTTAGTTTGTTGTTTTTTTTATTTTTAATTTAAATTGTCTTAGCTTATAAATAATTAAATTATCACTATTTCTAACACGTCTGTTAGCTGTTATACGTTCGCAACTTTACTAAAGTACTTTCAAATGTCTTTAAATATGATCTAAGGAAAACTGTTTTACACGGCGAATTAATTTTAGCCTCGAGCGGCGTACCCTAGCGCAATTGAGGTTGACAAGCGACTTCTGACGCGGTGCAGCGTGACCGACCGCGGTAATGATTGAATAGCGACTGGTGTGAATTAGGGTTGAAATTCATATTTCATTCCACACACAGGACAACCAAAAGAGACCACGCCTCTGCTCTCTCAACCTCACGCCCGTCAAAGTGTGAGTAACTTTTGTTAATAGGGTAATTGACGGACATGAAGAATGCGAGAACAGAAAACATGATATGCTGTGATCTCGTGGTAGCCTTGGTTGTGTGTGTTGGTATCAGATGCAGCTACTGACACGACCCACTGACCCAGTGGTACGGCTATGGTGTAGTCGGAACACATTGAACCGTGGAAAGAAATACGACTGAGAGGGAAACCTAGCGGGTGTTACTCCCCTGCAAAAAGAGATCATTGATCCCAAGCGAATGGGTGATCTGAGGGAAAGTCGATAGGACGCCACTGATGTTTGGGAAATAATCCGCGTGAGAACCAGACTCTAAGACGCTGAAATAACCCCAGCTATTTTGCTATGATGCAACAGCGTCATTCGTTTAGACTTGTTGCTAACCGACATTAAGAGATTTCCGATGGGAAACTCATGGTTAGCAAGAATGGAGTTGCCCTATGACAAGAATGTAGCTAAACTCAATTATGCGTTATCTGCAAGGGATAATGAGTTTAGCTATACGTCCGTTTGACATGTTTCACAGGGGAATAACATATAAAGGAAATGGGTAGGTATGACGCGCTGAAAGCGGTCGAAATTAGGTAGGAATTGTGGTTGGAATTGTGGGCTGTTTCTCATGTAGAATAGAGAAACCCCCACAGATGTTCGCGCCGTCGGAAGATGAACCACAAACGGGTGCGATCAAGTGTTTAATTGGTAAAATACTTGCCTTGATCGAGATCCACTTCTAGAACCAGTAGTGCTTTTAGAATTGTGTTGACGACGTCTTGTTCGGCCGATGGTTGAGGGGGACGTTGAAAGAGCTGCTACTTCGGCGACCAAATCAGCAATTTGTCGGTGAATGTCCCTCGTTGCCGCCACGCTGACTGGCGAAAATACCGTGTGTCGTTTGTCAGCGACTTCACCTAAATCTGCTATGCACAAAGATTTTTGAGCTACTAGACAGGCTTGCGTTTTTGCGGGCAGCTGAGATAGCCAGCGTGCCTTCAAGACTTCTTCATCGATGCCGGGAATCAGGTGCAGCGACGGTGTGCGATCTCCTTAGCTTTCTTTGTCTAGGAGTTGAATAATTTTTGCCTCTTTGGACTTCGAGAAGCGGGGAATTAATTTGCATTTAAGCGTCTGGTACCGGGTGCCAGACGGCGGGTTGATTATAATATCTTCCAAGTCAGCGGCAGAGCGCGTTTCAATCAAGGGAATGGAGCGATAAAATTTGTCGTAGTGATTAATGATGGCACTGTTTGTAAATTGCGTTTCTACCTGGGCGAACCACATCGCTGGTCTTTCGGCATTGAATGGGCGTGCTTCGATGTCGAACGGTAATGGTTGACAGGGCGATTTTTAAAGACATAAAGAACCAACAAAAAAAGTCTTTTTTCATATTGTAATGTGCACTAGTTCCTTCAACGCGAATTCCCACCGTCCTTTAATTAATTGTCAGTTGGAAGCAAATTAAATGCTTTATTACATTTTCATTTTATGACAGATTGAAGTGCCACATACTTGTATAGCGGTGATGAATAAATTCATTCCGTCATCTTTCGTTTTTTCCCTCCTGTCTAATTTCGTCTCTTACTCCATTTTTATATCGTTTTCTGGATAACTCGAAACTCAGTTGGATGGCTAATGGAAACAATTATGTCACCTAAAGAGACGGAAAGTCACCTTATTGCCAGACCTGTTCGTTCTGTAGACAGCCCTTTTACACGACAAGGTTGGAGGACTTGTTGGCCGGTTAGAGTAGTAGTGCTTATTGGTCAGTAAGTGGTCGGATATCCATCCGGCTCTTTATTCGCTGGTATTACTGTGGTGTGTGGTAATTCCAATGAAATGAAACTTAGGTTTCCTTTTGTTTGTTGTTGTCATTTCCTTAGTCGTTTATTGTTGTATTTCTTTGTGGCTCCAGCTGGATCCATGATGTTCTTTTAATTTGACTGGAAGCTCTCATGTCAACAGGTAATTATTTTAAAAGGTTTAAGTATTGTTTTGGTTTTTGTTTCATAATGCTTTTGTTGTTAATTGTTGCCGTCAGCCAATTATATCCCTGATCTTGTTGATAGTTTTCACTTATATCGCATTAGGCATTTGGCCGCTCTATCAAATGTCGTATCTTTATTCTGGGAGTAATGAAATTAACGCAATTTAAAGGATTTCCATGTGATAATGGTTACTGAAGCATAATTAATTCGGTAAGGAGCGTCGACAGAAAGAGATTACAGTGGAACTTTTTATTTGGATTTGTGACATCAGCTTAAGGTCTTACTTTTGAGAAAACAAAAAATAAGCGACTACAGATTTACTCGATTCATGCCTGGAAGGCACGAGGACAAAAAGATGGATTAAGTCGCCCATAATGTGGTTGGAATTACATCTGTGGCAGTCTAAACTCCAGGACTTTGTGGTTGAACTCATATTGATCATAGTCATATTTTTGGTTTTGTCTTTTGATGTCGTTTTTTTCCTTTTGTCTGGTTGGTCTTTTTATTTTATTTTTCTTATTTTCTTATTATTTTTTTCCGTTGATGCGTGGGCTTCTGTTCTATTTAAATTGCTGGCACGAACATTTTAAGTCACTAGATTTTAAAGGACAAACGAGGTTGTCCTTGTTTATTTTTCGTACCCTATACTTTCATTCGTCCTTTGGGTAATATATTTCTGCGGCGGTCATGGCTATTGTCGTTTTGGTTGGGGTTATTTGCTTAATTCGAAGGGAAACATTTGTCGGCGCTGATATTAAGGCTTTTCAAAGTGATTAATAAAATTTTTAAGGGGGAACTCAAACCAAACAACTTATGGATCCATTCGCTAGCAGTCAATATGATTTTTTCTATGATGGAATTTATTTTTCTGGGTAAGTAGTGAGGGGTTCTAAGATAATTAATGACCACAATTAATGGTGGAGACTGGCTCCAAAGAGGTAGGTATTAGGGGGTGGGCGGTTTTGGCCGTAACAACTGCAAGTTAAGATGTTCTTAGCTTTTTGACCGATATCTCTAAAACATTGGTTTGCATACACATGTTGCACGTATATGTGTGCTGTGGCACCAAAATGATAAAAATTAACGTACTCACGGTTTTGTGTGGCTGTTGTCCTTGATGGTTGTTCGTCCTCGAAATGTCCACAAGTTGTAGGGCGTTAATTGTTTCGCACCCCCTTGGGGGTGATTTTCAAGATTTTTAATGACAATTGGTTGTGATTTGTAGCACCATTTAAGTTAAGACACTTTTGTTTGTTTTTTTTTTATTGTACATGTTGTTCTTAAAATTGTCTTAACGCGATATTTTAATTAATTCCCAGCTTAATAATTTAATTAACGTTAAACTTAATAATTTAATTAATTCTCAGCTTAATTATTTAATTAACTTTCAACTTAATAATTTAATTAACTTACAACTTAATATTTTGATTAATTTTAAACTTAATATTTTAATTAATTCTCAGCTTAATAATTTAATTAACTTTCAACTTAATAATTTAATTAACTTACAACTTAATATTTTGATTAATTTTCAACGTAATATTTTAATTAATTCTCAGCTTAATAATTTAATTAACTTTCAACTTAATATTTTGATTAACTTTCAACTTAATATTGTAAAAGATTAGTTGTCTTTATTTAGTATAATAATGTTAACAAAGCATCTTATATTTCTATTAATAATCCTGACGCTCACCACGAGAAGAAGAGAGATATCGAGTGCCACCCTTGCGCTCTTTTTATACTCCATACTCAACAGTGAAGTTAGCGTTCGTTTAGTGCTCGAGAACCCAAGTAGACGTCAGCCGCGTCAGAGTCGGGGATACACTGAACAGAATTATTCTTCACCATTTAAAATTGCGGCTATTGGTGGGAAAGGTGTACTACAATATTTTAACCCTTTGCACTCGAGTGGCGTCCGGCTGATTTGAATCCTTGTCAACTCGAGCGACATTGCTACGATCTTTTATAACTTGATGTGCTTAATACGATGTGCGTTAACATATATCCCTCGGAAATACTTTTGTGGACTAGGCTCGGCTCCCATTTTTAGCCAAATTTCAGCTCAGTTTAGTTAGTATCAGCATAGCATTTGCTTGAAACAGTCCTGAGACAGTGAATATAACAACTGAACAGTTTTTGAGCCCTAAAAATATGGATCAAGATCAGATCAGCTCCAGTTCGGACGAATTCAATTTTGCCGCTTTGGATGAAGAAATTACATTGATTCACAACGGATCACGCCACGAAACGAACGAATTCAGTGGAGAAGATAAGTAAGAGGCGTCAGATGACGACAAATTAGAATTATAGACAACGAAAGTGAAACTGCGGAAGCTGCAAGCAGTTCAAAATCGACAGTTTGAAGAAAGTACGAAAAAGTGCAATTTATACCTGACCAAAACCCCACAGTGCAGCGCCACGAATAGTTTCTAATATGAAACAACCAATGGATTTTTTTAAACTGTTTTTCACCAATGACCTCGTGAGAAAAATTATTTGTGACCTAAAATATAAATGCAAAACAAATATAAAGGTTGGTTTATGTGGTAGTCGGTCCCAAGGTGCGATACTGCCCCGTCACCCTGTACATGCCGCCATATCGTCGGAGAAATCTTCGACCATGTTTCTGATGTATGGCTGATGTCCCGGACTGATACGGAGATAAGTCTGATGATACCTTCCGGAGTAAACCACTTTCCCATTCGGATCTTAATTTTTTCATTTTTCCCAACAATTTTGATTTCCGTTTTTTTCTTAGATTCTAAATTATAGGCTAGACAAAAAATGCTTAAATTTTAGCTTAATTATCTTATACTATAACTTACTGGTTCTACGCAGATGCTCTGAGCTAAGCATTACGCGACTATAGTATAATTTGGCTTTCGGCGAAAGAACTTTGTTTGTGGCTTTAGTTACGAATATTTGTAACCAAGAAACATTAGAAAAACTTTGTGCCGAATTTTTTTTTCAATTTTGTTTAAGAGAACTTAACTTAAATCTTATACTACTCTAATTCTAAAAAAGCTAAGTCTGTGAAAGCTGGCTGATGATACAGTTAGTCTACCCGGAGTGGTATTCAGGTCTTTATTTGCCAATCAACCACCAGAACTGTTAGTGCTGTTTAACATTATCGTCCCGGTTTTTGTGGGGGATAGCCGTACTGAATCGCAAGAGCTTTTCTTCGGTGCGCGTGATCCCGGTCGTAGCACAATCGTTCGTCTAGGGATGATCTACTTACATTATAGATCAGCGGAATTCCGGATATATCCTGTTGTTGGGTTCTATGTGGTGCTGTGGTGTAAAGTGGACTGTATTTGTGTGGAGTATGGTTCCAGCCTCCCGATAAAATGAAAGCCGGGTGTAATGTCTATCCAATGTTTATTATAACGTCGTACATAATCCAAAAGAAATACCGTAACGAGGCTGGAATTCCCGCCAATCAACTGTTCGTTCGATTCTTCTATCCGTTTTGTGTTGATTCGATATTCCTCCAGCGTTGTTATCCTCGACTTGCTCTTGCGTCGCTCTTATAAATCCGGTATTCACCCGACGTCTCAATTTCGGTTGTTTTTTATCCGCTGCACTATGGAACACCTCAGCGGTTGCCATGGTGAAATTCCACGAATTACGGTTTGAACTGCTTGACCATCCGCCTTACTCACCAGATCTAGCCAAGTGATTTCTTTTTGTTCCCTAATCTAAAAATTGCGCTCGGAGGACAGAGATTTTCGTCAAATGAGGAGGCAATCACCTTCGTGAACAGTTATTTTGCAGAGAAAAACGCCGAGTACTATTTGGACGGGTTAGAGAGATGGGAGTATCGCTGGGAGAAGTGTGTAGAGTTACAAGGAGACTATGTAGAAAAATAAAAATAAATTTTAAGACAAAATGTCATATCTTTGTTAGGTTGGAAACTTTTCAGTCCACCCTCGCATTTGTCGATTTCATCATTTGTCAGCTTTCTGTTTATTGGCAGGTTAATGTCATTCGAACGAAGTTCTCTTGTTAATGATCTGGTGAACCGCGGCCATCGCATTGCCCTGTAGTTGTAGAGTTGCGGGATCACGAATTCCTCCAGATCTGCGAGATCGCTCGGAAACTCTATTACTGCCGTGAATGCACAGTGGTCACTGTCGTATTCAATTGTCCATAAGCAATTTCTGTTTCGTCTATTGGTGTTAAGTAGTCTGAGCCGTGAGTCAATAAGCAAGCATAATTTACCTCTAGGGAACGATGGGTATTCGGTAGCTAGTAGGCGAGTTTTATTTTCTACGTGATACAGATCCAACCAAGTAACTATCTGATTTTCTCCGGTATTATAATAGATGTATAATTTCCCCAATATTTATGTTTGCCGTTCATATCTTCATCTACGATAGAATATGATGATGCAATTGTAACAATCGAAAGAGTGCCTCGAGCTCTGCTATAAAGATGTTCTGTTGGTGCTCCTCAGGTGCATAGGCCGCAATCTCATACAAACCCCTTCGTTGCTTAACGGGTATGCGCACGATACAGGTTTCCAGCACCCGTAACCTGCGCGCTCCTCCACTATATATAACATTATGAAGGATTCCTTTTCTAATAGAGATTGCGACACCTCCCCTTGAGAGGATTTGGGTCGATCTCTTCGTATAATATCATAGTGTGACGCATATGACAATCAGTACTAGAATATTCGAGAAAGTCCGCAACAAAGTACTAGAATATTCTATAAAGTACTGGAAAACTGGAGACTAGGAACAGTAGAACATTCAAGGCAATGGAACGGACGGAAACTAAACGCTGAATCAGAATGAGAAAACGGTATAAATACGTCGCACACAGATCATGGAGAGGAGTAATAAGTGAGAAAGTGAAGCTAGCGATAAGTAAGAAGTAAAAGACGCGATAAATACGGAAGCGATAAGTGAATTAATCGTTAAGTGTACGGTATAAGTGACGGTTGTTATTAACGGACTAATAAAGTGTTATATTAATTCAAAATCGATTTAACGGCTCTTATTTATTAAAAATAAATAAATAAATAAATAAAAATAAATAAATAAATCTTATTTATTAAAAATAAATAAATCGGCACTACAACCGGGATCCGGTCTTGGTCTTATTTAACAAGTCTGAGGCTTGTTAAATTTTCCATAATAATTTGTTTTTCCGGACAAGGTTATTAGCCTTATCTTATGCCTCTGTTTTAACTTTGTGTCCACCGCCAAAAGTACATCAGGGTTTCCATCTTACAACAGGTTGAAAAGAGTGGCTCTTCTCTCAATTGTTATGAGCGAATTTACATTCACGACAAGAGCTTTGATTGATGTTTTGGTTAAGGGGTTTATTCACCTTTTATTTAGAATGGGCAAGTGGGAGTAGATCTCGTTTATTTGACTTTGCAGATATGTCATCTGCCTCTGTAGATTGAGCTGGACTGTGAACACGTCTGCTTGTGATGTTTCAGTTTGAGTCGAATTATTTGTGGCCGCCAGTGTTGTAGCCCGTTTGGTTGCTCTCCCCTCGACACAATTTGCGCATACGACTGCTGCGGCGTTACGGGCATTATTGTTGTTCGTGATGTCTCTATTTTCTTTTGCCGAGCCTCACTTCGCGCCATTAATTCTCGGAATGTAGGACACCCTCGATAATTAGCGGGGTGTCCCTCTTTCCGACATACTGCGCACTTTAGAAGGGCTTTGTCTTCTACCCCTTATTTCCCCAGATGGCATTCTTCTGCCTTGTGGTCCTGTCCACATTTTACGCAACGACCTGCCTTTTTTTTAATTTGTCCTGTGTGACAATTTGATGATCCGGGACTGTAATTTTCCTTAGACCACCAATTATGCTGCTCGGTGATAATTGGACCAAAAAGAAGGGTAGGCCTCCGGTCCATTAATAGAACTGTTACGCTGTTTGTGTTTCCGCGGTGGCCCTTTTTAAGACCGCTTTTATTTTATCGTGATCTCCCATCGTATAGGTTTGAAAGGCATGCCCGTTACCTACCAGTCTTTTAGTTACAAAATTATTACCCACAGCTAGCTTACAAAGACTTACCAATTCCTTACACTCAATATCGATGGTGTTGATTGATGGCATCTTTATTCGGTTGTTGTTGTTGTTGATTTGCTGCTGTTGTGGGGCTTGCTGTTCCTGTGGGCGCTTTTGTGTTGGTAGTTACTGTTGAAATTGTTGCTGTTGGCCGACTTTTGGCTTCGGCTTATGTTGTTGTTGGCTGGTTTTTTGCTGTTCGAGCGCAACTATATTTTTCTTCCGGCGTCTCTTTTCTAGCCGTGCTCTTGCCACCGCAAGTTTCGCTCGC
This sequence comes from Microdon myrmicae, assembly GCA_963931805.1. Classification (NCBI taxonomy): domain Eukaryota; kingdom Metazoa; phylum Arthropoda; class Insecta; order Diptera; family Syrphidae; genus Microdon; species Microdon myrmicae. The sequence goes on along the minus strand of OZ007500.1, from coordinate 126,291,686 downwards.
CGTTCGTTTATCTCCTCTTCTTCATCCTCAGACTCTGACGATGCAAGAGAAGCGAATGCATTATTTGCGCCGTACAAGTTAAAGTTGAAAGGGATGGAACTGGCAAATGTGATGTCGGTTTTGGACTGGCCTCTCTCGTTTATGAAGGTGTCATCAATACCATTATTAAGTAACACCACACCTAGGACTGCGAAGGGTTCAAGTAGTGGCTGGCCTCTACTGTTGGCCCTTGTGTCTCCCCATTCTACTCTCCAAGCGTTGAAACCACCAGCAACTATAAGAAGGCTCTTATCTCTAGCTTTTTGCATTATTCTGTCCAAAAAGCATTTGAAACATTCTATTTCCCACCTTAGCGGAGCGTATCAACAATAGAAATGAACTCCTCTGATCTTAGCATAGGCAATTCCTTCCAGCCGATCTACCCGCGCGGGGGGGGGGGGCTATGTCAGGGGTAACATCATGCAAATATTCTGATAAATAACCGAACTATAAGATTTTCGTCGTTGTGTAATTGAGTCCGTTGTCGAGGCTTTGTCGACGTTCGACTGATATCGCCATTTTGTTACATCAGGAGCTTCGGATTTATCAATACGAATGTAAATGCCGTCCACCAATGCTTGCAAACAGCGAAACCCAGCGATAAAATGAATTAATCCGTATGTAGGTTCGTTGGTCAGCACACAGCTGTGATGAGATAAATTATTCGTATGCATGTTGGTTGGCAAGAACCCTGTCGCGATTGGATAAACGGACGACCGCCAAGATTTGTCACCAACTTGCCGCAAGTTCCTTGTACTTGATCTTTTGTTAATTGATCGATAATCTTTCAAAGCATGCGTACTTCGGATATTACAAGATTTTCACCTTAACCAATCTGATCTTTTCGTATTTCTCGTGTTGGTCTCGTCGATCGATCGGCCCTGATCTCTTCCTTGTTATTTCTCGATCGATTACTGCTCCTCCACCTGTCTTCTACTACCCCGTATACTTTAGCTCATTCCAAACCAAGAGTAGGACTTTTGTACCGTTCTCTTGATTTCGCCCCAGTATTTCAGTGTCACAGCTAAACGTAATCGATATGGAGCTCAGAGGTTGTGATGACACTTTGAGTGGAGATTGTCGAGAGTTATATCATCAAGTATTATCATGAACACTCTCATCGGCTAGCATCTCAGAATAGCATACTTAAGAGAGCACCACGTTTTTCAGTGGACGTCTTATCAAATCCTTTTAACAGTTACATGCTGGATCTTCTCTCACAGCCCTAAATATGCAGACCCCAGTTCTTTTCTCAATAAATGCTCTGCTGTGTAGATCGGTAGCTACAGACCTGTGGGGGTTCTTTAAGCAATCCCAAAGAACCACAGGGATGGCGTAGACCAGGATTCCTGGGAGTGCCAAACTCGAAATCGGGACCGGTGGACAGACTTGCTAAATAAAGCCGAGACCGGATCCCGGCTATAGTGCCGATGATGATGATGACGTTGGCTACTAGCCGCCATGTCTTGATATTCAAATGAGAGAGTTCATGCATCAATTACCCGGAAAAAGAAAAGAGGAGCTTGAAGAAGGAAAATAACAAAAAAAGTCATGTGAAAATCTTTTTCTAAGGACTCATTAAACGATCCTCGCAGAATAATACTAACCTGTTGGAATTTATTACATTAAACCGACCAAGAATGATAAACTCAAATGCTTGATGGTTAATTTGTGTCTAATCTATGGTGTGTGAAAGATGTTCAAAAAAGTTCGTGTACAGGGTGAGGCAGAAAAACTTTATTATTTAGAAATTCAATTAAAAAGGTAGTGGAAATACCGGTCTAATTGTTTTCCCACTATTAAGGGGGGGAAACTGTGGGGCTTTTATATTAGTTGATGTGCCAGCACGGGTACGGGTTCACCAATATTCCACTGGGTTCCGCCGAACACTATTCATAAATAATCAAATAAACACCGGGATATTGTTTTGTATACATTTTTTTTATTTTAATCCTTCCTTTTTTGTTTTACAGCGATTAACGTTTTATTGAGCAGCAGCACAGGAAACACTCTTCCACAATGTGATGTGTCTAGTTTCGAATGTAATTTACTTCTATATTTTGACAATCAAACGGTTAATGAAATTTATCAATGGTTTGTGGTTTGTCTTTTAATTTTATATGGTTATTTGTTTTCACAAAACTTTTGAACACCTTCTTATGAACTCAATGCTATTTTTTATCAAAGAGACTATTGCATACCGATTTTTGTGTCGCCCTATTTGTTTTCGATAATAACGATTTAGGATTAATGAATTAACGTTTGGCCCGGAAAAAACAAATCATTATGGAAAATTTAACGAGCCTCAGGACGACTACATGAGGCCAATACCGGATCCCAGTGTAGTGCCGATGATGACGATGAATTTGCGTTACAGATTTACGGATAAATTTCCGTGGGAAAATAATCTGAAACTTCCTCGAGTTGAAAAATAAAATACACACGACTGCGTTTGAAGTTTTTTTTTTTTTTTTTTTTTTTTTATATCCACATTTATTCAACAATTCAATTACATATTTTACTTAAGACTACTGCGCTTGACGTTATTCGATCTTCGATGCACACTCCACGTAGTGTAAAACCCGACTCCTCTCACTCAATGATTAACCACGACGCCTTCGTGCGCACTCCGCTTAAGTTACGACTCGACTCCTCGATGCGCACTCCGCTGATGGTAAAACTCGACTGACGGCCTCGTGCAGAGTCGACTCTCGGCTAGGGTTGAGTTTTGGTTCTTAAGAGAAAGTGAAGTTTATCTTTGTGATGACTAAGGAGAGAGGATCTCTCTGAGTAGATCCTGGTGAGTGTATGGTTGATCCCGCGGAGATTACATTGTTTATCCATGCTGTGGGGTCATGGGTAAACGAAACCGAGAAAAAGGAGACCAAAGGGCATCGTGTCGTTATGTACATGCAGCTGTGTAAATAGGCTGCATGCCATTAGGAAAACTGTTGCTAAAAGCAATTTAGATACACAATGGTGATTGTGCACGATATCTAGGATCGAATTCTTTTGTGTGCATATTTACATGCTGGTGAATTCGATTTTTGGCAACTAGACGCGAGATGCGAAAACTGCTTTTGTCGGTTGGACAAAAGGCTCCCGTGAATGTGGATAAGCCGGGAAAATCAGCTGCGCACGTGTGTGGCAGGATACGCGTGCTGACAGGGGCGCCTATAAGGTTTCCTGATTTATGACGGTTCCTTTGTATGTTAACCGAATTATTTTCAGGAAAATTGGTGTGATGCATGTGCATGAAACAATGCCCTTGGGGAGGAAATGTTTGCAGGTGACTGCGGGTTGGTGACGAGAGTTGGGGCGGGAATCGTGGGTGGTTCTTCGCGTATTTTGACAGACCCCCACAAAACTAGATTAGACGGACCAAAAGCATTTTTTTTATTGCTTAAATCATTAGTATATATGTATATTCAAACATATGGTAAAAAATTTTCAAGACAAAATTTAAAGTCATTCATACATAATGGATGTGAAACGGACCGCGCTACAGATTACCGCCAGCGACTAATGGTTTTCTCGATATGTTTTTTTTTTCAAATGGCGTGTAGTGTCACTCGAAAAATGATTATTTGATCATTACAACGAGAGGTTTTATTTGTTATTGAATTTTCTATTAGTTGAATCTACTTTTGGAGAAAAGAAAACATTTTGAATGTATCTCTTCAAAGAAAACACCAAACGCACAATTGACAAAAAAAACTCTTTTCAAATGGCTCTTAATTATTTAATTTGGAATTTGGCCCGATTCAAATCAGCAAGTTCCTCAGCTCCACCCTGAACATTGTCTTCAAAAATCAAACTGAAAATTATGTAGTCAGAATCAGATCGATTCATTATTCCGAAGAGGGTATTACTATTACTATTTATTGGCCTGTAGGAACCCCGAAGTTTACGACTTCATCGACTTGACTCCGCCATCGTTCCCTGTCTTGTGCACTCTCCTTCCACGCTTGAGGAATCGATCCGATCTCCTCAATGTCAAACCTTACATTGTCCGCCCATCTCTCTTCCCCGTTGGTCTAGCGTCAAGAATTCTACGCACGGCCCTGTCGTTGCCCATTCACGCCACATTTCCGGCCCATCTTAATCTTCGCGACTTGATTACTCTCACTACTGTAGGTTTGCGGTATAGCTCTTCCAATTCGTGGTTGTTGAGTTTCCTTCATTGTCTTGCCCCCTCGACATATTTTCCTCCAAAGATACCTCTTAAAGCTTTATTCTCGAATACGCGGAATTTGTTTTCTTCCCGTTTTGTGAGAGTCCATGTTTCGCATCCGTATAGAACAATCGGCATGATTATGGTTCTATAGACACGGAGCTTTATGTTACGTGATAGCAGTTTGGATTTCAGCAGTTTACTGAGTGCGTGCCAACTAACGTTGCCGAAGTGTAGTCTTTTGTTAATTTCCGTCGACATTTCGTTACTGGCCGCCAGTATATATTATAAATTCTTTAACTTTTTCAAATATCTTGCCTCTGACGTTTATACCATATGTGTTCCCTTGTAGTGCTCTTGATCAGTCTCGATTGGCGTCCGAAGTGGTAGGACGCCAATAAATTAAGTTAACATAAAATAACAATATAATAAAATAAAAAGCATTTTTACTATTGGATCCGGCCGAATTTCAGGTCTCCTTCTGCAGCAATCGGTTCGTCACTCTTCCCTCAAGTCTGAGGAAGCACGGTGGCGACCGCAACGGGTCCCCTAAGGAGCGCTCCAAAGAGATCCCTCATCCTTTTCAGGACAAGGAGACACGCTCCCCGAGAGAAGGGCCACAACACCCCGAGTTTTACCCGCTCTCGCCGTAATCATGTATTTTGTTTTGTCTTCATTTATTTCTAGGTCCACCTCTTCTGCCGCTTTCATGAGGACTTCATTGTTTTTATTACAGTTTCTAGATTATCGCCCAGAACGTCGATGTCATCCGCATATACGAGCACTTGTGTGACCCCGTTCAGGGATAACCCGCCATGTTCTCGTCTTGTATCTTTCTGATGACATACTCGAGCACAAGGTTAAAAAGACATGGTGAGAGGCCATCTCCCTGTTTTAGTCCATCCCGGATTTCAAATGGTGGTTTTCTATTCAACTCGCCCTTTGTTTTCGTTCCTGCAAATTTGAATGAAGGCGGCATATTTTTTCGGGATTCCCAGATCAACTACAATATGGTACAGTCTTTGTCCGGTGACTGAGTCGTAGGCTTTTTTGAAGTCAACGAACAGTTGGTGAACCGTCTCTCCGTATTCCCACTTCTTTTCCAGTAGTTGCCTTATTGTGAACATTTGGTAGCTTGTTGACCGGTTCTTACGGAATCCGCATTGGTAGTCTCCCAATATGTCTTCTGCGTATGGTGTGATTCTCGCCAGTATGACATTTGTTAGTATTTTGTATGTGGTTGAGAACAATGATATTCCTCTATAATTTTCGCAGTCAGATCTGTCACCTTTTTTGAAAATGGGGACGACTATTGAGGTTTTCCATTCTTCCGGAGTGACTTCCTTATAGCATATTGTTTTGATGAGTTGGTGGATCTTTCGAGTGGTTGCCTCTCCTCCATACTTCATAAGCTCTGCCGGTATGCAGTCGACTCCGGGAGCCTTGTTGTTTTTCAATCGATTTATTGCGTCTACAACTTCGTTGAAAGAGGGTTCTGGGATCTGAGGCCCGGCTGTGTGTACGTCTGGTGCGTTTACTTGTGGTTGATGGGTGCGCACATTGAGCAGGTTTTCAAAGTACTACTTCCATCTTGTCACGATATTGTTTGTTTCTGTGACCAGACAGCCATTTGCGTCTCGAATCTCCCCCGGTAGCCATTTCTAATAGAATTTATGCCGGCATACATACCTCTGATGATCTTTGCTATGGCATTTTCTAGGATTTTTTCGATCCGAATCTTCTCTCATTCGGGTTTTTTGCGATTGAAAAGTCTCATTGTCTCTTTCTGAATCGCTGTGTATCTTGCTGCGTCGACTTCATCATATCTTTTTAAGTGGATCTCTCTGAGGCGTTAAGCTTCTTCGATCTTCGCCTTGCACTTATCGTCAAACCAAGGTTTAGACTTAATTGTTTTCTTAAATCTTAATACCTTTTGGTCTATTTGTTTGATTGTCTCTGATCGATGTCCATTTAGTGTCCACACTATTGCCCTCCTCTTCCTCACTACTCCCATTGTCTAGGATGCTAAATCTATTCGTTAGTTCATCTTGATATTCAGCCCTTTTGCGCAGGTCTTTTAGTTTATCAATGTTGAACTTTTTCCTCGTCTCCCCTGACTGCCTATGTGGGTTTGCTGCGAGCCCACTCCTGATTTTGCCCATCACTAGAAGATGATCGGAGTCGCAAACTGCTCCTCTATATGATCTTACGTCAAGGATATTCGAGTGGTGTCTTTTGTCTACGAGGAAGTGGTCTTTGGTTACACGTTACGCCGTCGGGCGATATCCATGTGGCTTTATGGATTTGCTTGTACTTGAACATCGTGTTTTTCACTACCAGATCTTCTGACGCTGCGAACGTAATAATACGAATTCCATTATCATTTGAAACGTCGTGTAGGATTTCTTTACCTATAGTTGGTTGGAAGGTATCTTCCTTTCCAATTTTCGCGTTGAGGTCACAGAGAAGGATTTTAACATCGAATGATGAGATCCCGGCTAATGCTTCCTCTAGGGTAGAACGTGTCCTACGTTTCTTCGTCCGTAGATTCTGTTGGGGCGTGTACGTTTATAAATGCATAATTGTACCATGGGTCCTGTATTTTTAGCACCGACATTCAGTCATTAATACATTTCACATCTTTTACATGAGGCGTAATCTTCTTGCTTATGATGAAGTCGGTTCCGAGGTTATGTGTGTCGGTACCTCCACACGTCAGTGTAAACGTAAAAGTCGTTGGTTTCGATTACTTGATGTGGAAGTGCAACGATGTCCATTTTATATTGTTTCACGTTTTCTACGACCGTCTGTACCGCGTCTGGTTTATATAGCGCTCGAACATTCCACATGCCGACGCGTATACCTCGCTTTTACCGTTTTTCCCTGCGTCTTCTTTTTGCCGAGTCGGTGTTTCCTTGATGATTTGTTCCCTTATGGCAGTGTCGGCTCATCACACCTACGTCTACCGGGGTTTTTCGTGAGATTGTTTTTTGTATATGGATTTATAGCGTATTGCGACGATAATGAAGAACGTGTGATTCGAACTGACGCTATGACAGTTAGAATTACCAAAAATGTAGCCAATGCCCAACACATCAGGCCACTGCCGCGTGTACGTATTCGATTTCTAAACTCAAGTGACTCAACTGATTTGTAATTGTTATGTTATCGCTATGGTATACGGATCTGTTGATTTTTCTTATTCGATTTTCTTTCGGTGTTCTTCACTATTTGCTTGTGTATTGTGTGTGTATCTGTTAGAAACGCCAGAGATTATTCGTTTTTCTTCCCACGAGTCCTGGAGTTTCAAATAGTCAACCATATCAGAGCCCCTTTTTGATATGGTAAGGTCTGCTTACTGCTCTGATTCGACCCGGTGTCAGAGAGGCGCCGTTATAATACAGCCGGTATACCCCTGGCTGGAAACTATCCAATGGGCACGGTGACGCGTAACACCCTGGATTAGGGGTGGTAGATCTTTGTGTGTTACTCCTCGCTAGCCTGTCTGACATGGGTGGCTGTCCTGGAAGCTTATGCTTTCGTCAGCATAGCCTGAGTGATTCATTTTAGTTTAAGCCCCCGCACCACGTCAAGGTTTCTACCAAGCGGGTCGGCGAAGAGGGTAGGGAGCTCACATAAGTTAGTGCTCGTGTTACGGTATGCCTTATTTTTGGTGATCTACCAAGCGGGTCGGCGAAAAGGGTATGGAGCTCACATAAGTTAGTGCTCATGTTAGGGTATGCATTATTTTTCGTGATCCCTATTTCTCTATACATTTATTTGGGACATGAGACGTGGGATCTTTTTTTTTTTACATTCGTTATCATCCGAGGAACAATACCGCTTAAAGTCTCATGATAAAAAATTGTGTTTGACCGCAGGTTTTCACTTATTTTTAGAGAAACGGCTTTCCGACATAATTGAAATTTTTAAAATGAATTCGTGTCTGAATGCGATGCTAAAGGAGGTCACGTTCGAGTCGTATCTATTTCCGTCATATATCTTTTGTATCTTTCCGATTTGTGTGCATTTCTACTGTCATTACATTGCCTTTTGTACAACCAAGTAGGGATAAATATTTGATAGTCTTGAAGCTCTGGAAGTCGTTGCATGCGGATGCCCATGGGTCCTTTTGTAATTTCATAAGCTTACTGCTAGCGTGGTTTTACTTCGATATTATCACACTCTTTTATGTAGAGATATCCATAAAAAGAGAGAAATGCCAGACGAATGGAGACATTTATCTCATAAATGATTCACCTTTCACATCCTCATTGCCATTCTCACCAATGTCGTTACTATTGTAATCGTTGCCGCTCGGTAATGAATATCGTCATTACCTTACATACACGTAAGTATATATAAAACACTTATGGACGTTCAGGACATCTTTGAATGGTTCATTTCAGCTTTTGTTTTTCCTAAAAACATTTCTCAAACACGATACAGGACTTTGGGGGTTTGAAGAACATTCAATTAACTGATTATTGTGTTTTTCCGTGACGGACACTTAACATTCAATACGAAATAAATAAGTATTAGGTTTAATATAAAAGCTATTCAATATAAAAGAGAAACCAATACATATTATAATGTGTCGAAAGAAAATAACAATAAGTCGAAAAAAATAATATTTTACTTTAACAGCTGAATAACAGAATAGATGGAAGATCACCTTCCTTTCCCAGTTTGTTTGGCGGTCAAAAAAAAAACGTGTTTACTTTAAAAATGTTTATAAATCAATTTCTTTTAAACTGAATCAGAAGTTCGATACTAGATATGTCACCACCGTGCCACTTTACTAATTTGTATTTCCTTGAAATGGCCCGGTGGTGAGCCTTTCGGGACTTCTACCCTATAATCCTTACCTTATTCCTTTAGCCCAACAGACGAAAAATTAAACAAAAGGAGTGACGAGAATAAAGAAATTAAAAATATCCGATAACAAAACTTCTTGCTTCGAGTGGGGCAAAGGACAAAAAATAGGGGATCGGGACATTTGTTTTATATAATATTGTAAGGTATTTCATCGCTTTGTATCACTCCTGTCCTAATTGTTTTGCTATGTCAAGTTTGTCAAGTGGGATAAGGAAGCATCGGAAATACCTTGTAACAGTATCGTGCGCCGACAAAATCGAACTTTTGATGAATGCACAACTGGATATAATTGATCAAACCCTAACACGGATTAATAATGTAAAGGATGTTCCATTTAGGTCGAAAGCTGTTAAATGTGAATAGGGCGTAAATATCACAGGATTTTTTGTGCTAATTCATTTACTTAATAATTCCAGTCATTGGCAATTTATACTATGGGTAGATTTTAGGAGTATAATGAAGTTATTAAAACATATACGAAAATGAGTAACGTAACGAGTAAGTAAAAACCTTTATTGATCAGCAAAGTCGACCAACTGAGAGTGGGGTTGTAAAAATGGTTACAAAATAAATAAAACTGGGTTAATACGAGATATGAAAAAAGCGTTTGCCTGTGCACGTCATAAAGGGCAGAACTATTGCCCGAGTTACGTTAGTAAGGTTCACGATGGGGAAAAAAAATCGTACAATTTTATTTAACACCGTTTAACGGGGTCTTTATTATTCAAAACTTTTGTTTCGAGCTCTGTATGGTTTATAAGTTGTCTCCGTGCGCAGGAATTGAAACCCTCCACATTATATAATATTTTGAGAAAGGATTACTCTCTATACACATACAAATTCCAATCTTTCTGGCGTATCTCCATAACAAGCCTGATTGTGTTTGCTACGAAGGAAAACCAATACCAGTGTTAAATTCCCTTTTCAACAGGAAGTTTTGCCCACTGACGTTCCCAGTTTCTCAACGTGTTTTGGGGCGGAAAGACCCTTTGACCTCACCGACTCAGCTGTGCCCGCGTAACATACGAAATTCCCGTCTTATCTACATTCTCCCCCTCCGCACCCCTTATGGCTTCAATACACCCATATCACGGATGTAAAGAAATGTCAACACTATTTGCACCATCTTTGATTTTAACTTCTCTACCCCCCTCTTAAATACCACGTTCTAAACGAATCTTTTAATCGATCGCTCTATCTTAAGCGCCGCTTCCCCTACCTTTCTCGCTATCCTGCCTCCACCGCCTGTACTTCTTGCATCACGCCTTCATAGTTATGTATTCGTTTTCATCGTTTTTTTTATAAACTCCTTCTTAAACAACCATTACTGAGACTCACAAACCATCCACTGACTTTCCTTTTCGTTAACCTCTCTTCTTTCTAACTCTCGGTGATGGCAATGCAGAGTTCAGCCATTGGCCCACCTTGCTTTGCGCGACTATGTTGAAATGCAACGTTTTCCCTAATATTATTCGATATATGATAACTTTGCATTTCCACGTCGTTGTGAGTACCAGGTTTCCACGTAAAGATATCCACAGAGCCACCTGGGTATCACCTGATGGAGCCACTCGCAACCATATTGACCACGTGTTGATAGATCGCCGCCACTCCTCGAGCCTTGTTGGTACAGTTTTCCGAGCGCGGATTGCCTTACGGAGACGTATTGCATCCGCCAACCGTGTTCGAATCAACACGGCTGCCTTACGCATTGCGAACACCAGCAACACCTTTGGTCATGCGTTAAGACTCGCCCTCGAAGAGCTCGATGGAGGGAGTAAGTCCTGGGGCCAGAAAGCCGGGCGCAGAAGACAAATGGAAACGCCTCAAGAATACTGTCATTAGTACTGCCAACTCCATCTTCTTAGGCAGTAGTCGTAGAAATCGGAACGACGGGTTTGATGAAGAGTGCAAACTAGCGACTGAACGTAAGAATGCTGCATACCGGGCAATGCAGCAGTCCCATAGGACGCGGATGCGCGAGGAGAAATACAAAGAGCTCAGAAGATCTGAAAAAAAGCCTTCACAGACAAAAGAAACGTGCCTGGGAAAAAAACCTTTTCTGTGAAATAGAGAAAAGTAGAGAGCGAAGTCTGCACCAGGCGCGGAAGTTCTACGAAATAATCCGCAGTATGACGCTGCACTTACTGCAAGGATAAAGAGGGTAATTTGATCACCGATACTGAAGGCATTCTCGAGCGATAGGAAGTGCACTTCAATGAACTGCTAAATGGTCAGCTCACAGAAGAACTGGAGGCTCCACCAATACTAGATCAAGACCAAATGCTGCCGCCACCAAGCATTGAGGAAACATTAAAAGCCATTAGACAGCTCAAATCAAATAAAGCCCCGGAACTGATGGCATACCAGCTGAGTTGATCAAACAAGGAGGGACAGCGTTACATCACGCAATTCATGAGATCGTGGTGCACGTATAGGAACAAGAGGAGATGCGGGAAGATTGGCGTAGTATAGTTTGCCCCATACATAACAAGGGAGATATCACAGTGTGCAGCAACTATAGGGGTATAACATTGCTGAGTACCGCCTATAAGATACTCTCCACTATCCTACAAGATCGGGTAGCGCCATACGCTAAAGCCATCATTGGTCAATATCAGTGTGGCTTCATTCCAGGCAAATCAGCAATTGATCAGATATTCACCCTTAGGCAGGCGATAGAAAAATGTCTGGAATTTAAGATTCCATTATATCACCTGTTTATAGACTTTAAGGCCGCCTACGACAGCATAGCCAGGGTAGAACTACATAATGCCATGAGAGAATTCGGTATACCAAACAAATTGATACGACTTTGTAGGTTGGCCATGACCGACGTAACTAGTCAAGTAAAAATAGCGGGATTGCTGTCCAAACCAATAAACATCTATAATGGACTCCGACAAGGGGACGGTCTCTTCTTCAACCTGGCGTTGGAGAAAGCAATCCATGACTCTGGGGTTGCAACAAGAGGGACTATTGTCACCAAGTCCAGCCAGATACTTGCCTACGCAGATGACATCGACATCATCGGTAGAACCGAATCGGCTGTACAGGAATCCTTCACCCAGATCGAGCAGGCGGCACAAAAACTGGGACTGCACATTAATGAGGGAAAAACTAAGTACATGGTGGCAACTTCTGCGAAGAGAAGACCTAACGTTGATCAAACTATCAGGGTAGTGGAGAACGAATTTGAAGTAGTGCAATCCTTTAACTACCTTGGGTCAATAGTAACAGCCGATTGCAATATGGAAGAAGAAATACGCGAACGGATGATTAAATCCAACAAAGCCTACTATGGTCTATCAAGGCTATTTGAATCCCGAAATTTATCCAGAATATCCAAGGTACTACTGTACAAGACCATGGTCTTACCAGTACTCATGTATTGATCCGAGACCTGGGTGCTCAATAAAAGGCACTCTGATCTCTTAGCCGCGTTCCAGAGAAAGGTCTTAAGGAGAATTGTTGGTCCCGTATGTGAGGGAGGACGATTCCGGAGACGCTAAAACCATGAGTTGTACGCAATCTACCTTGAAGCTAATGTTTTAAGAAAAATCAAGCTCGGTAGACTCCGGTGGGCGGGACACCTAGCTCGAATGAGCGAATAGGAGCCTGCCCGGAAAGTCCTTTGTGGCAGGATGTATGGAAGGAGACAGTGCGGCAGACCTTATCTGCGATGGAGGGATGGCGTAGACCAGGATGCCCAGAGCCCGGGAGTGACAAACTGGATGACATCGGCCCGAAATCGGGACCGGTGGGGCGATTTGTTAAATAAGGCCTAGACCGGATCCCGGTTGTAATGCCGATGATGATTATAATGATGATGATGATGATGATTATGATTATGATGATGATGATGATGATGATGATGATGATGATTGTGATTATGATGATAATGATGATGATGATGATGATGATGGTGATGATTATGTTATATTTCAGCAAAAATTGGAGCAAAATTAAAAACTGAAGTAATACATTTTGTTTGTGTGTGAATAGAGCTGACAGTATATTGGGTGAGTTTTTAATTCAGTGAAGTGCATTTTTAAAAAAATCTCTTGATTGTTTTAAAAGCCAAATGCGGCTAATGTGATATAGTTGAAATTGGGTAAAGTGATATACCATATCACATTACCCACCAAATTATCAATCACTAAATATTATTATAATTTATTTCAGATCATGCAAAAAAAAGGGGAGATTCGTAAATGGGATGCGGAAGGAATGCGAAAGGCTATTCTAGCAGTCCGAGGAGGAGAAATGGGTATACTTTTGGCGTCGAAGACATTTGGAGTTCCATTTGCAACACTACAAAGATCCGCTCGCAGTGATAAATCTATTAGCGTTATGTTGCAGTCCCGCCATGCTTCCTCGGTTGAGGGAAGAGCGGGGACCTTTTAATTTTGTCCTTTACTTCTTTTGCGGGTCCTGTACGCGCAACAGTCTTATTAGAACTTTTCCACTCTGCTGATAGAAGGCAGTCACATCCGCAAATAGTTAAACCAATTATGTCACTCGCTCTGGTTCCTAAGAATTCTCCACGTCCCAGGCGGATTTTCCTTTAGTGAAAGTCCAGTTACAACTGGCTGAGGCGCCATTAACAAGAAAAACCCTTTATTAAATTCAACGGCTCTTAAAGGGTTTTAGATGATATTAAAACTCATATATTATCAATATCAATATATTTATATCAACTTAGGGGTGGTACTTCACTTATATATCAACTCAAAACTTCTTAACTCACAATTCAAAACTAAAACTTTACTCTCCAAACTTCAATCTCAAAACTACAATCTCAAACTGATTTTACAATTAGAATTTCTCTCTACTTATTATTATTTACTGTAAATTATAATATGAACAAAACAAATTTTCTCAAAGTATTCCTTTAGTTTCTGTGACTTTTAAATTGAATAAAATTTGAACGAAAATCAAAGTGCTCTGTTTTGAAATAAAAAGGGGCAAGTTATGAACAGGCGCAAATAAAAAGGGGCAAGTTATGAAAAGGGGCATGTTATTAAAATGTGCTGTAACAGGCTTGATATAGAATATTGTGAATGTTTATGAATGGTATGTATTAAGTGAGAATGTAAGATATGTTAAGAGGAAGTTTTAAGGATTTGTTAGAAAAGTTTGAGATTCAGTGTAATAGTCTGGAATACTACATCACACCCTTCTTCGAGAAAGAAAATTATCCTTGAAGAGAATAATTTTCTTGTAACTGTATGTTAGATTAATATTAATTAGAGACTTGGATTTTCGTTTAATTACATTACAATAGTTTTCAAAATTAATCTTTCATCAAAGGGTACAACAATCAAAAAGTTCTTAACACTAGAAAAATAGTCAAAATAGTCTATTTACATTATATATTAACTAAATTTAAATATTTCTCCTTGGAACCTTTTCTTTTCTTATCCAAAAAAGGATTTTTTTTATTACTTATTAATTATATAATATTAATATTGTGTTTCAAAATTCTCATTTCCGTTCGAATATATATATTTATTCCAAAATTTCCAATATATATAAATATATATATTAACTCAAAAATTTTCTTTCTTTATTCCTCCTCTTTAACTTTTTTTTTTTTCATTTCCGTAATTTCCTACAATTGTTTGATTATTTCATATATATTGAATAAAAAAACAAAGGCCATTTGTTATGTGTTTATCTTTTCCTTAAATTTATGGAAAATTTTCCAAAACTTTTCTGGGCCTATTATTATGATGATTGTATAGAAATGAATAATACCAAAAATCTTCTTAAGAAATGATTTCAAATGTCCTAAATGATTGTGTAAGTTTTTATTTTTTTGTATTTTGTGTTTGAATAAATGTTTATTGTTGTAAAAAAAAATTTGTAATGTACTTATATGGTTTTCCTTTTTCGTACCTATTTTAGTTAAATTATTATTTTCATTTTTTATTATTTCGTGTTTGAGTAAGTATTTGTGTTTGTTTTCGTCGTTTAAAATATTTATTGTTTTCTGCTTAATGTCGTCATTTTTCATAGCTTTAACTGCTGTCGGAACGTTTACCTTTTCAGTCTTACTCACTGAATATTACAGATATTTTAGCCACGCCTTTGGGACGTAAGCCTGTTTTTAGCCTGGAAATGGAATTGGAGCTGGTAAGATACATCCGAGAAACGGAATCACGCTTTTGGGGTCTAACTCGCGGTGATATTCGATCACTAGCATTCCAAGTGGCAAAAAGAAACAACATAGCTTGCCCATTTTCAGTAATGAAAGAATGCGCAGGAAAAGATTGGTTGTATGCATTTCTTGAAAGGCACAAATCAGAGATTAGTATCAGGACTCCAACCGGAACCTCAATCGATAGGGCAAAAGGCTTTAATGCTGAAAATGTGAGCACATTTTATAGCTTACTCGAGCAAGAGTACGAAAAATATAAATTTTCTCCAACTAGTATTTGAAACGTAGATGAGACAGGAGTGTCCACTGCACAAAGTAGGCAACCCAAAATTTTAGCAGCGAAAGGAAAAAGGCAAATAGGTTGTATGACGTCTGCAGAGAGAGGCTCTCTTATAACGGTTGTCAGCTGCATGAGCGCAGGCGGTTCATTTGTTCCGCCGTACTTTATTTTTCCCAGAAACAACCATTCTCCGGTTTTAATGAAACATGCTCCTCCAGGCTCGGATTCTGCCTGCCACATTTCGGGTTGGCTACAAATCCCAAAATTTACGAAATGGTTTGAACATTTCTTGCGGTTCACAAACCCTTCAAAGGGGAACCCTTCGCTTCTCATTTTAGACGGTCATTACAGTCATACCCGAAATATTGAGGTTCTGGAAAAGGCTCACAAAAATGGTGTTATTATTATATCTTTGCCACCGCACTGTACTCACAAAATGCAACCGCTCGATACAACATTTATGGGACCTCTGAAGACGTATTATAACGATTAAATTAGGCGATTTATCCGAGACCAGGGCCGAAAAATAACACAGTTTGATGTTATTGAACTTTTTTCGAAGGCCTACCTTAAAGTCCAAACAGCACAAATCGCAATAAATGGATTCAAATGCACTGGCATTTATCCATTCGACAAAAATATGTTTCAGGAGGTTGATTTTATCGCTCAAACATTTGAAAATCATCCGGATGAAGAATCTGCTCTTTCAGGACGAGAAGTAGAAGAACCAGTTGCCCGCACAAGTAGTGCAGCTGAAGAACCGGTTGCTGGTACTAGCAGGGCAGCTTTGTAAAAGATCGTAACTCGTTGGGATATCTCACCACCGCCCAAACTTAAACGGGTTATCAGCTCCAGAGGTAAAAGATCAGTTGCAACTGTACTAACAACATCACCGTACAAAACATCTTTGGAAGAGAGCATTAAGTACATTGAAAGACGCAAGAATAAGCCGAAAAGACCTATGGTAGTAAAAAGCAAACGGGCAAAGAAAACAAAAGAAAGTTCTTCCAGCGATTCAGATGAAAGTTTGCATTTACCGAGCTCAGACGAAGATCCTTGGGCCGAAACTCCACCTAACAAGGACAGTGGCTGTGTCTTTTGTAACACATCTTTCCAAATGGATTATAAGGCAAAGATATGGGTACCATGCTTGCAGTGCGATTTAGTTTGGGCTCACAATGAATGTCTTCCAACGCGGCAAGCAGTTTTTGTATGTGAGTCATGTAAATCGCTTTAAATAGAACGTAGAGAAAGTACTCTTTTTCTGCTAAATATTGGAGTTGTTAATTTAATTTTAATTCTAATTTAAGTTTTCTCTCGTTTTTCTTATGTACTATGTAGTGGCTAATGTTCCTACTTTTGTTAAGTTAATAAATGAATTCATAATCTATCGGCTTACAAGTATTTTCATTCGGTTGGAAACTATTCGGGAAAAGTGATATGGTATATCACATTATCCGCCAATTTTAATAAGGGGGGTTACAGAGATTTTTTTATTTTGTTGTAAATAGCTGCAGATTGGCTTACGCTGCAGGGTTCTGAAAACGAAATATAATTCGCAATGTATCAAAGAGCTATAATGAATAGTGCGGCAAAAGCTATGTAATAAAAATTACGAATAATTGTTAGAAAACAAATACCTATATCACATTACCCGAAGTTACTCTACGTGTGTACTAAAATAAAGATAAATGTCCCTTCACCAGGTGAAAAGTCCTTTCTCTTGGATTCAACTACCGAACACATTTTGATCTAAAATCTATGGGATGTGACCCTATAGCTTTTCTATACGGGTGGCATAGAGAGGACTCTTACAATTCGTTAGAAGTGTCTATCAAAATCACATATATACATCGGCAGTGATTTCTATGGTCTATAAAATCATAATACCGAAACCATACCAGCTGTCATTATGCGATCCCAGAGCACATTTCGAAAAAATTTAAATTGAAAAACAGTTTTTAAATCACTTTCGGGCCACACTACAACCGGGTTACACCGTTTTTGTACAATTGAACAACCAAACTGCAAAACCTTTCCTACGTGACGGGTTAAGTTATTGAGTGGTAGCCGGCACCATTGTCTCAAGGAGTGTAACCTTTTGAATTGAGATAACATCATTTGTATTCATTTCATGCTATGTGTACACCCATAATTAGGTTATTTTTCGAAAGCTTTGAACATATAACAATGTCAAGGGGCTGACGAATAGTACCAAGAACCAGCATCTCAGCCTCTGATGTTCTTTGATGTCAAACCCATTTCAGGAGCATTTTTTTAAAAGATATTTGCCGGTTGAAGAACTTGTTCGAATATCAAAAAGACTTAATGTTGGATATTGTTGAAGCATTGCCATTGGCGTTGACACCGAATTGCCACAGTTCTCATGTTCCGCTTTGTCCTTGATGCGATATTCGACGAAATGGATTTATGTTGACGCAACGGCTGTATGTACGTGCCCGCTCGGCTTTGCCTAACTTGGATATTTATCTTTTTCTCATTTCAATTGAGTCTTTTCTTATTCCGGTCGTGACTTCTCTAACTTTATATACAAACGCATAAATTAAACACACAAAACAGTTGTAATCAATGTTTATGTTACCCGCGAGTGAAAACGTATAATCTCCTCCATTAATTCGCCAAAAAAAAGGAAAGAAAAACGTACACGCAGTATTGTATCCGTCAACGAAAGAACAAGTAGAGGATGTTAAACAACACAATGGGAACAATAACAAGCACAAAGGCAGAGGGGCAAGAAAGACCTAGAGAAATGAAGGCGCCCGAAAGTAACCACCATGACTCTAATAAAGAAATTTACATTTAAACTGCTCCTCTTATATCCTAGATGGTAGCCCAAATCGAATTCAAATGTAGGGGAGCTATTAAGGATATAATGGAATCTCAGTAGATGCTGATTACAGTTTCAGTGGCTGGTCGCACTGAAAATCTGCTTCCAGCACTATTCTTACGTCATTAGACCTTATTTATGTATCGTATACCGATAAAATCGGTTTCGTCCTCGGTCTAGCCTCATGTTGGTATTTATTGTAGATAGGCATTCTCGTCCATGGCAGTGGTATTACTAATGCAAATGAATCGGTAAATGACTAAGAAATTACAAATGACTTTGTGATATCTCCAAAGGACAATAATGTTAGACACTTACAAAATATTACGACACACAAAGTACTCCTCCTTTTGTTTGAATATTAAAGCGCCTCTGTCATACGCAGTCCCTCCTATCGCCCAATTATATACCACTGGACAGTGACATCCATAATGAAATCGGTTGTCGAATGGAGAAATCACTTTCCATCAGCTCAAATTATACCCACCAAATGTTATACTTACACAAGGAAATGACTCCAGGCATGTATGCCTAAATAATATGACTGCAGAAATATTTCACCCTTTCATGGAACCACGATGGGTTTAGGGAAGAAGTTAGAGACACATATTAAACGCCCAGAAAGGGAAAGACACTCGGCTAGCAGACTTAGGACAGAACACCATCTATGACAAATCAGCATTTGAACGGTTGACTGCTGGACAGAATAATGAGTATACTTTGATAAGCGCATTGTCAATGGTGTTTTCAGACCGTGGATGTGTGTAAATAGTACAAAACATGTTTTTAGGGCATTTTAACGAGGTCCTGCAATATTAACTGGCGATGAGGAAACCTGATAACACATATACACTACTGTTGCGTGACAGTAACAAGAGTAATTCAATCCAATGAATCATAGACTACACAAAAAAAAAAAAAAAAAAAAAAAAAAAACAAATCAATACAAGGTTGGCAACTAAGTAATTGCCGATTTTTTCAGATAAATAAAACACATTTTCTTAAATACAACGCATAAACTTTAATCAGTGATATATTTTCCATTTTGTTCCGTGACCTTTTGCCATCTTTCTGGCAACTTCATAATTCCACGTTCGTAGAACTTCTGATCTTTTTCGGCAAAAAACGGAATCAAGTGTGAATTCACAGCGTCATCATCATCGAAAGCTTTACCGCCGAAGAACAAATAATCGAAATAAATGGTACTCTGATGGAGCAAGGTCAGGGCTATATGGTGGAAGTGTGGGGTAGGTCGTCGGTGCGCCGGCATGGGCGCTGGTTCTACTACCAACCCACTAACACGTCACTGTCTAAATAAATCCAAGTAACGATCACCGAATTGCGTTCACCAATAAGTCTCCGAGGAACTCCGTTGCGAACATTGAAATATCCAAACAACACACCAAGAAGCAAAACAGGAGGAATAAGAAATAAAACACACAGGGTTTCCGGAGTCTAAACTTTATTTAATGTTCGTTGATTGATAACTTTAGATGAATTATTTACTTTACACAAGTTTGCACAATTTTACATAACTTAATGCTGTTTGGTTGATGATATTGTCCCGATTAGTAAAGGTTTATTGTTTATGTTTGACGACCCTTTTAGCTTAATTATGATTGCCAATTCACCGCACTGTAGGACACGCGAATTGAACGGGAAATGTCTTGGATTTTTCTTTATCTGCCGTTTGCGAAAATGGATTTGCACGGAAAAACTCAGCTATAACTTGGCAGAACACTCTGTTAAATTCGATGTAAACTAAACTCGGGGGTGTTAATTCGCGACTCTGGGATGTACGCATCCCCGGCGCGCTATGGGGAGCGGAAGATGAAACACTCGGCCGACTCGTTCGGTGGTTGGGATAAGAATCCCTGAGGGTTGAATTCCGACTTGCATTCAACCCTCAGTTCGAGGTTAGATTCAAAGAAGAGCGAGAAAGTTTCTCTGTATGGTGAGTAACCAGTAAGAGAATCTTGCTGGCTAAATTCCGGTGCTGTGTGTGTGTGATCGTGTAGATCACACTGTTTTACTCATGCACGAAGATCATGGGATAACGAAGCTGAAAAAAACGGGAAGATGGACTAAGGGCGTTACTAATGGCATAGATGCATGGTGCAGCTGCGTAAATAGCTGCATTGCTATTAGGAAAAGGTGCTAATGGATTTCGATACACAATGGAAATTGTACATCGGATCTTTGGTCGGTGGAAGAAACGAATTCTTTGTCTGCATTTATATATGCTGAAAAATTCGTTTGGCGGCTAAGTGTTATATTATTGTCATGAGACTCTTTGTCACTCTACCCACTTTGCACACCACACAGACACAGATCGGAAATAAAACACCTTTTTCTTCTCTGGCACTTAGTTTATTTTTACTAATCTTGTAACTACTTAAAATATATTATGTTACATTTATAAATTGTTATTAAAACTCGAACTTGATTTGTAGTAATCTTTTAACTGTTTAAAATATATTATGTTACTTTTATAAATTATTATTAAAATTCGAACTTGATTTGTAGTAATCTTTACTGTTTAAAATATATTATGTTACTTTCATAAATTGTTATTAAAACTCGAGCTTGATTTTTAGTAATCTTTTAACTGTTTAAAATACATTATGTTACTTTTATAAATTATTATTAAAACTCGAACTTGATTTGTAGTAATCTTTTAACTGTTTAAAATATATTTTGTTACTTTTATAAATTGTTATTAAAACTCGAGCTCGCCAGCAAACAAAAATACCACAGACAGTTAATTATTTAAGAGAACACTCATAACACGAAATTAGCGAGACGACATCACCAATTCTTTTTCTAACGTTCTGCTCGTACACGAACTCACACACGTTAGCGGACCGTTCTCCTCCAAAATCCAAAACCAACTCCACTCTATATCGATCGTTTGATCGGAGGGAAACCTTTTTTCCACGTTACCTAAAAGCAACGTGTTAATTTCCTTTTTTACTTTCTCGCTGACCTCACATAAAATCCTTTGTATCCGGATCTCTATTGTGAGCCAGCGATTTTTTGTTTGATCCTTCGATAATTTTCCTAGGATCGACAATTTCCATAGGCCATGAAACATTACTTGGGTTTTTTAGTAATGTTTAGGATTGGTATTTACCACGGGTGTTTTTGGTAATTACATTTTAATGGACAACGGTGCCAAAGATATTTTGTACATCTTAATGCTATTGTTGTCCAGCAATCCTATTTACATGCATCGCTTTTTTTCCGTTTAGGAATGGATTAAATGGATTAAATGGAACGGATTAAATGGATTAAATGGAAATGGTTTTACAATGGATTAAAAGAAACGGTGTCGCCATCGAGTATTGTTCTGAGATGTATTTCTGGACTCTATGGTTGTATTCTCTAGCGATGTCGGTAAAGAATTTTTCTTAGCGGATTGGTACATTAATCAATCTGCATGGGATTCACTATATGTGATCCGAAATTGAATGGGGATTCGCCCGGTATGAATGTTTGGGTGGGTGGTTTTGGTACGTAACATAAGCACGAAGTTGGTGATTGTTTGTCAGTTGGACAAACAGATCATCGCATTTCAATTAGGCTGCTGATGTTGAAGCAATTTAGGTATACAATGGGTGATCGTGTCCCGTATCTTGCTGAACGAAAAGGGATCGAAATTTGTATGCATGTTTATATGCGAAGGAAGTCGATTTATGACACTAGACGCTCGATGTGTGTATTTGCTTTTGTCCCTTGGACAAAATGCTGCCGAGGACGTGGGATTGCCAGGGACATGTGGTGTGCACGTGTACAGCGGAATTGCTTGGCATACAAGGGTGCCGAATAGTTTTGGATTATGATGCCCGTATGATATGAAGAATTCTTTTCGGGGAATCTAGGAAATGCATTGAATGCATGAATGAAAGAATTCTTGTAGGGAATTTTATGTAATGCGTTAAATGCATTACATGCCCTTGAAGAAGGAAATGTTGCAGGTATGCGAGGAATATGGGAGTTAGGTTGCAAATATGGGGGGTTCTTCATGTAAGCTTTAAAGAACCCCCACAGATGTAACACCAATTCCCAACCAAGCTCCAATCATTTTTGGCGAGTGACCGAAGATGTATGTGGCCTAGCGTTGTCCTGGTGAAAAATGCCACTTTTTCGATGGACAAACTCTGGCCGTTTTTCATTGATCGCGGTATTTAATCTGTCCACTTGTTGACCGTACACATCCGAAATGATGGTTTGATTCCTTGGTAGTAGCTCAAAATGCACCACATCTTTCCAATCCCATCAAATTGAGACCAAAATCTTCTTTTGTTGGATATTAGCTTTCGAGGTGGATTGCGCTAGCTTATCAAGTCGTTTTCGGTTGACGTTACTGTCAACAACCCACTTTTCATCGCCAGTGATGATTCGTTTCAAAAAAGGGTTGGATTCATTGCAAATCGCAAGCGTTGATGCGCTTCGTTAGATGAATTTCTTTCAAATCACGTGGAACCCAAACATCAAGCTTTTAAACGAGTTTATACGTTTTAAATGTTTTACAATCGCTCTATGCTTCTACGCTTCTCTTATCTTTGTACGACGAATGCTCAGCCCACTCCTCACCTCCCCCCTACCAATTTTCTTACAACTTCCGCAAAGCCAAAATCCGCTTCATAAATAAGTAACTCAGCAATATCACACTCCGCTTAAATGATATAAGTGTAGAGGTCGTTAGAGCCTCGCTCTACACAGAAATCTCTAACGCCCTATTCTTATATGTCCTATATTTCCGACGCAGGTTATCATTCTCATCGCCACCTTGGTATAACCACAAACTCCAAACCCTTCGTAACAAGAGGAATAAGTTGTGAAACACTTTTCTAAATACGGGTTCTCCCCTGGACTACTCCAACTATCTCGGTTACTTTTATCAATTCACCGAGCTTTACAGCCCCCTCTACCACAATTACCTCACCAAAGCTCAATTCAACCTGATCAACGACCCCAAATCTTTCTTCCACTTTATCAACTACAAACGCAAATCTGATGCCTATCCCACCTCTCTTTTCTACGGCTCAACTACTACAACTGACTCCCATACCAAAGCCAATCATTTCGCGTCCTTCTTCAAACTATCCTTCACGGACGACTCTTTCGAGCCTAACCCCCCTTATTTCACTGGGCTGTCTGAATTCTCCCTCGGCCCTGTCATCCCACTACACATTCAACAATACCAAATTATAGAAAAACTTGAACAACTGAATGACGATCTCAGTCCCGACCCGGACGGACTCCCTGATATCCTCTTAAAAAAATGTTGCTCTTCTCCCTCTCTCTCTCTCTCTCTCCCTCTCCAGCTCGCTTCAAATTTCAATATATCCCTTGCACAAGGTCTATTTCCTAACATTGGCAATCCTCTTACATAACCCCCATACATAAAATGGGGCCAAAAACGATATATCCAATTATCATCCCATTGCTAAGCTTTCGCACGTTCCCAAACTGTTCGAAGGCCTTCTATATGATGCGTTATGTTTTCGCTACATACCCATCATCTCTCCCAACCAGCACGGCTTCCTCTCCGGCAGAACCACTACTACCAACCTTGTCGAATTCATACCCAACACACACCCCCTGCCCTAGAGAGCAATGAGTTGGATGTAATCACCACCGACTTTAGCAAGGCCTTCGACAAAATCGCCGGCAACCTCATTTTCTTTAACTTATCCTACCTCGGTTTTGAACCCTTGCTGATTAAGTGGATCTCATCCTATCTCAATTATCGAACCTGCCGCGTGCGATTTAGATCCACACTCTCCGAACCTTTTTTTTCAACCTCAGGTGTCCCCCAGGGCAGTCGTCTCGCCCCCCTCCTATTTATCCTAACCATTAAAGACATAGGCTCTAGCATCAATCACTCCTTCACCTCGCTTTACGCGGATGATACCAACATTTTCAAGACAATCCGCTCTACTCTAGACTCCTCACTTCTCCAATCGGATCTTGACAGCTTTTCGAATTGGTGCCAAAATAACTGCCTAGAACTGAATATCGCCAAATGTCACACAATCACCTTCTCTCGGAAACGCTCCCCCACCCAGCCACGCTCCTATCTCATACTGAACCAACCGCTAAGTTTGGTATATTGACAATTGACAATTGCACTTCCGGCATTCGTCGGTAAAAACCCTAAACTATAGGTGCATACATATTGCAGTGTTCGCTTTTCGCTTTGTGCATATTTAATTTTGCTCCACTCTACTCCGCATCAGCGGGGATTTTCTCAGTTGGGCAAGGGAAGGCTTTTGAAAATTTATGGCGACATAGAGACGAGCGCAGAACAGAACCGTGATGGTGGTAATGATGGTTGTTTGGTGTTCGGGCAGCTCGGATAACGGATCGCAGAATTAACGAGGACGATCAAAAACAAAAAACAAAGGCATATTACTAATGCCGTGCGAGAGCTGGTCGGTATCATTGGTAGCCTCTACGATAAGGAAGTGAAAAATCGCTTGAAGAAGCCATCTGCGCCGGCTGAAGCAAACGGTGGAAACGTACAAATCCAGCCAAACCAAAACTCGCACACAGACCTAAGCAGGGTCCCGGGGCAGATCAATGTTGAACCACCCAATTATAATTGGTTTACAATTGGCCAGAGGGGAAGGAAGAGCGATTTGAGGTTGGAGGGTGAAGAGGCTCCAAAAGGTGATACTGGGAAGACCAATATTATGAAAAGAAGGAGACCACGCCCGGACGCTATAATAATATCCAAAACCGGGGAAAAAACATATGCGGATATACTGAAATTTATGAAGGCCAAGCCCGAGCTAAGTGAACTCGGAAATAGCGTAAATAAAGTTCGAAAGACAGCAAAAGAGGAATTGCTGCTAGAACTGAAACGCCGTCCAGAGGCCACCACCGAGACACTGAAAGCAAAGGTGGAACAAGTACTAAAGGAAGATGCTAATGTCAAAACAGTGTCACAGGAAATTACGGTTGAGTGTCGTGATTTAGATGAGGTGACCACTGTGGAGGAAATCCTGACAGCGATCGCTATAGAGTTCCCTGCGCTGAACGCGATCGCAAAGGAAGCGGTAAAGAGCTTAAGAAGAAAACCAGATGGGACGCAGGATGCCATGATCTGCTTACCAAGAGAAAAGGCTAGCACGTTGCTGGCTACAGGTTTCCTACGGGTTGGTTAGGCGAGATGCAGACTTCGAGAACACATCGCACCCACACGATGTTTCAGATGTTGGCAATACGGTCATGTGTCGAAATCCTGCAAATCCGAAGAAGATCGTTCGGAAAACCGTTTGAAATGCGGAGAAAAAGCTCACAAAGCAATGTGTTGTAAAGCACAACCCAAATGCATGCTTTGCGAATTAGGATGCGAAGGCGGTAACCGCCGCTCAACAGGGAGTTACAAATGCCGAGCATTTAAAAACGCGATGTCCAATCTTCTTAATAAAAATGGACAGGTTTAAGTGCATTCAAATCAACTTAAACCATTGTAGAGCCGCACAAGATCTCCTCTCCCAAACAGTTAAGGAATATGGTGCCGACGTGGTGCTCATCAATGAGCAGTACAGGATGCCTGGTACTGGTATTGTTACATGGGAGGAAGACAGCAGCGGAACAGCGGTCATCTGGACAACTGGAAATTCCCCCATGGAATGCAGAAGTGTCCAGCGGCTGGAAGGAATTGCCTATGCTAAGATCAGACGAATTCATTTCTACTGTTGTTATGATCCGCCAAGGTGGGAAATAGAATATTTCAAATGCTTTTTGGACAGAATAACACAAGAAGCTAGAGATAAGAGCCCTCTTATAGTTGCTGGAGATTTCAACACTTGGGCAGTAGAATGGGGAAGCACAAGGACCAACAGTAGAGGCCAGGCACTTCTTGAAGCCTTCGCAGTCCTAGATGTGGTGTTACTTAATGATGGTATCGATGACACCTTTATAAACGAGAGAGGCCGGTCCAAAATCGACATCACATTTTCCAGCTCCATGTTGGCAAGAAGTGTGGAGTGGCGAGTCTTGGACACCTACACCCATAGTGACCACCAAGTCGTGATGTACGAAATATTACCG
Source organism: Microdon myrmicae (assembly GCA_963931805.1). NCBI lineage: Eukaryota > Metazoa > Arthropoda > Insecta > Diptera > Syrphidae > Microdon > Microdon myrmicae. Next base: position 126,265,237 of record OZ007500.1, on the reverse strand, counting down.
CACAGGGGATTCATCACTGGAAAATTGGCGAAGAAAGTCCAAAAAAACGGGTGGAAAGAGAAGGGCCTCGATGCGGAACCGCTCGATTATATACTGGAAGGCCAAATCGCACCGTTTGACGCAGAGGCCGGTGCGAAGAGGCAGGCTGGAAAAGTCATGAAGTGGCTAACTACCGCATGTGATGCTTCTATGCCACGAAAAAGACAGCCAGCAGGGGCTATCAAACCAGTGTATTGGTGGAACTCAGAAATCGCCCATGTGCGATCGGCGTGCAACAGGTTAAGGCGCTTGCAACACAGAACAAGAAATCGTAACACCTACCCACAGTTGCATGCGGAATTCGTCAACAAACGGAAAGAGTTGAGGAATGTGATCCGCAAAAGTAAATATGACGCGTTCTGCTCCCTAAGGGATGAATTAAATAACAACCCATGGGGCAGCGCTTACAGGATAGCCATGAAAAGACTACTGAGTAACAGTAGCCAAATGCAAAAAAGGAAAGGTGACATGGCCAGAATCGTTGCTGTCCTCTTCCCGCAGTGTGATGAGGTATTGAGAGTGCAAGAACAGTGCAGGATCACTGAAGGAGAGATACCTCCCGTGACCACCGAAGAGGTACTCTTGGCTGCAGAGGTTATCAAAAAAAAACAAGACCCCGGAACTGGATAGTATCCCTAACGCTGCACTGAAGACTGCTCTAACAAAAAAGCCGGAAGTCTTCAGCAGTCTCTTCACAACCTGCCTTCAAACAGGACAATTTTCTAAACGATGGAAAAAACAGCGGCTTGTGCTTATACCAAAAGGTGTCAAGAATCCAGAAGAGCCGTCGTCTTATCACCCGTTGTGCATGCTGGATACCATAAGGAAACTGCTTGAACGAGTAATTACCACTCGCCTGGAAGAATTCACTGAGGGGACATCGGGGCTCTCTGAATCGCAGTATGGGTTCCGGAAAGTTAGATCAACCGGAAAAGCACTATCTGTGGTGTGCGACATCGCCCGCAATGCAATAGCTGGAGCACGATGGCTAGGTGGTACCAAAAAATATTGCGCGGTGGTGACGCTTGATGTTAAAAATGCGTTTAACTCGGTGAATTGGAATCGGATTCTAGAAGCATTGAGCGATCTACAAGTCTCCCCCAACTTGGTGCGTATATCAGCAAACTATCTCTCAGATAGAAGACTGCTGTATGATACAGATGAGGGACCACAGGAATATAAAATAACACCGGGTGTATCTCAGGGATCTGTATTAGGTTCGCTCTTATGAAATATCATGTATGATGGTGTGCTCAGAGTCAATGTACCAGAAGATATTAGAATCAATGGGTACGCAGATGATTCGGTAATAGTGGCCGCAGCTAAACATCTAGATGATCTGGAGAATATTTGCTCCCAAGCAATCCAGAGCATTAAATGCTGGCTAGATATGACCGGATTGAAACTACCTGGACATAAGACGGAGCCAGTTTTAATAAGCAGCCGCAAGAAAGTCGAACACCTTGATTTGGAAATAGAAGGACAAATAATCAGATCCAGTCCCTATATTAAATATCTTGGTGTTATACTCGACAACAGGTTGAGCTTCAAGGAACACCGGAAAACGAGTGAAAAAACGGCAAGAGTATGCAAAGTTTTGGCGAGACTGATACCCAATGTTGGAGGACCCCGGCCCCACATAAGGAAACTCATAACCAGTGTCAACACATCCACTATAATGTATGCAGCTCACATACGGGCAGGAGCCGCACAGTATACGACATACTTGAGGGGAGTGAACTCAGCGCAAAGACTGGCATCACTAAGAGTATGCTGTGCATTTCGAACGGTATCCGAAGAAGCTATAAATACCCTGGCCGGGAGGACGCCACCTGACATTGCAGCTAAAGAAAACGCTGCATTGCATAAGGTCTCTCAAGAGAATCGTCGGAGAATGCGGGCACGATTAGAGCTCTCAAGTCTAAGAGAATGGCAACGAAGGTGGGATTCTTCCACCAAAGGAAGATGGACCCACACAATGATACCTGATATAGAAACATGGGTGAAAAGAAAACATGGCGAGCTGAATTACTACTTGACTCAGGTAATATCAGGACATGGATGCTTCCGGCAATACTTGCACAAGTATAAGCATGTGAATCACCCATACTGCTTGTATTGTGAAGGCAAAATAGAATATGCGGAACACGTACTCACAGAGTGCGTGAGATTCGAGACCCCACGAACGATTTTGGAGAGACACACGAGACGGACAGTTACTCCGGCTGGAGTAATAGAATACATGCTTAGTTCAAAACAGGCATGGTCCGTAACCAATGGTATTCTCTGTGAAATGATGCAGCAGTTGCGACGTGACGAGCGGAGTAACAGATAAACTCCGTCCCGCCCCGCGATGGAATATCTAAAAGAAAGTTCCGCTGGGATCAATGGGAATATGAACCTGACGGGAGGTGGTTTTAGTCGGTAAAAACCCGCCATGCCCCTGGATCGGTCTAGAGGTATCTTTTGAAGATCTCCACCTTCCTACCGAAACCAAAAAAAAAAAAAAATCTATATATATGGGTGGGCTGAAAAGTTTCCGACCTAACAAAGATACAGAACTTTTTTTTCTAATTTATTTTTATTTTTCTATATAGTCGCCTTGTAACTCTACACACTTCTCCTAGCAATGCTCCCATCTCTCTAACCCATTCAAATAGTACTCGGCGTTTTTGTCTGCAAAATAACTGTTCACGAAGGTGATTGCCTCCTCATTTGACGAAAATCTCTATCTTCCGAGCGCAATTTTTAGATTAGGGAACAAAAAGAAGCCAGTTGGGGCTAGATCTGGTGAGTAGGGCGGATGGTCAAGCAGTTCAAACCGTAAACTGATGTGTGAGACGGCGCGTCGTCTTGGTGAAACAGTATTTTCTTTTTCCGCAAATGTGGCCGTTTTTCCGCAATTTCTACCTTCATTTGGTCAAGTTATTATGCGTAGTATGCTGCTGTAAGGATTTTTCCTTTTGGAAGATAATCGATTAAGATAACTCCATGACTATCCTAAGAAACAGTCGCCATCACTTTCCCAGCCGAAAAAAAAAACTGTTTTCGCTTTTTTTGGAGCCGATTCCTCCTTTGCAGTCCACTATTTTCACTGTACTTTTGTTTCGGGCGTATAATGGTGTATCCAAGTTTCATCGATAGTAATTAATTGGCGGAAAAATTCGGATTTGTTGCGGCTAAACTGCGCCAACACAGCGTTGGATATGTTCATTCGAACACGTTTTTGGTCTAACGTGAGCAAACGCAGCACCAATAGCTTTCTCATGCCTAAATCTTGATTTAATATGTGACAAACACGTTCTTTGAATATTTTCATAGCCTCTGCTATCTCTCTCACTTTAATTCGGCGGTCGTCTAGCGCCATTTGGTGAACTTCAGCGATGTTATCGTCAGTTGTTGCAGTTTTTGGACGTCCCGAACGTTCATCGTCTCCCAAACTCCCACGGCCACGTTTAAATTCAGCTGCCCAAAATTTCACTGTGGTAAACGATGGCGCAGAGTCCCCATACATAGAGTCCAATTCATCTTTGATTTGCGTAGGTGTATTGCCTTCCACAAACAAACATTTAATGACAGCTCGATACTCAATTTTGTCCATTTTCACAAATACATTCACATCGACTCACCCAAACGACTGTCAAATAAAAACGACTCCTCCAAAATGGCTGACATTTTGTTGAGTAACTCTTAAAAGATGTGTGGGGGTTGAAAAGTATGGTTGCCAGCGTATGGCACAGGATTCACTTTAACCCACGAGCAAAGAGTAAACAAATGAAACTCACTGGAGGTTCCTTTATAGATAATGTTCTTTATTAAGTTTTAATTGTGGTCTACTTTAATGATAATACACAATTTAATAGGAAACGTTAGTTTTGAATGCACATCAAATTCGACCAACACATAAAATCACGGATTTTTATCAATTCTTTCACCAACTTTACGCAAGTACTTTCGGCATTAAATATGAATCAAGAAGCAAAGCAATTATTTAGTAAACTCTCGAAATATCCACGTGAGAGCGATATTCACCAGTCAATACGTTATTTCGAACTTGTCCTACTTGAAAAGGTTGCGCTATATAGCGGCGTGCGCGAACACTTTGATGGTTGGATAATGACTCTAGCGCGAGCTGCGGCGTGACTAACCGTAGCAATGATTCAATAGTGACTGGTGTGAATTAGGGTTGAAATTCATATTTCTTTCTACACACAGGACAACCAAAAGAGACCACGCCTCTGCTCTCTCAACCTCACGCCCGTCAAAGTATGAGTAACTTTTGTTAATAGGGTAATTGACGGACACGAAGAATGAGAGAACAGAAAACATGATATGCTGTGATCTCGGGGTAGCTTTGGTTGTGTGTGTTGGTATCAGATGCAGCTACTGACACGACCTACTGACCCAGTGGTACGGCTATGGTGTAGTTAAAGCGCATTGAATCGTGGAAAGAAATACGTATGAGAGGAAACCCCAGCGGATGTTACTCCCCTGCAAAGAGAGATCATTGATCCCAAGCGAATGGGTGATCTGAGGGAAAGTCGATAGGACGCCGCTGATGTTTGGGAAATAATTCGCGTGAGAACCAGACTCTAATACGCTGAAATTACCCCAGCTATTTTGCTATGTTGCAACAGCGTCGTTCTTTTAGACTTGTTGTTGCTAACCGACATTATGAGATTTCCGATGGGAAACTCATGGTTAGCAAGAATGGAGTTGCCGTATGACATTTATGTAGCTAAACTCAATTATGCATTATCTGCAAAGGATGATGAGTTTAGCTATACGTCCGTTTGAAATGTTTTACAGGGGAATACATATAAAGGAAATTGGTAAGTATGACGCGCTGAAAGCGGTCGAAATTAGGTGGAAATGTTGGTTGATATTGTGGGTTGTTTCTCATGTAGAATAGAGAAACCCCCCACAGATGCACAACTACATTCACTAGATTTTATTGACGAGCGCTGCTATCTTCACGTTGAGGTCGGAAACTTTTCAGCCCACCCATGTATATCACTGCACTACACTCGGACGCATTTATGGTGATCCGTTTGTTTACTTCGGATCCCACAGAAGACTAGACGCGCGAACCGATAGTGCAATTAGAGTATCTTGTGTTTACTTTACTCAAGCGGGTGAAATTTTGGTGAGTAACTGTCAAAAGATGCACAATTACATTCCCTACCTTTTTTGACGAGTGCTGCTATCTTCAAAATATTTAATATTTCGAGTTTTCCTCTTCCCTATATACTCTCAATATATGTTATTATATTTCCAAAATATGAAAAAAATAATCGATTTTTACCAATTTCTAAAGGGTCTTCCCCCCTTAAGTATCTCACTAACGTTCACATTTTCAATTTCCTCTCGAATGCATTCACTTCCCCCTTCTGTTCTAGTGCACGTCCACAATACATCAACTTTTCAAGATCTCAAGAAGAGTCTAAGTCTTGCAGCCTTGAAATTATTCACAACTTAGATAATTTCATCATAAAACCCAAGGGTACTTCGAACATATAACATTCACCATCATATACACAAGGGTCTCCTGAGGCTCACAACAATGAACATCTCTCTGATAAGTTTAAATAAACCTCTTCTACTTGGAATTTATTTCGATGTCATCCAGTACCGTAGGTTGTGTAGGCAACTGTATTGTGTCTAAACTGTTACAGTAAAGCTTCTTCATCTACCATTGTCATCCCTAAGACATTTCCCACTCTATTATCCTTTATATGTACTGACATAGATTGCCCTCAGGTTTCTTAAGCCATTAAAAATATTTCATGCTCACAACAACGTGTATCGTTGCACCCTATGTATCATGGCCATCACCTGAAAACTCCGTGTTGAGTGGCCACACCCGCTATGACAGAGACATCGAGAAATGTGTCACACAACAAAATGAAGTAAAATGAAATAAAGGAACATTTCAAAGGAACCAGAACCATGTAATGGAATATAACGTCTCGAAAAAAATTGCTCACGTTTAGAATTCGCGTCCTAGTGCGAGAAATATCAGCCGGTAAAACCAGAGAAAGGAAGAGAGAGAAAGAATGAAGCGAGGCGATATTACTAAAATGTAGCTAATCGTTGAGTGGGCACGTTAACAAGGGACTATCCGGCAAATCAACATCCCATCAAACCTTAAGCACCAGGGCAACCATATGCCTTTTCAAGGGTCCACTTGTTTCAATTGGGGGAAGACGTGACAATCACTAGGATTCAGCAATCAATGACGGTTGGTCAACCTTATGAACACCACAGGGTCATATTTGGTGATAGAAGTGGCAGTTGTGCCTAAATGAAATTCTTCTAAATGAGTCCCTTTTATTAAATTTTTAAGGACTATCGAGAATAGTAATTGTGTTTATTCAATAAGTCAGTTGGTTAAATGCTCATATGTCTTTCATATTTCCCAGGAACTCAGGGACAATCGACTGCAGGGTGCGTGTCTAAGGACCATGTCATAATATTCCAAAATAACTTAAAGAAACATGAGAGGGTCCTCTTCGGCAGCGCATAGCGGCTAATTCAACTCTGAGATGCCCGCCAATTAGAAAACTCATAAACATAGTGGTTATCCACAGTAATAAGCTGGTAGTTCTTGCGGTGAATTTATGTTAACTGTTATTTCTACTTTGGAATTTTAAGGTCGACTTTTCATTACAACCCTCATTTCGATAGACGACAAGTTCTAGCCTATGACAATAAGCAGTGAACTTTGGTTAATAAATTAACAGAGGATTTTGTTGAACCGCAACGTTTCTATTCGCAATTTGTTATTTCTCAAGTTGATTTCGGGTACGAATCTTTATAGGTGTCCTCAAAGGACTACCGTCAGAAGATTGTGGGGTTGAAAAGTAGCAATAAAACGCTATTAAACCTATAAAACAAATGAAGTAGTCAGGCCTCATGCAACTATCCAAAACTGCGGAAAACTATTGACGCAAAGATAAACTTCGAAAACTTGTAGAGAAGGGACGGAAGTGAAACATAACACAGAGAGGCATGCCAGACATACTGTGTGTTTTTCGAGATAATAATGTATAAAAAGGGTTTCGAATTTAGTATTTTGAAAATATGGTTTTAAGGTGAAAATTGTCTTTATAAATGGAACAGGTTGATTTTTTTCTCTTCTATCTCATTTTTCTTTCTCTATTTTTAACTTAATAAAGAAGCCTTTCACTGGATCGGCTAAGTGAAGCAGACCGCTCCAAGGCTAAGCTTGGCGAACGTGACCTACCCACCTTGCGATAGATCACACCTTATTCATCACAGAAGGTGTATTGCCCCACATGCTTTTGAATGTGAGGAACCAGTGCCCGTCCAAAGGGAACCTCCCTACGCCCAACATTCCCGTGTATCAACCAACCGGATGCATCAGCGGGAAAAGTTGTTGGCCCATAACCAAAGAGAAGGGACCATACTTCATCCGTGCGACGATTGACGCACGATTCCCGCCTCTAAGCTTAGAGAAACATCGTGAAATATCGACGCCCGGCTAACCTAATCGTCGAAAAGAATAGCAGAAGTGGAGGCAGGTTTATGAAGCCTGTGTGATAAATATTTAGCCTAGGCGAGAGACGGCGCTGTTAATATTTCAAAAACGACAAAATCTTTCACAATACAACAGATGGAAAAATGTCTGGCTTTGTTGCGAAACACTCGAGAACGATTTTGTACCATACGGGGCATTCAGTCAAAACTATCAGTCAAGAGTTGCGAAAAACTCGAGATAAGTTTTCTACCTTGTGGGGCACTCAGTCAGTGTGGCACTCAGTCACCACCATCAATCAAATGATGCGAAAGACTCGAGGAAGACTTTGTACCATGTTGGGTGCTCAGTCACCACAATCGGTGAGTGAGATACTCAGTCATCACTATCAGTCACGAGTTTCGAAATTTTCGAGGGAGTTTTTCGACCATGTGGGATACTCAGATACCACTATCAGTGAGTGAGGCACTCAGTCACCACTATCAGTCAAGAGTTGCAAAAAATTCGAGTTCAGTTTTTTACCTTGTGGGGTATGCACTCAGCGAAAGACTCGAGGGAGATTTTCTACCATACGGGGCACGCAATCACCACTATCAGTGAGTGAGGCGCTCAGCCAACACTATCAGTCAAGAGTTGCGAAAAACTCGAGATAAGTTTTCTACATTGTGGGGCACTCAGTCACCACCATCAGTGACTGGGACACTCAGTCACGACTATCAGTTAAATGATGCGAAAAATTCGAGGCCGGTTTTCTACCATGTGGGGCGTTCAGTCACCCCCGTCAGTGAGTGAGACACTCAGTCACCATCATCAGTTGAACAATGCGAAAAATCGATGTAGATTTTCTACCATGTTGGGTACTCAGTCATCACGATCGGTGAGTAAGACACTCAGTCACGAGTTGCGAAAAATCTAAAATCAGTGACAGAGACTCTCAGTCACCACCATCCGTCAAATTATGCGAACAACTCGATGGAGGTTTTCTACTATGTGGGGCACTCAGTCACCACCATCAGTGGATGAGGCACTCAATCACCACCGTCGATGAGTGAGAAACTCAGTCACCACCATCAGTTGAATGATGCGAAAGACTCGAGGGAAGTTTTGTACCATGTGGGACACTCAGTCACTCTTATCAGTGAGTGATGCACTCAGCGAAAGACTCGAGGGACGTTTTCTACCATACGGGGCACTCAATCACCACTATCAGTGAGTGAGGCACTATCAGTCAAGAGTTGCGAAAAATTCGAGATAAGTTTTCTACCTTGTGGGGCACTCAGTCAGTGTAGCACTCAGTCACCACCATCAGTCAAATGATGCGAAACATTCGAGGGAGATTTTGTACCATCTTGGGTGCTCAGTCACCACCATCACCACACTCAGTCATCACTATCAGTCACGAGTTTCGAAAAATTCGAGGGAGGTTTTCTACCATGTGGGGCACTCAGATACCACTATCAGTGAGTGAGGCACTTAATCACCACTATCAGTCAAGAGGTGCGAAAATTTCGAGATAAGTTCTTTTACCATGTGGGGTACTCAGTCCGTGTGTCCCTCAGTCACCACCATCAGTTAAATGATGCGAAAGACTCGAGGAAGGTTTTGTACCATGTGGGGCACTCAGACACCACTATCAGTGAGTAAGGCACTCAATCACCACTATCAGTCATGAGTTGCGAAATATTCGAGATAAGTTTCTACCTTGTGGGGCACCCGGTCAGTGTGGTACTCAGTCACCACCATCAATCAAATGATGCGAAAGACTCGAGGGAGACTTTGTACCATGTTGGGTGTTCAGTCACCACCATCGGTGAGTGAGAACCTTAGTCACCACTATCAGTCACGAGTTTCGAAAAATTCGAGGGAGGTTTTCTACCATGTGGGGCACTCAGATACCACTATTAGCGAGTGAGGCGCTCAGTCACCACTATCAGTGAGTGAGGCACTTAGTCACCACCATCTCTCAAATGATGCAAAAAACTCGAGGGATGCTTTGTATCATATTGGGTACTGAGTCACCATCATCGGTGAGTGAGACACTCAGTCACCACTATCAGTCGCGAGTTGCGAAAAATTCGAGGGAGGTTTTCTACCGTGTGGGGCACTCAGTCACCACGATCAGTGAGTGAGGCACTCAGTCACCACCACCAGAGCAGTAGGGTAGGTATAGTTTCTGAGTTTACCGGAAACCGTAAAGGATATGACCACCAAGATGCCGTTGTCCACGCGGTATAGGTATAAGAGGCTCACATATCACAGTAGATGAGCAACAATCAGGGATATTTTGGAAGTGGAAGCTGACGTATTTGGTGACTTTGTGCCAGACTGAGAACAGGCTTTCAAAACACACCGACTGTGACAGTATCAATGTTAACTTTCTTCTAGTGCGATTTGATGACATATTATATATTTTACATGTTCCATGACACTACTTTGCTTGATGTGAGAAATGCTTTCATTACTGGAGGTCCTTTCCGCAGATATAAAATTAATAGTTCAGTCAAATAAGTACTTTTGAATCTCAAGAATTCATTTAGTGTACACAAGTAAAAGGCAACACAACGTGTATGATACTTGGTGGTTGAAAACGGGAAGCGCTAAGGGTATTGGTAGTTGGCTGTTTCCCTGTTTAGATCATCCACAGTGAATTTTTTAATTTACGACTGAGAGGACAATCACATTTTTCATTTAAATGAGATAAACTCATTACACCACGTCGTAATGAATTCTACCGAATTTATGACTAACGTGGAACATGTGTTGGGTGCAGTTGAATCATCAAAGTAAGAATTTACCTCTACACAAAATCCTCTTAACGATCACAAGAGCACAGCACCCCCCAGCTTGACATGTAGTCACTTTAATTGCCGCTAATTGCAGTCAATTAGTAATATTATTTCGCTAAACAGGCGATATAACAGGGACCTAAAAGCTGTAAACTTGTAAACTGAAAGAGGAGATACGAGTGTGCTGGTTACGTTTTCAAATGCGCTTACATGCGACTTCCAAGTATTTTGGCACATATTCCAGCTTTCCACCTTTTTCTCCCGATCATATGTTACCTGCTATCAAAAGGATTTTCTTCGTGCGAAATATTAAAGCCCTCGTTTTCAGTGCATCAGATTGAAGTTCCTATCCTACCCATTCGTCAGTTTCATTCTTTTCCCGGGTCTGCTATAACAATAACTCCCGACTTCTCCATCAATATTCTGTCCGAGTGACCACTCCCTACAAACAAATTATAAGTTTTGTCCATTAATTGATCATCCATAATGACGTGCCTTGTGATGATTTCGAACAACTATTTGAAATGAGTTTAACATTAATTAATGCAAATTACATCCTTGTCCAAAAGATACTCATTTTTGCCCACCAAGGTCCATGTAGCATCACTATAAGTGAGCGTATTGTGTTTCATATTGAAGTACAGTCTGTACTTCAGCTCTCTGCTGTTGTCGGGATATTTGGAAATACAACTTACAGACTCAATTTGTGACTACTAATTGGGCAGATGAAATTACATAATCGAGCGGAGACTGCAGTGGACCGAACAGATACATTCATTGCCGAGTTCGGATTTAAGGCAACGAATTCCCAGCGCCACCGCAGGATTTAAGGCTGGATTTTCCCTCAGCCCGACCTGATCACGGAATTCCCATTTGTTCTGGAGTTGCTAGGTACCACGACTTCGATTCACTCAATTAATCATTCTGTCACATATTTTCAATATTTGAAGTCGCTACGGAAAGAATCTGTTCGTTCTGATTCTTTTTTTTTTTTTTTTTTTTTGCTTTCGTCCTTTTTGTTTTGGGTGGAGCTGGTATGCTCCTTTTGGCGAAACATACTCACACGGGATTTACTCATGCAATGGCTTTTGAGGATTGTGTACGCGTTCTTGCTGTTATGAATTATTTCGACACGATATCAGATTTCATTGCAGTGATTTAAATTAAATCGGCAAATAGTATTTATGGCAAAAAAATCGGGAGGTGTTCGTTTGATTTAAATCAACATTGTTGCCAGTGAATGAGGGAATTCCCAAAAGAATAGGAAATTTTTTTTTGCGGTTTGAGAATGTAGCGATCGGAATGTATCGTACGTGTCGTCATCATTATCATCATCATCAGCACTACAACCGGGATCCGGTCTTGGCCTTATTTAACAAATCTCTCCACCAGTCCCGATTTCGAGCCGATATCATCCAGTTTGGCACACCCAGGCTCTGGGCGTCCTGGTCTACGCCATCCCTCCACAGCATACACGGTCTGCCGCGCTGTCTCCTTCCATACATTCTGACACAAAGGAGTTTCCGGCCAGGCTCCTCTTCGCTCATTCGAGCTAGGTGTCCCGCCCACCGGAGTCTACGGAGCTTGATTTTTCTTACAACATTAGCTTCAAGGTAGATTGCGTACAACTCATGGTTTTAGCGTCTCCGGAATCGTCCTCCCTCACATACGGGACCAACAATTCTCCTTAAGACCATTCTCTCGAACGCGGCTAAGAGATCACAGTGCCTTTTATGGAGCACCCAGGTCTCGTATCCATAAATGAGTACTGGTAAGACCATAGTCTTGTACAGTAGTAGCTTGGATGTTCTGGATAAATTTCGGGATTTAAACAGCCTTGATAGACCATAGTAGGCTTTGTTGGATTTAATTAGCCGTTCGCGTATTTCTTCTTCCATATTGCTATCGGCTGATACTACTGACGCAAGGTACTTAAAGGATTGCACTACTTCAAATTCGTGCTCCACTACCGTGATAGCTTGATCAACGTTAGGTCTTCTCTTCGCAGAAGTTGCCACCATGTACTTAGTTCTTCCCTCATTAATGTGCAGTCCCAGTTTTTGTGCCGCCTGCTCGATCTGGGTGAAGGATTCCTGTACCGCCGATTCGGTTCTACCGATGATGTCGATGTCATCTGCGTAGGCAAGTATCCGGCTGGACTTGGTGACAATAGTCCCTCTTGTTGCAACCCCAGAGTCACGGATTGCTTTTTCCAACGCCAGGTTGAAGAGGAGGGAGGCCAGACCGTCCCCTTGTCTGAGTCCATTATAGATGTTTATTGATTTGGACAGCAATCCCGCTATTTTTACTTAACTAGTTACGTTGGTCATGGTCAACCTACAAAGTCGTATCAATTCTCTCATGGCATTATACAGTTCTACGGCGGCTATGCTGTCTTAGGCGGCCTTAAAGTCTATAAACAGATGATATAATGGAATCTTAAATTGCTGACATTTTTCCATCGCCGGCCTAAGGGTGAATATCTGATCAATTGCTCATTTGCCTGGGATGAAGCCACACTAATATTGACCAATGATGGCTTTAGCGTATGGGGCTATCCGATCTTGTAGGATAGTGGAGAGTATCTTATAGGCGGTACTCAGCACTGTTATACCCCTATAGTTGCTGCACAGTGTGATATCTCCTTTCTTACGTATGGGGCAAAATATACCGCGACGCCAATCTTCCGGCATCTCCTCTTGCTCCCATACGTACACCACGATCTCATGAATTGCGTGATGTAACGCTGTCCCTCCTTGTTTGATCAACTCAGCTGGTATGCTATCAGCTCCGGGGCTTTAATTGATTTGAGCTGTCTAATGGCTTTTAATGTTTCCTCAATGCTTGGTGGCGGCAGCATTTGGTCTTGATCTTGCATTGGTGGAGCCTCCAGTTCTTCTGTGAGCTGACCATTTAGCACTTCATTGAAGTGCAGGTCCCATCGCTCCAGAATGCCTTCAGGATCGGTGATCAAATTACCCTCTTTATCCTTGCAGTAAGTGCAGCGTGGTGTGTACCGCGTCATACTGAGGATTATTTGGTAGAACTTCCGCGGCTGGTGCGGACCTCGTTCTCTACTTTTCTCTATTTCACAGACAAGGTTTTTTTTTCAGGCACTTTTCTTTTGTCTGTGAAGTCTTTTTTCAGATCTTCTGAGCTCTTTGTATTTCTCCTCGCGTACCCGCGTCCTATGAGACTGTTGCATTGTACATGTCGTCGCCCTGTGTGAATTCCCGATATCAAGGATTCTACGTAATTTTCAGTTCGCTTAAATGTCATCGATTCTTCTTCCCCATACCTCATGCTATCGATTCCTGACAAGATGGGGTAGTCACCGATTTTCCAATGTTTCGGAGCATGATGGGTGGTCCGATGTAAAGCTCGGAAAATGGCAAGTCTTCCGGCGAAAAAAAAGTCTCCCAGTCGTACCTCCCCTCGCACTAAATATAACCTAAGTGTTAGCGACGCATCATCATGGCGACACACATAATACAAACTCGCACAAGGACAACTGCGCTGAACGTACCGATACTAGTCAATCCTTTGACGCATCGCCATAACGGGGGAAACTAACAAATGTCAAGCATTGTATAAACGGGGTCTATAAAGTGGGTGACACTTGCGTTCTGCTAGGGGGCTCGGGGATGCCTGGGCCTCGTCTCGCGACCATAACAAGATCAAGGAAACTTACAATAGAGCTACTAATTTATGGCGCTACCAACAACCAATTATATCAGAAACGAAGGCAACTAAACCATTGAGAGTGCGATAAAGCCATAAAGGAACCAAAACTACTCGAGTGTCCAACTGGTCCCCATGTCACAATACATAATATTCGTAACACACCTACGCCGTTTGTTGTAACAGCTTGACAATTTTGTCTCCAAATTTTGGTTAGTAATAACACAGGATTACACACTAACCTATTAAATTACTTTTATTGTTTTACTCGCTCTACACGCTGATTCGTTGGAACGAGTCGAGCCAAACCGCATAACACTAAGCTCTCTTCGGCTCTTTGTCAATTAAAATGTGACCGTATTTAAGAAAAGACCGTCGACGATATATCATGGACTTGTGGCGGTTCCGCCAAACCCCACTGTCTACTTACCGTAAGACCCTCATAAATTCAGCCATTTTCCTAACTTCACTAATGCAATCGCATTAGTACCTGAAAATGCTTCACGCATCATATAGATCAAATCTGTGTTCTTAAAAAGTCCCTGTAAAGAAAACTTACCTTTCCATGCATCTCTTCGCATACAATTTTCCGTAAGATCTCTTGCTTTACTTATCTGGAATTCCAAACCAATTCGGCACCTTCGGTACCAGACAAATTCCTGTAAACAAAATGATTTGGTTTACATACAATGTAACCGTCATGACAGGGACCATAAATATTGCGCCGTCTATTTTCCCAGCCGCGCCATGTGTACAACAATGGTCCCTACATACACATTGGCTGGCTACTTACATCCAGGGGACCAAAGCAAATACGCATTCCGCGTCTCTTGGCATCAATTAAATCCTACAGCATAAACAAATGCAAATAGGAATTCAATACCTACCCTTACTAGCGCTGCCATAAACACCATTTCCCAGTAACCTAGCTAAAACCAATTAGCACATTTCCACATCGCATCGTCGTCTCTTTGTTTAGCCGCGACGCACATTTCCAACAAAGATCCCATTAGCATCCGAGTTCGGTTTTATTTGCTTTACCGAAACCGTATCCCATGAATGCACTTTATGCCCTTTCTTTGTTCTAGGTTCGATCTCATCCATGAAAGAACCATGCACACATACCACCATGATCACGATTAGCGAGTGAGCTCTGCATGAGCAAGATATCGCTGAGTCGTATTGCATCCATTGACCGAGACGGTCACATCGCCGCCCACCGTACCGTCCGTCGGTACGGTGCGTACATTCAAAGTCTAGTGTGAGTCGAAAGTTTACTTCACCAGTCCCTCTTAATTGTCTTTTTCACGAGCGCGTCTATTTGAGTGTTTGCAACCGCCGTGTCGAATATTATATTCGCTGCAGTCTTCGAAGATTGTGTTTTCTTTATTGACTTCTTAATGTAACTTTCACGCAGTGCTACCGTAAAATGTTAGTATCCAATAAGAAAACAAAACAACAATAAAAGAACCCTTAATAATAGAAGAAAAGTGTGTTTCATATTTTTACTTGTACTGTGTTGGTGTTTGGCTTTTCCTTTTGTGTCGGCGCAACAACGGGTGAACCTTGGCGCGTGAACAATTTATGATGGAGGATGAAGTGAACGGAGTGCCCGTGTATTGGCACAATACTTCCTCCCCACAGACTCTCTTTGTCTTCGGTCATAATGACCGATGGTAACTTCCAAATTGTTTTTACCCTTAATTCATGGCTCATTACAATCAGAACGCACTATCTTATCCAGGTGGGAAAAACAAGTGGCAACGTGGCAGAATACATGGCCGCCATTATTGGTGTACTAGGAGAATAAGCAGTTGTGACAGCCTTACACATTGAACTTCTATCGAGTTCAAAGATGTAGACGAGATCACCACAAAGAGAGAAACCTGTGATGCTACCAGTTTGGAATCCACGACATATCAACCGCAGCCATCGTACCATTGCGCAAAAGATACGGGGCACCTAAACTGCTATGAATAGGCTTTGCGGAAGACATGGCTGTCAAAGCATCGGTGATCAACAGATGGGCTTCATAAGAGTTAAAATTAATAGAGTCCACCTTTACAGCTGTTATGCACGGCCTAGTTGGACCACAAACGAATACCAAACTATGTTAGTCAACCTCATGGTAGATGTGAGAGGCAGAAAGTCGATTGTCATAGCCGGTGATTTCAATGAATGGGCGACCGAGTGAGGCAGAAAATGTATAAACACGAGGAGATCGCGGCTACTGACAAACATCTGCACTGTTGAAAGTGGCAAGACGAACACATACCGCAAGGCAGAAAGAGATTCAGTTTTCGCCATTACCCTCTTCTGCAGCCGACTCATGAGGACAGGTAAATGGCAACTCAATCAAAAATACACCTACAGTGGCCACGTAGCTATAATAGTGGAACTTGGCGGAAGTACCGAGAGCCACCTCAACGTATAAACGGGTTCTAAATGAAAGGATAGCACGTTCAACAAAGGTTCATTTGAATTTGTTGTGAGGTCCTGCAACGAAACAGTCCAAGAAAGTACAGCACAAATGGTCCGCCAGTTAATAAAAATGGTAAACACATCGTATGACACAAATGGAAGAAAACCATTCTACTGGTAGACAAATGGAATTAACGCACTAAGAGCATAGTCCTTACAATCTCGCTGTGGGACGCAAAGATCAAGAGGGAGAGTTGACTTCCAAGAACACTTTGATAACTTAAAAACGTCAACGCGGGAACTGGAGACGGCTATAAAAATAGCAATTCGAGATGCTCCAGAAACATTTGCGCAGATGTGGACGTAAATCCCTGGGGCAGCGCTTACAGAATGGTTATGACAAGACTAAAAGGACACAAAACCCCACATATAACTTGTAGTAGTACTAGTTCCTTTATTTCCTACACGATGATATACATTCAATTTTGGAATAAAATTCTATCTGTTTAAAATAATATATACGAGTATGAAAAGTTGGAAGACATTCAGTGTTTTTATACAACATGCGCTTTACAGTAAGGAATCTTAGACTCAGTGTAGATATGGTTAAGTATCCTAGAAACTTGAGGGCTAATTCAGCGCACAGCTTAGAAGGAAAACCCGGCACTATACCGGGAGCCGGTCTTGGCCTTATTTAGCAAGTCCTGAGGCTTGTTAAATTTTCCATAATGATTTGTTTTTTTCCGGGCAGGATCATTAGCCTTGCGCCAGAGACGAAGCGGATATACCCGCAACAAATATGGACTCCAAGCAGAAGAATACGGCGAGGAATCTAAGGATCCACGAAGATACGGGTAAGTATCTCAGAAACTTGAATGTCAATGTAACGTATCAGCATTATAAAAACTAGGTCTAGGAGAATCAATGCAAATCTACACCTAAAACCAGATGGTGCAGAATCTGGTGGAAGAAATGGGATCCGTCGCCCATAACCGACAAAGATTGAGTTCCCACAAAAGGACCACAAGCCAAAAAAAAAACAGGAAGGGCAGCCGTCACAAGCCCATTCGGAAGGCGAACTGAGAACACCAGTTAATGGGCCGCAGAGGGAACAACGGACCACGATACATGCTTTCATGAGGGTAGAAACCTCACGACCTGGAAACACAAGCACAGAGAGAGACCCGCAAACAGTGCATCCGGGACTATACGCCCGGAACAGACGATTACACTACCGTAGCCAAAAGCGTTTCACACTGCGATGGAGACTGTTAACGATGCCTCACTCTATGACCAAGAGAGACGCAATTTCGATAAGTGATGACTCATTTCGTGGGAAGAGGCAACAATCACCAAGTACTGACCCATATCCTGGGAAGACACAAGGATCGACAACTAATGACTCACTTCTTGGGAAGACACTGACCACACATTAGCAGCATACACAGTAGCTGCTTGCAGAACATTGACATACGAAGACGCTCGCCGTGCAAGACAACATAAAATGCGAACGATCTCATCTCTAGTTGAGTTCGATTTTAGAGCTCCTAGGGATGTGTAGGCGTCTTTCGATGGTGTGGAATAGTAGGGTATTTAAATACTGCTAAGGAATTTAGATTTGTAAATAAATTATGATAATATAAGACTATGCCATCAGAAAGGTACAATACGACAACATGGCCGGATCATCTCTGAACGGGGTCCCGCAAGTGCTCGCTTATGCGGATGACATCGCCGTTTTGGCCGATAATCTAGAAACTCTAGGTAAAAACAGTGAAATCATCATGCAAGGGCAGCAGAGGTGGGCCTAGAAATAAATGAAGACAAAACAAAATACATGATTACGGGGATAGCAGGTGGACTTCAGGGAACACATATAAACGTCAGAGCAAGATATTTGGAAAAGTTAAAGAATTTAAATATCTGGGAACGACACTGTCGGCCAATAACGAAATATCGAAGGAAATTAACAAAAGACTACACTCCACACTGGGTCCTGGCGACTTCCCTGCGATTCTTCTCAAAAATGCTCATCCATTCTCTCCGTTCCCCTCTCGATGATGTTCAGTCTTTCACTCTCGCAAGGTGTATTCCACAATATTTGGAAAACCTCCTTCATCACCGCCATCCAGAAGAAGAGACCCAAAGACGATGTCGCGAATTATCGCCCAATTGCCAAACTCTCCCGGTTACTCAAGATTCTCGGAAGCATTCTATACGCATCTCTTAGTTTTCGATGCAAATCTTTTATTTGACCAAGGCAACATGGTTTTCTCTGACTGATCCACTACAACAAACCTTGTTGAGTTCACTTCTTTTACGCTCTTACAACTAGAGCACAGTATTGAGGTCGACGTGGTCTCAACCGACCTCAGTATAGCATTTGACAAAATCTCCCACCGTCTAATCCTCTTCAAATTATCCGCCCTCGGGTTCGAACCTGGATTGCTGAAATTTATTTCTTTCTATCTAAAGGATAGATTTTATTCCGCTCGGTTCAGATCTGTGATATCCAACCCCTTCCTCGTTGCCTCTGGGCACCCTTAGGGAAGCCACCTAGGCCCTCCCCTATTTATACTTGCCACTAGTGACCTTGATAAGGTCATTAAGCATTCCTGCTTGTCCATATACGCTCATGACACTAAGATATATAAGATAAGATCATCGAGTCACCACTGCTGCAATCAAATCTTGATATCTTCCCGATTTGGTGTGGTAAAAAATGCTTTGTACTGAACATCGCCAAATGCCAATTTATAACCTTCCTTCGTAAGTGTATTCACTCGTCACCGCGCCCCTATTTCCACCATAACCAACCCATGGCCATTATCCAATCTATTCGAAACCTTGGGTGTCTTTGCAACAGGGAGCTTAACTTCTTCTTACACATTGACAGACGATCCGAAAAGCCAACTCTGCCCTAGGATTCGTGAAGCGCAGGTCTAAGGAATCCTCAAATACTGTGTTTTTATCACTAATCTATCATCGTCCTGCCCTTGTCCTACCTCTTATGCCTCTTTTTGTCCACCTAGTTAAATTTAATTTAAGTTGTTCTCCTTCTTTATTTATCATCATTATCATCATCATCGGCACCACAACCGGGAACCGGTCTTGACCTTATTTAGCAAGTCCCGAGGCTTGTTAAATTTTCCATAATGATCTGTTTTTTCCGGGCAAGGTCATTAGTCTTGCGCCTGAGGCTCCCCGGCGGGGAATCGAACCCCAGTGTCCCTCGTGACAGACGTATACTAACCACTATACTATCGAGGAGCCTTTATTTATTTATGTCTTGGTTTTAAGTTTGTTGCTAAGTTTATTTATCGCTTGTACTAAGCTAAATGCCCCCACTGGGTAGAAACCTTGACGTGGTGCGGGCGCTTAAACTACAATGAATCACTCAGGCTATGTTGACGGAAGCATACGCTTCCAATAGGGCCATCCACGTCAGACAGGCTAGCCAGGAGTAACACACAAAGATCTACCACCTCTAATCCAGGGTGTTACGCGTCACCGTGCCCATTGGATGGTTTGCAGCCAGGGGTATACCGGCTGTATTATAACGGCGCCTCTCTGACACTGGGTCGAATCAGAGCATTAAGCAGACCTTACCATATCAAAAAGGGGCTCATGTGGCCGACTATTTGAAACCCCAAGACTCGTGGGAACAAAAATTAATAATCAATATACAAAAACCAATCTCACGACAAACCCGGTAGGCGTAGGTGTGATGAGCCGACACTACCATAAGGGAACAAATCATCAAGAAAACACCGAGTCCGCAAAAAGAAGACGTAGAAAGAGCGGCATATACGCGTCTGGCCGTGGAATGTTCTAACGTTATATAAACCAGGCGCGATACAGACAGTCGTAGAAAACGCGAAACAATATAAAATGGACATCGTCACGCTTAAGGAAGTCCGACTCCCACATCAAGTAATCGAAAGCAACGGGTTTGCACTGGTGTGTGGAGATATCGATACACATACCTCGGAACCGGCTTCATTATAAGCAAGGAGATTACACCCCATGTAAAAAATGTGCAATTTATTAATGACCCAATTCGGGTGCTAAAAATGCAGGGACCATGGTAGAATTATGTATTTATGAACGTACACACCCCAACAGAATCTACGGACGAAGAAACGAAGGACACGTTCTACGAGACCCTAGAGGAAGTATTAGATGGGATCTCATCATTCGATGTTAAAATCCTCCTCGGACCACAATGCAAGACATCTTCCAACAAACTATAGGTAAAGAGAGCCTACACGAGGTTTGAAATGATAATGGAATTCGAATTATCACGTTCGCAGCGTCCAAAGATCTGGTAGTGAAAAGCACGATGTTCAAGCACAGCAAATCCATAAAGCCACATGGATATCACCCGACGGCGTAACGCGTAACTAAATAGTCCACTTCCTCATAGACAAAAGACACCACACAAATATCCTTGACGTAAGATCATACAGAGGAGCAGATTGCAACTCCGATAACCTTCTAGTGATGGGCAAAGTTAGAAGTCGGCTCGCAGCAAACTCACATGGGCAATCACGGGAGACAAGCAAAAAGTTCGACATTGATAAACCAAAAAAACCTACGCAAAAGGGCTGAATATCAAGAGGAACTAACGAATAGATTTAGCATCCTAGAGAATGGGAGTAGTGTGGAAGAGGAAACCAATAATCTGGGCACTAAATGGGCATCGATCAAAGGCACAATCAAACAAACAGCCCAAAATGTATTATGAGTTAAGAAAACAATTATATCCAAACCTTGGTTTGACGATGAGTGCAGGGTGAAGATCTAAGAACGTAAACGCCTCAGAGTGATCCACTTATAAAGATATGATGAAGTCAACGCAGAAAGATACGCGACAATTCGGAAAGTGACAACGCGACTTTTCAAACGCAAAAAACGCGAATGGGAGAAGACTCGGATCGAAAAAATCCTAGAAAATGTCAGATCAAAGAACAGCAGAGGTATGTATGCCGGCATAAATTCAATTAGAAATGGCTACCGAGGGAGAGCCAAAATAATTCGAGACACAAACGGTTGTCTGGTGACAGAAACAAACAATATCGTGACAAGATGGAAGCAGTACCATGACAACCTGCTCAATGTGCGCACCCATCAACCACAAATAAACGCACCAGGCGTACATGCAGCCGAGCCTCAGATCCCAGAGCCCTCTTTCGACGCAGTTGTAGACGCAATAAATCGATTGAAAAACAACAAGGCTCCCGGAGTCGACTGCATACCGGCAGAGCTTGTGAAGGATGGAGGAGAGGCAACCGCTCGAAAGATCCACCAACTCATCAAAACAATATGCTATAAAGAAGTCACTCCGGAAGAATGGAAAACCTCAATAGTCGTCCCCATTTTTAAAAATGGCGACATATCTGACTGCGAAAACTACAGGGGAATATCATTGCTTCTAACCACATACAAAATATTAACAAATGTCATACTGGCGAGAAACACACCATAAGCAGAAGACATATTGGGAGACTACCAATGCGGATTCCGTAGGAACCGGTCAACGAGCGACCAAATGTTCACAATAAGGCAACTGATACAAAAGAAGTGGGAATACGGAGAGACGGTTCACCAACTGTTCGTTGACTTCAAAAAAGCCTACGACTCAGTCGCAAGGCAAAGACTCTACCATATTGTAGTTCAGCTGGGAATCCCGAAAAAAAATACGGCCGGCTTCAAATCTACATGAACGTAAATAAAGAGCGAGTCAGAATAGAAAACCACCTCTCAGAACCATTTGAAATCCGGGACGGACTAAAACAGGGCAATGGCCTCTCACCATGTCTCTTTAACCTTGTGCTGGAGTATGTCATCAGAAAGGTACAAGACGACAACATGACCGGATCATCTCTGAACGGGGTCACATAAGTGCTCACATATGCGGATGACATCGCCGTTTTGGCCGATAATTTAGAACCTGTAAGTAAAAACAGTGAAATCATCATGCAAGCGGCAGAAGAGGTGGGCCTAAATGTCAAAGAACAATACTGACGGCCAGTAACGAAATGTCGAAGGAAATTAACAAAAGACTACACTCCGGCAACGCTAGTTGACATGCAGTCAGTAAAACTGACAATCACGGAATAAAAAGCTCCGTGTCTATAGAACCATAATCATGCCGATTGTTCTATACGGATGGGAAACATGGGCTCTCACAAAACGGGAAGAAAACAAATTACGCATATTCGAGAATAAAGTCCTAAGGGATATCTTTGGCGGCAAATATGACGAGGAGGCAGGATAATGGAGGAAACTCGACAACCACGAATTGGAAGAGCTATACCGCAAACCTACAATAGTAATCAAGTCGCGAAGATTAATATGGGCCGGACACGTGGCGCGAATGGGCAACGATAGGACCGTGCATAGAATTCTTGACGGTAAGCCAACGGGAAAGAGACCGACATGGCGGTCGCGGCGGAGATGGGAGGACAATGATAGGTTTGATGTCGAGGAAATCGAATCGGATGCTCGAACGTGGAAGGAGAGCGCACGGGACAGGGAACAGTGGCCGAGTGGAGTCGGTGAGGTCAAGAACTTTCGGGTTCCTACAAGCCAATAAATAGTTATAGTAAGTAAGCTAAATGGGAGTTCTGTTCACACCAAATATAAAATACAAATATAAATATATATATAATATACTTAATTTCCAAGGAAATGTTTTTATCAGAATAAAACTGGAGAAAGCAGCCCTATAATACGAATGTTAACCCTCCTTATTCCTGATCAGAACATCAAATAAAAATTAATTCAATCTGGTTAATAGTCGTTCACAGTGATGCTGTTCCATCAAGTCTCTTCACATATAGAAACGTTGTGGTTCCGCGAGAATACATGTTCCTCCCTTGCCATGCTATTACACCCTCTTTGTATCAGTTCAAGTTACTCGGTCGTCACCCCATATGTCATCAAAACCACTTGAAATCGTAAACGATGGCACAAATGAGTTATTGTCTGTAAGGAAGCTAAGTGTCCTTACAACCCTCATATGAAAAAACGGTCTAAATCGCGCTTATAAACGATTACGGAGGATAATGAAAATGTTGAATGGGAAAATGACAAATTTTTGTTGTTTCTTTTTTCTTTTATTTACAAATGTTTCGCGTGGAGTGTAGGTTTGGAAATCATCCCCGGAGTATGTCGTTTGAGCTATTTCAAATTATATGATCACATAGATCGATTTAATGATGAACCCACTCGGGAGAAGCATTCAAGCAGTGCCGGAAAGGATATAAGAAATGAATAAATTCAAACCGTTACTATTATTGTTCCATTAATTCAATGAGTGATAAAAGATATTGCCGGCTGCAGGCAGACAATAAGTTGATAATCATTGTAATACAAATGGGGGATGGAACAAGTATAAAGGGACTTACCGACAAGTAACCAAAATTTATTGCGGCTGAAAAGGGGAATCTAGGGAGGTAGCAGCCGCCTTCTTGTGGTATCTATTTCAATGGGTTTGTGCTTCATATCCTTACTGTGAGTTGCTGCTGATGCTATCACTATTACTGTTCCTATTCATATTGTTTCTGTGTTCCTGCCTGTGATGGCAGCGATGGTGGTGATGCTACCGCAATTGGCATTGCTGCTGAATTGTAGTTTATGCCCAAAGTTCATGCAACCATATCACCAATGACCCTTAGTTATTTAGATTTGCTTGTTATGTGGCATATGGGCTCATTGCGACATCCGTGTCCATCGAATTCACGTTAACAAAGACAAAAAAAAAAAAAAAAACAATACAAACATGGAAGAAAGCTATATTCAACGTACAAAGGGGATTTATCAAAATATGTCATCTATTGGAGTATGGCACATTTTCAAGGACTTCGCATTATCCAATACAGGACGATGGTTTCTTTCCCGTACGGCCATATCCTTGGTTGCTGTCTCATCCCAATCTCTAAAATATAGAAAAATAGTGAACAAGCGTGCGAAAATGGCACAGTACAACCCCAGTAACATTGGAAAAATTTGCCCCTCTCTCAGCCCGCCTGTTTATCGGTTTATCCATCTGAATATCTAATAGTTTTCTTATAAGATAACATTGCATGTTATATATATGATGGAGATATGAATATGTCCTTTTCTCCGCATTCACAATTTGGGTGACATCTGTGGGACGCAATGTGATACTAGTTGGATACATTGGGAACGAGATTCCTACGTGTAATTTGCATGCGAAGGACTCGTTTTTGTTCTCACTCATGATTTGAATAACACACTTCAGATACTTTGTACATGGTTATGTGTACGTTGGTGTGCGCTATATACATTTTTCGCAGCATTCTGCGATGTAGCACCAAAAATAGTTTTTCCTGGTAATTTATCATAAAGGAATCTTATTGAGATAGATGAAGCCATTTTTTGGGTCTTTTGAATGTATACATACTTCAAGTAAGGATGAAGTGACAATGTGCGGCATCCATGACCAAGAAAATATATATTTGTTCGACCATTTTTTTTTTTTAATTCCATTTTGTATTGTATTCACAGAGGATTCTAAAATAGCGCCCTTTGTTTTCATCTGAAGACTAACAACTTAATAAGATTGTGCGTATACCATGATTTTTTTAATAAGTTTTTTTATTTTATCTATTTTCAGATCCTATGAAGATATTCATTGACAAAGACAGAAGGTAATTCTTATAAGTAATACTATTGATAAATTTTCGAATAGGTACGAGGGTTGCCTTTTATATTTCGGGATTAGAGAACAAAAACAAATATTAATCATCGAAAATCACTTTATTGTTTTTCAAAATATTGCCCATGAAGATCTATACACTTTTGCATGGACTTTTGCCACTCTGATTGAGGTATCTCCAACACATGCATTCTGAATGCAGCAACCGCTTCTTCAGGTGTCGAAAAACGTTGACCTCTCAGTTTGTTTTTTACGTACGGGAATAAAAAGAAGTCACTCGGTGCCAAGTCAGGACTATGCGGCGGATGACCCATCAAATCGATGTTTTGGGTGCTCAAAAATGCAGTCGTCGCAGCCGATGTGTGAGAGCTCGCATTGTCGTGGCGAAGAGTGATCCGTCTTCGGCGGTTGGTTTTCCTGATTTCTTGGAAGACAACTGGCAAACAAATGGTTGTGTACCACTCAGAATTGACTGTTCTGCGTTGTTCTAGTGGTACGGTTGCGACATGTCCAGTTTTTCCGAAAAAACAGGCGACCATTTGCTTGGAAGTGCTTCGTGCGCGAACAACTTTTGTTGGATTTGGCTCATCTTGAAACACCCAGACAGTCGACTGCTGTTTACTTTCTGGCTCATACGCGTAAATCCACGATTCATCACCTGTCACGATGTCATAGACGTGTTTCGAAGCACCGCGATCGTATTTTTTGAGCATTTCTTTCGACCAATTGACACGAGCCTTTTTTTTTGGGCGATTGACAAATTGTGTGGGATCCCCGCGAACAAATTTTTTTGACAGTCAAATATTTATGCAATATTGAATGTATGCTGGTCCCACTAACGCCTAAGGTTGTCTCAATCTTACGATAGGTCACATGACGATCTTCCAATATCAGTTCGCGCACAGCATCAATGGTTTTCGGAACAACAACTGATTTTGGACGACCTTCACGAAATTCATCTTGGAGTGAACTACGACCACGATTGAATTCACCATACCATCGATAAACACTGGTCCTTGATGGAGCTTCATCGCCAAAAATTGAATTAAGTTCATCCATGCACTGTTGCTGAGTTAATCCACGCCGAAAGTTGTAAAAAATAATCGCACGAAAATGTTGACGATTTAATTCCATTTTTGGGCCGAGATTAATCTTTTAAGTTCCTGTAAACAACACAAATAGCGCTCGTATGTCAAAACGTTCTGAGTGCGTATAACCTCAAAAATGTCCAACTTTACGACAGAGCTGTCAATTGCCGGATTGCAACGCTAGGGTTGCCAAATCCCGAAACATAAGAGGCAACCCTCGTATTATAGAGCAACAAAGCTAGAAGGTAAATCCTTATAAGTAAGTCTATTGATAAATTTTTGAACAGGTATTATAGAGCAACAAAGATAAAAGATAAGTCCTTAAGTCTATTGATAAATTTTCGACTAAGTGATATGGAGCGATTCAATTAGGTTTTTCGTCCACTGCACTGTGGAATGATGCAGGGATGAAAGATGTACGCGATTCAATTCAATTCGTAACATTGTAGCGGTTCTAGAATTGACTTACCATCCATCACCATCATCATCATCATCATCATCGGCACTACAACCGGGAGCCGGTCTTGGCCTCATTTAGCAAGTCCTGAGGCTTGTTAAATTTTCCATAATGATTTGTTTTTTTTTTTCCGGGCAAGGTCATTAGTCTTACGCCAGAGGCTCCCCGACGGGGAATTGTACCCCGGTCTCCCGCGTGACAGACGGGTATACTTATATTATACTACTTACCATCCACTCTTTTAAAATTATGGTATTGCGAGACCGGATATTTTAAAGCGATTAGACAGTGTTTAAGTATATCGCTGGGACTTAGTCCGCTCACAAACTCCCCACAATACAGTGGACTGTAATAAACAGGTTTTATTTAAATTTACTACCAGCGCTAGTTGGCCCAAGATCGACCAAAATCCGCCAAAAACCCTAGACGATGATGTAAAATACTACACTGATCATTGCCTTTGTGGAACACCATGAGTGTACATCATCATCAACGGCACTACAACCGGATTCCGGTATTGGCCTTATTTAGCAAGTCTCTCCACTGGTCCCGATTTCGAGCCGATGTCATCCAGTTTGGCACTCCCAGGCTCTGGGCGTCCTAGTCGACGCCATCCTTCCATCGCAGACAAGGTCTGCCGCACCGTCTCCTTCCATACATCTGTGGGGGTCTAGAAGTATTATGCCAATACACGGGCACTTGATTCACTTACTCCCCAACACTTTTTGCCGCTATCCTATCTCCAACGGAAAATAAAACACTCTGTCTTCTGTGGTGGTTTGTTCATTTATTGGAATGGTGAATTGGGTTTAACAACCAGGTTCAATATAATTTGATTGTGAATGAACGAAACTGGATTTTCACAAAAGGTTGTGTTGCTTGATTTTAATAAACGAAACTCAGTATTATTGGATTTTCACAAAAGGATCAGCATAGCTTGATTTTGCTAAACGAAACTCAGTATTATTTGATTTTCTTTAACAACAAGGATATGCGACACTGTAATCCACACTTGGTTATTAACACGACTCCTCAAGTGTACGAACTCCCGTGGGGTATTTCGACCCCGATAGGTTGAAAACGATGCGCGCTCAGCGGTGAATGAATTGCTAATCTCGCGTGAACGCCCGACGTAGCGTGTGTACGCGATGGTGTATGGTTATTAACTGATCCCAATTAGGGATGAAATTTGGATTTTGAATTTGCACGGCTATTAGCCAATCATCATCGCGCTCTCTCATGAATCCATTCAGTTGCATGTCTCAGCGAGGTGAATAAATACTTGCACATCATTCGACAGTCGCTGGGCATGCGAAGGATGAAAAGAACAATAGAGAGAGCGCAATAACTTCGGGGTTGACTTAGCTTGTGTGCTTGTATCAATGCAGCCTCTGAGGATGACCCACTGACCTAGTGCGGTGACTGTGGTGATCTCAGAGTGCATTGAACGATGGGAAGATAAAAACGGAAAGGAGAGGAAAATGTTTTGTAGCTGCTCACGTGTAAAAAGAGATCATTGATCTCCAGCGAATGGAGTGTCTGGGGAAAGTGAATAGGACACTGAATCGGCTAGGGAATTCTGACCGTGGGAACTAAATTAAATACTTCGATAATTTCCCCAGCGATTGGATGATTATGCAACCGCGTTGTTTGGTCAGACTATGTCGTTGCTAAACGACATGGAATGCGATTTCCGGTGGAAATCTCATAGGTTAGCGAAATGGAGTTGCGGTATGGCAAAAAGGTAGCTAAACTCAATTATGCATTGTCTACATAGAATAATGAGTTTAGCTATGCGTCCTTTTGAAAAACATGTTTTTCGGGTAGAACAGCTTGTAAGGGGAATAAGGATTGAAATGACGCGTTGAAAGCGGTCGAAATACGGTTTGAATTGTGGGTAGGTTCTCCATGTGGTATAGAGAACCCCCACACATCCTGCCACAAAGGACATTTCGGGCAGGCTCCTCTTTGCTCATTCGAGCTAGATGTCCCGCCCACCCGAGCCTATCGAGCTTGATTTTTCTTACAACGTTAGCTTCAAGGTAGATCGCGTACAACTCATGATTGTAGCGTCTCCGGAATCGTTCTCGCTCACATACGGGGCCAACAATTCTACTTAAGACCTTCCTCTCGAATGTGGTTAAGAGTTCATCATCATCATCGGCACAACAACCGGGAAACGGTCTTGACCTTATTTAGCAAATCCTGAGGCTTGTTAAATTTTCCATAATGATTTGTTTTCTCCGGGCAAGGTCATTAGTCTTGCGCCAGAGGCTCCCCTTGATAGACCATAGTTACCTTTGTTGAATTTGATCAGCCGTCCGCGTATTTATTCTTTTATATTGTTATCGGCTGATACTATCGACCCAAGCTAGTTAAAGGATTGCACTGCCCTGATAGTTTGACCAACGTTAGGTCTTCTCTTCGCAGATGTTGCCATCATGTACTTAGTTTTTCCCTCATTAATGTGCAGACCCCGTTTTTGCGCCGCCTGCTCGATCTGGGTGAAGGATTCCTGTACCGCCGATTCGGTTCTACCGATGATGTCGATGTCATCTGCGTAGGCAAGTATCCGGCTGGACTTGGTGACAATAGTCCCTCTTGTTGCAACCCCAGAGTCACGGATTGCTTTCTCCGACGCCAGGTTGAAGAGGAGGCAGGCCAGACCGTCCCCTTGTCGGAGTCCATAAAAGATGTTTATTAGTTTCGACAGCAATCCCGCTATTTTTACTTGACTAGTTACGTTGGTCAGGGTCAACCTACAGAGTGGTATCAATTTGTTTGGAATGCCGAAGTCTCTCATGGCATTATACAGTTCTACCTTGGCTATTGGCTATGCTGTCGTAGGCGGCCTTAAAACCTATAAATAGATGATATAATGGAATCATAAATTCCTGAAATTTTTCCATCGCCTGTCTAAGGGTGAATATCTGATCAATTGCTGATTTGCCTGGGATGAAGCCACACCGATATTGATCAATGATGGCTTAAGCGTATGGGGCTATCCGATCTTGTAGGATAGTGGAGAGTATCTTATAGGCGGTACTCAGCAATGTTATACCCCTATAGTTGCTGCACAGCGCGATATCTCCCGTCTTATGTATAGGTCAAATTATTCCACGACGCCAATCTTCCGGCATCTCCTGTTGCTCCCAGATGTGCACCGCGATCTTATGAATTGCGTGATGTAACGTGGTCCTGTGTGGGCTCCCTATATCACATGGAGAACCAACCCACAATTCCAACCAATTTTGACCGCTAACAGCGCGCCACCATAACCCAAATCTGCACACATTCGCAAACATGCAAAGAACACACTTCCCACCTACAACTGCACCCATTCCCAAATCTGCAATCGTATACACCCCCAAACTTGCAAAGAATCCATTTCCCAATCTGTAATAAAATGCATTTTCCAAACTTACAACAGAATATAAATCATCTCCCTCATCTACATCAAACCGCATACATTTTTCCCATAAACGACTTCGGTTAATTTCCTACTTAAACTATATTTCTCGCTTGCAACCAAGCTGCATTAATTTCCCCCGAAAATCATTCCGGCTCACTTTCTGCTTAAACCATTTCCCTCGCTTGTAACCAAGCAACATTTAGTTTCCCCGAAAACCGTTTCGGTTCCCATCCTACCTAAACCATCTGAAATAATACCAATTCTCGCATTTCCGCGAAACAGCCATCGCAACGACCAAAACCCGTGTTCCTTTGTCTAACCGACAACTCATGCCCATACTTGGTTATGCCTCCAAAACCGATTTCTCAGTATACAAAGCAACAGAGGAATCTAACTTGGCCTGTACGGCAGGAATTCCCCGAAACAAATTCTCTATGCACGCATTGCAACCCTTTTCAAGTTCCTAGTAAGTAGTTTTACTTAGCGGCTCCACTGCCACGACACCACGAATGGATTCTTGCCCCCTTTTAGTCAGTCGAGTCACAGCCACCGTCGAGCGCTCATCCCCCTTTTATTACCCCGAATCGGGCTTCAGGAAGTCGATTCGAAGCAGGCCGAAAGTAAAGTCGTGAGTCGGTGTGGTAATAGTTTGCATTGCCTTTTCAACTTAATGGCAACTTGAAAGATTCCCGTCGAAGATAGTGAAAGGCGCTAGTGAAGAAAGTTTTCCACTAAAGTGTTAACGATTAACTAAACTGTTCATCGAAGATTTTTATTGATTCAAATTGACACTTTTTATTTATCGTTGCCGTCTGTGATGCTATTTGGTGCACCTATTATGGAATTCGTCTCTCGTAGTAAAAGTGTATGAAAGTCCGGTGGGATATTGGTGAACCCGTGCCCGTGCTGGCACAGTTACCGATAAAAACCCCACACTCCCCCCTTGTTTGGTCAGCTCAACTCAACGTGGGTCAGTGAGTAGTATCACAGCCACGTGTTGATTGTTTCTTTAGTATGGGCGCTTATAGGTTTTCCAGGATTTTCTTCCAAATTCACATGGATCCCGGCCCCCTTGAAATGACTTCTGTCATTGAAAACACATTCTTTTTACTCATCGTAATATTGTTCAATACTATACGCAACCCCTCATAAGTGTTGGTAGAAGTTAACCCACATAACACATTATTTTATCCCATATCGTTGTTCGTGTAACGCAGGCATAATTACATTTTAAAGGCGAAATTTTACACGTCTGCTTTATCGCAAAGTTGACGCGAGACTGTTCGTGCTATGGTCGCAAAACTAGGTATGTTTACATCAAATTCGTCTGTATTTTATGTGCTTATCACATGATGGTACTAACGGCGAGTATTCCCCTACAACAACAGTCACGTCGGTGAGCACACTTCTTATATATAGATTTTAAACATTTGTATCAGCTTGAAATATCAAAACAGTTTTACTTCTTGTTTGAACTCGTGTAGATCCTGCTCGTTCCTTTTCTCTTATGAGTTATCTCTGATGCGTATGCCACGGCAGTCAAGGGGCAACGAATGAAGTTTCATAAAAAGTTCGACATTTATATTCCTTAACATGTCACATACGTTATGAAACATGTGCTGGACTAAGTTGTGGAACACGCTGCCGAACTTGTTGTGGGACATGTGGTGCGATATGTTTGGGGAATCCTAGGGATAGGACTTGGAAACTATTGGGACAGCCTTGGGACTTGGGACATTGTTGGGACGCCTTTGGGATACTTTCGGGACATCTTTGGGACACGCTTGGTACACACTTGGGGCATCTTTTGGATATCAGTGGGACAACCGTGGGAAACGTTTGGGTCATCTTTGGAACATTTTTATTACAATGTTGGGACGACATTCGGGATATCCTTCGAAGATCATTGGGACACGATCGGGACGCCCCTGGGGCAGCCTTGGGAGACCGCTCGGACATCCTTATATCATCTTTGGGATACATTCGGGATATGTGAACCACGTGGAAAATGTTAGGACACGTGGATCGGGTTGCATAACGCGTGTTGAGACACCCTTGGGACAGCTTTGGGACACCCTTACCACACGCTTGGCACTCCTTCGGGACATCTTTGGGACATATCACATCTCCGGCAATAAGCTAACTGCTGGAAAACCAATCCGTCGACAAAACCTTTGTCCCTGCCGCAATGTACGTCGCCTAAACAAAGGCCATTGCGATGCAACAGCGAAAATGCTGTTCCCATAGGGCTATGTAAACAACGATAATTACATTATCCCATGATCGCCTAAAAGAAAACGTACACTCGATTGTTTGCGTAAGCAATCCATTAGAGGTGTGAAATTCTGATCACAGAGTGATCTACAATATGCAGACAAAAACCTCCGCGCCTGTATTTGTGAGCGCGATTTTCAAGTGGAGAGATTCTCGATTGAGAGAAGGTCACCACCAGGGAAAACGAAAGGAGAGATAGACAACTATGTGGTGAATAGGATCATCCCCAGAGAAAGTGACCACAGTCTAGATTGAGATTTCCCGAAGAGGACAAGAGGCCAGGACAGAACGTCGCACGGTGTGATATCTCGAATGTAACCAGAAAGAAAAAGAATAAACGGTATTAAAACGCGATGTGTGAGATGCGAATGCAAAAGATATTCGTCTGTGGTATTGTCGGTAGTCGCTAAAACAAAACAGAATTAGTGAATGATATGTAAATAAATCAGTCCTGTGTACATAATCGACTTTGGAAGGTGTGCAATTGTAATTCACCATTTAGGTAGTTGTGCTGAAATTAGTGTTTTCAAAAGTGAGAAGCGTTATACGATGTAACAACATGAATGTAAACTTCAAAAGAACAAAAGAAAAGAAATAATAAAACAAAGAAAAAGAAATAAAACAACATTCAAGAGAACATTTTTGCAATGTTTTTATTTGGGGCTATATTCGCTCCGTGTTCCGGTGTTTAATTTCTCCTTTGTGGACAGTGTTCGACGGAACACTTAATCGACATTCAACTCACAAAAATCCGCCTAAGGTCCATCTTCCTTTGGTGGAAGAATCCCACCTTCGTTGCCATTCTCTTAGGCTTGAGAGCTCTAATTGTGACCGCATTCTCCGACGATTCTCTTGGGAGTCGCAATGCAGCGTTTTCTTTAGCTACAATGTCAGGTGGTGTCCTCCCGGCCAAATATTATAGATATGGTATGAATGTAAGTGTGAGGAAGTTTGGACGCTAACTCTGGCAGACTCGATTAAGCGGTGACGAGTTATTTACAGTTCGGTTATTTATCAAAACATTTGCATGATGTTCCCCCTGATTAATAAAGCAAGAAAAAAAGTTATAAATAAACGCTTCAGAAAACAACTTAACAGTGTTTCATTTGTGTGCTGAAATTCTTTGGTGTTTTGTTGGTGTTAAGTATTGGACAGTGTTCGGCGGAACACTTCTTGCGACGTAAAGACACGAAAATCCGCCAAAATACCATCATGTCTTATCTCAATTTCGGTCCAGGCCCTTAACCATATGTCCACAACATAGTTGAAAATGCCTCCCGATGATACTGCGGAACGTATAGCGTGACAGGGAAGTATCTAGTCTGGGAACCGACCTACCACGTAAACCAACCCTTTTTTTGGCCAGGTCCATTAGATATACTCTGAAAGATGGTCATGGATTTCTCTCGACCATTTCAAGGAGTCTATAGCTTGGTAGCTGACGGGGCGGTACTTCACCGGGCGACATGGCGTTGGGACGGCATCTACCACTCGGCCTTTAGTCGACTCTTACGACAAGTCGGCCTAGCTGTGAGTATATTCTAAGGTCTGTGGCGGTTTCGATAACGCCACCGCTCGCCTTTTACAGGCTCGACATCCAATTTCCCCCTAGGGCATACAGAATGTGACGTTCTGAGACCCCCATCACCCCTTATCTCCTGCGCCGGAGTCCAGTGACTATCGAGTTGGTAGGTCTAAGTGAATCTGTGCCCTGGCGGGACATAACTAGGAGACTGGGTATACGAATAACGTAAGAGAAGACTCTAAACCCACATTGGTGACATACTGATGGATTTAAAAACGCACCTTCTGATCTGAGACTCGTCGGTGCAAGCGACTAGGGCTCGAAACAAAAAAAAAATAGAAAAGTGCAAAAAGACTATTTAAGGGCACGAGTGCCCCCAACTTAACAACGCAGCTGTACGAAGACACGAGCAACGCCACCTGACGCAGTCCATCTGTAATCACCCAACGTTGGACACCAGGTTTTTTTATGCCTTACCTTTTTCGTTGTATTCTTTTTTTCAAACTGGTAATTTCTCTTTTTGGTGAGCTCTGTCCGAGCCGCCAAACATAAAGTATAAATTTCATTTCAAAAAAAAAAATCTTTTTCTCTCCTATTAACTGTGAACTTTTACGCTAGATTTTGTTCTCTTTTAGTAAAAAAAAAAAAAAAAAAAAAAAGGGAAATACGTTTTGTAATTACGAATTTACGTGTTGATTTTAGTTATCACACCACAGTATTGCGGCGAAATCTTGTCATATTTTTTCTTAAATACTTGAATATTTGTACACATAAGTAATTCGTAAGCTATTTAACTAAGTTAAAAAAAAATCGTAACATAGGTGTAAGTACATTACGTAACCCAGCTATTATCATTAATAATTCCTACAAGTAATTTTACATTAGCGAAGAATTTTCCCGGTTACAAATTAATTACAGGGTGGTTTGACATTAAGGCAGATTTGTTTTTAAGCACCAATATCCAAGAACACTCGACATTTCCTACTGGCTCCACCGACAGGTCTTGATTGTCGTGATCCATCGTTACGCGCGATCGCCGACCCTCATCCCACATCCTGGCACATTGGAGAACCAATGCTAGCGATCTCTCACTCCTCACACACTGGCACTTTGGAGTACCAATGCCAGTGATCTCTCGCACTTCACATCCTGGCACCTTGGAGTACCAATGCCAGCGAACCTTCCACACCATCCGACTACACTCGACTACTCTCTACTCCTTTCTCACCTTCGTTCGCCGACACACGACTCCACGCTTTCACCGCGTTCAAGGACGGCATTGGAGTACCAATGCCAGCGATCTTCCACTTCACCTCAGGGCACTTTGGAGTACCAATGCCAGCGAGACCTATAAACCGCATCCTGGCACCTTGGAGTACCAATGCCAGTGAGCCTCTATCCCCACCTCCTGACACCTTGGAGAACCAATGTCAGCGAGCCACATGGGATCCGACTAATTGGAAAATACCACTCGTCGGCCCATAAACAACACAAAGACCACCATGGACCGTACCGCCCACCTTTTGCCCCTGTCGGCATCACCGCGGCGTAAACGGGTACATTGGCAATTTTGCATTGTACATAGTACAGTATTATTTTCTATTGTTCATTTTTCGTTTTCTTTTCCTTTTCCGCGCACATCGCCACCAGAGCGAGCCTTACCCTACCTTTTTATCGTGACAACATCTCGCGGGGGGGGGGTACGGTGGCGGTTTCAATAACGCCACAGCTCGCTTTTTACAGGCTCGACATTTCCCCCTAGGGCATACAGAAAGCATAAAAAACTGGAAAGCATGTACTTACCTTTATATAGTTTGTACTATAACTACCTGTAATGCTGCAAATCCATAATATTCGCTGATGCAAAATCCATCAGCACCAAACAGACATGTTCCATATAAGCAATTTGGTTGCACCACCAAACAACCAACATGATCCAAACCAATTCATTACACATGTCTCCGAACGAATTCTGCTGCACACATGCAAGAGATATTTCTTTTCTTTCTTGTTGACCTACAAGCACATCGGTCGGTAAACCGATCGACAGGCATCAATATCCGATAAGCATTACCACCAGGGGCATGCCTGCATACAACGCAGAATATTCCTAGGAATCCAATTCGGTTACGACATTACGTAACCGATATGAATCCTCAAACTTGTCCATGCACACAGAAAGAAAATATTTTTTCCCATACACGTGCATGGCAAGTCGCATCAGAGGACGCCAGCAACGTGCACCCGATCAGCATGGATCTCTTACGCAGTACCAATCGGATAAACATTTCCTTTTATGGAATTATTATATCCACGGTTCGCATGCCAATGGACACAGCATGAGCGTGCGAGGTAACCGCATCTGTGTGTGTGCACATCCTCTCCGTAATCATCTTTTAAGATCATCCCATATATGGTCACCGAAGCGATGGATGGAATTTTGGTATTCTGTCGCTTCGGTGGCAATAGTTAATCGGAATATGGATTCCGTGGAGGCAAGTCGGGCCTCCACGTTAAATAAATCGACAGTCGAGTTTGGCCACAGGTGGATACGTTAGAATGTCGAGCAATGTAATAAGAATTAATTTAACCAAATCAATACCGTGTTGTCTGTGTAAACTATTTTAATGTTGTGTATTGTAAAGTTAATATCGTCTGTTATTATATCAATGTAGATCTGTTATTATATCAATTTAGAACGGAGCAATTAAAATCACCAATACAGACGTATTGGCGATTTTAACTTCTCCGTTCTAAACTATTTTAATGTTTATTTGAACTGTACATAAGCAAATTTGAAAACACAATGCTTACTTTAATTTAATCAAATAAATACCGTGTTGTATGTGTAACTATTTTAACGTTTATTTGAACTAGCTATACGTAAATTTCAAACACAGTGCTTACCTGAATTTACTCGAGTGAACACTGTGTCTACTTTATATATAATAAAAATGAGAAAAATAAATTACGTGTTTTGCTAATCGGGTTGCGACGTTCTGAGACCCCCATCAGCCTTTATTTCCTGCGCCGGAGTCCAATGACAATCGAGTTGGTAGGTCTTAGTGAACGAGGGCATCCGCCGGCATATAACTAATAAAGACCACGAACCCCACATGTCCAATTGATGGTACTCTACGGAAATGTTAATGGAATGGAGTAGCTGCCGTACCCCTCTTGAAAGTCTCTTATTTGATAAAGTTCCCTATATAAAATGTATTACCACACTGCGACGAGAAAATCGATGTCAGTGATTTGTACCCAGAGAGTTTTCTAACATATCGACTTGTTTCATCCGAAGAATTTTTCTTATTGGCCAAAAAAAGTCAGACCCAACACTTGCTTTTCGTGAATCTAAGAAAAAAGACATGTTCCTTAATATTGATACCACCATCTCCCTAGAATGACTAGTTAGCGCAGATTGACATAAAACATACACGTATAGTCGTCAAACTAACAAGTGGGGGGTTAGGGATAAGGAACGTATTACACGTCCTCAATTATATAATGCAAGACAGCTTTCGCACTCCTAGGAATTCCGGAATAAAACTGAACTGTAAAAAAACGTAGTAGCAACGCCGATTTACTTATATATAGTTCAAATAAACGTTAAAATAGTTACACATTTTTCTTAGATTCACGAAAAGCAAGTGTTGGGTCTGACTTTTTTTGGCCAATAAGAAAAATTCTTCGGATGAGACAAGTCGATATGTTAGAAAACTCTCTGGGTACAAATCACATCTTTTTTTTTTTTTTTTTTTGTGTATGTGTGAGAATGTACCTATATACAAATTCTGCTTGTTTAGTAGATGAAAATTATATAAATTTGTATTTAAACTGATTATATAACAGTCTATTTGTTGGTTGCTTATTTGCATTCCTTTGTGTGTTATAGTTATAAGTTATTAGATTTGTGTTTAAATAATTATAAGTTATTAGATTTGTTTTTATATATTTATATTTATCTCCTTTTATTTCAATATCTTTGTTACAGACATTTTTCTGTTTATTTTGTAGTTATCCTTCCCTGTTATATAATCTTGATAACTATTCCTTTAATAAAACAAGCTCAATGTGATTTAAATTCTTTTGTTTAATTAAATTTTTACAATGTCCAATTTCATTGTCTTAACGATAGACAAGCAATATCATCAAATTAAATTGTATATATTTCAAAGATATAGTATTTCAATATTTTCGATGCAGCGTAAGTAGATTCATTACAAACAGGAAAAAAAATAGCAAAGAAGCCAAGAAGCCAAGAAGCCAAGAAGAAGAAACCTACGCGTTGTTCATGATGTCCAGCATTGTAGCATAACTATTAACGAACTCGCGCACGGTACATGCCAGTTTAAAAAGCTGATTCTCATCCACTTCGTAAATTGTCTTCCGGCAATCTTCGAGATCGTCATTTTGGATCAGTTTAGAGATGATAATCGCACGGGACATAAAATAATCGGTCACTTGATTGTAAAATTCATTAGCCTTGGTTTCAGCGCATTGTATTTCTTTTAATAGGAGCTGTTGAGATAGAATGCTCCTCCTGCTACCAGTCTTGGATTTCGCCTTATTCAAAAACAGCCAAGCCTTCAACAGACTTGAATCATCCATAAACGAATGCACACTCCGTTTTACATTCTCGATCATATCACATAAACGATCGTTAATGGTCAGGATATCTACCATTGCCAGTGACTTTGATTTGGTCCCACCTCTGATTGCCTTCGTAAATTTTGAACTGCTACTTTTACCTGCTTGGTCTATAGCGTGACGCTCCTTAACAGAAAGGCCCACGGTTTGCTTTATTTTCACAATTTCGGATTGTTTAAATACCTTCGACTGCAGCAAATTATTAAGTTCGGTTGCTTTTCCCGGAAAAGATCCCACAACACGATGAGCCTTTCGTTCTACTTTGTTTATGGATCCAGGTAGCTTCTTAGGTGTATGATCCGCCATATTTAATTAATGCACGCACAATAAGCAAGAAATTTCAATACGATTTTTTAAAATAATATCCAACTACGATATGAACCTTACGCCTCGAACAATATCAGCTGAACTAATTTTTCATTACTGAAAATCGGCCTTATATAGGCTGCGTTGCGTTAGTGACCCAAAAAAAATATATAAAAAACTGCAAAGTAGAATGAGTGGAGGTGTTTAAACGAACAAAATCAGACTACAAAATTTGTATACAGGAACGTAATCTATCTCAGTTTTGGTTCTAGAGGTTACTATATGTATTGTAAATACGGAGACATTATTAAAGTTTTTAATAGTTACACAATGCTCATTCTAACTAACCCTAGAGTCACAGGTGACATTAACCAAGCAGATGGTAACATACTGATTTTTTTTTCCATTACTCTAAATCAACACTGACATCTTGCCCGTCAGTTGGTACGAAATAATCGAAGTATATATCTTAGACAGTTGGATGGACGCCTAATGACGTCAACGACAGTCCCCTTACCTACCTCACAGAAGAAGAAAAAATCGTTAGTTTCGAAACAACCAGTAGTCTCGAATAAGGAAGAGCTTTCCTATGACGGCCATGGAAAATAAATATTGAATATGTCGATCCAGAGGAAGTCTGGCTATCCGGGCAGTAAATTTTGCGTAGGATTAGCTGCCTAACCAAGTAAAAGGCCCTTAGTTTACAAACAATCAATGCCCTTGGGTAAGGATGAATTTTCCTATGTTGGCGTGGTAAACAAAAAAAAGGCAATAACTTTCGGGTCTGCACCCAAAATATCTGAACTATTGGTCTATAAACACACAGTTGTAACTGAATAATGCTGTAAAGCAGCTATCAATATTATCCCGGAAATGCTATGGAGTAGAGCAAGGTATAAGGGAGATGAAAATCTATAAAATTCACTACGGCGGTTGATATATGCCTCTATTATGGTAAACAATTTTTAAATGGCCGAGAAGTATCAAACTTCCAACACGGGAGCGAATTCTTTAGAACAATACGTCTTACGACTAATCCTATAGTTTCACCTTGACGTCATCAAAAAGTGATATGCCGACCTTCAAATTATCTGCGATTAACCCACTAAATACGATGATAACACCACTCTATTTGATTTGAACTCAAAAATCGTTCATCGAACTGTAATAGCAGAACTTTGGGGAAGTATCTCTTTCTGGTTCCCCCCAACGTTTGCTCGTTGCGGTCGCCTCGGTGCTTGCTCAGAGCTGAGGGTAGAGTTTTGGCGGATTTTGTCAATTCGAATGTTTGATGATGACGGTGAAGTGTTCCGCCGAACACTGTTCACACGAAGGCACAACGCAGGGAATGCAGCACCTTAATAAAAACACAGCGAAAGGTTCGTTTTATATTTTTCTTTATTTTATTGTTGTTAAATCCAGGATTTACTACACTGGAACGCCCGTGGCGATTTTACAAAAAGGTATTAACTAATATAGCACTTAATTACTCGCCGACACGTTACACTCGACACACTCGCGACCTTTGGGGGTTGATTTACTTTTTGTTTAACAATTCTGACTGCGACGACATACGAAAACGGCTCTCATTGGGAATGGAGGATCTGACCTCCGTGAATGGTACTTGATGACTAACTATCGCGACGGTTGCGCTGCGCGGATCTGTGGGGGTTCCACCAAACCCCACGGCCACCTTACCTGAAAAAACCCCCATATCCGCAACTCAGCTCCCATTATCACCCGCCAATGCAATCGCATTGGCACCTGAAAATATTTCCTGTTCCAAGGACATTAATGCATAAAAGCATTACATAAAATTCCTAAACAGAATTGCATCTACAACAGCATTCATAGTCCAATGCATCACCAGAATTCGCAGGAAAACTATTCCGGCACCATTGTTTGCCAAGCAAATCTCCCCAGACGAATTCCTGTAAACAAAAGGATTTGAATTACATACAACATAACCTTCAGCAGGGGCCATAAACTTTGCGCTGTCTATTCTTCAGCTTCGCCATGTGTATGATAAATTCTCTTAACGTACACATTGGCCGACGACCTTTTCCTCCCAGCAATAATATACCAGCGGCTGCATTCAATTAGCGCATACGACCCTGATATTCCAAAAAACAATTCTTTAACGTGCATATGCACCATAGATCCCCGGCCATAAGGCACCCATGTTCCACCAATGCAATTCCGCCGTACATGTGCATACCACATGTCCCTGGCATTTCCACGGCCGCGGCAGCTCTTTGACCATCGGACAAAAGCGAATACTCGCATCCTACCCTAGAGTCATAAAACGAATTTGTTCGCAGGTAATCATGTATACGATCCTTTTAGGATCTAATGAGTGGCTATTTGTTCTTTTTTTCCTCGTTTCAGGTTATCCTTGAATAACCGCTTCGATGAACACGGTGATGTGTACGAACACACACATACACCACCGCGTCCCCGAGATCGTCTGCCATTGGTCACTGATCAAAGGAAATTTCATTTCCTTTTCACCACACCACCAAAAACTCACCTCAAACGATAAAATATCGTTGAGTCGTTTCCCACCCGTTGACCATGCTGGTCACATCACTCCCGCTCTCCGTATCGCCGGGGATGCGCAAATACCGTCGAGTGTCGTGATCGGGTTGCATCCTATAGCTAATCTTTCAGTCTTTGTTAGTGCCAATGCCGTGAATCGAAATAATATGTCAATATATATCGGAGCTAAGTGCTCAACATATATACGTCAGTTCTAATATACATCTCGCGTCTAATTGGTATTATCACCGTTATTAAATAAAATCAAAAACCATCAGTCATAAATAAACGCAAAGATAAACAATAAAAATAGTATTTTATTTCTCCTCTCCTCTGGCGGACGGTTCGTTGCTTGATTATTTCAGTGTCACAACAGTGTTTCCGGGAGCCCGTGGTGAACAATTTGCAGCGGAACGATCGATTAATGATGGGGAGTGAAGTGAACCGTGTGCCCGTGTCCCGGCACCCTACTTCTCCACCCCACAGATCCTGTTTCTCGAATGTGTTCTATCTCGACTGTTGTACCCAAGGATTAACCCTCGACGCGTGGTGAGTTTTCTTTCTCCGAGTGAAACGTGAAGTTTCTTTTGTCGTGGTGAATTGGCGAGGATCTCTCTGGTTGATCTTAGCGCGTGTGCTAATAGATTCATTGTTTTCTCATGCTGCGAAGCTCATGGGAAAACGGAATTGAG
Source organism: Microdon myrmicae (assembly GCA_963931805.1). NCBI lineage: Eukaryota > Metazoa > Arthropoda > Insecta > Diptera > Syrphidae > Microdon > Microdon myrmicae. The sequence continues at coordinate 126,223,184 of OZ007500.1, read as the reverse complement.
AAAAGAGGAAGGAACAAAAGGGCATCCTAGGATCATTGTGTAGCTGCTTAATAGCCTGTAACGCAATTAGGACAATGGCCCTATGAAGGATTTCGGTATACAATGGTAATTGTGTCCCGTATCTTAGCTGGCGGCAAGGCTCGGACTGTATTTGCACGTTTGCAGGGAACGCTGGCTAACAGGGGCGCCGATAAGGTTTTTGAATTTACGATGCCTGTATGATGTATAGACTTATTTTCAAGAATTTAGGACGATGCGTTAAATGTCCTTGGTAAGGCAATGTTTGTCAGTTTGTTGTGTCCTTCGATGGCCGTGCAGGCGTAGGACGATTGGTCGGACTTGTAACCCACGTGTCTGTGGGCACGTGGGGTTGTTGCCTCCGAGATGTATGTTACCTTTGTTTCAGGTGTTGTGGAGGACTTTTGAGGACACGTGTCGACCAATAGTGGATTGTGTGATTCGTAGAGACGCCACAGAGTGACAACCGATTGTTGAAGTTAAGTAAAAGGCCGGGATTCTCGATATTAGAGTCTGGGTTTGTTGCATTTCATTTGTATTAATTGACGGCGTCCACTAGCTCAGGCGCCAAACCAGGGTTTGCCCTCTTATTTTGTATATATATATATTGTAGTTGGTATTTATAAGTTAAGTTTATACGTTTATACATAGTGTAATGAAACTGTTCGTCACCCTTTGTATACCACACACACTTTAAATAAAATACTGTTTTTTCCTTAACTTGGTTTATTTTCGGTACACATTTTAATCGCTTTTAGTCTTAGGGACGATGTCAAATATGTTTTAGTTTATTTTAGAACAACTGACACATTTTAATCACTTATAGTCTTAGGGACGATGTCGAATATCATTTATTTTACTTTAGAACAACTGACACATTTTAATCACCACGAATACAACACCAAAAACTCTCCCGGTCAAGTCTCGAAAACCAACTCACTTCAAGATTTTTAACGTTTTTTCATCGGACGAAAACTTTTCTTATCCAGCAGATAAAAGGATTTTCCTTTCTTTATCTTTCCCAAATTTGGGATCGAAAGAGGAAACACAAAAGAACAATCAATAAAGGATCTTGCCGATGAGCATTTACGATCCTTTGTATCGGTCGGCGATAAACGTACATGTAGTTCGTTTTATGGCGCGAGTTGTTTGTTTTAACTTGGTTTGGTTAAACCGACGCTGATTGTGTTAATGGTTTTGGGTAACCATATTTCTAGATGATCATAAAATTGCTGGCGCGCATTTTATGATTCTCAACGATTTTGTTTGAAGAAAGTCATTTGGTCCGCACATTTGGATCTTAGGGGATTTTTGTGGCGAACCTGTGGTTCGATTATCCTATCTAAGTTTTCAATGTGAGCAAATTGAAAGTTTAGTTCAATTTGTTTGAAATTGAATTGATTAAAGCAAATTGAACGTTTAGTTCAATTTGTTTGGTATTGCATTGCATGGCTCTCACAAAACGGGAAGAAAACAAATTCCGTCTATTCGAGAATAAAGTTTTGAGAGGTATCTTTGGAGGTAAATATGACGAGGAGGCAGGACAATGGAGGAGACTCCATAACCACGAATTGGAAGAACTATATCGCAAACCTACAATAGTGAGAGTAATCAAGTCGCGAAGATTAAGACGGGCCGGACACGTGGCGCGAATGGGGAACGATAGGACCGTGCATAGAATTCTTGACGGTAGACCAACGGGAAAGAGACCGGTAGGACGGCCGCGACGGAGATGGGAGGACAATGTTAGGTTTGACCTTGAGGAGATCGGATCGAATGGTGAAGCGTGGAAGGAGAGTGCCCAGGACAGGGAAGGATGGCGAAGCCGAGTCGGTGAGGTCATGAACTTCCGGGTTCCTACAGGCCAATAAATAATAATAATAATAATAATAATTGCATTGATGTCGGACCATTTGATGTATGGGGTAATGCTTTGGTTTGGGGAGTGTCTCATTCTTTAAGTGAATGTTATTGGCGTGTATCCCAATTATTGGTGGAGGTTGGCTCCAAAGTGGTAAGTATTATGGGATGGGTGGCTGTGGCCGTAACAATAGTATTTATATTTAAGTTGCCTGACGCCCTTGACAATCGAATGCCAATCTAAAGACTGACCTTCAAATTGCAGTGCATCATCCTTTTATCCTTCGGAATTGGCATCTTCATAAAATGAACAGAAACAAAGGTTTCACATGTGGTTCAGCGGGAAAGAATAGATGCATTTAGCAGGTGTATGCATACGTTTTTTCGGTTTATTTGTTTAAAAAAAAATACGTAATTTTCTAGGGAAATTAATATTTTTTATTCAAAATATTGGCCATCGGTTTCCAAACATTTTACCCATCTTTCAGGTAATTTATGAACAGCATGCCAGAAAAACTGGTTGTTTTTTGTGGCAAACCATTCGTCGAGCCATTTTCCAACATCATTGAAATCGCTGAAGTGCTTCACTGAGAGCGCGTGCCCTATTGATGGTCAGATGGTCCCGAGTCTGAGGAGCATGGCGGGTGCAGAAAGATGTCCCATCCAAGCGGTTTCAATGTGTCTTTCACTAGTTTTGCTGTGTGCTACGTACTTTTCGCTGGCGCCAAACTTATGCATACACCTGCTATTGATCTTCTCCATTGCATGTAAACGTCTGCTGATTGTTACTTGTGACACATGTAATGCTTCTGCAAATTGCCGTTTAGATTGAGTTGGGTCATCATCCAATAACTCCTGCAATTACTCGTCTTCACATTTGTGTGCTGTACGAGAGCGCTCACTGTCTTTCACATTGAAATCACCACTAAAAATGTAAATTGTTGAAACCATGTCTCACATGTTCTAATTGATGGGGCGTGTTCACCATATGTTTCTACCAACAAACGATGACTTTCAACAACCTTTTTCTTTTGATTAAATAAGAAAAGCGATTCGTGCCGCATAAATAAATGAAGACAAAACGAAATACATGATTATGGCGAGAGCAGGTGGACCTCAGAGAACACACATAAACATAAGGGGCAAGATATTTGAGAATGTCAAAGAATTTAAATACCTGGAAACAATACCGACGGCCAGTAACGAAATGTCTAAGGAAATTAACAAAAGACTACACTCCGGCAACGCTAGTTGGCATGCAGTCAGCAAATTGCTGAAATCCAAACTGATATCACGGAATATAAAGCTCCGTGTCTATAGAACCATAATCATGCCGATTGTTCTATACAGATGCGAAACATGGGCTCTCACAAAACGGGAAGAAAACAAATTCCGCGTATTCGAGAATGAAGTCCTAAGGGGTATCTTTGGCGGTAAATATGACGAGGAGCCAGGACAATGGAGGAAACTCCACAACCACGAATTGGAAGAGCTATACCGAAAACCTACAATAGTGAGAGTAATCAAGTCGCGAAGATCAAGATGGGCCGGACACGTGGCGCGAATGGGCAACGATAAAATTCGTGCATAAAATTCTTGACGGTAAGCCAACGGGAAAGAAACCGACAGGGTCACCGCGACGGAGATGGGAGGACAGTGTTAAGTTGGACCTCGAGGAGATCGGATCGGATGGTTGAACGTGAAAGGAGAGCGCACAGGACAGGGAACAATGGCGGAGTCGAGTCAGTGAGGTCATGAACTTTCGGGTTCCCACAGGCCAATAAATAATAATATATAATAAAAAATAATAATAAAATGCGTGCCGCATATGCTCATTTTCAGGCACAAAACTCGAGGTGATCACTGAACGATAAAATAAAGATGCTGGTTCTTGGCGAACTCAACTTGTGTGTGTTTGTAGTTAAATCTCAGATGAAAAAAAAAATTACGTATGTGTCAAATTAATACGCTCTGCACTTTTCGCTGACGCCATCTCTTACTCAAACCGGAAAAAACACATACATCTTGGTGCAAGGCCAATAACCATGCCCGTAAAATGAATTATTATGGCAAATTTAACAAGCCTCGGATATGGACCGGATACACGACGACGACCACGGAAGCGAAAATGGCTAACCGATTTACGAATTTTCTCATGGAACGTCCGCTCACTATACAGAGCGCGAGGTGCACAGCAGCTAGCCGATGCCCTGTCCGAATATAAAGCTGACATAACAGCATTACAGGATATAAGATTGACGGGGAATGGTGTTATTCAAAGAAACGAGTACGAAATTTAGTACAGCTGTCATGCAAAACACCATGTGCTCGGGGTAGGCTTTCTAGTCAGCCAAATACTGAAGCCTGCCATTATCGGCTTTAATGCAATAAACGAAAGGCTATGCACTCTTCGCGTGCAAGGCAAGTTTAAGAACATAAGCCTCATAAATGTTCACGGACCTACAGAGGAATCCCCTGACGACGAAAAAGAAGAATACTACGAAAACGTCGAACGAGCCCTCAATGCTTGCCCAAGATACGATGTGAAAATCGTTCTTGGCGATTTGAATGCCAAAATAGGTCGGAAGCCAGTTTTCGGGCACTACACAGGTTACCATAGTTTACATGAGAACACTAATGACAATGGACTACGAGTCATCGAATTGGCAGCATCGAAAAACGCGGTCGTTGCAAGTACCAGGTTTCCGCGTAAAGATATCCACAAAGCCACCTGGGTATCACCTGATGGAGCCACTCGCAACCAAATTGACCACGTGTTGATAGATCGCCGCCACTCCTCGAGCCTGATGACGGTACGGACGTACCGAGGTGCCAACGTCGACTCGGATCTCTATCTTGTTGGTACAGTTTTCCGAGCGCGGATTGCCTTACGGAGACGTATTGCATCCGCGGATCAGGTTCGAATCAACACGGCTGCTTTACGCAATGGGAATACCAGTGTGGGGGTTTCTCTATTCTATATGAGAAACAACCCACAATTCCAACCACAATTCCTACCTAATTTCGACCGCCATACAGCGCGTCAAATCAACCCCATTTCCCCCTACTTACCTGTTCACCTGCAAAGCATGTTTCCACCAAGGACACATAGCTAAACTCATTGTACCACGCAGACAATGCATGAATGAGTTTAACTTACCTTTTTTGCCATACGGCAACTCGTGTCCATGTCGATTAGCGACAACCAAATCCAGCCGGACGAAGTTGTCGCATCATTGCAGATCCGCTGGGGAAATTTATCAAAACATTCGATTGAATCACGTGATAATATTTCCCTAGCGTTACTTCGGCTTTTCTCCAGACACTTCATTCGCTGGGGATCAATGCTCTCTTTTTGCAGGTGAATATCATCAGCTTAATTCTCCTCTCTTTCTCAGTTCTGTCTTCGTATGGATCAATGTACACTGAACTCACCATACTACCGAATCAGGTCAATGAGTTCCGCTCAGAACTACATTGGTTCATGCACATACAACCAAATCCACCCCAAGATAATCGTACAGCGTGTTTCTGTTCTCTCATTGTCCCGCTCTCTTCGATCATCAGTTTACCGACGTAACCTACCACAAATCGAAGAACGTGGCAGTGAGAGAGCAGAAGTATGTTCTTTTTTGGTTGTATCCAATTTGTTCCCTTTTCAGTGAGTCGATTATCGTGATTACCGGAGAGAGGTTGTGTCGCTAACCGCCGTAGAGACTCACAGAAGAAGTGTAAAGTTTAGAGACCTAAATAGTAATTATACCGATGAAAAATGGCGAATGTATACGGTGCTAGTGTAATTGCATTATTACTAACTGTTTTAATTAGTTGCAATTTTTGTGAAGTCCTTGAAATTAAAAAAATGTAATCCGAAGTACTCCTGCGGGAAAGACGGCAAACAAATTTAAAAACACAATATGAGAGTGTTCGACAAAATCAAATAAAAAGGAAATTATTATCAAACAAACAAACACCAGAGTGTTATTTAATGTTCCGGTTATCCTGGGTGGACTATTCTCGCAACCGCGCAACATCGTTGGGAGATATAAGGAATACGTGCCATACGCTGGCACACACCATCTTATACCCCCATACCAGTAACACCTTTGGTCATGTGTTAAGACTCGCCCTCGAAGAGCTCGACGGAGGGAGATTAAGTCCTTAGGCCAGAATGCCGGACGTAGAAGAGAAATACGCCTTAAGAATACTGCCATTAGTACTGCCAACTCCATCTTAGGTAGTAGTCGTTGAGATCGGAACGACTGGTTTGATGATGAGTGAAAATTAGCGACTGAACCCAAGAATGCTGCATACCGGGCAATGCAGCAATCTCATAGGACGTGGGTGCGCGGGGGAAAATACAAAGAGCTCAGAAGATCTGAAAAAAGACTTCACAGACAAAAGACTAGTGCTTGGGAAAACGATCTAGTCTGCGAAATAGCGAAAAGTAGACATTTTTGTGACATATTTGGGACATTTTTGTGATGGATTAAATCGTGCGACATATTGAAGAACATGTTGTGGGAGATGTTTGGGACACCCTCGGACCACTGTTGGGACATTTTTGGGGCATCTTTGAAACACGTTTGTGACATATTTGGGACATCTTTGTGACATATTTGGGAGATTTTCGTGGTGGATTAAATCGTGCGACATATCGAAGAACATGTTGTGGGAGATGTTTGGGACACCCTCGAGCTACTTTTGGGACATTTTGGGACACCCTTGGGCCATCTTTGGGACATTTTTGTGGCATATTTGGGACCATCTTGGGAAATCATTGGGACACACCTGGGATATTATTAGGACACCACTGGGACACGTTTGGGAAATATTTGGGACATCTTTCGGACACATTTGGCACCCGTGGATCACGTGGAAAATGTTGTGGGACATGTAGAATTCCAGCTCCAGGGTAGCATCAGGGCATCGGGATTCTTGGGAACGGACTGGCGTACGCTTTCCACAATTTCCTCGTTCTTTAACGACCTAGCACGCCCCACTCTTACTTTGTCTACTGTCGAGCCAGTCTCTTCAAACTTCTGCATGCATGTTTTTATCAATTCAGCACTCGGTGTTTATTGAATGTGACGAATTTAGCACAGATTGCAAACATTTCGCCGCACAAATAGCTTACAACTGAATTATTGTTTGAATTATAAAACTCGTGTACACCCTAGACACGCTTTGTTCTCTTATAGAGAGCTGACATCCCATGAAAATTCGTTTGGTCGTTTCCGTATTATGGTCATCGTATTTCTTCCGACCCCTACACGTAGTACCTGATCTAGCGTTACAGTAAAAATATGTAATTTTCGTTATAAGATTCGTAATAACAATCCATAGCTCCAAGTGGTCTCAGAATAGTGCAAGTTTTCGATTGCTATAACAGAAACAAAATGCAATAAAATATATTGATCTCTTCCCTTGACACAATTATACAGAAGAGCTCTAACTAAGGTTACCTGGGGCAAAAAGGATTTACAGTGAACAGAGATCGTTTTTCAACTGGCATGAGTAGATGTGTATTTACCCAACGGGATATACTTTGCAGAATTGAAACGGTGGGATGATACAGTTACGTAGTATCAAAGGACTAAATCCAAAGAAAATACAACAAACACGAATTGCTTACCCTTGATGGATAGAAAACCTTTTCAATTTATTTAAATAAAAAATGAAATTGCTGACGGTGTACATCCCGTCCGTGTGCATTGTGGAACCAGGTTTGAGCCGAAAGCTCTGGATTGCTATCACCGATTCATCTGGCTCTAAATTCGTATGTATATGTATTTTTGTTTATTTCTATTATTTTTGTGTGCGTTGCTTTCTGCATTTCCCTTTTTTCCAACAACAACAAAAAAAAAAAAATACGATGGCTGAAATGAAACGTTCGCCCAAGATGACAACGAAGAATTTACTTACCCGTCCTACCCTGGTGCATAATATAATGTAGATCCTGTATATTTCAGGAAAAACCATTAAAAATTATCGTAAAGTGGAATTTTTGCATCGACAACAAAATGAAGGTTGACGAAAAAAACAAATAAATAAATAAATAAATATCAAGATGACAGCAACAATAACTGGTATAAAAAGGGAACAGGAGAAAAAGGAAAAATGGATAAAATGAAGCCAGGAAAATAAACGAAAAGAAAAAACAGATTCAAGAGAAGATGATAGGGAAATTCATTTTGTGAAACTGTGAATTTTATTTACAGTGATCTTCCCCGTCCGTCTTGTCCTAAGCATTATTTCCACTCACCTTAAGGACATGCCTCAGTAGGAGTGGGATTCGGTTGCATACTTCTCTCCATTGCCCATCAGAGAATTGCAGCAATTATCTTAAAAGGAATCCAACTTCTATCCGTTTCCTGAAGTCCATGTGTGGTTGTGCATTGGTGACTACATCCAGCTCTATGCTTCTTTTTAAAGATGAGCAATTCTGCTTGGCGCGACCTATGCAGTTACCGTACCACCCACCCTGTTAGATAAAAAACACTGATTCTTAAATAAACGTTCTTAGGAAAGGACTTCTCTTTTTTTTTCTGCTGATTGCTTGAGTGCTGTTTAAGTTTCACAGTCTGCATACAACGTTTTCATTAATAAAGAACTTGTAACATGTGAAATGAAATTGGTATATAACATATTTTGATGAATTTACATACTCAATGTTACCCATGTGTTCACTTCCTTTTGTGTTTACGAAACGCAAACACTTTAGAAAAAACCCTCTTAAAAGAAAGAAAAACAATCCAACACTCAGTTGTATAGCCAAAATCGTCATCTTCTTTTCAATTGAATAGCAAAGGATCTGACTCATATCTACACCACCAGACAACTGGCTTAGACACCACCCTAATTTAGGCGTTTCTCGATAATTTGGTTCTGGCGCAAGACTAATGACCTTGCCCGGAAAAAAACAAATTATTATGGAAAATTTAACAAGCCTCAAGACTTGCTAAATAAGGCCAAGACCGGTTCCCGGTTGTAGTGCCGATGATGATGATGATACTTCTCTTGGGAGAGACGAAACTACAGCGCCCCAAGATGTCACCAGATGACCGCTGCAGTTCCTCTTGAAGAGTTACAGGTTGTATCGCTCCAGAAACACTCGCGCTGGAAGGGAATTCCACAATTCCCCTAAATATCCATCCCCGCGAACAACAGCAATAACCCACGCCGTCTAAATTTCTGGAGAATTCTTGTCATGGATATGTTATCGTTTTCTCACGCTTGCTGGCTCCGTTTAGGAAATGCGTTCCGAAACTTTAAAATGGCATAAAATTGCGGTATAACACTTTGCACGTTTAAAAGCGGCGTGACTTAAAGCCGCAATCAATGTATGTCGTACAGTAGACCCGTTTTTTTTAATTATTATTTTTTTAATTAATATATTTCTCTCATGAGACGCAAACCCATAGCGCCGACACCCCGCCCCGAGATGCCGTCAAACAACTCCAGCAGTTCTTTTTGAACAGTTGCAGGTTGTAACGATCCGGAAACACTCGCCCGAGTTATTTTGTGCTGTTCCTGGAGAAAATGTTTTCAAACGAAAAGACCTTTGTCTTTGTTTATTTAGAAACTATGTTTCCTTTTATTATTTTCCTCCTCTGAGCAGCTCGTGTATTCGAGTCCGTAGTCAGACAGGATCTCTTGTTTTACATTTCGAACTTAACTCTATTTATATATTTCGAATCTATTAATATCTTAAATCTATTAGGTAAAACAGGTTTTGAAGTATCTGTGTTTCTATTATTAAAATACAGTGGTTCACGTTTTCTTTTGTTCGTGTTTTGGGAATGACATTAAGTTGAACAGATTTTGAAGTATCTGTGTTTTATGTTTTGATTGTTACCTATCTTATATTTTAGAGGTTTTAACTCACGGGAAGGGAGTTCCACAGCTTCTCCATTCTGTAACGAAACGAGTTCTGATGCAGAGATGTTCGCGCCGTCGGGAGATGAACCGCAAATTGGTGCAATCCATCGGATTGTATCGTGGAACGCTTGTAAACCGAATTGCGTGGAATAATACCACAAATCTTCGCAGAACAGTACCTGTGATACTATCTGTAAAACAAACAAAAGTCAACTACGCGCCTGCGTTGTGATAACGATTGTAGTCCCGACGTCAGCACCCTGTCCCCGATCAGGCGGATAGCTCGTCTCTGTATGCTCTCAACTAGGCTGAGGGTATGTTTAGGAGTGGAGCTCCAAACGTGAGAGCAATATTCGAGCGCGGGTCTAATTTGGGATTTATACAGTAGAAGAAGTTGACCCGGAGCAAAATAATTCTTGGCTCTAAAAAGATAAAGTTTTCCTGAGACTGACCTGGCGATGCTCGTCACGTGTTTATGCCACGATACATTCCCACACACCGTGACCCCGAGCAATTTCAAGCTTTCCCCAGCTTCGAGGGCCCGGCCATTCATCACCAGCTGTGGAACCGACGATCCGCTTTTCTGTGTGAATGCTGTATACTGTGTCTTCATTGGATTGAAGTCGACGAGATTGGCGTTTCCCCACTGCAGGACCTTATCCAGATCCCGATTCAGAGAGTCAATCTGTCTACATCTCAGCTAGTGCGACGTTGTAGCACTAATCGGCAGATCACTCGAAAAAGAGGAAACAATAGTATTATCATCCGCAAAACTGAATACTCTGTTATCCGTTGTCTCTAACAAATCAGTTATGTGAAGCAAAAATAAGGCTGGTGCCAAAATAGAACCTTGGGGCACCCCCAAATTAACAGGATACAGGTCCGAAGACCGCCCCCTACAACGAGCCTCATCGACTGATTTCCGAGGACGCCCTTCGTTAAATCGCAAAGCTGCTGAGAAAGTCCGTATGAATGAAGATTGCTCAGCAATGTTCCGTGCCAGACTTGGTCAAAAACTTTGGATATATCCAATGCGACCGCCCTTGACTCCCCGTGTACCTCAATCGCAGATGTCCATATATCGGTTATAAGGGTAAAAAGGTCTCCCGTGGACCGCCTGACACGGAATCCGTATTGACGGTCATTCAGAAGTTGCACTCCAAATTCTTAATTAACTCAGTATTGATGAGCTTTTCCATCACGTTAGATAACATAGACAGTAATGCTATAGATCGATAATTTTGTGGAATACAATTTTTTTTCCCTTCTTTGGGGTGGGGTGAACTCGAGCCACCGTGCATGTAAAAAATATCCCTGGGCCATAAGATAAGCGGAAAAGTCTGCCCCAAATCGGTGATAGTTCTGGAACACCGACTACTGTATTCCGTCCGGGCCGGTGGCCCTCTTACAGCCCAGTCCATGTGAAATAGTACGCGGGCGGAGCCTCACATTCCGTATCGAAGACCATACCGGCGCGATCACAAGTGGCTCCCAAAGACCTGCAATGATGTTTGAATTCGCGTGAAATTAATTCGCGAACACATTAGCTTTATCTTTTGAATTTATGACTAGTGTCCCGCTGCCCCTCATTCATCATCATCATCATCGGCACTATAACCGGGATCCGGTCTTGGCCTTATTTAACAAATCTCCCCACCGGTCTCGATTTCGAGTCGATACCGTCTAGTTTGGCACTCCCAGGGTCTAGGCGTCCTGGTCTATGCCATCCCTCCATGGCAGACAAGGTCTGCCGCGCTGTCTCCTTCCATACATTCTGCCACAAAGGAGTTTCCGGGTAGGCTCCTCTTCGCTCATTCGAGCTAGGTGTCCCGCCCACATTAGCTTCAAGGTAGATCGCGTACAACACATGGTTGTAGCGTCTCCGGAATCGTCCTCCCTCACATAGGGGCCCAACAATTCTCGTTAACACCTTCCTCTCGAAAGCGGCTAAGAGCTCAGAGTGACTTGTGTCGAGCACCCAGGTCTCGGATCCGTACATGAGTATTGGTAAGACCATGGTGCTGCCCCTCATTAACCGAGGAAAAGAGGAGGAAGCCGTGTTACTGCTGACAGCCCTTGCCATTGACCAGCAGGGGCGCGAACCAATTGGCCACTCCAGGAGTTTATTGGTCACGCTTCAATGGTTGAGTTGGGAAGGAGGTTGTGTCTTGCGTGTTGTGATGCGGGACACAACAGGAAAGCTGCTTGACCTAGTAATTGCCACTCGTCTGGAACAATTCACTGAGGGGACATCGGGGCTCTCTGAATGGCAGTATGGGTTCCGGAAAAGTAGATCAACAGGTAAGGCACTATCTGTGGTGTGCGACATCGCTTGCATCCTTGACCCTCATGTACGACTCATACTGTGCGGCTCCTGTCCTTATGTGAGCTGCATACATTATAATGGAGGTGTTGACACTAGTTATGAGCTTCCTTATGTGGGGCCGGCGTCCTCCAACATTCGGTGGTAGTCTCGCCAAAACTTTGCATACTCTTGCCGTCTTTTCACTCGTTTTCCTGAGGTGTTCCTTGAAGCTCAACCTGTTGTCGAGTATAACACCAAGATATTTAATATAGGAGTTGGATCTGATTATTTGTCCCTCTATTTCCAAATCAAGGTGTTCAACTTTCTTGCGGCTGCTTATTAAAATTGCCTCCGTCTTATGTCCAGCTAGATTCGATCTGGCCATATATAGCCAGCATTTAATGCTCTGGATTGCTTGGGAGCAAATATTCTCCAGGTCATCTAGATGTTTGGCTACATCCACTATTGCCAAATCATCTGCGTACCCCATGATTCTAACTCCTTCTGATACATTGACCCTAAGCACACCATCATACATGATATTCCATAAGAGCGAACCTAATACAGATCTCTGGAGTACACCCGCCGGTTATTTTATATTCCTGTGGTCTCTCGTCTGTGTCATAGCGCAGTCTTCTATCTGAGAGATAGTTTGCTAGTATACCCACCAAGTAGGGTGAGACTTGTAGATCGCCCCCTTCTAGAATCCGATTCCAGTTCACCAAGTTAAACGCATTTTTAACATCTAGTTCCACCGAGAAGCCCCACAGGTATAATAAGGGATGCAGAAGAGCACTCCCATTGATTCGTCACAGACTTAAAAATGTGTTCATTTGATGAGTTTGCACAAATATATTTCGAACTATCGGCTCAATGCTCTTTATCCCATAAAATAATTTTAAGGACACAATACAAGTGGATGCACAAAATGCACTCTGGTTTGCAAGAAAGTCTATTTCGTTGCCACATTATGAATGAGGAATTTAAAATGTCATTCCAAGTATGTATTCCAGGTTTCGGCCGCATGATTATCCTCGGTTTTAAATTTGATTCACAAAACCAGTCTGAATATTTCGGAAGTTCTGTGCCCTTTGAGCTTAAGCAAATGAATGACAAGTTTCGTAGTAAAATCGTGCATTCCATATTGACGTTTTAATTTCGACTATTAGTAGCCCCTTCACTTGTTTCACTGCTCAGCCCCTCGTCATCATTTCATTTAATTTTTCTGTTGGCTTTCTCCTTTTAGATTTACTGCAAAACCGGAAATTGAAATTTAAACAGGAATCACTCCTACAGTGTGGGGTTACTCATATGCCGATGTCGGATAATAATTGAAAATATGTTGGTAAAGTGAGGTATGTTAAGGACGCTGTCTGTATACGATCCTTGACCTAAGACATCTTTCTTTCGTAAAACCTTCAAATTTACTCAGCCAGTCTATCCACAAATTAAGTGGTACACCCGTTAGCAACCAATCACCCGTCTCTCAATGCAGAGTCAGTGGAGACCATACTTCGTATCATCTTTTTTTGATGAAAATGGGTGGAAAAACTTGTCGAGTGGCGAATAAATATTCTTGAGTGTAGAGCGATTAAGATGATTATTGATTAACGAAGGGGACCACACAAGTTTCATCGTACTGAAGACCCTCATGAATTTGAAGGATTATTCAAATTAAACTGTAAGACTTTAGATACTTTGATGATGCTCCAGTGTCGAAGCGATGCCGTACAAGGATATAAACTATTACAGGAACAGTGCAGCTCAGCAGGACTGCTTGAATGAGCAAATTCAAGTATTTTAAATCAAACATTTGTAACAGTATTTTATTGCGACGGAATAGATGCCACAATTCCCAGGTTTGAGGTCGTTTCGAGAAATACCTAACGTACAGAGATGTTAGGTATCTGCGAGGACTCTTCATATTTTATGATACACTGCTGAGTTATCCGCACATTCAAAAATCGCCTTTGTCTGGAAATATGAGTTGGGAAAAAAGAACTCCATTATTTTTATAATCTTTTTTAGTACGTGCAGTAGTGATATGTGTGTTGTTAATTTGTAATTACGAGGGCAGGTCAATAAGTCCTTAGAAAATATAAGAAATGGCGCTCGTAGCATCGATAACGGTCTGTTTTTAGGAAACATTATTCCTCACTAAGTATCTGCCAAATACAATATATAAATGTGGGTTATGTATGTTGGTATGTCAACACGGACACTAGGTTCACATACACACCACGAAATTGTTCCCACCAAATACACATGGAATTGTTCACCCGTGATAAGTTAAATATAATAAAACACGCTGGTACTTTTGCTTAGAGTTAATCTTCATTGAAACTTTACACGCATAATCAAGTTGGTAAACAAGAACACAACAACGTAACCCACTTAATTTCAACGTGATACAATTCAATACTCTCGATGGTGTCTTTTAATTTTATTTACACATTCCTGTTATTTTGGTTTTCCTTTTTTGTCCACACTAATTTAAATTTAAATATACCGTAAGGCCAACTAGAGTTAATTTAAATGATCAACAGACTAACTTTTTACACGACACTTATCCCATGAATTTGGTACACCGACTTCCTCGGGGTGTATTCCGACTATTTTTATTGACTCCTTAAAAACGCGACTTTTACAAACTACGTTCACGTTACGTGCCTCTGGCTCGGTAGCTAAAATCTGACTCGCTGGCTGTTGCCTAGAACATACAGCCAGTAGCGACGGTGGTGGATTTCCACCGATGTGGGAGGGACAAATCGGATCTTTCCTTTGGTGACGACCAATGACGACCGATTTGGGTTTTAATGGAAGTATTTCCAATGTCTGTAGAATGCCCATTCGCTGGAAGCAAGGACAAACCAAAATACGAAAGGTGCTACGGAGAGAAATCAAACATGCAGCTGATCAAATAGAAGATCATGAACGGAGGCTGGCCGTATCGCCATCATAATTTATATTTTTGTTGATGTTAAGTCAACAGAACTTCGCTTACGATGGCAAGGGCCAGGATGCATGGGTGCATGTTTGTTTTAGGAAAAAATCATAGGGCATGGCCATTAGTATGATTGTTAGGATAACAATCATGGGTCGTGTGCAACTCGATAATCGTTTATCGCTTGTGCGACCGATTATGGGGAATTTGGCTGCAGCTGTTGAACATTTGATAAGCATGGGCATGTTGATTATTTACACGATCGGCTACTGCGTATAGCGTCACTTCGATCGTGCTCACTTTGCTAACGCCTCATCGGTCGATCTATCGATGGTGTGTGTTTACATTAAACCACAATTGAATTCCCTGTCGGTAGCCAGCAATGAGCTGTGCTGTAGATTGTCGTTTGAACGATCGACCGATGGATCAGCAGATAAGGCAAGGGTGAACATGTCCTGCACGTGTATGGGACAATGATTCTTATCGATGCGCATTGACATGTTCGGGGGTTAATGTCGGTTACATCATGACGTAACGGCATTAGATTTCAGGAACATGACGCGTTGGATGCAAGCATGCCCTTGGGTGAAAGTTTGTAGGTGCTAATGCGACAGCGTTAGCAAATGGCAATTTCTCTAGGTGATTTAGGTGCTTAGAAGATTTCTTAGCGTATATGATGGTAAGGTAAGTAATGGCTTTACAAATGGACTTGCCAAGAATACTTGTCTTTAAACCTAGGAGTAAGTTACTTGATCGTAATGGGCAGGTAAGTAGTGGCGTTCAATGGAACCGCCACATAAACACGTTGTAGGTATCTGATAAATTGGGTGTGAAAAAAATATCTGCGAGATGGGTGCCGCATTTGCTCTGATCTGAGAACAAACCAAACCGCGTGGTGTCGTCTACGGCTCTTTTGGAGCGCATGCGTCGCAACCCAGAAGGGTTTCTTGGCAGATTAGTAACTGTAGACGAAACATGGATACGCCACTACACTCCCGAGACGAAAGAACAGTCAAAACAGTGGATTGTTAAAGACGAACGGGCTCCAAAGAAGGCAAAGACGGTGAAATCAGCTGGAAAGGTTATGGCTACTGTGTTTTGGGATGCACATGGCATTATCTTTATTGAATTAAGAGGTCTTTGATCGACGTGAAGAAAAAAAAGGGTACAATTTCACTAGTGTATATGTATATTGAACTACTATTTACAGATAATATACACAGCTTAGTCTGATTCTGACTGAGTCTCGCTCGCAACGTAACCCGCTTTTATACCTGACGGTTGCTCACGCATGCGTCACACAACGAGTCGGAACAATTAGTGTCGTATATTTCCACACCAGCACTCTATATGAATGTGCAACATGAATGTATTATATATTCTAACAATCTTCATTGACTATTTGGAAGAGAGACAGACCATAACTGGACAGTATTATGCGTCATTATTAGGTCATCTAAATGAGAAAATAAAAGAAAATTGTCCACATTTGAAGAAAAAAAGTCCTCTTTCTTCAGGATAATGCATGAGCGCGTACGTGAGTAGTTCCAATGGCTAAAATTAAGGAATGGAAGTTTGAATTAATAGGCCATCCACCGTATTCACCAGATCTGGCCGCGAGTTACTTCCTTTTATTTTCAAATTTTAAAAATGGCTCAGCGGACAACGATTTACTTGAATGAGGAGGTCATCGCACACACAAATGCTTATTTTGAGGAACTACCACAATCATCCTTTTCTGAAAACTTAAAAAAGTTGGAGGGACGTCTGTCAAAGTGTATTGAGCTAGAAGGGGGTTATGTTGAAAAATAAAAAAAAAATTACCCAAAAACAAAAATTGTTTTTGTATCTTTTTCTAAAGACTTATTGAATTGCTCTCGTAATTAATAATGAAACAAATTCAGACTTGAGGTCGTTGGAGAAATAATAAAGAGCGTATCAATTGTTCAAATTGGCCTTATTTAGCAAGTCTTTCCACCGGTATCCGGTCCTTATCCGAGACATGTTAAATCGTAGGTTGGGACAAGTCCTGGAACCGTGGCTTCCTCTTTTCTGCGGAGGGACCGGACTTCAAGACATCAGAAGATGAAACAAACCGACCGATGGTTCTGATTACTATTATTTGATTTTATGTATAGTTTCACTAAGTCTGTAGTGGTACGAGGGTGCGGTCAATAAGTCTTTAGAAAATGTGGAACATTTTCATTTATTTTCTCATTTAGCTGACCTAATAATGACGCATAATACTGTCCAATTATGGTCTGTCCCTCTTCCAAATGGTCGATGAAGATAATACCACATGCATCCCAAAACACAGTAGCGATAACCTTTCCAACTAATTTCACCATCTTTGCCTTCTTTGCAGCCCGTTCGCCTTTAACAATCCGCTGTTTTGGCTGTTCTTTCATCTCGGAAGGGTAGTAGTGTACCCATGTTTCATCTACAGTCGCTAATCTGCGCAGAGCCTCATCTGGGTTGCGACGCATGCGGTCCAAAAGTTTTCAGCATAGAGCAAATGCGGCACCCATTTCGCATATATTTTTTTCATACCCAATTTATCATGTTAAGTTGAAACATGAAACAAATTGAAAATTGACAGAGCTCGTGAGGAATGATGCCTCCTAAAATCAGCCCATTAGCGATGTTACGAACGCCATCGTAGGCGTTTCTAAGGACTTATCGACCTCATCATCATCATCGGCACTACAACCGGGATCCGGCCTTGGCCTTATTTAGCAAGACTCTCCACCGGTATCCGGTCCCTATCAGAGACTTGTTAAATTGTCAATAATAATTTGTCTTTCTTTCCTTTCTCAGGATGTCGCTGCAAGCATTGGTTCACTACTTGGCGGGTACCAAAGTAGCTATCCAGGGGTGTCACGTGGAGACTGCACGTCAACATGGATTGAAGAGGATCGTCGTGGCCTTCGCCGGGTTGAAAGCACAGATTTTACCCTGTATGTTCGTTCCCATCCCCCCACTTATTGACCTACCCTCGTACAATTCACAGCACACGCAAGCACTGCCCTCACCAACCCGACTTCCGTAGACGACGACTCTTTATTTTTATGTTTATTTGAAAATACCGCACCGCATTACCCGATCATTTTTTATTTTAATTTACATCTGTTAATTAAGGACTCTGGCGATTTCAATATATAAAGCGCGACGGGCTTTTAAAAATATCCATCCAAAGAGAACAGTGGTTTGAAAGCGACTCTACTTCCGTTTTTTGTTTTTGTTTTAAAGATGTGCGACTGGCCACACAACTCTGACGACCGTCTTTGTTGCCGGGTCTTCTTCTTTGATTGCGCAGATCGAAGGACACGTTTTCAGTTTCTCTTATCCTTCGTTTATGGCTCGTTTTTTATATTTTATATTTACACTAACGCGCGCACAAAAGGGGATTTGTGGGTACTGTGGGGTTTCTCTATATTACGTGGAGAACCAACCCACAATTCCAACCCCAATGTCCGCTTTATTTCGACCGCTAACAGCGCGTCAACCCAATCCCAATTCCTACCGCCGGCTATTTCACCTGCAATAGATAAATCCATAAAAGAAGACTGACCGGAAGTCATTAATCTATTCGGTTAATGCACAATTGCATTCAATTTTTTCTTGCCATACGGTAACACTATTGCTTTAACCATGGGATTTCCACCAGAAATTCCATTCGTATTGGTTAGCAACAACCAAGTCAAACCAAGCGACGCGGTTGCATCATCATCCATTGGCTTGGGTATTTACCAACATTCCATCGAGTTTTTCCCATGGTATTATATCCCTAGCCGACGCGACGCCCTATTGACTTTTCCCAGATCACCCATCCGCTTGGGATCAATGATCTCTTTTTGCAGGTGAATGACATCAGCTAGGTTCTCCTCTCCTTCGCATTTCTGTCTTTCCGCGGTTCAATGCGCTCTGACTACACTATAGCCGTACCACTGGGTCAGTAGGTCGTGTCAGTAGTTGCATCTGATACCAACACACACAACCAAAGCTACCCCGAGATCACAGCACATCATGTTTCTGTTCTCTCATTCTCCATGTCCGTCAATTACCCAATTGACTGAAGTTACCACACTTCAACGAGCGAAGCTGGGAGAACATAGGCGTGGTCTCTTTTGGTTGTCCTGTGTGTAAAGTGAAATACAGAATTTCATCCTTAATTCATCAGTCAGATCTCAACCACCATCGCGCATAGCCACGCTGCCGCTCAGGCAAAAAGTAATTCAGTACATTTTAACGAGTCGAGTGTAAAATTGTCGCGAACGTTTTCACGGTTTTTAACAAATTCTCACTGGGCCTGACCCTGCAAATTGAACTATTACTTAGTTACCACCAACACGTTTTACATCGTAATTATTTTTGAAACAAGTGCAAATTAGCACCGGAATACCCTTATAAATATAAAAGAATAAAGAATAAAGAACAAATAAAAAAAAAACGAATTGAACAACTAAACCTCGGTGCAGTTTCATTTATTTAATCTCTCTTGGTGACAATCTCTTTGATCAAGTGTCGGGGAATAAAGTGAAGCCGTGCCATACGTTG
Organism: Microdon myrmicae; assembly: GCA_963931805.1. Classification (NCBI taxonomy): domain Eukaryota; kingdom Metazoa; phylum Arthropoda; class Insecta; order Diptera; family Syrphidae; genus Microdon; species Microdon myrmicae. The sequence goes on along the minus strand of OZ007500.1, from coordinate 126,203,619 downwards.
GCAATTATACCTTCGAACCCCAGCGTACCATTAAATGTCAGCGCACAGTGCGAGCGGGCGGAGAGGAAGTGAATAAGTATTGTAATCAGGTCATCGCAGTGCATTCTTTGTTTATCCAATATTTGGAACGAATGTTTACGCTGCGATTCCTTATTGATCGCTGACAGTTGTTTATTATTTTAGGTGTGCGCAACACCATCCGAAGTAACTTGTATTTTTACAAGTGTCCAATTCATGGTCAAAGACAGCAACAATATTTTGTATACCTAATTGTATCGTTTCCATGGAATTGTTTATTCAATGAGTAGTATTTAATTTTTGGGCCATCACAAAGTTTTTTTTCTCTTAAATGTGGTGTATGGATTCTATGATTTATCTGCTAATGCATTTTTACAGTTGCTTATAAATGATTTGGTTTTTTGATTAAGCATAGATCAATCAGCAGGTGGAAATTCAGATTAAGTGAACCCGATTAATGGCGGGGGAGTGATCCTAAAGGGTAGCTATTTAGGGTTAGCAGGTTTTGTGTGCAACAAGCAGGCGTACACTTCGATTGAATGATGTATCTGATTTGAGGTTCTCCCAGGTGACATGGTATTAAACGAGGATTGCAATATTTGCGTTCGCTTCATGCATTTTTAATTGCCCTTTTATTGCCTGTTATTTTCCTAGACAGGGGAAATATGACCATAATGGTTCAGTTATCTTGCTTTTCCGATAGTGTTTACCCTAAACTTAGGTCAACAGAAAATTTTGGTTTTAACGGCCATGGCCGTCCAGGCATTGAAAATGTGGGAATATGACTCTGTCGAAGAGCAAAGGCTTTGGCTATTCACCTAGCTTGTAGGGGAGCTCGTCAAATCGTCACAAGTGAAGTAGTTGGTGGTTGCCATGCGGCCACAAAGTAAGCACAACTGGCGTGTGGTCATAGATACATTACTGAGCCTCTTCATGTTGATGCTGATCAAAACCTCTCCCTGTTATATGACAGCTCAGCAGATAGTCTGTTTCGAAATGAGTACATTTGTCTCCAGTTAAACGCGCTGCGAAAACTTAAATTGTTTGTAATTTAATCGTGTAAGAATTACTATACTCCTTCCGGTTTGGTTTTAAGGTATGTTGCGGCATGCATACGAGAGTGTGTGTCCAGGCTCATCAGAGGAGTATGTACTACTGTGATTGTTCGATAATAAATTGACAATTTACTACATACGTTTTAGCAGTGAAAGCCGTGTCTGTAAATGTAAAAAAATGTCTTACTTATCGTAACACAAAATTGACAGTAACTTTAATTTTTCGCATTTAACAATCCCCCTTCATTGGTTTGAAATAAATTGTAAAGAATAGACAAAGTTGTTTTAGAAGTATGCTATAGGTTCAACAGAATAACTTGTACTCTATACAAGGCAGTAAAGGTTAAAAAGGACGCGTAAGTTTCATTGAAAGAGCTGGGGCAATACACGTAACGGAAAGATGTACCTAAGTGAAAGAAAAATTTATTCACATTCTTAGAGATGTTTACCAATCAATTGACTATAAATCATCGGTCTCTACTTTGACTCTCGTTCGTGGTTAAAGGGTTTTTTTTTGCTATTCCCTGAGGTTGTGAGTCAGGACTCGAACATAGAAAGGACCCAGGATAGCTAGCTGAAGAATTTTAATAAACTTGATTTCTACAAATGAGGGAGCATTAACACAAACTGTCAATTACGATGAATTATTTATCTTCCAAAGTTGAAGAAGAACAGACTAACATCTATTCCACTAGACTCCCCTTGCCGTTTTAGCAAAGCCATCTAGCTTACCCACTTCCACATTTCTCGACTACGTACCAGAACCAACCCTGATAAATATAAAAGAGGAAATCTACTAGGGAAGCGTTCCGCTCGTATCGTCTAACAGAGGAGAAAGTACTCTAACGTTATTTCAGTTTCAATAAACTGAAGGATATTAATCGCGTTTTTTTAGCTGTTAGTGTGTTGTATTGATGCCTTCTCAGATATAATGTTGCTGAATGGTGCTTCATCTTTAATTGCATAAGAGGAACATTGTTTATATTCCATTCAACTGATGTACGCATACATTGTTCAACGAATTTACATATAAATTAATCGCGTGTCGTTAATTAGGGTTTTCCGTGTTATCCTTTATTGGGGGCTTCTTTCTCGAGTACCCATTTGAAATTGCAAGTAGATAAGCTAAAAGTTCGTTCTTGATGGATGAAATTAGTTTTGGTTTCAAATTAAAACTAATTACATCTACTCGAAAGATATGCAACAGCAAAATCCAATGACAGCAGACAACATAAATTCATGAAACGATTACTTCTTGCTAGAACCAAATGGGCAATTGATTCGGATATATAAAACAACGGATGGTCTCACAATATAAGTGACGGTAAAGATGCACGTTGAGCAATAGGGTGCCCACACGCGTCAACGCATGAGACCGGGATTGCGAGGTACATTGCGCATTATAAGTTAATAAACGGTGTTTATAAATGACCATCGAACTGAAACTGGAGCCTAAATGAATTCTCATGGTTAGATCGGTAGATACATACCCTGTACTCGTGTTAATGACCCCGATTTACTTTGCCATTTCTAACCAGAGACGGCCCAACCATAACCTCCCAGGGTAGAGAGCTGTAAATGGGATTAATTACCCAACCTATGTCCCAAAACAGTTAATAGCCTCGTGAAGGGACTGTTAAGGAAAGATATTTCGATGGTTTTTTGCCCGTATTTTACCCCCGAACACAATTTAGCTGAATGTAACTGTTTGGTTTTATAAATTTCATTTAATGGTCTTGCTCTCTTCGTATATACAATCACTAGAATATTTAACTTTGATTCTCCTTACTTTAAGGTAGATACACTTACGGTTCACACCACACATTCGACCACCATTTTCGGCGTTCACGCTTCGACGTTGATGGATTTCGACTTTTCTTTTGGTGCTGTTCTTCACTATTGGTTTGTCTACGGGATTATCTGTTGGAAACGTCACGTTATAGTAACCTATTTGGTGAGGAGCTAATCAATTCAATCCGTGTCCTTGTCTTCCCTCGCTGAACTGTGCCGTTTCCAAAATGGAACAATGTATTCTCAACATTGCTTCCACTTGGCGACCCTGTCAGTTTGTTGTGCCCTACCAACCTTTACTGGTAAATGTTCCCAAAAAAAAACTCGATTACGACCTCTCCGAAGAAGTAGAGTAGATTGTGTTCGCTGGACGTCTCCTTGATAGGTTGCTGCGTAATAAAAGAAATATACACGCCGATATCGCACTTTGGGACAAGTCCTAGAATCGTGGCTTTCTCTTTTCTGCGGAGGGACCGGACTTCAAGACATCACAAGATGAAACAAAACGACCGATGGTTCTGATTACTATTATTTGATTTTATGTATAGTTTCACTAAGTCTGTAGTGGTACGAGGGTAAAAAATGTTCTTTTATTCTCATTTAGCTGACATAATAATGACGCATAATACTGTCCAGTTGTCGTCTGTCCGTTTGCCAAATACTCAATGAAGATAATATCATGTGCATCCCAAAACACAGTAACCATGACCTTTCCAGTTGATTTCACCGTCTTTGCCTTCTTTGCAGCCCGTTCCCCTTTAATAACCCGCTGTTTTGACTGTTTTTTCATCTCGGGAGTGTAGTAGTGTACGCATGTTTCATCTACATTCGCTAATCTACGCAGAGCCTCATCTGGGTTGCGGCGAATGCGCTCCAAAAGTTCTCAGCTGAGAGCAAATGCGACACCCATCTCGCAGATATTTTTGTCATACCCAAATTATCATGTAAAGTTGAAACATGAAACAAATTGAAAATTAACAGACCTAGGGAGGAATGATGCCTACTAAAAACAGACCATTAGCGATACTACGAGGGCCATCGTGGGCGTTTCTGAGGACTTATTGACCTATTCTCGTAAGATTGACTCTCTGGCACCACAATCTAGAATCTCAGAAACACAATCTTGCAATTTATATAAATGCGATCACAAAGGATCTGTGTGAGTTCTCTATATTACATGGAGAACCAACCCACAATTCCTACCTAATTTTGACCACCTTAAATTCATTGATTGATTTTTTATTCATTGATGCATTGATTCAATTCCTATCAAACTAAATCCAACACGTGGCAAACGAACCAAATGTTCATTTGGTTCGTATAAAAGCGAATTTTCCAAAATCCTAAATACAACCAAATATGTGAACCAGATTTTCACCCATAGACGCATCATCAAAAAAATATTCTTTAGTATCATAAAATGCATGTCTGCAATTTTATGATTCTCGAAGAATTCCCTTTACACGCCATTCATCCGAATTCGCCCAATAACACCTTTTTTCTCAATTTCCAACGAATGCACTATAAAACGAAACTCATGTTCATTTTGGTGCGATACCCGTCAATCTGAGGATACGCATCAGTTCACGTTGAAAGTGAACTTCAGGCGCACTAATAAGCACAGAGAGTCTTTCTTTAACCGTACCACACGAATGTGAAACGCTCTACCTGATGATGTGCTTCCTCGTCATTGTAATGTCCAGGTATTTCAGACCAATATACATCGTTGCCTCCTTTCCTTATTCACTTGCTTTTCGTCCGCTCGCACTGTACTCTGACTTTTCATCATCACCGCCGGCACTACAATCGGGTTTCGGTCTTGCCTTATTTAGCGAGTCTCTCCACTGCTCTCGATTTCGAGTTGATGTCATCCATTTCGAAACTCCCAGGCTCTGGGCGTCCTGGACTACGCTATCCCTCCATCGCAGACAAGGCCTGTCGCGCTGTCTCCTTCCATACATCCAGCCAAGAGGTCTTTTCGGGCAGACTCCTCTGCGCTCATTCCAGCTAGGTATCCTGCCCACCGGAGTTTACCGAGCTTGATTTTTCTTACAACATTAGCTTCAAGGTAGATCGCGTACAACTCATGGTCTCCGGAGTCGTCTTCCCTCACATACGAGGCCAACAATTCTCCTTAAGACCTTCCTCTCGAACGCGGCTAAGAGTTCAGGGTGCCTTTTATTGAGCACCCAGATCTCGGATCCATACATGAGTATTGGTAAGACCATGGTGCTGCCCCTCATTAACCGAGGAAAAGAGGAGTAAGCGAAGTTACTGCTGACAGCCCTTGCCATTGACCAGAAGGGGCGCGAACCCATTGGCCACTCAAGGAGTTTATTGGTCAGGCTTTAATGACAGAGTTGGGAAGGAGGTTGTGTCTTGCGTGTTATGATGCTGGACACAACAGGAAAACTGCTTGAGCGAGTAATTGCCACTCGCCTGGAACAATTCACTGAGGGGACATCGGGGCTCTCTGAATCGCAGCATGGGTTCCGGTAAGGTAGATCAACCGGTAACGCACTATCTGTGGAGTGCGACATCGCTTGCAATGCGATCGCTCGAGCACGATGGCTAGGTGATACAAAAAAATATGGCGCGATGGTGACACTAGATGTTAAAAATGCGTTTAACTTGGTCAACTGGAATCGGATTCTAGAAGCGTTGGGCGATCTACAAGTCTCACCATACTTGGTGGGTATACTAACAAACTATCTCTCGGATAGAAGACTGCTCTATGACACAGATGAGGGACTGCAGGAATATAAAATAACAGCGGGTGTACCTCAGGGATCTGTAGTTAGATTGCGTACAACTCATTCATGGTTGTATCGTCTCCGGAATCGTCCTCCCTCACATAAGGGGCCAACTGTTTTCTTTAAGACCTTCCTCTCGAACGCGGGTAAGGGTTCAGAGTGCCGTTTATTGAGCACCCAGGTCTCGGATCCATACATGAGTACTGGTAAGACCATGGTTTTGCACAATAGTAGCTTGGATGTTCTGGATAAATTTCCGGATTTAAAGAGCCTTGATAGACCATAGTTACCTTTGTTGAATTTGATCAGCCGTTCGCATATTTCTTCTTCCATATTGTTATCGGCTGATACTATTGGCCCAAGGTAGTTAGAGGATTGCACTACTTCAAATTTGTGCTCCACTACCCTGTAGTTTGGCCAACGTTGGGTCTTCTCTTCACAGATGTTGGCACCATGTACTTAGTTTTTCCCTCATTAATGTGCAGTCCCAGTTTTTGTGCCGCCTGCTCGATCTGGGTGAAGGATTCCTGTACAGCCGATTCGGTTCTACCGATGATGTCGATGTCATCTGCGTAGGCGAGCATCTGGCTGGACTTGGTGACGATAGTCCCTCTAGTTGTAACGCCAGAGTCACGGATTGCTTTCTCCAACGCCACGTTGAAGAGGAGGCAGGCCAGACCGGCCCCTTGTCGGAGTCCATTAAAGATCTTTATTGGTTTGGACAGCAATCCCGCTATTTTTACTTGAGTCGTTACATTGGTCATGGTCAACCTACAAAGTCGTATCAATTTGTTTGGAATGCCGATCTCTCTCATGGCATTATATAGTTCTACCCTGGCTATGTTGTCGTAGGCGGCCTTAAAGTCTATAAATAGATGATATAATGGAATCTCAAATTCCAGACATTTTTCCATTGCTCGCCCAAAGGTGAATATCTGATCAATTGCTGATTTGCCTGGGATGAAGCCACACTGATATTGACCTATGATGACTTTGGCGTATGGGGCTTTCCGATCTGGTAGGATAATGGAGAGTATCTTATAGGCGGTACTCAGCAATGTTATACCCCTATAGTTGCTGCACACTGTGATATCTCCTTCCTTATGTATGGGGCAAATTATTCCACGGTGCCAATCTTCCGGCGTCTCCTCTTGCTCCCATACGTGCACCACGATCTCATGAATTGCGTGATGTAACGCTGTCCCTCCTTGTTTGATCAGCTCAGCTGGTATGCCATCAGTTCGGGGGCTTTATTTGATTTGAGCTGTCTTATGTCTTTTAATGTTTCGTCAGTACTTTGTGGCGGCAGCATTTAGTCTTGCTCTCGCATTGGTGGAGCCTCCATTTCTTCTGTGAGCTGACCATTTAGCAATTCATTGAAGTGCACTTCCCATCGCTCCAGAATGGCTTCAGTATCGGTGATCAAATTACCCTCTTTATCCTTGCAGTAAGTGCAGCGTGGTGTGTACCGCGTCATACTGAGGATTATTTGGTAGAACTTCCGCGCCCGTTGCGGACTTCGCTCTCTACTTTTCTCTATTTCACAGACAAGGTTTTTTTCCCAGGCATTTTTCTTTTGTCTGTGAAGTCTTTTTTCAGATCTTCTGAGCTCTTTGTATTTCTCCTCGCGCATCCGCGTCCTATGAGACTGCTGCATTGCCCGGTATGCAGCATTCTTGGGTTCAGTCGCTAATTGCAATCATCAAACCAGTCGCTCCGATCTCGACGACTACTGCCTAAGATGGAGTTGGCAGTACTAATGACAGTATCTTTAAGGCGTGTCCATTTCTCGCACCAGGACTTACTCATTCTGTATTCTGGCCCCAGGACTTACTCTCCCTCTATCAAGCTCTTCGAGGGCGAGTCTTAACGCATGACCAAATGTGTCTGCAAATGTCTTAAAAATTACTGAAGAATGTTATAAAATTGTGAAAGATTGTACCAAACATTTATTAGAAAAAGTGACTGTAAAAATAATCACACCTTACAGCTTTAATTACTCTCTAAGATTAACTATCAACCGACCCACAACGACCTGTTCCTTCTTATACCCAAAACGATGATGACGTACAATAACATACCAAAAACCATACGCATGAGGATACAATAATAATACCAACATATCATGTGTTGTTAATTTACAGAGGTCAAAAGTACAATCATCACTTCCCCGACCTCACAAAGCATTATCAGGTCAAGTCCCTCACAAACATTTGGCTTCTTTAATATATCACTGATAATCCATTTGGTCCTCAGTCTGTCTACCATCCGTCGAAATATAATGTCGTTTTGTATTATATGAGTATCTCACACGACCAGATGATTTTGAAGATCTAAACGTGTCGTTTAATCGGCGAAGTTCTCGCCGGTGATATTAACAATTTTAATCCTTCTATTGAAAGGACAATAAAGCTAAGAGTATACTACATAATGTTTTAATCAGTCACCGTTTTATATCCTTAATAAATCCCATTAAGTGGATTAAATTTATTCGGGTATAAACATAAATCTATAGATTTAATGTTGCCATAAAGTTTTGCAACGGCAATCCATACCAACAGCTCTACTGAAGAATACCAACCGTCTGGTGTCATAGATAGAGACAAACCTCAAGTGAGTTTAATGTCACCACGATTTAGATGTATAAATAATTATGTGCGGAGTGGGTGAATTGCTGAGAAATAGGGACTAGTGTTTGGGCCAAGAGCATTTATTAAATTATTATGGTTTGATGGTTTCGCAGCTCTTGAAACAAGTGAAACGTGGCTAATTTATATTTTGACAGTGAGCCAAAGGAAAAATTTAACTTATGAAAGACGTTAGCAAAGTTTATATTTCAGATTATAGATTATGGCATATAAATTTGAATCTGACTAGTTTCATTTAGATGTCAGTGACAAAGGGAGTAAACAGAAGCAAAGTTTCACTGACGATATTATGGTGTCGGGTATAGTTCATCAATAATTACATTGCTGAATAATAATATTCCCACCATCCTGTGCTTTTGTACTTCACATACTTTTAAATTTATAAACAGAACTTCAGCGTTATTTGTTCATACAGAGTTCTATTATTGAAATTATTGTACGTTTTATTTCAAGGAACATTATTTAATGTTGGCCGCAAAATTTAAAGACAAGGTCGTATGCCGCAAACAGTGTTTCATATCCTAGGTTTCGGGTTTGGGATCTCAGGTCTCGAGTCTCATGTTTCATGTCCCATGTCGGAGATCTCAGATCTCGGGTCTTAGGTCTTGTGTCTCGCGTCTTAGATCACAAAACCACAAAACAACCTGATCATCATCACATCGCCACTACAACCGGGATCCGGTCTTGGTCTTATTTAACAAGTCTGAGACTTGTTCAATTTCCCATAATAATTTGTTTTTCCGGGCAAGGTTATCAGCCTTGCGCCAAAAATAACCTGATCAATGACCCCAAATCGTTTTTCCACTTTATTAACTACAAACGTAAACCCGACGCCTATCCCAACCCCCTTTCCTATGATACGATTACTTCAACCGACCAACAAACTATTGCCAATTTTTTCGCTTCTTTCTTTAAAAAAAATCCTTCACGGCCAACTTTTTCGAGCCTAACCGGTCTTAGTTCAAAGAGATGCCGGAATTCTCCCTTGGCCCCTCCATCTTATTTAGCACCACCTAGTTGAAGAAAAATTTAACTTGCTTAAAGACGTGTTCAGCCCTGGACCTCATGGACTGGCTGTCCTTTTAAAAAAAAATGTTCCACTTCTCTTTCTCTCCCACTATCAAAGATATTCAACCTTCCCCTTACATAGGTATCTTCCGAAATATTCGGAAATCCTCTTTTGTCACCCCCATACAAAAGGGGCCAAAAGGGGATATTAGTAACTACCGTCCCATCGCCAAAATGTCACATATTCCAAAACTGTTCGAAGGAATTCTTTACAACGCGTTATGTTTCCACTGCAAATCCATCATCTCACCCAACCAGCACGCTTTCCTTGCGGGTAGGTCGACCACCACCAATCTAGTCGATTTCTCATCCCACGCTCTCCGTGCCTTAGAGAACCGCAACGAAGTCTATGTAATCACAACCCATTTCAGCAAGGTCTTCGACAAAATCTCCCACAATCTCATCCTCTTTAAGCTATCCTCCCTTGGCTTCGAACCCCTACTGATTAAGTGGATTTCTTCCTATCTTAACGATCGAACTTACCGTGTCAAATTTAGATCCACCCTCTCCAATCCTTTTCTTCTCGCTACAGGGCTTCCCCAAGGCAGTCATCTTGAACCCCCCCCCCCCCCCTATTCATTCTTGCTATTAACGACATAGACTCCAGTATTAAGCACTCCTCCATCTCTTTATACGCGGACGACACTAAACTCTTCAAGACGATCCGGTCTTCTGTCGACTCCTTCCTTCCCCATATGGATCTCGACAGCTTTTCAACTTGGTGCCAAAAACAACAGCCTCGAACTAAATATTGCCAAATATCACTCAATCATCTTCTCCCGTAAACGATCTCCTTCTCCGCTATGTCTTACTCAATGAACAGATAACACCCGTACAAACGATTCGGGACCTTGGCATCTTATGAGATAGGGAGCTTAAGTGCATTCCACATATTGATGACATTATTCTCAAGGCCAACTCTGTCCTTGGTTTTGTGAAACGCTGGTCGAAAGAATTCTCTAATCCCTACGTTTCCAGATCACTCTATATACCCTTTATCCGCCCCCTTCTTGAATATGCTAGTCAGGTTTGGTCTCCTCACTACTCGTCCTATATTCGCAGGGTTGAAAGCGTGCAACGTCGTTTTTTGTCATTTGCCCTTCGAGGATTGAATTGGGAAAATCCTCTGATTCTCCCCTCATACACGAGCCGTTTTCACCTTAACACACTTGAGGAGCGCAGAATTCATGGCGACATCCTCTTCATCCACTGTCTACTCTCAGGTTCAATCAACTGCCCAAGCCTGCTCTCCTCCATCACATTTTCCTCTAATCCACAAAACCTGCGAGACCCTCGTCTCTTCTATTTGCCCGCCCATCACACGTCTTACGGGTCTAATGAACCCATTTCGCGAATGCAGGGGTGGGAAAACTTTAACCCGACTTCTTTAACTTCAATCTCACCTCTCCCGCTCTCAAACGCGGTCTCCTGCCTTACCCTCCCCGGCCGCACCCCGCTCACCGCCTACACTCTCCCGCACTCATACTCACACCCTAACATCCGGCTTATCCTCGCCCTTCCCTGTCCTACCACTTATACTATTATTCTATCCATCTTTGTTTAGTTACAACCCTCATGCCTTAGTTTTTAAGTTAGTTCGTAAGACTATTTATAAGTTTATATGTTTATACCGCTTGTACTAAGAGAAATAAACTGAGGGTTCTGCCCTCACTTCATTCATTCATCCATCCATTCATTCATTCATTCATTTATTCATTCATTCATTCATTCATTCATTAATTCATTCACTCATTCACTCATTCACTCACTCATTCATTCATTCGACTTTCAAGTCTCGGATCTCGGACTTCAGGTCTCAAATCTTGGGATGAGGGTCTTGTATTTTATGCCCCGCTTGTAAAGTGTTTTGTGTCTCGTATATTGCATCTTCTGTTTCACGTTTCGTGTCTAATATTTCGACTCTGATGTCTCGTTGAACCTATACACACACAATCAAATGCATGACACAATCTTCTTACCAAATCGACCACTAAACCGACCTGCCTCATATTCTGAGTTTTATATATTGTGTCTCGTGTCTCGTATCTTGTGTCTCGTATTTCGTGTCTTGTATCTCCTGTTTCGTATCTCGTGTTTCGTATCTCCTGTTTTGTGTCTCGTGTGTGTCTCGTGTGTTATGTTTCGTCTCTCGTGTCTCGTGTTTCGTCTCTCGTGTCTCATGTTTCGTCTCTCGTGTCTCGTGTTTCATCTCTCGTGATTCACATTTCATGTCTCATTTTGAGAGTTCATATCTTGTATTTCGTAATTCGTATTCTTGTTTCATGCTTCGGAGATCAAGTTAGAATATCTCTGGTCAATGTTCTGGGTTTCGAACTTCCTATCTGTTGACTCATACTCTGACTCTCATGTCTCGTGTACCGCGTATCCTATACCACGTCTAGTGTCCCGTCATTCATATTCCACATCTCGTCTTTCGTCTATGGCATTGGGAGTATCGCGTCTGGTGTCTTGTATATCCTTGTATATCCGCTGCTTCGATTCTCGAGTTTTATATCTCGTGCGTTCGCCTATCTCGGGTTTCGTGTTTCGCAACTTATATTTCTTATTTCATCTTTCGAGTTTCGTGTTTCATTTTTCGAATCACGTTTCACCGTTCTCATATCTGGTGTATTGTGTTTCATATCTCATGTCTCGGATCTCGTATCCCGTAACTCATATTCCAGGTCTCAAACCCCGTATCCTTTATCTCGTTATTACTGCCTAGTATTTCGTGTTTGGCAGCTGGTATCTCGTATTTTCAGTGTCGTGCCCTTGGTGTCGTACTTCGAATATTTTGTCTCGTGACTCCTATTTTGTTGCTTCATACTCTGAGTCTAGCGCCTCGTGACACATATTTCGTGTCTCATATTTTTAGATTCACACCACTTGTTTCGTCTACTGTATCGGCTGTATCGTGTCTAGTACCTAATACACCCCGCCTAATGCCTCGGCTCTCGAGTTTCATATTTCGCTTGTTCCCATGTTTCGCGTTTCGAACATCGGGTCTCGTAAACTCATATTCATCACCATCATCATCGGCACTACAACCGGGAACCGGTCTTGGCCTTATTTAGCAAGTCCTGAGGCTGATTTATTTTTTCTGGGCAAGGTCATTAGTCTTGCGCCAGAGGCTCCCCGACGGGGAATCGAACCCCGGTCTCCCGGGTGACAGGCGGGTATACTAACCACTATACTATCGAGGAGCCCGTAAACTCATATTTCGTGTCTCATATTCCGAGTATCATGCTTCAGCCCTTGGGTCGCATTTCGCGTTTCTCATGTCTCGTGTATCATACTTCGTATCTCATGTTTCGAGTCGCAAACCTGGTATCCCGTGTCTCGTGAGCACTGCCTTGTATTTCGTGTTTGGCAGCTGGTGATTTGTATTTTCTGTTACGTGTTCTGCGTTTCTGGCGTTGAACATTGTGTTACGTCACTTCTACTTCATGCCCCATGCCCCGAGTCTCGCGTCCCGTGACACATATTTCGGGTTTCATATTTCGAGTCTCATGTCTTGTTTCTCATATGTTGTGTGGAGTTTATCTTGTTGGATGTCTCGTATATTCTGTCGAGTTTCCTATATCATGGTTCGGGTTTCGTGTCTCGAACATCGTGTCTCGAACACCGTGTTTCGAACACTGCGTCTCGGAACACTGCGTCTCGAACGCCGTGTCGCGTACCTCGTATTTCGTGCTTCATATTCTGAACCTAATGTCTCGTTTTTTGGATGGCATTACCCATGTCTCCTGTATCGTATTTCGTATCTCGTGTCACGAGAGCCGTATCTCGAACCTCATATCTCGTGTGTCGAACCTGGTGTCTTGTGTTTCGTAAACAGAAGACTGGCCAGAAAAACTGTGCTGTATTTCAATCTTGGCTTCTGGAGTCTTGTATTTATTACTACGTGTCGCGGGTCGCACCTCGAACCCCATGCCTCGCGATTCTTATTTTGTTCTTTATATTCATATCTCATATCTCGTGTCTTCTTACTCGTATCTCGTACCTTGTATCTCGTATTTTGTCTATTGTATTCCGTGTCCTGTATGTTGTGTTTTGTACCTGCACACGCATTCAATAAATGACTCTCTTGGTCGGCTGGTTCGTTAACGACTATTAACAATGGTCGTATTGGCCGTTGATTGACTTTTGATTCTCAATTTTTTTTTCCAATTAAGAGATGACATTTTTTAAAAACCTCCATTTTGGTAGGCGGTGTAATGTATACAGTTTTGCGTTCTTACGTCCGTTATGGGCAAGGGTTAAATTTCGACTGTTGAATTGAAATGTTTACGATTTTCGATCGTGAAAAATGTCACAATTACTCGGAAACCCGATTCCTTCGCCGGAACCTGTTTTTATGGGATTTTTCGGCGTCATGTTTTCGAACGGCCGTCAACACAGAGTCGGAAAACACGTAGGCGACAACAAATCTATTCAATTCCACCAAAAAATTAAGATTCCCGACCACTAGCATCTCAGGGCGCTGAGTCAGTGTTTTTCGAATCTTTCTTTGTTAGACAAATAGTTATAACTGAAGCCACAAATAAAGTCCTGTCGCCGAAAGACAATTTGCACAATAGTCATATTATGTTTAGCTTAGAGAGTCTGCATAGGACCAGTAGGTTATAATATTAGATAACTAAGCTATAATTTAAGCATTTTTTGTCTAGCATATAATTTAGAATCTAAGAAAAGAACGGAAATAAAAAAAACTCAGCCCTATAACTTCGTCTTTCGAAAAAAAAAAAAAAAAAAAACGGCCGCACCGATAAAACAAAAAGTTATGGTAAGCTACGCTTTTTGAACTTCGATCTCAAAAATAAATGCTAATGGAGATTATTTGTCGTTTGGTCAGAATATATTCCAGGACGATGAATACGCCCCCACCATTAGTAAAGTGTAAACACTTCCACCTAGTTACAAGCCCTTTCAAATTCGTACGCAGGACTCGTCCCTTATGTCATTCGTTGGTTTCTTACACATGATTGACTGTATTGTGTTTCCTATAGCAGGAGTCCAAATTGCTCGGACAATATGTATAGTGTGCAGATGTGTGCTATTTCAAGGAGTTAAAATCTTCCCGAATAGATGTGTAGTCAGCTTTTTATAATTCACGCTCACAAGACTGGTTTTGTAGTACCTCCAAATATCATTATTGAAGCACTGGATAGTGCCACTAGATATCCATCAGTGTGTTCACACATCACTTTCATTCGTTGCAAACAAATTATCTATAGAATTGGGACGAAAAGGAATTTTTGTAAAATAGCAATTGAAGTAAATACACTAAAGCAGAACACAATAATGTAGCGAAGTATGACACATTAACTCCTTTCGACTGAGGATGAAATAATTGGGTAGTAGGTTTCTAACTGGTAGATGAGGTCCACCATATCATGCAATAGCCTGTGTGAAATACTCTATAGAAATCTTTGGCCATCCAGCGGAGTTTGAGTAATGAACCAGTCGAAAAAGTTAGAATGGGTAGAGGGGTGATCTCAACCCACCAGTGAAATACCATCGCCTCATACTATATGTTCCGCGATACTGTCGAGAGAAATCTTTAGGACTAGGTCCGGACTAAGCATTATGTTAACCTCTGAGGTAAGGGATTCCGGTCTTAAATAAGATGCCAATAATTTGATACGAAACCAGATATAAAACAACATGTTTCCAGAGAATCCGGCCCGTTTTCACAACCCTGCCAAGTAAAGAACTTGGTTTAACTAGAACGAATGAAAGTGATTGATCGACAACGAACAATCGAGACTCAAACGGATTCGTCAACCGAGTCTATTGCCCCGGATACGACCTACATGCCAGAATCTGTCTGTGTCCTAACCCACTGAAGATAGACTGTCAAAGGCATCAACAAAGAAAAGCAACATTTGGACAACTTGGACTACATTTAGCTGAAAAAGTATTATGCTCTTATGCTCTGTCAATATTCTGGCCAGTCTTCTATTAACTCCGGAGTGTCCAAAGGCTTCGTATTTGCACGAACTATGTAGGGTGGCGCAACTTAGGCAAACGTATTTGCTTCTGAAAAAATCAAAACATTAAAAAAGTCTTTTTTGCTGTTCAAGTAAAAATCACTTACTACGATTTAAGAGGGTTTCCACATTTTTTTGTATACGATATCAAGCAACTTGTCGCTCTGAGCTCAAAAGGCGTAATGTGTTTGTTTTCCGATATTCTCCATCGCATTGGTCGGTGTTGCATTCGATGTGGCGGCTATATCCTGTCGGATGTTGGCCTTAAATTTGTTTAGTGTTGAGGCTAAACTTCCTTATCGGTTTCTGCCTTTTGGGCGACGGAATTCATATATGCCAAGCGACGAGCCGCATCGGCTCGTAGCAGTCGTTGAGTCAATTGAATTTTGTACGGGAACGTCTTCAAATCAACACAAATTATGCCTTACAGAGTGGTTCGTTTGATGTCCAACGTCAAGATGATAATGTCGGAAAAGTATCAGCATTGTCCTGTATGGCTGCGATATTTGCATTGGATCGACTCAAATAAAATCTATTTAGACGTGTGGGTTCAGCTGAAGTAGCAGAAGGCGAAAGAGCTCATTGCAAACATTTTATGATGTCTTTTGAAGGCGCACTTTTCACTTTACTTTTTTCTCCATGCTCGTTGAGTTTTCACTATTGATAGGTTATTTCGAATGTACAGTTGAACAATTAGAACACGTCCGATTGGCATGTACTGCTCCATTGTAAAAATCTCCCCTGATTGAAGTTTTCAACGCGTGGTATATGGCTGCTATCAGACAAAAAAATGTTAGAGATACAGTATTGTCCGATGCGCTCGCCTAAGTTGCGCCATCCTGTATTTGTTCTTCATACCTGTATAAATAATTTGCAAATAACAACGGGTAACAGGGTGTTGAATTTTGTCGACGATAGGTTACTAATTTCTTTACTTTAGGGTGAACGGCCACTTAATATAAGTACGTCGCAACAGCTAAGATCGAATCAGATCGACTCCCTGAATTCAGACCTGGAGAAAGTCTTGCCATTGGAAAATGGCCAATCTGGTTGATTTCAACGCAAATAAGATACAATTTACGATTTTTACAAGAACAGACAGATCGGCAGAGTTACAGGTTACGATAAACGGCAAGAGGTTGTATATAAAAATGTATAAGAAAGTAGGTGAGAGTACGGAGCCTTGGAGAACACCAGAACAAACCTAAGAGGAGGTTGATTTGACACCATCCACAACTCTTTGGATTAAGCGGCTGGAACGAAGTATAACATCCCTGCAGGAGTAAATGGGATTTTAGCGGCACTCAATGTCCAGAAGAAATTCCGCCTCGATACATCATGCGAATTCTTAACAAGGCGCTGGATCAAACAATGGTGTGAGTTAACACGCACTATCGACGCCGCTAGAACTACAAGAAGATTAAAACAAGAAATAGGGAAAATGACCACCCGATCACATAAGCACAGCAGATAACACAGTCATCCACAGATAACAAACCCAGCACAGACTGGCCTTGAAGCCACCAGTATAAATACCCGACACGACGAGTATTCGGGGTTCTTCTTGAGGTTCATAGTATCCTAAAATCACGCTTGTAATTTAGTCTTAAGAATATATTCAGTGATAACGGACCATCATCATCATAATCATCGGCACTACAACTGGGATCCGGTCTTGGCCTTATTTAACAAGTCTGAGGTTTGTTAAATGTTCCATAATAATTTGTTTTTCCGGGCAAGGTTATTAGCCCTGCGCCATGATAAAGGACCATAGGTTCGTGAAAATATATTTTTTTTGTATTGTTCAAATGTAAAAAAATAAATCGAGCCACTTCCTTAGAAGATGCTACGATCAAGGACTTATCATTCAATTCCCAGGAAGACGCTACGACGAATAACTTGACTCGTTTCCTGGGAGAACGCCACGATCGCCACTTATTTCTCGATTCGCAATAAGACATCAGTTGAACCTAGGTTTGCACAATCAAGCGCAAGACACAACCTCCTTACCAAGCCAGCCATTGAGACGGCGAGTCCTAACTGATCATCAATGCGGATTCCATACCAGACAGACTGGGAGACCTTTTGAGCTTTTTGGCTGACATTTGGATATTTGCACTAAAACAAGGTACGAAGCAAGAGCAGTTACATTGGCTTCAGATCTTGAACACACAATCTTATAGGTTCATCTTTTTTCAAAATTCGTCAAGTTGTCATCTTTGAGAGGCGAAGTGCTTGAGATTGTCGGTTAATCGACCGATTTACATCATCTATAACTCTGATACTAACAGTGGTAATATTCTCGCGAGTTCTTGCATTTCGGTATCGTGAAGCGAAACGATTCGACGAAAAGGCAGATCACATTGCGTTTAAACAAAATAACGATTATTTTCATAAAATTTTTGGATAATAAGTGTGTATTTTGCTATGATGTATTGTCATGCTGTACTAAGAGTCATGACTGCTAGTGACAGTTCTGCCATTTGAATATGAATGCCATAGTTTTCACAAGATGTTGTTCCTGTTGAAAAATCCACTACAATGTTTACAAAAAAAACCTAATAGATAAATAAATAAATAAATAAATAAATATATATATGTATAAATAAATAAATAAATATACATATAAAAAACAAAATATATAAACAAATAAATAAGTAAATAAATATATAGATATATAAATAACAAAATATATAAATAAATAAGTAAATAAATATATAAATAAATAAATATATACATAAATAAATAGTTAAATAAATAAATAAGTAAAAAAATATATTAACAAATTAATAATTATATATAGATAAATAAATAAATATATAAATATGTAAATAAATAAATATACAAATAAATAAATATATAAATATATAAATACATTAAAAAATAAATAAATATATAGATATGTAGATACATTAATATATAAATAAATAAATAAATAAATAAATATATAAATAAATATACAAATAAATAAATAAATATATATATAAAAATAAAAATAAAAATATATATATAAATAAATATATAAGTAAATATATAAATAAATATATAAATAAATATATAAATAAATATATAAACAAATATATATATAAATATACAAATAAATAAATAAATATATATATAAAAATAAGTATAAAAATAAATATAAAAATAAATATATACATAAATATATAAATAAATTTATAAATAAATATATAAATATATATATAAATAAATATAGGAATAAATAAACAAATATATAAATAAATAAACAAATATATAAATAAATAAACAAATATACAAATAAATAAACAAATATATAAATAAACAAATATATAAATAAATAAATAAATAAATATATAAATTGTAGCAGCCGCCAATTAGAAAGAACACCCTAATTTTTTTTCTCTCTTGTTTTACTCTTAGTTTCGCCTCAATGAATTGTGTTATTTAGAAATTGAAATTACGTTACCTCAGTATTGAGTTTAGCCATAATGCTATTTATTACTTATTTATAAAGCTATGAAGTTATGTTGATCTTAGTTTCTCACTAATGATCTTGTTACATAGTTTGAAAATATCTAGTTATGCTACTCTCAAGTTTCCATTAATAAATTTGTTACTTAGAAATTAAATTCATTTATGACATGTAACTATTGAAGACAGTTCATATTTTAAAACTTAAAATTAGAATAGAATCCATAAGCTTACGAAAGTTTATATGTTCGAAAGCATCGTTTTAAGTTCAATAATTGATATGTTCGAAAACTCAATACGAAAGTAATTTTGTTCGCAAGTACCGTTAGGTTAACCTATAAAGGGTATGACGCCAGTCGTGCAATTTCAGCCTCACTTGCTCCACACGCACGGCAACTTGGCAAGTCTCTGTAAGGCGATTCCTAGGAAGGCTTGGTGGGGTGACCCAGTGACATTGGCATTGTAGCTTCATCCTGGGTTTGCTAACCCCTAAGACACAGGTTTTATTTTTTTGGGGAAGCCGCTAGGCTGCACTCCACCCTACTTTTCAAGTTCTAGGCCAGTCTGCTCTTTCGACATGATAGGGATCGGCAGCCTCATCACTCTTAGGATTTCCTAAGAGGACGAGCCCTGTCGAAAGGAAGGTGTTTCGCTCCATGTAAGAATTCTATGGTTCCCCTCTTGCGTCATGGTATGGATCGGCCGCCTCGTCACTGTAAGGTTTCCCTAGGAGGGCGAGGTCGATCGAAGAGAAGGCATTCCGCTCTATGTAACCCTTATAAGGGTCTACTTACTTCGTGGTCGGGATCGGTAGCCTCAGAACTCTAAGGTTTTCAAGCCCGATCTACGGGAAGGCAATCAACTCCCTCCATCCTTTTCCATTTTCGCTTTTCCTGTGTACTTCGCGGTTAAGGGTGGTCGACTCGTCACTCTAAGGTGTTCCTAGGAAGGCGAGCCCAGCCATGGTTGCGGCGATACACTGGGGAATTAGCCAGCCTGGCATGGTTGACCGACCTGCCACTCTAAGGTTTGCCTAAGAGGACAGGTCTGGTTAACATGGGTGTTACAGGTTGACTTTGGGACAGGGTCTTGGACGCTCCAGGGACTCGTCCCGGGTCTAACCTTTCGACGCTATGATCTCCAATCCACGCTCCTATTCCCTCACCAGGAAGTCACATTAACTGCTCCGTTGAAAGGAAGACACTCTACACGACCGGTTTCTTTTTTCCATTTCATCTAGGAACTATAAGTGACCCGATTCTGAGCCAACTTACTAATCATTTTCCATTTGGCTGGGGCTTAACATATTACACTTGGCACGCAACATGGGTCCATCAAACTACTTTTGACAACAACATCTTTACATCTGACAATTACCCTCGGGGTAATTCATTGTGCAATTGGCGCCTAACGTGGGGCTCATATTACAATTGACGCCCAACGTGGGGCCTCATATTACAGAATAAATATATAAATATTTATACACATATAAATAAATACATAAATATATATATATAAACAAGTATACATAGAAATAAATATAAAAATAAATAAATATAAAAATAAATAAATATAAAAATAAATATTCATAGAAATAAATACACAAATAAACATATAAATGAATACATAAATATATATATATATATAAACGTCGGGCCTCATATAACAAAATAGATATATAAACAAATATACATAAAAACAAATATACAAACATATATATAAATCAATATACATAGAAAGAAATACATAAATAAATAAATAAATATGCATATAAATAAATACATAAATATATAAATAAATATACATATGAAAAAATACATTATATATATATATATATATATATATATATAAATATATATAATATACATAAATATATATATATATATAAATATATATAATATACATAAATATATATATATATATATAAATATATATATATATATATAAATATATATAATATACATAAATATATACATATAAACAAATATACATATAATAAAATATACATAGAAATAAATCCTATTACTATACTACTACTATTTATTGGCCTGTAGAAACCCGGAAGTTCATGACCTCAGCGACTCGACTCCGCAATCGTTCCCTGTCCTGTGCACTCTCCTTCCACGCTTGACCATCCGATCCGATCTCCTCAAGGTCAAACCTAACATTGTCCTCCCATCTCCGTCACGTCCGCCCTGCCGGTCTCTTTCCAGTTGGTTTTTCTTATTGTTTTATATCCACATTTATTAAACAAATTAATTACATATTTTACTTAAGACTAAATGTTAAATTCTATTCTACAAATAACATTCTTACATTAACTTACTGGCTCTTCGCAAGCACTCTAAATTATACATTATTATTTTTCTTATGCCTTTCGGCGTACAACTTTCCCGATGGTCTATCGTCAAGAATTCCACGCACGGTCCTATCGTTGCCCATTCGCGCCACATGTCCGGCCCATCTTAAGCGTCGCGACCTGATTACTCTCACTATTGTAGGTTTGCAGTATAGTTCTTCCAATTCGTGGTTGTGGAGTTTCCTCCATTGTCCTGCCTCCTCGTCATATTTACCGTTGCCGGAATGCAGTCTTTTATTAATTTCCTTCGACTTTTCGTTACTGGTCGTCAGTATCGTTCCCAGATATTTAAATTCTTTAACTTTTTTAAAATATCTTGCCCATGACGTTTATATGTGTTCCCTGAGGTCCACCTGCTCTCGCCGCAAACATAAATTTGGTTTTTGTCTTCATTTATTTCTAGGCCCACCTCTTCTGCCGCTTGCATGATGATTTCACTGTTTTTACTTACAGCTTTTAGATTATCGCCTAGAACGGCGATGTCATCCGCATATGCGAGCACTTGTATTACCCCGTTCACGGATGATCCGGCCATGTTGTCGAATTGTACTTTTCTGATAACATACTCCAGCACAAGGTTAAAAAGAGATGGTGGGAGGGCATCCTCCTGTTTTAGTCCTTCGCGGATTTCAAATTGTTCCGAGAGATGGTTTTCTATTCTAATTCGCCCTTTGTTGTCGTTCATGCAAATTTGAATGAGGGCGGCATATTTTTTCGGGATTCCCAGCTCAACTACAATATGGTAGAGTCTTTGCCTTGCGACTGAGTCTTAGGCTGTTTTGAAGTCAACGAACAGTTGGTGAACCGTCTCTCCGTATTTCCACTTCTTTTCCAGTAGTTGCCTTATTGCGAACATTTGGTCGCTTGTTGACCGGTTCTTACGGAATCCGTGTGGGGGGTTTCTCTATTCTACATGAGAAACAACCCACAATTCCAACCAACATTTCCACCTAAATTCGACCGCTTTCAGCGCGTCATACTTACCAATTTCCTTTATATGTATTCCCCTGTAAACCATTTCAAACGGACGTATAGCTTAACTCATCATCCCTTGCAGATAATGCATAATTGAGTTTAGCTACATAAATGTCATACGGCAACTCCATTCTTGCTAACCATGAGTTTCCCATCGGAAATCTCATAATGTCGGTTAGCAACAACAAGTCTAAAAGAACGACGCTGTTGCAACATAGCAAAATAGCTGGGGTAATTTCAGCGTCATAGAGTCTGGTTCTCACGCGAATTATTTCCCAAACATCAGCGGCGTCCTATCGACTTTCCCTCAGATCACCCATTCGCTTGGGATCAACGATCTCTCTTTGCAGGGGAGTAACATCCGCTAGGGTTCTCTCTCATTCGTATTTCTTTCCACGGTTCAATGCTTTAACTACACCATAGCCGTACCACTGGGTCAGTAGGTCGTGTCAGTAGCTGCATCTGATACCAACACACACAACCAAAGCTACCCCGAGATCACAGCATATCATGTTTTCTGTTCTCTCATTCTTCATGTCCGTCAATTACCCTATTAACAAAAGTTACTCATACTTTGACGGGCGTGAGGTTGAGAGAGCAGAGGCGTGGTCTCTTTTGGTTGTCCTGTGCATAGAAAGAAATATGAATTTCAACCCCAATTTACACTAGTCGCTAACCATCACCCAAACGGAGCACACGTCTCCTGAGTCGCTATTCACCAACCGAGAGCAAAAGGTCGCGTCGCGTCGAACACCAATAGTGAATATCAATGATTATCGATTGATTATCAATTACAATAAAATTCCGCAAAAGAAAAAAAACGTATGTTCAATCGGAGCGAATAAACACGGTAACACGAATTGTTAAAAGAATATTTAATAAAGAAAAAAATATAAGTGACATCTAGCAAACAAATTCAGTTAAGTGCTTTCATTTTTTTCTTCCCTTTGCTGTGGACAAGTGTTTGGGGAAGTTAATGGGATACTTGCCGTACGTCGGCATCACCACTTTTACCCCCACATTGGTGACGCGACAAACAACACGCAACCTTCAACATTGGAGTAATTCAGTTCAAAAAAGAAAAAAAGAGGCAAAATCAATTTCAAAGCCAAACTGCTCAAACGAAAAATCTAAAGAAAATCAAAATAAAAATCAATCAAAAACATTCTACTTAATAAAAATCAAAAACGGTGGTTAAAATGAAGTTTTAATTCCAATCAAAAAACAGTTAAATAAAATTTCCAACAAAAACTCAGTGAAATTTTGCAACAAAAATATAAAAATAAAAAATTTTCAAAAAACAAAGCTAAATTTCAAAAACTAATCAATACAGTGATTTTCAACAAAGTGGAAATATCCAAAATAAACCGCCAACAAAAAGACAATTTAATAAAATTTCATCAACAAAATTCAAAAAAAAGAAAAAGTTTTCTCAACGAAAAACTAAAACATAAATTTTCGAAAATTAAAAGACGCTAAAAGGGCAAGTAGAGCCCCACCCCATCTTTAGCACCACGGCGACGCCAAACGATACCGCCCACCTTAGACAACTTCATCACCGGACCAGGAGCTGCCGCATCGTCATCGCCACAACAGTTCCGGAAAACCAGGTTTTTATTTTGTTTTAAAGTGGTAATTTCTTTTACGGTGAGCTCCTTCTGAGCCAGCAGACTTAACATTTTGAAAGTTATTTTAAAAATTTTTTGATAAAATTAAGAATCTTGTAAACTAAAACCTGGAAATAAGTTGTAAATAAACAATTGAACTTTGAAAATCTGTATGCACCTCATAAGTGCACTGGAAATTCCTGATCGTAATAATAACTTAGTGGATTATATTTTAAAAGAGAATAATTTAAGTAGATATTCATACTAAATGCAAAAGAAAACAAATGATCATATGTAATTAAAATTATCATCATTACCATATTTCTAAAAAAAAAGCAACAAATTTCTAGGTGTTTTTCTAGATAGGTTAATATTAAGTGAGAGTTATAAGACAGAAATTCAAGTGTTTTTGAATTTGCTAAGTACGAAAAGATAAATGTTACACTTGTTGTATAGACGATTCGCCAATCGCATCAAAAGTGTTTAAGTCTAAACTAAAAGCGACTCCTCAGTTCAGTAATTGTGAGAATAACTCATTTATAATTTTGTACGACGTGCTGCGTCAACTTTTGCTTATATTATTACTCCTCAAAACGTATCGCTATTTCGGTTGGTTTTAAAAAATTTAGTTTAAACTTAACAATTGTAAGCCCCTTCTGGGCATAATTAGTGTCCAACACGGCAATATTCACGTCTTCACCGAACTTTTCACGACATTATTCGACTCGACGCGACTCCCACGTTTGACTCCTCACGACTCCTCGCGTCCACTAGCGAACCCTTTCGCTTCCTTTCGACTCACGAATCCGCTTTAAGCCTCTCGGCTTCATCAACGGACACACCTCTTCTCCTCTTAACCGTTCAAATTTCCGGCTTCTCGTTTCACCTTCGGCACCACAATGCCCACCACGCGAGCCGGTACATCCCAGCAGGCGCAAGTGCGACCTCAATCCCCGGCTTTTCATGACGCTTCTAGCGACAATTTGCCATCCCACACACAAAGTGTAAAGCTCCCTCCGTTCGACGAGGAGGATCCAGAGCTTTGGTTCGCCATAGCCGACCGTTTTTTCCGTTTCGCTAATATCTACGATGAAGAACATCGTGCTGTAGAATTGCTGCGGGTGTTGGATGGTTCTCAGCGAATGCATGTTGCGCAGGCGATCAGGTCACCGGGCCCTGATCCCTACAGCAACATGCGGGAGAGTCTCCTTAACGCTTTGGACCAACCCACCAGCATCAAACTACAGCGATTAGCGAACACGACAAATTTTTCAGGTATTAGACCATCCCTTTTCCTGACCCATTTACGCTCGATAGTGGGGACCAGGATCTCGGATGATCTAATTAGGCCACATTTTCTGAGGAATTTACCTCAACATGCCCGCTCGGCATTAATGGCCCAACCTAATCAAAGTTTGGACTATTTATCTAAGGTGGCTGACGCTATTATGGAAACCGTAGACCCACAGTCTGAGCTCCATTCATATCACGACGCGGCGGATAGTCAACACGTCACACTGCCTACACGGCATCCACGGCACACATCACCTTCTTTTGCAGCACCCAGGACTGCTCCAGCAGCGTCATCTTCTCAGCCACCCTCCTCATCCTCCAGAAGGCACGCTCCTTTCTGCACAACCTGTCTCCACCAGCGAACCCACAACCGCGGGCCCAACGAGTCTTCGTCAGATAGCTCCCCTGCGCCCGCCACTAGATCCGACCTTCAAGCGTTGCAGGCCACACTGCGCCGCGAGTTAAATCAAATCCTCGCGAAGGTTCGAAGCGACCATCGAAATGCGCATACCCAATGGGTAGGTCGACATTCGCCCCCTCAAAATACCACACCTGTGGATCAAACCACGAGGGACCACGGCGCTCGTCGCTTATATCAGGTGACTGCACGCATCACGTGCAGTTTTTGCCATAAATTAGGCCACCTATACGACGAGTGCCGGAAAAGGCGAAACACACCTTTCTGCCGGGAGTGCTGGCAGTATGGCCACGACATTGTAGAATGTCGTACGCGATGTACCACACTACCACAGAACAAATCTCCGTGCCAGCAGAGGGACTCCCAGAATAGAACACACCCGGGACCACACCAACCATCTGCCTCCAACACCCCAGCAACATCAAACCCCCGAGTCTATAGCATTCGCAGTTGCTGCGAGTTGTGTGGCCGTACAGGTCACACACAGAACATATGCAAGGACAGGGTAAAAAGGGGATGGCACGGATTCGATAGCAAAGGGTCACCAACAAGGTTAACGACATACAAGTCTACAACTCCAACACAAACGCGCAAGGCTAAGACTGTACGTCAACGCCAGCCTCCACAAAACTGCACTTCTACCAAGGGCGGCAAACAACTCCCCATACCGACGTATGGACGAAAAATGCCGACCCTAGACTCTGTTCTTCTCCATCCCGCACACGGCACCCCGTCGCTGCGGAGAAAAATTAACACTGGACGTGAAGCTCCTCCATCCCGCACACGTAACTTCGTCACTTCGGATGCGAGCGAGCTACCGATGGGTCACGACCTACTTGGATGTCATACCTGTTGGTCTATGCAAACAACAACAGGCCAGTGGACCGCACCGCAATCCCTTTGTCCCCGTCGGCAACACACGCGGTACCAACCAGGTCCACTTCCATTACAGACCCAAGCCCAGCCACGACCCAGGAACACGTCTACACGACAGAGCCAAGCCTTACCACCGCAACTACTGGGTTAATCCAAACCAGCCATACTCCAAACACACGACTCTCCTTCCGATACTTCACCTAGCGCTCCTCCAACCATTCTACTCCTTCCGCCCTACCATTATTTCGTGACTACGTCACTGGCGGGGGAGTACTGTGGGGGGTTTCTCTATTCTACATGAGAAACAACCCACAATTCCAACCAACATTTCCACCTAAATTCGACCGCTTTCAGCGCGTCATACTTACCAATTTCCTTTATATGTATTCCCCTGTAAACCATTTCAAACGGACGTATAGCTTAACTCATCATCCCTTGCAGATAATGCATAATTGAGTTTAGCTACATAAATGTCATACGGCAACTCCATTCTTGCTAACCATGAGTTTCCCATCGGAAATCTCATAATGTCGGTTAGCAACAACAAGTCTAAAAGAACGACGCTGTTGCAACATAGCAAAATAGCTGGGGTAATTTCAGCGTCATAGAGTCTGGTTCTCACGCGAATTATTTCCCAAACATCAGCGGCGTCCTATCGACTTTCCCTCAGATCACCCATTCGCTTGGGATCAACGATCTCTCTTTGCAGGGGAGTAACATCCGCTAGGGTTCTCTCTCATTCGTATTTCTTTCCACGGTTCAATGCTTTAACTACACCATAGCCGTACCACTGGGTCAGTAGGTCGTGTCAGTAGCTGCATCTGATACCAACACACACAACCAAAGCTACCCCGAGATCACAGCATATCATGTTTTCTGTTCTCTCATTCTTCATGTCCGTCAATTACCCTATTAACAAAAGTTACTCATACTTTGACGGGCGTGAGGTTGAGAGAGCAGAGGCGTGGTCTCTTTTGGTTGTCCTGTGCATAGAAAGAAATATGAATTTCAACCCCAATTTACACTAGTCGCTAACCATCACCCAAACGGAGCACACGTCTCCTGAGTCGCTATTCACCAACCGAGAGCAAAAGGTCGCGTCGCGTCGAACACCAATAGTGAATATCAATGATTATCGATTGATTATCAATTACAATAAAATTCCGCAAAAGAAAAAAAACGTATGTTCAATCGGAGCGAATAAACACGGTAACACGAATTGTTAAAAGAATATTTAATAAAGAAAAAAATATAAGTGACATCTAGCAAACAAATTCAGTTAAGTGCTTTCATTTTTTTCTTCCCTTTGCTGTGGACAAGTGTTTGGGGAAGTTAATGGGATACTTGCCGTACGTCGGCATCACCACTTTTACCCCCACATCCGCATTGACAGTCTCCCAGTATTTCTTCTGCGTACGGTATGATTCTCGCCAGTATGACATTTGTTAGTATTTTGTATGTGGTTGGGAGTAATGATATTTCTCTGTAGTTTTTACAGCCAGATCTGTCGCCTTTTTGGAAAATGGGGACGACTATTGAGGTTTTCCGGCTCTCCGATAGTATAGTGGTTAGTATAGCCGCCTGTCACGCGGGAGACCGGGGTTCGATTCCCCGTCAGGGAGCCTCTGGCGCAAGACTAATGACCTGGCCCGGAAAAAACAAATCATTATGGAAAATTTAACAAGCCTCAGGACTTGCTAAATAAAGCCAAGACCGGTTCCCGGTTGTAGTACCGATGATGATGATTGAGGTTTTCCATTCTTCCGGAGTGACTTCCGTATCCCATATTGTTTTGTTGAGCTGGTGGATCTTTCGAGCGGTTGCCTCCCCTCCATGCTTCACAAGCTCTGCTGGTATGCAGTCGACTCCTCGTTGTTGTTCAATCGATTTATTGCGTCTACAACTTCGTTGAAAGAGGGCTCTGGGATTTGAGGCTCGGTTGTATGTACGTCTGGTGCGTTTATTCGTGGGTAATGGGTGCGCACATTGAGCAGGTTTTACTGTACTGCTTCCATATTGTCACGATATTGTTTGTTTCTGTGACCAGACAACCGTTTGTGTCTCGAATTATTTTGGGTCTCCTTCTGTAGCCATTTCTAATTGAATTTATGCCGGCGACCTCTGCTGTTCTTTGCTCTGATATTTTCTAAGATTTTTCAATCTGAGTCTTCTCCCATTCGCTTTTTTTTGCGTTTAAAGAGTCTCATTGTCTCTTTCCGAATTGTCGCATTTTTTTTTCTTTTTTCTGCGTTGACTTCATCAAGTCGTTTACGATCTTCTTTACGTTAAATGAACATACAAATAAATACATAAATAAATATACGAATAAACATATAAATGAATAAATAAATATATATATATATATATAAATATATATAAATAAATATATAAATAAATAAATAGATAAATAAAAGTGATTGTTGGTTCCAAAGTGATTGATGGTTTAGTTGATTGAATGGATTCAGTTACATAATTGGAAGGATATACCGATAGAGTTAATTTGCAGCATAGCACTGACCTGACATTAAATGTACTTTAAACTGACTTAAATGGTTAAAATTCGTCTATCTTATTTAGATATATACTTTACCCAAAATAATTAGTACTGACCACATATTGTACCCAATTACAGCCTTCCAGTTTACGCGACTGCCTTGCATTGAATATTTCCTATATTACGTTCTTCATTGTTTTCTCTCTGTTTATTTATTTACGAATATCTATACCAACTAATCCTTTTCGAACCACGTATTTTCCTTCAATATCATAAACGTATTCGTATTTTATTTAGCAATGCAATTTGTACGACATTTACAGATTGGCCGTGCCTAGCGTAAATTAATATACTAGACAATTTGTAATACCGAGAAACAATCAAGTAATTATAGGAAAACTTAAGTGGATGGACTACTCTATTGACTGCAACCCGATATGAGTCTGTGGATAAATGAAAACACACGCTCGTATGAAGTCATTTATACGAGTCCTGCACCTCATCGAGTATGATTGTCCGGCAGTCCAGTAGAAATTCGTAGAATTTGTAGCTACCAAGTCCGCACACTCATTTTGCAAAGCATAAACATTCTAGATAACCTCGTTCACCGAAGACCCTGCGGAAGTTCCTTACACCGGAATGCGAGATTCAGTTTTGCCTTTAATAATTGGTTTAGTTTTAATTCCCTTACGCCAGACGTACATATGTGAATGCCATAATTACGCCGTGTGGATAGTTTTTACGGCGCAATAGGAAAGAACTCATGATTTTAAACATTTTGTATTCAGTCACTAATTAGTAAAACAAACTTTGCTATTTTGCTATAAAATTTACAAGAGTTTTATAAAAGCTTTTAATAAGAATTGTATCTTTATCCCCTTTTACTTCTGATCTCAAGGATTATTATATTCAAAGCGTAACGACTAGAAAAACAAGGAAATGGAGGAAAAATGAACTGTTAGAACAACGCATTCAAAATAGGTAATTATCCAACGGATTAAGTTCTGTTGCATATATTCCTATTATAGTCACTTCCATTATCCTAAAAGCCTTTAGAAGCTATATTCAAACATCACTCCATTCCCTGTGTATCTTACGCGGGAACACAGGTAGTCGGGATTATCTATCCTCCCATATGTTGCTTCACCATAAATGATAATTCGCTATAAGAGAGGAGTGCTTGTATTTTTTTACACTCTCGGAAAATACTCCTGAACGCTAACAAAAAAAATGATCTCATAGTATGAATTAGTTGTTGAATGATTTTCAAAGGATAGCACAACAAAAAATACCCTTGGCTGTCACTTGTCGAGGGGTGACCAAGCCAGCTTAAAAATAAGCATGACAGGATTCTGAGTCATCCACCTGCATGAACTCGGATTAAATAATACCCCGATGTATTTTATTCTTAGCCAGGGGCCGGTGAGCACAAATTGCTTCAACACAATTTCAAAAACTTTCCAAGTTCCAAATGGAACCATTTGTAGAGACCTTGCAAATCGTAGTTTTGTATGCTCCGAAGGTTCACAGTCATAATGGAGAATAGGACGTAACATAGTAACAATAAATTGAATTGCTTCTCGCCTGAGTGTGAACAGAAAGAGGAGCAGCAAACAAAAAGAGCAAAGTGGTTCACCAAACTAGTAAACTTCGCTCCTTGAAACAATAGGGCATGCAATAGAACATATCGGATAAACTTCTTTAACTCAATATTATTTTACAATTAGATGCTTTTATCGAGGGAGGTTATGCAGCCAAAAGTAACCTAAGCGTTAGCAGGGCAGAATTCACTGCCCTCAGCAGTCCGTTCTACTCTGTTCTTAATCGACCCCAATGTATACTAGAAGATTGAATTTACTTTTGTAAACGTAAGTGTGCCGTTTCTAACAGATACACACCCAATACCCTAATTGCTGCAGAACAACACCGAAAGAATGTTGAATAAGAAAAGCATCAGAGCCGTTTACCACAGCAAACACATAGTAATTCCTCATCAGTTCAGTGTACTTGAGAATAACGATCGAATTCGCAAACGCGGCAGTGATCTGATGTGTTCTAGCATTGGTTCTATCTTTTAGGGGTTCTCACCGCCATAGCGCTAGTTCGAATCACACACCCTTCACTATCGACGCAAATGCTATATAAGCATAACACCTCTTCATTGTCCACGATACGACTACATATTAGTTTTTCTTTTAACAATAGATTCTGTGTCCTCGTCCGGTTTGATTTAGTTTGTCCAAGGGATGAAGCTGTTGCTTGAATATCATGTTGAGAGAGGGTTCGTCAAATTTCATTGTCACCTCAACCGCCCCCCAAATGATGATTGACCAACGACACTCCTTGAATATCTTTCGCGCATAGTCGCCTGGACATAAATCCACCACCCAGCTTCTGAGATTGTCGTTATTGGCTTGCAATAGTCAAACAGACACGAATCCAACTGTTTGGTACACTATAACAGATCAAATGAGTCTGGGATGGATTATTTTCACTCCAAACTCGACAACTCTGTTGTCCGACATTGTCATTCAAGCAAGCTTCAACGCTGGACGAAATTTTGTATGGAAAATTAGCATCGATGTCAATATTGATTTCACGAACTCGACCGTTATTTCAAAGTATACTTGAACAATTCGTAAACGTTGCTCTTGCGTGACCCTATTCATTATAAAATGGCAAACCAGACTAACCAAAACTAAACTATCAACTGTTGAATCGGCTGTTCCTGAAAAAAATGTTGTACGCTTAAGGATCGAGAAGTCGAAATGAAACACTCTATATTCGACAAATTTATTAGGGTAACTGTAAACACGGTCAAAATGGAATGATGTTGGGGTTAAGATGATAATGATGATGCTCTGCTTGAAATGAAAACCTACGAGGCCTTACTTCGTTTAAATTGTGGGCTGTCCATAAAGTAGTTTCAGCCTTGAATGCAAAACCGTTTTTTTTTTTTTTAAATTATTCTCTCAGAAGAAGCGAACCTTTAGTGATGTGTCCGCCCGAGATGCCATTAGATTGGGGTTCTTCTTGAACAGATGCAAGTTTTAGGTGGGCGAAAGCACTTACCCAGGGAGCGAGGTGCATAGCTTTACCCTTCTCTCAACGAACGAGTTTAGGTACAGGGATGAGCCTGCCGTTGAGAAATGAGTCGCAAATTAGTGTTTTGTGAAGTGCAAATATATCTCTCCCCAGAATATACTCTCCCCCTCTCTATACGAATCCCTAGGGGACAGCCCCCGTGATAATATCTGTAAAACAGCCAAAGATCCGTCACGTATTTTTTTTTCAAATGCTGCCAGTCGCGTTTTTTTTTTCACTTCTCTCGGTCGGGAGAGGCGAACCTATACCGCCGAGTGGGCGTCCCGAGATGCCACCAAAAAACGGTTGCAGTTCTTTTTGAACAGTTGCAGGTTGTAACGCTCCGGGAACGCTCGTGCCGGAACACAGTTCCACAGCTTCCCCACTGTGTAACGGAACGAGTTCTGATGCAGGGATGCTCGCGCCGTCGGGTGATGAACCACAAACGAGTGCGATCCGTCAGATTGTCTTGTGGAGCTCATATAAGCCGAATTGCGTGGAACAATATCACGAATCTCCGAAGAACAGCACCCGTGATAATATCCGTAAAACACACAGAGGTCGGCTACGCGCCTTCGATGTGATAGCGACTGTAGTCCCGACGTCAGCGCCGAGTCCCCGATCAGGCGGATCGCTCGTCTTTGTATGCTCTCAAGTGGGTCGAAGGTATGTTTAGTAGCCGAGCTCCAAACATGAGAGCATTTTTCGAACGCGAGTGTAATTTGGGATTTATTATACAGGAGAACAATTTGATCCGGAGTAGCATATTTCTTGGCTCGAAAAAGACAGCTCAGTTTTCCTGAGGCTGACGTGGTGATGTTCGACAGGTGTTTATATCACGATACATTCCCACAGACCGTGACGTCGAGAAATTTCAAGCTTTCCCCAGATTCGAGGGCCTGGCAATTCATCATCAGCTGTGGAACCGATGATCCACTTTTCTTTGTGAATGTTGTATATTGTGTCTTCGTTGCATTGAAGTCGACGAGATTGGCCCTTCCCCACTGCAGGACCTTATCTAGATCCTGATTCAGAGTGTCAATCTGTCTACATCTCAGCTGGTGCAAAGTAGATGCAACAATCGGCCGAACACTCGAAAAGGAGGAAACAAGGGTACTATCATCCGCGAAACTGACCATTTTGTTATCCGTTGTCTCCAACAAATCATTTATGTAAAGCAAAAATAAGGTTGGAGCCAAAATATAACCTTAGGGCACCCCCGAGTTAACAGGATCTGAGCATTCGCTGCCCACAACAACCCGGACCGACCGATTTTCGAGGAAGCTTTTCATCCAGTCGGAAAGCTGCTGAGAAAGTCTATAGCGTTTGGGATGATAGTGAAGAACGTGTGATTCGAACTGACGCTATGACAGTTAGAATCACCAAAAATTGAACCAATGCGTAACACATTAGGCTACTGGCCGTGTTTAGAATTCCATTTTTAAACTCAAGTATATTCAACTGATGTGAATTGTTATATTATCGCTATGGTATACGGCTCTGATACATTTTGTTATTCGATTTTCGTTCGGTGTTCTTCACCATTCGCTTGTGCATTGTGTGTGTATCTGTTAGAAACGCCACAAGTCCATATGAACGAAGTTTGCTCAGCAATGCCCCGTGCCAAACGCGATCAAAAGCTCTGGTGATATCCCATGCGACCGCCCTTGGCTCCACATGCCGCTAAATCGCAGATGTCCATATAGCGGTTATAAGGGTCAAAAGGTCTCCCGTGGACCACCTGTCACGGAATCCGTATTGACGATCATTCTGGAGTCGGTTGCACTCCAAGTACTTATTTAACTCAGTATTGATGACTTTTTCCATCACCTTAGACAATACAGACAGTAATGCCGGTAATTTTGTGGGAGACACTTTTTTCCCTTCCTTGGGATTGGCTGAACACGGCCGATTTTCCAGCAGGTAGGAAAGGTCCTCAAGGACTATTGCTGTTATTCCGTCTGGGCCGGGTGCCTTCCTACAGCCCAGTTCACGTAAAATGCGTTGAATAGTACGCGGGCGAAATCACACATGCCGCATGGAAGATCGCACCGGCACGATCACAGGTGACTCCAAAAGACGGGGAGATCGAGGTTTGAATTCGCGGAAAATAAATTCGCCAACACATCAGCTTTATCCTTTGAATTTTTGAGCAACCTCCTGCTGTCGGTGACCAATAGAGAGAAAGAGGAGGAAACGAAGTTAACACTAACAACTTTTGTCATTGAGCAGA
Organism: Microdon myrmicae; assembly: GCA_963931805.1. Lineage (NCBI taxonomy): Eukaryota > Metazoa > Arthropoda > Insecta > Diptera > Syrphidae > Microdon > Microdon myrmicae. Next base: position 126,169,501 of record OZ007500.1, on the reverse strand, counting down.
AGGAGCGCGAACCAATCGGGCACCGCAAGAGTTTATTGGCACTCTGTCGTTGTGAGCTTTCTTCTCGGTATGAATTGCCTGGTTGCACGCGTTTCTGATTCTAACAGAATTCGTTCTGGTAACATGTGTGGGATTGGAGCGCCATTGCTAAAAGCTCTATTTTTTGCCGCTGTAATCTGCTCGCATTTTTTATCAAACCACGGTTTATCAAATGAACTTCGTTTGATGGAATGCGGAATTTATATCTCCATCCCGAGAAGAATAATCTCTGTGACCGACTCCGCGCAAGCGTTAACATCCGAGTCTCTGAAGCACACCCCCCATCATGGACAGGTTGCGAAGAAATCTTCCAAATCGTCCCAGTTAGCAGCCCCATACATTCATACATGGCGAAACGGCCTAGGCTGGTTATTCGCTTGATATGCAAGTGCTTTCGCGACAGATACCAAGCAGTGATCTGAATTTCCCAGTGGCACAGAAACCTCTACGGTATGAATACTCGGTTCGGATGTCAAAAACAGATCCAGGGTGTTCGCATAATCGCCTCGGGCATCCGGCACTAGGGTGGGCTCCTTCACGAGTTGAGTCAGGTTGTGGCTAACAGCAAACATCTCCGCCAGCCTCCCAGCCTCGTCGGGTCTGTTAGAATGTAGCAACCAGCCGCAATTGTGCACATTAACATCGCCAAGGACAACAATTTCAGAAACTGGCTGGTTAATCTGTATCCAGACGACGGTATGTGAAAGATGTTCGAAAAATGTCGCCGGTCGATCGTCATTCGGGGAGTGGTAAAGACGACAAAGAATGTTAACAGAATTCCTCAGCACGATCCTCAACGATATGATGTCCATGTTATTGGGTACCAACGCCTCCATCCTCTGGCAAGCTGGATCGGACCGCGCGAAGACGCAGACTTCGCCCTTAGAACGGAATCTCGAATGTAAGTCGTATCCTGAGCAACGAAGATATGTCGAATCGGTTGACGAATCGACCTGGGTCTCAGTTGGGGTAAGAATATCAGATTTTACGATTTCAAAATATTGGTGGACGGCGTTTACATTCGTATTGGTGAAGCCGATTCCCCTGATGTTACAAAATGCCGCTACCAGTCGAGTGTGGGCAGAGCCCAGTTATCCGATGACGAACCTCTTAAAGTTCGGTTGTTTAACATAATATCTGCATGATGTTCCCCCTGACATAGTCCCCGCCGGAGTTCCGAATGGGAAACTAGTTTACCTCCCGAATTCTTTATATCAGAAGGTACCATCACGACTTATCTCCGTGTCAGTCCGGGCCATCAGCCACACATCCTAAACACCGTCGAAGATTTCTCTCGACGACATCGCGGAATGTACAGCGTAACGGGGTGGTATCTCACCTTGGGACCCACTACCACCTAAACCAACTTTTTCTCGAATCGGCCCATCAGCCAAGCCCCGAAAAATGGCCAGGGGTTTCTCCCGACCATTTCACGGAGCCTATAGCTTGATGGGATGGTATTTCACCGGGCGGCAGGGTGTTGTCGCACTAGGAAAAAAAAGGAGGAAAAAAAAATCGATCCCCCAAGTAATACCATAAACGGCACTGCACTGAACTTCAAAATCTGGGCTAGTATCGCAGTTCAGGAAACTTACTGTTTAGTTCAATTTTTTTTTTTTTTTTTACATTTCTGTATTTATTTTTGATATGACTCATATTCCGAGTATCATGCTTCAGCCCTTGGGTCGCATTTCGCGTTTCTCATGTCTCGTGTATCATACTTCGTATCTCATGTTTCGAGTCGCAAACCTGGCATAATTCAGCATTACTGTATTAGGTGACAGTGGCTGCGGGGTGTCTGAAGTATAAAGGAGGTATAATAATGGTCCGAGAATGGAACCTTGAGGAACACCCGCGGTTATACTGTATGGTGTCGAAAGAGTTGAATTTATTTTCACCATGAACTTTCTATCAGAAAGGTATGAAGCGAGAAGTTTTATGGTGTGGGTGTTTAATCCGAACATTGAATGTAGCTTATAGAGCAGTCCTGCAATCCAAACGCAATCGAATGCTTTTGCTATGTCGAGAGAGACGCATATTGTAGGGGATTGGTTTTGGAGATTCATTGTCACATCATGTGTCAGTTTTAGCAGAACATGACAAGTTGAGTGTTGTGGACGAAAGCCAAATTGAGAATTCGGGATAAGGGAGCTGTCTCTAGCAAATAAGAGAAGATTTTTGTATATCTTACATTCCAAAACCTTACTAAGCGAATTTAGCTGTGATATGGGACGGAAGTTAGCCGGATTGTTTGAAGAACCGGATTTACTAATAGGGACTATCACCGCTGTTTTCCAACATTTTGGGAAATCTGAAGCGTTTATTATGTGGTTGAGAAGAACGAGAATGGGGAGTAAGTTTTCCGGGTGAAGCCTTTTAAATAGAAGGTTAGGGATTCTATCCAAGCCTGTAGATTTTTTATTGTTACGCGAAGTAATCAATTCAGATAATTCTGTAAAGCTTAGGAATGTGTCGGTTCCCATGGGATGTGACGCTTTATTGGTTTCGTTGAATTCAGTAATGAATGGGGGGAAGGATGGCTCCAGTGTGCCTGAGATGAATTCATTCACGGTGTCGTGGAAATTAGTGGCTGGGAGGGAATCGTTTTGTTTATGAGTTTTACAGAAGTGTTCAGCAAGACAGTTTGCTATATCAGTGTCCGATTGGGCGATGTTACTGTTAGTTGTTGGATGAGATAGTCTATTCGAGGCTTGAATTTACGACCAGTTAGTCGATTTATATTTTTGAATAGGTCACGGTTTGGTTTGATACTGTTTAGAGTAGACGTGTAGGTCTGATCGGTGAAATTTTTAAGTTGTCCATTTATCAGGGTGGTCAAAAGCTGTATCTGTTGTTTAATAAAGGGTGAGTAGCTAATATGCAATTTACGTCGGAGTTGTTTTTTTATGGGCAATAATTTTGTGAGGAGGTTGGGTAATGGTTTTCCTAAGTGGTTATGAGGGACGGTCGTAGGGGTATGGCTGAAGAGAGCATTTCCCAGTATTTGCTCTATTTTTACAGCTGCCTGGACAATTTCAGTAGGGAATAGGTTTGAAGATTCCGGTAAAGAATAATTTGAAAAACTGGCAGCAATATCGTTATTGACTTTTTTCCAGTTTGTTTTGGAAAAATTTGGGATAGGATTCACTATGTAGAGTGGTTCGAGCGAAGGGATTTGAACCGTGGAGTGAACGGACCCATGATCGGATGGGAATGTAAAGAACACTGTAGGGGGATTAGATGAATAGATATCTGTGGATTTTAGGAAGAAGTCGATTGTTGATTTGGTTGTACTACAAATTCGAGTAGGTTGCAATGGACAGTCTGCGTAAACATATGGGTGAAGTGGGAGGAGATCTAGGAGTTGGTAGCCATATTTGTTGCACTTGATGTCATTAAATGATGTATGTCGAGCATTCCAGTCTCCCCCTATGATGAAAGGTGCCGGCAGAGACTGCTGGATTATTTGAGAAATGTCTGCACTAGGGAAGTTAGGTTCACGAGAAGGGTGAATGTATATAGACGACAAAACCAGTACTTTATTATTTCTGCAGAAGAGTTTAACTGCCGTGTATTCGACATTAGTTATGTTAGTGAACCTGATTTCAGTAAATTGGAATTTCTTGTGTATTCGAATTCCAGTACCACCATGCGGGCCAGTGGTTCGCGGGTTGGACACAAATGTGTAATTAGGAATGTATACTCGAGAGTTTGATTTAAGCCAAGTTTCTGAGAGAAGAAGAACATCTGGGGAGAACTTTTCAACAAACAAACGGAGGTGTTGTCTACGAGTGTGGGAATATATGGATTCTGTGTTGAGGGAGACTAGGGTTAAACTATTCATTAAGGGAAAGAATGTGGGAAGTTATTAAATCTAAGATCTGACCTTTTTTCCTATTTCCGAGCTGTGTTTCAGGGTGGGTAGCAGCGTATGCAGGCTTCTAATATAACCCATGATGTCCAGGTTGAGAACATTGGAATTGGATTGATGAGGTTTAGTCCAGTTTCGGGAATCTTTCGTAACTTCTGCATAGGATATTCTTGATCCCGCGAGTTTAGTCCAATAATATGATGACATTCTACGAGAACTGGAGGACTTAGTTCTATATATGCTGCATTTCTGTATCTTTTCGTGGATCTTATATTTCGTTCACGTGTATACCCAACGGACGGGTAAATAGCCTTAAAATATGAAATACCTGTCTTGTCTACAAAGCAAAAAATGAACTACCTTTAATCAATGTTCTACACTGCTTGAATCCATTATTCTACCCCATTCAACAATCTACAGAGTCCTCTTTTCACAATCCAGTAGCTGGCATTGACTCCCCTATTTACCTTCCAAGTACACTCCAAGTACAGACTTGTTGTCCTCTGAGTTTTGTGTGCACGAGAACCTCTTATGTTTGTTCAGAGGCATTCAAAGGATATTAGACGATCGCATTCACACAAGTGGTTGTTGCCGCAAACTTGGTTGCTTTCACAGCCTATCAAAAAAAAAAAAAAAAACACTCATTTCTACAGGAATCTGCAGAGAACAAAAGAGGGGAACCATCGCATAATACACATTAAAACCAAACTTTAACTGTATAAGTCTACCTACTACATCGCTGGTCGCGAGCAAACACCTAATTGCAACTTTGCTCGAGGACGTTCTTCCTTGAAGTACAACTTCAGACAATTTTTCATTATTGTTACTTTGCACCTAATTCTGTTGGTCCTTCACCAATTGTGAATCCATTTTTGTTTTCCTTGTACTCATTCGACAAGGAAAGCAAGCGACGCTGATTCAAGAATGAACTCGAGGAGATTACTTCGTTTTTGTGGCGTTTGATGTGGATAGTTGAGCAACAGTCAGTCCTTTATTCACTTGATGTACTAGCTGCAAGGATATTGTTTTTAAGACCATTTGTTATAGAAGAAAATAGGAGAAAACTACAGAATAAAATGGCTTTGTAATAAGCCTTTTGTTACAGCAATTTAATTAAAAGATAACGACCATTCTTTCCGTTCAGTGGCCTCTGAAAAGAATTTACTTTAACCCACCACCATCCAGTTTTTGGTTGATAGCTGGAATTACGATTGTGACATTTTACAAAGTTCGCCGACTGGTGTGATGTTTGAGTAGATGGTTGTACTAAAGAGGATTCATATAACATATATTCCTCTCATGGTGGAAGGGCGTTCCAGAGAACTCTTGTTCTGAAACATAACGAATCTTGGTATAGAAATGTATTGTAGGTTGATCGGATCTGTCAAGGGGAGTATAGATAAGCCGAACTCTTTGGCAGTGTATCAGGAATCTCCAAAGAACATTCTCTGCAGCACGAAGGTCGTTCAATAAGTCCTTAGAACATCCAAGAGATGTTGCCCGTAGTATCAAAAATTGCGTGTTTTTAGTAAGCATCATTGTTTATCAGACAGCTCACTAAATAGCATCATTACTCACTAGACTATTGAAAAATTGAGTATGAACAAAATTTCGCCAAGATGAGTGTCGTGTTTATTCTCAGCGAAGAATAAAAGCAATTGTGTGGTCAATGCTGCGAGTGTCTTGGCGCTTTCTCGTTGGAATCTTGACGAATTTCCTTGTCGATACACAACTGTGGACGAAACGTGGTTACAGTATTAGACTCCAGAGACAAAGGAACAAAATTGTAGCATGTTGGGGTCTCAAAACACGCAAGTGATTGTGGAAAAGCTATTGCATCCACTAAAATTGCCTATTTGGTGGTGTCTTTGGTCCAAACTTTTCTCAGAATGCAAAAGGAGTGACTGTCATTGTCAATTCTCAGCGCTGTCCTTACATGCTCACCGAATTTGTTTGAAGCTTTCGGTCTGAGCAATATGTGGTTCCAACAAAATGGCGCCATACAACACACAATACGATTAATTTTGGCTTTATTATGCGAAAAGCTTCCAGGCCGAGTAATATCGACACCACTAATTTGAAGTAGAGACTTCAAGGTATGGGCTTATGAGTGAGAGAGCAAACGACAAATAGAAGGAGAAATATCCTTCTGGACTCCTTCGCGGCCTCATCACTGGTCCTACTAAACAGATACAAAACCACGTTTAACAACCAAAGGTTTATCGATAAGTGACTTCAATTTTGCCAGCATGTCTTTGCCTCCAGGGTAGTGTGTCTGGCATATATACACATAGCGACTATTCCGCAGTCCTATTCCAAACGATAAGGAGACACAACCCGACTCACAGAAATGCAAATACGTAGTCTAGGGCATGGAAAACCACTATACTTGATGAGGCCGTGCTTGACTAATCTAAAAGTGTCAAACTAATGGAAAACCTGAGGAAGGTGTGCGATCACGTAATGCCAAGAAAGGCTAAAGAACGAACACGTACAGGACAATACTGGTGGAACAAGAAGCTTCAGACTGAAATTGCGGTGGAAATTACAACGTAAGAGAGTGCAGATTGAGTACGAAACGCTCCACAATCAATTTACGGAAGCTAGAAGGCAGCTGAAATAGCCATGGAAAGTAGTAAGACTCAAGCTTTCAAGAAACTTAAGAAGTCCAAAATAACGTTTGAGGCGTTGCCTAAGGCATATGAATACGCGGCTAAAGCCCAGAACTTATGAACGTTGTTTTCGAATCTCCGTGTTCGAAATATTACAGCGGACCAGCAAGCTGTGATGGAGGTGTAGGTATTTTTTACGTTTGGCATCAACAAGGATGCGATTTTGGTAAAAACACCACAGATTGTTCGCTAAAATTCCACCGACGAAAAACAAATCACAAAAATTGTCTATCAAAAAGAATGCAAGCACCAAGAACAAAATAAATAAAACAACTGAATTAATATTGATGCTTCTTTATTTTTATCCACGAGTTCACAAGTTCGTTACACGGATGGTTTGAATATTTAGAATTTATTACTATTAACTACGACACATTACAAACACGCTTGATTAGGCACTTAAGTGAGATTTTGACCGAAATTAACAAGCGTTTAAAACGACAAACTATTGGTTGTAAATGAAACATTTGTCGCGGGAAACAAAAAGAACAGCGTGAGATTACTACTCAAAAGTAGTTGCGCCTACTTCTGGTGATAAAATTTGGCTCTGTAGCCAAAATCTGCCTCGGGTATGTGTGCACGCGGCGGTGGTTAAGATCTGACTCCTCGAGAATTCGTCCTCAACATTCCTTGAAGCCACGAGGCTGAGACGCTGATCAATCAGAGAGCCAATCCGATCGCTTCATTGGTGGTAACCCAATGGCTATCAAACTGGAAACTCCAACAATGGAATTACTCCGGTAGCCGTACAGGCTAGGAAGGCACGCCCACTCGCTGGAAGCAATGACTATTGGAAATCTGGTGGTGTACCAGGAAAATTCAAATACACATCTGGGTAAATAAAGGGACGGGTATTGAGACTGGCAGTAAATGCAGTCATAAATCATGGGAATGGTTTCCTATGATGTTAATATAATATCAAACAGAAACTCAAGGCTGGCCGAGTGTATGTTTATATTAGGCTACGTTGGTTGGTAAGATGGTGCCGTACAGGCGAAAATGTTTTCTTCTGTTTGCATTGGTTAAACAGACGTATTTGGATGAGAATGAAAGAATAATGCAGGCGGCGGCAATTGGGCTCTTCTGTGATGTAAAATCCACAGAAGATTGCTCGCCATAGAAACTAGAAAAAAAAGGTTTATGGTCTTTTTTATTATCCTGCTCATTATTTCCTATTGCAGGATTATTAGAAATCTGGCTTGCAGATGTGCAAGCCAGCGAATAGCCCGGCATGTATTCTAGGACACTGATGGGCATGGCGACAGTGTTTGTGTACACTTTGATTCTGCTCAGAATGAAGCATCCCGACGGTCGATGAATCGAGTGTGTTATTTTAAATAACACTCGATCGCTTGCAGGTAGCCAACGATGGCTACGCTCTATATCGTCGATAGGACGATCGCCCGATGGGTCTGTAAATAAAGCGTAAGTATGCCATGCCGAATATAGATAAAATGCTCCTCAGCCATGTTCGGGGTATTTATGTCGGTTATCCGTGGGGACAACCGAATTGTTTTCACCAAATGGGTTGGCAATTAATGCCATGGCAAGATTGTGTAATCTTGCGGGAAATTCGACTCTCGGGTAAGCTGTATTTGCTGATTATAATGGGGTTCGAGCAATGCGTGGCTCTTCGGGCCCTGAAAAGCCCCACAGAGGTAGTAACCACGGGGGGAGTAAAAAAGGCCACCCGAAGGATTAAAGTGTGTAAGACTCTGAGGCCGGATGGTATACCAAATGGGGTACTGAAAAGGATAATGCTGGCCCAGCCAGAAATATTTAGTACAATGTACACCAAGTGCCTAAGGGATGGACTTTTCCCAAAATGCTGAAAGAAACAGAAACTTGTCCTGATATCAAACGGTAACAAACCAAACCAAGAACCATGATCATAATGTTCAATCTGCCCGCTGAGAAAAGCTGGGAAGGTTTTGGAAACTGTCATCATCTCGTTCTTGGTGATTTGAATGCCAAAATAGGTCAGGAGCCGGTTTTCAGGCACTACATTGGTTCCCATAGTTTGCATGAGAACACTAATGACAATGGACTACGAGTCATCGAGCTGGCAGCATCGAAAAACGTAGTCGTTGCAAGTACCAGGTTTCCGCGTAAAGATATCCACAAAGCCACCTGGGTATCACCTGATGGAGCCACTCGCCCACAACCCCACATATCCGCAGATACGTGGGCCACAAGTCCCGAACACTTTCCCTACGCCTGCACGGCGATCGAAGGACAGGACCCAGCATAGAAATTGTGTATCGATCCCTTAGCTGGATAAACACAAATGATTGGCACAGTTGCGCCAGATGTCCACAAACATCAAATCCCCACCGATAACCAAATTGCCTTAAAACAATCCAGTGGCTAAATCTTTGTCCCTGCCGCAATGCACTTCGCCTAAACAAAGGCCATTGCGGAGAAACAGCAATAAACGAAAACGCTGTTCCCACAGGGCAAAGCAACACGATAATTATTACGATCCCAGGATCGCCAAGAATAAACAACACATCAGAATGTTTGCATAAGCAACGCAACAGAAGTGTGAAAATGCTGACGATCCCACAGACAGCAACCTCCGCGTCTGTATGTGTGACTGTGATCTTCTCGATTGAGAGAGAATCACCAGGACAAGGAAAACGAAAGGGAAAAGAGAACTATGGGGTGAAAAGAATCATCCCTAGAGAAAAATGACGCAATCGACATAGAGAACCCTAAGGCGGTGGAACTGCGCAACGCGATAAATCGCAAAAGAAACTGTTCCCCCGAAGTTAATCCTTTTAAAAATACGCGAGTTAACCTAAGCACATTAACCGAACTGCCACCGAAGGCAAACACCATAAACTCATATATTCGACGTTCAACGCACATCAATTCACGCGCGCAGGCCTGTGATCCTCGCTAGGGACATCGGAAATTTGTTAACTACATTCTGCTCCGAAATAATTAAGTTAAGTGTGGACAGTAAATACGGATACTGAGACGGTTATCCTCGTGGTGACACTTTCGTGGTATTCTAACGTGGGCCGTTTTTATATTGTCAATTTTCGTGCTGAAAACAATAAGTGAAAGGATATATGCGATAGACAGAAATAAATAAGGATATTTTCAAAAATTAAGACGATTCGAGGTGTGGTGGAAGTTTGTTGTGTTTTTTGCAATATGTGATGTCTCTTCCGAACACTTCCGAGAGTCGGACAAATTAACAATTATCAGAAACCAAAATCCGCCAAAGTATCCCATTGGGCATTGCGCTCCAGTGTACTACTCAGTAACAGTGCCAAGCTGCCTTAATAGCGAGGGTCGTCAGTTGAACCTATATAAGCAAAACTAAATGCATGACACAGCGTTCTCACCAACCCAGCCATTGAGCTGATTTGATTGGTAAAAAAAAGTTAGGTGTGTAAATATGATACTGGTTTTACTGATGATTGGGGTCATACGTTCGCATTGTGCTCTGACATTTAAGGGTACTCCAAAATCCCCTTTTGTATGCGCGTTAGTGTAAGAAAAAAAAAACAATCCCTTTTCAGACTGTCGACGTTGTTGTATAGATAGCAGATACTCGTCTTAAAATTTATTGCTTAACATAAGATTTATCATTTTGTTAACTTTAGCCATCATTTTTAAAACAACCCTCATTTTATTTTTGTCATTATTGACGTAGAAATTTATTAGTGCTGTTTGAGACCAGAGCAGATCTTTTGGCCGCTTCCTTGCCTCCCACACTACCGTGACTAGATATTGTGACTAAATTTGTGCGAATACAATAGGAACGAAAAGATGAAAAGTAAAAGTCAAATCCAATCAATCAGACGGATATTAGAAGTAGGAGGACCATGATCAATTCCACAGTAATTTCTTACTACACGCGACGCCCTTCAAGCCCCCAACCATCCGCCCAATCTACAGTAAGTCCTTATTAATTATATTCTCATACCTACGTTTAGGATGTTGTAGGCGTGTTTTTCAAAGAAATTTCTCTCAAGGCAGCGACTGTCCAGAACATGCAGAAGAAGATACTGAAAAACAGGCGAATATACTTCCATACTTATTTAGTCCAACTTAAATTCAAAGGTGTTCGTTAAAAACAAAAAGAAAAATCAGCTGCTGATTGTTTTGTTTCTTGGACAAATCCCCAAATGCTTTCTCTGAGTTTTCAGCAATATGGGGATGTACTTTATGGTAATGAAGTCGCCGTGAATGACAAATCTCTGTAAGTGGTAGACCAGAATTCTTCCCCAACCCGCTAAACATCTAAACATCTGATAAAAACCCTCGTCCTGGGGAAGTGAAAGTAAAGTTATACTTTTAAGTTTCAGAAAATCTCGATTCCTTCGGATATGACACTCGGTTATTATGTCGCATAATAAACCAAGGGACTTCCTGCAACGGCTCCAAATATTATATTCTATTTGTGACCGGAAGTTGTAATTTTAAAATGAAATGTTGGCCCCATTATGCGAATTTAGACACGAACAGACCCCGCGAGGCCTTTTTTTGTTGTGCACTGTACACTAGTCCCATTCGAAACCCTCGTATCCTCGATTCGTCTATGACGGTATTTTATATTTATGCGAACGAGAAAGTCCTGAGTGTGAAAGGTCTGCCCCAAAATACTGTGGGAGCGAACCTTGAATATTAAGGCCGTCACCTCCTGGAGGCTAAAAAATCATAAAGTATAAATAAATAAGAGGAAACAGATGTTGAATTTTATTTACAATCAACGATAAACCTAAGTACTTAATTCGCTGTCGTATCCATTCGCTTCTGGATATTATTAGACGAGCTAAGAATCCTTAAGTTTTTTTGTTAACATATTGAAAGTCATTTGTAATTTGCAGACGGGTGCGATGCTGTAGATACATAGTTCAGTTCAGATGCATTATTTCCAGCAGTATGCGGACTGTAACTGCGAAGGGGAAGACGTAGAGCAGTGACTAAGGATTTCATGCAGTTAGTTAGTGTTTCTACTCTAAATGGACAGGACACAAGCAATGAGGCTGTTCGCTATGTATATATATATATATATATATATATATATATATATATATATATATATATACATATGTATATATATATATATATATATATATATATATATGTATATATATATATATATATGTATATATATATATATATATATATATATATATATATATATATATATATGTATGTATTTGGTGAAATAGTCATCATAAAGTGGCATATACACAGTCAGATTATTATTCTATAATAGGAAATGTAGCACGTAGCTATCACAACACTTTTTAGACTTGAAATTGGTTCTCTCGAGCTAAGGATAAGGCGATTACTTCGGGCGGCTCCTTACAAAAGTCAGTTTATACGATTGCAGGACACGTAATTTTACGTCGTTTGTTTCCTTCGTGCTGTACGTTGCTACTGACTTTGACATATGGATCCAACTGTGAACGGGATTATAGGTGTATGTATTGTAGATCATACTTAATACCTTACATACCAAGCCGGTGGGTAGTTGATGCGTTACCCACATTCTTATGGTAGCTAAGGTGTTTGGTGTCTTTGCAGGGCGGATATTTTGTCAATTCAATCAATTTCTATTTGATTTGTTATGGAATTGCCTTGTCATCGGAGATGATTAATATTTTTAAAAAATGCGTAAAGGCATGCTGGTTTTTACAGTGTAAAGTAATATGTTATTTTTATAATTTTTTTAGGTTAAATATTTCAGTTTTTGTTTGTCTAGTTTGTTTACAAATTATAAGATTAAACAAACGAATGACTCTAAATTTCAAGTTTTGTCCTCTGTTTTGCGCCACTGTAAAATTTTAGAGCTTACTCTCTGAGCAAAACCACTTTCGTAGTTTCTTGACAGTTATATGGTATAGAGAGACTTATATGTTAGAGAGAGAGAGAGAGAGAGAGATAGAAAGAGAGAGAGATAGAGAGATAGAGAGATAGAGAGATAGAAAAATAGAGAGATAGAGAGATAGAGAGATAGCGAGATAGAGAGAGAGAGAGAGATAGATAGAGAGATAGATAGATAAATATAGATAGATATAGATAGATAGATAGAGAGCTATAGATAGATAGATAGAGAGATATAGATAGATAGATAGAGAGATATAGATAGATAGATAGAGAGCTATAGATAGATAGATAGATAGAGAGATATAGATAGATAGATAGAGAGATACAGATAGATAGATAGAGAGATATAGATAGATAGATAGAGAGATAGATAGATAGAGAGATATAGATAGGGAGATATAGATAGATAGATAGATAGATAGATAGATAGATAGATAGAGAGAAATAGACAGATAGAGAGATATAGATAGATAGATAGATAGATAGATAGATAGAGAGATATAGATAGATAGATAGAGAGATATAGAGAGAGAGATATAGATAGATAGATAGAGAAATATAGATAGATAGATAGAGAGATAGAGATAGATAGAGAGATATAGAGAGAGAGATATAGATAGATAGATAGAGAGATATAGATAGATAGATAAAGAGATATAGATAGATAGATAGAGAGATATAGATAGATAGATAGAGAGATAGAGATAGAGAGAGCGAGAGAGAGATATAGAGAGCGAGAGAGAGATAGAGAGAGCGAGAGAGAGAGATAAAGAGAGATAGAGAGGGGTAGATAGAGAGAGGGGGGTAGATAGAGAGAGAGAGGGGTAGATAGAGAGAGATAGATAAAGATAGATAGAGAGAGATAGATAAAGATAGATAGAGAGAGATAGATAAAGATAGATAGAGAGAGATAGATAAAGATAGATAGAGATAGAGAGAGAGGTAGATAGAGAGAGAGAGAAAGATAGATAGAGAGAGAAATGGAGAAAGAAAGAGAAAGATACGGAGAGAGATGGAGAGAAAAAAGAGATAGAGAGCGAGATGGAGAGAGAGATGTAGAGAGAGACGGAAAGAGAAAGGTGGAGAGAGAGATACAGCGATAGAGACCATATATTTGAAGCTGCGAAAAGTGCACCCAAATGTATGGGGTTCCTTAAGAGATGCAAAAGATACTTCACTCCATCCAACCTGGCCACTATTTACAAGGCGTATATTCGTCCCAAAATGGAGTTCAACTCCTATATTTGGTCAGGCGCATCCAAAACTGCACTACACGTGCTGGACAGGATGCAAAAACGAGGAGTGAAACTTATTGAGGACTCAGCTGTAAGTCGTTTAATTCCATCATTAGAACATAGGCGCAACGTATCATGACTATCTCTTAACCTCTGACATTTTTCCGCGATACCCGCCAATCTGCGAATGCGCATCTGTTCACGTTGAAATTGAACTTCAGACGTACAAATAACCATAGAGAGGCATTCTTTAAGCGAACCACACGAATGTGGAATGCTCTACTTGATCATGTGTTTCCTCGTCGTTGTGATGTCCATGCATTCAAGACCAATATACATCGACACCTCCTTTCCTTATCGCCCTCTTCACCGCTCGCTTGCACTATGCTCTGGCATTTAAGGGTACTTCAAAATCCACCCCTGTGCGCGTTAGTGTACAAAAAAAGAGAGAGAGATAGAGATAGAGAGAGATAGAGAGAGATATATAGAGATATATAGAGATATATAGAGATAGATAGAGATATGTAGAGAGAGATAGATCGAGGGATAGAGATAGATAGATAGAGATAGAGATAGATGGAGATAGAGATAGATGGAGATACAGAGAAAGAAATGTCTTATATTAGACGGAACTTCCAGCGTGAAACCAAAGAAGCAATCCATTGGCGTAAGCTTGCTACCTTCGCGTACGTTAGTGTTACACGCGAATCTGGCCATCCTCAGACACTGATCACACGATTGGGGATCGTTATCCACAATGCTGCGTAGGTACACTACGAGCGGCCGATGAGCTCGTTCCAAAGTTCCGTTCGACTGCGGATGGCACGCTGAGATGTGCAGTTTCTTAATACGGAGCAGATTGTACACACCTTTAATATTATATTAGACGGAACTTCCAGGCTGAAACCAAAGAGGCAATCCATTGGCGTAATCTTCCTACCTTCGCGTACACTAGTGATGTACGCGAATGTGGTCATCCTCAGACACTGATCACACGATTGGGGATCGTTATCCACAATGCTGCGTGGGTACACTACGAGCGGCCAATGGGTTCGTTCCAAAGTTGCGTTCGACTGTGGATGTTACGCTGAGATTTGCATTTTCTTAATACGGAGCAGCTTGCACACACCTTTAACCAAGCTGCGGAGGAAACCGGTACCCTGGTCGGTGATTAGTTGCGTCGGCACAACATACCTAGCAACTATTTGATCAAACCGAAGCCACCATCTCTGCCTCCGCATTAGGTAAAGCATAGCAATCTATATACTTACAGAAATTGTCTTGGAACGTCAAAACATACTGATTACTTGTTGGCGTTCGGCCCAAAGAGCCCACGATATCCAAATAGACCTTTTCGAAGGGCCTCTTTGCAATGTCGGTTATTGCCATGCGCTCACGCAGGTTGGTGAAGATTTCATCCGCTGACTAGTTTTGCATACTTTAATGTATTGCTTAATGTCGCGCATCATGTTCTTCCACCGATAGTTCCTACGTATTTTGTCGTAGGTTTTCGCCACCCCTTGATGTCCAACAAAGGGATGATCATGGTAATTCCGAAGTAACATCTGGGTTCCCCCAGGGTTTGTTTTCTCCATTCCTGTTTTCCGTGCAGGAGACCATTGGATCCCCATACGGAGGTGAATCGTCGTCGCCAGGACGTCCCTGGGTTCCTTCGGTTTCCCTTTGCTTCTTAGCCTGGGCGCGTGTTACCACATTTGTAGTGAAGGAGTTTCATCACCATTTTTCGGGATGCGACTAAGAGCATCCACATGGGTATTGTACTTATCGGAGTTGTGGATCTTATATCTACCTCAGCACCCAAACATTGTGTCTAATTAAACATGTCCCATTTTTCATTGCGGAAGAAACAACGACCAAACACTCCGAATGATACAATACGATTCAATACGACAGCCATTACAAAACTGATGACGCTGCAAGAATATAGGCAAAACAGAATAGTAGAAATGAATACATTGTGCACTGCCGGAGTCAATGGGGAATAGGTCAACAACGTTATGCATACAATCTGTGCTGTTTTGCTTTCGGTGATGCATTACAATTGTGTTGCTTTCGGTGACTCACCACAATGTATGGCTGGAGAATGTCTGATGCATGATCGTTGACCCAATTCTGGTTCATCTGTTCTTCGACATTTTTGACCTACAATCCATTCGACATTTTGTAACCCAAAATCTATTCAACGTATCGATATGCATGTAAAATCCTTATAGGGAATTAATATATAAGTTGCATGTTATTACTAATAAAGACAGAATCTCTTTTTACTTAATCGTGTCCTCATCAATGGCACTTAAGCCCTTTTTCTTCATCAGCAAACTCAAACTCTGGCGAACATCTATGACATAAAGCCGTGCATCCTCTTCGTACGTACGTAGCGTTTATCTTAGCACGAAGTAGTGGGCCCGAGTATATGATTAGCTTAGTTGATATTGGTTCTGCCCATTATACCGGGTTTGCATTCGATTTGATAATCAAACTCCCATAGTTTATGATGAAATCTGGTTAAACGTGAGGTGGGGTCTTTCACGTTAAACACTCCCGTCGGTGGTTTATGGCCCGTGTACACCGTAAATTTATGACGCCGTAAATAACAGCGGAAATTCTTAGTTGCCCACACAATGGCTAACTCATTCTCAATAGTGGAGTATTTTCTTTCCGCCTTATTCAAGGTGCGACTGGCGTAGGCTATAGGCTGAACTTTGCCTATTTCGGATTGGGATAAGACGGCTCCGAGTGCTTCGTTGCTCGCATCCGTGGTCAGATTAAAGGGTTTGGTATAGTCTGGGTGGACCAACATTCCCTTTATTGTGTCAAGTGCCTGCTGGCATTTATCTACCCTTCCTTAACAAGTTTGTACACCTTTCCGGTAGTAGTTCACCAGACTGTTCCATCCCGTTACATAAACCCCACAACTCGATAACTAATTAATGCACACGATGCAACTACCCCAACTCACAATCTATTTAACTCTTTCCCATTTCTCTGATTGCACAAGCAACAACACATTTGCCACACGATCGGATTACAGCCACTGCACCGGCGGAGAGACTTCTACATTCCAAGCTGTACGCTATCACATTACCGGCACATCTTCTCGCTCCACACCCAAGATCAAGTGCCATATCTGGCACCAGGTGCCGCCGGCGTCTTCAAAGGTAATGGACACGCCGTCTAATGTAACTTCCGCCAAAGCGTCAACCAGTTGGACCTATCGACAAAGCGCCAACCAGTTGGACGTAGCCACAAAAGCGTCGACAGATGTCACGTCAAAGCACCTATTGGGCGAGGGCTATCGTGTTGGTTCGGTCAGATGCAAATATCAAGCAAGTGATATGCACCGTCGCAGACGGCAAAGGCAAATTAATTTGCAAATTATGATTAGGCAATACAGCTAACTCGGGCTACGCAAATGGCCAAAGACCAAGTAAAGATGCATCGTTTGCGTTTTTGCACCCAGAATTTGAGTATATAAAAGCTGATTGCAAGGTGAACAATTCAAAAAGAGTTCTGCAGAGTAACGGGTTGCGGGCTCGCGTAAGTACAGCGGACCCTTTACTCTGAATAAAATAATAATACTTAAATTGTAAGGACAATAATATTAACAAAGTACAATAAAGAAAAGTCACAACAAAGGAAAGCTACTTTTCATTTCAACCAACAACCGCCGACCCAAAGCACCCAGGGCGGACAGCCCACTCCGGAGCAGTTAATATTTAATCAGAAAACCTTACAATTTGGCGCACCCGGTATGGAACTGCCGGCACCAAATTGTTAACCAAAATATTTTATGTTGATGTCAAGCTACGTTACCTATCGCAAACGGCGATGTGCATAAGCTTTGATATTACAAAACCTAGAAATGATTGAACGTGTTGTACCATCTTGGTAGTGGGAAAATCCCTGACACTAGCAGTCGTGTCGGGATTTGGCAAAGCCCCTTATTCCGAACGAACATGTTACAGGTAGACTACTTCCTTCTGTGGGGACTTACGCCTTCCTGGTTGCAGTTTGAGTCTGTGGTATCTCGATTGCTCGAATACCCTCCGAGCTTGTCATTATGGTTTGCTAGGTTTTTACAATATATGGCAATGTCATCCAGATAAACAAAGCATTCGATACCATGCAATCGAGTTAGGATATGGTTCATGAGTCGCTGAAGCGTAGCCCGTGCTCTGTTTAAGCCGAATGGCATACGTTTGAATTCATAATTATTGTATTGTATGTGTGTAGATAATTTCTGAAACGTTCGTACCATTGGTAAGCGACTGGACTTTAGAGTATTGATCCCGAGACAAGTTTTTAACATTTCTAAGGTTTTCGAACCCCCAATTCGTTTTTAAGGCAACTTTTAAAACAAGCTCGTTGTTGCAAATTCAATTCAATTTTTAAAAGAAAAAAAGACGCAGAGAAACAGAGGCGGCGTAACTTTTAAAAAATGTGTTAAGGCGGTGAAATTTGGTGGGAATGTCAATGACAGATGTGAAAACCCAACAAAATAACCTAACAAAAGAACTCAGTTTGGGTGACTGAGAGGACTATGTGGAGGTAGTTCTGGGTAATTTTTGGTAGAGGTGTTATACCACGACCCTGATTAACTTGTGGCGACATCATGATTTCCCCACAAATCGACCCAGGGAAAAGAGATTCCGATGCAGGAAATGGATCACAAAACCCAAAAGCTCCTTCGTAGAAATCACTCAAGAAAAAAAAACAATATGGTGAATAGACGAATGAAGCCGAACGGAGTCTTACGACGAATCGCATATAAAACTTTAAGCTACGGTTCCATAAATCGGTGCATTCATACCAATCTGTGGCAACAGAAACGTTCATACGAACATAACTCCAGGTTTAAATGAACGTAGTTTCCAGGAATTCATAGTTTGCGATTCGTCTTAAAAGTTTCAAGGTTGATCGAAAAATGAATGAGTGAAGCCAGCCAGGGCTCCTCGATAGTATAGTGGTTAGTATACCCGCCTGTCACGTGGGAGATCGAGGTTCGATTTCTCGTCGAGGTGCCTCTGGCGCAAGACTAATGACCTTGCCCGGAAAAAAACAAATCATTATGGAAAATTTGATGAAGCCTGCCAGTTAAGAAACAGCTCCCGAGTTGTTCCGTGCAATTGACCAATAAAGCAAAATCTTGCAAATCAAGTGATAATGTAGTTTTCGTTTTTAAACATCGTACGGTACCACATTCGCTCACAAACTTGTGTTTACACAAGTGTCTATTCGTGGTTAACGACATCAGAGATATCTTTGTATGTCTTAATGGCACCGTTTCCAATTATATGGTGGTGGTACGAGGGATTTTTTGGTAGAGGTATTATACCACGATCTCGAATAACTTGTATTTACACAAGTGCCTGTTCGTGGTTAATGATATCCGAGATATATTTTTATGTTTAAGGCTAATAACATTGCTCAGAAAAACAAATTATTATGGAAAATTTAACAAGCCTCGGGACTTGCTAAAAAAGGCCTAGACCGGATCCCGGTTGTAGTGCCGAATGATGATGATTATACCACGATCCCGAATAACTTATGTTTACACAAGTGTCCATTCATGGTTAATGATTTTGGAGATATTTTTTTATGTTTTATTGACACCCTTTCCTACTACATGGAGGTGGTGCCGGGGACATTTTGGTAGTGGTGTTATACCACGATCCCGAATAACTTCTATTTACACAAGTGTCTGTTCGTGCTTAATGATATCCGTGATATATTTTTATGTCTTACTGGCACCGTTTCCTACTACATGGGGGTGGTACCGAGGACTTTTTTGGTAGTGGTAATATACCACGATCCCGAATAACTTGTGTTTACACAAGCATCCATTAATGGTTAATGATTGTGGAGATATTTTTTAATGTTTTATTGACACCGTTTCCTACTACATAGGGGTGGTGCCGGGGACTTTTTGGTATTGGTATTATACCATAATCCCGAATAACTTGTGTATACACAAGTGTCCATTTATGGTTAATGATCTTGAAGATATTTTTTTATGTTTTATTGACACCGTTTCCTACTACATGGGGGTAGTACCGGGGACTTTTTGGTAGTGGTATTATACCACGACCCCGAATAACTTGTGTTTACACAAGTGTCTATTTGTGGTTAATGATATCGGAGATATTTTTATATGTCTTGCTGATATCGTTTCCGCGTTTGATTATTTTATGATTGACACTCGTTGTTTGTTGTGCCATAATGGAGTTTGTTAAGATATTGGTATTTAGATTCTCTGTTTAACCATCTCAGGACTAACGCATTTTCACAGGTTTACCCATAAACATTTTTTATCAACCACAAATTAACCAAGACAGGGGAATTCGGGTTAAGTGATTCCAATTATTGTGGGGCAGCTTTTGTGGTTAAGTACTTTGGAGTGGCAATTTTTGCGTATATTACAACAGATGTTGAAGAGATTTTTCCAGTTCTGTCTCCTGTCCGTTGATGACTTGTGGTGGATCTACTAGCTCACCACAAAAATTATCGCAAATGAAATCTCTGTACTAATTTCGAATAAGTTCTGTCTGATTTTGGAGATGCTAATTTTCAAATTCGGTATTGGCACCAACGACGGTCAATTGTCGTCCACTCAGTAGGTATCTGTCGCCGATTGTGATAAGACGCAGACAGTAAATTATGTCAAAAAAGGAAAAAAACATCACTTTTGAATATATCGAAACTGGACCAAGTCGTATTTAGTTAATGTATTGAAAATTCACTTATGACGACCCGCTAACAGTGAACTATCGGGTTTTCCAATAGGGACTTGACAACTTTTTTTTTTAAATAAAACGCAAACCATTTGAGATATTTCAAAAACTTTATTATCGGCTTGAAGTACAATCAAAACATTTATGAATGGAACTCGACTTCGTTCATATGGTCACCGCGGGCACGTTTGCAGCGGTCGATTCGTTGGACCCAATTTTCGATGACTCTGCCACACATTTCGGCCGAAACGGCCGCTATTTCGCGTTCAATGTTGGCTCTGAGCTCTTTCAACGTCGTCGGCTTGTTGGCATAGACCAATGACTTGACGTAGCCCCAAAGAAAATAGTCTAGAGACGTTAAATCGCACAAACGAGGCGGCCAACCGACTGCCCATTTGTTGAGATAACACGCTCATCAAACTTAGTCTTCAATAAATCGATTGTATCGTATGCTGTGTGGCTTGTGACACCGTTGTGTTGAAACCAAAAATAATCGGCAATCATGGCGCGATAACGATGGCCATTCACAGTAACGTGACGATCGTTATCGTCGACGAAAAAATATGGCCCAATGACGCCGCCGGCATGCAAACCGCACCAAACAGTTATTTTTTGTGGATGAAGTGGTGATTCATGAAGCACATGCGGATTTACACCCGACCAATAACGCATCTTTTGCTTATTGACGAACCCATTGAGCTAAAAATGAGCTTCGTCACTGAAGATGATTTTGCGATGAAATTCATCATCTTGGCGCATTTTTTCCAGAGCCCAATCGGAGAACGTACGTCGCTTCAAATGGTCCATCGGCTTCAATTCTTAAGTCAGCTTGATCTTGTTTGGATGTAAACCAAGATCCTTACGCAAAATTCGCCATAAAGTGGTCTGGGCGATGCCCAATTCTTGATAACGCCGTGGAATTGAATGATGTGGATCGTTTGCTACGGACGCCTGAAAGGCAGCGATATTTTCGACATTTCGACCAACCCGTTGTCTCACTGGCACGGCAACATCACACAACGAATATGTAGACTCACATTTTTGCACTAAACTTGTTATTGCCTGTCTACTACGGCGAGAAATACGACCGAAAATTGGAGTTAACGCTCTTAAAGTTGCGGTCACCGACTACAAATTTCGATAGTAAATTTTTATAATTTGCAGACGTTGTTCGTTCGTGTACTTAATCATGATGAAAATGTTGAGTTTACTGAATAAATTGACAGTGACATTTTGATGATTAGTGAAAAAAGTTGTCAAGTCCCTATTGGAAAACCCGATATAAGCTGTGGTAAATATAAGAAATTTTTCGTTTCATACCACAAATCTGTTTTCATATTTTAGGGGATCACACAAGTAAACATCTAAAGTCCCTTTGAAGAGTTCTTCTGAATATGACAATTTTCGTCTTTTCAAAGCTAATTTCTAGCCTCCAGTTGATAACATAACCCATAACTGAATTGAAGTCGTACCATAGAAGTCTACTGGTGTACTCACTTTTTATTACCTCTTGTGTGAGACAACTAGGAAATTAGGAAACTACGGGATATTTTGTAGGTGAACTAACGGCAGCATGTTGTAAACCACTTTTCATATGCAAGATTTCATCGGGGTTGAATATGACATGATGAATTGCCTTTCCAATACGATACCACAGATCATGTAGAAAAGATGATTGGACATTTCATTTGCAATTTGGTCAACTTATAGATAAGTCCCTCTCTCCAAACTTTTCAAATTTAACCAGATTGGAACTGTACATTGACTCTTTGACTGCTTGTCCGAGGTGATTCCATTTCCCATTACTAGTACCCTTCCTACATTCATATCTCTGTTTGCCTTGTACAGGATGTTGAAATTCAACATTTGTGTTAAATAAAATCACATTTACTTGTTGTTGTTCGTCTTCTTTTTCTTGTTCGCATATTGCGTAGATTTTGAATGAATTCATTGAAAGAGATGTATCACTGAGAATTTTGCAACTATCTAGGTTCATATACTTGAATTGTACAATAAGTAAACGCTACTGCCATCAGGGATTATAAAGCATCAACGGTTGTGTTTCTGTTTTTGTACAAAGGACACAAACCAACTTTCTCTTGGCAGAAGTGTATACAAATGCAAATATGTTTGCGCCCGTTATGCTCTTATAAATTATGTACTAAAACACAGTCATTTGTTTTGTTTTTATTGCAGGTACGCATCATTGAAAGTTTCCGGTGCCATTGCAACCATATGCTTAAGCTCTGTAAGTCTTTGTGAAATATTCGCACATTTATCTCTTCTATTGAATTTGCTTTACATCCGAATAAATTGCCCGACATGATCTATGTTTAAGACTTTCAGACTTGACAACTCATACGAATTGTAAAGGACAAGTTGCTGTGAAGAGAAAACTCATTAGATTCTTTGGAATGAAATGTAGTGATATCTTAAAGCTGCGATGTCTGTCAGTTGACGACGTAGCTTGTTCGTAACGATGAGTTTTATACAAATATGCTGTTTATTTTACGTAATTACACCAATGTTAGATACTTTATAGCAGTGAGTATATCATAGTATTTAGTATTTACGTAAATTTGAGCCCGCGTAGAGTCATGCCATGAATAAATTTAACGACGTAAAAATGTCAAGAAGTTGTCAAGTTCATAATGGAAACATATTCCTTTGTAATTAGTATGGAGAATCGTCTGTCCTTTCTTTTCTCTTTTTTTGGCTAGTCACATTTTTTCTTATGGATTCTTTGCACAAATTGTGGCGAATTACTTCGTGGGACATATTAGTGCGTTCTTAGTTGGATGGAAATGAAGCCTAGAGATTCGGAGATTAATTGTCTGTAGTTCGGAAAAAAATCGATTTGATGAATATCGTTTCAAAAAAAAGGAGAGGGAGGGTAGAGGTGTGGAGGGAGTGCGGTGAGGGAGGGTAGGGTGAGGGAGGGTAGTGTGAGGGATGGTCGTGTGAGGGATGGTCGTGTGAGGGAGGTGTGGGGCCAGGAAAGGTGGTGAGGGGGTGGGGGGCAGAGAAGTGGAGTGGGGGTGGTTGAGGAGATAGAGTAGGGGTGTCTAGGAAGATAGAGTAGGGGTGTCTGGGAAGATAGAGTGGTGGGTGGGTGGGGTAGGGAAGGGCGGGGGGGGGGGGGGCAGAAAGAGAAGGAAACATAGAAACAGACAGAGAGGTGGACAGAGAAGCGGGTAGGGAGATGGAGAAAAAACAGGCAGGATAGACATAGAATAGTGTCCACAGACACGTGTCCCAGTAGTCATTACCACATCTGGAATAAAGGTTATATGACATTGCAACAACGTTGAACCCGATATCAAAATCAAGGAACTTAACGCTCAAAAGCTTCCGATATCGAGTTCAACGCATCCACACATCGTATGCAAGAACAATTTCAAAAGGGCAGCAAAGCATCGCATCTAAGCAAAGCGCCAGTGCAGCAAAGCATCGCATACAGGTCACCAATCTCCCATCCTAAACATGAACGCGATGTTTCCCAAGAAATACCATTGTCGGTAAATAAACCGAACAACGGGTGCCTCTTCTGGTAGCTAATGGAAATTAACACCTAAATCCCTGGCATGATCCTAACGCTGAAGGGGCACTTGTGCAAACAAGGCATATCGTTGCGCTGCAGACTAGCAGTCATGCAGCCATAAACTCTTAACACTACCCGCGATAGATGTTTATGAGTGGAAGTACAAACAAAGCCTTACATCCCATAGTCCTTTGTGCCCATCTGAATAGCATGAGAACCTTTGCTTCTGAGGCCAGGTGTGCAGTATAAACAAATCTTAAAGAAAATATCGGAGAATAAGCGGCGGCATCCGATCTTAAATCAAAGGAACAAGATTCCGATAACCAACACACAATGATGTGATGATCATGAGCCAAGATTTCTCCTTTTCAAATGCAATGGGAAATTTATGCTGTTAACAAATACTATGGAAAATTCTGTTAGCAGATTGGATGGGAAATTTTCTTTTGCAGATGCGAGGATGAGAAGTTCGGATTGAATTTTAAAGATAGAGACAATTAGTCTACTTCGAGCATCCGTCTAAGAGAGAACAGAGAGAACCCCATACGAGGAGGTCGGTCCGCGCGTTTTTAATCCAAAAAAGAAAGTACATGTAAGTAAATATCGATTGTGAGATACCGATAAGTTTGTGACGGTCGAGTGTGCATTTTTGTAAATCGCGCGTGCGTAATTAAATATCGAATGTCACATAAGCCAAATTAATTTTAAACCCTATGTAGTGATTTACGAAATAAAATAGAAACAATGAATAAAGATTCGAAAACCACTTCGCCGTGTATCATTTATGACTGTATTCGCTCCATTGTATTTCTTTTAGGTTTGCGAACGGTGTTCGGCGGAACACTGCATCACCAACATTCGAACAAATTAAAAACCGCCAAAGGACTATGTCGGGGGGACTATGTCAGGGGTGACTATGTCAGGGGGGACTATGTCAGTGGGAACAGCATACAAATCTTTTGATAAACAACCGAACTTCAAGAAATTCGTCATCGCGTACTCGGATTCGTTGTCGAAACTCTGTCGACGTTCGATTGATAACGGCATTTTGTAACATCAGGGGAATCAGTTTCGCCAATATGTATCTAAACGCCGCCCACCAATATTTGCAAACAGAGAAACCTAATATCTTTGCCCTGATTGAGACCCTCCCACGTCGATTCGTCAACTGATTCGACATATCTTCGTTGTTCAGGATACGACTTGCATTCGAGATTCCGCCTTACGCGGTCTAATCTGGCTTGTCAAAGGACAGAGGCATTAGAACCCAATAACTTAGACATCATATGGTTGAAGGTCATGCTGAGAAATTCCGTTAAATTTCTTTGTTGTCTTTACTGCTCCCCGAATGATGATCCACCGGCGACATCTTTTGAAACATCTTTCACGTACCGTATACTGGATACAGGTCAAGGACCCGGCTTCTGAAATTGTCGTCCTTGGCGATGTTGATGTGTTTAACACCGATTGGTTGGTACATTGTAACAGAATCGACGAAGCTGGGAGGCTGGTGGAGATGTTCGCTGTAGCCGCAGTTTGGCTCAACTTGTGGAAGAACCTATGCGACTGACGGATACCCGAGGTGATTATGCGAACACCCTGGATGTGGTTTTGATATCCGAGCCGAGCATTTATACCATGGAAGTTGCTACGTCACTGGGAAACTCCGATCACTGCTTGGTATTGATCGCGCAGCCACTTCCATTTCAAACGAATAACCGACCTAAGCAGCTTCGCCAGGTATGTAGGTATTGGGGTGCTAACTGGAACGCCCAACTGGTTCGCGTCCCTTCTAGTTCTTAATGGCAAGGACAGTCAGTAATAACTCCACTTCCTCCTCTTTTCCCCTATTAGTGACGCACAGCGGGACACTAGTCACAAATTCAAAAGACAAAGCTAATGTGTTCGCGAATTTATTTTCCGCGATTTCAAAACTCAATGCCGGTCTTTTGGAACCACCTGTGATCGCGCCGGTCCGGTCTTCGATGCGGGATGTGAGGTTCCGGCGCAAGCTATTCAACGCATTCTATGTGGACTGGACTGTAACAAGGCAACCGGACCGGGCGGAATACCAGCAGTAGTCCTTAAGAACTGTGCTCCAGAACTGTCGTTGGTTTTTGGCAGACTCTTCCGTTTATCTTATGCACGGAGGACATTTTCTGTCTGCTGGAAAATAGCTCGAGTTCAGCCAATCCAAAAGAAGGGGGAAAAGTGTCTCGCACAAAATTACCGGCCGATAACATTACAACATGTTATCTAAAGTGATGGGAAAGGACATCAACGCCGAGTTAATTATGTATTTGGAATGCAACGGACTTCTGAATGATCGCCAATACCGATTCCGTGACAGACAGCATACGGGAGACCTTTTGACCCTTATAATCAATATATGGACATATATGGAATGGCATGGTGAGTAAAGGGCGGTTGCATTGGATATTTCCAAAGCTTTTGACCGCATTTGGCGCGGAGTATTGCTGAGCAAACTTCGTTCATACGAACTTTCCCAGCAGCTTTGCGACTGGACGAGGGGCTTCCTCGAGCATCGATCGATGGGTTGTTGTGGACGACGAGTGTTCGCATCTGTATCCTGTTAATTCTGGGGTGCCTCAAGGTTCCAAAAACCTTGTTTTTGCTTTACGTGAATAATTTGTTGGAATCAACGCATAACAAATTGTTCAGTTTCATAGTACAATTGTTTTCTCTTTTTCGAGTGATTGGCCGATTAGTGCATCAACGTAGCAATAGCTGAGATGTAGCCAGACCGACTCCCTGAATCGGAATGTGTATAAGACCCTGCAGTGGGAAAATCTCGTCGATTTCAATGCAATAGAGACACAATACACAACAATTCACAAATAAAAGTGGATCATCGGTTCCAGAGCTGATGTTGAATGGCCGGGCCCTCGAATCTGGGGAAAGCTTGAAAATGCTCGATGTCATGGTCTGTGGGAATGTATCGTGGCATAAACACGTCTCGAATATCGCCAGGTCCGGCTATGGAAAGCTGATTTATTTTTTTTAGAACCAAGAACTATTTTACTCCGGCCCACCGTTTTCTTCATCAGAGCTCGTTCCGTTACAGAACGTGGAGGCTGTGGAATCCCCCCCCCCGCGCGAGTATTTCCGGAGCGTTATAACCTGCAAGTGTTCAAGAAGAACTGCAACTGTTACTTAGTAGCATCTCGGGGCGTCGACTCGGCGCTATAGGTTCGCCTCTCCCGAGAGAAGTGTAATAAAGAAAAATTCCACATTCGACTCAATTGTTCGTAATGTTCCCCAGTGACGGTTTCGTGAGGCTGGAATAGCTCATAACAGATCACTCCGAACTGATCCCACCAGAAGCACAGCCTAAGCTTCTTGCCATGAATATTCGATTAGGCCGTTGAAGTTGATGCAGGACCGGGCCTACTCCACAATATTTTTGCGCTTTGGCTTGTTACAATGGATCCACTTCTCGTTTCGCATCGCGATTCGATGTAAACAAACCCTTCCGATTTTGCCTTTGAGGCCCTAATTCTCACGGAAAAAAAAGGAATCAAGTACAGACTCGATGATCTTGTATATCTTATTATCATCAACGTATAGGGACATGCAGAAATGCTTAATGACCTTATTAATGTCATTAGTGGCAAGTACAAATAGGAAAAGGGGTCAGGTGGCTTCCTTGAGGGACTCCAGAACCAGCAAGGAAGGGGTTGGTTATCATGGACCTGAACCGAACGGATATAATTTAGATAGGAAGAAATACATGTCGGCAATCCAAATTCGAAGCAAAGGGAGGATAATTTGAAGAGGATTAGATTGTGGGATATTTTGTCGAATGCTATACTGGGGTCGGTTGAGACCATGTCAAGCTCGTTACCGCCCTCTAGTGCTGACAGTGTAAAAGAAGTGAACTCAACAAGGTTGGTTGTAGTTAATCGGCCATTGATAAAACTATTTTGCCTTGGCGAAATAAAAGATATGCAATGAAAACTAAGAGATTCGTATGGAATGCTTTCGAGAATCTTGGGTAAGTGGGACAGTTTGGCGATGGGGCGGTAGTTCGCGACATCGATTTTGGGACCCTTCTTGTGCATAAGGGTGATGAAGAAGGTTTTCGAAATGTGGGGAATACACCTTCAGAGAGTGAGAGCTTAAAGATCAGTGAGAGGGGAGCAGAGAGAATGGATGAGAATTTCTTGAGGAGGATTGCAGGGATACCATCAGGGCTCGGTCTAAACTCGTCTTTGAGTTGGAGTAGCTTAGATTCAAAGATCAAAGGCGTTGTGGAGAAGGGGCGCGAGAGCAGAATTAGGTAGGTAGTTGAAGTATGACGGGCCAGGGACAAAGGAGTCATTCGTGAATGACTGATTGCAGTGACTGGCGAAGAGGTTAGCAATAGTGACAGGATCAGATGAGGTATGAGAGTTTAAGGTAAGCGATGTGGGGTAACCATCGGATTTACGTTTATGATTGACGAACTGAAAAAAGGTTTTGGAGTCATTTTTAAGATTGGCCTGAGTTATTGTAAGATAGTTGCGATAAAGGGTGTTGAAAAGTTCCGTGAATTGGAGATAACAACCAAGAAAGTTGGAGTAGTCGGGAATAGTTCGATTCCGAGAGAAGGTGACCCGTAACTTATTCCTTTTGTTACGCAGGGAGCGAAGCTTGCGATCGTACCATTGAGGGGAAGAGGTTGATGTTCTTTGTCTAGAGTAGTATCCTGTTAATTCGGGGGTGCCCCAGGGTTCTATTTTGGCTCCAACCTTGTTCTTGCTTCACATAAATGATTTGTTGGAGGCAACGGATAACAAAGTGTTCAGTTTTGCGGAATATAGTACGCTTGTTTCCTCCTTTTCGAGTGATCGGCCGATTGGTGCATCAACGTCGCACCAGCTGAGATGTAGACAGATTGACTCTCTGAATCAGGATCTAGATAAAGTCCTGCAGTGGGGAAAGGCCAATCTTGTCGACTTCAACGCAACGAAGACCCAGTATACAACATTCACAAAGAAAACCGGATCATCGGTTCCACAGCTGATGATGAATGGCCGGGCCCTCGAGGCTGGGGAAAGTTTGAGATTGCTCGGTGTCACGGTCTGTGGGAATGTATCATGGCATAAACACGTGTCGGGTATCGCCAGATCAGCCTCAGGAAAACTGAGTTATCTTTTTAGAGCCAAGAAATATTTTACTCCGGCCCAACTTCTTCTCCTATATAAATCTCAAATTAGACCCGCGCTCGAATATTGCTCTCATGTTTGGAGCTCGGCTCCTAAACATACTCTCGACCTACTTGAGAGCGTACAAAGACGAGCGATCCGCCTGATCGGGGACTCGGCGCTGACGTCGGGACTACAGTCGCTATCACATCGAAGGCGCGTGGCCGACCTCTGTCTGTTCTACAGATATTATCACGGGTGCTGTTCTTCGGAGATTCTTGGCATTGTTCCACGCAATTCGGTCTATATGCGCTCCACAAGACAATCCGACGGATCGCACCCGTTTGTGGTTCATCTCCCGACAGCGCGAACATCCCTGTATCAGAACTCCTTCCGTTACAGAGCGGGGAAGCTGTGGAACTCCCTTCCCACGGGAGTGTTCCCGGAGCGTTACAACCTGCAACTGTTCAAAAAGAACTGCAACAGTTATTTGATGTCATCTCGGGGCGCCCACTCGACGCTATAGGTTCGCCTCTCCCGAGAGAAGTCTAATAAAAAAAAAAAAAAAAAAGGGAATGAACAGGAAAATAGAGTAAAGGATTTCCATTTATAAGTCATAAGATGGCATCTTCAACGGATAGATGGTCGTAGTTGAAGATGCCATATGCGGTAGTCGTTGATGAGGTGAGAGTTAGCTTTATGAAGATCGTAGGCGTAGCAATTGGAATGGGGGGCCGACGATGGCGAGTGGACTCAAATGAAGGTCACGGGAAAAGTAGGGTGGTGGTAGTCTATAGATGTAAGAGCGAAGGGGCTGGGTGAGACTGATGTATTGAAAGGGTCTGTTGTAAAGATGAGGTCTAGCTGCCTACCCAAGAGGTATCGAACGTTGCTGACTTTACAGAGACAAGAATCATCTAGTCGATCAATGAGGAGATATTCCTTGGCCGAGGTGGGGTGGGACGTGAAGTGTAATTGATCGTCAGATAAAACTCAATTGAGTTGTGGAAGATTAAAATCTCCAAAGACGATGATGTCGTCCTCGCAATTACTCAGCTCGATTATATGGTCGATAGTATTAAGAGCGAGCTCGTAAACTTCAATAGCCTGGGGTGGCAAGATATGGAATCACATGACAAAGATTGATTTCCGAGGGAGACTGATTTTGACAGTCACAAAGTCCAGGTTAAAGGAGGTAGGGAAAGCGACAAGTGACGAATCGAGGCTGTCATGGATAGCGATGAGTACTCCTCGGCTGAGCAAAATATCAGTGGCCAGATTGAGAAGGTCATCGTGTAAGATAGTGAACGTGGAGGAAACAGATCATAAATGCTGGGGATTAAGTTCGTTTGGCTTAAAGCGAAAATGTCACCAGGTAGGGCATGGGAGGTTTTCAGAATGGATTGGGTCCTAGAGTGAAGACCTCTCACGTTCTGATAATAGAGGGTATGGGGATTAAACTGCCAGTTTTGAGAGGGGGTGGGGGAGGTAGGAGTTTAGGAATGAAAAAAACTTGTTGAGGTCGGCCTTACTACGTTGAAGATGTGATAATGTTCTGGAGTGAACGAATGCCCGAAAGCTTTAAGGTCGTTCAACCTTTATGAGAATATAAATTGAAAATTCCCTGAAATTTTACGAATAGTTTGTGGAGACTGGGTAAACCTTCCTGCTGAATAGAGTTTGCCACTGGTTGTGGTTTTGCCTTCATAGCAGATAGAATCAGATTTGTCGTAGAGATACGTTAGAAAGAGGAGAATATTTTCGTATGTCTTTCTGTCTCTAAGTTTGGACAGTACGTAGCGGCCATCAGATGATTCGGAGATAATCTGAGCCTGGCTCTACTGCCAACAGGACCTGCAACTCGAGATGTAATGATCCTCTATAGGCATTTGGTTGGATGGGTTCAAGGGATGTCATTAGTAATTGCGACGGTTCGGAGGTATGATGATCTAGAAACGATTAAACAGCAATGTAGTATCTGTGGATAGGGTCACCGAAAGTCCTCATCGAATGTTCTCCAAAACCGGAGCTGGTAACTGGCGAAGATGAAGTCGGCAACAGGCGTGATAGTGAACTCACATCACACACTGATGGTGAATAGTTGAAACTGTATCTGTTCTGTGTATGTTGTGTTATCTCCCGTGCGTTACTGGTAGTGACAACCGTGGTGGTTCGATGAGCCAGCTATCGCCCACTCTGTTGATGTCATGTGTTGAACCTGGCCAATGATGAGGTGTACTCTATTTCAGGAGCTATAAATGATAAGTTGCTTGACATTCAATCCATCTCTATTCGTAAACCAGTTAGCGATGAAGTTATTCCTCTGGATATGGCGATTGGGTTAAGACTCGTAGCTCTCAAAGCGGGAACTGTTGTAGATATTCAAACACTTCATAAGATATCAATGGAAGACGCAATGGAACATTCTTGGCCTCTGGTTCAAGAACTCCCAGTTCCCTTGAGGGCGCAGTCCGTAACGACTTGTATGATGGAAAATCAGAAAAACTTTATGATAGTACTTCTCAGAATCGAGTGGACGGTCAGAAGTCAAGAGAAAATGGTTTATTTGAGATAATACTACAGGTGCACAGAAACACAATCCCTTTGCAGAAAATAAAACACAGAAACACGACGTGAACACTTAGAGTAGAATATTAACTTACACCGAGACCGCGTA
This sequence comes from Microdon myrmicae, assembly GCA_963931805.1. Lineage (NCBI taxonomy): Eukaryota > Metazoa > Arthropoda > Insecta > Diptera > Syrphidae > Microdon > Microdon myrmicae. The sequence continues at coordinate 126,137,714 of OZ007500.1, read as the reverse complement.
CAATTACTGATGCCACAAGACTCATTAGTTCATAACACGAAGTACTGGATTGATAATGACTTTATTTCGACATAATAAATAATGGGCGAGAATTGACAACCGAACGAGACGACACTTTCTCAACCTCGAAGACATATGAATCTATTGAATGGTTCACCGTCAGAATTCGAGTTCATCTCAGAACAACTTCATCCAATTAACACCCCAGAGCTAATAGTCCCCGCTGCTAGGCTCATTTTGTTAAGTTATTGGTATGTAATTTTACATTACTAGTTGATAATAAATAAATAAATAATTGACACCCGAACCACTCTTTCTCCTACGGTCATACAACTGCGAGAAAATCGACACGTTCGCAAGTGTTCAGTAGTTGTGAGATCAAGCGGCCGGTTGTTAAGGGTCGCATTCGGCCGTCACTCTCATAAAGAATCTGATCGTATACGTTTAAGGAAATGGGTGTTATTGTATGATGTAATCGATGAGGATGATACGAGGATGGTGAGGAACAGCCTCAAAGTCAAAGATAGAGAATAATAGTGTTGGTTTATTGTACAATTTGTTGGGGCTAACTCAGTGGTAATCAACGGTTTGTTTATTTTCTTGATTTTATGATCATTCGCGAGTGATCATTACAGGGCTGTGATCATTGTTGCTGTGTGGAGGTAAGTGCTGGACTTTGTTATGGCTCCGGTACCAGAGGATATACGTGGCTCTCCATAGAGCTATGTTCGATTCGTTCCAAAGGGGTAGAGGGCTTGGATTCGGGGATTTTGTAATTGGGTTTCGGGTTATATCGATTTGAGGCAACAAGTATGAGCGTTGCGTTAATGAAGAGTGATACAATTAGGGAACAGGTTCTGGAATTTTAATCTGGAGTGACATTTAAAGACATATGTGTTGTGGTTGGCGGCAAGTCTATGTTTCCTTTGGTTACTCGAGCCTGGGGTGGAAACTGAACTCATATGTCGGGGTGTGTTTTTATGGCGTTCTATTTTTAACAGCATCCATATTGTCGTTCTGTGCGTTTTTGATGACATACTATACGAAACACGTGGTGAGATACCCCCCCCCCCCCCCCCCCCCCCCTTCACTCACTGCTAATCCGTCGCAGATATAAAATGGTTCTGAGAGGTCTTTTTCTATTCTAACGTGTTCTTTACTTTCTTTTTGAATGAGTGGAATATTTTTTTCGGGGTTCGTAGTTCGACTACAATATGGTATATAGCACACTCTGTCCAAAAAGTACCGGGAATTGATCATTATCATTACAGCTACAGGTGTTTTAAAGCTGTCCTCAAACCAGTCCTTTCTACCTTTCGCAATAGCAATCAGCGTAATAGATTTTACACTAATTTATATTCCTGTGACCCAGGCCAACCCGTCGCACCGATGGATTTACTAAACTTTGGGAAATTTTGCATGAAATGTTTTATAGATAATTTATGACCGCCACAATTCTATTGCCTCCTCTAATTAGTGGGATGCCGTGTCTTCAAAGTTAAATAACATGTGAAGTCTGCTCTTATTCAGCTCTATCAGTTGTTTCTGAAATCTCTGTTTTGTTTAGGTTTCCTTGGGTGGGCTGAACATTGGAAACAACTTTTCCAACCACCCATCAAGCCTGTCCCTAAGAATCCAATTAAAGATGTTCACATACCTGTTTCTATATAACATTATAAATGATGATTATTAAAGGAGAACAATTAAAATGTTGGTTGTAAAGTATACCAGGGTTTCATTAACGCTAAATCCAAATCAAAAATCCTTTTATTGGAAAAGTAGAACATAAGTTGGACTTCAATTGCCTTACCTGCACGGAAAGTATTTAGTGTACTAATTAATTCATCGGAAACAGTTGTGTTCAGTTCCCATCTACACTCCTGTCACTTGATCATCCTTTAAATTCCATCAAAGTCACGTTCCAGAATAGAATAGCTAAAGTCACCGAATCATAGAGCAGTCAGAGAGTAAAAGCACCCAAGCAAAACAATAATAAAAAAGAGAAAGAATGACAGAAAAAAAGGGAGAAGAGGAGAGGCACATTAAGGACTAATTGCTTAACAAGATATTTCTGTACCACTACTGATTCTAGCGAGTTGGTTTAGTGGACTACAGATACAACGTCGACAATTTATTCATCGGATACATTTCTGCATCAGTCTGAATACGAAACTCGTCAAGTCCTCTGAACAGCAAGGACGAGGAATGATTTCCAAGTGAATCTCAAGTTGTTAACTGTAAAACTATGTAATGCGGACACCAAAGATTTCCCAACGATGAACGTCAATCGTTTGAATAGAAATCGTTTGCCAATTGAAGTAATTATTCAGTTGGCAAAGGATATTGTCGTTTAATTAGTAAACAGATTCTGAATAAGGATAGCAAATACAAGAAAAAGAAAGAAAAAAGATAAAAAATGCAGAAATGTGAATGTGACATTCATGGTACTTCCATAGAAAGGATTGCTGATCAATGACTACGCGACTGTTGTACGAGTACAAATATATTTAGCTTTGTCGAAATTTGAAGCCCCATTCAGAAGAATGGAGGACTGGTATAAGTATTTCCATTACATCTTGGATTCGTGCAGCATCGATGCGGGTATATTCTCTTTCATGCTTCCCTTTTTTGCAATTTGTTTGTCGTATGTCCTGCAGTTCACTAATGACATCATTGTCCATCGTTCTCGTTTGCCTTAGTCATATGTCTTTGATTATTTATGATGAAATTACTGACAGCTAAACAAGGACAAGACGAACCAGTGAAAGAAGGATAAAAAGTGACTAAACTTAAATAGTTAAGTAACAAAATTATTATTTTGTTACTTTACTATTTTAAATCTATAGACGTTATCGTCCGGTCGCCAATCTACTGAGCGACATAAATCACACCTTTTCAAGGAATTATTGAAGAAAGCAAAGACTTGCTTTTTCCAATTAAACATCTAACCGTATAAACTACATAAGACGCAACATTTGAGGTCCAAAACGTGCGAAATATTGAGTGATTTTTACGCACAAACCCAGATGGTATTCGCGTTGTCTTATTGGACTTCTATGATATTGTATGCTGGTTGGTGTATCTAAAATCTCAAAGGGAATGAATTTGCGGCTAGAATCAAAATGTGTTTACATAACAGTCCCAGAGCAAACAACATCTAACCTCCAGATATTTTATTTAACATTTAATGAATCTAAAATAAGTCGCAACGGTGAATCTAACTTCTAAAACAAGATAATCTAGAATCAATCGAAGACTGATCTAAAAATAAGCGCTACAGCTCCAGAGGCCTTCATTAACAGTATAATTCCAGCGTAACAGGGGATACACCGGCAATTAAATACATACCACAACCTAATTATTATTAATCTAAAAGAAGTCTCAACGGCGTACCACACAACAAAAACAAGAAGATCCGCAATCCATCGGAGACTAATTTAAGTGGATGTGTTTGAAATAACATAGAGAATAATAAGCACTCAGGAAACCTACAGTTCCAGAAGCCTTTATTAACAGGTAGCTGTTCAATATAATTCTACTGAAACAGCGGAATCACCAGCTTTAAAAATCTCACCCAGACTTCTGCAGACTTTAAGCTCTACCACAAAAAAAGGGTTACAGGAGCTCCAAAGACTAGACAAGGTAGTACTGTGGCGGTTTCGCCAAACCCCACTGTCCACTTACCGTAAAACCCCCATAACATTCAGACAATTTCCTAACTTCACTAATGTAATCGCATTAGTACCTGAAAATGCTTCACGCATCATATAGATCAAATCTATGATCTCAAAAAGTCCCTGTAAAGAAAACTTACCTTTTCATGCATCTCTTCGCATACAATCTTTCGTAAGATTTCTTGCTTTACTTATCTGGAATTCCAAACCATTGCGGCACCTTCGGTACCAGACAAATTCCTGTAAACAAAATGATTCGGTTTGCATACAATGTAACCGTAATGACAGGGACCATAAATATTGCGCCGTCTATTTTCCCAGCCGCATCATGTGTACAACAATGTTCCCTACAACCACATTGGCTGGCGACTTACATCCAGGGGACCAAAGCAGATACGCATTCCGCGTCTCTTGGCATCAATTAAATCCTACAGCATAAACAAATGCAAATAGGAATTCAATACCTACCCTTACTAGCGCTGCCATAAACACCATTTCCCAGTAACCTAGCTAAAACCAATTAGGACATTTCCACATCGCATCGTCGTCTCTTTGTTTAGCCGCGACGCACATTTCCAACAAAGATTCCATTAGCATCCGACGAGTTCGGTTTTATTTGCTTTACCGAAATCGTATCCCATAAATGCACTTTATGGCCTTTCTTTGTTCTAGGTTCGTGCTCATCCATGAAAGAACCATGCACACATACCACCATGATCACGATCAGCGAGTGAGCTCTGCACGAGCAAGATATCGCTGAGTCTTATTCCATCCGCTGACCGCCACGGTGACGCGTCACTCCCGCTCTCCGCCGGCAGCGGAAACGCGTAAATACATACCCGGAGTCGTGTGGGTATTAGTTTTAAAGTATTTTCGTAAAGTTGTAAACGTAACGAACCGCAGACGTGACGGCGATCGTGTCAAAGTTGGTGAAATTAATTAAAATTTTGTCATTTTTATGTGTTGTTCGATTTTGATATACATTAAAAAATAAAGAATAAATCTAAGTGAAAGTTTAAGCGCAACGTCAAATGTTAGTATCCAATAAGAAAATAGAACTACAATAAAAGAGCCCTTAATAATAGATGAAGTGTGTTATATTTTTACAGGTCTGGTGTTTGTGCTTTTCCCTCGGTGTTGTACTGGTCGGAACATTTAGAAGAAGTTGTGGGGACGAGGTAGAACTCTCGCCCATGCTGGCGTCGCGATCTCGTACCCCCACACTACAATCTGCTGAAGAGGTAATCAAAGACTGTCAACTCAGCGCCAACTTGGTTAAAACCCATTCCAAACGCGTCGAATATTAAGGTAGATCTAACTGCGAATCTTTAAAACGTAGACGATCGCATTAACAACTTGTTTAGTGATATTAGAGCAAATCTACGTACGCAGCTCAATGCCATCGCTCATTTCAGAGACATAATCGAATGTATGAATTCCGTCAAAACAAATATCGATCTTTTTCTACAAAGTTCTTCCCCCGCCTTCACCCCGCCCCTGCCAACTTGAACCCTTACTCTCCGAACTTGCAGACAGAATGATGGATATGGGAAGCGATCTTGCTCTGATGAGGGTTCTCATCAGCGACCAAACTGACGACATTAAGGCTATATCAAACCATACAGCCGAAGTTGCAGATAAGGTCAGCCATGCGCTTAACAACATCTCCTTACTGGCCGAAATCGAATAGTGCGTTGCTCCAATACAGACGAGGTGGCACCCAACTTTCCTCTCCCGGACGTGGGACAAACCACCTGTGGGGAAGAAGTATGTGTGCCGAGTACGACACGGGGTTCACTTCTTTCCTCCAGCATAAGTTCACTTTCATATTTCACCGTCATCCATGTAGTTGTCGTGGTTTACGATTCGACGTCAATTGGACTCTCGTGGAGCGGACTGCTTTCCATATTTAAAACAAAACACACTTAAAAGGTTTATGAAAGGTATATTTTCTTCTATTTTCGACAATTAAAAGTTACGGTGGTAATAACTTTATTCATTTTTTAACAACATAAATTACTTTCACATTAAAGAGGTTTTTTTCTATCTGGTATAATGTGCATTCATACCAATCTGTGGCAACAGAAACGTTCATACGAACATAACTCCAGGTTTAAATGAACGTAGTTTCCAGGAATTCATAGTTTGCGATTCATCTTAAAAGTTTTAAGGTTGATCGAAAAATGAATGAGTGAAGCCAGCCAGGGCTCCTCGATAGTATAGTGGTTAGGATACCCGCCTGTCACCCGGGAGACCGGGGTTCGATTCCCCGTCGGGGTGCCTCTGGTGCAAGACTAATGACCTTGCCCAGAAAAAATAAATCATTATGGAAAATTTAACAAGCCTTAGGACTTGCTAAATAAGGCCAAGACCGGTCCCCGGTTGTAGTGCCGATGATGATGATGATAATGTTGGTAAGTTAAACGGAAGTAAAAACTTCATTCATTTTATTACAACACAAAATTACTTTCACGTTAAAGAGTTTTTATTTTAACTTCCGCGTAGCGACTTCACTCGACTCAATTTATTTAACGTGGAGGCACGACTTGCCCCACGGAATCCGTATCGCGATTGATTGAATTTTAAGAAATTAATTCTATCCTCTGCTCATCGACCAACAGGGGATGATCCACCATACGTTGGTCCCAGCAAAAGGGCGCGAGACACACACGGTGATTGCATCCGTTGCTCATGGTGTGTGTGTCCGCAAGTATGCGGACAGTGGCTCGATCAAATCCACTAGGGGAACACCTCGAGCAACGATCCGCAGCTGGTAAGTCATTCTGCAAGGGCGACAGCATGTTTACATTAATGTATCGCAGCGTACAGCATTTGCGCCGTTTCGCTGTAGATGTCCGCAGACAGGCAATAATTCCAAACCAGCAATTACTGCCGAAAAGGTTTGCGACAGAGCGATATGGTGCATAGGGGAACGTTGGAAGTTTATACGATTGTACATCCTTAATCACCATCTCGTTGATGCTGCGTTTGTTTGTTTTTTTTTTTTTGTGTCGCGTGGAAAGGTGTGCTAATGTTCGACCGATGGCTCTGTGTACGTGGTCAAGTTCAGGGATTATGTCGGTTACGTAATGTTGTACCGAGTTGGCTCTTAGGGACATGCTGTGCTTCGTTTGGTCGGGTGATTAGCGACCGATATGACTTGGTAATGTTGGTTTACGGATAGTGCGACCAAATTGCTTTTAGGGAAATTATTATTTGGCGCATATGCTTAATTCCCCATCGCTAATCGTTAGCTAATCGTTAGTTTTTAAAAACCTTTTATGTTGGCGATTGGAAAAGGTAAGTACCTGAATGGGTTTCTCTTTCAGGTGTTTTTGGTGCTCTAGGGAGCAGTTACCCGGGTAGTTGATGGGAAGGTAAATAGTGGCGTTCAGAAAAACCGCCACACACCTTAGCGAAAAACGGACCTGAGATCACTGCAAATAAGCCCCTGACCACGCACACCCCAGTAGTATATCGGCCCGGGTCAACATGGACCCTTGACGAGTGGAATGGAAGACTCCGTAAATTAAGCAATAGTAACCTGCCCGGCCATATTATTACCGGGATACCCAAAACCGCTGATGCTTCTTCTTCGGCAACGTATTCTTCGACAATTTCGCCATTCGCATTAAGAATGCTAAAAAGACCCCGCAAGTCAACTCATTCCGTTTCCAGATCCCATCTCCCTAAGAATGGCTCTTCATCAGCTAAGATGGATCCCCACCAAAAATGAGCAAATATGCCCTTAACAAAGACCGTATCAGTGACGATAAGACATCCCGCTATAAGCACAACTCCACTCAAAACCGTCCCAACCCTACTCACAACCCCCCCATATTCCCCACGGATCCATCATTAGGACAATTCCATCCTTCCCGGTCATCCAACTCACCTTGCTTGCCCGCCCTTACTCACCCGTCAAAATCTCCTCACTGACCCAAGCTTAGCAACGGACTCACTCCTAAACCCACCTGTAATTCAGTTTTTTTTAAGCCTAATCACATCCATTGTGTACTCCCGAATAATGCCCCTTGATCCATAGCCAATGCCCCCCGTCTAACTCTATCCCTCTTTTCGACCTCAAAACAGAAGCAAAATATCCCAACTTCATCAGCTCCAAATCTCGTAACCCTTACCTCAAAATCTCTTCCCTTACCAGATCCTCCAACTCATCAGTCCATCTGAGAGCATCCCCGTCTCCTCTTATTTCAACTTCTTTTCACCCTACTTCAACTTCAAGTTCCAAATCATTTAGCAAACTCTGAAGTCGTCTGATTGTCACTACACGTTCTCATGACTGAAAAATAAAAATATACGTCTCTTCCTGGCATACCTCTTATTTTAACTTCTTCTCAATCTTCCTCAACTTCACCTTCCACTCACCCAATATTCGATCCGCTTCTTCCCCCAGCGGTAAAAATCACTCACCAAACTATTAGCTCGCCGGACTGTCGCTACTCTCTGAACTGAGAAATAAAAACACACGAAAATATTCGGCTCTACCTGGCCTACCTCCACGACAAACCGGACACAGTCTGCATCGAGGGAAAAACCAAAACCAGCTTTATGGTCGCCAATGAACAAGAAGGTTTACCCTCTGATGTCCCCAGCCTTCGTAAACGTTTCATTAAATTTAATGTAAATCTGAACTTACCACCACATAAAGTGTCAAAGGACCTCCGGGCTTTCGGTCAATACGTCTGTGGCGTCTCTAACAGATACACACAAAATACACAAGCAAATAGTGAAGAACGCCGAACGAAAATCGAATAAGAAAATGCATCAGAGTCGTATACCATAGCGATAATATAACAATTAACATCAGTGGAATATGCTTGAGTTTAAAAATCGAATTCTAAACACGGCCAGTAGTCTGATGTGTTACGCTTTGGTTCAATTGTTGGTAATTCTAACAGTCATAGCGTCAGTTCGAATCACACGTTCTTCACTATCATCCCAAACGCTATACGTCCCTTCCATGAGCTTAAATCTGCAACGCAATAAAGCTGATCATCATTTTTTCGATCCTGAACTGTCACCATATCTTTCTCCCATCATAACACCTCATAATCTTCCTCTTACCTTCTATTACCAGAATGTGAGAGGTCCCCGGTCTATGTATCGACAAATCTTGCAGATGATTCACTCCCTCCCTTTTGAAATATTCGCCCTAACTAAAACCAACGTAATACCTAGTATCAAAAATCTAGAGTTATTTTCGCCCTTGTTTACTGTATATCGCGACGACGTTGCTAATCGTCCTTCCATTGACTCCCCCTGCCGTGGGGTGGTGCTCATAGCCATCCAAAATAACCTTCACTTAACCCTCGTCGCTATATCCTTCTCGTCCAAGCTCGATTATGTCTCTGTCAAAATAAAATTAACCCGCAAATCAATATATCATCTGCTTCTACATTTTGCCATCCCAGCTCACTGACGCGTACGAACTAGCAATTAGAGCTATCGACCACATAATCGAAATAAGCGACTCTCGGGATGACGTTGTTTTTGGCGACTTTAATCTACCACACCTACAATGGACAATTCCTTCTACACCATCACTCCCCCCAGTCCCAAGGAATGCCTCTTCATTGATCACCTAACTGATTCAAGCTATATCAATATAGTAATGTCGTAAACCGCCTAGGGAGACAACTAGACCTTATTTTCACGATGGACCTTACTATTTCCTCAGCAGTCCCGTCTCACCTTGCGCTGACTGCCATCGACGATCACCACCCGCCTCTCACCCTGTCTTTTTTTCATAATTCTTCAGCGCAGCCCACCCCATCTCGTGACATTTACTCACATGACTTCCACAAAGCGAACTTTCACCTTATTACCGATTACCTCAACAAAATTTCATTCAATTTTGCTCATTTGACGGTCGAAGATTCTACCACCTTTCTTTACACTGAAATCTTTAAATCTATTTCCCTTTACGTTCTCTGAACCAGGCGCAAAAATCCTACCTTCTCAACAACAAGCTGTGTGCTGCCTTCTTCTGTAATCGCTCCGTCTGCGACTACTCCAACTACCTTGGCACTTATCTTCAATTCAACGCCCTCTACGTTGACCCTTACCAAATATACCTAAAAAAAAAAAAAACTCAGACTAACCTAATAAATCACCTAAAAAGGTTTTTCCAATTTATCAGTCACAAACGTAAATCCGATGATTATCCCACCTCCCTCTCATATAACTTGGCAACCTCACCGGATCCACATGTCATCGCGAACATCTTCGCCTACTTTTCCAGACAATTCTTCACAGATGACTTTTTCGTTCCCGACTTCACCTATTTCAAATACTTACCAAATTTCTTCCATGGTCCAATTCTTTCTCAATTTATTGATTTGCCTGCGATTGAAAACTAACTAATCCAGCTCAAGAACGAATTCACCCCCGGGCCTGATGGTCTCAACGCTATAATCCTTAAAAACTGCTCCTCCGTTCTATCTTCCCCTCTTTCGAATATTTTTAATCTGTCGCTCTCTCAAAGTGAGTTCCCTAATACTTGGAAAACATCGTTTACCACCCCCGTGAATAAAAAGGGACCCAAAGGCGATATCTCAAACTATCGTCCCATCGCTAAACTCTCCCACATCCCCAACGTTTTTGAAAACATTCTCTACCAAAGGCTATCCTAATCCCTAATTTCACCCTGGCAACACGGCTTTCTTGGTGGGAGATCTACCACCACAATCTTAGTCGAATTTACTTCCTAGACACTCCTAGCCCTAGAGAACGGCAATGAGGTCGACGTTGTTAGTACGGATTTTACTAAAGCCTTCGATAATATTACACACCGGCTGATACTTTTCAAATTACCCACCTTGGCCTTCATCATCATCATCGGCACTACAACCGGGAGCCGGTCTTGGCCTTATTTAGCAAGTCCTGAGGCTTGTTAAATTTTCCATAATGATTTGTTTTTTCCGGGCAAGGTCATTAGTCTTCCGCCAGAGGCTCCCCGACGGGGAATCGAACCCCGGTCTCTCGCGTGACAGGCGGGTATACTAACCACTATACTATCGAGGAGCACCTTGGGCTTCGAACCCGTATTAAAAAGGTGAATTTTGTCATAGTAACCGGCTCTACAGAGTGCGTTTCAGATCTATCTCTGGAGTCCCTCAGGGTAGTCATTTAGACCCCCTTTTGTTCATATTAACAATAAACGACATCGATATGATTATCAAGCATTCCTATATCTTCCTTTACGCCGACGATACCAAATTCTTCAAATAATTGTTCTCCGCTTGATTCTTTTCTTCTCCAGATAGACCTTGACAACTTTTCATTATGGTGCCAGGAGAATTGTATGGAGCTTAATGTCAACAAATGTCACTCAATTACGTTTTCACAGAACCGATTGGCGGTAAGCACGCGATCAAAAGCCTCCAGTTGGCTGCACCCGTCAAGACTGACTGCCGGCTTGCCATGGGACGAATCATATCACCGGTCGCACTGGGGTGGATTCCCCTCCGCTGTGGTGGAAAACAAATTCGATATTTCATCCCAGTGGCGGCCAATGAAAAATCGATTTGGGTTTTAACGGAAGTATTTCCATTGTGACCGTACAGGTCTGGTTGAATGCCCATTCGCTGGAAGCCAGGACAAACGAAAATGCGAAGGCTGCTCAGAAGAGAATCCAAACACGCAGCTGATCAAATAGATGATCGCGTACGGAGGCTGGCTGCCCTGCCATCATAAACGATATGGGATAGGTTTTTCTGTTGGTGTTATGTCAACAGAACTTCGCTTACGATGGCAAAGGTTAGGATGCATGGGTGCATGTTTGTTTTAGAAAAACGTATTGTGGGACATGGTCATTGGCATGATTGTTTGAATAACAATCATGGTCGTGTCCAATTCGATGATCGGTTGGTGGCCGATCATGAGAAATTTGGTTGCAGCTGTTGAAAATTGAATAAACATGGGAACATTTGTTGTTTACTCGATCGGCTACTGCGTATAGCATCACTTCGATTGTACTCAAATCGCTAACGTCTCATCGGTTGATCTGTCGAGTGTGTGTTTACATTAAACACACTTGAATTTCCTGTGGGTAGCCAGGGATGAGCTGTGCTGTAGATTGTCGTCCGAACGATCGACCGATGAATCTGCAGATAGGGTACGGGTGAACATGTCATGCACGTGCATGGGAAAATGCTTCTTAGTTATGCGCCTTGACATGTTCGGGGGCTAATGTCGGTTACATGATGAGGGAACCGAATTAGATTTCAGGAACATGATGCGTTGGATGCAAGCATGCCCCTTGGTGAAAGTTTGTAGATGCCAATGCAATAGCGTTAGGAAATGGCAATTATTCTAGGTCATTTAGGTGCTTAGAAGATTTCTTAGCGAAAATGATGGTAAGGTAAGTAATGGCTTTACAAATGAACTTGCCAATAATACTTGTCCTTAACCCTAGGAGTAAGTTACTTGATCGTAATGGGAAGGTAATTAGTGGCGTTCAATGGAACCGCCACAACGTCCTGAGGGCAGTAAGGTTGCATCGTCTGTGAGGGTTATAGTAGATAGCAAGGAGACGGCGGTTCCTCACGCTAGGATACTCTTTCTTCGCTGGAGGAGGTGGTTCTGGATCTATAGGCAACATGTAAGGTGACTGGTGAAGCAGGCTATATTATTGTATGACGATATTAGTTTTGTCGTCAATCGTGACTACGTTTCAACGTTGTTTAGTGTGACTTGTTGACTGTTGGAGAAAATACCCGGTGACTTCGCATAAAGAAGGGCCTCACCAGATCTAGCACGCTTTGAAGAATCAATTCCCTCCTTGATGTGACGGGAGCGATATTGATTTGTATATGTTAAAGGTGTGGCAACGATCATTTCACCAGAACTGGGCTCCACATGTTTCTTAAGGCTATCATAATCGTCGGTCGAGTTGGTCTGTTTTATATCTTCGACTGATATTGAATGATTATTTCTTTGTTTGCTGTATGATCTTTTCTTTAATAATATTCGTGAACGTCATTATGGCCGAAGAGATTATTTAAGGATGTCGCACGTCGCATTGTGTCGATGGATACACATTGTTTATTCATGGACTGAAGCAGAGCCAAGTTTAAGCAGCGACAACGTAATTTGGACACAATGCCGGGGCAATCTTGCAGCTCATCTGACGTGTCAGGATCCTATTCGTTATTAGTAGTACTTTCATTTGTTTCTTGAACCACGACCATGTTCTTTTTATTGTTATGATTAGTCACCTCACGTAACGAAGATGACGTCGAAGCGGTAGATAGCGTTGTCGAGTTCTAATTTATACGGAATTTATTATTTATTTTGTGGTTGCGATGGGATGATACTAAGTTCATATTCCCTGCGGAGTGATTTTTAGGAAAGATCGACGAAGACACGGGAGACTGAGGCGCATACGGCGACGAATTTGATACTATATTAACCGGCGCATTCGCCATGCCGCATTGCTCTTTATTTAATAAACCTTTACGCGAATTCGAGATACCATTTGAGTTATTTGGCCAGAATGGCTTTGAATCAATTTCTTTTCTCCTGTGTGTACTAGTGTTCTACTGTTCGCTCCCCTGCTTCTCGATTAAATCAGGAAGAGAAACGAACGATGAATCCTGAATGGATGCTTGTTTTTTGTTGTTGGGTCCTGGTGCCGCTATGGCTACATGGATACACGACCGCGTCCTAGGGGTTTCCAGGTACCGCACTATGGGATGCGCCGTCCACGTACAGGTGAAGCGCATAATGCCACTATGGGCGCAAGTGTCAAAGCACACACACGAAGACAGTTTTTCAAACACCGAGAACAAGAAAATCACAATACACTGGAAACGCAGCGACAAAAACTTCGCATCACACCCGGAAACAAAAACTGATTCATTTTAGAAAACTAATTTATTTTAGTATTAACTTAATTTTGGAGGATCTTCTCTTTACACCCGATACTCACTGACTACTTCCTAATCTACTTTTCTTCCTCCTCGAAGTCTCGGACACATCGCCCCTTATCGCAGATCCTTTTTGATGTTTTTTTGTTATCCATTAGCGTGTCTGGCTAATGCAAACAAGAGTTTATCATCATCGGCACTACAACCGGGATCCGGTCTTGACGTTATTTAGCAAGTCTCGAGGCTTGTTAAATTTTCCATAATAATTTATTTTTACGGGCAAGGTTATTAGCCTTGCGCCGAAAAACAAGTGTTTATATTGCACTTTAATTGGGGTCAGAGTCCATGGGAAATGGGTGAGAATATGGATGGGAATTTGGGTCTATTTGTGCATGTCATAAAACATTTGGTTACAATGCGTATGCATTGTGATGTTTAGACTGCCGGAATTGTGTGTCGGCGGATCAAATGGGCATGGCTTTGTTTGGATACGTGTTTGATTCTACATATAATGCATATGAAAGTATGCATCGTGATGTTTGGATTTTTGGAGATGAATTCGATGTTCGACAATTGAACGTTTGGTTCAATTTGCTTGACGTTGAATTCAATGTAGATTTGGGGATATGGATGCTTTAGGTGGGATTTTTATAAGTGGGTAATATGTATGTGGAGGGGAAATGGTATGGCTTCTTGGAGCACTACAGTAGTACCGATAGTCGTAATAGTTGTCACGCAACTTACGTTATCACCTTCGTGTCCAGACCTTAACTGATGATTCCAATCGACAGCTTATGCTTGATACATTGAATTCAGACCTCAACAAGATATATCAGTGGGGATTATCTAACCGAGTGGAATTCAATGCCTCAAGAACTCAGTGCTGCCTCTTGTCGTCAAGGGCGAACACCAAATTAAATATACTGTCCATGAACTGTCAATCCTCGGTACTCGATTTAATTCCACTCTAAATTGGAATGATCACATATTTGAAGCTGCGAAAAGTGCATGGGGGTCCTTAAGATATGCAAAAGATACTTCACTCCATCTGTTTCGCCAGCTGAGACCATTGGATCCAACTCCATTAGTTGGATCTGGGTCACCAACTGGGAAAAGCCAATTATGTTCAATAAGCAACTTGAACACCAACTCCAATAGTTGGTGGGATGAGACAGCCTTAGCCCTTTCCTTGGAAGCAGCAATTCCAAGTTTTGCGTCTGCGACAAGGCGGTTACCCAGCTCGATTTTTCTGCAGCGACTGGAGATACTGATGGTGGGTCACAGTTGTTGGTTGTCGTAATCTCACCCTCGCGAATATCGGCGACAGAATTTCAAGAAAAACCACAAATGAATAATTTTGGACTCTTTCAAAATGTGTTTCCACAGTGTATTTTTAATAATTTAAATTTAACGTTAACTTTGGTGGTTCACAAAACAAAAAAACTGAACATTAAAAGACTGACTCTGCTGCTGGTCTGATTGAATATAAATTCCAACAAAAACTGTATTTTTAATGCGCCTTTTGATAGGCAGTCTCGAATGGTTTTCCTCTTTTTCTCCTCCGTTAGAGTCAGCCGACCCAAGGCCCATACCACAGAACAGCAATTACAGTCAAAACTGTTCTATGAACCAGTGCTATTGCCAGTTGCCGTTGCTCGATTGATCATGCCATGTCGAGTGCACTGGAATGTTAGTGCCAACAATTTAGCAAAAACGACAACCTATGGTCCGATCTCTGATGCATACCTTTAGGTGGTAATATATACGATGTGGTGAGTTTCTGTTGTTACAATGACAGGTGAATTGGTTATTTGAATATTGTGATGAATCGATTCTCCTTTTGTGGTATTGTTGAGAAATCGATTCATCCTTGGTTGTTGCTTGTGCTGCAACACCATCCAACCTGGCCACAATTTACAAGGCATATATTCGTTCAAAAATGGAGTTCAACTCCCATATTTGGTCAGGCGAATCCAAAACTGCAATACACGTGCTCGACAGGATGCAAAAACGAGCAGTGAAACTTATTGGGGACTCAGCCGTAAGTCGAACAATTCCGTCGTTAGAACACTGGCGCAACGTATCATGCCTATCTTTTTTTCTATAGGTATTATCACGGTCGTTGCTCAACTGAACTTGCTGAATGTGTTCCGCCCGTCAAATATTTTCCCGCGATACCCGTCAATCTGTGAATGTGCATCAGTTCACGTTGAAAGTAGACTTCAGGCGCACAAATAAACATAGAGTCATTCTTTAGCCGAACCACACAAATGTGGAATGTTCTACGTGACCATGTGTTTCCTCGTCGTTGTGATGTCCAGCCATTCAAAACCAATATACATCGACATCTTCTTTCCTTATTCACTTCCTATCCTTCCGCTCGCACTGTGCTCTGACACTTAAGGGTACTGTGGCGGTTCTTTAATACATTCCCAAAGAACCGCCCATCCTCTTAAATTAACCACCTTCCAAACCCATAGTACTTACCTGCAATTAGGGGCAGCGTAAGCTCGCCTACAGCATCACACCTGAAAGTTAAACCTAATCAAGGCATGCATCACATTTAATTATTATATGAGCCGTATCATATCTCCATCGGCTCGGCTTGTCAGCAATTATAATAGATAAATACTTGCTGGCCAGCGTAATTGTTGACACAGTCGTAGCCGATGGGTTTTGCTACGGTTCATAACCATTTATTGCCCCAGTCCCGAGGTTCGCAACCCTTGCGACCAATTTCCTTTATCGGTTATCTCCCGATCAAGGGATTTGGGCATTAATATGATTCACCATAAACAATCATACCCCAACCACGCCTACGATGACCCGCCTGAGATCTAAAGTAAACATACAGTATCTCACTGTGCGTTTTGCTTACCCGCATATTAATCAAACATATGGCCATCCAGCCTGACCCTTTGCCACCGTCGACGAGGTTTCTGCTGACTTATGTCAACAAAATAATTTGCCTCCTTGTGCACCGGAGCCATATGGCTAGATTGGATATTGCCTACATCGATGTTTCCAAGGAATCTTAGGCAAATACCATGACGACCCCTTTTGTATCATAGGCACATTATATACATCATGTGTGCCATCATTTGATCTGTGAAATAGCGTTATTGTTTACTTTGAAACAAAAATCTATTTCGATCTCTGGCATACATCACCAACGATGTATGGGTACATCGCCCCCGACGATCGCACTTCTGTTTGATCAAGTGTCCACCGATCATCGTCCTCATCGCAGGGCATTGTACTCGTCCTATACGGACACATATAGAATCCTCCCTTATCTGTGGATGTGAGTTGAATCATAGAGTCAGATTTTATCATGCTAAGTGTGCACACGCACCGTCGCGAGAGTCATTGCCGTTAACGGAGACGAGTCCTTTTTTATCCCTGTTGATTGTCATTCGTCACTTGCGGATATAGTAACATAAAAGTATGGTTATCGTATTTCTGAACATTACCCGTTGCGTTAGTTAATTGAACTTGTCGTTCGTGGATGTATAGTAACTTTAGTGTATCAATACCAAACGTCATATATGTGAACGTAGCCGTGGCGTTATCTAATTGAACTTGTCGTTGGTGGATATAAAGTAACCTTAGTGTATTGTTATCGAACTTTATACTTGTGAACATTGTAACTTAGAGCTACCCAATAATAAGCATGTGTTAAATAAAAGTGACTTCGAACCATAAAACAACTACGGCGTTTTATTTCACTGGCTTCTGGTGACTGTGCGTTTTATTTCAAGCTCTTGTGTGTGGAAAACAGCGCTCGGTCGAGCAACATACAGAGAGCAATCCATGGTATTTGTACAGAATCCGCGTCCGTGCTGACGCCCAGGTACTTAAACTCCCACAGTACTCCAAAATCCCCCTTCGTGCGCGCGTTTGTGTAAAAAAGAAAAAAAAAAAAAAAGCCACGAAATGGATGTGCTGACGCTTGGGGTGGACTAAATACTTAATATTATTATTTCGTATTCTGATGGGACATCGCTTTCTCTTCCTCAATCAGTTCAGATGGATTGAACCGTGAATCGAGCTGGCTATGTTGAGGCTGTTCTTGAATGGCCTAGTCCTCCGCTTCTGAGCTCGTTTCTGCGAGCTGCGAGTCTATCAATTCCGTCGTTAGAACACAGGCGTTCGCTTTTCTATAGGTATTACCCCGGACGTTGCTCAACTGAACTTGCTGAATGTGTTTCGCCCCTTCAGACATTTTCCCGCGATACCCGTCAATCTGTGAATGCGCATCAGTTCACGTTGAAAGTGGACTTCAGGCGCACAAATAAACACAGAGAATCATTCTTTAGCCGAACCACACGAATATGGAATGTTCTGCTTGACGCCCAGACGTTCAAGACCAATATACATCGACACCTCCTTTCTTTCTCCGCTTCCTCTCCATCCGCTCGTACTATGCTCTGACATTTAAGGGTACTTCAAAATACCCTTTTGTGCGCGCGTCAGTGTAAAAAAAGTTGCTGTTCATCGTCACTGATGCCAATAGCGTCGTTAATGGTGTCACATGTGGCCACTGCTGCCGCTGTCGCTTCCGCCCTTGTTGTCGCTACCACCATCCTTGTTGTTAGCATTTGGAATTAAAGCAGGTATTTGAAATGCATGTATTTTCTGTTTAATGCTAACCTATACATTAGTATTGTCTTTGTTGGGGTTTTTATCAATGTCTGCTGCTGCTGCTGCTGCCGTAAGACCCGGCCATTTATCTTCGCCCCGTTAAGAAGAGATTACCCTAAACTCGCTGCACTGTGGAACTCGTTAGTGGTGCTTCTCGTACCGTCTTATGCTAGGTTTTCATTTCTCGATACCCGTCACCAGTCTTGCAGTGTTGTGATCTCTTCGTACATTTCCGAGAGGTTCTCGTCCGTGTCTAGTTTCCTCTCAATATTAATGAGAAAAACCCATTTAAAAATTTGAGTACTAGTTTTGTAACAGACGAACTTGAAAACAGTTCGGAATTTCACCGAGAATACTTCGATTCGCATTATCTTTTAAAATAAAAGAAATATCTTCTTTATTTTTTTGTAAATTTTGTTGTGGTGTTACCCGTTAAAAGCACATCCTTCTTAGATGTACCGCCTGGTACGCCATGGGAATAACCCATTTTATGAATTCGCACATTTTCTTTGGCAAAACTTGTGAATTAAGTGGATCCGCCTCCTTTGGAACACAGATGTTGCACATGTATATGGGGTAGACATTATATGGCAGTAACTGGTTGGAAAACGTGAGAAATGACCTAAGAACCTTGTCGAAACATTTACCTCGCTCCATGCATCTAAGTGTAAATTCTTTACCATAGCGACCGCATTTGCAAATGATGAATTGGACTTGGGTCCACCATCCGACGCGCTGATTTACTTGCACATTGTTCATTCATCATAAATTTACTTTCGCTGCCACTAGCCAAGGGACGAGAATTATACTTCACTCGAAGTGTGTGGAACTTCCAAACATCGCCACTAACAACCGCTTTCACAGTCTGATGGGGGCCATCTTACCAGACTCACAAAGTATGAAATAGAAAAAAATGCACAAGAAAATAAATGCAAGGAGAAAGATGTTTATGCCCTCTCACAAATAGTAGAGCAGATGTCAAGGAGCAGGACATAAATAAAAACCCAGCAATAAGTCCTCGAAATATTTAACCGTACAGTCGTTTAGTTTTCACTGTTGTCTCCACCAGCGAGACAAATAAAATCACAGAGAATAACAACAAAGGGAAGAAATACTTTAACACAAACACAAATACAAAAAATAAATATATGTAGTAAACAAAATAAATTAGGAACCTCTGCACAGCCGCTAAACTTTTCAGCTTCATCAATTTTAACAGCGTACTTCGAAACAGTGCAAGCCATAAATTTTCCAGGACTGTGGGGTAACTATTGTACTTGCAGGCGACGGCCGCGAACTTATTCAGCAATAAGGACATGTACATCGAGTGGTAATTCAAATTCAGGATTCCGCTGCTGATGGAGCTCATCAGGGTCTTTGGGGAGCCTACTCGTGCCTTAGATAACTTGACAAATTCGTGTGCGTTTGTTTATTCACGTGTTTTGTAAGCAACAAGGCGTTTGATCCCATAAATCCCATACTCAAAAGGATGCGGATTTTGTATTTTTACGTATGTTACAAGTAAACATAGAAAATAACAAACAAACCCAAAGTAAGACCGGGCAATGTGTTCTTTAAAATACACTGCGACAGTGGATAGAGTGTTCCTATCCAAATAAAGGTTTTAGGTATCCTGAATAATCATCCCTGAATTATCAACAAATTTAGTCACAGCTGATAACTTTTTGCAGTTGTGGTGATTGGAAAATGAACTCATTATATATTCCTGTAAAGTTGTGGCAAGGACTAGATTTCTAAAATAAATTTGTGGAGGCTTTAGAACTAGGCGCGCTGTAGCCCCATTGGTGGCGGTAGGAAACTATCTCAGTTGCCACATTTTATTCATTGTTCGATTTAAGAATAGTAAAATGTACAAGATGATTCAACCCAAGTGCTGTTGTTACTGAGACCGCTGTTAAGAAAGGGGATGAAGAGTGTCAGCAGCACATGGATGAAAATGTTTACAATAAACCTTTTAGTTTTGTATCTATATGATATCAAAATTGTAGCACCGACAGGATAAGGGAGTCATCACATTGCAGAAAGAACTTGATTTTCAATAAAGTCTGGTTGCGTACAACTCCATGTCAGGAATGGAAGTAAAACTGATCTAGATGGTGCGCGCTTACGATTACATAAATGTGAGCTCCTCGGAAATAAGTAAAAGCAAAGTTGGAAACCATACGTATTTTCCCAAACGCAAATGTGATTGAAAAAGGAGCCGAGTACACTTTACTCACAACCGATATTATGTATTCGTCTTCACTAGCCGCATTGTCCAATCGTCGCGATTTCGAACCGATATCATCCAGTGTGACATCTTAATACCTTTTGTATCTTGATTAAACCATCCCACAAGCGGGGATATACTACATAGGCTGAAAAGTTGTTTGATCAAGATGCGATATTCCTGTTTTTCCATATTTTTTACGAAGGCAGAAGTAGCGTCGCTCAAACGACTGTAGCTTGTAAACGAATGGACGAAATGTTACGAAACTTCAGACATAAACTAGTGACAGATGAGCCTTACGAAATGCGAAATGCTCATTTTCTAGTGGCACGGCTTATTGAAAAATCCCGGGACTTTTCCGTCCATGTAGTAATCATCACTAATGTCATGCATTATAAGATCTTCTGAGGATACTTTTTGGACAAGTTCCGGTGTCATGCAAATATTTAACTTTAAGAAATTCGTCATCGCGTAATCGGGTTCGTTATCGAGACTCTGTCGACGTTTGCCTGATAAAGACAATTTGTAACATCCACCAATATTTCCAAACAGCAACACCTGATATTCTTGCCCTAACTGAAACCCAGGCCGATTCGTCAACTGATTCGACGTCTGTAGGAACCCGGAAGTCCATGACCTTGTGGGGGCAGGGAATGTGTGTCGGCGTACGACACAGGTCCACTCCTATCCCCAACCGTTAGATCCTTTATCACGAACAGACAAAAATGAAACGCAATGCCTCTGATGTAATTAGTTTTTATTTCTTTTATTTATTGAAAAAAATAACACTTGAAGATGGCTGGTATTAACTATTTTTTTGGTGATAGGTCTTTCTGTTTATAGATTGACTAATAGGCACTGCGCTAGTATTTAAATTACGCTATTAGATTATGTTCTTAACACTAAGGGTTTGCTAAGGGGCTCAACAGTGGTAGCGGCATTACGCTCATTTGTTGATTTAGTGGTATATACATGACGCGGTTTATATATTATTAATAGGCACGATGAACAGAGAATTCATGTGGAAAATAAATGCGTGACTAAAAGGCAGAACTTTTGCACTCGCGAAGTGGTAAAATGGCCAGTGTGTGCACTCTCGCGGTTAAATGACGACTCGGTGCGGTGTGACCGTCACCGGTGGTGGGTGTGAAGCGACTTACGTGCGGCGCTGATGGCGGTTGTATTTCGACTGACTAATGAAAGGAAAAGTTCATCGCGTCGTGGCAGTGGAGGCATAGCTAAAATAAACTCACTGCCACTTACTAAGAATTTCGAGAAGTGTTGCTATGCCTGCCTAAGAATTTAGTTCCAGCGAATCCTCGCCGTATAAGCTGAGTTGGATTCGTTGGTTGTGTACATCGGGAAATTGGCATCGCCAACTATGATCAGGGGTCTTGATCGTAGTGATTGTTTCGTGGAAAATTAGCTGTCGCTTGGTCGCAGACGAGAAGTATGATCGAAGGAGGAAATTAACCGAAGTGGTTTTCAGGGGAAATTGGAATTGCTTGGGTGCAAGCAAGGAATATCGTTTAGATAAGATATTGACCGAAGTCATTTCGGGGAAATGTATGCGGCTCGGTATAGTAGGTGGTGATGGTTAATGTTCGTTGTAGGTTTGAATATGCGTTTTATTACGGCATATGAATTTCGGGGAAATTAAGATTGCTTGGTCGCAAGGAGGGAATGTGAATTAAGTAGAGAATTGACCGAAGCAATTTTGGGAAAAATTATATGTGGGGTGATGTAATTGAGGGAGATGGTTTAGAATGTATTCAATTGAATTGTATTCTGTTGCGAGTTTTAGGAAATGCCTTTCATTGCAGATTGGGAGATGGATTCTTGCAAGTTCGGCATGGATGCGCTTGCAGATTGGGGTTTTGTTTGGGCATGTTTTGAAATGGGTTACAGGTTAGGGTAGGGTGACGCGCTGTTAGCGGTCGAGGTTGGTTAGAATTGTGGGTTGGTTCTCCGTGTGATATAGAGAACCCCCACAACCTCACCGACTCGACCATCGTCCCCTGTCCTGCGCAGTCTCCTTCTACGCTTGACCATTCGATCCGATGGCATCAAGGTCAAACCTAACATTGTCCTCCCATCGCCGTCGCGGCCGTCCTACCGGTCTCTTTCCCGTTGGTCTACCGTCAAGAATTCTACGCACGGTCCTATCGTTGCCCATTCGCGCTACATGTCCGGCACATCTTAATCTTCGCGACTTAATTACTCTCACAATTACTCTCACAATTACTCTCACAATCATAAGAAGCCCCCATAAAAAAAAAATTAATCACAGTGAAGTCATGTCGAACTTTGGAACACATTTCCCACACACCATGAGGTGAGCAACCTCCCAGATTTTGTGAAAAATATGGGTATTTTTCGTCCTTAAAGAGCCTCGTAAGGCCTCAGTTTTGGACGAGGTATTTTACTGAAGTTACATGAAAAATAAGCACTATCGGACGAGTGAACTTTAGGCCATTTGTAACTCGAAAAGACATTATTACTCGTATAATATTATAGAAAAACTGTCGACTCGGATGTGAAATCGCTTGCAAGATGAACGAAAGAAAAAAGCTTTAAATTCAAGATAGGGATTAAAATTATCGATTCAGATAAATGTCCCACAACAACATCAGTACGTGAGTTGTCATCGTTATTTATCTTAGATAATGAAACCAGAGGCGGCAATTACCGAGCTCAATCATACAATACGACTTTTCTTTCCAATTCAATAGGTAGTCCTTCTATCCTTCGGGAACACAATCAGCGATTGCTAAGAATGATTTCAATTTCTTCAAATCGGATCATAAGTAATGTATTTTGTTGTCTTTCCGGCACAAAGATGAGCCCGACATCGTAGCGGAATTCCCTTTTATTTTTTTGTGAGTCAATTTCACCAAATCGCTTCTAGGTTTGGGGGTAAAATGATATTTCATTTTAAGCAATTGATTGTTCCGATAGGCAGATAAAAACAAAATCGGATTTCGTTCGAATAGCAATTTAGGACGGATTTTGAATTAATATCTGTCCTTTTATTGAAATTGAAATCTCTAAATTTGGATTCCAGTATCACGTAGCGTGACACATAGTTCCTAGAAAAAATTGTAATACAATCTGTCGGTAGGAATCGGTAGTGGAACGAATGATGTACGATGAACGTTACGTTGTTATTCAACTTCTGCGTGTTGCATATCTGCATCTCTATTATGTTTTCTTTTAGTTTTGCCAAGTCTGACATTTATTGTCACAAGGTTTGACAAATTTTCCTCGTACAGAGAATAAGTTTGGTAGTTCAATTATTCTGCACTATTTGCTGTACTCAGATTGTATGTTCGTGCAGCTACTGTATGTGAAATGTAAATCCTCTGCAAGTTTGTGATTGTGCTCTTGCATCACTAATCTAATTTGGGCACTACATAACTGTCAGATTTATCCTCTTACGATGAAGCACTAAATCCGAAAAAATCTCCTTTTTTGTTTTGTATACAAACTTATTTACGGACAATTCCATTCCAGGTCATCGAACTTCTACTAGTTTACAGGCGAAATGTGAATATTCATTTTACGTTTTCGAGTATTAACAATGACTTAAGGGGCACAATAGTGCGACACTTTTTAAAACCGCCTTTTTGAGAGTCTATATATTCAACAATAAGTGTAAGGGTGATCCTCAAATAGTTTTTGAACGGTAGCTTTCTATTATGAAATGCAGCGGATAGATGGCATGAGATGGGGGAATGAAGATCGCGCATACGTCAACCGATAACTGATTATTTTCATGCAAGAAAAATACTGCTCTTAGATCATTTATACACAAATTTATCCTCAAAATTTCAAAGCAGCCCTTATAATACTTTTCTTTCAATAGAATTAGTACTCCGTTTTCCGTTCGCACAGTGCTCTGATATTTAAGGGGATTTCGAAATCCCCTTTTATACCCATGGTTGTA
The DNA here is from genome assembly GCA_963931805.1 of Microdon myrmicae. Taxonomy (NCBI): domain Eukaryota; kingdom Metazoa; phylum Arthropoda; class Insecta; order Diptera; family Syrphidae; genus Microdon; species Microdon myrmicae. The sequence continues at coordinate 126,113,330 of OZ007500.1, read as the reverse complement.
TTAAACAAACATTTTCGAAAATCACCGTTATTATACTAGTTGCGCCACTTAAAAACGTTTGTCTCAAAAAGGACCTTTTTCAACTTTTAAACCTAAATCCGATCGACTTCGATTTTTTTGTAGTGTGTTTAGATCCTTCCTTTTCCACTTGATGATCTTCAATCTTTTTAATTGTGTTGCTGAAAAATCGTTTTTGTCGACTGTACTGTGCTGACTGGTAAGAAGATGGCCTATTCCCTGCAACTTGTTTGTTTAGGAATAAATAAAAACGAAAAGGAGAAGAAATGATACTGAATGAAAATCCAGTATTCAGAAAATATTAATTATATTATTATTTTATATTTGTTCTTATTATTCTCCTATTGTTTAGCAGCGTGTTCCGAAGTAAAGGCGACAATTCCTATGACATCTGTAGCATAATTTATTGACATATAGCGCACATTAATTAAAAAAGAAAAAAGAACAGTCCTTGATTTTAAATTAACTTATAATTATAAGGAGTACACACACTTTTTGTTCTTTTACAATTAACTTGATCATAGATTTTGTTCGTTCAGTACTCAATTCATCACGACACTAACTCAGCTTCGGAAGACGACTCTTACTTTTTATATTTTAGAAAATAATTTCTAACGGCAGTACTCTAAATATCCATCTTTCCTGGTTGGCTGAAAGCGAACCTTCTTAACTACGAGTGGTGTTCAAAGAGGCTGACACTTCTGTCGTTGTACGCGAATGCGTACCATTGGAGCCATCTTGTGACATGCACCCCAAGGGCAATTTACTGTAAACACGAAGTTTGGCGATGATAACACGAACAGTCTCACATGAATCTCCCAATAAAATAAGCGTGTAAAAAAAAAATTAAAAATATATATACGAATATTGCGTAAGATAGCAGAAATGTGAGAGGAACGCCTCCTACATATTTTTTGTATAATATTATATATGTTTCATAATATTATATATGTTGTATAATATTATATGTTTCATAAATAATTATATATCTATAAATTTATTCTATAAAAACATTTTCTCCGGGCGACAAGAAAATGTATATCTACCACTGGGTTGGAGATATGTGTTACTCAATATGTATCAGCATAATTATTAAATAATTATATAAATAATTATTATACAAGGTGGCGCAAAATTAACCACCCTACCGGAAGATGTAGTAATTTTTTCAAATGTCATCGTACGCCAATCATATTTGACATTTCCAAACTAGACACCTGCAGTATACAAACAGACAAGCAATGGAGCCCGTGTGAATTACTGTCGAGCCAATCTTAATCTCAACAACGAACTGGACGATTTTGTGTCGAAAATTATCATGAGCGACGAGGCGCGTTTCCACTTAACCGGGTAAATCAATAAGCAAAATCCTCATTTCTGGGGCACTGAAAATCCGCGTGTGATGCACGAAGATCCATTACATCCACTCAAAGCCACTGCGTGGTGCGGCGTTCACGCGGGAGCAGTCATTGGGCCGTATTTTTTTGAGGACGCCATCGGCAATACGGTCTCTGTTACTGGCGAACGCTACAGGGCTACGATACACGACTTCTTACTTCCGGAATTGGATGGGCGGGTGTTGGTGAACATGCATGAGCCACAATGGATATTGCAAAGGAAGCGTTTCCGTGTCGCGTAGTCTTCCATTGTGGCGATTTGGCATGGCCAGCAAGATCGCCCGATTTAACCATCCGACACTTCTTTCTTTGGGGCTACTTGATGTCGCGGGTTTATGCCAACAAGTCTCAGACAATCGCAGCCCTTAAGGAGAATAATCAACAGGAATGCGAACAGTTATCACCGGAAATCTTGGGGAAAGTCATGGAAAATGCGATAAAACGGGTACAAATGTTTATCAACACTGGCGGCAGCCATTTGACGGATATCATCTTTTCCACTTACCAAAAAAAAAAAAAAAAAAAAAATGGTAAAGGTCCAAATAAACATTTCCATTACTCAAAAAAGTATCAAAACCAAAATTGGATGCATAAATTTGGGCCACCTTGTCTGCATAATTTTTGCTTAAATAATTGTTACATAAATAATTATTATAAATATAAATGATTATTATAAATATAAATAATTATTATAAATAAAAATATTTATTGTAAACATAAATAATTCTTATAAATATAAACAACTATTATATAAATAGTTGTTATATAAATAACTATTAGGTAAACAATGATTACATAAACAATGATTACATAAAGAATTATTATATAAATAATTATTATATAAATAATTGTTATATTCTACAAAAAATAATTATACTAATAATTATTATGTAAAGAAGTACGATATGAAAATTATAGGAATAATTATTATATAAATAATTGTCATATAAATAATTATGAGATAAACAATTATTATATAAATAATTCTTATATAAATACTTATTATATAAATAATTATTATACAAATAATTATTATACAAATAATTATTATACAAATAATTATTATATAAATAATTATTATATAAATAACTATTAAATAAATAATTGTTATATAAATTATTATTATATAAATAGTTAGTATATAAATAATTGTTATATTCTACAAATAATTATTATACAAACAATTTTTATACTAATAATTATTACGTAAATACGTACAATATGAAAGTTATTATAGAAATAATTGTCGTATAAATAATTATTAGACAAACAATTATTAGATAAACAATTATTATAGAAATAATTCTTATATAAATACCTATTATATAAATAAATATTATACAAATAATTATTATACAAATAATTATTATACAAATAATTATTATACAAATAATTATTATATAAATAATTATTATATAGATAATTATTATATAAATAATTATTATATAAACAATTATTATATAAATAATTATTATATAAACAATCATTATATAAATAATTATTATATAAATAATTATTATATAAATAATTATTATATAATTAATTATTATATAAATAATTAATAATTAATTATTATATAAATAATTGTTATGTAAATAATTGTTATATAAATAATTATTATATAAATAATTATTATATAAATAATTATTATATAAATAATTATTATATAAATAATTATTATATAAATAATTATTATAAAAATAATTTTTATATAAAAAATTATTATATAAAAAGTTATTTTATAAAAAATTATTATATAAATAATTATTATATAAATAATTATTATATAAATAATTATTGTATTAATAATTATTATATAAATTATTATTATATAAATAATTATTATATAAATAATTATTATATAAATAATTATTATATAAATAATTATTATATAAACAATTATTATATAATTAATTATTATATAAATAATTATTATATAAATAATTATTATATAAATAATTATTATATAAATAATTAATTATTATATAAATATTTATTATATTTATATAATAATTAATTATTATATAAATAATTATTATATAAATAATTATTATATAAAAAATTTTTATATAAATAATTATTATATAAATAATTATTATATAAATAATTATTATATAAATAATTATTATATAAATAATTATTATATAAATAACTATTATATAATTAATTATTATATAAATAATTATTATATAAATAATTATTATATAAATAATTATTATATAAATAATTATTATATAAATAATTATTTTTGAGTACACTGAGTAACACGCACACTGTGCACTGACATTTATGCACGGTTACACTTGGGCATGATACAATCTTTTTTTCCTCCCGCCGGTGCACTTTCAGCAATTGAATTTCAGACACGTCCACCCTTGACGCTTGTCACACTCTGACTGACTATATAACATATACAGTATACCTCTATTATACACGACAAACGACAGACGATATATGACGTATGGCATATGACATACCGGATACAATATACGAGATACGATACACGAGCTGTGAGATACAAAATACACGATACATGATAGAAGATAGAAGATACAAGATACAAGATACAAGATACAAGATACAAGATACAAGATACAAGATACAAGATACAAGATAAAAGATAAAAGATAAAAGATACAAGATACAAGATACAAGATACAAGATACAAGATACAAGATATAAGATACAAGATACAAGATACAAGATACAAGATACAAGATACAAGATACAAGATACAAGATAAAAGATAAAAGATACAAGATACAAGATACAAGATACAAGATATAAGATACAAGATACAAGATACAAGATACAAGATACAAGTTACTCCTAAATAAAAAAAATTTTAACTAAAATGCTGATTTTAAATGGGTAAAATGTCTCCCTTTGTGATATCTGCTTTACGGGAGCAACGGCATGGCATAAAAGATTGTGTTTTGCGTGGGTTAACAGCTACCAACAAATGCGTACATCAATTAATAATGTTACAATGAGTAAAAGACCGTTTTTCGATGGCATAGGTATAATCAAAGGGTAAGTGAATTGGATGGAAGTCCCGAGAAAGTTGTAAGCCCTATTACCAAAGAAACGATTAACACGTCGGCTGTGATGATATGCGCTGACATGCCTTTAACGGTAAGACAGCTCGCAACTGAACCATCATATCCCAAAAAAAGGTCTTGTTAATTTTTGGAAATTGCATTGTGACACATGTTGTCATTGAATTTCTAACAAGAAAAAAAGAGACATTTCCATTGTACAGCATTCGTCTTAAACTCCAGATCTAGATCTGAATGACCTTGTTTTTTATATCTCAAAACCAAAAAAGAGTTCGAAGGCCGGCGTTTTCCAAGTGCAACTCTGTGGCTATAAATGTTTTAGAGGCGAAATTTATCACGGGCACTTCCCACGCGGGACTATTCGTGCTATTGTGGGGGTTCTCTATATTACACGGAGAACCAACCCACAATTTCAACCCAATTTCGCCCGCTAACAGCGCACCACCCCAACCCCAATTCCTTGCGTCGGCTATTTCACCTGAAAAAGATATATCCCAAAAGGACGCAAGGCCTGTATTCATTATTTAATGCAGAAGACGCATAATTGAATCCAGCCCTTTCTTGCCATACGGTAATATAAATTATAAACACCATGAGATTGCAGCGATTCTAACAGATACACACAATTCACAAGCAAGCAAAAATAGTGAAGAACACCGAACGAAAAAAATCGAATAAGAAAAATACATCAGAACCGTATACCAAGCGATAAATAAAAAATAATTCACACCAGTGGAATATACTCGAGTTTGGAAATGAAATTCTAAACACGGTTAGTAGCCTGGTGTGTAACGCTTAGGTAAAATTTTTTTCGTGATTCGAGCTGTCATAGCGTCAGTTCGAATCACACGTTCTTCTTCACTATTATTTGAAACGCTATAATTGGTGACCCCGACGTGATCTTGTACATACAGCATACACTTCCCATAGTAAAGCAGAACTTCACGCACGGTCACGACTTCCGCATAGAGCCCAGCCTCCGACGTTTTCTCGTTTCTCTCTCGTTCGTCCGTCGTCCGCATACGAATCTGATCGTAACGAAGTTACTGCGGCGGGAGTGTGTAGCGATTCTAACAGATACACACAATTCACAAGCAAGCAAAAATAGTGAAGAACACCGAACGAAAAATATCGAATAAGAAAAATACATCAGAACCGTATACCAAGCGATAAATAAAAAATAATTCACACCAGTGGAATATACTCGAGTTTGGAAATGAAATTCTAAACACGGTCAGTTGCCTGGTGTGTAACGCTTAGGTAAAATTTTTTTCGTGATTCGAGCTGTCATAGCGTCAGTTCGAATCACACGATCTTCTTCACTATTATTTGAAACGCTATAAGATTTCCACCGGAAATTACAATACCATGTTGGTTAGCAACAGCAAAGTCTAACCAGACGATGCTGTTGCATCATTGTGTTTGTTCCCACACTAATATATTCCCAAGCCATTCCAGCGTCCCTTCGACTTCCCCCAGACACGCTATTCGCTGGGGATCGATAAAGTCTTTTGTCAGGTGAATAGCACAAAAATATATTTAATCCCATTACGTTTCCGCTTCTCTGAGTGCATTGCACTCTGAGATCAAACCGATATCCAAACTAGGTCACTCGGTCACCATTGATTTTGCGTTCGTGCATGCAATAAAGCAAGATCATTCCCGGGATCATTGCCCTCTTCGGTTCTCGCTAGTGCATCGACTATTGAATTAACCAAAGGGTTTATTCACCTCGATGGGCGGGGAAAATGAGAGAGCACAGATGAAAGTATGATCTCGATTGGTTGATCGTTGTGCATAGTCAAGAGGACAATTTTCATCCCTCATTGGGATCAGTCGCGATTTATCCACTGGGGTGTGTACACACGCAATTTTTAAGAGCGAGTCCATCGAGTTTTTGTTTTAAAAAAATTGAATTTCAACCCTCGTGGAGTGCGCATCGTCAAGCGTAACGAGTTAGTCGAGTAGTTGAAGTCTCTGACCGGAACAAAAAAAGAAAGTGAGAACGATCAACTAATTCGAAATATTTATACATCTATCTTATTTAAAGGATATCCCAGTGTAAGTAAAATACTTGTGGTTTTGTAAAACAAGTTACATATTGTTGCTCAAAAGTTTGGTGGTGATATGAAGAGTGTGCTTTAGAATTTGCATTCCAATCTGCTGTCATTATACAAAGTTTAACTCTGTAATTAATAAAAATATATAGGAAAATAAGTGAAATAAAAAAATAAAGAAAACATTTAAACAACAAAAAAACCTCCAGTGCATTTTTATTCTTTTCATTCTTTGTTCGGCGTAACATCGTTGGTGGGGATTTAAGTGAATCCGTGTCGCGGCAGACACACAACTTTATACACCCACACTATCGTCGCCAAACTTGAGTGTTTATTGAACCCTCCCTCATGATTAGTTCAAAACCTACGTCCGCTGACGTACTCCTTGATGAAAAGTATGTTCCCCCCCCCCCCCACCCCCCACCCCCCCCCCCCCCCCCCAAGAATCAAGACCGAAACTCCCAGCGATAACTTGGTTATTATTGAAACGTCTTATCCGGGGTGAGTTTGGTTGTTCTTTGTGTTTTGGTGGATTGTTAATGGTCGCGCACTTTTCCTTATTTAGTTTACACGGATTTCAACGATTAACATAAATACTATTATACTTAAAAAATAAAGTAACTTTATAAAACCTGTAATATATTATTTGTAATCTGGCATTTCTCTACAAAGGGTAGACGAATAGAATGTAGAAAATATTGAAGACCATACTTTAATTAGATTTATGATTGCTCTGTTCAAAATTCTAAACAGCAAACATATTGTTGACATATGTCATGCTGGCATATTTTCTTACACTTTTCTAACTTATAGTAACTGAAATTTTACCAATAGAAAGTGATTAATAAACAAGTAAAATTTTTTTTTTAAGAACTCATTGCCAAATATTTCCACTTACTCAACATTTTCGAAAGCATTCCATACGAATCTTTAAGTTTTCGCTGCTAATCTCTTATTTCTCCAAGAAAACATGGTCAGATCAACCACCACGAACCTTGTCGAATTCATTCAACTTACACTCTCAACACTAGAGGTTGGCAAATGGGCGGACATGGTCTCAACGGATCGCAGTAAAGCTTTTGACAAAATCTCGTACAAACTCATCCTTTTCAAATTATCCGCCCTCGGCTTCGAACCCGGACTGTTGACATGGAGATCTCCTGTCTTAAGGATAGACTTCGTTCCAACCCCTTCCAGACTGCCTCTGGGGTCCCTCAAGGAAGCCACTTGGGCCCTCTCGTATTTATATTAACCACTAATGACAATAAGTTCATCAAGCAATTCTGCGTATCTCTATACGCTGATGACACTAAATTCTATAAGATAATCGCATCACCACTTGATTTAGCAGTTCTGCAAACAGACCCCGACAACTTCTCCGCTTTGTGCATTAAAAATTGCTTCGTGCTTAACATCGCCAAATGCCAATCTAGAACCTTTTCTCGTGAACATATTCTCTTTTCTCACGTCCATATTTCCTTCATAACGGACCCCTGACCATTGTCCAAACTACTCTTGACTTCGGGATCCTATAAGACACGGAGTTTAAATTTCTCTTACATATTAACGAGTGATTTCGAAAGCCAACTCCGCCCTCGGCTTCGTGAAACGCTAGTCGAAGGTGTTCTCCAACCCGTACGTTACTCAATCGCTTTACTTTGTTTCGTCTGTCCGCTGATAGAATATACAAGCCAGGTATGGTCCCTATCAAAACATCCATATCTGCAGATGCGTTTCTTACGATTCAGTCTTCCATTGTTATTTTTTATACATTTTTTAATTTGTCCTTTCTCTTATATTTAACTTACTTTACTTGCTACACAAGAAATGCTCAAATTCTAGCTTATTTATAGTATATCCTAACTTACTAGATCCCTGTGGACACTCTAAGCTACTACGATTCACCCTCCGTGATCTGGAATGAGAAAACCCTCTGATCCTGTCCCCCTAACCCCCTTAAATTAATCGACCCAAAAACCGTTGAGCACCGAAGTGGTCCTGGTCAACATTTTGTTCATTCATCAGCTCCTCTCCGACTCGGTCGATTGCACCTCAATTCAACATTTCTTAACTCTTTCATTATTATTATTATTTATTGGCCTGTAGGAACCCGGAAGTTCATGATCTGACCGACTCGACTCTGCCATCTTTCCCTGTACTGTGCACTCTCCTTCCACGGTTAACCATCTGACCCGATCTCCTCAAGGTCAAACCTAACATTGTCCTCCTGTGCGGGTTCTCTATACCACATGGAGAACCAACCCACAATTCCATACCTTATTTCGATCGCTTTCAGCGCGTCATTTCTACCCATTCCCGTTATAAACTATTCCACCTGTAAATCATGACGCATAGCTAAACTCATTATCCTATGCAGATAATGCATAATTGAGTTTAGCTACCTTTTCCCCACACCGCAACCCCACTTCGCTAACCCATGAGATTTCCACCGGAAATCGCATCATGTCGGTTAGCAACTGCATAGTATGATCAAACGACGCGGTTGCTTAATCATGCGACCGCTGGGGAAATTATCAAAGCATTTAAGTTAATTGCCATGATCAGATTTCCCTAGCCAAGTCGGCGTCCTTTTCACTTTCTCCAGACACTCCATTCGCTGGGGATCAATGCTGTCTTTTCGCAGGTGAACAGCACCAGCTTAATTTTCCTCTCCTTCACAGTTTTGTCTTCGTACAGTTCAATGTACTCTGAGATCACCATATTAACCGAATTAGGTCGATGGGTTACGCTCAGAGCTGCATTGATTCACGCACACACAACCAAACCCACCCCGAGATCATAGACTTTGTGTGTCTGTTCTCTCATTCTCCCATGTTCGTCGATTATCGAATTAACCGATGTAATTCACAACACATCGACGGGCGTGGCAATGAGACAGCAGAAGTATGTTCTCTATTGGTTGTCTGGTGCACACATTAAATTACCCATCTTCATCCATTTCTCGATCAGTCGACTTACAACCATCAACCAAGTAAGTGGTTATTCATCTACCGCAGCGTTTGCACACTGGTACACACGCTCCAGTCATAATAGGAGAAGTGTTGTTACGTGTTGTCAGACGAACGTAGTGTCCCAGTAGTTAATCGAGAAGGAGAAACGCGTCGCCCTTCAAAATAGACTAATCGCGAATTATTTATTTATTAAAGCCTACGGCAAGTAATAATAATTGAGAACAATAAAAGCTAAATTACAACAAACCAAGTGCTTTTCATTCATTGCCTTTTCCTGGATTTTGTGGATATTCGACGAAACATTGATGGGGATACAAGTGAAACCGTGCCATACGTTGGCATTAATACTTCTTAGCCCCACACTCCCATCTCCGTCGCGGCCGTCCTACCGGTCTCTTTCTCGTTGGTCTACCGTCAAGAATTCTATGCACGGTCCTATCGTTGCCCATTCGCGCCACATGTCTATCTTATCTTATTTTTCGCGACCTTTATTACTCTTACTATTGTAGGTTTGTGGTATAGCTCTTCCAATTCGTGGTTGTGGAGTTTCCTCCATTGTCCTGCCTCCTCGTCATATTTACCTCCAAAGATACCCCTTAAAACTTCATTCTCGAATACGCGGAATTTGATTTCTTCCCGTTTTGTGAGAGCCCATTTTCGCATCCGTATAGAACAATCGGCATGATTATAGTTCTATAAACACGGAGCTTTATGTTACGTGATAGCAGTTTGGATTTCAGCAGTTTACTGACTGCGTGCCAACTAGCGTTGACGGTATGTAGCCTTTTGTTAATTTCCTTCGACATTTCGTTACTGGCCGTCAGTATCGTTCCCAGATATTTAAATTCTTTAACTTTTTCAAATATCTTGCCTCTGACATTTATATGTGTTCCCTGAGGTCCACCTGCTCTCGCCGTAATCATGGATTTTGTTTTATCTTCATTTATTTCTAGGACCACCTCATCTGTCGCTTGCATGTTGATTTCACTGTTTTTACTTACAGTTTATAGATTATCGCCCAGAACGGCGATGTCATCCGCATATGCGAACACTTGTATGACCCCGTTCAGGGATGATTCCGCCATGTTGTTGTCTTGTACCTTTCTGATGACATACTCGACGACAAGATTAAAGAGACATGGTGAGAGGCCATCCCGGTGTTTTAGTACGTCGCGAATTTCAAATGGTTCGGAGAGGTGGTTTTCTCTTCTAACTTGCCCTTTGTTTTCGTTCATGCAAATTTGAATGAGGGTGGGATATTTTTTCGGGATTCCCAACTCAACTAGAATATGGTAGTCTTTGTCTTGCGACTGAGTCGTAGGCTTTTTTGAAGTCAACGAACAGTTGGTGAACCGTCTCTCTGTATTCCCAATACTTTTCCAGCAGTTGCCTTATTGTGAACATTTAGTCGCTTGCTGACCGGTTCCTTCGGAATCTGCATTGGCAGTCTCCCAGTATTTCTTCTTAACTCTTTCATGCCCGAATTGATTTGGGAGTGGCTAAAATTGTTCTTAGGATATGGACTTGTTAGGCTAGACCTAAACATGAACTGTACAAAACCTCGAAATATACGAAATCCCTGTGTTCTCTACTTTCTCCCTAATCACATTTTTGCCAGTTTCAATAAATCCCTATATATCGCGAATGCTAAGAAATTGCAAGACTAACTCTATCACGTTTGATTTTAACTTCACAACCCCCACCCTTAAACACCGCATCTCAAATCGTTGTCCTCAGTTACGTCCCCAATCTTAAACCCCGCTTCGTATACCTTTCCCACTGAACTAAGTTTCCACTTTAGACTGTTGGTTTAAGGTAATTCGTAAATTCAATTATAGGAATTTTTTTTATAAACTTGTTGTAAACTAGTAAATGGGGCGGCAGCCCCACTAAACTAACTGCCCTTTTTTAGTATCTCAGTAATTCACCCCTGATTCTAATTTCATCATAGTATGGGGTTTACCTACACTCACACGCTTACCGACAGGTCCATAAAGGTTTTTGTTCCTGTGTGAATAAATTTCCGCGGCGCGACAACAATGCAACGACAAATTCTTTCAATTTGCCTGCGCTCTTACCATCTGATTTCGAAAAAACGGAATCCGGCGTCGTCGCAATGAGGTTAATATCGTATTGTGTATATTCCGATCTAGAATTTTGTTTACTTAAATACCAAAGCAAACAATAATAGGCTTCCTTGTATGGTTTAATTACAAACTGAGAGTAGAGGACTGGGTGCGTGGGGGGCAGATCTGCTGGCGCTGTCAGAACAGCTGATGAAATCGGTACCGACGAGACGGGTTTTAGTCATGCTTTTAAGTGAGCTGATGATTTGAATATGAGATAATTTGCAACCGGCAAAAAACGGTTTTACAATTTTAAACTAATTGCTAAGTTTGTTTTAAGCAGAGTATTTCTGAACTAATCTAATTGCTCTGCACGAGCGCTCTTATTTATTCTATTATAGGTACATTTTTAGATGTATGACAGTAATATGGCAATGTTTTCGTGTAGATCACCTACCGAAACGATTGTTTTTGAGAGCTCATAGGTGAGGGTTCTGATTTGTGCTTTTTTTTTGTTCGTGCGAATAAGTTTCACCATCAAGGGACCAAAGCTGGCGAATGGAGTCGTTGCGTCGGGGTTCATCTGAATCACTTCTAAAGAAATGGAATATATACGATTTTGAATTATATCAGTCTGCTTAATATAAAACATAACAACTCATCAAGAAGCTGACACAAAGAGCAGGAAGTCGTTTGTAGTTGCGTGAGCACTCATCAATCATTTAAAAGTCAAGCACCATTCACGTGTTGAATCAAACCTCTTGAGAAGTTGTTACTATTAAGTGGGGCACTAATTAATTTGAAAATCCCAACTATTGACAAACAACCTTTAACGTTCAACACCCTTCCGAATGAATGTTCTAAGTTCGTTGGAAATCCACATGAACCTATTATGTCGGCCGTGAATTCGTTACCAAGAGGTTGATTAACACACGTCACGTTAAATAAACTTCCATCACAATAACTTCGTCTCATACACACGTCTACTTTACATCTGTAGTCACGCAAAATAAGCATCCAAATAACATATCGTCGAAACAAAAATGAATCAAGTTTAAGGCTTAAGGAGCTTGGCCTTGTTTCACATCGTGTAGTCTAAGCGTCTATAGTTTCGATGACGGCCGCTCAACATCCACACGCACACCCAATCAGGACAGTGACAGCAAACGTCAAAACTAATGTCCGCAACACAAGGGGAGGGGTGTCATATGAATTTAATAGGACAGCCTGCAATTAAACGTTGAGCACGCATCCTTCGATTGTCTTCATTAGAATGGGGCCGACCCATAAAACCAAACCACGAGCCGTTCAAGCCGATTTCCAAAGCCTATTCCAAATTGGAGACTGGGATATTGTTGTGTATGTGTCTAACAACTGCATCTGCTAGGTTTCCCATGGCAATCCAGGGTTCCGATTCAATGGTACAATGACTCAAGCTTTCAAGGATTCAATGATTCGAGCCATCACGGATCCAAACGATTCAGTATATCTGTCGGTTGTTTTTACTTTTGTTTATTTTTCCTTTTGGCCGATTTCACTTTTTACCCATTCGATATCATTTGGGATTCATTAGTGGGGGGATGCATGGGAACAAGCAGGAGCCTCTCTTATATGTTTATTTATTGTTTTTGTGTGGTGGTTTTATACACGCGACGTTGGGCCCGGATAGTTGGTTTTGGCCGGAAATTAGCACGCACATGACAAGGGAAATCAGTTCCGGTTTCGAACGCAAATTGACTCATATTTTCGCGGGATAATTATGAGTCATTAGAGTTCTTTATGATGTGAGAATAGCGTGAGTGGCCAGTTGCCACATGCTTCTGACTGCCCAGAAACTCATCGTTCTCTGTATAATGGTCCGAGATGAGATTAGTTATTAAATTGCTTGGTTTTCGTCTTCACTCCCATATTGCTCGTTGGTTAACCTTGCTTCAGTGTTCCTTAGTATTTTGTATTTTGATAGTTTCTGCGTGTGGGTGTTCATGTGAACAACTATGACCGGATTCGAAAACACTCAAGGAGCTACACACTACCAGTATATTGTATTTTAGTTCCTTGCAGTTAATGTCCTATTTTTTGTTCACATACATCACACCCATATCCCGAGGTTGAGTTTTTTTGATTCTTTATATCTTCTGGTCATTCACTGTGTTAATTTTTAAAAACACACACGACAGGCTGGAAAGTGTGGGAGGAATTGTGAAGATACGGAGGTTATAAAAAGTAGGAAAAGGGTTTTTGTATTTTATACTGAATAGATGCCACGCGACTAGAAGTAAAACTTCCCGAGCACCACACCTTAGTTCCGACAAATGAACAGACGCACCTACGGGAAGAGTTATCGGCCCGCATGACCAAAGAGCAGAGAACGCGTACGGCCCGCGCAGGGATTGAGGAGTCAGGAGAAGCGTCGCGACAAACGGACCCGCAATCACACTGTCCGTCTAGGAAAAGAGAGTTCGTACTAGTCGAAGGGAAGACAAGGATGGCCCAAGTAGAACTTGATTTATTGGAAGTAAGTTTAGAAACGAGCTCAGAAGCGGAGGACTAGGCCATTGAAGAACAGCCTTAACATAGCCAGCTCGATTCACGGTTCAATCCATCTGAACTGATTGAGGAAGAGAAAGCGATGTCCCATCAGAATACCACCCCAAGCGTCAGCACATCCATTTCGTGGCTTTTTTTTTTTTTTTTACACAAACGCGCGCACGAAGGGGGATTTTGGAGTACTGTGGGAGTTTAAGTACCTGGGCGTCAGCACGGACGCGGATTCTGTACAAATACCATGGATTGCTCTCTGTATGTTGCTCGACCGAGCGCTGTTTTCCGCACACAAAAGCTTGAAATAAAACGCACAGTCACCAGAAGCCAGTGAAATAAAACGCCGTAGTTGTTTTATGGTTCGAAGTCACTTTTATTTAACACATGCTTATTATTGGGTAGCTCTAAGTTACAATGTTCACAAGTATAAAGTTCGATAACAATACACTAAGGTTACTTTATATCCACCAACGACAAGTTCAATTAGATTACGCCACGGCTACGTTCACATATATGACGTTTGGTATTGATACACTAAAGTTACTATACATCCACGAACGACAAGTTCAATTAACTAACGCAACGGGTAATGTTCAGAAATATGATAACCATACTTTTATGTTACTATATCCGCAAGTGACGAATGACAATCAACAGGGATAAAAAAGGACTCGTCTCCGTTAACGGCAATGACTCTCGCGACGGTGCGTGTGCACACTTAGCATGATAAAATCTGACTCTATGATTCAACTCACATCCATCAGTTCGATGGCCGCGAATTGTATAGATAAGGGAGGATTCTATATGTGTCCGTATAGGACGAGTACAATGCCCTGCGATGAGGACGATGATCGGTGGACACTTGATCAAACAGAAGTGCGATCGTCGGGGGCGATGTACCCATACATCGTTGGTGATGTATGCCAGAGATCGAAATAGATTTTTGTTTCAAAGTAAACAATAACGCTATTTCACAGATCAAATGATGGCACACATGATGTATATGATATGCCTATGATACAAAAGGGGTCGTCATGGTATTTGCCTAAGATTCGTTGGAAACACCAATGTAGGCAATATCCAATCTAGCCATATGGCTCCGGTGCACAAGGAGGCAAATTATTTTGTTGACATAAGGCAGCAGAAACCTCGTCGGCGGTGGCAAAGGGTCAGGCTGTATGGCCATATGTTTGATTAATATGCGGGTAAGCAAAACGCACAGTGAGATACTGTATGTTTACTTTAGATCTCAGGCGGGAGATAACCGATAAAGGAAATTGGCCGCAAGGGTTGCGAACCTCGGGACTGGGGCAATAAATGGTTATGAACCGTAGCAAAACCCATCGGCTACGACTGTGTCAACAATTATGCTGGCCAGCAAGTATTTACCTATTATAATTGCTGACAAGCCGAGCCGATGGAGATATGATACGGCTCATATAATAATTAAATGTGATGCATGCCTTGATGAGGTTTAACTTTCAGGTGTGATGCTGTATGGGAGCTTACGCTGCCCCTAATTGCAGGTAAGTACTATGGGTTTGGAAGGTGGTTAATTTAAGAGGATGGGCGGTTCTTTGGGAATGTATTAAAGAACCGCCACAGTACCCTTAAGTGTCAGAGCACAGTGCGAGCGGGAGGATAGGAAGTGAATAAGGAAAGAAGGTGTCGATGTATATTGGTTTTGAATGCCTGGACATTACAACGACGGGGAAACACATGATCAGGAAGAGTATTCCACATTCTTGTGGTTCGACTAAAGAATGATTCTCTATGTTTGCTTGTGCGCGTGAAGTTGACTTTCAGCGTGAACTGATGCGCATTCTCAGATTGACGGGTATCGTGGGAAAATGTCTGAGGAGGTGGAACACATTCAGCAAATTCTGTTGAGCAACGACCGTGATAATACCAATAGAAGAGAGATAGGCATGATTCGTTGCGCGTATGTTCTAACGACGGAATTAATCTACTCACAGCTGGGACCCCAATAAGTTTCACTGCCCGTTTTTGCATTCTGTCGAGCACGTGTAGCGCAGTTTTGTATGCGCCTGACCAAATATGGGAGTTGAACTCCATTTTGGTACGAATATTCGCCTTGTAAATAGTGGCCAGGTTGGATGGAGTAAAGTATCGTTTGCATATCCTAGGGAACCCTATTTAATTGGCCGCACTTTTCGCAGCTTCAAAAATCTGGTCGCTCCAATTAAGAATCGAATTAATTCGAGTGCCGAGGATTGATAGTTCCTTGGCTTCGTCGATAGAAGCGCTGTAGCGTCTCTAACAGATACACACACAACACACAAGCAAATAGTGAAGAACATCGAACGAAAATCGAATAAGAAAATGCATCAGAGCCATATACCATAGCGATAACATAACAATTCACATCAGTGGAATATACTTGAGTTTAAAAATCGAATTCTCAACACGGCCAGTAGCCTGACGTGTTACGCATTGGTTCAATTTTTGGTGATTCTAACTGTCATAGCGTCAGTTCGAATCACACGTTCTTCACTATCGTTGCAAACGCTATAATTGCTGACTCACCGACGTGATGAGTACACATAGCACACACTTTCCCATAGTAAGCAGAACTTCACGACACGATCACGACGTCCGCATAGAGCACTGTCACACTCACCTGCTCCAACGTTCTCTCGTTCGCTCGGTTGTTCGCACACGAAGCTGATCGTAACAAAGTTACTGAGGAGGGCGTAGTGTGGCGCCTCTAACAGATACACACACAATACACAAGCAAATAGTGAAGAATACCGAACGAAAATCGAATAAGAAAATGCATCAGAGCCGTATACCATAGCGATAACATAATTCATCATCATCATCATCGTCGGCACTACAACCGGGAACCGGTCTTGGCCTTATTTAGCAAGTCCTGAGGCTTGTTAAATTTTCCATAATGATTTATTTTTTCTGGGCAAGGTCATTAGTCTTGCGCCAGAGGCTCCCCGACGGGGAATCGACCCCCGGTCTCCCGGGTGACAGGCGGGTATTCTAACCACTATACTATCGAGGAGCCCAACATAACAATTCACATCAGTGGAATATACTTGAGTTTAAAACTCGAATTCTAAACACGACCAGCAGCCTGATGTGTTACGCATTGGTTCAATTTTGGTGATTCTAACTGTCATAGCGTCAGTTCGAATCACACGGTCTTCACTGTCATTCCAAACGCTATAGCGCCATTTATCGACAGTATATATACTTTGGGGTTCACATTTGACGACAGGAGACAACACTGAGTTTTTAAGGCATTGAACTCTACTCGTTTAGCTTATCCCCATTGATATATCTTGTTGAGGTCAGAATTCAGTGGATTAAGCATAATCTGCTGATTGGTATTGACTTTTGAAGAGTATCATTGAGTTCCAATTTTTCAACGGTACCAGTGAAGAATGCTTGTCATTCCGGAGGACATTCGAAGACACAGCGCCGGGCTTCACCCACACACAGAACTCGGTGCCTTAGCGCAGAGCTGTCCAAGAAAGAGCTAGAGAGGGCTGATGAGTCACCTATTCGTCGACGTGGATCCTAGTGACGCGATAAAGGAGCTAGAAACATGATTTGGAGAAAAATAAAATTCGACACAAAGTTTTTCAAATTGTTCTTTGTCTTTCAAATAATCACAAGTACTGCCACAAAGTTCTGTCGCCGAAAGGCAAATTATACAATTGTACAGTAATGTTTAGTTAGAGCGTCTGCGAAGGACCAGTAAGTTATAATATAAGATAATTAAGCTAGAATTTAAGCATTTTTTGTCTAGCATGTAATTTAGAAATTTAGAAGATAAAAATAAAATTAAAAAATGTTTCAAAAATGAAAAAAAAAATGAAAATGAATATGGTTTGGAATGCCAAGAGCTTTCACCTTGGCGGAATTAACTATGACGGAAGACCCAATCACCATCTGAGCATGAAGGCAGGGCGCAATATCTATGCTCACCGGAAACTATGAGCAAATAATTAACAGCTGTCAGCAATGAATTGGTTTATGTACTATATCACTGATAGAAACGAAACACGGTCAGAGTTTTCATTTCCTGACGATTTTGGAAGTAGTAGTCTGCGAAATATCCTGAAGACCAGCGAGGAGTCACCGACAATACACTCGTCCTGAAACAGAAAAAGGAAAGCCCAAGAATATCGTCCTTGACAATCAAGAAGACGACGTCACACACATCCGAAGTAAAACAGGTTGCCCTGTATCCAAAGAAGAACGTTGGATCTTGGAATGTCCTAAATTCAAGAAGATCAGGAGAAAGAAAATGGCGAAGAAAGCCAGGCTCAACTTCAAAGGCCTTCACAATAAACATAGGACGCTATGCTACAAGGCGTGTGCCCGAAGTCATCTCACGTATTCAGACGAACCTTCAGCAATGACGGCGCAGGAAAAAGAATGAAGACAAAGGCATAGCTACAAATCTGATGACGTACCACCTGAGCCTGGCAGGGAAGATTTAACTTCGTGTGCACTGCCAGTTGCGGTAGGGCATACTTAAAAATGGTACTAGTAGATCTTTATGGACCAAAAGAATTGACCCGAATCTCAGTTCTTCTGAATGTGGAATCTACTATCTACTAATTTCAGAAATCGTCAGGTTAAAAGGCAGATGAAAAGCACCCACTCTGGAGACCATCGGTGAACAAAGCATATAAGCATATGAAGAGGTACTCGCAGAGGTTGCAAGTGATATTCAAAGGGACCCACAAGACGACTAAAAAGTGGATAAAAGTAAGAACAATCGGCAACTTGAGGCTCTCCAAGCAAGGTATGAAGAAGAAGACGGTCGGGAAATGCAGACACTCACGGAGCAACAAGAGCAACCTATACACAGGAGGAACCAGAAATATTAATAGAATAGGCTGATAGTGACTACAAAGTTAAAGAAACGAACAAGCTTCGCATCAGTCGCCTCACGCACGAATTTGGGATAGGTCTCTCATGGATACAACACACACTAGAAGCGGTGTCCCGTGTAAGTATCGTCAATTATTGTAAACAAAAGACATAACATAACACAACATAAGTGCTAGCCCACGATCATATATTATACTGTGGCGTCTCTAACAGATATACACACAATACACAAGCAAATAGTGAAGAACACCGAACGAAAATCGAATATGAAAATGTATCAGAGCCGTATACCATAGCGATAACAAAACAATTCACATCAGTGGAGTATAGTTGAGTTAAAAAATCGAATTCTAAACACGGCCAGCAGCCTGATGTGTTACGCATTGGTTCAATTTTTGGTGATTCTAACTGTCATAGCGTCAGTTCGAATCACACGTTCTTCAGTATCATCCCAAACGCTATAATACTATTACTATTTACTGGCCTATAGGAACCCGCAAGTTCATGTCCTCATCTACTCGGCTGCGCCATCGTTGCCTGTCCTGTGCACTCTCCTTCCATGTTTGACCATTTGATCCGATTTCCTCAAGGTCAAACATAACATTATCCTCCCATCTCCATCGCTGCTGTTCTATCGGTCTCTTTCCCTTGGTCTACTGCCAAGAATTCTACGCATGGTCCTATCGTTGCCCAAGGTCATCGCAAAATTAAATATGTTGGAATTAGCCACGCCGCCCGAAAACTGGTGATCTCAATGGCGCCAATCGTCGATATCCAACCAGATAAGAAGATCGAAAGACAGGGCAAATGCACCAACAGACGAATTTACTGGAACGGAAACACTTGGAAAACATTGACGGTGTTAGATGAACTTATCGTGGCGAATAAGAAACACAACCAATGGAGGGTACGGATATAAGAAGTCGAAAGGGCAAAACGTCAACTAAAAGCAGACAAATAAAATGATGGTCCCGACAATGAGATCTCAAATAAGCAGATCGATGCGGATGAGTAAGTTGGCCTTAATGAAGCAGATTTACTAGGGACAATGGTTGTCTCCAAACAGAAGATTACGGTAAGGAATCTTAAGATCTGTGCTAACTATAAGAAACTTGGATCCAAATTCAGTGTGCCATTACTCGAAAACTAAGTCTATGTGAAACAATACAAATCTCCGCCTAAAACCAGATGATGCCCGTCAGCCAGAATAGACAAAACTCGAGTTGCCTCAAAAGGATTACAAACCAAGAAAGGCAGTACAATGCTCACGACCTAATCTGGAGATCGAATAGAGAACAGCACAACAACTAATGGGCCTCAGTAAGGAAAAATGGGTCAGTTAGAAAAACGGTTCAATAAATCGAATGAGCCCTAAATAAAGCATAAATAGAAACTCAAAAATACCCATCGACCTACAGAGTCGAAGATATCCCGCGTTGGATTTAAATCGTCGATAGAGACGGTTTTATTTTATCTTAATTCATAATATATTGTGCAGAGTCAATATCAAGTCGTCAACGAAGACGATCACTTTTTAAATTTAAAATTAAATGGCTCTTAATTAGGAGAGTATGGTGCGTCATAGTTTGATTGCAACGGTCATTTAAGAAATTTCCCCTTAGCAGTGTCGATCACAAACCGTCAACGATGACGATCATTTTTCAAATTAAAAATTAATAGGTTCATAGTTAGGAGAGTATGGCGCGTCATAGTTCGATTGCGATGGCCGTTGAAGAAATTTCCTCTTAGCAGTGTCGATTACAAACCGTTAACGATGACTGTCGTTTTTCAAATTAAAAATTAATTTATCCTTAGTTGGGAGAGTATGGTGTGTCGTGGATTGATTGCAATGGTCATTGAAGAAATTTCTCCTTAGCAGTGTCGATCATCAATCGCGAACTAAGACGGTCGTTTTTCAAATTAAAAATTAATATCTTCGTAATTAGGGGAGTATGATGTGTCATGGTTCAATTGCAACGGCCATTGAAGAAATTTCCCCTTAGCAGTGTCAACGAAGACGGTCGATTTTCAAATGAAAAATTAATATGTGCTTAGTTGGGAGAGTAAGGTGCGTCATAGTTCGATTGCAACGGCCACTGAAGAGATTTGCCCTTAGTAGTGTCGATCACGAACCGTCAACGATGACGGTCGTTTTTCAAATTAAAAATTAATATTTGCTTAGTTAGGAGAGTATGATGCGTCATCATTTAATTGCAATGATCATTTAAGAAATTTCCCCTTAGCAGCGTCGACCACAAACCGCCAACGATGACGGTCGTTTTGCAAATTAAAAATTGATATGTTCTTAGTTAAGAGTGTATGGTGCATGATAGTTCGATTGCGATGATGATTGAAGAAATTCCCCTTTAGCAGTGCCGATCACAAATCGTCAACGATAACAGTCATTTTTCAAATTAAAAACTAATATGTTCTCAGTTACGAGAGTATGGCGCATCATAGTTCGATTGCACTGGCCAATGAAGGGATTTCTCCTTCGCAGTGTAGTATCAGAGGAAATATAGGCAATAAGTAAAACAAAAAATGATTTTGCGATTGACTGAAGTGTGTTGTAATTAAAATAATTCGGTTAATTATGAAGACTTAAAACAAAAGACCACAGCGATTGTGGATTTGTTTAGTCGGACGTTTGTGGGAAATGTTATCAGGGTTGGTGGTTTTGGTTACTAGTATAATTTGGAACTTGTAATTTGGTGAGGGCGGAACTCTCATATATTAAGCTTAATACAAACGATACATACACTTAACAACTAACTTAAAACTAAAGTAGATTAAAGTATGAAAAAGAAGAACCAAGGGGGGGGGGGGGGTGTTTGGCGCGTTAGTTTCTGGATTTATTTAGCTTAGTGCAGGCGATTTCCATGAGTTACGACCTAGCTTGCTATCTAAGTTAACAAAGAGAGGGAGAACACTGAGGTAGTGGGGGTATTCGAATAACAGACGATAGTGTACGTAGAGGGATACACTCTGCAAAGGGTTATGATACTTTAAGTAAGAGGTTTGTTCAATAAGTTATTAGAAAGATATTTTCAGACGAAGATCATGGCGATGGGTACAGTACGACCTGGAAAGACTTGCTCACAACAGGTGCACAGGCAACACCGGTGCCGGAACCTATAAAATACAAAACAATTTATAAAGTACTTGAGTGCTGTTTTGGAACTCAAAGGTTTATTAGGCCATCCCGATTGGTTATTTTTAGTCAAGATTGCTTATTAAGATTTAACTTGTAAAAACATAATCTACAAAAACATTTGGTAATATTCATAGGGAGTCGTTCTAATTCGCTTTCTTGTTTCAGGTGGAATGTTCAATGAGAAATGCTCTACCTCATCATGTGTTTCCTCTTCGTTGTAATATCCATGCATTTGAGACTAATGTACATCGATACCTCCTTTCCTTATCCACTTCCTCTCCTTCCGCTAGCACTGTGCTCTGGCATTTAAGGATACTTCAAAATCCACTTTCGTGCGCGGGTTAGTGTAAACAAAACGGTACCACAGAGAACTTTCCCTCACCAGTGGACGCTTCGCGAGAGAAATGGAAGCCATAGATAACACAGTACGTCCAACCGGTTGTATGCAATAAGATCTAGAGAGAAGGCGTCTGGGATTTTGGGGGGGTTTCATCTATTTTCAGGTATCCTTTTGCGTGCTGGCTATTTCATTACACTCCACTATTGTCGGAAGTTTGCAGCGCGCTGAGAGCCGACCGTCCGTCTCACTAGCAGTACAGTTTCTTGTTGGCTCTCGTTGCTTATTCTACCGACGTTTTTGCCGCGCTCATATAGTCGCCACTAATCCTACGCACATCCCGAACCTGCAGAATATGTGGTGGTATTTTTGAACTAAAGCCGCAATTAAGACGTTGTAGGAAATTATTTCCAGACTTTTCAGATGAATTCAAAATTGAAATTTCTGTTTTTGAAGTGTTTTACTAAATAAGAGAAATAAATGATTAGTTTGGAAGTTATTTCGAAAAGGAGATATGTTGCATCCGACTGCTCCCCCTTTTCAATCCCCCCTTCAACCTCATCGTCGATTTTCCAAGGCAGATCTGCACTGTAATGCTGTGTGTTGTCCGAAGTTTTTCTGATTTAAGCATGGGCATCCTTTAAATATTTGCAGGTAATATCGTACCAGGCGGTATGTTCAATAATATGGACTAGGTCTCTATCCAGGTGTTCAAACCGCTGCGAGTGTGCTATTGAATACATACAACGCTACCCCCTTAGCCACGTAAAATATGATCAGGTAATGCCTTTATTTAAGTTCAATTCTCGCGCATTCATAACTCGGACATTACATTGGGATAGATTCAGAAATGCTGGGCAGGATTTATTGTGCTCTCGGGTGGGTATAATGCGGAGTCAGTGCCTTCCGATTACCACTGATGGTTTTATTTTTATGTTGCGCTTGCAAGTGTGTAGCCCATAAATTCTGGGAAATTGCTTCTGGATTTACATATGGGTGTTGCACACATGTACCATTCCGGGTGTTAGAGTGTGCATATATGATCCTCACCCTGTTTGCAGTAACACCCAGAATCCCAAAGCAATTTATTAAGGAGCATGGCTTTTCACACACCACTGCCCTTGCAGTCCCATGAGTAAGCAGGATGATGTCACTGGCCTGCAAAGTAGGAGGAAGGTTTTTTTTTTTGTTTTGCGGTAGTTAAGAGTCTTCGTCCACCTTTAGCGACGGTTTCGTCTAACCAACAAGACAACTTAACAAGGAAGTGCAATGTTCTTCAAGAGATATGCTCCCTTAGTATATGTGGTGTCCGAATATAGTTGTCGGTGGCGTGTCTAGCAACCACAACGAGAGTCATTTTCCAGTTCAGTCAACCAAGGTAGACGTGGGATGACATCAGTGATACTTAACTTTCCATTGGGTGGTCGATTGTGTAGCTTCTTTTGGACGATGAGGATTTTAATTCCCGCTCACATTGTACGTGTATTTCATTCGAGGATGCCTTTTAGACCCGAGTCCTTCTAGGTTACTGCAATGGTGATACAAGTGTATGGTTTGGGTGCAGCCTTTTATAGTCATCATAGCCGTAGTTATTGGCCATTGTAATTACAGTGCGTATGAGATTGGAGATTGGAAAGTTGTAAAAGAATGCAAAGTCCTGTGCATTCTATAATGCTCTCCAATTAGTTTTCTGATATTCCATCCTGACCGTCAAGAGTAAATATCTGATGCGGGCAGTGCATTAATCTTGATAATTTTTTACATTAGTAGCCTGGACTGGGAAGACCATGTAAGGCCATACGATATTTTTCTCTGTTAGTTCAGTACACTGTTTTATAATTTGTGCGCATAAAGTGTTTTCAGGAAAAAAGGAGAAGGAAGCAATAGAAGACGTCAGTGTGCTTTTGCTTTGACTGCCTGGAGATTGTATAGACAATGAAAGCTGGATATATGGATGACTTTTGAAACCATGTAAAATGTTAGTCATCATTTTCTTTGGCGATGGGCTGTATGTTGAAACGGCAAAAGGTTTAATAATAAGGGGATTTGAAAGACATGACAATTAAAAAATCGGGAAGGAAATAGAACCACTCCGATGGATTCCTATGGGGTGGATTCTCTGGTAGCTGGGGCTTTTGGTGCTGTAGGTGTGACCTTTGTAGCCCGGCTCTGTGAGTAGGGCCTTAGAATATACTCACAGCTAGGCCAGCTTTACTGTAAGAGGCGAGTAAAGGCCGAGTGGTAGCCGGGGTCCCAACGCCCCGTCGCCCGGTGAAATACCTACCCTTCAAACTTTAGGCTCCGTGAAAGAAATCCCTGGCCATCTTTCGAAGCTTGGCTGATGAACCGGTTCAAGAAAAGGTTCGTTAGGTGGTAGTCGGTCCCAAGGTGAGATACCACCCCGTCACGCTGTACATTCCGCGATATCGCCGAGAGAAATCTTCGACGGTGTTTCGGATGTGTGGCTGATGGCCGCGACTGACATGGAGATAAGTCATGATGGTACCTTCTGATATAAAGAATTCGGGAGGTAAACTAGTCTCCCATTCGGATCTCCTGGGGGACTATGTCAGGGGGAACATCATGCAGATATCATGATAAATAACGGAACTTTAAGAGGTTCATCATCGCATAACCGGGCTCGCTCTCGAGGCTCTGCCCATGCTCGATTGGTGACGGCATTTTGTAACATCAGGGGCATCGGTTTCACCAATACGAATGTAAACGCCGTCCACCAATATTTGCAAACAACGAAACCTGATATCCTTGCCCTAACCAAGACCCAGGTCGATTCGTCAACTGATTCGACATATCTTCGTTGCTCAGGATACGACTTACATTCGAGATTCCGTTTTAAGGGGGGAGTCTGCGTCTTCGCGCGGTTCGATCTGGCTTGCCAGAGGATGAAGGCGTTGGAACCCCATAACATGGACCTCATGTGGTTGAGGGTCGTGCTGAGGAATTCCGTTAAATTTCTTTGTTGTCTTTATCGCTCCCCGAATGACGATCGACCGGCGACATTTTTCGAACATCTTTCACATACCGTCGACTGGATACAGATCAACCACCCAGCTTCTGAAATTGTTGTCCTTGGCGATTTTAATGTGCACAATTCCGGCTGGTTGTTTCATTCTAACAGAACCGACGAGGCTGGGAGGCTGGCGGATATGTTTGCGGTAAGCCACAACTTGACTCAACTTGTGGGGGAGCCAACGCGAGTGCCGGAAGCCCGAGGCGATTATATGAACACCCTGGATCTGTTTTTGACATCCGAACCGAGTATTTATACCGTACAGGTTTCTGTGCCACTGGGAAATTCAGATCACTGCTTGGTATCTGCCGCGCAAGCACTTGCATATCAAGCGAATAACCGGCCTAGTCAACTTCGCCATGTATGGAAGTATGGGGCTGCTAACTGGGACGATTTGCGAGATTTCTTCGCATCCTTTCTATGGTCGGAGGTGTGCTTCGGAGACTCCGATGTTAACGCTTGCGCGGAGTCGGTATCAAACATTAATCTTCTGGGGATGGAGATGTATATTCCACATTCTATCAAACGGAGTTCGTCTGATAAACCTTGCGAGCAGATTACAGCGACAAAAAATAGAGCTTTTAAACAATGGCGCTCTAATCTCACCGATGTTAACAGAACGAATTTTGTTAGAATCAGAAACGCGTGCAACCAGGCGATTGATACCGCGAAGACAGCTCAGAACGAGAGAGTGATCAATAAGCTCCTTCGGTGTCCAACTGGTTGGCGCTCCGTCTGGCCAATGGCAATAACTGTCAGTGGTAACTTCGCATCCTCCCCGTTCCCTCCGTTGGTGACAGACAGCGGGACGTTAGTCACGAATTCAAAGGATAAAGCTAATGTGTTCGCGAATTTATTTTCCGCGAATTCAAACCTCGATCCCGGCCTTTTGGAGCCACTTGTGATCGCGCCGATACGGTCTTCCATGCGGGATGTGAGATTTCGTCCGCGCACTATTCAACGCATTCTACGTGAACTGGCAACCGGGCCTTTTGGCGCCACCCGTGATCGCGGCCGTACGGTCTTCGGTGCGGGATGTCAGCTTCCGCCCGCGTATTATTCAGCACATTCTACGTGAACTGGATTGTAGGAAGGCAACCGGCCCGGATGGAATACCAGCAGCAGTTCTTAAGAACTGTGCTCTAGAAATATCGCCGGTTCTTGGCAGACTCTTCCGCTTATCTTATGCACGGAGGACCTTCCCTGCCTGCTGGAAAATCGCCCGACTTCAGTCAATCCCAAAGACGGGAAAAGAGTGTCTCCTACAAAATTACCGACCGATAGCATTACTGTCTATTTTATCTAAGGTGATGGAAAGAGTCATCAATACAGAGTTAGTTAAGTATTTGAATTGCAACGGATTTCTGAATGATCGTCAATACGGATTCCGTGGCAGGCGGTCCACAGGAGACCTTTTGACACTTATAACTAATATATGGACATCTGCGATTGAACGGCATGGTGAGTCAAGGGCGGTCGCATTGGATACCTCCAAGGCTTTTGACCGCGTCTGGCACGGGGCATTGCTGAGCAAACTTCGTTCATATGGACTTTCCCAACAGCTTTGCGACTGGACGAGGAGCTTCCTCGAGAATCGATCGATCCGGGTTGTTGTGGACGGCGAGTCTGCGGATCTGTATCCTGTTAATTCGGGGGTGCCCCAAGGTTCTATTTTGGCTCCAACCTTGTTTTTGCTTCACATAAATGATTTGTTGGAGACAACGGATAACAAAGTGTTCAGTTTTCCAGATGATAGTACGCTTGTTTCCACCTTTTCGAGTGATAGGCCGATTGGTGCATCTACGTCGCACCAGCTGAGATGTAGACAGATTAACTCTCTGAATCACGATCTGGACAAAGTCCTGCAGTGGGGAAAGGCCAATCTTGTCGACTTCAACGCAACGAAGACCCAGTATACAACATTCACCAAGAAAACTGGATCATCGGTTCCACAGCTGATGATGAATGGCCGGTCCCTCGAGGCTGGGGAAAGCTTGAGATTGCTTGGCGTCACCGTCTGTGGGAATGTATCATGGCATAAACACGTATCGGGTATCGCCAGATCAGCCTCAGAAAACTGAGCTATCTTTTTAGAGCCAAGAAATATTTTACTCCGGCACAACTTCTTCTCCTATGTAAATCCCAAATTAGACCCGCGCTCGAATATTGCTCTCATGTTTGGAGCTCGGCTCCTAAACATACCCTCGACCTACTTGAGAGCGTACAGAGACGAGCGATCCGCCTGATCGGGGACTCGGCGCTGACGTCGGGACTACAGTCGCTATCACATCGAAGGCGCGTAGCCGACCTCTGTCTGTTTTACAAATATTATCACGGGTGCTGTTCTTCGGAGATTCTTGGCATTGTTCCACGCAATTCGATTTATATGCGCTCCACAAGACAATCCGACGGATCGCACCCGTTTGTGGTTCATCTCCCGACGGCGCGTACATCCCTGTATCAGAACTCGTTCCGTTACAGAGCGGGGAAGCTGTGGAACTCCCTTCCCATGCGAGTGTTCCCGGAGCGTTACAACCTGCAACTGTTCAAAAAGAACTGCAACAGTTATTTGGTGGCATCTCGGCGCGCCCACTCGGCGCTATAGGTTCGCCTCTCCCGAGAGAAGTCTAATAAAAAAAAAATAAATAAAAAAAATTGTTGGGCTGATACTGATTTGTCGTAAACAACACCAAAGAAAGAAATGTAGTTGTCTTGAAAAGAGGTCAATAAAAAAGAAACGAAATGAACATGACTTGGCAATGGCAGTTGGAGACATCGGTTTAAATAATGCCCTAGAACAAATTCTGAGTAATCAACAGTGGGTGGATGATGCAGCTGGTCTTATACCCCATTGCTTGGTTGGTCATCCTTAGGACTTGTCATAGTTTAACTGAGAATTTGGCAATCTTATCAATGGGACCCAGTGTGAAATGGCTGGGAAATAGACTCACTGATGCAGCTAAACGGATTACATCACGTGTTGGATGATGTTGTTCAAGCTATGTACCCGTCCCTTGATGCACGTTTACTAGGCCCGAATTGCTGCCCTGGTTTTGGCAGTGGGACAACTGGCTCTTTTAACACAATCAACAGTTGGCTCACAAGTAATATGGATCGACGAAAGTTTAGAAGAACTGGATAAGCATTTGCTTTTTTTTAGAAAACCATCACAGGAAAAAGACAATTCCAGCCGCACTGAGATGAATGCATTTGTTTAATAATACTCACCGATCGAGTAACTTGGAAAGGAAATAAGGAAACTAAGATGGTTAACGTTATATATTTCCGTTATTCCAGGAGGGAGGGCGGTATAAATAACTCCCATGTACATCAATTAAATAATCGTGATTTTAAGCATTTTAATTCATCGTTTTTATTAATGGTAATTAATATATAATAATTTAGTTAGGAACCATGTGGAAGCTAAACTTGACAAGGGCAGGATGAAAACTTCCACTCTCGCGCATAGATGGCGTTGCTACAGATAAAATTACTAGTCAGTACCTGGCTGACTTTCAAACAGACAACTTGTCTCACAGTTTTGCTCGTGCTAGTTATCTTAATCAACCGTTATTTTCACAATAATTTTCACAATTTAATTATCATTATCTTGTTTTCTTTTCCTCGTTTTCCGCATACAAAAATTTGAACAAGTGTTATAACCGTTAAGTTATGGCCCCTGGGCCGCGTGTATTAAATAAAATCAAGCGCAAACGGTTGCGTTACGACCCCGTTATTGGAGGCCAAACACCTCCCGATAAACTTTCAAAAGTGAACAATAAAGTTCTAGAAAAATCTAAAATGTGTTCAAACACTAACTTTTTTCAACCACTTCAAAGTCTGATGGAAGACTCTCCTGAAATGGATCCGACCAATGACGAACAGTGCGCAGAACTTCCTAAAGAAACCGTTCCGCCAATTGTGGTATTAAAAACAACTAGTGCTCAAGTGCGTGATATTTTGAGCAACATTAAGATAGACAAATACTTAATCAAAAACATTTCGCTTGGGCAAAAAATATGTGCCCCAACAATGGACATTTATAATAAAATCAGAACCGAACTCTTACGGTTAAAATGTGAGTTTTTCACCCACTCACGTAAGGAAAATCGTCCATTAAAGGTAGTGTTATCCGGGCTAGACTTAATAAGCAACGATATAGTGAAAAATGAGTTAATTGCACTCGGGATTAAGTGCCTAGATGTTAAAACCATCACATTAAATCCGTCAACAAAAGCCCTGTACAAACACTACTTGTACATCGTCTACATTCAACGCGGTGCAGTTAAATTAAACGAACTAAAACGGAACTACTCCACCTTGTTCAAAACCATCGTTCGCTGGGACTTTAAAAAACATAATCCAGGTAAGGTCACACAATGTCACAATTGCCAGCTTTATGGTCACGGCTCGATGCATTGTCATATAAATAGCTTCTGTGCAATATGTTCGGGAAACCATAAAACATCCGACTGCAAAACAAATGAGGTCATCAAGTGTGCAAATTGTAGTGGGCCACATAAATCCACCGATCCAGAATGCATAAGCCGAAAGCAGTACATAGACATTCGCCGCAAATTATCCCCACGCGGACGTGGTACAGGAAATACAACCTTCCTACAGCCTCCGAGTGACAAACAGCAGACAGTGCCCGACCGATTATCCATTGATAATTTTCCTCCACTACCCCGATCTGTGCGTCAACCTTCACTTCCATCATCCACCTGGGCTTCTGGCCTCCATCAAACCCAGCAACCTTCCAATAGTGATACGACACACACGAAGAAAAATCCGTCAGAAACATTAACTAATGATAACCTGTTCTCATTTAGCGAGATAAACTCTCTTCTTAATGAAGTTGTAACCAAGCTTAGTGCTTGTCAAACCAAAGCTGACCAATTTAACGTCATTACTTCATTAGCTATTAAGTACATATACTCGAAAAAAACATGTTAAGAAATTCTCTTAACATCATAACTTGGAATGCGAGAAGCATCAAAAACAAAAAGCATGAATTTTTTAGTTTCTTGATAAATTTTAATATTGACATTGCACTTGTTTCAGAAACCTGGCTCAAACAAGACATTTCTTTCTCACATCAAAATTACATATGTTATCGCCTAGACAGGGTACATGCTAGTGGTGGAGGTGTCGCCATTGTTGTGAAAAAATGTATAGAACATTCCTTGCGTCCTTCATTGCGCCTTAAGTTAATTGAGGAAATTAGTATAGAGGTAACATTAAGTGACAATTCCAAGGTGAGTCTTTTTTCGGTCTATTGCCCTGGAGGAAATAGAAACCTAGAGAAATCTACTTACTTTAAGCGGGATCTGCAAAAATTGCATAGAGTCAACACTCGAAACAAGGTAATTATTGGTGGTGATCTAAACTGCAGACATCAGTCGTGGAATTGTCTTAGGGCAAACAGCTGGGGTAACATTTTACTAGATGTTGCTGAATCCAGCCCAAGTTTTTCCATACTTTATCCACTTCTTCCCACCTATATCCCAGCGAGTGCTAACAAGAACCCCTCAACTCTTGATCTATATATCACTAATATTCCAAATTACTGCACAGTACCATTAACTCTAAATGCGTTAAGTTCAGACCACCTTCCGATCAGCCTCACAGTGAATCATACAGTAGTTGTAAATCGTACCAGTTTATACCACAAATATTCCGCCGCCAACTGGAATTGTTATAAATCATATATAAACACGAACTTGGTTCTAGGTGATACCAGCCTAAATTCTATAACCTGCAGCGAGCACATTGATATCCTATGCAACAATTTTGTTTCTGTTATCATCTCAAAATATAGGAACAAGTGTTGGAATAAACACCTTTCCTCTCTTGACAAAGCAAGCAAACCGTTCTGGAAAATATCAAAAATTATGAAAAAGAGAGGGTGCAGTATTCCTCCGTTTAAAGTTCACGACAAGTTGTTTATTTCTTCAGTGGAGAAATCAAACCTACTTGCTAACACGTTTAGTAAGAACCACTCCATATCTATGCATCTAAGCGACGCGTATACTGAAGCTGAAGTTGCTAACACTATCTATGTACTTTCTCAAACACCAGCTGAAAGTACTTACGCAACTAATATCAGCAAAGTTAAAGAATTGATAAAAAAATCGAAATCAAAAAAGGCCGCGGGTCTCGATAATATTAACAACAAATTAATCAAAGCACTTCCACCTGCTGCAAGTAACTATTTAACATTCATTTTCAACGCTTGTCTTAAGAATTGTTATTTTCCGGACTGTTGGAAAACAGCAAAAGTAATACCTATCCCGAAACCCGGCAAACCGAAGAACAGCCCCGAAAGCTACAGACCTATTAGTCTACTTAGCTGTCTAAGTAAGCTCTTAGAAAAAATCATTAAGGAAAGGATTGATCGTTTTGTAGAAGACAATAACATCTTACCAAACTTTCAGTTCGGTTTCCGTAGTGGTCACAGCACAATCCACCAAGTCTTGCGCATTAAAAACCACATAGCTGGTAAATTCATCGACAAGGAGTCAACGGGACTAGTTCTTCTAGACATCGAAAAAGCTTTTGATACGGTATGGCACGATGCCTTGATTTATAAGCTACTAAAACTTAAGCTGCCAATACCGCTTATCAAAATTATCCAGAGCTTTCTTCGTTCGAGAAAATATGTTGTGAGTTTAGGAACCGACATATCCTCTACTCACCAAATCCACCATGGTGTACCCCAGGGCTCGGTCCTTGGTCCCATATTATTTACATTGTTTGTCGCAGATTTACCATGTCTAGGTGAAAACATTCAGGTAGCTATGTTTGCCGATGATACGGCCATTTTCTCTTCGGGTGCCTTATTCACTAATGTCTACAACTCTTTGCAAGCAGCTCTTGACAAGCTAGCAGTATATTACAGGAAATGGAAAATAAAAATAAATGGTAATAAAACACAAGCTGTCTGGTTTTCGAGATGTAGGAAACACTGTTACCTACCAAATGGCACTAAACTCAGTATGTGCGCAGTTGATATTGATTGGTCCGAAGAGTGTAGATATCTAGGTATTATTCTAGATAAAAAACTCATCTTTCAAAAACACATCACTACCACAATTGACAAAATAAACAAAGTCGTAAGAGTTATGTATCCATTAGTGTGTAGAAAATCAAAGCTTAGCATCGAAAATAAAATTATAATATTTAAAACCATTTTTCAAGCTATACTCCTGTACGGGGCGCCTGTATGGTGTAATTGTGCTCGCACACACAAAATAAAATTGCAAAGGTGTCAAAATAAAATATTGAAAATGTTGCTGAATTTGCCATGGCATTATTCGACACATGAACTACATGAAAACGCCAACGTTAAACCGGTAGAGTTCCTTATTGACAAAATCAATCGAAACTTCTTTGTCAATTGTTCTTTTTCTGACAATGTTCTCGTTTCCCGTCTTGCGTTATCCTAAGTCACTACATATGTACTCTGTCTATGAAAATTATATCGAGGTCATTACTACATAAAATAACCGGAAGCTCGTGCAATATTAGTCTTAAGATTCAAATAAGGGTTTTTTATTGTAGTTTTCCCTTAATTTATTATTTGTTATTCATTAAAATTGTGCTATTGTCGTTATATAGATTTAAGATTATAGTTGTAAAGGAATTGCTATCCTAAATCTCTTAAGTACTAGTTGTAAAATATACCATAAATGTAATTATCTACTAAATAAAAATTGAATTGAATTGAAAAAATTACTAGTTTGTAAAAAAAAATATCATATGAAATTTTTTTATTTATTTTTTTACATAAAAAATTCAGTAGAGAGAGTCTTGTGCAAGCATTTGTTAAATGTGTTAATTATAAAAGATGAAGAATCAACATTGTCAAAGATGTTCGCGAGATTTTAAGAAGAATCGAGCGATGTCGCCAGGGGGATGAAGTGTTGGATCTCTATTAAGTAATAAATGCATTAGAAAAAACAAGCCTCTGACACATAAGGTCACATAGCGCAAGAAGAGAAACTTCTTCAATATCTCATTCTGCTCTAAATATACAGGGTGTCCCAGTTGCATTTTTCATAGTTTCGCTAAGCCCTAATAGCAAAATTAATGGACTGAGACATATATAACTATCAAATTGTGAGTTGGGAAAAAATCCATAGAGTCAAACGTGTGTTACAATGCATGCGTTGTGAACGATTTGGGGAAGCTTGCAGTTTAGATGCGTCAAGTGTCTAAACACTCATAGCACTGAGGAATGTCCATTGGGAAAAAAACGATCACATAAAAGCAAACTAGCCTGTGTGCTATGCAAAAATGCAGGTCATATTGATAATTTTAGAGGGTGCCCCAAATTTCAAGGGTAAAATGAATAAGCGTAAGCTTGAGATCGACGAACAAAAACGAATGAAAGCTCGCTGTTACAACAATTTCGTTGCGCCCATCATGTCATATGCCCAAATGACCTCTGGCTGAATAATCCAATCAAATTAGCACCAAAGCCTCAACCTGCGATGAAATCACGCACGACAGAAGGAGAATCAGATATAAAAATGATTCTCCTCAACATTCGCGCGGACTTCGAAAAAAAAATCAAAGAACAAACAGCCCGAATAGATTTTCTTATTCGTCGCTGTTTGCAAATAGCCATAATCATTAAATTCCCCTTAGCTGAGTCAATCCTAAAAATTATTGCTGTGAATGTCAATTCACTTATTACAACTTGGGGAAATTGTTGGAAACCGAACGCCCTGATATACTTCTGGCTAGCGAAAAAAGCTAAACCAGAAGCATAAATTGCTACAAAAACTACAATATCATAACAAGAGATAGACCGCAAATCCACACAAGGAGGCGATGTTGCACTCTTAATTAAAACAAGTCTTCGACATAGGATCGTTTACAGAAAAGAAGTGCACAACTTTCAAGTGCTGGAAGCTTGCGTAATACCAAGGGTTACGCACCTCGCCGTTAGCGTTAGGTTACGTAGCCTGATATCAACATAAAAATATCAAAGTTATCTATTTGGCACCGACAGTATCCTACCGGCTACGCCAATTTTTGTTATAAGGTATATTTACCTTGTTGGATTATACGCTGTATACACCATACTTGGGGTACTTTTCTTTATTTTATTTACAGTTATTATATTTTTGATCACAACCTTTACTGGCTGGTTTCCAATTAACTCTCTGTTGCGGGTCTCAGGTGGAGAGTCCAAATAAATGAAAGTATATTAGTTGTTGTTATTATTTTATTTAAGGAACAAAAAGCCCGCTGTACTTTTGCGAACGCCGCGACCTGTTGGTCTTACAACTTATTTAACTATATTATTTTATTCAAAGTGAAAGGCCCGTTCTTCCATCGTAAGGCTGTGACCCTTTACCCTGATCGATTGACTCTCTATTTAGGCCGTTGCAACCACTCTTTATATACCCAAATTATGGGCGTAGAAGTGCAAACGGTGCCTTCAATCCTGCTTGGACTTCGATCCAGAACATATGACCCATGTTGAGTCCAATTGCCTGGTACCAGTCATCCGTATTTATTAATTACCATTGCCACTTAATTTCCCCACTTAAGATGCAGCGGCGTTGGCTTTTACAATAACAGCAATTACTTAATTGATTTTTGCATTTGACTAAACCAATTAAAGTGCAATGTCCCCCGCTCGGGCCATTCGTATCCTTCGATCGATTTACGTTTCGTTGCTATGTCTGTCCAGGTCTCAGCATTTTTATCGAAACCCCGAGAAGTCGTCGCTAATTGCCTTCGAAAGCGCCGACAGTCTCACATGACTTGACAGCTTTAATCGGGCATGAATAGAATGCAGGTGCAATTTGATATCGTGTGAACACATCGGTGCAGTGCTCGTTTTTGAATACGTAGTAAAAGAATGCAAGCGGCAGAAGAGGTGGGCCTAGAAATAAATGAAGATAAAACAAAATACATGATTACGGCGAGAGCAGGTGGGCCTCAGGGAACCCATATAAACGTCAGAGGTAAGATATTTGAAAAAGTTAAAGAATTTAAATATCTGGGAATGATACTGACGGCCAGTAACGAAACGTCGAAGGAAATTAACAAAAGACTGCATTCCGGCAACGCCAGTCGGCACGCAGTCAGTAAACTGCTGAAATCCAAACTGCTATCACGTAACATAAAGCTCCGTGTCTATAGAACAATAATCATGCCGATTGTTCTATATGGATGCGAAACATGGGCTCTCACAAAACGGGAAGAAAACAAATTCTGCGTATTCGAGAATAAAGTTTTAAGGGGTATCATTGGAGGTAATTATGACGAGGAGACAGGAGAATGGAGGAAACTGCACAACCACGAATTGGAAAAGCTATACCGAAAACCTACAATAGTGAGAGTAATCAAGTCGCGAAGATTAAGATGGGCCGGACATGTGGCGCGAATGGGCAACGATAGGACCGTGTATAGAATTCTTGACGATAGACCAACGGGTGGGAGACCGTCAGGACGGCCGCGACGGAGATGGGAGGACAATGTTAGGTTTGACCTTGGGGAGATCGGATCGGATGGTCAAGCGTGGAAGGAGAGTGCACAGGACAGGGAACGATGGCGGAGTCGAGTCGCTGAGGTCATGAACTTCCGGGTTTGTACAGGCCAATAAATAGTAAAAAAAAAAAAATAGTAAGCAAAAGAATGCGTATAGCCTGGAAGCGAGAATGCGTCATGCGATATTATACGTTAATTGTTATGATTTGATTGCTTCGTGTGCAATATGAATATGAATTGACGATACACGACATGCAAACATAAGTAGTCTTTTGTCTTTTTCGTCAAGGTAGAACTATTAACACTATTATATTAAAAAAAGAGTGTCACTATTATGCAGAAAATCTAAAAATTCATACCAGCAACACCTTCCTGTTATATTTAGTCATACGAAATTAAAGATGTTACATGTAAACGCAGTTATTAGCGAGGCAGTTCTGACCTATATGGTGGTCTCTACTTGTAGCAGTGCGGTTGTTTTTCCACGTCTAAAGAAGACCTGTGCTGTTGTTGATTTTTACTTCTAAAGAAGAGCTGTGCTGTTCGTTTTTACCACTAAAGAAGAGCTGTGCTGTTGTCGGTTTTTGACCTCTAAGAAGAGCGGTGCTGATGTTTTTTCCCTCTAACGAGGTAGCTTCGTGCAAGACAATAATCAAATAATTACATGCAATATTTGAATTGAATTACGAATGGATCTTGCAGTTTAATAACCAACAAAATTCAAATAGTTACCTACCAATATTTGAATTGAATTAGAAGCGGATCTTGCACTTTGATAATCTGTTATGCAATTTGTCCTGGTGCCCACCGTGCTTCTGGTTCCCCAGGAAGAGTGGGCTACCGTTTTGTTTTTATTCAAACTTCAATTTCAATTTCTAATTCGTTTATTTTATTTAAGACATTTTACTATTAATTTTGGTATACGACACTAGGCCGAAATCATACTCGTCCGCAGTCGCACAACACCAAATTGAAACTGTCTCAATTGCCAGCCGCCATTCCATTGTTTTTGTTTTACTTTTGGAAATTTGGAAAGTGGATAACGAAAAGGAAAAGAAAGGTAAGAAGGTCATAAATGCACTTCGGCAGGAAACAATAGATAAAGGATGTTGCGGATGCGCATTTATTATCCTATATGTTGATGCGCGTTAAAATGAACATGTGGTTCGTTTTATGGCGCAATTTGTTTGTATTTCAATTTGAAAGATGTGAATAGGTATTCAGTTTTCTGGGACCAAATTTGTGCAAACATATTCTCAGAGGATCATAAAATTGCAGACGCGCATTTTATGATTCTCAATAATATTTGTTCGGAAATGGGACATCGGTCCGCACATTTAATTTAGGGATTTTGGAAATAATAATTGGAAATACAGTGCATATGATTTACGGATTGAGGGATTTCTGGGAATTGAAGCAATGCGACAATTGAACGTTTGTTTCAATTTGTTCAACATTGGATTCAATGTTGATTTCGGGATATGGATGGAGTTATGGAAGAAGGTGTAAAATGTATGGGGGGGGGGGGGGTGGTAGATCTTCGTGGAGCACTACAAATCAAGACAAATCGAATAATTACCAACATTTCTACGGTTCACCAATAAATCATTCAATCGATATTTCAAGTGCCTTTTATTTATTTTCTAGCTCAAAGACAACTACTTGGGGTTGAGTACTGAGTGCAACGTGGTTCACGACATCGTTATATCGTTCACTCTCATACTGTTCAACTTTATACTATTAACTTCCATACCTTTTACTATTAACTCCTATACCTTTCACTCGTATACTATTTACTAATATTCTATTCATTTTTATACTGTTCATTCTTATACTATTCACTCTTATACTATTCACTCTTATTCTCTTCATCCTTATATCGTCCATTTTTATGCTGCCCATCTTTACAATATCTACTCCTACACTACTTACATTTGTACCATTAACTCGTATGCTGTTCACACTTATATTATTCCCTCCTATACTATTTCCCCTTAAACTATTTCCTCTTATAATATTTCCTCTTATACTATTCACGCTTATACTATGCACTAAACACTCCTATATTTTTCACGCTTATACTAAACATTGTTATTACATTTACTTGATTATTATTATTATTATTATCTATTGGCCTGTAGGAACCCGGAAGTTCATGACCTCACCGACTCGACGCCGCCATCGTTCCCTGTTCTGTGCATTCTCCTTCCACGCTTGACCATCCGCTCCGGTCTCCTCAAGGTTAAACCTTACATTGACCTCCGCCGGTCTCTTTCCCGTTGGTCTACCGTCAAGAATTCTACGCACAGTCCTGTCGTTGCCCATTCGCGCCACATGTCCGGCCCATCTTAATCTTCGCGGCCTGATTACTCTTACTATTGTAGGTTTGCGGTATAGCTCTTCCAATACGTGGTTGTGGAGTTTCCTCCATTGTCCTGCCTCCTCGTCATATTTACCTCCAAAGATACCCCTTAAAACTTCATTCTCGAATACGCGGAATTTGATTTCTTCCCGTTTTGTGAGAGCCCATGTTACGCATCCGTATAGAAAGATCGGCATGATTATAGTTCTATAAACACGGAGCTTTATGTTACGTGATAGCAGTTTGGATTTCAGCAGTTTACTGACTGCGTGCCAATTAGCATCTCCGGAGCGTAGTCTTTTGTTAATTTCCTTCGACAATTTGTTACTGGCCGCCAGTATCATTCCCAGATATTTAAATTCTTTAACTTTTTCAAATATCTTGACTCTAACGTTTATATGTGGTCCGTGAGGTCCGCCTGCTCTCGCCGTAATCATGTATTTTGTTTTAGCTTCATTTATTTCTAGGCCCACCTTTCCTGTTGTTGCATAAGGATTTCACTGTTCTTACTTTCAATTTCTAGATTATCGCCCAGGACGGCGATGTCATCCGCATATGGGACCACTTGTGCGACGCCGTTCAAGGATCATCCGGCGATGTTGTCGTCTTGTACCGCTCTGATGACATACTCGACGACAAGGTTAAGGAGACATGGTGAGAGACCATCCCCCTGTTTTAGTACTTCGCGGATTTCAAATGATTCTGAGAGGTGGTTTTCTATTCTAACTCGCCCTTTGTTCCCATTAATGCAGATTTGAATGAGGACGGCATATTTTTTTGGGACTCCCAGCTCAACTACAATATGGTAAACTCTTTGCATTGCGACTGGGTCGTAGGCTTTTTTGAAGTCAACGAACAGTTGGTGAACTGTCTCTAAGTATTCCCACTTCTTTTCCAGCAGTAGCCTTATTGTGAACATTTGATCGCTTGTTGACCAGTTCCTACGGAATCCACTTTGGTAGTCTCCCAGTATTTTTATTCTGCGTACGGTGTGATTCTCGCCAGAATGGCATTTGTTAATATTTTGTATGCGGTTGGGAGCAGTGATATTCCTCTGTAGTTTTCGCAGTCAGATCTGTCGGCTTTTTTGAAAATGGGGACGGCTATTGAGGCTTTCCATTTTTCCGGAGTGACTTCCTTATCCCATATTGTTTTAATAAGTTGGTGGATCTTTCGAGCGGTTGCTTCTCCTCCATGCTTCACAATCTCTGCCGGTATGCAGTCGACTCCGGGAGCTTTGTTGTTTTTCAATCGATTTATTGCGTCTACCACTTTCTTGAAAGAGGGCTGTGGAATCTGAGCTTCGGCTGTCCGTTTATTTGTGTTTGATGGGCGCGCACGTTGAGCAGGTTTTCAAAGTACTGCTTCCACCTTGTCAAAATAGTGTTTGTTTCTGTGACAAGACAGCCATTTGCGTCTCGCATTATGTTGGCTCTCCCTCGGTAGCCATTTCTAATTGAGTTTATGCTGACACACATACCTCTGATATTCTTTGCTCTAGCATTTTCTAGGATATTTTCGATCCGAGTCTTCTCCCATCCGCGTTTTTTGCATTTGAAAAGTTTCATTGTCTCTTTCCGAATTGTCGCGTATCTTTGGGTTGACTTCATCATATCTTTCTAAGTGGATCACTCTGAGGTGTTTACGTTCTTCCATACTCGGTCTACACTCATCGTCAAACCATGGATTGGACTTAATTGTTTTCTTAAAGCCTAATACCTGTGGGCTGTTTGTTTGATTGTGTCTCTGATCGAAGCCCATCTAGTGTCCACATTATTGGTTTCCTCTTCCTCACTGCTCCCATTCTCTAGGATGCTAAATTAAAAATTTAAAGCCGGACTTGTGTAAATTAAACTTCACAAGGGCGACAATTTCAGAAGCCGGGTGGTTGATCTGTATCCAGTAAATGGTAGGTGAAAGATGTTCGAAAAGTGTCGCTGGTCGACCGTCGTTCGGGGAGAGGTAAAGACAACAAAGAAAGTTAACGGAATTTCTCGCCATGACTTTTGGGGCACATGATGCCTAAGTTATTGGGTTCTAACGCCTCCATACTCTGGCTAGACAGAGCGGATCGCGTAAGATGAGCAGAAGAGCGTGCCAAGAACCGACGACAGTTCTGAAGCACAGTTCTTAAGGTTTACTGTTGGTATTCCGTCCGGGCCGGTTGCCTTATTACAGTCCAGTCTACCCTTAAAACGAAATCTCTTATGCAATTCGTATCTTGCCAACGAAGATATCTTGAATCAGTTGACGAATCGACGTTGGTCTCAGTTAGGGCGATATCATTGTTTCGTTGTTTGCAAATATTGGTGGACGGCGTTTACATTCGGATTGGTGGAACTGATGCCTCTGATATTACAAAGTGCCGTTATCAGTCGCATGCCGACTACGCTTCGAGAAAGAACCTGATTACGTGCCGACGAATTTCTGAAATTAGGTTATTTATCAAAATATTTGAATGATGTTCCCCCTGACACAGAGCCCCCCCCCCCCCCCCGCGGGGAAACGAGTTATCTTCATCTCAGAAGGTACCATCATGACTTATCTCCGTGTCAGTCCGGGTCATCACCCATACATCCGAAACATAATCGAAAGTATCTCCCGACGATATCGCGGAATGTACAGCGAGACGGTATCGTATCTCACCTTGCGACCGACTTACCGCCAAACCATCTTTTTCTCGAACCGGTCCATCAGCCAAGCTCCGAAAGATGGCCAGGGATTTCTCCCGACCATTTCACGGAACCTATAGCTTGATGGGGGTGATATTCCACCAGGCGATAGGGGGTTGGAACCCCACCTACCATTCGGCCTTTAAGCACCTCTTACGACAAGCCGGCCTAGCTGTGAATATATTCTAACGCCCCATCCACAAGGCGTGAGTAGGGCGTCCTCGTAGTTAACCTTAACACACGTGGACAGCGCAAGATTTATGCCGACATACTCTATTCCTCCACCGTCTTCCCGAAGGTTCAATCAATTGCCTAAGCCTGCTCTCCTCCATTACATTTCACACAAGCATCTGTAACTTGCATTGCCCCTTTTCACTTCTACTTGCCCGCCCATCACACCTCGCGAATGCTACGGAGGGCCGACCTTTACTCCATCTCCTTTGACATCAACCTCACCTCTTCCACTCTCAAACTTTGTTTGCCTACAGGCCATCCCCGACCCACCATAACATTCATCCACTCTCTCATTTATACCCCACCTCTTCCGGTCTCAAACTTACAGAGCCAACAGTATTAAAGTCTTCACATCAAAATGTACATTACGGGGCAGTTTGATAAGTCCGTGACTTTTTGAATAATAGATATTTTTTTCGGCCAATAAGCATTTTGTTCTCAACATAGTGTCCTTTTAGCTTGATACATTTAGTCCGGTGTTTTTCCAATTTTTTTCGTCCTTCCAAATAATAGGTTTCCTCGAGGCACTCAAGATATGCGTTAGTTTCTGTGATGACCTCTTCATTCGACCCAAGTCTCCTACCACCCAGCCATTTCTTCAAGTTTGGAAATGGAACATAGTCGCAGGGGGCTAAATCTGGAGAATATACTGTATGGGGTACCAGTTCGTAGCCTAATTTGTGGATTTTGTCTGAAATTCACTGTTTTTCCATTTTCGTTAAAAATTCACG
Source organism: Microdon myrmicae (assembly GCA_963931805.1). Taxonomy (NCBI): domain Eukaryota; kingdom Metazoa; phylum Arthropoda; class Insecta; order Diptera; family Syrphidae; genus Microdon; species Microdon myrmicae. The sequence goes on along the minus strand of OZ007500.1, from coordinate 126,071,312 downwards.
AGATTGTCTGCTTTCAATGGCTGGCAACGACAAACTAAACGATGCAGCTGGCTCAAACGTTGACGGTAGTCTATCATATTTATAGATGGCAGTTAAACGGAGCAGCGTGGCATTTAAAACTGTTACGTGAGAAATTCAGAAAATCACTGACATCAAAAGTGCCTTCGTATATAGTATACACCACACACTTAGCCACCATTCACGGTTCATTTATTTGGCAATTTCCCAACGATTCCTCTCAACTGACAAATTTACTTGGCATGTTGACCATCAAGTCAAAGAATTGGAATTCGTTTTAAATTGCAAAGCACTGGTCATCAATGCCATGTCGATGCCATTAATGAGGAAAGTCCCTTAGCCCACCCGTATTCACTGCTTACCCAACATTGTACCAGGCACATTTGCCAAAAAAAAATCGTGTCCTGCCTCCGCATCATCTGCGATGGATGAACGAAAACCTTCGTATAAAGGATGCACCTATTGAATATTAAACGATTTAATTAAGTCGATATTTTCCTGCAATAGCACAACATATACAAGTATACATATACGGGAATGTGTATCTTCGTATCGCAGGACGACTAGGGCTTTCAGAGAGTTTCGTGCACGACTAGACACCAATCCTCGAGTCCTTATATTTCTGCTGTAGATTCTTCCACAACAAAAATGTTATAAAACTTATGTAATCCATGTCGTATAGACAGTGGGTCTGAGGTCCACCAGTCGTCCAATGACAACAAGGTAAAAATAAGAACATTCTGCTTCAACACAGAAATACCTGGCATGAGTTCCATCTGTCAGATTACGAAACATAAATCAATTTAAATTTTAATCAACTCGGTGATTCAACTTCGACTTTTACTGAGGAAGAAAACGGAAAATTATGTGAGTTTGGGAAGAAGTGTTAATATCCATGCGAGGAACACAACAGATAATAAGTTGTTTTCTTGGGTTAAAATTCCCCCATAACAGTGATATAATAAATAAATGGGATGTTGGGGTAGTGGCATTATTTGTTCACACCATTTCGCAATAAGGCGTTCGTTTCCAAGAATACAGATCAAGTGTGTTTATAAACAGTTTAATGTTTTTGGCAATCAGAGATAATGTATCCCTAAATTTCTCCCACTTCGATTTGAAAAACAAGAGTGACATGGGTATGCCTAAGTTCAGAAGGGTTATTGAAATTATGTGAAAACCATATAGAATAGGAAGGCTACGAATTTGATTTGTTTACCATCATATTAACACTGAGATATTGGTTTACCATCATATTAACACTGAGATATTGGTTTACCATCATATTAACACTGAGATATTGATCGTTGTAGCCCATGTTGGAATCAGTGGATTTATCTTTGATATGATGATGTATACCGAGGTGATGCGATGGAGGAGTTCATTCGCCTGCATTGGAGTTGTGGGAGGCGAAGTCAATGTGCCGGCGTACGACACGAGGTTCTACTTCGTCCCACCGTCACTAAAAGAAAGTTCCACTGCTGAACCAGATCCGTCAAAAAGAAACAAAAACCGCAACACACCGATCACAAGGAGTAAATAAAAGGCACTGTTTGGGTCTTGTAGCGATCCTAAATCGCTACTCCTATCCAAATCCCCAGTATCACCAAACAATCCCAATTTCATATTGAATCAATGAGCGATAGATTAAACCAAAAGTCATTTTGTCGCACATTGATTCAATTCCACATAATACACCCAAATCCCATATTGAGTCATATGTACAACAAATTTCACCAAAAGTTAATTCATCGTACATTGACTCAATTCCCAAAATCCTAACATCATGAAATGCTAAATTCAAAACGCATTTCATGATTCCCCTTCCCAGAATCTATCCAACAAAATCCTTAAACAATTCTCGGAACAAAATTCCAATCGAAGCACGCCAAGTCTTGCGTATGCTTCTTGGAATTTTGACATTAAAATAGTTGACAAAAGTCAACTACAAAACCTATAAAAGGGCAGTGCTTTTTAATTTCAGCATCAGTAGAAGTACGGAGGCCGAACCTATGGCCAACGAAATGTAAATCCCGAATCAGTAGAAGTACAGAGGCCGAACCGCTAGCCGTTCAATATGAGTATAATTTCGAATCGCTGTTAAACACATCACCCTTGTACTTTCATAAAATAGAATAAAATACAATCCCCTGAAATTGTTTCCACTCCGTTTTTCACTTTTTCACTTATCTCTATCGACACTCCGGGCTCTTCTCCTGCCGTTTTGGGAAAGCACGGGCCGGAGTATTACAGTCTATTGAATCGAATGTTCTTTTATTGATTTTACTTAAAGATTACACGGTTGGATGTCAATTTATTTAATTATTAAAAGAAAAGTTCGCTTGCAGTTAATTTAATTCCGAACACTTTACTCTTCACTACCGCTTTAAATGTGAGACGAGCTATCAAGTCAACCAGCACTTCACAAACGCCCCGTGTATAAACGCATCTCCGCAGCCGGCGGAGATCGGGGGTGACGCGTGACCGCTGCGGTCAGCGGATGGTAAAGGACTCTTCGAGGATAGAATTCTGAAATGAATTCCATCCTAGGTTAGGGCTAAGAAACAAGGGAAGAGAGAGAAAAACGTTTCTCTTAAGGGTGCGGCCGCCACAGAAATGCACTCTTTAGTGCAGTGGTGTGTGTTCGTGGTTCTTTCATGGATGAGAACGAACCTAGAACAAAGAAAGGGCATAAAGTGCATTCATAGGATACGATTTCGGTAAAGCAAATAAAACCGAACTCGTCGGATGCTAATGGGTTTGCTTATGCATCGTTCGGTAATGAGGGTCGGCTAAATAAATAGCAGCCGCTCATTAAATAAAAAAAACGTTTTTCGGATACCACAAACGATATGAATTGTTTATGGTTGCACATGGTGCGAGTTAGAGAATTTTATTGCTGGGAGAAAAAGGTCGCCAGCCAATGTGTACGTAAAGAAATTTATCGTACACATGGCGAAGTTGGAAGATAGACGGCGCAATATTTATGGTCCCTGTCATGACGGTTACATTGTATGCAAACCGAATCATTTTGTTTACAGGAATTGTCTGGTACCGAAGGTGCCGAATTGGTTTGGAATTCCGGATAAGCAAAGAAAGAAATCTTACGGAAAATTGTATGCGATGAGAAGCATGAAAAGGTAAATTTTCTTTACAGGGACTTTACGATTATAGCTTTGATCTAATTAATGCGTGAAGCATTTTCGGGTGCTTAATGCGATTGCAAAAACGTATGCGACTTGGGATGAGGTTATGGGGGTTTTACGGTAAGTAGACAGTGGGGTTTGGCGGACCGCCGCAGGGCTTTTCTTTTTTATGTTGTTTTGCTTTATTATTATGTTTGTTCTTTTTGTGTTGTTTGATTTTGTTTTTGTTCTACTTTTATTTGTATGTTCCTCAGAGATCAAATACGACCCCTATGTTAGTCGGTTCCTTCGTAATAGACGGCTGAGGAAGCATTAAACATTGGTGTATCAAAACAATCTACCACCCCTAGAGCTTATCTACACAGTTCACTTAAGCCATATTACCAGTGAAGGTAAGAATGACATGCGAAGAAATTTGTTTTATGGCACTAGACGCTAGAAGCGTGTATTTGTTTTTGTTTGCACATGATGCGAGTTAGGGAATTTTATTGTTGGGAGAAAAGGGTCGCCGGCCAATGTGTACGTAAATGAATTTATCGTACACATGGCGTACGTAAATGAATTTATCGTACACATGGCGAAGTTTGAAAATAGACGGCGCAATACTTATGGTCCCTGTCATGAGGGTTACATTGTATGCAAACCGAATCATTTTGTTTACAGGAATTTGTCTGGGCGGATTTGCTTGTTGGCACTGAAGGTGCCGAATTGGTTTGAGATTCCTGATAATGTAAGAAAGAAATCTTACAGGAATTGTATGCGAGGTGATGCATGAAAAAATAAGTTTTCTTGAAAGGGACTTTAAGATTATAGATTTGATCTAATTAATGCGTGAAGCATTTTCAGGTGCTTAATGCGATTGCATTAGCAAAATTTATACGACTTGGGATGAGGTTATGGGGGTTTTTAGGTAAGTGTACTGTGGGGTTTTGGCGACACCGCGACAGAGTCATCTAGCCTTACACACTGACTATCGTATATCGGAGAGGATGTAATACCAGGTGATGCAGTGCCTCCATTGCTCTGATGCTGTGCGGTAGGCTCACCTCAACCACATACAACGGAGGTGAAGTGCTCTGTGGTCAATGTGTGATACCGGGCGGACTTAGGGCCTTCTGGCGACTGCATTGACCTTCAAAGGCCATAGGTTCACCGGACAATAACGCGCACACGTGTAATACACGGTAACTTAGCTCACTGTTTTCAGTACACACTAAAAGTGTTAATTCGTAACTAAACTAACTAAACTGTAATCGCTACTCGTATCTCGCTGACGTCTATTCGCCGCAATCACCTGAACTCGAATCCAACTCACGACGCCTTATCGGCAGCACCAGGTTCTCTTGGATTCGATTGACACAATGCTTTGCACTGTTACACAGTTAATTGCCTGTAGTCGCACGCATACACGCGGTAGCGTAGCACGACCCGAACCGAATTGTATATCTATAATATGCATTTTAAGGGATCTGCTAGTTCGACAAATATATGGTTACTGGTGTGGGCGAGAAGAGAAAAACAACGCAACTCTGAATCTGTTCGTGGAATCATGACCCGGGACCCACTCTGCTGTGATCTGGAATGTTTATCTTAAGGGTTCCGACCAAGATCATACCGTCTGCAGCCGGCTCGAGTTGCCTAGATTCTGCAACCGTTTGACGAAGGTCGCAAGCGTTAGACACTATTAATAATCGAACCGTATACGTTGATGATCGATGTAGATGGTCGATGAGACCACGTATGGCGATGGACAACCCAAAGGGTGGGGATATTCGTGTTCATTTGTTTATGTTCCTTATTGTGAAGACGAGCATTCAGTTGGGCAATTATAAAAGGGATTTCCTTTGGGTTGATTGACTTTATTCGGTGACTGCTGTTGGTGTTTTGTGTTTGGGAGTTTGGTGAGAGGAATGGTGACTTTTCATGCGGTTATAGCGGCAGACAAAATGTACTGTATCGGATGCAACAACAAGCGTTGAGCAGCAAGGTGCGAGTGGGTTTTAAACAAACTGGCTGAAGCGGTAAGAGAGAGTGTTGCCGAGAACCCACTTGTGTCGTATCGTCACTGCACTCAGGAATTTGATTTCAGTGGAACCACTTTGCGGCGCATTTTGAAGGGTGATTTGCATTTTCCCCATATAAAGTGCAATTGACTCAAAGAATGTTGCCGACAGACCGTCCATGTCATTTGGAACTAGGCCAAACAGTCGCTCGAATGTTTGACACTGAACCTGATGTTTGGAAGCAAATTCGATGACCGCCGAGGCCCATTTCACACTCTCTGGCGTCGCGTTAACAAGCCAAATTGCTGCATTTGGGGAACAGAAAATCCACACGAGATCTATGAAACACTATTGCATGACCAAAAAGTGACTGTTTGAGCCGGCGTTTCATTGGGCCATTTTTTTCTCAAAAAAAGCGAAATAGTCCATGGGAATCAATATCGGTGGATGTTGGCTCATTATGTCTGCCAACAAATATATAAAAATATCTGGACGGTTACTGATTTCAACAATTGTCGGATTGTTGCGATGCCACCAGAAATTTGCGCGATCCATAGGATTGACGAATCTCCGAAGAACACCACCCGTGATAATATCTATAAAACAGACAGAGGTCGGCGACGCGCCTTCGATATGATAGCGGCTGCAGTCCCGACCTCAGCGCCGTGTCCCCGATCAGGCGGATCGCTCGTCTCGGTATGCTCTCAAGTAGGTCGAAGGTATGCTTAGCAGCAGACCTCCAAACATGAGAGCAATATTCGAGCACGGGTCTAATTTGGAATTTATACAAAAGAAAAAGTTGAGCTACAGTAAAATATTTCTTGGGTCTAAAAAGATAACTCAGTTTTCCAGAGGCGGAGCCGGCGATGTTCTTAACATGTTTATGCCACGATACAATTCCACAAACCGTGACCCCGAGCAATTGTACGCTTACGCTAGATTCAAGGCCGCGGCCACTCATCAGCTGCTGTTGAACCGATGATCTATTTCTCCTTGTGAATGTTGTATATTGTATATATTGTATCTTCGTTGCATTTAAGCCGACGATGTTGGTCTTTCCCCATTGCAGGACCTTAAACAGATACCGATTCAGAGAGTCGTTCTGGGTATATCTTAGCTATTGCGACGTTGATGCACTAATCGGCCGATCATTGGACAAAGAAGAAACAATCGTACTATCATCCGCAAAACTGAACGCTTTGTTATCTGTTGACTCCAACAAATCATTCATGTGAAGCGAAAACAAGGTTGGGGGCAAAATAGAACCTTGAGGCACCTCGAAATTAGCACGATTCAGATTGCTCTTCGTCCAGTCCCAAGCTACTAGTAAAGTCCATATGAAGGAAGTCGCTCTTTGCAAATATTGGTAGAGGGCGTTTACATTCGTATTGGTGGAACCGATGCCCCTGGTGTTTCAACATGCCGTTATCAGTCGAAAGTCGGCAGAGCTTCGAGAATGAGCCCGATTACACGACGACGAATTTCTTTAAGTTCGGTTATTCACAGAATATTTGCGTGATGTGCCCCCTAACATAGCTCGGTTATTCATCAGAATATTTGCATCCGTTTATTTATCTCACTTTCGTTACTCTTACACGATTGCCAACACGTCTGCTAGTTGTCATACGTTCACCACTTTACGAAAGTACTTACAAACATTAAATGTGAACTAAGAAGGTTGAGTCTTAGCTTTCTTCACGAAAATAATTACCGTTTATACAGAAACATGACAATTATTTATTTATCACTCGGGGATTTAACTTGACGACTCGACTATAGTCGCGTCACCGTGCGCACCGATGAGCGGGAGATCGCGTGACCATGGATGGAAAACGACTCAGCGATAATCATCTCGTGCAGACATGATTCGCTTATGGGGTGAGTTTGTGGTGTCGTGGTAGGTATCCTCTCCACTAAGGATATCGTTTTTACCTACCACCAGAGAAATGTAAAGTCTCTCTTGGTGGAATAGAGAACCAGATCTCGTAATAGAGATCATGGTGGTATGTGTACGATCGTACCCATCACCGTGTTTATCGTTGCGTTTACCAAAGGATAAACGAAACCTGAAACGAGAAAAGAAAGAACAAAGAGAGAGGCGAGCTAAGGCATCGGCCTGTAATGAGGGTCGGCTAAAGAAATAAGCTGCAACTCATTAATGGGAAATACATTTGAGATACGTCAAACAATTTAAATTGTTTATCGTATCGCCAGAATGCCTGCGGTAGAACAGAATTCTTTTGTTTGCACATGATGTGTGCTAAAGAATTTAGTTTTAGTGGCTATTGCGCTAATTGTATGCAGCTGTTTGAATAGGCTGCTAGGAGTTGCTTTGTCGTTGGACAAAAGAGTCGCCAGCCAATGTGTATGTGGGGAACATTGTTGTACACATGGTGAGGCTGGGAATAGCCGACTCAATGATCATTATCCCTGACTATGATGGTTACATGGTACTGTAACCGATATGTTTTCTATCAGGGATACGAGGTTTGTTCTTTAAGGAATTCTTCTAGGAAAGCAAATATGATGCATAGAATTATAAGTGCCTGAAAATCCTTTTAGGAAATTTCCTGTAATGCGTTGAAAGCATTAATGTCCTTGTACAATGAAATGTTTCAGGTATGCTGGGCGGAGATTGCGGTGCAGGTGTGGGAAAGTTGAAATTTGCCTGGGGGTCTTGAAAAGGTAGAAAGAAATTCTTACAGGGAATTTGTATGCGAAGGGATGCATGAAGGTAAGTTTTCTTTTCCAGGGACTTTTTAAATTAAGGATTTGATCTTATTAATGCGTGAAGCATTTAAGGTGCTAATACGTTTGCATTAGCGAAATTATGTGATTGGATGGAGTTATGGATGTTTTTTTTAGGAAAGCGACCCGTGGGATTTGGCGTAACCGCCACAAATCTCCCGAACGGAACTTTCGAAACCAATAGTGCGTTGGTTTAGCGCTACATGCTCCAATGCGTCATTAATGTTTTTCATTGCGAATGACGCATTATGTCCCATTTTAAATTCATAAAGGAAGAGGGTTCGAATTTGAACTGCCGACAGCATGGTAAACAATTCCTAGAAAAGAAAACAAGTGTATTTGTAACGAACCCTGAAATTCTCACACGTCAAGCTCACGTACCACTTTATATTATAAAAAAAGAAAATTTAACGTTCTGGCACAGATGTTCACTCGAGAACTTCTTATTTCCGACCGAGCGAAAATCGGACATTTCATGTGGTAGAACCGAATAGTACTAAAGACTTCTTAAAAGAAGGTTTAAATTTGTTTGTTACCTATTGAATTGGAATTCAACGGTTTCACATTAAAAAACAGTATTCTTTACTCGTATTTCGTGCATATCATCTCATAATGAATGACTTGGTGTTGTTTCTTCTGGAAATCTATGACCAAAAGTTAGAAATTATAGAAGCGTTTTCAGTCGGTATATCTCAAGCGTTCTCTTGTGCAGATACAACGGAGGGGCTTTCCAACGGCATTTAAACTTCCATTAATTTAATTCAGTGATCGCTTAAGTTCTTTCCGAGTTATCCAATAATTCATTACTATTATTAGCCTGTGTAGGACTGTTGGCCATATTTAACCTATCGTCCGTGAGAACACTAATTCGCTATAAGTCCATATTTATCGCCATTTATATTCCACTGAATAATAAACTTTTAATAAGTCATTGATTTTGATTTTTTGTTCTCTTCTTTTTTTTGCAGTAATCAATTCACTCTCTGTGCGGGATTAAGCACAAGGATTTCGGGAAGTTATAATTATTACGCATAACTCCATAAAACTGATTGTGCAGGTTTGCAAAATAAGAAGCGAGTAAAAGTCGACAAAAATTAAAAACTAATATTGCCAAACTAACTAGTGGAAAACTAGTGGAAAACTCGGTACTGGTAAACCTACAAATAGGCAATCAATTAAACGTCCAGAACAGTATATATATACACAGATATACATAGCTATCATAGGAAAGAAAAGTTTGGTCTGCACCGACAAGAGATTTGCCCCGTTGGATCCATTGAGCCAAATCGAAGTATTGGAAAACTTTCGATTCCCTCCTCGAAATCGCTGAGCACCAATATACAGCGCTAGAGAATTAAAGACGAAGTAAAAGAATAAAGGAGAAAGAAGATAAAACGACTAGAACAGACAACTTACTCTACCAGCAGGACCGCATAATAGTTTTCAACTTTTAGACTCGATTGTAGCATATTTCGCCAGGAATATTTGAATCCAACACGAAATATTCAAAGGTAGTGAATTTTTTGTTGTTGTTCTGACGATTGGATGACCAACTAGATTGAAACTGTAAAAAATAGGTTTTTCTACATTCTGGAAAAACTTCAAAAATCCCACCGCGATAATAGCGACCTCCAAACTGCCGAAATTATACACTAAACAATTTACTAAAAATCAACTCGAAAAGTAGCGAACTTGTTCAATTACATCGAATACTCTCCCATCATTTGTTAACGTCGTCCCAGCAACATATTTTTCACTCTGACTAGCAAGGAACACACGAACAACTTTATTGCGAGGCAGAAATCCTAAGGAGAGTCTGTGAAGCATCGTTATCAACTTTCTTGAGTGTCTGTGAGGTGCACTAAATAAGACTGCAATTGTTTTGAGTACCCTGAGCGCATCAGACAAGGAGGTATTATACTCAACCTCAACAATGCCTATTTATCGCGCATTAAAAACCCGAATTAGTCGCCTGCTATTCGGTAGGACTGACGTTAAAATGAAAGTAGAAGATCGTAACAAGCCGAATGGTACGGCCAGTGTGAAGGGAAGAAAATCGGCAAAGGCAATGAAGCGGAATCCAAAAACGACATTTATCCAACCCTCTTTTAACTGGTTGCTTATTTTGACAATCTCCGTTGCAACTTTTCTAATCTCTGGAAATATTGATATCGGTAAGTAGTGTTTTCCTAATTATTATTACAAATATATTTGACAAGAATGGACGCCTGCTGTATTCCGAATCCTGCCTTCCGTTGAAGAGTGGAGGTTTTCGATGGGCAGCGCGCGTATTATTATTTTTTAAATATTATTAAAGACGACACTGACTAATTTTGAGAATTGCTTGAGAATCTATAAATTAATACTTGTTTAGATCTACAAATAATATGTTACGAGTGAGGCTTTATTGTAAAACAAAACAGTATAATGTTGTTTATTCAAATTGTTGCCTATCGTTAGTAACGGCGTTTTTACATATTTCGGACAAAAGTATGGATTCCGTGTCGAGAAGAATCCATAGTTTTTGATGTGATCCACAAATCGACCTATTTTTCTAATTCTTCGAAAGTCGCGTAGTGCTGGTTTCGATTTCTTCAAAAGTCGCTTAGTGCTGCCTTCGATTTATTTAAAAGTCGTGAAGGTACTGCTTTCTATTTCATCGAAAGTCGCAAAATGCTGGTTTTGATTCCCTCAAAAATCGCGAAGTGTTGCTTTCTATTTCTTCGAAAGTTACCAAGCGCTGCTTTCTATTTCTTCGAAAGTCGCCAAGTGCTGCTTTCGATTTCTTCAAAAGTCGTGAAGTGCTGGTTTTGATTTCTTCAAAACCCGCGTAATGGTGCTTTCTATTTCTTCGAAAGTGACTAAGTGCTGCTTTCTATTTCTTCGAAAGTTGCCAAGTGCGTTTGAGTTTCTCATACTCATATCAACACTCCCGTCCAAACTCTTCGAACGTCACGTAGCTTATGCTTGATACATTGAATTCAGACCTCAACAAAATATTTCAGTGGGAATTGTCTAACCGAGTGCTGCCCCTTGTCGTCAAAGGCGAGCCCCAAAGTAAACATACTGTCTACGGCACTTGCATCGACGAAGCCAAAGAACTATGAATCCTCGGCACTCGAATTAATTCGACTTTTAATTGGAATGACCACATATTTGAAGCTGCGAAAAGTGCGGCGAAATGTATGAGGTTTCTTAAGAGATGCAAAATATACTTCACTCCATCCAACCTGGACACTATTTACAAGGCGTATATTCGTCCAAAAATTGAGTTTAACTCCCATATTTGGTCAGACGCATCCAAAACTGCACTACGCGTGCTTGACCGAATGCAAAAACGAGCAGTGAAACTTATTGGGGACTCAGCTGTAAGTCGTTTACTTCCATCATTAGAACATAGACGCACCGTATCATGCCTATCTCTTTTCTAAAGAACTGAACTTGCTGAATGTGTTTCGCCCCTTCAGACATTTTCCCGCGATGCCCGCCAATCTGTGAATGCGCATCAGCTCACGTTGAAAGTGAACTTCAGGCGCACAAATAAACATAGACAGTCATTCTTTAGACGAACTACACGAATGTGGAATGCTCCACCTGATCATGTGTTTCCTGGTCGTTGTGATGCCCGGACATTCAAGACCAATATACATCGACACCTCCTTTTCTTATGCACTTCCTCTCCATTCGCTAACACTGTGCTCTGACATTTAAGGGTACTTCAAAAACTCCTTTTGTGCGCACGTTAGTTGAAAAAAAATTAAGTTTGCCGTGGCTTTTTCGGGTTCGACTCGTTTTGTTAGCGCCATTCAGATGGTTGTTAACTTGTTTGCATGCATCCTCGAAGGGCTGTGGGGAAATAATTTGGTGTCGTCGTAACACTGGTTGTCCGCAGAAAACTTTTCACCAAATTCCACAAATAAAAGAGAAAATGAAAAGCACTGTGTTGTTTAGTGGTAAACTCTTTATTTTTATTTCTGAATCTATTTTTACAAATGATTGCCTGGAACCACAAAGTTCTCGTGCACTTAAACCACTTTTTATTTCTCACTACGGTATAACTCTTGAATAGGTTGGTATTATACAAGTTAACTTTTATTTATTACTTGTTCACGATCGAAAGCTGAAGATTCCCCATTTGAGGGTTCAGTACATTCCAAAGATCTTCGGGGTTTTAGAAACACACTCAATCTGTCTCAAATTGTCAAACTCACAAAACATATTCTTAATTTCACCGACTTCGACATGGAAGATACTCCGTAGACCACCGAAACAATTCGTATTTTGCCACTTCACACTAGTCGCGGAGAAATTGGACCGGAGGCAGCATTTTTACTTTCGACGCGTGCACACTCTTAGCTGTTGAAATTAAACTCGGTTAACCACCACGTCCCCGGTACGAGTACGCTTCGCGGTGGTTACGATCTGACTCCACGATGTAATTCACATCCATCGGTTCGATGGCCGCGAATTCCATAGATAGGGGAGGATTGTATATGTATCCGTATAGGACAAGTACAATGCCCTGCGATGAAAACGATGATCGGTGGACACCTGATTAAACAGACGTACGATCATCAGGGGGCGATGTACCCATACATCGTTGATGATGTATGCCAGAGATCGAAATAGATTTTTGTTTCAAAGTAAACAAAATTCTATTTCACAGATCAAATGGTGGCACACATGATGCAAATGATGTGCCCAGATACAAGGGGTTGTCATGGTATTTGCCTAAGATTCATTGGAAACACCAATGTGGGCAATATCCAATCTAGCCGTATGGCTCCGGTGCACAAGGAGGCAAATTATTTTGTTGACATAAGTCAGCAGAAACCTCGTCGACGGCGGGAAAGGGTCAGGCTGGATGGCTGTATGTTTGATTAATATGCGGGTAAGTAAAACGCACACAGTGAGATACTGTATGTTTACTTTAGGTTTTCAGGCAGGTCATCATAGGCATGGCATGGGTAAGGTTACCTAAACAATGTTCATATCCATGCCCAAATTCATGATCGGTTATTAGCCGATATAGGAAAATGGTCGCAAGTGTTACGAACCTCGGGACTGGGGCAATAAAGGGTTATGAACCATAGCAAAACCCATCGGCTACGACTGTGCCAACAATTACGCTGGCCAGCACGTATTTATCTATTATAATTGCTGACAACCCGAGCCGATGGAGATATGGTACGGTTCATATAATAATTCAATGTGATGCATGCCTTGATGAGGTTTAACTTTCAGGTGTGACGCTGCAGGGGAGCTTACGCTGCCCCTAATTGAAGATAAGTACTATGGGTTTGGAAGGTGGTTAATTTCAGAGGATGGGCGGATTTTTGGGAATCTCTTAAAGAACCGCCGCAGGGCCATGTCTCGTCATTAGTTATGATGCGTTGCACGAATGTATCTCTCTTAAGCTATAACGACGGCTTTCAAGCTGTAGTATTCCAGAATACTACTGTCCTTATGACTATTAACTTTAACACTGAATCTCATTATTTATCTAACACATCCTTAAAACTTTCTCTTAACATATCTAACATTCTCACTTAATATATATCCTTAATATATATCCTTAATAAACATCCACAATATTCTATATCAAGTCAGTTTCAGTACACTTCATACATGCCCCTTTTTTCATTCGATTAAGTAATACTTTGATAAAATTGTTTTTGTTCAAGTTATAATTTACAGTAGATAAGAACACTAAGTTGCATAAGAAGAGAGAAAAATTCATTGTAAAGACAGTTGAGAAATACAGTTAAGATAGAGATAAGATTAAGTGAAGTTCGCAGTTCACAGTTGAGAAATACGGTCGAACAGTTGAGATTTAAAGAAGAGATAAGATTAAGTGACGTTCGGAAAAGTTAAAGAATAAATTAGAAATAGAGAAGAATAGAAATAAAGAATAGTGAATAAAGAAAATAATTAAAATTATTAAATTCGAAAAGAAGAGTAAAAGAAGGAGTTTTAATTAATATTAAATAAATAAAAATAAAAGGTCCACGCTCTTCCCTCTAACGAGGAAGCACGGCGCTGGATTACAACAAAGCACCAATTTCTTCACTTTAGCGCTGTTTCCTTCAGCACAGAAATTCTTTGAGCACTCGAGCCAAGCAAATCGTTGACGTCTTGACAAGCACTTTTGAATGCTTTGCACAAGTAATACACATGTGTTTTCGATACATCCGAGTCGCCATAGGACCAAACCAACATTTTCAATGATTGACCACAAGAAATGCCGTTGGAAACGCAAAATTTAATGGGAACTTTTTGCTTAACCAAATTCTCTATTATAAAAATCGAACAACCTACTTAAGGTGAACCAACAAAACCAGCAGCTGCAAACAAACTAGTTGACAGATAGCGGTCAAACTTCACGTCATTATGGCTCATAGTGGTGCCATCCCAGTGACAGAAAGAAATCTGACAATAGGCTTACGCGGAAATTTTAAATGAGAAATATTTGACAGAATGTATTTTAATAAAGTAAAATAATAAAATAATAAGACAAAATTAAAAATGTCAATAAAATAACAATTATTAAAATTAAATACACTGTTTATAAAAAATGCGTTAAACTACCAAATATAAATTTCACAAATTATTCGTTCATGAAAACACAAAAAAAAATGTTATATTATATTTTAATTTAGGGAAAAGTTCTATATTAATAAAAACAAAGCAAAAAAAAATATATTTAAATAAATAAAAATATATGTAATGAACAGATCAACAAACTTATAAATATACGAAGCATAAAAAAGTGTTGCAAATAAATTAGAACAATTAAACCCACGAATTAAATAAATATTTTTATAACCACATATGGCACAATGTGTTATTTTACAAGAATGTTTAGTAAATTTACAATAAAAGTCTAAAGCTATTAGAAACAATCAAAAATGCATATATGTTAGTATAGTAAAGTGTGTTACGAACTACCATAACATAAGGAACAGCTGCATTAATTTGATGGGAGGCAGATTTGGTTCATCCAGGACCACCTATATTGAAGAGTCAGCAAGATACTCTCCTATGCAATGAATCTGTATGTCGTTAACTCCACAGAAAAACAATTTCAGCCACATCCCTCATGGCCGATCTCTGTCGAAAGCCTTTGTCGATAGGCTGGATATTACCGAAAATCAAAGCCAGTCCATGCACTGCTTCGGGGAACGAAAGAGAGTTGCATCACGTATCTCAAATCTTACGACAGGGTTGTTCTCGAAATTGCGTAGCTGCTATTACACTTCTTGTGAAACAGTTGCTATGAAACACATATTGGCAATCGTTAAGGGAGTTATTTGATTGTAGATACTTCGAAAGTTGGCAATACAACAATGACCCGATAACCTTCTGCAGAATAGCACTTAGTACTATGGGTTGACAGGAAGAGGAGGATGATAAGTTGCCATTTTTTGGGAATTGGTTGAATATTGGCTGCCTCCAGTATGTTTGAGAATCAGCCGAAAGTTGGCGATTAATCATTAACTGCGTAACCTTCGACACGATTTGGGTTGATTTGTCGCTGGGAAGCATGAGTT
Organism: Microdon myrmicae; assembly: GCA_963931805.1. NCBI lineage: Eukaryota > Metazoa > Arthropoda > Insecta > Diptera > Syrphidae > Microdon > Microdon myrmicae. The sequence continues at coordinate 126,055,847 of OZ007500.1, read as the reverse complement.
ACTGTTTTTGGGAATCCATTTGATATTCGCTGAATTTAATGGTATTCTTTTTGGGTGCTTTTACGTCAACGCTGCCATTTGTTAGAGGAAATTGGATTGAAAGACCATTCTGTCAAAAAATGACCAGAAATTGATCAGTAAAAAATGCGCTTAAAGGGATTGTCAAAATTCAAAAAAATGTTGTCGCAATTGTTGGCAACTTCTTGTCGAGGTTGTTGTCACAACTGTTTTCTACCCTGATATGAAGTTTGAGCGTGATCTGTCATCTAGTTTGTGTAGAGTGCTCGATTTTGTCAGTTCATCTCACGTGTGCTTTGCGATTTTTCCTGAATTTGAGAAATAGATCGCGTCTGTTGGCGAAATGACCGTCTATTTTTGATTCTCGTATTGGCTTTCGGTTTCAGTTCAATAGCAGAACATAAAACCACTCCTGTTTTTTTTCTGTAGTAAGGTGGAAATCTTTAAAAGATATCTCTGGATCGAGCAAGAGGCATGCCGGATTTTTACCACCTAAAATCACTTCCCACCAGGACATATTCCCGCTGATCCTCGCCTAACTTTCTTTTAGATATCCCTTCGCGGGCGGGACGGAGCTTACATGTTACTCCGCTGGTCATGTCGCAACTTCTGCATTATGTCACATACAATATCATTTGTTACAGATCATCCTTGGAACTTAGTAAAATTCTGTTACTCCTATCGGAGTAACGGCCCGCCTCATATGTCTCTCCAAAATCGTTCCTGCAGTCTCAAATCACGCGCACTCTGTGAGTATCATCATCATCATCGGCACTACAACCAGGAACCGGTCTTGGCCTTATTTAGCAAGTCTTGAGGCTTGTTAAATTTTCCATGATGATTTGTTTTTTCCGGGCAAGGTCATTAGTCTTGAGCCAGATGCTCCCCGACGGGGAAATATACTATGTGAGTATAGTAATAACAATTAAATTTTGTATTCGGCTTCCGGAGGAAGAGGAGCAGAATGCGACTCCAATCATCTTTTAGTGATTGCCCATCACGAGTCGGCTCGCAGCAAACCCACATGGACAGTCATGGGAGATGAGCAAAAAGTTCTACATTGATAAAGAAAAGCATCTCCGGAATCGTCCTCCTTCACATACAGGGCCAACAATTTTCCTTAATATCTTCCTCTTGAACGCGACTAAGAGTTCAGAGTGCCTTTTATTGAGCACCCAGGTCTCGGATCCATATATGAGTACTGGTAAGACCATGGTCTTGTACAGTAGTAGCTTGGATGTTCTGGATAAATTTCGGGATTTAAACAGCCTTGATAGACCATAGTAGGCTTTGTTGGATTTGATCAGCCGTTCGCATATTTCTTCTTCCATATTGCTATCGGCTGATACTACTGACGCAAGGTACTTAAAGGATTGCACTACTTCAAATTCGTGCTCCACTACCCTGATAGCTTGATCAACGTTAGGTCTTCTCTTCGCAGAAGTTGCCACCATGTACTTAGTTTTTCCCTCATTAATGTGCAGTCCCAGTTTTTGTGCCGCCTGCTCGATCTGGGTGAAGGATTCCTGTACCGCCGATTCGGTTCTACCGATGAAGTCGAAGTCATCTGCGTAGGCAAGTATCCGGCTGGACTTGGTGACAATAGTCCCTCTTGTTGCAACCCCAGAGTCACGGATTGCTTTCTCCAACGCCAGGTTGAAGAGGAAGGAGGCCAGACCGTCCCCTTGCCTGAGTCCATTATAGATGTTTATTGGTTTGGACAGCAATCCCGCTATTTTTACTTGACTAGTTACGTTGGTCATGGTCAACCTACAAAGTCGTATCAATTTGTTTGGAATGCCGAACTCTCTCATGGCATTATATAGTTCTATCCTGGCTATGCTGTCGTAGGCGGCCTTAAAGTCTATAAACAGATGATATAGTGGAATCTTGAATCCCAGACATTTTTCCATCGCCTGCCTAAGGGTGAATATCTGATCAATTGCTGATTTGTCTGGGATGAAGCCACACTGATATTGACCAATGATGGCTTTAGCGTATGGGGATATCCGGTCTTGTAGGATAGTGGAGAGTATCTTATAGGCGGTACTCAGCAATGTTATACCCCTATAGTTGCTGCACAGTGTGATATCTCCCTTCTTATGTATGGGGCAAATTATTCCACGACGCCAATCTTCCGGCATCTCCTCTTGCTCCCATACGTGCACCACGATCTCATGAATTGCGTGATGTAACGCTGTCCCTCCTTGTTTGATCAGCTCAGCTGGTATGCCATCACCTCCGGGGCCTTATTTGATTTGAGCTGTCTTACGACTTTTACTATGTCCTCAATGCTTGGTGGCGGCAGCATTTGGTCTTGATCTTGCATTGGTAGAGCCTCCAATTCTTCTGTGAGGTGACCATTTAGCAATTCATTGGAGTGCACTTCCCATCGCTTCGGAATGCCTTCAGGATCGGTGATCAGATTACCCTGATTATCCTTGCAGTAAGTGCAGCGTGGTGTATACCACGTCATACTGCGGATTATTTTGTAGAACTTTCGCGCCGGGGCAGACCTCGCCCTCTACTTTTCTCTATTTCACAGACTAGGTTTTTTCCCAGGTAATTTTCTTTTTTCTATCAAGTCTTTTTTTTCAGATCTTCTGAGCTATTTGTATTTATCCACACGCACCCGTGTCCTATGAGACTACTGCATTGCCCGGTATGCAGCATTCTTACGTTCAGTCGCTAGTTTGCACTCATCATCAAACCAGTCGCTCCGATCTCTACGACTACTGCCTAAGATGGAGTCAGTACTAATGACAGTATTCTTAAGGCGTGCCCATTTCTCTTCTACGCCCGGCATTCTGGCCCCAGGACTTACTCTCCGTCCATCGAGTTCTTCAAGGGCGAGCCTCAACCCATGACCTAAAGTGTTGCTGGTGTTCTCAATGCATGAGGCAGCCGTGTTGATTCGAACCTGATCCGCGGATGCAATACGTATCCGTAAGGTAATCCGCGCTCGGAAAACTAACCAACAAGATAGTGATCGGAGTCGACGCAGGCACCTCGATACGTTCGTACCGTTCCTAAACGGTTAAGGAATATGGTGCCGACGTGGTGCTCATCAATGAACAGTACAGGATGCCTAGTACTAGTATTGTTACATGGGAGGAAGACAGCAGTGGAACAGCGGCCATCTGGACAACTGGAAATTCCCCCATGGAATGGAGAAGTGTCCAGCGGCTGGAAGGAATCGCCTATGCTAAGATCAGAGGAATTCATTTATACTGTTGTTACGCTCCGCCAAGGTGGGAAATAGAATATTTCAAATGCTTTTTGGACAGAATAACACAAGAAGCTAGAGATAAGAGCCCGTGGCTCCACCAGGTGATACCTAGGTGGCTTTGTGGATGTCCTTACGCGAAAACCTGGTACTTGCAACGACCAAGTTCTTTGATGCTACCAGTTCGATGACTCGTAGTCCATTGTCATTAGTGTTCTTATGCAAACTATGGGAACCGGCGTAGTACCTGAAAACCGATACCCGACCTATTTTTGTATTCAAATCACGAAGGACGATCTTCACATCGTATCTTGGGCGGGCATTGAGGGCCCGTTCGACGTTCTCGTAGAATTATTCTTTTTCGTCGTCAGAGGACTTCTCTGTAGGTCCGTGAACGTTTATGTGGCTTATGTTCTTAAACTTGCCTCGCACGCGAAGAGTGCATAGCCTCTCGTTTATTGCATTAAAGCCGATTATGGCAGCCTTCAGTTTTTGGCTGAATAGAAAGCCTACCCCGAGCACATGGTGTTTTGTATGACAACTATAATGAATGTCATACTCGTTCCTTTGAATAACACCACCCCCCGCCAATTTTATTTCCTGTAATGCTGTTATGTCAGCTTTATATTCGGACAGGGCATCGGCTAGCCGCTGTGTAGCTCGCGCTCTATGTAGTGAGCGGACGTTCCATGAGAAAATTCTCAACTCGTTTAGATATTTTCGTTTCCGTGGTCGTCGTCGTTTATCCGGTCCATACCCGAGGCTTGATAAATTGCCCACAATAATTTGTTTTTCCGGGCAAGGTTATTAGCCTTACGCTCTTTCTCAGGATGTCGCTGCATGCATTGGTATACTACTTGGCGGGTGCCAAAGTAGCTATCCAGGGGTGTCACGTGGAGACTGCATGTCAAGTTGGATTGAACAGGGACAAGCATCGTCCTTCCCTTCGTCGAGTTGAAATCAATCAATGACTTTGCCCTGTATGTTCGCTCCCATCTCCCCACGCACTAACTATACTATCAACATTTTTCAATATAGTCTCCTGCGTGATATATGTTACACACTTTTGACACCGATTTGGAAGCTTTAATATCCATTGTTCACACCCCCCTCGCACTGCACTGCACAAGCGTATAAATTATTCTCGCGTTACCATTAAATTCAATACTCGGACGCCTGTCTGACATCCGTTTTCCGTTCCGTGTACAGCTGTCGACGGTGTATGTGTGTTTAAATTTTTACTTTTTCACACCTTTTTTCACTGTCACTTTTATTTTCAAATGTTCTCAATCTAGTTTTATTTTTTTTAAATCACTCCTGTATGTGATTTAAAATATTGTCGAACTTCCAGTTTATGATGTCTGCAAAATGTATTTAATGAAATCGAAATCGATATTTGTTCTCAATGATTACGATATTTGTTCTCAATGATTACAGATCACCGTCTTAGTAATGCATACAATTTAATATCACCGACCTACACTGTATAAACTCCTGGACTCCTGGACAACTAATAACTGACCAATTTCGGGCACCCAGTCGTAGATTCCTATTGGCGAGTTCCGACTTTTGATCAACGATTGCTGAAAGACAAATGTCCTATTCACTATTCACTGGATAGGATACAGATCCAACGCACATGTCCACAAGTCGCTGCCTTGGTGGATGAGGATGCGGTTAGGATCATTTTGGGAATTTCACACCTTAACGACGTTCTATACTTTGGAAAAAAGCTTCGCCGTGTAATTTGTAATTTGAAAGGTTAAATGCAATCGATGCGGCATAATATAGTCATTGAATTTCAATTACATTTAACGGTCCCTTAATGCAATTTAGGAGCGGTATGTTTCCGAAGAAGGAACTCAACACATTCTCATACATTTTTAGTTGGGTCTTCCAACGTCCGATCTCTACGACGCCAAGACCCACAACATGGTATTTGTTCGGGCTATCCTTGAGTATGCAAATTAAGTACGGTCGCAATACTACGATTCGTATATTCATGCCCGAATATATCGAACGTAGCTTTATTCTCCTGGAATTATCCAATATCACTTCCCCCATACGAAAACAGACTAATACCATTGAGCATGAAAATACTGAGAAAGAATCGCATACTTTTATAGGAGTAATGGGTGCCTGGCAGTACTTTATACTACCTCTCTAATCTTAACGTTCATAATGTCCGAACGTTTTATCTTTCATATCTACCGACATGAAGTTGGCCACTCTAACTGAACCTCTTTCTTGAATGCTTAATAAATACAATAACTCAATGGGATCATGCGACGTTCACCAATCAAAGCCGCACTAAAGGCATTTCATCTAAAACCTGAGTTGTAAGCTACAACCTGAAAACCACTTCAGTTTCTTACCCTTAGACTGAGTATTATTATAGACATTTGAGACTAAAAGTTATATTATTGTAATCTGTTTGACCGTTAAAGGTAAATATAGAAATATAGAAATATAGAAATATATTTGTATATATGTATAAATATCATAAGTCCTTTCCACCCGGCTGAGTACGACGCCTGACAAGTTCAGATAATTATCCAAATATTAACGTCCATCAGAAGTGCCCTTTCCCGAAAATATTCAGGCTAATTTACGTCAGCTCTAGTGGAAGTAAATCGCTTCGTTCACTTTACTCGTGAAATTTCCATGCCTCAGTACGCCTTACTCCTCCTCCAGGTACCATTGAGCACAAGGTGGGCAACCCTTTGACTTCGTAGTAATTTACCATTTTCACGTTGACCCTCTGCCGAACATGATGGCAGACCATTTCCACTTAACCGTCACCTGTTAAGGGTAATTTGGATATTTTCCGTCTTTGAAAAGTCAACCTTGCGGAAAAAGTAATTATCAGGAAGCGAGGAAATCAAAGGAGAACCACCGCAAATGAATGGCGGCATACCCAGGAGACACTTACCTGGGCACGAGCGGCAGTAACGTTCTACTAATTTCTCCATAAGTGAATACGAGTGTAAACTAATTAAACAAAAAATGTATGTTTTTAAATAAATAACGAGAAACTAAACGTTTTTGTCCACTTGCCGGTTGGAAAGCCAAGGGCTTCTGCTATGTCTGACTTGAGGGCGGTTTAATAAGGGTGCATCAGGCAAGGCCGAGGGTTGTTCGACCGCTTCACTTTGTGTGCAAATAAAAAGGAACAGGATTTTCTATTAATGATGATGAGAACGATAACGAGTGTCGATTTAATGATTCTCGTGGTGCATACGTACTACTGCATCGTGTAATTACGTGTGTTATTAAAGGCAAGTGGGACTGGGGAGCTTGCCGATTTGAATTGAGTACTCCGATGATGATAGAGATGGACAGATATGAGAATGAGATGCACACGGTTTTCGTTTCGCATGATATAGTCACCGTCATAGAGTGTTTTTTACACAAGCGAGAGTTATGGTGTGAGACAAGGAAAATAAAAATTTGTTTAACTCACTTTTAAGCCGTTTTATTACATATATATTTCATTAAAAAGCAGCAAACTAGTGTTCGATTTTTTGTACAATCTATTCTAATCAAGAAAAGTAAGCGTTCACTCTCCACCTCTTTAAAGTCAAAGACAGACTCACTAACTTTCTCCTTTTACTCCTCGTTCTTATGTTAGAATCAATTCCTTCTGGCAATGCGAAGTTCTTATCAAATAGTACCACCTTCCACTGCCTAGTCAATGATTTTAATTATGAATGCGAAAATATCATCTTGCATTTCTGGTCACATTATTGCGACGAAATGCAAAGAGATTTTGGGTGATAAAATATCACCTTACATTTCCCTACACTGTATGATGTTGCCATACGTTTAGAGCCAAATGTAAAATGATTGTCAAAGGTAGCTCAAAATCAGGAGTCACTTACACTCCTGGAAGAAATGGAAAAGAACCTGGTCGTATAGCGTGTCTTTCATTTGTCATTCAAATTTAGGGGGTTGTGTGACTTTCTGGAGAGGGCAAAGAAGCGTGGGTTGGAGATCATAGCGTAGAAGTGTTAGCCCCAGGACAAGCCCCTGGAACGCCCAAGCCCATGTCCCAAAGTTGACCTTTAGCACCAAAGCTAACCGGACCTGTCATCCTAGAAAAACCTTAGAGTGGCAAGTCGATCAGCCCTAGTGCTAGGCTGGCTACCCGTTATCACATCGTAGATGACGAATAACAGATATTTGGGCATACCCAAATTTGATAACTTATAGACAAGCCATACGGTGACAAAAGCCGTTTTACATTGTTCCACTGTACGTCGGAAACAAGTTTTGTCGCAGCATGAACTAGTGTAAATGTTAAACTTAATGGGAGAATTCACTGTTCCCTGCTGTAAGCCATTTTTGATGTGAAAGGTCTTCTTGCATGTTATAACTCCACATTTCACCACAAATTATTTACCCATTATCATATCGTAGATAATGTATAATGAATATTTGGGCATACCTAGATTTGATAACTTATATACAAGCCCTTCTAACCATATGATGTCGCAAGCCTTTTCAAAGTCAACCAAACAGGCCCATGTGCATTGTCGCTTCGTCTGAAACCGAACTTTTTTTTTTATTACACTTCTCTCGGGAGAGGCGAACCTATAGCGGCGAGTGGGCGCCCCGCGATGCCGCCAAGTAACTGTTGCATTTATTTTTGAACAGTTGCAGGTTGCAAGGCTCTGGGAAGACTCGCGCGGGAAGAGAGTTCCACAGCTTCCCCGCTCTGTAACGGAACGAGTTCTGATGCAGAGATGTTCGCGCCGTCGGGAGATGAACCACAAACAGGTGCGATCTGTCGGATTGTCTTGTGGAGCGCATATAAACCCAATTGCCTGGAACAATACCATGAATCTCCGAAGAACAGTACCCGTGATAATATCTGTAAAACAGACAGAGGTCGGCTACGCGCCTTCGATGTGATAGCGACTGTAGTCCCGACGTCAGCGCCGAGCCCCCGATCAGGCGGATCGCTCGTCTCTGTATGTTCTCAAGAAGGTGGAAGATATGTTTAGGAAACGAGCTCCAAACATGAGAGCAATATTCGAGCGCGGATCTAATTTGGGATTTATATAGGAGAAGGGGGCTCCTCGATAGTATAGTGGTTAGTATACCCGCCTGTCACGTGGGAGATCGGGGTTCGTTTCCCCGTCGGGGAGCCTCTGGCGCAAGACTAATGACCTTGCCCGGAAAAAAACAAATAATTATGGAAAATTTAACAAGCCTCAGGACTTGCTAAATAAGGCCAAGACCGGTTGCAGTGCCGATGATGATGATGATGATGATGATGATGATGATGATAGGAGAAGATGTTGGGCTGGAGTAAAATATTTCTTGGCTCTAAAAAGATACCTTAGTTTTCCTGAGGCTGACCTGGTGATGACCGACACGTGTTTATGCCATGATACATTCCCACAGACCGTGACGCCGAGCAATTTCAAGCTATCTCCAGATTCGAGGATCTGGTCATTCATCAGCATCCGTTGAACCGATGATCCACTTTTCTTTGTGAATTCTGTATACTGTGTCTTCGTTGCATTGAACGAGATTGGCCGTTCTCTACTACAGGACCTTATCCAAATCTCGTTTCAGAGAGTCGATCTGGCTACATCTCAGCTGGTTCGACGTTGATGCGCTAATCGCCCGATCATTTGAAAAAGAGGAAACAATCGTACTATCATCCGCAAAACTGAACACTTTGTTATCCGTTGTCTCCAACAAATTATTTATGTGGACTAAAAACAAGGTTGGAGGAAAAGTAGAACCCCGGGGCACCCCGGAATTAGAAGGATACAGATCCAGCACTCGCCATCCAGAGCAACCCCGATCGATCGATTCTCGAGGAGTCACTTAGTCCACTCGCAAAGCTGTTGGGAAAGTCTATATGAACGAAGTTTGCTCACTAGTGCCCCTTGCAAGACGCGATCAAAGCCTTGGAGATATCCAATGTGACCGCACTTGACTCACCATGCCCCTCAATCGCAGATGTCCATATATCGGTTATAAGAGTCAAACGGTATCCCGTGGACCGCCTGCCACGTAATCCGTATTGACGATCGTTAAGTCCGTTGCACTCTAAAAACTTAATTAACTCGGCGTTGATGACCTCTTCCATCACCTTATATAATATAGACAGAAATGCTTTCGGCCGTGGGAAACCCTTTTCTTCTCCTCTATGAGATTGCAATCTTCCAGCAGGTAGGAAATGTCCTCCGTGCATAAGAAAGAGTCTGCCAAGAATCTGCGATGGCTCTGGAGCACAGTTCTTAAGGACTATTGCTGGTATGCCGTCCAGGCCGTTTGTCTTCCTACAGTCCAATCTACGTAGAATGGGTTGAATAGTACGCGGTCGCAAGCTCACATCCCGCATCGAACACCATACCGGCGCTATCACATGTGTCTCCAAAAGACCGGCATCGAGGTTTGTATTCGCGGAAAATGAATTCGCGAACACATTAGCCTTATCCTTTGAAACGAAGGAAGGGAGGAGGAAGCGAAGTTGCTGCTGACAGCTTTTGCCATTGACCAGAAGGAGCGCGAACCAGTCGGGTACTGAAGGAGTTTCTGGGTCACTTTGTCGTCGCCTTTCTACAGTCGAGCCTTCCTAGAATGCGTTGAATAGTACGCAGACGGAACCTCATATCCCAAATCGAAGACCGTACCGGCGCGATCGCAGGTGGCTTCACAAGCCCGGCATCGAGGTTTGAATTTACGGAAAATAAATTCGCAAACACATTAGCTTTATCTTTTGAATTTGTGACTACCGTCCCGCTGCCTGCCATTAACGGAAGAAAAGAGGATGAAGCGAAGTTACTTCTGACATCACTTGCCACTGACCAGAAGGAACGCGAACCAGTTGGGCACTCAAGGAGTTTATTAGTCACTCGTTGTAAGTCTTCTTCACGGTATCAATCGCCTGGTTGCACGCGTTTCTGATTTTAACAAAATTCGTTCTATTAACCTCAGTGGGATTAGAGTGCCATTGTTTAAAAGCTCAATTTTTTGCCGCTGTAATCTGCTCGCATTTTTTACAAATAAAGGCTTATCAGATGTACTTCATTTGATGGAGTGGGGAATGTAGTTCTGTAGCGTTTCTAACAGATACACGCACAATATGCAAGCAAATAGTGAAGAACACCGAAAGGAAATTTGAATGAGAAAAGCATCAGAGCGATAACATAACAATTCCACATCAGTTGAGTGTACTTGAGTTTAGAAATTGAATTCGTACATGCGACAGTAACCTGATGCTTCATTGCTTCGCTTTTCACCCGTTTCATCGTATGTTCAAATCACCGTCTTCACTATCCTTGCTTGACGCAACAACCCGACGTGATCTGTGCACACACAGCACACAATCTCCCATAGTAAAACAGAACTTCACGACACGATCACGACTTCCGCCTAGAGCACCGGCACACTCGCCTGCTCCGACGTTCTCTCGCTCGCTCGCTCGTTCCTCGCTCCGTCGTTCGCACACGAAGTTAATTGTAACAAAAATACTGAGGAGGGAGTAGTGTGACGTTTCTAACAGATACACACACATAATGCAAGCAAATAGTGAAGAACACCGAGAGGAAATTCGAATGAGCAAAGCATCAGAGCTGTATACCATAGCGATAACATAACAATTCCACATCAGTTGAGCGTACTTGAGTTTAGAAAGCGAATTCGTACAGGCGGTAGTGACCTGATGTGTTGAGCATTGGTTAAATTTTTGGTGATTCTAACGTCATAGCGTCAGTTCGAATCACACGTTCTTCACTATCATCGCAAACGCTATAGATCTCCGCCCCGAGAAGGATAATCTCCGTGACCGACTCCGCGCGTGCGTTAACATCGGAGTCACCGAAGCACGCCTCCGACCATCGAAAGGAAGCGAATAAAATGGAAATGAAAAAAAAAGGCATCCCCATACCTTCATGCATGGCGAAGCTGTTTAGATCGGTTATTCGTTTGAAATGCAAGTGGTTGCGCGATCAACACCAAGCAGTGATTCGAGTTTCCCAGTGGCGCAGCATCCTCCGCGGTATAAATGCTCGGTTCGAATCTTAAAAGCAGATCCAGGGTGTTCGCATAATCACCTCGGATATCCGGCAGTCGCGTAGGTTCCTCCACACGTTGAGTCAAATTGCGACTAGCATCGAACATCTCCGCCAGCCTCCCAGCCTCATCGGTCCTGTTATAATGCACCAACCAGCCGGAAATTTGTACATTAAAATCCCCAAGAACGATAATTTCAGAAGCCGGGTGGTTGATTTGTATCCAGTCAACGGTATGTGAAAAATGTCCGAAAAATGTCGCTGGTCGATCGTCATTCGGGGAGCGATAAAGACAACAAAGAAATTTAACAGAATTCCTTAGCACGGCCCTCAACCACACGATGTCGAAGTTATTGGGTTTCAACGCCTCCATCCATTTGCAAGCCACATCGGATCGCGCGAAGACGCAGATTCCGCCCTTAAAACGGAATCTCGAATGTAAGTCGGTATGTCGAATCAGTTGACGAATAGACCTGGGTCTCACTTAGGGCGTTTACAATTGTATTGGTGAAGCCGATGCCCCTGATGTTACAAGATGCCGTTATCAGTCGAACGTCGACAAAGCTTCGAGAACAGACTCGATTACGCGACCACAAATTTTGTAAACGTCGGTTATTTATCAGAATATTTGCATGATGTTCGCCCGGGCATAGCCCCCCCCCCAATCGCGGGAACCGAAAGGGAAATTAGTTTACCTCCGGAATTCTTTATCTCAGAAGGCACCATTGTGGGGGTTTACGTATATGTGCCGTACATGGACACTGGTTAACTTCCATCCCCATCATGATTTCACCGTCACCCATCGAATACCGCTACAAAACGTTCACCAGACAAGTAGGAATGACGGTGGGTCTACGACACGGAGCAGACACAGCACAGGAATGAAACACACTGGAAATTGTTTGAGATGGTTTTTTTATTGAAGTCAATCATTTATGTAGCACTAAATATGGTTTTTATTTGTTTGAAAGGCTGTTTCTGAATTGAACAATTAATACCGGCGGCTGGAGGTTGCAATATTAATTGTTTTGCTTACTCATTTAGTAAATATTTAAACGTTACGTACACGGCACTGAGGTTAAACAAACTACTTCACGATACGCACTCTGCTAAGGGTAACTCGACTTTTGCATACGCACCATACCGTGCATTGCTGATTGGATTAAGACTCAACGATATTCGATCGTTTGGGGTGAGTTTTTGGTGGTGTGGTGAAAAGGAAATGAAATTTCCTTTGACCAGTGACCAATGGAAGGCGATCTCTGGGACGCGGTGGTGTGTGTGTGTGTTCGTACACATCACCGTGTTTATCGATGCGTTTAGCCAAGGATAAACGGAACCTACGACGAGGGAAAAAGAACAAAGGGGAAACGACCTAAGGCATCTTTCGGTAATGAGGGTCAGCTGTCTAAATAGCAGCCACTCATTAGATGCTAAAAGGGATTGCGATATATTATACAGTATATCGTCTCTCTGCCGACTGGAAGAATCGTATTCTTTTGATTGCATATGTTTATGCTATTGAATCCAATCCGACTGCAAAACGTGTCGTCGGTGATTGTTTGAAGATTCAATCAAAGAAATATTTCCGCGAGAAGTGCTTGCAACTGAATCAATAGTTGCAAGTTTTCGGAAAGTAATTTAGATGAATACACAATGACGGTTGTCTATACCATCTGTGTCAATTATGCATGGCATCTATGGCGACGGCTGGATCGAACTATAGTGTGAATATCTACACTAATTGGAAATTCGGTTTTTGGGTCGCTAATGCAGAGATGCATTGATAATGTGTGAATGCCCATGTAGGAAAAATTCTTTTTAGGAATTTTAGGTAATGCTTGTATGCATTAATTGTTCTTGGAAAAGGAGATATTTTCAGGTGCCCATGCGATTGCATTGGCGGGGAACAATGGGAGTTGGGTTGCGGATATGGTTTTTTTTTTAAGTGGGCCGTGGGGTTTGGCGAAACCGCCACACCATCATGACTTATCTCCGTGTTAGTCCGGGTCATCAGCCATACATCCAAAACATAGTCAAAGATTTCTCCAGACGATATCGAATGTACAGCGTGAGGGGTAGGTATCTCACTCTGGGACTGACTACCACCTAAACCAACCCCTTTTCGAACTGGGCCATCAGCCAAGCCCCGAAAGATGGCCAACGATTTCTCCCGACCATTTCACGGCGCCTATAGCTTGATGGGGTAGTATTTTATCCGGGCGACTGGGCGTTGGGACCCCACCCACTTGGCCTTAGCCGCCCTAGCTGTGAGTATCTTCTAACACACTACTCACAGGGCGACACTCGTATGCTCTATCAGTTTTAATATCGAAGTGTAGGAAATCCTTTATGTCCTATTGCATCACGTAATCGACTACATATTGGTGCTAGCGACATATAATTTCCTATGACGTCCTCAGTACCTCCTAAAAATGTGGAACGGTTCACGATTTTGCATGTCATCCCTTGCGCATGATGACATATTTGTGTCTCTTGCGTCGGTTGTACCGGTTCGACACATGATACGGCTTGCTTGCTCGGTGAATTCGATCGGAAGGACTTCCGTTGATAAGGATTTCATTATGGGAAATACCTCGTGCCCATCTTCGTCTCCTTTTTTTTTTTTGGGACTCAAAATTGGCGACTGGTAGTTGTTCGGAACGGAAGTGGCGTCCTTGGACATAGTGGTTCCCGTTCCTAACCGACGGAACACCGATAATACCTTGGCGTCGATCAGTGGGTTCTTGTATTTTTGTGCCAATTGTAGGTCTGTTACTCCGTTGACTTGATTGCCGTAGTTTTGTCTTGGTGGGTTTTTATGTTTTGTTTTAGGCAGAAGAATAATGTCCAGGTAGATGTTAAACAACTCTATAAACAGTTTCCAAACCTAAAAAATTGATTTGGCGGAAAGAACATCTCAACAGATGGAAGGATATTTGCTCCGAGTAAAATGAATTCGTATTTCGATGACTTTGAAGAAACCGACTGAAGCAAAAAATAATTGAATCTCATTGGACCAAATGTATTGACTCCACAGGACTTTCTAGTGAAAAATGAATACATTTCAAATCAAATTGTTTTTCCATTTAAAATTCATTGACTTGTCAAACAACCCTCGTACACTCGTCGCATGGCTTCCAAAACGAATCTGACACTTTTATTAATTCATACACTCTTCCAATGTTGTCCTCCCCGCTAGGAAACAAGCGACTAAGTACCCCTCAACAAGTATTTCCCTCAATATAGGTCGAAAGCTTAGGACATGGTCTGATGGGAACATAATGAAGTCTACGCCATTTTTCATTATACACAATTTCATTTTGCTCCTAGTTACCATCAAACTGCATAACAACATCCAACCCTGAACTTCCGACGGTTGTTTCTTCATCAGTCGGTAGCAGGTGGTTGCTGTTATTACTGGCACGGAATGTGTCAACAACATCATTGACCAATAGGATTGGGTATGCGTGGAATGGGTCATGTCATGTCAACATTTTCTAATGCATTATATCCCGAACGTTCATTAATGTTAACGATACTAACGATGAACAGTTACAGACTGCGGAAGAAATAAACAACTGGTATAATTAGGTCCTGTTCAAAGTATCTTGCCTGTGGTAAGCTCTTCATTTCCGATGGTAAGGTTTTCTCGTGTGGCTAGTTTCTTGAAAACCCATCGTATATCATCGGAAACATTAATTACGATTACTGGTGTCATTGGAACTTAGTCAGCATGTTCCCATTTGAAAGGATAATAATATTAAGAAGACCAACATGACAGGCAAAGATTAATTTGTAGCGTATATTCGGTTTTCTGAATTATGGCTTTGGCTAACTCTTCCAACAGTCCCACTACCTCACCGACTAGTTCTTATACATGTTGCGGCTAACCATCACTAGATTAGGTCACACAACGTGCACAGGCTCCTCCTGACCATCTTCCTAGAACCGAATCTGACAAGTCAGGGCTGATTTCAGGGCTCAATAATATATTTAGTTGTCCGATTAGTCAACGACGATGGGGGTTTTTTGTTTTTTGTTTTTAATGTTTTGGGTCATCCTGTAATGTTTTGAGTCATGGTCATGCCTTTTCTGTGGGTTAGAGTGTCGGCATTTTATTAAACATTCCAGAATCCGTGTTCGGTATGAAGAGTAGATTTCTGATTATTGTATACTTTCGGTTATAGTCGTTTTTTATGCTCTTCTGTAATCATCTCAACGACTTCCGCTACTATGGAGATGCTTCCTGTTGTGCAGCCATGCCTGGCTTGGGTGATGTCTAGGGACCGCATTTCTCAACATTTCTCGGGTATTCATATCTTTCAACCGGAATACAAGTATCACACACCGACGATAGTTCTATTGAGCTATTTAAGACAATCGACGAGGGCGTGCTATTGGAATAAAATGTGTGCCCGGCTACCGGATATCGACTACAGAAGATGAACGACGTGAGAACTGGATAAATGTAGCATGAGAACTGATACGAAGTTCCTTACTTCTGATATCTTAAATTGACATTTGATATGTGGTAACAGGAGCCGTATTCTATATTGTATTTGACAAATACATTTCCTTCTTCGTAGGTGTCTGACGGCTTTTCTGCCCTTATACTTCCTTCCTTTCAGTTTTCCTTTCAGCTCCCAGACACATTACAAGTTTCCAACAAAGTTAGGTGTTCAACTAGCAAGGATATTATTCCTAACGGCTACTCATGGATTCTAAGAAGGTAGATGGCTCGGGAAAAAATAAAAAGAACGCCGATAAAGACATGGGTTGGTAAAAACGTGGAAGGGAATCTAGAATTGAATTTCTGATCAGGTTCATCCTTGAACTGTTGTGGTTATTCAACAATAAATAGCACGAGTTTGATTTGTCGTTTATAAAATATTCCACAGAAATGTTGTTCTTGATAGAGATAATGATGATGACGATATTAATGTTGGATAACTGGGTGATGAGAACGAGTAATAGAGCAAAGCCTCTGTCGCTGATTCGGGACATGGCTTTTATGATTAAAAGTGACGATTATAATGATGTGACATACATGGAATGCGTCCTGAAATTGTAGATGGAAGAACGGGCGAGGATTACATGTACGTATGTTGTCTAGGTTTGTGTTGAAAATAGTTGAGTTGACGTCGGTGAACGAATATAATATCGGACAGGATTCTGGCTTCTTCCAGGGTTTTCAAGTTAATTAATTTAAGACGGTTGGTGTAAGGGAGAGGGTTTTCCCATCCCAAGACACGGAGAGCGAAACGTAAGAAGACACGTTGAATGCTTGATTCTGCGACTGTGTGTCTGCTGATAGGGAGACCATACCTGACTAGCATATTCGAACAGTGGGCGGACAAATGAGATATAGAAGGACCAGGTGACATAGGTGTTGGAGAATTCTTTAGACCACCGTTTTCCAAACCCGAGGGTTGAGTTGGCCTTAAAAGTCATCTGGGCAATATGTGAAAGGAAATTAAGTTATTTATCACATAAAATACCAAGGTCGCGGATCGATTGGACAATGGTGGCGTTTGGTTATGAAGACAGTGGGGATGGAGAGGAGAAAATGTGTTTTCGTGAAAAGGTTATAGACTTAGCGATGTTGAGTTGTAAGCTAGGCCGGCTTGTCGTAAGAGGCGACTAAAGGCCGAGTGGTAGCCAGGGTCCCAACGCCCTGTCGCCCGGTGAAATACCACCGCATCAGGCTTTAGGCACCGTGAAATGGTCGGAAGAAATCCCTGGCCATCTTTCGGAGCTTGGCTGACGGACCGGTTCGCGAAAAGGTTGGTTAGGTGATAGTCGGTCCCAAGGTGAGATACCACTCCGTCACGCTGTACATTCCGCGATATTGCCGAGAGAAATCTTCCACGGTGTTTCGGATGTGTGGGTGATGGCCCGGACTGACACGGAGACACCTGATGGTGCCTTCTGATATAAAGAATACCAGTGGTAAACTAGTCTCCCATTCGGATCTCCGGGGGGACTATGTCGGGGGGAACATCATGCCTATATCATGATAAATAACGGAACTTTAAGAGGTTCGTCATCGCATAACCGGGCTCGCTCTCGAGGCTCTGCCCACGCTCGATTGGTGACGGCATGTTATAACATCGGGGGCATCGCTTTCACCAATACGAATGTAAACGCCGTCCACCAATATTTGCAAACAACGAAACCTGATATCCTTGCCAAGTCGATTCGTCAACTAATTCGACATATCTTCGTTGCTCAGGATACGTCTTGCATTCGAGATTCCGTTTTATGGGCGGAGTTTGCGTCTTCGCGTGGTCGGATTTGGCTTGCCACATGATGGAGGCGTTGAAACCCAATAACATGGACATCATATGGTTGAGGGTCGTGCTGAGGAATTCCGTTAAATTTCTTTGTTGTCTTTACCGCTCCCCGAATGACGATCGACCGGCGACATTTTTCGAACATCTTTCACATACCGTCGACTGGATACAAATCAACCACCCAGCTTCTGAAATTGTTGTCCTTGGCGATTTTAATGTGCAATATTCTGGCTGGTTGTTACATCCTAACAGAACCGACGAGGCTGGGAGGCTGGGAGGCTGGCGGAGATGTTTGCTGTAAGCCACAACTTGACTCAATTCGTGGAGCAGCCGACGCGAGTGCCGGATGCCCGAGGCGATTGTGCGAACACTCCGGGTCTGTTTTTGACATCCGAACCGAGTATTTATACCGTAGAGGTTTCTGCGCCACTGGGAAACTCTGATCACTGCTTGGTATCTGTCGCGCAAGCGCTTGCATATCAAGCGAATAACCGGCCTAGGCAGCTTCACCAAATATGGAGATAAGGGACTGCTAACTGGGATGATTTCTTCGGATCCTTTCCGTGGTCAGAGGTAAGGGTTTGGAACACCGATGTTAACGCATGTGAGGAGTCAATCACGGAGATTATTCTTCTCGAGATGGAGAGCTTTACATTCCGTACTCCATTAAACGAAATTCTTCTGATAAGCCTTGGTTTTATTTAAAAAACCGATTACAGCGACCAAAAGTAGTGCTTTTAAGCAATGGCGCTCCAATCCCACGGAAGTCAACAGAACGAATTTTATCAAAACCAGAAACGCATGCAACCAAGTGATTGATACCACGAAGAAGGTTCACAATGATAAAGTGACCAACAAACTGCCAACTGGTTATAATTCTTTCTCGTCAATGACAAAGGCTATCTGCAATAATCTCGGTTCCTCCTCCTTTCCCCCGGCAGTAACGGGTAGCTGGGGACTAGTCAGGAATTCAAAAGATAAAGTCAATGTGTTCGCGAATTTATATTCTACGAAATCAAATATACATTTGGTTCGTTTATCACGTGATGACTGGACATACAGTGCATATGGAAGATATGCTTTGTGATGTTTGGATTTTAAGGGATTTGGGGAATTGCATCAATGTGCGACAATTGAACAGTTGGTTTAGTTGGTCGTGCACTGGATTCAATTTGAGGATATGGATGGATGATATATATATGTGGAAGAGAAATGATAAGGCTTCGTGGAGCAGTACATTAGAATGAAAAATAGAGGACCTAGGTGACTGCCCCTAGGGACCCCGGAGGTAGCCTGGAATGGATTGGATATCGCCAGTCTGAAACGAACACTGTAGAGTCGATCTTCCAAGTAGGAAGAAATCCATTTTAACAGAATGGGTTCAAAGCCGAGGGTGGACTATTTAAAAATTATAGGTTTATAAGAAATTTTGACGAACGCTTTGCTAAGATCGGTTGTAATTATGTCGACCTCCTTTCCACTCGAAGGGTGACAGTGCGAAGGATGTAAATTCGACAACTTTAGATGTTATTGATCGGTCTGCAAGAAACCGCTGTTGTATTTGTAGTGGAAGCATAACGTTTCGTATACAAAGCTTTCAAGAAGCTTGGATATATGAGAAAGCTTACCAATAGAACGATAGTTTGTGACAGCCCATTTGGGCCCTTTTTTGTGTATATAGGTGATATAGGAGGTTTTCCAAATGTTGGGGAAGTTCCTTTGAGTGAGAGATAAGTAAAAAATTTACGAAAGGGGAACTGAAAGAACAGATGAATATTTTTTTAAGGAGAATGACCGGTATACCATCGGGCCCAGCGTGAAGACGTAGTTGAGTTATAGTAATTTGTTTTCAATCGAGTGCGGATCAATGGAATGGGGTAAAAGTGGGCCGAGGGCGAAGTGACGTAAATAGTCGAAATACCAAGATTCGAGGGCAAATGAGTCATTGGCGAAGGATTGACTGAAGTGTATGGCAGAGAGATTACCGATAGTAAGCGGTTCAGTTGAGGTTTCCGATTTGTAGTTAAGCGAAATGGGATAGCCATTGTATCATTGCTTGTAATTGACGAATTGGAAAAAGGCTTTCGGGTCTTTTGTTTAGTTTGTGTATCGATTAAGTAGTGTTCGAAGTGCACTGTAACCATCCAAACAAAAACGAATTCCCTTACATCATACACCGGTTAATAGTATTGTGGCGTTTCTAACATATACACACCCAGTACACAAGCCAATAGTGAAAAACACAGAAAGGAAATTCGAATAAGCAAAAGCATCAGAGCCGTATACCATAGCGATACCATAACAATTCCACATCAGTTGAGTGTGCTTCGTTTCTCACCTTTCTCACCCGTTTCTCCGTGTTTTCAATTCACCATCTCCACTATCCTTGCTTAACGCCACGATTCCGACGTCATCTATACACACAGCACATTCTTTCCCATAGTAAATATGACTTTCCTACTACGATACTGACTTCCGCATAAAGCACCGGCACACTCGCATGCTCCGACGTCCTCTCACTTGTTCGCTACTCGCTCCGTCGTTCGCACCCGAAGTTGATCGTAACAAAGTTACTGAGGGAGGGAGTAGTGTGGCGTTTCTAACAGATACACACACAGCACACAAGCAAAAGTGAAGAACACAGAAAGAAATTTGAATAACCATAAAGCATCAGACCGGTATACCATAGCGATAACATAACAAATCCACATCAGTTACATGTACTTGAGTTTAGAAATCGTATTCGTACACGCGGCAGTAGCCTGATGTGTTGAGCATTGGTTCCATTTTTAGTGATTCCATCCGTCATAGCGTCAGCTCAAATCACACGTTCTTCACTATCGTCGCAAACGCTATAGTATCATAATTCCAAGTCCACGGTAACGAAACGAAATGCTGGACGGCACACTCCAAAGTGCTGACACCATAAGATGTCGGACAGAAATTATAACATAACAATACTCACTGTTAAGGTGTTTTGACAGATGTGTGTCATATGTGGTATACGATATCGCAGTGCTTGATACTCACCTATTCACATGTAGCCTGAGAAGTGACTCATTGTGGATTTGCTATGCAATGTGCATTAAGTGTTTTGATATTAGGAACACAGCATCCAGGTCATGATTAGGAAGCCGAAATATCATGGCATGTGACCTTCTCGGTATCGAAATGTTTCGGGAATGTTAATGGGGAAACTATTATTTTAGGGTTAGACCCAGGTGGGCATCTGCATTTGATACAGCTCAACCACCTTAGCTCTAAGTCGCACCGCGGAATTGCGGAAACAAACAAAGTGCTAAAGAGCTCGTCACCTTTCATGAAAAGGGGCCAGGCAGACCCGAAAAAGATGACACGGAGCCGACTCGAGCGACAGCCGAATATTATAACAAAGCGGCACAAGTCAAATACGGACGCCGAAAAAAATGCAAAAGGAAAGAAAAACGAATACACAGGAGCAGGCAACTAATTCAACGAATTGGTTGACCTTGACCCAAGTGAAATCGAATTACCTGCTGATGAAGAAAACAATATCACAGGTACTGCAACAGATCCGGCGGAACTAGAAAAACTCCTTGCGGATATAGACACAAAAAAAGAGAAACTCAATAAACAAAGAGAAGCAATCCTCAAATTAAAAGACCTGGTGCAGCAACAACAAAGCCAAGAAAACACAACAGCACAATGGAAAAATCAGGAACAACAACAGGAGGAAGCAAACAAAAGGCAGCAAACAAAGGAGATGCAGCAGCAGCAAAAGAGCCAGCACATCGTAACCAACAAAAAGGAAAAGGCGCCGTCTATAATACGTACGTCCATGGAAACTAAGGACGTTATAAAATTAGGTGAGCTAACTTGCAAAAATTTAAAAACGAAAAAAAATTAATAACTTTAAAATAAAATTAATGTGCGATGATATTGAAGGTTATCGCAAAGTAATGACTGCTTTGGGTAGGACAAAAAGCGAGTACTATGTTACACGTACACCCCGAAATCGGACAAAATAATCTCCATGCTCCTAAAAGGAGTTGATCCATGTTTTTCCCCTGAGGAGGTATTAGAGGAATTACAAAATGTCGAAACCGACAATTTAAAATTTACAGGCGTGAAACCCTTCTCTACCGCCAACTCCAGAAAACGCAATTGCAAATTGCCTTTCTTTATTGTATCACTGAGTCCCAACAGTAAAGTTGATGCTCTCCAAAACATCAAACACCTCAACCACCAAACAATAAGTTGGGAAAAAATTAAAAAATTCGATCGCGTATTGCAGTGTATGCGTTGTCAACGCTTCGGGCATGCGGCATCAAACTGCCACATGCAATTCAGGTGCGTAAAGTGCCTCTCCGACCATATCATTGGTGAATGCTCCTTAGGCAAGGAACAGCTTCCAGATAGGAAAACACTGTCCTGTGTCCTCTGTAAAAATACAGGTCACACTGCAAATTTTAGAGGATGTGCTAAATTTCAAGAAATGAAATTAAAATTGGAATCCAGAAAGAAACAAGTTGAAGAAGAGAAAAAAATGAAAACTCATTCTTACAACAATTTCGTGGCTCCTTGTGTGTCATATGCACAAATGGCCGGTGCTCCTAAGCAACCAACATCCATGGAACATACATATAATAATGGAAGAATGCCTGCGCCAGAGGCACATTCAGAAATAATAACAATGTTATTGACCATGTAAGGACAATTTGCCGAATTTCAAAAAACACTGACTGAACAAAGAGCACGAATAGATACTCTCTATTCAACCCTGTTCTCAAATAACTCTCCACATCAAAATGTTCAACCCTCCGTCTAAACTTAACCTAAAAATTATAGCTGTGAATGTAAATTCACTAATCCACATCTAAAGAAGGGATAATTTAGGCAATCTGCTCCAAGCCGAATGCCCAGATGTGCTCTTGGGTAGCGAAACTAAGCTAAACCAAAGGCACAAAATGGGCTACAAAAATTATAGCATAATTAGACGAGATCGACCACACTCTACTCGAGGTACACTCTTTCGATTTCCGAAAAGCACATTGGTCGCGTTTCGATCGCATAGTAAAAAGAGAAATACGCAACATTGGCATAGACCCACCGACTAATAGAAACCTCCGTAATGATGAAATCGATCATTACCTCCTCTAACTATGAACGATATTGTTACTAACACAATGAATCGTTCCATCCCCAAAGTAGCTCATATGGATGGCTATACCCACCGATACAGAAATGCAACTATCGATGCTTTGTATAGGCAAAAGAGCACCCGGCTCTCAAAGCTGAAATTGTGCTATAGGCAGTTCAGTGACCCAAGTAGCAATGAAATCAAAACAATCAAGTCCTTGATTAAAAATCTTCAAAAACTGATCCGGGATAATTACCGAGCAGTAATAAATGAGGAGTGGAGCAACAGAATTCGAGCTGTTCAATCAAACGGACCGAACATGTTTTCACACATCAAGAAAATATGCCGAAGAAAAGATCAGAATGACATTCCTTGTCTCCGAATTCCACGGACTCCCGGGAATTGTCAGATAATGCTGAACGCAGGACTCACCTTAGAGCACATCAACTCCAATAATGAAGTAATAGTAGTCGAAGATCCGCAAAAGAAAGCGAATTCAATTGGAGCCTGTTTCGAAGCAGTGTACAGAGTTAACGAATCAGTTCATGCTAACACTGAAATTGAAAGCAATGCCCGTTAAAGACATTGCTCGCTGCGCAATCAACTTCACAACTGACGATCCGAAAACCATAGTTTCATCACATTCGGCGAAAATATTAGGGCGTCAGAAATGAAAATACAAATATGTTTGTGCGCAAGGATGAACTTAGAAACATACTTAGCTCAATAAAAAATAAGAAATAATCTGGAATAGATAGCATTCCAAATGTGGTTCTAAGGCACTTGCCTCGCGAAGCAGTGAACATATACACTACTTTGTTTAACAACGCTCTAAACAATGCACACTATCCAACCCATTGGAAGACTGCAGTAGGCCACCCTATCCCCAAAAAGGGTAAGGAGAAGAGCAATCCAGCTAATCTGCGCTCGATCAGCCTGCTTCCCAACATCAGCAAGGTATTCGAAAAAATTATAAACAAAGCACTGATAGGTTGGTGTGATGAAAACGATATCATCCCCAACAACCAGTTTGGCTATCGAGCGCGACATGATACAGTTCATGCAGCGACGAAACTTGTTTCCGATATACAGTGGAACAAGGCAAAGCGACAATGTACAGGCGCCTGCTTGGTTGACTTTGAAAAGGCTTTCAACACCGTATGGTTAGAAGGACTTGTCTATAAGTTAACAAACCTGGGTATGCCGCAATATCTGTTATACATCATTTATGATATGACAATGGACAAACATTTTGTGGTGAAATGCGGGGACACACTCTCCAACAAGACTTCCAAATTAGAAATGGCTTACAGCAGGGAGCTGTGAATTCTCCCATTCTATTCAATATTTATACTAGTGATCTAGTGAGTTCTCTCGAAAACGCCATTGCGTACGCCGATGACATAGTGGTGTACAGAACAGGAGGAAAAAAAACCTTCAAGATGACTTCAAGAAAATAAAACAATTTTGCGACGACTGGAAATTAAAGATTAATTTCCAGAAGACCGAGACTATCCTTTTCAGAACGCCCCTATCCAGGGCCTCGAGGGATACAAAATACAACTGGAAACACTTTTCTATTGTAGGTAACAATAACCTTCCACTGCAAGTGAAAACTGTAGTTAGATACCTTGGTATCTGGCTAGACCAGTATTTATATTTTGACAAGCATGTAGCAGCGTCCCTCTCCGCAGCTAAAAGCGCATATTCTATGACAAGAAGTCTATTCCGGAGTAGTCTTCTTGACCGCAGAGTCAAAACAATTTCGTACTCGGCATACATCCGACCGGTTTTGGTTTATGGCTGCCCAGTATGGTATAATATAGCTCCGCTTTATATGAAGAAGTTTCGTGTGTTCGAACGGCAGTGTTTGCGTTCCTGCCTCGGACTTTATAGAACACCAGAGTCGCAATACAAAAAATTCTATCCCAACAGAATCCTGTATAACAAATCAGGATTAAATAGGATAGACAATTTCATAATTAAAATTATTCGTGGTCACACAGCAAGAGCAATGTGCAGTGACAATAATCTTATCTCGGGAGCATTCTATCCCAACGATATGTATCTGGAGAATACCGTCCAGAGTGGGTTTATTCCCCCAGAAGCGTTCCCTTTCTTGGATCAAAAAGGCCTTATCCAAGACGTGCATGGAGTCCCTATTATTTACCACGCTCTCCGTGGTGCCAGGGACAAACGAATTCTCCATGATAGTGATATCTCCAATGCCCCAGACCGCATGCGTTTTAGTGAAAGAGATAAATCAGCCAAAGATCGAACATCTCCCAAATGGTGGTGGCTTCTCAACGCGGAGAGGACTTCACTTCCTCAGATGTAGTATGCCTCTCAAGAGCAACGCTCTCCTTCCTCTTGTCCCCCCCTCCCCCTCTCCCCTTTTCGACATTACTTTTGTGTAGCTATTCCATTTTATTTTTTATTTCTTATTTTATGTTTTATTCGTTTCGTTTTGAAGTTTTTGTTTGTTATAATAATAATAATAATAATAAAAAAAAAAAAGTAAATAGATAATAATAAATAATTTAACATTTATCCCTAATATTATACATGTAAAAAGAATTAGGAAAATAAATGTGGTTTAAAGCTTTAAAAAAAAAAAAAGCTGTTATTTTAGGACCGATTTGTTGAAGAATAAACCAGATTCAAGTAGACCACAAGCGTCCTCAGAATTTTATGGCATTCGTCCCCTTCCCTCCGAATACATTCCTATTTTTGGCAGATACTTATGGCATTCGGGCCATGTCAGATGTTTAAGCGGTGATCGCTTTTCTACCCCACTCTACTCCTCCTAGCAGTGTTTGGACCAGGTACAAATGTTACTTTACAGGGCGCAGAAACAGGACTAGATACACTTACGCGTTACGCTACTTTAGTCGGTAAAAACCCGGCATGCCCCTGGATCGGTCCAGAGGTGTCATTTGAAGATTTCCATCTTCCTACCGAAACAAAACAAACAAAAAAAAAACAGTATAGCATATTGCAAAGTTCGGTAAACTGAAAGTAACATCAGAGAAAATTAGAATAATCATTAACCGTATGCTTCCGAAGAGAAGCAGCCCGCTTCTTGTTAATTTCATTGCGTAAGGAACGAAGCTAGTGATTGTAACAAGCGGGGGATGAGGCTGACGTTTTATGCCGAGAATAAGGAACGTAAGGCAAGATAGGATTGTAAATTTCTCTGTAAAAGTGTGTAATACGAGGGTTGCCTTTTATATTTCGGGATTAGAGAACAAAAACAAATATTGATCATCGAAAATCACTTTATTGTTTTTCAAAATATTCCCCATGAAGATCTATACACTTTTGCATGGACTTTTGCCACTCTGATTGAAGTATCTCCAACACATGCATTCTGAATGCAGCAACCGCTTCTTCAGGTGTCGAAAAACGTTGACCTCTCAGTTTGTTTTTTACGTACGGGAATAAAAAGAAGTCATTCGGTGCCAAGTCAGGACTATACGGCGGATGACCCATCAAATCGATGTTTTGGGTGCTCAAAATTGCAGTTGTCGCAGCCGACGTGTGAGAGCTCGCATTGTCGTGGTGAAGAGTGATCCGTCTTCGGCGGTTGGTTTTTCCTGAATTCTTGGAAGACAGCTTGCAAACAAATGGTTGTGTACCACTCAGAATTGACTGTTCTGCGTTGTTCTAGTGGTACGGTTGCGACATGTCCAGTTTTTCCGAAAAAACAGGTGACCATTTGCTTGGAAGTGCTTCGTGCGCGAACAACTTTTGTTGGATTTGGCTCATATAGAAACACCCAGACAGTCGGCTGCTGTTTACTTTCGGGCTCATACGCGTAAATCCACGATTCATCACCTGTCACGATGTCATAGACGTGTTTCGAAGCACCGCGACCGTATTTTTTGAGCATTTCTTTCGACCAATTGACACGAGCCTTTTTTTGGACGATTGACAAATTGTGTGGGAACCAACGCGAACAAATTTTTTTGACAGTCAAATGTTTATGCAATATTGAATGTATGGTGGTCCCACTAACGCCTAAGGTTGTCTCAATCTCACGATAGGTCACATGACGATCTTCCAATATCAGTTCGCGCACAGCATCAATGGTTTTCGGAACAACAACTGATTTTGGACGACCTTCACGAAATTCATCTTGGAGTGAACTACGACCACGATTGAATTCACCATACCATCGATAAACACTGGTCCTTGATGGAGCTCCATCGCCAAAAATTGAATTAAGTTCATCCATGCACTGTTGCTGAGTTAATCCACCCCGAAAGTTGTAAAAAATAATCGCACGAAAATGTTGACGATTTAATTCCATTTTTGGGCCGAGATGAATCTTTTAAGTTACTGTAAACAACACAAATAGCGCTCGTATGTCAAAACGTTCTGAGTGCGTATAACCTCAAAAATGTCCAACTTTACGACAGAGCTGTCAATTGCCGGATTGCAACACTAGGGTTGCCAATCCCGAAACATAAGATGCAACCCTCGTAGCATCCTCTATGGCATTAAGCTTTTGCGGTGGTCAGCTTTAAGTCCAGACATTAACCCCAATGCGTACCTGTGGGGATCCTGGCAAGGGCAGTTTACAATCAGGAATAGCCAGAAATTCAAAACATAGAACAAATCGGCGAAAGATTTGTTAAACCATGGCATAATATACAAGACGTTACAACTAGAGGGACTATTCTCACCAAGTTCTGCCAGATACTAGCCTACGCAGATGACACCGACATCATCGGTAGATCCGATTTGGCTGTACAGGACTCCTTCACCCAGATCCAGCAGGTGGCACAAAAACTGGGACTGCACATTAATGAGGGAAAAACTAAGTACATGGTGGCAACTTCTGCAAAGAGAAGACCTAACGTTGGTCAAACTATCAAGTTAGTGGAGCATGAATTTGAAGTAGTGCAATCCTTTAACTACCTTGGGTCAATAGTATCATCCGATAACAATATGGAAGAAGAAATACGCGAACTGCTGATCAAATCCAACAAAGCCTACTATGGTCTATCAAGGCTCTTTAAGTCCCATATTTATCCAGAACATTCAAGCTACTACTGTACAAAACCATGGTCTTACCAGTACTCATGTATGCATCAGAGACCTGGGTGCTCAATTACAGACACTTTGAACTCTTAGCCGCGTTCAAGAGGAAGGTATTCAGGAGAATTGTTGGCCCTGTATGTGAGGGAGGACGATTCCGGGGACGATACAACCATGAGTTGTACGCGATCTACCTTGAAGCTAACATTGTAAGAAAAATCAAGCTCGGTAGACGCCGGTGGGTGGGACACCTAGCTCGAATGAGCGAAGAGGAGCCTGCCGGGAAAGTCCTTTGTGGCAAGATGTATGGAAGGAGACAGCGCTACAGACTTTGTCTGGGATGGAGGGATGATGTAGACCAGGACGCCCAGAGCCTGAGAGTGCCAAACTGGATGACATTGGCTCGAAATCGTGATCGGTGGAGAGACTTGCTCAATGAGGCCAAGACCAGATCCCAGTTATAGTGCGGATGATGATGATGGCGATAATAAACAGGACAACACTTTAAACAATTTCCAGTCTACCACAAAGATTGTTAACTATTATAAGAAATAACGGACAAAGCATTCCGTATTATATAAATTATTATACAAAACATAATATAAATATCTTGAGTTTATACTTTTTCACATGTGACATTTTGGTATATTTGTTTTTTTTTTTCAGAAAATCAATTACCATTTCTTGTAAAAAAGCACTTAAACCATAAAGGAGTATGTGGGGATACGAAGTCGCGACGCCGCACGGGCGAGAGTTCACCTCGTCCCCACAATTCACTTAATGAAAGTTCCGCCAAAAGTTAATCACCAAATAAATGAAACGCACTGAGCACAAGTTTGTTATACTTAATGTTTTTTTATTTTACACCGGACTTAATATTAATGCTAAAATGATTTTTAAAAGTTCGATACAGGGTGAAACGATACAAGGTTAAACACTTTGACACGACCCCGAGGTATATTACGCATCTCCGCGGTTTTCGGAGTGCGGGAGAAAAACCTACCGTCGCGAGCGGTGGTTGGGATGAGCCGCACTGAGGATAGAACTCTGACATGAATTCCATCCTAGGTTAGGGTTACGAAAATGGAAGAGAGAGAAAACCTCTTCTCTTAAGGGTGTTGCCGCCACAGAAATGCACTCTTTCAGTGCAGTGGTGTGTGTGCATGGTTCTTTCATGGATGAGAACGAACCTAGAACAAAGAAAGGGCATAAAGTGCATTCATAGGATACGATTTCGGTAAAGCAAATAAAACCGAACTCATCGGATGCTAAAGGGTTTGCTTATGCATCGTCCGGTAATGAGGCTTAGCTAAATAAATAGCAGCCGCTCATTAAATGAAAAAAATGTATTTCGGATACCACAAACGATATGAATTGTTTATGGTATCGCAGGAAACCTATGTAGGTACAGCGTTCTTCTGTTTACACGTGGTGCGAGTTAGAGAATTTTATTGCTGAGAGAAAAAGGTCGCCGGCCAATGTGTACGTAAAGAAATTTATCGTACACATGGCAAAGTTGGAAAATATACGGCGCAATATTTATGGTCCCTGTCATGACGGTTAAATTGTATGCAAACCGAATCATTTTGTTTACAGGAATTTGTCTGGTACCGAAGGTGCCGAATTGGTTTCGAATTCCGGATAAGCGAAGAAAGAAATCTTACGGAAAATTGTATGCGAAGTGATGCATGAAAAGGTAAATTTTCTTCACAGGGACTTTAAGATTATAGCTTTGATCTAATTAATGCGTGAAGCATTTTCAGGTGCTTAATGCGGTGGCATTAGCAAAACTTATGCGACTTGGGATGAGGTTATGGGGGTTTTTAGGTAAGTGTACCGTGGGGTTTGGTGGCACCGCCACAAGTCTTCCCTGAGTTGATGTCGGTTGACAATATTTTGTCACAAAACTAATCATAAAAGTTTATTATTCATTCCGAGAAAACTGAAAATATACGTTTGAGTTTATATATACAATTATACACAATTATTTACAGTACTGTAAATAATTAAACACATTTACCTTTGAGTGTATAATTATTTACAGTACTGTAAATAATTATACAATTTTGCGCTAGCCAAAATTGTAAAAGAGAAAAGAAGAAAACTGAAAATTTAAGTTTGAGTCTATAATGTTTCACACCACTGTACTTTTTATTTTTGCTCGAGTCTAATGAATATGAAATACGTAATTTGAATATCCACAATAGTATAGCTGCGATGTGGTTTGTCGGATTTCCCACGCTGTAGAGATGAGTTATTTGTCAGCGGAAATTAGCCCCAGTTCATCCAACATGTTCTCTTTCTGATCATCTACAAGCCAATTCAACGCTTTGCATGTGACAGTACATTGAGTTTCGATTACTCTTTCGAACAAGCACGGCCGCAGCATTCAGAGTTTGTCCTTTCATTATGGACCACCACAACATCCTATCTTGAAGCGATAGTGCAATAGTGCGAGAGTTTCAATTACGTGTTTTGAGGCATTCAAGACCAATGGACCTTCTTTCCGAATTTTCCCACTCTTCTTCCGGTCACACAAGGCATTGACATTGAATGATTGAAAAAATCCCTTTGATGCCCTCGTATCCTTGAAAAATCGGAGGAATTAAATTTACTAATCAGAGAGTAAATATCGTATATCAGAAGTTGTCACTGTTTCTATTTTATACAAATGCACACCCAAAAGTGGTTTTCAGAGCATATAGGGAGTTGAGAATGTTGAGAATGAATTTGAACCAGAAGAGGAAGGAACCCGAACTGTAAGAAGGGTTTATTAAATAAAAGGATAGACGACTATTCTGTGTTATGTGTCAGGTATGTTATTAGAATAATTATAGTTAGTGTGTAAATATTAAAAAGAGGAACTGAAAGAACTAACTTGAGACAGAAGCCTTAAACAGAGTTTCCTAGACAAAAGTATATGCGAGTATGTTCACTCTTTAACTCTAGGATTAGAATAGTTACAGTCAGAGCGTAAATATCTTAAATCAGAAGTGGCCAAAATGTGTTATAGAATATAACAGGTATACCGGTGTGAAGTGAGCGTCAGGATACAAATGTATCGATAGGGAACGTTTGTTGTGAACGAGCCCTTATATTTTTTTTATTTGGTTGCTATGACATCTGTCAAACATATTTAGTATACATCAAGTCATTGTACAAACATCATTTTTTTTAATCCTGTTAAAAATGTCGAATTTTGTACCAGAAAATGATGATGTGCGGAAAGCATTAATTTTTTGTTTTCATTTGAAGAAAAGTGCTGCAGACATCGAATGCTTGTCGAGGCTTATGGTGATCATGCTTTATCGGAAGCAACATGCAAATGATGGTTTAAGCGGTTCAGAGACAATGATTTTGATGTGCGAAATGAAGAACGTGGAAGACCACCAAAAAAGTTTGAAGACGCCAAATTGCAAGCAATATTGGATCAATATGACACTTTGAGTCAAAAACAAATGGTACAAATGTTGCACAACAAACAATTTTTGACCGTTTAAAGCTGTGGGAAAGATCCAAAAGTGTGGAAACTGGGTGCCACATGAAATGACAGGCAGATGGAAAAAAGAAACACCACATGTGAAACGATCCTCCTACGACACGAAAGGAAGTCAGTATTGCATCGAATTGTGACTGGTGATGAAAAATGCAAATGATGGTTTAAGCGGTTCAGAGACAATGATTTTGATATGCGAAATGAAGAACGTGGAAGACCACCAAAAAAGTTTGAAGACGCCGAATTGCAAGCAATATTGGATCAATATGACACTTTGAGTCAAAAACAAATGGCACAAATGTTTAATGATGCGCAACAAACAATTTCTGACCGTTTAAAGCTGTGGGAAAGATCCAAAAGTGTGGAAACTGGGTGCCACATGAAATGACAGGCAGATGGAAAAGAGAAACACCACATGTGAAACAATCCTCCTACAACACGAAAGGAAGTCAGTATTGCATCGAATTGTGACTGGTGATGAAAAATGGATTTATTTTAAAAATCCTAAATGCAAAAAATCATGGGTACATCCAGGAGCACCGTCAACATTGACTGCAAAGCCTGATCGGTACGGAAAAAAGACAATGCTCTGTGTTTGGTGGGACCAGAAGGGGGTGGTGTATCATGAACTTCTAAAACCTGGCGAAACTGCTGATGCGCAACGCTACCGACAACAAATGATCAATTTGAACCATGTATTGATCGAAAAACGAACAGAATGGGCCACAAGGCACGGAAAGGTAATTTGGTTGCATGATAAAGTAAAAAAAAAAAAATTCGAGTCATACATCAAAACCCGTCAAAGAAACAATAAAAGCTCTCGGCTGGGAAGTGTTACCCCGCCCACTGTATTCACCAGACTTGTCTCCTTCCGACTACCGTTTGTTTTCATCGATGGGACACGCATTGGCTGAGCAGCATTTCAATTCCTACGAAGAAGTCGAAAATTGGGTCTCCGAATGGTTTGCCTCAAAAGACGACCGGTTTTATTGGCGTGGTATCCACAAATTGGGCTCCTCGATAGTATAGTGGTTAGTATACCCGCCTGTCACCCGGGATACCGGGGTTCGATTCCCCGTCGGGGAGCCCCTGGCGCAAGACTAATGACCTTGCCCAGAAAAAATAAATCATTATGGAAAATTTAACAAGCCTCAGGACTTGCTAAATAACGCTAAGACCGGTTCCCGGTTGTAGTGCCGATGATGATCCACAAATTACCAGGAAGGTGGTCGAAATGTGTAGAAAGCAATGGCCAATACTTCGAATAAAATGTTTTTTACTTTCCCCAAAAAAAGTGTTTTACTTAAAAAAAAAACGCTCACTTCATACCGGTACACCTGGTATGTAGATGTGCGATCGATTCTGAAGACAGTCATTTATATTGTCCGAGACCGCATTAGATTCTGAGACTTATCATGTTTGTTCTGCAGAATCCTTTTATCAAGACGTTTGCAACCAGTCTTCCCCTGCACATACAACATTTTCTGTTCGTTTTTATGATTACCACAATTAAAATTGAATTGGGTCATGTTTCAGTACCATATTCGTAATCATAAGTCGTATTCGTAGTTTATAAAAAATCGACTGTAGGTACTAAACGAAATACCCCATCTCTCTTTGCTTTAGTAAACTGAATAAAACAAGAACAACGAAATCAACGTCAGTAACAACCATCGTGAACTTTTGTGGTCCTAACAATTTCAACAAATTTAAATTACAACGCAAATTAAAAACATGGTTTTGCATTTGAAATCTATCGTCGTATTTAGTAACGACACAAATTCAACTCTTACAGGCTTTGGATTAAGTCCGAAACGGTTTTCAAGTTTGCTCATTGTTTATCGAGGGTCAGTTGAATTTATTTGTTTACGTATCCCCAAAAAAAAAAACCGAAATGCGATAGTAAAAGCGCCAAGAATTAAAATAAATTCAATATAACTCACCATTTGATCGAGTGAAATGCCGCCATGTTGCTTCATGTAAATTATTGGGAAAACAATCTGATATTCGCACTCACACCCTACTCCGCTTTTCACTACTAGCACTTTTTTATTTTATACTTATCACTTCACCTCAGTCCAGAGTATGTTGGACAAACAATTTAAGCGATTTATAATAACCCGGCACCCCCCGATTTCCAATTAATTGTATACAATACACGAAATAATAATTGCCGACGCATACCCGATTACCACCGTCGTTAACGTAAGACTCAAGGAGACTAAAAGACTGAGCAGTTGTTGTACTTTGTCTCAAAGGCAACAATTTACACTCAAGGATTACCTTAGGTATAGGCTTTGGGTAACAACCGATCGCGCCTTATTGGCCCTTGTATCACTTGTCAATGCATGAGGCGACGGCAGATGGAAGATTTTTTGACGCTCCTTTATGGTGCACAAGTTAGTGCGAGTTGGGGGTTACGATGTTCGTCCGAATGTTTACAAAAAAAAAAACCCTTCCAAGTTTATTTTGTGTAGTTTTTGTGTCCATTACGCCTGTAGCCATTGCGAAGAATTTTACAGTGTATTAATGCAACATGATATGTACATATCTAAATATGCGGCGGCATGGTGTAAATGGAGCAAAACAGAATAGGAATTTTTAGAATAAAACGCTTGGCGTGGACTGAAGGATGTATGTTGAGGAGGAATATCCCCCTAAAGTATGTTGTTTCAAGTCTACCTTTGGAAGGCAGACTTTTGAATACACTCTGATAAAAAGATGACCCCATTAATGCATACAGATTTTCCCTACGGTTGCTTCTAGATAGAAAATTCTTTATTTCGTATTAAAATATACAATACGTTTGCCACATAATTTACATACAGACATTCGATATTTATTTTACATCTTTCAGCTGGATAAATATAAATATTTAGATAGAATGAACTAACAATCAGTTGACGTAGAAACAATAAAACCTTCAATTTAGAGAAAAATGATCGAGATATAAATAAATAAATATATAAACAAATAATAAATAAATAAATAATAAATAAATAAATAATAAATAAGTAAATATATAAATAAATAATAAATAAATAAATATATAAACAAATATATAAACATATAATAAATAAATAAATATATAGACAAATAATAAGCAAATAAATAAATAAATATATAAAAATTCTGAATAAATAGAAATAAAAACACGCAATAATAATAAATAAATAAATAAATATATATATATATATATATATATATACGTATAAACAAATATTCTTGGCCTGTAGGAACCCGGAAGTTCATGACCTCACCGACTCGACTCCGCCATTGTTCCCTGTCCTGTGCACTCTCCTTCCACGTTCGACCATCTGATCCGATCTCCTCGAGGTCCAACTTAACATTGTCCTCCCATTCCGTCGCGGCCGTCCTGTCGGCCTCTTTTCCGTTGGCTTACCGTTAAGAATTCTATGCACGGTCCTATCGTTGACCATTCGCGCCACGTGTCCGGCCCATCTTAATCTTCGCGATATGATTACTCTCACTGTTGTAGCTTTTCGGTATACCTCTTCCAATTTGTGGTTGTGGAGTTTCCTCCATTGTCCTGCCTCCTCGTCATATTTACCACCGAAGATACCCCTTTATTCTCGAATACGCGGAATTTGTTTTCTTCCCGTTTTGTGAGACCCCATGTTAGGCATCTGTATAGAACGATCGGCATGTTTATGGTTCTATAGACACGGAGCTTTATGTTACGTGATAGCAGTTTGGATTTCAGCAGTTTACTGACTGCGTGCTAACTAGCGTTGCCGGAATGCAGTCTTTTGATAATTTCCTTCGACATTTCGTTACTGGCCGTCAGTATCGTTCCCAGATATTTAAGCTCTTTAACTCTTTCAAATATCTTGCCTCTAACGTTTATATGTGTTCCCTGAGTTCCACCTGCTCTCGCTATAATCATGTATTTTGTTTTGTCTTGATTTATTTCTAGGACCACCTCTTCTGCCGCTTGCATGATGATTTCACTGTTTTTACTTACAGTTTCTAGATTATCGCCCAGAACGTCGATGTCATCCGCATATGCGAGCACTTGTGTGACCCCGGTCATGTTGTCGTCTTGTACCTTTCTGATGACATACTCGGGTACAAGGTTAAAAAGACACGGTCATAGACCATCTCCCTGTTTTAGTCCGTCCCGGATTTCAAATGGTTCTGAGAGGTGGTTTGCTGTTCTAACTCGCACTTTGTTTTCCTTCATGCAGATTTGAATGGGGGCGGCACATTTTTTCGGGATTCCCAGCTCAACTGCAATATGGTAGAGTCTTTGCCTTGTGACTGAGTCGTAGGCTTTTTTGAAGTCAACGAAGAGTTGGTGAACCGTCTCTCCGTATTCCCACTTCTTTTCCAGCAGTTGCTTTATTGTGAACATTTGGTCGTTTGTTGACCGGTTCCTACGGAATCCGCATTGGTAGTCTCCCAGTATTTCGTTTGCGTACGGTATGATTCTCGCCAGTATGACATTTGTTAGTATTTTATATCGGGTTTTCCAATAGAGACTTGACAACTTTGAATTTAATTTAATTTATTCAGTAAACTCGACATTTTCATCATGGTTAAGTACACGAACGAACAACGTTCGCAAATTATAAAAATTTCCTACCGAAAAAAAGTTGTCAATCCCTATTGGAGAACCCATTATATGGTTGGGAGCAATGATATTCGTCTGTAGATTTCGCAGTCAGATCTGTCGCTTCTTTTGAAAATGGGGACGACTATTGAGGTTTTCCATTCTTCCGGAGTGACTTCCTTATCCCATTGTAGTGCTCCAAAAAGCCCTACCACCTTTTTCCCCCATTCCTAATCCAAAATCCCAGCAATAATACGCTAAAACGTATAAACCCATCAAAACCCAGAATAACCCAAACATGATCCAAAATTCGCAATAAACGAATCAAACATTCGTTTATTGCCTAACATTTGCCCCCACGGCATTATTAACCCCAAAATCCAAATCATATTAAAAGTTACAATAAACGAATCTAATATTCGTTTATTGTTCTACATTTGCTCCACAGCATCACCCAAATCCAAAATTCAGAGATCGTTATCTCTATCCCAAAAATTCCATTGAGTTAAACAAACAAAAAACTCAAAAGCAGATATATTCACACATCTGCGCGATAGTTTCATAAGAATTCAAGAAATTGATTTCTTATCTTATGTAAATACAACATCTCGCTCGAAATATCCAAAAGATCGAGATTGTTGCACGAAAATGTGTATCTTTGGGATACAATTTTCGATTCCTTTTCCTTTATAAAGGAATAGTCAAGTGATCTCCGGGCCGCAGTCTAAATTCACAGTCCCTGGAGGAAGTACCCCAGGAAAATCCTGAATAATATAATAAAATCATATTCATAAAGGAAACAAGACGTGTTTTCATTTTTTATGGACGACGGATATCTAAGTATCACCTGCCCCCCACGGAAGACCAAGTGAAGACATAAGGACGGAGGCCGAATCAAAGGACGTTGCTCTTCCCTTTGAACTCAGAGGGAGCACGGCAACGACCCCTTTTGTAGGACAAGTTTTCAGGAGCGGTCAAATTTTAAGAGATCGCCTTGTCCTTTTAAGGACCAGGAGACACGCTTCCTGAAAATAAAAACCCCTACAAGAAACACAACACCATATTGTTTGGATGAGCTGGTGGATCTTTCGAGCGGTTGCCTCTCCTCCATGCTTCACAAGCTCTGCCGGTATGCAGTCGACTCCGGGAGCTTTGTTGTTTTTCAATCGAGTTATTGCGTCTACAACTTCGTTGAAAGGATCGGCTGTATGTATGTCTGATGCGTTTATTTGTGGGTGATGGGTGCGCACATTGAGCAGGTTTTCAAATTACTGCTTCCATCTTAATTATTTTGACTTTCCCTCGGCAGCCATTTCTAATTGAATTTATGCCGGCATACATACCTCTGATGCCCTCTGCTCTAGAATATTCTAGGATTTTTTCGAACGGAGTCTTCTCCCATTCGCGTATTTTGCGTTTGAAGAGTCTCATTGTCTCTCACCGAATCGTCGCGTATCTTTTTGCGTTGACTTCATCATATCTTTCTAAGTAGATCACTCTAAGGCGTTCACGTTCTTCGATCTTCGCCTTCCACTCATCGTCAAACCAAGGTTTGGACTTACTTGTTTTCTTAAAACCTTTCGGGCTGTTTTTTTGATTGTGTCTGTGATCGATGTCCATTTAGTGTCCACACTATTGGCTTCCTCTTCCTCACTACCCCCATTTTCTACGATGCTAAATCTATTCGTTAGTTCGTTTTGATATTCAGTCCTTTTGCGCAGGTCTTTTAGTTTATCAATGTCGAACTTTTTGCTTGTCTCCCGTGACTGCCCATGTGGGTTTGCTGCGAGCCGACTCCTGATTTTGCCCATCACTAGAGGATGATCGGAGTCGCAATCTGCTCCTCTATATGATCTTACGTCAAGGATATTCGAGTGGTGTCTTTTGTCTATGATGAAGTGGTCTCTTTGGTTACGCGTTACGCCGTCGGGTGATATCCATGTGGCTTTATGGATTTGCTTGTGCTTGAACATCGTGCTTTTCACTACCAGATCTTTTGACGCTGTGAACGTGATAATTCGAATTCCATTATCATTTGAAACGTCGTGTAGACTTTCTTTACCTATAGTTGGTTGGAAGATATCTTCCTTTCCAATTTTCGCATTGAGGTCCCCGAGGAGGATTTTAGCATCGAATAATGAGATCCCATCAAATACTTCCTCTAGGGTCTCGTAGAACGTGTCCTTCGTTTCTTCGTCCATAGATTCTGTTGGGGCGTGTACGTTTATAAATACATAATTGTATCATGGGCCCTGTATTTTTAGCACCGACATTCGGTCATTAATAAATTGCACATCTTGTACATGGGACGTAATCTTCTTGCTTATGATGAAGCCAGTTCCGAGGTTATGTGTATCGCTACCTACACACGCTAGTGTAAACCCACTGGTTTCGATTACTTAATGTGGGAGTCGGACTTCCTGAAACGCGACGACGTCCATTTTATATTGCTTCGCGTTTTTTACGAATGTCTGTATCGCGCCTGGTTTATATGACGTTCGAACATTCCACGTGCCGACGCGTTGATCCCTCGAGTCTTGGGGTTTCAAATAGTTCGCCACATCAAAGCCCGTTTTG
This sequence comes from Microdon myrmicae, assembly GCA_963931805.1. Classification (NCBI taxonomy): domain Eukaryota; kingdom Metazoa; phylum Arthropoda; class Insecta; order Diptera; family Syrphidae; genus Microdon; species Microdon myrmicae. The sequence goes on along the minus strand of OZ007500.1, from coordinate 126,017,466 downwards.
ATATGGTAAGGTCTGCTTACTGCTCTGATTCGACCCGGTGTCAGAGAGGCGCCGTTATAATACAGCCGGTATACCCCTGGCTGCAAACCATCCAATGGGCACGGTGACGCGTAACACCCTGGGTTAGGGATGGTAGATCTTTGCGTGTTACTCCTCGCTAGCCTGTCTGACATGGGTGGCCCTACTGGAAGCATATGCTTCCGTCAGCAGAGCCTGAGTGATTCATTGTAGTTTAAGCCCCGCACCACGTCAAGGTTTCTACCAAGCGGGGGGCCGATAGCATTACTGTCTATGTTATCTAAAGTGATAGAAAAGGACATCAATGCCGAGTTAATTAAGTATTTGGAATGCAACGGACTACTGATTGATCGCCAATACCGATTACGTGACAGGCAGCCCACGGCAGACCTTTTGACCCTTATAATCAATATATGGACAATGGTGAGTAAAGGGTGGTGGCATTGGATATTTCCAAGGCTTTTGACCGCATTTGGCAGGGAGTATTGTTGAGCAAACTTGCGATAACCAGAATCACCCACATCCGTGAAGATGTTGGGCTCGGTCTCAAGATATCTTATATATGCTGTCTTGTACTGTGCGTGTGGTATGTTAGTAATATACCCTATGAGATCGGTCCAGGAATCCTCTATTACTCCGGGGGCTTTGCAAATGTGCTCGCCTTATATAGGGCCGCAGCCGTCCTCTCTTTCGCTCGTTTCCTGGGTGCTGTTCTCCTTAGTGACTTCCTGGAATCGGCGCCTTGGTGATCGCACCGGCAGCCCTATCCGGTATATATTCTGTGAAGAGTGGTCACATCCGTACTTGCCCCTGCCCTACCAGTGTGGACAGAAACTCTACAAACAAAACAATTGAAAAGAATGACGAGAGTATTAGACAGATATTGCGCTTGCCTTGCCTTTCCTGGGAATTCGCGTCGTCGTGATGCATCGCCAACAAAAAGGAACAATAGAAAACCGGATACTGTAATAATTAGAATACAAATGTGACAGGATGCCGTTATCCAATAAGTCTTCTGCAATTATTAACTCCCTTCTCTCCTGTGAACTCTTAAGGTGGAAACGATTTTATTATTTTGTTGCTTGATTTATTGATTATTGATGCATACTTCCGAAGCCAGACTCAGTTCCAGACGAAGGGTAAAGGAGTCTTGCCCAGTACAGTCGTATAGTTTATTTATTTATATTATTTTATTATCAGCAAACAAAAAGAAGAAAAGTGAAAATTATAAAACACAACAAACATACGAAAAACCCAGTAGGTATAGGTGTGATGAGCCGACACTACCATAATGGAAGAATTCATAAAGAAAACACCGACTCGGCAAAAATTAGACATAGACGAGTCAGTGAGGTAATGAAGTCTCGCGTACCTACAGGCGAATAAAGAGAGAGGGTCTATAGAACCATAATCATGCCGATTGTTCTATACGGGTGCGCAACATGAGTTCTCACAAGACGGCAAGAAAACAAATTCCACGTATTCGATAATAAAGTTTTAAGGAGTATATTTTTGGCGGTAAATATGACGAGGATGCAGGACAATGGAGGAAACTCCACAACCACGAATTGGAAGAGCTATACCGCAAACCTACAATAGTGAGAATAATCAGGTCGCGAAGATTAAGATGGGCCGGACAAGCGGGGCGAATGGGCAACGATAGAACTGTCGGGGGCGTCGTCGTGGTGCCGGCGTACGGCACGGGGTTATACTCCCGTCCCCACGATAAATTTTACTTTTCGGTGCACTTCATCATCATCATCGGCACTACAACCGGGAACCGGTCTTGGCCTTATTTAGCAAGTCCCGAGGCTTGTTAAATTTTCCATAATGATTTGTTTCTTCCGGCCAAGGTCATTAGTCTTGCGCCAGGAAGTAGTAGTAGTCGACTGAAAAACAAGAAATTTCGCTGAGTCGATACCATCACCATCATCATCATCGGCACTACAACCGGGATCCGGCCTTGGCCTTATTTAGCAAGTCTCGAGGCTTGCTAAATTTTCCATAATCATTTATTTTTAAGGGCAAGGTTATTAGCCTTGCGCCATTTTCGGTGCACTTAGTCAATGGCAAATAAACAAAACTTTCGCAGGATGGCGGTCGAAATGTAACTTCGGATGGAATTGCAATAAGTGCCGAAGCGCACCGCGGATACCAGGATAGTGTTTCTACTACGCGCACACAGTTGATTACGAATTGAATTGTCTCTATTAATTGATTGATATGAACGAGAATAGTGCGCGGCAAACGTCAATCCTTACATACAGCGATGCATTCTGTAGTCCTATTGCTTAATGCAACCATTCTGCAAGAGACAAATAAAACACGATTTTCACTAGTTAAAACTTTTATTCATATGTCCGCTATTGTTAATGTAATTTCACCATGATGCTGACTATTACTATCTGAACACAAATGTCAGTATGATGTGACCGCACGCTTACACGTTAAAAAAAAAGGAAACGCAACTCGACAACTCCACTTAGGAGGGTAACAAGCACTTAGGTAACGCTAGTTTTAAACATCATCATCATCTACAAGCGGGAACCGGTCTTGGCCTTATTTAGCAAATCCTGAGGCTTGTTAATTTTTTTTTTCCATAATGATTTGTTTTTTTCCGGACAAGGTCATTAGTCTTGCACCCGAGGCTCCCCGACGGGGAATCGAATCCCTGTCTCCCGCGTGACAGGCGGGGATACTAACCACTATACTATCGAGGAGCCCCCTAGTTTTAAACACGTTCATAAAATTAGATAACGCTAGCTCGAACTCGACTTGGTAATGTATACGCGTCCCCGTGCGCACCATGGAGCGGGAGTGACACGACCGGCTCGGTCTAGTGATGGAAAACGACTCTGCGATATCAATTCGCTGGCAAGGGCATTTCGGCCAGTGGTACTGGCTCTCTTGATTAAGGAATGCGTTTCCTATTACAAGAGAAACGGGAAGTCTCTCTTTGGGGCAGGTAACCGGATCTCATAGAGAAGATCATGGTGTTATGCATGTATGGGTGATCGTATAGATCACTGTGTTTATCGATGCATTTCAGCAAAGGATAAACCTGAAACGAGGGAAAAAGAACAAAGGGATCGTATAGATCATTGTTTAACATAGGCATTGTACCTATCATCATCATCATCATCATCGGCACTACAAGCGGGAGCCGGTCATGGCCTTATTTAGCATTGCAGCTATAATAGGCGGCAATTCATCGGAGAAATGGTGCTAAAAGCAAATAAGGGTATCATTACAGTCGTGGATGAGTGATGCAGATGCATTAATAGATGTATCGCCATTAGGAAAAGATGCTAATGGGTTTTAAATGTTTATGTCATCTCTGACTGCTATAGGAACCGAGTCCTTGTTTGCACTAGGAAACGCTAGAGGATTCGGTTTCGATAATAATGCCTGGGATGCGGTAATTGTTTGTCGATTGGACAAACGAATCGCGGGTCGGTTTATTGCACCTGTATAAACAAGCTGTCCGACATAGCATTTTAACGATGACAAAGGGTGCCGAATGGATTGGGATTTATGATGCCGTATGATGTGAAGAACTCTTTACGGGGAATTTGAATAATGCATTAAATGCGTGAATGCTGTGAGAATTCTTTTTAGGGATTTTCAGATAATGCGTTGGATGCATTAAATGTCCTTGTGTTGTATTCCAGAATACTACCCTTATTAAATTTAACACTGAATCTCCTAACACATCCTTAAAAACTTCACTTAACATATATTACATTCTCACTTAATACATACCATTCATAAACATTCACAATATTACCAGTTACAGCACACTTAATAACCTGCACCTTTTTATTTATTCAAAACATAGTAACTTGGATTTTCGTCCAAATTGATTAATGTGAAAAGTCACAGAGAAAAAAATAGAATAGAAAAAATAAGTTGAGAAGCAGTCGACTGGAGAGTTAGTTCAGTTTTAGTTAGAAGTTTGTGTTATCAGTTCTAGTTGTGTTTTGAGTTGAGAAAAAGAGGAAGTTGACTGTTACAGTTATTACAATAGATAAAAAGAAGTTATAAGAAGAAAAGAAAGAATAAACAGAAAATTAAACAGAAGATAAATTAATCCTGCGTTTTAATAAATATTCAAAATAAAAGGTCCCCGCTCTTCCCTCAACAGAGGAACCACGGCGCCGGACATCAACACTTGGGAAAGGAAATGTTTCAGGTATGCTGGTGATTGAGATGCAAATATGGGTTGCGAATATGGGGGATTCTTCAGGCGAGCTTTAAGAACCCCCACAGGACCGTGCGTAGAATTCTTGACGGTAGACCAACGGGAAAGAGACGGACAGGACGTCCGCGACGGAGCTGAGAGGACGATATCAGGTTTGACCTTGAGGAGATCGGATCGGCTGGTCAAGCGTGGACGGGGAGCGAACGGGACAGGGAGCGATGGCGGCGCCAAGTTGGCGAGGTCATGATCTTTCGGGTTCCTACAGGCCAATAAATACATTGAAAAATGTTGATAGTATAGTTAGTGTGTAAGATTATACAATAAATGTAGAAAAAAAAATTACCCTCGTACATGTTGGGAAACGATTCATCATCATCATCATCATCGGCACTACAACTGGGATCCGGTCTTGGCCTTATTTAGCAAGTCTCTCCACCGGTATCCGGTCCATATCCGAGACTTGTTAAATTGTCCATAATAGTTTGTTTTTCCGGGCAAGGTTAATAGCCTTCCGCAGCGGAAAATGATTCGAATAGTACATATTACAAACATTGTTGAGAAACGTACAGCTTTGTGATTTTATTGCGCTATGAATATTACTTGTGTATAATTAAGCTAACGCTCAACAAGAAAACGATTGTTTATTTTATGGGAAATACTGTACATAAGTCGAAAACGTAACAGACGTGCGTGCTTCACTAAACTCGTTAGAGGGGCGTGTTATGAAAAACAAACGATACAATTATTCGTACCTATAGAATGTAGACGGCTAATAACCTTGCCCGTAAAAATAAATTATTATGGAAAATTTAACAAGCCTCGACACTTGCTAAATAAGGCCAAGACCGGATCCCGGTTGTAGTGCCGATGATGATGATGATGATGATGATAGAATGTTTTGATACGAGGGTTGCTTTTATATTTCGGGATTAGAGAACAAAAACAAATATTGATCATCGAAAATCACTTTATTGTTTTTCAAAATATTCCCCATGAAGATCTATACACTTTTGCATGGACTTTTGCCACTCTGATTGAGGTATCTCCAACACATGCATTCTGAATGCAGCAACCGCTTCTTCAGGTGTCGAAAAACGTTGACCTCTCAGTTTGTTTTTTACGTACGGGAATAAAAAGAAGTCATTCGGTGCCAAGTCAGGACTATACGGCGGATGACCCATCAAATCGATGATTTGGGTGCTCAAAAATGCAGTTGTCGCAGCCGATGTGTGAGAGCTCGCATTGTCGTGGTGAAGAGTGATCCGTCTTCGGCGGTTGGTTTTCCTGATGTCTTGGAAGACAACTGGCAAACAAATGGTTGTGTACCACTCAGAATTGACTGTTCTGCGTTGTTCTAGTGTTACGGTTGCGACATGTCCAGTTTTTCCGAAAAAACAGGCGACCATTTGCTTGGAAGTGCTTCGTGCGCGAACAACTTTTGTTGGATTTGGCTCATCTTGAAACACCTAGACAGTCGACTGCTGTTTACTTTCGGTCTCATACGCGTAAATCCACGATTCATCACCTGTCACGATGTCATAGACGTGTTTTGAAGCACCGCGACCGTATTTTTTGAGCATTTCTTTCGACCAATTGACACGAGCCTTCTTTTGGACGATTGACAAATTGTGTGGGAACCAACGCGAACAAATTTTTTTGACAGTCAAATGTTTATGCAATATTGAATGTATGCTGGTCCCACTAACGCCTAAGGTTGTCTCAATCTCACGATAGGTCACATGACGATCTTCCAATATCAGTTCGCGCACAGCATCAATGGTTTTCGGAACAACAACTGATTTTGGACGACCTTCACGAAATTCATCTTGGAGTGAACTACGACCACGATTGAATTCACCATACCATCGATAAACACTGGTCCTTGATGGGGCTTCATCGCCAAAAATTGAATTAAGTTCATCCATGCACTGTTGCTGAGTTAATCCACGCCGAAAGTTGTACAAAATAATCGCACGAAAATGTTGACGATTTAATTCCATTTTTGGGCCGAGATGAATCTTTTAAATTACTGTAAACAACACAAATAGCGCTCGTATGTCAAAACGTTCTGAGTGCGTATAACCTCAAAAATGTCCAACTTTACGACAGAGCTGTCAATTGCCGGATTGCAACGCTAGGGTTGCCAAATCCCGAAACATAAGAGGCGCCCTCGTATAACAAAAAACAGGGCAAACGTAGTGAATATTAATATATGTACATAGTTGAGCTCGTCAAATTCATCGGAATTGTAAATCAAAAGTCTGCTGATGTATGCGTGCAATTCGAAGCCTGGTGGAATTTAAATCACATACTTCCGCCGGATATTTCTTAGCCCCAGACGGTTTCCACATGCATTAGCATTCGGTCTGGACAGGGGTTTTATTCTAAACACTTGTGTTCTGCAGTACTGTATCCTGTACGCCTTGACGTCGCATATTCACATACGTACCATGTTGCAGCGACGCAATCGAGGATACTCCCAAGTGTGCACAGTCACAATGGGCACAAAATCTACAATAAAATAAAGTTCCAAGGAGTTGTGTTTTGTTTTTGTTTTTTGTAAACATTCGGATGAACATCAAAATCAACAACTACAAAAAGAAGTATCCGCATTTTTTCTGTCTGCAGTCGACGCATGCACTGACATATGTAATGTGCGCCAATAAGACGCGATCGGTTGCTACCCAAAGTCAAATCCTAACGGGATCCTTGAGTGAAAATTGTTGGCTTTGAGACAAAATACGATAACAAGTGCTCAGGCTCTTAGTCTCTTTAAGTCAGAGGTCAATGTAGGCACTAGTCGAGGATGAGTCGGCGGTATATTATGTGATTGTGTAAAATTAATTGATGATCCGGTGGTGCTGTGGTAAATTCAATATAAATGTTTTTTCTTTTGTTTGCTTAACGTAATCTGATGTGTGGTGCAGTGATAAGTATAAACTATAGAAGGGCTAGTAGTGAAAAGCTTGAGTAGGGTGTGAGTGTGTGTATGAAATTATTTTCCCAATAATCTACATGAAGCAACATGGCGGCACTTCACTCCATCAAATGGTGAGTTATATGGAATTTATTTTAATTTTTGGCGCCTTTGCTATCACACTTTCAGTTTTTGGGGATACATAAATAAATAAATTTAGCTACTCCTCCACAGACAATTAGAAAACTGGAGAATTCCACCGTTTTAGACTCAATCCAAAGATTGAACCTTTACTTTAGTTACTAAATGATAGATTTCAAATGGTAAACTTATGTTTTTTATTTGTGTTAATAGTTTTTTGTTGTTATTCAATTTGTTAGAGCAACATGGTGGTTGTTACTGATTGTTGAATGTTTTCCCTTTCAGTTTCGTAAAGCAAAGAAAGTTCAGGTGTAATTTCGTTTAGTACATTCGATTTTTTCTAAACCATGAATATGAAGTCCGAGTATCCTACTGAAAATTGATCCAATTTACCTTTTATGTGAAAATCATAAAAACGAACAGAAAATTTCGTTTTTATAAAGGAGAACGGGGCTACAGACGTTTTTGTTTGTTTTATATACACATTTATTTAACAATTTAATTACATATTTTAGTTAAGACAAAATGTTAACTTCTATTATACAAATATCATTCTTACATTAACTAACTGGCTCTTCGCAAGCACTCTAAATTATACATTATTATTTTTCTTATGCCTTTCGGCCTACAATAACTGTTTTTATAACATGTCACAATAAATGATGTTTTCTTTTTAAAATTTATTCAATTTTTTTTTTATCATGTATAACTATATTTTTTTTTTAATTACATTGACAAGCAAAATAAAAAATAACGAAACAAAACAGACAAACATAAACAAAGAATACAAATAAAAATAAAAAAAAAATAAAAAATAAAAATTACTTCGGGTAATGTGATATAGGTATTTGTTTTTTAACAATTATTCGTAATTTTTATTACATAGCTTTTGCCGCACTATTCATTATAGCTCTTTGATACATTGCGAATTATATTTCGTTTTCAGAACCCTGCAGCGTAAGCTAATCTGCAGCTATTTACAACAAAATAAAAAAATCTCTGTAACCTCCCTTATTAAAATTGGCGGATAATGTGATATACCATATCACTTTTCCCGAATAGTTTCCAACCGAATAAAAATACATGTAAGCCGATAGATTATGAATTCATTTATTAATTTAACAAAAGTAGGAACATTAGCCACTACATAGTGCATAAGAAAAACGAGAAAAAACTTAAATTAGAATTAAAATTAAATTAACAACTCCAATATTTAGCAGAAAAATAGTACTTTCTCTACGTTCTATTTAAAGCGATTTACATGACTCACATACAAAAACTGCTTGCCGCGTTGGAAGACATTCATTGTGAGCCCAAACTAAATCGCACTGCCAGCATGGTACCCATATCTTTGCCTTATAATCCATTTGGAAAGATGTGTTACAAAAGACACAGCCACTGTCCTTGTTAGGTGGAGTTTCGGCCCAAGGATCTTCGTCTGAGCTCGGTAAATGCAAACTTTCATCTGAATCGCTGGAAGAACTTTCTTTTGTTTTCTTTGCCCGTTTGCTTTTTACTACCATAGGTCTTTTCGGCTTATTCTTGCGTCTTTCAATGTTCTTAATGCTCTCTTCCAAAGATGTTTTGTACGGTGATGTTGTTAGTACAGTTGCAACTGATCTTTTACCTCTGGAGCTGATAACCCGTTTAAGTTTGGGCGGTGGTGAGATATCCCAAGGAGTTACGATCTTTTCCAAAGCTGCCCTGCTAGCACTAGCAACCGGTTCTTCAGCTGCACTACTTGTGCGGGCAACTGGTTCTTCTACTTCTCGTCCTGAAAGAGTAGATTCTTCATCCGGATGATTTTCAAATGTTTGAGCGATAAAATCAACCTCCTGAAACATATTTTTGTCGAATGGAGAAATGCCAGTGCATTTGAATCCATTTATTGCGATTTGTGCTGTTTGGACTTTAAGGTAGGCCTTCGAAAAAAGTTCAATAACATCAAACTGTGTTATTTTTCGGCCCTGGTCTCGCATAAATCGCCTAATTTCATCGTTATAATACGTCTTCAGAGGTCCCATAAATGTTCTCTCGAGCGGTTGCATTTTGTGAGTACAGTGCGGTGGCAAAGATATAATAATAACACCATTTTTGCGAGCCTTTTCCAGAACCTCAATATTTCGGGTATGACTGTAATGACCGTCTAAAATGAGAAGCGAAGGGTTCCCCTTTGAAGGGTTTGTGAACCGCAAGAAATGGTCAAACCACTTCGTAAATATCGGGATTTGTATCCACCCCGAAATGTGGCAGGCAGAATCCGAGCCAGGAGGAGCATGTTTCATTAAAACCGGAGAATGGTTCTTTCTGGGAAAAATAAAGTACGGCGGAACAAATGAACCGCCTGCGCCCATGCAGCTGACAACCGTTATAAGAGAACCTCTCTCTGCAGACGTCATGCAACCTATTTGCCTTTTTCCTTTCGCTGCTAAAATTTTGGGTTGCCTACTTTGTGCAGTGGACACTCCTGTCTCATCTACGTTCCATATACTAGTTGGGGAAAATTTATGTTTTTCGTACTCTTGCTCGAGTAAGCTATAAAATATGCTCACATTTTCAGCAGCCTTTTGCCCTATCGATTGAGCTTCCGGTTGGAGTCCTGATACTAATCTCTGATTTGTGCCTTTTAAGAAATGCATACAACCAATCTTTTCCTGCGCATTCTTTCATTACTGAAAATGGGCAAGCTATGTTGTTTCTTTTTGCCACTTGGAATGCTAGTGATCGAATGTCACCGCGAGTTAGACCCCAAAAGCGTGATTCCATTTCTCGGATGTATCTTACCAGCTCCAATTCCATTTCCAGGCTAAAAACAGGCTAACTTCCCAAAGGCGTGGCTAAAATATCGCTAATAGATTTATCACTGCGAGCGGATCTTTGTAGTGTTGCAAATGGAACTCCAAATGTCTTCGACGCCAAAAGTATACCCATTTCTCCTCGTCGGACTGCTAGAATAGCCTTTCTCATTCCTTCCGCATCCCATTTACGAATCTCCCCTTTTTTGGCATGATCTGAAATAAATTATAATAATATTTAGTGATTGATAATTTGGTGGGTAATGTGATATGGTATATCACTTTACCCAATTTCAACTATATCACATTAGCCGCATTTGGCTTTTAAAACAATCAAGAGTTTTTTTAAAAATGCACTTCACTGAATTAAAAACTCACCCAATATACTGTCAGCTCTATTCACACACAAACAAAACGTATTACTTCAGTTTTTAATTTTGCTCCAATTTTTGCTGAAATATAACATAAAGCTCACACAAAAAAACTGTCGACTGTACACCTTAAACAATTTCAATGCACTGACATACAACGTAATGAGCGCGAGCGCGCCTAAAACTGCAGCACGTGTTCTTTTCCATTGCTGTCATGTTGACAAGAAAATTCTTGTCGAGAATTGATTATTTCGGAAAATATGATAGTATATCACATTTCCCAACCATATCACAATACCCGAAGTTACTCTAAATTTAAAAAAATTAAAATGAAAAAATTAAAATTAAATTAAAAAAAATAAATAAAATAAAATAAAAATAATTGGGAATTTGGGTTGGGATAAGGGGGAAGAAAGCGGTGCGCCTGAGAGGCATACTATGTTTGGGGACGTATAGTCCTTTCTTCATCACTGATAGACCACCAGTTGGGATGGGATCGATCTTTTATTGATTTATCTCTTTCACCGATCACCATACTAAAACGCAGGCGATCTGGAAAATTAGAAATATCGTTATCGTGGAGAATTCGTTTATCCCTGGCACCACGGAAAGCGTGGTAAATAATAGGGACTCCACGTTTGTCTTGGATAAGTCGATTTTTATCCAAGAAATGGAACACTTCTGGGGGAATGAACCCATTCTGGAGAGTACTCTCCATATACATATCATTGGGATAGAATGCTCCCGAAATGAGATCATTTTCACTGCACATTGCCCTTGTTGTTGTGGCCACGAATAATCTCGATATTGGTGTTATCTATTCTGTTTAGTCCTGATTTGTAATACAGGACTTTATTGGGATAGTATTTCTTATACTGCGACACTGGGGTTCTATACATTCCGAGGCAGGAACGCATACACTGCCTCTCGAACTCCCGAAACTTCTCCATGTAAAATCGGGATATGTTGTACCATACCGGCCAGCCATACATCAATATTGGTCGGATCAATGCTGAGTATGAAATTATTTTCACCTTGGGGTCCAGAAGACTGTGGGGGTTCTCTATATCACATGGAGAACCAACCCACAATTCCTACCTAACTTCGACCGCTAACAGCCCGTCACCATAACCCAATCTGTAATCCATGTGCAAACACACAAAAACACATCCCAATACGCAACAGCATCCGCCCCCCAAATCTGCAATTGCATACATTTTCCCAAACCGCTCCGATTAATTCTTTATCTAAATTATATTCCTTGCTTGGTCGCAAGCAATTCTAATTTCCCCTGAAAATCATATTCTGTAATAAACGCATATTCAATCTACAACGGAATACTCACCATCTCCATCAACTACATCGAGCCGCATACATTTTTCCAAAATGTTAACCACTTCGGTTAATATCTTATCTAAACTATACCCCTTGCTTGCAACCAAGCAATTCTAATTTCCCCCGAAAATCATTCCGGCTGACTTCACGCCTAAACTATTTCCTCGCTGGTAATCAAGCAACATTTAGTTTCCCCGAAAATCATTTCGGCTCCCATCCTATCCAATACCAATTCCACTTACTTGTAAGTCACCAGCACGATGCATTGCACTTCCGCGAAATAACCATCGCAACGACCAAGACCCACATCCCTTTGTGTAACCGACAACTCATGCCCATATTCGGTCGTATTTCCAAACCAATTTCCTCGTATACATAGCGCCAAAGGAATTTAACTCAGCCTGTACGGCAATGATTCTCCGGAACTAAATTCCCTACGCAGGCATAGTAACCCTTCTCAAAGTTCCTAGTAAATGACAGTGCTTATTTTAGCTATGACACCACTGCCCACGACACGACGAACTTTTCCTCGCCAGTAATGAGTCAGTCGAGATTCAGCCGCCACAGGGGCCGGACACAGTCGAGTTTTACCAACTGACGAGCGCACACCCCGTGTTATAGAGGGCCGAGTTTCGTGAGTTTTCAATGGAGTCGAGTGATGATGGTGTAGACGCGAAGTGTATTCATTCTTTAACAAATAAAACCTAAGTAAATTATAATATCTAACATCGCTTGCACACCCCTCTTTCAAAGACTGAAATACGCGCCTTCTTATAACAATTATATAAAGACCAAATTGTAAAATCTTGTGAAATGTTTGTGAAAAGGCTAGAAATATTTCTCCTAAAGACGCTATAATACAGCAGGAAAATTCATTGCAATTTGTAAGGGCCTACAAAGTAAAACGCACTGACTACATCCTTATAATCTATTTGTGAAATAGTATTCTAAATGAAGCTGAACTACTCAATGTTACTAATATTATTGTTGTGAATATTTTAACACACGCATCTTTGAAGGCGTGTCTACAATTAATCTATATGTGTATTCGAAACAAATGATAAATATATATAAAGTTTAACAGAACAAGAAGTTGGCGGTTGGCTCATACAACTACGGATCGGTGGAACCTTTTGTGATTATGGGGACAGGAGTGAACTAGTCTCCGTGCGACACACCTACTTCTCCCACACACGACTACTACGGAAGAGATTCCGTGTCATTGTATATGCGTTTTTAGCTGCTATAAGAGCAGCTGCTATATGCTTATCAAAGTAAAGGTACTGATCAAGCCAGATTCCAAGGTATCTGACTACGGTTTTTACTTGTCATCATCATCATCGGCACTACAACCGGGAACCGGTCTTGGCCTTATTTAGCAAGTCCTGAGGCTTCTTAAATTTTCCATAATGATTTGTTTTTTCCGGCCAAGGTCATTAGTCTTGCGCCAGAGGCTCCCCGACGGGGAATCGAACTCCGGTCTCCCGCGTGACAGGCGGGTATACTAACCACTATACTATCGAGGAGCCTAGTTTTTACTTGTAGTGGAAGATTATTACTTCCTGCAATGGAAAATGTTTTCCAATTCCGTTTTGTATCCCTTGATACACTGGACAGGGGCGTTCTGAAAAGGATAGTCTCTGTTTCCAGTCGTCGCAAAAACGTTTGATTTTGTTGAAATCATTTTGCAGAAGTCTGTTGATGACATCAATCTTTTCTCCAGATCTATACACCACAATGTCGTCGGCATACGCAATTGCATGGTTGAGAGAACCCACTAGATCACTAGTGTAAATGTTAAATAAAATGGGAGAATTCACTACTCCCTGTTGTAGGCCGTTTTTGATGTGGAAAGTCTTGTTAGAGATTATATCTCCACATTTTACCATCAATTGTTTACCCATTATCATATCGCAGATAATGTATAATAAATATTCGGCCATACCTAGATTTGATAACTTATATACCAGGCCTTCTAGCCATATGGTGTCGAAAGCCTTTTCAAAGTCAACCAAACAGGCCCCTGTGCATTGTCGCTTCGCCTTGTTCCATTGTATGTCGGAAACAAGTTTGGTCGCAGCATGAACTGTGTCATGTTGCGATCGGAAACCAAACTCCTGTTCGGAATAATACCATTTCCCTAACACCAGTTAGTCAATGCTTTATTTATAATTTTCTCGAATATCTTCGGATGTTCGGAAGCAAACTAATCGAGCGAAGATTGGCTGGATTACTCCTGTCCTTGCCCTTTTTGCGGATAGGATGGACTACTGCAGATTTTCATTGGGTTGGATAATATGCATTATTTAGAGCGTTATTCGACAAAATAGTGTAAACCTTCACGACTTCCAGCGGTAAATGCTTTAGAACAATGTTAGGAATACTATCTATTCCAGAAGATTTTTTGTTCTTAGTGGATCTAAGAATGTCCGTCAGTTCATCCTTGTGTACAAATATGCTAGTGATTAGATCTCTAAGTGGGGAATCCGCTCTATTATTTTCACTAAAGATAGTGAAACTTCGACTTAAGAGACGCCAATTGTTAAGTTCATTGCGTAGCGAAATATGTTTTTGGGGAGCCCTATTTTCCAGGTCAAGGTTAGAATGAGCCGATTCGTTCAATCTATACACTGCTTCGAAACAAGCGCCAATTGAGTTCGCCTTTTTTTGCGGATCCTCGTCTATTATGAACTCTTCCTCAGAGTTGATGTGTTCCGGGGTAAGTCACGGATCAATTTTTGAAGATTTTTAATTAGTGACTTAATTGTTTTTATTTCCTGGCTATTTGGATCGCTGAACTGTCTGTAGAGCAGTTTTAACTTAGAGAGCAGAATACTCTTTTGCCTATACAGTGTAGTATATAGTACCACACGTAGTATGTCGAAAATCCAATTATCGTACGGTCTGCGGCAATCGTAATATTATCAGTTGTCACAGAAGGGCCTATAATGCACCGAGTTCCCTGTCCATGGTGCCAAGTGGTTATGTACTTGCCGTTTCCTAGGGTTGCGGGCCTTCCGTCAACAGTACTTTGGTCACCCAGTAGTGTCAATCGCTTTTTGCGCCAGCCGCTGCAATCGCTACTCAACAAGTTGCGTTCCTCTTCACGGGACGTTGATCTTTTTTGCTTGCGCCTGTTATGCTGCTTTTCTTTTATTTCTCCGTTGCAGGGTACAGTGAACTATAGTCACCAGATACGGTTGATCTTAAATTGAACGGTAAGCTTCGAGGAACCCCAACGGTAGTCTCTGCGGACGCACACACACGCAGTTATTGGCCGGTCTTTCAGAATCTGTGAAACGGAAATTTAAAGGCTTCTATATGTTACCATTTCCTCTTGCTGAGGATGAACCTCCAACCAACGACTCCAACCACTCGGGATGACCCAGGCAACAGCAAAACAAATGAGCCTCACTCCAGAGTACATGCGTTTTATTTGAATATTCCTGATTTAATTTATATAAATATATTTACAGAAGACGTTTTCATTAACAATTGTTTACTACTTTTCACTGTACAAAAATTCGCGTTTTAAAAATAACTAGCTTCTCGCATCGCGTTTTCTTTTTTCGAGTTAGTTGTTCTCGCTATTATTTTCTTTGGTTTTTTCTTTTTTTCGCAACCACAACTGCTTCCTTTTATTTCCAGCACAAGACTACTTCGAAAAACTCTCTCCCTCTCAATCTCCACCCACTCCGAAAACAGAAATCTAACTTGCCCACGATCCACACTCGAACTGGAGCGTGTTCGAACACTCACATGTGGATCGCGCGCTTATTTCAACAACTTACCATCAAACTATATCAAAACAAAATTATACTAGAAACAATCTAATGATGGGGGTGGCGGAAACCGCACGTAACAAAGATGTTACCATCAATCTTTACACCGACATTTTTAAATCAATCTCCTTTTACGTGCCCTATTGCAGGCGTAGAACTCCTTTCTCCTCACCTTCTTAGTGTGATCGCAAGCTTCATTCCCTTCCTACCTTCCTCCGTAATCGCTCCGGCAACGACTGCTCCAACTAACTTGGCATTTGCCTCCAATTCAACGCACTCTACAATCATCATCATCATCATCGGCACTACAACCGGGATCCGGTCTAGGCCTTATTTAGCAAGTATCGAGGCTGGTTAAACTTCCATAATCATTTATTTTTACGGACAAGGTTATTAGCCTTGCGCCACGCACTCTACAATGTCCTTTACCAAAAATAGCTAACAAAACCTCAGATCAATCCAATAACTGGCCAAAAATTTGTTTCCAATTTATTAATCACAAACGTAAATCCGATGATTATCCCTCCTCCCTTTCAATTAACTTGGAAACCTCAACGGATTCACATGTCATTGCGAACCTCTTAGCCGTTTCAAACAAACCTTTACCGACGACTCTTTCGGTCCCGATATCACCTATTTCAAATGCTTTCTTCTTGTACTTTACTTCTCCCAGGAAAGGCGAACCTATACCGCTGAGTCAGCGCCCTGAGTGATTGTTCTTCTCGACCGGGTTTATCAGCCAAGCTCTGAATGATGCTCAAGGATTTCTCCCAACTATTTCACGAAGCCTATAGCTTAATGGGGTGGTATTTCACCGGGCGGCGCTGGGCTTTGGGACCCTTCCTACCACTCAGTAATTGTACCGAGCTGCACAATAACAAGAGTCGTCAGTTGTACCCAGGTGTGCACAATCAAGCACAAGACACAAGCTCCTTACAAACTCAGCCATTGAGGCGGTGGTGTGTAAAAACATATAAAGTTCATTCTTTCTTTGCGCACAAAACGATTCTATTTCTCTGGGTTAGCGACGCGCAGACCACGACTGCTAACAGACGACTGATTCTTATTTGTCACTGATATAATTATACCACTATGAGACCTTATATGTTAAAGCACAACTGCTATAATGGTTCAGTGGTAGACCCCTGTAGTGTTATGCCATTTACGTTTACACTATGAACTCTTATACTGTATACACTTATGCTGAAAATTATGCTCTGATACTGTAAACTATTATGCTGAAAACTCGTATTCTGTAAACTCTTATTCTACAGACACTTTTTGGACACTTTTAGGGATACTTTTGAGACGTCTTAGAGAATACTTTTAGGACATCTTTGGGATATTTTTAGGATACGTAGGACACTTTTGAGTAACTGTTGAAACACCTTTGGTGCATTTTTCAGATACTTTTTGCACATCTTTGAGATACGTAGGACACCTTTGTGACACCTTTGGGGGTGCTTTTGGGACATGGTTGGGATACGTTTGAGATACTGAGGACACTCTTGGCAATTTTGGGACACCTTTGGGGATACTTTTGGGACCTTTTTGAGATACCTTTGTGACACCTTTGTGACATCTTTGGGGGTACTTTTGGGACATGGTTGGGATACTTTTGGGACATCTTTGGGATACGTTTGAGATACTTAGGACAACTTTTGGGACACCTTTGAGGATACTTTTGGTACATTTTTGAGATACTTTTGTGACACATTTGGGGCTACTTTTGGGACATGGTTGGGATACTTTTGGGACATGGTTGGGATATTTTAGGGACATGGTTGGGATACTTTTGGGACATCTTTGGGACACATTTGAGATATTCAGGACACTCTTTGGCAACTTGTGGGACACCTTTGGAGATACTTTTGGGATGATTTTGAGATAATTTTGGGTCATCTTTGGGACACTTTTAAGATACTTAGGAAACTCTTGCGTAGCTTTTGGGACACCTTTTTTGATACCTATGGGGATACTCTTGGGATATCTTCGGGATACTTAGGATTTTTTTGGGTAACTTTTGGGACACCTTTTGTGGTATTGCGGGGGTTCTTTCTTTAACTTTACGCAAGAACCACCCACAATTTCGACCTCAAACTCCCTTGGCAAATTGGCAGTTACCTGCAAAAATCCCCTTCACATTTCCTTCATTAAGGTTTTATCCCATGTCCCTGTAAAAGAATTCTTACCTTTCGTGCATTCAATGCACATTCAAAATTCCTGAAAGAATTCTCTTACATACATAACATAAATTAGGGAAACTATTCGGTACCCTTGGTTGCCAGGCAAATCCCAGCCTCACATGTGCAGAAAACCACTTAGTGTCTTCAAGCCCAAAAATATAAGTAGCAAGGCTCTTAGGATGTTATTTAAAAATTGGTTATAGTTGTTGGACAGGATGTCTGGATGAAAAACGCTAACGGGTTTAATTGACACTTCCAGAAACTCCGGGTACACAAATGGACCAAGGGCATGTCGTGAAACCCAATTATCGCGAATGTAATTTCTGTGTCTTTCAGCTGTGTTTAATCCAACCTGATTACATATAGAAAATTTAGGCATTACGAAACTAGATATTTGTGTTTAATTTCTCAAGAAGGTGTCACAAACAAATTACTAAGCATGACCGTTTTTTTTTTTCACTGACGCGCGCACCAAAGAGGATTTTGGAGTAGCCTTAAATGTCAGAGCGGAGCGCCAGCGGATGGAGAGGAAGTGGATAAGGAAAGGAGGTGTCAATGTACATTGGTCTTAAATGCCTGGACATTATAACGAGGAGGAAAAACATGATCAGGTAGAGCATTTCACATTCGTGTAGTTCGGCTAAAGAATAACTTTATATTTATTGGTGCGCCTGAAGTTCACTTTCAACGTCAACTGAGGCACATTTACAGATTGATGGGTATCGCGGAAAATTGGAAGGAGGCGAGCAAGTTTAGTTGAGCGATGACCGTGATAACACCTGTAGAAAAGAGAAAGGCAGACGCACATTGCGCCTAGGTTCTAACGACTGAATTGATCGACTTACAGCTGGGTCTACAACAAGTTTCACGCTCGCTTTTACATCCTATCGAGCACATGTAGTGCAGTTTTGGATGCGCCTGGCCAAATATGAGACTTGAACTCCATTTTGGGACGAATATATGCCTTCTAAATAGTGGCCAGGTTGAATGGAGCGAAGTGTTTTTTGCATCTCTTAAGGAACACCATATGTTCGGCTGCACTTTTCACAGCTTCCAATATGTGATCGCTCCAATCAAGAGTCGAATTAATTCGAGTTCCGAGGATTGTTAGTTCCTTGGCTTCGTCAATGCAAATGTCGTTCATCGACAGTATATTTACTTTCGGGTTCGCCTTTGGCCACAAGGGGGAACACTAACTTTTTGTGGGTAGTGAACAAGAGATCATATATATATATATATATGAGGCACAGACTGGGTGACAGTACCGAACCCTGGTGAAAACCTGCATTCATTTGATGGTAGGCCGATGTGACCCTGTGGGGTACGAAGTTGGTGTGCCAATACACGCAATGAAATGTTCACCAACGATGTCCACAAAAAAGAGAAATGAAAACGCACTGGCTTTGTTGAAGATAGTTCTTTTATTTTCGAGCACGCACACTGTTAATTTTCTCACATTTATATCCTTAGTTTAAGTGTTTAACGTTTTCTTCTTTTTTTATTATGTTTTTGTTTGAGTTTTTTATTATCTTATTGTGTTTGGACGTTAACGACTATATATAACGTTAATATTCCTTTTGTTTTTAATTCCGGCCAGGGACTCCAAAAACTCGACTGACTCCGGCAGCGGTTGCTTAATATTAGGCTTCGTGTTGACTATACCCCTCAGAAGTTCAATATCGACTGACTCGCAAGGGATGAAGATTGCCTTAAGCGGCGGCGTGACTGAACGCGGTACTGATTGAATAGCGACCGTTAAGCGGCGTAGCGTGTGTACGCTGCGGTGGTTGGATAGTGACTGATCTCAATTAGGGATAAAATTTTGAATTTTATTTTTGTACACAGAACAACCAATAGAGAGCACGGTTCTGCTCTCTCATTGCCACACCCGTCGAGGTATGGTGAATACATCAGTTAATTGATAGTCGACGAACATGGGAGAATGAGAGAACAGAAACACAAAGTACTATGAACCCGGGGTGGGTTTGGTTGTGTGTGTGCATGAATCAATACAGCTCTGAGGTAGCCCACTGACCCAATTCGGTGAATGTGGTGACATCAGCGTGCAGAATTATAGAGGAGAGGAAAATGTTACTGGTGCTATTCACCTGCGAAAAGAGATCATTGATCCCCAGCGCATGTAGTGTCTGGGGAAAGTGGGTAGGACGTCGACTTGGCTAGGGAAATCTGATCATGGGAACTAAATTAAATACTTTAATAATTTGCTCAGCGAGTTAGCGAGTTAGTGGGTTAGCGAAATGGAGTTGCCGTATGGCGAAAGGATAGCTAAACTCAATTATGCATTATCTGCATAGGATAATGAGTTTAGCTATGCGTCCTTTTGGGAATAATGTTGTGCAGGTGAATTACCGAACGGTGGGATAGGGGTTGATATGACGCGCTGAAAGCGGTCGAAGTAAGGCGGAAATTGTGGTTGAAATTGTGGGTTGGTTCTCCATGTAGTATAGAGAACCCCCGCAACCCAATCAAGAACCACTTAGATTGAAGGGCCGGGAAGATCTTATCCATTGAATCAGTGAATTGTCCGCTCCATGGGAATGTAATTTAGACAGTAAGGCTTGACGCCAAACTCTTTGTCGAAGACCTTTAAAATATCCAATGCGACAACTTTGCTTTAGCCGAAGCAGTGGATGTAATGGCTCAATTTTTCGGTAACGCACGCCATCAAATCTCCCGTGGACCTGTTGCTACGAAAGCTGTATTGGCGGTCATTAAGGAGGTCAAGGTCATTTGACTCCAAATATTTCGTTGACGATAGGTAAGTGATTCCACTACCTTCGAGAGAGTAAGGTACGGTTTTTATTATATAATATATAATATTACTCATGGCTCTATAGAGTTTTTTGCTTCTCAGTTTTGTAGTCAGAAAATTTAAAAATCTCGATCTATACGACCGTATCTATCATTATTGGAGATTGTTGTGGAGATTTGGTGAATACAATTATATTCTGGAAACATGAAATCCGACTTAAATCACAGGACTTTTTTGACTCAGTAAATAATCATTTAATATGTCATATCACCGGTCGGTTTCGAGGCATACAAAAGGATACTTAGTGAAATTTCTGTAACACAACTGGCACTCTTCAGTAATAATAGAGTATTGTATTCGTGCTTGTTAAGAATCACATAAATTCAGAATCACTACTCGGCTGAAATAGATCACTTTTGTGGGACCCATTTTCTATCTAACCTCTGGAATACAAACAAGATTTTAATTTGCCTCAAGTGACTCGTACCTTCCACATCGGCGACTATTTAGGAAACAGCATCAAATTGATGCCATCAGACAAATAAAATGTCTGAATCCGTGCACTATGCTTTGCTTGTTCACCTCACAGAGGTATTCACAAATTAAATGCTGCTCAATTTACGTCAACGAGACCTAGATGTTTACCCAGCGAGAAATATTCACTATGCAACTGAATCGGATATTTTATCGTTCTCTGACGAAGTGACAAGAGAAAGAACGACCAACCAAATTGTCGTGAAATCACTAATCAAACTGCAACCACACGTCACGGGGACAGCTGTACCCTGTTCTTGTGTATTCAGGACCTATATTCATTGGGGATAACTGGCTGTGGACATTATATATAGTCGGGCAAGGAACAGAGGAAAACTGGCGACGCCATACTCCACATTAGTGAGCAGACTGCGATATTGGCAGTTGTCTCCAGTGTTTTTTAACATTCAAACGGATGTCAAAATACCTGCAATATTTTCCATCAATTTAATTCAGTGCCACGATGGTCTAGAAAATTTATAATACGATGAAACGAAGGAAGAAACACCATGAGAAAAGCGGTCGAAGGATGAAGAATAAGAGAAGAAGGAAGACGACCGAACAATTTATTATTCCGACAATTTCATATGAGAATGGTGTACATAAAAAGAGACCGCATTTGAGTCATCAAACCTAGAACAGTGTCTACTCATCCTTCAGATAATCTAAGGACATTGTGCGCTTTAGGAAGGGTATGCCCACTAGTTTTGAATTAATCGTTTAGTTAGAAATCTGTTGACCTGAATAACTGAGCTCTCGAAAGTGGGGATACGAACTACTGCAGTTAGTCAGTCATCCAGGAAATATTTTAAGTTTATCCTTTAATACGTTTGTCGTGTTGGAGTCTTTCACATGGTTTTTACACTAAGTAGTAGACGTTTGTTATATAGTTTCTCAATTTGAAATTGTTGCACGCAGTAAAACAGGGTCTGAAACGTTAATGGATCTTATAAGCGGATTCTGTATTCTTATTTCCGTATCGTATACGATTGTCACATTCATATATCAACTGTGGTTTCAAATTTAAAAAGACGTGTGCTTTTTCTCCACCCTATCATGCGATTGAACTGCTTATCTGTTATAAAATCAACGCTGGTGTTTTAAAATACTGCTCTCCTTTTCTAGGTTTTTATAAGAGACCAGATATCTGTCTCTTCTAATTGATCTCTTTGGTGACACATATTTTCACTCGTTTCACAAACTACGACTAGGTCCATTTAGCAAGGCCATGGATACGTTCAACCCATGAATTCCCTTGGCATATGTGAACTGTTTCCTGTCCGTCGCAATGGCTCCATAGCAGCAGGGTCACTAATAATTTGATAGCATATCTTCAACAATGGAGTTTTTGTTCAAGAGACTGAGTTTCAATAGCATTAAGGTTATTTTACACCTCATAAAGTTTTCAATTTACTTAATTTTAAAGTTTTCGATAATCAATGTCTTTACAATCTGAGTACAGACCTAAACAGGCAAAGAATTTCAATTTAGAAATGGAAGACCTTGCACACTGAACTGAAAATAAATTTGATACTTCAAAAGCAAATGAAACATGCATTCGTTTTTCGAAAGTATGTGGGCTTCTCCCACCGTTGAATTTTAGACATATTTTAGTTTGATTGTCAGCGTGTTGTCTACAAAGTCGATGCCGGTGTCTTCCAATGAACTGATAAGTGGTTAACTTTCTTGCTTGCTTGTTTTGAATAATTGTTTTCCTATCACTTATAGCCTACTACTAGTTTGGCTGACGACCACACCTTTAAATTCTACTCTTTAGTTTAGAGTTTACAATTTGACTTCGTTCTTGTAGCTGTCGACGTATGTCAAGTTTATAAAGATCCATCGTTCGCAGTATTACTAATGGGGAAGAGAAAATCTAGAATAATTTAAATACAACAAAATGAATCCAAAATGTTAAACTCCATTTTCCAATAATTACAATTGACACTTATATCTCGAAAATTATTATAAGAACTTCTGCTTGGTTGTTATGTACATGAGTAATGCTTTCCGGTGGCACGATTTTATGGTTTACCTCGTTACAAAACTGAGAAATATTGGGGTTTCCACGTGTTATGTTAGAAATAATTTTGCCCTTCTGATATTGTTTTAATATTCGAAACAAATTTGAATTCAACATTGAAGTTACAAACGTTCAATTTAGCGTATGCACCAAAAATTAAATCGTTCGGCGAGCTCATTGATCTCGCAAGATGTCCTCGGATCAACTTGATCATAAAGTCATCCACTCTGTTTATGTTGGCCCCACTGTACAACGCTTCATTGGGATTATATTTTTTGTATTCGGATTCAGGAGTTCGATGTAAGTTAAGGCACGTCCTGTGGCATTGTCTCTCAAAAATCCGAATCTTTTCCATTAAGCTAGGTCCCACATTAAATCACACTGGACATCCACATATGATCATCGGTCTCATGAGAGCCATGTAGCATATAACTTTAACTCTGCTGTCAAGTTGACTACTATTAAACAGTCTTCTTGTAGCCAAATGTAGCCAAGTATTTGGCTACATTTTTGGTTTCCAGTGTTTGTAAGTGGTACCATAATAGCTAGGTTTCGCCAGGTTTTCCTGGTATCTCTGGTAGCTTTGTGGGGGTTCTTTAAGCATTCCCGAAGAACCACCCATCGTCCTAATCCAACTTCTCGTCCTCAACCTGCAAATACCTGCACCAACCATAAGCAGCTTACCTGTATACGAGCAGTACAAAGCTCTATTCAACAATTTCATACCTGAAACATAAGTACACGGCAAGATTACCATCTTGCCATGACATCAAATAAATAGCATCAATTAAACCATCTCCGTTCATCTGTCATGAAGCGATCAGTTACTATGGGCGACCACATGCCCATCAAACACAGGCCAATCCTTCCGAGTGTTCTTGTTCCAACAATCCGTTGGTCCAAAAGACAATCCATGGCAAATCGCTTGCTTATACAACTGCAGCCGATTATCCCTGATCGATTGCATACGCGATAAACTGGCATCGAATTGGACGCGATCATAGTTTGTTTTCCCTAAACAATTTAGCAATGGTCACGTCCCATGTTTTGTTCACTAATACAAAGCATAGCGCAACTCGCGCCTAGCTGCCAAGAGCCGAATTATTTGCCAGTGTAAATATTCACACTCCTCAATAGTATACTGGTTAGTATACCCGCCTGTCACGCAGGAGACCGGGGTTCGATTCCCCGTCGGAAAAAACAAATCATTATGGAAAGTTTAACAAGCCTCAGGACTTGCTAAATAAGGCCAAGACCGGTTCCAGGTTGTAGTGCCGATGATGATGATGATGATGAAATATTCACACTGGAATTCAACCCTTGACTCGCTATGGATGGAATGCACAATTGACGTGGATAAATACACAATCGTCATTGCGTAATCATCCTGATCACCAGATCGTGTCCCACGGTACGTTTTCCCTAAAACAAATATGCACCCCATGCATCCTAGCCTTGCCATCGTAAGCGAAGTTCTGTTGACATAACATCAACAGAAAAACGTATTCTCTATCGCTTATGATGGCAGGGTAGCCAGCCTCCGTATTCGATCATCTATTTGATCAGCCGGATATTCGGATTTTCTTTTGCGCACCATTCGCTTCTACGTTGTCGTGGCTTCCAACGAGTGGATTTTCATCCAGGCCTGTACGACCACAGGGGAAATGCTTCTATCTAAAACTCCAATTCGATCGCTCATTGGTTATCACCAAGGAAAAGATCGGTTTGGCTACTCCGAAATCGGTGGAAATCCATCGCCATCGCGGCTAGTGGACGTTGACACCAACAGACACTAGAAGAGTCAGACCTTACCCGTAGAACCACGCACACGTATGGGGTACGTTGCGTGTCGGAGTTCCCTTCGGTTTGAAGAATCAAATTTACTTCATCCGCGAGTCAGTGGTCTTTCGCCATAAAGATATTCCAGTTTAATTAAAAATACCGGAGTTGGATATTTTCACCATAAAATAAGTTAGCGACTACTAAAGTTATCGAGTTAGTTGTGTTGGATAATTCGCCACAAAGATCCGGTTTAATTAAAAAACCGGAGTTGGATTTTGTCACCATAAATTAATTTAGTGATTACCAAAGTTATCTAGTAGATTGTGCAGTACAAAAATAAGTTTTCGTGTATCAACACATTGTTCCAAAATATAAAATTCACCCAGTGTAAATAATATCCAAGAACAAATAAAGGAACATTAACATTAAAACTAACTTACTGTGTTTTCTTTTCCTTCTGGAGTGGAGTTCCGTTTCTCTTGGAGAACATTTCCCGGTAATTACCATCAGTGCTTATCCATTTCCTTTCGGACATCGCTGATGAACAATTCTTGGCGTCGGAGTAACTTGATGGGGATTTAAGTGAAACAGTGCCTGTGTATTGGCAACATTACTTATAGCCCCCATGGCTTCAGCCAGTGGTGTTCCAAAGAGGATGGTTTCATACTTCTGGATATTGATTTTGAGTTTCCAGTTGTCACAGTATCGCTGAACATCATTGGAATCCCCTTGTAATAGTTCGTTAATGATTTCAAATTTTGGTGCTGTTCTATATATTATCAGATCGTCTGGATACGCAATGGCCCGATGAAGTGACCCTATCAAGTCGTTAGTGTACATATTAAAAAGGATCGGAGATAACACCGCTCCTTGTTGCAGACCGTTTTTTTTTTCTTTTGTAAGTAATGTCGGGAATCACATTGCCACTTTTTACGATGAATTTTCTTTCATTCAACATGACGTATAGTATATATAGTAGTGGTTTATGAATGCCTAGTCTCCTTAGCTTGTAGTATAACCCTTCTAGCCAAACGGTGTCGAGGGCCCTCTCCAAGACAATTAAACAGGCACCTGTGCACTGTTTCAGACTTTTATTCCACTGAATGTCTGAAACCAGTTTCGCTGCGGAATGTGTGGTTTCATGACCAGCTTTAAAACCAAACTGGTTATTTGGAATAATGTTGTTGTCCTCAACCCATTTAAGTAGAGCCTTGTTTAGAACCTTTTCGAACACTTTGCTGATACTCGGTAACAAATTGATCGATCGCAGATTTTTTGGGTTTGTTCTGTCTCTCCCTTTTTTGGTAACGGTTGGATGATGGGCGTTTTCCAACGTACTGGATAGTGTGTGTTGTTCAGAGCGTTGTTAAACAAGACTGCATATATGTCCATTGCGATTGGAGGAAGATGTATGAGTACGCTATTGGGTACTCTATCGATTCCAACTGACTTTTTGTTTTTTAATTCAAGAGTCGTTTTTTGATCAAAAGGCTGTTGGCGCTTTCGGCAGTGATCTCGGCGTTTGTCGTATTTTCATTGTCGAATTCGATAAAACCATGGTTTTCTGATCTATTCTATTCTATTAATTGGCCTGTAGGAACCCGAAAGTTCATGACCTCACCGACTCGACTCCGCCAATGTTCCCTGTCCTGTGCACTCTCCCCCCACGCTCGACCATCCGATCCGATCTCCTCGAGGTCCAACCTAATATTGTCCTCCCATCTCCGTCGCGGCCTGTCGGCCTCTTTCCCGTTGGCTTACCGTTAAGAGTTCTATGCACGGTCCTATCGTTGCCCATTCGCGCCACGTGTCCGGCCCACCTTAATCTTCGCGACTTGATTACTCTCACTATTTTAGGTTTGCGGTGTAGCTATTCCAGTTCGTGGTTGTGCAGTTTCCTCCATTGTCCTGCCTCCTCGTCATATTTGCCGCCAAAGATACCCCTTAGAACTTTATTCTCTAATACGCGGAATTTGTTTTCTTTCCGTTTTGTGAGAGCCCATGTTTCGCATCCGTATAGAACAATCGGCATGATTATGGTTCCATAGACACGTAGCTTTATGTTACGTGATAGCAGTTTGGATTTCAGCAGTTTACTGACTGCGTGCCAACTAGCGTTGCTGTAGTGTAGTCTTTTGTTAATTTCCTTCGACATGTTGTCTTCATTTATTTCTAGGCTCACCTCTTCTGCCGTTTGCATGATGATTTCACTGTTTTTACTTACAGTTTCTAGATTATCGCCCAAAACGGCGATATTATCCGCATATGTGAGCACTTGTGTGAACCCATTCAGAGATGATCGGTCCATGTTGTCGTCTTGTACGTTTCTGATGACATAATCGAGCACAAGGTTAAAAAGATGTGGGGAGAGGCCATCCCCCTGTTTTAGTCCGTCCCGGGTTTCATATGGTTCTGAGAGGTGGTTTTCTATTCTAACTCGTCCTTTGTTTTCCTTCATGCAAATTTGAGTGAGGGCGGCATATTTTTTCGGGATTCCCAGCTCAACCAAAAGATGGTAAAGTTTTTGTCTTGCGACTGAGTCGTAGGCTTTTTTGAAGTCAACGACCAGTTGGTGAACCGTCTCTTCGTATTCCCACTTCTTTTCCAGCAGTTGCCTTATTGTGAACATTTGTCCCTTGTTGACCGGTTCCTACGGAACCCGCATTAGTAGTCTCCCAGTATTTCTCCTGCATACGGTGTGATTCTCGGCAGTATGAGATTTGTTAGTATTTTGTATGTGGTTGGGAGCAATGATATTCCTCTGTAGTCTTCGCAGTCAGATCTGTCGCCTTTTTTGAAAATGGAGATGACTATTGAGGTTTTTCCATTCTTCCTGAGTGACTTCCTTATCCCATATTGTTTTGATGGGTTGGTGGATCTTTCGAGCGGTTGCCTCTCCTCCATGCTTCAGAAGCTCTGCCGGTATGCAGTGGACTCTGGGAGCCTTGTTGTTTTTCAATCGATTTATTGCGTCTAAAACTTCGTTGAAAGAGGACTCTGTGATCTGAGGCTCGGCTGTATGTACGTTTGGTGCGGTTATATGTGGTTGATGAGTGCGCACATTGAGCAGGTTTTCAAAGTACTGCTTCCGTCTTATGACGATATTGTTTGTTTCTGTGACTAGACAGCCCTTTGCGTCTCGAATTATTTTGGCTCTCCCTTGGTAGCCATTTCTAATTGAATTTATGCCAGCATACATATCTCTGATGTTCTGGCTCTGGCATTTGTTAGGATTTGTTCGATCCGAGTCTTCTCCCATTCGCGTTTTTTGCGATTGAAAAGTCTCGTTGTTTCTTTCCGAAACGTCGCGTATCTTTCTGCGTTGACTTCATCATATCTCTCTAAATGGATCACTCTGAGGCGCTGACGTTGTTCGATGTCCTACCGGCACTCATGGTCAAACCAAGGTTTGGACTTAATTGTTTTCCTAAATCCTGATACCTTTTCGGCTGTTTGTTTGATTGTGTCTCTGATCGATGCCCATTTAGTATCCACAGTATTGGTTTCTTCTTCCTCACTACTCATATACTACTATTTTATTTGATATGCGTATTTTTATTCAACACAGGATAAAGAGTATCAAACCGAAGAGAAATATGTGGGTCGAGTGCGGGTGTAGAGAGACCATTAAGGCTAAAGAGTTTAGCGTCCGGTTGTATAAATCAAACAATACTGAGGAAAACAGAAATTTTCAGGGGAGGTAGAAATGATTGCAATGTGCATATTCATCGCGGCAAGTTCTTGCATGACCAGAGCGTGAGACAAAAAATTACTACACTCTCCCACAGGTAGTATTAACTTCTGGGCATTCGTGAAGAACATTCAAAATTCAGTATCTTCATCCATTCGTTGACAGACCGGCCACCACTGCAATAGAGAATGCGAATCTACTTGCTGCACATTTTGCAGCCAAATCCACGCTACCTGATACCACATCAGTCCCACGTCAACTTGAACATAAGCAGCACACCATGAGCCAGATTCACTTCCAAACACGTACTGTTGCCCGCGCACTCAAAGAGCTAAACGCACACAAATAGCTAAACGCACACAAATCCGCTGGTCTAGACGGCATTCCCCCAGTCCTCTTGAAGAGATGTTCCTCTGCATTTGCTAAACCACTGCGGAAACACTTCCATATGTCTTATTCTACTGGGCGATTCCCAAATTGATGGAAGTTAGCGAACATTCAGCCAATTTCCAAAAAAAGGCGACAAATCGTCTCTCTCTTCTTATCGACCCGTATATCCGTACACTGAAATCCTTATTGTGAGTGATTTCAATGTGCATAAATCTCAGTTGCTTCGCCACTCCGGACACACAACACCTGAAGGTCAGTGTGTCCAACTCTTTGCTGATGGAATTTTTCTATTCTCTCGAAGGGCAATTCTCAAAAAAGACGACCAACCCATTGCCAATCGTCCCTTTCTTCGTAGCGACCCATAACACTAACTTCTATTTTCTCGAAGGTAATGGAATCACTTATTAACCGTCAACTTTCAAAATATCTCGCATCGAATAAACCTCCTCAATGACCACCAATATGTTTTTCGCAGCAATAGGTCCATAGGAGATTTGGTGGCGTACCTTACCGAAAACTGTAGTCATTCCATTCACTCCTTCGTAGGAAGCAAGGTTGTCCGATCTGATATTTCAAAGGCCTTCGGCAGAGTTTGGCATCCAGCCCTTTTGTTGAAATTATATTCCTATGGAGTTGATAATTCACTGATCTGATCGATAAGAGACTATCTTCCTGGCCGTTCAGTCCAAGTGGTTCTTGATGGAGTCAAATATGCCGACCATCAAATTAATGCAGGTGTTCCTGTGGCGGAGAGAAGTATTATGCCGGACACGGGCACATGGTTCACTTCTTCCCCATCAATCATTGTCACTAAAAGTTTCGACAGTGTTCCGCCAAACACTGTCAGAAAACTGTTCACCCGAAAAGTCATCACCCGGACAAATAAAACACTGATGCACGGGGTTGTTATTATTAATGTTGAGGAGCACTGTTTATTTAATTTAGTTAGAGAACATTTTTTTAACATAATAATTGTTACAGCTTCACCGAGATCAAGAACACACACGTTGGCTTTAATCTATTCAAGTACAACTACTTTTATTATTAAACACTGACTCCGTATATCTGCGCTTCTCCGCCGTGCGCGGAGAGCGGGAGATCGCGTGACCGTGGCGGTTAGGGGATGGAAAACGACTCAAAGATTCAACCCACGTTTGGGGTGAGTTTGGTGGTGTGGTGAAGAGGAAATGAAATTTCCTTTGACCAGTGACCAATGGAAGGCGATCTCTGGGACGCGGCGGTGAATGTGTGTCTTCGTACACATCACCGTGTTTATCGATGCGTTTAGCCAAGGATAAACGGAACCTACAACGAGAAAAAAAAAAGAACAAAGGGGAAACGACATAAAGCATCGTTCGGTAATGAGGGTCAGCTGTGTAAATAGCAGCCACTGATTAGACGCTAAAAGTGATTGCGATAATTTATACAATAGAGATCGTATATCGTATCTCTGCCGACTAAAATAATTGGATTCTTTGTTTGCATATGTTTATGCTATTGAATCCAATCCGACGGCTAAGCGCGACGTCGGTGATTGTTTGAAGATTCAAACAAAGAAATATTTCAGCGAGAAGTACTTGCAACTGAATCAATAGTTGCAAGTCTTCGGAAAGTAATTTAGATGGATACACAATGACGGTTGTCTATACCATCTGTGTCAATTATGCATGGCATCTATGGCGACGGCTGGATCGAACTATAGTGTGAATATCTACACTAATTGGAAATTCGGTTTTTGGGTCGCTAATGCAGAGATGCATTGAGATATGTATGAATGCCCACGTAGGAAAACTTCTGTGCAGGCATTTCCAGGTAATGGATGTATGTAATATTAACTAACCTTTGGAAGGGAATGTTTTCAGGTGCCCATACAAATGCATTGACGGGAAACAATGGGAGTTGGGTTGTAATAATGGGGTTCTGCCTGATAAGTTAAGAAAGAAATCTTACCGAGAATTGTATGCAAAGGGATGCATAAAGGTAAGTTTTCTTTTCCAGGGATTTTTTAGATTAAGGATTTGATCTCTTTAATGCGTGAAGCATTTAAGGTGCTAATGCGATTGCATTAGTGAAATTAGGCGATTGGATGAAAGTTATGGCGGTTTTTTAGGAAAGGGAACCGTGGGGTTTGGCGGAACCGCCACATTCCCACTCTCTTCATCATCTTTATAAATGATCTCTTGTTGACTACCCACAACCTAGTTCACTCGTTTGCTAATGATAGTGTGGGGAGGAAGTATTGTACCTGACACGGGCACACGGTTCACTTCCTCCTCCATCCCATTGTCACTAAGGTTACAAAAATGTTCCGCCAAACACTGAAAGAACACAGTTCACAAACGCGGAAGGATGAACGAAAACATCCCGGAAACTGCAGCACAGGAGAGTAAAAAAAATAAAACGCACTGTCTATGGTTTATTAATTAAAAAGTTTATTGCAGATAATGGATAATTACTTTAAGGTTGATTAAATGCAAAACATGAATTAAAAGTCATTTGTTTTTGTTACTTGTTAATTAAAAGGTTTGTTGAAGTTAACCGATAGTTACTTCGTGGTTGATTAAATGCAAAACATGAATAAAAATTCACTTAAATTAAAGCGCGCTTTCCCGACTCGACTTCGGATATATGCGTCCCCGCGTCGTCACGGGGAGCAGGAGATAGCACCACCGTGGTTGTCGGCGGATGTAATTGGACTCCGCGATCGTCATCTCATGCAGAGATGATTTCGCTAAGGAAGAAAAAGGAAGAGAGAGAAAAACGTTTCTCTTAAGGGTGTAACTAGTGGCGCAGTGGTATATGTGCGCGATCGAGCAGATTCAAAGTTGTTGCATGTGTTCGAAAACAAGGACAATAGGGAAAAATGACCACATGCGCCGCTGGTAATGCGGGTCATTGTTTACACGATGCCTCGTCGCTATTTTCGACGTTAGGAGAAAAAGGTGCTAAAAGCAATATGGATGTTTATGGCATCTCTGGCTGCAATAGAAACCGGGTTCATATTTGCATTAGGAAATGCTGGAGAATTTGGTTTCAGCGTCTATTGCGCTAATTATATGCAGCTGCTTGGGTTGTTTGTTGGTAAGACAAACAAAAAAGGTTGCCAGGCAATGTATATGAATGGTATATGACGCGGCTGGAAAAATAGACGGCGCGATATTTATGGTATTTGTCTGGTACCGAATTGGTTCAGAATACCAAATAAGCAAACAAAGAAATCTTATGAAAAATTGTATGCGAAGGGATGCATGAAGGTAAGTTTTCTTTATAGGGATTTTAGGGTTAAAATAATTGGGTCTGTTTGATGCGTGAAGCATCTAAGATGCTAATGCGAATTGCATTAGCGAAAGCTGGTGCAGACCCGGGTTATGGTTATGGGGGTTTTTTCAGGAAGGCGAGCCGTGGGATCTGGCGGAATCGCCACAATAGCATCAACATTCCCGATCAAACTCGTCGAATATCATTACCAATCAGCAGTTATGGTTAATACATTGCATTCCGAACTCAACAAGATATATCGATGGGGATTATATAACCGAGTAGAATTCAAAACCGTAAAAACTCAGAGTTGCCTCTTGTCGTCAAAGGTGAACCGCAAAGTAAATATACTCTCGATGAACGGCACTTGCATTGACGAACCCAAGGAACTAACAATCCTCGGACCCGAATTAATTCGACTCTTGATTGGAGCGACCACATGTTTGAAGTTGCGAAAAGTACAGCTGAATGTATGGGATTCCTTAAGAGATGCAAAAAATGCTTCACTCCATCTAACCTGGCCACTATCTACAAGGCGTATCATCATCATCATCATCATCGGTACTACAACCAGGAGCCGGTCTTGGCCTTATTTAGCAAGTCCTGAGGCTTGTTAAATTTTCCATAATGATTTGTTTTTATCCGGGCAAGGTCATTAGTCTTGCGCTAGAGGCTCCCCGACGGGGAATCGAACCCCGGTCTCCCGCTTGACAGGCGGGTATACTAACCACTATACAAGGCGTATATTCATTCCAAAATTGAGTTCAACTCCCATATCTGGTCAGGCGCATCCAAAACAGACGTGCTCGATAGGATGCAAAAACGAGCAGTGAGGCTTATTAGGGACCCAGCAATAAGTCGATCAATTTCGTCGTTAGAACATAGGCGAAGCGTATCGTGTCTATCTCTTTTCTATAGGCATTACCATTATTATGGGCCCCACCACTTCAGACATTTTCCCGCGATACCCGTCAAACTGTGAATGTGCATCAGTTGACGTTGAAAGTCAACTTCAGGTGCACAAATAAATATAGAGAGTCATTCTTTAGCCGAATCACACGAATGTGGAATGCTCTACCTGATCATGTGTTTGCTCGTCGTTGTAATGTCCAAACATTTAAGACCAATATACATCGACACCTCCTTTCCTTATCCACTTCCCCTCCTTCCGCTCGCACTGTACTTTGACTTTTAAGGGTACTCCAAAATCCCTTTTTGTGCGCGGGTTAGTGTAAAAAAATAAATACATAAAAGTAAATTTTCATCCACCGTAAACAATGTCGTCATATTTGACCCCTGCTGTTATTCGTCTTCGTTTTCATCTCTTATCGGCAGAATGACGTGGAAACACATGATCATGTAGAGCATTTCACATTCGTGTGGTTCGGCTAAAGAATGACTCTCTATATTTATTTGTGCGCCTGAAGTTGACTTTCAACGTCAATTGAAGAACATTCTCAGATTGGCCAGTATCGCGGGGAAATGGCTGAAGAGGCGGAACACATTCTGCAAGATCAGTACTGTCGCACTGCCCTATTCATTTGTCCATAGTATTTCTTGTGCCATAACAACACGTAGCAGTTGTTAAGTTATAAGGTTTTGACACAAGCTAAAATGCAGAGTGTGGAATGTGGAGAGTTATTCAAGAAAGTATTACAATTAACACTTTTTCGTAACCTGTAGTTGCAAACTGCAACAATCAGGTTCTACTATTATACCACGTGTAATCTACTATGATACTCGTATTTATCAAACAAGACTGACTTACTGCGATCTGGTAGATGTTGTGTTGTTGACTCCGCTCCAACCTGTTTGTTATGTCGTCGATTCCGTGTCCACAGTTTCGACTAAGCTCTTGAGCATTATTATCTGGGCTGTTTTGAATGAATTTCAATGATACCTGGGTGAAGGATCAATACTACTATGGATGTTGTGTGGTTTGAACACTGAAGCCAGGTGTTGTACAAATATTTCAACTTTATCTTCAGTTCTGCGTACCCACAGCCCCTGCGTATCTTTTATAGTTGGCACTTGGATAAGGGGAGTTTAAATTTGCGTGTTGCCTTCCAGAAAGAGTAATCTGTATCCGCTGACGGACTTAGTTCACTTAGATACTCATCTATACAACTCTGTTTATGGTCTTTAATTAATTTGTTAACTAGCGGTGTGAAGTGAGCGTCAAGATACAAATATATCGATAGGGAACGTTTGTTGTGAACGAGCCCTTATATTTTTTTTATTTGGTTGCTATGACATCTGTCAAACATATTTAGTATGCATCAAGTCATTGCACAAACAACATCATTTTTTTTTAATCCTGTTAAAAATGTCGAATTTTGTACCAGAAAATGATTTTTTTAATTTTTTGTTTTCATTTGAAGACAAGTGCTATAGAGTCGCATCGAATGCTTGTCGAGGCTTATGGTGATCGTGCTCTATCGGAAGCAACATGCAAAAGATGGTTGAAGCGGTTCAGAGATAATGATTTTGATGTGCGAAATGAAGAACGTGGAAGACCACCAAAAAACTTTGAAGACGCCGAATTGCAAGCAATATTGTGTCAAGATGACGCTTTAAGTCAAAAACAAATTGCACAAATGTTAAATGTTGCACATCAAACAATTTCTGACCGTTTGAAAGCTATGGAAAAGATCCAAAAGTGTGGAAACTGGGTGCCACATGAATTGAATGACAGGGAGATGGAAAAGCGAAACACCAGATGTGAAACGTTGCTTCTACGACACGAAGGAAGTCAGTATTGCATCGAATTGTGACTGATGATGAAAAATGGATTTATTTTAGAAATCCTAAACGCAAAAAATCATGGGTGCATCCAGGAGATGCGTCAACATCGACTGCAAGGCCTGATCGGTTCGGAAAAAAGACAATGCTCTGTGTTTGGTGGGACCAGAAGGGGATGGTGTATCATGAACTTCTAAAACCTGGCGAAACAGTTGATGCGAACGCTACCGACAACAAATGATCAATTTGAACCATGTATTGATCGAAAAGCGCCCAGAATGGGCCACAAGACATGGAAAGGTAATTTTGTTGCATGATAATGCTGCGAGTCATACAGCAAAACCCGTCAAAGAAACAATAAAAGCTCTCAGCTGGGAAGTGTTACCCCACCCGCCGTATTCACCAGACTTTGCTCCTTTCGACTACTGTGGGGTACGAGTTGATGTGCCAACGTATGGCACGCGGTTCACTCGAATCCCTATCAAGTTGTTCCGACGAAAATTGATCGCCACAAGCAATTGAGCACCAAAAGGAAAGACATGAATGAAATGCACTTGGTTTAGTTTAATTGTTTAAGTATTCTTTAATTTTCGTTTAACTATGTTTATACACTAGTTTATCTCGGTAGTTCAGCAACAATACGATCCTTCAGCCGAGAATATGTTTCTCGTTGCTCTATAAGCAGCGAATTTAAATAGCAAATTTCGCGTTTCGATTTAGCTAGTGCACTACGAAGTTCTTGATTATTAAGTATTAGCTCACGATTGATTCGTAAATAATGTTTTAATTGTAAATCAGATTTTCTACAAAACTTGTGGCTCGAGCGTGTGCACCCGCGATGGTGTTTGAGTAACGACTGACTTGATTAAAGAAGTTAAATTTTGGACGCGAGCGGCGTGACGTCCGGCGGTAGTGGTTGGAGACCGACTGACTTAAATACACACGAAATTATGGTGAGCCTCGAGCGGCGGCGTGACATCCGGCGGTAGTGGTTGGATAGCGACTGAATCAAAAAGGAATGAAGGTGGGTAATTTTACTTTTGCACAGGACAACCAATAGAGATCATACTTTTGCTCTTTCATTGCCACGCCCGTCGATGTGCAGTGAATACATTAGTCTAGATGAGAGAATAGAAACACGATATACGATGATCTTGGGGTGGGTTTGGTTGTGTGTGCTGGTATCAAATGCAGTTTCTGAGAATGACCCACTGCCCTAGTGTTACGGCTGTGGTGATCTCAGAGTGCATTGAACCTTATGGAAACAGAATTATGGAGGAGAGGAAATGTATCTGGTGCTATTCACCTGCGAAAAGAGATCATTGAACCCAAGCGAATGGATGATTTGAAGAAAAGCCGAAGTGACGCCAAATTGGCTAGGGTAATTTATCATGAAACCAAACTTGAATCATTTGGAATTACCCCAGCCGCTGCATGGTTATGAAACAGCGTCGTTTGATTTGACTTGTTGTCAACCGACATGATGTGATTTCCAATGGGAATCTCATGGGCTAGCAAAAATGGAATTGCGGTATGGCAAAAAGGGTAGCTAAACTCAATTATGCATTATCTGCATAGGATAATGAGTTTAGCTATGCGTCCTTTGGGAAATATGATATTTCAGGTGAATAGCATGAACGGTGGGATAGGGGTTGCTGTGACGCGCTGTTAGCGGTCGAAATAAGGCGGAAATTGTGGTTGGAATTGTGGGTTAGTTCTCCATGTAATATAGAGAAACCCCCACACCACCATTTGTTTTCATCGATGGGACACGCATTGGCTGAGCAGCATTTCAATTCCTACGAAGAAGTCGAAAATTGGGTCTCCGAATAGTTTGCCTCAAAAGACGACCGATTTTATTGGCGTGGTATCCATACATTGCCAGAAAGGTGGTCGAAATGTGTAGAAAGCAATGGCCAATACTTCGAATAAAATGTTTTTTACTTTCCCATTTAAAATTAGTGTTTTATTTTTAAAAAAGCGCTCACTTCACACCGGTACACCTGGTACGAGGGTTGCCTCTTATGTTTCGGGATTTGGCAACCCTAGTGTTGCAATCCGGCAATTGACAGCTCTGTCGTAAAGTTGGACATTTTTGAGGTTATACGCACTCAGAACGTTTTGACATACGAGCGCTATTTGTGTTGTTTACAGTAACTTAAAAGATTCATCTCGGCCCAAAAATGGAATTAAATCGTCAACATTTTCGTGCGATTATTTTCTACAACTTTCGGCGTGGATTAACTCAGCAACAGTGCATGGATGAACTTAATTCAATTTTTGGCGATGAAGCTCCATCAAGGACCAGTGTTTATCGATGGTATGGTGAATTCAATCGTGGTCGTAGTTCACTCCAAGATGAATTTCGTGAAGGTCGTCCAAAATCAGTTGTTGTTCCGAAAACCATTGATGCTGTGCGCGAACTGATATTGGAAGATCGTCATGTGACCTATCGTGAGATTGAGACAACCTTAGGCGTTAGTGGAACCAGCATACATTCAATATTGCATAAACATTTCACTGTCAAAAAAATTTGTTCGCGTTGGATCCCACACAATTTGTCAATCGCCCAAAAAAGGCTCGTGTCAATTGGTCGAAAGAAATGCTCAAAAAATACGGTCGCGGTGCTTCGAAACACGTCTATGACATCGTGACAGGTGATGAATCGTGGATTTACGCGTATGAGCCCGAAAGTAAACAGCAGTCGACTGTCTGGGTGTTTCAAGATGAGCCAAATCCAACAAAAGTTGTTCGCGCACGAAGCACTTCCAAGCAAATGGTCGCCTGTTTTTTCGGAAAAACTGGACATGTCGCAACCGTACCACTAGAACAACGCAGAACAGTCAATTCTGAGTGGTACACAACCATTTGTTTGCCGGTTGTCTTCCAAGTAATCAGGAAAACCAACCGCCGAAGACGGATCACTCTTCACCACGACAATGCGAGCTCTCACACATCGGCTGCGACAACTGCATTTTTGAGCACCCAAAACATCGATTTGATGGGTCATCCGCCGTATAGTCCTGACTTGGCACCGAATGACTTGTTTTTATTCCCGTACGTAAAAAACAAACTGAGAGGTCAACGTTTTTCGACACCTGAAGAAGCGGTTGCTGCATTCAGAATGCATGTGTTGGAGATACCTCAATCAGAGTGGCAAAAGTGCTT
The DNA here is from genome assembly GCA_963931805.1 of Microdon myrmicae. Taxonomy (NCBI): domain Eukaryota; kingdom Metazoa; phylum Arthropoda; class Insecta; order Diptera; family Syrphidae; genus Microdon; species Microdon myrmicae. The sequence continues at coordinate 125,979,359 of OZ007500.1, read as the reverse complement.
CGACAATTGGTTCAAACGCATGCAAAAGTGTATAGATCTTCATGGGGAATATTTTGAAAAACAATAAAGTGATTTTCAATGATCAATATTTGTTTTTGTTCTTTAATCCCGAAATATAAAAGGCAACCCTCGTATATCCACCTCGAAGGATCAATGTTTTGCGCAAGTGTTATGCTGTGTTAGTACTGGACCGAGGAAAACAAAAATACAAGACAAATATCAATGTTCTGTAATCCAATTATCTATGATTGGTTTTATCTATTTGTACTTATCCTTAATCTGTGTTGTCCTTAGTGTCGTGTTGAATTTACTGGTTTTCCATTGTACTCTCCTTTCACTATTTATTGTTCACTGTCTATTGTTAACTCTCTATTGTCCATTGTCTAGCGTGGGTTCGAATCACATTCTTCATCAGTACACCTACTTCTGAGCCCAACTCTACTCGAACCTGTAAACAGTAATTGTAAAATTGGCGCTCTATTCAAGTGTTGTTCAAAAGGTCGCGATAGTAGCAACTCTCTCCACTATTCATTGACATTTGTGAAATTGCCCTTCACGCCCACGGGAAACCCATCTAATACCCTGATCGAACTTCAACTGCGATTAAAAACATGTTTTCAATTTTCTCTAATACAGAACTAATGAGCAAAAGCGTCTGTATAGTGATTGATTGCTTATGGGTTGCATGTTACAAAACCGATTGCTCACTTCTCAATAAATCCGATTAGGTTGCTGTGTTGGTATTTAATTCATTTCATTGCCGAAGTTAATTCCCCCTTATTGGCCAAATCTGCAACGATAGATTGACACATAATTCCATCACTGGAAAGCCATAACTTCAATTTTACTTTAATTCATTAAAATTAAAATCTATTAAAGCAGAAATAAAATATTAACTCTGATGGTTGTATGCAAATTTATGGAGCTTTTTGTCAGCCAACGACTTTATGAATGCCATTAATAATTTCGAATCCTTTCTGCGTTCAGTTATGCAATCAATAATAATTATTATGAAATTGTGGTCCTCTGTTGCAGGGCGACTTGTTGCTCATACTGCCTCCAATCAAGATAAATTTGAACTGATTACGCCCAATACGTTCTATAATGTATGTATGCACGCGTATGTTGCGGCAGGGGCTCAAAGAACTGTTTATTTGCTAGATGCACCTCTGTGGCGCATTTGGTAAAGAAATTGTGGCCCGCTTTGGTTTTCTAGTTGTTGGCTTGTAAACTTACTTGCTCATTTATAGTTTGGGGATTACAGTCCTTTGAGGGATTTTTGTAATGTTGCTTTTATGTTATCACATTCTATGTGGTAAGGATTCTCAGTATAACTGTTTAGAGTATACAGTATAAATGAAACGTTTGATAAAGTATTACATCGAATAATTAAATAACTTCCTGCATTTAATAAAGCTAAAGAATGAACTAAAAGAGATACTGGACTGGGAGCAGCTATTTCTACCGGAAGTCGGGGAGAACATGGAATCTATGTCCTTTTAATCATTGCTTCTAATGCAACTTAAATACCAATGATATATACATACAGAAATCAGTTTGAATATATATAAAATAAAATAAGTTTGTGGGGGCAACAAAATCGATTGTATTTGTCACATCTAAGGCAAAAACTTCAATGTATTTCCTTAAGAAAATAATAAAAAAGAATACTGCTACCAGTACTCTGGCCAGCTCGGAGATCGAAAAAATTCTCGGGGTCAATAGATCCTTTTTTGTACTCAGCTCGGTGAAGACATTCGTCACCTTCATATTTTGTAGATCAAATGTGAAGTTGATAAAGAATTCGCACCAGCTCATAATATATTTTGTACCAACTGATTCTGAATGGGTGGCGAGAGGGCCGACTTTGGCGAGACAAGGACAGACGTGTCCTTCATCTTGTCTCTGGCTTCTGCTCATCTTGCGATAACCAGAATCACCCACATCCGTGAAGATGTTGGGCTCGGTCTCGAGATATCTGGAAAAGAAAAAGGGGGGGAGGTATCTAAGGATAGTGTGGACATGGTTAGTTCGGATGTTCTCTAACTACTTGGATGGAGGGATTGTGGGAAAGAAATCGTACAAGACCGGTAGGTCTTGGGTGCGGTAGTAAACGCAGATCACGTCTTTGGCGTCTGATAATCTGCGATTTGGTCGGTGTGTGTGTGTGTGTGTGTGCTTGTGCTGTCTTGTACTGTGCGTGCGTGTTTGTAGTGTGTCAGCAGTAGACCCTATGGGATGGGTCCAGGAATCCTCTATTATAGAGGAGAATGTTGTTGGGAAGGGTGCTTTCTTCAGTTTTGTACTGAAGAAGAAATTGTGGTGGTCTGATCCGAAGAGATTGAGAGAGAGAAGGGTCAAGAACGCAAGATTGCCGTACAAGTGGGTTCTCGCTGTTCTGAATGCTTTCGAGGTACATATATGCTAGTTCTAGCAAATACTCGTCGATAGGGACAATCGAGGCACCTTCATATAGGTGAGAGTTCCGGCAGTGGCGGCCGTCAGGCCTTCTGATCCTTGAATACAAAAAGCATCGCCCTTTTATACAAAATCTTATCGGAATTTTGTATCGCGGATGCATCGAAATGCAAGCAGAATTTCGAAATGTACTTCGACTAGAGTCGAGTACTGGAGAAAAGGAATATGATATCTATTTTTAGAATATACACATCTGGCTGCAATCCAGATGGAGATAAGGATTTTAGAATTGTGTGTATGGGAACGAAATGAATATTTTTAGTATTGCTACTAATTCTGAATTATAAACGACGAAAAAAAGAATCGCACTTCTGACAGCTGATTACTGAGCATATGAATAATAATTGTGTCCATTGTTGTGTGCCTTGGATAGCATTACTTATCGTGTACTTCGTTTAAATTTGTCTGTAGTCGGTGTTCATTGTGATTTGTGGATGATGCATTTCTAAACAGAGTGGGGCAACGAAATATATAGGGGATGTGGTTAGTGCTTATAATTATTAAAATTTTTGTTTTTTCCTGCACGTGATTTCACAGAGATTCTCATTTATAAGGTGGATATTTCCTTTGCGAAATTAATAAGAAAAATGATCGCGAGACGGGGCGTATGTGAGCGTGGAGCTGTGATAAAGAGACAGAGAAGCGACGGGTTGTAGCTGTCAAATATTGAGAGGGCGTGAAAACCGAGTGCAACTGGAAATTAACATCTGTTGTAAAAATGAGGTCAAGTTCACTGCTCATATGGTATATGGCATTGCTGACTTGAGAAAGGCTTGAGTCATTAAGGCGAGATGTGAAGACACATTCCCTGTCACTAGCGGGATGCGAGATACAGAATGATTTGTCGTCTGATGACAGCCGTTGTAGCGGGAGGTTACAGTCGCCAAGGACAATGACGCCGTCCTGAGAGCACGATTGTATACTAGATTTCTGATATTGCGAGTTCGTGTGATTCAATGGAATGGGTTGATAATATGTAGAAACAAATGACGTATTTAGAGTTTAGACGTGAAATTGTTTTTATTGAAATATAATTGAGTTTGGGAAAGGCAGATTTAGCAAAAAGATATGAGACCAGTTTGTTTAGAATTTTTTTTATTACATTTCTCGGGAGAGACGAACCTATAGCGCCGACACGGCACCCCGAGATGCCACCAAATAATTAACCGCCACCAAATAAATAAATGCCAGCATAAACTTAGACATTTAGAAATGGCTACCGAGGGAGAGCCAAAATAATTCGAGACACAAACGGCTGCCTGGTCACAGAAACAAACAATATCGTGACAAGATGGAAGCAGTACTTTGAAAACCTGCTCAATGTTGGCACCCATCAACCACAAATAAACGCACCAGACGTACATACAGCCGAGCCTCAGATCACAGAGCCATCTTTCAACGAAGTTGTAGACGCAATAAATCGATTGAAAAACAACAAGGCTCCCAGAGTCCATTGCATACCGGCAGAACTTAGGAAGCATGGAGGAGAGGCAACCGATCGAAAGATCCACCAACCCATTAAAACAATATGGGATAAGGAACTCACTCAGGAAGAATGGAAACCCTCAATAGTCCTCCCCATTTTTAAAAAAAAGGCGACAGATCTGACTGTGAAAACTACAGAGGAATATCATTGCTCCCAACCACATACAAAATACTAACAAATCTCATACTGGCGAGAATCACAACGTACGCAGAAGAAATACTGGGAGACTACCAGTGTGGATTCGGTAGGAACTGGTCGACAAGCGACCAAATGTTCACAATAAGGTAACCGCTGGAAAAGAAGTGGGAATACGGAGAGACGGTTCACCAACTGTTCGTTGACTTCAAAAAAGCCTACGACTCAGTCACAAGGCAAAGACTCTACCAGATTGTAGTTGAACTGGAAATCCCGAAAAAATATGCCGCTCTCATTTAAATTTGCATGAAGGAAAACAAAGTGCGAGTTAGAATAGAAAACCACCTCTCAGAATCATTTGAAATCCGGGACGCACTGTAACAGGGGGATGGCCTCTCAGGATGTCTTTTTAACCTTGTGCTCGAGTATGTTATCAGAAAGGTACAAGACGACAACGGCCCTCGATAGTATAGTGGTTAGTATACCCGCCTGTCACGCGGGAGACTGGGGTTCGATTCCCCGTCGGGGAGCCTCTGGCGCAAGACTTACTGACCTTGCCCGGAAAAAACAAATCATTATGGAAAATTTAACAAGCCTCAGGACTTGCTAAATGAGGCCAGGACCGGTTTCCGGTTGTAGTGCCAATGATGATGATGACAAGACGACAACATGGTCCGATCATCCGTGAATGGGGTCACGCAAGTGCTCGCATATGCGGAGGACATCGCCGTTCTGGGCGATAATCTAGAAACTGGAAGTAAAAACTGTGAAATCATCATGCAAGTGGCAGAAGATGTGGGCCTAGATATAAATGAAGACAAAACAAAATACATGATTACGGCGAGAGCAGGCGGATCTCAGGAAACACATATAAACGTCAGAGGCAAGATATTTGAAAAAGTTAAAGAATTTAAATATCTGGCAACGATACTGACGGCCAGTAACGAAATGTCGAAGGGAATTAACAAAAGACTGCATTCCGGCAACGCAGTCCGTGTACTGCTGAAATCCTGCTCGATTATGTCATCAGAAGGGTACAAGACGGCAACGTGACCGGATCATCCCTGATCTGGGTCACACAACTGTTCGCATATGCGGATGACATCGCCGTTTTGGGCGATAATCTAGGAACTGCACGTAAAACAATGAAATAATCATGGGAGCGGCAGAAGAAGTGGGCCTAAAAATAAATGAAGACAAATCAAAATACATGATTACGGCGAGAGCAGGTGGACCTCAGGGAATACATATAAACGCCAGGGGCAAGATATTTGAAAAAGTTAAAGAATTTAAATATCTGGGAATGATACTGACGGCCAGTAACGAAACGTCGAAGGAAATTAACAAAAGACTCCATTCCGGCAACGCCAGTCGGCACGCAGTCAGTAAACTGCTGAAATCCAAACTACTATCACGTAATATAAATATCCGTGTTTATAGAACCATAATCATGCCGATTGCTCTATACGGATGCGAAACATGGGCTCTCACAAAACGGGAAGAAAACAAATTCCGCGTATTCGAGAATAGAGTCCTAAGGGGGGGTATCTTCGGAGGTAAATATAACGAGGAGACAGGACAATGGAGGAAACTCCACAACCACGAATTGGAAGAGGTATACCGCAAACCTACAATAGTGAGAGTAATCAGGTCGTGAAGATTAAGATGAGCCGGGTATGTGGCGCGAATAGGCAACGATAGGACCGTGCGCAGAATTCTTGACGGTAGGGCGAAGGCAAAGAGATCAGTAGGACGGCCGCGACGGAGATGCGAGGACAATGCTAGGTTTGACCTTGATGAGATCGGATCGGATAGTCAATCGTGGAAGGAGAGTGCACAGGCCAGCGAGCGATGGCGTAGTCGAGTCGGTGAGGTCATGAACTTCCCCGTTCCTATAGGCCAATAAATAGTACAAGTAATAGTAATAGTCCTTTTTGAACAGTTGCAGGTTGTAACGGTGCGGAAACAGTCGCGCAGGAAGGGAGTTCCACATCCTTCCCGCTCTGTGCCGGAACGAGTTCTGATGCGGAGCTGTTCGCGCCGTCGGGAGGTGAATCGCAAACTGGTGCGATCTGTCGGATTGTCTCGTGGAGCGCATATAAATCGAATTGCGCGGAAAAATGCCACGAATCTCCGAAGAACAATACCCGTGATAATATCTGTAAAACAGACAGAGTTCGGCTATGTGCCTTCCTTGTGATAGCGACTGTAGTCCCGATGCTAGCGCCGTGTCCCTGATCAGGCGGATCGCTCGTTTTTGTATGCTCTCAAGTAGGTCGAGGGTTTGTTTAGGAGCAGAGCTTGAGAGCAATATTCGAGCGCAGGTCTAATTTAGGATTCATATAGGAGAAGCAGTTGGGTCGGAGTAAAATATTTGTTGGCTTTGAAAAGATAGTTCAGTTTTCCTGACGCGGACTTGGCGATGTTCGACACGTGTTTATGCCAAGATACATTCCCACAGATCGTGACACTGAGCAATTTCAAGGTTTTCCCGGATTCGAGGGCCATTCGTCATCAGTTGTGGAACAGATGATCCACTTTTCTTTGTGAATGTTGATGGTCAATTGTGAATTGGAAGGTTAGGGGCATACCGTGATGGGGGATTTAACACAAGTTCGATGTTCGTCACTGGCATCGTTTTTCATGTGTTTCTTGATGTAATGATACGTTGAGTGTCTGTTGGTTAGATGATGTCGCTTGAGTATCGGCATTTCAGTGCGCCTGTATTAAAGTCTTCGAAGGAAAATTCGTTTTCAATCCTAGACTACCAGGAGAGATATCATCTTTCAATGTTATCATAGCTGGACGATTCCCGAATTTGTTGGAACACTATTAGTAGAATTATTTTTATTAATTTAGTATTAGTATTACGACAATGATTATCACTGGATTCGTTAATTATTAATCATCATCATCGTCGGCACTACAACCGGGATCCGGTCTTGGCTTTATTTAGCAAGTCTCTCCACCGGTATCCGGTCCTTATCCGAGACTTGTTAAATTGTCCATAATAATTTGTTTTTCCGAGCAAGGTTATTAGCCTTGCGCCAACCTTTCTCAGAATGTCGCTGCATGCATTGGTTCACTACTTGGCGGGTGCCAACGTAGCTATCCAGGGGTGGCACGTAAAGACTGCATGTCAACTTGGATTGAACAGGGGAAAAGATCGTCCTGGTCTTCGCCGAGTTGAAAGCAGAGACTTAGCCCTTTGAATAGTTGCAGGTTGTAACGCTCCGCGAACACTCGGGCGGGAAGGGAGTTCCACATCTTTTATCATCATCATCATCATCATCGGCACTACAACCAGGAACCGGTCTTGTCCTTATTTGGCAAGTCCTGGGGCTTGTTAAATTTTCCATAATGATTTGTTTTTTTTTCGGGCAAGGTCATTAGTCTTGCGCCAGAGGCTCCCCGATGGTGGTTCGAACCCCGGTCTCCCGCGTGACAGGCCACTATACTATCGAGGAGCTACATCTTTCCCGCTCTCTAAAGCCATAGCTAGATTTCTTGGAAAGTCAGCTAGATTTCTTGAGTGAACTGTTATAATTTGCCTGCAGCAGTCGTCAGATTTTGAGAATATGAAATTTGCTTGGGGATTCCAAACCTGGAACTGCCAGTGTTGCCCTGATATCATCATCATCATCATCGGCACTACAACCGGGATCAGGTCTTGGCCTTATTTAGCAAGTCTCTCCACCGATATCCAGTCGTTATCCGAGACTTGTTAAATTGTCCATAGTAATTTGTTTTTCCGGGAAAGGTTATTAGCCTTGCGCCTGTTGCATTGATATCAATTGATATTAAATCAGACGGTTTTCCTCGCCCTTTTGGATATAACCATCGCTTTGTGTTGCACGTGTAGTACTCGCACTGATTTGAAGTTTAATATTTGAAGAGCCAGTACTACTGGTTGTGGCACTGAGCACATCGGCTGATGCTGGTCGCGTAGTATCCCACTACATAATCTAAGTTACCAGCATCGCATCGTCGGCACTACAACCGGGAACTGGTCTTGGCCTTATTTAGCAAGTCCTGAGGCTTGTTAAATTTTCCATAATGATTTGTTTTTTCCGGGCAAGGTCATTAGTCTTGTTTAATTTACCGTTAATCCATTAATGTACTCGATCCAACCAATCAATTAACATAATACAATTAACACATAATATCGCATGACGCATTCTCACTCCTCAAAGCTACACGCTTATCGTGTACCGCCAATTCATATTCATATTGCGCACGAAGCAATCAAATCAAATTAACGTATAATATCGCATGACGCATTCTTGCTTCCCAAAGCTACACGCTAAATGCATTTTTTTTTTGCTTCGTATTCAAAAACGAGCATTGCACACATTACCACGATATCGAATTACAACTGCATTGGTGAATTATGGGGGTCCGTTGTAAACACGAGGTCCAGTTGTCTCCCCATATGATTAGTGGCAAGTATAAATAGGAGAGGTCCCAGGTGGCTACCTTGAGGGACCCCAGAGGCGACAAGGAAGGGGTATTATATCATGGTCATGAACCAAACGGAATAAAGTCTATCCCTTAGATACGAAGAAATCTATTTCAGCAATCCAGGTTCGAAGCCGTGGGTGGATAATTTGACGAGGATTAGATTGTGAGAGGTTGTATCGAATGTTTTACTCAGGTCGGTTGAGACCATGTCGACCTCGTTACCCTGCTCTAGCGCTGAGAGTGTAAAGGAAGTGAGCTCAGCAAGATTGATTCTAATTGATAGGCTTTTGTGAAATAAAAGATTTGCAACGAAAACGAAGAGATTCGTATAGAATGCTTTCGAGAGTCTTGGGTAAGTGAGACAGTTTGGCGATGGGGCGGTAGTTCGCGACATCGTTTTTAGGACCTTTCTTATGGATGTATATGATGAAGGAGGTTTTCCAAATGTGGGGGAATACACCTTGGGAGAGTGAGATATTGAAGATCAGTGAGAGTGGAGCAGAGAGAATAGATGAACATTTCTTGAGAAGGATTGCAGGGATACCACCAGGGCCCGGTCTAAACTCGTCTTTGAGTTCCAAACGTACAACTCAAACTAAACTTCTTCTTCCAACTGCTAATCTCAACTCTATTTCTCAAACTGGTATTCTGGAATACAACAGTAGTATTCTGGAATACAACAGTAGTATTTTCAAGTGCTTTCGTTAAGTTTGGTGTTATGGATGTGTGGGGGTTTAAGTTGTGTGCCGGCACGACACGGGTTCACTTAACACCCACCGATTACCGCTGCAAAATGATCTCCGCGAGAAGGGAATAAATAAAAAAACGCACTGTGGAATTTTTTGTTGAGTTCTGTCTTTTTTTTATTTTTACTTATTTTTGATCGAATTTTGCTAATTCTCCAAATTGCCGTGGAACGATGTACACTCTGTTGTGGTTCTTATTATTACAATTGTTTCACATTAAATAATTCACTATAAATTTCTAATCTGCTGTCGGTTCTTATTATCACAATTGTTTCACATTAAATAATTCACTATAAATTTATAGTTTCGTAATTTTTCTCTTATGCAAATGATTGATATTAAACAGATTCTCGACTTCGTTTGTGCGCGCTCGCGTGATTGAAAATTCGACTTCTCTCCTCGAGGGATGAAATTTGATTCTTGTGTTGTGTGTGCGCACACCTCGGAGGATGAAATTCGACTGATTCATAACGAGGGATGAAAATTGTCTTCTTCTCTAGCCTCACGGTCAATCAATCTTGATCACACTCTCATCTGCATTCACTCATTTCCCCGCCCATCGAGGAGAATAAACTCTTGTGAATTTACCCAGCAGGTAATGGACTTAGAGAAAATGGAGAACAGAAACGGAGAGCGTGATGATATCGGTGTTGAATTTGCTTTGGAGTGCTACGAAAGCAAAACCATGATGACCGCATGACCCAGTTCGATATTGAATTGATCTCAGAGTGCAATGCACTTCGAGAAGGGGAAATGGGTGGAATGGAAAGTAGATATCTTGCGCTATTCACCTGACTAAAGAGTTTATTGATCCCCAGCAAATAGTGGTGCCTGGGGGAGGTCAAAAGGACGGCACATTGGCTTGGGAACATATTAGCGTGGGAACAAACTAAAAGAATTTGATAATCCAAGCAGTTTGGCGATGCTGCAACAGTATCGTATGCCGAGACTTTGCAGTTGCTAACCAAACATGAAATTGTGATTTCCAGTGGAAATCTCATGTGGTTTATGATATAATGTTGCCGTATGGCAAGAAAGGGCTGAATTCAATTATGCATTATCTGCATAGAATAATGAATTCAGGTTATGCGTCGTTTTGGGGTATACCTTTTTCAGTTGAAATTGGCCGACGGTTAGCGGGCGAAATTGGGTTGTAATTGTGGGTTGGTTCTCCGTGTAATATAGCGAACCCCCACAGAGATGTTATAAGAAATATCTAACATACAACAAATAAGAACCTAGAGATCAGTGTAAATCTCCCAGATCCCCGCATCACCAACAGCCGAAAAGGAGATTTCCCGATTAAAAGGAATGCAAGCATCAACGGAAATTAGTTTTTTTTTTATAAATTACTGAACCTAATATAAAATATTAAGTGAGTTGCTAGAAAATTTGTCAGTTAAACATGACACAGTTGAGTTTGAAGTAGAACTGAACGGAGCTCAGGTTTTGTTAATTGTAATGTGTAAATTAAAATTTTAATTCTACATAAAGTACATTTGCTGTTTTAGAATACGTTATTTCGTCTAGTGAGCTTAAGTATATTTCCCCGTAATTAATTTTTTTTAAATTCATGTTGTACAAACGAAATAACAATAGCTAGGTGGAACGTTATTTACGGGAGACCTTGTGTATGGATCCGTGGCGTTTCCAACAGATACACACACAATACACAAGCAAATAGTGAAGAACACCGAACGAAAATCGAATGAGAAAATGGATCAGAGCCGTATATCATAGCGATAACATAATAATTCCACATCAGTTGAATGTACTTGAGTTTAGTTCATTGTCACTAAGTGGAGTCAAATTGAATCGTGTGCGTGCCGCGTGTGTTTGACCCGCGCAGATATAAAAATAAAGAATTAATAAGTTCATACGAAAATGTTTAATAGTTTACGTGAAAACAAATCAATCCCACAAAAAACAAAAGGACAAACAATAAACAATAAATTTAAATTTCATTAACAGTTTGATTAGCTATGCAATGGTCTCGTTGAGAAAAATAATAATATATCGCATACCTCCGAGATCCCCATTTTTTTCTTTCACTTGATTAAGCATAATCAAGCAAAAACGATAAATTGGTTTCAGTGACATTATAAAGTGCGCTGCTTCGCAGCAATAATAACAGTCAAAACAAAGTAACAGAACGAAAAGTGAATCAAAAGTTATCGAAAATAATCGAAAATAAACAAAAATAAAAACAAACAAACAAATTGAAGAATTAAAAAAAAAAAAGTGCATAACAAAATCCCTTCAGTGAGGTGCGACAAAGAAACTATCAATTAAAATATATCACCTCGCAAGCGTGAAAATTGAAACAGACAATATATTGCTCATTAAGCAAGTGGTTTTTAAGGCAGCGTTTGGTGCGAGCGCAGAGTCACTGACTCCTACTCGACGATAGCCAAGTTCGAGTCGGCCTACGGAAGAAATCGAGTTCGTGCTTCGTATTGCGGGTCGCCTTTGTTTTTTTAAAATGAAAACAAATTGGAAAGAACCAGTACGAACACGGAGGACGACAAAAACGCGACAACACACAAAAGAAAAGGTACACAGAAAATCTCCATTGTGACGCGAAGTAAAACCGCGAAATTAACAATGGAGAAAAAAGGCCAGCAAATGGAGGAGGACAGAGAGCGCCCCTCCCCCTACAATTTTAATATGTATGGGGCAAACAATTCGTTCGCTTCTCTTGCATCCTCAGAGTCTGAGGATGAAGAAGAGGAAATTACTGAATTGGAGGCGAAACTTGCGATGGCAAGAGCCCGTCTAGAAGAGAGACGCCGAAAGAAAAAAATAGCGGCACTCGAAAAAGAAAAAGACACCGAACAACAACAAAAGCCGAAACCAAAAGTCGGCCAACAGCAACAGCAACATCAACATCAACATCAACAGCAACAATCAACATCAACAGCAACAATCAACACAAAATCGACCACAGCAAGCAACACAACAGCGGCAAAGCAACAACCACAACCAAAAAATAAAGATGCCACCGATCAACACCATAGATATTGAGTGTAAGGAATTGGTAAGTCTTTGTAAGCTAGCGATAGGAAAAAATTTTGTAATTAAAAGACTGGCTGGTACCAGGCATGCCATTCAAACCTATGCGGTGGCAGATCACGAAAAAATTAAAGAGGTCTTAAAAAGGGCCACCGCGGAATTCTACTCGTTCACGCCGAAGCAAACAAAGAGGGTAACGGTTCTATTAAAGGGTGTCGACCCTGAGGTGGAACCGGAGGCTCTGCTCGAGATGCTTCAAAAGTTGAGGCACGACGATCTCGAGTTTATCTCCGTAAAACCGTTCACTACAACCAAGGCAAGAAGGGAAAACCGCAAGCTACCCTTCTTTTTGGTTCAACTAACGCCCAGCAGCAGAATTGGTGGTCTAAGAAAGATTACAGTCTTGGATCATCAAAGTGTCACATGGGACAAGTTAAAAAAAGGCAGAGACGTCCTGCAATGTGTCCGCTGCCAAAGGTTTGGTCACGCGGCGGCGAACTGTGAAATGCAGCACCGTTGCGTAAAATGCGGAAAAGACCATAAGGCAGAAGAATGCCCTCTGGGAAAAGAAAGGGTAGAAGACAAAGCCCTTCTAAAGTGCGCAGTGTGCCGGAATGAGGGACACCCCGCTAATTATCGAGGATGTCCTAAATTCCGAGAAATAATGGCAAGAAGTGTGACCCGGCAAAAAAACACAGCCAGCTCGTACTACAACAATGCCCGTAACATCGCAGCGGTCGTACGCACATGTTGCGTCGGGTGGGAGACCATCGGATCAGGCTACAACATTGGTAGCTACAAATACTCCCACACAGACTGAAACCACATCGCAAGCAGACGTGCTCACGGTTCTGCTCAATCTGCAGAGACAGATGACACAGCTGCAAAACCAAATAAACGAGATCTACTCGTACTTGCCCAATCTAAACAAAAAGTCAATATAAACCCTCTAACCACAACATCAATAAAAGTTCTTGTCGTGAATGTAAATTCACTAATAAGAACTGAGAGAAGAGCCAATCTTTTCAACCTGTTGCAAGTTGAACGGCCGGATGTACTTCTGGCGGGGGAAACAAAGTTAAACCAGAGACACAAGATATGGCATAAAAACTACGATATTATACGAAGAGACCGACCTAACTCCTCTCAAGGGAGGGGTGTCGCAATCTTTATTAGAAAAGGGATCCCTCATAAAGTTATATATAGTGGAGAAGTGCGCAGGTTCCGGGTGCTGGAAGCCTGTATCGTACACATACCCCTTCAGCAAGGAAGGGGTTTGTATGCGATTGCGGTCTACGCACCTGAGGAGCACCAACATAATCTATTTATAGCAGAGCTCGAGACTCTCTTCCGATGCTTACAATTGCACCTGGGCAAAAATTACTTTATTCTAGGGGTAGATATGAACGCCAAGCATAGAAATTGGGGAAATTATATATCTAATGCCAGAGGAAATCAGTTGGCTGGCTGGTTACATCAGTTTCATATTGAATATAGAACTGACCTGCTAGCTACCGAATATACATCGTTCCCTAGAGGTAGATCGTTCTTAGATATCTTGCTAATCGACTCACGACTGAGATTACTTAACACCAATAGACGAAACACAAACTGTTGACGGACAATTGAATACGATAGTGACCACTGTGCATTCACGGCAGTAATAGAGCTCCCGAACGAGCTCGCAGATCTGGAGGAATTCGTGATCCCGCAACCCTATAACTACGGGGCAATGCGATGGCCGCGGTTCACCAGATCATTAACAAAAGAACTTCGTTCGATTGACTTTAATCTGCCAGTAAACAGAAACCTGACTAATGTCGAAATCGACAAATACATTCAACAAATGGACGAAACCGTAAAACGAACAATGGACAAAACAATTCCCAAAACAACAGTTACAGATCACATTAACATGTACAGAAACGCAACAATAAACGCACTCCACAAGAAAAAGAGCAGACTGCTATCGAAATTAAAACAATTACACAGACAGTTTACAGACAGACAAGACCAGAAGATAATATCACTGAAATCTCAACTAAAAAACCTCCAACAATTACTTAAAGCTAATTATAGATTAGCAACAAATTTGTATTGGAACAACAGAATTCGAGCTATAAAAACTAATAACCCGAATATGTTCCCACAAATAAATAAAATATTCAGGAGAAATAATCAAAATGAGATTCAGTGTCTCCAAATCCCACGTACTCAGGTAAACAAGCAGCTGCTAACCAACATTGGAATAGATGCAGAGAACGCTATCCTCAATGGTGAGCTCTTCGTGATCGAAGATCCTTTGGAAAAGGTGAACGCTTTGGGAGCTGTCTTTCAGGAAATGTACAAGGTGAATGAAAGCATTCACCGAAATCACGACCTGGAGGACAGAGTTCTACTCAATCACCTGCACCTCCGGAATGAAATTTCACTTTGGCAATCGGAGAATCCGGGTTTTACCGAATTCAGTGAAGATAATCTGTCAATTGACATTAATGCCAATGGTGTAGTGGCTAACAGCCTTCTAATAACAAGGGAAGGAATCCAGAGTATCTTCGACTCATTAAGAAGCAAAAAGTCAGTGGGAATAGATGGAGTACCTAACATCGTACTCAAGAACCTGCCCCCAATGGCAATAGATATATACACGGTCCTGTTTAACAATGCGTTGAATAATGCATATTATCCCGCGCGTTGGAAAACGGCTATCATTCAGCCCATCCCAAAAAAGGGCAAAGACTGTACAAACCCAATGAACATGCGTTCGATAAGTTTACTCCCAAGCATCAGTAAAGTATTTGAAAAAATCATTAACAAAGCTCTGCTAAAATTGGTAGACGACAACAACATTATTCCGAATAACCAGTTTGGCTTTAAGACGGGTAATGAAACCACAAATGCCGCAGCTAAACTGGTCTCCCTCATACAATGGAATAAATGTAGGAACCAATGCACAGGTGCCTGTCTGATCGACTTGGAAAAAGCCTTTGATACCGTCTGGATCGAAGGGTTGTATTACAAGTTGGTCAGACACGGCATACACAAGTCTTTACTATATGTACTTTACGATATGTTAAAGGACAGGAGGTTCGTGGTCAAAAATGGTAATGTGACCTCTAATAAAACGTATAATATCAAGAATGGCTTGCAACAGGGTGCGGTACTCTCTCCGATTCTTTTTAACATTTACATTAGCGACATATTAGATGCACTCCCGCAGGCTGTTGCGTACGCAGACGATCTCATAATTTACAGAACAGCTCCGAAAGTTGAGATCATAAATAGTTTAATACAGCGAGATTTCAACAACGTGCAGCGCTATTGCGACAACTGGAAACTTAAGATCAACTTCCAGAAATGTGAAGCCATCCTATTTAGAACGCCATTATATAAAGCCACGAACGACACAAGAAAAAACTGGCGAAAGCTAGTTATCGTGGGACCGCATGGAGATAAACTGGAAACCAAGAGTTTAGTTAAATACCTGGGCATCTGGCTAGACCAATATCTGTATTTCAACAGACATGTAGAGGCTGCTCTGGTCAAGGCTAGAAAAACGTTTGCTATGACAAGGAAGCTATTTCACAGTAGCCAACTTGACAGCAGGGTAAAAGTCATATGCTACATGACGCTAATCAGGCCAATGCTCATACATGGTTGTCCAGTATGGTTTAACATAGGTCCAAATTTGATGGAAAAGATTCGGGTGTTCGAAAGAAAGTGTCTCAGAAGTTGTCTCAGATTATATCGGACACCGGAATCGGACTATAAAAAGTATTACTCAAATGAGACTTTATATAATGAAGCGTACATAAATAGGGTGGATAATTTTATGATTAAATTAATCAGAGGACATATTGCGAGAGCAATAAGCTCGTCCAATGACCTAATTTTCGGGGCCTATTATCCAAACACCTTGTACTATGAGAGCGTGCGTCGCAACGGCTTTGTTCCACCAGAGGCGTTCCTTGACTTGGATATGAAAGGGCTTATACAGGATAGATCCGGAATTCCGCTGATCTATCATGTAAGTAGATCATCTGTAGACGGGCGATTGTGCTACGACCGGGAAGTAGCGCGCACCGAAGAAGAGCTCCTGCGCTTCAGTAGGGCTATATTCCACAGAGACCGGGACGATAGTATTAGACAGCGTCAACAGTTCTGGTGGTTGAATGGCATATAAAGACCTGGATACCAAAGTCGGTAAAGAATCATACTATCATCAGCTAGCTTACATAGACTTAGCTTTTCTAGAATTAGGGTAGTATAAGATTTAAGTTAAGTTAGGTTAAGTGCTTTTACATAAAAAAAAAAAAAAAAAAATATTAGGTAAATTAAGTAAGTTAAATTTTAAGAAAAAAAAACAAAAAAATTGACAAAGTTTTTCAAATTTTTCTTTGTATTTCAACTAATCAGTACTGCCACAAAGTTCTGTCGCCGAAAGGCAAATTATACAAATGTTAAGTAATGTTTAGCTTAGAGCGTCTGCGAAGGACCAGTAAGATATTATATAAGATAATTAAGCTAGAATTTAAGCATTTTTTGTCTAGCCTTTAATTTAGAAATTAAGAATATAAAAAGAAAAATAAAAAATGTTGTAAAATGAAAAAAAAAAAATGTACTTGAGTTTAAAAATCAAATTCAAAACACGGCCAGTAGCCTGATGTGTTACGCATTGGTTCAATTTTTGGTGATTCTAACTGTCATAACGTCAGTTCGAATCACATGTTCTTCCCTATCATCCCAAACACTATAGATCCACTCGGTGGGAATAAAATAAAATATCCCTAAACGCATACTGATTATATTGCTCACACAGTTCTTACCTATACGAGTACGTAGTATAGATCTAATCAGTTTCCACTTGAAGTGTTATTACATTATGTTGATACAATTAATTGAACTTCTATTACAACGCTCAGCAAGGGGCCCATGTTCACCTAGCTAACTTCATCTACTGAACTAAATTGTCCTTCCTGTTGTTTTGGTTCAATTTGAAGGCTGTCGAAACACCTTGATAAGTCCTCTTTTATACACGTCCTCACTGAACTCAAAATTTATATATGTGGTGATTTGTAGCTAGACATCTGGTCGGCGTTGCATGGTGACACCCCATTTGATTTGTATCGATATAAATCAAGAGCTTAGACATCCTGGAAGTGACGTCTATAAATAAAGGAAAGCAGAAACCCCATGTGATCTCAAGAGCATTTTCATTGGCTTTAAGAAACAATTCAAGAATGTTTGGCCTTAACGATGCTAAATTTGTGTAGTTCCCTGAAGGAATAAAGAAGGGCTACAAAATGTGCTTTTTATGTCATCAGCTGGGAAGTCAAAAGTACAGTAGCGCATATGCAGATATAATTTACTCTAGCTACATGTTAGTGAAAGTCAATTCTTCAGGTGTTCGCCTGCATTATTTACTCCCATCAAAAAGAATATTACATCTCAAGACGCAGTGGTAAAAAATGAAGGGAATCGGTCTGTTTATCGCCGTCGCCCTTAAATTTACGAAATCCTGGTTCTTAAGAGCTTTACTTTAATGCGTATTTAGGGCTAGCTTATTTCCCAGTAACACAATGTGCCTTAATTAAAAAACTCTGACTTGTTGAACTGGTTACGAGTTGATATTGAGCGCCATCATCAAATTAATTTAGATTTGATGCTGTTGTGGTTTCACTGTTTTGTACCACTTGATTTCACCCGCTTTAGTGCAATCAAACGTAATCCGTTCATCCAATGCGTGTTAATGAGTTAATTAAATCCAATGAGGACACCCAGTAAACTTTAACTGAGTGGCGTCAATCATATTGACTATCCTCTCACCTAAAATGTAAAATACGTTCAGCTTCGACCACAATTTTGTATCGGGCTCAGTGGTTAAACTAATAAGAGGGCTTTGGTAAGCATACGGATGAGGGGACCTAGGTTCAATCGATGGCTGCTCATGTGGTATCTTCTACAATAAATTTAGTAATCATTCCTGCAACATGATGTCAAGTTAAGGAAACTGGAATTTACTCGAGTAGGTGATAATAACTGGGCAGAAATTTTGTCCGAGGACTGTGGAGCACTAGAACGATAAAGCTGAAACATGCGAGTATAAACTGATAGCCAAATAAATAAATTTTTTGCCACTTAAAATAAACAATTGTTCTTTATATTCGGGGTTATCTTGACTAAAGGTATAGTAACATTTACCCAAATATATAGCTTATAAATACCCCAGTATAAAACCCCTTTAGAAAATATCAAACAATTCACATGAAATACAATACAAATAAACAAAACTGATTTGCATGATTTGAAACGCCACATGGAACCAGGATGGTGGCT
Source organism: Microdon myrmicae (assembly GCA_963931805.1). NCBI lineage: Eukaryota > Metazoa > Arthropoda > Insecta > Diptera > Syrphidae > Microdon > Microdon myrmicae. The sequence goes on along the minus strand of OZ007500.1, from coordinate 125,960,705 downwards.
AATAGTTAATTTCATAACATTGATTACATCATTGATAAGGATGTTTTGCGACATACTACTGTTAGTATTATAATTTTTGTTGCTGTACGCTTATCTCAGTCCCGCGGGTTCTTAATGGCCGGGTTGGTCCTGACGTGGGTTCTGGGCTTGGCGAGTCCCACAACGCGTTGTCTGTAGTTTAGTTGCTACACCTGTTTCCGCCAGATAGTGTATCCAGATGTGTGATTGCCTTTGGGCGTGAAATATTGCGCATTCCAAACGTTTCTAGCCCTCTTGAATCTACTTCGTTTTTTCTGTATTGCTTGGTTTACATAACCGAAAGTTTAAATCTTTAGCCCTAATTGCCTTTCTGCACCCGGAATTCAATCATGTATTTGTCTGGAGTTTGATATTCTTTTTTATTTTGTTTGGAATAAAGGCCCGCGTTCCAAGTAGAATTATATTTGTTATTGTGTCCACTATAGCGTCAACGTCGTTATTGAAGAAAAATTGGTTGGTTCGGTGGTAGTCGGTCCCAAGGTGAGATACCACCCTGTCACGCTGTACATTCCGCGATATCGCCGAGAGAAATCTTCGACGGTGTTTCGGATGTGTGCCTGATGGCCCGGACTGACACGGGGATAAGTCATGATGGTACCTTCTGATATAAAGAATTCCGGAGGTAAACTAGTCTCCCATTCGGATCTCCGAGGCGGACTATATCAGGAGGAACATCATGCAGATATCATGATAAATAATGGAACTTTAAGAGGTTCGTCATCGCATAACCGGGCTCGCTCTCGATGCTCGGCCCACGCTCGACTGGTGACGGCATTTTGTAACAACAGGGGCATCGGTTTCACCAATACGAATGTAAACGCCGTCCACCAATATTTGCAAACAACGAAACCTGATATTCTTGCCCTAACTGAGACCCAGGTCGATTCGTCAAGTGATTCGACATATCTTCGTTGCTTAGGATACGACATACATTCGAGATTCCGTTTTAAGGGCGGAATCTGCGTCTTCGCGCGGCCCAATCTGGCTTGCCAGAGGATGGAGGCGTTGGAACCCAATAATATGGACATCATATGGTTGAGGGTCGTGCTGAGGAATTCTGTTAAATTTCTTTGTTGTCTTTACCGCTCCCCGAATGACGATCGACCGGCGACATTTTTCGAACATCTTTCATATACCGTCGACTGGATACAGACCAACCACCCAGCTTCTGAGATTGTTGTCCTTGGCGATTTTAATGTGCACAATTCCGACTGGTTGTTTCATTCTAACATAACCGACGAGGCTGGGAGGCTGGCGGAGATGTTTGCTGTAAGCCACAACTTGACTCAACTCGTGAGGGGCCAACGCGAGTGCCGGATGCCCGAGGCGATTATGCGAACGGCCTGGATCTGTTTTTGACATCCGAACCGAGTATTTATACCGTGGGGGTTTCTGCGCCACTGGGAAACTCAGATCATTGCCTGGTATCTGTCGCGCAAGCACTTGCATATCAAGCGAATAACCGGCCTGGGCAGCTTCGCCATGTATGGAAATATGGGGCCGCCAACTGGGACGATTTGCGAGAGTTCTTCGGATCCTTTCCACGGTCCGAGGTGTGCTTCGGACACGCCGATGTTAGCGCTTGTGCGGAATCGGTATCAGAGATTATTCTGGGGATGGGGATGTATATTCCACATTCCATCAAACGAAGTTCGTCTGATAAACCTTGGTTTGACAAAAAATGCGAGCTGATTACAGCGGCAAAATATAGAGCTTTTAAGCAATGGCGCTCCAATCCCACCGATGTTAACAGAACAAATTTTGTTAGAATCAGAAACGCGTGCAACCAGGCGATTGATACCGCGAAGAAGGTTCACAACGACAGGGTGATCAATAAGCTCCTTCGGCGCCCAACTGGTTCGCGCTCCTTCTGGTCAATGGCAAAAGCTGTCAGCGGTAACTTCACATCCTCCTCCGTCCCCCCGTTGGTGACAGACAGCGGGGCGTTAGTCACGAATTCAAAGGATAAAGCTAATGTGTTCGCAAATTTATTTTCGGCGAATTCAAACCTAGATCCCGGCCTTTTGGAGTCAGCTGTGATCTCGCCGGTACAGTCTTCCATGTGGGATGTGAGATTTCGTCCGCGCACTATTCAACGCATTCTACGTAAACTGGATTGTAGGAAGGCAACCGGCCCGGACGGAATACCAGCAATAGTCCTTAAGAACTGTGCTCCAGAACTATCGCCGGTTCTTGGCAGACTCTTCCGCTTATCTTATGCACGGAGGACCTTCCCTGCCTGCTGGAAAATCGCTCGAGTTCAGCAAATCCCAAAGACGGCAAAAAAGTGTCTCCCACAAAATTACCGTCCGATAGCATTACTGTCTATTTTATCTAAAGTAATGGAAAAAGTCATCAATACAGAGTTGGTTAAGTATTTGGAGTGCAACGGACTCCTGCATGATCGTCAATACGGATTCCGTGGCAGGCGGTCCACGGGAGACCTTTTGACACTTATAACCGATATATGGACATCTGCGATTGAACGGCATGGTGAGTCAAGGGCGGTCGCATTGGATATGTCCAAGGCTTTTGACCGCGTCTGGCACGGGGCATTGCTGAGCAAACTTCGTTCATATGGACTTTCCCAACAGCTTTGCGACTGGACGAGGAGCTTCCTCGAGAATCGATCGATCCGGGTTGTTGTGGACGGCGAGTGTTCGGATCTGTATCCTGTAAATTCGGGGGTGCCCCAAGGTTCTATTTTGGCTCCAACCTTGTTCTTGCTTCACATAAATGATTTGTTGGAGACAACGGATAACAAAGTGTTCAGTTTTGCGGATGATAGTATGCTTGTTTCCTCCTTTTCGAGTGTTCGGCCGATTGGTGCATCTGCGTCGCATCAGCTGAGATGTAGACAGATTGACTCTAAATCAGGATCTAAATAAGTTCCTGCAGTGGGGAGGGGCCAATCTCGTCGACTTCAAAGCAGCGGAGACACAATACACAACATTCACAAAGAAAAGTGGATCATCGGTTCCACAGCTGATGATGAATGGCCGGGCCCTCGAGGCTGGGAAGAGTTTGAAATTGCTCGGTGTCACGGTCTGTGGGAATGTATCTTGGCATAAACACGTATCGAGTATCACCAGATCAGCCTCAGGAAAACTGAGTTATCTTTTTAGAGCCAAGAAATATTTTACTCCGGCACAACTTCTTCTCCTATATAAATCCTAAATTAGACCCGCGCTCGAATATTGCTCTCATGTTTGGAGCTCGCCTCCTAAACAGACCCTCGACCTACCTGAGAGCATACAGAGACGAGCGATCCGCCTGATTGGGGATTCGGCGCTGACGTCGGGACTACAGTCGCTATCACATCGAAGGCGCGTAGCCGACCTCTGTCTGTTTTACAGATATTATCACGGGTGCTGTTCTTCGAAGATTCTTGGAATTGTTCCACGCAATTCCGTTTATATGCGCTCCACAAGACAATCCGACGGATCGCACCCGTTTGTAGTTCATCTCCCGACGGCGCGAATATCCCTGTATCAGAACTCGTTCCGTTACAGAGCGGGGAAGCTGTGGAACTGCCTTCCCACGCGAGTGTTCCCGGAGCGTTACAACCTGCAACTGTTCAAAAAGAACTAACAGTTATTTGATGGCATCTCGGGGCGCCCACTCGACGCTATAGGTTCGCCTCTCCCGAGAGAAGTCAAATATATAATTTAAAAAAAAAAAAAAAAAAAAAAAAAAAAAAAAATCAATTTAACATCTCAAAAAAGTCGTTTAGACCTTTCCAGTTGGCTTTTTTATAGAGCAATAATGTTTTTTTTTTTAATATTTTTTATCAACGGTGGTGTTGATTATAGGACACTCAGCAGGCCCAACACAGTGATCTGATATGCCCAAGGAGCAGGTGATTTCAGTAAAGGATGGTTCAGACCAAGATAGACCCATTCGTTCACTCTGGATGTCCGGAATCGAATTCTTTCTACTCTGCGAGTTGAACATATGATAGTCGGCATCCGCTCCAAATCCATGGTACTGGTGAGCTTTATCTGGCTAGACCACATCCTTTGCTATACAGTATTCGAATAGTTTTTGTCTCAGTGTCAGATCAGCACCACCCACCCACTATATCCTTTTGTTTGTGGTTTTACCATCCCCTGTTTCATGACAGGCACCGAAAAGAATGCAAGAATGAATTATCGGGGTAGTTTGCACTCTGATTTTGCCTAGACGTCATCCCTTCCTTCTTGTCGTACATCCGCAACGTCGTCCATCTGTCAACCTCTATAATTTTTGTTTTTATACTTTTTTGCAATTTAGTGTGTCTCGTTCCCTCATTTGCATATCCATCACGTCCTGTTGGTGCTTAATACATTATTTTCTTTCCACCCACCAATTTTTGGGACAAACATGCAATTTCTGATTTTGGAATCTTAATAAACTGATGAGTGTTTGTCTCAGTTGCGTTTCTGGTAGACATCAAAGATGGGACTGACAACACTTCGTCTGTGGTTTTGTATATCCAAGGGCTTGTTGTGTGGCATTCAATGTTATGAGACATTACCGGCCCTTCCGGGATGGCGTATTTGAATTTCTCGTATTTATTTTTAATTATAAATTCATTATTCTGAAGACCGTCAACTGTCAACTGCCGACTGTGGCAGTCGCCTGTCGGGTAAATATATTATACTTTATTACAGTATTATTATTGTATCTTTTGTACATTTTAACATTCTCCCTCTTTTTTATACGACGAAGAGGATTTCCTTGGCTGGGAGCTATAATATGCCAGGCCAGACCAGGCCAGAGGGTGAATTCCATTAACTTTTAGCTTTCGGTTTTTGATAAGAGGATGTGATGTTGATGTTCATGAGAACTAACCAGACCAGGGCAAAATTTGAAATCAAGAAAAAAATTAACCCACACACATTCCCAAAGAAGAATCTACCTACGCCAAGTGCCAGTTGTGCTAATAAAAAATTTCATTTGTGTCCCAAGGTACAATTTACATAAGGCATCAGGAAGTGAAAGAAATCAGGACTTTTGTCGCTGCCTCGAGAAGGCCAAAGCTGCGGTTGGCCCCGAAATCGGCTTCATTTGAAATTCAAAGGAGCTCTTCAATTGCTAACGCCTCAGTGGGTCCCTTCGGCATTTATGATAAGCAAAAGCAAAATGCTCGCTCCTTTTTTTAAGTGTAAGTTTATGAGAACTTCCTCTCATTGAAGAAAATCGGGATATTCATGATGACGTTGTAAAATGTTTAGGAATTACTCCGTGTTTAGTTTGCTTATTTGCTCTCGTAACGGGATTGGTGTGGCAGTTGGTTCTATCTCACTTTCTTAATAGATCATATTAGATGCCTTGTACATTTCCAAAAAGGATATTGTACTTAACTTCTAAACACAGTTAACACCATTCCAAAGTTTGGACTCTATAAATCGGTTGCAACAGAAATTCCGTGAATGTCGTCACAGACTTAACTTTGGTGTACGGCACTGACTGGACGAGGTTTCTTTTCATGTTGAACCCACAGAGCTAGTCGATGAGAGTAGATACGATGATTATAAAATGTGTTGCACAATCTCTATTGAGTGTCATTGAATTTGCATTGCACAAGTTTGTTGAATAGGGTTACATTTTGTTATGTGTTTCTTGTTTTGCATTATACGATACTGTTGGAAGAAGAGCTACAAAAGTACTATACTACAAAAAGTTGTTAACAAAGTTATTGTTTGGTTATTATCTGAAGCGAGACAACGTGCAACTGACACCTTACGATTGGACGATATTATATTGGCAGCCATCTGAAATGTGGAGGGTAAGATATCAGCAATTTCATAAAAAGAGACAAAGTCCAAAGCTTTGTAAAACGAGAATCGAGTATATTGAGTACTTTTGCAACCAAAACTTTTGTTTAGTCGATAGGTGTATTTAAAGAAAACTTTTTTAATCATGAACTTTGACGATTGTGAACAATGTCATCCAAAGTCGCACTTATTTCCTTATATTCTTTGATGAAGAAGACCATGGGGGAGCAAGACTGTAATGAGGCTAATGCTGTTAAATTAATTATTATACCTATAGAACCATAATCATGCCGATTGTTCTATACGGATGCGAAACATGGGCTCTCACAAAACGGGAAGAAAACAAACTCCGCGTATTCGAGAATAAAGTCCTAAGGGGTATCTTTGGCGGCAATATGACGAGGAGGCAGGACAATGAAGAAAAACTCCATAACCACGAATTGGAAGGGCTATACCGCAAACCTACAATAGTGAGAGTAATCAAGTCGCGAAGATTAAGATGGGCCGGACATATAGTGCGAATGGGCAATGATAGGACCGTGCCTTGAATTCTTGACGGTAGACCAACGGGAAAGAGACCGGTAGGACGGCCGCGACGGAGATGGGAGGACAATGTTAGGTTTGACCTTGAGCAGTTCGGATCGGCTGATCAAGCGTGTAAGGAGAGTGCACAGGACAGGGAACGATGGCGGAGTCGAGTCGGTGAAGTCATGAACTGTCGGGTTCCTACGGCCAATAAATAGTATAGTAATAGTTTATTATTATACCAATCTTCTATCCCTGCAACGCGCCATGCGCATATTTCATTGATTGAAACAATGCTCGACGTATTTTTTTCAGGAGCTTCTTCATGACGCGAATTAAGTAGAGCTTGCAGCTCGTAGCCTTTTTAAAAAATCAAAAATTTTGTTTTCTTTATTTAACACTTAACAACTTCTTTTAACTTAATAACTTTAGTTAACTTAACAGCAACTTTTAACTTAATAACTTTATTCTTTCATATAGACTTTTATTTTCAAGTACTTGATCTGTGTACTTCTGAGTTTAAAAACGAACTCTCTATTTCAGCGATTAAAGACGAACTGCTTCTAAGTCTGAAATCTGAAACTGAGGAATGCCGTTATCCATACTGACCTTGATACAGTGGGAGAACATTGCACCTCACGGCGTGTCAAGTTCAGTACCGGGGAAAGGTGCATTTCACACTTTCGCAAGACTACGTTGCAGTTTGCTTTCTGGCCGGAAATTGCTTCTTAAAATTTCGTCGGGGATCGTTGTGTTAGCGGTCGCTGACTCCGACATAACTCGCCCCCTCTTTGCCTTATGACTCTCCTGAGTTATGATTATTCTATTTCTGAATATATATAATTTATAGTAGATAAATATTGCAACAATTATGATTATAACAACGAGGGTAAAAAGTATACAAATATTGTATATTACATGAGTTTTTCTGGAAAATTTGAGTTCTTGTATGTGTTCTATATTCATTCTTTTCAAATATTAATTGGCTTTTTGTTGTATTTAAGATATCTTGATAGGATATTAGAAATTTTTCTTCGTAAAAATTTCGTTTCCAATAGTTAGTTTACAGTTGTTAAAGTTAAGTAGATAGTTTCCATTTATTTTAATTTTTCTTTCGTCACATGTACTTGATATCTCAACGTTTTTATAGTTTTTAAGTAATAACAGTCCTCTTTCAATTTCTGTAAGTTGATCTTTACTATTCTTGATTTTGATACAGCTTTTGGAGTAAATGCATAGATTTGTCTTTTTCAAATTTTTGAAGTCTGTATTTTCTTTAAATGTATAAATTGTTTCATTTATTTTTACAATCTCTTCGTTTTCTATTATTAATTCATCGGATTCACTGTCTGTCATAGCAGTAACGAAATATTTTGGGGTATCTATTGTTTCTTTAGGTATTTTAATAGCAAAGATAATTCTGTCGTTGTTATATTTTGCTGTTCCTATTTTAATGGACCCTAGTTTGTCGAAATCTACATTATACTTAATTATTTCTTCTTTACTAAGTATACTACTGGTCATTATTCCTAATCGACTTGACGCAATATTAGCCTGAATATGTTCTACATTTTCATTTATGATTCTTATTTTTAATAGACTTTCTAGATATATAAGCTTGTTAAATAGTTTACTAATTCTACCATCTGTCGCGTTAAACTTACTTAAAACTCGTTCTCTGCCTTCTTCGATAGTTTGTTTGAGCATTAAAAATGTTTTGTTAAAATGGTCATTAATTATAATTTGTTGATTAAGTTGCGTAATGAGATTGTGATTGTTTTCATCAGTAATTTTTAAATGTTCTTCGATGTTTCGTCTGTCGTCATCGTCCATTTTTTTTTTTTTTTTAATAATTTTTTTTTATCATTTTTTTTTTTTTTTTTTTTTTTTTTTTTTTGACTTCTCTCGGGAGAGGCGAACCTATAGCGCCGAGTGGGCGTCCCGAGATGCCATCAAATAACTGTTGCAGTTTTTGAACAGTTGCAGGTTGTAACGCTCCGGGAACACTCGCCTGGGAAGGGAGTTCCACAGTTTCCCCGCTCTGTAACGGAACCAGTTCTGATGCAGGGATGTTCGCGCCGTCAGGAGATGAACCACAAACGGGTGCGATCCGTCGGATTGTCTTGTGGAGTGCATATAAACCGAATTGCCTGGAACAATATCACGAATCTCCGAAGAACAGCAGCCGTGATAATATCTGTAAAACAGACAGAGGTCGGCTACGCGCCTTCGATGTGATAGCGACTGTAGTCCCGACGTCAGCGCCGAGTCCCCGATCAGGCGGATCGCTCGTCTTTGTATGCTCTCAAGTGGGTTGAGGGTATGTTTAGTAGCCGAGCTCCAAACATGAGAGCATTTTTCGAACGCGACTGTAATTTGGGATTTATTATACAGGAGAACAATTTGATCCGGAGTAGCATATTTCTTGGCTCGAAAAAGATAGGTCAGTTTTCCTGAGGCCGACGTGGTGATACCCGAAACGTGTTTATGCCATGATACATTCCCACAGACCGTGACGCAATTTCAAATTTTCCCCAGCCTCGAAGGCCCGCCCATTCATCATCAGTTGTGGAACAGATGATCCACTTTTCTTTGTGAATGTTGTCGACAAGGTTGGCGTTTCCCCACTGCAGGATTTTATCCAGATCCTGATTCAGAGAGTCAATCTGTCTACATCTCAGGTGGTGTGACGTTGATGCACCAATCGGCCAATCACTCGAAAGGGAGGAAATAAGCATATTATCATCCGCAAAACTGAACACTTTGTTATCCGTTGTCTCCAACAAATCATTTATGTGAAGCAAGAACAAGGTTGGAGCCAAAATAGAACCTTGGGGCAGCCCCGAATTAACAGGATACAGATCAGAACACTCGCCGTCCACAACAACCCGGATTGATCGATTCTCGAGAAAGCTCCTCGTTCAGTCGCAAAGCTGTTGGGAAAGTCCATATGAACGAAGTTTGCTCAGCAATGCCCCGTGCCAGAGGCGGTCAAAAGCCTTGGCAATATCCAATGCGACCGCCCTTGACTCACCATGCCGTTCAATCGCAGATGTCCATATATCGGTTATAAGTGTCAAAACGCCTGTGGACCGCCTGCCATGGAATCCGTACGAGGATTGCCTTTTATATTTCGGGATTAGAGAACAAAAACAAATATTGATCATCGAAAATCACTTTATTGTTTTTCAAAACATTCTCCATGAAGATCTATACACTTTTGCATGCGTTTGAACCAATTGTCGAAGCACTTTTGCCACTCTGATTGAGGTATCTCCAACACATGCATTCTGAATGCAGCAACCGCTTCTTCAGGTGTCGAAAAACGTTGACCTCTCAGTTTGTTTTTTACGTACGGGAATAAAAAGAAGTCATTCGGTGCCAAGTCAGGACTATACGGCGGATGACCCATCAAATCGATGTTTTGGGTGCTCAAAATGCAGTTGTCGCAGCCAATGTGTGAGAACTCGCATTGTCGTGGTGAAGAGTGATCCGTCTTCGGCGGTTGGTTTTCCTGATTTCTTGGAAGACAACTGGCAAACAAATGGTTGTGTACCACTCAGAATTGACTGTTCTGCGTTGTTCTAGTGGTACGGTTGCGACATGTCCAGTTTTTCCGAAAAAACAGGCGACCATTTGCTTGGAAGTGCTTCGTGCGCGAACAACTTTTGTAGGATTTGGCTCATCTTGAAACACCCAGACAGTCGACTGCTGTTTACTTTCGGGCTCATACGCGTAAATCCACGATTCATCACCTGTCACGATGTCATAGACGTGTTTCGAAGCACCGCGACCGTATTTTTTGAGCATTTCTTTCGACCAATTGACACGAGCCTTTTTTTGGGCGATTGACAAATTGTGTGGGATCCAACGGGAACAAATTTTTTTGACAGTCAAATGTTTATGCAATATTGAATGTATGTTGGTTCCACTAACGCCTAAGGTTGTCTCAATCTCACGATAGGTCACATGACGATCTTCCAATATCAGTTCGCACACAGCATCAATGGTTTTCGGAACAACAACTGATTTTGGACGACCTTCACGAAATTCATCTTGGAGTGAACTACGACCACGATTGATTTCACCATACCATCGATAAACACTGGTCCTTGATGGAGCTTCATCGCCAAAAATTGAATTAAGTTCATCCATGCACTGTTGCACTGAGTTAATCCACGCCGAAAGTTGTAAAAAATAATCGCACGAAAATGTTGACGATTTAATTCCATTTTTGGGCCGAGATGAATCTTTTAAGTTACAGTAAACAACACAAATAGCGTTCGTATGTCAAAACGTTCTGAGTGCGTATAACCTCAAAAATGTCCAACTTTACGACAGAGGTGTCAATTGCCGGATTGCAACGCTAGGATTGCCAAATCCCGAAACATAAGAGGCAACCCTCGTATTGACGATCATTCAGAAGTCCGTTGCACTCCAAATACTTAACCAACTCTGTATTGACGACTTTTTCCATTACTTTAGATAAAATAGACAGTAATGCTATCGGACGGTAATTTTGTGGGAGACACATTTTTCCCGTCTTTGGGATTGGCCGAACTCGAGCGATTTTCTAGCAGGCAGGAAACGTCCTTCGTGCATAAGATAAGCGGAAGAGTCTGCCAAGAACCGGCGATAGTTCTGGAGCACAGTTCTTAAGGACTATTGCTGGTATTCGGTGCGGACCGGTTGCCTTCCTACAATCCAATTCAAGTAGAATGCGTTGAATAGTGCGCGGACGAAATCTCACATCCCACATGGGAGACTGTACCGGCGAGATCACAGCTGACTCCAAAAGGTCGGGATCTAGGTTTGAATTCGCCGAAAATAAATTTGCGAACACATTAGCTTTATCCTTTGAATTCGTGACTAACGTCCCGCTGTCTGTCACCAACGGAGGGACGGAGGAGGATGCGAAGTTACCGCTGACAGCTTTTGCCATTGACCAGAAGGAGCGCGAACCAGTTGGGCGCCGAAGGAGCTTATTGATCACCCTGTCGTTGTGAACCTTCTTCGCGGTATCAATCGCCTGGTTGCACGCGTTTCTGATTCTAACAAAATTTGTTCTGTTAACATCGGTGGGATTGGAGCGCGATTGCTTAAAAGCTCTATTTTTTGCCGCTGTAATCAGCTCGCATTTTTTGTCAAACCAAGGTTTATCAGACGAACTTCGTTTTATGTAATGTGGAATATACATCCCCATCCCCAGAAGAATAATCTCTGATACTGACTCCGCACAAGCGTTAACATCGGAGTGTCCGAAGCACACCTCGGACCATGGAAAGGATCCGAAGAACTCTCGCAAATCGTCCCAGTTGGCGGCCCCATATTTCCATACATGGCGAAGCTGCCCAGGCCGGTTATTCGCTTGATATGCAAGTGCTTGCGCGACAGATACCAGGCAGTGATCTGAGTTTCCCAGTGGCGCAGAAACCTCCACGGTATAAATACTGGTTCGGATGTCAAAAACAGATCCAGGGTGTTCGCATAATCGCCTCGGGCATCCGGCACTCGCGTTGGCTCCCCCACGAGTTGAGTCAAGTTGTGGCTTACAGCACACAACTCCGCCAGCCTCCCAGCCTCGTCGGTTCTGTTAGAATGAAACAACCAGTCGGAATTGTGCAGATTAAAATCGCCAAGGACAACAATCTCAGAAGCTGGGTGGTTGATCTGTATCCAGTGGACGGTATGTGAAAGATGTTCGAAAAATGTCGCCGGTCGATCGTCATTCGGGGAGCGGTAAAGACAACAAAGAAATTTAACAGAATTCCTCAGCACGACCCTCAACCATATGATGTCCATATTATTGGGTTCCAACGCCTCCATCCTCTGGCAAGCCAGAGTGGACCGCGCGAAGATGCAGACTCCGCCCTTAAACCGGAATCTCGAATGTAAGTCGTATCCTAAGCAACGAAGATATGTCGAATCACTTGACGAGTCGACCTGGGTTTCAGTTAGGGCAAGGATATCAGGTTTCGTTGTTTGCAAATATTGGTGGACGGCGTTTACATTCGTATTGGTGAAACCGATGCCCCTGTTGTTATAAAATGCCGTCACCAGTCGAGCGTGGGCCGAGCATCGAGAGCGAGCCCGGTTATGCGATGACGAACCTCTTAAAGTTCCATTATTTATCATGATATCTGCATGATGTTCCTCCTGATATAGTCCGCCTCGGAGATCCGAATGGGAGACTAGTTTACCTCCGGAATTCTTTATATCAGAAGGTACCATCATGACTTATCCCCGTGTCAGTCCGGGCCATCAGGCACACATCCGAAACACCGTCGAAGATTTCTCTCGGGGATATCGCGGAATGTACAGCGTGACAGGGTGGTATCTCACCTTGGGACCGACTACCACCGAACCGGTCCATCAGCCAAGCTCCGAAAGTTGGCCAGGGATTTCTCCGAACCATTTCATGGAGCCTATAGCTTGATGGGGTGGTATTTCACCGGGCGCACAGGGCCTTGGGACCCCGGCTACCACTCTGCCTTTAGTCGCCTCTTACGACAAGCTGGCCTAGCTGTGAGTATATTCTAACGCCCTACTCACAGGGCTAACCATATAACCATTTCATGCCGGAACCTATGATGTTTGCAAGACCTCTTCTATGTTCGTGGGGAATGATTGTATGTATTTGGTGTTTTAGTGATTCTGGTCGTCCGTTAGTAAGTCTTTTCCGTTTTCAGATTGTAAGTTTGACAGGTTTTCTTCTAAGTTTTGTATTATGTGTTGAATTTCTATTGGGCTAATTGTATGTAAGATAATGTCATGTGATTTCGTAATCTGAACATTGCCGAGTTTTATTTCGGAAAATCCACTATTTGTGTTGATTTGTTCAACCATCAATCTCGCTTGGGTCATTGTCAGTGTCAGGAGTAGGGTTAATATTACTTGTATCCATTTGACCTGTAAATTTGTTGGAAAGTTCGAGTTTTCGATACCTTGCTTGTTTTTTATGCCTAAGTGCTTTGTAATTCTTGACATAGCCCCTTTCCCTTTGTTGAGGACAATCTGTGTATGGGGAAGTAAAATTGGTTTCGCTTACGTCCTTTTGTGTGCTTTTAATAACCGGTCGGTCGTCTCCCTTTATTGATGCTCTTCTGTGGGGCCGCTTTTGGGGTGAAAACCCGTGTGCCCTCGCAACTTCCTCCTTTTGTGCGTGTGGGCTTACTAAGTTAGGGCTCGGTGTCCGCGATCTTTTCTGGTAGGGAATGGCGGAGCTTAATCTGTCGTTGTGGGGGGGATTCCCACCCTAGGGTCCGTAGCATCTAGTTAAGATCTCTTTGTTGTGTGTTTGGTTACTTCCCACCGGGGAGTGTTCCGTTGGCAAATGAAATACTGCGATTCTATTTTCTTTTTAAAGTCTCTTCTTTATTTTTCCTTTTTAGGTTATTTTGACTCGGTATCTGACCAGGGGTTCGGCCTTTCAGAACTCTACTGATTATGAATTTGTATTTATATTCTATTGGCCAGCGGTTCGGCCTCCTGAGATCTACTAATCGCGAAATCGAAAATTACTGCCCTTTTATTGTTTTTTCAGTTGAGAATTGTCAACTATTTTAGTGTCAAAATTCCAAGAAGCACAGACAAGACTTTGTGTGCTTCAATTGGAATTGTGTTCTGGGAATTGGTTAGAGGTTTGGTTGGATAGGTTCTTGGAAGGGGAATCATGAAATGCGTTTTGAATTAACCATTTCATGATGTCAGGATTTTGGGAATTGAGTCAATGTACGACGAATTAACTTTTGGTTTAATTCGTTGTTCATGTGACTCAATATGGATTGGGGTATGAATTAATGTGAACTTGAATCAATGTGCGACAAATTAACTTTTGGTTTAATTTATCGCTCATATGATTCAATATGAAATTGGGATTTGCGTTGTGGGAGGTATTGGCGATTTGAATGGGATTATTTAGGTATGTTGGGGATTTGGATGTGAGTGGCGATTTAGGATCGCTACACCTTCTTTCTTCGTAATCTTCCCTAGCTTCGTTTCGTTTCGATATTACATTCATCTTTTTAGTATGAATATTTTCTCTAACGGTGTCTTCGTCTATTCTACCTTCCTGTGTTTTTGATGGTTTAAAGTTAGTTGCGGAGTGCACAGATTTGTTGTACCATTCTACACATTTACACATTTTCTCGAGAGTTGTCAACCGTGATTTTTCTGCTGAGACTATTCTGATTTTCTCGTCTATAGTGCTATGCAATCTCTCGATATCCGAGTTTCCTGTGTGACTATTAGGTGTAGTGAAATGTATTTCAACTTTCTCTTCTCTCAAAAAATCTTTTATGTTGGTGCTGCTGAACTCGTTGTCGAAAATCATTAATTTTGGTTTACCCTTGATTGAAAAATATAATCTTAACTTTGCCCGGACTGTTATGCTGCTTCTATCTTCTAAATGAAATACGACTGCGTGTTTAGAGAACTTGTCGACAAATGTGATAAAATTGTTTTTACTATTGGTGTAAATGTCCAGGTGTATTGTTTGGTTAATATCTGATGGTGTATCGGTGATTTTAAATTTGTTTTTGATAGGTTTTCTCTCATATTTGGCCTTGGTACAAGTGTCGCAGTTATTTATGTATTTTTGAATAAGTTCCTTAAATATATGAGTTTCTTAAGCCCTGCGTAATTTTCAACCACACCTGCATGCCCTGTTTCGTTTTTGTGGTCTCTAGCTATTTGTTTGTAAGCTTCATCTTCGTTGCTTAAGTCTCTCGCTTGATATGCACATTTATAGAATTTAATGTTTTTATTAGCACCGAACAGTTCAATAAGCTTTTGTTGAACTATGTTATATTCGTGTTCTGTGAGATCTGAGTATATTCCTATTTTTCCTCTATCTTTAATGAATCTTCTAAATATATCGTTTAGTTTCCCTTGGTCAATGTCACTAGATTTTACATAAATTTTCTTTAATTGTTAATTACTTCAATTTCCCTTGATTTGTTATTGGAAAGGATTATTTGTGTATAGAATCTGTTTACGACTGTGTCTAGGATTGAAAAGTGGTTATATTTTCTTCTTCTACTTGTGAGTGTATGGTATTTGCTAAGCTCACATCGTCGTTTTGTGGATTATTTTCTCCTACGTCTTCTAAGGGTGTTTCAATGATATTAATTTCTCCAGTGTCTGCATTTATTCGGCTTAAAAGGTCGGCTGCTGCATTTTCTTTACCTCTAATATAATCGATGTTAATATTATATTCGCCCAATTTAAGTGTTTGGTTTGGAGCCATTTAAGGGGTTGGTGATCTGTCAGGCTCCTCGATAGTGCGGTGGTTAATATAGCCGCCTGTCACGCGGAGACCGGGGTTCGATTCCCCATCGGGGAGCCTCTGACGCAAGACTAATGACTTTGCCCGGAAATCAAATCATTATGGAAAATTTAACAAGCCTCAGGACTTGCTAAATAAAGGCCAAGACCGGTTCCCGGTTGTAGTGCCGATGATGATGATGATCTGTCATTAGATCAAAAGGCCTACCGTAAATGTATGTTCTGAAGTAGTTGACCGCCCAGACGATTGCTAGGAGCTCTTTTTCTGTGGCAGAGTAATTTTTTTCGTGCTCATTTAGGGACCTACTTGAGTAGCATATAGGATGTCCGTCTTGTGTTAGGACTGCTCCAATAGCAAAATCGCTAGCATCTGTAATTAATTTAAATTTTTTCTCAAAGTCTGGATATTTTAGTACCGGTGGATCAGTTAGGATAAACTTAAGTTTTTCGAAAGCGTTCACGTAAAGGGGATCCCTGATGTTTATTTTTGCATTCTTCTTTAAATACTTTGTTAGGGGTTGGGATATCTTTGCGTAATCCTTAATGAACTTTCTGTAATAACCCGTAATGCCCAGGAAAGATTTAATTTGTTTTGCTGTTTGTGGTAGTTTCAATTTTTGGATAGCTAACATTTTTGACATGTTTGGTTTGACGCCTTTTGTCGTCAAAGTGTGACCAAGAAATTCTGTTTCTCGGGCGAAAAATGTACACTTATCGGGTTGGATTTTCAGATTGTGTTCCCTGAGTTTGTTAAAAATCTTTTGAATGCCGCTGACGTGTTCCTCTAGACTAGTGCTAAAGATCAGGTTGTCGTCAAGGTAGATCACGCAAATCGGATTTATTTACTCCCTTAGAACGGAATTTATAAGTCTTTGAAACGTTGCGGGTGCAATCTTCAGTCCGAAAGGCATTCTACGTACTCGTAGTGACCCATGGGAGTAGTGAAAGCTGTCTTTTTTCTATCAACCTCTTTCACCAAAATTTGGTGGAAGCCTTTTGCGAGATCTAAGGTTGTAAAATACTGTGATCGTCCTAGATTTTCGAGTATTGTTTCGATGTTGGGAATTGGAAATTTGTCATCGATCGTTACTTCATTTAGCTTCCTATAGTCTATAACTATTCGAAACTTTCTGATTCCAGAGCTGTCAATCTTTTTGGGGACGATCCAGAGTGGACTGTTATAGGGAGAGTTACTTTCCTTTATTCCCTGTTGCAACATGTCTGTTATTTGTTTATTAATTTCCTCTGCATGGATTTGAGGATATCTATAGATTTTGGAAAATATTGGCCTGTCGGTTGAAGTGGCAATTTCGTGTTCAACTTAATTGGCATGGGTTAGTTGCTGTCCTTTATAAAATAAATCATGATTTCTGTTTACGAGGTTTTTTAATTTGTCTAATTCTTCAGAATTCAGATCGTTTCTAAAAAGGGTCTCCTCTGAATCGTGTGATTCTTGAAGGTCATTTATTTCTTCGTAGGAAAATGGGGGTGAATTAAAAAATTTTATTTTTTGTTCGTTTACTTTAAAATAGTCGTCTTGTAAATTTACAATTGCTTGTAGTGGTTTAAGCATGTTTTGTCCTATAATTCCGTCAAAGTCTTTGTTCCTGAATTCGGTAAGTTTCCAACTCATAAATGCGTTTGCATTAAATTCTTTTGGTAGACTTGTAATAATTTCATTATCGCTAAAAGTTTGTCCGGAGAGGGTATTGAAAAAGAGTTTATGTTGTAGAGGGATTCTCCTGTAGGATTGCAGTTTTGTTTTGTCTAGTAATGTTGTGGAGGATCCCTTGTCTATTAGACAGCGGACTTTTTCGGTACCAATGCTGAGTTCGACTATCGGTAGATCTTGCCTCGAGGAACCAAGTGAAAATTTACCTCTTCGACGTGGTCTATGCTTATAGCGTCAGGAGACGTATTTCTCCTTTGAGCTGAATTGTTGAAATTTCCTTAGTTTCTATATTGACCCGAATTGTTGTTAAAATTTCCCTGATTCCTATATTGACCCGAATTGTTGTTCCTGAATTGTCCCGATGTTTGTCGTCTAATAAAATCATTCTGATAATTTGGCCTGGTGTTAGCTGGTTTATTATTGAAATTATTATCGTTAAAATTTGGTCTAGTGTTAATTGGTCTATTATTGAAATTGTTATCGTTAAAATTTTGTCTATCGGAATTTCTAAATTGTTCTTGATTATGAGTATTGTATATTCGGTTCTCGCTACACAGATTCGTTTTTTGTTGGTTTCTTGTTAGTAACCCTGATTCCTCTAGTGTGTGTGTTGGCGGTCGCTGACTCCGACATAACTCGCGTGGTGGTTTTTCATTCACCCCTTCAATGACCTGAATTCTTGTCGTTTTAATGCAGATTTAACCTCGACGAACAGATAAAAGTCGCATGATGCCAGGCGAATTAGGTATGGCAAATATAGGCCTGTCATATTTGGCTGGAAACGTCTTGACAGGCAATGCAGTTTGAGCCGTGCGTTGTGATGATCGAGAACCGCCGGCTTGTGTGGGTAGCTTTTTTATTTCTAATGGAGTTCAGAAAGGAAGTCAACGATGTAATATTCCTTAATAGTGTTTTTAAGTACCTTCTCTAAGTAGTAATGAACGTGATTCGAACCAACGGTATGAAAAGCTTAGAGCAAAAGTTCCATCGCATCAGATCATGGCCACGAAGATACGAGTATTTCAAATACATACATAAGTCGTGTATTGGTTTGGTAGACGGCCTGATGATTTCTTTTTTTCGATTCTCTTTTGTATTGTGTTCCTCACTATGATCGCGTTTTTTGCTTATTTTTTTAGTTTTGTTGTTTTATTTTTGTTGTTTTTTTTGTTGTTTTATTTTTGTTGTCTTTTTTTCGTTCTTAAAAATTGGCGATATCTTCAAGAGTGGGCTCCTCGATAGTATAGTGGTTAGTATACCCGCCTGTCACGTTGGAGATCGGGGTTCGATTCCACGTCGGGGAGCCCTCTGGCGCAAGACTTATGACCTTGCCCGGAAAAAAAACAAATCATGGAAAATTTAACAAGCCTCGGGGCTTGCTAAATAAGGGATCCATTTTTAAGCTTATGTCTTACATATGCCGTCAAAAGAAGTGCATCCCTTTCAGCCTCGGTTGTGAGTTTTTCATACCTGGGTCGAATATCTTCAATCAAACGGAAGAGACCAAGTAGTTTTTCGAACATTGAGGGTTGTCCTTTTTGGGGTTTTTGTACCGCCGCTTGGAGTTGTGGCGTTGTGTTAGACGGATCACTTAGTGACCTGGATATGATGTTTAGTGGGTAGTGGGTCAGTTTTCATATCATTTGTTTGGATCCCTTTCATCATCATCATCGGCATTACAACTGGGATCCGGTCCTGGCCTTATTTAGTCTTTCTACCAGTGTCCCGATTTCTAGCCGATGTCAACCAGTTTGCCACTCCCACGCTCTGGGCATCCTGGTCTACGCCTACGACAAGGTCTGCCGCGCTGTCGCCTTCCGTACATCCTGCTACAAAGAACTTTCCACCGAGCTTGACTTTTCTTACCACGTTAGCTTTAGTGTAGATCGCGTACAACTCATGGTTGTAGCGTCTGCGCAATTGCCCTCCCTCACATGCAGGGCCAACAATTCTCCTTAAGAACTTCCTCTCGAACGCGGCTAAGAGTTCAGAATGCCTTTTATTGAACACCCAGGTCTCGGATCCATACATGAGTACTGGTAAGATCATGGTCTTGTACAGTAGGAGCTTGGATCATCATCATCATCTTCGGCACTACAACCGGGATCCGGTCTTGGCCTTATTAATTAACAAGTATCGAGGCTTGTTAAATTTTCCATAATAATTTATTTTTACGGGCAATGTTGTTAGCCTTGCGCTGGAGCAGCTTGGATGTTCTGGATAAATTTCGGGATTTAAAGAGCCTTGATACACCATAGTAGGCTTTGTTGGATTTGATCAGCCGTCCGCGTATTTCTTCTTCCATACTACTGCTATCGGCTGCTACTATTGACCCAAGGTAGTTAAAGGATTGCACTACTTCAAATTCGTGCTCCACTACCCTGATAGTTTTTCCCTTACTAATATGCAGTCCCAGTTTTTGTGCCGCCTGTTCGATCTGGGTGAAGGAGTCCTGTACAGCCGATTCGGATCTACCGATAATGTCGATGTCATCTACGTAGGCAAGTATCTGGCTGGACTTGATGATAATAGTCCATCTAGTTGTAACGCCAGAGTTTCGGATTGCTTTCTCCAACGCCAGGTTGAAGAGGAGACAGGCCAGACCGTCCCCTTGTCGGAGTCCGTTAAAGATGTTTATTGGTTTGGACAGCAATCCCGCAATTTTTACTTGACCAGTTACGTTGGTCATGGTCAGCCTACAAAGTCGTATCAATTTGTTTGGAATGCCGAACTCTCTTATGGCATTATATAGTTCTAACCTGGCTATGATATAATGGAATCTTAAATTCCAGACATTTTTCCATCGCCTGCCTAAGGGTGAATATCTGATCAATCGCTGATTTGCATGGGATGAAGCCAAACTGATGGAGGGATGGGACCGAACACAACACATAAGGCAGGCACAGGAATGTCGAACTCTCTCATGGCATTATATAGTTTTACCCTGACTATGCTGTCGTAGGCGGTCTTAAAGTCTATAAATAGATGATATAATGGAATCTCAAATTCCTGACATTTTTCCATCGCTCGCCCAAGGCTGAATATCTGATAAATCGCTGATTTGCTTGGGACAAAGCCGCACTGATATTCACCAATGATGACTTTAGCATATGGTGGTATCCATTACCATATTGTAGTTAAGTTGGGAGTCCTCAATAAATATACAGCCCTCATTCAAATCCGTATGTTCGAAAATAAAGGGCGGGTTAGAATAGAAAACTACCTCTCAGAACCATTTGAAATCCGCGACGGACTAAAACAGGTGGATGGCCTTTCAGCATGTCTTTTTAACCTCCTGCTCGATTATGTCATCAGAAGGGTACAAGACGGCAACATGACCGGATCATCCCTGATCTGGGTCACACAACTGTTCGCATATGCGGATGACATCGCCGTTTTGGGCGATAATCTAGGAACTGTACGTAAAACAATGAAATAATCATGGGAGCGGCAGAAGAAGTGGGCCTAAAAATAAATGAAGACAAATCAAAATACATGATTACGACGAGAGCAGGTGGACCTCAGGGAATACATATAAACGCCAGGGGCAAGATATTTGAAAAAGTTAAAGAATTTAAATATCTGGGAATGATACTGACGGCCAGTAACGAAACGTCGAAGGAAATTAACAAAAGACTGCATTCCGGCAACGCCAGTCGGCACGCAGTCAGTAAACTGCTGAAATCCAAACTACTATCACGTAATATAAATCTCCATATTTATAGAATCATAACCATGCCGATTGCAATATACGGATCCGAAGCATGGGGTCTCGCAAAACGGGAATAAAGTTTTAAGAAGTATCTTTGGCGGTAAATATGTTAAAGAGGCAGGGCAATGGAGGAAATTCCACAACCACGAATTGGAAGAGCTATACCACAAACCTACAATAGTGAGAGTAATCAGTTCGCGAAGATTATGATGGGCCGGACATGTGGCGAGAATGGGCAACGATAGGACGTGGGTACAATTCTTGTCGGTAGACCAACGGGAAAGAGACCAGTAGGACGGCCGCAACAGAGGTGGGAGGATGGGGGTTCGAAGTATTATGCCTGACACGGGCACTAGGTTCACTTCACCCGCCAACAATTACGTCGTCACAATGGTTCTTACGAGGAAGGAGGAAATGAAAACACCGTTTTTATTTGTTGAGATTATGTTAATTATTATTTTGGAATTAACAAATAGCTCACTAGTAACTAAATCTCCTGAATAGTTATTTCAATTATAATTGTTCACAAACATCCATTATTACAGTACTCTCAGAACTAATTAACATTAAACGTATATACATGTCCACTTGTTACCACTTAGTCACTTAGTTACTAAATTGTTTTAAGGTTTCGGTTTAGTTCTTCTTATTTTGAATCCTGAGTTACTAAAAAGCGAAATATGTATTAAATTTTTTATTCTTGATTGCTCACCATGAAAGGTATGGTATCTGCACGAAATGAGACCGAGACAACTCTCGACAAATAGTAAATTGTTTCGACACTTTAGGACATCGCTCGCGACTCACATCTAGTAGAGAGGAAACTTGGGTTTTAGTAACGCGTGTCTAGACGACGATGACTGAACAACAGCTTCTCTCCGCGAGTGTTTGTAATTGACTAATCCCAATTAGGGATGAAATTTGGAGTTTGGGCTTTGCACGGCTATTAGCCAATCATCATCGCGCTCTCTCATAAATCCATTAAGTTGCATGCCTCAGCGAGGTGAATAAATACTTGCATATTCGTTCGACAGTCGCTGGGCATGCGAAGGATGGAAAGAACAAAAGAGAGAGCGCAATAATTTCGGGGTTGACTTAGCTTGTGTGCTTGTACCAATCAGCCGCTGAGGATGATCCACTGACCTAGTGCGGTGACTGTGGTGATCTCGGAGTGCAATGAACCCGGGGAAGATAAAAATGAGAAGGAGAGGAAAATGTTTTGTAGCTATTCGCCTGTAAAAAGAGATCATTGATCCCCAGCGAATGGAGTGTCTGGGGAAAGTGAATAGGACGCTGAATCGGATAGGGAATTCTGACCGTGGGAACTAAATTAAATACTTTGATAATTTCCCCAGCGATTGCATGATTATGCAACCACGTCGTTTGGACAGATTATGCCGTTGCTAACCGACGTGAAATGCAATTTCAAATGGAAATCTCATGGGTTAGCGAAATGGAGTTGCCGCATGGCAAAAAGGTAACTAAACTCTATTATGCATTATCTGATAGAATAATGCGTTTAGCTATGCGTCCTTTTGGAACTCATATTTTGCAGATGGAATAGCTTGTAGGGGGAATAAGGTTGAAATGACGCACTAAAGCGGTCGAAATAAGGTTGAAATTGTGGGTTGGTTCTCCAGGAGGACAGTGTAAGGTTTGACCTTAAGGAAATCGGATCAGATGGTCAAGTGTGGAAGGAGGGTTTACAGGACAGGGGACGATGGCGGAGTCGAATCGGTGACGTTATGAATTTCCGAGTTCCAATAGGCCAATAAATAATAATATGTAATAAATAGTAATAAATTCACAGAACCAAGATTCGCTTTGAATTATATGGTTTTAGGAAGAGTAGTGATTTGGGTACACTACAAACACGCGTGGGTGTGGAACTTATCTGGTCGAAGAGTTCAAAGTCTCTCCGTGCTTGTGTAATTTCATAGAGTCGCCATAGCTTTGTGGAAATGAACGGAATTCATTGGGACGATACCTCGAATCCTCAAACAAGACTCCCCATGATAAAATAGGTAAATGAAGTAAAGGTCTACCACGTGCCTATGATGTGACAGTGATTGTAGTATTGACATGAGCACCGTGTTCTCTATTGAACCACTTGCTTGACTGAATGCTGTCGAGTACGTCAATGATATGCTTACGCGCAGAACTCTGAACATATATAGAGTACTTAAGAGCGGGCCTGATTTTGGGTGACTTGGGAGAAGAAGTTAAGCCGGAGTACATTTTTTTGTTCTAAGAGATAACTCGGTTTTCTTGAGGCGGATTTGGCCATATACGAAACATGTTCACGACACCTTCTTACAAATCGTGACGCCGACCAGATTTGTGATTTCCTCAGATTCAATGACTTCGTTTTTCACCATAAGCTGTGGAAAGTTTGTATACTGCATTTTCGAAGTCGACGAGATTGGTCTTTATCTCGATTTAGCGAGTTGATCTGGTTGCATCTCAGCTGGTGTGACATTGATTGAATTTATTTTAGTGTATTTCGGTTGTGACCTAATTAATAAATACAAGTACCGTGCGGATATTACTTTAATTCTGAATTCTAAACCTGGATACAAACCCTTGTATAGTGCCAACGCCAAATTCAATTTCATTTTCTTTCCCACGGCTGCACCATCTCACTTTGCTTGAGATAGTCACCCGACGCCAAGATTTAGGCACAGGCCATGCCAATGACGATGGGAATTGCAACCTTGCAATATTCTCTTCATTCACGTTGAGATGGTAACATTACGTCTACTCTGGCTGTAGCTTGCCCCGAGGCTATGGGGAAATTTCGGGGAACAAATCCAGGTGTCAGGGGATTCAAGGTGATGAGAACAGAAGACATATGCTATGCTATATATATGCAGAGTATAGGTATGCGTGCATGTAATAAGAAAATGAACGATGGCGATATCAGGTTTGTCTGGCTGGAAATTAAGAAAGAAAAGGGGAAAGGGGAGTTTCTGGTACATATTCGTTTTTTAGACCATTATACCATTAGTATGTATGCATGTAACAATCCTAAGCAATATGTGTTAACACAAGTGTCTATTCGTCAACAATGATACCAAAAATATGTTTGTATATTATATTGGTACAATTCTCGCGTAGCTTTTATGAGTAGCACTATTGTCGAATAAAATGGTATTTATTTTTTATTCCACCACAGAGTTTTTACAGATGTGGGTATATGGACTCTGATTTCATTGCCACTTCATGTATTTCCGAATTTATGCATTTTTACTTTCACCAGCAAATAATTTGGTGTGTTAATCAAGCACGAATTAATCAACGCATTGAAATTCACATTAAGTGAATCTGATTAACAGTAAGGGGCCGCCCCGAGGGCTAAGTATTTAGGGGTGGCAGATTTTGCGTGTAATAATAGTAACCGTTCTATTTATTGTCATGAAATGGCTGACCATTCATCATAATTATGAAATTATGTACTGTTTTTGAAGTTTGTCATCCTTTCTCATGATGAATCATTTGTTTCATATACTTTAAACAAAGAAACTTATATTGAATAATTTGTACCTCATACCTGTGGAAAGTTATCATTAGTACGTAACTAGCTCTATGTCCACAGCTCTGAATATTGTATAAGATACTGGAGTACAATTCAAGCCCAAAGGTAAGGAGAAGCAACTACCCGTAAATATACAAATATGCAATCGAAATGCATACAACGATGAGAGTGGAAGTTCTCGCAAAGACAAAATCTGTTTTCAATTGCATGTTGTGCAATGTCTATCGATGTTCCAGAGAAGACTGTACTGTGAATGCGCCATCTCGATTATGCTTAAATTGGGTCTCAATGGTTTTTCATATAACGACTTGCACAGGAAACTTTCTTGTTTCAGAACTTGCAATATATATTCGTTTATTGTTTATTTAGTATTTCTCTGTTTTAGTTGCTCTAGTACTCCATACCCAACGGGTACTTTGTTTAAATGGAAGTGGAAGCCAGAGGGTGAATGTCGTATTCAAGAAAGACCACACTGTAAATAGTCGCTGCGATTGAAAGCAACAGAAAGACAGCGAAAGATGAAAATATGAATTTAAAGACGTTCAAAAGAATTAAAACTGAGGCCTCGGATAAAGGAAACCGTGAACCCGTAATGGACAAGGGCACAACAGGATGATGATGATGAATGACCTGAAAACAATGGCCAAAGACATTCAGTGAAATCTGCATTTTATGAGATACAAGTATGGTAAGAAAACTTCAAGTAATCACAAGTTGCTAAAGGAAGGGCATATTACGACGTTATTGGTACAGATGTATAAATTACCACTCTGTGGCTTATGTTCCTTCTGAGATGTGCACAATTCATCAGTCTATTGCCTAACAGTTCGTCGCCTTTTATTAGTTTATTTCGTAATGCAGCTCATTATGGGCGATTTCCGTCAGGATTTTTCTACTCTTCATCAATCAAGTCAAAATGGGCTGCAAGACGGGGTGCGGCCCCTATATACATTATCCCTTTACTAAACAAAAACGTACCCGAACACCCACTGAAGGGAAACCCTAACGAGTTAGTCATTTCAAGAGGCGAGGTACCACAACTCATTTAAGGATGACGTACTGGATACCAATTTAAAATTTCAATGATCGCATTTTGTTGAACCAAATGCGGAGGAAATTCCAATTGGATTTCCTTAGGGCTTGTTATCTCTGTACCTTTGTTTGTGCAGAAGGGAATGGGATCCTCGTGAAGAGATGAATTGTTGCCCTTAGGACCTCCCTGAGTTCCTTCGCTTGCCATCAGTTTCTTAGCCTGGACGCGTCTTAATACAATGCACCTTTGTAGTGTGAGAGTTTCATCACAATTTTCCGGGATGTGGTTAAGCCAAGGAATCCGCATTGGTATTATATATACTAAGATTGTATTTAATTTGATAATCAAAGTCCGATGACTTGTGATGGAATCCGCTTAACCACTACAATGGACTCTATTGTTATAATTCACTTGCAGACACAAATATATAATATAATTAGCATACTCTCGCGGCCGTTTGCACTACCGGGGTTGAAGGTTGATTTAGGGTTGACGGCCCCCCAGCTCCCTGATCCACCTAGATGAATCCTTATTTTGTCCGTTAGCATCTATGCTTGCACGTAGATGCCGCACTCCCATGTCTGTTCTCCGATTAGGTGAAATATGGAACCGATACGAAAACGCTCAGGAGATCAAAAAAAAAAAAAAAAAACATTAAATAAAAAGAGAAATTCGAGGCATTTTTTCACTCGGTTAATTTGTACAATTCTTTTTATTTAATAATGTTGTTTAGTTCTTCCACTCAGTTAATTTGTGCATTTCTTTTTATTTAATAAACTAGTTTAGTTATTTCACTCAGTTAATTTGTACTTTTATTTTTATTTAATAAACTTGTTTAATTCTTTCAATATTTTATTTTCTCTTCTAATTTGTACACCATGGACGCCGACATTTTAACATACGACAATCTGTAGACGAACCACCAGACTTTTTTAGACTACCCACTCTAACTCTAAGTCACGAACAACAGGTACTCTCCCCATTCCCGATCGTACACTAATCCTCAATTTCCCATTTCCCTGCCCACCAAATGCGAATAAACTCTCGAGAATTTACTCAACAGTCAATAAACCCAGGTAGAATGGGAAAATTACAAAGGAGAGCAGCTTGGTTAGGGGTGGATTGGGTTTCGCTTGCAACGAAAAGCGAAAGCAAAAGGATAACCTGACCTCGTTTAAAAGGTTAGGCAATTCTCGGAATTCTCGGAATGCAGAAATACAAGTGCATTCCGAGAACAGAAAATATAGAGGGATGAAAAATATACTCATGCATACTTTTCTGGCGGAAACTATTCCCAAACGGATTGCCTGTACTTTTTAAAGGGCGAATATTGGCTTGTGATCTTCTTTTGCATTGGAATGTGCAAAAGGAATATGAAGACAGACTAAACTGTTTGGCTATGTAGAATCAGCGCCCTCTATCCATGTTGTACTTTTTACTGTACTTTTTATAACATACGGGGGAAAATTACTTGGTATCTTCTTTTGCATTGGAACGTGCAAAAGGAATTTGTTGATAAACTAAACTGTATCGCTATGTAGAAACATCGTCATCTACCCATGTTTTGCTGTTGTTAAACAGCAGGATGGATTGATGATTATTTCAGGAGAGGAAGATGACTAATGACCTTGCCCAGAAAAAACAAATCATTATGGAAAATTTAACAAGCCTCAGGACTTGCTAAATAAGGCCAAGACCGGCTCCCGGTTGTAGTGCCGATGATGATGATGAAGATGACATGGGGGAGTTGGGGAATCGGTGTTTTTTCTTTGGAAAACGATTGCGAATCAGCTTAAAGATTCTGGGGGTTTTAATTATGTAACACTATCAGATGACCATTCCTTCTATACCATCACCCCCTCCAGTACCTTTTCATCAACCATATAACTGGTTCAAGTCTATATAAGTTATTAATGTTGCAAACAACGCAAACCACCTCTTACCCTGTCTTTTTTCCATAATCCCGCAATGCAGTGCCCAACCCACCCCACGACCTTTACTCATATGACTTCCACAAAGGGAACAATCGCCATTTAACGAATATCTCAACAAAATTCCATTCAATCTATATCGCCTGGCGATAGCAAATGCTACCACTAATCTTTACACCGACATTTTTAAATCAATTTCCCCTTACGTTCCCTTTTCCAGGCCAAAAACTCCTACCTCATCACCTTGGTTTAACCGCAAACTTCATTCGTTACGTAATAAAGGGAATAAGCTGTGGACTATGTCCTTCGGTAATCGCTCCGTGTGCGATTACTCCAACTACCTTGGCACTGATCTCCAATTCAAAGAACTCTACGATATTCTTTATCAAACCTTCCTGAGAAAAACCCAGGTCAATTTATTTTATTAAATTTCCAATTTATTAATCACAAACGTAAATCCGATGATTTTCCCACCTCCCTTTCATTTAACTTGGAAACCTCAACCGCCTCACATGTCTTTGCGAACCTCTTCGCTTTTTCAAACAATGCTTCACCGAAGACTCTTTCATTCCCGATCTCACTTATTTCACATATTTACCAAATTTCCTCCATAGTTCATTTCTTTCGCAATTTATTGATCCACCTATACTTGAAAACATACTAACCCAACTTAAAGACGAATTCACCCCCGGGCCTGATGGTCTCCCCGCTATATTCCTTAAAAAATGCTACTCGGTTCTCTCTTCCTCTCTTTTGACTATTTTCAGTCTGTTGCTTTCCCAAGGGGAGTTCCCTAGTATTTGGAAAAAGGGACCAAAAGGCGATATCTCAAACTATCGTCGCATCGCCACTTTGTCCCACAGCCTCAACGTTTTTGAAAGCATTCTGTACCAAAGGTTATGCTTCCACAGCAAATCCCTAATTTCACCCAGGCAACGTGGCTTTCTTGGTGGTAGATTTACTACCACTAACTTAGTTGAATTTAATTCACAAACACTCCTAGCTGTAGAGAGTGCCAACGAGATCGACGTTGTTACTACGGATTTTAGCAAGGCCGTCAATAACATTTCGCACAAACCGATACTATCGGTTGGGGACAAAGTGGATTTGGTCATACCCGAATAATCGGCTCTACAGAGTACGTTTCAAACCTGTTCTCTCAAATCCTTTTCGTTCCACCTCTGGAGTCTCACAGGGCAGTTTTTTCCGTTCCCTTTTATTCATATTAACAATAAATACCATCGACATGGTTATCAAGCATTCCTGTATCTCCCTTAACACCGATGATACAAAATGCTTTAAACAATTTGTTCTCCGTTTGATTCTTTCCTTCTCCAGATAGACCGTGAATACTTTTCGTTATGGTGCCAGACGAATTGTCTGAAGCTTAATGTCGACAGTTGTCAATCCATTACGTTTTCACGGAAGCGCAACCATCGCCCTCTCCATCTCCTTTTTTATTTTATTTCGAAGGCGAACCTATAGCGCTGCGCCAGCGCCCTGATATGCTATTTTTCTCCACCAGTTCCAGCAGTCAAGCTCCAAAAGATGCTTAAGGATTTCTTCCAACCATTACTCGAAGCTTATAGCTTAATGGGGTGGTATTTCCCCGGGCGGCTGGGCTTTGGGACCCTACCTACCACCAAGTAATTGTGCCGAACTGAACAATAGTAAGAGTCTTCAGTTGAACCTAGGTTTGCACAATCAATCGCAAGACACAACCTCCTTACCAACTCAGCCATTAAAGCTACTTTTATCCTCTGTTGACTTCATCCGAGACCCGAGACGTCTGCGTTGTTCGATCTTTGCCCTGCACTCATCGTCAAATCAAGGTTGGTACTTTGTTGTTTTTTTAAATCCATAAACCTTTTGAACTATTTGGTTGATCACGTGTCTGACAGATGTCCATTCGATCTTCAGATTATTGTTTCCGTCTTCGTCACTACACCCAATTTCTAGGATGCTAAATATGTTCATTAGTTCGCCTTGATATTCAGCCTTTTTGTGGGTGTTACACATCGATTTTACAATATAAATGTAACATGCCACCACAATTCACACATTCCACAATAGAAAGAAAACACTAAGTTCTAGTTGAAACTTTAATTAATTTATACTATTTAAATGTACACTCTGTTTAGTTATTAATTTTATACACTTGGCGCTAAGGATTAAATGTCATACAACCGTCTTCGATGACGGGTACATCATCACGACTCCGGTTTTTATTTTAATATTTTCGGACTTTAGAATGATAACCGCCTTTGGACGGTGGTTTTACAGTAGCTCCGTTTATGTTGTCCTTGGAGGACAATGGATGCGTACAGACTTTCTTATCTCTCCTTCGATCGTGCAGGCCGAAGGATACATCCATTGTTTGCACTCACATTGTTTGTCTTTCCAACACAACAAAAGTATGTCTCGCAGTACATTTTTTATTTGTCTAACATTGAAAATGTTTACGATCTGAGAGACCTGATTGTGTGAATGCGTGTGATACTATTCTTAGAACCTTGTATTTACACAAGTGTTCATTTATGGTCAATGATGGCAAAGATATTTTGTATATCTTATTGCTTCGTTACCATGGAATCTGTATCGAGTAGCACATTATTTCCTTTGTGCCGTCATCGATTTTTTTTCAGATGTGATATATGGATTCCATGATCCGCTTGTGTCCGCGTTTATAACTTCATGCACTTTTACAGGTACTCATTCCATTGGATATGTTGATGAGCATTAATCAACATATAGGGGTTCACATGATGGTGAATGCTGTTAATGGTGGGGGATGACCACAAAGGGTAAGTGTTACGGGTTGGTAGGCATTGCGTGTAACACGGTTGATATGTCGACGATAAACTCTTGCAGCTTCTACTGTTGGAATTCATGAGTTGTTTTCAATCAAACCTCATAAAAATTCATTGTCAACTCATCACTGGCGTGTACTACTTTCCGAAAGTCGTGTATGAAAATATTCTGAATGTCGAACTTTTTGCTAATCTTCTGTGACTGGCCACGCGGGTTTGAATGGACCCCATTCCTAACTGTCCCTTTCGAAAAAAAGACGGTCGAAATTGCAATCTCCTCCTCTGTACGATCTTACGTCAATGATGGCCGAGTGGTGTCTTTTGTCTTTGAGGATGTGGTGTATTTGGTTACGTGTTACGTTTACGTCGTCGGGTGATATCTATGTGACATCATTAATTATTTTGTGTTTGAACGTGGTGCTTTTAACGGCGTAATATTTGAAATTCCATTGTCAGTTGAGACGTCATGTAGACTCTCGTTGCCTATAGTTGATTGGAAGACATCTTCCTTTGGTTGAGATCCAAGAGTAAAATTGTTGTATTCCAGAATACTACCCTTTATTAAATTTAACACTGAATCTCCTTACACATCCTTAAAAACTTCCCTTAACATATATTACATTCTCACTTAATAATACCATTCATAAACATTCACAATATTGCCAGTTACAGCACATTTAATAACATGCCCCTTTTTATTTCATTCAAAACATAGTAACTTTGATTTTCGTCCAAATTTTATTCAATTTAAAAGTCACAGAGTCTTTGATAAATTTTGTTTTGTTCATGTTATAATTTCCAGTAAATTAGAACACAATGTTCTATAAGTATAGAGAAATTTATATTGTAAGGTCAGTAATCAAGGAACAGTTGAGAAGTAAGAGTTAAGTTTGAACAGTTGAGATGTTAGCTCTGATTGAGTAGTTGAGGTGAGATAGCAGTCAAGTTAAGTTTGAAGAGTCGAGTTGAGATAGAAGAATTTAGAGAGAAGAAGTTTATAGAGAAGAATTTTGAGACGAGAATAAAATGCGTTTTAATAAGTCTAAAAAAATAAAAGGTCCCCCTCTTCCCTCAACCGAGGAAGCACGGCGCCGGACGTCAACAAAATTTTAAGATCGAATGATGAAATTCTGTGAAATATTTTCTCTAAAATCTCATAGAACGCGTCCTTCGTTTCTTTGTGGATAGTTTCTGTTAGAGCGTGTACGTTTTAAAGTATGTGGGCAGTGCCAGAATTAATCGGCCTGACACATAGGTGGCAGTAGTTATTAAACTATAATGATAGTGGTAGTATGTAACTGTATCGCGGGCCCTGTTGTTTTAGCAGCGACATTCAGTCGTTAATGAATTTCACGTCTTTTACTTGAGGGGTAGTAACGTTGCTAATGATGAAACCGGTGTCGAGGTTATGTGCTGCATATAGAGTGGTGGAAAAAATAATAGAAACAAGCTTGTTCTTCGGCATTAACCGTTAAGAAAAAATGTATTTGGGGAAAAATAAGAATTAAAAATATACTAATAGATTTGGTGCACTGTAATACATAAAAGATATACTAAATTTTTAATAAAAAAAAAGTGAGAAATAGTGAAAAAAGAAATATTGATTCCGGTTTTTCTTGGATTTGCATGGAAAAAATAATAGAAACCAATTAGTTTTGGGAAGAATTAATTTACAGCAAAAGTGTTTCATATCCTGTTAATACTTAGTTGTTGCACCTTTGTTTTTAATAACTGCTTTGCATCTTCGTCCCATGGAATTGACTAGTTTGGTACAAGTCGCGGGTGGTATAGAGTACCATTCATCTTTTATTTTGGACCAAAGTTCTTCCTTATTTTTGGCTTTGCAGTCTCCGATCTTGCGCTTAAGAATGCTCCATAGGTGTTCTATTGGGTTAAGATCAGGGGACTGCGATGGCCACTCCATAACATCGACTTTGTTTTGAAGAAACCAATCTTTAGCCAATTTTTAGGTGTGCTTGGAGTCATTATCCTGCCTAAACTCCCATTTTATAGGCATGTCCTCTACAGAAAATGGTAGCATAACGGTGTTTGAGATTTCAACATAATCTTTAGCACACATTTTGTCCTTTATAAGAAAAATTGGACCAACACCAGATGCTGAAAATCACCCCCAAATCATGAAATTGCCTCCACCACATTTCACTGTCTTTTTCTTATACTTTGGATCGAATTCTGAGTTCATTGGTCGTCTGACGTACATTTTGCCATCGGAACCAAACAGATTAATCTGTGGTTTCATCCGACCATAAGATGTTATACCAATTCGCACGGTGGAGGTTTTTTTTTTTGCAAAAACAAGTCTGCTTTATATTTTTCTTGCTCAAGTATGGAACTTTTCTGGGACTTCTTCCAGGAAGAGCCGCTTCTATTAGTCTGTTTCTAATTGTACTGTGGCGATTCCGCCAAACCCCACGGCTTGCCTTCTTAAAAAAGACCCATATCTCTATCCAATCACATGATTTCGCTAATGCAATCGCATTAGCACCTTAAATGCTTAACGCATCTAGGATTATCTAAGGTATAATCTAAAAAGCCCCTGGAAAAGAGAATTCTTACCTGCATGCATAACTTCGCATTTAAAATCCCCTTTAAGAGTTCTCTCCAAGCTTATCATAAATTCCCTGAAAGAAAATTCATCGGTTCATACATAATCATCATCATCATCGGCACTACAACCGGGAACCGGTCTTGGCCTTATTTGGCAAGTCCTGAGGCTTGTTAAATTTTCCCTAATGATTTGTTTTTTCCGGGCAAGGTCATTGGTTCATATATAATACAACCGCATAATCAGGAAATATTACCCTTGAGTTGGCTTATCCCAGCTTCATCATGTGTATCATAAATTACCAGACAAACACATTGGCTGGCGACCTACACCCAAGGGACCAAAACAAATACACGCATCTCATGGCACCAATTAAATCCTACAGCATAAGCAAATGCAAATAGGGAATCAATACCTCCCCATACCAGTGATGCCATAAACACCATTTCCTGGTAATCTACCCAAAACCTATTAACACCATTTCTTCGTTGCGCCGCGTCTATTTATTTAGCTGCTACGCACATCTCAAACAAAGACCCAATTAGCTTCCGACGAGTTTCGGTTTTGTTTGCTTTACCAGACTCGCATCCCATGAATGCACATCTTCCCTTTTTTTGTTTTAGATTCTTTCCCATGGCTTTGATCCATAAAAGAACCAATGTACATACATACATGTGTACTGTGGCGATTTTCTATATGAGATTTGTTTGGTTACCCCAAAGAGAGACATTACGTCTCTCTTGGAACAGGAAATGCATCCTTAAT
Organism: Microdon myrmicae; assembly: GCA_963931805.1. NCBI lineage: Eukaryota > Metazoa > Arthropoda > Insecta > Diptera > Syrphidae > Microdon > Microdon myrmicae. The sequence continues at coordinate 125,927,073 of OZ007500.1, read as the reverse complement.
TTAAGAGAGCCGTTTTCACTGGCTGAATTTCTTTTAACAACGATTGAATATCGTGGAGTCCATTTCCATCCGCCGACCGCCACGGTCGTTGCCGACTTCCGCTCTCCGGTGCGTACGGAGACGCGAATACACCGCGAGTCGAGTAAACGCGCTAAAAGTAAAAAGTCGTACAAGTAGTGCAGTGCAGCCTTTTATTATTTTTCTTGTTAATACGCTTCACCTTCAGTGTAATTAAAATCAATGTTCGTACCGTGTTTGTTTAAATTTAACTAAATAAAAAGAACCTTTTATAATAATCCATTAAACAGGGTGTTTCCTTTGACCTGCCTCTTGTGGACGGAGTTTTGTTTTTCTTTGATACGTGTCGGAACTTTGGTAACAATTTATGAAAGTGAACGGAGTGCCCATGCTCGGCGCAATAATTCCTCCCCACAGTACGAGTCGTACAAGGTGCGTTTAAGTCATTTTTTAATTCCGTTGAAGAAAAAAACGGCTTGATCTTGGATAGTTGGATTAGCAGTTTGTCGAATCGTGAGGTTGTTTTTCTTTTTTGCCTCAGGTTTCCATTTTGGGACCTGAATGAAGAAATTTGAAAGCTTTTTTCTTAGAGCAGTTCTTTAGCTTAGCTATTTCATCCATTGTTTTCCCGTCATTTCTAAATTTTTTTATCAATTCACGATCGAAACTAGTGTAATGTACTCCACGACCCATTTTCACATTTTATTTTCATGGTTTTTTTTTTTTTTTTTTTGTTTTTTTCCTAACAAACACTAAAACACAAGTCTAACAACATTGTTGATCGTCATCTAAACCTTTGTTTCTATTATTTTTTTCCACCACGGTATGTACCAAAACCCCTGTAGGGTAGGTGTGATGAGACGATTTTTTCATTTCATTTTTAAAACATTTTTTATTTTTCTTTTTATATTCTTAATTTCTAAATTAAAGGCTAGACAAAAAATGCTTAAATTCTAGCTTAATTATCTTATATAATAACTTACTGGTCCTTCGCAGACGCTCTAAGCTAAACATTACTTAACATTTGTATAATTTGCCTTTCGGCGACAGAACTTTGTGGCAGTACTGATAATTAGTTGAAATACAAAGAAAAATTTGAAAAACTTTGTCAATTTTTTTGTTTTTTTTTCTTAAAATTTAACTTACTTAACTTACCTAATATATATATATATTTTTTTTTTTTTATTTTTTTTTTTTATTTTTTTTTTATTTTTTTTTTTTTTTTCTTTTTATTTTTATGTAAAAGCACTTAACCTAACTTAACTTAAATCTTATACTACCCTAATTCTAGAAAAGCTAAGTCTATGTAACCTAGCTGATGATAGTATAATTCTATACCGACTTTGGTATCCAGGTCTTTATATGCCATTCAACCACCAGAACTGTTGACGCTGTCTAATACTATCGTCCCGGTCTCTGTGGGAGATAGCCCTACTGAAGCGCAGGAGCTCTTCTTCGGTGCGCGCTACTTCCCGGTCGTAGCACAATCGCCCGTCTACAGATGATCTACTTACATGATAGATCAGCGGAATTCCGGATCTATCCTGTATAAGCCCTTTCATATCCAAGTCAAGGAACGCCTCTGGTGGAACAAAGCCGTTGCGACGCACGCTCTCATAGTACAAGGTGTTTGGATAATAGGCCCCGAAAATTAGGTCATTGGACGAGCTTATTGCTCTCGCAATATGTCCTCTGATTAATTTAATCATAAAATTATCCACCCTATTTATGTACGCTTCATTATATAAAGTCTCATTTGAGTAATACTTTTAATAGTCCGATTCCGGTGTCCGATATAATCTGAGACAACTTCTGAGACACTTTCTTTCGAACACCCGAATCTTTTCCATCAAATTTGGACCTATGTTGAACCATACTGGGCAACCATATATGAGCATTGGCCTGATTAGCGTCATGTAGCATATGACTTTTACCTTGCTGTCAAGTTGGCTACTGTGAAATAGCCTCCTTGTCATAGCGAAAGTTTTCCTCGCTTTGAGCAAAGCAGCCTCTACATGTCTGTTGAAATACAGATATTGATCTAGCCAGATGCCCAGGTATTTAACTAAACTCTTGGTTTCCAGTTTATCTCCATGCGGTCCCACGATAACTAGCTTTCGCCAGTTTTTCCTTGTGTCGTACGTGGCTTTATATAATGGAGTTCTGAATAGGATGGCTTCACATTTCTGGAAGTTGATCTTAAGTTTCCAGTCATTGCAATAGCGCTGCACTTTGTTGAAGTCTCGCTGTATTAACCTATTTATAATCGAAACTTTCGGAGCTGTTCTGTAAATTATGAGATCGTCTGCGTACGCAATAGCCTGCGGAAGTGCTTCTAATAAGTCGCTAATATAAATGTTAAAAAGAATCGGAGAGAGTACCGCGCCCTGTTGCAAGCCATTCTTGATATTATACGTTTTATTGAGGTCACATTACCACTTTTGACCATGAACCTCCTGTCCTTTAACATATCGTAAAGTACATATAGTAAAGGCTTATGTATGCCATGTCTGACCAGTTTGTAATACAACCCTTCGATCCAGACGGTATCAAAGGCTTTCTCCAAGTCGATCAGACAGGCACCTGTGCATTGGTTCCTACATTTATTCCATTGTATGTCGGAGACCAGTTTAGCTGCGGCATGTGTGGTTTCATGACCCGCCCTAAAGCCAAACTGGTTATTTGGAATAATGCTATTGTCGTCTACCCATTTTAGCAGAGCTTTGTTAATGATTTTTTCAAATACTTTACTGATGCTTGGGAGTAAACTTATCGAACGCATGTTCCTTGGGTTTGTACAGTCTTTGCCCTTATTTGGGATGGGCTGAATGATAGCCGTTTTCCAACGCGCGGGATAATATGCATTATTCAACGCGTTGTTAAAAAGGACCGTGTATATATCTATTGCCATTGGAGGCAGGTTCTTGAGTACGATGTTAGGTACTCCATCTATTCCCACTGACTTTTTGCTTCTTAATGAGTCGAAGATACTCTGGATCCCTTCCCTTCTTATTAGAAGGCTATTAGCCACTACCCCATTGGCATTAATGTCAATTGACAGATTATCTTCACTGAATTCGGTAAAACCCGGATTCTCCGATTGCCAATGTGAAATTTCATTCCGGAGGTGCAGGTGATTGAGTAGAACTCTGTCCTCCAGGTCGTGATTTCGATGAATGCTTTCATTCACCTTGTACATTGCCTGAAAGACAGCTCCCAAAGCGTTCACCTTTTCCAAAGGATCTTCGATCACGAAGAGCTCACCATTGAGGATAGCGTTCTCTGCATCTATGCCAATGTTGGTTAGCAGCTGCTTGTTTACCTGAGTACGTGGGATTTGGAGACACTGAATCTCATTTTGATTATTTCTCCTGAATATTTTATTTATTTGTGGGAACATATTCGGGTTATTAGTTTTTATAGCTCGAATTCTGTTGTTCCAATACAAATTTGTTGCTAATCTATAATTAGCTTTAAGTAATTGTTGGAGGTTTTTTAATTGAGATTTCAGTGATATTATCTCCTGGTCTTGTCTGTCTGTAAACTGTCTGTGTAATTGTTTTAATTTCGATAGCAGTCTGCTCTTTTGCCTGTGGAGTGCGTTTATTGTTGCGTTTCTGTACATGTTAGTGTGATCTGTAACTGTTGTTTTGGGAATTGTTTTGTCCATTGTTCGTTTTACGGTTTCGTCCATTTGTTGAATGTATTTGTCGATTTCGACATTAGTCAGGTTTCTGTTTACTGGCAGATTAAAGTCATTCGAACGAAGTTCTCTTGTTAATGATCTGGTGAACCGCGGCCATCGCATTGCCCCGTAGTTATAGGGTTGCGGGGTCACGAATTCCTCCAGATCTGCGAGCTCGTTCGGAAGCTCTATTACTGCCGTGAATGCACAGTGGTCACTGTCGTATTCAATTGTCCGTAAACAGTTTGTGTTTCGTCTATTGGTGTTAAGTATTCTCAGTCGTGAGTCGATTAGCAAGATATCTAAGAACGATCTACCTCTAGGGAACGATGGATATTCGGTAGCTAGCAGGTCAGTTCTATATTCAATATGAAACTGATCTAACCAGCCAGCCAACTGATTTCCTCTGGCATTAGATATATAATTTCCCCAATTTCTATGCTTGGCGTTCATATCTCCCCCTAGAATAAAGTAATTTTTGCCCAGGTGCAATTGTAAGCATCGGAAGAGAGTCTCGAGCTCTGCTATAAATAGATTATGTTGGTGCTCCTCAGGTGCGTAGACCGCAATCGCATACAAACTCCTTCCTTGCTGAAGGGGTATGCGTACGATACAGGCTTCCAGCACCCGGAACCTGCGCACTTCTCCACTATATATAACTTTATGAGGGATCCCTTTTCTAATAAAGATTGCGACCCCCCCCCCCCCCCCCCCCCCCCCCTTGAGAGGAGTTAGGTCGGTCTCTTCGTATAATATCGTAGTTTTTATGCCATATCTTGTGTCTCTGGTTTAACTTTGTTTCCCCCGCCAGAAGTACATCAGGCCGTTCAACTTGCAACAGGTTGAAAAGATTGGCTCTTCTCTCAGTTCTTATTAGTGAATTTACATTCACGACAAGAGCTTTTATTGATGTTGTGGTTAGAGGGTTTATATTGACTTTTTGTTTAGATTGGGCAAGTACGAGTAGATCTCGTTTATTTGGTTTTGCAGCTGTGTCATCTGTCTCTGCAGATTAAGCAGAACCGTGACCACGTCCGCTTGCGATGTTGTTTCAGTCTGTGTGGGAGTATTTGTGGCTACCAATGTTGTAGCCTGGTTTGATGGTCTCCCACCCGACGCAACTTGTGCGTACGACCGCTGCGATGTTACGGGCATTGTTGTAGTACGAGCTGGCTCTGTGGTTTTTTGCCGGATCACACTTCTTGCCATTATTTCTCGGAATTTAGGACATCCTCGATAATTAGCGGGGTGTCCCTCATTCCGGCACACTGCGCACTTTAGAAGGACTTTGTCTTCTACCCTTTCTTTTCCCAGAGGGCACTCTTCTGCCTTATGGTCTTTTCCGCATTTCACGCAACGGTGCTGCATTTCACAGTTCGCCGCCGCGTGACCAAACCTTTGGCAGCGGACACATTGCAGGATGTCTCTGCCTTTTTTTAACTTGTCCCATGTGACACTTTGATGATCCAAGACTGTAATCTTTCTTAGACCACCAATTCTGCTGCTGGGCGTTAGTTGAACCAAAAAGAAGGGTAGCTTGCGGTTTTCCCTTCTTGCCTTGGTTGTAGTGAACGGTTTTACGGAGATAAACTCGAGATCGTCGTGCCTCAACTTTTGAAGCATCTCGAGCAGAGCCTCCGGTTCCACCCCAGGGTCGACACCCTTTAATAGAACCGTTACCCTCTTTGTTTGCTTCGGCGTGAACGAGTAGAATTCCGCGGTGGCCCTTTTTAAGACCTCTTTAATTTTTTCGTGGTCTGCCACCGCATAGGTTTGAATGGCATGCCTATTACCAGCCAGTCTTTTAACTACAAAATTGTTACCTATCGCCAGCTTACAAAGACTTACCAATTCCTTACACTCAATATCTATAGTGTTGATCGGTGGCATCTTTATTTTTTGGTTGTGATTGTTGCTTTGCCGCTGTTGTGTTGCTTGCTGTGGTCGATTTTGTGTTGATTGTTGCTGTTGATGTTGCTGTTGCTGTTGCTGTTGCTGTTGCTGTTGCTGTTGGCCGACTTTTGGCTTCGGCTTTTGTTGTTGTTCCGTGTCTTTTTCTTTTTCGAGTGCCGCTATTTTTTTCTTTCGGCGTCTGTGATGAGACGATCATCAGCAAAGAATTCATCAAGAAAACACTAACTCGGTAAAAAGAAGACGTAACCAACATCCCATGCAAATTTATAGCCACAATTTTTTTTTTGTATGCAGATTCAGGAATGCATACATTGTCTCTAGATTACACGATTGCCATAACAGTTTGAATTCCTAACCTTCACCTTCGGGGAATCGAACTCACACAGAAACGGTCGAGAAGCGGAGAACTAACGCATCGGACTAATAGCCCACTTTAGACGACCTGTTACTCTCGGCTATTATTTATTGCTGTGCGATTTCTATGGCCCTGACGATTTTTGGATTTTTGATTTGTTAGTGTTCTTCATTATGGTTTCGCGTCTTCGTTGTGTGTCATAGTTGACTCACTACACCTTTCCATCCCAATGGTTTGAAACCAGTCACTGATCTGTCAAATTAGTTTATTCTAAAATGTTTCTCTTTATAGACTTGTAGTGTCTTTAACAGACACACACACAATACAAGCAAATAGTGAAGAACACCGAACGAAAATCGAATAAGAAAATACAGCAGAGCCGTATACCATAGCGATAACATAACAATTCACATCAGTGGAATATAGTTGAGTTTAAAAATCGAATTCTAAAACACGACCAGTAGCCTGATGGGTTGCGCTTTGGTTCAATTTTTGGTAATTCTAACTGTTATAGCGTCAGTTCGAATCACACGTTCCTCACTATCAATCCCAAACGCTATAGACTTAATATAGAATAAGTTACAAAGCGTGTTTGTGGCGGTTCTACGAACCACACAACCCACTATAGGTTGAGATATCGTCGTTCCACCAAAAGAACATACTCACCTATATCCATTACACGTGCCCACAGACACGTTTCCCAAAAGTCGTTAATTCCGCCTGAAACAAAAGGTAGCATCCAAATACCCCAACATTGAATTCAATAGTAAGAACCAATCGAACTTAACGTTCAAAATTCCTTAATATTGAATTCAACGCATCCATCCAATGCATCTATTCGATTCATCCATTAAACGCATTTTTCTGAAAACCAACGGAATAATCTCCTCATGTAGCTAATAGCAATTACCACCCTAAATTCCTCGCAAGATCCCAAACCGACAAGCGCACGTGCGCAAACAAAGGCCTAGCGATTCGCTCGCCGACCAACAATTCTTGCAATCATAAACATCGTAACGCCTATCCCACGCCAGGTGTTTACGATTGGGAAATGCGATCTACAAACCAAATCCCACGGTTCCTTTGTTACCCATCTGAAGCACACAAAAACTCTGTTGTCGTAAGCCAGATAGGTAACGCAACCAAAGCCCATGATAGGATCAAGAAAGAAGTGGCGGCACGTTTGATCCTTCGAAACAAGATTCCGATAAGAAGTTGGAATTGAAAGCCAAAATGGAAATTTTACCTTGAAGATAAGAGACAGATAGGATGGATAGGAAAATTAAGATAGGGCAGTCGTCATAGGGAAAATTAATTAGAACGGTCTACTGCGAGCTACAGTCAGAGAGAAACTCTACAAGGAAGTCGGTTTGCGCGGCAGAATTTGCAAAAACATAAAGTAACGGTTCAATGAAGTAAATACTCGCCGGCAAGGTTGCAATAAACGACGTAAAGCGGAGCGCGGTTTCTGTTTATAAAAATACTTTTATTAGTTTATTCATGCGTGCATTCTAATTCTAATAAAAGCTTACCGTGCTTCCAAGTGTTTAACACAAAGTGTAGTATACGAAACGAGGAGAATCACAAGTAAACAAAAATAATTTTTTAAACCTCTTTAAGAACATGTAAAACAATCAGTGTATTAATAAAAACTTAGAATTGTGCCCTAACGAGTATCCACCAGTGTCAACTAAATTTAATAAAATAAAAAAATAACCACACGTTAAAAACAAACTCAACTCCTTGTTTTATTTGTAATCGAATCCGCTCCGGTGTTGTTTTGTGTTGCGGTGAACAGTGTTCGGCGGAACACTCCAGCAGTGACTTCACAAAAATCCGCCAAATGTTTGTGGGAATACTTTGATTGAAGGTCCTAATTTACGCGTACTTGTTAGAGTTGTATAAAGAGAGAAGGACAAAAGACCGATTGTGAACATTTCCCAAAACTCTCCAATAAACACTTTGTTTGATTCGACATTCATCTGTTGATAAAAAAGATCCTTTCCACGAGAACGATACTGAATAAATACAAAAAAGAAAAAAAAAAAAGTCAAATAGAAGAAGCAAAATTATGTAAAACATCCTTACAGTCCAGACACGAATAACAGGTCCCAGTGTGCTCCTAACATTCGACGCAAACCCTCTCAAATTACTTGCGCACTTATTATTCTAATAGTGAACGTTGAAAAAGGGATAAAATTTGAAATTCGGAAATAACGACTCCCAAGAGTAAGGTTCATAAAACGGCGGGCTGTAGCTGTCCAAACAGGCACCAGAAGAAAAGTGCACATTTCCTAACCACACAAAAAAAGAAAAAACCGCTCCTCCTCCCTCAAGAGCTCAAAGGATGCCGAGGAGAAAAAAAAGTAAAAATAGCGAGAAAAACGAACCAAGACTGAATATCGCACAAATTTCAGAGCAGGACTCTGTGTTACTCGCTCACGGCAGAGGTTTATCGAAAAAATTTGCATTTGTAATAAGTTAGGCTGCCAAACAGCGACAGAGGCGAATACCAATATATTATATCCTTCAAGCAATGGAAAGGTAGCGGAGGCAAAAAAAAAGGAGATGCGGCAAGTCGGAGAAGGATCCTGAACAATTTGTTTTTTTGTGAAGCCTTTGTGCTTTTCGAATACTCCCATGTGAGCGAAAAGGTGAATTCTTTCAAAAACAAAATTTAAATTAATTCTTAATGTCGGGACCGTGAACGTAACTGTTTGGGTGAGTCAGATTGTAAGCTCGGGTAAGTGGGTCGTAGGGAAATTTGATGAAAGGCCCCTGAGTGATTCTTCCTTACATTACGAGAGCGATTGAACCGCCGTTGGTTCAATCAAATCCATTTGAACTGATTGTAACCGAATGACGTGTGGTGCCCTGCAGCACCTGTTCCAGTATATGTATGTTGCTGTAAAGGGATTGCAATTCGTATCGAAATAAAGTGGAAGGCTCAAACCCGTTTACACTTTCTGACATTAACTGGATTAGTACAGATTATCCGTGTGGATTTGAATGGTTTAGCGTTGTGAGGTATATCTCATTGTGATGCCTTAAAAATAAACTCGTGGCAGAGAACATTTGTAAGTGATGTATGTACATATGTCCGGATAAGTTACAGTAATCCGAATAAACTTGATATGGAGTAATGACAGTTTGCAAATTGTCCTTGATTGGGGATGCTCGAGTTAGTTAACTTGCCGTTTCAAAGGGTGTCAATGGCTTTTTTCAAAGTAGACCATAAAGACAGTCGTATACTGCCCTTGTAGATAGAGCAGTTGTCCAAAATGATCCGATTTTCGGTAGACCATTTTGCCAGTGCTTTATTTAATATTTTGCTGAAGACCCTGCTGATGTTCGAAAACAATATATTAAACCAGTGTTTGACTGGACTGCTTTGTTTCTTGTCTCTTTTTGGATTAGAAATAGTCGGTTGGCTAACATACGTTGCTTATCGTGTTGCTGAAGCAATATAAATTTGCACTCATTCTGCGGGTAAAGTTTGTAGACAGTATTCATAATGTCATCAATTCCACACGACTTTTTTGATACTCAACACAAAACTTTGACAAACAATTTACGGGAGCAGAATTCGAAGTAACGAATTTTGTCAAATTTATTTTTGGAAAGTATGTTTTAAGCGGGATGTATGAACGCAGGGTTCATATTATGGCGCATCTTTTGAATGGAAAACATTTAACTTTCGAATTAAGTAATTATTGCTAGTTCTGGATTCTAGGATTCTAGGATGTTTTGCGATTGTGGCACGTTTTCTATTAGGTTATGAATGTAGATGTTTTGGGTCACTTGGATGGGAATGGATATGTGGGGTACGAGGTCATTGTGCCGGCGCACGACACGGGGTTCTACCTCGTCTCCACCTGTTCTAAAAGGTTCCGGCGAGAATTGTCCACCAACAAAGGAAATTCATTCTTTAACCACTTGACTGGTGTTCGCCTTCTGAATAACACGTCGGATTTGCGGCGCGAGCGTTTGCGCTTTTCCATTGATTTGTCACGGTTGGAAGTCCTCCATTTAACAACACCTAAACAAACTTTACTGAAACAAAGGTCGCACAAGTGAAAAATAAAACACACAAGATTGTTTGGATAATAATCTAGACATTTATTTTTCTTTTTATATCACTGCCGCGAGATTTTTTAATTATAGTACTGGTGATAATGCGAGTGATTGTATTTTTAAAACGCGACACAATTTAAAAATCAAGCGCTCGGACACTCGCGACTTCGAATTTAACGCATCTCCGCAACGCTAAGGAGAGCGGGAGTGACGCGACCTGCTCGGTCGGTGGATGGTAAAGGACTCGAAGATTCATTCGTTGTCCAAGGGAAATTTTTGGGTGCATTCGCTTTTACGGTGGTGATAACCGGATCTCATAGAGGAGATCGCCATGATACACATGTATATGTGTACGTCGGTTCTTTTCATGGGTCGAAGCCACGATAACGAATCTGAAACACCAAGAAGGGGCATAATGTGCCTCCAGGAGATGTGTGTTCGTTGAAACACACAAATCGAATCTCGTGGGATGCTAATGGGTTTGTGTTTGATTATGCATCGACGTCATGAGGAATGGATTCAGGGCAATTGCAAGGCAAAGGGAAAAACGGATACCACGAACGATATGAATTGTTTATGGTATCACCAAGAAGCCTATGGAGCAACAGCTTTCTTTGTTTGCACTTGGTGCGAGTTAGGGAAATTAACTTCAGCGTCGAATGCACTAATTGCATGCAGCTGCTTGAGTATTTTATTGCTGGGAGAAAAAGGTCGCCGGCCAATGTGTACGTTAAGAGATTTAACACATGGTGAAGCTGAAAAAATAGACAGCGCACTGTTTATGGTCCTTGGTGAAGGTAACATAGTATGTAATTGAAATCCTTTTGTTTTCAGGAATTCGTCTAGAGAGATTTGCTTGGCACCGAAGGTGCCGAATTGTTTTGAAATTCCTGATAAGGTAAGAAAGAAATCTTACGGGGAATTGTATGCGAAGAGATGCATGAAAGGTAAGTTTTCTTTTACAGGGACTTTTAGGTTAAAGATTTGATCTATTTAACGCGTGAAGCATTTAAGATGCTAATGCGATTGCATTAGTGAAATTAGGAGATTGGATGAAAGTTATGGGGGGAAAGCGAACCGTGTGGTTTGGCGGAACCGCCACAGATATAATACGAGAAAGATTAAAACTTCATAGTCATTTGGTATTTTGAGCACTTGTGAGAAAATGTGTGATAAGTTTATTTGTTAGCTTAATGCAATTTTCCACACTTTGTTTTCAATAGGTCTCACTTAGCACACCCTTCTATATCCTCCGTTTTACCGCTTCTATGTGAATTGAATTCGCTATAAATTTGGAATCAATACCATGTGCCAGTAGCGTTTCCGTAGCAAATAATAAATTATGAATGCGTGAAGTGTTAAGTGAAAATCAGGCACACATTCACTTCCATCATCATAATCGGCACTACAACCGGGATCCGGTCTTGGCCTTATTTAACAAGTATGAGGCTTGTTAAATTTTCCATAATAACTTGTTTTTCTGGGCAAGGTTATTAGCTTCCAATCGACACGAAAAGAATTGTCAATTGTTTTTTTATATGTTTTGTCTATTGTTTTATTTTCATGTTTTATCTACTGTTTTATTTTCGTTTTATTTAATTTAAATTCCATGCAATTCCGTGCTCTCACATTCGATTTCACATACAAAGTTTTCACTCCTTTAAGGTCACGCCGTCGGTTTCAGACTTCTTATCGACTCAAAAACTAATTGCAAAGTGACTTTCTATCGCATGATAAGAAGCCACTGGCTTTTTTTTGTCGATCTACCGCAATTCCGCTGAGAAAACTAAATCATACAGTGTAAACCTTATGTGGTATGATTTATTTCAACCGTTATGGTTTTTGTTTTATGAATGGGAAAATGTAGCTGGGCGTTACTTTACTTTACTTTAAAAATGCATTTATTTCTGTGTTTAGATTACATTTTGCCTTATTAGTTAGGATTAAATGTTAAATCCTATTTATAAAATGACATTTTTTTAGTTAGCTCACTGGTTTTTCGCGAGCACTCTAAGTTATACAATTTTTGTGCTTAAAGTGTTTGTCTTTTGGCTTTTTTTGTGATTATGTTTATCATCGTCAATGGCACTACAACCGGGATGCGGTCTTGGCCTTATTTAGCAAGTCTCTCCACCGGTATCCGGTCCTTATCCGAGACTTGTTAAATTGTAATATGATGACATAAAATATGTTTTTCCGGGAAAGGTTATTAGACTTGCGCCTACCTTTCTCAGGATGTCGCTGCATGCATTGGTTGATTACTTGGCGGGTGCCAAAGTAGCAATCCAGGAGTGTCACGTGGAGCCTGCATGTCAAATTGGATTGAACAGGGACAAGGATCGTTCTGGCCTTCGGCGGGTTGAAAGCAGAGGTTGAAAGTCAATTACAGACACACAAATATAAAAAGAGAATCATTCTTTAGCCGAACCACATGAATGTGGGATGCTCGAGCTTAACACGTGTTTCCTCGCCGTAATAATGTCCACGCATTTAGTATCAATCTACATCGATACGTCCTTTTCCTGTATGTTCGCTCCCATCCCCCTGATTATGTTTATAATTAACTTAAATTATATAACATATCTGTGTAAAAGAGAAGGTCGTCTTATATTTTTAATTATTAGTGTATCTATTACGTAAAAGAAAAAGGAGCCTTTTTTTTATTTATTTTTTATTAAGGGAAATGAACAAGCAAACGAATTAAAACCAAACGAAAAACCAATAAAACACTAAGGGGATTAAAAAAAAGGAGAAGAATAAGAACAAACAAAAGAGCAGGGAAAGGGAAGCGCTGCATCTGACACTATTTTACTACTATTTATTGGCCTGCAGGAACCCGGAAGTTCATGACCTCACCGACTCGACTCCGCAATCGTGTGATTCGAACTGACGCTATGACAGTTAGCATCACCAAAAATTGAACCAAAGTGCAACCCATCAGGCCACCGCCGTGTGTACGAATTTGATTTATAAACTCAAGTACATTCGACTGATGTGGATTTGTTATGTTATCGCAAGGTATACGGCTCTGATGCATTTTCTTATTCGATTTTCGTTCGGTGTTCTTCACTATTTGCTTGTGTATTATGCGCTCCACAATTCTACGCACGGTCCTATCGTTGCCCATTCGCGCCACATGTCCGGCCGATTTTAATCTTCGCGACCTGATTACTCTCGCTATTGTAGGTTTGCTTCCGATTCGTGGTTGTGCAGTTTCCTCCATTCTCCTGCCGTCCTCGTCATATTTATCTCCGAAGATACCCCTTAAAACTTTATCCTTTAATACCAGGAATTTGTTGTCTTCCCGCTTTGTGAGAGCCCATGTTGCGCATCCGTATAGAGCAATCAGCATGATTATGGTTCTGTAGACACGGAGCTTTACATTACATGATAGTAGTTTGGATTTCAGCAGTTTACTGACTGCGTGCCAAGTAGCGTTGCCGGAATGCAGTATTCTGTTAATTTCCTTCGACATTTCGTTACTGGCTGTCAGTATCGTTCCCAGATATTTAAATTCTTTAACTTTTTCAAATATCTTGCCTCTGATGTTTATATGTGTTCTCTGAGGTCCACCTGCTCTCGCCGTAATCATGTATTTTGTTTTGTCTTCATTTATTCCTAGGCCCACCTCTTCTGCCGCTTGGATGATGATTTCACAGTTTTTACTTACAATGTCTAGATTATCGCCCAGAACGGCGATGTCATCGGCATATGCGGGATGATCCGGCGATGTTGTCGCTTTGTACCTTGACATACTCGAGGACAAGGTTAATAAGACATGGTGAGAGGCCATTCCCCTGTTTTAGTCCGCCGCGGGTTTCAAATGGTTCTGAGAGGTGGTTTTCTATTCTAACTCGCCCTTTGTTTTCGTTCATGCAAATTTGAATGGGGGTGGCATATTTTTTCGGGATTCCCAGCTCAACTACAATATGGTAGAGTATTTGCCTTGCGACTGAGTCGTAGGCTTTTTTGAAGCCAACGAACAGTTGGTGAACCATCTCTCCGTATTCCCACTTCTTTTCCAGCAGTTGCCTTATTGTGAACATTTGGTCGCTTGTTGGCCGGTTCTTACGAAATGCACATTCGTACTCTCCCAGTATTTCTTCTGCGTACGTTGTGATTCTCGCCAGTATGACATTTGTTAGTATTTTGTGTGGTTGGGAGCAATGATATTCCTCTGTAGTTTCCGCAGTCATATCTGTCGCCTTTTTTGAAAATGGGGACGACTATTGAGGTTTTCCATCCTGCCGGAGTGACTTCCTTATTTCATATTGTTTTGGTGAGTTTGTGCATCTTTCGAGCGGTTGCCCCCCCTCCATGCTTTCCAAGCTCTGCTGGTATGCTGTCGACTCCGGGAGCCGTGTTGTTTTTCAACAGATTTATTGCATCTATTGGGGTCTGAGGCTTGGCGGTATGTACGTCTGGTGTGTTTATTTGTGGGTGATGGGTGTGCACATCGAGCAGGGTTTCAAATTACTGCTTCCATCTTGTCACGATATTTTTTGTTTCTGTGACCAGACAGCCGTTGTCCCCATTTTTTGCGTTGATTTCATCATATGTTTCTAAATGGATCACTCTGAGGCGTTTACGTTCTTCGATCTTCGCTCTGCACTCATCGTCAAACGAAGGTTTTGTTGACGTCCGGCGCCGTGCTTCCTCGGTTGAGGGAAGAGCGGGGACCTTTTATTTATTTCTTTTACTTCTTTTAAGGAACTTCTGTACGCGCAACAATCTTTTAGATATCTTGATTCTAGATTTGTTGTGATTGCTTTGGAATCAGATAACGCATATCCAGAAGGCCTTTTCCAAATCAAACTTTCTTTCCAGTATTTAATCAAAGATCGGTCTTTGATATTTGAAAGCGTTGTTTCCGATTAAGTGGTTGTTCTTAATAAGTATTTTCCACTGAGCTCATATTACTAGCCATTTTAACTGCTTCCGAATTCAAACTCAAAACTAACTGACTGTTTACTCAGCTATTTAATTTCAAATCTGTTTCTTCTCCACTGACTCGCTTCCAATCTCAAACTAACTGAACTACTCAACCTCAATCTCCAAACTTGCAACTCAAACTGTTCTCTCTAGCTTCCAATCTCAAACTAACTGAACTGCTTTTACAATTGAATTTTTTCTCTACTTATAGAACATTGTGTTCTAATTTACTGTAAATTATAATATGAACTAAATAAATTTTCTCAAAGTATTCCTTTAGTTTCTGTGACTTTTAAATTGAATAAAATTTGAACGAAAATCAAAGTGCTCTGTTTTGAAATAAAAAGGGGCAAGTTATGAAAAGGGGCATGTTATTAAATGTGATGTAACTGGCAATATTGTCAATGTTTATGAATGGTATGTATTAAGTGAGAATGTAATATATGTTATGGGAAGTTTTTAAGGATGTGTAAGGAGATTCAGTGTTAAATTTAATAAAGGGTAGTAATCTGGAATACAACAGTTTGGACTTAATTGTTTTCTTAAATCCTAATACGTTTTGGGCTGTTTGTTTGATTGCGTCAATGATTGACGCCCATTTAGTGTCCAGATTATTGGTTTCCTCTTCCTCACTACTCCCATCCCCTAGGATGCTAAATCTATTCGTTAGTTCGTCTTGATATTCAGTCCTTTTGCGCAGGTCTTCTAGTTTATCAATGTCGAACTTTTTGCTTGTCTCCCGTGATTGTCCATGTGGGTTTGCTGCGAGGCGACTTCTAATTTTGCCCATCACTAGAAGGTGACCGGAGTCGCAATCTGCTCCTCTATATGATCTTACGTCAAGGATATTCGAGTGGTGTCTTCTGTCAATGGGGAAGTGGTCTATTTGGTTACGCGTTACGCCGTCGGGTGATATCCATGTGGCTTTATGGATTTGCTTGTGCTTGTACATCGTGCTTTTCACTACCAGATCTTTTGACGCTGCGAACGTAATAATTCGAATTCCATTATCATTTGAAACGTCGTGTAGACTTTCTTTACCTATAGTTGGTTGGAAGATATCTGCCTTTCCAATTTTCGCCTTCAGGTTCCCGAGGAGGATTTTAACGTCGAATGATGAGATCCCATCAAATAGTTCCTCTAGGGTCTCGTAAAACGTGTCATTCGTTTCTTCGTCGGTAGATTCTGTTGGGGCGTGTACGTTTATAAATGCATTATTGTACCATGGTCTCTGTATTTTTAGCACCGACATTCGGTCATTAATAAATTGCACATCGTTTACATGGGGCGTGATCTTCTTGCTTATGATGAGGCCGGTCCCGAGGTTATGTGTATCGGTACCTCCACACCGCAGTGTAAACCCGTTGGTTTCAGTTACTTGATGTGGGAGTGGGACATCCTTGATGTTCGAGTGGGACATCCTGAAGACGATGTCCATTTTATATTGTTTGTCTGTATCGCGCCTGGTTTATATAACGTTCGAACATTCCACGTGCCGACGCGTATATCCCGCTTTTTTTCCCACGTCTTCTTTTAGCCGAGTCGGTGTTTTCTTGATGATTTGTTCCCTTATGGTAGTGTCGGCTCATCACACCTACGCCTGCCGGGTTTTTCGTGAGATTGTTTTTTGTGTATTGATTATTCATTTTTGTTACCACGAGTCCTGGGGTTTCAAATAGTCCGCCATATCAGAGCCTCTCTTTGATATGGTAAGGTCTGCTTACTGCTCTGATTCGACCCGGTGTCAGAGAGGCGCCGTTATAATACAGCCGGTATACCCCTGGCTGCAAGCCATCCAATGGGCACGGTGACGCATAACACCCTGGAAAAGGGGGGGGGGGGGGTGAGTGCGGATCTTTGTGTGTTACTCCTCGCTAGCCAGTCTGGCATGGGTGGCCCTACTGGAAGCGTATGCTTCCGTCAGCATACCCTGAGTGATTCATTGTAGTTTAAGCCCCCCCAACCAACTAAGGTTTCTACCATTCCCGGGGGATGACGTATATTCTAACTTGCCGAATTCAACAAAGCAATCGATTGGGAATTTTCGATTGAATCTCGCAGAAGATATGCTACACAATTTGTCTCTTCCTAATTATACGACACGCGGTAGACTGTCCCAAAGTGAATGCCTAACTCGGCTACAGGCAAAATATTGGGTACATTTTCCTGAACATATACCTCCGACTATTAAAAAGGAACATCCTGCAAAGAGATGCCATGTGTGCGCAAGAAATAATATAAGAAGCGACACACCTTGGCAGTGTAAAAAATGTCTAGTTCCTCTCCATATTCTAAAATGTTTTAAAATGTATCATACCTTACAAAATTGTGAATTTATTATTTAATCATCATCATCATCATCGGCACTACAACCGGGAACCGGTCTTGGCCTTATTTAGCAAGTCCTGAGGCTTGTTAAATTTTCCATAATGATTTGTTTTTTCCGGACTAGTGACCTTAGTCTCACGCCAGAGGCTCCCCGACGGGGAAGCGAACCCCGGTCTCCCGCGTGACAGGCGGGTATACTAACCACTATACTATCGAGGAGCCTATTTAATAACCTTTACTTAATTACTGTCCATTAACACTATACATTAACCTGATTAAATATCGTACAACAATGTGAATTTCGAAATAAAATGTTCGGCTTCTAAGCTTGCATAAAACTGTTTAGTTGAGCCACATTAAATAGTATTCTTCGGACGCATCAATTTTATTTTATTTGTACGTCAAGGGGCTATATAAGCTAGAATTTATGCGTTTGTTGTCTAGCAAGTAAGATAAATATAAGAAAAAGAACAAAATAAAAAGAAATGTACGTAAAACGAAAATGAAAAAAAAACCGGATACGTACACGCAAATTAATTCAAAGGAGATCTGTTGCACTGACAGTAGCTACACTAATACAGTAGGAGCAAAGTATCCTTTGTCGGAGTCTGTTAAAAGAACTCGACGGAATCGGCTCAGTACATGACCATCAAATAGTTGCACGACTCCATTCATAGAACCATCTCGGTGACACTAAGATCCAAGATCGTTCTCTTGAATCTATTTCGGAAGCACATTTTCAGAGGTTCATTTTATATACTTTACATAACTTAACAAGCCTTGTCTAGCATCACACATATCCCATGTCTGTTTGCACCACGTCCTTAAGGTGAAAAATTGAATGCCTTTGCTTCCTGAGTTGCGCCCTCTCCATTCAAGTCTCTTTGTCTGCATTAATATTTTAACTGCAAGGAAAAAAAAGGACAATACTTGCAACAATCCTCCGAATCATTGTTCGAATGATATCTACAGGAGGCCATATGTAGTGGGTGGCACCGGAGAACATACCTAGGTCAAGGAACGGTGCAGTCAGACATGACTACCTGATATGTTTGCAAACCATTCTCGTCTGATTTGAGTTGGAATCAGAGCCAATGAACCAAACGATGCCATACAATGCCAAAGGAAGCGTTTGTGCTACATTCCTGACGATCTCCCTCGAAACAACTTTGTAGATATTTACGAATAGCTAAAAGCAAAAACATCGGAGGATGAATTAATTCTCCCATCAGGTGACAAAAATTGGAAAACCCTGTCATAAACAACCAGTTTAGTAAAGTTGCGGATGCTTTATGTCATGGATGAAAGCGTTTCCACAATCAGCCACTCAATACATACCTATAAGTTCCAATAATGGTAAACCATTCGCAGAACTGAATCAAAAGTAATCGTTCATGTGGGGTAGTCCGGGGATGATGTAACCGACTCTCACCTTCATCGAAGTGTGCTGTAGTGGCCAATCTACGTCCACTTGACGAGGCTCACCGACCTTTGAAGTGGCCTAGTTAGAAGAGAACAATAAATTGAAGTTGAAATTGAAATTGAAACAACACATGGCGGTTGGTCGTGATGCTCTCTTTGTATTTCCGTTTCATGACCCTTTTTTTTTGCCTTTTTGAAAATATAAACGTATAAATTTGAAATTCATGATATCTAGATAAAAATGCAGGACTGGAACAGCAACACTGTGTGGGTTATTCCATAAAACTATCCCTCGTGTTGTAATCGGTGCTTAGTGTTCAATATTTTTCCACGGAAAAGTAGGACTGCAATTACGCAAACAAGGATTATCTGGAACCATGAAGCATACATCATTCATTTCGTCCTTTGTTATAATTTTGATGTATATCCTGAGTGTGTTTATCTCCTAACTACTCACAAAAGTATTGTCGGTAAACAAACCAAGAAAATAATTAGAGATAAGCGGATCTCGGAGATGCCCTGACTGATGATCTTGTCAGAAGATGTACATATTATCAATGCATTATCTTCCACATGGTGAATTATTTTGCATCCTGGCACCCGAGAAATTACGCGCAGCCCGCACCGAGTTGGATCTAATGATCTCTCAAGGTATCTGTCAACCATCGGATAGCCCCCTCCACCCAGTTAAAAAACGTTCCGGCGAGTAGCGCCCTTGCGGGGATTGTAGACTGTTGAACGCAGCAACAGTCCCCGACAGATACCCCATTGCACACCTCTACGATTTTTCCTACAAATTATGAGGGTGCCTCGTCTTCACGACCCTGGATCTCACCAGACCTTACCACCAAATCCCGGTGGCACCGGAAGACATCCCAAAAACGGCAGTCATAACACCTTTCGGACTTTTCGAGCTCAAGGTAATGACTGTTGGTCTCAGGAATGCCGCATAGGCATTCCAACGATATATCGACTCGGCACTACGTGGTCTAAATTGCTGCCACGCATACCTCGATGACATCCTCATCGCCTTACGAGACCCCACAGAACACCAGCAGCACCTAGGCTAGTAGCACATACGGTCTAGTCGTCAACCCAGATTAGTGCCAATTCGCCAAAGAGCAAATCACCTATCTGGGATACGTCGTTGACAATAAAGCCATACGCCCCCTCCCAGATCGTGTGGTGGCACTCATGCAGTACCCGCGCCCCACTAACGTAAGCGAGCTCCGGCGCTCCTTGGGTATGTAAAACTTCTACCGACCAACGCCAAAAAACGCTGCCCAGACCCAAGCTCATCTTAACGAGTACCTAAAAGGAGCAAAGCGCAACGATATGCGCCCAATTACTTGTACAGAAACTTCGGAACGCGCCTTCCAACTGTCCAAGGATCAACTGGCCAACGCCACCCTACTCCGATACCCCTTAGAAGGAGCGGCATTGTCCATCCAATGCGATGCATCGGACACCGCAATCGGAGCCGCCCTGGAACAGGAAATCGAGGCCCGATCAGAACCACTAGCCTTCTTTTCAAGGAAACTGAGCCCGACAGAACGACGATACAGCGCCTACGACCGGGAATTACTGGCGATCTACAGTGCCGTCAAGTATTTCCGTCACATGGTGGAAAGCCGCACGCTCTCAATCGCAACAGACCACAAACCGCTGGTCTACGTGTTCCGAAAGAGGTCTGGAAACGCCTCCCCTCGACAAGAGCGTCAATTCGACCACTATATAATATATACACCATCGGCGAGCCTCTGGCGCAAGACTAATGACCTTGCCCAGAAAAAACAAACCATTATGGAAAATTTAACAAGCCTCAGGACTTGCTAAATAAGGCCAAGACCGGTTCCCGGTTGTAGTGCCGATGATGATGATGATAATACGAGTATATACACCAATACACCACCGAGATTAAACATATCTCCGGTAAACAAAATGTCACGGTGGACGCCCTTTCGCGAATCGATACGATTCACTTTCGCACCGCCCTGAATAACGCCGACCTTGCCCTGGCTCAACAGGAGGACAGCCAGCTCGAATCCCTCCCAAGTGCCGATACGGCACTCGAGTTGCGCAAAATCGCTCTCCGTGAGCCGCTGGGCGAAATCTGGTGCGATGTCTCTATCGGAACCGCTAGACCCTACATCCCTAAAAAACTACGTAAGGGCGTGTTCCAGGTCTACCACGATCCAGCCAACCCCAGCGGCTGCGCAAACGCTGCAGCCGTCCGCCGAAAATTTGTTTGGCCCCGAATGAGCAAGACCTCACTGGCTGGGTCAGTGTTTGTCTCCAGTGCCAACGCTGCAAGATAGCTCGGCATAACGTCCTGGAACTGGCACAATTTAAGCTCCCCGAGGCACGCTTCGTCCATGTCCGTATTGACATAGTTTGACCACTTACACCATCAAGAGGTTTCATATATATCCTCACGATGATGGACCGCTTTACGCGATGGCCAGAGGCGACTCCTCTCAGAGCAGTTACTGCTGAATCAGTCGCCAAAGCCTTTTACTCGACCTGGGTCACACGTTTTGGCGTACCAACCACCACAACTTCGGACCGAGGCCTACAATTCGAGGCAACAATTTTAAGGCAGCTAACCGATCTTCTCGGCTGCCAAAGAAATCGAACGACGGCCTACCACCTTGAATCCAATGGGATGGTAGAGCGCTGGCACATGTCCCTTAAAGCCTCCCTTATGTGCCATAACGACACGCAATGGTTCGACGCCCTCCCTGCCGTTCTCCTCGGCCTGAGGACAAGTATTAAGGAGGACATGGGTGCTTCCGCAGCGGAACTCGCATACGGTACCAACCTTTTACTCCCAGGCGAACTCTTAGTGGATAGCGAAACGCCACGTGGCCAGCTTCGCGACGTGGGCCACCTCCGCGACCTGCTGCGTAAGGTTAGGGCAACGCCCGTAGCCAGGCATGGGTCCAAAAATCTTTTCGTCCACCCTGAACTGCACAGCTGCTCGCACGTCTTTATCAGGGTGGATAAGGTCAAAAAACCCTTGGACCCCCCATACGACGGCCCATACAGAGTCTCCAATCGCATCGGCGATCGTGTCTTCGAGATCGAAATCCGAGGCAAACGGTCCATGGTCAGCGTTGAGAGACTCAAACCCTGTTTTCTGCAGGCTTCAGTTCCAAACCCTTGTTGTTGACGGTTGAGATTTGATTTGATATTGAAATAAAGAATTACAGGTATAAACACTAATTGGGATATACATCCCATTGTGATCTTAAACTCAAATATTAGCGGTGGCACACACCTGTATCGTTGGGTTGCCACTTGTCGCAGACACGGTGATAACGAAGATTGTGTTCGAAAGTTAACGAAGAGCCAGGAATGGAGAGAGAGAGAGTGGATCTAAGCAGAGTCAGAATTGAGATCTCCTCCACGAAGGAGGTGACAAAGTTTTAGTTTGGCGCAGTCTTGATGTGGATTAAGTGGGCCCGGTTGATTTTTACGAAACGACACCATTTCTAATATTCAAAATCACATCACGAAATTCCATATACATCGCCCCCACAATAACCATATATAACAACTGGCAAAACATATCAAATTAAAAGCACACCAACCCACATCACACACAATATACAGGAACAGGAACATCACACACACCCAAATACAACAACTGGCTCTGAGGACGGGACTCAGTGTGGAAGAGTTGTCAAAGTTGCCTACATCTCGCCTCAACCTACCATTACAGTCTCTTAATAATACAACAACTGACGCTGCGGACTGCGGCTGAAAGCTTATTGTTGAGTTGGTCACGACCAATATCCAACAACTTGAATTTGAAATAATCATTATATAACAAACTAAAATGTTATCTAACCAACAAAAACATTATCTAACAAACAAAAATATTATACAAAATTTTATAAACCAAAAATATTATACCAATACCCAACACCACCAGCGACCGACAATCACCTCAACCCCCTCTTACTCGAAGTCGAGCGCGCCTGCTGAATCAAGCGGGGCCTCACTAGACCGCCAAGCACCCAGCTCTTCTTTCTGCACCACCGCACCCGCCTACATCCCCTACTTATTTCGTGACTACGTCACTAGGGGGGAGTGCTGTGGGGGTTCTTTAAAACTACGCGAAGAACCACCCATAATTCCAACCCCAACCCCCTTCGCTAACCCGCAGTCACCTGCAAACATTTCCTCCACAAGGGCATTGTTTCATGCAATAATGCATCACACCAATTTTTCTAAAAATAATTGGGTTAAGCAGGTTTCGCATCTCGCGTCTAGACGCCAAAAACCAAATTCACCAGCGTGTAAATATACGCACAAAAGAATTCGATCCTTTCCGCCGGCATAGATAACGTGCAGAATCACCATTGTGTAAGTACCTAAATTGCTTTTAGCACCAGTTTCCCTAATTGGGAAGCAGCATGGGTAAACAATGTAATGTCCGCGGCATCAACCGCCCACTCACCAGGATTTATTCAGAGAGATCCTCTCCCCTTTGTCACAAAAAGAGAAACTTCACTTTCTCTCGAGAAGAAAACTCAACCCTAGCCGAGGGTCGACTCTGCACGAGTCAAGGAGTCGAGTTTTACTATCAGAGGAGTGCGCACCGAAGAACGAGTAACGTCAAGCGCGTTTGTGTGTGTTTTATTTTCCAACTCGGGGAAGTTTGAGTTTATTTTTCCATGTGAATTTATCCGTAAATCTATGAAATAACGTAAATTTATTGATCCATATGCACTAGTCTCTTTGATAAAAAAAAATAACATTAAGTTCATTTGAAGGTTTCAATAGTTTTTGTGAAAAAAAATAATCATACAAAAGGCAAAAGTCAAACAATAAGCAATTTATAAATTTCATTAATTGTTTGATTTTCAAAATTTAAAAGTAAATTAAATTCCAAACTATGTTAGACACATTTCATTGTTGAAGCGTGTTTCCTGTGCTCCTGCCCAATAAAACGTTAATCGATGTACTATAAAATAAAGCAATAAAAACTAAGACGAATAAATAAAGCTGTTTTTTTTAAATCCAATTGTGATGTTCGGTGGAATAATAGTGAACCCGTGCCCGTGCTGGTACAATAACTAATATTACCCACAATATCCTTAAACACAATTTAGTTGACAAGTAATGGAACTATTATGTTTCGAAATTTGCAAAGACATTAGGCAATTTAGTCCATAACAGACTCATCTGCAAACTAATTATTTTCGTTAAGTGTCTACGTCAAATAAATGTACTGAATCAAACACCGAATGTGTTATGAACAGATTCACTATTTACTCCCGATGAATCGCCTTATACCACAGACCCTCGATTGCATTTAAGTTCTCTTTGTTTATACTCCCACGATTGTGGCACCTTCGTTTTTGATGAACTCTAATTAATATTTACGACATTAGACCCCTGCCTAAGATCGGAATATATCTATGTAACAAATCTGTCTCGAGTGAGCATAGCTTTGGGGCCTGATGTCGAATATTGTCATTTCATAGTCTGCCATGTTGAACGGCAATGTTCTTCGTTCAGGGGGGTAGTTATGGTGTCTTTTGCGGGAAAGTTAATCATTCTGGGATGCGAAAAAGAAAGGTAGAGAACAGCTCGGGCTCGATGCCTATATCAATTTAGTTGAACTGAATATTAATGTAGTTTTCTGGAGTGGCGTATCGACATAATTTCATCGTCAGTGTGGTGTGTTTAATTACAGTTTGTGTTTATATTGCTAAGGGTAAAGTTGGCGGGGTTGAAGCCGGAAAAATACCTATTGCTGCCATACTAACTCAATTGTATGTGTGGTACCCTTTTAACGACTGCTACCCTGTGTTCATTTTGCTCCCGTTAAATAGTAATTAGTTTTGCGAGGGTGTTGTGCACATTGCAAACCGCGTCAATTAGGAGCCGAGTCTAGAATGGTCGCCGTAATACCACATTCATTAAATTAAGAGAAGGCGGTAATGAAATTTCCAATTGAATCTTTTCCTTGGTTGCCAATAAATGGATACAACTTGGTCTATATGTCATATATCGTCATATCGGCTTGAATAAGTACAGAGGGATTTCTGGAAATTCACAATGTCGGAGTTATTCAACAAGGTTTCGAGTTCAAGTATTTTGAAATCAAGGATTGTGCAAAACAAATGAATTCATTCAAAATTAATGGTGAGCTAAAATCGATTCATTTCGCATTCCCCGAGTTTCCTAAAATCAATGTAGGGCTGTGAATTGGGAGGGTATTTTTGAATTACAGTCAATTCGTAATCTGGTTACCTATGAACAATTAATTAGGTGTTGTATTTCAATCAGCCAGATTGCCTTTTCGTGTCCTTTGTCAGAGTACGGGGGAGTAATTATGAAAATCTAAAGGGTTCTGTGTTGAACTTGTATTTCCGACTCCTTTCACATTCTACTGAAACTGTTATATTGATGGGGTTTTGTGAATTTATGTTAAACTTGACAATGTTCTGCCTGGATCCACGCTTTTACATTTGTTCGAAAAGTGCTGTCGTCTAAGAATCCCGATTTACCTGAAATCAAGGATAAACAAGTGTTTGTGTCGGGTTTTGGAAGATTAGTAATTCTAAATTCTTTGGAAGATGTACGTTCTATAACAAAGATTGGTCTATCAACTGTTTGACGAGGGCGAGTACGATAATCGGGAAGCGGAAGTGAGGGCTGCAAGGGGAGGAGAGAAACAACGAACTCTCTTACCGGTTGGTCGCAATGCATTCACTTCGAAAGAATCGCATAATTATCGTGGCTATTGACATTATGGTTAAAGACGGACGACTGCCTCTCAGCGAAAAGTGGAGCCACTCCATCCATTACCTCGGTGAAAGCAAAGTACTCGCATTGGATAAATTGCATTCATATGTCAAAATTGCATTCATATGGAGTGGACAATTTCCTGATCCAATGGATAAGAGACTATCTTTCTGACCGTTCAATCCAAGTGGTTCTTGATGGTGTCAAATCTGTCTCCCATCAAATTAATGCAGGTGTTCCCCAGGGTTGGGTACTCTCACCCACTCTCTTCCTGATCTTTATAAATAATCTCTTGTCAATTACTCACAACTCAATTCACTCGTTTGCTGATGATAGCACGTTGAGTTTCTCATACTCATACGAACACGCCCGTCCAAACTCTTCGAACGTCACTACCAACCAGCAACTTATGCTTGATACATTTATGGGGGTAAGAAGTAGTTGCCAGCGTATGGCACAGGATTCACTTCTTCCCCACTAGCACTGTTACTGCTTACACAAGAATTGTTCCACAGGAAGACAGCAAAACACTTTTAATTTGTTTAACTCAAAGAAGAGTTTTGTTGTTTATTTTAATTCTATTATCACTCTATAATTTCAATACACAATTGCTTCACAGAGAAATAATAAACTTCTTTTATACTTAGAAACTTTTGGCAATAGAGACGAAATTTTGCAGTTTTTGCTTTTATTACAACGACGAGCGGCGACGCGACTGACCGTTGCAATGATTCAATAGCGACTCTTTAAAAAACGTGTATTTAAATTTTGATGGAACGGCAGCGTGACTGCAGGCGATCGCAGTTGAGATGTGTCTCTTTAACGCGGTGCAGCGTGGCCGACCGCGGTGATGATTGAATAGCGACTGGTGTGAATTAGGGTTGAAATTCATATTTCATTCCACACATAGGACAACCAAAAGAGACCACGCCTCTGCTCTCTCAACCTCACGCCCGTCAAAGTGTGAGTAACTTTTGTTAATAGGGTAATTGACGGACATGAAGAATGAGAGAACAGAAAACATGATATGCTGTGATCTCGGGGTAGCTTTGGTTGTGTGTGTTGGTATCAGATGCAGCTACTGACATGACCTGGTGACCCAGTGGTACGGCTATGGTATAGTCGGAGCACATTGAACCGTGGAAAGACATACGAATGAGAGGGAAACCTAGCTGATATTACTCGCCTGCAAAAAGAGATCATTGATCCCAAGCGAATGGGTGATCTGAGGGAAAGTCGATAGCACGCCGCTGATGCTTGGGAAATAATCCGCGTGAGAACCAGACTCTAAGACGCTGAAATAACCCCAGCGATTTTGCTATGATGCAACAGCGTCGTTCGTTTAGACTTGTTGTTGCTAACCGACATTATGAGATTTTCGATGGGAAACTCATGGTTAGCAAGAATGGAGTTGCCGTATGACAAGAATGTAGCTAAACTCAATTATGCATTATCTGCAAAGGATAATGAGTTCAGCTATACGTCCGTTTGACATGTTTTACAGGGGAATAACATAAATGAAATGGGTAGGTATGACGCGATGAAGGCGGTCGAAATTAGGTGGAAATTTTGGTTGAGATTGTGGGTTGGTTCTCATGTAGAATAGAGAAACCCCCACACATTGACCTCAACAAAATATATCAGTGGGGATTATCTAACCGAGTATAATTCAATGCCCTAAAAACTCAGTGCTGCCTCTTGTCGTCAAAGGTGAACCCCAAAGTAAATATACTGTCTATGAATGACACTTGCA
The DNA here is from genome assembly GCA_963931805.1 of Microdon myrmicae. Classification (NCBI taxonomy): domain Eukaryota; kingdom Metazoa; phylum Arthropoda; class Insecta; order Diptera; family Syrphidae; genus Microdon; species Microdon myrmicae. The sequence goes on along the minus strand of OZ007500.1, from coordinate 125,899,830 downwards.
TCGACGAACCCAAGGAATTATCAATACTCGCCATTCGAATTAATTCGACTCTTAACTGGAATGATACATATTTGAAGCTGCGAAAAGTGCAGCCAAATGTATGGGATCCCTTAAGAGATGCAAAAGATACTTCACTCCATCTAACCTGGCCACTATTTACAAGGCGCGTCATCGTCATCGGCACTACAACCGGGATCAGGTCTTGGCCTTATTTAGCAAATCCTGAGTCTTGTTAAATTGTCCATAATGATTTGTTTCTTCCGGGCAAGGTCATTAGTCTTGCGCCAGAGGCTCCCCGGCGGGGAAACGAACCCCGGTCTCCCGCGTGACAGGTGGTTATACTAATCACTATACTATCGAGGAGCTACTTACAAGGCGTATATTGGTCCCAAAATGGAGTTCAACTCCCACATTTGGTCAGGCGCATCTGACTCATCTGTGTGGAGAGTTTCCACTAGCGAAGTAAACGGAAAAAGACATTTCTCATTCGACCGCCAACCAATGAAAAATCAGTTGTGGCTTCATTGGAACAATTTCTATTGTGATCGTATAGATCTGTTGAATGTCCATCCCCTGGAAGGGAGGACAAACAAAAATGTGTTGGGTGCTAAGAAGAGAATCCAATCAGGCAGCTGTTCAAACAAATGATCATGCAACAGAGGCTGAAGGCATTGCTATCGTAAACAATAGGGGATATTGCCGGAGGCCGACATAGATTTTTCTGTTGGTGTTATGTCAACAGTACATTCGCTTAGGATGGTAAGCGCTAGGATGATGGTGCTTATTGATTCAGAAAACGAATTATAGGGCATGACCATTGCTAGGTTGTTTAGATAAACAAATTATGTGTCGTGTCCGATTGATGATCGTTTATCTGTTGGGCGACCGATCATGGATAATTTGGCTTGCAGCTGTGCAAGCGGGCAAAATTACCAGGACTTTGTCTTTCGACCAACGGATGGTTGGGAAAAGTATACACACGAACATTACAGTGTGCATAATAGACATGGTTGCCGGGAAGAGGAACCGATTAAATTTCCAATTGCTTCGTGATGGTCATGGGTGCCGACAAGAGGAACCGCTTACATTCCTAAATGATTCGTGATGGTCATGGGTGCCGGCGAGAGGAACTGAAATGCTTTGGGAAGAATGTGATGTTGCATGATTCCGAGGCAGGATGATGATTTTGCCGTGGGTTTATTTTTCAGGTGAAAGATGCTTTGAACGGTAGGTTAACGCTGCCCGATTGCAGGGAAGGGAAATGTTTTTATTGGGGGAGGGATGGGGAGTTGAATTAAAGAAAATGGATGGTTCTTTGGATATGCTTAAAGAACCCCCACGCGTCTCTTGCCCAAATGGCACAAAATGGTACCAATGGTACACCGCAAACTCTTATGCCCTCAAATTCGAAATAGTCGCACCTCCGGTTGGTATGCGAGGTAACTCAATTCTGGACATATTTTTTTTGTCCAAAGACTTACTTCCCCGAATCATTGCTCCCCAAGTATCGCTGGGTGTTTCTGACCACAGCGCTGTGGCCACGTTCATTCGCGGCTATCGAGTTTCCCGGGCTCATATCAGATACATACTGCTTATAGGCGCACAAATTGGGACAACTTCAATATTACATTGAACGAAAAACTTCACCAATTATCTCTCCCCGTTGACAGGAACCTAACGACGGTTGAGATAAATAACGCTGCAAGATGACTTCACGAGATTCTAGTTGAAACTTTGGAGATTCATATCCCGAAGTATAAACTTGAAAAGACATCAGATTCCCCATGACGACTTCACTTCGACACAAAACCTCTGCAGAATGAGATATCGTCATCGCTTTACACACTTTACGCATCGTAAGCTTAGACAACATGCGGCCGCCAAGTGTCCTGAGCCTTGGCACCCTTTACAATGAAGAAGTTTCTCTATGTAGTTGCTGAATCGCAATTTTATATGTAAATATATATATTATTAGTTTGAGCCGGTTGACATCAAGTGGAGGAATTTGTATAATTCGTAGATGCAAAGTCTTGTTAGTCCGCACGTATGGCGTTTGGAAGTAGTCCAACCTGTTTATTTACAGTTCCGGAAAGATCCTGAATATTTCTGCTGTAAGTTCCTCATTGGTCCACGCTGGATCAATATGTCTTATGATGAAAGTCGCTGGTTTCAACTCAGCATGTTGAAAAGTGAAGAATACAAATTCATGGTGGGAACGTTATTCTGCAGACTTGTGATCAATTAAAGTGGTTGTTGTGATGGAGGTCGAAGCTCCTCTTGTATTTGTGGTGAAATTGCCGTGGCCTAAGGCACTTTCGAGCATACTAATTAGCTCCTTGATGTTCGTTATATTTTTAATGGGTGGTGGTCTTATATTTTTGGCATGTGTGTTAGTCATTTGAATCCCGGCTGCCTTCTTTTGTTCGAAAGATGGTGCTTTGGACGACAATGTGTGGGGAACAAAGTCGTGGCACCGACGTGGGCGCCGGGTTCTACTCCGTCCCCATCACTAATCAAATGTTCAGCCGCGGGAAAGTAAACTTGAAAAGCACAAACCGAACTCGACGACGCAACCTCAACACCAGGTGTAAGTAAAACACAAGTTGTCCTTAATTAATTTTCAGTTTATTTCGTCTTCTTATCTTCTTGCGATAACCAGAATCACCTACATCCGTGAGGATGTTGGGCTCGATCTCGAGATATCTGAAAAAGAAAAAGGGGGGGAGGTATCTAAGGATAGTGTGGACATGGTTAGTTCGGATGTTCTCTAACTACTTGGATGGAGGGATTGCGGGAAAGAAATCGTACAAGACCGGTAGGTCTTGGGTGCGGTAGTAAACGCAGATCACGTCTTTGGCGTCTGATGATCTGCGCTTTGGTCGGTGTGTGCACGTTTGTGCCGTCTTGTACTGTGCGTGCGGTTTGTTGGCAGTAGACCATATGGGTGGGATCCAGGAATCCTCTATTATAGAGGGGCATGTTGTTGGGGAGGGTGCTTTCTTCAGTTTTGTACTGAAGAAGAAATTGTGGTGGTGTGATCCGAAGAGATCGAGAGAGAGAGAAGGGTCAAGACCGCAAGACTCCCGTACAAGTACGTTCCCTCTGTTCTGAATGCTTTCGAGGTACTTATACGCTAATTGTATCAAGTACTCGTCGAAAGGGATAATGAAGGTACCTTCGTATAGGTGAGAGTTCGGGTAATGGCGACCGTCAGGCCTTCTAGAGTGGTTGGTACATATTCTGAGGAGTTTCCGTTTGAAAACTCGATGACCACGATTTACAATTTTTCGTCATTTTTATACATTTTGCCAACGGCCATCGTCCTAATGTGCTATTGTGTAGCGAACAGCTGCTGTATGTGCTACTATTGTTCCGGTAGCGTCTTCCTGGGAATCGACCCGATGTTGTTGTCCTCGACGCGGGGTCTTCCCAGGGTCTAGTACTTAGTGGTTGATCAAAGCGTCTTCCTGGAAATCGCACAATGTATCAGGGCGGTGTCTCTCCTGAACATGGACTGACGCGTCGCTTACAATTACACCAAATAGTCAGACAAAACGCAAACCTAACTTCACAAAGTAAAACCGAATGTGAAAACCACTTCACAATTTTCGGGACATGAATTTATACAAATGTTGGGCCTGTACTTAACGGTGAATTGATTTTTATAATATGCGAATGGTGAACGTCTAAAAGTATTTGGTGAACACGTTAGAAACGCTTCTGTCGTCATGGCAACTACAACTAATATCTCAATTGAAAATCGTATATCTGTAGTGCTTCAAGAAGCCCTACCATTTTCCTCCCGCATACATTTCTATCAACCTACTATATCATGCATCCATATCCCCAAACTAACAATTCAATGTTCAAATATCAAATCCTTTCTAAAAACTAAACACCACAATGCATATCTTCATATGCAAACAAACCCATACTAAAAGATATTCATTTCGTTCCCATACACGCAATTCTAAAATCCTTATCTCCATCTGGATTGCAGCCAGATGTGTATATTCTAAAAATAGATATCATATTCCTTTTCTCCAGTACTCGACTCCAGTCGAAGTACATTTCGAAATTCTGCTTGCATTTCGATGCATCCGCGATACAAAATTCCGATAAGATTTTGTATAAAAGGGCGATGCATTTTGTATTCAAGGATCAGAAGGCCTGACGGCCGCCATTACCCGAACTCTCACCTATACGAAGGTGCCTCCATTATCCCTATCGACGAGTACTTGCTACAATTAGCATATAAGTACCTCGAAAGCATTCAGAACAGCGAGAACCCACTTGTACGGCAGTCTTGCGTTCTTGACTCTTCTCTTCTTCGATCTCTTCGGATCAGACCACCACAATTTCTTCTTCAGTACAAAACTGAAGAAAGCACCCTTCCCAACAACATTCCCCTCTATTGTGGTGAAGTTGGATCGCAACCTAAACTAAATTTAAATTAAAACAAATAAATTAAAATTCAAAAGATAAAATATTTGCCTTTTTAATTTGGCTTGGCCGATTCCCGGGGCCATAGTTAACGATCGGTTGCTACTCTTTCCTCTGGTCTGAGGAAGCACGGAGGCCACCGCAACGGGTCCCCTCAGGAGCGGTCTAAAGAGATCCCTCATCCTTTTCAGGACAAGGAAACACGCTCACTGAGAGAAGGACCACAACACATCTGTTTAATATCAGAAGCATACAGGATTCCTACGGTGGGTTAGCGTTTTAGTGTTTCAAAATGAATAAGGGTCCTTTCCCGTGTCTTCCGATTTCGTAAGGATAATCATAACTTCTTTAGCGAATTACAATACACCAACAGTTCATCGAAAATATTTATATTTGCCTCTTATTAATTCAAAAGAAAAACGATAAGTTTTGCACGAAAGGCCAAAAATACACCCAAATTTCCAATTGAATTTGACACTGATAATTTAGGGTGAGTTAACGTCGGCTAGTTCGTTTTACTATTCGCCAACATGCGTGAGTGTTGCAAACGACAATCACTCAATCTATGCAGGCGGTATTGCATTTCCGGTTGTACGACTTTCTCTTGTAATTTCACTTTAACATCGTTTAGAGTTTGTAGGGTGCTATCAATAGCATCAGTATTAATTGCCTCCCCTTCTGTACATTCCGGACACTGCTGTGTAAGGACAATATCGTCTAATGGCGTCACTTCGATGCAAGGTTTCGATATATTCTTAATAGTGTATAGATCAGGTCTGATTCTACCGTCGGTCCTTTGTGAAGTATAGACTTTAGCGACGATCTCATTCAATCGTTTTTCAAGAATTTGCAGGAATCCCTTAACATTCATAACAGTTATTGTAGAACGATCACCTAACATATTCTCAAGAGGGGTTGGATCGGCTCGGCATAGTAAGAATATTGAGCGGACCTCCTTGAAATATTGCTCTAGAGCTTCATCACGTTTTTTCTTCTCGTTCATGATTTGTCGGTTGACCTTGACTTGATCCTGCAACTGATGCTCCAGATCGTGAATTTGTTTAGCTTCATCTTCCAGCCTACCTGTGTTGTTACCACGGAACATATTGATGTTGCTGTACAATCTGTCTAGGGCGGCGTTTAATGTTGTCATATGATACTTGTTCTCGTTGACGAAGTTGAAGAATGAGTAGTATAAGTTTTGTTGATCTTGGAAGTTTTTGATGACCGTATCAATGCTGTTGGTTTTTGAGTGGCTCATGATCTTACCGAGCACACTCTCGTATAAGCGGATTTTCTTCTTGCAAGCTTGACGGAAGAGATCACGTCGTTTGTACTCTCTCGGTTCAAGACTGTCTAGACGACGTTTTTTGTCTTTCTCGGATAGAAACTCTAAGCTTTCTTTGCCTTGAGCGGCCGTACTTATAAGGCCTTGCATCTCGATCTTTCTCAGTTCCCTGTCATGGGTCTCTTTCTTATTAAGGGCATTGGTCTTTTCATACACATTAATACAATTTTCGAATGTCATTTGAGCATACTGAACAAGATCAGTTAGATATTTGTTGTCGCTCTTTAATCGTTGGATCATCTTAGTAAATTGTTCGTTGAAAAACCTACGGAAAGTAAGCAGCCTACCAATTTCGTTACGTAAATTTTGATTGGATGCAGTCAGGAGGCATTCACGTTTCGTTCCAACTTCGAGCTTGTTCTCTAAAATATCCTTAATTCGACGAACTTTACGTACATGAGCTAGGTGTTGATTGTCTGGGATAATTTTACGAGTAAGTTCGGCATTGTTCTTTTCTACGCGGTTAACTTGTAGTTCGAGAATTTGTATCTGCGATCTAAGTTGCTTATTTTCGGCTATCAGACTCTCCTGACACGCTATATGACTTTGAATACTCTTGAGATGAGATTCGTTTTGACGAAGGTGTGTGCGTCCATTGGCCACCCATATTTGTGCTTTGATGACGTCTTTTTCGAATTTCAATCGTTCAATACTTTTTAACAAGCTGGCCCGACCAATTAGTTCCTTTCGGCTAAAATATTTGGAGCCAATAATTTTTTTATAATTTCGCTGACGCCGGACTAGGTTCCTTTGGTGGACGAGGTAAGCGTCGGTAAAGCGTTTGCGATTTTCCTTTACTTCTTCGGCCATTTCGAACGAAAACTGTTGTTAACTCGAATCTGGGAATAAAAACAAACCTATTCGGTCTATCTAACAAAACGAATTTGAAAATATTTTATTCAACTGAATAATTTTAACTGAAATGACTATTATGATTCAATTAAAAATTCCACAAAATAGGTGATTCGAAACATTGTTCGTACAGTGAACTCTTATATAACAGTTGGAGTGAAGCTCTTTATTTGTGAGGTGGTGTGTTGAGTGCTCGTGTGGTTTTTGCATTTCGTTGAGATTTCTCTAGGAGCGGTTTTCTGAATTTTCATTAGGCGTTTTCACGACTGTTATCTCACCCAACTACCCAGTACCATTGAAACACACCCCGCCGACGACGTCAATACAAATACCCGACACAGAAGATGCATATCAAATTAGCATAAAATTGCACAAATCAAAACTGTATTCATATAATTAATCCAATTCATAAACAAGAACGAAGCCACGAAATAGAAAAACAGTGACGTGACGTGTTGTGACAACTAAAACAAAGTGCAACAACAACAAACAAAAAAAATGTTAAAAGTGACAATAAACGTGCTTACAAAATAACTTCAGTAAGGTGCAACAACAACGTAAGACAATTTAAATATATTACCTCGGTCGTAAAAGTGAAAACTAAAACAGACAATATATTGCTAGTTACGCACAGAGTTCTCAAAGCATCATTTGGCGCGAGTGCAAGTTCACTGACTCTTAGCCGACGGTAGCCGAGTTCGAGCCGGCCTACGGAAGAAATCGACTTCGTGGTTCGTATTGCAGGTCGCCTTTGTTTCTTTTTTAATGAAAACAAACTGGAAAGAACCAGCATGAACACGGAGGAAGACAAAAACGTGACAAACAAACGAAAAGGTACACCGAAAATCTCCATTGTGACGGGAAGTAAAACCGCGAAATTAACAATGGAGAGAAAAGGTCAGCAAATGGAGGAGGACAGTGAGCGTCCCTCTCCCTACAATTTTAATATGTATGGGGCAAACAATTCGTTCGCTTCTCTTGCATCCTCAGAGTCTGAGGATGAAGAAGAGGAAATTACTGAATTGGAGGCGAAACTTGCGATGGCAAGAGCCCGTCTAGAAGAGAGACGCCGAAAGAAAAAAATAGCGACACTCGAAAAAGAAAAAGACACCGAACAACAACAAAAGCCGAAGCCAAAAGTCGGCCAACAGCAACAGCAACAGCAACAGCAACAATCAACACAAAATCGACCACAGCAAGCAACACAACAGCAGCAAAACAACAATATCAGCGGAAAAATAAAGATGCCACCAATCAACACCATAGATGTTGACTGTAAAGAATTGGTAAGTCTTTGTAAGCTAGCCATAGGTAACAATTTTGCAGTTAAAAGACTGACGGGTAACAGGCACGCCATTCAAACATATAAGGTGGCAGACCACGACAAAATTAAAGAGGTATTAAAAAGAGCCACCGCGGAATTTTACTCGTTCACGCCGAAACAAACGAAGAGCGTAACGGTTCTATTAAAGGGTGTCGACCCTGAAACGGAACCGGAGGCTCTGGTCGAAATGCTTCAAAACCTGAAGCACGAAGACCTCAAGTTTACCGCTGTAAAACCATTCACCACACCCAAGGCAAGAAGGGAAAACCGCAAGCTACCCTTCTTTTTGGTGCAATTAACACCCAGCAGTAGAATTGGTGGTCTAAGAAAAATTACAGTCTTGGATCATCAAATGGTCACATGGGACAAATTAAAAAAAGGCAGAGACATCCTGCAATGTGTCCGTTGCCAAAGGTTTGGTCACGCGGCGGCTAACTGTGAAATGCATCGCCGTTGCGTAAAATGCGGAAAGGACCATAAGGCAGAAGAATGCCATCTGGGAAAAGAAAGGGTAGAAGACAAAGCCCTTCTAAAGTGCGCAGTGTGTCGGAATGAGGGACACCCCGCTAACTATCGAGGATGTCCTAAATTCCGAGAAATAATGGCAAGAAGTGTGACCCGGCAAAAAAACACAGAGCCAGCTCGTACTACAACAATGCCCGTAACATCGCAGCGGTCGTACGCACAAGTTGCTTCGGGTGGGAGAACACCAAATCAGGCTACATCACAGGTAGCCACAAATACTCCCACACGGACGGAAACAACACCGCAAGCAGACGTGGTCACGGTTCTGCTTAATCTGCAGAGACAGATGACACAGCTGCAAAATCAAATAAACGAGATATACTCGTACTTGCCCAATCTAAACAAAAAGTCAATATAAACCCTCTAACCACAACATCAATAAAAGCTCTTGTCGTGAATGTAAACTCACTAATAAGAACTGAGAGAAGAGCCAATCTTTTTAACCTGTTGCAAGAGGAACAACCTGATGTACTTCTGGCGGGGGAAACAAAGTTAAACCAGAGACATAAGATAGGACATAAAAACTACGATATTATACGAAGAGATCGACCTAACTCCTCTCAAGGGGGGGGTGTCGCAATCTTTAATAGAAAAGGGATCAATCATAAAGTAATATATAGTGGAGAAGTGCCCAGGTTCCGGGTGCTGGAAGCCTGTATCGTCCGCATACCCCTTCAGCAAGGAAGGGGTTTGTATGCGATTGCGGTCTATGCACCTGAGGAGCACCAACAAAACCTATTTATAGCGGAGCTCGAGACACTCTTTCGATGCTTACAATTGCACCTGGGCAAAAACTACTTTATCCTAGGGGGAGATATGAACGCCAAGCATAGAAATTGGGGAAATTATATATCTAATGCCAGAGGAAATCAGTTGGCTGGTTGGTTAGATCAGTATCATATTGAATATAGAACTGACCTGCTAGCTACGAAATATCCATCGTTCCCCAGAGGTAGATCGTTCTTAGATATCTTGCTAATCGACTCACGACTGAGATTACTTAACACCAACAGACGAAACACAAACTGTTTACGGACAATTGAATACGACAGCGACCACTGTGCATTCATGGCAGTAATAGAGCTTCCGAACGAGCTCGCAGATCTGGAGGAATTCGTGATCCCGCAACCCTATAACTACGGGGCAATGCGATGGCCGCGGTTCACCAGATCATTAACAAGAGAACTTTGTTCGAATGACTTTAATCTGCCAGTAAACAGAAACCTGACAAATGACGAAATCGACAAATACATTCAACAAATGGACGAAACCGTAAAACGAACAATGGACAAAACAATTCCCAAAACAACAGTTACAGATCACATTAACATGTACAGAAACGCAACAATAAACGCACTCCACAAGAAAAAGAGCAGACTGCTATCGAAATTAAAACAATTACACAGACAGTTTACAGACAGACAAGACCAGGAGATAATATCACTGAAATCTCAACTAAAAAACCTCCAACAATTACTTAAAGCTAATTATAGATTAGCAACAAATTTGTATTGGAACAACAGAATTCGAGCTATAAAAACTAATAACCCGAATATGTTCCCACAAATAAATAAAATATTCAGGAGAAATAATCAAAACGAGATTCAGTGTCTCCAAATTCCACGTACTGAGGTAAACAAGCAGCTGCTAACCAACATTGGCATAGATACAGAGAACGCTATCTTCAATAGTGAGCTCTTCGTGATCGAAGATCCTTTGGAGACGGCGAACGCTGTGGGAGCTGTCTTTCAGGAAATGTACAAGGTGAATGAAAGCATTCACCGAAATCACGACCTGGAGGACAGAATTCGACTGAATCACCTGCACCTCCGGAATGAAATTTCACATTGGCAATCGGAGAATCCGGGTTTTACGGAATTCAGTGACGATAATCTGTCAATTGACATTAATGCCAATGGTGGGGCTAATAGCCTTTTAATCACAAGGGAAGGAATCCAGAGTATCTTCGACTCATTAAGAAGCAAAAAGTCAGTGGGAATAGATGGAGTACCTAACATCGTACTCAAGAACCTGCCCCCAAAGGCAATAGATATATACACGGTCCTGTTTAACAACGCGTTGAATAATGCATATTATCCCGCGCGTTGGAAAACGGCAATCATTCAGCCCATCGCAAAAAAGGGCAAAGACTGTACAAACCCAATGAACATGCGTTCGATAAGTTTACTCCCAAGCATCAGTAAAGTATTTGAAAAAATCATTAACAAAGCTCTGCTAAAATGGGTAGACGACAATAGCATTATTCCAAATAACCAGTTTGGCTTTAGGGCGCGTCATGAAACCACACATGCCACAGCTAAACCGGTCTCCGACATACAATGGAATAAATGTAGGAACCAATGCACAGGGGCCTGTCTGATCGACTTGGAAAAAGCCTTTGATACCGTCTGGATCGAAGGGTTGTATTACAAGTTGGTCAGACACGGCATACACAAGTCTTTACTATATGTACTTTACGATATGTTAAAGGACAGGAGGTTCGTGGTCAAAAGTGGTAATGTGACCTCTAATAAAACGTATAATATCAAGAATGGCTTGCAACAGGGTGCGGTACTCTCTCCGATTCTTTTTAACATTTACATTAGCGACTTATTAGATGCACTCCCGCAGGCTGTTGCGTACGCAGACGATCTCATAATTTACAGAACAGCTCCGAAAGTTGAGATCATAAATAGTTTAATACAGCGAGATTTCAACAACGTGCAGCGCTATTGCGACAACTGGAAACTTAAGATCAACTTCCAGAAATGTGAAGCCATCCTATTTAGAACTCCATTATATAAAGCCACGAACGACACAAGGAAAAACTGGCGAAAGCTAGTTATCGTGGGACCGCATGGAGATAAACTGGAAACCAAGAGTTTAGTTAAATACCTGGGCATCTGGCTAGACCAATATCTGTATTTCAACAGACATGTAGAGGCTGCTCTGATCAAGGCTAGAAAAACGTTTGCTATGACAAGGAGGCTATTCCACAGTAGCCAACTTGACAGCAGGGTAAAAGTCATATGCTACATGACGCTAATCAGGCCAATGCTTATATATGGCTGTCCAGTATGGTTTAACATAGGTCCAAATTTGATGGAAAAGATTCGGGTGTTCGAAAGGAAGTGTCTGAGAACCTGTCTCAGATTATATCGAACACCGGAATCGGAATACAAAAAGTACTACTCAAATGAGACTTTATATAATGAAGCCTGCATAAATAGGGTGGATAATTTTATGATTAAATTAATCAGAGGACATATTGCGAGAGCAATATGCTCGTCCAATGACCTAATTTTCGGGGCTTATTATCCAAATACCCTGTACTATGAGAACGTGCGTCGCAACGGTTTTGTTCCACCAGAGGCGTTCCTTGATTTGGAGATGAAAGGGCTTATACAGGATAGATCCGGAATTCCGCTGATCTATCATGTAAGTAGATCATCCGTAGACAGGCGATTGTGCTACGACCGGGAACTAACGCGCACCGAAGAAGAACTCCTGCGCTTCAGTAGGGCTATCTCCCACAGAGACCGGGACGATAGTATTAGACAGCGTCAACAGTTCTGGTGGTTGAATGGCATATATAAGACCTGGATACCAAAGTCGGTATAGAATCACACTATCATCAGCTAGCTTACATAGACTTAGCTTTTCTAGAATTAGGGTAGTATAAGATTTAAGTTAAGTTAAGCTAAGTGATTTTACATAAAATAAAAAAATAAAAAAACAAAAAAAAAAAAAAGTAGATAAGTTTAGGTAAGTTAAGTAAGTTAAATTTTAAGAAAAAAAAACAAAAAAAAATTGACAAAGTTTTTCAAATTTTTCTTTGTCTTTCAAATAATTATAAGTATTGCCACAAAGTTCTGTCGCCGAAAGGCAAATTATACAAATATTAAATAATGTTTAGCTTAGAGCGTCTGCGAAGGACCAGTAAGTTATTATATAAGATAATTAAGCTAGAATTTAAGCATTTTTTGTCTAGCCTTTAATTTAGAAACTAAAAATATAGAAAGAAAATAAAAAAATGTTTAAAAATGATGAACTCTTATATAATCGGACACTGAGGGTTCTGAGAAAACTACTTTTATGGACAGGTTTGATTAACGTTTCGGAAGATAATGTCTCCCTCTCTTGCTTCCATTGAGCCTACTGAGGACTCTGCAACTGTTCGGCAAATGTAATGGGGCTAAACCCCATTTAGAAAAAGCTGTCAAAAGAACTCTTACGTTCTAGCTTAGGAATTAACTCAATTATGCAATATATAACTTAACTACAAAGGTGAGAGGTAGGATGGGAGATGACAAGAAGTTAGAGGCAATGTTTTTGAGTGAATATATGCTAATAGTCAAAAATGGATGACTTGATGCATTCAGGATTCGTGGAGTCGTAAGCCGTGGGAGGAATGTAGAGCGGGCGAGGATTACGTATGTTGTGTGGGATTGTGTTGAGTTGAGTAGATTGGCACCAGTATTTTGCATTCTTCCAGGATTTTCAGGTTAATTAATTTGAAACCGTTTGGGTATGATCAGAGGGTTTTCCCATCCCGATCCATGGAGAGCGAAACGTAAGAAACGACGTTTAATGCTCTCAATTTTGTGAATATGAATGTTGATAGGAAGACCGTACTAGACTATTATCTTTGAGTGATGGACGAACAAATGAAATGTAGACATATCAGGTGACGTAGGGGTGGCAACATTATTTAGATCACCATTTTTACAAATACGAGGGTAGAGTTGGCCTTAATATGTTGGAATATGAATATGAGGAAATTAACACGCCTCTCACATAAAATACCAAGGTGACGGATCGATTGGACGATAGAACGTGCTTGGCTATGAAGGTAGTAGGGGCGGGTAGGAGAAGGTGTGGGATTTGATAGGAGGGTGCACCGGCGTACGGCGCTGATTCACTAACAACACCACTGATTGTCACTGCTCCAGTTCTCTAAAAATTATTTCGACGAGCACGACCCACCAAATATCCAGGGATCCGAAGGAAAGTAAAATAAAAATTCACTGTTGTCGTGGGGTTTTTTAAATATGTTCTCTTTATTTAATGCTTTTTGTTGGACATTGCACTTAGTTCTAATACAACGTATGGTATTAAGGCACGAGTCAATTGACATTAGTTTTATAAATACTTCAAGGTTAATGGAATTCACATCAATTAAACATTATCCAGAATCCTCGTTTACAGAACGGTGACAATCCAAATTGATTATTATAACTGCTTCAAAGTAAGTGTGATACACTTCGTTCTAGGAAACTACATTAAACGTTAATGGGAAACACCTCATTTTAGAAAACGATATTAAATTATATTTCTTTTACGCAAACTGAATCGCTACTGAAACCAAATACTGGTGAGACCCGGTATGACAAAAAGACGCACATGAACTCGATTTAATAAAAAAGGAACTCGTGGTCGAACTCTCAAAGACTATCCGCGGTGATTCATTAAAGTAGGTGCGCACCCTTCGAAGAATACAATCTGACTCCGCGAGTGGCTGTTGCACTCCATCCACCAACTGCAGTGGTGATGGATTCCATCGAATGGGAGGAGCAAATCCGATCTTTTCATTTCGATTTGAGTGTGTTGGAAAATTTTCATGATGACGTGCAGGTCTAGTTGAGAACCCATTCGTTGAAAGCCAGGACAAACGGAGATGCGAAGGTGCACAAAATAAAATCCAAATACGCGGCTAATCAAGTAGATGATCGAATACGGGGCTGGCTGCCTTGCCATCACAAACAATAGCGGATAGATTTTTCTGTTGGCGTTAAGTCAACAGTTCCGGATGGAACACTCTGGTGTCGTAAGCTCTTTGGCAGCAAGGGTGGTCTTTCGGAGTTTCCTCTGCAGGGGGACTCTCTGGGTAGATCGCTCCGTTGACGTGAGCTCCTGGTTGGCAAGTGTGTGCTTATTTATCAGGTCCTGACAAATAATTCCCCTAATCCAACTTTGAATTTAAAACGACACTATTTATTTTACTTTAATTTTATTGATTTACTTTTGTGATTTACACTTTGAATTGGTTATATTAAGATTGGCTGACCGTTTGGCGTGGCTTCGGCCTCCTGGATTTCGATTGATTGACCAGTGGTTCGGCCTATGGAACCTAACTGATTATGAAATCATAATTTGCCGCCCTTTTATACTCTGCAGCAACAGAGGTTTGTAAAAATTTTATTTAAAAATTCCAAGAAACACAAAAGATTTTGTGTGCTTCAATTGGAATAGGATTCCGGGAAGTTGATAGGAATTTATTTCAATAAATTCCCAGAAGGGGAAATCATGAAATGCATTTAGAGTTAAGCATTTCATGATGTTCTGGCGCAAGGGTAATAAGCTTGCCCAGAAAAACAAATTATTATGGAAAATTTAACAAGCCTCATACTTGTTAAATAAGGCCAAGACCGGATCTCGGTTGTAGTGCCAATGATGATGATGATGATTTCATGATGTTAGGATTATTAGGAATTGAATCAATGTACGAAAAATGGACATTGGTTTAATTTTGTCGTGCATCTGATTCAATTGGGGAACATGATTGGATTATGGGTAAGGATAAGATAATTAGGAATTGAATCAATGTGCCCCGAATTAAGTTTTGGTTTAACTTGTCGCCCAATGATTCACTATGGGAATAAGGTTGAGATTGTAGGAAACAATCGGGATTGGATGGGAGTAGTGATTTAGGATCACTACATATCCTTTGTCAAGGGGATGGTGTGAGACCTGGCGTGGTCATGAAGAAGTATGACATCACGAATGAGCATACCTCGTCGTTTGTTTATATATGCGGCTTTTGCCGACTCTAACAACTGAAAGTAGTAAGCTACGCTCACTGTTCGTTGTTCGTGAAGAAAATCAAGCACTAAAACTCCCTTTGAGTAGAAAAAAATCGTTGCAAAAGTTTTTCCGGCTGAGAGACGACTTTTGGTCTTCAGTGGGCAGCTTTCACCCTTCCTTCGCTACTCCTTACTTGTCATTTTCGTCTCGAGAGTATAATGATGTACCCACGTTTTAAAAAACATCCTCCCCCTTCTTGTCGAAATCGATCCAGGAGTCCTCCACTGATCTCCGACCTGACCTGTCTTCGATTTACGGTCAATAACCTCGGAACGCACCGAGCAGTAACTTTTTTAAGCTAAGATCATCATAATGGATTGAACACTTCCATAGCTGATACTTACTTCTGATACGATTTCTCCAACAGGTAGGTGATCACTTTCAATAAGCTCTTGAACGGCACCGATGTTGTCATCTGTACGACTTGTCCTTGGGTGTCGATCATGACTTTCGGTTTCGATACGCTCTCGCCCACTTTTGAATTCTCTGGCACGTATACACATGATTCTGAGACAGTGTCCCACGACCAAACTGTACCCTCAACCGAGAAAAATGTCCGAGGGTTTAACGCTTTCTTTTGTTAAAAATTTTATAACAGACGCATCCACCTCTCGCTCGCTCATGGCTGTACTGACTACTAATTCGGGCGCGACTGCTAGTCAAGTCGGTTCCCTTATTTTTCATAAACCATACAGCAGCCACGTACAAGATTATCTAGCTCGGAACTTGTTGCTAAGCAAAAAAGTAATATTACCGGTTATTTTTCATTTAGCCTCGTACATTGCTTGTTTATGTATTTCAGATACATATTTATCTATAAATAACTTGGTGTGATGTTTACCCAAAAATTGATAAAGACCAGGGAAAGGGAAATGGTTGTACGGGATGACTCCAAAGGGCAAGTATCAGGTTTTCCAATAGGAACTTGACGACTCTTTTTTAAATAAAACGCAAACTATTTGAGATATTTCAAAAACTTTATTATCGACTTGAAGTACAATCAAAACATTTATGAATGGAACTCGACTTCGTTCATATGGCCCCCGAGGGCACGTTTGCAGCGGTCGATTCGTTGGACCCAATTTTCGATGACTCGGCCACACATTTCGACCGAAACAGCCGCTATTTCGCGTTCAATGTTGGCTCTGAGCTCTTCCAACGTCGTCGGCTTGTTGGCATAGACCAATGACGACGTAGCCCCAAAGAAAATAGTCTAGAAGCGTTAAAACGCACGAACGAGGCGGCCAACCGACTGGCCCATTTCTTGAGATAACACGCTCATCAAACTTACTCTTCAATAAATCGATTGAATCGTGTGCTGTGTGGCTTGTGGCACCGTCCTGTTGAAACCGCATGTCGCCCAAGTCTATATCTTCCAATACGGGCCAAAAATAATCGGTAATTATGACCATTCACAGTAACGTGACGATCGTTATCGTCGACGAAATAATATGGCACCAAACAGTTATTTTTTGTGGATGAAGTGGTGTTTCATGAAGCACATGTGGATTTTCACCCGACCAATAACGCAAGAACCCATTGAGCCAACAATGAGCGTCGTCACTGAAGATGATTTTGCGATGAAATTCATCATCTTGGCGCATATTTTCCAGAGCCCAATCGGAGAACGTACGTCGCTTCAAATGGCCCATCGGCTCCAATTCTTGAGTCAGCTTGATATTGTATGGGTGTAAACCAAGATCCTTACACAAAATTCGCCATAAAGTGGTCTGGGTGATGCCCAATTCTTGAGAACGCCGTGGAATTGACTAATTTGGATAGTTTGCTACGGACGCCTGAACGGCAGCGATATTTTCGACACTTCGACCAACCCGTTGTCTCACTAGCACGGCAACATCACACAACGAATATGTAGACTCAAATTTTTGCACTAAACTTGTTATTGCCTGTCTACTAAGGCGAGCGTTACGACCGAAAATTGGAGTTAACGCTCCTAAAGTTGCGGTCACCGACTCCAAATTTCAGTAGCAAATTTTTATAATTTGCAGACGTTGTTCGTTCGTGTACTTAACCACGATGAAAATGTTGAGTTTACTGAATAAATTGACACTGACAGTTCGATGATTAGTGAAAGGGTGCGTTGACAATTAAATTCAAAGTTGTTAAGTCCCCATTGGAAAACCCATTATTTGGTATGTAAAGGGCAGCCTTCAAATGACAAGCGGACAGTTAGCCGTAGATGGTGGGATAGGGAATGATTGTGCATAATTGGCTAAAATTTGATTATTTTCATACACAAAATTACTGTACATATATCATCTATAAATAAATTTATCCTCAAAATTTCAAAAAATTCGATGTAGGACTCTTGTAAGTAAATTCGTGAATATCAGTTTTTTTTTGTGGCACTTACACTACTTGTGTTCCCTTAATTATTTTCGAAGCCATCAGTCTTGTGATACGGCGTTATCGGCAGTAATTTTCTGTGCGTTTTCAACGTCTTCATTTAAACCTGGTGGCCTTATTAAGTCCATTATTAGTACAAATCCATTTTTCTGAACAACCTAAAAATCGTCGGTATGTCCAGGCCAAGGCAAACTGCCTCAGTGATTTACATTGAGGTAAACACCCAATGTAGCCGCAAATAGCTTTATACCCAATTGTTCTAACATAAAATGTTGCAATTGGATTTACACAATCTTTCTCTTTGATCCAATATCGGATTGACTTATTCATGCATTTCAATCATATATAACTTTGGATTCAACTTTTTATCCATCGATCCTGTTATGTCAGATGACGCATAACTTGGAAAAAATCTATCCTTACATTCTAAGTCGATTATATCTTATGTCTGGATATAGCTTGATTTCCTCCTTGATGGTACAACGAAGATTTAGAAAAGACATTCATGATAATGTTGTATTTTTATGAAGGTGTTGTTTCTCTTCTTTTCAAGTCCGTTGGTACCACTTACGGGCAATGAATGTAATTATCATTGCAAGACAGACTTTGCCATAAAATGATATCCAATCGTATCAAAAACCCCTTAAAAGGTATCCCTACTAATAGTTAAACATGCGCTAAAGAGCCCGTTTAGTGCTTCCCCAGCACTCGATGCTTATAATCACACTCAATCAAATCCATGTTCTATTAATTGAATGTGTCAATACCAAATTTGTGCGGCGAATCACCACCACCCTATAGGAATTGCTTTGGGATATGAAATCATATCCGATTATGGCTTGAGACGTCGAAGAGGCATTATCAGTCACTTCCAAAAGAAATTAATCCATCACTCGGACAATTTAATTTCAGATCAAGAGATATCCTTTTGTCCTGCACATACACATGTATCAAGGGATACTAAATCCTTTAGCCCATTATTCCCCACATGGAATAGCTAAAGTTATTGCTGTCTATCATTCATATTCCTTATCGTTCCCAATTTATCGCGACACATATGCGACCAGCAGCGGCAATACAATATCCTTCTATGCCTCTTAATCACTTATCTAAGCACTTGTTGCTGTACATTCGAAGCCCAATCTCCTTACGTCAACATTAATTCCACAAAATTTAAATAAAAACGACACCCAAGCGTAACTTTTCTGCCTGCTATCGGCCATAACCAAATAGCGGCCAGGAATAAAAAGGACACCGATGAAGTTGGCTTTTACGTGACTGAGTAGGTACAACGCCGAAGACCCATAAATTATTTGCGAGTGATAGAGGTGTTCCCCATGAACTCGATTTCCATCGTTTGTAATAAATTACCTTAAATTTCACACTTTATTCGTCATGTTTCGCATGTATGGGAGAAAGAAAATAGATAAGTGAATAATAAAAAGGAAAAGGAACCGAAAGAAAACTGTAAAAAGACACAGTCAAAATCCTACCGACTGGTTGTTTCGTTTCGAGACAACAGCAGCCTTAAAAATTGATTGAAATTGCCCCAACTCCGCTCTCAGATTCATCGAACGTTTTCTTCTTTTAATACCGCTCCTCCTCTGGTCGTTCTCTACCATCACACCAACAACAAGGACATCCCATTCAGTTTCCCCAAAGGCCCCACAATAATCCAAAAAGAAAACAAGAAACTGCCCTTATACATTCATACAAAGAACCAATCCTTTCAGTTCAATTCAGTTGCATGTGTTCCGAGTGGATTTTACCATTCTAAAGCAACCAGGATCTAATCCAGGAAACACCGGATTTCAGAACTTTCCGGCGTGTGGATTATTTTTTGATATGAAAGCAGGGCCATTGAGAGGTTCTTAGAGCACGTAATCCTCAAGTATGTCGATGCAATCTCATGTAGATTTAATATGTTGGTGGAAATCTGTCTCTTTCTGCAACAAATTAAGTACGCCATAGTCGGTCTGTCTTTAGGCGTGGTGTGGTTAACTTTCATATGGGAGTTTACGCTCATACGCGTACGTAAGATAATGTACTGACAGTACGCCGGTATGAAGTAATAAAAGTCATAAGTGTACTGTCTTTTGATCATAAAACATCCGTTCCTCTTGTTATATTTGTCAATAGCCTCGGATGATTTTTTATCATACTTGGGGTTGTAACTGTATAGGTTGTGGGCAAAGTTTCTGCCAGAATTTAGAGGTGGCAACTGTTAAAAGGTCACGACACTGCTTTTGTTCATTATTGATACCAACACATCAGTTTTCAACGAGGATACATACAACTTAGTATCCCTGTTCTTTCCAGATTGTGGTATAGTCACATAAATATGAAGGGGCACTGCTTATCGGTTTTTCCTTATCCGCTTCCTCCCCATTCGCCCGAACTGTCCTCTGACAACTAAGGATACTTCAAAATACGCTTTTGAGCGCGCGTTAGTGTCACATAAATAAAGTCAGAGCAAGATTTCTGTTCCAACTCGGAATTTAATTTCTCATAGACAAATGACCTCTAATGTATGATTTTGTACTTCTGATCAGCGACTCTCGACTTCTCATCAATGAGTGTCGACTTCTGATCAACGAATGACTTTCTTTTCTTCGTGCTACGTCCGAGGAAAGTTAATCTTCATACCTTTGACCAATCTCCGATTCCCTTTTTTATCGCCTCTTTACCCCCATTCGCTGATGCAAAACGTCCCGGCGCAGGATGCGAGGATGCGATTGGGCATTTCACACGTTTACGATGTCTTGGGAACGAACGTTCACTGCGGGATTTATGATCTTCTGGCACTAATTGTTTACACACATTCTCTTTCTTTCGGCCCAGAACGGGATTGTTCAAGCAAGATGCTGGAAATCCGTGTTACATAGAACGAGGGCAAAATTTCTTGAGTATTTTATAACTCAAAAATATCCCATTCCTTCAGGTGTCGAAATGCAGATGTTACAAAAATGTAGGCAACATTTGGGCCTGTGAGTAGGGCGTTAGAATGTACTCACAACTAGACCGGCTTGTCATAGGGGGCCTAAAGGCCGAGTGGTAGGTGGGGTCCCAACGCCCTGTCGCCTGGTGAAATACCACCCCATCAAGCTATAGGCTCCATGAAATGGTCGGGAGAAATCCCTGGCCGTCTTTTGGAGCTTGGCTGATGGATCGGCTCGAGAAAAGGTTGGTTTAGGTGGTAGTCGATCGCAAAGTGAGATACCACCCTGTCACGCTGTGCATTCCGCGATATCGTTGGGACAAATCTTCGACTATGTTTGGGATGTATAGCTGATGGCCCGGACTGACACGGAGATAAGTCATGATGGTACTGTGGCGGTTCAACGAACCACACAAATCCCACCTATACCATGACCCATTACATATACCCAACATTGAATTCAATGGTCAAACGCAATCGAACTAAACGTTTAAATTTTCTAATATTGAATTCAATTCATTTATTCAATTCAAATCCATTTACACAATTTCTTCCAATTCAATGCAATTCTCTAAAATCAACCAGCATAATGCATATCTTGTCATGTATGCTATAAGCAATTAGCCCCTCTAAATTCCCTGCAAGATCCAAAACCCAAAAATTGCACCTGTGCAAACAAAGGCATAGCTATTCGACCCACCGACACACAATTGTTGCAATCATAAACATCCTAATGCATCTCTTCACGTGCCAGATGTTTTATGGCTTGGAAATGCGCCAAAAAACGGACACCCAATTTCCACGGATCTTGTGTGCACGAAAACTCTTGTTGTCATAAGCCAGATGGGCAACGCAAACAAAACCCCATGAAAGGATCAAGTAATAAGTGGCGATGCGTCTGATGCTTCGAAAGAAGATACAGATAAGAGGATGAGAATGTGAAATTGAAATGGGAATTTTTTTTACAGATAGTTAGAGAGTTACAGTCTACCCTGAGAAGAGGTACAGGAAGGTTAATTGAGAAGGTCGCGCCGTACGTGTGCTAAAACTTTAGCCCAGTACCTTGTGTTTCTTTCGTTGTTTCTTAACTTCAATTACAACAAGAGAAACATCATGCAGATATAATGATTAATAACCGAACTTTAAGAAATTCGTCATCGCATAATCGGGCTCGTTCTCGAGGCTCTGTCGACATTCGACTGATAACGGCATTTTGTAACATCAGGGGCATCGGTTTCACCAATACGAATGTAAACGTCGTCCACCAAGATTTGCAAACAGCGAAACCCGATATCCTTGCTCTAGCCGAGACCCAGGTCGATTCGTCAACAGAATCGACATATCTTCGTTGCTCAGAATACGACATACATTTGAGATTCCGTTTTAAGGGCGGAGTCTGCGTCTTCGCGCGGTCCGATCTGGCTTGCCAGAGGATGGAGGCGTTGGAACCCAATAACATGGACATCATGTATTTGAGAGTCGTGCTGAAGAACTCTGTTAAATTTCGTTGTTGTCTTTAGCGCTCCCCGAATGACGATCGACCGGCGACATTTTTCAAACATCTTTCAAATACCGTCGACTGGATACAGATCAACCACCCAGCTTCTGAAATTGTTGTCCTTGGCAATTTTAATGTGCACAATTCCGGCTGATTGTTACATTCTAACAGAACCGACGAGGCTGGGAGGCTGGCGGAGATGTTTGCTGTAAGCCACAACTTGACTCAACTCATTGAGGAGCCGACGCGAGTGCCGGATGCCCAAGGCGATTGTGCGAACATCCTGGATCTGCTTTTGACATCCGAACCGAGCTTTTATACCGTAGAGGTTTCTGTGCAGATCAACCACCCAACTTCTGCAATTGTCATCCTTGGCGATTTGAATGTGCACAACTCCGGCTGGTTGTTACATTCTAGCAGAACTGACGAGGATGGGAGGCTGGTGGAGATGTTCGCTGTTAACACACTTGACTCAACTCGTGGAGGAACCCACGTGAGTGCCGGATACCCGCGGTAATTATGCAAACACCCTGGATCTGTTTTTGACATCCGAACCCAGCCGGTTATACCGTGGAGATTGCTGCGCGACTGGGAAATTCAGATCACTGCTTGGTCTTAATCGCGCAACCACTTGCATTTCAAGCGAACAACCGTCCTAAGCAGCTACACAATGAATGGAGGCATGGGGCTGAAACTGGGACAATTTGAAAAATTTCTTCGCATCCTTTCAGTGGTCGGAGGTGTGCTTTGGAGACTACGATGTTAACGCATGCGCGGATTCGGTGACAGAGATTATTCTTCTCGGAATAGAGATCTGTGGCGTTTCGAACAGATACACACACATTACACAAGCAAATAGTGAAGAACACCGAACGAAAATCGAATAAGAAAATGCATCAGAGCCGTATACCATAGCGATAACATCACAATTCCACATCAGTGAAAAGTGTACTTGAGTTTTGAAATCGAATTCGTACACGCGGCCAGTAGCCTGACGTGTTAAGCTTTGGTTCAATTTTTGGTGATTCTAACGTCATAGCGTCAGTTCGAATCACACGTTTTGCACTATTCCGCATACCTTTAAACGAAGTTTGTCTGATAAACCTTGGTTTGATATAAAATGCGAGCAGATTACAGCAGCAAAAAAATAGACCTTTTAAATAATCCCTCCGAAGTGAACAGAACGAATTTTGTAAGGATTAGAAACGCGTGCAACTAGCCGATTAATACCGCGAAGAAGGCTTACAACGACAGAGTGAGCAATAAATTCCTTGAGTGCCTAACTGGTTCGCGTCCCTTCTGGTCAATGGTAAGGACTCTCAGCAGTAACTTCGCTTCCTCCTCTCTTCCTCCTCTCCTCCTCCATAAGTGGCGGGTAGCGGGACGTTGGTCACAAATACAAAGGATAAAGGTAATGTGTTCGCGAATTCAAACTTCGATGCCGGTCTGTTGTAACCACCTGTGATCGCGCCGGTACGATCTTCGATGCGGGATGTGAGGTTCAGCCCTCGTATTATTCAACGCATTCTACGTGGGCTGGACTGTAAGAAGGCAACCGGCCCGGAGGGAATACCAGCAATAGACCTTAAGAACTGTGCTCCAGAACTGTCGCCGGTTCTTGGCAGAGTCAGTGGCTTATCTTATGAACTGCCTACTGAAATATCGCTCGAGTTCAGTAAATCCCAAAGACGGGAAAAAATGTCTCCCACAAAATTACCGGCTGATAGCATTATTGTCAATGTTATCTCAATCAATCAATGTCGAGTTAATTAAGTATTTTGAGTGCGACGGACTTCTGAATGATCGTCAATACGGATTCCGTGGCAGGCGGTCCACGGAAGACATTTTGACCCTTATAACATATATATGGAGATCTGCGATTGACCGGCACGGTGAGTCAAGGGCGGTCGCGTTGGATATCTCCAAGACTTTTGACCGTGTCTGTCACGGGGCATTGCTGAGCAAACTTCGTTCATATGGAGTTTCCCAGCAGCTTTGCTTTTCCTCGAAAATCGATCGATCCAAGTTGTAGTGGACGGCGAGTCTTCGGATCTGTATACTGTTAATTCAGGGGTGCCTCAAGGTTCTAGGTTGGCTCCAACCTTGTTTTTGCTTCACACAACTGATTTCTTGGAGTCGATGGATAACAGGGTGATCAGTTTCGCGGATGATAGTACGCTTGTTTTCACTTTCTCGAGTGATCGACCGATTAGTGCATCAACGTCTAACCAGCTGAGATGTAGTCAGATCGACTTGCTGAATTGGGATCTGGGTAGGGTCCTACAGTGAGGAAAGTCCAATTTCGTCGACATCAACGCAATGAAGCCACAGTATACAACATTCACAAGTAAAAGTGGATCATCGGTTCCACAGGTGATGATGAATAGCTGGGGCCTGGAATCTGGGGAAAGCTTGAAATTGCTCGGCGTCACGGCCTGTGGGAATGTGTCGTGGTAGAAACACGTGTCGAACATCGCCAGTTCCGTCTCAGGAAGGAGCCAAGAAATATTTTATTCAGGCCCTCTGTATAAATCCCAAATTAGACAGGCGCTCGAATATTGCTCTCATGTTTGGTGCGCTACTCCTAAACATACCCTCGACCTAGTTGAGAGCATACAGCGACGAGTGATCTGTAGCGTTCTACGAACGCACAATCCCGCGTAGGTAAGGTTCCTACCTTCAAGGAACATACTTACCTGAGAACGTTGCACGCGCCCACAGACGCGTGTCCCAAAGTCCCACCATAGGGCCTGCAAAACACAGCCAACGTTGAGCCCGACACCAAAAAGCAAGGAACTGAACATCCCCAAAAGCTTTTAATGTGGGATCCCACAGTCCCTTTTGAATTTCACACCATTAGAAAGATCTAATGGATTTTTGTGTGTGTTTACAAAAGGCAAACAAATCCCACGAACTGTACGTCCTAACAATCATCTCCGTTCTGCGCGCCAGATGTGCTGTGCAAACAGAAGACCCTTGAGATGAAATGCTACCACCACCACCGATGGTGATGATGATGTATGTGATGAGCGACTTTCTCCTTTTCAGGCATCCAAATTACCCCTGGGACTAAATAACATGCTGCTAACAGTGATTCGGAAATTCTGTTAGCAGATCTAATGGGAAAAGTTGTCGGTACAGATAAAGATACAATCTGTATCAGGGTATTTTTTCGGATACGAAAGATTAGTCTAGGTTTGATGGTCGACGAGACGAGGATTGGTAATCGAGCAGCGATAGGGTAGAGACCAAAAAAATACGCGACCCTAAAGAATTAAGTATAAATACGTTTCGAGTGTGTCGGAAGTTTTGTGTGTTTTCGTTTAGATACAATAAGAACATTCTATTTCGACGAATTACGCGTCGGTTATTTCATAAGGAAACAGCGAAACTTATAATATCAAAACCATAATAGACGACAACAATTAAATTAAAATTCAAAAACAAATTTCTTGGTGTTTCTTTCGTAACCGCGTTCGCTCTGTGTGTTTATGATTTCTCTGCGGCAAGCAGTGTTCGGCGGAACACTTGAACAACATGTAAATCCGCTAAAGATCCGCCTGATAGGAGATACGGCGCTGACGTCAGGACTACAGTCACTATCACAACGAAGGCACGTAGCCGACCTTTGTCTGTTTTACAGTTAATATCACGTGTACTGTTCTTCGGAGATTCGTGGCATTGTTCCGCACAATTCGGTTTTATGTGCTCCACAAGACAATCCGACGGGTTGTTTGTTTGCGGTTGCATCAGAACTCGTTCCGTTACGGAGCGGGGAAACTGTGGAATTCCCTCCCCGGACTAGGGTTTCCGGAGTGTTACAACCGGAAACTGTTCAAAAAGAACTGCAACAGTTATTTGGTGGCTCTGGGTGCCGTGTCGACGCTATCGGTTCGTCTCTCCCGAGAGAAGTATATTTAAAAAAAAGCATAAATATTCATGTATATGAGCTACGTCATCTTCTGCAGTGAGATGTTGGATCAGTCTTTTCCACCAATTGAACCCTTGCGGTAATCATTCTCACCTCATACACAAACTCGTCTACGTCTTTAGATGGCCTTTGATTTTTATTACATAAAAGTTCATGTACATAAGCTACGTCATCTTCTGCTGGGAAATTTTGCACCAATCTTTTCTTCGAATTGAACGTTTGCAGCAATCGCTCTCACCCCACCCCCAAACTCTTCTATGTGTTCATATGGCCTTTGCTTTTTATTACATAAAAGTTCATGTACATAAGCTACGTCATCTTCTGCTGGGAAATTTTGCACCAATCTTTTCTTCGAATTGAACGTTTGCAGCAATCGCTCTCACCCCATCCCCAAACTCTTCTATGTGTTCATATGGCCTTTGCTTTTTATTACATAAAAGTTCATGTACACAAGCTACGTCATCTTCTGCTGGGAAATGTTGGACCAGATCGTACAGAAATTCTTCTAATGATGAATGCAGAACTCCATTACTTCAAAGCTTCGCTGCTCCTGCTAGCTTACTAATCGCCGCCATCATAACTAGCCATCAGTCTAACTGGTATACATCCCCAATTTCTCGCACTCTCTTCGAGCGTATGCAGTTGAAGAAGGTCCGGCTGGATTCCTTGGATAAAACTCACAAAGCATTTCAATCACATCCCTCACGCTGTACCCAGTTCTCGATCCCGTTATCTCCTCTATCATCATCATCGGCACTACAACCGGGATCCGGTCTTGGCGTTATTTAGCAAGTCTCGAGGCTTGTTAAATTTTCCATAATAATTTATTTTTACGGGCAAGGTTCTCCTCTATACTACTTACTAATCTCGCTATGGGGTCGGGTGCCCCCCTTCTCTTTTCATCTTTCTCCTGAGACTCAATACCTTCCAGCGCTGCCTTCACGGATTGGATTTCCTGCCTGGGTCTTTTCACTTCGTCTCTCTATATCAGGTTCCATCTCCTCTTCAGCCTCGTCTCCCTCCATATTGGCGTCATCGGCTTCAGCTAATCGTATACCAAAAGCTTGTGTAGCGACTGGGACTTTTCTTTTGCGCCTTTCTAGCAACATTCAGCACATCGCGGAGTTGGTCCGAATTTGGCGATTTCCTTGTCGGTTTCTACTATTATTTATTGACCTGTGGGAACCCGAAAGTTCATGACCTCACCGACTCGACTCCGCCATTGTTCCCTGTCCTGTGCGCTCTCCTTCCACGTTCGACCATCCGATCCGATCTCCTCGAGGTCCAACCTAACCTTGCCGGTTTCGTTCATCTTAATCCTCCTTCAATCACTTTTAATGCTTGTCAGAATAACGCACACACGAACTGTTTCATACGGACAATCTTCGATCAGATTTTAATTTACCGGTCACCACGCACTTTTTGTTTTCTTAACTTTTGCTGCACTGGAGCCTTATCCCACTTCTGAAGTAGAAATGTATGAAAGAAGAAGACCAAAAAGAATGACCAAAGAACAGCTGAAAAACGCTTAATTGCGATCACTCTCACGAATGGTATAATGCTTGCCGATAACAGACCCCCGTTTTCCTACTACAACCTCTTTTTATAGCCCATCATCTGCTGATCTCGCCGTCCGTTAATATGGCAGCGCGCTGCTGATGTGTACTTTTCAAGGGCATTGGCATGGGCGGCTTCAAGCAGAGAGTCATGTAAGGCGCCTACACAGGTCCTATTTGATGATGATGGTATGCGGTAGAAAAAGGGTGTAACACCATAGCAAAAATCGCCACTAGCCTTTGAGGTAAACTAATGATTGATGACAAGAAACTAGTTGACAGATGGCGCTCAATTTCGGCGTCGAAATAGGCAACAGATATATCAACATAGGAAAAATACATTTTTTAAGAAACCATTGAGGTCGACCGTTTGAATGAGTTAGTCCTGATTATAATTTATCAGAATGTATTCGATCATGCTTGACATTCGACTAGTACGTGGGTAGGCTGAAAAGTAATGCACACATGAGTGTGGAACGCCAACAAAATCATAATAGGAAGATCGGGCAAGCAGTATATTAAGTACTTAAGTTTCAAAATCATATAATTCATTTTTCGACATAGTGGCCGTTGAGGCTGCCTAATACATTTCTCCCAACGTGTAGCAAGTTTTTTTATTCTGCCATTGAAAAATTCTTCAGACTTTTTAATGGTAGTGTTCCACAGGGCTCCCTACTTTCACCCACTCTATTCCTCATACTCATAAACGATCTTTTTTTTATTACCCACAACCCACTTCATTCGTTTGCTAAGGATAGCACGTTGAGTTTCTCATATTCGTTGGAACATTCCCGACCAAACTCTTCGAACCTCATTACCAATCAGTAGCATATATTAAATTCATTGAATTCCGATCTCAACACGATTTAACAATGAAATCCCCATCTAACCGAGTAGAATTCAATACCATGACAACTCAGTGCTGCCTCTTGTCGTCAAAGAAGAAATTCCAATCCAAGCATACTGACGATGGACAGCACTTGTATTGTCGAAGGCAAGGAATTATCATTCCTTTGCACTGGAATTGATTCGACACTTCATAGGAACGGCCACAAACTTAAAGCTGCGAAAAGTGCAGCCGCATGGAGTTTCAGGTGCAGATGTTGAAAGTCAATTACAGACATGCAAATATAAAAAGAGAATCATTCTTCAGCCGAACCACATTAATGTGGGATGCTCGAGCTTATCATGTATTTCCTCGTCGTTATAATGTCCACGCAGCTAGTATCAATATACACGTCCTTTCCTCGCACTGTACTATGATATTTCCAGGTACATCAAAATCTCCTACTGTTTGAGCGTTTGAGTAGAAAACATCTTTTCAATAGGTGTTATCGTAGAAGTTGTTCAACTGGACTGTCTGGATACATCTCCTTTCTCTAAATATTTTTCTGTGATACAAATCAACCATATGATTCATTTCAAATATGATGTGTAATGGAAGACGTACTGATAACTTGAGAGAATCGTTCTTCAGCCGGACAACACAAGCATGGTATACTCTCCCTGATCACGACCCACTTCACACTAAAAGTTCCAATCTAGCACTCAAGCGACGTTTAACTCAAATGACTTAGACCTCGAATGAATATTGTTGCACAAAATTATTAAATAGGCAAGATTTACTGAAAGCTGTGAGATTCCACGGTACTGAAAACGCTGAGAGTACAACAATCGAACATTCTTTATTATCACAGACATGTTTTTAACAATTTGAAACAGTACAAGTGAAATTCTAGTCAAGTTTTCGTTTGACGAAACAATGAATGACTCATGAAGGAGCGTTCAGGAATTCATTTGTTTTGACTTTCAGGGAGAGCGAAACATAAAAAGCAACGGTTTAGGCATTTGCTTCAAAATATAAACAATATTTATATCTTCCCGAGCTCTTTTAAAACTCGCGGATCAGGTGACTGGCAAGTTATGCTTCAACAAGCACTCTATAAGGATTCAAAGTTTTATCTGAACACCGCATGAAACAACAATCAGTAATAAGTCTCGTCGTGTAATCTATGTGCAATCTGTTGCCAAAAAGTCGAGTGCTACCAATATTGGAATCACTAATTTCTTAAAAAGCCTGATCGTTTTCCACCCTCTCCCATTAATTATATCTGAACATATGAGTGGCCTTTGTAGTCGGAAAAGCCGCAAGGACCCCAAGTGTACCTGTCGATACCACCTATATACATAAAAGTGAACCACGCTTGATATTGTGGATTTCAATACCAGTTGCTCCTGGCGAGACTTGTCTTGTTATCGCACCCAATCCAATATGTCGATCCAGCAAAGCAACCATATAAGAGGACGCGAGCCGCAACAAACACTCAAAGGAGCCATTGACATCTTCACTTCGGCTTCAATTTAAGGAGGAGGAATTACTGTTTTATAAAGCTATTGATGGTACACCGCAATCTTAAACCCGTAATCAACTCATTCTCTGCACCATCTTGACAGATCCATAAAAAGGAGCACCTCATATAAAAACTGCCAGCGAGAACGACTCAAGTAGTACTTGATGTGGTGAAGATGAGAAAAATTACACCTAACTTATAAGGAAACACATTTCTCGCATTTCCACAACGCCATCTCCAGCCAGATTGCTCAGGAAAAAGGACTACGGTAGG
The DNA here is from genome assembly GCA_963931805.1 of Microdon myrmicae. NCBI lineage: Eukaryota > Metazoa > Arthropoda > Insecta > Diptera > Syrphidae > Microdon > Microdon myrmicae. Next base: position 125,869,560 of record OZ007500.1, on the reverse strand, counting down.
AGCAATAACGACAACGGCAAGCAGAATCGCAATGTGGACTGAGACAACGATGGCGATGAGGACGACAGCCGTCGTGAAAGCATCCACGATATCATAGTCAGAGGACCAAGGAGGAACACAATGATCTACAAAGAAAGAGTTACTCTTGCGTGCTCGATGTAGAAAAAGCCTGCCAAGGATGTGAAGTAAAAACCTCTAAACAACCGATTTCTTGTCTGCTTCTGAGAAGATGGGTTTTTATTTATTCGCCAGAACTAGGTCTTTCTGTTTACAACAGGAGTGTAGGAGTACCCAATGTGGTATTTGCTTCCTTTTGAGGAGTCAGCATTCATCGATATACGCTAGGCGAACAGTCAGCGGAGATGGGGATGCAGGAACTGATGATGTATCCTCTTTGTACAAAAGAAGCTAAGCTAATGTTGAGGCTGATGTTGACGGTGATGTAGATATAGATGTTATTGATGAAATTTTCAGATGATAGACAAAGATGAGGATATGAGGGATGGCAATGGGCTGAGGTATTTATGTCACCCAACCCGGACTAAGTAGTTTTGTTGTAATAACTCTTGGCAATCGATGGTTGGAAACATTCAGGCAGATGCGGATTCTTTTTAAATTTATTATGGTAAATAGCAATTTTTTTAAAGAATGAGGTACTTTATACCCGAGACGGATTACCGTCATAGACGATAACAAAGTCTTCTCTGCCAAACCTTGAAAACGGAAGATGTACCCTCAAGAGTTCACGTTTGTAGATAAAGAACCGAGGGACGATGGTAGACAATGGAGATTAAATATTCTTCAAAATATTTGAATTTGTGAACGGTTTACATAATGCTAAGAGGATATTAAGACCAGCCCTCTCGAGCTTTTACTACATATGATTTCAACCTCTTTCTTGGTCGTTTGCTTATTCCCATTAAGTATCACTTGAATTTATTGATATGAGGCTGTGATAATAAATCGGATGTTCGTTAAAAGTACAAAATGGGATTTTCAAGAGCTGCGGCTTATTGTAATGGTATCTAACATACCTAGACAGGGATTAGATACTCAGAGCTGATAAAATGGACCCTTGATAATAGCAAATACCAATAAATTAAAAAAATTAACCCGGTAGGCGTAGGTGTGATGAGCCAACACTACCATAAGGCAACAAATCATCAGGAAAACACCGACTCGGCAAAAAGAAGACGTAGGGAAAGACGTAAAAAGCGGGATATACGCGTCGGCACGTGGAATGTTCGAACGTTATATAAACCAGGCGCGATACAGACGGTCGTAGAAAACACGAAACAATATAAAATGGACATCGTCGCGCTTCAGGAAGTCCGACTCCCACATCAAGTAATCGAAACCAACGGATTTACACTGGTGTGTGGAGGTACCGATACACATAACCTCGGAACCGGCTTCATCATAAGCAAGAAGATTACGCCCCATGTAAAAGATGTGAAATTTTTTAATGACCGAATGTCTGTGCTAAAAATACAGGGACGATGGTACAATTATGTATTTATAAACGTACACGCCCCAACAGAATCTGCGGACGAAGAAACGAAGGACACGTTCTACGAGACCCTAGAGGATGTATTTCATGGGATCTCATCATTCGATGTTAAAATCCTCCTCGGGGACCTCAATGCGAAAATTGGAAAGGAAGATATCTTCCACCCAACTATAGGTAAGGAAAGCCTACACGACGTTTCAAATGATAATGGAATTCGAATTATCACGTTCGCAGCGTCAAAAGATCTGTTGGTAAAAAGCACGATGTTCAAGCACAAGGAAATTCATAAAGCCACATGGATATCACCCGACGGCGTAACCGGTAACCAAATAGACCACTTCCTCATAGACAAAAGACACCACTCGAATATCCTTGACGTAAGATCATATAGAGGAGCAGATTGCGACTCCGATCATCTTCTAGTGATTGGCAAAATCAGGAGTCGGCTCGCAGCAATCCCACATGGGCAGTCACGGGAGACAAGCAAAAAGTTCGACACTGATAAACTGAAAGACCTACGCAAAAGGGCTGAATATCAAGACGAACTAACGAATAGATTTAGCATTCTAGAGAATGTGAGCAGTGAGGAAGAGGAAGCCAATAGTGTGGACACTAAATGGACATCGATCACAGACACAATCAAACTAACAGCCCAAAAGGTATTAGGATTTAAGAAAACAATTAAGTCCAAACCTTGGTTTGACGATGAGTGCAGGGCGAAGATCGAAGAACATAAACGCCTCAGAGTGATCCACTTAGAAAGATATGATGAAGTCAACGCAGCAAGATACGCGACAATTCGGAGAGAGACAATGAGGCTCTTCAAACGCAAAAAACGCGAATGGGAGAAGACTCGGATCGAAAAAATCCTAGAAAATTCTAGGGCAAAGAACATCAGAGGTATGTATGTCGGCATAAATTCAATTAGATAGCCATTTCCGAGGAAGAGCCAAAATAATTCGAGATGCAAACGGCTGTCTGGTCACAGAAACAAACAATATCGTGACAAGATGGAAGCAACACTTCGAAAATCTGCTCAATGTACGCACTCATCAACCACAGATAAATGCACCAAGCGTACATACAGCCGAGCATCAGATCCCAGAGCCGTATCTCAACGAAGTTGTAGACGCAATAAATCGATTGGAAAACGACAAACCTTCCGGAGTCGACTGTATACCGGCAGAGCTTGTGAAGCATGGAGGAGAGGCAACCGCTCGAAAGATCCACCAGCTCATCCAAACAATATGGGACAAGGAAGTCACTCCGGAAGAATGGAAAACCTCAATAGTCATCCCCATTTTCAAAAAAGGCGACAAATCTGACTGCGAAAACTACAGAGGAATATCATTGCTCCCAACCGCATACAAAATATTAACAAATGTCATTCTGGCGAGAATCACACCGTACGCAGAAGAGATACTGGGAGACTACCAATGTGGATTTCGTAGGAACCGGTCAACAAGCGACCAAATGTTCACAATAAGACAACTGCTGGAAAAGAAGTGGGAATATGGAGAGACGGTTCACCAACTGTTCGTTGACTTCAAAAAAGCCTACGACTCAGTCGCTAGGCAGAGACTCCACCATATTCTAGTTGAGCTGGGAATCCCAATATGCCGCCCTCATTCAAATTTGCATGAACGAAAACAAAGGACGAGTTAGAATAGAAAACCACCTCTCAGAACCATTTGAAATCCAGGGCGGACTAAAGCAGGGAGATCGTCTCTCACCGTGTCTCTTTAACCTTGTGCTCGAGTATGTCATCAGAAAGGTACAAGACGACAACATGGCCGGATCATCCCTGAACGGGGTCACACAAGTGCTCGCATATGCGGATGAAATCGCCGTTCTGGGCGATAATCTAGAGACTGTTAGTAAAAACTGTGAAATCATCATGCAAGCGGCAGAAGAGGTGGGCCTAGATATAAATGAAGACAAAACAAAATACATGATTACGGCGAGAGCAGGTGGACCTCAGATAACACATATAAACGTCAGAGGTAAGATATTTGAAAAAGTTGAAGAATTTAAATATCTGGGAACGATACTGACGGCCAGTAATGAAATGTCGAAGGAAATTAACAAGAGACTGCATTGCGGCAACGCGAGTTGGCATGCAGTCAGTAAACTGCTGAAACCCAGACTGCTATCACGTAACATAGATATGGATTCGAAACATATATGGATGCGAAACATGGGCTCTCACAAAACGGGAAGAAAACAAATTCCGCGTATTCGAGAATAAAGTTTTGAGGGGCATCTTTGGAGGTAAATATGACGAGGAGGCAGGACAATGGAGGAGACTCCATAACCACGAATTGGAAGAGCTATATCGCAAACCTACAATAGTGAGAGTAATCAAGTCGCGAAGATTAAGATGGGCCGGACACGTGGCGCGAATGGGGAACGATAGGACCGTGCATAGAATTCTTGACGGTAGACCAACGGGAAAGCTATGGGTAGGACGGCCGCGACGGAGATGGGAGGACAATGTTAGGTTTGACCCTGAGGAGATCGGATCGAATGGTCAAGCATGGAAGGAAAGTGCCCAGGACAGGGAACGATGGCGAAGCCGAGTCGGTGAGGTCATGAACTTCCGGGTTCTTACAGGCCAATAAATAATAATAATAATAAATTAAAAAGAAACAAGCCTTACATTACAAGAAGACAACATATAGCAGTACAAGAATAACAAAATCCAAAACAACAGGAGCACACAATGAAAAAAAATTAAAGGAAGATGCCAAAGATTTCACGCTGTTAACATAAACTATAGAGCATTGGAAGGCGTTGCAAGCGAACCATGGGAAGATATATCTTAAGGCACTAGTATGAATTAAAAGGCTAAAAACGCCAGTTTTCTAGATCTTTCTTTCCAGCTCCTGTGTTAAATAATAACTTAAACTTCATTAAAAATACGTGCTCTTTGTTAAACTAAATGCAAAATACACTACCATATCATCATCATCATCGGCACTACAACCGGGAATCGGTCTTGCCCTGTTAGATAATTAAAGTTCAATTAATTATCACTCCCCCTTTGAATTATTAACATCTCGTCTCGTGTCTTCACGCACATATCCTTCCCATATCCTTACCTTCCCTCCAAATGACTAATTTCCTATTCCCTTTACAATAGAATATTCCCTTTACAATAGAATATTTCCTTTACAATAGAATATAATTTAAATAAAAGTAAACCCCCATTTAAAACCCCATTCACATTGCAATAGTCATCTTCTTTTTATTAGCCATAGTCGCCCCCTATTAGCCAATTCCGCCACTTCCTAGAAATAACTCGTGGAAGCGGAACGAAAAAGGATATGTGCCGAAAAGACACGAGATATCCTTCTTGTTTAACTCGTGAGCTCTTGGCGTGTGGTCGTCGCTGAATTTGCAAATCGAGTCGTGTGTGGGGGCAAGCGAAATTCTTAATGAATAAATACAACTTAAATGTGTAACGTTCGTGTGTGCGGGCAAGCGAAAGTCTTAATGAATAAATACAACTTAAATGTGTTACGTTTAATGTGTTACAATTTGACTGTGTATATACTTTTAATTACAATTAAGTAATAGAAATACCATTAAGTGTTAAAATTTGACTGTGTATATACTTTTAATTACAACTAAGTAATAGAAATACCATTAAGTGTTAAATATTGACGGTGTAAATACTTGTAATAACAAATAAGTAATTAGAAATACCATTAAGTGTTAAATATTGATTGTGTAAATACCTTTAATACTAATTACAAATAAATAATTAGAAATACCATTAAACGTGTATAATTACTGAAGGAATGTAAATGAATTAAACCTCGAGAGAACAAAGGTACTCAATTCTGAGTGCTGAAAATTAACAAAAAGGGGTAAGTTCATTTAAAAACCTGAAATAATTATATTCAATTGTTGTATAAAGAATATACAACAGGCCTTATTTAGCAAGTCCTGAGGCTTGGCAAATTTTCCATAATGATTTGTTTTATCCGGGCAAGGTCATTAGTCTTACGCCAGAGTATCCCCGACGGGGAATCGAACCCCGGTCTCCCGGGTGACAGGCGGGTATACTTACCACTATACTATCGAGGAGCCACACAACCACATAGACTTATGGTATAATGAAATACACAACACAATTTCTTACTTTAAATTGCCGCCATTATAGAGAAAGTATTATATTACATCTGTTCTAATACTTAATGATCTGTAGGAACCCGAAAGCTCAAGACCTCGTTAATTTGGCTACGGGGTGCATATTTTCCCCGACTCTTCGCCACCTGATCCGATTTCCTTAAAGTCGCGATTTCCACATAGTCCTCTCATCTTTGTCGCGGCTTTTCCATCGATCTCTTTCCTGTTGGTCTTCCGTCCAGAATTCTACGGACGGTTCTGTCGTTCTCTGTTCTCACTACATTCCCCGCACTCACTACATTTCCCATTCTCACTACCTTCCGCGCTCTCACTACATTCCCCGTTGTCACTACATTCCCGGACCAACTAAATTGTCGCGACCTGTTGATTCTGACTGTTGTTAGTTTTGAGGTATAGTATTATATTTCCACTATTCTGGTACTTATTGATCCGTAGGAATTCGAAACCCCACGAACTCGCTAATTTTCCCCACTCTTCGCCACCTGATCCGATTTCCTTAAAGTCGCGATTTCCACATCGTCCTCTCATCTTTGTCGCGGCTTTTCCATCGATCTCTTTACTGTTGGTCTACCGTCCAGAATTCTACGGACGGTTTTGTCGTTCTCTGTTCTCACTACATTCCCCGTTCTCACTACATTCCCCGCTCTCACTACATCTTAAACTTCGCGACCTGGTAACACTTACTGGTGCTAGTTTTGAGGTATAGCTCAGCCAATTGACGAGTGTGGAACTTCCTTCAATGTTCCGTATCCTCATCATATTTATTTGAACATATTTAATTTTTAATTCTGCATAAAACCTTTATTTGATATGTATTAAGATTGTGCTTATCATTATACATATAAGAGCAATCGCCAATTCAAGTGTATTTACGGCGATAACCAGAAGCACCCACATCCGCGAGGATGTTGGGCTCGGTCTCGAGATATTTGAAAAAAAGGGCGGGCGGGGGGATGTACCTAAGGATAATGTGGACAGGGTTAGTTCGGGTGTTCTTTAACTACTTGGATGGAGGGATGGTGGGAAAGAAATCGTACAAAAACGGTAGGTCTTGAGTGCGGTAGTAAACGCAGATCACGTCTTTGGCGTCTGACGATGTGCGCTTTGGTCGGTGTGTGTGTGTGTGTGTACTTCTGCTGTTCTGCCGATGCACTCGCCTTATATAGACTCGATTCCTGACGGGATTTCTCTTTCACTCGTTTTCTCCTGAGCAATGTTCTTCTTTTGAGCTCGTTTCCTGAGCGCTTGTTTCCTGAAGTGTTCTTCCGCAATCGGTGTACAGCTGATCGTCGTTTCCTGAGTGCGTGTGTGGTAGCGCTTTCCTTGCTCTTCCTGGAAGTTCATGTCGGCGTAATTGCATCGCCAACTGCAATCTACATGTAAGAGGTATTCCTCTTTAAATGTGTGCTTTTGCTTTACGATATACAGTTTTTTTTTTGTTGAGTGGAAAAAATTAAAAACACAAAACAAAACAATAAATAAATACAAATAAAAAATAATTAGAAAGATGGTCGGCCGGGGGGGGATATTGAAGGAAAGCGTTGCGCCTTAGACGCATACTATGTTCGGGGACGTAAAGTCCTTTTTTCGCCACACACCAGTTGGGGTGGGTTCGGCCTCTTTTGGAGATTTCTCTTTCGCTAATCACCATACTGAAACGTAGGCGATCTGGAACATTAGAGATATTACTATCATGGAGAACTCGTTTATCCCTGGCACCACGGGAAGCGTAGTAAATAATAGGGACTCCATGTTTGTCTTGGATAAGACTTTTTCCATCCAAGAGGAACGTTTCTGGGGGAATAAATCCATTCTGGAGAGTAGTTTCCATATACATATCATTGGAATAGAATGCTCCTGAAATAAGATTATTTTCACTACACATTGCCCTTGCAATGTGACCACGGATAATTTTGATTATGAAGTTGTCTATCTTGTTTAGTCCGGATTTGTCGTACATGACTTTATTGGGGTAGAACTTCTTATGTTGCGGCTCTGGCGTTCTATACATTCCAAGGCAGGAACGCAAACACTGTCTCTCGAACACCCGAAACTTTCTACCACTAGTATAACAGAACACTGAACTTTCACCAACGAGGAAGGAAATATAATAAAAAAAAAACGCAGTCTGGTTTTATTGTTAACGATTCTTTATTGTAACCAATGGTGAGGACAACAATTTGGTCTCGAGTTGTATTTTTTAATGTTAATAATCTTAGCGACATAAGTTCGCTCCTTTTTAATTTAATGTTCGAATGTAATGATAAATTTGTTCTCTATTTAATTTAATGTTAAACTGCCACGAACTCTACTTCGATGCTTGAATGTAACAATAATTTTGTCCTTTATTTAATTTAATGCTCGACTCATAAAATTTGAGTTGATCGCGACGACCTTTAAACGTCTGCCCCGTTGGACGGTAAAAATCTGACTCTATTCGATCTTGCCGTCATCATCCACTACTGGTACTCGTGATGAATTTCCCGATCTCCGTGCAGCCAATCGGTGGTCATATTGGGATTCCGTGGGAGGGTTTTCGTATGACCGTACGGTCAAGTATGATGCCCGTTTCGCTCGAAGCATCGACAACGAACGATACTGCACCTGAATCAACAAAGGAACGAACATAAGGGACAGGCAATGTGGTCATAAATCCTTGATGACCTGCGCCTGAGAACGAAATAGGTTTTTGCTTTAAGGTAAACAAAAACGCTATTTCAAGGGTCACGATGAGATGCACATCGTGTTTACTCAAGCGTTCATGATAATGCCGTTGTAGGCTATACATTCTTAGGTGACGATAGGTCAGCCGAAAATTTGAGTCTTGTTTACATGACGGTGCTGGTACATGAGTACAATGGCGAGGAATTAGCCTTGCAGATGTGCAAGCGTACGTCTCGCCCAGGATGGCCATAGACCAGCAATTGGTTAATAACGTAAACACAGTGATGCTACTGTGGGTTTGTTTGTTTTACAGGCCGGAGCATAATTAGGCATGATCATGGGTATGGTTGTCTAACGTCAATCATATTCGTGCCCAAATCCCATGATCGGCAGATAACTGATAAAGGAAATTGGTCGCAACTGTAGCGAACCTTAGGGGATAGGGGTAATGTATATTTATGTACGGTAGACATAATATCGGCTGCAGCTGTGTCCGCAATACGCTGGCCAGCGTTTGTTTATCGTTAATTGCTGACAAGCCAAGCCGATAGGAGATGTAAACAGGTTCATGGAGTATGAACCACAAAAATCCGGAATTATGTATGCCGTCGGGGAGGTCTCCTTTCAGGTATGAAAAATGCTGCTAGGAGCTTACGCTGCCAAATTTGCAGGTAGATATGGTGTCTTGTGGGTGAGGGAAAAGATAGGTTGAGTTGAGGAGGTGGTTGGTTCTTGGAGAAGACTTTAAAGGACCGCCACAAGACTACTACCGAATAGACTTCTTGCCATACCATATGACCTTTTATCTGAAATAGGGGCAGCTGCGATGTGCTTATCAAAGCAAAGATACTGATTAAGCCAGATATCAAGGTATCTGACTACCGTTTTTACGTGTTATTATTATTATATATTGGCCTGTAGGGACCCGGAAGTTCATAACCTCACCGACTCGACTCCGCCATCGTCCCCTGTCCTGTGCACTCTCCTTCCAAGCTTGACCGGCCGATCCGATCTCCTTAAGGTCGAACCGAACATTGTCCTCCCGGCTCCGTCGCGGCCGTCCTACCCATAGCTTTCCCGTTGGTCTACCGTCAAAAATTCTACGCACGGTCCTATCATTGCCAATTCGCGCTACATGTCCGGCCCATCTTAATCTTCGCGACCTGATTACTCTCACTATTGTAGGTTTGCGGTATAGCTCTTCCAATTCGGGGTTGTGAAGTTTCCTCCATTGTCCTGCCTTCTCCAAAGATGCCCCTTAAAACTTTATTCTCTAATACCTGGAATTTGTTGTCTTCCCGTTTTGTGAGAGCCCATGTTTCGCATCCATATAGAACAATCGGCATGATTATGGTTCTATAGGCACGGAGCTCTATGTTACGTGATAGCAGTTTGGATTTTACTGACTGCATGCCAACTAGTGTTGCCGGAGTGTAGTCTTTTGTTAATTTCCTTCGACATTTCGTTACTGGCCGTCAGTATCGTTCCCAGATATTTAAATTCTTTAACGTTTTCAAATATCTTACCTGTGACGTTCATACGTGTTCCCTGAGGTTCACCTGCTCTCGCCATAATCATGTATTTTGTTTTGTCTTCATTTATTTCTAGGCCCACCTCTTCTGCCGCTTGCATGATGAATTCACAGTTTTTACTTACAGTTTCTAGATTATCGCCCAGAACGGCGATGTCATCCGCATATGCGAGCACTTGTGTGACCCCGTTCAGGGATGATCTGGCCTTGTTGTCGTCTTGTACCTTCCTGATGACATTCTCGAACACAAGGTTACAAAGACCCGTTTTAGTCCGTCCCGGATTTCAAATGGTTCTGAGAGGTGGTTTTCTATTCTAGCTCGTCCTTTGTTTTCGTTCATGCAAATTTGAATATTTTTTCGGGATTCCCAGCTCAACTAGTTGTAGGGAAGACTATTACTTCTTACAATGGAACACTATTTTTCCAATTCCGTTTTGTATCCCTCCATGCCCTGGACAAGGGCATTCTGAAAAGGATAGTCTCTGTTTTCTGGAAATTGATCTGTAATTTCCAGTCGTCGCAAAAACATTTGATTCTATTGAAGTCATCTTGGAGAAGTCTGTTGACATCAATCTTTTGTCCAGATGTCGTCGGCGTATGCAGTGGCATGGGTGAGAGATCCCACCAGATCACTGGTGTAAATGTTAAACAAAATGGGAGTATTCACTGCTCCCTGTTATAGGCCGTTTTTGATGTGGAAAGTCTTGTTAAAGATTATGTCTTCACATTTCACCACAAATTGTTTACCCATTATCATATCGTAGATAATGTATAACAAACATCCAGGCATATCTAGATATGATAACTTATATATTAGTCTTTTTAACCGTATGGTGTCGACAGCTTTTTCAAGGTCAACCATACAGACCCTTGTGCATTGTCGTTTTGCCTTGTTCCACTGTATGTCGGAATCAATTTTTGTCGCACCAGGAACTGTATCGTGTTGCAATCTAAAACCGAACTGGTTATTCGGAATGATACAATTTTTTTACACCAGTTTATCAATACCCTGTTCATAATATTTTCTTGAATACCTTGCTGATATTTGGAAGCAAACTAATCGAGCGAAGATTGGCTGGATTGCTCCTGTCTTTGCCCTTTTTGGGGATGGGATGGACTACAGCAGATTTCCATTGGGTTGGATTATATGGATTATATAGAGCGTTGTTTAACAAAGTTGTGTAAACTTTCACTACTTCAAGAGGCAAGTACCTTAGAACAATCTTTGGAATACTATCTATTCCAGAGGATTTCATGTTTTTAATGGATCTAAGTATGTTCGTAAATTCATCCTTGTGCACAAACATACTCGTATTTGGATCTCCAGGAGTGGAATCCGCTCTATTGTTTTCACTAAAGGTCGTGAAACTTCATCTTTCGAAACGCCAACTGTTAAGTTTATTGCGTATCGAAATATGGTTTTCGAGAGTACTATTTTCCAAGTCAAGGTTAAAATGAATGGATTTATTCACTGCTTCGAAACAAGCACCAATTGCGTTCGCTTTCTTTTGCAGATCCTCGACTTTTATGAACTTGTGGCGTTTCTAAGAGATACCCACACAGTACACAAGCCAATAGTTGAAGAACACCGAAAGAAATTTGAATAAGCAAGCATCAGAGCCGTATACCATAGCGATAACATAACAATTCCACATCAATTGAGTGTACTTGAGTTCATAAATTGAATTCCTATACCCGGCAGTGGCCTGATGTGTTGAGCATTGGTTTAATTCCAATGGATAAGAGACTATCTTTCTGGCCGTTCAATTCAAGTGGTTCTTGATGGTGTCAAATCTGTCTCCCATCAAATTAATGCAGGTGTTTCCCAGGGTGCGGTACTCTTACCCACTCTCTTCCTGATCTTTATAAATGATCTCTTGTCAATTACTCAACCCAATTCACTCGTTTACTGATGATAGCACGTTGAGTTTCTCATACTCATTCGAAGACTCCCGTCCAAACTCTTCGAACGTCACTACCAACCAGCAACATTCATACATTGAATTCAGACCTCAACAGGATATATCAGTGGGGATTATCTAACCGAGTAGAATTCAATGCCTTCAAAATTCTGTGCTGCCTCTTGTCGTCAAAGGCAAACCCCAAAGTAAAAATAATGTCGATAAACGGCACTTGCATCGACAAAGCCAAGGAACTATCAATCGTCGGCACCCGAATTAATTCGACTATTAATTGGAATGACCACATATTTCAAGCTGCGAAAAGTGCAGCCAAATGCATGGTGTACCTTAACTCTTTGAGTGTGACTCTCTATGGTCGATTTATCGACGGTTCGCACTCAAATGGTTAAGAGATGAAAAAAATACTTGACTCCATCCAACCTGGCCACTATTTACAAGGCGGATATTCGCCCAAAAACGAAGTTCAACGGCGCTTCCAAAACTGCACTACACATGCTCGATAGAATGCAAAAACGACCTGGGAAACTTATTGGGGACCCAGCTGTAAGTCGATCAATTCCGTCGTTAGAACATAGGCGCAACGTCTAATGTCTATCTCTTTTCTATTATTATTATTACGTACGGTATTATTACGATCGTTGCTCAACTTAACGTGCTCAATGTGTTCCGCTTCCTCAGAGATTTTCCCGCAATACCCGTCAATCTAAGAATGCGCATTAACTCACATTGAAAGTCAACTTCAGGCGCACAAATAAACTTAGAGGTGCATTCTTTAGCCGAACCACACGAATGTGAAATGCTCTACTTGTTCATGTGTTTCCTCGTCGTTGTGATGTTCAGGCATCCAAGACCAGTATACATCGATACCTCCTTTCCTTATCCGCTTCCTCTCCATCCGCTCGCACTGTGCTCTGACATTTAAGGGTACTTCAAAATCCCCGTTTGTGCGCGCATTTGTGTAAAATAAAAAACTAATCAAACTTTTTTAACACCCGTTCTAATGTTTTCGTTAGCAGACTGATTCAAACAATTTGGATGTATTGGGTTGTACCACATGAACTGTCCGATTTTATAGTAAACATTTAGAAGCCAATATTTTTTTAACGTAAATTTGTAATCAATCATTGGCATCTATGACATTCTGCCAACGTGATATAAGGTCAAATATTCCTTTTTCGTAGAAGTGCTGACTTTTTGAGGCAATCAAATCTTTAAAGGTTTTTATGGCGTCTGCAGGGTTCCGGAAGACCTTCTGCCGGCAGAATGAATCCAGATTGCGGAAAAGATGGTAGTCCGTTGGGAAATGTCAGGAGAGTAAGGTGGATGCGGAAGAATTTCAAATCTCGACTGCAACACTTTTTGCACCGTTACTTGTGAAGTATGGGGTCTAGCACTGTCATGCAAAAGGATCGGGCCGTGCCTATTGACAAACGCAGGTAGCTTTTTAGCCAATTTGGCATGCAATATGTCGATTTCCTCACAATATTTGATGGCGTTTATTGTTTCTCCTAGTTGAAGAAATGAAAATGGATTGGTCCTTTCGATGTCCACAAAATTGTCACCATAACCTTTTTTGGGTGAAGATCGGGCTTAGGGGTTTGTTTTCGGTTTTCGCCTGCATCGAACCACTGACCAGATCTTTTACGGCTATCATACAGAATCCACTTTTCATCAGTGGTGACTATCCAGTGCAAAAACGGGTCAGTTTGGTTTCTTAATCAAAGCGATACCCAGATTTCCAGGTGTTACACCCCGCTTCACAACTCCTCTCAAACAATCCAAACAATTATTTTGGCACACAATGCAATACACGCCATAGGCAATTAATATTCACATATAATTACAAATTCATTCCAAAGGAAAGCGCTGCCGCCTTTTGTCCCGCAGATGTAATTGCTCATTCATACCTTCCAAGGCAAAGTATCAATCATATATCAATGCAAACAAGTAATTGAATTGCCAAGGCCACTCTGCTGTGTCTTCAAAAACCAAGCAAACACCTGCCAACGGTTTCATGTTTCGAATGTACGAAAACAGGTGTCACACAAGCAATTAACAACCATTTAGGCAAGCTTGGATCAAAATGCTGAGATCTGCGAAAAGCCAGATATAGCAACGAAGCGCAGATCGATCGAACAATGGTTTGATGTGGGCCATTCTGTTGGGTCAAGTCCGAACCCCAATTAAGTAATTGCATGTAACTTAACTGGGGCAATTAAGCGGTAAACGATTATTGGGAAATACAAATGACTCATCCTAGGCAAAATGGGTCACGCATTCTGGTTGAGGAAAACGCATCGTCTGCATTTCTTCACCAATGATTCTGGTATAAAAGAGCGGTTGCGAATGGGCAAAACGGAGAGTGAATTGTTTAAGACCAGAGGTTGCGGCAATCGAATAAGTACAGCGGGCCTCTTGTTCTGATTTAAAGTAAATAAATGTAAATAATAAAGGGATAGAAATTCCCAGTTTAACTGAAAGTGTTTTCCTAACTAAACGAAAAAAAGGGCATCTAGAACAGCAGCTACAAAGGGATAAAACCCAACACACACACACATGGTGTTAACTACAACTGTAGACAAAGGACCCACTCTCACCAATAAAACTCTCCACGTAAGTAATATTTACCACGATAACACAATACCACTCTGATGTTACACAGGCGCCATCGTTTTTGGGACTCGCTCAGTTCATGGAGTACCCACTTATTGAGTTTATTTACCTTTTCTATCAGAGAAAGGTGTCGACCTATTGTCATTGGGGATACTCCAATTCTTTGTGCAATCTCCCGCGCCGATTTCGTTGAGCCCGCATCCACCGTTGGTCTTAAAACATTGTCGTTAACTAACGCTTCCGACTTCCCACGTGGTTCATTTTCGAGGTTGAAATCTGTGGGGATGCGAGGCAGAATGTGCCAACGTATGGCACTAGTTCACTCAACTTCCCACTACGCTGAGTTCCGCCGACAATCGTCCACATAAATATCCAAGGGGGAATGAAAACACTTGTTTTATTCGTCGGTGTTTTTTTGTTCCACGGGGGTGATGCGCAACTCGGTGGACAATAGGGAAATACAATTATTTACAGAAGGAAAAGTTAACAATGAGTTATAAAAATAAAAAAAGGGTAACACATGTTTCGGTGTCCATCCGCTTTATTACTAATCGTCTAAGGCCCCCTTTGGGATTTGACAAACACTCGGTTGCATTTTACACGATCACCTGATTGTTCTCCTTTGGCCGTTGCTCCTGTTCCAGGCGCCGAGCGAAGTGCTTTACCTATTCCTTCGGTTACGTGTCTGCTACGCAACGGCCGCGCGATATGGGGCAGGGTTCGTTCAGTCTAATAGTATGAATACATTGTTTTCGCGTTTTCTTTTGGGGGCCGGTTGTTCGTTTTAGCTTCGGCGGGAATTTAAAACTGTCCCTTCCCGTCTTGCAGCGATTTACGAATTAATAACTAACGCGGACTCCCCATCGACTCGACTTGGGCAAGAAAGATAACACGCGACTGTACGCACTCTACGGTGGCTGTAATCTGACTGTGCGCGTGCGGACGCAGCGGTGGATGAATCTCGACTTTGTAGCGACTCGGATGGGTAGCGACTATATGGGTGAACCGATTCTGGCGAGTGTGTACGCAGCGGTCGTTGGAATTCGACTGACTAATAAAGGAAAGAATCCATTCATCGTGTCGTGGCGGTTGAGTCATAGCTAAAATCGACTCGCCGCCATTTACTAGGAACTTCGAAAAGAGTTGGTATGCCTGTATAGGGAGTTTGTTTCCGGGAATTCCTACCGTACTGGCTGGGCTAGATTCCTCGATTGCTATGTGTACCGAAAAATCGGCTTTGGGAACACGAGCAAGTATGGGCATGAGTTTTCGGGGGAAATTGGAATTGCTTGGGTGCAAGCGAGGGATATAATTTGGATAGAGAATTAACCGAAGCAATTTCGGGGAAATGTATGGGGCTCGGCGTAGTGGTGGAGATGATTAAAATTCCGTTGTAGGTTTGAATATGCGTTTTATTACAGCATATTAATTTCCAGGGAAATTAAGATGGCTTGGTCGCAAGCAGGGGATATGGTTTAGGTGAAGAATTGACAGAAGCAATTTTGGGAAAATGTATGTGGGGTGATGTAATTGCGGGAGATGATTAATATTCCGTTGTAAATTGGAATATGCATTTATTTCAGCTTGGGAAATGGGTTTGTAGGAATTTCAATTGATTATATGCCGGCCTTGGCAAGGTTCACCAAGATTTCCTAACGAACACTGTCCACCAAGGAAACAAAATTCCGCGACAAACCGTCCACAAGAAGTAAAATACTGTTACACTGTTGGAATTTTATTGTTTATTGTACTACTGGTCGGTGTTTTTGCATGGTACATTAATTCAATTTTTAATGGCAGCGACACAGGACACACGCTTCACAATTAAAAGAGTCTAGACTTGTGTTTACTTAACGTTTAAATTTCGAAAAACACACAGTTAATTAACTTATACATTGCTTGTTGCTTGTCTTTCATTTTTTGTATTATTTATTCGTTTTCACTAAACTATAGAACGCGCAAACACACTTGACGTCACTCGATTTTCCGGGCGCACTCCACTTAGGTTGAGACTCGACTCCTTCACCACTATTTTATCGACTAAACTACTTTTGCGCGCGGATCACCTTGTTGGCTCGTGATGCGAGCTCATGGGTGGTCGAACCGTGGGAATGAAAATTCATGAAAAATCATCTTTGGGATAAGTATTTGCAGTTGTCCAAATACTACCCTAGGGATTAGGTTGCATTTGGGATAATTACACAATGATGGTTGTGTTTACAATCATGTTAATTGCGTATTGCATTCCTAGGGAGTCATGGGTCGAATTCCAGTGTGAGTATTTACACTGGCATTGAATTCGGCTCTTGGCAGCTAGGCGCGAATTGCGCCGGTGCTTTGAAGATTGCATAAAAGCCGCCGTGAGTACTGGTGCAACATAAAAATCTGTTGCGCACATGTGGGACAGTAAATTGAGGCAGATAGGGGTTCTGCTGATTGTTTTCATAATCCACTTCAGTTATCTAGTATGGCAACCGAAATGTTTTCTTTTCAGAACAATGCTGAGATGCATTGATGTATGCGGTACTGGCGTACCAAATTTCTTCTAGGGAAGATTGATATAACGCGTTAATTGCGTGAATGTCCTTGATGGGCAGATGCTTGATGTTGGATGCCATTTGCATAATCGAAAGGTAATGCAATCGGTGGGAGAATGCTTGGGGAAGTTATTGCGCTTGCTTAAGCAAAAATGATGAAATTAGTGGAGCTTTAGGAAGGAAGATTTGGAGGTAGGTTGAAAAGCTAGCAGTGGCGTTAGTAGAAACGCCACAGGTTCCTGGTAAATTGGGGGATGTATGCAATTGCGGGACGGATGCTGTTGCATATTGGGATGGATGCGCTTGCAGGTTTTGCATGGTTGCGAATGTGTGTATTGCAATTGGAGTTGGGTTGAGGTGACGCGCTGTTAGCGGTCAAGATTGGTTGGCATTGTGGGTTGGTTCTGCATGTGGTATAGAGAACCCCCACAAATCTCCCGAACGGAACTTTCCAAACCAAGGTCGTATAGTGCGTTCGTTTGACGCTACATCCTCAAATGCGTCATTAGTGTTTTTCATTGCGAAAATTCATAAAGGAAGGGGGTTCGAATTTGAACTGCTGACAGCATGATAAACAATTCCTTGTAAACAAAACTGTACTTGTCACGAACCCTAAAATTCTCACACGTCAAGCACGCGTACCCCTTTACTTTATAAAAAAAGAAAATTTAACGTTCTGGAACAGATGTTCACTCCAGAACTTCTTATTTCCGATTGTGCGTAAATCGGACATTTCATGTGGTACAACTCAATACATGATCCCTATTGAATAATTTTTTTAAATTCTTTTTACTAACCGTACAAATTACTATATTTCAGCTAAACAAACGTGTCTAAGACTGAATTCATGTGATGTGCTTCAAAAATTTAGAAAGGAAAATAAAAAATGATCAAAATCCTTTTCCACAAACAGACTGTTGTGCAACTGCTTGAGAAAGACAGAACACATACTCCGTTCTAATCTTACGTTGACGTAGAATATTCTCATTATGTATTCTGCCGTTTCGCTTGATTACTTATTTGAATAGGGTTTCCTGGAAATTGTTTTCCATCGTGTGTAGCACTTCCGACAAATTTAGCGGAATATATCTTCTTTCGCTTAAAAGCTCCGATAGCAAGAACTTCCCTCTGTTCGAAATTTAATTAGACAGGTACACCTTTGTATCTCGTCCTTTCACGAATTGAAAGCCGAGTGAAGAATTTAATTATCCCACGTCTAAAGCAAATCTGCGGCTTGCATTAAGAACGATTGCTAATGCAACAATCTTACGCGAATCCCCGAAATGATATCCTCAATCATGCACACGGCTTAAGTGGAAAGCCCTTAATATCGTTCACATCCCAACTGATAGTCAGATAGAATGTATGATGTCGGTGCCACCTGCAGAATACTTAAATCCCCATAACACTTATCTAAGCTCGTCTGCAATTCAAGCAGCAGGTGATTAGAGACATGAGGTAAGAATCCCGTACCAACCTCGTGATAGCTAATTGCTAGGTTTAAGTGAGGGGGCACATGTAAATGGGCTTTCTAGCACACGGCCCTATGCGCGGCATTTGTCGGCGGTGAACATTCGTAAAATCTTTTCCATCAAATAGTTAGAAAAGAGTGAAAAATGAGAATAACTGCGTGATTGCGTAAGCTCAACTATAACACGAACCACTCTGCTGTGTTGTCCTGCCCAATGGACACCCGTCCAGCCGCACATCCATCAACGCATGTCGCAACGGCAACAGTTCCGAGTTCGGGTGGTTTATCATTTTTGACATTAATTATGTGGTAATTGCCCTGTCGCAGACGGCCGGTAGCTGTGGGTCCCGAGATGATGCCTGAAACGGGGTGTGATGTTGGTTTCACAGGGACTTGCTTTTCCTGGTTGTGCATGGGAAATGAAGTGGTTTGTAGTGTTGCCTCGTGCTTGGTATTTGACAGCAGAGCTATTCGATTTTATTATGTGTAAAAGAAATGTATACAGAAGGGGCCATCTCTGGGGCAATAAATTGAATCTCACCAGCGATTTCTGTCCATTATCTTAATATACGCTGGAAAATGGATTTATGTTGGTTTTTTTTTTTTGGTGTGCGAACAGTAGATAGAGACAAATGTTGTTTATGTGCTTGTATAGATGGAAAATTTGGTGTTCCAGGCAATGCTAGTTTCCTTCTGGATATTGGGTTCATTTGTGCGTTTCGGAAAATGTAACAATTCAGAATGTAGCATAAGTTTAGTTGTATGTTCAGAAGTTTCGGTGATTATATATACTCACCTTCTAATATATGTGAAACTGTATGCCCATGGTGTACGGTCTTTGTACGGTTTAGGTTTTTGGTTATATTCGGGAATACACAAACAACACGTGTTGTTAAATTTCATCCAAAGTAGCCAGGTTGAAAATCACAACCCCTATAAGGACGCCGAACATCATCTGGACTTATAGCATATACCCCTCAATTGATCTTACAGTTAGTGTGTTTATCTTGACTTTTTCCTTAAGGTGGGCTTCTGAACATCGTGAATTTACATCGCCCTTTTATATAAAGGGTATCCCTGAATTCACACAAGAAGTAAATTTAATAGAAATCACAATTTTTTAATTATGAAATGTAAATTTCTTATCGATTGACATAGCATACGGTATAGGGTTATATATGGAATAGCATACATGGTAAATTCCCCGACGGCTTTGCTGGTACACACTTTGGTCGGAATTGTCCGTTTCTCGTGAATTTTATTGATGCGGCGTTCACTTTGACCAACAAATTCAGACTCATGCTCTTTAGAAAAGTGACATTCCATACTAAAAAATTCGTTCACAGTTAGTTGATTGATCGTTTCAGTTGTCAGCCATAGCGTATAAGATATCGAAGTTTGAAAAGAAAACAATCGCCATATTTTACAATTTTGCTTTGATAAAGGGGAAAAATTCGAGCCAGATTGTTGGAATTGTGAGTTGTCTCAATACTGTCACAGCCGATTCTGTACAATTCGTCAATAACATTCCGGTGCTTTCGATGTTAAAGATCCATCTCACACTTGAATTCCTGTCGCTGCAATTGTCGATAACATCAAGGAAATGTGCGAAGGAGACCGGCACGTTAACAGTAACAAGCCATTTTTAAACCATTTGTATAAAGGTGAATTCAAAAAGACCTTCGATGTTTATGTACCACACGCATTGAGTCAAAAAAAGAAAAATAACGCAAAATCGAGTCGTTGTTTAAACGGATGGAGACTGTTGTTCAGAAATGGGTCTCATACGATAACGTTGTGCGAAAACGATTTTAGTCAAAGCGCACAGTGAAGGGATGGCCAAAGTAGGACTAAGGATCGGTAAGGGTTCGCCGTGCATTATATATACAACGCCATGGTACTTTTCAACCAACTGACTCATATTCTTATAATCAGCAAAACCGACGCCATCAAAATCGACGCCGTCAGAATTTATCGCGAATTCGAATCATTTTATGTATCTTTGTTGTTGTTCTCCCACTCTCGCTGACTCCGCCCAGGAAGTGTGTTCCGCAAATATATGGTGGAACAAAATTGCGATATAGTTGAAATTGAAGTTTAAGTTTATTGATACACGTTATTATCAATATATAATACTCTTTTGATATAAACGTTAATTATTGGTGGACTATAAGGTATGCATGACGCTTCGTACACTTTCCACACTAACCTGTCTTCAACCCTCGCCCCTTCTCTTGCACCTATAAGCCTATAGCGTTTGGGATTGATAGTGAAGAACGTGTGATTCGAACTGACGCTATGACAGTTAGAATCACCAAAAATTGAACCTAAGCGTAACACATCAGGCTACTGGCCGATTTTTGAATTCGATTTTTACTCTCAAGTATATTCCACTGATGTGAATTGTTATATTATCGCTATGGTATACGGCTATGATGTATTTTCTTATTCGATTTTCGTTCGGTGTTCTTCACTATTTGATGTGTACCGTGTGTGTATCTGTTAGAGACGCTACAAGCCTAATTAAACTTGAGTATAAGCCTAATAAACATAATAATTAACTTAATCCCCCCCCCCCCCCCCTTGCCCTTATAGTTGATTCTTCTAACCTGAGTATACGCTTAATTAATTCAAGACTATTTATACTTTTTTTTTTGGCTCCTCGATAGTATAGTGGTTAGTATACCCGCCTGTCACGTGGAGACCGGGGTTCGATTCCCCGCCGGGGAGCCTCTGGCGCAAGACTAATGACCTTGCCCGGAAAAAACAAATCATTATGGAAAATTTAACAAGCCTCATGACTTGCTAACTAAGGCCAATACTGGTTCCCGGTTGTAGTGCCGATGTTGACTGATTTATACTTTAGTTTGTAATACTGTTTATAGCTTGCGTCAAGCTAATAAATGGGGCGATAGTCCCACTAAGCTTGCAAATTAACAAATTCCTCTATGCATTGCAGTAAAATAATCGATGTTACTATAAAACCTATATAAAACTATATAAAACTATATGGAGACATTGCAACCCAAAAAAAAAATTACATATGAATGAATAAATGAAGCGAGGGCGGGAACCTCATTATATTTTGGTTAGCAGAAGGGGTATAAACATATAAATAGACTTACGAAATAACTTAAAAACGACGGCACGAACGGCGGGAGGGGGGGGGGGTGGGATTAACTAAAGTAATTTAAAAACTAGGGAATGGGGAAATAAACAAAGATGGATAAACAATATTATAAATGGTGGGGCAGGTAAGGCCGAGGATAGGGTGTGAGTATGAGTGTGGGAGAGTGTAGATGGCGAGCGGGGATGGTTAAGGGGTGGTAATAGAGGAGACGACGTTTGAGAGCGGGAGAAGGGAGACCACGGTGAAGGGTCTTATGAGCTATACATGTAAATCTTTGCCACTGGCCTCGCGCATTCACACTTCACACTGACGCACCCGAAAATGCCCCATAGATCCTATTCTAAGAGAAATATCAATCTTGTAAAGGGGGGAGATTATTATTTCATGAGTAGGGTACCCAGCTAGACCTAATTTTTGCAACAGACTCCATCAATACTTTTGTCTCACCTAGCCAATTTCTCCTCACATCCATTGACAACTATCACCCGTCTCGCCACACGAGCTTCTTCGGAACCACTCTACACCGTCCGAACCTGATCCGCGGTTGCAATTCGCCTCCGTAAGGTAAACCACGCCCGGAAAACTATACCAATAAGATAGTGATCTGAGTCGACGTTGACACTTCGGTACGTTCGTACTGTCATCAGGCTCGTGGAGTGGCGGCGATATATCAACAGGTGGTCAATTTAGTTGCGAGTGGCTCCATCAGGTGATACCCATGTGGCTTTGTGGATATCTTTACGGGGCAACCTGCTACTCGCAACGACCAAGTTCTTTGATGCCTGGTAGTTCATTGTCATTAGTGTTCTCATGCAAACTATATGCACCTGTGTAGTGCCTGAAAACGGGCTCCCGACCTATTCTGACATTCAAATCACCAAGAACGGTTTTCACATCGTATCTTGGGCAGGCATTGAGAGCCCGTTCGACTTTCTCGTAGAATTCTTCTTTGTCGTCGTCAGATGACTCCTTTGTAGGTCCGTGAACGTTTATGAGGCTTATGTTCTTAAGGGGGTATTCTGGTCTAGACCCACGAATTTAACGCAATTTTTGAAGTGCTGTAAAAAAAAGCAATCGATATTTTTACTATTCATGGTTTTATAAGATGTTTATTAATATTTCAAGAATACAGTAAAAAAATTGAAAGTAAAAAATTCAAAATTCAAAAAGTTAGCAGCTGATGAAGTGGCGGATCTCAAAAAGTTGGCATGTGACCTTACCCACGATTCAACCCTCCTAGCAATCTGTAAAAAAAAAAGAAAAAAGATTATTAATTTACAGAAATGCCTCTATCGTTGGATCTAAAAAAAGTTGAAAAATTTTTTTTAACAACAAATTTATTTTTGTACCACTTTTTTCTAGTTTTTCGAATTTTTAACAAATAACTAACATTGAAATTAGGGGATGAGGATAGTTCATGCAATATAAAAGCCTATAAAGAAGACATATACTAAATTTGAAGTAAATCGGTTCAGTAGAACTTGAACAATCGTGGGTATTGTTTTAAAAAAGACAGGTTCGAGAAAAACGTGCTAACTTTTTGAATTTTGAATTTTTTACTTTCAATTTTTTTTACTGTATTCTTGAAATATTAATAAACATCCTATAAAAAATGAATAGTATAAATATTGATTGCTTTTTTCTTACAGCACTTCAAAAATTACGTTAAATTCGTGCGTCTAGACCAGAACACCCTCTTAAAATTGCCTCGCACGCGAAGAGTGCATAACCTTTCGTCTATTGCATTAAAGCTGATAATGGCAAGCGTCAGTTTTTGGCTGACTAGAAAGCCCACCCCGAGTATATGGTGTTTTGCATGACAGCTGTAATAAATGTCATACTCGTTTCTTTGAATAACACCACACCCCGTCCATCTTATTTCTTGTAATGCTGTTATGTCAGCCTTATATTCGGACAGGGCATTGGCTAGCTGCTGTGCAGTTCGAACTCTGTATAGTGAGCGGACGTTCCACGAGAAAATTCTCAAATCGTTTAGCCATTTTAGTTTCAGTGGTCGTCGCCGTATATCCGGTCCGCTTGTTAAATTTTCCATAATATTTTGTTTTTCCGGGCAAGGTTGTTAGCCTTACGCCAGCCTTTTTCAGGATGGCACTGCATGCATTGGTTCACTACTTGGCGGGTGCCAAAGTAGCTATCCAGGGGTGTCACGTGGAGATTGCATATCAACTTGTATTGAACAGGGACAAGGATCGTCATGGCCTTCGCCGGGTTGAAAGCAATCAGAAACGTTGCCCTGTTAGTTCGCTCCCATGCCCCAGTACAATCTAGATATTATATTATATTATACGTATCGTTTCAAGGTTAGTGCTATATATTATATGGGCCTGACAGCACTAGTGTCATCTATGTGTCAAACCGGAAAATTATTGAGTGACCTGATAATTAACGTCAACTTGTACGATGGCATCGCAAAAATATTCGTACTCCATTATCAACCTGCGCAAAAACTGACAAGCTTGACAGCAACGCTCTAACTCAGCTCTGTATAGATATATGAAATTAGGTTTCGAAGCTGACGAAATGATACCATTCGGATCCATCTCGGGAGAGGACGTAGCAATATCTACGTCCTAGCAGTCGGATTAGGATTAAAAATAAATGACCGTGAGAAAGCAGGTTCACAAGAAAACGCGTCATGTCATAAGTAAAGGGCACACATACACATACAGCTATTTTAGATATATACCATAATTCCTTTAATATTATAAAATAAATTACATGCCCTCTTTCAAGCAGCGAATGTGGTATTCCGCAGCATTCTGTAATTTATCCTACTTTCCATTACTTTTTTCCTTTACCAAGTTAATAAGGCGTTCTACTTTGATTTTTGTCGTCAAAATACGTATTAATCTTAGAGGCCAATGTTCTGCTTTAGAGATGCTACAAGAAAGACTCAGTCCTGTGAGAATTGAAAATAATAAATCACCACTTACGTTTTCTTCATCCTTTCAACTAGTGTTCCTGCACTCACTTTCTTCTGTGAGCCAGAGATGCTATTTATTATCGTCCACCCACCGATTATCTCCCCGATGAAGCAAAATGTGTATGGGAATTCTGTTGGTATCCAAAGGATATTCCCCCTTGAAATCAACGAGAAAATAAAGTACTTGCCTTGCGGTTCCATTATTTCCATTCAAAAAATCTAGACGATTATCCGTGTGCGAACATTACAGATACTCAATTGTTCCTCGGAAGAGAGTCTATGTTCCGTTCTTATTGTCCTTTGTGAAACTAAATCAAGAAGAAAACAGAAGTACTAAAAAAAATTCAGAGCACGAATTGCCATCAAGAGAACATATACGATAGATAAATTTTTGTACGACCCCTAGAAATAGAAATTCTTTTTTCGGGAAGAGAAAGAAAGAAGAAAGAGGAGAGATAGAGGCAGAAAGAGATAAAAATAAAATGACTATAGGTCGGTGTTTCTTAGGCTGAAGTCGAGTCTTTTCGAATGGTAATTCTATAAACTCTAATTAACACATATGCCCTTGTCTTACTAAAGGACATAGCCAATATAAGCGCGGATCCAATTAACTTGACATCCATCATAAGAGAACTTCTGACTATAACATAGAATTTTGATAAATTATGTCGCATTATTTTTTTACTAATGCATTGAGTCCATTTTATTTTATTTTTCATTATACATAAAGAGCAGCTTATATATGATATATCAAATAGAACGGAACGACAACTAAATGAGAAAGATTCGATGTGTAAGTGGATGCATGTCCTTCATTGCTTCAATTTCAGAGTAGTGGCCATTGCATTAATACCATGCACAGTTGGTTTGTATGGTTGAATAACGACAGCTTGTGGGTTATAATCGTTAAATGATCCGTTTGGTCCGATATTATTTAGACAACAAATATTGGTATTCAATGGAAGAAATTCTGGAGATGATGTGGAACTCAATACATCGAAAACACAATGCGGCCTCCCGTCAACAAACAGAACCTCAAAATTGACTAATAAATGAGTCTTGGGTCGTAGAAGTTCATGAACTATTAGTTCTTGGCAATCGAATTAACTCAGTCATTACGTGAAATAAAGAATATTCGATGCTGAGAAAAGTGCAGAAAGACGTTTAGGGTTACTTAACACATAAAGAAGGCTCTAATAAGTCTGATGTTGGCATTAATTTATAAAACCTGCATTTGTTGATAGTTGTTATATATATATTATATATATATTTCATCAGGCACATCAAAACAAAACATCTTGGCGGGAAGGTTTTTGATATTGATCGATCACCAGATGGCACTATTTGCATTTATTTTTTAACAACTAACAAATTTAATTCGAAAGTTGTACTCACCGTTTATCGGTTGTCTGCTGGTTTTCCCTTAAATGTGTAACCTCACAATGCGATTGCAATGAGCGCCGCTTCTCCAAAACGGTTGAACAAGAAATTTTTGAAATAAGTCACAAACTGCTTTCGTTGTTAAAGGTTTTTTCATCTTTATTTACATTATTTCACATTTAGTTTAGTTTTTATGTCTGTATAATAGTTTTTCCTCTCTTTATTTGAAACTATTTAACATTTAGTTTCGTTTTTCCAAACACTTTAGACGTTATTATTTCTTTATAATAGTTTTTCTTTAGAATAGTTTCCCCTCTCTATACTTTATACTTGGGCACACATAAGACAAGCCGTCGTACCACGATTATTTTTAATTTGAAACCCTGAGTCCTTTCGTTTCTTCAATTAGGAACAGGTTCTCTGCCCATTCGCACTCCTTTATACTGATCGCCCATTTCACTATATATTCACTAAATGTGAATAAACTCTCGCGAGTTTACTCAGCAGTCAATGAGCAAAGGAGAGCAGCCTGGTTATGGGTGATTTTGGTTTCACTTGCAACGAAAAGGGAAACCAAAAGGATAACCGCGTGACCTTGTGGGGTACGAAGTCATTGTGCCGGCGCACGACACGGGGTCCTACCTTGTCTCCACCAGTTCTAAAAGGTTTCGCCAAACCGAATTGTTACTGGTACAAGAAACGCACACCAAGCAAACCGTTCGCACCATCACGAGCCATTAAAGGACAAGGAAAATGAATGAAACACCGGAATTTATTTGTTCAGTTTTATTCTCTAAATAAAAACCACTACTTTTGTTGACACTGTTGAACTTGATGCACATTAATATTAACACTAATTTATATAACGTATTTCCTTTAGAGTTTCGTCTATAAGATTTATGTTTAAACAATATCCTCCGTAATCAACTAAACGACAAACCACCACTCGACTTAATGGATAATGAACAAAATTACGTACAGCGATTTCCGAGTACTTCGTATTTATTTCGTCCACGACTCCGAATATATATATCGCGTCCCCGTGTGCACCGAGGAGCGGGAGATAGCACGACCGCGGTGGTCGGCGGATGTAATTGGACTCACGCGATATTCATTCGCTATCAAAAGAAATTCGGCCAGTGAAACTGGCTCTCTTAATTAGGGGGTGACGTAAAGTCTCTCTTTGCGGTAACCAAACAGATCTCATAGAGAAGATCGTCACGGTACACATGTATGTGTGTACATTTGTGGCGGTTCTTTAAAGCCTTCCTAAAGAACCATCAATTTCTTTAGAACAACCTACCTTTCCCTCACTCCATAAACCACTGTACTTACCTGCATTCGAGCAGTGAAAGCTTTCTTTCAAATAACTTTCACCTGAAAGTTAAATATCAAGGCATGCATCACATTGAATTATTATATGAACCGTACCATATCTGCATCGGTTCGGATTGTCAGCAATTATAATAGATAAATACTCGCTGGCCAGCGTAATTGTTGACACAGTTGTAGGCGATGGGTTTTGCTACGGTTCATAACCATTTATTGCCCGAGTTCCGAGATTCGCAACACTTGCGACCAATTTCCTTTATCGGTTATCTACCGATCATGGGATTTGGGCACTAATATGATTGACGTTAGACAATCATACCCCAGATCATGCCTAACGATGCTCCTGCCTGTTAAACAAACAAACACACAGTAGTATCATTGTGTTTATCCTATTAATCGACCGCTGGTCCATGGCCACCCTGGGCGAGATGTACGCTTGCACATCTGCAAGGCTAATTCCTCGCCATTATACTCATGTACCGGCACCGTCTTGTAAACAAGACCCAAATTTTCGGTTGACCTATTGTCACCTAAGAATGTATAGCCTGCAACGGCATTATCATGGATGCCTGAGTAAACACGATGTGCATATCATCGTGACCCTTGAAATAGCGTTTTTGTGTATCTTGAAGCAAAAACCTATTTCGTTCTCAGGCGCAGGTCATCAAAGATTTATGGCCCTCGAAATAGTGTTTCTGTTTATTTAAGACACAGAAACCTATTTCTCCCTTCGGCGATCTTCGCTATCGCGTATCTCTATAATACCTACAATTCATTGCACCAGCCCATGTTTATTCAGGTGCACTTTCGTCGTTGCCGATATGCAGGCTGAAGGGCAACGTACTTGTCCTATACGGACACATATAGAATCCTCGCCTATCGATGCAATTCGCGGGCATCGAATCTGATGGATGTGAGTTGCATCGTGGAGTCAGATTTTTACCGCCCAACCGCTCACACGTGCCTAGGTTGTTGCGTCGTCGGAGTCGTGGGACTATGTCAAGTGATCTATCCTCGAATAGATACAGTTTTTTTCGAGATGTCAGTATTGCAATAACCGTATCCGGAGAAAATCTCGTTTGTTACCTGTTTTCGTGAAATTGGTGTTAAGGCGGTGTTTGGTATATCATTGTGTGACTATATGTGTTTGTTTTCTTTTTCGCTGTACAACGATTTGATATTAAAAAATTAATAATTTTCAAAGCGGTGGACTATTTCAAGTTAAGAAAAGAGTTCTTATGATTTGTAATACAATTATACCTCAACGTGTTAAACTAAATAATACACTAAATAATAAACTAAACAATAAATAAACATTCTACAGAATAACAATATCCGCGTTTTAATTTGTCATCATTCCGCAGTGTACAGTGTCCTGGAACTCGAGTGTGGAGTTCAGTGTTCTTCGCCACGATTGACATGAATCACCAACAATTCCAGCGTTTCATTTCTTCTTGTGGTGCTCTCTCGACGGAACTTTTAGATTGTTTGGGGACTGAAGTGAACCCGTATCGTGTCAGGTACCTACTTTAACCCCACACATTGGTTCTTTCATGGATCAAAGCCGTGGGAACGAATCTAAAACAAAGAAAGGGAAAATGTGCATCCATGAGATGTGGTTCGGCTAAGCAAACAAGCCGAATCTCATTGGATGCTAATTGGGTTTGTGTTTGCTTATGTGAGAAGCTCAATGGTAAACTGATCCAGGAATATGTAAGACAAAGGGACTGTTGATGATCGTTGTCTACAATATGCATAGCAGCTGTATTGACAGCCGCAGTGCATCATGAACATTGTGCCAATTGGTTTTAGCTTGTTTACCGGGAAATGGTGTTTATGGCATCGCTGGTACGGGTAGGTATTCAATTCCTATTTGCATTTGCCTATGCTGTAGGATTTAATTGATGCCTTAAGACGCAAGATGCGTATATTTGTTTTTGTCCCTTGGGTATAGGTCGCCAGCGAATGTGTTTGTAAGGAAATTTTTTATACACATGGTGAGGCCGGGAAATAGGCGACGCAATGTTTATGATCCCTGTTATGATGGTTACATTGTATGTAAACCAAATCATTTTGTTCTCAGGAATTCGTCTAGGGGGAAATGCACTTGGAGAGATTGGGATTTGCCTGGCACCGAAGGTGCCGAATTGGTTTTGGGATTCATGATGAGTTATGAAAGAATTCTTATAAGGAATTTGTATGCGAAGAGATGCATAAAAGGTAAGGATTCTTTCACAGGGACTTTTAGATTATAAATTTCATCTATTTGATGCGTGAAGCATTTACAGGTGCTTAATGCGATTGCATTAGCAAAAACGTATGCAGATTGGGTTGCAGGGATAGGTGTTCTTCAGGGAAGTAGGCAGTGGGGTGTGGCGGAACCGCCACGACCTCGTTTTGAGAAAATGAGTACGACTCATATCCAGTGGCTCATTTGTCACTAGTTTATGTATGAAGTTTCGTGATATTTCGGAGGCCATAACCTCCCCGGCTGGGCGTTGGTCTTTTGGCCGCTTTGGTCGGATTTCGAAGCATTTCAGCACTCTTCATACTGCCTATTGGACTCAGGCATATGGTAATTGGCCCCGGTTTTATCCATCGTCACAAAACGTCGAAAAAAGTCCGCTGCAACAACACGAAACTGGCACAAGCATCCCAAGCGCCCCCCAAAGATGTCACAACGACGTCTCAAAGATATCCCGAAGGTGTCCTAAAGATGTTCTTGCGCTTCTAACAGATGCACACACAATACACAAGCAAATAGTGAAGAACAACACCGAAAGCAAATCGAATAAGCAAAGCATCAGAGCCATATACCATTGCAATTAACACAGCAATACCACATCAGTTGTGTGTGCTTGAGAATAACCATCAAATTTTTTGGACACACGGACGTTAGTCTGGTGCTTTAATGCTTCGCCTCTTACGCGATTCATGGTGTGTTTAATGCACGTTCTTCACTATCGTCGCAAACGTTATAATGTCCCAATGATGCACCGAACATGTCGTAAACGTTATAAGGTCCCGATCATGCACCAAACATGTCGCAAACCTTATAATGTCCCAATGATGCACCAAACATAACGTGTCGCAAATATGCCGCATGAAATATAATCCACCGTATGCCCCATAACATGTGGGATATGATAAATGATCTAAATGTCTAACTTTTCATGAAACGTCATCAATTGTTTCTTGACCGCCATGACATCCACATCAGTGGGGACTCGCAAGAAAAATGCTGTGGTGTATCTACGCTCCAATGGGGGTTGGCGGGCGGCGACTTATGGACGTCTCAAATGTGTACCAAACATGTCCTAAGTATGTCCCAGGTATATCCAAAAGGTGTCCCAAAAATATCCGAGAGATGTCCCAAAGATGTCTCAGAAGTGTTGTGGGGGTTGAATGTATTTGTTGTCAACGTATGACACCCCGAACGCACGTTGCCGAAAGAGGGTAAATAAAAGGCACTGGTTTAGTTGTTTAAAGTTTTTTTCTTTTTATTATATCATGTTTATGAGTTCTTTTATTAATCACTGAGTCAATGGTTTTTAATTTCTTTTACTTTACATTGGTTAGTTTAGATGTACTGTATACTTAATTTAATTGATAAACCACGAAATTGTCATTAAACCGCATATTAACATGCGGCCGTATTAATTGGAACTTAGCAAAAGACACCCGCGGAAGCTACACTCTAGTTTACTCCACCTGATGAAAACTTGACTCTCGCACGTGTGCGCTCTTGATAGGCTAATAATCGTCTTTTTGTTAGAAGTTAAAATTAAACTCCGCTCGCGTGTTGTGTGCGAACTCAACGGGGAATGTATATCGACTCGAGTGCATGTGCGCACTTTGGTGGTTGAGATGTGACTGATGCGAATTAGGGATGAAAATTGGGATTTGGGATTGTGCACCTCAAGCAACCAACCGAGATCATACCTACATCTGTGCTCTCTCATGTTCCCCGCCTATCGAGGTGAATAAACCCTTCGGTTAATTTGATACTCGACGGACAGGAGAGAATGAGAGAACCCGAACGCAAAGTGCAATGATCCCGGGGTGAATTTGGCTTTTGTGTGCATGTACCAATGCAGATCTGAGAATGGCCGAGTGACCTAGTTCGGTTACTGTGGTGATCTCAGAGTGCATTGAACTATGAGAAGATGAAAATGGGATGGAGAGGATAATGGTTTGTGCTATTCACCTGCAAAAAGAGATCATTGATCCCAAGCGGATAGAGTGTCTGCGGGAAGTCAAAGAGACGCTGAGTCGGGAAATATTATCGAAATCTACATACTCGAAGAATTTGGAAATTACCCAAGCCTTGCACGGTTGTGCAGCCGCGTCGTTTGATCAGACGTGGTTGTTGCTAACCAAAATGACATTGAGATTTCCGGTGGAAATCTCATGGGTTAATGCAATAGTGTTATAGCGTTTGAAATAATAGTGAAGAAGAACGTGTGATTCGAACTGACGCTATGACAGTTTGAATCACCAAAAATTGAACCTAAGCGTTGCCCATCAGGCTACTGGCCGTGTTTAGAATTCGATTTTTAAACTCGACTATACTCCACTGATGTGAATTGTTATTTTATCGCTATGGTATACGGCTCTGATGTATTTTCTTATTCGATTTTCGTTCGGTGTTCTTCACTATTTTGCTTGTGAATTGTGTGTGTATCTGTTTGAGACGCCACAGTGTTGCCGTATAGCAAGCAAAAATTAAATGCAATTCTGCATAAACTGAATAGATCAATGACTTCCGGCCGTTCTTTTACAGGTGAATAGGGGAAGGGGGAATTGGGGTTGGGTAGATGCGCCGTTGACAGGCGGAAACGGGTTGAAAAAGTGGGTTGGTTATACATGTAGTGTAGAGAATCACGACATTGTCCCAATGATATTTCAAACACGGCCAAAACTGGCTAAAAGGTTTCTCAAGGGCGTCCCAAAGGTGTCTCAAGAGTGTCCCAAGAGTGTCCTAAAGATGTCCCAATGATGGCAACAAAAACATGTCGCAAACATACCCCATAACATGTTCCACATGTTTGACAACATGTCCCACAGTATAATATATGGGACATGATAAACGATATACATATCGAACTTTTCACCAAACTTCATTAGTTGTCTCTAGACTGCCGTTGCATGCACATAAATGACAACTCGTAAGAAAACTGGTGCGGTTTGGCTACGCTCCACCACAGCTTGGTGGTAGGCTCCCAGGTGGCGATGCCCTTTAGTAAAGATAAAATTAAATTAATAACGAAATCAAGTAATGTATTGGATTAGATCGTAATCGTATCTGTAGCATTCACGGGAGAGGGAGGAATGAATTAAAACTTTCTCCAATCTCAGGTGGACATCTTTGAGTAGTAAACCCGTTCGAAGTTTACCTATAAATGGTAAACCTGTAAGTAAACATGTGGACCTCAGCACTTAGGAAATTAACAATTTCTTAAAGTGCTTTGGGGACTTTTGAACACTAGTTTACAAACTTAAGGGTAAATTTTACCATGACAAGAAACGAATGTAAGCAAAGCCTTCAGTTGATTCGTTGAGGGGGGAGTGTGAGGGCGACTAGAAAGAACAAGACGTAGATTTTTAAATGCCGGTGTCATCGACGAGATGGCGGCGGATAAAGGTATACTTCATTTAGAATTACGGAAAGAGCGAATGCCAGTGAGGGGAAATAAGAAAAGGAGTAACGTTTTTTTTTGTCTTTTTTTTTTTTTTGGGAATTTAATCTTTCTTCCCCATGTTTGGATATTGTTACATCATAAGGAATGACATGAAATCGCGTGCCAAAGTTCGCCTAACTCATATTAGTTACCACCTGAAGATTTGCGCCGTTGGTCTTATATAGGGGGAGCCACTAACAACCACAGGTTACATATATTTAATTCTCATATATTATATATTTATATTTCATATATTTATATTTTATAACTTCTGGCCACCCATATTTTAACTTTTATTTTACTAACTTCGATGCTCCCCTTCAGATATCACCCGTTTGTCTGGATGGTGAAAAAGTACATTTGGTACAGTTTCTAGAGGGAAGTAAGTTGCTTAACCGTATAAATGATTGTCTCATTGTGTTAGTCATTCCAGTATCTTGTACGTCCTGAAAGAAGATTGTCTGTGACATAATCCTGCACAGAAGATTGCACAAGTAATTGTTTCCAAATTACGGGAAGAGACCCTCACCACATCTAACATACGAGTACACGTACTTAGTACTTCTGCAAACAGTGTTACAAAAATATATGTATGTACATTTTTATGTATGAGATTGGTGTTCAGTAAAGGTTTGTTCATTCATGGCACTCAGTTGCCGCACGTGACTTGATTGTGCGACAACGAAGCGACTTTAGAATAAATCACAGAACAAGGGAATATCTTGCGGTCTGCTTACCCTCGGATTTTATATAAAGCACAGTAATTAATGAAATAGGAAATGTACAACTAATAATACTGAAGGAAAATTGTGGATTCTTTCCGTTTGTCGCTTTTGCAAGGGGGACCATGGATGAGTTCACAACAATTACGTGAAAAAGTTCCCAGCAACGATGCTTCGACATTCAATGTTGTCTGAGTGCAGGACATGTCTTAATCATGGACTAAGATGGAAAGTTTGTTTTTAACTTCTAAGAGAAGTTTGTCTCAGACAATATCTACTTCGCAGATTTATTGAAACAATGCCTGTTAATTGTCGTTGCTTGTTGAAATGTCTATGAGGTATGTTCTATTACCTGGAAGTCTCAAATTTTGTTGTTGTCTGTTTTTGGTTTTGGTATTCCTGCCAGAAGAGGTGTATCTATAACACAACGCTCTAAGATACTAATATGTAATTTGTTTCGAACTGTTGCAAATTGCACCGCCGGAATGAGCTTCCAGAGATTACCTGTTGTGTAGCAAAAATAGTTGTGGTGTGATTATCATCAGAAAAATGTATGGTGAGATCTACCGGCTTGTCTTATGGGGCTTCAACAAACCAAATCGATATTACAGATTTCCAAAGGCAATCTCTCATGGTAATATCTCTAAGACAAACTAATGTCCGCCACACCCCTTCGGTGTGATAGGGCTATAGTCTTTATGCATAATGTGTTACATGGCAAAAGGTTTTTAATAAAATAAAGAACAGTAAATTAAATGATCACCTAATCGAGTCTATTGAAAATATACAAGGTGTCCCGTAGATAGCGTGCCACTTTTGGGGGAGGTGATTCATAATGGGCTTATAATTTTACCGCATAATCTATGAGAAAAACAAGACATGACCTTAGTAAAAGTCGAACCGTTTTCGAGTTATTTGGGTTCTTTTTTTCATAATTTCGGAGTATCCACAGTCGTCGTAGAAAGTTTGATGGTTTGTCCACATTGTGGAATCTATGGTATTTTTTTGTTGTTGACAATTTGATGATCCAGGATTATTATCGTCCGTAGACCTTCAATTTTGCTGCTCGTTGTTAACTCCAAGAAGAAAAAGAGCAGAGGCAGACCTCGTTCTGCTTGCCTACATTGTCGCTTCCGGATTTTTAATGGTGGGGAAAGGTTAGGGACGTAGGATAGGAGGATCGGGAGTTGGAATGTGTGAGGGTAATAAGAGTGCGGCGTAGTCGCGAAGATTAAGATGGGCCGGACATGTAGCTCGAATAGGCAACGATAGGACCCTGCGTAGAATTCTTGACGGTAGACCTGTGGGGTACGAAGTCACGACGCCAGCATGGGCGAGAGTTCTACCTGGTCTCCACCAGTTCTATGTGCCTGCCGTAGACCGAAAGAAAAACAGCAAAATGTCACCGAGGGGAAAATAGGCGCACCGAGAGAGAAACACAAAGCGAAACTCTGCGACATCAACACAGGAAAGAATAACACACTGATTCAGTTTATTATTATTTTATTGGTTATAAACACTGTCATTTGGTTTGGATGTATCCAAGTATTTTAAATTGATATTAAGTTGATTTTTTATAACTTTTATAAATACATTAACTGGCGAAACACTTTCCTCGACACGACTTCTCGATTGGGACGCTTCTCCACCGGGCGACGGAGAGCGGGAGCGACAACGACCACGACCTGCTAGATCGGTGGACGTAAAAGCACTCAACGATTCAAGCTTCGTTTGGGGTGAGTTTGTGGTGTGGTGGTAGATATCCTCTCCACTAAGGATATCGTTTTTACCTACCACCAGAGAAACGTAAAGTCTCTCTTGGTGGAATAGGAAACTAGATCTTGTAATGAAGATCATGGTGGTGTGTGTGAGATCGTTCAGATCTGTGTTGTTTACACGTGCTCGCAGGAAATGGGCAAACGAAGCAGACCGGCGGCAAAGACAAAAGGGAGATATGACCAAATGCGCCGTTGGTAATGCGGGTCATTGTTTACGCGATGCGTTGTCGCTATTATCTACGTTGGGAAAAAAGGGGCTAATGGGATTGGTGGCCGAACGAATCCCTTGCATGCCTTTGTATATACCGGGTAATTAGTTGCGGCAGGGAAAGAAATTGAAGATTGTTTGTTAGTGGGAAAACAAACGATGAGTTGGATCTTATGCATGTTTCCATGCATAGAAATGTGGTTTATGGCATCTCCGACTGGTACAGGAACCGAGTTCTTGTTTATACTAGAAAATGCTAGAGGATCCAGTTCCGGTGATAATAATTAGGATGGGGGAATTGTTTGTCGATTGCACAAACGAATCGCGGGTCGGTTTATTGCAGCTGTAAAAACATGCTGTCCGACATATGATTTTAACACAGACAAAGGGTGCCGACTGGCTTGGGATTCATGATGCCATATGCACTTTAAAGAATTATTTCTAGGAATTTTAGATAATGCGTTGTATGCATTAAATGTCCTCGTAAAAGGAAATGTCTTCAGGTGCCAATGCATTGGCGGGAAACAATGGGAGTTGGGTTGTAATAATGGGGGTTCTGCCTGATAATGTTAAGAAAGAAATCTTACGGAGAATTGTATGCGAAGAGATGCATGAAAAGGTAAGGTTTCTTTTCCAGGGGCTTTTTAGATCACAGATTTGATCTCTTTAATGCGTGGGGCATTTAAGATGCTAATGCGATTGCATTAGTGAAATTAGGAGATTGGGTGAAAGTTATGGGGGTTTTTCAGGAAAGCGAAACGTGGGGTTTGACGGAACCGCCACAGACCAACGGGAAAGAGACCGGTAGGACGGCCGCGACGGAGATGGGAGGACAATGTTAGGTTTGACCTTGAGGAGATCGGATTAAATGGTCAAGCGTGTAAGGAGAGTGCACGGGACAGGAACAATGGCGGAGTCGAGTCGGAGATCATGAACTTCCGGGTTCCTACAGGCCAATAAATAATAATAAAAAAATATGTATATATAAAAGTAAAAGTGTGGGTGGCGGTTGGGGTGGGATCAGGAAGGAAAAGAGAGGATCCCAAAGGAAAAGAGAGGTGACGAAGTCTGAGAGGAGGAGAGGTGAGATTGAAATCGAAGGGGGAAGGGTACGAATTTGCCCTTCGCAGCATTCGTGAAGGGGGTTCGTTAGAGCGGGCGGGCATATAAAACAGACGAGGGTATCGTAGGTTACGGGGGTTAGTGTGGAGAGTGATGGAGGAGAGTAAGCTTGGCCAGTTGACTAAACCAGTGAGAAGACGGTGGATGAAGTGGATGTCAGGGTGACGTCAGCACTCTTCAAGTGTGTTGAGGTTTATTAGATGGTAACGGTTTGTGTATGTGGGAAGAGCACGAGGGTTTTTGCAGTTCAAGCCACGAAGGGCAAAACGCAAAAATCGACGTTGGACGTTTTCTATCCTGCGATTATGGGACGAGGAGACCAGACCTGACTGGCGTACTCTAGAAGAGGGCGGACCAAGGCTATGTAGAGTGATCGGGAAACGTGGGGATTAGGGAATTCTTTCGACCAGCATTTCACAAATTCAAGGGCGGAGTTGGCCTTAACGATTTTTTGTTTCCATTTTCATTTTTAAAATATTTTTTTTTTTTTTATCTTCTTAGTTTCTAAATTACATGCTAGATAAAAAATGCTTAAATTCTAGCTTAATTATCTTATATTATAACTTACTGGTCCTTCGCAGACGCTCTAAGCTAAACATTGCATAACTATTGTATTATTTGCCTTTAGGTGACAGAACTTTGTGGCTGTCATGTTTAATTGAATGACAAAGAAAAATTTGGAAAACTTTGTGTGGCATTTTTTCTGACCTTAACGATAATGTAATCGATATGTGGGGTTAAGTTAAGCTCCATATCACATAAGATACCAAGCTCGCGAATCGAGGGTACAGATGATATGTGATGGTTGATTAAGAAATAGGAACATGGTGGGGAAGGGGGTCGTTTCTGGGAAAAGATAATAGAGGTACATTTGGCAAGGTTAAGTTCGAGGCAGTTGTTATGGCACCAAATTGAGAAACTGTCGAGGTCCAATTGGAGAAGTGAGGAGTCGAAAGGAGAGCGTATCGTTTTGTAGAGTTTAGTGTCGTCAACGTAGAGAACAATAGTACTTGATCTTAGAAGCAATGTCATTAATGGTAAGGATAAACAGGAGGAGTCCCAGGTGACTGCCCGGGGCACCCGTGACGTAGGGAGAAAAGGATTTTAAAGGGAGGATCTGAATCTGACACGATGGGCTCGAGCTTTAAGATAGGACGATATCCACTTAATCAATAGGGGTTAGAACCCAAGTGAGGATATCTTAAAGAGGATGAGCTTATGAAAGATTTTGTCGTAGACTTTGCTGAAGTCGGTTGTGGTTACGTCGACTTCGCTGCCATTCTCTATGGGAAGGAGAGTCTGGGATGAGAACTCAACCTGATTGGTGGTGGTCGACCTTCTTGAAAGAAAACCATGTCGGTTGGGCGGTATAATGGATTTACACCGAAAATTAACGCGCTGTAAAGAATACCTTCGAACAGTTTTGGGATATGAGACAGTTTGGCAATGGGATGTTAGTTACTAATATCATTTTTGGGTCCGTTTTTATGTATAGGGGTTACAAAGGCAGATTCCCAAATGGTAGGGAAAAAGCCTTGTGTGAGAGACAGAATGAGAATCTTTGAGAGCGGGAGAATAAGAGAAGAGGAACATTTTTTTTAATAGGACAGCGGGGAGGCGATCGGGGCCGGGGCCGATATCGTCTTTAAGAAGGTTTAGCTTTTCTTTAACTAGGTGAGGCTGAATAAGTTGAGAGATAAAAAGGGCCAATGGAGAATTTGTCTTGGAAGTAAGATGGGTTGGGCTCGAAAGAGATGTCTGTGAAGGATTTTTTGAAGAAAGTTGCAAATAGGTTGGCAATAGTTTGAGGATCGGTTGAGGTAATCGTGCCATAGGAAAGTGAGTTGGGAT
This sequence comes from Microdon myrmicae, assembly GCA_963931805.1. NCBI lineage: Eukaryota > Metazoa > Arthropoda > Insecta > Diptera > Syrphidae > Microdon > Microdon myrmicae. Next base: position 125,831,009 of record OZ007500.1, on the reverse strand, counting down.
AGGCGTCGGATTTCCTTTTGTAATTAATAAAGGGGAAAAAAGATTACGGGTCGTTGATCAGGTTGGTTTGTGTTTTTGAGATGTAGTTGAAGTGGACGGTGTTGTAAAGCTCCGTGAATTTGTGGAGTTTCTAACAGAAACATATACAATACATAAGCAAATAGTGAGGAACACCGAACGAAAATTGAATAAGAAAATGCATCAGACCCGTATACCATAGCGATAACATAACAATCCACATCAGTTGAGTGTACTTGAGTTTAGAAATCGAATTCGTACACGCGGCCAGTAGCCCGATGTGTTAAGCATTGGTTCAATTTTTGGTAATTCTAACTGTCATAGCGTCAGTTCGAATCACACGTTCTTCACTATCATCGCAAACGCTATAAGACCATTCCATTTATATGTATATTTGGAACGGAATTTCAGTTATCATGCAATATTTTACACCTAAAGACTTGGTTTCGATATAACACGGTACATATTGCGTTTATCTTTTATCTAGGTTTAAATTATATTATTCTCTATAATATCTTAGTTTAAATAAATTAATAAAAAAGTTTCGTACAACACGGTTTCGATGTAGCACGGTATGGCGGGTTTTTCACATTTTTGCAGTATCCACTATAGATACATTATCCGCGTTTGATTATTTACCCTTGGCAATTACCTAGGCCGGAGTCGTTATCTTCAGATACGATATTATTCGTTCGATTGAGCGATTTTGCATGTGTTGTATCGTATTGTAGGAAGAGTGTTAACATTTTGTTAATTGTCTATCTTTCTGTTCCTACAATGAATCTTTTCGTAAAGGTGGGTCGATGTCGTGCATGGCCAGTTGTGTCAACCCAGCAAATGGATTGATTTCGTGAGGTTCCTAATTTTCATTACACATATTACAATAGTTGAACTTTAAGATAAAAAAAGCTTTTGTCTCTATATTTTGTATTTTATTTAATTCTATTGGAAACCATAATAAATAATAATAAAAGCTTAACCGCCTTCCCAGTTCGTGAACTAAAGTATCCTCTTTCCGTTCGATAATCGGAGGTAGTATGTGCAGAAAACTCTGCCAATAATGCAAGTCCTTTAGTCAATTCCTCTACCGCCGGCTACACCACGTTTACAAAATGCCAAACATCGAATTAATTATTAAAATGTCTGTTTGATGGGTGGGCTGTCAAACACACTAATAATTGGCCACCGTACCAATTTCCGATCTGATGACGAGTAAAGGGAATTAACTTCTCATGTGCTGATCGTCAAAAGTCCGATTTTCCTGTGGGCATTTGTTTCCTGTCTTACCGTAGTGACTACTAGAGTAGGGAGTAGGTAGTTCGGAGATGTACACTAATAATTGGCCACCGTACAAATTTCCGAGCTGATGACGAGTAAACGGAATTAACTTCTTATGTGCTGATCGTCAAAAGTCCGATTTTCCTGTCGGCATTTGTTTCCTGTCTGACCGTAGTGACTACAAGAGTAGGTAGTTCGGAGATGTACAATAATTTGAGAAGGTCCGCACTTCTGTCAGTAATTTTCGATTTGAGGGGCACGAAGCCGTTCGATTTGTAAAGCAATTCCATCACTACGAAAGTAATCATCCTGTGAATTTTTTTTTGTTGGGCTCTTCGGGGGTATTGCTAACGTAAGTTGGCCACGTACAATGGACATACATGTGAGTGGCATAATTCAACTCGCAAGACGAAAGACGCACGTCGTTCAATCAATGAACCGTGCCATGTACAATGTGCAGTGTATTACGAAACTCCAGAGGGGTATCGATATTATCATTCTTCTGATGGAGGGTGTAAGACTCATTCCCCAAATCTACCGGTGGATCACAGGTTCAAATGTATGTGGGTACGTAACACATGTTGGCAACAACAAACCATTCACGATATCTTGTCCCTGTTCTGTCGTTGTTTGGATTGTGCTCCTCGATACGCCAAAGAAAGGCAATAAATTCATTGAGGAATTTATATTGTCTCCTCTGCTGAATCGGTCTCGGAAGACAGTTGCTTTTGTTTTTGACGTTGTTGATTCGGATTCCCGCATAAGCAAGCTCTGAGCGTTCGATGCAGTCTAACACGACCTTTTGTGATATCTTTTGCAGTGCAATGACAGTAGGGAATCCTTGGCGCGGAGATAACACGCAAGAATGCGATGACGAATAGCAGCAGGTGAAATACTCGGATAAAACTTTGTTTCCGATATGCTCCAGTTCTTATCAGATTTACAATACTTGTCCCACAAGGAGTCAGTTTCATTCGATGAGATATGTCTGCACTGATTTCAGATGTGTCGGGCTGTGGCAATGTATGTATGATGACTCAAGGGACCAGATCCTGCTGAGGATACACATATATTATCAACGATTGAATGCTCGTGAGGATTATGTTTCTCCAGCCTCAAACAATTTGTTGTTTTTAAGAGTACTCTTGGAAGGGACAAATTTGTGGTTCTGATTTACTTCAAACACAGCAGCCAACCCGAACAGCGATTAGAGATTCAAATCTATTTGCATATCTGGCATTTTTCACTCTGCCACCCCCCTGTGCAAATTTGACATATTTATTTCGATGGAAATAGGATTGGGTTGCGCGAACTTCTTGCGAGACAAGTCCATTCTTCTCCATCTTTGTTTACATTTTTAAATGTGGGAATTCCGCGTTAAGGATATATTGGGCGGAATTCACGTACAGATGCTGTACCCTTTTCTTTTTATCTTGAGTTGTATGTGTTGACAAAAGAGGAAAACTTCGGTTGTGTGTTTACGCACGTCTTACTCGGGATCTGCTTGGTTAAGCTGTTTCGTACAGCGGTGATAGCACACACCCAAGATCAAATCTTTGGTTGGCGTTAAATCTTCGGTATAAATACTTGTCAATTTATTCGTTTGGGAATGTCGACAGATGAAATTTAGGCTCAGCTTGGAGCTTAAATTGCCCTCGTGTACGTGATAATGTTGCGGACAGAAAAGGATCCGCATCTATGAGGCATGGAAACTGGAACGGGTTGAAGTTTCTTTAATCAGTTGTCGTCTTGCACGACAGGGGTTCTCTAGTAAAGTTCATGGGACATGGTGTTGTGAAGTATCTGATTCGTTTTTTTTTTGTTTTTAGAATACCTCGCACCTGCATGTTGAAATGTTTTTCTGAGTTGGCAATGCGGTTTTAGATTTATCACTTTTAGCACTGAATATTTCGAAATTTCGATACAATTTCCAGTAATGAAATATAAGTGACATTCATTCCTGGTGATTTCGACAGCTCGTCCTGTATATGATATTGGACCGACGTAAGCGAATACCATCTACGTTGTTTTGCAACTCGATAAAACTCCAAGCACATGCGACCCAAGACTTGTTTGATAACCTTAAATATCAACGCAGAATCTGGTCGAACGGATAAATAGAAAATTGGAAAACTAATCATCAACGCACATTGATCTGGAGTACCTGCAGATTGTAAAAGTGAGTGAACTCTTGACATGACCGACTTTTCGTCTAGGTCGACTGAATAACGATTCCCTGATTTAATGTCTGTCTAAAATTAGCTGTTACGGTGAACTGGTGTGCATGCTCCGATCGACGACCTTCGCGGGCAAAATGTTGGATTGGAGTAATGTATTTTCCAAGTTCTCTTGAGAAATATTTGGCGTATCATCTGTAAAACTGAGATATGCAAGATACGTTCGGCATGTGTTCTAATAATGGAATTGAAATCGTGATACCCTGCATCTCCCATTGAATGGTCTCGTGGCGTTTCTAACAGATATACATACGACTACGAGAAGTCGAAAAATCAAAGCACATCTGTTAAAGCCATGATACCACGAAGAAGGCTCACAACGACAGGGTGATCAATAAGCTCCTTCGGTGCCCAACTGGTTCGCGCTCGTTCTGGTCAATGGCAAAAGCTGTCAGCGGTAACTTCGGTTCCTCCTCTTTCCCTCCGTTGGTGACAGACAGTGGGACGTTAGTCACGAATTCAAAGGATAAAGCCAATGTGTTCGCGAATTTATTTTCCGCGAATTCAAACCTCGATCCCGGCATTTTGGAGCCACCTGTGATCTCGCCGGTACGGTCTTTGATGCGGGATGTGAAATTTCGTCCGCGCACTATTCAACGCATTCTACGTGAACTGGATTGTAGAAAGACAACCGGCCCGGACGGAATACCAGCAATAGTCCTTAAGAACTGTGCTCCAGAACTATCACCGGTTCTTGGCAGACTCTTCCGCTTATCTTATGCACGGACGACCTTTCCTGCCTGCTGGAAAATCGCTCGAGTTCAGCCAATCCCAAAGACGCGAAAAAAGTGTCTCCCAAAAATTACCGTCCGATAGCATTACTGTCTACGTTATCTAAGGTAATGGAAAAAGCCATCAATACAGAGTTAGTTAAGTATTTGGAGTGCAACGGACTTCTGAATGATCGTCAATACGGATTCCGTGGCAGGCGATCCACGGGAGACCTTCTGACACTTATAATCGATATATGGACATCTGTGATTGAACGGCATGGTGAGTCAAGGCCGGTCGCATTGGATATCTCCAAAGCTTTTGACCGCGTCTGGCACGGGGCATTGCTGAGCAAACTTCGTTCATATGGACTTTCCCAACAGCTTTGCGACTGGACGAGGAGCTTCCTCGAGAATCGATCGATCCGGGTTGTTGTGGACGGCGAGTGTTCGGATCTGTATCCTGTTAATTCGGGGGTGCCCCAAGGTTCTATTTTGGCTCCAACCTTGTTCTTGCTTCACATAAATGATTTGTTGGAGACAACGGATAACAAAGTGTTCAGTTTTGCGGATGATAGTACGCTTGTTTCCTCCTTTTCGAGTGTTCAGTCGATTGGTGCATCATCGTCGCATCAGCTGAGATGTAGACAGATTGACTCTGAATCAGGATCTAAATAAGTTCCTGCAGTGGGGAAGGGCTAATCTCGTCGACTTCAATGCAGCGAAGACACAATATACAACATTCACAAAGAAAAGTTGGATCAACGGTTCCACATCTGATGATGAATGGCCGCGCCCTAGAGACTGGGGAAAATTTGAGATTGCTCGGCGTCACGGTCTGTGGGAATGTATCATGGCATAAACACGTGTCGAGCATCGCCAGGTCAGCCTCAGGAAAACTGAGCTATCTTTTCAGAGCCAAGAAATATTTTACTTCGCCCCAACTTCTTCTCTTATATGAAGCCCAAATTAGACCCGCGCTCGAATATTGCTCTGATGTTTGGAGCTCGGCTCCTAAACATACCCTCGACCAACTTGAGAGCGTACAGAGACGAGCGATCCGCCTGATCGGGGACTCGGCGCTGACGTCGGGACTACAGTCGCTATCACATCGAAGGCGCGTAGCCGACCTCTGTCTGTTTTACAGATATTATCACGGGTACAATTCTTCGGAGATTCGTGGTATTGTTCCACGCAAGTCGGGTTATGTGCGCTCCACAAGACAATCCGACAGATCGCACCCGTTTGTGGTTCATCTCCCGATGGCGCGAATATCCCTGCATCAGAACTCGTTCCGTTACAGAGCGGGGAAGCTGTAGATCTCCCTTCCCACGCGAGTGTTCCCGGAGCGTTACAACCTGCAACTGTTCAAAAAGAACTGCAACAGTTATTTGATAGCATCTCGGGGCGCCCACTCGGCGCTATAGGTTCGCCTCTCCCGAGAGAAGTTTAATAAAAAAAAAAAAATATACCATAAATATATATAAATATGTATTTCAATATATTGTAGCGAGCTTAGGGTTCGCTGGATTGATTATTTTGAATAAATAAGAGCCGTTGAATCGATTTTTAATTTAATTAATATAACACGACGATTTTCTTTTCTATCGCTTGCTTCGCTTTTTCTTTCTCCTCCTCTTGTCTGTCACCATCAGCTGTCTCCACGTCTTTTTATCGTTTCTCACATTCTCATTTCGTTTCCGTCCGTTCCATAATCTTGGATGTTCTAGTCTCCAGTTTTCCAGTAGTTTATAGAATATTCCAGTGCTTGTTTTGTACTTTCCCGAATATTCCAGTACTGACTGTCATATGCGTCACAATATATATATATATATATACAGGTTGGCGCAAAATTAATCATCCAATTTTGTTTTGCAATTAGTTTGTTCGCCAGTAACAGGGGCCGTATTCCCGATGGGGTTCTCAAAAAATACGGCCCAATCACTCCTCCCATCTGAACGAAATGGACGTCGAAATTCACGCTGCGCTAATATCACCGACTGATTAAGGGTCAAAAAAATTAACACAATTATTCCACGTCCTTGCAGAGTATAGCGCTCCATTTCTTATCTGTTTGTATTCTGCAGCTGTTTAGTTCACAAATGTCAAATATGATTGACGTACGACGCCATTTGCAAAAATTATAACATCTTTCGATAGGGTGATTTAATTTGCGTCACCTTGTATAATAATATATATGTATATAAACATATGTATATATAAACATATATGTTTATATAAGTATATATCTATATATAAGTATATATCTATATATAACTATATATGTATATATAAGAATATATGAATATATAAGTATAAATTTATATATAAGTATATATGGATATGTAAGTATATAGAAGTATATAATAGTATGTATAAGTATATATAAGTATATTTATGTAAATCGTGATCGGAGTTGTACACAGGTTGGTTAAATACCTAATCTAGACGATACGCTGCGTGTTAAATCTAGGACCAACTCGAGCTGTGCTAAATGTTAAAATATAGAATTATTTGTTTGCCTATACTTATAAAATTAAAATTAAACATAAGTGAAAGGAGGAAAAAAGAAAAAAAAAACTATAAAGAGAGAAACGGGAAGAAAAGGAGGAGAGAAAACATTAAAGCCTATACGCCCTTATATATAAGAGGGACGTATAGTCCTATCGTCGGCATTAGGGCATCACGAGGAAGGGCGAAAAACACATCTGTTTTCATTTATACTATCTCCTTCGCCAATTACTGTACTAAAACGTAAACGATCCGCGGGTTGAATATATTGTCATCATGAAATACTCTTCTGTCAAAACATAATATCCTCCATGGGCTAAAAAGTGCCAAGTTTTTAATGAAACTAGCGTTTCATCCGGACGTTATATATGTGGAAGTGAGCAAAGGTATTCGTATCTAGTTCGATAATTTCAATCATTGTCATCATATAGATGTTGCGTGAGATTCGCTGTTAATACCATTGCTTATGTTTAACTTCTTAAGTTATGTCCTTCCTTTCCTACATTCCAATATTAAAACTTACAGCATATCCACAAATAATTATTCGGATGAGAAATAAAGTTTACCTTAAGGTTCTGCTTCTCAGGTGTTAGTCTTTATGTTAACTCTAGTGCTATGAAATAAGGATAGTCACTATCACCATAGGAACGTTGTGAGGTGATTTCTTATGAATCAACTTAATAGGAGTAGTTTGGCATGGCGCTATATTTGGCGACACCAGTTATGTTGCATTTCCTTGTCTCTTTTGCATGCTCAAGAGTACTGCGGATCCTAGGACTGGAAGACAACAATAGGAGTATTGAGGGATCCAGCATCCACATCCATGCGATGTAATCTTGCACTTTCGGATGCAGAACAAGAAAAGTGCAGGAAAAAGTCGCTCTTATGTGGCTGTTGAAATGATTGCAGTGTCACAGGTTCAGATTAGTTAAATCATTTCAGTGGTTTGATGCACACTTGTGTGACTGCTGCATAGGGATGAAAGGTAAAGTTATTTACTTAAGTAACAAGAAAGAAATGTGTAAGTCCTAAGGATGTCACAAGGTACCGTTGCTTGCATTCATTTGATATTGTTGAAGGAAAAGCTTTCCTAGAATTGTCGAATCGATGTTATGAAATTTTGGAATGTGCGATAAGAAAAGGATTTGTCATATAAAAGATGCTTTTCAAAGGAGTCAACGTCTCTACGGAATTTAAGATGAATCATTTTAATATGATGAAGCAATAAAAGGAAAGTTCTGACAGATACTCTAAGGACAGTATCACGGCAAAGATATGAAATATTGTTATTTTATATCATTTCAATGTGCCTTTTATTTATTCAATTACTGACTGCCATAACTCTAGAAATGGTTGCCAGGACACTTTAAAATATACACATTTATACATAAACAAAAATGTTGAGATGGTGGAGCGGAAAGGCGCCCCAAATAAATTTGGTGAGGGCAGAACCATTATATATTTAGCGTAGTACAGGCAAAAATATAGCATACAAAAAAAGAGTTAAAAATTTAACGACAAACTTAAAAACTAAGGTGTGATACTCTTTACTAGGTTGGGGAAGGAGGCATAAGAGGCAGGACAAGGGTGTGTATGTAAGTGCGGGCTTAGATCGAGGGGAGAGGAGCTAGTAGACGGTGTTTGAGAGCTGGAGAGGTGAGGTTGATGTCAAAGGAGGTAGGGTAGGAGTTGCCCCTACGTAACATCCGTGAAATGGGTTCGAACTCTACGAGGTGTGATGGGCGGGCAAATAGAAGAGGCGAACATTCCGCAAGTTACGGGGATTCGTGTAAAATGGGATGGAAAAGGGCGGGTTTGGGCAAATGATCGTGTAGCGTTCTACGAACGCACAATTTCACCCAGGTAAGGTTCCTACCCTTCAAGGAACATACCTATCTTATCATTACACGTGCCCACAGACACGTGTCCCGAAGCTCCTAATCATACCTGTAACAAGGGTCATAGGAAGCTGCAAAATGCGAAACCGATATAAAAAGAAGCAATGAACTGAACGTCCCAAAGCTTTTAATGCCAAGCTCAACATTCGTAAGTCATCATACCTGAAACAAGAAAGAAACATTCATTCGGCCTGCGCCCAGGAACATTCCATTGAATCGGTAATTTCAAACATCTATGCAAGGAAGTGCTATCGCCAGAAAATGAGCCGATCAACGGTGCACGTGCGGGTAGTCTACCACAAAGACCACCCAAATCCGTCGATACAATAATGTATGTTGGTCATCCGCTACCAGATTCCTGGGAAACGCAAATATCTCAACGATATAATTCGAAAAATTTATGAGGTTTAAAAACTACAAAGGATCTATTCCGGTCCCTTCTGAATTTCACACCCTCAGAAGGATCTAATGGATCTCGATGTGTTTACAAAAGGCAAATAAACCCACGGACTATACGTCCTAACAATCATCTCCGTTCTGCGCGCCATATGTGCCGCGCAAACAGAAAACCGTGAGATGAGATGCTATCACCACCACCGAGGGTGATGATGATGTATGTGTTGATCCCTTTCAGACATCCAAATTACCCCTGGGAATAAATAACATGCTGCTAACAGAGAATCGGAAATTCTGTTAGCAGATCTAAGGAGAAAAGTTGTCTGCACAGATACAGATGGACAATCTGTATCGGGGTATTGTTCAGGCAGTCGAATGGTGATCGTCAACGCGACGAGAAGTGGATATTGAACTTTCGAGCATCCAAGGAGGTCGAGAACGAGAGAAAACTCGACGAGGAGGTATCCGTCGCTTCGCCCTTGCGCTAGAGTATCTCACCGCGAAACGATTAAAGGTAATAGTAAACCTTCCGTGTCGTAAAAAGGAAATGTGTGTCGGTTGTCGTGTAATTCGGATTTATACTTTGAAGTTTATGTGTGACGAAAGATGCTGAAACATTTACAATAAAAATAGAAAGTGAAAATATCTCTCAGCGTTTTATTTGTGACAATGCCCCAGTGTTCCAGGTTGTTTCTCTCTTCGTGAACAGTGTTCGTCGGAACACTTCGGTGACATTTCGACAACAACATACTTACCGCCAAAATCGCACCTGAGAGAAGACGGTGTGACGGTTCCACTAACGCCACTACTTACCTTCCCAATTACCTCAAACTTCTTTCCTAAAGCTCCAGAAATCTCATTGTTTTTCGCATATGCAATCGCATTAGCACCTTCAAAAAGTTCTCCCATCAAGGGCATTCTCGCATGCATCAATGCATCTCAGCATTTTTCTCAAAAGAAAAACATTTCGGTTGCCGTACTAGGTAACCACAATAAACTATGGAAACAATCAACGGCACCCCTGTGTGCCTACGTTTTCTGTCTCACATGTGCGCGGCAGATTTTCCTTGTTTATCTGTATCCACGGCGGCTTTTATCGAACCAACAAAGCATAGCGCAACTCGCGCCTAGCTCCCAAGAACCGAATTCCCTATTAGTGTAAATATTCACACTGGAATTCGACCCTTGAGTCGCCATAGATGTCATATACAATCGGCATAGATGTTATACACAACCGTCATTGCGTAATCATCTAAATTGCTTCCTAATGACGGTTCCGCCAAACCCCACGGTACACTTACCTTAAAAACCCCCATAATCCTCACCCAAGACGCATAAGTCTTCGCCAATGCATTCGCATTCGGCACCTAAAAATGCTTCACGCATTATATACATCAAATCTATGATCATTAAGTCCCTGTAAAAAAAACCTACCTTCATGCATTCTCTTCGCATATCACTGCTCCTTAAGATTTCTTTAATAGCTTACCAGGAATTTCCAATCATTTTCGGCATCTACGTCGCCAGTCAAATTTCCTTAAATGAATTCCGGTAAACAAAATAATTCGATTTACATACATTGTAACCTTCATGACAGGGATCATAAATACTGCGCCGTATATTTTCCCAACGTCGCCAAGTAAATTTCCTTACGTACACATCGGCTGGCGACCTTTTTCTTCCAGCAATAAAATTCCCTAACTCGCATCATGTGCAAATCGAAGATTGCTGTTCCTACATAGGTTCCTGCGATACTATAGACAATTCATATCGTTTGTGGTATCCGAATCACATTTTCTATTTAATGAGCGGCTGCTATTTATCTAGCCGACCCTCATTACCGAACTATGCATCAGGTCATAGTTCCCTTTTTCTTTAATTCGACGAACCTTTTCCCCCACGAACTAGATGCATAAACAAATACAAAGCCATTAGCATCCGACGAGATGCGATTCGTTTGTTTCAACAAACACACATCTCTTGGATGCACATTATGCCCCGTCCTTGAGTTTCAGGTTTATTCCTATGGCCTTGTGTATGAAAAAAAAACCAATGTGATCTTCACTCACACATACACATTCATTGCTAAGTCTGTCTTCCTTGTTTCCACCACAGAGAAACATTTTCTTCTTGGGCAAACTCACCTCAAAACGATTAAATATCGTTGAGTCGTCTTCCATCCGTTGACCAGCCTGGTCACACGCGATCTCCCGCTCACCGGTGGGCACGGTGGCGCGAATATAGTGAGTCGAGTAATAACCCCAGTCGTGTCTTAATAGTTCACCTTTTAATTTAACGCTTGCTAATTAGTTCGATCAAGTGTACCCTCAAACATACCGTTTCCTGTATGGTGTATTTTAATAAGAAACGATCATAAAAATGAATTTAAAGTGGTGATCACCAACCAACTCCAGAACGGCGGCGGAATCGCGTAGTGCTCGTCGGTGGATTAATTATGATGGAGGAGGAAGTAGGACGGAGTACCCATGCAGGTACATACTTCCTCCCCACAGCAGTTCTCTCGGAAATGCTCCTTCGTTTGAATTTCCTTCCCACGTTAGTCCACCCATGAGCTCGTGTCACGAACAAACAAAGTGATCCTCGCGTAAGTAACCACGCCCTCTCTAGGATCTGTGTACCGGAGATCCTCTCCTATTGGTCGGTCCCAAAGGGAAAATTTCATTTCCTTTTTCACTCAACTCACCCCAACTGAGAGTGAATCAGTCAGTCGAGTTTTACCATCTAAGGAGTGCGCACGTAAAAGGGGTCGGGTGTAAATCGGGATCGGAGTTGTACACAGTTTGGTTAAATATCTAATCTAGACGATACGCTGCGTGTTAAATGTAGGACCAAATCGACCTGTGCTAAACCATGTATTCAGTAATTGTGCATCCTGCATTTTAAGAGAATTACAAACAATTAAGAAACAATTTGATCCTCTTGTACTTGCTAAACTATGTATATAAAGTGCTTGTAAACAGTTTTAAATAAATAAAGGAACTTTCCCTACAATAGACAAACATAGTGTTTTATTTTACTTGTCCGGTGTGTTTTATTTTCTTTCTCCGTTGGATGCTCGGTTGAACGAGTCACAAACAGTGACGTTTTAGTAAGGGAATTTTCGTAGAACCTGTGCCAACGCCGGCACCAAGACGAAGATTTACTCATAACGGTGCATATAGAGAATGTCAGCATGGTTTCTACGCTCGTCAAGTGGGTTGAGGTTATTTATGTACGCTTCATTATATAAAATCTCATTTGAATAATACTTTTTATAGTCCGATTCTGGTGTCCGATGTAATCTGAGACAACTTCTGAGACACTTCCTTTCGAACACCCAAATCTTTTTCTTTCTTTAATCGTCACAAAACGGCGAAAAAAGTCCGCTCAATTATTCTGCAACAACGCCAAACCGCCAGTTGAATCATCAACGCGCTGTTGTTTGTTGTCGGCCGTCAGCAAACGTAGCACCTATCGCACCGATAGCTTTTTCATCTCTAAAAGATCGCACGTGTATGATATAATGTTAACTTTCGATTCAAAAAGACTATAGCTGAATAATCGGCTCGCCATAGCATAATGAGCTTTACTCTAGAGAGAGTTGTTCCTGTGTTTATCAAAATATAGAAACTGGTCGAGCCAGATGCCAAGATATCTACGTTTCTAACTGCCAAAGTTACTTTATTTTTATTTTTTTATTATTCATCGGAATGTAGGAGTCCAGTAACTCATGACCTTACTGACTCGGCTGCGTCACGTTCCCTGTACTGTGCATTCTCTTTACACGCTTCGCCTTAAGATCCGATCTCCTCAAGGTTGCTGCCAAAGGCAGACCGTTTTGTCCAGTAATGTAGAATTTGTTACAATTTTTTTTTATGTCTGCAGACGCGGCGCTACGGCGCGTCCTGAAAAGGGTCGTATACATTTTTTTGAAGTTAATTTTTAACATTCATTTATTACAGACATTTGTGATTCTGTTGAGATCATCTTGTAAAAGTCTGGTGATGATCTCAATTTTTCTATCCGTTCTGTACACAACTATGTCATCAGCATACGCAACAGCGTGAGTAAGAGATTGTGGGGATGAAGTAGGTTGCGCCGACGTACGGCACGGGGTTCACTTCTTCTCCCATCATCATTAAAAGATTGGCCGATGTTCCAAAAGCAAACTGTTTACCAAAAAGAACGAAAATAAAACACTTGTGTTTGATTTGTTGCACATATAGCTTGTTTTATTTAAAGAGTTTGATTGTTTTTATAGGGTATATATTCTATGTAAAAATATCTATATCAACTTCGAAACTCCGTACAAAAATTCACGGAGGGTTTATTCGCGCGGCCGACTAGCACTATTCACACTCGACTGTTAGTTTCCCACACCGTACCGGCCCCGGTACGGTAGATTGCGGAAGACCCGACCGCTTTGCTGGTTGAAATAAGACAATCGAGGGTTGGAATCTGGCTCTTGATTCACCATCGATTCGGTGGTGGTGAATATCTTCTCGGCTAAGGATATGTTTACTTACCACAAGAGAAACGTAAAGTCTCTCTTTGTGGAATAGAAAACCAGATCTCGTAATGAAGATTATGGTGTATGGGTGTATATGTGATCGTGAAGATCACATTGGTTTTCTCATGAAACAACGCCATGGAAAAACAAAGCAAAAAGACGGTAAGGACAAAGGGATCGTGAAGATCATTGTTTGTGATGTGCATTGCGGCTAAATAAATAGAAGGCGATGCATCGAAGAAATGTTACTAAAAGGAAAGATTGGACAAGGGCTTCATAAAAGTCTTGGATGACTGATGCCCTTGCGTAAATAGACGCATAGCCATTAGAAAAAGGTGCTAATGGACTGGGATACTTTATACAATGATACAGAATTGTATATCGTATATTGAGTCGGTGGAAGAAATGAATCCCTTGTCTGCATTTGTTTATGCAGGGTAAATCGTTTGTGGCAAAGCACGAAATTGGTGATTGTTTGTATTTAGGAAATGCTGGAGATGCGGTTATTGTTTGTCGATTGAACATACGAATCGTTGGTCGGTTTGTTGCAGCTGTAAAAACAAGCTGTCCGACATAGCATTTTAATGATGGCAAAGGGTGCCGAATGGTTTGGGATTTATGATGCATATGCACATTAAAGAATTCTTTTTAGGAATTTTAGATAATGCGTTGTATGCATTAAATGGCCTTGGAAAAGGAAATGTTTTCAGGTGCCAATGCGATTGCATTGGCGAAAATCAATGGGAGTTGGGTTGCAATTATGGGGGGTTCTTTGGGTAAGCTTAAAAGAAGCCCCATAAGATACCACAAGATCACTAGTGTAAATGTTAAATAGGATGGGTGAATTGACTGCACCATGTTCTAAGCCGTTGGTTATGAAAAAAATTTGTTGGAAAATGTGACGCCACATTTTACGGCGAATTGGTTTGCCATAACCATGTCATATACAATATATAGATTGTTTGCAAGCATACCCAGGCTTTTTAGCTTATAAATAAGACTTTTTAAAGAAACGGGGCCGAAGTCGTTTACAAAGTCAACGAAACACGCCCCGCTGTACTAGTGTTTTGGTCTGTTCCATTTTATATCGGAAGTCAGTTCTGATGCGGCATGGATAGTGTCATGTCGAGTCCGAAAACCAAATTGGTTATCCGGGATAATTATATTATCCTCTGAACAATTTAATAATGATTTATTAGTTTTTCGAACAGCAATGATAATAGTTGAGAGGAAGAAGATTGGTTGTTACCTTTTTCCCAGTCGAGACTCGAGGCGCAGAACATCTTTAAGAATGGTAGTTCGCATTCTAACTGAAATGCCAATACTATCAGCAACGTCTCTTATTGTCAATCGACGATCTTTGAACCCGAAATCATTGATTTCCTTTAGATCGTTTTTATTGTCGTCTCGAATGTGGTTCATCTATAACGCGTTTTCGATGAACTTTGATGTTTTTTTTAATAGTTGCTTGTTGAACAAATGCTGAATATTTTATACCAACCATACGATTTTGTATTGGCCATGGTCTGGTTATCGAAGGAATTTGCTGGAATATTTTCAATATTTTTTCAGCAGAAATTTCATAACCCAAACAAAATCAAAATTTCTCTTCAATAAGTTTAGACATTATAAAGATATCATTTTCGGTGTTGCTGCACGCAAAACACAGGGGCAACTATTTCACAAAAAAAAAAACTTAATCACATGAAATTTGATGAAGCTCTCCGTTCCAGTGTTTCTGAGTTTAAAAAAAAGATTGAACTTCCATATACCAGCACCATTTAAATTGAAAATTCCAGTTCATGTGTGGGCACTGTTGTATACTGTAACCTTTTTATTTGCCTGTAGAAGTGAGTGAACGAAGGGTACGTAGCCTTGCATTAAATTGCTTGAGGTCGATGGTCAACAGTTTTATCCTTTTATTTCTAACGAAACTCGCCCGGAGCACGAGATATATTGGATATCTGCTGTAATTTGTCATGACCACATCATATGTGGGGTCTAACTTCTGGTCAATTCAAATTCACTTCACGAGTGCATACTTCACGAGGTTGAGAAAAAGTATTCGGTGTATTTCTGTTTGCATGAGTTTGAAGTGTTGGCTGGTTGGAACAGTTAACTACACATGACAACATTGGTGCTTTGATAGATAACAGACCATTTGATTATTGATGATAACTTGATTGAATTAGATGCGTCACATAAAAGGTTGGTGTAATGCAAAATTGAGTAAAAATTAACTGCAATTGAAGTCTCTTTTTTTTTGACAGGGATGCATTGTAGTGTTTCCGAAACTCGTCGTGTTCCAATTTATCTATCTCTAAGTCGGGTAATAGCTGACAGGTCAGCTGATTGTTGGTAACAAATTTATTGAGACTGACGGATCTCGTAAGTAGTCATTGCAATACAAAATTAAGTGGAAGTTAACTACAACTGACAATCTCTTTTGATAACCCCAATTTCTCTATCCTCAAACCGGAAAATAGCAGAGATTCAGGCGTTTCGTAAAAAGTTATTGCACTGTAAAAACAAATGGAATCTCTACAATAAGGGTCTTGGGATCAATTAATGAAGTTTTGGTTGTTTTACGTGTCTGTGCATTATGCACCAGACTTGGCTTACTGATATCGCCTAGTTTGTTTAGGTGTGAGAAATATCTCCTTTTCCTATGTCTTTAAAAGGCACCTGTGCTGAATGTTTTGATTCAATAGCTCTTCAACGGTGCTGTAAGGAAATAATTTTTTGGAGGAATTGGACTGTGATCCAGAGCTTGGGATAAAATATCAGTACCCGAAGAACTACTGGTGGTTCTTTGATGTATGGTTTATTGGCACTTTTTATATTAGGACCTTGAATAAGGTCTTGCTATTACCAGAACAGCGTGCATAAAGTTTAAGATCGTGCCATTTCTAACAGATAAACACAATACATAAACCACCAGAGTCGTACACCCAAGTAAGTAGCATCGCATCTCAGTGCAGTAAATAGCAGTCGAGAGTAATAATTTGTAGGGCTTTCTCTATCCTATAGGAGAAACAGCCCACAATTCCAACCACAATACCTACCCATTTCCTTGATAGGTATTTACCTGTAAAACATGTCAAAGGGACGCATAGCTAAACTCATTATTCTATGCAGATAATGCATAATTGAGTTTAGCTACAATCAACGACATACGGCAACACTATTGCGCTAACCATGGGATTTCCACCGGAAATTCCATTCGTATTGGTTAGCAACAACCAAGTCAAACCAAGCGACGCGGTTGCGTCATAGGCCATAGGCTTGGGTATTTATTGAACATTCCACAGAATGGTATTATATCCCCAGCCGATGCGGCGTCCTATTGACTTTTCCCAGATCACCCATTCGCTTGGGATCAATGATCTCTTTTTGCTGATCCCTTAGCTGATCCCTTAGCTAGGTTTTCCCTCTCTCTCGTATTTCTGTCTTGCTATAGTGCGTTGACTTAAGAGATTGTCACTAGGTCACTAGACCAGCCGTATACACGGCATTGACGCACACACACCTAGTCAGATCAACCCTGGGTTATTGTGCTTTCCCTTTTGATTTCTCCATTCTGGCTACGCCCATCGACGTCGAACGAATACACAAGTACGTTTTGACCTGGATGAGTGTGGTGAGTTGGGGAACACACAAGAGAGCATGATTACCATTGGCAGATCAATGTGTAAAAAGCAGAAATTCCGATTTCCACCCTAAATAGAGTTATTCGCTATTCAATCATTACCGCGGTCGGTTACGCTGCACCGCGTCAGAAATCGCTTGTCAACCTCAATGGTGCTAGGGTACGCCGCTCGAGGCTAAAATTAATTCGTCGTGTAAGGCAGTTTTCTTAGATCATATTTAAAGACATTTGAAAGTACTTTAGTAAAGTTGCGAACGTATAACAACTAACAGCAATAGTGATAATTTAATTATTTATAAAGTGATAATTTAATTATAATAAAGAAAACAACAAATTAAAAGTGTTTTCATTTTTCATTTCTTTCGGGTGAACTATTGTTTTCGCAGTGACGGTGCAGTGGGTTAAAGTGAATCTCGTGCCATACGCTGGCAACAATACTTACAACCCCCACAAATTCACCTCCTACACACAGCTGTTGGTCTGACGGTGCTTCGCTTCTCACCAGTTTCTTGATGGGTTCGAGTCTCAGACGTAAAATGATAACGCATCTATTAAGAAGTGCAATAAGATAACTTCCAACTCACTTTATGTCTTTTCGCCACTGTGTTTTTCTACAGTGTTAAACATGCCGACTTTCACTTCAAAAACGGACTACTAGTGGGGAATTTTATTGCAGAGTTTTCTCAACATATCTGGAATCAAATGACCTCCTCAATGACCGCCAATATGACTTTCGTAGCAACAGGTCCACAGCAGATCTGATGGCGTACCTTACCGAAATGTGGAGCCGTTCCATCCACTACATCGGTGAAAGCAAGGTAGTCGCATTAGATATTTCAAAAGCCTTCGACAGAGTTTGGCATCCAGCCAAACAGTTTAATCAAAATTACATTCCTATGGAGTAGACAATTCCCTTATCCAATGGATAGGAGACTATCTTTCTGGCCGTTCAATTTAAGTGGTACTTGACTGTGTCAAATCTTCATCCCATCAAATTATTGCAGGTGTTCCCCAAGGTTCTGTGGACTCACCCACTCTCTTCCAGATCTTTATAAACTATCTCTTGTCAATTACCCAAAACCCAATTCACTTGTTTGCTGATGATAGCACGTTGAGTTTCTCATACGTATATGAACATTCCCGATCAAACTCTTCGAACGTCACTACCAACCAGCAATTCATGCTTGATACATTGAATTCAGACCTCAACAAGATATATCAGTGGGGATTATCTAACCGAGTACAATTCAATGCCCTAAAAACTCAGTGCTGCCTCTTGTCGTCAAAGGTGAACCCCAAAGTAAATATAATGTCTATGAACGGCACTTGCATCGACGAAGACAAGGATTTATCAATCCTCCGCAATCGAATTAATTCGACTCTTAACTGGAATGACCTGTTATGGTACGGCGCCGTGCTTCCTCGGATGAGGGAAGAGCGGGGACCTTTTATTATTTCTTTATTTAATATTCTTTCATCAATTCGCGTTGCAATGTTTATTCGCTCCGATTGTTTGAGCGGAAATTTATTGCCATTGATAATCCATTATCAAAGAAAGAAACTATTCCGTCTCTTCGATATATTTATTTTAAACTCTCAAATCCACAATACTTCCTCAATACTTAACTCTCAAAAACTTAACTGAAACTCAACTGAAACTCAACTTATTAAAACTCAAACTCTATCTGATTTCTCAACTGCTTCCGAATTCAAACTGCTTTTATTATTAAAATTTCTCTCTTATGCTACTTATTGTTCTAATTAGTTGGAAATTATAATGTGAACAAAACAAATTTTCTCAAAGTTCCTTTTGTCTCTGTGACTTTTAATTTTGAATAAACTTTTAACGAAAATCAAAGTGCTCTGTTTTGAATGAAAAAAGGTGCATGTTATGAAAAGGGGCATGTTATGAAATGTGCTGTAACAGGCTTGATATAGAATATTGTGAAAGTTTATTAATGTTATGTATTAAGTGAGAATTAGATATGAATAGAGGTAGTTTTAAAGGTGTGTTAGAAAAGTAATGAGATTCAGTGTTAAACATCTAATAAGGGTAGTATTCTGGAATACAACAGACCACATATTTGAAGTTGCGAAAAGTACGACCAATTGTAAGTGGTTCTCTAAGAGATGCAAAAGATACTTCACTCAATCCAACCTGGCCACTATTTACAAGGCGTATATTCGTCCCAAAATGGTGTTGAAATCCCATATTTGGTCAGGCACATCCAAAACTGCACTACACGTGCTCGATAGGATGCAAAAACGAGCAGTGAAACCCATTGGGGACCCATGTGAGAGTCGATCAATTCCGTCGTTAGAACACAGGCACAACGTATCATGCCTATCTCTTTTTTATAGGTATTACCACGGTCGTTGCTCAACTGAACTTGCTGAATGTGTTCCGCCCCTCCGGACATTTTCCCGCGATATCAGTCAATCTGTGAATCCGCATCATTTCACATTGAAACCGGACTTTTGGCGCACAAAAAAACATAGAGAGTCATTCTTTAGCCGAACCACACGAATGTGGAATGTTCTGCCTGATCATGTATTTTCTGGCCGTTGTGATGTCCAGACATTCAAGGCCAATATACATCGACACCTTTCCTTATCCACTTCCTCTCCATCCGCTCGCACTGTGCTCTGACATTTAAGGATACTTCAAAATCCCCTTTTGTACGCGCGTTAGTGTAAAAAAAGCGTACTTCGAAATCCCCTTTTGTGCCCGCGTTAGTGAAAAAGAAGTCTGCTACACTATTCTTATTGTGACAATACTCTGTCGGAAACAACATATAGATATTGGTTTCGGTGGTTCAAAAATATTGATTGTGATGGTGACGGTAAAGAACGCTGTGGGGCACTTAAAAAGTTGTGACCCGAAGGTTGGTGGTATTAACCCATGAAGACTCATGTCAGACGCCAACTGTAGTTGCAGAATTATTAGGAGTTTATCGTACAACGGTTTCGAACCTTAGAAGGTTAGGAATTATTTAAACCAAATTACATTGGATACCGTGCGAGTTGAAGCGAACGAGAACTTATTCAGATAGGGAAGATCTCATTCAATGTCCCAATATGGACGAGTAATTTACACGGCTTATGTTTACTGACTATCTTATCCGTACTTAAAAAGCAGCCAATATTAGTTAGACGAATCATGCTGCGAGAAAGCTATTTAGTGTTTAACCACCCAGATCCGTATTTCACGACTGTTGGCTATCGACTCTCCTTTAACGTGCATACCCAACAATCTACAGCGGACGACCTATGGTAGACAGAAACTAGTTTTTAATGGCTATAATCATGGCACTCTATCGCGGCAGGCTCTTGCCTTGCCCACCTTCGAATCGCGAGATTTTATTTCGCTGATTGAATACCACGTTCCTTGTTGCCGTCGATGTTTTTCGTTTTTGCTGGACATGTAGTCTGGGGTTCTATATTTATTTGCCTTTTATTTTACGAAAGATCCATTTTCGGGATATGCTTTCTTAGTCAGCAGACGCAAGGTTGGATCGTCATTGTCATATATCACCGCACACCACTTGGCAATTTAAGTAATGTTGCCAGTGTGTTACTCCCCTTGGATTTCAGAGTTATTAATGGACAAATATGCCAATGATATTTTCGTAAATCTCAATAAAATTATTTTCGGAAGATTTTTATTTATGGGCGGCACCTTTTGTTCCGTGCATGGCTTTCCCCCTGGAATAGGATGCGGTGCCACCACAAACGTTTTCTTCGAATGCTTGTAGGGACCCTAAGGTTTTCTTGTCCTAGATAGCAATTTTATATTAATCAACACAAGAGAATCCATCTTAAGTCATTCCACGCATGGTGGAGAGCGAGCCCAGTAACTAACCATATTATGGTGAGAGTTTCTGATGGGTAGCATGTGATTGTTTAAGGGAATGGCTTTCTCCGACAGGCTTAATACTTGCGACAATTTGTGTTGGTGATATTGTACGAGATTATCTTCCTGCTTAGTGATATTTTGTAACGCTTGTGTGAGAGGTTTTTAATTATTGACCTTAAATTTTGGAAATAGCTCCGATGTTACTTTTGTTGTTTGGTAACACCTTCTGAACTTTTGTAGGCAAAACCAGCAACAGTGCCTTCAGTCATCCTTTATTACATCTTTGGAAGATATTTCGACTCTCTTTTCTTTCCCCTTAGGGTCGTTTTTGAATGGAACTCCAAATGCGTAACCAAAATATCCGAAAGTGAGGGAGTACGCACCGGTTTGCATTAAAAATTATCTCGAGACATGGTGATAAACAAGAGCATCGTTCGTCAGCCGAGCCACATGAGCATCTGGTGCTCTGTTTGAGTAGAAGTTCCTTTGTTAATAAGCAGACGTTTGTTCGTGATTGCAGTCAAAGGCCTTCAAGACTACTGCATACCGATGTATGCAGTAGTCTTCTTTATCGTCAATCTCTTGTCCCTCTGCACTGTAAGTATTAGTGGATGTGTATTATAAAAACACAAGCCTCAAAAAAAGGTTTATGTAAGAATCAGATTGTCGGATTACAAGAAGGACAATGGGTTAGATCAATAAATACATTTTCGGTACCATGATCTTAGTACGATGAAGATTTTGCAGTATTTCGTTGGAGTTGAAGATTTTCCAAGTTTTGTTGGTATAACCATGTGTAACCGCATCCTGGAAGAAACCTTATTTTCACTGTAGAGACATGGCCTCAACTCACTCCCCGGGGGTGATGGTATAACGTGTAACTCAGGTCGTCCATGGAAAACTTTGCTCTCCGGCAATTATTACTATTGCTTCTGTTTAACTTCCTAAGTTGTCCTTCCTTTCCTACACTCCAGTAGTAAAACTTACAGCATATCCACAAATAATTATTCGAATGTGAAATAAAGTTTACCATAAGGTTCTGCTTCTCAGGTGTTAGTCTTTATGGTAACTTTAGTGCTATGAATTAAGTAATGTCACTAACGCCATATGAACGGTGTAAGGTGATTTCTTATGAATCACCTTAATAGAAGTAGTTTGGCATTTCGCTTATTTGGCGACACCAGTAGCGTTGGATTTCCTTGTCTCTTTTGCATGCTCAAGAGTACTGCGGATCCTAGGACTGGAAGACAACAATAGGAGTATTGAGGGATCCAGCATCCACATCCATGCGATGTAATCTTGCACTTTCGGATGCAGAACAAGAAAAGTGCAGGAAAAAGTCGCTCTTATGTGGCTGTTGAAATGATTGCAGTGTCACAGGTTCAGATTAGTTAAATCATTTCAGTGGTTTGATGCACACTTGTGTGACTGCTGCATAGGGATGAAAGGTAAAGTTATTTACTTAAGTAACAAGAAAGAAATGTGTAAGTCCTAAGGATGTCACAAGGTACCGTTGCTTGCATTCATTTGATATTGTTGAAGGAAAAGCTTTCCTAGAATTGTCGAATCGATGTTATGAAATTTTGGAATGTGCGATAAGAAAAGGATTTGTCATATAAAAGATGCTTTTCAAAGGAGTCAACGTCTCTACGGAATTTAAGATGAATCATTTTAATATGATGAAGCAATAAAAGGAAAGTTCTGACAGCTACTGCAGATACTCTAAGTATAGTATCACGGCAAGGATATGAAATATTGTTATTTTATATCATTTCAATGTGCCTTTTATTTATTCAATTACTGACTGCCATAACTCTAGAAATGGTTGCCAGGACACTTTAAATTATACACATTTATACATAAACAAAAATGTTGAGATGGTGGAGAGGAAAGGCGCCCCAAATAAATTTGGTGAGGGCAGAACCCTTATATATTTAGCGTAGTACAGGCAAAAATATAGCATACAAAAAAAGAGTTAAAAATTTAACGACAAACTTAAAAACTAAGGTGTGATACTCTTTACTAGGTTGGGGAAGGAGGCATAAGAGGCAGGACAAAGGTGTGTATGTAAGTGCGGGCTTAGATCGAGGGGAGAGGAGCTAGTGGACGGTGTTTGAGAGCTGAAGAGGTGAGGTTGATGTCAAAGGGGGCGGGGTAGGAGTTGCCCCTACGTGACATTCGTGAAATGGGTTCGAACCGTACGAGGTGTGATGGGCGGGCAAGTAGAAGAGGCGAGCATTCCACAAGTTAGGGGGATTCGTGTAAGATGGGATAGAGAAGAACGGGCTTGGGCAAGTGATCGCACCTGAGAGAAGACGGTGTGGCGGTTCCACTAACGCCACTACTCACCTTCCCAATTACCCCAAACTTCTTTCCTAAAGCTCCAGAAATTTCATTGTTTTTCGCTTATGCAATCGCATTAGCACCTTCAAAAAGTTCTCCCATCAAGGGCATTCTCGCATGCATCAATGCATCTCAGCATTGATCATCACTCAAAAGAAAAACATTTCGGTTGCCGTACTAGGTAACCACAATAAACTATGGAAACAATCATCGGCACCCCTGTGTGCCTACGTTTTCTGTCTCGCATGTGCGCGGCAGATTTTCCTTGTTTATCTGTATCCACGGCGGGTTTTATCGAACCAACAAAGCATAGCACAACTCGCGCCTAGCTCCCAAGAACCGAATTCCCTATTAGTGTAAATATTCACACTGGAATTCGACCCTTGAGTCGCCATAGATGTCATATACAATCGGCATAGATGTTATACACAATCGTCATTGCGTAATCCGCGTTACACTTACCTTAAAAACCCCCATAATCATCACCCAAGACGCATAAGTCTTCGCCAATGGAATCGCATTCGGCACCTAAAAATGCTTCACGCATTATATAGATCAAATCTATGATCATTAAGTCCTTGTAAAGAAAACTTACCTTCATGCATTCTCTTCGCATACCACTGCTCCTTAAGATTTCTTTAATAGCTTACCAGGAATTTCCAATCAATTTCGGCATCTACGTCGCCAGTCAAATTTCCTTAGATGAATTCCGGTAAAGAAAATAATTCGATTTACATACATTGTAACCTTCATGACAGGGATCATAAATACTGCGCAGTATATTTTCCCAACGTCGCCAAGTAAATTTCCTTACGTACACATCGGCTGGCGACCTTTTTCTCCCAGCAATAAAATTCCCTAACTCGCATCATGTGCAAATCGAAGATTGCTGTTCCTACATAGGTTCCTGCGATACAATAGACAATTCATATCGTTTGTGGTATCCGAATCACATTTTCTATTTAATGAGCGGCTGCTATTTATCTAGCCGACCCTCATTACCGAACTATGCATCAGGTCATATTTCCCTTGTTCTTTAATTCGCCGAACCTTTTCCCTCACGAACTAGATGCATAAACAAATACAAAGCCATTAGCATCCGACGAGATGCTATCCGTTTGTTTCAACAAACACACATCTCTTGGATGCACATTATGCCCCGTCCTTGAGTTTTAGGTTTATTCCTATGGCCTTGTATATGAAAAAAAAACCAATGTGATCTTCACTCACACATACACGTTCATTGCCAAGTCTGTTTTCCTTGTTTCCACCACAGAGAAACATTTTCTTCTTGGGCAAACTCACCTCAAAACTATTAAATATCGTTGAGTCGTCTTCCATCCGTTGACCAGCCAGGTCACAGGCGATCTCCCGCTCACCGGTGGCCACGGTGGCGCGAATATAGTGAGTCGAGTAATAACCTCAGTCGTGTCTCAATAGTTTACCTTTTAATTTAACGCTTGCTAATTAGTTCGATTAAGTGTACCCTCAAACATACCGTTTCCTGTATGGTGTATTTTAATAAGAAACGAACATTAAAATGAATTTAAAGTGGTGATCACCAACCAACTCCAGTGTTTTATTTCTCTCGGCCTACTTCCTGTGTTTGTGTTTCCTTTGCTTCGGCGGAATCGCGTAGTGCTCGTCGGTGGATTAATTATGATGGAGGAGGAAGTAGGACGGAGTACCCATGCAGGTACATACTTCCTCCCCACAGCAGTTCTCTCGGAAATGCTCCTTCGTTTGAATTTCCTTCCCACGGTTAGTCCACCCATGAGCTCGTGTCACGAACAAACAAAGTGATCCTCGCGTAAGTAACCACGCCCTCTCTAGGATCTGTGTACCGGAGATCCTCTCCTATTGGTCGGTCCCAAAGGGAAAATTTCATTTCCTTTTTCACCACACCGCCCAACTCACCCCAACTGAGAGTGAATCAGTCAGTCGAGTTTTACCATCAAGGAGTGCGCACGTAAAAGGGGTCGGGTGTAAATCGTGATCACAGTTTGGTTAATTACCTAATCTAGACGATACGCTGCGTGTTAAATCTAGGACCAAATCGACGTGTGCTAAACCGTGTATTCAGTAATTGTGCATCCTGCATTTTAAGAGAATTACAAACAATTAAGAAACAATTTGATCCCCTTGTACTTGCTAAATTATGTATAAAGTGCTTGTAAACAGTTTTAAATAAATAAAGGAACTTTCCCTACAATAGACAAACATAGTGTTTTATTTTACTTGTCCGGTGTGTTTTATTTTCTTTCTTCGTTGGATGCTCGGTTGAACGAGTCACAAACAGTGACGTTTTAGTAAGGGAATCTTCGTAGAACCTGTGCCAACGCCGGCACCAAGACGAAGATTTACCCATAACGGTGCATATAGAGAATGTCAGCATGATATTTCTACGCTCTTCAAGTGTGTTGATGTTAGTTAAATAGAAACGTCTTGTGTGGGGAGGTAAGATCAGGGGGTTTTCCCAATTCAATCCTCACAGAGCAAAACGTAAGAAGCGACGATGAAGGCTTACGATCCTGTGAATGTGGGAGATATGATAAGGCTATGAAACTTGACTAGCATATTCAAGAAGTGGGCGGACGAAGATTACATAGAGCAAACGGGTAACGTAGAGATTAGAGAATTCCTTCGACTGGACGTTTCACAACACCAAGAGCAGATTTGGGCTTGAAGATCATGTCGTTAATATGTGAAAGGAAATTAAGCTCCTTGTCACATAAGATGCCCAGATCGGGAATCGATTGTATGGGAGTTATCGGTTGGTTAAGTAGGTAATAGGACTGTGGTAGTTTTTGCTTCACATGAATGATTTGTTGGATTCGACGGAAACCAAAGAGTTCAGTTTTGTGGATGATAGTACGCTTGTCTCCTCTTTTTCGAGTGGTCGGCCGATTAGTGCATTAACCTAACACCAGGTGAGATGTAGCTAGATCGACTCTCTCCATCGAGATCTGGATAATGTCCTGCAGTGGAGAAAGGCAAATCTCGTCGACTTCAATCCAATGAAGACACAATATACAACATTCACAAAGAAAAGTGAATCATCGGTTCCACAGCTGATGATGAATGGCCAACCCGTCGAATCTGGTGAAAGCTTGAAATTGGTCGGCGTCACGGTCTGTGGGAATGGATCGTAACATAAACGCATGTCGAACATCGCCAAGTCCACCTCTGGAAAACTGAGTTATATTTTTAGAGGCAAGACATGTTTTACTCTGGGCCAACTTCTTTTCCTGTATAAATCCCAAATTAGACCGACACTCGAGTATTGCTCCCATGTTTGGAGCTCTGCTATTGAAACTAGATTACTAAGGGGCCATAAATATACATTCTGTCAAAAAAAGGATCGCGAATTGATCATTTAAAAAGCCCTCCTGGACCTACTTGAGAGACGAGCGATCTGCCTGATCGGGGACACAACGATGATGCCTGGACTACAGTCGCTATGATATCGAAGGGGCGTACCCGTGATAATATCTGTTTAACAGATATTATCACAGGTCCTGTTCTCCGGAAATTTGTGATATTGTTCCGCGCAATTCGGTTTATATTGGGTTCATAAGACAATCCGACGGACTGCACCAATTGGCGGTTAATCTTCAGACGGCGCAAACATTTCTCCATCAAAACTCGTTCCGTTATAGAACGGGAAAGCTGTGGGATTCCCTCCCCGCGCGAGTGTTTCCGGAGGGTTGCAACCTGCAACTGTTCAAAAAGAAGTTCAACTGTTATTTGTTGGCATCTCGGGGTGCCGTGTTGGCACTATAGGTTCACCTCTCCTGAGAGAAACATAATATGGGGCGTTATATATGAGGCAGTGAGCAAAGGTATTGGTATCGAGTTCGTTAATTTCAATAATTGTCATCATATATATATATATATATGTCGTGTGAGAATCGCTGTTAAGACTCACACATCAAATATTTCTCTGAATCCACGAATCTATAAATAAAGAAAGCCATCAAACAGACCCTACATTTATAAGATGTATACACCGTTCGTATTTTGATATCGAAAGGCCCATGGCGGGGTGTCGGTTGGCATAGGCTTTGTTGACACATAACATAGACTGAAAAGTCCCAAGATTAATTAAAATTAATTAATTAATGAAATCAAGCGTTTTGTGGAAGCCACAGTTCAGCAGAGTCCCAGGGACGGCGCTCAATTTCACGAGACCACCCGGGCCGGACCACCTCGGATGAGCTCCCCTCCACGGTGCTTCAACAGGTCGCGTCAGCGGGCCATTTGTGGGGTGTGCGGTTAAGATCAACATTCTCTCCGCCTCTGTAATAAACTCTTGGGGCCGGAGGTCCACGAACCAGTCAACATCGTGCGCCGGTTGCACATCTGCGAGAATTGCTTGTCGTATAATTATCGAACACAGCAATGACCGAATCGCGTTGACTGCTGCTTTTGCCACCGAAGGCATCATTCACTGTTGCACGCAGCGCACTTTCAACCTTCAGATCCCCAGCAAGCGGCTAAGAGTGAACAGTCATCACAACACGCGTCCGGCTGGCGATCACCAGAACGAGCTCCTTCGATATCCAACGTCATGCATCGACGCAGGTTTTCTTGGCGACCGCGTTTGTGTAGGTCAGGTCGGCCAGAGGAGGTGTGTTCCTCCTGCGAGCCTTGATGGATTCAGGTCCCGACGCTACGTTCATCACCAGTTCCACAGAGTAGCTCCTCGGACTAAACAGCAGACGTGCGTCAGTCGGCGTAACAGGACTAGGACAAGCCAGTAGCAGGACTCTAAATTCGGGTCGCTTCGAAGGGCAGACGCAGGCCCTGGTCTTCGATACCTTGACGGGTTTCCTTCCGGAACAGACCGTACTGCATCAACATTGGACACACATTAGCAGACTGGTTCTAGCCGACTCCCTGTTTCACACTTCGGCCGAAGAAGAAAATGCACCAGCCTTATACCAAGCAATAACATAGCAATTCCACATTAGTTGAGTGTACTTGAGTTTAGAAATCGGGTTCATACACGCGGCAGTGGCATGATGTGTTGAGCATTGGTTCAATTTTTAATGATTCTAACCGTCACACACTCTTCACTATCGTCACAAACGCTATAGCCGTTCTATGTGAGAAGTTGCTGTGGAATTCCTCAACAGTCAACAAGTCGCACTAAACAACGTTGAAACATTAGGCGTAGTCACGGTTGAAGACAAAATTAATATCGCCACACAACGACAAGAAGCGGAATATTATAGCCTGCTTCACCAGTCATCCTACACGTTGCCTATAGATCCAGGACCACCTCCTTCAGCGAAGGGAGAGTGCCGCAGCGTAAGAAACCGCCGTCTCCTTGGTATCTACCAACATTCATAGCCGATGCAACCTTGCTGCTTTCAGGACCTTCCTACCAGATCCTAGCCGTTCCTGGCCACAGTACACTACACCACACCAGACCACACCACACCAAACCAAACCACACCAAACCACACCAGACCACACCAAACCACACCAAACCACTCAACAACACACCACACAACAACACACCACACAACAACAAACCACACCACACCAAACCAAACCACACCACACCAAACCACACCACACCACACCACACCACACTACACCACACCACACCACACCACACCACACCACACCACACCACACCACACCACACCACACCACACCACACCACACCACACCACACTACACCACACCACACCACACCACACCACACCACACCAGACCATATCACACCACACAGCACTTCACCAAATACGTTACACATCGACACAAGACACCTCCCTCCGGCTCCACACAACACATCTAAATCCAGAAGGGATATTGAGTTTCATCCATCGTCACAAAACATCGAACAAAGTCCTCTCGATTACGCTGCAACCGAGGGTTGAATCATCAACGCGCCGCTGCTTTTGGTCGACGGTCAGCAATCGCGACACCCATCGCGCCGATAGCTTTTTCTTCTCCAGAAGATCGTGCAAAATCTATCCCGCCCGTTCTTTTGACATGCCCACAAACGATTCGATGCACTTGGTTTACGATTTCCGCATTCGTAGCCTCTTGTGGCTTTCCAGAGCGAGGTGCGTCATCTGTGTTTGTACGACCCATTTTAAGTTCACTAAACTACCGGTAAACTGTTGTTCTCGAAAGAACAGATGCGGGGTAACATTTCTGCAACCATTGCAATGATTGTTCAGAAGTTTTTCCTATCAGAAAACTATGTTTGAACAAGATGCAGTATTCCTGATTTTCCATTTTTTTACGAAGGCGAAAGTAGCGCCACTCAAACGACTTGTAAACGAATGAACGATACGTTACGAAACTTTATACATAAACTGTGCCAAATGAACCTCTCGAAATAAGTCACGTTCACTTTCCAGTGGCGCCAATTATTGACAAATACCGAGACTTTTCAGTACATGTAGTAATTTATATTAAGCCCTTTCGCCTCGATCAATTGAAGATAACAGGTCAATTGAAAAGTCCCCGGCCTTCCATAGTAAAACACATTTTTTTGGCAAAATTCGTTTTTTTTTATTCAACAAAATTCCCTTCGAGGGTGATACACTGATTATAGCGACCCTCCAACTTTTCGATACCATTTTTGTAGTACGATTTGTCCTTTGCTTCGGAATAGGCCTCAGTTTCGGCGATCACCTCTTCATTCGACCAAAATTTCCTCCCAGCGAGCATTCTTTTGAGATCTGAGAACAGGAAATACTCGCTGGGGGCCAGATTTGGAGAATACGGTGGATGCGGGAGCGATTTGAAGCCCAATTCATGGATTTTTGCCATCGTTTTCACTGACTTGTGACACGGTGCATTGTCTTGGTGAAGCAGCACTTTCTTTTTCTTCAAATGCGGTCGTTTTTCGGCGAGTTCGTCCTTCAAACGGCCCAATAACGCTGTGTAATAGTCGCTGTTGATGGTCCTTCCTTTTTCAAGATAGTCAATGAAAATTATTCCGCGCGCATCCCAAAATACAGACGCCATAACCTTGCCAGCCGACTGTTGCGTTTTTCCACGCTTTGCGGCGGGTTCATCGTGTGCAGTCCACTCGGATGACTGTCGATTGGACTTCGGAGTGAAATGATGGAGCCATGTTTCATCCATTGTCACATATCGACGCAAAAACTCGGGTTTATTACGCCTGATCATCTCCAAACACTGCTCCGGATCATCAACTCGTCGTTGTTTTTGGTCAAAAGTGAGCTCGCGCGGCACCCACTTTGCACAGAGCTTTCTCATACCCAAATATTCGTGAATGATATGATGTACACGTTCAGTTGCTATCTTTAGAGTGCCTGCTATTTCATTCAATTTCAATTTACG
Organism: Microdon myrmicae; assembly: GCA_963931805.1. NCBI lineage: Eukaryota > Metazoa > Arthropoda > Insecta > Diptera > Syrphidae > Microdon > Microdon myrmicae. The sequence continues at coordinate 125,800,271 of OZ007500.1, read as the reverse complement.
GTCATTCAAAATCATTTTGTGGATTTTTCTAATGTTTTCGTCGGTAACAACCTCTTTTGGGCGTCCACTGCGTTCACTGTCTTCGGTGCTCATTTCACCACGTCTAAACTTAGCATACCAATCCTTGATGGATTTTCCTGGGGCGGTGTCTGGAAACCCGTCATCAAGCCAAGTTTTTGCTTCAACTGTATTTTTTCCCTTCAAAAAGCAATATTTTATCAACACGCGAAATTCCTTTTTATCCATTTTTTTCACAATAACAGAAGTTGCTTCACTCAAAATACTATAATTCACAAACTAATGATCCGTCATCTGTCAAATTTATACACGCGTCTTTTGAAGGTTGGGGCTAACTAAAAATTATATGGATTTAATTCTATTGCCGCCATCTATGTGTCAGGCCGGGGACTTTTCAATTGATCTGTTATATGGGAAGTTTTGTACCTAAATTTATTTCCGAACATAGAATGAACTTAAGACTAACATTATTTATTTAATTTATGTTTACCACTATCTTACTATTTGTTTTGTTTTTGTCTTTCAGGTAAGTTTTCATCCTCAAAACTTTCTGGAACTCTGGACTGCCATGCCTTAAAAACGTGTAAAGCATTCTTTTCGCAAGGTAGATATGACTTTCATTTCGGAGGGTATACAACCCCTTAAATTAACTAAAAGACTAACTTGGACTAAGATATTTACTTAAAGCTTATATGAATATGTAAATTGTGGGCAATTAAGGGGAATGATTTAGAAAACTGAATTTTAAAGTGGAAGTGCTAAGGGTATAGTTAAAAAAGGCTCTATTTGGGTTGACACTCCGCACTTCTGAGAGATAGGTTCATTACAACCGTAAGAAATGTGGTGGGTGAGGATATACTAGGACAGACAAGTAGCTCGTAGGTTGGGAGGAATAATATTTAAAAAAAGGGAGTTGTGAAGATTTGCAGTCATCCGAACCTGTAGTAGTAGAAATCGCTTGATGCGTTCTTCTGGGGTATTTAAACTAATTAGTTTGATGTGGTTTATGTAAAAAGGGACAGGATCAAAGGGTTATTCCATCTCAGTTCTCGATTCTGCGAATGTGAATGTTTTCATAAGGGGACCATACCTGACTGGCATATTCAAGTAGTAGATAGACAAAGGGAATGTAAAAGGATCGGGTCACGTAAGGATTGGAGGATTCTTTGGACCAACGTTTTTCGTTTCACAAAACCACAAGTTGAGTTGGCCTTAAGGTTTAGCTGGTCAAGATGTGTGAGGGAATTTAGCTCCCTGCCACATAAAACGCCAAGGCGGAGTATCGGTTGAACGATGGTCAGGGATTGATTATCTCGAAGATAGGAACGCGGACCAGAATGGATATGCTTACGTAAAAAAGTAATTGAATAACATTTGTCAATATTAAGTTTCATCCTGTTTTTAACACATCAAACAGAAAAGTTGTCAAGATCTATTTGTATGAAACTCAGAATCGAGTAGCGAGTGTTTCTTAAAAATGTTTATCCTCAGCATAAAGTCAGATACATGAATGTTTGATGTCTATATCATTGTCATCTATAGTTATTATAAAAATGAATGGACCTAAGTGGTTGCCTAAAGGGATACTGGAGTTCGCCGGAAAAGGATTAGATAAGACTGTTTTTTTTTTTAAAGTAAAAATATCAAACTCAAAGGCGGCAGTGGATAATTTGAAGAATATAGGTTTGTAAGAAATTTTGTCGAATGCATTTTTGAAATTGGTTGTGACAAGGTCGACTTCTTTGGCGTACACTTATACTAAGAGGGTAAAGGCTATAAATTCAAACAAGGTTATTTAGAGGCGTAATGACAGTTTAACCCCACATACAGAATCGACATGTGGGAAAGTGCACACCCCAGTAGGACGATAGTTCATGCATTGGGTTTTTCTTTGTATAATGGTGATGAAAAAGGTTTTCCAAATATTAGAAAGTTCTTCTTGTGAAAGGCATCGATAGGAGGTTTTTGAAAGGGACAATCTTTTTTATGGAATATAGCAGGTACACCTCCTGGCCCAGGAGTGAATTCGTCATTAAGCTGAATAGAATTTTTTTCTATTAGGTATGAATGATAGTATAATGGTTAGTATACCAGCCTGTTATTCGGGAGACCGGGGTTCGATTCCCCGTCGGGGAGCCTCTGGCGCAAGACTAATGACCTTGCCCAGAAAAAATAAATCATTATGGAAAATTTAACAAGCCTCAGGACTTGCTAAATAAGGCCAAGACCGGTTCCCGGTTGTAGTGCCGATGATGATGATCATGATGATGAATGAGAAAAAACCGAGAGGCTCGACAAATATTAATATAAGAAGGATTGTCTGAAAAGAGGCAAACACATTACCAATAGTACTATACGTAGAGTTATAGGAAAGAAATGTAGGGCAACAATTGGACCTTCGTTTGTAATTGACAACCTGAAAAAACACTGTGGGGTCATTTATTAAATTGACTTGAGTTTTGGCTAAGTTGTTTTATTAGAGGGAATTGTAAAGTTCATTGACGAGACGACGTGTGCGAGGGAAAGTAGTCTGTGGCGGTTCCGCCAAACCCCACGGCGCTCCTTCCTGAAAAACCCCCATAGCAACCTCCGATTTTCTCTAATGCAATTGCATTAGCATCTTAAATGCTTCACGAATCAAATAGATCCAATTCATATAACCTAAAAGTACCTGTAAGAGAATGCTTACCTGCATTCATTTATTTGAATTCAAAATTCCTTTTAAGAATTCTGTTCCAAACAGCATATCCCTGAAAAGAAAACCTCGGTTCACATATCATGTAACCTTCACCGGGATCATAAATATTGCACCGTCTATTTTCCAACTTCGCCATGTGCACGATAAATTTCTTTATGTACACATTGGCCGGCGACCTTTTTCTCCCAGCAATAAAATTCTCTGACTCGCACAATGTGCAAACCAAAGCAAATACGCATTCCGCGTCTCTTGGCATCAATTTAATTCAGAGCATAAACAATGCAAATATAGAATCCGTTTCCTACAAATGGATTTCCCTGCATATACAAATGCTGGCAAGGGATTTGTTTCGTCCACCAACCCATTAGCACATTGCCCAATGTCTATTCGTATATTTACACAAGGGCATCATTCATCTAAGACTTTTATGATGCCCTCGTCTCATCTTTTCTTTTATCACATTTCTTCGCTGTATCGTCGTCAATTATTTAGACGCGATGCATTCCATAGACGACGATCTTTTCGATCCTTTTGTCTTTACCGCCTGTCTGCTTCGTTTACCCATTGCCCTCGAGCACGTGTAAACTACACAGATCTGAACGATCGCACACATACCACCATGACCCTCATTACGAGATCTGGTTTCCTATACCACCAAGAGAGACTTTATGTTTCTTTGGTGGTAGGTAAAACGATATCCTTGTTGGAAAGGATATCTACCTCGACACCATAAACTCACCCCAATAAGAGAATCATCTCTGCACGAGATGATTATCGCTGAGTCGTTTTTCATCCGTTGACCACGCTAGTCACACGCGATCTCCCGCTCTCCGCCGACTGCGAAGATGCGTAATATACGCGGAGTCGAGTGTGTGCTAATTTTCAACTTTTAATTTTTAACTGGTCGAGCTTCAGTGCGTCTTTATTGTAACTACGATATTAAAATAAATATATACCTTCTTTTACCAATAAAATAACATTAATAAGAAATAAAAATTATTCAGTGTTTTATTATTCCATGCTGCAGTTCCTGGGGGTGTCATCGTTTATATTTACGCGTTGTGGACAATTTTCGATGCTAGTATTTGTGGCGGAACTTTCGATTAGTGATGGTGAGTGAAGTGAACCGAGTGTCCGTGTCGGCACAATACTTCCTACCCCACAAGTCCACAACTTGTTTCGTTTATTTTGTAAAAAACGAAGTCGATGATTACACGGAAGAAGTGGTGAGGGCAATGTTTGATGCCAAAAATAAGGAACCTAGAGCAACAGTTTTAACACCCCCCTACACAAAATTCTTAATTCTTTTTTCCACTGTTAATTAATCAAAACCAAATTACAATTTGCTTAGATACGATTTTATAGGGCGGAAGTTCGCTTTACGAATATTATAGGACCAATTATTTCCGGAGTGCTGGTAGACTGTTGAGCGAAATGTTGAAAAAATGACAGGAGAAGAGAGGGATTTTAGATACATATAGCTGACAGGAAGAGGGGTGTGGCTGCAATCCTAAGAAAACCTAAAATCGCGGACGGCACTTTCTCATGCGACGCCCCACTCTTTCCCTTAGCGGACTGTATTTTCCGGCACTGGCCGACCAACGATGCTTTTGTCAATTCGAGGGGTTTTACCTCCAGAGCCGGACTCTTCTCTGGATGAAACGGGCGTTTTAGTCTTCCCCAGTACAAATCCCTATTTAACGAAAGTGAAAAAACGAACTAATTAGACTAGACGAGCAAAACGCGGTATAACTCGCTTATTTTACTATTTATTGACGAATTGAATATTTTATTATTTTGCTATTGTTTGATCTCTTGCGGCTGGTCTTGAACAAGACCTTTTCGTTAGGAGCTCCTTCGACGACTCCTGCTGCTCTGCCGATGTGTCCGCCTTATTAGGCCTGCAGCTGTCCTCTCCTTTGCTCGTTTCCTGGGGAATGCTTTTCTTAGTGGCTTCATGGAATCGGTGCGCCGCTGATCATTGTTTTCCTGGAAATAGTGTGCTGGCGCTTGCCTTGCCTTTCCTGGGAATTCGTGATGCATCGCCAACAAGGGGATAGAGTAAAACTAAGGAGTTATGGTTTTAAATCGAGTCGATTTATAACCGCCAACAGGACAGCACGTGCGCTTCTGCCTCGTGATCCGTACCATCTGATCAATTGTGCAATCCGTTTTGGGAATCTTAAATACACATAAGATACCCAATTGCACTATCGGTTCGCGCGAGAAATCTTATTGTGGGATCCTAAACAAACAAACGGATCTTCACACACGCGTCCGAGTGCAGTGCAAAGTTTTCCGTGCAATCCTATGCAAATAAAAGGATCTCCACACACGCGTTTTAGTGCTGTGAAAAGTGCGAGAATATAGACGCGAGTGATGTGCAGTGCGGGCGAATCCTCTACCCTTTCCATCCCTTGTGTCTGTGTTGCTTTTTTCCGCACCTCTGTTTGCGTCTCTCAGGCATCGATACTCTCCATTGATTTATAATTTTTGGACAGTTTTTTGTGTCTGATTGGCCTAATGTTCATCATGGAAGAGCTGTGACCTGGATTTCGGCACGGATCTAGTGGGTCACCTACCACAGGGGCATAACACCTGTAGTGATTGCTTTCGCTTATCTATTGCCTGTCCCTATTTGCATCATTTCCCGAGCCGGTATTGGTTTTCTGTGTAGGGTCATTTCAATGGAGCGGAAATTTCGCGTAGATTTGTGTAACATTCGCGGCTTGAGATGCAATTTCTCTTCTGTGTCTGCCCATGTTTCTAACCAGAAACCAACTATCCTTGCACTTAGCGAAACCCAGGTAATTACTAATACAGATATTTCCGATTTTAATCTATCTGGATATAACTTAGTGCCTCTGATCGATTTCTGATCGCCAACGAGACAGCAGGTGCGCTTCTGTCTCGTGTCCGTCAATATGTCCAGCTCTTTGCTGAATCAAATAGTTTAACTCAACGTGTCAATGAGCCTACAGGGTAGCACACATAGATGGTCATTCCACCAATACACTGGACCTGTTTCTCACCTCCCACCCAAACAAATACACAATTGAAGTTTCTTCGCCCTTGGGCACTTCAGACCACTGTGCCGTGTCAGCTAAATTTCCTCTAACCAACAGTAACGTTAATGAGAAAGCTCCCAAAAGAACAGTATGGTTCTACGAAAAAGCCAACTGGGGACGTCTGCACGACTTTTTTGAGGTTAAATTGGTCGTTAGTTTTCCTCAATAACGATGTATATTGATTCTACGGTTTCCATGAGGAACTTTGGAGGCAGCACAATTGGTGTTACTGTCAAAGAAAAAGATGATTATCGAGAATTTATTAGAAGAAAAGTATGGCATTGAGGTTTTGTCGGTATAATAGGTGTGCACGTAGAAACTCGGCTCTGAAGTTGGTTGCGTTAAAAACATACTTGAACGCATCCAATTCGCTTCCATTTTGGATATATGTAGCTTAGTCATTGCTGTTTTTACCACTATTTTTTTTTGTATAAAGGATCTGTGTGCAGAAATTTGTTGTTATTAAAATTGTCAATTTTTAACGACATGCGACGTTACCCTCTTATTCCCCCGTCATTCCTTCTACCATCTCCTCGTGCCTCCACCATCCCCTCCTCGTCCCCCCACCATCTATTCCTCGTCCCTCCACCATCTCTTCGTCGCTCCACCATCTCCTCCTCGTCCCTCCACCATCGCCTCCCCGTCCTTCCACCACTCCCTACTCGTCCCTCCGCCAAAACCTCCTCGTCACTCCAGCATCTCCTCCTCGTCCGCCACCCGCTCCTCTTCTGTAACCTTTTTCTTAGGGAGAACGTCTCGTTGTCCTTAAAAGGACGAGGGTCTCTTTGATAGACCGCTCGTAAGTGGCTTGGTGCGGTCAAACCACCGTGTTTCCCCCTTCGAGGGAAGAGTGGCGACCGATTGTTGATAGAAGCAACCCCGAAAATCGGCCGAACCCGATACGACGGTTAATTTGATTAAAAGGCTGAGCTGGTTTTGTAACTATTAGTTTCTTCTACTTTATTTGATTTAGTCAATAAATACGATTATCTTAAGTGCACGTGGCTTTATTTGTTCACGTATTTGAAGTTTTTTGCGTCCCTGCGCATCGGACACGCAAATTGAGACTGATCATCGAAATTAAAAAAAAAAAAGAAAAAAAATTGAGTGGTGAGAGGCCGACTTAAGCGAGGCAAGGACAAGTCCGTCCTTCATCTTGACTCTGGCTTCTGGTCATCTTGCAATAACCAGAAGCACCCACATCCACTCGGTTTCGAGATATCTGAAAATGAAAGGAGGGGGAGCGGGTGGGTATCTAGGGATAATATGGACAGGGTTAGTTCAAATGTTCTCCAACTACTTGGGTGGAGAGATGGTGGGAAAGAAATCATACAAGACCGGTAGGTCTTGAGTGCGGTAGTAAACGCAGATCCCGTCTTCAGCGTCTGATAATCTGCGCTTTGGTCGACGTGTGTGTATGTTTGTGCCGTCTTGTACTGTGCGTGCGTGTGTGCGGTGTGTTAGTAGTAGACGCTTTGGGATAGGTCCAGAAATCCTCTATTATAGAGGGGCATATTGTTGGGAAGGACTCCTCGATAGTATAGTGGTTAGTATACCCGCCTGTCACCCGGGAGACCGGGGTTCGATTCCCCGTCGGGGAGCCTCTGGCGCAAGACTAATGACCTTGTCCAGAAAAAATAAATCATTATGGAAAAAAGCCTCAGGACTTGCTGAATAAGGCCAAGACCGGTTCCCGGTTGTAGTGCCGATGATGATGATATTGTTGGGAAGGGTGCTTTCTTCAGTTTTGTTCTGAACAAGAAATTGTGGTGTCGGATCCGAAAAGATCGAAAGAGAGAAGGGTCAAAACTCCCGTACAAGTGGGTTCTCACTGTACTGAATGCTTTCGAGCTACTTATATGCTAAATGTAGCAAGTACTCGTCGATAAGGTGATCATCTTTTTAACCATAGTGTATATTCTTTAGTTTTAAGATAGTTGTTAAGTTTTATCGCTTGTACTAAGCTAAATATATGAGGGTTCTGCCCTCACTAAACATAAACACAAACATCGACATAAAGACGCATCGCTCTTTTATACAAAATCTCATCGAGATTTGTACATGGAATACTGAAAAAAATGCCAGGAAGAGTAGACAGAATTTGTCGTGCACTTTACCCCGAGTGGATTTTCAAGGAATTTGGATGGGAATTTCGTTAGAAATATTCCCTGAAGTTAGAGTTATACAATGCATAGAAGATGTGCATTGTCATGTTAGGGTTGTTGGGGATTGGTGTTTATGCATGATAAATGGACATCATGGAATTGAAATTAAGGATTCAGGGAATTGCGGGTATTGCGGGTAGGAGTGATAAACGAACATTTGGTTCGTTTATTGCGCAATTGTTTTTATTGGGAATTATGGATTCAGAATTGCGATAACGCATGGGAGATGTAGTTATATTTGATATATATTTGGGGTGGGTGATAGTAGGGCATCGCAAGGCACCGCATCTCATCCCTCCACCCTCCCGTCCACACTCCCTACCCCCTCCTCCTCGCCTTCCTACTCCTCCTCGCCTACCTACTCCTCCTCGCCTACCTACTCCTCCCCCGCATGCCTGGGCTCTATTCTCCTCAATCCTCCACTCTTCCGTTGACCCCCATCCACCCCACCCCCTCAAATTTCCACTTTCCCCATTCCCCCATACCCCACCGCCCCATTTCCTCCGCCCTCGCCATTTCTCCACCTTTTCCCTCATTCCTCCACTCCCCCATTCCCTCACTCTCACCATATTCCCCAAACCACCCCTCCGCAATCATCCCTGACATCGCACACTCACGCCACCTACGGGCACATGACTTTCCCCCACATCCCCCTACCCCTATCCACCCACCCCAATCCACCCACATCCCTATCCCCCACCCCTTTGCTTGTCAACCATTGTCAACCCATTGCCCGCCACTGCCCGTCCTTCACCTCGCCACCCTCTACCTCTCATGTCTGCACCCTCTCCTCTCATCTCTGCACCCCCTCCTCTCATCTCTGCACCTCCTCACTCTCATTCTTTCCCTCTCATCCTCTCATCCCCGCACCTCCTTCCTTATCGGAACACCCCTTCTCCGGTATTTGCACGCCGCTCTTTAGAAAGCCACCGCTCAATAATTACTTTAGATCCATAATAATAGACTATCGAAAAATGAATAGAGAAAAAAAGATTTTTCAAATTGTCACACTAGCTGTACCACATAACTGTCTTTGTATATTTGAAATTCCACCTTACTCCGTACCAATGCCTTCATTAAGTAAAGGCTAAATTAACGCGATCATAGGGGTCCACCCCATTTTTTGTTTCTTTTTTTCCTTTTTATGAGGGGATCGTTTTCGTAGTCTATCACTGGGAGATCAATATTTTTATAATATCTTACATCTACTCTACTAATGATAAATCTAAATCTACTCTACCAACAATATTATTTAATCTGATTTACTGACTCAACAGCATTCGTTTTGCAATCTATAAAAACACAGAACGGTGAGCCGTTTTTTGGGGTATTTCATGATTTGTTATATGATTATATTTTGTTTTGCCTATACCCATTGTTATTCATGATATATCGCAGCCATTCCAAGCTATAATCCGACTTACGTTTGCGCCTTGAAGCTATTGTTCCCAATAACAATAGATTTTTGATATCCCGACTATTATTCAGATTTTTGTAATCAGTAAATGAGATTATTTTAGAGTGTCCTTCCTTAATATATCTGCCTGTCCGTTTCCTGCAGGGAATGAAAGGACAAACAAGTCATCAGTTTCGTGCAAAAACAAATAGAAATAACCAAAAATAAAACTAAGCGAAGGCACATTTAGTACAAGTGCCACTTAAGTACGTGCCTTAATTTGGAACTATTCCCCTAACACGATAAATCTAAAACTAAGGAAACACTATGAGTTATCCTTGGACCAAATGATCAAAAACAAAAACAAACAGCATCATCAAATATAAATGGATGCAGGTCACGAATTCAGAGTACACTTAGTCTCCTTGGCCGTAAACATCGTTTTGGCTTTCCCACCCGACCCGATGATTAGTCTACGTATTAAGTAAGTACTTTCCTGAAACACTCTCTGTCAAAAAATTATGTCATACTACTGACTTCCAACGTTTATGCAATCAATGTTACAAAAATCTCTTTGAAAAAGTAATATTAGAAAAAGAAAAAAACAACGCAACTACGTAAAAAAAAAAAACAGGAACATAAACAACAAGCTCCGCCAACAAAGTGAAAACGAATGACAAGGAAAAAAGTTATATTTGCTCTCAAGCCTACTTACGATTATGTACTACCAGAAGCAAATCCTTGGAGCACAAGTGTCATCAGCAGAAGATGTTGATATAAGTAGCGAGTGGAATATTCCCTATACCATTGGCTTTAAGATTCTGTGCACTCGAAAATTGCGTATTTATAAGACTAAGCACATTGAACGGCTTCCTTTACGTGCGAATTGTCGTGAACTTTTACAGCAGATGTAACCAACAGCCTCTCACTTAGGGCAAGGACACAGGGTTATTGTCTCCTCCATGTTCCTGCTCCTCATGTGCACGGCGATATAACTTTATGTCCTCTTTTTTTCTCTTCTTCATGTCGATGGCGTATGCCGCCTTTATCCTGGTGTCTTGTTGTTTTTTATCCATTTTTTTTCCTGATGAAACCAATATTTCGCTACATCACACCTCAGTATGCTCATTTACATATTGCGTGTGAAATACCTATTCAAAAACTCAATAAGAAAAACTTCGAAAATGGCGATTTCATCCTTACGGTGTGTGCCCCAACAATATTATAGTATTGAGTTGCAAAACGAGGTATATAGATGAAAAGAGGAGGTTTAACTACTTTAGCCACTTACAACACGAATCACGATATGACTGCTAGGACGCCTTTGTTAGCTAAGGAGTTTAGCTAATAATTTTTCGAGTAAAATACCAAAGGCGGGCCGTTTTAAACAGGCAAGAGCTAGGAGGGTTTGTGGGAATAAGCAACAGTAGTCGTGGAGACGATGACTGTAATCGGATTGGTAAATTAACTACCGATGTGTGACGTGTGGAGTCCTTAGTTTGTCACTAAAATGGCAGACATGTAATAACTTTAATGGTTATAGTAGGGCCTGTGAGTATAGGGCATTAGAATATACTCACAGCTAGGTCGGCTTGTCGTAAGAGGCGACTAAATGCCGCGTGGTAGGTGGGGTCCCAACACCCTGCCGCCCGGTGAAATACCACCCCATCAAGCTTTAGGCTCCGTGAAAAGGTCAGGAGAAATCCCTGCCCATCTTTCGGAGCTTGGCTGATGGCCCGGACTGACACGGAGATCAGTCTTGATGTTACCTCTGATATAAAGAATTCCGGAGGTAAACTAGTCTCCCATTCGGATCTCCGGGGGGGACTATGTCAGGAGGAACATCATGCAGATATGATAAATAATGGAACTTTAAGAGGTTCGTCATCGCATAACCGGGCTCGCTCTCGAGGCTCTGCCCACGCTCGACTGGTAACGGCATTTTGTAACATCAGGGGTATCGGTTTCACCAATACGAATGTAAACACCGTCCACCAATGTTTGCAAGCAATGAAACCTGATATCATTGCCCTAACTGAGACCCGGGTCGATTCGTCAACTGAATCGACATATCTTCGTTGCTCAGAATACGACTTACATTCGAGATTCCACTTTAAGAGCGGAGTCTGCGTCTTCGCGGGGTCCGATGTAGCTTGCCAGAGGATAGAGGCGTTGGAACCCAATAACATGGACATCATATGGTTGAGGGTCGTGCTGAGGAATTCTGTTAAATTTCTTTGTTGTCTTTACCGCTCTCAGAATGACGATCGACCGGCGACATTTTTCGAACATCTTTCACATACCGTCGACTGGACACAGATCAACCACCCAGCTTCTGAAATTGTTGTCCTTGGCGATTTTAATGCGCACAATTCCGGCTGGTTGGTACATTCTTACAGAACCGACGAGGCCGGGAGGTTGGCGGAGATGTTTGCTGTTATCCACAACTTGACTCAACTCGTGGAGGAACCAACGCTGGTGCCGGATACCTGAGGCGGTTATGTGATCACCCTGGATCTGTTTTTGACATCTGAACCGAGTGGTTATACCGTAGAGGTTTCTCCGCCACTGGGAAACTCAGATCGCTGCTTGGTATCTGTCGCGCAAGCACTTGCATATTAAGCGAATAACCGGCCTAGGCAGCTTCGCCATGCATGGGGGTATGGGGCTGCCAACCGGGACGATTTGCGAGATTCCTTCGCATACTTTCCGTGGCCTGAGGTGTGCTTTGGGGACTCCGATGTTACCGCATGCGCGGAGTGGGACGCCGAAATAATTCGCGGGATGGAGATATACATCCCGTATTTCATTAAACGAAGTTCATCTGATAAATCTTGGTTTGATAAAAAATGCGAGCAGATTACAGCGGCAAAAAATAGAGCTTTTAAACAATGGCTCTCTAATCTCACCGAGGTGAACAGAATGAATTTTGTTAGAATCAGAAACGCGTGCAATCAGGCGATTGATACCGCGAGGAAAGCTCACAACGACAGAGTGAACAATAAACGCCATCGGTGGCCGACTGATTCGCGCTCCTTCTGGTCAATGGCAAAAGTTATCAGTGGTAACTTCGCTTCCCCCTCTTTCCCTCCGTTGATGACCGACAGCAGGATAAAGCTAATGTGTTCGCGAATTTATTTTCCGCGAATTCAAACCTCGACCCCGGTCTTTTGGAGCCACCTGTGATCTCGCCGGTACAGTCTTACATGCGGGATATGAGATTTCGTTCGCGCACTATTCAACGCATTCTACGTGAACTGGACTGTAGGAAGGCAACCGGCCCGGGCGGAATACCAGCAATAGTCCTTAAGAATTGTGCTCCAGAATTATCGCCGGTTCTTGGCAGACTCTTCCGCTTATCTTGTGCACAGAGGACCTTTCCTGCCTCCTGGAAAATCGCTCGAGTTCAGCCATAAGATTTCCTTCTTAACTTATCAGGCAGAACGCCCATTATTACAACCCAACTGCCATTGTTTCCCGCCATTTGCATTGGCACCTGAAGACATTTTCCTTTTTCAAGAACATTTAATGCATACGAACGTTCATCGTCTCCCAAGCTCTTGCGGCCACGGTTAAATTCAGCTGCCCAAAATTTTACTGGGATAAATGATGGTGCAGAGTCCCTATACACAGAGTCCAACTGATCTTTGATTTGCGTAAGCGTATTGCCTTTCAAAAACAAAAATTTAATGAGAGTTCCATACCCATTTTTTTCCGTTTTCACAAAAACACTCACATCGACTCACACAAACGACTGTCAAATAAAAACGACGCCTCCAAAATGGCTGAAATTTTGGTGAGTAACTGTCAAAAGATGCACAACTACAGTCACTAGCTTTTATTGACGAGTGCTGCTATCTTCTCGTTGAGGAAACTTTTCAGACCACCCATGTAATTGTGCCAATCTTGAATCTTCTTTGCATCAGAACTCTTTCCATTACAGAGCCGGAAAGCTGCGGATTTCCCTTCCCGCGCTAGTGTTTCCGGAGCGTGTTTCAACCTGCAACTGTTAAAGAAAAACTGCAACAGTTGTTTGGTGGCATCTCGCTATAGGTTCGCCTCTCCTGAGAGAAGTATAATAAAAAAATTGTGTTGATCTGGTGACTCGCCATCCGAGAAAAGATCTTATTTATTGGAGGTGATCTTCTTCCGTAGGATTGATCTCGGATACGGGATAACTGGGTTTATTATCAGATGTAAGTCCCGTTGAAGTATTGACTCGTGTCCGGGTATGTTTGCTCTCCCGGATTAAATATAGTTCCTGAATGTGCATATGCACCATAAATACAAACCATTCGGCACCCATTGTTGTCAATTGGAACGCAATGTCGGACGGCTTGTTTTTACAGCTGCAACAAGCCGACCAGAGATTCGTTGTTCAATAGACAAACAATCATCCATTTCGTACGTCGCCACATACTAATTACCCTGCATATTCAAATGCAGGCAATGGATTTGTTTCTGCCGCCAATCCCATTAGCACCTTTGTCCCAACGTCGATAATAGCGACGACGCATCGCGTAAACAACTACCCGCATTACCGAACGATGCATTTGGTCGTTTCCTCATTTGTCTTTGCCGCCTGCCTGCTCCGTTGTTCCATTGCCTTCGAGCATGTGTAAACAACATCAGATCTGAACGATCTCACACACACCACCATGACCTCCACTACGAGATCTGATTTTCTTGTTCCCACAAGAGAGACTACGTTTCTCTGGTGATAGGTAAATCTTTTCCCTAGTGAAGGGAAACACTTTCACTCTCAGGGAAAATGTACCTAAAAATTTCCCTCGTAGCGAATCAGATCTGCATGAGATGATTATCGCTAAGTCGTTTGCTAGCATCCAATCGAGCAAGTCGGTTCGGCTTCCGCTCTCCGTCGCGCGGCGGAGAGGCGATATATATATTCGGAGTCGTGGACGAAATAAATCCGAATTACTCGGTATTGCTGCACGTAAATTTAATTCGTCATCTATTGAGTTGAGCGTAGATTTATCGAAGTCGTAGTTTGAGTGAACTATAATAAAAAGGAAAGTTAATCTATAAGTAAACATTTAAGAAAAAATTAAAAGAAAGTCGTGTGTGTCAAAATAAAATAAAAAAACATTAATTATATCCAACCTGTGCACAGTGGTTTATTATTAATAGAATTAACCTTCACCATTTTTAAAGAAAATAAAACGTATAAATATAAATAAAACAGTATAGCAGTGGTTTTACTTCCTTTATTGGTGCGTGTCTTTTGGCCGAGTTTTACTCCTTGATCGGTGAACATTACTTGGTGATTAACTTTTGGTGGAACATTATGATGGAGGAGGAAGATGAACGGAGTGCCCATGCCTGGCACAATACTTCCTCCCCACAGGAGTTACTACGTAACAACAGTACAAGACCAAATGAATCTGGGATTACATTGTTTAAGGTGTTTGTTTATGAAATAGATATAAAGACATCCAACTACAAGCCTCTTCCCTCTTTCTATATTCCCCACTCGATTTATCTTTTTTTCTGCGCCTTAGTTTGTCTTTCCCTGTTGCCTTTTCTACCAATTTCTCCTATATTTTTTTTTTTGTCTCTTTGGGCCTCGCTATCTGTTTCCATATATGTGCTTACCGCACATTTGGTGACGCTAATTTTACTTCCACCCTCTACGACGGCTTATATTATGTTTTTGCGTAATCATGAATGCCGCTTGTCACTCACATGTTATGATTCGGGAGGTTACATAAGGCAAACAGAAACAATTTATTAGAAATTGTAAAAGCTTTAGCGTTGTTTTCATCTTCAATTCAACTTATTGACTGGTTGGTAGTTTAATATTCCAAAATACGTATTACTCCTCCTTATATAACCCCACGTTGTATACATGATCGATGTCGCGAGAATCCCGGTCTTCTAAAAGAGTCTCAAAAGGGGATCGGCACTAACGCAATAACTTCAACTTATTGTGAACAATCTTACAAAAGGATCAACCGAACAGGAGAACTTTGTCACAATCAATCCTACATGAATCTACGACACAGATTCTTGCTTTGAAAGCTAGAGATACTACCTTCTTATTCGTATATCGCATAAATGACTTTCTGCACCTCAGGTATATCTACTTGTCGCACATGAGCCGAGACTAATAGTCTATCCCTCAGCCGTGATGTCAGTAAATCGTGTGCAGGATAATGAAGAAAGACGGGCTGTTAAAAATGATGTTACCTTCAAAACACAACCAAAAGTGACAAAGAATACATTGTTCTAAGAAAAATTACACGTCGGTGGTGCTTAAGTATAACTAACTTACAAGGACATCAAATATCACCCGCGGTAGGAATGTAGAGCCGTGAGTGCCGCTAAAGATGGAAAGGTGAGGATTTACACTTTCAGTGAACACCTTCTTCACAGGTGGCATCGAGGATTTATTGCCTCGAAAAATAAAATTTATCCTAACAGGATACGAAATCAGAGTTTGTTTAACCGAGCAACCTATTAAATTTTGCGGAAATATGACCCTTTACCTTTGTCGTTATATCACGCGCTTGTGGTGGCATCATGACATGCATGCGGAGCACACAATGTCATATCTCACCGTTACCAGAAAATATGGAGTGAAATTGTAAACGAAAAAAGTGCTAGGAGTAAAAAAAGTATATCATTCTTATCAATCATAGAAGACTGGAATACATTTTCCAGCGTGATGATGACTTCGTGATACTTGAGAGTAATCAGTCTTCTTACTAGACCAGAAGTGTATAGAGATGCTTGACTCAAGGCATTTACAACTGAGAAGGATAATGTGCTAACACTATACAAAAAACCAATTTTCTTATACACTGTGTTATAAAACATGACTACAACGTTTTCCCAAGCCCTATTTTGAATACGTGTTATTAAACATATCGAGAGTTGTTGTCATTTTTATTTTATTATTATTTATTTATTGGCCTGTAGGAACCCGGAAGTTCATGACCTCACCGACTCGACTCCGCCATCGTTCCTTGTCCTGTGCACTCTCTTTCCATGCTTGACCGTCTGATCCCATCTCCTCAAGGTCAAACCTAACATTGTCCTCCCATCTCCGTCGCGGCCGTCCTACCGGTCTCTTTCCCCTTAGCCCACCGTCAAGAATTCTGCGCACGGTCCTATCGTTGCCTATTCGCGCCACGTGTCCGGCCCATCTTAACCTTCGCAACTTGATTACTCTCACTATTGTAGGTTTGCGGTACAGCTCTTCCAATTCGTGGTTATGGAGTTTCCTCCATCGTCCTGCCTCCTCGTCATATTTACCTCCAAAGATACCCCTCAAAACTTTATTCTCGAATACGCGGAATTTGTTTTCTTCCCGTTTTGTGAGAGCCCATGTTTCGCATCGGTATAGAACAATCGGCATGATTATGGTTCTATAGACACGGAGCTTTATGTTACGTGATAGTAGTTTGGATTTTAGCAGTTTACTGACTGCGTGGGAACTAGCGTTGCCGAAGTGTAGTCTTTTGTTAATTTCCTTCGACATTTCGTAACTGGCCGTCAGTATCGTTCCCAGATATTTAAACTCTTTAACTTTTTCAAATATCTTGCCATTGACGTTTATATATGTTGCCTGAGGTCCACCTGCTCTCGCCGTAATCATCTATTTTGTTTTGTCTTCATTTATTTCTAGGCCCACCTCTTCTGCCGCTTGGAATGATGATTTCACTGTTTTTACTTACAGTTTCTAGATTATCGACCACAACGGCGATGTCATCCGCATATGCGAGCACTTGTGTGACCCCGTTCAAGGATGATCCGGTCATGTTGTCGTCTTGTACCTTTCTAATGACATACTCGAGCACAAGGTTAAAGAGACACGGTGATAGACCATCTCCCTGTTTTAGTCCGTCCCGGATTTCAAATAGTTCTGAGAGTTGGCTTTCTATTCTAACTCGCCCTTTATTTTCGTTCATGTAGATTTGAATGAGGGCAGCATATGTTTTTCGGGATTCCCAGCTCAACTACAATATGGTAGAGTCTCTGCTTTGCGACTGAGTCGTAGGCGTTTTTGAAGTCAACGAACAGTTGGTGAACCGTCTATCCGTATTTCCACTTCTTTTCCAGCAGTTACCTTATTGTGAACATTTGGTAGCTTGTTGACCGGTTCTTACGGAATCCGCATTGGTAGTCTCCCAGTATTTCGTAGGCGTACGGTGTGATTCTCGCCAGTATGACATTTGTTAGTATTTTGTATCGGGTTGGGAGCAATGACATTCCTCTCTACTTTCCGCAGTCAGTTCTGTCGCCTTCCTTGAAAATGGGGACGACTATTAAGGTTTTCCATTCTTCCGGAATGACTTCCTTATCCCATATTGTTTTGATGAGCTGATGGATCTATAGCGTTTGGGATAATAGTGAAGAACGTGTGATTCAAACTGACGCTTTGACAGTTAGAATCACCAAAAATTGAACCAAAGCGCAACCCATCAGGCTACTGGCCGTGTTTAGAATTCGATTTTTAAACTCAACTATATTCCACTGATGTGAATTGTTATATTATCGCTATGGTATACGGCTCTGATGTATTTTCTTATTCGATTTTCGTTCGGTGTTCTTCACTATTTGCTTGTGTATTGTGTGTGTATCTGTTAGAGCCGCTACAGAACTTTCGACCGGTTGGCTCTCTTCCATGCTTCATAAGCTCTGCCGGTATGCAGTCAACTCCGGGAGCTTTGTTATTTTTCAATCGATTTATTACGTCTACAACTTCGTTGAAAGATGGCTCTGCGATCTGAGGCTCGGCTGTATGTACGTCTGGTGCATTTATTTGTGGTTGATGGGTGCGCACATTGAGCAGGTTTTCAAAGTACTGCTTCCATCTTGCCACGATATTGTTTGTTTCTGTGACCAGACAGCCGTTTGCGTCTCGGATTATATTGACTCTCCCTCGGTAGCCATTTATAATTGAATTTATACCGGCATACATACCTCTGATATTCTTTGCTCTGGAATTTTCTAGGATTTTTTCGATCCGAGTCTTCTCCCATTCGCGTTTTTTGGGTTTGAAGAGTCTTATTGTCTCTTTCCGAATTGTCGCGTATCTTTCTGCGTTGACTTCATCATATCTTTCTAAATGGATTACTCTGAGGCGTTTACGTACTTCGATCTTCGCCTTGTAGTCATCGTCAAACCAAGGTTTGAACTTAATTGTTTTCTTATATCCTAATACCTTTTGGGTTGTTTGTTTGATTGTGTCTCTGGTCGATGTCCAGTTAGTGTCCACACTATTGGCTTCCTCTTCTTCGCTGCTCCCATTCTCTAGGATGCTAAATCTATTCGTTAGTTCGTCTTGATATTCAGCCCTTTTGCGCAGGTCTTTTAGTTTATCAGTGTCGAACTTTTTGCTCGTCTCCCGTGACTGCCCATGTGGGATTGCTGCGAGCCGACTCCTGATTTTGTCCATCACTAGAAGATGGTCGGAGTCGCAATCTGCTCCTCTATATGATCTTACGTCAAGGATATTCGAGTGGTGTCTTTTGTCTATGAGGAAGTGGTCTATTTGGTTACGCGTTACGCCGTCGGGTGATATCTATTTGGCTTTATGAATTTGCTTGTGCTTGAACATCGTGCTTTTCACTACCAGATCTTTTGACGCTGCGAACATGATATTTCGAATTCCATTATCATTTGAAACGTTGTGTTGACTTTCTTTACTTATAGTTGGTTGGAAGATGTCTTCTTTTCCAATTTTTGCAGTGAGGTCCGAGGAGGGTTTTAACATCGAATGATGAGATCCCACCAAATACTTCCTCTAGGGTCTCGTAGAATGTGTCCTTCGTTTCATCGTCGGTTCATTCTGTTGGGTCGTGTACGTTTATAAATACATAATTGTACCATGGGCCCTGTATTTTTAGCACGGAAATTGGGTCATTAATAAATTGCACATTTTTTACATGGGGCGTAATCTTCTTGCTTATGATGAAGCCGGTTCCGAGGTTATGTGTATCAGTACCTCCACACACCAATGTAAATCCGTTGGTTTCGATTACTTGATGTGGGAGTCGGACTTCCTGAAGCGCGACGATGTCCATTTTATATTGTTTCGCGTTTTCTACGACCGCCAGTGTCGCGCCTGGTTTATATATCGTTCAAACATTCCACGTGCCGACGCGTATATCCCGCTTTTCCGTTTTTCCCTATGTCTTCTTTTTGCCGAGTCGGTGTTTTTTTGATGATTTGTTCCCTTATGGTAGTGTCGGGTCATCACACCTACGGTTTTTCGCAGGATGGTTTTTTGTATATTGATTATTCATTTTTGATGCCACGCGTCTTGGGGTTTCAAATAGTCCGCCACATCAGAGCCCCTCTTTGATATGGTCAGGTCTGCTTACTGCTCTGATTCGAGCCGGTGTCATAAAAGCGCCGTTATGATACAGCCGGTATACCCCTGGCTGGAAACCATCCAATGGGCACGGTGACGCGTAACACCCTGGATCAGGGGTGGTAGATCTTTGTGTGTTACTCTTCGCTAGCCTGTCTGACATGGGTGGCCCTACTGGAAGCGTATGCTTCCGTCAGCATAGCCTGAGTGATTCATGGTAGTTTAGCCCCCGCACCACGTCAAGGTTTCTACCAAGCGGTGGGAGAGTTGTTGTCTTACTTACATTTATCTTTAGTGTCAAGTAATTACTTAACGCAGTATAATTTTCTGACCCCTCAGTTATTCCTGCTTCAAATACGATATTTGGAATCAGAGTGATTTAGGAAACCTAAAAGGAAGGAAATTATTATTCGGCTTAAAAAAAAAAGTCCAGGTTGTAAATCAATTACATGCAAGGATAATTACCCTGTGGCAATCACATATAGAGAACGACCGACTGGTACTCAACTGAAATAGTCCTTAAAACGTTTATGACCTCGTATGTTATTTTGTCCCATTTGTTAGACTATGAAAATCATAACTCTGTAGAGCAGGGGTGGCCAACCCCGTGCCAACATTAATTTAATAAGTGATTTTTAACAATAAACGTATATGATGTCATTACATATTGTTGCGCCCGCAACGTTTAAGAAAATTTCTAGTAATTGCGCCCTAGTTTCCTAATACGTTGGTCACCCCTGCTGTAGAGTATTGCCGTGAGAGAGTATGGGAAAATCCGAAAAGCACAGCAAATATATCTACCAAGTAAAAGTAAAACAACAATGCACGAGCATAAGTAAAAATAAAAGTAAATATTAACGTTGAGGTAGAAGTGGAAGTTAAAGTAAATAAATAAATCAAGTCTCTTGAAAAAAACCCTAATTATCACTTTACAAGAGCAGCAAGCTCCTTTCCCAAAACACTTGTCCAGCGCCCTTATGGCATATGGTTCATACAACAATAGTTGAGTGTACACATGTGTGAGGAATTACACCTTCATTTTATTCAACGTTTTTTACACAGTTTTAGGCTTTTCTCTTTCCTGGTCGTTTGTTTTCCAACGTACCCGCACGCGAACCTATATGGACTCACCCGGAACCTTGTTTAAGTAATTTGCATATAAACTTAAGTGTTAAAGGATAACGCTGACAAAGGGATCGCCATTCGTTAGCAATATCTTTGAAAGGAACACCGACGAGGGTTGTAATAATGACATTAAGGATAATTTAACTGGACACGGGAAGACTGTACGCAGTCAAACAAAAATTTAGGTCAGACAGGATTTTCACCATATCATCTGATCTTCCATGGAAATTTATTTGACAGGACCGTTCTGGTTTTTTCTAAGTAGCCAGAAAGAGGTGATGAAGGGAACTTGAAATACGTTGTGGCTTTGAGTTCTTATGGGGTCGCCTGTCGAATATATGAACTAGGAGTTCATGTGAAGAGGACAAGGTGTTGACAGGTTTCTTTTCGATATGGTTTTCTTCTATAAGTGGACAGAAAAATGGGCTCATATCATCATTATCGTCTAATATTAATTTAACAACGTTAACTTTTATATATTCAGTTTCTTCTCGTTTCATTTATAGATTACATACTGTCAAAGAAAAATACCGGGAATTGATCATTCAAAAAGGCCGCTTTTAGAGATTGTTAAAATTTTGTCTGTCCTCTTTTCTGACGAACACTTTGAGCGCGATCTATTATGTATAATTTGTTCACTTGCTAAACATTGATAATTAGGCAAACTATATAACAGACAATCGGAATACTTACAAAACAATATTTTTGTGGTAAGTATCACCCAAACCTAGTTATACATTTGTTGCACATCGATTCTAGGTTGCTAGTATAGGGTAGGCCATTTATCTATCTGTTCTAAGATAGGCTTACGACAGCTCACGTACATTCAAAAAGTGAAAGAACAAAGGGCGTGACTTTATGTTGTTAAGGTAAAGATGTTTAACATCCTCAGCATCATACCAATCATTGCAGGAAATTTCCTCTCCCTCTAGTGAAAATAAGGATTCATAATATTTCCCAACACTCAGCTTAGAATGAGGAACAAGTAGATTAATAATGAGGATAGATTTCAGTTAGTTACGCCATTAGACAAATGTCAGTTAAAGAGAAAAAGAAACGCGCGGACAACAAAAATTAATTTCCAAAACGAAGTACCGGATATTATAGTGAACTTACATCGGGATGGAAGACTGTTGCCTGCTTTGAATACTTGAAAGGCAAAAGAAGGACGCTTGCATATATTCGGTTGAGCATAAGCAGCACACCATGAGCCAGATTTACTACCGAACGCGTACTGTTGTCCGTGCACTCAAGGAGCTAAACGCAAACAAGTACGCTGGTCCTGATGGAATTCACCCAATTCTCTTGAAGAAATATTCCTCTTCACTCGCTAAACCACTGCGAAAACTCTTCCATTTGTCTTATTCTACTGGTCATTCACCTAATAGATGGAAGTAAGTGAACATTCAGACAAATCCCAAAAAGGGTGATA
The DNA here is from genome assembly GCA_963931805.1 of Microdon myrmicae. Lineage (NCBI taxonomy): Eukaryota > Metazoa > Arthropoda > Insecta > Diptera > Syrphidae > Microdon > Microdon myrmicae. The sequence goes on along the minus strand of OZ007500.1, from coordinate 125,778,030 downwards.
AATCCTCGTACTGATCCGTAGCACTAACTTCTGTTCTCTCGCAGGTAATGGAATCACTTATTAACCGTCAACTTTTGAAATATCTGGAATCAAATGACCGCCAATATGGTTTTCGTAGCAACAGGCCCACAGGAGATTTGATGGCGTACCCTACCGAAAAGTGGGGCCATCACATCCACTACCTCGCTGAAAGCAAGGTCGTCGCATTGGATATTTCAAAAGCTTTCGACAGAGTGTGGTATCCAGCCCTTTTGTCAAAATTGCATTCCTATGGAGTGGACAATTCCCTGATTCAATGGATAAGAGACTATCTTTCTGGCCGTTTAATTCAACTGGTTATTCATCATTATCATCATCGGCACTACAACCGGGATCCCGTCTTGGCCTTATTTAGCAAGTCTCGGGGCTTGTTAAATTTTCAATAATAATTTATTCTCACGGGCAAGGTTATTAGCCTTACGCCATACAAGTGGTGTCAAATCTGTCTTCCATCAAATTAATGCAGGTGTTCCCCAGGGTTCGGTACTCTCGCCCACTCTCTTCCTGATATCTATAAATAATCTCTTGTCCATTACCCACAACCCAATCCACTCGTTTGCTGTTGATAGCACGTTGAGTTTCTCATACTCATATCAACATTCCCGTCCAAACTCTTCGAACATCATTACCAACCAACAGTTTATGCTTGATCCATTGAATTCAGACCTCAACAAGATATATCAATGGGGTTATATAATATAACTAAGTAGAATTCAATGCCTTAAAAACTCAGTACTGCCTTCTGTTGTCAAAGGCGAACCCCAAAGTAAATATACTGTCGATGAACGGCACTTGCATCGACGAAGCCAAGAACCGATCAATCCTCGGCACTGGAATTAATTCGTCTCTTAATTGGCGCAGCCACATATTTAACGATGCGAACAGTGCAGTCAAATGTATGGGATTCCTCAAGAGATGCAAAAGATACTTCACTCCTTCCGACGTGGCCACTATTTACAAGGCTTATATTAGTCACAAAATGGAGTTCAACTCCCATATTTGGTCAGGCGCATCCAAAACTGCACTACATGTGCTCGACAGGATGTAAAAACGACCAGTGAAACTTATTGGGGACTCAGCTGTGAGTCGTTTAATTCCGTCATTAGAATATAGGCGTAACGTATCATGCCTGTCTCTTTTCTATAGGTAGTATTATAGCGTTTGGGATGATAGTGAAGAACGTGTTATTCGAACTGATGCTATGACAGTTAGAATCACCAAAAATTGAACCAATGCGTAACACATCAGGCTACTGGCCGTGCTTAGAATTCGATTTTTAAACTCAAATATATTCCACTCATGTGAATTGTTATGTTATCGCTATGGTATACGGCTCTGATGCATTTTCTTATTCGATTTTCGTTCGGTGTTCTTCACTATTTGCTTGTGTATTGTGTGTGTATCGAGTAGAGACGCCACACTACACCCTCCTCAGGAACTTTGTTACGATCAGCTTCATGTGCGAACGACGGAGCGAACGAGAGATCGTCGGAGCAAGCGAGTGTGCTTGTGCTCTATGCGGAAGTCGTGATCGTGTCATGAAGTTCTGTTTATTATGGGAAAGTGTGTGCTGTGTGTACAGATCACGTCGATGAGTCACCAATTATAGCGTTTGGAATGATAGTGAAGAACATGTAATTCGAACTGACGCTGTGACAGTTAGAATCACCAAAAATTGAACCAATGCGTAACACATCAGCCTACTGGTCGTGCTTAGAATTCGATTTTTAAACTCAACTCACTGATGTGAATTGTTATGTTATCGCTATGCTATACGGCTCTGATGCATTTTCTTATTCGATTTTCGTTCGGTGTTCTTCACTGTTTCTTGTGTATTTTGTGTGTATCTGTTAGAGACGCCACAGTATCACGGTCGTTGCTCCACTGAACTTACTGAATGTGTTCCGCCCCTTCAGACACTTTCCCAAGGTCCACAGCTTTCCCGCTCTGTAACGGAACGAGTTCTGTGCCGGGAGGTGAACCGCAAATTGGTGCGATCCGTCGGATTGTCTCGTGGAGATCATAAAAACCCAATTGCGCGAAACAGTACCACGAATCTCCGAAGAACAGTACCCGTGATAATATCTGTGAAACATACAGAGGTCAGCTACGTGCCTTCAATGTGATAGCCACTGTAATCCCAACCTCAGCGCCGAGTCCCCGATCAGGCGGATCGCTCGTCTCTGTATGCTCTCAAGTAGGTTGAGGGTATGTTTAGGAGCAAGGCTCCAAACATGGGAGCAGTATTCGAGCGCGTGTCTAATTTGGGATTTATACTAGTACAGGAGAAGTTGGGCCGGAGAAAAATATTTTTTGGCTCTAAAAATATAACTCAGTTTTTCTGAGGTGTATAAGAAGCGGAAGAACCTGCCAAAAACCGGTGACAGTTCTAGAGCACAGCTTGTAAGAACTATTGCTGGTATTCCATCCGGGCCGGTTGCCTTCCTATAGTCCAGTCCACGTAGAATGCGTTGAATAGTACGCGGGCAAAACCTCACGTCCCGCATCGAGGACCGCCCATTCCCGCGCGAATTGGCTCTATCCTTTGAATTTGTGACTAACATCCCGCTGCCCGTCACCAACGGAGGAAAAGGGGAGGAACCGAAGTTACTGCTGACAGCCCTCGCCATCGACTAGAAGAGACACGCACCAGTCGGGTACTGAAGGAATTAATTGCTCACTCTGTCGTTATAGGCCTTCTTGGCAGGGTCAATCGCCTGGTTGCACGCATTTCTGATTCCAAAAAATTCGTTCTGTTAACCTCGGTGGGATTAGAGCGCCATTGCTTAAATGTTCCTTTTTTGCCGCTGTAATCTGCTCGCATTTTTTATCAATCCAAGGCTTATCAGATGAACTTCGTTTGATGGAATACGGAATGTAGATCACAATCCTGAGAAGAATAATCTCTGTGTCCGACTACGCACATGCGTTAACATCGGAGTCTCCAAAGCACAAGGCTCCGTCCGGTTCTGTTAGAACGCACCAACCAGCCGGAATTGTGTACATTAAAATCGCCAAGAACGATAATTTCAGGAGCCGCGTGGTTGATCTGTATCCAGTTGACGGTATGTGAAAGATGTTCGAAGAATGTCCCTTGTCGATCATCATTCGCTCGAGCGGTATAGAAAACAAAGTAATTTAACAGACTTCCTCAGCACGACCCTCAACCACATGATGTCAAAGTTATTGGGTTCCAACGCCTCCATCCTTTAGCAAGCCAGATCGGACCGCGTGAAGACGCAGACTCCACCCTTAAAACTGAATCTCGAATGTAGGTCGTATATTGAGCAACGAAGATATGTAGAATCTGTCCACGAATCGACCTGGGTCGCAGTTGGGGTAAGGATATCAGGTTTCATTGTTTGCAAATTTTGGTGGACGGCGTTTACATTCGTATTGGTGAAACCGATGCTCCTGATGTTACAAAATGCCGTTATCAGTCGAACGTCGACAGCCCAATTATGCGATGACGAATTTCTTAAAGCTCGGTTATTTATCAGAATATTTGCATGATGTCACCCAGACATAATCTCCCTCGGAGATCCGAATGGGAAACTAGTTTACCTCCGGAATTTTTTATTTCAGAAGGTACCATCATCAGGTATCTCCGTGTCAGTCCAGGCCATCAGTCATACTTCCGAAACATAGTTCAAAATTTCTCCCCACGATATCGCGGAATGTACAGCGTGAAGGCGTGATATCTCACCTTGGGACCGACTACCACCTAAACCAACCTATTCACGAACCGGTCCATCAGCCAAGCTCTGAAAAATGGTCAAGGATTTCTCCCTACCATGTCACGAAGCTTATAGCTTGATGGGGTGGTATTTCACCGGACGACAGGGCCTTGGATCCCCACCTACCATTCGGCTTTAGTGCCTCTTACGACAAGCCGGCCTAGCTGTGAGTATATTCCAACGCCCTACTCACAGGGCAGACAAAAAACTAGCGGAAATTCGTCATTTGAAAAGGCCGCTTATAGGAGTTGTCAAATTGTTTTTTGTCGCTAAGTTGACACTGTCATTTTGTTTGTTTACACTGCTCGATTTTGTCAGCTCAGAATGTATATTTTACATATGTTATTTAACAGCCGACAGTTTAAGCTTCATTCTCAACGAACAGTTGAGCAATCTGGTGGAGTTTTGGAGATTTTACAACAAATTGAAAATGGAAGACCAAATTGTACACGTTCGCCTTATTTCACTATTTTAACTACGTAGTGGGAAAAACGCGCGTTGAGTTTGTGAAAAATTACGTAAAGTTTACAGTGACGATGCTCTGCAAGAACGCCGGTCCCAAAACTGTATGAAGATGTGCCGCGCTGGTAATTTTAATATCAAAGGAGGAGCGAATATACAGGGCAAAGTCTCTGCTTTCAAACCAGCGAAGGTCAGGACGATCCTTGGCACCCTCCAAGTAGTGAACCGATGCATGCACCGACATCCTGAGAAAGGATAGCGCAAGGCTAATAACCTTGCCCGGAAAAACGAATTAATTTAACAAGTCTCGGATATGGACCGATACCGGTGAATAATTGCTAAATAAGGCCCAGACCAGATCCCGGTTGTAGTGGCGATGATGATGATGACTCTGCTATCCCAGCACCGTACAATTGCCCTTCCAAAGTGGTATTCTGGTTCTCTAGCTCTTGTCTCGGCGATGTAAGGCTGCGTCTAGTCATGTTATCGATATCGGAAATGGAGCGCCCAGCGGCTTTGATGCGATTGGCGTCCCATTCCACGCAAAAGTCGAATAAAGTACGTCCAACTGTTATACCTAGTGCATCGTAGATAGAACATAAGCCTGATAACCCGTCGTTGAAAGTAATGGCTGCGATATCAGTCGCTATATCAACAGTCTCTCCGCTTGACACACAATACGACTGCGTTGAATGATTCGTTTTGATTTTGGGTGTATACACCCAAGTAACGTAAAAGAAGAGCGTCAGACCTTAGTTCTTTGTAAATCGGCTTGATTGCTTCAAAAACATTTTTATGCAAAGGAAGCTTATGCTTATGGGTAGAAAGAGTACCTAATGCTTTGCTCGGTTGCCAAGTGCACCAAGAACTAGACACATATGGTGTTGCGATTTTCCATCTGTGGATATTTTATGGTAGAGGTTTGTCATATATCATTTCTCATTTTTTCAACTGATCCAGTATTGCGACTAATAGCAAGTCCGTAACAAATAGTAAGTTCATCAATGAGCTTATCCCTCAATTTACCCCGGCCCCCGAAGCCTTTGGTATTTTTTTTTTACGTTACGAAGTTTCTCTTCTCTTTTGAACATGGCCAATACACTCTTTTTTAGCAACAGAAACATATTCATTTGATTCCAGATATTTCGAAAGTTTTTAAAAATAAGGGAAGTGTTGATGTTAGTATCGTTTTTGAAAACGATAAAATTACCCACTTTAAGATCGTCACCTGTCGGGTGAAGGGATAGCCATTCATAAGGAGAGGCGATGTAAAACCAAAATGAGTTGGAGGCCTGGTTTAGGATCTTGTTGACGTTAATGATGCTGATTGCGTAATTTTTTAGGAAGAAGTAGGATACCCAGTAAGCATTCGCGCCCAGCATTATGCGTCGCCTTTCCACAAAACGACCATCGCAACGATCAAGACCCTTGAACATACCTGCCTATGTCGCCGAAACCAATTTCCCGGTAAACACAACCAAAGAATCCAACTCAGCCTATACGGCGATGATTCTCCGGAACTAAATTCCCCATACAGGCACAGCAACCCTTTTCAAAGTTCCTGGTAAATGGCAGTGAGTTGGTTTTAGCTATGACTCCACTGCCACGACGCGACGAACTTTTCCTCACCAGTATTTAGTCAGTCGAGATCCATCCGCCAAACGGTGTACAACCACAGGAGTCACACTGCAGTCGAGCCGCAACAAAGTCCGCGGAGCACACGCACTCAAGGTCGGGAGTTGGTTCGCTTTAATTCATTCGCGCAGCCGAAGTTTCGAAGAAAGTTTTGCGAGATACGACCTCCCCATATTGTTTTCGCTTGAATCACTTTTACAAAGATAAAATAACGACCAACCCGCCTGTCGCGTTGTGAATAAATCTCGGTTATTGCGTAACCCGTCGTCTCACTTCGAGGCGAAGGGAAAGAAGAACCTAGTGGGAAAAGGATACCAAACCTTGCGTAAACTTTAATAGACTGAATAAATGGAAGAACGTTTGGACAAAAAGAAAAACGTATGGACTAGTGTAAATTTAAATAAAGGAAATAAAGCATCAATCACAATAACGGTACACGAGTGTTTATCTTTTGGTTCCGTGCCTGCTTATTCTCTTTTGGGTACTTTTGCGAACGATTTTCGTCGAACATCGCTGGGGATAAGGCAAACCACGTGCAGTACGTCGGCACCACGACCTCCAACCCCACAGCTTCACTCAAACGACTGTAGCTTGTAAACGAATGGACGAAATGTCATGAAACTCCTTACATAAACTAGTGACAGATAAGCCTCTTGGAATGAGCCATGTTCATCATATAGTGGCGTCATCTACTGAAAAGTCCGGGACTTTTCAGCCGAAGTAGTATATCATACTATATCTGTTTTTTTATTTATAATAGTTATTTATAATTTTTCGCCGCCTCAATGGCTGAGTTGGTAAGGCGGTTTTGTCTTGCGTTTGATTGTGCAAACCTGGATTCAACTGACGACTCTTGCTATTGTTATTGTTCAGTTCGGCTCAATTACTGAGTGGCAGGTAGGATCCCAAAGCCCAACCGCCCGGTGAAATACAGCCTCATTAAGCTATAGGCTTCGTGAAATGGTTGGGAAAATTCCTCGAGTATCTTTCGGAGCTTGGATGATTGGCCCGGTCGAGAAAAAAATAGCATCTCAGGTCGCTAACTCAGCGCTATAGGTTCGCCTTTCACAGAAGAAATAAAAACAAAATCGGTTCTTTTTATTTCAACATGGCCACAAAATATTCCAAACTTCTTGCAGTTTACGAATATATTTTAGTTTTAACTAAAATTGAAAAATTAACTACCGATGGTCACTACTCAAAATGCATTACGAATATACTCGTCCTAACACAAAATTTTACACTTTTTTCATGACGAATGTCTTCGTCATAAATAATTAACTGGTTAATCTGCTACTAATAATTTTATTGTCAAAACTTAGTCGTTGAAAGTTCAAGTCTGTCAAAATGAATATAAACTTGTCATGCTTAAACGTCAAATAGAACGCAGTTTCTTCTTGGCAGCGGAAGTGTACGGACGTATTATTATTCGAATCGGAACTATTTTTCAACACAATTTTAGAAATCCGTCGCCACTATGTACACAAGTAGAGCTCGGTACATAATCGGATTTAGTGGAATCAGATGACGAGCCACTAATATGTAAAAACAAAGACAAACATTCTTCAGTGGTCATATGCGTCAAATGTTTTCCAAACAATATCCAATGTAATACATTTTGAATAAAGAAAGAGGTCTACACACAGGTGCGTCGGTTGAGTGATATAGTTCGTTGTGCAGTGAAAAAATAAAAACCAAAATAGCGACTATCACATCTCTATGAAATTTTCCTTCGCTCAAAAATAAATAAAGGGGATCAAAAATAATGAACATATGCTAATGCAACAAAACAAAAAAATTACTAGAGATTAACGAAAAGTAAAATATATAGACATTAAAAAAAAAAAATCTTAGTAATTAAAACAAAAAATAAAACGAAAGAAATTAATCAAATTCGTTGTTAATCCCTCTGAAGGGCGCGTGTGAAGGGAGCCGAAAGAGGCATTATCATCCGAACGCGAACCTAATTTCTTTCCCCTGAAGTTACAAAGACATGGAAGGCGAAAACCCTTCTTCCAGAAAAACCTATCTTCCAGGAAGATGGTAGGTGGACATCGTGTGCCAGTACTCGCATCATGGGCCGCAGCAACGTGGCCGAAACCAAGCCCAAAAGGCGAGTAGCAGGGCGCCAAAGATACCCTCAAAAATGTAGTTTAGTGGGGTTGCCGCCCCATTTATTGGCTTAATTCAAGCAATATAATGACTTACAACAAAAGTATATATAACCTATAAACAAAAGAGCTTAAGAGCTATCTTAACTAGCCTTAACCTGGGGTAACCAGGACAAATTAAGAAGACAGGAGTAGGAGCGAGAGGTGAGCAGGTTATGGTAAAGTGTAGAAGCGCCGCTTAAGATTGGTCGTGAGAATGGTTTAGGAGGCGGTGCTTGAGAGTATGGGTAGAGAGGTCGAAGTCAAACAAGGTGGAATTGGAGTTGACATTTCTCAACATCCGCGAAACGGGTTCGTTGAGACCATAAGAGGTCCGGTGAGGGGGAATGTAAAGAAGTCGGGGATTTCGCGTATTTCGAGGGTTTGTGTTCAGAGGAAATAAGTTAAGGAAGTAGGCGCAGTCGACGGAGCCGGAGAGGACCCGATAATTGAACACTATGTCAGCCACGACCCTGCGCTCCTCGGGGGTTCTGAGGTGGATTAATTTGAGGCGGTTAATGTACGGAGGCAAGTTTAAGGGATTTTCCCATTCTAGTCCTCAGAGAGCGAACCGAAGGAAGTGACGTTGAGTACTTTCGATTCTACATATATGGGTCTTGTGATAAGCGATGTCATCCAGTTTGGCGCTCCCAGACTCTGGGGGTTCTGGTCTACGCCATCCCTCCATCGCAGACAAGGTTTGCCGCGCTTTCTCCTACCATACATCCTGCCGCAAAGGACTTTCCGGGCAAACTCCTCTTCGCTCATTCGAGCTAGGTGTCCTGCCCACCGGAGTCTACCGAGTTTGATTTTTCTTACAACATTAGCTTCAAGGTAGATCGCGTACAACTCATGGTTGTAGTGTCTCCGGAATCGTCCTCCCTCACACACGGGGCCAACAATTCTCCTTAAGACCATCCTCTCGTACGCGCCTTTTAGTGCATTTTATTGAGCACCCAGGTCTTGTATCCATACATGAGTAATGGTAAGACCATGGTCTTGTACAGTAGCAGCTTGGATGTTCTGAATAAATTTCGGCACTTAAAGAGCGTTAATAGTGCATAGTAGGCTTTGTTGGATTTGATCAGCCATTCGAGTATTTCTTCTTCCATATTGTTAACAGCTGATACTATTGACCCAAGGTAGTTAAAGGATTGCACTACTTCAAATTCGTGCTCCACTACCCTGATAGTTTGACCAACGTTAGGTCTTCTCTTCGCAGAAGTTGCCACCATGTACTTAGTTTTCCCCTCATTGATGTGCAGTCCCAGTTTTTGTGCCGCCTTCTCGATCTGTGTGAAGGAGTCCTGTACAGGCGAATCGGATCTACCGATGATGTCGACGTCATCTGCGTAGACAAGTATCTGCCTGGCCTTGGAGCTTAATAATAATAACTAACTAATAACTTGACTACGAAGGTGAGGGATAGGACGGGTGATGAAAATAAGTTATAGTGAGACATTCAGGAGGGGGTGTTTTAGAGTGAGGTGCTAATATTGAAGTCAAAGATGGATGAGTTGGAGTTGACACTTTGTAGCATTCGGGAGATGGATTCGTTCGAGTCGTAAACGGTATGATGGGCGGAATGTAGAACGGGCGAGGATTACTTATGTTTTGTGGGTTTATGTGGAACAAAGTTGAGTTGAGAAGATTGGAACAATCGATGGAGCCAGAGAGTTTAGTGGAGCTACCACCCCATTTATTGGCTTAATTCAAGTAACATAATTACCTACAACTAAAGTGTATATAAGTTACCAACTAGAGGGCTTAAGCAAATTAAGAAGGCAGGAGTATTGGCGAGAGGTGGGGGCATGTGATAGTAAAGTGTAGAAGCGCCGCTTAAGATTGGTGGTGAAAATGGTTTAGGAGGCGTTGTTTGAGAGTGTGCTCTTTTTTTGGAGAGTGCTCTTTTTGTCATTTGTTTTTCTGGATAAAGATTGGTGTTATTTCTGTGATGTGCTGTGTGTTGTTAGTGGACTGTATTTCTATTCCCTTGTCGATGAATGACTGATATGATCCCAAAAGGGTAAATAACGAGTCCGATTATGAAGCTAAAAATGTTTTATTGCTTATTAACGATAATTCACTACTTATCTATGTTCGCCTTCTCTCGCGGATCTTCATCCGAATAAGCTCCCTTCCAGAGAAGTTTTGTGTCGAAGCGATGGTGAGAGAGTCGAAAACGAAGAAGCTGAAAACGTTGGCGAGGTAACTGCAGTTGAAAGTGCTTGTGGATATATATCACTCACGTTAGTTGTCCATTGCATTGATGGTGTTCGATTGTTCGATTGTTCGGGTTGAAATCCGCAAATAAACGTTGTCGTCCTGTGCTTGCAGCAAGGGGCCACTGAGTTGGTTGACAATCCAGCTTGTTTGTGTAGAATCAGTAATCACCACTTGAATCGATTAGTCCTACCCTGGTTCTAGGCTTAAGCAGTCCGTAAATGATCCAGTGTCCTCTAGATGAGTATATCTACGTCGGTGATGGTGCGAAAACGAGCACTCACGACAGCGAGGAACTTGGAATATTTCGATGTTTTCCTTCGTCGGGCGCGACTAACCGATTCAGCATTGATTAGTTGCTTTTGGTTTGTTAAACAACCGCTGTTGATTAATGTGGGCTTATTACACCCGAAAAGCAACGACAAAAGCCACTCTAATCAACAGTAAACCTCCAATCACCTTTTTAATACTTTCGTACCGGCTTCTTCTTCTTTTGTTCGATCTCGTTCTATATTCGTGCTGTTTTGATTTTCCTCGGTCCTCTGTTTCATTTTCATTTTCATTTTTGCAACATTTTTTATTTTTGTTTAATATTCTTAGTTTCTAAATTATATGCTAGTGTAATGCTGCCGCCGTGCTTTCTTGGAACTCGAGGGACGAGCGTAGCATGTATTGTCTTTAAATGGATTATAATGAAACGATTTTTGATTTGGGTTCTGTGAATAATTTTATTTGTCAACCGATTTTACTTGTTTTGTCGACCGAAGTGATCTAGAAAAACTGGCTGGAATGTTTGTTTGCGTTTTCTTTATATGTGAAACCAAGGCACACGAAGGTTTGGGTGTCCGATCATGCCCGAGCAGATGCCACTCTGTTGCTTGATATGGATTATGGAATTTGTTTGGGTTGTTTGGATGTTATATCGAGCAGCAGCTATATTGGTTATGGGAATCCTGGGTATATTGGTTAGCTATGGTTGCTCGATATTGGTTATGGGAATCCTGGGAACTAGGTAGATTTAATTAGGGTTATGGGATATGTATTTAGAGGGGGGAGGATATTAATGATAGGGCTTTCTGGAGCACTATACTAGACAAAAAATGGGTTAATTCGAGCTCTAAGCTTTATTTCATATATCATTACATGACTCTTGTGTAGTTTGCCTTTCGGCGACAGAACTTTGTTTGTGGCTTTAATTATGGATATTTGTTCGACAAAGAAAGATTAGAAAAACTTTGTGTCCAATTTTTTTTTGTTTTTTCTTAAAATTTAACTTTTAATATTTTTTTTTTAATTTAAAAGAAATTAAATCTTATACTACCCGAATTCTAGTAAAGCTAAGACTGTACTCTGGTTGATGATGCAGTGATTCTACCGAGATTGGTACACAGGTCTTTAGTTGCAACTCAACCACCAGAACTATTGGTGCTGTTAAATATTATCGTGCCGCTCTCTTTAGGAGATACCCCTACTGCAGCGCAAGATCTCTTCTTCGGTACGCATGACTTCCCGGCTGTAGCACAATCACCCATCTACGGATGATCTACCTACATGATAGATCAGCTGAATTCCGAATACCTCCTGTATAAGCCCATTTATGTCCAAATCAGGGAACGTCTCTGGGGGAACAAAACCGTTGTGATACACGCTTTCATCATCATCATCGGCACTACAACCGGGATCCGGTCTAGGCTTTATTTAGCAAGTCTCTCCACCGGTATCCGGTTCTTATCCGAGACCTGTTAAATTGTCTATAAGAATTTATTTTTCCGGGCAAGGTTATTAGCCTTGCGCCAACCTTTCTCAGGATGTCGCTTCATGCATTGGTTCACTACTTGGCGCGTGCCATAGTAGCTATCCAGGGGTGTCACTTCGAGACTGCATGTCAACTTGGATTGAACAGGGACAAGGATCGTCTGGCCTTCGCTGAGTGGAGCGCAGAGACTTTACCCTGTATGTTCGCTCTCATCCCCCAACACGCTCTCATACTACCAAGCATTTGGATAATAAGCCCTGATAATTAGGTCATTGGATGAGCATTTAATCATAAAATTATCCATACTATTTATGTTTTTTTTTTGTACACAAACGCGTGCACAAAAGGGGATTTAAGAGTACCCTTAAGTGGCAGAGCACAGTGCGAGCGGAAGGAGAGGAAGTGGATAAGTAAAGGAGGTATCGATGTACATTGGTCTTAAATGTCTGGACATTACAACGACGAGGAAACACATGATCAGGTAGAGTATTCCACATTCGCGTGGTTCGGCTAAAGTAGCCTTCATTATATAATATACTCGTATAATATATAATATATATATATATAATATATATATATATAATATATATATATAATATATATATATATAATATATATATATATAATATATATATATATATATATATATAATATATATATATTTAATATATATATATATATATACATATATATATAATATATATATATATAATATATAATATATATGTTCTATTTCATTTGAATAATACTTGTTATAGTCCGATTCCGGTGTTCGGTAAAATCTGAGACACTTCCTTTCGAACACCCGAATCTTTTCCATCAAATTTGGACCTATGTTAAACCATACTGGACAACCATATATGAGCATTGGCCTGATTAGCGTCAGGCAGCATATAACTTTTTCGCTGCTGTCAAGTAGGCTACTGTGAAATAGCCGCCTTGTCATAGCCGCCTTGTCATAGCAAACGTTTTCCTAGATTTAGCCCAAGCCACCTCCGCGTGTCTGTTGAAATACAGATGTTGATCTAGCAAGGTGCCAACGTATTTAACCACACTCTTGGTTTCCAGTTTACCTTCATGCGGTCCCACGGTAACTAACTTTCGACAGTTTTTTTTTTTTTTTGGTGTCGTTCCTAGCTTTATATAATGGGGTTCTAAATATGATGGCTTCACATTTCTGGAAGTTGATCTTAAGTTTCCAGTCGTCGCAATAGGGCTGCACTTTGTCGTAGTCTCAACTTTCGGTGCTGTTCTGTAAATTATGAAATCGCCTGCGTACGCAGTGGCATGCGGAAGTGCATCTAATAAGTCGCTAATGTAAATGTTAAAAAGAATCGGAGAAAGTACCGCGCTCTGTTGCAAGCCATTCTTGATATTATACGTTTTGTTAGAGGTCACATTCCCACTTTTGACCACAAACCTCCTATCCTTTAACATAGAGCACCGGCACACTCGTCTGCGCCGACGTTCTCTCGCTCGCTCGCTCCTCACTCCGTCATTCACACACGAAGTTGATCGTAGCAAAGTTACTGAGGAGGGAGTAGTGTGGCGATTCTAACAGATACACACACAATACACAAGCAAGAAGTGAAGAACCCCGAAAGGAAATCGAATATGAAAAAGCATCGGCCGTATACCAAGCAATAGCATAGCAATTCCACATGATTTGAGTGTACTTCTGTTTATAAATTGAATTCGTACACGCGGCATTGGCTCGATGTGTTGAGCATTGGTTCAATTTTTAGTTTTTCTAACCGTTATAGCGTCAGTTCGAATCACACATTCTTCACTATGGTCGCAACACGCGATAATTGGTGACCCCGACGTTATCTGTACACACAACACAAACACTTTCACATAGTAAATAGGACTTTACTACTACGGTCCCAACTTCTGCACAGAGCATAGGCTCGCTCGGCTGCTCCGACGTTCTGTCGCTCGGTCGCTCGTTCCTCGCTTCATTGTTCGCACACGAAGTTGATCGTAAGAAAGTTACTGAGGAGGGAGTAGTGCAGCGTTTCTAACAGATCCACGCACAATACAGGAGCAAGAAGTGAAGAACACCGAAAGGAAATCGAATATGAAAAAGCATCAGCCATATACCTAGCAATTACACAGCAATTCCACATCAGTTGAGTGCACTCGGGTTTATAAATCGAATTCGTACACGCGGCATTGGCCTGATGTGTTGAGCATTGGTTCAATTTTTAGTGATTCCTACCGTGATAGCGTCGGTTCGAATCACACACTTCACTATCGTCACAAACGCTATAAAACGATTTGATGTACAACTGTACCCAGTTCTTGATAATACACCAGAAAACTGCCCACGTTGCCTAGCAACATAATCATACGGTAAGCAACTATTGCTATTTATTGGCCTCCAGAAACCCCGAAGTTCATGACATCACTGACTCGGCTGTGGCATCGTTCCCTGTTCTGTGCAGTCCCCTTCCTACTATTTCCTACAGGTGGTAAACAACCGCACTTGGTAATTCTAAAGGGTGGTTAAATTTTAAGGGCCGATGTTGAATGTGAACCACACCTAGACGTCAAGTTTTTTTTTGCATTTCATTTGACATTTCTCAAATTCAGACTAACTCAATTTGAAACGTGGAAAGATACAGAACACGAGCAACGCGTTAAATTTATTCAGGCTTATTATGAAAATGGGCGTTCAAATCAAAATGCATATCGTGATTTTTTCGGTCAATTTAATCGTCCAAATGTGCGTACAATCGGAAAAATCGTGCACAAATTTGAGCAAACCGGGTCTGAAGGAGATGTGAAAACACCAGTGCATGCTCGTACAGCTCGTACTGCAGAAAATATTGCTGCTGTTCGCGATAGTGTGGCTGAAGAGCCGTCCACCTCAACTCGTCGTCGTGCCCAACAATTGCACCTCTCACGCTCGTCGTTGATGAAGATTATGCATAAAGACTTGCATTTACACGCTTACAAGGTGCAATTGACTCAAGAACTAAAGCCTCTTGACCATTTCAAGCGTCGTCAATGGTCAGAATGGTGGCAAGAAATGGCAACAGCGGATGATCAATTTTCGAAGAAAATCATCTTCAGTGATGAGGCACATTTTCACCTCAGTGGATTCGTCAATAAGCAGAATTGCCGCATTTGGGCGAATGATAATCCAAGAGTGATTGTCGAAAAACCAATGCACCCACAAAGAGTGACTGTTTGGTGCGGTTTATGGGCTGGCGTCATCATCGGGCCGTATTTTTTCCAAAATGAGGCCGGTCAGGCAGTTACTGTGAATGGTGTTCGCTATCGTGAGATGATAACGAACTTTTTATGGCCCGAATTGGAAGGTATGGATGCGGACGATATGTGGTTTCAACAGGACGGTGCCACTTGCCACACAGCTAACGAAACAATGGCTCTTTTGCACGACAAATTCAATGGCCGTGTTATCTCACGTGGTGGCGATGTCAATTGGCCGCCAAGATCATGTGATTTGACACCGTTGGACTTCTTTCTTTGCGGTTATTTGAAAGAAAAGGTGTGCGTCGATAAGCCAGCAACAATTCAAGAGCTAAAGGATGAGATAATTCGGCACATTAACGGCATAGAACCTCAATTATGCCTCAGCGTCATCGAAAATTTGGACCATCGGATGGAGGTGTGCCGCCGAGGTCGCGGCGGCCATTTGGCCGATATTTTGTGCCGTACATAATTGAACCATACCAATATTATCATAATAAAAAGAAATGACAATAATTTCCTAAATAATTTGTGCTTTATTCAAAATCAACATCGTCCCTTAAAATTTAACCACCCTTTAGATACATTATTCCTACCATTTGTTCCTGTAAGACTTTGGAATGTTACAAAACCTGAAGTGATGTTCAGAACGCATCCTTGTTGTTTGTTTTGTTTGCAGACGCATTTATTCACAATGTCTTTTTTATGTTTTACAATTTTAGTCTAAATGCTAAACCTATCTTAATAATTTTACTACATAAGGTAATTTACTGGCTCTTCACAAGCACTCTAAATTATACAATATTATATGCTTAATTTATGCCTTTCAGCTTACATTTTATTTTATTTATTCTTAATATAATACACACACATTATAAAAAAATATACTATTATCTTAGAGGTCTACCTCTTCTTCTTTTAGAGGCATTATGACAAAAAAAAAAAAGATTTTTTTTTTTTTGGAGGAGGCAAAAATTTTAAAAACAAAATAACGTGCTTAATGAAAACAAAAAAGATAAAATAACAAAAATTAACGGGAAGGAGGGCAAAGGAAAAGGAAGGGAGGAAGCTGCGCCAGAGCTGAATATTATATCTAAGGACGTGAAGTCCTTTCTTCGTTTTGGAGCCACCACCAGTTGGGGTTGGTTCGGTTTTTTATTGATTTATCTCTTTCACTGATCACCATACTGAATCGAAGTCGGTCTGGCCTATTAGAGATATCGCTATTGTGGACAATTCGTTTATCCCTAGCACCACGGAAAGCGTGGTATATAATAGGTATTCCACCCTCATCTTGGATTAGACCTTTTCCGTCCAAGAAGAGGAACGCCTCTGGGAGAATGAACCCGTTCTGGAGGGTACTCTCCAGATACATATCGTTCGGATAACATGCTCCTGCGATAAGATTATTTACACTGCACATTGCCCTTGCAATGTGGCCACGAATAATTTTTATAATGAAGTTGTCTATCCTAGTTAGTCCTGATTTATCATACAGGGTTTTATTAGGGTAAAATTTCTGGTATCGTGACTCTGGTATTCTATTAAGTCCGAGGCAGGAACGCAAACACTGTCTCTCGAACACGCGAATCTTTTCCATGTATAATGGGGATATATTGTACCATATTGGACAGCCATAGACCAACACTGGTCGGATGAATGCCGAATATGAAATTATTTTAACTTTTGGATTGAGAATGCTGTGTAATGGGTATTACAGGAACTTTTTGCCAACAGGTTACTTTCGGCCTGCACTGTGTCTTCGGTACAGGATCAAATAAGTCGTATTACCCCGAGCGGCTTAAACTCCCACTATGAAATTATGTCTGTTCCAGAGATGCACACACAAACTAGTCCTTCGAACATGGAATACGATGAGATTTTGAATTGGCTTTAAGGCTTGTTTTTCTTCTTCTTCCCTTCGCTTTCGATTTTGTTTTCTTATTTATTTTCTTTGTTTTGTCGCTATTCCTGTTGTGCCTTTGCCTTGATCACACCACGATCTCGAGGGTTTGAGAATCTTTTAATTTGAATAACTCTTTCCTTCAGCAACGCAATATCCATCGTTCGTTTTCATTAGCAGTCGTGTCGATTTTCAGAATATCCGAAAAGCCAAGCTGGGCGACTCGCTCGTTAGTCGGATGATAACGTTGTCTTTGGGCTGGAACCACCGTTGCGTAGGGTCGACGATCGCTCTTCAGAGTTCCGTTGTAGTAAGATGTTTCCCGGTATCCCAAGATACCTCAGCTCCCGTCTCCAAGCCTCCAGACGAGTCCGCACGAACCAAACAATTTAAATTCGTTACACATCCACTCGTAACAATTTTATTTTTGTAAGAGTACTTTAACATGATTTACATTACACTGATATACGTTTTACGGCACGTGGAGGTTACAAAATTAATTAGTACTTTTCATTTAAATTTTAATTTTTTACTTTTACTTGATTTTTTCCCGCACCGTTGTACTTTTTTGTTTCTTCTTTTTTTTTGTCTAAAAATCTTCTTTTGTTCTGCTTAGAGTTCGGACTTCGACTATCACCTCTTTCAACTTCCGACCGCCTTCTACTCTTCTTCTTCCACAACCCAACTAATTTCGGTTCGCGCCTCCAATATGTGGATCGTAGGCTATATGCCTACATCGTTTGTTTTCCAATTGTTACAATGTGGATGGGGGAAGTTACCACGTAACAGCTGCTTCGGAATAGACTTTTTGTGGCAACAAATGCGTTTCTTGCTGCAGAGAGAGTGACTGCTATATGCTTGTCAAAGTATAAATACTGATCAAGCCAAATACCGAGATATCTGACTACAGTTTTCACTTGTAGTGGGAGATTATTATTCCCTACGATAGAGAAGTTTTTCCAATTGTACTTTGTATCCTGAGAGGCACTGGAGAGAGGTGTTCTGAAAAGGATAGTCTCGGTTTTGTGGAAATTAATTTTTAGTTTCCAGTCATTACAAAAACGTTTTATTTTATTGAAGTCGTCCTGGAGAAGTCTATTGACGACATCTATTTTCTCTCCTGTTCTGTATACCACAATGTCGTCTGCGTATGCAATGGCATTGTTAAGGGTACCCACTAAATCACTGGTGTAAATATTAAACAGAATGGGAGAATTCACCGCCCTTGTTGTAAACCGTTTGTAATTTTGAAGGTCTTGCTTGAGAATATATCTCCGCATTTTACCACAAACTGCTTGTCCGTTATCATTTCGTAAATGTTGTACAATAGATAATGAGGCATTCTCAGGTTTTCTAACTTATGGAGAAGTCCTTCTAACCACACGGTGTCGAAAGCCTTTTCAAAGTCAACTAAGCAGGCACCTGTGCATTGGTGCTTTGTCTTGTTCCATTGTATGTCGGAAACAAGCTTTGACGCGGCATGCACCGTACTATGTCCCGCTTTAAAGCCAAACTGGTTGTTGGGAATGATTTCATTTTCATCACACCAGTTCATCAGTGCTTTGTTTATGATCTTCTCGAAAACCTTGCTGATATTTGGCAGCAAGCTAATCGCGCGAAGGTTGGTTGGATTGGTCCTGTCTTTGCCCTTTTTAGGGATGGGGTGGTCTATTGCAGTTTTCCAATGGGTTGGATAGCATGCCTTATTTAAGGCGTTGTTGAATAGCGTAGTGTAGATTATTACTGCTTCAGGAGGCAAATGTTTTAAAACTACATTTGGGATGCTATCTATCCCAGAAGACTTTTTGCTTTTGATTGACTTAAGGATGTTCGTGAGTTCATCCTTACTCACAAACATATTCATATTCTGATTACTCCTGGGGGAGTCCGCTCTGTTATTTTCACTGAATGTGGTAAAACTACAGTTTTGGTTCCTCCAGGTACAAAGTTGATTTCTCAGTGAGCTGTAGGTCTGGAATGCGTTGTTTTCGAGGATCGTATTGGAGTGAGTGGATTCGTTCACTCTGTATACGGCTTCGAAACATGCACCAATTGAGTTCACTTTGTCTTGCGGGTCTTCGACTAATACGAGGGTTGCCTTTTATATTTCGGGATTAGAGAACAAAAACAAATATTGATCATCGAAAATCACTTTATTCTTTTTCAAAATATTCCCCATGAAGATCTATACACTTTTGCATGCGTTTGAACCAATTGTCGAAGCACTTTTGCCACTCTGATTGAGGTATCTCCAACACATGCATTCTGAATGCAGCAACCGCTTCTTCAGGTGTCGAAAAACGTTGACCTCTCAGTTTGTTTTTTACGTACGGGAATAAAAAGAAGTAATTCGGTGCCAAGTCAGGACTATACGGCGGATGACCCATCAAATCGATGTTTTGGGTGCTCAAAAATGCAGTTGTCGCAGCCGATGTGTGAGAGCTCGCATTGTCGTGGTGAAGAGTGATCCGTCTTCGGCGATTGGTTTTCCTGATTTCTTGGAAGACAACTGGCAAACAAATGGTTGTGTACCACTCAGAATTGACTGTTCTGCGTTGTTCTAGTGGTACGGTTGCGACATGTCCAGTTTTTCCGAAAAAAACAGGCGACCATTTGCTTGGAAGTGCTTCGTGCGCGAACAACTTTTGTTGGATTTGGCTCATCTTGAAACACCCAGACAGTCGACTGCTGTTTACTTTCGGGCTCATACGCGTAAATCCGCGATTCATCACCTGTCACGATGTCATAGACGTGTTTCGAAGAACCGCGACCGATTTTTTTGAGCATTTCTTTCGACCAATTGACACGAGCCTTTTTTTGGGCGATTGACAAATTGTGTGGGATCCGACGCGAACAAATTTTTTTGACAGTCAAATGTTTATGCAATATTGAATGTATGCTGGTCCCACTAACGCCTAAGGTTGTCTCAATCTCACGATAGGTCACATGACGATCTTCCAATATCAGTTCGCGCACAGCATCAATGGTTTTCGGAACAACAACTGATTTTGGACGACCTTCACGAAATTCATCTTGGAGTGAACTACGACCACGATTGAATTCACCATACCATCGATAAACACTGGTCCTTGATGGAGCCTCATCGCCAAAAATTGAATTAAGTTCATCCATGCACTGTTGCTGAGTTAATCCACGCCGAAAGTTATAAAAAATAATCGCACGAAAATGTTGACGATTTAATTCCATTTTTGGGCCGAGATGAATCTTTTAAGTTACTGTAAACAACACAAATAGCGCTCGTATGTCAAAACGTTCTGAGTGCGTATAACCTCAAAAATGTCCAACTTTACGACAGAGCTGTCAATTGCCGGATTGCAACACTAGGGTTGCCAAATCCCGAAACATAAGAGGCAACCCTCGTATTACTTCTTCGTTGGAGTTGATATGCTCCAAATTGAGTCCTGAGTTCAGCATTGCTTGACAATTCTCAGGAGTCCGTGGGACTCGCAAATATGGAATGTCATTGTGATCTTTCTTTCGAAAAGTTTTATTGATTTGTGAGAAGATATTCGATCCGCTAGCTTGAATGGCTTGAATTTTGTTCTTCCACTCTTCATTTATACTTGAACGGTAATTATCACGGATCAATTTTTGGAGATTTTTGATTAGGGACTTAAGTGTTCTTATCTCCTGACTATTTGGGTCGCTGAACTGTCTATAAAGTCTTTTCAGCTTTGAGAGCATAATGCTCTTTTGCTTATACAAAGCGTCAATTGCTGATGTCCTGTACTTATTAGTATAACCGTCGGTATGGGGAACTTTAGGTATAGAGCGATTCATTGCATTGGTAATATTATCGTCCAATGTTGTTAAGTAATGATCGATTTCGTCGTTATGGAGGTTTCTAATAGTCGGAGGGTCTATGGCACTGTTACGAAGTTCTTTTTTTATTAATCGATCAAAGCGTGACCAGTGAGCTTTTCGAAAATTGAAAGAGTGGATCTGGTCGAACTGCTCTAGTGAATATTGTTCATTTGGGACTTCAATTATGGCTCCAAATCCGTAGTGATCGCTATCGTAATCGATTGTGCGAAGACAGTTTCGCGTAGTTAGATCTGTGCCTGGCAAGTTTATTCGATCGTCTATCATAAGTAAATCCAGAAATGAATTTCCTTTAGGATAAGACGGTGTACTTGTGGCGTACAGTTCTAATCTGCGCTCGATAGCATTCATTTGCCACCAATCATATAAAGCATTGCCTCTTGTGTTCGTGGTTAAGTTACCCCAAGCACTATGCTTGGCGTTGAAATCACCCGCTATTAGGAAATAGTTGTTTTCCGAGTCTAATTTCAGGTGTCGAAATAGCATATCAATTTCATTGATAAATTGCTTACACTGGGTAGCTTGAGGGGCATAAATGGAGACCACATACAGGTGCTTTTGACTTCTCAACGGAATATCTATTATGCAGGCTTCCAGCACCTGAAATTTGTGTACTTCTGTACTATAAATTACCTTATGATAAAGACCTTTTTTAATTAAAACTGCAACCCCACCCCCTTGAGTAGAATGTGGCCTGTCACGTCTGATTATCTTATAGTTTTTATAGACAATTTTGTGCCTTTGGTTTAGCTTAGTTTCACTAGCCAAAAGTACATCAGGGGATTCGACTTCAAGCATGTTGCCCAGATTATCTCTTCTGTCTATGTGTATTAGTGAATTTACGTTCACCGAAATAGTTTTTAGTTTTAGTTCAGTTAGAGGGTTGAAGATTTTGATGGAGGGAGTTATTTGAAAACACAGCCGAACAGAGCATATCTATTCGGGCCATTTGTTCCGTCAGTATTTTTTGAAAATTAGCAAATTGTGTTTGCATGGCCGATATCATATTTAATATCTCAGGTTGCGCATCTACTGCCGGTATTTGCCCATTGGTATGTGAGGATTCCACGGGGACTCGTTGCAAAGAATTGCCCGTGATTTGTGCATATGATACACGCGGGGCAACGAAATTGTTATAAGAACGAGTTTTAATTTTTTTCTCTTCTGTCATTTGCTTTTGTTTTGATTCCCACTTTAACTTCATATGTTGAAATTTGGGACAACCTCTAAAATTTGCCGTGTGTCCTGTATTTTTACATAGTACACATGACAGTGTTTCCCCATCCGGAAGCTGTTCCTTTCCCAGCGGACATTCGCCCATGTTATGGTCGGCGAGGCATTTTACGCATCTGAATGTCATATTGCAGTTTGATGCAACGTGTCCAAGTCGTTGACAGCGCATACATTGCACTACGCGCTCAGATTTTCTAATTTTTTCCCAACTTATAATTTGCTGGCTTAGACATTTTATATGTCTAAGAGCATCAACTTTACTATTAGGACTTAGAGATACAATGTAGAAAGGCAATTTGCGGTTGCACTTTCTAGAATTCGCAGTTGAAAACGGTTTTACACCTGTACATTTTAAACTAGCTGTTTCAACCGTTTCGAGTTTCCTCGAGTATCTCCTCTGGGGAGAACGAAGGATCAACTCCTTTTAAGAGTATGGAAATTGATTTTTCTGATTTTGGGGTGTACGTGTAGTACTCGGTTTTTGCCCTTCCCAAAGCAGACTTTACTTTATTGTAACTTTCTAGATCTTCGCACAAAATTTTAGTTTTTTCAGCACTAATTCTTTTTGTTTTAAAATCTTTACAAGTCAACTCACCCAACTTCATTAAATCTTTCGCTTCTATGTAACTGATGACAATTGGAGGTATTTTTTCCTTTTTTGGTTGCTGTTGTTGTTCGTCCTTGGCTGTCTTTGTCTGCTGCAGTTGTTTCTGATTCTGTTGTTGGGCGTCCTTTGTTTCGCTTATTTGTAGCGAATGTTGTTGCTGCCGCTGGTGATTTGTTTTTTGCTCTCTTTTTGCTTCGGTTTCATTCCGTCTTTTGTTTCGCTCTTCTAGGGCTGCTCGTACTTGTTTGGAAAGTTCTTCGCGTTTTTTGATGAGATCAGCAATTAAGCTGTTTAGGTCATCGTCTCCTTCTGGAATGTTTGACTCCAGTATCTCCAATTCCTTAAATTTGTTCCCTGCTCCTGAGTAACAAGTATCCTTGGCAGGTACATTTTCTTCTGTGACGGTTTTTTTCCATCACATTTGATTTTTGTCGTTCCATTGACAGGTTTGAGCGGACTTTATTTGCCACTGGGCTGTCGTCTATAATTGATACTTCGTTCTTCCTTTTGGTAATTTTTTAAATTGTTTTTGAATTAGCGACTACACATGAGTGTGCCATTTTTAATTCGACGCTCTTCGTCTTGCCCATTTTGATTTCGTGACACACACACACACTGTTTTTTTTTTTTCGCCGTGCCACGCGGGCCGAGCTGCGAAAAACACAGTTTATTCACGAATTCACGCACACACGCACTCGATATTCTTTGTTTTAGAGCTGCTCACCGTCTTAGGATGTTTGTCGCTTGACGAACGACGAGCGAATCAACGCATCCTTGTTTGCCCAGTTCAATGTGTACCATAGATCCATGATTTCTGGTATAATAAAGAAGTGTATTAGTTTTGCAACGTGTCAAAGCCTACGTATGAACCAGTGTCTATAGTATGTATAGTCAGAAAACGTGCTAAGGAAACCTGTCCCTAACTTGTTTCTTATGACTTCTTAAAAGTAGAGTTTTCGATTCGTGAAAAAAGCGTGACATAGATGATATAATACATATTTGACTCGTTATGAATCTAAATACGACTATTATCTATAACTTTATTATCGTTTACCTGTGATCAATAAGTCTCCTTTCTTTATTTTGGCAGGGACCAATCACAAATTAATCGCTCTTCTAAACCTTTTTCAATTTCGTCAATAGTAGACATAAAATGAATAAATACCCATCCATCTTCAAACTAGTTGAAGTCGGGTCATCCCAGTCTGGGATTATTGTCAATTTGTTAACGTGTTTCTTCAACAAATCCACCCCTGACCAAGACTCAGCCTCAGAACGGACTTGCTTTGAATTTCTCTCAAATGGAAGCAGCTCTTAAATTTATATAATCGCTCCCATTAATCGGCGGCAGGTATGTGGGACGAATATTTTATTCAATTGGATATGCAAACAGATCGATAAGCAGGATATGGCTTTGAATGACAGATCTGGATATGTGACTCCCAAATCAGTTTCACTCTCAGCTTTAGTTTGAAGATCACGATTATGTGTAAAGCTGTGATCATTGCAAAAGTGCTATATTAGTGCAGTTCGACTGAAGAACAGCTTCCTGTTTTGATTTACTTTAAATTGGAATGTTAACTCTCTCATTGACGGAACCCATGGGCAAATACTTGAGGAGACGAAACTCAACTATGAAATTAACTTGAGTGTGTTAATATCTATTGACGGAAGAAAGGCGGTGGGCTGGGCTGTTCCTGTTCTGATCCTGGAAATGAAAGAGTTCCGAATGTGTCTTTTATGTGTTGGTGACTTTTTTGTTCTTTCAAGTGCGATAATTGATGTCCGTTTTTTTATTTTACTTATCTCAGAAAAGACGAACCTATAACCCTGAGTCAGCGCCCTGATGTGCTACTTTTTCCCTGACTAAACAAGGAAAACCGCGCTATGCCCTGAAAATTATGCCCCCCTTAAATGATGGGTGCTTAAATATTAGATATCGGATTACTCATCGCCGTTACATTGGAAGCATCTCAGTTCGGTTTATCAAGTCCTAGAACTAGGTAAAGTCTGCACTGCATTTGATTCTAATTTATATTTGTACCCAGTTATATATTTCCTTGTGCAAATTATCTGATGTAGTTTATTACAAAATTGTAAGTTACATACTCGTAGAACATCTGGGAAATATTCTATTATCTCCCCCTTTTTTTTTTTTTAATTCAAGGAGAAAATTTCAACATCTCATATACCCAAGTGTTGAGATATTTTGTCAACAACAACTTTAATCAACCAATCTCTTGTCCACAACAACATCTTGTTCAACTTCCATTGTGTACTCATCGTTTATGCTTAGGAGTCGTAAATTATCGTAAATGCGTAGTCAGCGTCCAATCTGGGTCATCAGTTATATTCGCCTGTTGTCCTTGTTATCACGCTTATAGTCTACATACTGTGATGCCATCAGGAAGCTCATAGATTCCTTGCTGACATTTCCGAACATACACGCATTTTTTTACAATCCTCATTGTCATCGTATGGGGATATAAGGACAAAATATTCTTCATTCATCTTCGTTATGATCTCTATGTTTTGAGACACACGCAAGGACAAAGAAGACCCTCGGTCTGTTAAGGAATACCAAATCCAAGTGGAATGAAATACCAAAACTGTGCAAGTTAATAAGCTCTTTCGTGTGGGTATGTCCCGTCAATCGAACACGTGTGAGTGGGCCATTTTCGGTTGGTAATGCGGTTAATATATTGTACAATATATTTCACATATTTATTTATTTCGGTGTATGTGGATGCTTGTGACAACGTGTGTGGCTGTCACACGAGATAAAATCATTTCCCAAACAAAATGAAAAATTATGTTCCATAAGTTAAAACGGAAATATGATATAAAAATCCCTAATGACAAGCCACTAGAAGTCCGCAAAATAAATGTTCTTCTCTTTTTTGCTGAACTTGTAATAGGGTCCTACGATAAATTATTTTAAAGGAAACTTACGACTTATATATTTTGAGGAATATTTCCAGACAACTTGTAAGGAGTTGTCCTTCGAGTTTTTTTTTAACTTCTCACAGGAAACTCGAACCTATACTGTAGAGTCGGTGTCCTGAGATACTATTTTTATTTTCGGCCGAGTCCATCAACCAAGCTGTGAAAGATTATCAAGTTTTTTTTTATTTGATTTGAAGTCTGCATATTTTTTATTCAGAATCAAATTACACATTTTTGTTTATGTTACTAAATGGACTACGGTATGTCTTATTCTACATCTATTGTTCTTATGTTAAATTACTGCCTCTTTTCAATCACTCTAAAATATACTATATCTAATTTTTTGTTTATGCCTTTGTTTATAGTGACTAGTCAATATGTGAGAGGGTTTTCTTTTTTAAAATTTTCCTAACGCAATATAATTTTTATATATATATATTTTTCTTTTTTCTTTTTTTATTTATTTATTTTTTATTTTTGTGTATATATTTTTTTTACAAGCAAAAGTTTAAAATAAAACGATTAAAAAATGTAAACAAACAACAATTTAAAACAAGAATTATAACTAAAATGATTAAACTACGTTTGAAAGATGGGAATGGGATTCAAGTAGGGTGTCTGGCATGAGACGGGTTCACTTGATCCCCTAAGATTGTTCACGGAGGAATCGTTCGCCAACAAAGGGTGAGTAAAGGAAGAAAACACTAGGGTTGTTTTGCTGGTTAACGTTCGTTTATTTTTCTCTTCTTAACTATGCAGTTCACTTGTCGTTGATGTTCCTTAACATGCATTACTTTAGTGGGTCGAGTACGATCGGACGTGACTCGTTTACAGAGCTAGCGTAACCTTATTTTACACTTTAGGATTTAAATAAAGAGTTGTGTTATAGAGACTTGTTCTCGACTCCAAGGTTGACGGGAGGAGCTATTTGCTCAGCACTGATTTATAGAACCTACGGTTGTCGAGGGGTTTGCGTCGGAATTAGAGTCGGGATCCGGTGTCAAAACGCATCGTGCTATCGAAAATTCGCGTTGCAATTAATGCCCGCACTTGGCGTTAACACGCGTCACTATGGCAAGCTCAACCGACTCGAGTTTTAATTATAAGCGTGGGACCCTTTGCTACCGGTGCATTTAGTGCGCATTGGCAATAATGCCGAACCGTTTGAGTGGATGATTAGCTACTTTTGTTCGATTCAAAGAGCGATGTGCGCTCGGCAGTGGTTGTATCTCGACTGACTAGTTAAAGGCAAGACAAAGTTCATCGCGTCGTGGCAGTGGAGTCATAGCTAAATAATCTCACTGCCAGTAATTAGAAATTTCGAGAAGAGTTGCTATGCCTGTATAGGGGATTAGTTCCGGGGAATCCTCGCCGTATAAGCTGAGTTAAATTCCTCTGGCGCTATGTATATGAGGAATTGGTATTGGGTAGGATGGGAGCCGAAGTGATTTTCGGAGAACTAAATGTTGGTTGGTTGCAAGCGAGGAAATAGTTAGGCAGGAAGTGAGCCGGAATGATTTTCGGCGGAAATTTGAATTGCTTGGTTGCAAACAAGGAATATCATTTAGATAAGATATTAACCCAAGCAATTTCGGGGAAATGTATGCGGCTCGGTATAGTTGGTGGTGATGGTTAATGTTCCGTTGTACGTTTGAATATGCGTTTTATTACAGCATATGAATTTCGGGGAAATTAAGATTGCTTCGTCGCAAGGAAGGAATATAACTTAAGTAAAGAATTGACCCAAGTAATTTTGGGAAAATGTATGTGGGGTGATGTAATTGAGGGAGATGATTAATATTCCGCTGTATATTGGAATATGCATTTATTTCAGCTTGGGAAATGGGTTCCTGGTAAAATGGGGGATGTATGCAATTGCGGATTGGGGACGAATACTGTTGCATAATGGGATGGATGCCCTTGCAGGTTTTGCATGGTTGCGAATGTGTGTATTGCAGGTTTGAATGGGGAGTTGGGTTGAGGTGGCGCGCTGTTAGCGGTCAAGATTGGTTGGCATTGTGGGTTGGTTCTCCATGTGGTATAGGGAACCCCCACAGGCGTACTATTTTTGGGGGCGTAAAGTCCTCTCTTCGTCACTAGCCCGGCACCAGTTGAGATGAGATCGGTCTCTTTTGAATTTATTTATTTCACTTATCATCATATTGAAACCTAGGCGATCTGGAACATTAGAGATGTCGCTATCATGAAGAATTCGTTTATTCCCGGCACCGCGAAAAGCGTGGTAACTAATAGGGACTTGTTTCTGGGGGTATAAACCGTCATCATTGTTAAAAGGTAATGATCAATTTCACCATAGTAAATCGCGGGCGATCTGGAGCATTAGAGATATCGCTATCAGGGAATTTATCCCTGACACAGCGAACGGTTAGGTAAACAACATACTTGTCTTGCATAAGATCGTTTCTATGCAGACGGGGCCCGTTTCTGGAGGAATGAACGCATTCTCGAGATTGGGGTTCTGTACATTCCGCGGCAAGAACACAAACATTGCATCTCCGTAACTTCTCTATGTGCAACGGGGATATGTTATACCATACCGGTCAATCATACATCAATAGTGGGCGGATGAATGCCGAGTATGCAATTATTTTGACCTTGGGGTTCAAAAGACCACTATGGAATAAACTTTTTGTTCTTGCCGCCTCTGGGGTCCCGCAAGTTAGCCACATGTGTTCTGTTCTATTTATTCTTGCCACTAATGACATCGACAAGATCATTAAGAATTCCAACTTTTCCCTACACGCTGATGATACCAAATTATACAAGATCATCGAGTCACCACTTGATTCTGGACTGCTGCAATCAGACCTTGATAACTTGTCGACTTGTTGTGACAAAAATTGCTTTGTACTTAACATATCCAAGTGCCAAGCTGTAACCTTTTCTTGTAAGCGTATTCACTCATCCTCGCGTTCCTATTCCCTTCATAACCACCCCCTGACCATTTTCCAATGTATTCGAGATCTTGGGATCCTTTACGACAGGGAGCTTCCTCTTTCACATTGATGAGACGATCCGGAAAGCCAATTCATGTAGAATGGGGATATGTTGTACCATACCGGGCAGACATACACCAATGCTAGTCGGATGAATGCCAAGTATGAAGTTATTGTGACTTTGGGCTCCAGAAGACTACAAGAGAAAAGACTTATTGTCATAGCATATGCTGTGGTAAGGGCAGCTGCAATGTGCCTATCAAAGTAAAGATACGAATCAACCCAGATTCCAAAGTATTTGACTATAGTTTTTACTTGTAGGGGAATATTATTACTTCCTACAACGGAAAATTTCTTCCAATTCCGTTTTGTATCTCTCAACGCCCTGGACAGCGGTTTTCTGAAAAGGATAGTGTCAATTTATAACCTTTTTTCGTAAGCGTTTTCACTCATCCTCCTTGGGCTCTTCGGGCTCCTCGATAGTATAGTGTGTAATGATGATGGATCACACAAGCGGACATGATCGTCATTCAATATATTTATAAGAATATATTTTGGATGACCAGTATATAAGATTTATTCTAGAAAGTTTCTCTACAATCTTACTTCCCTAATGTTTGCTGTTTAAGCGCAGCCCGCTGTAAGTCTATGGCGTAGAGCGCCGCAGTTAGGTGAATCAAACTCCAGTATCGGTTTTTGATTAGCTTTACTTCTAAAAATGCTGGGGTATTTATACTCCCAATCAATCATTCAATTGTTTACACATTTCCTTATTCACTCTTACAATTATTGCTTACAAGCTATAAAATAATTAAATGGAACATAGTGGCGGTTCCCTTGAACGCCACTTATCATCTTCCCATTACCCCATTTAAAACTCCCACCTAGCGCATATAGGAATCTAGGTATCTAGGGATTGACCACACTTTGTTTCTTTTTTTAATTTATTTTAAATCATTGGCCTCCACAAGCATAGGACGCCAATCTTGAGTGAGACACCAGGATGCATCGCCCTGTTATATTAAATATCGGCAGGATTTGTCTAGCTGAAATACATAAAAATTCCAAGAAGAGCCGACGAGATTTGTTGTGCGTTTCGATTGGAATAAAGTTACGGGAATTGTATGCGAATTTGGCTGAACAAATTCGCGGAAGGTATGATCATGAAATGTATTTGAAGATACGCATTTGAAGATATCCATTTCATGATATTACGACACGATTTGTTGTGCGCTTCGATTGGAATAAAACTTTCGGAAATTGTATGGGAATTTGTTCGAACAAATTCCCGGAAAGTATGATAATGAAATGCATTTGAAGATACGCATTTGAAGATACGCATTTGAAGATACGCGTTTGAAGATACGCGTTTGAAGATATGTATTTCATGATATGAGTTTTGAAGAATTTGTGCTTACACATGAGAAATGAACTCTGGTTGAATGTATCATGCGTGTGGTTTGTTCTGGATTTTTAGGTATTGAATCAATGTGCGACAAATGAACATTATAAAAAGAGGGAGACACTAAGGTTTTGTAAAACACTACTTCACTTCCGAATTGAGCATGGGGTCGCTTCACCTACTCCGTCCGTCCTCCACACTCCACATGGAGGTGCTATAACATAGGAAAATAAGTAGGACGCGGGGGGGGGGGGGGGGGGGGGGGGGCTGGGGAGTTGGAGCTAACAAAGATAAACATCAAACTAAGGTGAAGAACAAAACTACAAGAAAAAACTAATAATAAATTATCAGAACCGTATACCACAGCACAGCATTCGACATTAGTAAAGAGTACTTGAGAATAACGATTCGTCTAATATGTGCGAGTGCTTGGTCTGAAGTATTAGTACTTTGTTTCTTCGTGTGTTCAATTCGCCGACGGAAAAGCCCTTATATAGTATACTGAAAGTTCTACTCTTTTACACTTATTACCCCATCCTGTAAAATTGTGGCAATTTTAGTTTCATCAGATTTGTTTTTCGTGCTTTTTTTTGTCGTTTCTGTTCCAATGTCCTTCGCGCGAGATGTGACATTTGGTGTTTCACAACATTGAAATACCACAGAATCTGAAAGCAACTTATAGCGTTTGCGATGATAGTGAAGAACGTGTAATTCGAACTGACGCTATGACAGTTAGAATCACCAAAAATTGAACCAAGCCTTAACACATCAGGCTACTGGCCGCGTGTACGAATTCGATTTCTAAACTCAAGTACACTGAGTTGATGTGGAATTGTTATGTTATCGCTATGGTATACGGGTCTGAAGCATTTTCTTATTCGATTTTCGTTCGGTGTTCTTCACTATTTGCTTGTGTATTGTGTGTGTATCTGTTAGAAACGCCACAAACTCACAACAGCAAAAACAGTAAGATTAAAAAAAAACAACAGAAACTAAAAAAAAGTACAATTTGTTTATACTATTGTAGCGAGCTTAGGTTTCGCTGGATTAATTATTTTTAATAAATAAGAGCCGTTAAATCGATTCTCTTTGCAAACACTTTATTAGTCTGTTAATAAGAGCCGCTCCTTGATACTTATTCTTTACTTATCGCTTCCTTACTGCTTTCTTACTGCTTACTCGATCTGCGTGCGACGTATTTATACGGTTTTTCCTCATTCTGATTCGTTTCCGTCCGTTTCATAGCCTCGAATTTTCTACTGCTCATAGTCTCCGGTTTTCCAATCATTTCTGGAAAATTCTAGTACTTTGTTTTGGAAACCTGCCAGATATCACAGCTGATTGTCATATGCGTCACACTACCATCCGCCTAGATTACTTCGTCCCGAACTAAGTTCACTGGTCTTCTGGGTTACCAAAAAGTCGTCAGTTGGTCACGATGTACCACTTTCATCTAGACGTTCGGACTTCGTTGAATCCTATAGACAACGTCGTTAATTCTTGTGAGAATCTTATACGGTCCTTCCCAATGTTGCTGCAACTTCGGACACCTTTCTTTTTGCCGATGAGGGTTATAAAGCCACACGTTATCACCTGCATTAAATCCGGTCGTACCTTGTTTTCATCCTGTCACTGGATACCTTGATTTCCTTACGAACCAAATGATGAATCTCATCGAAGCGATTTCTCCGTTCGGCTACGTAGTCGTCAGTCTTATCTATGGCGTCTGGAGGTATTCCGAATCGCAGATCGGCTGGTAATCGTATCTCTCGTCCAAATATAATTCTTGCTGGAGAATGGCCTGTCGTATCGTGATTAGCCGATCTATAACTCATGAGAAAGGTTTGTACATATTTGTCCCAATCTCGTTGGTGATCACTAACGACCTTTGATAAATGCTCTTTTATTGTTTGGTTGAACCTTTTTACCATTCCGTCTGACTGCGGATGTAAGGGTGTGGTCCTGGTTTTCCTTACGCCCAGTGCCGCACAGATGCCTTGAACGCCAGTATTTCATTAGTCGTCTTCTTTCCCGCCAAACGAACGGCCTGTTGCAAGTCACGATCTTGGAGTGCATTTATAAATGCATCCATTGCTACCTCGTTCAGAAATTCCTTAGACATATTTGAATAAGACAAGTTTGCCGATCGCTTAATGTCTGCCTGCAACTATTGAAGATTTTCTCCAGGTTCCTGCGTTCTGCTCCGCAGTTGCATGCGGTAGACCTGCTGCATGTGGTTGTCTCCATCCCTAGCTTCAACGCCGTCTCTTACCGCTTGGAAATCTGTTTTCTTCTCAGCTGGTATGGTTTGTAGCAATTCTGCAGCCGCCCCGCGGAGTGACAAGATTAGTGATGTTGACTTCTGCTCATCCGACCACATATTATAATTGGCCGCAGCGTCAAACTGACGTATAAATACGGAGAAGGGTCCCGTTCCATCAAAAGTTGTCGGTTGCATCGTCGTATCTTTGTAGTCATGTTGATTGCTAGGCGATGTCTTATTTCTCCCAACACACTCAAGTCTCTTTTCGATTCGCGTTATTTCATCGATGACTTTTTTAAATTCAACTTCGTTTTTTAGATCCAGATTTTCTACTTCGTTTCGAATTTTTGACTGAATTTCTTCCTTAACGTGTTGAAAATTACATTTCATCCACTGCGTTTGGGCATCCAATTTCGCATTCAGATCTGCAGCTTGTGCGTCGAATTTTGAATTTTGGGCGTCGAATTTTATCATCATCCTAAACATCCCCGAAATGTCCAACTGTGGCGTACTCTTCTCCGTTACGGTGGCACCATCTTGACTCGCTGTTTCTTCTCCATCCGGACAGCCTGGCCCAATCGTAAAAACATATGTGTCGACATCAATACCCTCTTCCTCCATTGCTACTTGCAGACGCTGTCGAAGAATTTGCTTCTGTCCTCTGCTATCCATATTCCGGTCCTCAAGTTCCTTCTTAAACTCAGGAACGCGAAGATTCTCCAAATGACGATCTGACATAGCCACAACACACTTTCACAGACTTCTTTACTTCACCAATAATTAATCCTGTGGGGAGGAAGTATGGTGCTCCGGCGTACGGCGTTGATTCACTTCACATCCCCATCATTCACTAGAGAGTTCATCGAATACAAACCGAACGAAACGCATAAACACGAACCTCAGCAACGCACCGTCCACCAGAAGGAAAGTAAAACACCGATGAAATGAATCACTCTGCACATAGTTTCTGAAAATTTTTTTATTGTTCACTTGCTGTAATTTGGAAAAGGGTTTTATGGTTTTTTATTAGGTGTCTGAATATTGATATGTATTTAAAGAAAACAAACTGTTAGGAACGTTCCAAAAAAGAAAAGGAAGATGGCACTGTTAAACTTGACTTCCGCTCTAACCGCGACTCCTGGATATACGCGTCCCCGTGTGCACTGGGGAGCGAAGGAAAAACCGACCGTGGTGTTCGGGTGATAGAAGACGACTCAGCGATATCAATTCGCTGGCTAAGGAAATTCGGCCAGTGGTACTGGCTCTCTTAATTTAAGGATGCATTTTCCATCCCAAGAGAAACGTGAAGTCTGTCTTTGGGGGTAGGTTCCCTGATCTCATAGAGAAGATCATAGAGGTACACATGTATGTGTGAACATTGGTTCTTTCATGGGACAAAGCCATGAGAACGTATCTGAAAACAAAGAAAAGCGAGTAATGTGCATCAATAAGATGTGAGGGCGGCTAAGTAAACAAGCCGAATCTCATTGGGTGCTAATTGGGTTTCTGTTTGTTCATGTAGGTCATGAGAAGAAGATCCAGAAATATGCTGGGCGACAAAGAAATCGTGTAGATCATTGTCTAAGATGTGCATTGCAGCTGTAATGATAGCCGCAATGCACCATGCACATGGTGCTAATTGGTTTTTGCTTATTTACGGGGAATTGGTGTTTATGGCATCGCTGCCAAGGGTAAGTATACCATTCCTAATTGCATTTGCCTATGCTTTAGGATTTAATTTATGCATTAAGACGCAAGATGCGTATATTTGCTTTTGTCCCTTGGGTATAGGTCGCCAGCCGATGTGTATGTAAAGGAATTTATTATACACATGGTGAGGCTGGGAATAGGCGACGCAATATTTATGATCCCTGTTATGATGGTTACATTATAATAAAATCAAACTGTTTCGTTTTCAATAATTCGACTAGGGAAAATGCGTATGTAAGATTGGGATTTGCCTGGCAACCAAAGGTGCCGAATTGGGCTTGGCATTAATGAAGTTTGGAACAGAATTCTTATAGAGAATTTTGAATTCGAATAAATGAATGAAGGTAAGAATTCTCTTCCAGGAGCTTTTAGCTAAATACATTTGGTAAATTTGTTGCGTGAAGCATTTACAGGTGGTAATGCGATTGCATTAGCGGAAACTTATTGGGTTTGTTGGGTTGTAGTTATGGGGGTTCTTCGGGTAAGTAGACAGAGGGGTTTGGCGGAACCGCCACAATCCCACTTCTGACACCAATTGTAGCGAGCTTAGGGTTCGCTGGATTAATTATTTTTAATAAATAAGAGCCGTTAGATCGATTCTCTTTGTAAACACTTTATTAGTCTGTTAATAAAAGCCGTTCCTTGATACTTTGCTCCTTTACTTATCGCTTCCGTACTTATCGCTTCCTTACTGCTTTCTTACTGCTTACTCGATCTGCGCGCGAAGTATTTATACCGTTTTTCCTCATTCTGATTCGGCGTTTCGTTACCGTCCGTTCCATAGCCTCGAATTTCCTACTGCTCATAATATGCAGTTTTCCAGTAATTTCTAGGATATTCTAGTACTTTGTTTTGGAGACCTGCCAGATATCACAGCTGATTGTCATATGCGTCACACTATATACCTTTTTATTTGACTAACATCACTTCTTTTCTGTTTTAGATTCAATTAAACTAAACAGAATTTTTCCCTTCACTAACTGATATTATTTCAAATTTATTTGTTCAGTGACTTCGACCGTAAAAGAATAAACCCTATTATTATATTATATTTCCAAGTTAACCAACAGACTTCTCTTCTACTTTTCCACGTGTTCTTACCTTGAGGGTCAAAAAGTTTCGGTCACGGCGATACGAAGTTCCCATCAAGTAGTATTTCCCTTGTACGTAATTCAATAATTATCAATCGGAAGATTTCCGTTCGCATTATTATGAGGAATTGCAAAGTGCTCAATGATATTAGGACACTTTGCATTTCTGTTGTCGAGGTTTTCGAAATTGAGTATTAGATTAGAAAGCGTATTGATAGTTGCACCGCTGGTATAATCTTCAGTAGGATTGTCATCTGGGGCAAGGCTAATAACCTTGCCCAGAAAAACAAATTATTATGGAAAATTTAACAAGCCTCATACTTGTTAAATAAGGCCAAGACCGGATCCCGGTTGTAGTGCCGATGATGAAGATGAAGAAGGATTGTCATCATCTTACTTAACATGCCTTCGGTTAAAGATATTTCGCCACTCATCACAACAATTTTCTTCTTTCTACTGAGGATGTTGGGAACGATTTCAGCCAGATTTATTTTTATCAAAATATTTACCTAAATTATTGTTTTTTACACTAATGCGCGCACAAACGGGAGATTTTGAAGTATTCTTAAATGTCAGAGTAGAGGAAGATGTAGAGGAAGGGTCTGTATTATACACTTCTGTCTTCATAAAATTAATCCAATTCTGAGGTTTGAGCTTAAGAAAACGCTCTCGTTGTACATTTTAATCAATAAAAAGTGCTTCATCAAATAAGGTCGAATACGTGCGTAGGGCGGTAAGTTCATCAATATTCCCCTATAACGCGATTTGAATATTGTTTGCCATTTTTCAACCATAATTTAGGACAAACTCTGTTGTTTAAAAGCCTTCAGAAAATTCGACGAACCCAACAAAAACATTGTTAATGCTTGGTCGAATAGGTGCGTAGGGCAGTAAGTGTGTGGCTCTCCCCTTATAACCCGGTTTCACTCGTGTTTTCCATTCTTCAACCATAATTTAGGAGTTTGACAGACTCTGTTGTTTGAACTCCCAGCCGCACAGAAGAAGACATAGGGTCGTGTTACAACCGAATCGCAGTAATGCGGGACTTTTGATGTGATACTGTGTTTTCTTGTCATTACAATCTTTAGGCATTTACGAGCACTGTGTATCAATACCTCCTTTTTTACCGTCCCGATTACCACGCCTGCAGTATAGTTTCAAAACTAAGGATATAAAAAAACTTCTTGTACGCTCTCATTATAGATTTAAAAAAAAATGTGTCCTCAAAAACTAGGAATTTAAATAATAATAATCCATCTTTAGGATAAACACAGCGACTAAAATATAGCATCTCGGAGAATAAGAAACCAAAGTAAGTCAAACGGAAGAAATATCTGCGGAACTCACAACTGGATTGCTGTTCTTCATGTCAGTCCTTCGGCGTACGTATATACAACGCTTGCAAGTAAAAATAGCATTGTCCTTCCTTTGCTGTGCGGTAGGGATTTCTTACCGGTTAATCAATTACCTAAATACCCGTCAAGCTATGTAAACACATTTTCACTTATCCTTTCCAATTCCGGCCAATTGTTGACATAAAGTAGGGTGGAATAAGTTGGAGAAGGCAGAAAAGGACATTGAATGGCTTTTCCAGTGAGATTGAATATTCACCGATGTTTGATGTGCCTGTTGCTCTAATCCATCCCATTAAAAGGATTTCTGTTCTTTTATTGATGTGGTGCTTGCAAATAGAATTTTCATATTAGTAGTTACGTCTAAAGTAAACTCATTTGTCAAGGGATTAAAATGCCGTTGGGTTACTTTACTTACAGTACGTTAATATTCATAACCACACCAGGTCTGATGTCTCTGAATTGGGGGACTGCAGTCTTTTGACGTCTATCATTGTAACAGCGGCGAAACAGTAAATTTCATCGTGGTCGTTCTTCATTGACGAATTACTGATTCGCCTTTGGCAGAAATTCTTAAATTGCCTTTTCATTGAATTCAAATACACTTGTCGTTATAACAGGCATTTGCTACACATCAGTTAACCCTGAAAATAAATACCCTTTTCAAAAATAAAAATCTCTTGCGATAAAAGAAAATGATAAAAGGACGAATCACAATGAAATAACGACGACATCGCCGGCAATATGTACTTCTTATTCCTCAGAGGAAAATATATTCCGGCTGGGCTTGAGTACATACCCCTCCATGCCCCGTCGACGAATGCTAGCAATAAAAATTTATGGCCAAATAAAAAAAAATTCTAATTTATTGGCGTTTTAGACGAGGCACTCAACTCAACAATGAGGCCACATGGGGTGTAATGTGTTGTCCTTCGGCAACACGCAACGTGCCTCAATCACATAGGGGATGGAGTAGATTTTCGATTATGACACTTGTTAAATCCCGCCATCCTTTGGTATATTCTACGATATTCCAGGGTACTGCACAATTTCCGGATTATGGTCCTTTCAATCGTAGAGAATGATGGCTTGTCTGACCTTGCTGGGATCCCACATTACTCATACGATATTATTGGCAAAATGTTTGCCCAGAGCTTTGGTGTGACCCCCAAAAGGGCGAGCATGATATCGAGGGTATAATGAGACCCCAAGGCAGCATTTTATATTCCAGTTTTGTGGGCCTCACTGCTTGGGTTTTTGGTGTTTACCGTGAGGACGGCGGAAGGAAGTAATTGTAAAATGGAAAGCATTCAAACAATGAAAATCGGTTCAATTTTTTGAATCTAAATATTATGGCGGGCATTGGGGAGCTGTACGTAGATGGAGCAGCATACCTTAAGACAAAGTCTCATCTAATCTGGATGATTGGTATATATAAACATGCTTCCTCCGCATCTGGATATGGATCAAAGTCCTGTTTGCATTATTTTTCCCTATCACTGGTCAATCGTCCGCATCGGCGGGATCCAGGCTTGGGATATTTGTAAAATCAGAGATTTGTATGTTTCAATCTTCCGTATTCATTAGAAATGTACTGATGATAGATATTCAGCTTCTAGTTAGGGCATTTTCCTTCCTTTTTTGTATTATTATTTCACTCACGAGGCTCGTTTGGCTCTTTATGAAGGCCACAGTACGCATTTGATATTTTTCGACATTTGAATTTTGAATTTATCCGAACCAATAAAACCTTCGGAATGAAACAAATGAATAAAATGTTGAAGACCTCCATAATATGCACAAAATGTATTCGCCCAGGCAAATGGGAGTGTGGCTGCTCGATGAGACCACTATAAATATTAGCACTTCACAACAAGTGACCTCCCTGGGCTAATTTCGAATCAATTTTTGAACCAACGAGCTAATTCAGATTTAGCACCAACAACGGTCGGTTGTCGTCGGAGATCTGGTCAGTTGGATACTACAATTTTTCTAAATAATCAGCGAATTTACGAATTTTATTTGAATTTTTGAAAATGTGGCCGAAAAATTCCTTTTCTGTGATAAGAATGGCATTGTGTCAAACCATTAACTCGGCTGAATTTGCCTTTCTAGACCAATTGACAAATTTATTTGTCGGTGAAAATTAATTGTCAGCAAAATAAAACAGTTTCATAAAAACAGTGAAAGCAAATCAAGAAAAATCAATATAATAAAAATGGTTATAACATTTTCTTAAACATAATAGAGCGCAATAAACCTGATCAAAAAGGCACGAATGCATTACACTTCATCAAGAATAAATTAAACGTTGTTTTATTATTAATTTAAAATTGAAATAATAATAAAAATTGTTGGGAAGAAAACACCGACTTGGCAAGAAGAAGACGTAGGGAAAAACGGAAAAAGCGGGATATACGCGTCGGCACGTGGAATGTTCGAACGTTATATAAACCAGGCGCGATACAGACGGTCGTAGAAAACGTGAAACAATACAAATTGGACATCGTCGCGCTTCAGGAAGTCCGACTCCCACATCAAGTAATCGAAACCAACGGGCTTACACTGGCGTGTGGAGGTACCGATACACATAACCTCGGAACTGGCTTCATCATGAGCAATAAGATTACGCCCCATGTAAAAGACGTGCAATTTATTAATGATCGAATGTCGGTGCTAAAAATACAGGGCCTATGCTACAATTATGCATTTATAAACGTACACGCCCCAACAGAATCTGCGGACGAAGAAACGAAGGACACATTCTACGAGACCCTAGAGGAAGTATTTGATGGGATCTCATCATTCGATGTTAAAATCCTCCTCGGCTCCCTCAATGCGAAAATTGGAAAGGAAAAGATATCTTCCAACCAACAATAGGTAAAGAAAGCTTACACGACGTTTCAAAAGATAATGAGATTCGAATTATTACGTTCGCAGCGTCAAAAGATCTGGTAGTGAAAAGCACGATGTTTAAGCATAAGCAAATCCATAAAGCCACATAGATATCACCCGACGGCGTAACGCGTAACCGAATAGACCACTGTTATATAAGTAACTTCCCCATCGCCTTTGTTTTAACTTACGCTCGGCTATATGGGAGGTTAGTATATTAAAAATATAAACATTGAGTATGGCTGAGTTGTGGTTGGAATAGATAATGCGGGCGTGCAAACCCAGTTCCTTTTCGGCGGTGGTGACTTCGGCTAGTTTCGAAGTCGAACACCGTCGAGGCTGAATTTTCGAAAAGCTGGGATGACAGACGCAGAGAGGCATTCAACGAGTGCAGATGTGAAAAGAATAGAAAAAGAATCGAAGAGGGAAGAACAGAAGTAGTGCCGCAGTAAAAAACAAACGTTTTTTCTGTTTTTTTTTTGATACGTATAGTAACGAATCTGTGATTGTTGGTTGTTATCAGTTATATCCTTTGAATTGTTTTAATTGTTCGGTGTACGGAAGGAAAAGGAGAAACCGATGAAGATCAAGTACAAATAACCATATATAGACAGTGCAACGGAAAGGAATTTAAAATTAGAGATAAACATTACATTAAGTGAGCAATAAAACGGGAATAAAGAAACAGATAAAATCTATGTAAAAAATACCCGCACGACCTTAACTTAAATCTTATACTACCCTAATTCTAGAAAAGCTAAGTCTATGTAAGCTAGCTGGTGATAGTGTGATTTTATACCGACTTTGTTATCCAGGTCTTTATATGCCATTCAACCACCAGAACTGTTGACGCTGTCTACTACTATCGTCCCGGTCTCTGTGGGAGATAGCCCTACTGAAGCGCAGGAGCTCTTCTTCGGTGCGCGTTACTTCCCGGTCGTAGCACAATCGCCCGTCTACGAATGATCTACTTACATGATAGATCAGCGGAATTCCGGATCTATCATGTATAAGCCCTTTCATGTCCAAGTCAAAGAACGCCTCTGGTGGAACAAAGCCGTTGCGACGCACGCTCTCATAGTACAGTGTGTTTAGATAATAGGCCCCGAAAATTAGGTCATTGGACGAGCTTATTGCTCTCGCAATATGTCCTCTGATTAATTTAATCATAAAATTATCCACCCTATTTATGTACGCTTCATTATATAAAGTCTCATTTGAATAATACTTTTTATAGTCCGATTCCGGTGTCCGATATAATCTGAGACAACTTCTGAGACACTTTCTTTCGAACACCCGAATCTTTTCCATCAAATTTGGACCTATGTTAAACCATACTGGGCAACCATATATGGGCATTGGGCTGATTAGCGTCATGTAGCATATGACTTTTACCCTGCTGTCAAGTTGGCTAATGTGAAATAGCCTCCTTGTCATAGCAAACGTTTTTCTAGCCTTGACCAGAGCAGCTTCTACATGTCTGTTGAAATACAGATATTGGTCTAGCCAGGTGCCCAGGTATTTAACTAAACTCTTGGTTTCCAGTTTATCTCCATGCGGTCCCACGATAACTAGCTTTCGCCAGTTTTTCCTTGTGTCGTTCGTGGCTTTATATAATGGAGTTCTAAATAGGATGGCTTCACATTTCTGGAAGTTGATCTTAAGTTTCCAGTTGTCGCAATAGCGCTGCACGTTGTTGAAATCTCGCTGTATTAAACTATTTATGATCTCAACTTTCGGAGCTGTTCTGTAAATTATGAGATCGTCTGCGTACGCAACAGCCTGCGGAAGTGCATCTAATAAGTCGCTAATGTAAATGTTAAAAAGAATCGGAGAGAGTACCGCACCCTGTTGCAAGCCATTCTTGATATTATACGTTTTATAAGACGTCACATTTCCATTTTTGACCACGAACCTCCTGTCCTTTAACATATCGTAAAGTACATATAGTAGAGGCTTATGTAACATATGCCATGTCTGACCAAGTTGTAATATAACCCTTCGATCCAGGCGGTATCAAAGGCTTTTTCCAAGTCGATCAGACGGGCACCTGTGAATTGGTCCCTACATTTATTCCATTGTATGTCGGAGACCAGTTTAGCTGCGGCATATGTGGTTTCATGACCCGCCCTAAAGCCAAACTGGTTATTTGGAATAATGATGTTGTCGTCTACCCATTTTAGCAGAGCTTTGTTAATAGTCTTTTCAAATGCTTTACTGATGCTTAGGAGTAAACTTATCGAACGCATGTTCATTAGATTTGTACAGTCTTTGCCCTTTTTTGCGATGGGCTGAATGATAGCCGTTTTCCAACGCGCGGGATAATATGCATTATTCAACGCGTTGTTAAACAGGACCGTGTATATATCTATTGCCATTGGGGGCAGGTTCTTGAATACGATGTTAGGTACTCCATCTATTCCCACTGACTTTTTGCTTCTTAATGAGTCGAAGATACTCTGGATTCCTTCCCTTGTTATTAGAAGGCTATTAGCCACTACACCATTGGCATTAATGTCAATTGACAGATTATCGTCACTGAATTCGGTAAAACCCGGATTCTCCGATTGCCAAAGTGAAATTTCATTCCGGAGTTGCAGGTGATTCAGTCGAATTCTGTCCTCCAGGTCATGATTTCGGTGAATGTTTTCATTCACCTTGTACATTTCCTGAAAGACAGCTCCCACAGCGTTCACTTTTTCCAAAGGATCTTCGATCAGGAAGAGCTCACTATTGAGGATAGCGTTCTCTGTATCTATGCCAATGTTGGTTAGCAGCTGCTTGTTTACCTCAGTACGTGGAATTTGGAGACACTGAATCTCGTTTTGATTATTTCTCCTGAATATTTTATTTATTTGTGGGAACATACTCGGGTTATTAGTTTTTATAGCTCGAATTCTGTTGTTCCAATACAAATTTGTTGCTAATCTATAATTAGCTTTAAGTAATTGTTGGAGGTTTTTTAATTGAGATTTCAGTGATATTATCTCCTGGTCTTGTCTGTCTGTAAACTGTCTGTGTAATTGTTTTAATTTCGATAGCAGTCTGCTCTTTTTCTTGTGGAGTGCGTTTATTGTTGCGTTTCTGTACATGTTAATGTGATCTGTAACTGTTGTTTTGGGAATTGTTTTGTCCATTGTTTGTTTTACGGCTTCGTCCATTTGTTGAATGTATTTGTCGATTTCGTCATTAGTCAGGTTTCTGTTTACTGGCAGATTAAAGTCATTCGAACGAAGTTCTCTTGTTAATGATCTGGTGAACCGCGGCCATCGCAATGCCCCGTAGTTATAGGGTTGCGGGATCACGAATTCCTCCAGATCTGCGAGATCGTTCGGAAGCTCTATTACTGCCGTGAATGCACAGTGGTCACTGTCGTATTCAATTGTCCGTAAACAGTTTGTGTTTCGTCTGTTGGTGTTAAATAATCTCCATCGTGAGTCGATTAGCAAGATATCTAAGAACGATCTACCTCTGGGGAACGATGGATATTCCGTAGCTAGCAGGTCAGTTCTATATTCAATATGAAACTGATCTAACCAACCAGCCAACTGCTTTCCTCTGGCATTAGATATATAATTTCCCCAATTTCTATGCTTGACGTTCATATCTCCCCCTAGGATAAAGTAATTTTTGTCCAGGTGTAATTGTAACCATCGAAAGAGTGTCTCGAGGTCCGCTATAAATAGGTTTTGTTGGTGCTCCTCAGGTGCATAGACCGCAATCGCATACAAACCCCTTCCTTGCTGAAGGGGTATGCGGACGATACAGGCTCCCA
The DNA here is from genome assembly GCA_963931805.1 of Microdon myrmicae. Classification (NCBI taxonomy): domain Eukaryota; kingdom Metazoa; phylum Arthropoda; class Insecta; order Diptera; family Syrphidae; genus Microdon; species Microdon myrmicae. The sequence goes on along the minus strand of OZ007500.1, from coordinate 125,734,832 downwards.
GCACCCGGAACCTGCGCACTTCTCCACTATATATTACTTTATGATTGATCCCTTTTCTAATAAAGATTGCGACACCCCCCCCTTGAGAGGAGTTAGGTCGATCTCTTCGTATAATATCGTAGTTTTTATGTCCTATCTTATATCTCAGGTTTAACTTTGTTTCCCCCGCCAGAAGTACATCAGGTTGTTCCTCTTGCAACAGGTTAAAAAGATGGGCTCTTCTCTCAGTTCTTATTAGTGAATTTACATTCACGACAAGAGCTTTTATTGATGTTGTGGTTAGAGGGTTTATATCGACTTGTTATTTAGACTGGGCAAATGCGAGTAGATCTCGTTTATTTGGCTTTGTAGCTGTGTCATCTGTCTCTGCAGATTGAGCAGGATTGCGAACACGTCTGCTTGCGGTGTTGTTTCAGTCCGTGTGGGAGTATTTGTGGCTACCTGTGATGTAGCCTGATTTGGTGTTCTCCCAACCGAAGCAACTTGTGCGTACGACCGCTGTGCTGTTACGGGTGTTGTTGTTGTACGAGCTGGCTCTGTGTTTTTTTGCCGAGTCACACTTTTTGCCATTATTTCTCGGAATTTACGACAACCTCGATAATTAGCGGGGTGTCCCTCATTCCGGAACACTGCGCACTTTAGAAAGGCTTTGACTTCTACCCCTTCTTTTCCCAGAGAGCATTCTTCTGCCTTATGGTGTTTTCCGCATTTTACGCAACGGTGCTGCATTTCACAGTTCGCCGCCGCGTGACCAAACCTTTGGCAGCGGACACATTGCAGGATGTCTCTGCCTTTTTTTAATTTGTCCCATGTGACCATTTGATGATCCAAGACTGTAATTTTTCTTAGACCACCAATTCTACTGCTGGGTGTTAATTGAACTAAAAAGAAGGGTAGCTTGCGGTTTTCCCTTCTTGCCTTGGTTGTGGTGAACGGTTTTACGGAAATAAACTCGAGATCGTCGTGCTTCAGGTTTTGAAGTATTTCGAGCAGAGCCTCCGGTTCCATTTCAGGGTCGACACCCTTTAATAGAACCGTTACGCTCTTCGTTTGTTTCGGCGTGAAGGAGTAAATAATGTTGCTTGATGCCGTGGCAAGATGATGATCTTTCCGTGGGTTTATGTTTCAGGTGGGAAATGGTTTGAAGAGAGGTTTGTACTGCTCGTATGCAGTTAAGACATAAGGGTTGGAATGTATTTTATCGCTGTTGGGAATTGGGAGTTGAATTAGGAAAATGGGTGGCTCTTCGGCGAGCCTTAAAGAACCCCCGCAGATGTTAAACCATCGCCTCTCTCAAATGGTGCTTCGCCGAAAGGGTGAAACGAATGCTAAGGCCCGGTAGCCCAAGAAAACATCAATTCCTTATATTGAAACGCTATCAATGACAACAACTTGACCACATAGAAGAAAAACTGTGAAACTCTGACTATAGCAGCATTAGTTTACCAAATCTGGCATGAAAAAGTAGTCGACAGAGACCACCTGTCTTCAGTAAATACCAAAACGGTTTAGGGTTGCCCAATACTGACTCTATGCAATCCTAGATGTATAATAGATCTATTCTCCCAAAAACAGTGAACGTTTACAGTACAATGTCCCCTAGTGTGCATGTGAGTATTTCGCGAGAGATGTATGAAACAATGGCACCGACCTCTTCAGTTTACTATGGTCAAGTGCCAATTACGCAAAGCAGAGTAGAAGTGGAAGAATGCGGAAAAGATAGGGCAAGTCATGTTGATGTGCATTGTCTCGGATGTAGATTGTAATCTCGAGGGAACACATCAAGAAGCAAAACGTTTGACCCTCTTATAGTTCGACTAATTCGACTGAAAAACGAACAATGTATCTTGGAGGTCGTCTGCAATGCAAACCATAGTTCTACTTCTGTCCACGGAATTTATGGTATAGCTTTTATATTGTACGTGGGCAGGATGTTACCTGACGCCTGATTAATTCGAATTTTGTGTAGATACGAAGGTTACTTCACCTATTGAGTTTGCCATTCTGGGTACTCAATGTTCTTTTCTACTCATTTTTGCCAATGGTTTTTTATAGCTGGCTTTATAAGTGTCACACCCACTTTGAAAAGGAATTCGCACAGAAATTAGCCTCTTTTTTTTCACCAGGCCAATGTCGGTAATTATATCAAATATTTACGACACATTACGACGTATATGGCTTATCGGATCGGTGAAAAACCTTCATAAACGGTTATTAAGCCCTCTAAACAATTATCGCCGACACAAATTAAGCGCCTTAAGTGTTTAAATACCCTGCAGCATAATATCCATTTAAATTAATTGGTGTCCGCTTTTGTTTACCATTCAGTGATTATTCAATCCTTTATTTGTCTTCCTTATGTTGGAGCCCTGTATTGTAAAAAGATCCGTAACACCAAGTGCGATGTATGTAGTATTATGAATGTTTTTTTTTTTTTTAGTTTTTAAACCAGTAATGAATGTTGCATCAGGTGCATGGCCCATTCTCCTACGGATAAAGATAGTTTCTTCATGAAATTCTGGTGGAATTCGTTTCGTGTACTTGGGCGGTAGAGAACAATGCATGTGATGCGAGTAGGAACAGGGTCCTGTACAAGGCAATAATTAAAGATGATTGACGTACGTGGTCAATTCTCCGTTTGTATATTATTATGAAAATGTTTTACTTTATTATTTTTACAACTAACCTTGCATATGCTCTCGACAGTTGTCGGGTAAAGGAGATTACAAGTATATAGATTATTAGAAAGTATTAGAGTGCTCCAACAATAAAGTGTTGCGGAGAGCACATATTGCAATTACTTTGAAAGTGTTTCCACATAAAGTTTGAATTCAAAAATTTTCATCAATCTTTTGTAGATGTGTTTATTGAGATTCGAACGGTTGATTCAAATCGATAGATATATTTTTGTATATAGTTTCTCGTCAACAAACGTGTTTAGCTCAATCGGAGTGTTAATCATCCGCCTCACACGTCACTGTTGTTCTGGCTGGCTCCCAGCGTGTCCGCAAAAACCCTATCCCCGTGGTGGACTGTAAATATATTGGATAGTTATGCCAGTGCCAGCTGGTCAAAAGGCTACTTTATGGAGAAACCTGTCAAATACAGAGAAACGCCTTCCGGGTAAACCTATACGAAGAGGAATAAGCCTCAAGCACCCCTAACCACTGGTGGGGGAAGCGTTCTGGAATACCTGAAAGCAAGAAAAGGAGCGAATCGGAATAAGAACAAACTTCGCTCTGAATAATATTTCCTCATAAATATTTTATTTTCTATAAACTGAAAAGACCTGACCGTTCCTTGAGCCTTTGAAGAGAACGCAACAATTTATTTATTTTTTATTTTTTTATTTATTGTATTTATTTGACCAAAAATTAAAAGTTACAATAAAGTAATACAGTTAACTTATAATAGATTGGTTACATAATAAGTTTTTACATGTTATTTGTTAACATTTTTCAAACAGTTCTTTTTTACATGTGCTTAGGATTTAATGGGATTTAGATACATTGGTAATTTTGTTTTTCTTGGAAAAGGTCAGAAAAAACCAGGAACTCTGTTTATTTTAACTTAGCTTACTTAAAATTACTTAACATAACTTAATCTAACTTAATCTAATCTTATATACAATTTACAATATTTGATTTGTGGATGTGGGATTTCTCGTTTTGATTGAGAGTAGTGCAGGCGGGTTTTTATTTGGTATCGGCAAGGATACGGGTTCAGTAAAAACTCCACTGTTGAAAAACACAAGAACACTAACTGCTCCAGAGAAGATGGTAGAAGTAAACACGGCGGGAAGTCCTTTGGTGACGATACTCCACTATCGACACGTCCGAAATTCCTTCGTGGTGCACCCAGTCGTCCTATTGCTAGCAGCAGCTTTCGGTCCAGAAGAAATAAATAATACAACGCTTTGTGTTGGTGTTGAGCACTGTTTTTTTATTGTCACAAATTCCTTACAAGTCACAAATATTAATTACGATTAAAAGCACATCATGATATTCAAGGAAAGTCAAAGCACTTGTACAGTTGAATTGTTCTAATCGTGACACTGTTCATTTATTTATAGAACGTTCGATTCGCCGTGCAATCGTCAGAAACAAGAAATGGCAAAAAAAGGATTCTTTAGTTCTTATGATATAGCGCACTCAGCGATCGATCCTGTACCCGTTTAAACAAATGAACGAGCATAAGGGGCTGCAGGCATTGTTGTCATAAATCATCGATGATGCACGCCTGAGAACGAAATAGGTTTCTGCGTCCTAAGTAAAGAGAAACGCTATTGCGCGGGTCATACATTAGATGCATTTTGTTTGGTTCAGCCGTATTGTTCTGGTGCATGATGTAGGATAGATATTTTGTTGACATTAAGTCAACAGAAACCTCGCCGACGATGACCAGGGATCAGGCTGGCTGGCTAAACGTTTAGTTTGGGCAAGCATCGTAGAGCATGGCCATTACAATGATTATTTACTTAGGAACCGATACTTGAGACATTACCAGGGTATGATTGTTTAAGTACCAATCATGTTCATATCTAGTTCTACGATCGGTTGGTAGCTGATAATGGGAAATTGGTTGCAGCTATTGCGAACCTAAAGATATGGGGGCAATATTTAATTACCGAAGGGTAGGGAAACTATCGTCTGCAGTTGTGTCAACAAGTACGTTGGTCGACGTGTCTTCTGGACCAACGGATTGATGTTTGGACCATCGACCGATGGTACAGCCGATAAAGCGAGGATGGACATGTCATGCACGTGTGTGAGAAAGTGCTTCTCAGCAATGCGCATTGACATGATCGGGAATTAATGTCGGTTACCGGGAGAGGTTGTGGCGACTCTAACAGATACGCACACAATTCACAAGCAAAATAGTGAAGAGCATCGAACGAAAAATCGAATAAGAAAATACATCAGAGCCGTATTAGCGATAACATAACAATTCACATCAGTGGAGTATAGTCGAGTTTAAAAATCAAATTCTAAACACGGCCAGTAGCCTGATGGGTAACGCTTAGGTATAGTTTTTGGTGATTCAAACTGTCATAGCGTCAGTTCGAATCACACGTTCTTCTTCACTATTATTTAAAACGCTATACTTGGTACCCCGACGTGATCTGTACACACACCACACACTTTCCCGTAGTAAACAGAACTTCACACACGATCACGACTTCCGCATAGAGCACAGGCTCCGACGTTCTCTCTCTCGCTCCGTCGTCCACACATGAATCTGATCGTAACGAAGTTACTGCGGAGGGAGTGGTGTGACGACTCTTAACAGATACACACACAATTCACAAGCAAAATAGTGAAGAGCACCGAACGAAAAATCGAATAAGAAAATACATCAGAGCCGTATTAGCGATAACATAACAATTCACATCAGTGGAGTATAGTCGAGTTTAAAAATCAAATTCTATACACGGCCAGTAGCCTGTGGTACAAAGCCCGCTTAGGTACAATTTTTGGTGATTCAGACTGTCATAGCGTCAGTTCGAATCACACGCTCTTCTTCACCATTATTTAAAACGCAATAAGGTAACCGAATTAGATTTCGGAAACATGGATACGTTGGATGAAAGCATGCCCGGGGGTGAAAGTTTGATGCCACGGTAAGATGGTAATCTTGCCTGGTAAGTGGGAGACGGTTAATTAAAAGAAAGTGGGTGGTTCTTTGGGAATGCCTTAAAGAACCCCCACAGTAGTAAGCGATAAGATCAGGTCTGTTCTTGAAGGAGAGAGGTGCCTTTCGGTTCTGTGTTAAAAGTAAGAATCTTGGAGAACGGTTGAATGTTGCTGTATTTGAAATGATTGGGTGCCAGTTCGGTGTTATGGTACACGACCTCGCTTAGATCGTTAACCAGTCTGCCTGAGGTGAAGAGGGTCCTGATTTGGATACAATTACGGTAGTGAGTTCCCGTATTGGAGGAGGGTGAATGGTATGTCTGTTATTATCAGGTTGGGATTGTTTGGAAGGTTTTCTATGAAATTTATTGACAGTTCTAGGATCCGTGTATCCAGTCGTTCGAAGCGTGCGGTGTTGTAAAGGTCGTCGTTACAATGGTATATATATGAGTTGGTTTTGCGGTGTAAGCCAATGATAAACCGGAAACATTTTCGTTCAAAAACTCGTAATTTCTCCATTTAGGAGGGTGAGATGTGGTACCATAATGGGCAGGCGTATGTAATAGTGGGTCTGATTATCTGTTTGTAGATGAGATGTTTGACCTTGAGGTGTATTAATCTTGAGTTTAATTTTGTTGTGGCAACGTTTAGTGTTGTTTGTGCAGTGACCGTTTTTGCCCTTAAACACTGTTAGCAGGGTTTTGGTTGGGTTGAGGCGAATTTTCCATTTGTTAAATTATGCTGAGATGAGCGGGCGGAAGTTGTTAACGCCGTTTCTTGCCGCTTTGACAAATCTACTGCTAGAGTAGATTAAAGTATCGTCGGCATAATTTAGCATTACAACACTAGGTGCAAGTTGGGGAACTCGTATCGAATGTGTATAGAAGATATAAAAGTGGTCCGAGAATGGATCCTTGGGGAACTCCCGCAGTTATGTTGCGAGTTTGTGAGAGGAAAGAGTTTATTCTGACGATGAATTTCCTACCAGAATGATAAGATGCTAAGAGCTTTGTGATGTTGGAATTCAGACCAAATAAGCAGTGCAGCTTATAAAGAAGTCCTGAGATCCAGACACAATCAAATGCTTTGGAAATATCGGGAGATATGCATACGGTAGCGCATTGGTTTTCCAGACCAGTTGTGACATCGTGTGTAAGTTTTAGTAGAGCATGGCAAGTGGAGAGTCGCTCACGAAAGCTAAACTGAGAATTAGGAATGAGAGCGTTATCACTGGCAAACGGGAGAAGGTTTTGGTAGATTTTACATTCTAATATTTTGCTTAGGATGTTTAATAAAGATATCGGACGATAGTTGGAGGTGTTATTGGAACTGCCGGACTTTTTAACGGGGATTACTAACGCAATTTTCCAGTTTTCTGGGAAATGTGAAGCATTTATGATATGGTTAAGAAGGACGAGAATAGGAAGTAGATTTGGCGGGTGAAGTCTTTTAAATAGAAGGTGTGGTATTCCATCTAGACCGGTCGATTTTTTGTTGGGTCGTGATTTTATGAACTTGATTAATTCATCTGTGGTTAGAAATATGCTGGTGTCTGAAGGATGTGTCGCCTTTTTTAAATAGCGTTAAATTCTCCAATGAAAGGAGTATAAGATGCGGGTAATTTGTGTGAAATATATTCGTTTAGAGTGTTTCGAAAATTAGCGACTGAGAGGGAATCATTTTTTTGATGGATCTTGGAGAAGTTGTCAGCGAGGCAATTGGCTATGTCCGTGTCGGATTGGATAAGATTGTTGCTGAGTGGGTTGATAAGGTGATCGATTCGGGGTTTAAACTTCCGACCAGTTAGTGGGCTGATGTTTTTGAAGAGATCACGGTTGGGCTTGATGTTGTTAAGTGTAGAGGTATAAGTCTGGGTGGTCAGGAGTCCGATCTGACTTTTAATAAAGGGGCAGAATCTTATATGCAGTTTTCGGCGGAGTTGTTTTTGAGACGCAGCAATTTAGTTAGGGTGGTGGGTAAAGGTTTTCCTAAATGATTACGAGGGATGGTGGTCGGTGTATTGCTGGTGAGGGCATCCTTGAGGGTCTAATCAATTTTTAGGGCTTCTCGATCGATATCAGCAGGGATTAGGTTAGAAGATTCGGGGATTTGCAAGTTAGAAAAACTTTCCGCGACGTCTCTATTCCCCCTTTTCTAGTTAGTCTTGGAGAAGTTCGGGACAGGACTGTGTGAGTAGAGCAGTTCGAAGGAGGGGACTTTGATCCAGGTGTGAACGGAAACATGATCCGATGGAAAGAGGAAGGATACTGTGAGGGGGGCTCGTTGAGTAGACATCAACCGACTTGAGGAAGAAGTCAATTGTTTACTGCGTCGATTTGGTGACACGAGTTGGCTGCAATGGACTGTCGATGTATGTATATGGGTGAGATGATAGGAGGTCCAGAAGTTGGCAATTGTATTTGTTATACTTGATGTCGTTGAAGGCTGTATGCCGAGCGTTCCAGTCTCCACCGATTATGAATGGTGCGGGAAGAGACTGTCTGATTATTTGAGATATGTCAGAGTCAGGGAAGTCTGGTTCTCATGTTGGGTGGATGTAAATGGATGTTAATATGATTACTTTTTTGTTTTAATAAAAAAGTTTAACTGCCGTGTATTCGATATTGAAAACATTGGCGAACTTGATTTCGGTGAATTGGAGTTTATTATTTAGTAGGATGGCGGCACCTCCATGGGATCCAGTAGTTCTGGGGTTTGAAATAAATGTATAATTGGGGATGGATACTTGGGAGTTGGACTTAAGCCACGTTTCTGAGAGGAGAAGGATGTCTGGGGAGAAGAATTTAACAAACACCCGTAAGTGTTGCTTACGGATGTTGGAGTATATAGACTCTGCGTTGAGGGCGACTTTAGTTAGTTCAGCCATTGAGGGAGAGAATATGGGAGGTTATAAGTGAGAGAATCTAATCTTTTTTTTTTATGTCGGACATATGCTTCAATGTAGGAAGCATAGTTTGTTGACTCTTGATGTAGCCCATGATGTCCAATTTGACGCCAATGGAGTTGGGGTTGTGTGACGTCGTTGTTTTTGATGATATCCGCATATGATGTTCCTGGCATTGTAGGTTGTGGTAATGTGTTCTGTGGTGTGGATTTGGTTGGTGCGGATTTATTGTTTGCGCCTAGTTTTATTCTTCTTTGGAGAATTTTTAATTTATGAGGGCACTGTGAGAAATTAGCTGGATGTGGAACTCCGCAGTTGCAGCATGTCGCAGCGATTTCCTTAGTGGTAATTGATCCATCGGGGTTTGTGGTTTGGATTTTTTCTGGTCCCATACCATGTGGATTGACCTTGCATTCTCCTGGTTGGTGTTCATTGGCACATCTGCCGCATCGTATATTTAGGTGGCAAACCACCGCCAAGTGTCCCGAGCCTTGTCATCTTTTGCAGTGGAGGATGCTTTGTTTATGGGATACGATACTGATCTTATGCGTAAACCAATACTTAATTTGTTTGGGATTGTTGCTGTCTTCATTTGGAGAGATTTGGATAATCCGTAGGTTCCTTAAGTTGTTTTCTCGCATATACGGAGTTTGAAAATAGTCCAGCATGTGGATTTTCAGCTCTGGGCAAATCCTGATGATCTCCGACCCTAGTTCTTCGTTGGTCCAAGTTGGGTCAATGTGCCTAATGATAAATGTTGTTGGTGTTGGAAGGTAAAAAATTGGTGTCGTAGTTTCACAAATTTTTTAACGGTTTTCGCGTGATCAACCAGAGTTGTTGTTGCAATGGAGCCAGAGGAGCCTTTAGTGTTTGTGGTGAAGTTGCGGTGTCCAAGGGCATTTTCTACTATTTTAATTATTTCCTTGATACTGGTCATATTTTGTATGTAGATTGGTGGTGATCTAACATTTTTGTGCTGAGCAGGCAGGGGACTCGGTGCTGGATGACTTGTTTGGTGGATTCCTTACGGGCTGGTGATAGTTGTTTGGGGGGAGGTGTTTCATGGTTAAGGTGAGAGAGGGCGTTATTTCCATACTGGCATCGTCACTGTTTTTGGTGGGTTGCTTTAGGGAGTGAATTTCCTCCTAGAGTTGCTTCACCTGTGTTGTAAGTTGATGGATGTATTCCACGGCTTCGTGGAATTTTTTTTTTCGTAGTCAATGTGTTTTCCTTGACTTTCTATATTTGTGGTCTTCTTCGCTGAGTTTTGAAGAGGGTCTTCTCTTCCGTTCTAATATGTATTCCCGGGTAGCGCTCTGATCGTTGTCTGGCATCTGTGAAGACAGGTTTCGACTACGACATCCAGCGAAAATTTCACGTGTTTGATAGTTTTCAGTCACAAGATTCGATGTGAACCGCGATAGATCGACGACGACTTAACGTCTTCGAATTCAATTTTATTTATAAATTAGCACACGATGAGTACGTCTGACTGACTGAACGATCGGCGAGTGAATGGCAACGATTTATTTATTTTTATTATTATTTTTTTTTTTTCAAAACTATTTATTTGACCAAAAATTAATAGGTACAATAAGTAATACAGCTAACTTATAATAGATTGGTTACATGATAAGTGTTTACATGTTATTTGTTAACATTTTTCAAACAATTCTTTTTTATATGTGCTTAAGATTTATGGGATATATATATATATATATTGGTAATTTTGTTTTTCCTGGAAAAGGTCAGAAAAAACCAGGAACTCTGTTTATTTTAACTTATCCTACTTAAAATTACTTAACATAACTTAATCTAACTTAATCTAATCTCATATACAATTTACAATATTTGATATTGCAAAGATAGTGACAATTCGAATTTGACTTAAAAATAATATTTACAATTTTTAGTTATGGATATGGGATTTCTTGTTGTGATTGAGGGTAGTAAGGGATAGGATCAGGTATGTTCTTGAAGGAGGGCTGCCACTCGATTCTGTGTTAAAAAAAAGAATCTTGGAGAATGGTTGGATGTTCCTGTATTTGAAATGATTGGGTGCCAGTTCGGTGTTGTGGTACACGACCTCGTTTAGATCGTTAACCAGTCTGCCTGAGGTGAAAAGCGTCCTGATTTGGATACAATTACGGTAGTGAGTTCCCGCAGTGGAGGAGGGTGATGGTAGGTCTGTTATTATCTGGTAGGCAACGATTTATAAATTGCGTTCCCTTTTATAGTATTTGCACAGTTGTGTAATGCGCAATTGTTGTGCAGGGAGCAGCTGCCGTGTGTACTGCTATTCCGTCATGAGCATTGACACAATGTTAATGCGCAGTTGTTGTGCCCAATTGTATAATGCGCAAAAGTTGTGCAGATAGCAGCTGCCGTGTGTGTTGCTATTGCGCCGGTGGGATGGCGGGATTCCACACAATGTTGCTTGATGGATTGTATGGTGCGTCGCCAACACGGAGCGCTATGGGCGTATAGATGACCCTTAAGCTATGATTAGTACATTAATGCTCTGGTATATGGCGCTGATGATATTTTCATCACATGCGGTTGCGCTATTCAATACCGTTATTAAAACACATGCACAATTTATTCTGGCTCTTCCCTATAAGCAATATCAATTTCAATGCTTAAGAACACTTTTTTCACATTTTACAACCAGTGCTTTTATTTTCTCGTAAACTATAGACTTACAACTTCGATAACAATGTTATTCTAGACTATTTATTATAATTCATAACTTATGGAGTCCCCGTGGTTAGTCTAGGCCAAATATAGCTTGTATTAATCATTGTCTAACGCCTTAAACTAGTGCTGTACACGGAACAAATTGATAGTTGTATGGGGTGCTCATCGGGCTCTGTTTGGCGATACTGTCTTTTTAAGTTGATTATTTTTCAAATAGAAAAGTCAGGAAGGATAGGTTGCCGAGATGGATAGGTAGAAAGGCCGAGATAGATACGTCAGGAAAGATAGGTTACCGTAGATAGGTTGAGGTAGATACATCTGTAAAGAGAGGTTGCGATAAATAGGCCGAGATAGTTATATCTGAGGAAAGGGGGGGGGTGGATGATAGGTTGAGATAGATACGGCAGGAAAGATAGATTGCGGTAGATAGGTTGAGGCAGATACATCTGGAAAGATAGGTTGTGGTAGATAGGCCGAGATAGATATATCTGGAAAGATAGGTTGCGTTACATAGATCGAGATAGATGTGTCTAGAGAGATAGGTTGCGGTAGATAGTTCAAGATAGATAGGTTGTGGTAGAGGGGTCGGGAAAGATTGGTCGGACTAGATGGATGGAGGGTTTTGTACAGGGAATAAATCGGCTCATACAGTTTCATTGGAGACATTATTGTTATGTGGTAGAAATGACAGAACTGCCGAATTTGAATCTAAATTTTAAGTACAAGCATTACGCAGAAAAAGTCCGTAAATGATCATTGATATTTCTCGATAAAGTCATTTACAACAAAATTCACCAATGTTAAGTTATATTTAGATAATGGGTTATATTACACTTCCTTTTTCTTTATTATATATTTAATAATAAGTATAACTTGATGAACGGTGTGGGGAGTCTGTCGTTGTTGTTGGTTACAGATGATTATCCTCACAGTCGAAAACGCATCTTTCCTATCCCACTTGCCGGTTGGTAACAGAGAGGAAAGTCTAACTGTTGTTGCACATAAGCACAACTTGAATTAAAAGCCACTCGTCGTTCTTAGGAGTGAGTCTGTGTTTTATTTTACTTTCATCATCATCATCATCGGCACTACAACCGGGAAGTGGTCTTGGCCTTATTTCGCAAGTCCTGAGGCTTGTTACATTTTCCATAATGATTTGTTTTTTCCGGGCAAGGTCATTAGTCTTGCGCCAGAGGCTCCCCGACGGGGAATCGAACCCCGGTCTCCCGCGTGACAGGCGGGTATACTAACCACTATACTATCGAGGAGCCTTATTTTACTTTCGATGGTTACAATTTAGATCGTCACAATTTAGATACTCACAGGCTGATAGATACAATCTAGATAGTTACCAAGTTCAGATAGTTACAATTTAGATCGTCACAATTTAGAGAGTCACAGACTGATAGTTACAATCTGGATAGTTACCGAGTTTAGATACTTAAAATTTAGATCGTCACAATTTAGATTGTCACAGACTGATAGGTGGCGGTAGTTACAAACAACTAGTGATAGTTACAAACAACTAGTCACAAACTGATAGTTATAATTTGATAGTCACTGAGTTTAGATAATTACAATTTAGATAGTCACAGACTGATAGATACAATCTAGATAGTTACCGAGTGTAGATAGTTACAGTTTAGATCGTCACAATTTAGATAGTCACCGACTGAGAGGTTGCGGTAGTTACAAACAACTAGTGATAGTTACAAACAACTAGTCACAAACTGGTAGTCACAGACTGATGGTTACAATTTGATAATTACAATCAACTCCAATAATCTCCCCCCACCGACCGTTTTGGCTCAGTGCTAGAACTCAACTCCTCGTTTTTGTGTTCGTCAGTTCGAACGAACACTCTCCCCTCCGATCTTGCAGATCGAAGGATAGATTCTTTTGTTTGCATTATCCCTTTTTCCACCCGGCATTCATGTTTGTTTATCTGTCCCGGATTGGGATCAAAAAGAGGGAAAACAAAAAAGCAACAATCAACAAAGGATCTTGCGGATGAGCATTTTTGATCCTTGATGTTGGTGGGCGATAAACTGAACATGTGCTTCCTTTTATGGCGCATTTTTTTTCCAATTGGTTTCGGAATTCTTTGCAAACAAATTTATAGAGGATCATAAAATTGCAGACGCGCATTTTATGATTCTCAACAATATTTGTTTGAGAATGGATCATCTGGTCCACACATTTGGATCCAGGGAATTTTACGTGTATGCGAACCAAATGAACACTTGGTTCGTTTATCACGAGCTGGATTTTATAAATTGAATTCAATGTGCGACATTTGAATGTTTAATTCAATTTGTTTGACATTGGATTCAATATTGATTTGGGGATATTTTAAAGAAAGTGCAAAATCTATGCGGACAATGCTAGGGCTTGCAGAGTGCTTCATCCTTTAAATGGATGGGTCTGCATGTACCGCGATTAACCCTTATGTCAATGACCAACGTTACCGACAGTAAGCATTTCGTCGCAATTTCACGATTGCTCGGCCTAGTAGACGAATTTCGGTCCCATGTCTTAGATCATCTCCATTCCAACGTTTCTGAATGATAATTACGAAATTTCAATGAAAAAAAAATTTTTTTACTTTCAAATTGACATTTTAAAAAATCGAAATGGGTACCCGGGTATCCGGTCATTGACATAAGGGTTAACAGTGGAGGCTAGCTCCAAAGCGGTAAGTATTAAGGGGTGGAAGGTGTTGCGGGTAACACCACGTCTTGATTGATTGCCGCTATATCTGCAACCTATTACGAAACACACAAATCTCAATGCCATGTCACCTTGATAGTATGGAGTTCCGTTCAGGGATTACGATATGTATTATATCTCCGAGTCAAATCAATTGATAATTAATTATTAAAACAATAATAAGGTCGTATCGTAACCGTTGCAGAAACAAGAGTTGAAACATTCACCACATGATGGTTTTTAAATTACATTTATAAACACGGCTTGGTGTTTAATTTCGTTACAAGATTTCATTATAGTCTTTTAGTTCACTAATACCTGTCAACGATAAGAGAGTTTGCTTTTGTATCAGCTTCATCCCGGAAGTGTCTTCGTTCGCATAGGAAATTGTATTTGATTATCTTCAGATACTGAATGGTTAACGTCATGAAATAAGATAAATTATCCTTTTTTCAATCGCTATTCCATTGTCTTTCTGCCACTTCACCTTTATAATCCTCCTGACAGACATTCCTACAAGCAAGTGGCCAGGATACACTTCCATTACTGGTTCATAAACGATGCTGACAGGTCGATCAAATTCTCCTAAGACTGGCACATAGACGACGACTCTTATAACATACCTCATAGAATTTCGAAACTCCTGTTAAATTTCAGCATCGCCAACAATGCAATATCTTTGCGCCGACAAGTTGAGATGAAGTATTCGAATCAATCTATTTTGGGGCAGTCCAAAGGTAGAGCACAGGAAGCTGTCAAGTTCAGTAAATCTACTTAGGAAATGGTTGGAGGAGCTACGAGTTTTCGATAACATCCCCGTTCAGGGTCATTGGTCTCATTGACAACACAAACATTTGTCTTCGACTGTTACTTTCCGTATCACTTACCAGGAGGTGCTTACCAGTGGCTTTCGCCTCTAAACATCATGCTCTTTGCTTCTGGTTTATTTTACTGTTGCTCTTTTATTCCTTCTGTTATTATTATTCTCAGTATTTATAACTTCCGCAGATTCATCCTGTGGAAATACCCACAGAATTAATATTATAAGGAAACCGGTCGACACGAGTTGATGTATACAGATACAGAGATTCCTTCATTGAATAATCTTGAATTGCTGGAGCTTTTTGGGGAAATTTAAATTTCATTGTCCACCCAAACTGTGTATTTTTCCGATTGTGTTGTTCTTGACATTTTGTCTGTGTTGGGTCCCTCCCATTGTTCAGATCTGTGTGAAGAGGCTGTTGAGCCCAATTTTTTCTGCTTGTTCCATTTATGTCCAGGCAGACGATACTGGACTCAAAGTGGTATGTGTAAGGTGGAGTATGTATTATTTTGCTACACGACCAACTAAAGCAGAAAATTGCTGCTTAAAGATTTATTTGACCACAAGAGTCAACTGAATAATGGAGGGTGGATATGTTTTGCGGACAAGAAATGGATGGGTTGATATAAAAAGGATTCTGTCAATTTAAATAAATGTCAGCCCATTGTCTCTTTTCGACTTTAGTCGGACGAAGAAACCTTGCCCAAAAGCCCAGCGGTTAGGTGACTGGATGTGAATGGGGACATTATAAGATTTCTGTGTTGTATTGTTTGAATGTAGCCAAGCATCAGCTTCAAATCCTGTTGAACGAGAAAACAGATTTTTTTTCTTTTCTTTCATTAATCCCTCCTGGCGCACAATAATCGATTTATAATTTACGAAAAAGGACACAAGCGAAAAGCAACAAGAATCCGAAAGAAATAGTCTGCTGAAATTTGTGTTTTCTAACATTTTTTGTTTTTGATACTTCTGCTTTTATATCTTCTATATTCCTTTTCTAATTACGTACCAACCAGGTTAGCAGCAAAGTCTCCTGAAATTAATTTCAGGTTTCATGATTTACCTCAATTTTAAAGGAATAAGAAGTGAGTTTATTATTTAAACACCACCATGTCAAGGATGTATAAGTTGAACCTGTGCACGCATAGTACAACATCCCAACCATCACTATAAATGCCATTAAAAGTAAGAGGAAAAGTCAAACCTAGGATATGTTCATTTTTCAGAAGCTGCATTAAACTCATCTATTTATCTCGATCATGAGCAGTTGTATAAAAATATAAGAAGAATGGAAAATGATACTTCTTTTATTGTATATTAAAGTTCACGATACGCATGGTAGAGAAGAGAATTCTCATCTGTCTGAAGAATTGTAGTGGGTCGTTGTGCTGGCCGTTGCATTGATAAGCTAGTTTCGTATCGACCAGTGCAATATTGGTGACCTAAGGTGCAATTTCTGTGCTGTGTGGCCTGTCTAAATATTGTAGTGTACTCATCAACACAAAAACGCATTCCCTATATCATACACTGAATAATAGTGTCATAAATCAAAATGCACTATCACAAAACAAAATACTGGATTCCACACGTCAAAACACTGACACCATAAGAAGTCCGACAAAAAATATAACATAACAATACTCATTGCCCAGGTGTTCCGATAACTGTGTGTCATGTATGGCATACGATATCGCGGTGTATGACACTCGCCTATTAACATGTCATCTGAGAAGTAACTCATTGTGAATTTGCTATGCAATGTGCATTAAGCGTTTTGAAATGCACTCAAGGTAATTCAGGCCATGTTTGGGATGTTATAATTTTATCCCATACCACTCAGTTAACACACATTTGAAAACAAACACCTTTTGTTTTTTATAATTAAAACTAAGCTTTATTAATAAACCACACTGATAATTGGACACGTTAATATACAAACAGATGATCACATCTAATTCATAGTTTCATATATACCTCGGTCAAGATAGTTTAATGATTGTCACATTTGAAATTTTCGTTTAAGTTTAATAGTTGTCCTTTTTCGGTAAAAAAAAAAGAGTTCTGAGGATCTGAACAAATTATACTTTTCCCAGGAGGATCATTTAATTATTTCCCGAAGTCACCATCTCAACCGGCACCTCGGCGTACCCGAACTCACACACGTCACGGACCGTTCCCGTCAAAATTCCAAAACCAACTCACTTGAAGATTTTTAGCCCCCTCTCTCAATTTTCGTTTTTTCATCGGACGAAAACTTTTCTTATCCTGCAGATAAAAGGATTTTCCTTTCTTTGTCTTTCCCAAATTTGGGATCGAAAGAGGAAACACAAAAGAACAATCAACAAAGGATCTTGCCGAAGAGCATTTACGATCCTTTGTGTCGGTCGGCGATAAACGTACATGTAGTTCGTTTTATGGCGCGAGTGGTTTGTTTTAACTTGGTTTGGTTAAAACGGAAAACAACGCTGATTGTGTTAACGGTTTTGGGTAACCATATTTCTAGATGATCATAAAATTACTGGCGCGCATTTTATGATTCTCAATGATTTTGTTTGGAGAAAGACATCTGGTCCGCACACTTCGATCTTAGGGGATTTTTGTGGCGAACCTGTGGGTCGACTATCCTATCTAAGTTTTCAATGTGAGCAAATTGAAAGTTTAGTTCAATTTGTTTGAAATTGAATTGATTAGAGCAAATTGAACGTTGAGTTCAATTTGTTTGGTATTGCATTAATGCATGGGGTAATGCTATGGATTGGGGAGTGTCTCATCCTTTAAGTGGATGTTATTGTCGTGTATCGCAATTAGTGGTGGAGATTGGCTCCAAAGGGCTAAGTATTATGGGCGTAACAGGGAAGTCGAATTATGGTGGCATGTAACCTACTTTGGATCGATATGCATCGGGAATGTTGATGGGGGAAATGGTATTTAAGGACAGGTTTTTTCAAGAATAAAGCAGATACAAGCTGACTAGAATCGCACATGTATCTCATCCCTTTTTGGCAGATATTTAAGGCATTCGTGCTCTGCCCTTCGAATAGCCTCATATTTTCTGGTACAAACCTATGGCATTCGTCCCCTACCAAATAGTCAAGTGGAGATCTCTCTCTCATAACACACTCTACCCCTGTTAGCACTGTTTGGACAAGTAGGATCCGGCTCAACATTACGCTTACCTTCTCAAACCGCACTTTATGTTTTACCTTTACATCCGATTTTGTATTATTTTTCATGGCGATCTTGCATTACTTTACAATATAGACAATCAACTCGAGGACTAAACGAAACCCCGATAGTGGGTGATTGGATTCCAACATCCTTGATATAATTCCATGCCTTTATTCCTTTTACATCGTGGCGTAGCCACATATATACGAAATTATGTTGTTTCCCTTTTTCTGCTATAATCTTTATTTCGAAACAGAATATAACTTATCATGACTATGATTTCGAAGCCCGACCTTAGGCGAAAATGCTCCCTTAAATAAATTCTATACTTTATCAGGCACAATTAATAGAATTCAGTTCCTGTTGATTTGATCTTAATCGTATACCATCCATACATAGTGAATAATGTGAAGAGCATTAAACATATCTGAACATTTAGTTCGTTTTCGGGCAGAGGGTGCAAAAGAACTTACTTTTGGCACATACCGGGTGTCCCGTAAATAGCAGGGGTGTGATTATTTACCTCATAACCTATCAGAAAAACTAAACATGACTTTAGTAAAAGTCGCACCGTTTTCGAGTCGTACAAATCCAGTACATAAACGAACCATACAGAGAAATGTTGGAGGGGAGTCCAGATAGCAACACATGATCACAACTGCCAAGGGATGTCTGTTTGCAGACCGCCTCGCCGACTCTAGCCTTTGTCAAGTAAGCAATGTCCTAAATCATCACCCCTATAATTCCTCCGTTACCCCTAGTACCCAAATCCCCTCAGCTATTGAAAATCAGCACCCCTGGTTTCTCTTATCCTAATACCACGTCTGCTTAGCCCACCCCACATCTCCTCCCAACTACTTTTCTTATAACTTCCGAAAAACCAACTTCCCCCTCATAAATGAGTACCTTGGCAATATCATACTTTGCTTTAACGATATAAGTGCAGATGTTGCTACAGCCTCTCTCTACACAGAAATCTACAATGCCATATCCCCATATGCTCCATTTTCCCGACACAGAATATCGTTCTCACCGCCCCCTTGATATAACCGCAAACTTCGGACCCTTCGTAACAAGAGCAATAAGTTGTGGATCACTTTCGCGTTCTCCCCTCGACTACTCCAACTATCTAGGTTCCTTTCATCAATTCACAGACCTCTACAGTTCCCTCTACAACAATTACCTCACTAAAACACAATAAAAGTTGATCAGCGACCCCAAATCTTTCTTCCACTTTATCAACTACAAACGCAAATTTGATGCCTATTCGCCAACTCTCTCTTCTACGGCTCGACTACTTCAACTGACTCCCATATCATCGCCAATCTCTTCGGGTCCTTCTTCAAACAATCCTTCACGAACAGCTCTGTCGAGACTAACCCTGCTTGATTCACTAGACTGCTTGAATTCTCCCTCGGCACTCTCATCCCACTGCACATTCAACAACACCAAGTTATAGAAAAACTAAAGCAACTGAAAGACGAGTTTAGCCCCGACTCAGACGGACTCCCTGCTATCGTCTGAAAATAAAAGTCCCCCCCCCTCTCTCCCCCGCCCCCATTAATTTACAATCTATCCCTTGTACAAGGTGTATTCCCAGATATTTGGAAATCATCTTAAATCACCCCCATACACAAAGAGGGTTAAAAAAACGATATATACAATCATCGTCGCATTGCTAAGCTTTCGTACATTCTTAAACTGTTTGAAGAGCTTCTATACGACGCGTTATGTTTCCCCTGCAAACCCATCATCTCTCCCAACCAGCACGGGTTCGTCTCCGACAGGTCCACAACTACCAATCTTGTGGAATTCACATCCCACACACTTCTTGCCTAAGAAAACGGTAATGAAATCGATGTAATCACTACCGATTTCAGCAAGGCCTTCAACAAAATCTCCCACAACCTCATTTTCTTTAAGTTATCTTCCCTCGATTTTGAACCCCTACTGATTAAGTGGATTTCATCCTATCTTAAATACCGAACCTGCCGAGTGCGATTTAGATCCACGCTCTCCGATCCTTTTTTTTCGAACCTCAGGGGTTCCCCAGGGCAGTCATCTCGGCCCTCTCCTATTTATTCTAACCATTAACAACAGAGGATCTAGTATCAGTCACTCCACTATCTCGCTTTACGCGGATGATACCAAACTTTTCAAGATAATCCGCTCTCCCCTAGATTCCTCACTTCTCCAGTCGATTTTGACAGCTTTTCGACTTGGTGCCAAAATAACTGCCTATAACTGAATATCGCCAAATGTCACACAATCACCTTCTCTTGGAAGCGCTCCCCCACCCATCCACGCCCCTATCTCTTACTTAACCAACCTATACCATCGGTTAAATCGAATCACGACATGGGCATCCTATGTGACAAGGAGCACAATTTTACCGCACATATTGGCGACATTATCCTTAAGACCAACGCCGCCCTTGGCTTTGTGAAACGCTGGTCAAAAGAATTCCTAAATCGCGAAGTCACACACTCACTCTACATAACCTTTGTCCGTCCTCTGCTCGAATATGCAAATCAGGTCTGGTCCCCATATCATTTGTCTCACATTCGCAAAACTGAAAGTGTCCAGCGTCGTTTCTTCTGCTTTTCTCTGACTTTACCGCCTTACACAAGCCGCTCCTTTTAATCAATCTTAACACGCTTGAAGAGCGCAGAATCCATGCCGACATTATCTTCGTCCACCGTCTTCTGTCAGACTCAATCAATTTGCCCAAGCTTGCTCTCCTCCATAACTTTTCGCACAAACCCCTGTAACTTACGTAACCCTCGTCTCTTCTACTTGCCGCCTATCGCACCTCTTATGGCTCTAACGAACCCATCTCACGTTTGCTACGAAGAGCCAACTCTCTCCCCGCCTCCTTTGATTTCAATCTCACCAGTCCCGCTCTCAAACGCCCTCTCCTAACGTACCCGTCCTGTCCCGCCATTGGTGTTGTGCTGTCAATAAAGAAATAACTCATCTGATACCTTACCATAAAATCATCATCGATTTTCGGAAACCATGCTTCTCGATGTCCCAAAGGAATATAGCTCCATCCTTGTCTGTGTATGTCCGTACACCATTTTCAAAACCATACGTATCCCCATTCACGGATATCTGATTCTTGCTAACATCCCAACGATAATATTAAGGTTCAAATTGTTCAGCATTCGTTTTTCGAGCTTTAGGAATCCTTTGATTTGGTTCCGCGCACCAGCGATAGTGTTCGTTTTCGTAGAGACTCATCAGTTGGTTGGCACTGTCGTCGGGTTGGCCACCATGTTCTTACAAACGCAGCCACTTTTCTTCGACATCACACCGCCATCAGTGTGTTGTTGGATCGGTGTAAATAGCTACTCCCTAACTAACGTAGGATATATTTTCAGCTTTGTTTCACCAATTTGATGTTCCGGTGGAATGTACTGTACGCTGAGTTGTTAATTCTTTCTTTTTTCTTCCCCTTCCGGGTCTACCTGGAGCTCGTTCTGTTGGTGGTTTACGTTTGGGTCTACTTCTTATTGCTCCGATTTCGAAGTGACGTCTAACGAGCAATTCCGCCTCGCCTTCGTTGTCCTGCCGTAGTTGACAAATCTCACTGGCGAGCTGTTCCTGGCCTCGCACCCGTGCAAGACCCAGCCCAACCTGGTAAGCGAAGCAACTGGTTCGGTGCTTCTCCCATCAGCCCCCAGTTGTCCTGGCCGATGAGTAATTTAGGCTCTTGCTGGGTGTAGGTCAAGTGGTCTCCGGGCTCTCGTAGGTGCGTGTATCCTTCAATCGTTTCTTTGCTCACCTCCTGTTCGAGAGTTTAAAATTGGGGATGGTTCTTACCTCGACCGAACTTTCAGTTCAGCTATGAGCTCCCTTGATTCGCACTTGGACTCTGCGAGTCGTTCCTCCCGATGCCCAGTCCACCGACTGTCTCCAGAACGAGCGCTTCCTGTTTGCCTTTCGCACCTATCTTTTCGGTGATTGACGAGTCCAGCAATGAAATTGTGAATCCCTCATCAAGCAGAGCCAATACCAGGACCGATCTCTTAGGTCCGTAGTGATCCACTGCAACATTCTTTAGGTATGATTTGGTGCTATTGACGGTGCGCATGGAAGTAACCTCCTCTCCCATGGTTTGCTCGGTATGGTTTTTGGAGGGGGAGATACCATGGCGTGACTTTCCTTCTCTTCTTGGTGCCATCCATGGTGGAAATTCGCCTGGGTAGGGTGTGACGTGGTGCCCTCTTGCGTACTTATCGCACGGCGGTGCCTTGCAATCTGATCTTCCATGTTTGGAGCGAAGGCATTTAAGGCAAAGCCATGCCTTTTTCGCCAGATGCCATTTCTTGCCAATACTGCCCCCCTCAAATATGGGGCATCTGGAGACATCGTGTTCTTTGATGCCAACTGGACAGTCTAATTTGCTTCCGTTCCTAGGTGCGCCACCTTCTCGAACGGCATAGATTGCTCTCCTCCCCGAGTCGCGTCCTCCTTGGAATGGTGCATGTTGATGGTCGCCTCCCCTCGGCTCCCAAGATACTTCGCGTAGGGCGAAGTCACTACACATGTCTGCCTCCAGTCTCACGATGTTGCTGAAGAACCTCAGTTCCGGCTGGTTCTCCCTTCGATGGCTCTGGGAATACGTGAACCACCTGTATCTCATGGATGACGGTATCTTGGCAGTCAGTACCTTTATCGTCTCAGGTGAGCTCAAATATTGCGCCTTGCGCAGCGCCCTGATGGTGGCCACGGACTCCAATCTCGTTCGGGGCCTTTCCTTCGGGGCAGTCCCTTTAACTTCGTTAGCTCCACCAGGGCCAACGCTGCCCGTCTTCGAAAGCTAGTCCAACCAAAAATAAACCAACAGCCTACAACACTGGTAGCCCCAAATACTCCCATACAGACTGAAACAGCATCACAAACAGACGTATTCACAATCTTGCTCAATCTACAGAGACAGATGACACAGTTGCAAAGTCAAATAAATGAGATCTACTCGCACTTGGCGCAAGGCTAATAACCTTGCCCGGAAAAACAAATTATTATGGAAAATTTAACAACCCTTAGACTTGTTAAATAAGGCCAAGACCGGATCCCGGTTGTAATGCCGATGATGATGATGACTCGCACTTGCCCAGTCTAAATATAAAGTCGATATAAACGCTCTGACCAAATCAGCAATCAAAGCTCTTGTCGTGAATTTAAATTCACTTATAAGAACTGAGGAAAGAGCCACGCTTTTCAACCTGTTACAAGATGAAAACCCTGGCGGGGGAAACAAAATTAAATCAGAGGTATAAGATAGGGCGGCTCCTCGATAGTATAGTGGTTAGTATACCCGCCTGTTACGCGGGAGACCGGGGTTCGATTCCCTGTCGGGGAGCCTCTGGCGCAAGACTAATGACTTTGCCCGGAAAAAACAAATCATTATGGAAAATTTAACAAGCCACAGGACTTGCTAAATAAGGCCAAGACCGGTCCCCGGTTGTGTAGTGCCAATGATGATGATGATAAGATAGGGCAGTGGAGCACGAATTTGACGTAGTGCAATCCTTTAACTACCTTGGGTCAATAGTATCAGCCGATAACAATGTGGAAGAAGAAATTCGCGAAAGGCTGATTAAATCCAACAAAGCCTACTATGGTCTATCAAGGCTCTTTAAATCCCGAAATTTATCCAGAACAACCAAGCTACTACTGTACAAGACCATGGTCTTACCAGTATGCATGTATGGATCCGAGACGGGTGCTTAATAAGAGGCACTCTGAACTCTTGGCCGCGTTCGAGAGAAAGGTCTTAAGGAGAATTGTTGGCCCCGTATGTGAGGGAGGACGATTCCGGAGACGCTATAACTTTGAGTTGTACGCAATCTACCTTGAAGCTAATGTTGTAAGAAAAATCAAGCTCGGTAGACTGCGGTGGGCGGGACACTTAGCTCGAATGAGCGAAGAGGGCCTGCTCGGAAAGTCCTTTGTAGCAGGACGTATGGAAGGAGATAGCGCGGCAGACCTTGTCTGCGATGGAGGAATGGCGTAGACCAGGACGCCCAGAGCCTGGGAGTGCCAAACTGGATGACATCGACTCGAAATCAGGACCAGTGGAGAGATTTGTTAAATAAGGCTAAGAGCGGATCCCAGTTGTAGTGCCGATGATGATGATGATAAGATGGGGCACAAAAACGATGATATTATACGAAAAATCGACCTAACTTCTCACAAGAGGGAAGTGTGGCAATCTTTTTTAGAAAGGGAATCCAACATAAAGTGATACATAGTGGAGAAGTGCACAGGTTTCGGGTACTTGAAGTATGCATTGTACGCCTACCACTTGAGCAAGGAAGGGGTTTGTATGCGATTGCGGTCTATGCATAGTCTGGGAATTCTCTAACATGTATGGAATTGACATATTCGCCGCAGGTATAAACAATTCATACTTGTAATCGTTGCATTGTTAACGCGCCGCCTAGATTCTACTACTGCTACTATTACTACGTGTACATGCTACACTTTCTTCTGTCACCCATAGTGTAAGCAAATGCAAACGATGCAACTGGCACATTTAGAGACCGACTGGGGTGTTAGCGTAGTGAGTTAGTGTTTCGGTTTTCAAAGACTGAGATAACGACGTCGAAAGTCGTTATCACATCAGCAAAACCGCATGTGATCGTTATTGGCCTGTCAGCCATACACAAGCAGGGACGGGAGCACACGTATCAAGGCGCGTGGGCACCATTAAATGATGATAAGCAAATTGGAGATGAGTCGGTTTCAGTCACTGAGAAGGTGGAAAACAGTCAGCCAGGCGAGTATCAGAGCAAAGGGCAATATTTAACTATTATGTAAATTCATACGATATAACTTGGTATACAAAAACGTTTGCGATTAATTAGCAGAACGATCTTAATCGCGAATGAGTATAAATTTATCTTATATCTATACTAAATAAGGAAGTGGCTTTTTATAATTCTGACGGGAAATATAATTTAATTTTAATTTAACTTTTAGTGAGAGCAGAACCCTCGTTTATTTCACTTAGTACAAGCGTTAAAAAGAATTTAAAAGCAAAAAAACTTACGAACTAACTTAGAAACTAGGGATTACAAAAATTAATTTAGAATAAATAAGAAGGTAATATGGTGGGAAGGTGGCTGTGTACGTGATGGGGTAGACAAACACACACACATTAGTCCGTAAAACACTCTAGTTTTAATTGCGTTTAATTTTTTATTATAATTTACTTAATTTGATACCAACACACAT
This sequence comes from Microdon myrmicae, assembly GCA_963931805.1. Taxonomy (NCBI): domain Eukaryota; kingdom Metazoa; phylum Arthropoda; class Insecta; order Diptera; family Syrphidae; genus Microdon; species Microdon myrmicae. The sequence continues at coordinate 125,709,652 of OZ007500.1, read as the reverse complement.
GATAACACTACAGAAAAAACTTTATCACACACGACTTCAAACCGACCGACTATAAACATACGTCCGCCTTTACTAACGACGGGTAACACTCGCGACTCTGGTGTTAATTTTCCTCTGATCGCGACGCTGCACTGGTTCAAGAGACTCTCTGGAATGTCCAAACCAGACGACGTTCATACACACACCCCTTATTTCTCTTTCGATCGTGCAGACCGAAGGATGCATCCATTGTTTACACACACAACAGATCTTTTTTCGATACAACACATGTATGCTTCGCAGTACATTTTTTGAAAATCATAAACATTGATGCTTATGATCTGCGAGACCTGATTGTGTGGATGCGTGTGATACAATTCTTAGAACCTTGTATTTACATAAGCGTTCATTTATGGTCAACGATGGCAAAGATATTTTGTATACCTTATTGCTTCGTTACCATGGAATTGTTCGTTGTTTTGAGTAGCACATTATTTTCTTTGTGCCGTCATAGATTTTTCCCAGATGTGGTATCTGGATTCCATGATCCGCCCGTGTATGCATTTTGTATCTAATGCACTTTTACAGGTACTCATTGGATTGGATATGTTGATTAGGATTAATCAACATATGGGGCTGTAGGGGTTGGTTATTGTACCGTACATGGGCACTAGTTCAACTCAACACCCAGACACTTACCATTGGTTTCTCCAAGGCGAAGACCGGGTAGTAGGATAAAGGGGCGGGATGATTGGAATGTGTACGGGTAGTAAGGGTGTAGGTGGTGGGCGGGAATGGTCAGGGGGGGGGGGGGGGCGACATTTGAGTGCAATAGGAGTGAGATAGAAATCGAAGGAGGTAGGGTCAGAGTTTGCATTCGTGAAATGGGTTCATTACAGCCATAGGAAGTGTGGTGGGAGGGCAGATAGAAGACCCGAGGGTTTCGTTGGTTACGGGGGTTGGTGTTGAGTGCGATGGTGGAGAGCAAGCTAGGGCAGTTAATTGTGCCGGAGAGGAGACGGTGGATGAAGAGGATATCGGCAAGAGTTCTGCGCTCCTCAAGTGTATTGAGGTTGATCAGATGGAGCCGGCTTGTGTTTGGGGGAAGAATCGGAGGATTCTCCCAGTTCAGTCCACGGAGGGCAAAACGCAGAAAACGACGTTGCACGCTCTCGATATGCGACGAGCAGTGTGAAGACCAAACCTGACTGGCATATTCAAGAAGGGGGCGGATGAAGGCTATGTAGAGGGAACGGGAAACGTAAGGATTGGAGAATTCCTTAGACCAGCGTTTCACAAACCCTAGGGCGGAGTTGGCCTTAAGAATGATATCATCGATATGTGGGATGAAGTTGAGCTCCCTGTCAAATAAGATTTCGAGGTCACGTTTTGAGGATACGTATGAAATCTGCTGGTTTAGCAGGAAGTAGGAGCGTGGGGGGGGGGTGGACGTTTGTGGGAGAAGGTAATGGAGTGACATTTGACAACATTGAGTTCCAGGCAGTTATTACTGCACCAAGTTGAGAAGCTGTCGAGGTCATGTTGGAGAAGTGAGGAGTCGAGAGGAGAGATGATTGTTTTGTAGAGTTTGGTGTCGTCCGCATAGAGGGAGATGGATGAGTGTTTAATACCGGAGTCGACATCATTGGTGGTAAGGATGAAAAGGAGGGGGTCTAGATGACTACTGTTGAATGTCCGGCGCCGTGCTTCCTCGGTTGAGGGAAGAGCGTGGACCTTTTCTTTTCTAGAGGATGGTAAGACGTCTTCTGTCTGTCTTCTTTTTTAGCTCGTCACGACATCCACCTATGTATCTCGATTTAACCATTTATTTTTCGAAACGATCTTACCGCAAGGAATTTAACAGAGATTGATTTGATGTTTTATATTTTACTTTCTTTATTTCTTCAATGTATTTTAATTATTATCTTTTTACTACGCGGATTACAATTTATTTGTCTTATTTACTTTTTAATTGATATTGTTTATTTGTTTTTATTTCTTTTAATTCTTGTTTTAGTTTAAATTAATTTTTATTTATTTTGATACATTTTTCTTTTCATCTATTTAACTCAAACTGATTTTTTTTCTCCTTAATTTTCTCTCTCTGTGTCTTTTCACATTGAATCAAAATTGGACGAAAATCCAAGTTACTATGTTTTTGAATAAATAAAAAGGTGCAGGTTATTAAGTGTGCTGTAACTGGTAATATTGTGAATGTTTATGAATGGTATGTATTAAGTGAGAATGTAATATATGTTAAGTGAAGTTTTTAAGGATGTGTTAGGAGATTCAGTGTTAAATTTAATAAGGGTAGTATTCTGGAATACAACACTACCTTGCGGAACCCCAGAGGTGGGGAAAAAGGGTCGGAAAGGGAGGGTCTGAATTTGACACGGTAGGATCGGTCTTTCAAATAAGAAGATAACCATTTGATCAATAGGGGTTCGAAACCTAGGGAGGACAGCTTGAAAAGGAAGAGATTATGGGAGATTTTTTCAAAAGCCTTGCTGAAATCAGTGGTGATAACATCGACTTCGTTGCCATTCTCTAAGGCACGGAGAGTATGGGATGAGAACTCGATCAGATTCGTTGTGGTCGACCTGACCAAAAGGAAACCATGCTGGTTGGGTGAGATGATGGATTTACAACTGAAAGATAATGCATTGTAAAGAAGCCCTTCGAACAGTTTGGGGATATGAGACAGTTTGGCGATGGGTCGGTAGTTGCTGATATCATTTTTAGGTCCCTTTTTATGTATGGGGGTGACATAGCAGGATTTCCAGATACTAGGGAAGATCCCTTGAGAGAGGTATAGGTTGAAAATCTTTGATATCGGGAGAGAATACAGATGGGAGTCCATCAGGTCCAGGGCGGAACTCGTCGTTGAGTAAGTTTAGTTTCTCCTCAACTACGTGACACTGAATAAGTTGAGAGGTGTAGGGACCAAGGGAGAATTCGGGAAAGTCATTGAAATACGACGGATTGAGTTCGAAGGAGACGTCTGTGAAGGATTTATTGAAAAACGACGCGAACAGGTTGGCAATAGTTAGGTGGTCGTTTGTCGTAGTCGCGCCATAAGAGTGGGAGTTAGGATAGGCGTCGGATTTACGTTTATAATTTATAAAGTGGAAAAAGGATTTAGGATCATTGATCAAATTGGATTGTGTTTTAATAAGGTATTTGGAGTAGAGGGAGTTGTAGAGTTCGGAAAATTTATAAAAGGACCCGAGATAGTTGGAGTAATTTTCAATGGATCGCATTTTGAGGAAAATGTTCCATAAATTATTCCTTTTGTTCCGAAGATTGCGGAGATTGCGGTTGTACCAAGGCGGCGAAGAAACCGATGACCTGCGGCAAGAATAGGGGACATATAAGGCGACGGCATAGTAAATCTTCTTATAGAGAGCGGCCGTGGCATCTTCTACACCCAAATGATCAAAGGGAAACGCTGTTTTGCTAAGATGCTGATTTAGGGGGCGGAAATTAGCCTTGTGGAAGTTGTAAGAAAAGCAGTCAGGAGATAGAGAGGGCTAGGTTTCGTGGTCGAGATATAAGGATAAGACCAGTGGGGGGTGATAATTATCGATGGTAGAGAGGGTGTGTGGGCTGGGGGCAACTGAGGTCATGAGTGGTTCGGTTGTGAACACGAGGTCCAGCTGTCTCCCCATATTATTTGGGACATTGCTAATTTGATGGAGGCATGAGTCGGTGAGGCCGTTTATAAAAATAAGTTCATTACAACTAGCGGGGTTAGAGACGTAGAAGGCTTGGTCGTCAGCCTATGTCCATTGTAGCTGGGGGAGGTTAAAATCGCCAAGAACGACAATATCGTCGATTGCGGTGCTTAACTCTGTAAGGTTATCTACCGCCTCAATTACGAGTTCGTATGACGCGATGGGTCAAGAGGGAGGAATATAGAAACAGGTAATAAATAGAGACTTAGGGCGCTTGTCAATTTTAATAGCGACGTAGTCAAGATCCGGAGATGAAGAGATGGCAATTAGAGACGAGGTGAGTCTGTTATGAATGACGAGCAGCACTCCACGACATGGGTAGTTGGGACCTTTTCGATGAGCGTCGTCATCGCGAAAAACATTGAAGGAGGGCAGGAATAGATCAAGACTACTGATACTAGGGATAATGTTGGTCTCAGTCAGGGCGTATATGTCGAAGGGCAGGGAGTGTGCCTTTTCCAGAGTCGAATGTGCTTTGGAGCGGAGACCTCTAACATTCTGATAGTAGACAGTTATGGGGAGCGTATCGATATGATAAGAGGGACCAAAGGGCGGCTGAATAGGGTCAAAAGTACTTTTGATTATTGGGAAAGGTAATTTTGTTGTCAATATAATGGCGAGAGAGATCTCTTAGCACCTTATTAGGGGGCATATCGACATTTTTATGGAAGTTTATGAACAGGCTGCGAAGGCTAGGAACATCAGTAGGTAGACCTTCCTGCTGGATGGAGGCCATTACGCTGGTTTTCGTTTTATCTTCGTAACAGACAGAGTCGGCTTTGTCGTGAAGGAAAGCAAGATAGAGGCGTACATTCTCATAGGTCACTTTGTTCCTAAATTTAGACATGGCATACCGGTTGTCCGAAGAATTAATGGTTTGCTGAGTAAGTTTGACAGATGGGGGGTAGTACTGGGGGGATTAATGGTCTAGGAAGTGGAGGGGGGCGGGGGGAACTAAAACATCATGATCGATAGGATTCCAAGTAAAGTAAAGAGTAAAAGTAAACTTACTCATACGAAACCCAGACGTCACTCGTTCAATATAAACAGTGGCGAAACGTATCCTATCATACTCATATATTACCACCAACAACCGGTCTATGAGGCTAAGTATTCCCTGTCAACATACAAGCATTCAAGGCCAATGCATACCCAGACTTCCTGTCTCAATTGTCTCCTTCTTTTTGTTTTCATTGACATTTTGGGGTATCAAAAAATCCTTGTTGTATAATAATATTATAAAAATAAAGAAAAACAAAGAAACGTTAACGTTCTCAGTCACCAAAAAAATTTCGATTTCATTTATGACATACAACATGAAACACCACCGCGGGCAGTCGCTCACAACCGTATAAATTGGATGGAAATATAATTTCTAGTGTCGAAGTATTTCAGTTTGGCAATTTCATTCTCTGGGGTGGCTGTCGGGTATTCGGTATCTTTATATCACATTACACAGCGGCCCATCATTTCATTTTCATTTAATGGACATTGTGCTCCTTTTTGCTGAACAAGAAGTTATTAACATTTGGAAATTCTTTATATACAGTCCATAGCTATGTACACAGTATCATTGTGCTAAGCATCTAATCCACATTCTCTGAACCTTTCAAATGTCATGGATCGGATAATATACAAACAAAAGATTTATATGTCCAGGCCTTAAGGATTTCTGTTTTCACATCCCCAAAATTATTACCCCCGTTCCTCGAACGACAGCAGTGGCGAGAGGCCTTAAATGTAGCAAACAAACAGAATTTTAGATACTAGAAATCTAAAGTTCAATAAATAAATTTAAAGCCAATTACCTTCAGCACCTTTATCCGAACATGTGAAAAGACCAATTCATCTCCCAGCAGGACGATTTAGAAACCAACTAAAAAGCAATTTAAGGACAACCAAGTTCCTATGAAATTTTAATGTACTCACTTCGGACAGTGGAAAGATGAAAAAGGCCAGTCGTCATAATCTACTGATGCGCTGGCAACAAACATTACATCCTCTCATTAGTAGAATTAAATTTATTCCTCGGTCGGAATACAGGAGGGGGTTTTATGCTATGGGCGTGCTCTTTTGCTCCCCTTACACATTTTACCTTAATCTTATGGCTTCTACAGGACTCCAGCTTGTTAGATATAACAACATGCTAATCGAAATACTCTGAGTGACATCGAAAACACTGTGATTTTTCGCCGATTTCATTGTCTGTTTACCTGGTGTCGCTTTTAGTGACATTTATGTTAATTACACCCCCGTGTTTGGCAGCTGAACGATAACAGCAGGATTTGCTTGTTTACTTGTGGGCGAAATTTCTGTTAACGAACACTTGTAAATTAACGAAAGAACCGTGGTTTTTAATTTTGTTGACTCTGGTATGATGAAGGAAGCCTTTTTTTCATATAATATTCAACGACGACATCAACACCGTGGTTATGGTCTTTAATGGTAATGTTGTGGTCTTGAATGTTTACTTGTAGTAATAGGATAGCAGGGTACAACGATGCATGCAGTGCATGTTCTTCAGTCGGTCGACACTACTTTTTATTAATTGACAGTATTGAACCCCATTTATAACCTTTCCCTGGAAGTAGAACTTCGTCATGTTTTCAATATAGAACAACTGTCAACTGACATGATAATGACTGGTTTTATAAATTAAGCACATTTAATAGTTTATTATTTCATAATGTTTTGACGAAAGAAAAATTATTAAAAAAAACATTTTTTTGTTTTAAAGAAAACAATTGATTCGATAGATTTGTGGAGTGTTTGTGTGTGTCCCTTTCTGTCAGGATGTTGTGGCTCGGTTAATAGCAAAAAAACATAATCGACTCTGGAAAAGGCACAACCCCCCCCCCCCCCCCCCCCCCTTCGACATAAACGCAAATTTAAATAAAGAACACTTGCTAAGAAGTACTTGCGGACTATTTATTACCTTCGCTTGTTTGGAGTTGATTTGTTTCGTGGCAAAATTTCGGAGAAACCAATGGTAAGTGTTTGGGTGTTGAGTTGAACTAGTGCCCATGTACGGTACAATAACCAACCCCTACAGCCCCATATGTTGATTAATCCTAATCAACATATCCAATCCAATGAGTACTTGTAAAAGTGCATTAGATACAAAATGCATACACGGGCGAATCATGGAATCCAGATACCACATCTGGGAAAAATCTATGACGGCACAAAGAAAATAATGTGCTACTCAAAACAACGAACAATTCCATGGTAACGAAGCAATAAGGTATACAAAATATCTTTGCCATCGTTGACCATAAATGAACGCTTATGTAAATACAAGGTTCTAAGAATTGTATTACACGCATCCACACAATCAGGTCTCGCAGATCATTAGCATTTTCAATGCTTATGATTTTCAAAAAATGTACTGCGAAGCATACATCTGTTATATCGAAAAAAGATCTGTTGTGTGTGTAAACAATGGATGCATCCTTCGGTCTGCACGATCGAAAGAGAAATAAGGGGTGTGTGTATGAACGTCGTCCGGGTTGGACATTCCAGAGAGTCTCTTGAACCAGCGTCGCGATCAGAGGAAAATTAACATCAGAGTCGCGAGTGTTACCCATCGTTAGTAAAGGCGGACGTATGTTTATAGTCGGGCGGTTTGAAGTCGTGTGTGATAAAGTTTTTTCTGTAGTGTTATCATGTGTGTTGGTATCAAATTAAGTAAATTATAATAAAGAGAGCAGCATAAATTATAATAAAAAATTAAACGCAATTAAAACTAGAGTGTTTTACGGACTAATGTGCGTGTGTTTGTCTACTCCATCACGTACACAGCCACCTTCCCACCATATCCCCTTCATATTTATTCTAAATTAATTTTTGTAATCCCTAGTTTTTAAGTTAGTTCCTAAGTTTTTACTTTTAATTTCTTGTTAACGCTTGTACTAAGTGAAATAAACGAGGGTTCTGCTCTCGCTAAATTACAGATTACAAAGTGCAGTGCAAATCTTTAACAGTGGAGGCAACTGGACCTCGTGTTCACAGCGGACCCACACAAGTCCTCAATTGCCCCTAGTCCAGACGCCCTCTCTACCATTGACAGTTATCATCCCCGCTGTCCCTATTTCTTGATCATGAAATCCATCCTTCTTTTCCTCATGACAGCTTTTCCTACAACTTCCACAAAGCTAATTTCCGCCTTCTAAATATCCATCTTAGCAAAACAGCGTTTCGCTTTGATCATCTGGGAGTAGAAGAAGCTACTGCCACTCTCTATAAGGAGATCTACTATGCCATCGCCCTATATGTCCCCTATTCTCGTCACAGGTCATCGGTTTCACCGCCTCCATGGTACAACCACACACTCCGCACTCTTCGGAACAAGAGAAATAACTTGTGGGACATTTTCCTAAAAACGCGTTCCTTCCAAAACTACTCCAACTATCTCGGTTCCTTTTATAAAAAACAACCTCACAAAAACACAATCCAATTTGATCAATGACCCCAAATCGTTTTTCCACTTCATAAATTACAAACGTAAATCCGACGTATATCCGTTGACGAAGGCGGTACTAGAAGATGTCGGTAATCAATCACCTAGCGAATCGAGTCGTCCGTTTGGAAACTTAGGGGTCTCAGTTTAGCAATGCCGACGCGTTTAGTGGCTTCATTAACGGGAGTATTTGTGTCGTAAATGAAGAGCTGTCGGACTTTATTAGACAAAAGAACTAGATGCCAAAATCGTCGAACGCTTTTGAAATATCCATTGTGACAGCCGTGCTCTGGCCGAAGTAGTAGGTGGGATGGTTCTATATTTCGGTAAGGTACGCCATCAGATCTTCTGTAGACCTGTTGCTACGAAAGCTGTATTGGCAGACATTGGGGAGTTTATAGCGTTCGCGGGGATAGCAAAGAAGTGTGATTTGAACCGACGCTCTGACCGTTAGAATCGCTAAAAGATAGAAGAACCAATACTCAACACATCAGACCACTGCTGCGTTTTCGAATCCGATCGTTATTCTCAAGTACATTCAACTGATGTGGAATTGCTATATTTTCGCTATGGTATATAGTGTTGATTATTCGAGCTTCTTTCGGTGCTCTTCGCTATTTGCTTGTATATTGAGTGTGTATTTATTAGAAACGCCACAAGATCATTTGATTCCACTTGACGGTTAATGGGTGATTCCATTACTTTCGAGTGAACAGAAGTAAATGCTATGGGTTGATAAGAAGAAAGGATAGATTTGTCGCCCTGTTTGGGAATCACCTGAATCTTCGCTGACTTCCATCTACCTGGGAAACGACCAGTACAATGAGGCAAATGGAAAAGCTTCCACAGCGGTATATTGCGTGTGAATCTGTTAGAAACCCCACAAGGTCATTTGATTCCAGATATTTCGAAGGTTAACTGTTGATAAGTGATTCCATTCCCTTGGAGAGAACAGAAGTTAGTGATAAGAAGTTGATAAGGAGAAATGGACGATTTGTCACCCTTTTTGGGATTTAAATGAATCTTCGCTGACTTCCGTCTATTTGGGAACTAGCAGTAGAATGAGAGGAAGGGAGTGAACATCTCTTCAAGAGAGTTGGGGAATGCCATCCGGACCAGCGGTGGCGCAAACCTTTCCGGAAAAAGAAATTATTATGGGAAAGTTAACATGCCAAATAAGGCCAAGACTGGATCCCGGTTGTAGTGCCGATGATGATTATGATGATTGATATCGTGATTTAGCGTGCTGTCTTTTTAGTACGTTGGCAATGAGGTAAGGAATTTATTATTGAAGATTCTATCGGCGTTCAATACAATGGAACGACGGAGGTGGATTTGAGATAAACTTGTGGCCGTTCTTTAGAACGCCACTACTTACCTGTTCATTTGCCACCATGTAACCATTTCCTCGCGCGCCCTACAACACGAAAAGAGGTACTTACCTGGGCATGGTTGCCAGTTAACATCTAGGGGCTTTGTATCTATGATATTCACTGGTGCAAAACTACACCAGCAACAATAAGTGCGTAACGCAAAGGCATAGCCGTATTAGACGCACCAAGTTTGTTGGAAACAAGCTGGCTGCACCATCATGGGACCAGCATAATTCGAACCAAAGGGGCACCTTAAATATACCCTACAAAAACAGCATCCGTGGATTGTCGCCGCACTGAATTTCCTCGTAAGAGATATCCAGCGCACAGTTCCACAAGAAACACCCTGTGTTTCTTCATCCAAATATTTTTGTCTCGTCGCGCAAGTGTGCGACGTATTCCAATGCACAGCAAGTCACCCAGGCCATGATCACCGGCGATTTGCCCGCCAATCGTGTGCTTGTGTATTGAAGGGCAAAACGAAATAAACTACAACGTACATCCATGGGTGTGGAGTTACCACCGGCGTTGTTGCGACGCACAGCCATCGCTGTACAAACAGCAGCACCGTGATGTGCTTTGCCGCCCTATGATGCAGCACAGAATTGAAGGCAGCTGTGATTACACACCCTTGACTGTGGTACAGCGTTAGTCGGAAGATGCCGATGATCCTCGTGCTGGTCGGCTGCCAGCGAATGATTGTTGTAAGTGTTGGTAAAAGAGATCAACCCCTATGGATAGTGCACGTCCATGGGAATTGACTCGTGCATTCTAAATCCAGTGGTCACCGAGTAAAGTCGTAGCGACTAAGGTTTTGGTTTTTTTTGGTAATGTACACGTGAGTCGATGTAGAGAGCGTTCCATGGTTCGGATGAATTGAAGCAAGTGCTGCCTTGTAAGATAAAAATAATTTTAATATACTTAGTGTTAAAGAAACATTAATCTACATCGTGTAAACGATTCTGCCTTGTAAGATAAAAATAATTTTAATCTACTTAGTGTTAAAGAAACATTAATTTACATCGTGTAAACGATTCTGCCTTGTAAAATAAAAATAACTTTAATCTACTTAGTGTTAAAGAAACATTAATCTACATCGTGTAAACGGTTCTGCTTTGTAAGATAAAAATAAGAAACAACTTAGTGTTAAAATAGTATTAACGACTTAGTGCTTAAAGAGAATGTGGCGTTCGCGTCGAACCCCACCGAATGATCCTACACCTCAGCATCACCACCGAAAAAGTAAATGACCTAAAGACAGGGAAGAATGCTCAGATGTAACCTAAGGGGCGCGCACCTAACCGGTGAAAAAGTCACATAAACGGGTGCGCGCAATGAAACATCTCGATGGTCGTTCGGCACAGTTTTCCGGGCAGGTAATTGTAAACCTATTAAAGGAGGAAAACTCACCCACATATAATAGTGCAGGTGACATCATCAATTCAAAAACAAGACATCGATTTCAAGCGGCAACGTAGTTGCAAACGTTTGTAACTCGATACCATAAGCAAGCGCGGGACACCTGCACATCGATCTAGCGAAAACAACATGCAGCGATCTGACTCTGCAGTACAGCCAACGAGAATAGCGTCCCGTCGCACAAGCGTGCGACACATCTCCGATATAATACAAACACGAGAGATACAACGCATGCCCTTAAAAGGACACATCTCCCAAATAATACAAAAACGAGAGATACAACGCATGCCCGTGTAAGGACACATCAAGTCGCACGTATCGGCTATACGGGCGACCTCTGAAATTAAATAAGTATCTATGGGAAAAACCACTGTAAACACGATAGCTAGTTACACACCACCAGGGGTACGGGTGGCTATGAACATTGATGCCGGCTCCTGCGATGACTTACACAGCTCAGGGCAATGTTGTGATCACTGCCTTGGCTGTGTGAGAGACATCGCTAAGAGTTGATCTCCGCATGAATTGGTTCGCGGAGAAATGGCTGCGGCTGTTTTGGTGTGCAAAACCAACCCCTAAGTACCAGAGCACAGCCGGGGAGTTAGATCACTGAAGACATCGAGAGCGATCGGATCCCGGTTGAGCCATTACTCTGGAGACGGTGCCACTAGTATACGAAAAGTCAAATTAACGCGTAGTGCAAAAAATAGATACGCGCTACAAATAATTGATTAACTCCGATAGTATACGAAAAGTCAAATTAACGCGTAGTGCCAAAAAAGATAGATACTCACTACTGATAATTGATTAACCTAGTGCTACCCTAGTGCGGCAGGTTCGTGCCCGATGGATCGTTGCGGTTTCATTTGTTTAAGGCTAAAACCTTCGAATTCAAACTTATTATTCCATACTTAACGTAAATTTTGTGTTAATGAAATAAATATTACTTGTGTGTTTAATCTTAAGACAACGACGAGTCGCACTTTTATGTTTACATTATAATACGGACTCGAAACATAATATTACAAACTTAAGATACATTTTGTTAATAAAATAAATATTATTTGTGTGTTTCATCTTAAGCTAACGACGAGTCGCACTTTTATGTTACGCTATAATACACACTCAAAACGTAATACGCCACACTTAAAGTAAGTTTATGTTAACGAAATAAATATCATTTGTGTGTTTAATCTTAAGATACATTTTGTGTTAATAAAATAAATATTATTTGTGCGTTTAATCTTAAGATACATTTTGTGTTAATAAAATAAATATTATTTGTGTGTTTAATCTTAAGCTAACGACGAGTCGCACTTTTATGTTTACATGATAATACAGACTAAAAACATCAAATAAAGATATTAAACGGGGAGTCAGATTGTTTCCTGAACACCAAGACAGCGGTGAACGATCACCAGACGGACGAGGTAGAGTTTGGAGACGCCTTGGTGAACCTGTGTCGGGCCGACACTCTACCAAGGCCACAAAAAACTCCATAAGAACCTATTAACTAAAACAAATGGAGAAGTGTTTAAATGTTAAGAAATAAAAACAATTAAACATAAAAGAACAGTAGGTGTTTGTTTTTGTTTTGGGATGGGATTGCCGCTTCGTTAAAGCGATCATAACAATTTCAACAGCAGCGGTGACCCCCATAAAAAAACCCACAAACTTATAGTTCACAGTCACATCGTGACAATGGAGACAGACCGAATTGTGTTTAGTCTTTTAATTCACTGTCAATTAGAGCAGGGCACTCTTGATAGGCAGGTACATGTAAAAATAAAAAGACAGTTTGTGATTCAATGTCAGCTCAAAGTAATAGTTAGTTCTAAGATAAATTAATAAAGTGAATATTTTTCAATTAATAAAGTAAATCATTTTATACCACAATACTAACTAAATAAAAATTAATGAATTACTAGGGTCTGTGTTAAATTGTGTATCTTACCAATGGTGGATGTGTGTTTTCTTTTTCCATTGGGAGGGGGAAATCGTCAAAAGATACACTGGACCGAGTCAGATGCATGTCCGTTGTTGTTGTCATTCGGCTTGGCTTGAGTCCTCTTTTTGTATTCTCACTCGTAGGCGATCCGGTTTATTTAGACGCGTTATCAAGTGGTGTTGTACTAGTATAACAATCAGTATGGCAAAATTGCGCAGATGGTAGGATCCATTGAAGCTCGAGCAATTAACACTCGCAAAAGCTTGAACACGCTGGATCTTAAATAAATCGTCTGAGCTAATAAAATGTAAAAACCAGAAACAACAACAGAACATTTTAACTAAACACAATCAAAAGGGAAACAATCATTAAACAATAAGTGAGTTGTATTTTTAATACATTTATAACTAATTGTTAAGTAAAAAGATTGTTTTATTTAATAACAGTGTGTGTGTGCGATGGAGTGGGAGATAGAGTGATGTGCTGCGTACTATGATCGCAGTATTTGCGTTCATTTTATTCATTTGTAATTGCCCTGTTATCGCCAAAGCTTTACCCAGATAGCCGACATCTGAAGACTATGTATTTGGTTATTGCTTGCCTGTTTGTATTTACCCAGCATTCGAGCCGCTAAACAATTTTAGATTTAGTAACAGCATATCACCGGCGCAAGGGTAATAACCTTGTTGTAGTGCCGATGATGATGAACAGCATATCAAGCGATGGTCATACATGCAAGGGACACATCAGGCTTCGGTCTACATGCCATTATATGGCCGTTTATACATGGGGCGCCTGGGGACATGGCCCCTTCGGAGGGCGAAGGCTTTCGCCGCCCCCGGATGTATAGTAGAGTCCCTTTAAAATAAATTCAGAACTACGTATTTGAATAAAAATGAGAAAAACAGATATAATTATTTACTTGGTTCGTTTACAGAGACGCGATAACATTAAATTTCCTCGATCAGAAAACTATGAGACGTTACTTCAGTCTTATATACTCGTAAATTCCAATCAAATTCTTTATTCTAGATAACGATCAAGTCCTGCATATTGTGAACTTGTTGACAATGCATGTGACAAATGTGTTTTCCTCTTTGCCGTTTCTTTCTCCGCATCTCCCTGGTTATACGCTTATTACCAACATAGCCTACTTGTGTGCAACTTGGCGTCCATGTTTAGAGTCAATTACCTACAAACATCCGATATTATTTGAGGTGATTGTATTCCACCTCCATCAGAACTTGGCGCAACATAGTCCACAGTTGGTTGGGTTATTAGCTTCACTAGGCAAAATTGTGCGGCGAGTGTACACAGAACTGCGTAAAATTTAGGAATTCAGAACGCCCACTAGCAAAACGTTGCCAGCAAAATAATTTACCCCATTTTAATATTTAATAACACATTAAATGACTCAGCGGTGAAGTGGAGAAGTTTTGCTTTCTTGTGGGCCTCCATAGTATCCAGTGTATTGTATGGCAGCTGCCATTACCGTCTGTGAGCAGTAAAACCACCTGGTTACGAATTCATAGAATTATTTAATGAATGCGTAAGAAGTTGAGTCCAAATTAATTTAAGTTGACGGGGTGACAAGGAAATTTAAATCCCTTAACTCTCCTGTGCCAATCAATGTTCTTATTCCAACAAACCCCGCGGTTAGGCTTCTTACTTATACCGGTCTTCGCCTATTTGAATTTGGATCGAGCTAATTTCTTTCTGGGGTGCTTTAGTACATTAACTTTTAGCGAGAGCTTGCTTTGAACCCTTTTCCTCCCGTTCACTAATGTTTCTCTTGGGCATTGAAGGATAACACAATTGCAGAAAATATTTTCCGAACATCAGCCTAAACATTACGATTTACGGCAAGCCAGCATCTTCATTCTCTGGTACGTCTTTTTGGTTGGAATTTATCAAACAAAAATTACAAAGATGATTCTTGTCCTAGACGTAGTGAATTTTAGTCTCATGGGACGGTTGTCCTTCTTCGTGTTTTCGTTTCTTTAGTTTATTCTTTAATCCAAAAATCCACTAAATATCTGCCCAAGTACTACTCATCTCACTGTGCTTTGGATTGTAGAATAATCAGGGTCAATTGGAATTTAGCTTTTCGGTCGTTCTCAATGGGAATACAATACATAGAGCCCACCTCACTGGAGTACCGAAAGAAAACTTGTAGAAGCTCTCAGATAAAACAGCAAACCAAAAACAAGGAATAAAATGAACAGCAATTGTTGCTACGCAATTGCCAAATATCAAAAGGATAACTGAAGGATGAGACAATATGTAGCCATTTAAAAGATGACACGAATGAGAACTTAAATCTCAGAACGCAGATTTATCCTGCAGATAGTTGTATACCTTGAACAGTAGTGGCCATTCTCCTTGGCTCTGCAATTCCAATAAATTATTCACTATGCACGATTCAGATGCTTGGTTTCGGCCGGCATGACACATAATTGGAATCTAGGGAATAACATCTCCATAAATTTAAGCAATATACGGATATAAAGACACCTGACAATCTGCCCTTCTTCATTGCAATTGGATTGTTTCTTGCCGACTGTATAGACAGATTCGCAAGGACTATCGTGGGTAGTCACAATCTTTGGTCGGAAGAGTCGTGACGGCACGGTTGTTCAGGTTTGGCGGATGAAGAAACCCAATAGTCCTCGACCAAAACAGAAAGCTGGCATGAAATTAAGGCCAAAGAATAGAATAGCATTGTCCAGAAAGAACGTACAGATCTCTATCATTCGATGCAGATAAATTGGAGTATAAAATTGGTTGGGGTTCCTAATCCCTAGTGTAAATGAGATCCAGTTTTACCATCCACACGGTTTCCAGTCGAGTACAAAACACATTTAATGCAACTGTGCTAATAAGTACTTAAGGGGGTATTCTGGTCTAGACGCACGAATTTAACGCAATTTTTGAAGTGCTGTAAAAAAAAGCAATCAATATTTTTACTATTCATTTTTTTATAGGATGTTTATTAGTATTTCAAGAATACAGTAAAAAAATTGAAAGTAACAAATTCAATAAGTTAACAGCTGATGAAGTGGGAGATCTCAAAAAGTTGGCACGCGACCATAACCACGATTCAACCCTCCTAGCAATCTGCAAAAAAAAAAAAAAAAAAAAAGATTATTAATTTACAGAAATGCGTCTATCGTTGGAACTAAAAAAAGTTTAAAAAATGTTTTTTTTTAACAAAATGGCGACTGCTTGAAAAATAAAAATTATTTTTGTACCACTTTTTTTGTTTTTCGAATTTTTAAAAAATAGTTAACATCGAAATTTGGAGATGAGGATAGTTCATGCAAAGGCTCCTCGATAGTATAATGGTTAGTATACCCGCCTGCCACGCGGGAGACCGGAGTTTGATTCCCCGTCGGGGAGCCTGTAGGTTATTGTAATACGGTGCCGATTCACTAACAACACCACTGATTGTCACTGCTTCCGTTCTCTAAAAGTTATTCCGACGAGCACGACCCACCAAATATCCAGGAATCCAAAGAAGAGTAAAAATAAAAATTCACTGATGTGGTGTTTTCAATACGTTCTCTTTATTTACCGGTTTGTTGGATATTGCACTTAGGTCTACTATACCATGTGTATTAAAGCACGGATCAATCGACACTCGTTTTATAACACTTCAAAGTTAGTGTGATACACTTCGTTCTATGCAACTATATTAAACGTTAATGGAAACACCTTGTTTTCGGAAATGATATTAAATTACGGTTCTATTACGCAACTGGCTCGCTACTGAAATCAAACACAGGTGATACACGGTATGACAAAAAGACGCACATGAAAAGACTCGACTTCGTGAAAAAGAAGTAAAGGAACTCCATGACTATCCGCGTTGATTCCTTAAAGTAGGTGCGCACCCTCTGGATGTTAAAATCTGACTCCCTGAAGTTCGTCGAGATCAACCTCCACCAGCCGCCATGAAGATGGATTCTTCCTATATCCCTTCAGGTCAATGTACTGGTGCACAAGGCGGAAAATCATTTATGATCGTGAGGGATTGACCTGCAGATGTGCAGGTTAACGTCTCATTCAGGGGAACCATGGACCAGCGACTAGTAAACAAAACAAACGCAGTGAGGTACTGTGTGTTTGCTTTGGTTTGCTGGTTGGTCATCATAGGGCATGGCATGGGTAAGATTGTCTAAACAATGATCATATCCATGCCCAAATTCCATGATCGGTTGATAACCGATGAAAGGGAATTGGTATTCGGGGTTGCAGGCGTCGTTGAGATAAGCGATGGCGAAAAATCGCCGAAGGAAGAAATATGTTGTGTCTTAAATAAACAGAAACGCAATTTCGAGGGCCATAAATCTTTGATGACCTACGCCTGAGAACGAAATAGGTTTTTGCTTTTAAGATACACAAAACCGCTATTTCAGGGGTCACGATGATATGCATATCGTGTTTGTTTATTTAACAGGCCGGAGCATCGTTAGGCATGATCTGCGGTATGATTGTCTAACGTCAATCATATTAGTGCCCAAATCCCATGATCGGTAGATAACCGATAAGGGAAATTGGTCGCAAGTGTTGCCAACCTTGGGATTGGGGCAATATTCACTCATGAACCGTAGCAAGAATACCGACTACAGCTATGTCAACAATTACGCTGGCCAGCGAGTATTTATCTTTTGTAATTGCTGACAAGCCGAGCTGATTGTCTGGCACGGTCCATGTATGAATGAATGAAATAATTTGTTTGATGTGCATCGTTGATAAGGTTTAACTTTCAGGTGTGATGCTGCAGGGGAGGTTACGCTGCCCCTAATTGCAGGTAAGTACTATGGGTTTGGAAGGTGGTTAATTTAAGAGGATGGGCGATTCTTTGGGAATGTATTAAAAAACCGCCACAAGCCTCTGGCGCAAGACTAATGACCTTGCCCGGAAAAAACAAATCATTATGGAAAATTTAACAAGCCTCAGGACTTGCGAAATAAGGCCAAGACCGGTTCCCGGTTGTAGTGCCGATGAAGATGATGATAGTTCATGCAATAGAAAAGCCTATAAAGAAGACATATACTAAATTTGACGTGAATCGGTTCAGTCGAACTTGAAAAATTGTGGGTAATGTTTTAAAAAAGACAGTTTCGAGAAAAACGCCTTCAAAGTTTCACGTAAAGTTTCTCGCGGTCTAAGTCATTCAATGATATTTTAGGCTTACGTTTATTCAATCTGCCATTCCTGCTGCATACATTGGACCTTCCTCGACTTCGAAATAAGCATCTTTCGCGCTTCTCTCTTCCAACCGAACAGTTCTGGCCTCCTTTGATGCGTTAGACGCTCGTATCTCTGAGCGGTCAATCCGGCCATTATCTCGTTTCCCAGCGAATGAATAAGCTTCTGGACCAATTTTGACTCCCATAAGCATCATTATTTTTAAAAAAGGAATGTAGCGTTCATTGAATATGCTAACAGCAATAAACGTAGCAATTTCAATGACGTGAGTTCCGGAATGAATATGTTTCGGCGCGAAAGTCCAAATCAAAGAGTTTAGAGACTCATTATTATTTTGAGTTTCTGAGCCTAAACATCGAGTCAATAACTCCTCCGACGGTAAACTCTCGTAAATCGGCTTCATACTATCCAATACCTTCGCACATAGAGGAGGATTTTCGTGGTCAAACTCCGGTAATGTACCTTCAGATGCAGCTTTTTGCCACTTACACCAACTCCCTGCGCCAGGTGGGCAATACATATGTTGCGGATTTTTATTTGTGGAACAATTATGATAATAAGTAGCCCAAATTGCATTTCTCATGTCCTCAACAGAACCAGGGTGCGGGCGAATCGCTAAACCATAATATAAAGACAATTTATTAATCACTTCATCAGTTAATTTGCCATCACCTTTTCCACCAATCCCTTTATTATCTTAATTTAAAAATACATAAAGGTTACCTTCGGTTATTGTATTTCAATATATATATATAAAGGCACAAAAGGTTTTACGAGGAAACAGGGTCGCAGGTTGACAGAAAGTCCCTAATGTCTTTTGTTCCATTCGTTCCGGCCGAGCGGGTTTAGACGGCGCGTCAGCAAAACAGCCATACCTCCGAAAATAATTTGAATTTTCTAAAATCCTCTTAAAGGCATATTCTTAGAGGGTTAAGCTTTTAAAATATGAAAAAAAAAGATTTTTTCAAATTTCTAGATCAGAATACCCCCTTAATATCTCTCCTGAGGCAAAGAGCCCACTATGTGTCTTTGATACGTCTCAGTAACTAAAGCAGTTGGTAGGTTCACATCAAAGTCGGTATGAACGATCTGTGGGCGGTTGCACATACGTTGGTTCAAATGACGGCTCTAGCGGTGGTGGGGTAGTACATTTACCCAATTTTAATGCCTTATTCAGTAAAAGTACACCCCTCTGTCTTTCAAAAAAAACGTGAATACCACAGAAAAACTTGCTGTATCCAAATAATCCTCACCTTGCTGTATTGGGCGGATGTTTCTGATGAATTTTGATCAAGTTTTTTGTAAAATGTTATAACTCCTCGCGCTGTAGAGTTGCTGTAATAACATGAAACACATTTCTTTGAGGATTTTTTTTACTTCTCTCAAGAAGGGCGAATCTATAGCGCTGACGCTATTTTTTCTCGACCAGGTCTATCAGAAAATTGTTGACTTTCGTAATACAGCTAAATAATTTGTAAAAGCTATGTCGAGATAAGTATTTCCATGACCAAATGTCAAACAATTCTGAACAGAAATACCATGAAATGTTATTTTTTCTCGACTGCGAGTTTCAAAGCTTCGAAAGATGCTGATTTTCATAATATTGCTGCATAATTTGTCGACGTTATGCCAAGCTAAGTATTTCCCTGATCAAATTTCAACTAATACTAAACAAAAATACCATATTACTTTGACAGTTTGCTTTGTCATAGGATTCGTATTGCAAAAAAGTACTTCTGAACTGAGTATCCCATGTATAGTCCACGGATAGCAGATTAACCCACCGTAATCACAGAAACTCAATTTTTGAAAAGGTATTTTATGAACAAAATGCGCAAAAACGGTTTTCTCGAAATGAGGGTTTTTGTTTTACAAATCGTGGACAGTTAATCTGTAGTGTAACAACATGTCCATAAAATGACCATGAACAATAATATCAAATGAATCAACTGCCCTTGTCACAATTAGCAAGTGTCACGTAACCAGCATTCGTTGCCGACAATAATTCAAGGTCGATTCTTTTCATTGAAACGAATTGCTCGAGTTACGATTTGAAAGAATCATATGACACCCGCTGGCGAGCTTGCCACTAGCGAGTGATTCACAAATTAATTGGGTCAAATCGTGTCATTGTTCTTACACTATGCGCTAAGCTGGTGATAGAAAATAGAATAGCATGATAAGCAAATTGTATTGAGTGAATTGTGAATTAAGAATGAAATGGCTTGTTAAGCAAAATTGTATGAGTAGATTAAGAAATTTGTGAATAATTGAGCGGTTGATTGGGAGTATAAATACCCCAGCAATTTCGATAATAAATCAATCAAAAACCTAATGTGGAGTTTGATTCAACACTGCGGCGACTACGCCATAAACTTTAAGCGGGCTGAGCTTCATACAGCAACAGTAGGGAAGAAGGTTTTAGACAGATCCTTCCAACAATCAAATTAGTACATGGCGACTCTGCCATAATATTACATGGCGATCTTGCATCATTACATGGCGATCCTGCTTTATCACAAATCTCCGGATATGTTGAATCACTTTTGATTAATCTTTGTACATTCTGTTTTTATTAATATGTCCTATGTGGTTATTAAGGACATTTTGGTCAAAAATATAATGTAAAAGCATCTGGCAAGGTACAGAATGTAAAAAAATGTCGATTTGTTGACAGTGTGTTTTCCAAACTTCATCCGTTTTTTTACTATTCTTTTTATGAAGCGTAGTGAATAAAAATTTTAATTTTTTTATTTTACAGCTACCAATCCCGTGATTAACTTTATCTTTAAGTTGACGTTTAATTGTTTTTATTTTACAGCTGCCAATCCTGAGATTAACTGTCCACAACGACACCCAGTCTTTTTCGACAGCTTAGACTTAAGCACATATCAGGGCCACAACTTGAATACCTGCACAAAAAAAAAACGCTAATATTTTAAAACTATACTATGTGGGAACCAGGAAGTTCATGACCTCACCGATTCGACTCCGTCATCGTTCCCTATCCTGTGCACTCTTCTTCCACGCTTGACCAGCCGATCCGATCTCCTCATGGTCAAACCTAACATTGTCCTCCCATGTCCGTCGCGGTCTTTACTGCTGGTCTACCGTCAAGAATTCTATGCACGGTCCAATCGTTGCCCATTCACGCCACGTGTCCGGCCCATCTTAATGTTCGCGACTTGATTACCCTCACTTTTATAGATTTTCGATATAGCTGTTCCAATTCGTGGTAGTGGAGTTTCCTCCATTGTCCTGCCTCCTCGTCATATTTACCGCCAAAGATACCCCTTAAAACTTTATTCTCGAATATGCTGAATTTGTTTTCTTCCCGTTTTGTGAGAGACCATGTTAGACATCCATATAGAGCAATCGGCATAATTATGGTTCTATAGACACGGAGCTTTATGTTCCGTGATAGCAGTTTGGATTTCAGCAGTTTACTGACTGCATGCCAACTAGCGTTGCCGGAGTGTAGTCTTTTGTTAATTTCGTTCGATATTTATTTACTGGCCGTCAGTATCGTTTCCAAATATTTAAATTCCTTAGCTTTTTCAAATATCTTGCCTCTGGCGTTTATATGTGTTCCCTGAGGTTCACCTGCTCTCGCCGTAATCATGTATTTTGTTTTGTCTTCATTTATTTCTAGGCCCACCTCTTCTGCTGCTTGAATGAACTTGACATGATCACTGACCTTAAAAACAAATACGGTAGTTTTTGGCGGATTCAACGTGTGTGTGTTTGTAGTTAAGTCTCAGACGAACAAAATGACGTATGTGTCAAATTAATACACTGCGTATTTTTCGCTGACGCCATCTCTTAGTGAAACCAGACAAAACGTATGCATACACCTGATATATCTACTTTGGGGTTCGCCTTTGACGACAAGAGGCAGCACTGAGTTTTTTTGGCATTGAATTCTACTCAGTTAGATAATCCCCATTAATATATGTTGTTGAGGTCGCAATGCAATGTATTAAGCATAACCTGCTGATTGGTAATAACGTGCGAAGAGTTTGGACAGGAATTTTCATTTTTTTTTCTGCATTTTTTCAACTTATTTTATTTTTTTTATATTAGTTTCTAAATTATATGCTAGACAAAAAATGCTAAAATTCTAGCATAATTATCTTATATTATAACATGCTGATCCTACGCAGATGCCTTAAGCTAAACACTACATCATCATCATCATCGGCACTACAACCCTGATCCGTTCTTGACCTTATTTAGCAAGTGTCTTCACGCGTATTCGGTTCATATCCGAAACTTGTTAAATTGTCCATAATATTTTGATTTTCCGGGCAAGGTTCTTAGCCAACCTTTCTCATGATGTCGCTGCATGCATTGGTTCACTACTTGGCGGGTGCCAAAGTAGCTATGCAGGGGTGTCACGTGGATACTGCATGTTAACTTGTATTGAACAAGGAGAAGGATCGTTGCCTTCGTCGGGTTGAAAGCACAGACTTTACACTGTATGTTCGACCCCCCCCCCCCCCCCCCCCCCCACAACCCCCTGACTGCTGTATTATAATTTGCTCTTTCGGCGACAGAACTAAGCTTGTGGCTGTATTTATGACTATTTGTATGACAAATTAGGAAAACTTTGTGTCGAGATCATTTATAAAGAGGAAGAGAGTTGGTGAGAGTACAAAACCCTAAGCAACCCTGCATTACTTTATGGGCGACCGATTTGACGCCATCAAGAACCGCTTGAATTGAACGGCCAGAACGATAGTCTCTTCTCCGTCGGATCAGGGAATGTAATTTTGACAAAAGGGCTGGATGCCAAACTCTGTCGAAGGCTTTTGAAATACCCAGAAATATATAACGCTGGTCCTGACTTGCATCATTTTCTGAGGCAGTATTGCTTTTCTGAGTCGAGCCATTTCAATGGAACGGGAATTTCGCGTCGATCTTTGCAACATTCACCGCCTGAGATGATATTTCTTCTCTGTGTCTGCCTACGTTTCTAACCAGATACCAAGCATCACCGATTTTGATGCTCTATCTGATTTTATCGATAGGATATTGACCCTATATCCGCACACTGAAATCGTTATTGCGGGTGATTTTAATGTGCATAACTCTCAGTGGCTTCGTCACTTCGGAACAACAACACCCGAAGGTCAATATATCCAGCTTTTTGCTGATTCAAATAGCTTAACTTAACTTGTCAATGAGCCAACACGGGTACCAGATATAGATGTTCATTTCGCCAACACACTGGACCTGTTTCTCACCTCCCACCCAAACAAATACACAATTGAAGATTCTTCGCCCTTGGGCACTTCAGACCACTGTGTCGTGTCAGGTAAATTTCCTCTAACCAACAGTAACGTTAATGAGAAAGCTCCCAAAAGAACAGTATGGTTCTACGAGAAAGCTAACTGGGAAGGTCTGAACGACTTTTTTGGGAAGTTAAATTGGTCGTTATTTTTCCTCAATAACGGCGTTGACTCTATAGCGGACACATTGACAAACACAATTCTACTTGGCATGCGAACCATTATTCATTTCACACCGGTTAAAGAGTATCAAACGCAAGAGAAATATGTGGTTCGATTCCGGGTGCAGAGATTCCATTAAGACTAAAGAGTTGAGTTTCCAGTTGTATAAATCAAGCAATACGGAGTAAAACCGGAAAAGATTCAAGAGAGCTAGAAATGAATGAAATACGTTTATTCGACGCGAGTAGTTCTTGCATGACCAGAGAGTGAGATAAAAATAATACACTCTCCCACAGGTAGTAGAAACTTCTGGGCATTCGCGAAAAACATTCAAAACTTGATCTACTCATCCATTCCTCCGCTTATAGTTCATGACAGACCAGTCACCACTGCAATAGAGAAGGCAGATTAAGTTGCTGCACATTTAGCAGCCAACTCAACGCTGCCTGACACCACATCAGTTCCACCTCAACTTGAGCATAAGCCGCACACTATGAGCCAGATCCACTTCCGAACGCGTATTGTTTACCGCGCAGTCAATGAGCTAGATGAAATTCATTTCGCTGGTCCGGATGGCATTTCCCCAATTCTCTTGAAAATATGTTCACTCGCTAAATTGCTGTGGAAACTTTTTCATTTGTCTCACTCTACTGGTCGTTTTCCAAATAGACGGAAGTCGTCGACGATTCATCCAACTCCCAGAATGGGCGACAAATCGTCCTTTTCTTCTTATCACTCACTTCTATTCTCTCCAAGATAATGGAATTGTAGCATTTGTGAGAGATACACACACAATACACAAGCAAATAGTGAAGAATACCGAACGAAAAGCGAATAAGAAAATGTATCAGAGCCATATACCATAGCGATGACATAACAATTCCACATCAATTGAGTGTACTTGGGTTTAGAAATCGAATTCGTACACGTGTCAGTGGCCTGCTGTGTTGAGCATTGGTTACATTTTTAGTGATTCTAACCGTCATAGCGTTAGTTCGAATCACACGTTCTTCACTATCGTCGCAATACGCGATAATTGGTGACCCCGACGTCATCACACACTTTCCCATAGCAAACATTACTTTACGGCTATGTTCACGACTTCCGCATAGACCACCGGCACACTGGCCTGCTCCGACGTTCTCTCGCTCGCTCGTCCCCGCTCCGTCCTTCGCACGCGGAGTTGATGGTAACAAAGTTACTGAGGAGGGAGTAGTGTGACGTTTCTGACAGATACACACACAATATGCAAGCAAATAGTGAAGAACACAGAAAGGAAATTCGAATAAGCAAAACATCAGAGCCGTATACCATAGCGATAACATAACAATTCCCCATCAGTTGAGTGTACTTCAGTTTAGAAATCGAATTCCTACACGCGGCCAGTAGCCTGATGCTTCATTGCTTCGCTTTTCACCCATTTCATCGTATGTTCAAATCACCGTCTTTACTATCCTTGCTTAACGCAACAACCCGAAGTGATCTGTGTACACACAGCACACACTTTCCCATAGCAAACAGAACTTTACAACTACGTTCACGACTTCCGCATAGGGCAGCGTGACACTCTCCTGCTCCGACGTTCTCTCGCTCGCTCGCTCGTTCCTTACTCCGTCGTTCGCACACGAAGTTGATCATAACACAGTTACTTAGGAGGGAGTAGGGTGGCGTTTCTAACAGATACACATACAATACACAACCAAATGCTGAAGAACACCGAACGAAAATCGAATAAGAAAATGGATCAGAGCCGTATACCATAGCGATAACATAACAATTCAATATCAGTAGAGTGTACTTGGGTTTAGAAATCGAATTCGTACACGCGGCAGTGACCTGATGTGTTGAGAATTTGTTACATTTTTAGTGATTCTAACTGTCATAGCGTCAGTTCGAATCACACGTTCTTCACTATCGTCGCAATACGCGATAGAATCACTTATCAACCGTCAACTTTTGAAATATCTGGAATCAAATGACTTTGTGGGGTTTCTAACAGATCCAGCGATATACCGCCGTGGAAGCGTTTCCATTTGTCTCATTGTACTGGTCGTATCCCAAAGAGAAGAGCACCGAAAGAAGCTCGAATAATCAAAGCCATATACCGTAGCGAAAATATAGCAATTCCACATCAGTTTAATGTACTTGAGAATAACGATCGAATTCGAAAACGCAGCAGTGGTCCGATGTGTTGAGTATTGGTTCTATTTTTTAGTGATTATAACCGTCAGAGTGTCGGTTCAAATCACACGTTCTTTACTATCCCCGCGAACGCTATAAACTCCCCAATGTCCGCCAATACAGTTTTCGCAGTAACAGGTCTACAGAAGATCTGATGGCGTACCTTACCGAAATATAGAACCATTCCACCTACTACTTCGGACAGAGCCCGGCTGTCGCACTGGATATTTCAAAAGCGTTCGACCGATTTTGGCATCTAGTACTTTTGTCAAAATAACATTGCTGAGAAATGGACAATTCTGTGATTCGATGGATATGAGACTATCTCTTTGGTTGTTCAATCCAAGTACTTCTTGATGGTGTCAAATCTGTATCCCATCAAATTAATGCAGATGTTCCCCAAGATTCTGTACTCTCACCCACTCTCTTCCTCATCTTTATAAATGATCCCTTGTCCATTACCTGCTACCCAATTCACACGTTTGCTGAATATAGCACGTTGAGTTTCTCATACTCATACTAACATTCCCGACCAAACTTTGCGTACCCTATTACCAATCAGCAGGTTATGCTTGATACATTGAATTCAGATCTCGACAACATATATCAATGGGGATTATCTAATTGAGTAGAATTCAATGCCTTAAAAACTCAGTGCTGCCTCCTGTCGTCAAAGGCGAACCCCAAATTAGATATACTGTCGCTGAACGGCATTTACATCGACGAGACCAAAAAATATCAATCCTCGGCACTGGATAGACCCATATATTTGAAACTGCGAAAACTGCGGATAGATGTTTGGGGTTCCTTAGAGATGCAAAAGTACTTCACTCCATCCAAAATTAACAAGACGTACATTCGTTCCACAATGGAGTTGGTCAGGCGCATCTAACACTGCACTACACGCACTCTATAGGATGCAAAAACAAGTAATGAAATCTATTGGGGTCCCGGTGCCGTCGTTAGAACATAGGCTCTTTATGTATTACCACGACCGTTGCTTAATTGAACTTACTGAATGTGTTCCGCCTCTTCATACAACTCCCGATACCAGTCAACCAGTTCACGTTGAAAATCAACTTCAGGCACATAAATAAATATAGAGAGTCGTTCTTTAGCCGAACCACACGAACGTGGAATGCTCTACCTGATCATGTATTTCCTCGTCATTGTAATGTCCAGGCATTCCAGACCTATATACGTCGACACCTGCTTTCCTTATCATTGGACCATTCTTTTTGGAAAAGGAATTTCGAATTGCTGTGGCAGTGAAAGCTGAGAATTATTGTATTGTCACGTGTTTCAGGCGTTCTTGATACCAATAATTCAAAATTTTGAAGGTCAAAATCCTGGCAATTAATTTCAACTGGTGGATGAGGCCACCCGTGACACATTGTCCATAGGCCTATCGAAAGGTATTGGGGGGGTCGCGCCATTCCGCCATCCCACCGTCTGCCCGCTGCTCCTTAGTGCCTTTCAAAGACTATGTGAGATTTTCTGATGGTATAGATTATCGCAAAAAAAAAAAATGGGATCGACTTTTCAAATGTCTTTTAAGAAATTCTTTCTTACTCTCAAAGAATGTAAAAGTGCTTTGAGATCGTTTCATGTTATTACTTATTAAAAACACTGAAAAAAGTTCTTAACAATCCGCGTTTTATAGCGTTCAAATTCATACCAGTCCCTTAATCTCTTGGTTAAACCTTCCAAGCAGAAACATATCCACCCAACTCCTTTAATAGGACGCCATTAAATTTGTGCAGAAAGTTTACTACAAAGTCAGCTGGCTACAAGGTGGAATGATGCGTTTGTGTATATGGTAGATTGTTGTCATGTTCTTTTCATAATATAGTCCACAAAAGATAAGTTAACTTTTATCCAACTATTTCATGCACTTAGATGTGCACTGGTCATCGCACGGTTGGGTGTGTCCTTAATTTATTGTACATCGGAATTATACACAAAAACAATTTCATATTTGAGTTTACCTCAACGAATGAATAGTTGAACATAACTTTCATATTCGTCGAACGAGACACATCTCCTAGTTTGTACCCCAGTAGCAGGGACGATAATCATGTAAACATACACAACCTCCAAGGACTTCCTAAAGCTTAAAATATCTTTTCAACATTTTTGCTCCTGCTGCTATTTTCATTGTGGAATGCTATGATGTGACAGCTTACAATATTTCCGGTGGCCTGTGGATCCTTTTGTTGGAATATTCTTATACCGTTAGCTGGTACATGACATACAAAACGGAATACCACTCTGAGAGGAGATACCTTTAGATTGGCAAGGAAGACCCAATATAGAATAAATTCTTGTTTGAGGAACGAAAGCATTTGAGGACATTAATTGTTGTTATGTTGGCTAGTCACATGTTTAGACTGAGGTAAACACAAATTCCAATTGTACATTAACTTTTGTCGACTTTCGAAAGGTACGCGTGAAAAGGGTTCATCCTTTGTCTATGGAAAATCTCTAATTCTGTCCACAAACGAAATTCCACTTTTAATTTCCTCTCATTCTTTTATTTGAATTTCTGGGGAGAGTTAAAATAATGACGTTGGCCGCTTGGCAAGTTTGTGGGAGTAAGTGGAGGTATTCTGTGTATCCTGAAATTTCTTGTATTCTTTTGGTAGATTAGCTTACCTCTCAGCCGTGATTATTAATCTACTTATTTATAACCCAACGGTATGTATTGTGGTTGGTACTGTTACGTCTCCAGCGCCGTGCTTCCTCTTTCGAGGGAAGAGCGTGGGGGTTATATATTTTTTTTCTTTTCTTTATAATTATAGTTTTTATTTATTTTATTTGAACTCAGCTATCTCAAGCTGAGCTCTATTCTGAACTACTTTTACAAAAAAAAAAAAAAAAAAAAAAAAATCTTGCGATAACCAGAATCACCCACATCCGCAAGGATGTTGGGCTCGGTCTCGAGATATCTGAAAAAGAAAAAGGGGGGGAGGTATCTAAGGATAGTGTGGACATGGTTAGCTCGGATGTTCTCTAACTACTTGGATGGAGGGATTGTGGGAAAGAAATCGTACAAGACCGGTAGGTCTTGGGTGCGGTAGTAAACGCAGATCACGTCTTTGGCGTGTGATAATCTGCGCTTTGATCGGTGTGTGTGTGTGTGTGTGTGTGCTTGTGCTGTCTTGTACTGTGCGTGCGTGTTTGTAGTGTGTCAGCAGTAGACCCTATGGGATGGGTCCAGGAATCCTCTATTATAGAGGAGAATGTTGTTGGGAAGGGTGCTTTCTTCAGTTTTGTACTGAAGAAGAAATTGTGGTGGTCTGATCCGAAGAGATTGAGAGAGAGAAGGGTCAAGAACGCAAGATTGCCGTACAAGTGAGTTCTCGCTGTTCTGAATGCTTTCGAGGTACTTATATAATATAAGGCGTACGATATTCCAGATCGGATTAGCTGCTTATAGCAAAGAAGCTTAACTTTGGTGTCAACTTTGTTGCTCCACTTCAAGATGTTGTGCAGTTGCTTAGACCGACCGAGGCCCCTTTGGAGAATGTGGGTCACATGTTTGATGAAATTCATTTTTGAGGTATAAATGACCCCAAGATATTTCATCCTGTCTTGTAGTCTAATCGTAGTACCTCCCATTTGTACTCGGATATTCTGTGAATATCGAGAAGTAGGTTGGGAGTGTTTACTACTCAGAATTATAGCTACTGCTTTAGATGGGTTAAGTCGAATTTTCCATCGACTGTAATACTGATACAGCTCGTCCAGATGACGGTTGAGTCAGTTTGTTGCAAGTTTAGGGCTTTTAGATGACGTGTACACTAGGACGTCATCCGCATAGCAAATCTGGTTTACTCTACCATCCACAGGGCGAGGAATATCTGAGGTGTAGATATTAAATAAGATAGGGCCTAGAATGGAGCCCTGTGGTACGCCTGCAGCGGCGTTGAAAGTTCGGGAAAGCTTTCCATTCACTCGAACTTGGAAAGTTCTGTTTAAGACGAACTGGTAGATGATACCACACAGCGTTTTACTGAGGCCAGTATTCAGTAATTTAAAACGAGACCTTCGATCCAGGTTGTGTCAAAAGCCTTTTCAATGTCCAAGCTCACCGCAATGTTGGGTTCCTTATTAAAGAGGCGCACGCAAACGTGGTTTTGAAATATGTTGAGAGCCATAGTGGTGCTGTGCGCTCTTCTAAATCCAAATTGGAAGTCAGGTATTAGGTTCCTGACACTGATAAATTTATTTAGCTTCTCGTATATGAACTGTTCATATATTTTGCTGATGCAGGTGAGGAGCGAAATAGGACGATGTGATAATTTGGTCTCCCAACTTTTGCTATTGGTCAGACAACAGCATGTTTCCACGCTTGGGGAAAATACGAGGGTTGCCTTTTATATTTCGGGATTAGAGAACAAAAACAAATATTGATCATGGAAAATCACTTTATTGTTTTTCAAAATATTCCCCATGAAGATCTATACACTTTTGCATGCGTTTGAACCAATTGTCGAAGCACTTTTGCCACTCTGATTGAGGTACCTCCAACACATGCATTCTGAATGCAGCAACCGCTTCTTCAGGCGTCGAAAAACGTTGACCTCTCAGTTTGTTTTAAAAAGAAGTCATTCGGTGCCAAGTCAGGACTATACGGCGGATGACCCATCAAATCGATGTTTTGGGTGCTCAAAAATGCAGTTGTCGCAGCCGATGTGTGAGAGCTCGCATTGTCGTGGTGAAGAGTGATCCGTCTTCGGCGGTTGGTTTTCCTGATTTCTTGGAAGACAACTGGCAAACAAATGGTTGCGTACCACTCAGAATTGACTGTTCTGCGTTGTTCTAGTGGTACGGTTGCGACATGTCCAGTTTTTCCGAAAAAACAGGCGACCATTTGCTTGGAAGTGCTTCGTGCGCGAACAACTTTTGTTGGATTTGGCTCATCTTGAAACACCCAGACAGTCGACTGCTGTTTACTTTCGGGCTCATACCCGTAAATCCACGATTCATCACCTGTCACAATGTCATAGACGTGTTTCGAAGTACCGCGACCGTATTTTTTGAGCATTTCTTTCGACCAATTGACACGAGCCTTTTTTTGGGCGATTGACAAATTGTGTGGGATCCAACGCGAACAAATTTTTTTGACAGTCAAATGTTTATGCAATATTGAATGTATGCTGGTCCCACTAACGCCTAAGGTTGTCTCAATCTCACGATAGGTCACATGGCGATCTTCCAATATCAGTTCGCGCACAGCATCAATGGTTTTCTGAACAACAACTGATTTTGGACGACCTTCACGAAATTCATCTTGGAGTGAACTACGACCACGATTGAATTCACCATACCATCGATAAACACTGGTCCTTGATGGAGCTTCATCGCCAAAAATTGAATTAAGTTCATCCATGCACTGTTGCTGAGTTAATCCACGCCGAAAGTTGTAAAAAATAATCGCACGAAAATGTTGACGATTTAATTCCATTTTTGGGCCGAGATGAATCTTTTAAGTTACTGTAAACAACACAAATAGCGCTCGTATGTCAAAACGTTCTGAGTGCGTATAACCTCAAAAATGTCCAACTTTACGACAGAGCTGTCAATTGCCGGATTGCAACGCTAGTGTTGCCAAATTCCGAAACATAAGAGGCAACCCTCGTACCCCATGTTGTAAGCATGGTTGAGAAGAATGGAGAGCTTTATAAAGAATAAAGCAGAAAGCCTTCGCAACGAGTGGTAGGACATATTGTCGATGCCGGGTGACTTCTTGGGGTTTCGAGATTTAACTAGGTTCTCTAGGGTATTTGGTGTGACGAAGCCGTGACTATTATCACGTGTGTCGTCGAAGTATGCACTGTTGGTTGAGTTAAAAACAACTATTGGCTCGTTAAAGTTGCCTAATTTATTGTGAACCTCTGAACTAATTATTGCATTCGTTTCCGGGTCGCCATCCTCGAGAGTGAGCTTGTGATTATTTTCAAAGGTCACTCCGATGATGTTTGCTTTATTGGTGTCATTATTGACAACAAGACCGTTGTGCATGATTGGTCCAGTGACGCGAGAGGTGCCACATATCTTTTTAACATTTTTATAAATGTTCTGGTCCACCTGAATACCCTTCAGTTTGTCTTCCAATTGTCGGGTGCGATTGTTTTGGATTCTTTGTTTTATTAGTGTGCCAATGTTGTGAATAATGGCTCGCAATAATGGCTCCCTTTGCGTAAAGCGGTGACGGTATCTCATTCTGCAGAGCTTTTTACGCTCGCGGATGAGACGAAGAGTGGGGTCGTCAAGGGGAATCTGATAAGTCTTTTCAAGTTTGTACTTCGGGACATGAGTCTCAGAAGTTTCAACTAGAATCTCGTGAAGTCGAGTTGCAGCGTTATTTATCTCAACCGTCGTTAGGTTCCTGTCAGTGGGGAGAGAGAGTTGGTGGAGTTTTTCGTTCAATGTAATATTGAAGTTGTCCCAATTTGTGCGCCCATAATCGGGTATGTATCTGACATGAGCCCGGGATGCTTGATAGCCGCGGATGAACATGGTCACAGCGTTGTGGTCAGATACACCCGGCGATACTTGGGGAGGAGTGATTTGGGGAAGTAAGTCTTTGGACACAATAAAGATGTCCAGGATGGAGTTACCTCGGGTACCACCCGTAGGTGCGACTATTTCGAAGTTGAGGGCATGACAGTTTTCGGTGTACCATTGGAACAACTTTGTGCCGTTTGGGCAAGAGACGGAGTTATTCCAGTGGGGATGCCCGGAGTTGAAATCGCCGCCTATGATGAAGGGTCTATGCCCCGAGGACGTTATTAATTGGCCGATATCTTCGGGAATAATGGGGCCATTATTGGTTTTATGCGAGTGGTATACGGAGTATATGTTCACTCTACCATTATTAGCTAGATGCAGCAACTACTTTTACAATATAAATTTTCTTGTTTTGATAGAACATTTTGTTCCAACTAACTGTGTCGTATAAATTGAACAAAACAATCCAGAAGTCTCTGTTTATAATTTTGAATAAACTTTGAACGAAAATCAAAGTGGCTATGTTTTGAAATGAAAAATGTGCTTGTTATGAAAAGGGGCATGTTTTAAAAATGATCTGTAAGTGACTGGATATAGAATATTGTGTCTGTTTATTTATGAATTGTATTAAATGAGAATGTAAGATATGTGAGGATGTAGTTTTAAAGGTTGTGTTAGAACGGACATGAGATTAGTGTTAAAGCGAATAAGGGTAGTATTCTGGAATACAACAGTACTCAACACACTCCTCCCATCGGTTAGGACAGTGGTTGGTTGAATGCACTCATTTCATACACTTTAAGGTGGTTAAATTCACCCTCAATTTGTGCAGTATACTTTTGTCTCAACGAATCTTTGGTATGGTATTGAGGAATTTTCAAGCAGGAATATGGGTGTCCATTCTCGTCACCATCTTTGACGACTAATAAGATTATGTTTTAAATGGTCACTTGGGATTTCAAGTAGTGATCACAAAAGGTAGGTGTATTTGGTTTTCGGAGAAGTGTTTACTACTGGACAAGGATGCCAAAAATATTTTCGTTAATCTTAATTGCATCCTTTCTACAGGCTTATATTTTCATGGGTGGCACTGTTTCTTTCACGCTGAGCATTTTTTCTCTATTAAAATTTAATGGAAGCGGTGCAATGATGTATGTTTGCTCTCAAATGTGTTCTGGGTTCTATGACCCTAGATTACTTTTTAATGAATTGACCAAGTTATCACTAATCAACACAAAGGAAATCTCCTTAGACTATCGCTAGCATTGTAGTGCTCCACGAAGACCTACCATTTCCCTTCCCCATTCTGCACCTTCTTCCATAACTCCATCCATATCCTCAAATCAACATTGAATCCAATATTGAACAAATTGAATCAAACGTTCAATTGTCGTACTGATTCAATTTCCAGAAATTCTTAAAGCATATGCAATCATATGCACGGTATAATCAATTATAGATTTCCAAAATCCCCAAGCTAAATGTGCGGACCAGATGCCCCATTTTCGAACAAACATTATTGGGAAATATTAAATGGGCGTCTGCAATTTTATGATCTTCTAAGAATTTGTTTGCACAAATTTGGTCCCACAAAACTGAATATCCATTCTCACCTTTCAAATTCAAATACAAACCAATTGCACCATAAAACGAACCACACGTTCATTTTATCGCGCATCAATATCTAGGATAATAAATGCGCATCCGCAAGATCCTTTATCTATTGTTTCCTGCCGAAGTGCATTTATGACCTTTGTTCCTTTCTTTTCCTTTTTGTGATCGTATTTTCCAAAAATAAAACAAAACAATGGAATGGCGGGTGGCAATTGAGGCAGTCTAGATTTGGTGTTGTGCGACTGAAGACTCAAGACGAATTCGTGGTTTCGGGTTAGTGTCTGCGATATATAAAAATTAATAGTAAAAAGTTTTAAATGAAAGAAATGAATTAAAACTTAAAAGGTGAATTTTGACTAAAAACAAAACGGTAGCCCAATCTTCCCGGGGAACCGGAAGCACGGTGATGCACCAGGACAAATTGCATTACAGCATGATGAGGCGGCGACCTCAGTAGGTAAGTAAATTTGAGATGTGCAGCGAGGCAAAGATTATCTCAATGGAAAATAGCGTTAAAGTGCCTGTTACATATATGAAAACTTAATCAACTTACCCCCCCCCCCCCCGCCGGGCCTCTTAATGGGGTTCTTTTAACGTAAGTTTTCCTGTGTTGGTTTATTATATATGTTACATCGCCTACCTGGAAGACGATCAGTTGTTCTTGTTAGTTAGTCCTGTTTAACAACGTGTTGAATAATGCATATTATCCCGCGCGTTGGAAAACGGCTATCATTCAGCCCATCCCAAAAAAGGGCAAGGACTCTACAAACCCAATGAACATGCGTTCGATAAGTTTACTCCCAAGCATCAGTAAAGTATTTGAAAAAACCATTAACAAAGCTCTGCTAAAATGGGTAGACGACAACAACATTATTCCAAATAACCAGTTTGGCTTTAAGGTGGGTCATGAAACCACACATGCCCCAGCTAAGCAGCTAAACTGGTCTCCAATATACGATGGAATACATGTAGGAACCAATGCACAGGTGCCTGTCTGATCGACTTGGAAAAAGCCGTTGATACCGTCTGGATCGAAGGGTTGTATTACAAACTGGTCAGACATGGCATACATAAGCCTTTACTATATGTACTTTACGATATGTTAAAGGACAGGCGGTTCGTGGTCAAAAATGGAAATGTGACGTCTTATAAAACGTATAATATTAAGAATTACTAGCAACAGGGAGCGGTACTTTCTCCGATTCTTTTTAACATTTACATTAGTGACTTATTAAATGCACTCCCACAGGCTACTGCGTACGCAGACGATCTCATAATTTACAGAACAGCTCCGAAAGTTGATATCATAAATAGTCTACTACAGAGAGACTTCAACAACGTGCAGTGCTATTGCGATGACTGGAAACTTAAGATCAACTTCCAGAAATGTGAAACCATCCCATTTAGAACTCCATTATATAAAGCCACGAACGACACAAGGAAAAACTGGCGAAAGCTAGTTATCGTGGGACCGCATGTAGATAAACTGGAAACCAAGAGTTTAGTTAAATACCTGGGCATCTGGCTAGATCAATATCTGTATTTCAACAGACATGTAGAGGCTGCTTTGGTCAAAGCTAGAAAATCGTTTGCTATGACAAGGAGGCTATTTCACAGTAGCCAAGTTGACAGAAGGGTAAAAGTCATATGCTACATGACGCTAATCAGGCCAATGCTCATATATGGTTGTCCAGTATGGTTTAACATAGGTCCAAATTTGATAGCAAAGATTCGGGTGTTCGAAAGGAAGTGTCTGAGAACCTGTCTCAGATTATATCGAACACCGGAATCGGAATTCAAAAAGTACTACTCAAATGAGACTTTATATAATGAATAATTTTATGATCAGGGTGAATAATTTTATGATCAAGTTAATCAGAGGACATATTTCAAGAGCAATAAGCTCGTCCAATGACCTAATTTTCAAGGCTTATTATGTAGCGTCTCTAACAGATATACACACAATACACAAGTAAATAGTGAAGAATGCCGATCGAAAATCGAATAAGAAAATACATCAGAGCCGTATACCATAGCGATAACATAACAATTCACATCAGTGAAATATAGTTGAGTTTAAAATCGAATTCTAAACACGGCCAGTAGCCTGGTTCAATTTTTGGTGATTCTAACTGTCATAGCGTCAGTTCGAATCACACGTTCTTCACTATCATTCCAAATGCTATCATTATCCAAATACCCTGTACCATGAGAACGTGCGTCGCAGCGGTTTTGTTCCATCAGAAGCGTTCCTTGATTTGGACATGAAATCCGGAATTCCGCTGATCTATCATGTAAGTAGATCATCCGTAGACGGGCGATTGTGCTACGTGCGGGAAGTAACGCACACCGAAGAAGAGCTCTTGCGCTTCAGTAGGGCTATCTCCCACAGAAACCGGGACGATAGTTTTGGACAGCGTCAACAGTTCTGGTGGTTGAATGGCATATAAAGACCTGGATACCAAAGTCGGTATAGAATAACAGTATTATCAGCCGGCTTACATAGACATAGCTTTTCTAGAATTAGGGTAGTATAAGATTTAAGTTAAGTTAAGTTCTTTTAAATAAAAGTATATATAAAAAAAAATTAGGTGAAATTTTAAGAAAAAAAAACAAAAAAAAAATTTCGACAAAAAGTTTTCAAAATTTAAGTAAAATAAGTACTGCCACAAACAAAGTTCTGTCGCCGAAAGGCAAATTATACAATAGTTATGTAATGTTTAGCTTAGAGCGTCTGCGTAGGACCAGTAAGTTATAATATAAGAAAATTAAGCTAGAATTTAAGCATTTTTTATCTAGCATGTAATTTAGAAACTAAGAAGATAAAAAGAAAATAAAAGAATGTTTTAAAAATGAATGAACTTTGCACGACTCTTGTACTGATAACATGACTTTTTACACACACCTCTCAACTACTCATTATTATTATTAAACTCACACTGTGCATTTTTCATTTATAATATTAACCTGTGCTAATATGCAGTACGTTACACATTTAAATCCGTAATATTTTTAATGTCTAAATATTTCTAAGTATATATAACACATTTTGTTTATCCTAAATGTATCCGTTTTCGATAACTCTAAAAACCTTTATTCCCTTGATTTCATTTTAGGTGTATCAGCTCTCGTATCTAATGGAGAACCAATTTTCGTCTCTCGATCGGAGACGTACAAGATCATTGCCGGCGACACTATTGCTTTACCATGCGAGGTCGCCAATACTGGTAAGTGTTGAGAACGAATCAAATTTCCCTACATTTTTAAGTTTTTTTCCCTATCTTCTACCAAATTGTCAAAAAATAGCTGTGTGAGAGAAACTATTCTCATCTTAAGACTTTACATTAAAGCAAATAAAACATAATTTACGAGGAAATGTTTCTGTCTTGAAAAGCTTACTTTACTAAATGGCTCTCTAGGGAAAAAGAGAAGCACACAAACGTGAGGGACGTGAGGGCCAGGGGAAATTCTCAGTGCAAGAGGAACCGATCATCTAATCCAGTGGACGAGCGATCCCACGGATCGTCAGAGGCACCCAAAGGTGAACATTATTCGTTGTTTCGGCTTCGCTCCTCGTTTACATAATATATCTCTAGTAGAAGCACATTTTATTTTCGAAAATGATATTGTCCTTAAATACAAATTGATATTTTACTTATATACCACTTCTCCTTCTCTAAAAATTTCAAATTATACCCGCGCAAGAATACTATTCACATATATGAAGTTCTGTTCTTAAACATACAGGCTCTCGACCTACTCGACAGCACTCATGATAAGAGAAAGCCGTTTAATTGACAACATAACATTAACTCTCAGTCAATGTCGCATTGAAGACCTGTAGTGGACATTTGCTCGTTTAGGGTTATTTCTACGGGGGCTACTCCTTGGAGGTCTGTGACAACGTTCCAAGGAATTCGGTTTATTTCTACCCTACAACCCAATCCGTGGGACCCATAAATTCCCCATTCTTCTCTCAATGGCACCCACATGTTTATATCGAAACTCGTTTTGCTTCAAAACAGGAGTTTTCTGGAGCTCCCTTCTACCATGGGCATTTCTAGATACAATTCGCAACCATTCAAAGCAAACAGCAACAGTTACGATTTAGCACCTCAGGGTATATCTTAGCGATGTAAAAGTTTAAAAAAAAACGAAGGTAAACTCAGAGATTGTGCTCCTCTTTTTCAAGAATTTCGTAAGTTCCACCGTATCCTG
This sequence comes from Microdon myrmicae, assembly GCA_963931805.1. Taxonomy (NCBI): domain Eukaryota; kingdom Metazoa; phylum Arthropoda; class Insecta; order Diptera; family Syrphidae; genus Microdon; species Microdon myrmicae. The sequence goes on along the minus strand of OZ007500.1, from coordinate 125,671,544 downwards.
TTCACATACAACGATCTATAAGATTTACGGGTCCTTTCGGACCGAAGGATCGTGACACAGTTTAGTATGCCTCGGGTCACATTAAAAGTTTGCTTAAGTTTGGAGGAGTAACACCCCATCTATCAACTTCGTAGAAGCTGACAATGTTATGCACATGACCCGCGCGCATAAGTGAGGTTTAAACGCCAGAAAGATGAACGGGCAAAAGTAGAGATCGCGAGTAAGGAAAATTTTAAATTATTTTTCAAACACCGCAATTTCCATATTCACTTCTTTAGGGTCAATGTACAACGAGTCATTGTGTTCCCATCCTTTCCACCTCCTTCCGATTGTTGTGCGCGCTGGCTTTTGTAGATATCACAAAACCTCAGTTGCATAAAATGTGACACTAATCACACATTTAAGCTGTGAACATACTTTCACAACAATCGGGGGAGAAATTGCTCTCGAATCACGTCACTTGTTGGCAAAATTTTTGGACCAGGATAAAATCTTTCAAAGATCTGGAGCAAGATTCAAATCCCGCCTTCAAGCATTAGAAGCTAATATAGGTCCAATGGACTTTCGTCACAAAAGAAAAGGACACATCAAAAACGATGGCACACATACCTACATATGGGTACACGAACATAGCAAGGCAATTTCAATTACTCGAGGATTTCCTTTTCAGTAGTGAAATGTGATATCTATCTAACGTCGGAACGGCCTTAATTCAACTGGGGCAAGTAATTTGGTCCACAGTTACGGCATTCATTCGTACAATAACGAGAGTGGCATGTCGACAAGGGAAGTAAATAAATTTCGTGTTCCACATTCACACACGGAAATAAAACGACCTCAGGCGATGGGAACGCTATAAGATTCTCACTCATTAGAGCACTTTGGATAAATGACTTTTGGCCGAAGTCTATGTCATCTCATTTCCCTTATTCTAAGTCTACGTATGTCGATGTCGACTGGGATGTGGAAAGTTTGTGTGGGAGTTTATCAATTTCCTTGGTCTTATTTCAGTGTTCCAATATCTTCAATGGGTTAAGATTATCCTCGTAGAACGTTGCTTCTTCACGTCTAGTTAATAAGAACAGTAATCACTACTTTAACTTTGATTCAAAGACAACTTGATGTTGGTCATCTTGAGTCTATGATGTATGTATTAAGTGACACAATTTCAACGTCATCACTTTTCCAGATATTTACTTGTATGTACACTGCTCAAGATATACAACTATATAATGACCAAATTAATTATGCCCTTTCAACAATCTGTGCTTGGCCATTAACCTAGAGTCATACCCCGTAAATATTATGTTGATAATGTAATTTACTTTGAATTGTCAGGAACTGGTGATTCAATTGTTGCAGAGGGAAGGATATTCAAAGGTTGTCTAAAAATCTCTGCAACTACTTAGCATCCAGCACGAGAAAATCCTTCATAAATATCTTTAATTTCCAATCAACGAGGTCCTTTCTTATCTGGCACTACTGGCTTGAGGATATCAATGGTCGGAAATAAGAATGTCGGTCACGTTCCATCTGTATCACACTAGGGAAACGAAGAAGGGCATCTGCCGTATAAGCTGCTGACTACTTGCCAACTGTACTATGTGCTGCATTCGTTGGTGCACTGCACAGGGAAACGAAATGTTCTATGGCGATGACGACGTGCTAAAAAAGACTTAGATACGTTGACACTCGTATACAAAATCTGTATATGTATCTTCAAGGCGACTCCTAGAGTAGTTGGTAAGCTCGTGACTAGTTCCACGGTCAACTTCACCATTCACCTAGGTATACCTACCCACCCACACAAAAACAATTTATTAACACTGACAGTACTGTTTTAGGATACACTATCATTCATCTCATTATACACTTGTCCATCGGGAAGAGTATATTCCACCATGTGAAAATTGAATCTCAATTTAATTAAAGTCTATTGCGTTCCCCATGATAGTTTGCTTTAGATTGATTTACAACCAATACATTTTTTATATATGCAATAATCTCTGAGCAGTGTAAATATAAAAATGATTACAAATATGATCCGATTAAAGTCGAATACAACTGTCATGTGCCTTGTATGCAACAGGTAAGGGGGGCGTTTTCCAATAAACAGCGCCGTTGACAAGAGGTTCAATTTCAACAATCCAAGTTTGTTTGCTTTTATCATCATCATCACCATCATCGGCACTACAACCGGGAACCGATCTTGGCCTTATTTAGCAAGTCCTGAGGCTTGTTAAATTTTCTATAATGATTTGTTTTTTTTTTCGGGCAAGGTCATTAGTCTTGCGCCAGAGTTTGCTTTATCCCCCTTTGCTTTTATCCCCCTTTTATCCACAAGTGTTGTTCAATAAGTCCTTAGAAAAACGCGTTACTAAGGGCCAAATTTCGATAATCCAAGTCGGTTTCCTTTTATCCCCCTTTTACATACAACGAGGTTCATTTAATTCTTTAATAAAGAAACTCTCCAAAATGAGCCAGATTTCAACAATCCAAGTTGGTAAACTTTTATCCTTTTTTATATATGCGAAGATCGTTAAATATACGCTTAGATATGCTCCTTAGAAACGGTTATATTTCGACGATACAACTTGGTTTACTTTTATTCCTTTATGGATATACGCGGGAGTCGTTCAATAAGTCCTTATAAAACTCTTCAGAGAGGGCTTAATTTTGATAATCCAAGCTGGTTTACTTTTATCCCTTTGTACACATATACGAGAGTCGTTCAATAAATCCCCATAAGGAGTTTAATTACGATAATCTATATTGGTTTACTTTTATCCCTTTTATCATATATATCTTATATGTATATGTAATACGAGGGTCGATCAACAAGCCTTTAAAAAAATGCCTCAGAACTGGTTTAATTACGATAATTTAAATTGGTTTACTTGTATCCCCTTTATTTCACGTACGAGGACCGTTCAAGTCTTAGAAAAACGTCTCAAAAAAGCTGAATTCAGGTTGGTTTACTTTTGCCCTTCTATGTACATATACTTCGATTGTTCAAGAACTCCTTAGAAAAAAGCCGCATAAGGGGCTTAATTCCGATAATACAAGTTTTACAGATATACCAGCATTGTTCAATAAGTCTTTATAAAAACGACTCTGTAATGATTTAATTTCGATAATCCAAGTTAGTTTACTTTTATTCCTATGTACGACGGTAGCTAAGTCGGAGAAAAACGCAAAAATAAGCTAACCCTAGACCGATTTACTTTTGTTCTTTTGTGTACATATACGGGGGCCGTTCAACAAATCCCTAAAAAAGTGCCTCACGATGCCTCTTAATTCCGGTAATCCAAATTAGTTAACTTTTATCCCTTTTTATACATATACCAGAGTCAGGTCCACATGAAAAGCGCCTCATAAAAGGCGTTGTGGCGGTTCCGCCCAACCCCACGGTTCACTTACCTAAAAAACCCCCATAACTCCCATCCAAACACATTATAATCACATGCAATCGCGTTAGCACCTTAAATGCTTTACGCATCTAGGATTATCTAAGGTAAAATCTAAAAAGCATCGGTAAAAGGATTCTTACCTTTTCTTGCATTCCCTTCGCATACAAATTCCTGTAAGAGTTCTTTCTTAGATTATCATAAATTCCCTGTAATAAAATGTATCGGTTCGCATATCATGTAACCATCCCAACCAGGGTTAATGATCATTGCGTCGCCTATTCCCAGCTTCATGCATGTGTACAACAAATCCCTTTTCATACACATTGGCTGGCGACCTTTTCTCCCAACAAAAGACAACCCAAGCAGCTGCATATAATTAGCGCAATAGACGCTGAAACTAATTTCCTTAGCACGCAATGTGCAAACAAAAGACCGCTGTCCTTCAGCGTTTTAGGTTTATTCCCATGGCCTTGTGCATGAAAAAAACCAATGTGATCTTCACTCACACATACACATATATTGCCAAGTCTTTCTTCCTTGTTTTTACCACGAGAGAAACACTTTCTCTCTTGGGAAAACTCCCCCCAAAACGATTAAATATCATTGAGTCTTATACCATCCGCTGACCACCACGGTCATGCCAACTTCCGCTCTCCGGTGCACACAGAGACGCGAAATACCAGTCGAGTGTCGTGTAGTTAAAAAATTGTGTATTAAAATCCAATAAGTATAAAACGTAACGAATAACGAATTAATATAACAAAATAAATGCATCTAAACCAATAAAAGAACATTTCCTAAATACAACAGCTAGCGTTTCTTTTTTGTGCTGCAGTTTCATTGGTGTTGTCGTTCATCCTTACGCGTTTGTGAACAATTAACTTGGTGTTCGATTTGTTGGCTCGCGAACGATTTGTCGGAACTTTAGTGACAATGATTGATGGGGAAGAAGTGAACCGTGTGCCCGTGTCCGGCATAATACTTCTCCTCGCCACAGCCTGATTCCAAAAGTCTAAACTGGTTTACTTGTATCCTTTTTATCCCGTATATGTAATATGTGGGTCAATTAACAAGTCCTTAGAAAAACCCCTCAGAAAGCGCTTAATTTCGATTTTTTTTATTATACTTCTCTCAGGTGAGGCGAACCTTTAGCGCCGACACGGCCTCCCAAGATGTCACCAAATAACTGTTGCAGTTCCCTTTGAACCGTTGTTAAAATCGAAATCGGTTTACATATATCCCTTTTTATACATATAAGAGAGTCGTTCAAAAATTCCTTAGAAAAAGCCTCAGGAAGGGGTTATTTTCGACAATCCGACCTAATATACTTCTATCCCGTTTTATTCATACACGAGGGTCGTTGAATACTTAGAAAAACCCCTCAGAAACGGCAAAATTTCAACAGTCCAAGCTGGTTTCCTTTTTTCCCTTTTTATAAATGTGCGAAGGTTGTAATAAATAAATTCCAACGGTTAAAAATAAATAAATTTCAACATTAAACCTGTTTTAATATTTTTCTTAATATTAAAATTCTTTCTTTTTTTTAAATTTTAAGTTCGTTTATTATTTTTTTTTCTTTTTTATAGATGTGCGAGGGTCCTTCAATGGCAGTTTAGAGATATGCCTTAGAAAGGGCTACATTTGAACATTCAAAGTTAGTTTAGTTTTTCCCTTTTTTATAAATCTACATGGGTCGTTCAATAACTATTTAAAAAAACGCCTTTGAAATAGAAACATTTCAGCAACCCAAGTTGGTTTATTATACTCTTTTCCTTCTCGATATATGTATGAGGGTATGTTTAATAAGTCTTTAGAAAGAACACCTTAGAAGGGCTAAATTTTAACTACCCAATTTATACGAGGGTGAATCAAATATATAAACTGTAATTTGTCCATATACATTTAATGAATAATGTTGCACACTAACTATACTATCAACATTTTTCAATATAGTCTTCTGTGTAATCTACACACTTTTGACACCGATTTGGAAGCTTTAATATCCCTTGTACGCAGAAAGATTTAGGGCGAGTAATTAGCCAAATGCGCCCCTGCTCCTCGACTTTTTCATTACTTTCGATTTTTTTCCTCCAAGTGATTCCTTCGACGGTACGAACAAAAAATAGTCACGGGGAGCCAATTTTGGGCTATAAGAATGGGTGTCCGAGGGTTTCGCATCCCATTTCTTCTAATGTATCCCTTGTCAAGGACAGGGTGTGGGGTCTAGCGTTGGCATGAAAAACGATGACATCTCGAATGGGCATATCTCGTCTTTTGTTTCAATATGCCGCTTTTGCGACTGTAACAACTGACAGTAGTAACCTGCATTCAATTGCTTATTTTATAAGTAACCAGTTTTGTCGTATAAAATAGTATTTACTTTGTTGTGCCACCATCGAGTTTTTCCCGATGTGTATTTTTTTTCAGTACGAAGGTGAAAATCTTCAAGAGAGACTTCTGGACCAATCTAGACGCTTGTCGGTTTTTTACCGATTAAAATTTTTTCCCAACGGCACATAATCCCATTCTTCCCCAAAGAAGCCGTTATTTATATATTTAATCGCGGGGTGGGATGGAGTTTTTATATTGCTCTGGACGCTGCGACCGGTTACAGTATGCCAAATAGTATGCCCATTGTTACAGACCATGCTATGTGGGGGTTCTCTATATTACGCGGAGAACCAACCCACAATTACAACCCGATTTCGCCCGCTAACCGCGCAGCACCTCTACCCCAATCCCTTCCGTCGACCAATTTCACCTGTAAACGGTATCTACCAAAAGGACGCGTAACCTGAAATCATTATTCTATGCAGTTAATGCATAACTGAATTCAGCCTTTTTATGCCATATGGCATCAATTTTCATAAATCACATGAGATTTGTATCGGAAATCACAAATCTCATGTTTGGTTAGCAACAGTAAAGTCTGGGCAAGCGACGCTGTTGCTGCATACCGAATCAGCTTGGGTAATATCTAATCCCGTTAGTTCTTTTTTTCTCGCCGATATTTTCTCTACCCATCGCGCGCTATTCGCTGGGGTTCAATAAACTCTTTAGTCAAGTGAATAGCACGAAAAATATACTTGCCATTCCACCCCATTTCCCCTTATCGGAGTGCATTGCACTCTGAGAACAATCAAATACCAAACTTGGTCATGCGGTCACCAGTTGGTTTGGCTTGCGTTGCATGAGAAAGCAAAACCAAACCCGAGATCATCACGCTCTCCTTTTCGGTTTCCACATTCTCCCCATGTCCATTGACTGCTGAATAAATTCAGCTCGATGGGCGAGGAAATGAGAGAATGTAGAAGAGAGTGCGATCAAGATTGGTGGATCGTGTGGGTAGAGTCAGGAAGACAATTTTCATCCCTTGTTTCAGTCAGTCGAATTTCAACTCTCAGAGAGTGTGCACGGGAAAAGTCGAATATTAACCATGAAAGTGCGAAGTTCAGTGAGAGTCACCGGTGCTATATCGCCACCTTATTATAAAATTTGATGTGCAATAATTCTTGGGTAAAAGATAGAACAATTGAAATTATTCGCGGATTAAAAAGTAGAACAATTGATGTACCGTCATTCGGGGATATAAAAAAAGAACAATTTAGATAGAACATTTGATGTGCAATTATTCGTGGATTAAAAAGTAGAACAATTGATGTACCGTTATTCGGGGATATAAAAAAAGAACAATTTAATGTGCAATCATCCGCGAACAAAAAAAAACTTAAATCCTCATTGTAAACAAACACCAGCTTAATCAACAGCATAAAAAATATAATAAAAAAGAAAAGAAATATTTTCAAGAACAGTAACTCCCCGTGTTTTAATTTCTCCTATTTTCTCTGGTGCGATCTGTGTTTTGTCCATTCCACGGTGGGCGTTAAGTGTACCTGTGCCCGTGCTGACACCATCGACTTTAAACCCCCACAGCTCCCTTGAGCTCTATACGTATTCTGTTACTCCTGTCGGAGTAAATGCCCATTTCATATGTCACGCCTTTGTAAGCCCCGCCACGAATTCCGCACACTTAGTGAGTTCATTTTCCGCATTTTAGATCTGAGTATCAGGATTTCATGATTCAGCTCCTTATGCGTTTCATAAACTATTTTAAAATTACATTAAAATATAACACTTTCAATTACATTAGCATATAACACCTTCATATAGCCCTTTTAATTATAAATACATTAATTTAACCAGAATAAAATATAATACCTCAAATTGCATCATAATATAACCCCTTTAATAATGTAACGCGTTTAATATAACATTTCAAATTGCATGAACACGTACCACCTTTAATATGGCACTTTTAAACTTAAACGCGTTAATTTAAGCACACTAAAATATAACACTTTTAATATAAATTACATAAATCTATAAACATTTTAATATAACCCTCTTAATATAATCCTTTAAATAACGTTAATATGTAACGCGTTTATTATAACACTTTAAAATGCATTATCATCCTTTATTATGACAGTTTTAATTTTAAACGCGTTAATTTGACTACATTAAAATATGACACTTTTAATATTGCAAAATGTCAGTTTTCTTTATTTATTCTGTTAATGTTAACAAAGGGTCTTATATTTCTATTAATAACCCTGACGCTCACCAGCGGAAAAAGGGAGACCGAGTGCCCGCCATGCGGTCTTTTATACTGCATACCCAACGAACAGTGAAGTTTGCGTTTGGGTTATACTGAACATAATTGTTCTTCAACATTTAAAATTACGGCTATTGGTGGGAAAGGTGTATTACAACACGTTCACCCTGACTTAAGACTCAAGAACCTTGGGCCGGGCGCGTCGATGTCCAGATGTACTGATTCCGTTTTGCCTGTTTCGCCCTCGGAATGGCTGTCGTCACCAAAAGCCCGCACGACCTCTTCATCCTGCCTGAACTTTCTATGGACTTGAATTTCTTTTGGGTCCGTTACTTTCCTGAGGCATCTCTCAAAACATATCGGTCATTTCTCAACACTTTCGCCACGATGTACGTTGCCCAAAAAATTGGAGCAAGCTTCCGGGACTCACCGGTTGCTACAGTCTCCTGTTCTACCAGTATCAAATCATCTACCTTATATGTGGTTAGTCTTCTGTGCGCCTTATCAAAGAGTTCCTTCTGCTTTTGTTGATTTACCATGATGTTGCGCAGGGCAGCATCTCTCTTCTGTTTCATTTCGCCTTGATCCTGGCATATTTCCTGTTCAAGTTCCAATAATAATTTGTCACCAGAAATTCCCCTTGGCGTATAGGCAAACATTAGTGCACGTGGGGCATCCTTGTGGTTGCGCTCCTCGTCGTATTCAGACTCCATTGAATGCTCCTCAACTGCTGCGCCCAATCCCCGCCGGCCACATGATCACACTTGAGCGCCGCTAGTACCGTGCAGATGACTCACTCTACTTGCCCGTTGGCACGTGGTGTTTTAACGGCCGTCATAATATGCAGTATGCCGTAGGTTTGACAATATCTTGTAATTCGCTAGCTGCGAATGCTGTATTTCAGTCGGTGATTTGACGCGTGGGAATACCGAAGAATTCGCTGACTTGGTTGAGTACGGCTATCACTCCTTTTGTATGAATTGTCCTTACGGCTTTCAAAACCGTGTATTTGGTAAAGGGTTCCACCAGTGCTATCAAGTGTTTAACTCCTCCTCCTCCAGGGATATAGGGTTCGTGATGATCCCAATGGACCGTATGGAAGGGTATGGTCACCCTCTTCGCACAGTGCAGCTCTCCATCTGTCGCTCCACACCTCTTCTTTGTATACGCGCAATCCGCACATCCCTCGACATAGCCCCTGACAAAACTACGCATCCTTGGGAACCAGTACGTCCTTCTCAGGCTTTCATGGATTTTGTCGAAGCCCTCATCGTGGGACACCCCGAGTACTGGCCATCGAACTCGTTTCGGCACGACCCACTTCCTTTGGTTGCCGTCGCGCCTAAACAGTCGTCCTCCGTCTAGTTGGTATTCCTTAGGAGGTTCCTTCCATTCGTGCAGTTCTTCGCTGCTTTAAGATGATTTATGATGTCGCGTAGCTTCTCGTCTTGCCATTGCATGGTGGCTAACCAATCTTCATCGTCAGTGCATTGAGTATATTAGCGGATGCCTCCTCCATGTCCCGTTCTTTTTCTACTAGCCGACGACTCATGGTATCTACATATCCTGTTTTACTCCCAGGTTGATGAACCGTTGTAACCTCAAATTTCTGGAGTTTGTGCCACCACCACACGTGGTATCATCCTTGGTTTGTTCTGAGTTGCAACTATGACTTCACAATCTGTGATAACCTTGAATGGATTTCCCAATAGATATATTCGGAACCAGTCCAGGCTTTTCACTATCACTAAGACCTCCAATTCGTAGCTGTGGTATTTTGCTTCCGCCTTCGTTACCTTTCTGCTAAAGTATGCCACCGGTCTCAGTGCGTTATCGCCTTTTCCATGCTGTATCAATATACCGGCAAGTTCTAGTGCTGACGCATTCACCTGGACCTCGTGATTGCAATCTCCATCATACAATGTCAGGAGGTTGTTCAGTGCGAACTTGAGGTCTTCAAATGCCGCCAGATGACTCTCCACCCGCGCGAAGGGATTTCCCTCTTTTAACAAATTAGTTAAGGGCGCTGCTATTTGTGCGTACCTCGGTACAAACTCCCGAAAATAACCCAGGAATTGCCTCACGTGAATCACATTTTCTGACTCAAGAAACTCTTTATCCGCCGCAGTCTTCCGCCCGCCTGGTTTTATTCCACTCCCGTCCAGTTGATGTCCGAGAAACTCAATACTGGTTTTCAGGAACGCACACTGTCTGATATTGAGGGTCAGTCCTGACTCCTTCAGAACACCACCAAAAATTTATCGAGTTTTTGTAGACCTTCGCTACTGAATCACGTAAGATGAAGATGTCATCTAAATAAACTGATATATCTCCGCGGTTCATGGGTACTTTTATCTAATCCATGGATATGTGGAAGTATGCTGAGGCATTCATTAAGCCGAACGGCATGCGAACGAATTCATACAACCAGTTTTCCGTAGCAAAAGCGGTGTACTTCCTACTTTGTATCGCTATGGGTATGTGGTGATATCCGGACCTGAGGTCCAACGTCGTGAAGTCCTTTTTCCCGGCTAACGTTGTAAGGGTCTCCTCCACAGTAGGCATCGGGAATTCCTGCTTGACAGCTACTTAGTTTAGTCCCCGGTAGTCGATACACACCTTGTCTTCGCCATCTTTCTTCTGCGTAAGGACTATTGGTGCACAACAACTGGAGGTTGACGGTTGGATAACTCCCTGTTGCAGCATTTCATCGACTTTTTCTTCTATTATCATCCGTTTGGCGAGGGGTATGCGGTCAGGTTGAACGCACACTGGTTGTGTGGTCTTAAGCTCTACTGTGCATTTACTCCACTTATACTGATCTAGGGCGTTAGCAGTTCGGGCGAAGCAATCTCGGTGAACGTATACTAATTCACTTAGTTCCCCCCCCCCCCCCCCCCCCCCACCCCCTTGCGATTTCTCCCGTGTCCATGTCCTGACGCCGGTCTGCTCTTGTTTGACCGATTCGTCTGTGACGGTCAAAACTTTCGTTTCACTGCTTGCGGTACAATCGATAATTTTGAGTTCGTTGTGGCTCTTCGCGATTCGCACTTGAGGTTGATCCAGTAATCGTCGCCCAAAGATTATTTTGTATTGTTGGCTGTCATCCGGGACAACTTTTCTTAAATCCTAATACCTTTTGGGCTGTTTGTTGGATTGTGTCTCTGATCGATGTCCATTTAGTGTCCACACTATTGGCTTCCTCTTCTTCGCTGCTCCCATTCTCTAGGATGCTAAATCTATTCGTAAGTTCGTCTTGATATTCAGCCCTTTTGCGCAGGTCTTTTAGTTTATCAATGTCGCACTTTTTGCTCGTCTTCCGTGACTGCCCATGTGGGTTTGCTAGAAGCCGACTAGAACATGATTGGAATCGGAATCTGATCCTCGATATGATCTTACGTCAAGGATATTCGTGTGGTATCTTTTGTCTATGAGGGGGTATCTTTGGCGGTAAATATGACGAGGAGGCAGGACAATGGAGGAAACACCACAACCACGAACTGGAAGAGCTATGCCGCAAACCTACAATTGTGAGAGTAATCAAATCGCGAAGATTGAAATGGGCCGGACATGTAGCACGAATGTGCAACGATAGGACCGTGCGTAAAATTCTTGACGGTAGACCAACGGGTACCCGATTAGTTTTCTGGCATCCTCCTCGTGGTGAAAGTTGTAGGCGTTTGCGATCGACTCCTGCATCGTGACGCAATCGCTCCCCAGGTTAATAAAAGTGTCGGCCGCTTGCTTGTTCACATGTACCGTCTTGTGGGACATACTGCCGTTTTTTCGCACTCACAGCTGGCTTGCTCTCTTCTCTTGGTAATGTCCAGTGGAGCTCCCACTTACTATGCAGTTACAGGCTATGTGTCCGACCTCATTGCACTTGAAACATTTGATTCTGGCTGCCGTCGATTGTTCTGCATCTGTCCTGTTCTGGGTGGTCTTCGTTAATATGCTTGTAGTTGTTTCTCTACCCCGTCTGTTTGCTGGGCAATTTCGTCCGAAGTGCCCAATCTGGTCACAACAATAGCATCTGATCGCGAATAATGTTGGACTTCCTGCACTTGTTCCTGACGTTACGGCTGCGTCCACATTACGCCTTGCGGTTGATATCTGCCTTCTCTACGGTGTTACACCTCCGTTCCACCGAATTTTCTGTAAGTTTTCGGGCTGCGCTGCTTTCAATATATCGCGACACTCCGTGTTGGTTTTCCCTTGTACCACGTATTTCACAAGAATCCTCTCGTTCAGCTGACTTTTCGAAGCGACCGCTTTCATGGCGAATACAAATTCCTCTGTGTTTTCAATCGTCATTTGTTCTTTATTCCGCAAACGTTCGTGCAGTTCGGCTGCATCATCTTCCGTAGGGAAATTATTTAGTAAATCACATGCGAATTCCCCTAATGTTGAGTGAAGGACTCTCATGCACCAACATTTTGCTCCTGCCAGTTTACTGAGGGCTACCATCATCACCAGTCTTCCATATAGTTGGTAGACATCTCTAATTTCCCGGACACTTCTTACCTATTCCGTGGAGGATAATCCTGCTGTATTCCTAGGGTCGAACATCCTTCACCGTATTGTAACATCAAAGTTCAAACCTCTAATGTTGACTTTTAATATTTTATTATCGGGCAGCTAAATGGCCAAGATATTGTATTATTTATTAATTGGTTGGATTTATTAGGTCCCTGCTCGGGCTCCAAAATGTAACACCTGAGCGTAACCCCAGGTATTAACATTTATTATTTTACTACGGTGATATTCCTTTACTTTGGGGATACTCCTCCGAGGTTATTAATTTGTTATATTCACCTGCTGGTGTTGCGTTGCTCCTTTGGTAGTCCGTAAAGGGGGTTTGTTCTCCAGATGGCTGGCTTCTGGTCCTTCGAGCCGTGTAACACCTGTTTGTGTTAAGTTGAACCTATGTCGTGCTGGATAAAAAGACTTATTCCTTCTTTGTGACTTTAACTTTATTCAATTGGGAATAACTATCCCTTGTTTATTTCCACTTTACAAAAGCAAGAGTAATTTACTTTATTTAAAAACAAGAAGACCCGCTGTACAGTTTCGATGGCTGCAGCCTTCTTGTTTATTACTTTACACTGCGCCGCAACTCACTCGCATACGTCTTTTTATACCCAATCATTGGTAAGTTAATGCAGATGATGCATTTTCCTCGCCTGGAACGTGTAACCTATTCGGAGGTTATTCGCCTGTCATAAGCCATTCGCAATATTCATTAATTGTTTAATTTGCTCTGCTAAAACTGCAACGGCAATGAATTGATCAATTACGTAATTGCTTTCAATGCGGAGAACCAATTATAGGACATTGCCCGCATGTGCCAATCGTATCATACGATTAATTGCGCCTCACTGCAGTGTTCGCTACTTCGTCGAACTCAGCACTTTTCCGACGCTCAATTATTTCGTCGTCGGTGGCCTTTGGCGACACCGCCTGTGATCGTATATCGTGTATCACACTTGTAAACATATGAATTTGTAAAATGAGACCGTGTAGGTCCGTGGGCAGGTGCCTGCTTGATTTTTGTAATACGAAGCAGAATGCAGTGGCCTTGGGGAGTGGGTCAAGTGTATGACTGATATACGATTATTGGCTTTGGGCATGGATGGGTAATTATCGCAATGTATGCCATATGAATTAATTGCCCGTGGAGAAGGCTTCGCGTCTGAATGATTGCGAAATTTAATTCTATGCATTGTATTGCTTGTGGAAAAGGCGAGTATTGCATTATATGCAGAATATTTTGAGAGTTGATCATATAGATGGAATCATAGGATGATGGTGTGGGGGGAGAAGTATTATGCCGGACACGGGCACACGGTTCACTTCAGAATGCAGTGGCCTTGGGGAGTGGTTCAAGTGTATGACTGATATACGATAATTGGCTTTGGGCATGGATGGGTAATTATCGCAATGTATTCCATATGAATTAATTGGCCGTGGAGAAGGCTTTTCGTCTGAATGAATGCGAAATTTAATTCTATGCATTGTATTGCTTGTGGAAAAGGCGAGTATTGCATTATATGCAGAATATTTTGAGAGTTGATCATATAGATGGAATCATAGGATGATGGTGTGGGGGGAGAAGTATTATGCCGGTCACGGGCACACGGTTCACTTCACTCCCCATCACTAATCGACAGTTCCGTCGTTTGTTACGCTGAACACTAAGAGGAATCTGTCCACAGGAAATTGTCACCAGAAACAAGCGAACGCACGGATGGTAGTCCCAGGAATAAAACGCACTGAATACCATGTTATTGTTTTTTTTATTGTTAGAAAAATCTCTTTCGTCTATCCTCCAGATTTTAATATATTATAAGTGAGGTGGCAATACACAAAAACAACTTTGCACTTAACATATACGGAACTGTCTCTTTGACTATATTTCTTGCACTTAACATATATGAGGCACCGGAATTTATTTTCTTATTTAATTGTTCGATACTACACACACGATTGACACTGACTACATTTTCGGATATAAATTGTTCGATTCAACGTTGGTGATGTTTTCATTTTAACGCACAGTATTTTTCGCGACTCGGGGTTGCAGATCCGCGACTACGAGGGTGTACGCGTCCCCGTGGCGTGGAACGGGGAGCGGGAGTGGACAACGACCAACTTGGTCGGCGGATGGTAAAGGACTCCCCGAGGATAGAACTCTGACATGAATTACATCCTAGGTTAGGGTTAAGAAAAGGGAAGACAGAGAAAAACTTTTCTCCTAAGGGTGTGGCCGCCACAAAAATGCACTATTCGAGTGCAGTGGTGTGTGTGTGTGGTTCTCATGGATGAGAACGAACCTAGAACAAAGAAAGGGCATAAAGAGCATTTATGGGATACGACTTCGGTAAAGCAAATAAAACCGAACTCGTCAGATGGTGATGGGATCTTTGTTGGAAATGTGCGTCGCGGCTAAACAAAGAGACGACGATGCGATGTGGAAATGTGCTAATTGGTTTTAGCTAGGTTACTGGGAAATGGTGTTTATGGCATCGCTAGTAAGGGTAGGTATTGAATTCCTATTTGCATTTGTTTATGCTGTAGGATTTAATTGATGCCAAGAGACGCGGACTGCGTATTTGCTTGGTCCCTTGGGTGTAAGTCGCCAGCTAATGTGTATGTAGGGAACATTGTTGTACACATGGCGCGGCTGGGAAAATATACGGCGCAATATTTATGGTCCCTGTCATGACGGTTACATTGTATGTAAACCGAATCATTTTGTTTACAGGAATTTGTCTGGTACCGAAGGTGCGGGATTGGTTTGGAATTCCAGATAAATAGCAAGAAATCTTACGGAAAATTGTATGCGAAGAGGTGCATGAAAAGGTAAGTTTTCTTTACAGGGACTTTAAGATTATAGATTTGATCTATATAATGCGTGAAGCATTTTCAGGTACTAATGCAATTGCATTAGTGAAGTTAGGAAATTGGTTGAATGGTATGGGGGTTTTACGGTAAGTAGACAGTGGGGTTTGGCGGAACCTCCACAATGGATCATATGATGCTGGAATCAAATTGATTATAATGATTGAGAAGGGGTGTAAAGCAAGGTGTAACAGTATATCCAGTCCTTGATATCGTTTTCTCCTCTGTGGCGCTTATTCTTTGTTCTGGCGCCGGCGTCTCCTACCTGCATTCATTTGCTCGGATGAGCTCGATTTTCCTCTGCTTTGTCTTCATGGCTTCAATTTTGTCCATCACTTTCTTCACTGTGTTTTGTTCGTCGTTATCTGTCGTCCTTCGTGGACGACCGACTTGGGCAGGATCTGGAGCTTCTCTTTCTCTCCCCTTAAGCCACGCGTCTTCGACTCGTCTTCCGCTTTCTTCATTCTGTTGGGTTGTGGGCTGAATCTGGGCTGGATCTGAGCTAAGTCTGGGCTAACTCTGGGCTGACTGTGGGCTAACTGTGAGCTAAATTTGGGCTAAATCTGGGCTAAGTCCCAATCCTGAAGTTGTAAAAGGTTAGTTTTCTTTATTTATTCTTATAATATTA
The DNA here is from genome assembly GCA_963931805.1 of Microdon myrmicae. NCBI lineage: Eukaryota > Metazoa > Arthropoda > Insecta > Diptera > Syrphidae > Microdon > Microdon myrmicae. The sequence continues at coordinate 125,655,490 of OZ007500.1, read as the reverse complement.
ACAAAGGGTTTTATATTTCTATTAATAACCCTGACGTTCACCACCGGAAAAAGAGAGAGCGAGTGCTGCCGCCGTGCGCTCTTTTTATACTGCATGCTCAACAAAGCGTTCGTTCAGTGCCCGAGAACAGAAGTAGACGTAAGCGGCGCCAGAGTGGGGGTACACTGAACAGAATTGTTCTTCACCATTTAAAATTACGGTTATTGGTGGGAAATGTGTGTTACAATATAATGCTTTAAATTACGTTGACATGGAACCCGTTTAATATAACATTTTAAATTGCATTAACACGTAACACCTTTAATAGGACATTTTTAATTTTAAACGCGTTAAATAAAGCACATTACAATATAACACTTTTAATACAACAGTTTGGATTTCATCAATATATACAACTTTTAACATAACACTTTTAATTGTCTCAGTGACATTGCAATATAAAACTTTTAATTATCTTAAGTACAAATTTGGCAACACGTGGAAGCTTGGGTTAAACTAATCCAATTATTTTAAAGGGGGCGGAGGACGGTTTGTCATCATCATCATCGGCACTACAACCGGGATCCGGTCTTGGCCTTATTTAGCAAGTCTCTCCACCGGTATCCACTCCTACTCCGAGACTTGTGTAATTGCCCATAATAATTTGTTTTTCCGGGCAAGGTTATTAGCCTTGCGCCGGGGACGGATTAGTACTTGGGGGAATTTTGGTCCTTAGTCCGTACAGCAAGTCAAGAATACCGGCCACCTAAGAGCAGGTTAATGTTTGCATCATCCTATTAATTATTCTGCCTTTTTCGATCGGCCCATCATCAACCAAGCTGGTAATGAATATCCTCCGACCATTTCACGAGCCATAATGGTTTAGAACTCGAGCGTGAGTTAATCAATAACTGGTGCAACAACAAATGATGTTTTAGAGATTAAAGAAATGAAAAGCAACAAAGTTGTAACATACTGTTATTCCTTTAGCTCAACTCGATCTCACCCGATATATATAGTGCAACTGCTCGACATACAAGCTGCAGCAATAGCCATCAGCTCCATGTAGCAACCGATTAAACAGCTTGAATGTATCCCAATCTCTCTAATTAACACCTCCAATATACAAAGGAATTCGTCCATAACGTTCGACGATGTGTAGTAAGCGGCATTTGCTGTTCTAGTGCCTGTAGAAGCCTAGTGACCACTATACATGTAGCACTGCCAAAAAGCCAATCAATGCCAATACATTTAGTACAGCCATTTTCTGTTGTTGTTACGCCAGACTCGGGAGGATATATTAAATTCGGTCAATATAATAAGATGTTATAGGAGGTGGGATAAAGAACTTTGCGGTGAGAGAGTACAGAGGATGAATATTGCTGTCGGGCATCCTTGGCAAATTACGAAATGTTACCAAACACGTTCACATACGCCTAAGGAAAAACTCCACAAAATCACACATACACTGATTTTCCTATCCTGTACGACCGAGTCCCTTCAGTGAGGCAAAAACAAAAAGCGTATTATTGGTTGTTTACTAGTTCCGGCTACAAATATAACACTTTTAATTGCCTCCCATAGGCAACAGCTGTATATGCACATGCACAATGGGTATGTCCTTCAAAACGCCACACTATAAAGAGACGCACCACTAATTTGTGTTTGTTTTATTCCACAAACATTTTATTCATTTATGTGTGGAGTCAACTCCTCCCGCAAAACGCTTTATCACTTTCTACACTTTCTTTCAGTAGATCTTTCTCTGCCATTGTGGGTTACTTAAAATTGATTGAAGCATAAAAATGTCGACTCATGTCGACCAGGTTTATTAGATCCTTTTATTGTCACGTTTTTATAGGTGATTTTCTTTAGAAAATCGTCAAAGCGTCATCACGGTTGCCTTAAGCTGGTTTATACTCTTTTACGATCCGAAAGAAAGCGAAGTACAGCGTACTTATTCTTAAATCCCATTAGGCGTGTATATCACAGTTTTCTACTGCTCGCAAACATAAAAGGAAACGCACGGCCAAAAGGCCGCATGCAAATCCTCTCTCTCTCCATATTCCTACCAAGTACAGGACTTTTTCTTCCCATTACCGAGCGGGCCTATAATACAGAATTAGTGTATAATCGTGTGAAGGCATACATAAAAGTAAGTAAATTACAGGATCCTATTAATTTACGATCTTGCTGTGCGATAGGAGGGATGGGGATGTATAGGATAACGAGTAGACTTCGGGTCGTTTGGCCAGAAAAAGAAAGCTTCTCACTGCATGCAGTTTCAACTTTTCCAACTGGTCAATTGAAAATATGAGCTTATACATAGAGCTATTCAAAAGTTTCCGTACTCGTGTCCTATATCGCGAATCCGTGAAGTGATAATTGAGCATGGACCTTCAGGAATATTTTTCGATCTGTGTAAGCGTGATTTTCGAAATTCTTCTGTTCTAATGACAACGCATGGATGACCTCGGTGTATGAACTATACTATTGAACGCAGCATATTGGGATAAGATACTTGTGTGGTTTTGTGGCCGTTTAGTCTTGTCATGACCATTCTGAAATCGATACCACCAGGGCATCCGCCACGGGGCATACGTTTTCATGGTTTACTGTTACTTATGGCCATCTTTAGACCCCCTTAACTACTTTACATTATCAAGGTCAAGGTGCTTGGAAGTCAGTTCTTCCCCTATAGCCTTGCATACTATGACGGAATTGTAACTACTGTGCTCTTAGTGGTTTAATTTAATCCGTCCACCAATATTGTTTTTGGCACTAGCGCGCATACAAAAGGGAATTTTGAAGTACCCTTAAATGACAGAGCAAAATTTGCGCGGAAGAACAGTGTGGCGGTTCCGCCAAACCCCACGGTTCGCTTTTCTAAAAAACCCCCATAACTTTCACCCAGTCTGTATAAGCTTTCGCTAATGTAATAGCATTAGCATCTTAAATGCTTCACGCATTAAAGAGAACAAATTTGTAGTCGAAAAAGCCCCTGGAAAAGAGAATTCTTACCTGCATGGATAACTTCGCATTTAAAATCCTCTATAAGAGTTATCTCCAAGCTTATCATAAATTCCCTGAAAGAAAATTCATCGGTTCATATATAATACAACCGCATAATCAGTAAATCTTACTCTTGAGTTGGCTTATCCCAGCTTCATCATGCGTATCATAAATCACCATAAACACATTGGCTGGCGACCTACACCCAAGGGACCAGAACAAATACACGCATCTCTTGGCATCAAATAAATTCTGCAGCATAAGCAAATGCAAATACGAATTCAATACTTACCCTTACCAGCGATGCCATAAACACCATTTCCCGGGTAATAGCCAAAACCCATTAGCACATTTCCACATTGCATTGCCGCCTATTTATTTAGCCGCAATGCACATCTCAGACATAGACCCAAACGTTCCCTTTGTCTTTTCATATTTCGGGATCTGCTTCTCATCAGCAGCGGCATGACCAAACAAAAACCATTAACATCCAAGGAGATTCGGTTTTGTTTGCTTTACCGAAATCGCATCTCATGAATGCACTTATGCCCTTTCTTTGTTGTTGATTCGTTCCCATGGCTTTGATCCACACAAGCACCAATGTACACACATACATGTGTACCGTGACGACCTTCTCTCGAACTAGAGGTTCTGTCGACACTAGACTGGTAACGGTATTTTGTAACGTCAGGGGCATCGGCTTCACTAATACGAATGTAAACGCCGTCTACCAATATTTGCAAACAGCGAAACCTGATATCTTTGCCCTAACTGAGACCCAGGTAGATTCGTCAACTGACTCAACACATCTTCGTTGCTCAGGATACGACTTACATTCGAGATTCCGTTTTAAGCATGGAGTCTGCACCTTCATGCGGTCTTATCTGGCTAACCAAAGGATGGAGACGTTGGAACCCTAAAACATGGACATCATCTGGTTGAGGGTCGTGCTGAGGAATTCTGTTAAATTTATTTGTTGTCTTTACCGCTTCCTGAACGACGATCGACCAGCGACACTCTTTGGACATCTTTCACGTATGGTAAACTGGATACAGATCAACCACCCGGTTTCTGAAATTATCGTCCTTGGCGATTTTGATGTAGATAATTCCAGCTGGTAGGTGCATTCTAATACAACCGCATAATCAGGAAATATTACCCTTGAGTTGGCTTATCCCAGCTTCATCATGTGTATCATAAATTACCAGACAAACACATTGGCTGGCGACCTACACCCAAGGGACCAAAACAAATACACGCATCTCTTGGCACCAATTAAATCCTACAGCATAAGCAAATGCAAATAGGAATTCAATACTTACCCTTACTAGCGATGCCATAAACACCACTTCCCGGTAATCTAGCTAAAACCCATTAACACCATTTCTTCGATGCGTCGCGTCTATTTATTTAGCCGCTACGCACATCTCGAACAAAGATCCAATTAGCATCCGACGAGTTTCGGTTTTGTTTGCTTTACTGGACTCGCATCCCATGAATGCACATTTTCCCTTTCTTTGTTTAGATTCTTTCCCATGGCTTTGATCCATAAAAGAACCAGTGTACACACATACATGTGTACCGTGGCGATCTTCTGTATGAGATCTGTTTGGTTACCCCAAAGAGAGACTTTACGTCTCTCTTGGAACAGGAAATGCATCCCTAATTTAAGAGAGCCAGTTTTACTGGCTGAATTTCTTTCCACAACAATTGAATATCGGAGGAGTCCCTTACCATCCGCTGACCACGCTGGTCACATGCAGCCCCCGCTGTCCGTAGCGCTACGGACACGCGATAATACCCGGAGTCGTGAGAGGTATTTCGAACTTGTCAGTTTCGAATTCTTTGGTGAGTTTGTGCCGCAGTTCGTTTGAGATAGTGAAAAAGAATTTATAAGTGAGAAAAGTAACTTTATTTTAAAACAACGAACTCGAAATTGCTGTTGATCAGTGCACTCTTTGCACTGGTCGCCATCGTCGTTGCTGATGTCCCCACAAAATGTAATCCAATTAAAGAACCTTATTACAATAAAAAGCATTAATTAATTAATCAATAAACCAGTGTTTTAGTTTGCCGTGCTGCTGTTCCTGAAGGTGTTTTCCTCATTGTTCTTGGTGATCGTGCTTTCGAACGGCTTTGCTTCTATCCGTGTGGTGTCCAACGAAACGATAATTATGATGGAGGAGGAAGTGAACCGAGTGCCCATGCCTGGCACAATACTTCAAGCCGAACCATCTCTAACCTTACGCAAGAACCACTCACAATTCCAATCCCAACTCCCTTTGCAAATCTGCAAACGTTTCCTTCATCAAGGACATTTAATGCACCTAATGCATTCTCGAAAATACCCCGTAAAGAATTCTTACCATTCATGCATTCAATGCATCATCCTAAATTCCTGAAAAGAATTCTTTATACACCAGCATCATAAATCGGAAAACTTATCGGCGCCCATGTCAGCCACCATAATCTGCTGCACACGCGCACAGCACATTTTCCTGGCAATTCCATGGTCCCGGCAGCCCTTTGTCCAAGCGACAAAAACAATGCACACATCTAGCATCTAGTCGCCATAAATCGAATTCTTCAGCATATAAACAATGCATATAAAAATTTGAACCTTTCCGTACAGCAAGATATAGTACACAATCTCAATTGTGTACCCAAATTGCTCCTAGCATCAGTTTTCTAATTGCGATGCAGACTATTTGTACAGCTGCATCCGTGACCACCCGATGTCCTTTGTTCTATCCTCCTTTTCAGTTTCGTTTCCCATGACCTTCGTGCATGAGTAAACAATGGATCATTAGCACACTAGCTAAGACCGACCCGGAGAGATCCTCTCAAATTCACCACCACAAAGAGAGAGATCCAAATGGATCTAGCATCTAATGAGTTGCAACTTGTTTACTTAGTTGAACCCTCAGCTCATAAATTCCTTTATGCCTTTTAACTTTTCTGGAGCTGTTTCTCATGACTTCGCGGCATGAGCAAACAGAAATCCATTAGCACCCAATGAGATACGGCTTGTTTACTTAGCCGAACTCACATCTCATTGATGCCCATTATCCTTTTTTGATTTTTCAGCTTCCTTCTCATGGCTTTGTCCCATGGAGGAACCAATGTTCACACATACATGAACACCACCATGATCTCTATGTGATCCGGTTACCTACCCCAAAGAGAGACTTTACGTTTCTCTTGTAATAGGAAACGCACCCTTAATTAAGAGAGCGAGTACCACTGGCCGAATTTCCCTTCCTAGCGAATTGACTTCGCTGAGTCTCATTCCACCCACCGACCGCGCCGGTCGGTTTTCTACCGCTCCCCGTAGCCCTGCGCGGACGCGAACGCGTATCGAGTCGTAACAATTAAATACAGTATGATGCCATACAAGTAGAGTACACTGTCTTACTTTTTTTTGGTTCATCCGTTTCATCGTCAGTGTAATCAAAATCCGTTTTCTGTAATCTAATTAAATGTAGTAAGATTTGTTGTGAATAAAAAAGAATCTAATTAAATTCAATTACAGTAAACAATAAATCATATCTGAATAACATTTAGTGCGTTTTATTTTTGGATTTCCCGGTGACTATCAACTGTGTGTTTGGAACCGTTCCTGAAAACAATTTTGACAGAACTTGTAATAAGTGGAAGTGAACCCCGTGCGTGCGTTGGCACACCAACTTCGCCCCCCACAGGCACATAATCGGTACAGACCTCTGGAGTATCCCTCCCCATTCATTCTGTATGAGGCACATGCGCCACTCAGAACTTCTTAGACTAAACGCCCTCTGAGTAGGGCCTCGGAATGTGGTTACAGCTAGGCCAGCTTGTCGTAAGAGGCGACTAAAGGGCGAGCAGGGTACCAACACCTTGCCACTCGGACTCCGAACTGACCGTAAGGAATCCAAGAATGAGTGTAGATACCTTTAAGTATCCTAGAAACTTGGGTGCCAACTCAGCGCAGAGCTTAAAAAGGCAAACTCAACCATCGCGAGCCTTCCAAGAAGATGAAGCCGAACAGATCCGGTATGCCACGAAGGACATTGGATCTTTGAATGTCCCAACTTCAAGAAGGCAGGCAGCACTAGTGGAAAACAGGAAATGGCCAAGAAAACCTCTGGTTCAAACGCTTTCGCCACCAACATATAATGTCATGCTGCAAGGCGCCAGCATGTAGGAAATGTTTAAGATGGCATCACATCACCCTCCTCCCTCAGAAGAACCTTCCAAGATGATGGCGCAGGAAACTAGCGGAAGACGACGCTGCAGCGCGCTTTGATCGAATAGCAAACCTGATGACATACCAAAGGTGTTGAGAAGGCAAGTGGTCACTTCAGTGCGGACCGCCATCAGTATTACGGCATATTTAAAAATGATACCTGTCGATCTTTCCCCACTAAAATAGTCAAGGCGAATATTAGCTCTTCTGGACGACGGATACGCCATCTCATATTGGACTCAACTATCGTGAGGAACATAAGCGTAGAGCGTAGCTCATCCTGGAAATAGTCGGTGGACAAGATTCAGAAAGAGTCTCACAGAGGGGTCGAATGAAGCTCAAACGGGCCCACAGAAAGGATCAACGGTCGATCGAAATAAGTACGATCGACAACCCCAAGCTCCCCGAAGAAGTATTAAAGAAGGAGTTGGTCCGCAGATGTAGACACATGCGGAGCATTGAATACCAGTTGACTTACACCCAAGAGAAACCGAAAATAGTAATAGGGCAGGACAACTAAGGTCCCATAGTGACCAGGACATCAAAGAAAGGAACAAGCCTCGAACCCTCACTGACGAGCTTAGGATGAGTTCTTCATGGATGCAACGTCAGGGCCAGTGTTCGAGTAAGTATCGTCATTCCAGGCAAACGGAAAACAGGACAGAAGTGCTTGTTTGGCACTATCGCAAAATTATATATGAGGGAATATAACCACGCCGCCCGAAAAGTGATATTGACTTGATATTGAAGGACGGGGCAAGAAAGTCGTCGAGAAACTGGACAAGGAGGAGAACCTGAATAAAGGAGCCAAAAAATGTCTGGGAAGAGCTAGCAAAAATCGTGGGGATATAATCATCATCATCATCGGCACTACAATCGGGAACCGGTCTTGGCCTTATTTAGCAAGTCTTGAGGCTTGTTAAATTTTCCGTAATGATTTGTTTTTTTCCGGGCAAGGTCATTAGTCTTGCGCCAGAGGCTCCCCGACGGGGAATCGAACCCCGGTCTCCCACGTGACAGGCGGGTATACTGTCAACAGAAAAAGTCTTTGAAATGGCAAAGAAAATGTTGAATGAAGCACTTAGAAATATTGACAGTACTAAATGAACATGCCGTAGAAAACGAGGCCAAGAATCAGGATAAGAAACGCAATGCAAGAAGCGCATGACATCGTTGAAAAGGCAAAACATCAACTACGAGGGTGGCCTGAAAAGTTTCCGACTTCAACGTAAAGATAGCAACACTCATCAATAAAAGAGAGGGAGAGAGAGGGAGAGAGAGGGAGAGAGAGGGAGGCAGCGGGAAGAGGGAGATTGGGAAAGCGGGAGATAAAGGGAAGAGAGAGGATGAATAGAGGGGGGCGGGGGTAGGGTGCGTGTGTGGCTTTTAAGTTACATTGGGAAGAACCCCCCTACACACAGACACCGTTTGCGTGCTCAGAATTAGTGCTGATAAACTGCGAGTGAAAGTTGGCCAATGGGTGGTCAAACATAGAAATAGTAGCAAATATAGATTTCGAATTTCTCTCTGTAACAGCAGTTTTTGAATTTACGAGAAGTATTGGTTTAATCGAAATCCATACCATATTCAGTTTTATTACATATGTATATATATACACGGGTGGCTGAAAAGTTTCCGACCTCAACGTGAAGATAGCACCACTCGTCAATAAAAGCTAGTGAATGTAGTTCTGCATCTTTTGACAGTTATCCGCAAAAATGTCAGCTATTTTGGATGCGTCGTTTTTATTTGACAGTCGTTTGAGTGAGTTGATGTGAGTGTTTTTTGTGAAAATGGACAAAATTAAGTATCGAGCTGTCATAAAAAATTTTTTTAAACGCAATACGCCTACGCAAATCAAAGATGAGTTGGACTGTGCCGTTTCTAACAGATACACACACAATACACAAGCAAATAGTGAAGAACATCGAACGAAAATCGAATAAGAAAATGCATCAGAGCCGTATACCATAGCGATAACATAACAATTCCACATCAGTTGAATGTACTTGAGTTTAAAAATCGAATTTGTACATACGGCCAGTAGCCTGATGTGTTACGCATTGCTTCAATTTTTGGTGATTCTAACTGTCATAGCGTCAGTTCGATTCACACGTTCTTCACTATCATCCCAAACGCTATAGGACTCTGTGTATGGCGATTCTGCACCATCATTTACCACAGTGAAATTTTGGGCATCTGAATTTAAACGTGGCCGTGAGAGCTTGGGAGACGATTAACGTTCGAGACGTCCGAAAACTGCAACAACTGACAAGCGCATCGCTAAAGTTCACCAAATTGTGCTAGACGACCGTCGACTTACAGTGAGAGAGGTAGCAGAGGCTATGGAAATATCCAAAGAACGTGTTTGTCACATATTAAATTAAGATTTAGGCATGAGAAAGCTGACCGCACGTTGGGTGTCGCGTTTGCTCACGTAAGATCAAAAACGTGTTCGAATGAACATTTCCAACGCTCTGTTGCCGCAGTTTAGGCGCAATAATTCCGAGTTTTGGCGCCGATTGATTACTGTCGATGAAACTTGGATACACCATTATATGCCCGAAACAAAAATACAGTCAAAACAGTGGACTCCAAGGGGGAATCGGCTCAACAAAAAAAAAGCAAAAACAGTTTTTTCCTCTGGGAAAGTGATGACGACTGTTTTTTGGGATAGTCATCGAGTTATCTTAATCGATTATCTTCAAAAAGGAAAAACCATAACAGGAGCATAGTACACATCATTACTTGACCAACTGAAGGGAGAAATTGCGGAAAACGGGCACATTTGCAGGAAGAGAAAATCCTGTTTCACCAAGACAATGCGCCGTCTCACACGTCAACGGTTGCCATGGCGAAAATCCACGAATTACGGTTTGAACAGCTTGACCATCTGCTTTGCTCACCAGATCTAGCCCCAAGCGACTTGTTTTTATTCCCTAGTCTAAAAATTGCGCTCGGAGGACAGAGATTTTCGTCAAATGAGAAGGCAATCACCTTCGTGAACAGTTATTTTGCAAAGAAAAACGCCGAGTACTATTTGGACGGGTTAGAGAGATGGGAGCATCGCTGGGAGAAGTGTGTAGAGTTACAAGGGGACTATGTAGAAGAATGAAAATAAATTTGTCTTGTATCTTTGTTAGGTTGGAAACTTTTCAGGCGACCCTCGTAAAAGAAAGTAAGTTAAAGTATGATCCACGTTACGTGAAATCAGATGAGCAGAGTTATGCGGATAAGTACGTTGACATTGATGAAGCGGATATACCCGTGACAAATGTGGACTCGAAGGAGAAGAGGCTTCGCACTGCGAGGGAGCTCGTTAGCGACACATCATCGCAATTTCCTGCATCAAACAACTGCTGAATTGACTACTAATGGCTCGCTCCACGACAAGACGTTAAGATCGAACACGAAATCCTCAATTCCCGGAAGGACTCTATCGTGCATCAAAGGGGATCAGTTATCAAGCATGATTGGTCTCAATTAAGGGACGGAATGTTACCGACAGTTACCACTATTTTGTATTAGTTAGCCACAATTTGACTAAACTCGTGAAGGAACCGAGCATTTATACCATGGAGGTTGCTGAGCGAGTGGGAAACTCAGATCGCTGCTTGGTATCGGCCACGCCAACATTTGTATTTCAAGCGAATAACCGACCTGGGCAGCTTCGCCGTGTATGGAGGTACGGGGCTGGCAACTGGGACGATTTGCGAGATTTCTTCGCATCCTTTCCGTGGTCGGAGGTGTGCTTTGGATACTCCAATGTCGATGCATGCGCGGAGTCGGTCGCAAAGATTATTGTTCTGGGGATAGAGATCTACATTCCGCATTCCATCAAGCGAAGTTCATCTGATAAACCTTGGTTTGATAAAAAATGCTTGCAGATTACAGCGGCAAAAAATAGAGCTTTTAAACAATGGTGCTCCAATCCCACCGATGTTAACAGAACGAATTTTATTAGAATCAGAAACGCGTGCAACCAGGCAATAGATACCGCCAAGAAGGCTTACAACAACAGAGTGACCAATAAACTCCTTGATTGCCGAACTGGTTCGCGTTCCAATAAACTTGTGGCGTTTCTAACAGATACACACACAATACACAAGCAAATAGGGAAGAACACCGAACGAAAACCGAATAAGAAAAATGCAACAGAGCCGTATACCATAGCGATAACATAACCAATCCCCATCAGTTGAGTGTAGTTGAGTTTAGAAATCGAATTCCTACACGCGGCCAGTAGCCTGATGCTGCAATGTTTCACTTTTCATCCGTTTAATCGTATGTTCAAATCACCGTCTGCGCTAACCTTGCTTAGCGCAATAATCCGACGTGATCGGTATACATACAGAACACACTTTCCCATAGTTAACAGAACTTCACGACACGATCACGACTTCCGCATAGAGCACCGCCACACTCGCCTGCTGCGACGTTCTCTCGCTCGCCCGCTCTTCGCTCCGTCGTCCGCACACGAATTTAATCGTAACAAAGTTACTGAGGAGGGAGTAGTGTGGCGTTCCTAACAGATACACACACAATACACAAGCAAATAGTGAAGAGCACCGAACGAAAACCGAATAAGAAAAATGCATCAGAGCCGTATACGATAGTGATAACATAACAAATCCACATCAGTTAAGTGCACTTGAGTTTAGAAATCGAATTCGTACACGCGTCCAGTAGCCTGATGTGTTAAGCATTGCTTCAATTTTTGGTGATTCTAACTGTTATAGCGTCAGTTCGAATCACACGTTCCCCATTATCGTAGCAAACGCTATAAACTCATTAAGTGCCAACTAAGTTCACGTTCCTTCTGATCAATGGCAAGGGCAGTCAGCAGTAACTTCGTTCCCTCCTCTTTTCCTCCGTTAGTGACGAGCAGAGGGACGATAGTTACAAATTCAAAGGATAAAGTTAATGTGTTCGCGAATTTATTTTCCGCGAATTCAAACCTCGATTCCGGCCTTTTGGAGCCACCCGTGATCGCACCGATACGGTCTTCAATGCGGGATAGGTTCCGCCCGTGTACCATTCGACGCAGTCTACACGGACTGGACTGTAGGACGGCAACCTGCCCAGACGAAATACCAACAAGAGTCCTTAAGAACTGTCCGCTTATCTTATGAACGAAGGGCATTTCCCATCTCCTGGAAAATCGCTCGAGTTCAACCAATGCCAAAGAGGGGAAAAAGTGTCTCCCACAAAACTAACGGCCGATAGCATTACTGTCTCTGTTGTCTAAGGTGGTGGAAAAGGTCATCAACTCCGTGTTAATTAAGTATTTGAAGTTCAACGGACTTCTGACTGATCGTCAATACGGATTTCGTGCCAAGCGGTCCACGGGACACCTTTTCACCCTTATAACTGGTATATGGACATCTAGGATTGAGGGTTAAGGGGAGTCAAGGGGGTCGCATTGGATATTTGCAACGCTGTTATCCGCGTCTGGCACTGAGCATTGTTAAGCAAACTTCGTTCATACGGACTTTCGCACCAGCTTTGCGACTGGACGAAGAGCTTCCTTTGAAATCGATCGATCTGGGTTGTTATGGACGGCGAGTGTTCGGATCTGTATCCTGATAGTTCTGGGGTCAAGGTTCAAGGTTCTATATTGGCTCCAACTCTGTTTTTGCTTCACATAAATGATTGTTGGGGGCAACGGCTAACAAAGTGTTCAGTTTTGCGGATGATAGTACGATTATTCCCTTTTTTTTCGAGTGATCGGCCGATTGGTGCATTGCTCTCATGTTTGGGTCTCAGCTCTTAAACATACCCTCGACATACTTGAGCACATACGGAGACGGGCGATCCGCCTCATGGAGGACTCGGCGCTGACATCGGCACTACAGTCGCTGTCACATCGAAGGTGCGTAGCCGAGCTCTGTCTGTTTTACAGATATTATCACGAGTACTGTTCTTCGGAGATTCGTGGTATTGTTCCACGCAATTCGGTTTATATGCGCTTGTAGGGATCCTAAATCACTACCATTTTCCAATTACCAATAAGCCTAATCGAATTCCTATAGTGAATCATATCAGCGACAACTTAAACTAAAACTTAATTTGTCGCACATTGATTCAAATTCCAAGTACCCCACATCCCAATCCAATTGAATCATATGCACGACATATTTAAACGAAAGTCCATTTGTCGTGCATTGATTCAATTCTCTATAACCACGAAATTATGAAATATTCTAAATGCATTTCATGGTTGCTCCTTCCGGAATTTATTCAAATAAATTCCTATCAACTTCCCGGAATCCTATTCTAATTGAAGCACACAAAATCTTGTTTGTGCTTCTTGGAATTTTTAAATAAAATTTGACAAATCCCGATGACCCAGAGTATAAAAGGGCGGCACTTTTTTACTTCGCGATCAGTAAGGTTCCAGAGGCCGAACCTATGACAGTCGTTTCAGCCATTTGACCTTTACTACCTTGCGATCAGTCGAAATCTAGGAGGCCGAATCCACGCCAAACGTAATGTAGAAAACTCAACGTATAAACTAACAGGATTATTAACCAATAAAATTGAAATAAAGAAAATAGTGCCATTGCAAACAAAAGTTGGACTAATTATTTTCGCGGTATACTTGGTTGATGGGGAGCTTGTGTTCCCCATGCATGGATTTACCTTTTGACAATTCATTCTGGCCCCTAAACTGATGCCATTGGCGGATTAATCCACTCGGTGACCAGGAAACCCCGAAGGACCGCCTCAGCTGCCAAAGACCTTACGGCAACCGAGTGTCCCGTCCGGAAGCCCCCACGCCCACCGGAGGAAGTTGCGCGGGCGCACTTTTCACGCCGCCCACTCCAGCAGTAAACGGCCCCCACAAGATCACCCCAAAGGGGATTTTGGCGGTAGTAAATTATTCTTGGAGCGATTATATGTTGAGTAACTTCGGGTTGGTACAATGTTCCGCCGAACACTGTTCGCCCCAGAGGAAAAAAAAAACACAAGAAACCAAAACACGGATTGAATCTTTTTTAATTTTTTAATCTTTTATATTCCTGTAATGTTTCTTACTTCGTTAAGGTCCCGTACAATATTCTATTAAAGAGAGTAGCGAAATACACGCACGACACACACGTTACACACTTGGATCCTATTCCACTATCAATCGGATACTGTAATCTAACTCCTCGACGTTTTTCCGTTGTCTCCTCCTTCACGATCAAAATCTCTCTAAGAATAATTTACTACCGCCATAATTGGTGACCCCGACGTGATCTGAACACGCAGCATCCACTTCCCATAGTAAAGCAGAACTTCACACACGGTCACGACTTCCGCATAGAGCCCAGCCTCCGACGTTTTCTCGTTTCTCTCTCGTTCGTCCGTCGTCCGCATACGAATCTGATCGTAACGAAGTTACTGCGGCGGGAGTGTGTAGCGATTCTAACAGATACACACAATTCACAAGCAAAAATAGTGAAGAACACCGAACGAAAAAAATCGAATAAGAAAAATACATCAGAACCGTATACCAAGCGATAAAATAAAAATAATTCATACCAGTGGAATGTAGTCGAGTTTGGAAATCAAATTCTAAACTCGGTCAGTAGCCTGGTGTGTAACGCTTAGGTCAAATTTTTTTCGTGATTCGAGCTGTCATAGCGTCAGTTCGAATCACACGATCTTCTTCACTATTATTTCAAACGCTATAGGATGACCCAACAACCCCAAAGGAGGTAAGTCATTAAGAAAACACTTAACTTAAGAAAGCAGCCTCCACACGCTCCACGAGACAATCTGACGGATCGCAACAGTCTGCGGTTCATCTCCTGATGGCACAAACATGCCTGCATCAGAACTCGTTCCGTTACAGAGCGGGGAAGCTGTGGAACTCCCTTCCCGCGGGAGTGTTCCCGGAGCGTTACAACCTGCAGCTGTTGAAGAGGAACTGCAACCGTTTTTTGGTGGCATCTCGGGGCGCCCACTCGGCACTATAGGTTCGCCTCTCCCGAGGGACGTGCCATTAACAAAAAAAAAAAAAAAAAAAAAACCTGCCAACTTTAAGGATAATGGAGCCCGAGGACGATTGCCCTATGTAAAATGGTATAAAAGGCCAATAACCTTGTATAAATAGAAAACGCTATCTATTGTGTAGATGGATCTCGTTTCGGATTGATTGTTGATTTTCAGAAATCCTTTGAACACCTGCCATTGGAAGTTAATTTAATTTATTTTACATCCCACCACACCGTTCGAAGTTTGTGGGCCCGATGAGAGCCAACCACCCATTTTAACTGACGGTTTTAGTATGTTACACTAGCGCTTCATTTTGCAGCCGGTGCTAGCAAATCACACTCACAATTTTAGCGTAGAAAAATGTCGGTTGAGAGAATTCCATAAATGCACAAAACTTCGTCATTTCATCTATTCCTCTTCCTAACAGTTTCATTGTTACCACGAAGTCATGGTTAATTGGATTTAGGATTTTGTATAAATTTATAAAGATGTTATATTTTATTTTATAACAATTGTTTATAAACTTTCATCTAACCAAACTTACCCCTGATTTGTGTTGAGTGTTGGTTGATTGCGGGCTTCTGCATATGCCGGTACTTTTTTCTGATATCTATTTCATTTGAACAACGAACATATATTTATTTAAAAATCGGTTTACTTGTTTTTGAACAGCGAACATATGTTTATTTTACTTTTATTTTAATAGCACAGATACATCTAGTTAAAATTCGGTTTATTGTTATTTGAACAGCAAACATATGTTTAATTTACTTTTATTTGAATAGCACAGATACATCTAGTTAAAATTCGGTTTATTGTTATTTGAACAGCGAACATATGTTTATTTTACTTTTATTTTAATAGCACAGATACATCTAGTTAAAATTCGGCTTATTGTTATTTGAACAGCGAACATATATCTATTTTACTTTTATTTGAATAGCTCAGATACATCTTTTTAAAATTCGGTTTACTTTTATTTTATTTTGATTATATTGGTTTTCTGTTTTGAGTTTACTCTATAGTTTAATAATTTTAATTTTGTGTATAATTTTTAAATATATATTTTTTACAATGTTTGTGGTTTTGTTAATATTTATTTTTAATAATATTTGTATATATTATTTACACCGTTTTTGTTTTGTTAGTATTTATTTTTAATAATATTTATATATATTATTTACAATCTATTTCAATTTAGTTTAATACTTATTTTTAATAATATTTAAAAAAATTTTTTTTTTGATTTTATTATCTAACTTATTGTAGTTTTTAGTACTAGTTAGATTGTTATTTACATATGTTTTTGTTAATATTTTTTTTAATAATATTTAAGTATACTATTTACAATCTATTTCAATTTAGTTTAATACTTATTTTTAATAACATTTTTAAAAATTTTTTTTTTTGATTTTATTAAAACATTTAAGTTGTCATTTTAATTTGTTAAAGAAAGATTATTGTTATTGTTTATCTAATTCAAGTTGGTTTCCTACTGGTATTAATGCTGGAACTTAATATATCTCTGTTAAACCCCAGGTTTTATCCTCTATTCGAAATAGGGCTTTAACCTGTTATTGTGCTGTACTACCACACTTTTCGTGCCTTTTTTCAGGACCACGTTCACTAAACCCTGTATTGCCACTACATTGTAGAGGCCCCTCCATATGGGAGGTAATTTCCCTTGTTTCTGCGCATTCCGTATCAGAAATTTATCGCCCACGTGAAACGTGAAAGGTCGTACTGTACGGTCATGGTACCTTTTGGATTTCCTCTTGGAAATCAATAGGTTACGCCTCGCCATTTCGTAGGTACGCTGTAGTTTGTACTTTAATAGCTTATGGTAGCTCTCATGGTTGTACCGGTTCAGGAGGTTGTCGATGTTAGGCGGTACCTCCGGGGTGTAACCAAAGAGACAATCCATCGGCGTAAGCTTGGTACCTTGGTGTTGGTGTTGTACACGAATGTTGCCGTC
The DNA here is from genome assembly GCA_963931805.1 of Microdon myrmicae. Classification (NCBI taxonomy): domain Eukaryota; kingdom Metazoa; phylum Arthropoda; class Insecta; order Diptera; family Syrphidae; genus Microdon; species Microdon myrmicae. The sequence continues at coordinate 125,638,316 of OZ007500.1, read as the reverse complement.
CTCAGGTATTGATCCCATGATTGGGAATTTCCATCCGCAATACTGCGTAGGTACTCTACGAGTGGTCGATGGGCTCTTTCCAAAGCGCCATTCGACTGTGGATGGTACGCTGAGGTTTGAAGCTTCTTGATACGGAGCAGCTTGCACACGTTTTTAAACAAGCTGCTTAGGAAGTTGTTTCCCTGATCGGTGTTCAGTTGCTTCGGAGCACCATACCGAGCAATTATTTGGTCAAAGAAGACCGTGGCCACCGTTTCTGCCTCCGTATTGGGTAAGGCGTAGCAATCTATCTACTTAGACAGATTGTCTTGAAAGGTTAGTATAAAACTATTGTCTGCTGGAGTTCGATCCAGAGGGCCGACTATAACTAAATATACTTTGTCGAAGGGCCTCTTTGCAATGTCGGCAATCACCAGTACACATCCAACTAGTGAGCGCCGGCTGCGCCACAGTGTTACATAATTAAAATCGTTTAATTATCACCCCCCCTAAAATACTTAAAATATTAGCATCTGCATATCCTTCCCCATTATCAAAACATTACTTATCCACTACAATCGAATCATCCCAACATGCAATAGATCAAAATTAAAATAAAATAAAACCCCTAGATCCCTATCCCAGTAGATAATATGTGGTACGACTTAAAGGTCCCAAATATTATAGACTGAACACACAAATAGTTTCCCCAATCACAATTCCTGTGTGTGTTTCCGGTGGAAAGGAAACGAAACAGCGAAGGAGAATAAAAAAAAACGGATATGCACATAGCGAGACGGTTTCGCTCTTCTGAATTAAGTCTTCGACGTGTGCGGTTCGTTCGTTGTTCAAATATAACAAAGAACGATTTTGTTGCCTAAACTCCGAGGACTCGTTTCATTTAATGTTATTTTGGAATCACACACTCTACACTTCACGTCTAGTGAAATGTTAGACAAGTCAGCAATCAGGTTTTTGATTCTGTTTCCACAATCATGTTTTCCATCGAAATCATTATTGCCAATCTTTATCTTCTTGAGCGAAATACTAGCGCCTTTGGTCGCATGTCTATTATTTGGTCACCTCCTTAATACGTGGCGCGACGCCATGTTAGATATGTTGAATTTGTGCCTTTTATGTCCGGGCGCAATTTTTAATTGCTCAATGTAGAGCTCATTATGCCTAAAAATAATCTGACAAAAATCACTACAAAACGTTAGACAGCAAACTTGTGACGAAATAATGGTCTTCGTGTTAATATTGCTTTAACGTATTTTCGGTGCAAAGTGTTTATAACTGAATAGAAACTGGTTCCAAAGCCATATGTTAGTGTCCTAAAGAAGATAAATATCGAAGAATTTTTAATATTTATCTATTATCATAACCCCCCCCCCCCCCCTCCCCGCCGCCTGCAAACCTTATAACCTGCCAAAGCTTGACCCAATCCCGACTCCACTCACCATACTGCCCACCCGAAAGCTACATTACCCCCTCCCGTCTCAATCAAGAAGACTCGGACACGCCTAATAAACGTAAAACCGATTACCACAACCCCTCTCTCGGAAAAAGATGTCTTCCTTTAAACTTCCTCCTAATGAAGTTTCCTTTAATCCTAATCCCACTCTTCGCAACGCCTTAAAACTCTATTGTCCCCCAAGGAAGCTACTTGAGCCGTCTCCTATTTATACATTTATATAGGGTTTACCTATAGGGACTTCATAATTTTTTTTCGGTAGTAATTTTTTTTAATGACGTTGTTCGTTCGTGTATGATGATGAAAATGTCGAGTTTACTGAATAAAATGACAGTGACAGTTCGATGAGTAGTGAAAGGGTGCGTTTACAAATTAAATTCAAAGTTGTCAAGTCCCTATTGGAAAACCCGTTACATAAATAAGGTCATTCAGCATTTGTGCTTATCTCTATACGCTGATGACACTAAGTTATACAAGATCATCGAATCACCACTTCATTCTGCACTGCTGCATTCAGACGTTGACAACTTCTCGGGTGGGTGTGGTAAAAACTGTTTCGTACTTAACATCGCCAAGTGCCAATCCATAACCTTTTCTCGTAAGTGTAATCACTCGTCTCCGCGCGCCTATTTCCTTCATAACCAAGCACTGGTCATTGCCTAAATTATTCGAGATATTGGAATCCTTTGCGACCGGGAGCTTAACTTCCTCTCACACATCGACGAGACGATCCTGAAGGAGAACCCAGCCCTCAGTTTCGTAAAACTAACTCAGTGCCTTTGGCTTTCCTTCGTCCGTTCACTGCTAGAATATGGTAGATAGGCATAGTCCTATAGCGTTTGTGACGATACCGAAGAACGTGTGATTCGAACCGACGCTATGACGGCTAGGACTAAAAGATTGAAACAATGCTCTACACATCAGACCACTGTCGCGTATACAAATTCGATTTCTAAACTCAAATACTCTCAACTGATGTGGAGTTGCTATGTTATTGATTGGTATACGGCTGATTTTATTTCTGTGTTCTTATTCGCTATTTGCTTGTGTACTGTGAGTGTGTCTGTTAGAAACGCCACAGTCCCCTTATCACAAGACCCATATCCGTAGAATCGAGAGTATTTAATACGGATCGCTCTCCGTGGGCTAGGATGGGAAACCCATTTAATCCTGCCCACGTACAATAACCGACTCAAAATAATTAACTTCAGAACCCTTGAAGAGTGTAGGGCACTTGCCGACACACTGATCATTCATCGACTCCTCTCCGGCTTAGTCGACTTGTGGCGGTAGAAGAAGTATTGTACCAAGCACGGGCACACGATTCACTTCTTCCCCACTGCACCGTCACTACGAAAACAATAGTTCGCCCGAAGAATATCCAGGAAACGAAAACTCTTTTAGTTTGTTGTTTTTGTTTATTTTTAATTTAAATTGTCTTAGCTTATGTTTACTATAAATTATCACTATTGCTAACACGTCTGTTACTTGTTATACGTTCACAACTTTACTAAAGTACTTTCAAACATAAATATTACTTAGATCAGTAAATTGTCTTACACGGCGAATGAATTTTAGCCTCGAGCGGCTTGCCCTAGCGCAATCGAGGTTGTGAAGCGACTGCGTTAAACGCGACGAAATTAAATTTTACTCCGGGAGGCGCCGTTACCAACCGCGATGGGAAATGACAAGCGACTGACTTGAATCAGGGGTTAAATTCAGGTATTTCATCCCACACACAGGACAACCAAAAGAGACCACGCCTCTGCTCTCTCAACCCCACGCCCGTCGAAGTGTGGGTAACTTTTGTTAATAGGGAAATTGACGGACATAGAGAATGAGAGAACAGAAAACATGATTGTGTGGCGTAATGGTAGGGCGGAAGAAGTAGTTTGATGGGTGTCGGAAGGAAGTTAGGTTGGTGATGGATTGGAAGGATTTTTTGGTTGCCTAGGGAGACGTGGTCGGCTTCGGGTGACTGGAGGTTGAGGTGGTTGGCGAATGTTGGCAGAGTCGGTTGCTGACTGGGGATCTGGAGCTGACGCCTCGAAGAAACAAGGTTTGAGTCTCTCAACACTGACCGTGGGTCGTTTTCCTCGGATATCGATCTCGAAGACACGGTCGCTGATGCGGTTGGAGACTCTGAAGGGACCGTCATACGGAGGGTCCAAAGGTTTTTTAACCTTATCCACCCTGACAAAGACGTGCGTGCAGCTGTGCAGTTCAGGGTGGACGAAAAGTTTTTTAGAACCATGCCTGGTCACGGGCGACGCTCTAACCTTACGAAGAAGGTCGCGGAGGTGGCCCACATTCTGCAACTGGTTGTGTGGCGTATCAACATCCACGAAAAGTTCGCCTGGTAGTAGGAGGTTGGTGCCGTAGGTGAGTTCCGCAGCGGAAGCACCTAGGTCCTCCTTAAAACTAGTCCTCAGGCCGAGAAGTACGGTAGGAAGGGCGTCAAACCATTTAGTGTCGTTATGATACATGAGGGAAGCCTTGAGAGACCGATGCCAGCGTTCGATCATCCCGTTGGATTCAGGGTGATAGGCGGTCGTGCGACTTCGTTGGCAGCCGAGGAGATCCGTCAGCTGCCCGAAGATCGTTGCCTCGAATTGCGGCCCTCGGTCTGTAGTAATGGTGACAGGTACGCCGAAACGTGTGACCCAGGCCGAATAGAAGGCTTTGGCGACTGATTCAGCAGTTACTGCTCTGAGAGGAATCGCCTCTGGTCATCGCGTGTAGCGATCCATCACCGTGAGGATCTACGAAAATCCTCTTGATGGAGTAAGCGGTCCCACTATGGCAAAATGGCCATGGACGAAGCGTGCCGTGGGTAGCTTAAATTGTGCAGGTTCTAATACGTTATGCCGCGCTACTTTGCAGCTCGGGCCCAGGTGGTGAGGTCTTTGCTCATTCGGGGCCAAATGAGTTTCTTACGGACGGCAGCAGCGGTCGGACGGCCACTGGGGTGGGCTGGGTCGTGGTAGACCTGGAACACGCCCCTACGATGCTTTTCGGGGTTCTAGGGTCTGGCGGTTCCAGTTGAAACATCGCACCAGATTTCGCCCAAAGGATCGCGGAGGGTGATTTTGCGCAGCAGATTTAGCTTTAAGTTTTTACTTTAATGTGTTTTTAGTATGTGATAACGGAGTATCCTTTAATGATCGTTCCTCTGCTTATATTAAATTTGTTGTGGTGAGGAATTAGAATTATAGTATCAAATTAAGCAGAATGTGTAAGCCTAAGTAACAATGTATGACGAAAGATCATGAAACTCTTGTGCATAATTTTAAAGCCAAAAGCAGTGCTTGTTTATTATTATTATCATTATTATTATTTTAATTCATTGAATCTTCTTTTTACAATTTAAGAATAAGTATTTCTACTATTCGATTTAAGCACTTAATGAATTTCTTGTAAAACATTTGATTTATTGAAATTTCGTATTTAAGAAGTTTCGATCAGAAACACCAGACCCTAAGAATAGGCTTTAAAATCTATAAAACTGAAATTATAACGGAAAGAGAAATTGAGATACTAAAGCTATTCTAGAAGCAGATATAAAACTTTATACATAAAAACCTTAATACGAGTATAAGAAATCTTACTACAACAATGATGTGTATATACAAACATATAAAAGTGTTTCTAGTTTTAAACGATATATAAATTATTTTCATAGCAAAACCAACATAGGCAAAAAAATTTGCAACAATGAAAGTAACAAACAAATATACAAGTATACGTTCTCTTTACACTGTATGTACAATACAACATAAATTGTTTACTACCAACGTCAACGAAGACGGTTTTTTTTTTATTGAATCTGTCGAACAACTTCAAAAACCAAGTTTTAAATAATACATAGACTAGAGCGTCTAAGATCATAGGCACTTGCTGACCCCATCTGTGAACATAACTTAATTTATTTTATTATCAAAAAAAATATTTTTGTTTAATAACTATTATTATACATAAGAGAACAGCGTATAAAATTATAAACCATTGTAAGCCCCTTCCGGGTATAACCCGCGCACAACACGACATTAGCACACCTCCTGGACATCGGCTCAATCTCACTCCATCAACTCAACTCCCTTCTCCTCCGCCCAACTTCACGCAACACTCCTCGGACTCCGCCCACTCTTTCAAACCGGCTTCTCTCTCAACCTCGGCACAACGATGCCCACCAGCCGACTACACGCGACCCAGCTCGCCGTCCCTCAACCCTACGCAACCCTTTCGACATCGCTCGACACCGACCAAACCTTTTCAACACAGTTCGACCTACTTCGATCCGTCGATCCCTCCCTGCCCCGTGGGGGCATACTGGCACACGACGCCCGCACTCAACCCTCTCGGCTTCACGCCCTTTCACAACTTCGGCACCTCACTGAACCACAGCTACTATGCGTAGCAAATAACCAGTAGGACGCCCGACTCTCAGGCCGGCTCCTTGCTATCCACCCGCTACTCCGAGTAGCAAACAATAGTCAGGACGCCCGCCTCTACCACCCTTACTCCCACGCAAGGGTTCTTCTTTCTAGGGACTCCCGCGGATGCGATCAACCCTGGCTCGAACCTCTTCCATCCCGCAGACGCCACTTCGTCACTGCGGATGCGAATTCCCGATAGGCCCTGACCTATTCGGGCGACAAACCTGTTGCTCGAAGCGACCCACAACAGGCCAGTGGACCACGCCGCACACCCCTTGCCCATGTGGCATTAACGCGGTAACAACCTGTCCACTCCTTGTATCGACCCAGGCCCACCATGACCCAGGAACTCGTCACTCAGGACAGTTCCAATACTTCACCACCGCACTTTCCGAAGCGAGAAGACCTACCCTATCTTTCAAGCGTCTAGCCCTCCTGCCAACACCACACCAAACTCCTTCGCGCTACCATTATTTCGTGGATACGTCACTGAGGGGGGGCGGGTACTGTAGGGGTTTCTCTAAACTACACGGAGAACCACCCACCATTCCCGGTCAATCCCATCCAATTTCGATCGCCTTACAGCGCGTCAAACCAACCCCATTTCCCCCTACTTACCTGCTCACCTGCAAAGCATGTTACCACCAAGGACACATAGCTAAACTTGTTCCACGCAGACAACGCATAAATGAGTTTAGCTTCCCTTTTTTGCCATACGGCAACTCTTGTTCATGTCGATTAGCGACAACCAAATCCAGCCGGACGAAGTTGTCGCATCATTGCAGAACCGCTGGGGAAAATTATCAAACCATTCGATTGAATCACGTGATAATATTTCCCTAGCGTTACTTCGGCTTTTCTCCAGACACTTCATTCGCTGGGGATCAATGCTCTCTTTTTGCAGGTGAATAGCATCAGCTTAATTTTCCTCTCTTTCACGGTTCTGTCTTCGTACATTTCAATGTACTCTGAGCCCACCATACTACCGAATTAGGTCAATGGGTTCTGCTCAGAACAACATTGGTTCATGCACATACAACCAAATCCACCCCAAGATAATCGTACAGCGTGTTTCTGTTCTCCCATTGTCCCGCTCTCTTCGATCATCAGTTTACCGATGTAACCTACCACACATCGACGGACGAGGCAATGAGAGAGCAAAAGTATGTTCTCTTTTGGTTGTCGGGTGCAAAAATTAAATTATCCAATTTCTTCCCTTTTCGAACGAGTCGATTAAGAACATTAACAGGAGGAGGTCGATACGCTAACCACCGCCGCGTGTGCATGCTTATGCACACGCTCGTCCGCGAAGAGTCCCTAACGTAACTAAATTAACTGTCGGAAATCGGAGACTTTCTAACGAAACAGAAGAAGTGTAAAGTTATAGTAATTTACGAAATATATTGTGATAAAAATGTATCTTTAGCTGTTTTTCGTGTAAAAGGCTAACGCACCTCGAGTGCCCAAGAACGTTCTACTTATCAAAATGTTAATTAAAAACTCAGCCGCGATGGCGCAACAAAATCAAATAAAACAAAAACATTTATACAACTAACCAACATCAGTGTGTTTTCTATTGTTCCCATCTTCCTGGGTGGACTATCCTCATCGGAGGAACGTCGTTGGGAATATAAGGAATCCGTCTCGTACCAGGCACACCAACTTATACCCCCACAGACTTACGACCTTAACTCAATTCCTTTGAACATGATACTTCGTAATACGTGTAATCTCCGCCTTCTCTCAATTCCTCCTCATCCCACCTGCTATGGCTTCAACGAACACCTTTCGCGCATGCTGAGAAATCTCAACTCCAACTCCACCTTTTTCGACTTCGACCTCACTACCCATACTCTCAAGCACCGCCTTCTAACCCATTCGCATTTCCAATATTAAGCAACGCTTCCTACACTTTCCTCTCTAACCTTCTCCAACCTCGCGCACTTACTCTTGCCGTCTTAGTAAAATCTGTTCACCTTATGTTAAGATTAGTTAAGTCAGTTCGTAAGGTGATTATACTTCAGTCTGTAAGTACTGGTATCGGTTGTATTAAGCCAATAAATGGGGCGGTATCCCCACTCACTAAACTGTACTGTAGTATGTACAATGTTCTGTTGCTAATATTTCCCTGGTCTTCCTTATTGAAGTTTGAACCAAGAACTATTGCTCGTTACACTATTTTTTTTAATCATCCTTTGCTTTATGCCATTCACTGTAAACCTGTTCTGGGTATTAATGCAGAGAAATCTGAAGATATTGTGGATCCTTGCATCTAGGGGATGTGCCTTTGATGACCTTTGATTATAAATGCGCCAAATACTGCCTACGTTTTTCCTAGCATCTCTTGACAACAGAACTTGTCGATGATCCTTGTGCAGTCGAATTAAGCGTAAATCAAGTCTTTTCACACAGGATTTGCCGCATGATGTCCACTTTGTGCATCATAAGCTTCTAAACATCCAATAGATCTGACTTTATTCTCTTTATCTTGACTTGGCTTTGAGTAGATGCAAACAGGGTGGTGTAATACGATCACCTTTGCCCAAATTGAAGTTCTTTCTTCCATGTGCACACAGTATAACTACAAGCTTGCAATTCAATACACAACAACAGGGACACCCCACCCCACCTAACGCAATCTATTTGCTGTCTTTTAAATCCTCATAAACATAGAAAACATACCCGAGCCCAGAGTTCGTGCAGTCATCCTGGAGAAAAGCATTAATATTGATGATGATGTCATCGGTGCATGTGGAGCTCAGAATGTTCGATGTCATCTAACCCCATGTTGCAGGTGGGGGACTGTTCTGTAGCTGTAAAGTATGATTTGCCATCTTGATGGTAACCAAAGATGGAGGAACAGTGCACCAAGGTTCCTTGCGATCCACACAGTTAAATGCATATTCTGAATTTTATGGTGATTTTATCTGCAGAGTTCTAACCCTTGACTGAATGAATGGCGTGCCATTAGTCCCAAGGAGACGCAACTGGCCTGTAGAGAACATCGTAACAAAAGAGGGCCATAAAGATTTGCAAGTCACAAAAGTATTTCACTTTTACTGAATACCTTCTTTGTCAGAAATTCGCCATTAGAACATCCGTACATGTAGCATATTCATTCTCCTCTAAATATAACAAATTCAACGAAAAGACAACACAAACAAAAAATGGATATCTAAACATACAACAAGGAACAGAGGGACGTAATTTAACCCTTCCCCTCATAGATCATGACCTCCTGTCAAAATTTCAATGGATATACATTTTGAACGAAAGGTCCTCGGCAATTTGCAGGAGCTGGACTCCACTGTTCCTTAAATAACGTAATTTGAGAATTTATAGACAACATAAAAATTTCCATCCCAGTGAATTTCCAATGTAATTGAATTCTAGAGTATTGAGAACCGCTTGCTCCTGAAAGTGTACATGGGGTTTTACTGGTCAATACGACATGAATGACACTAGTTCTTATGTTGTATAACAATTTGAACACCGTATGAGTTGCTTACAAAATTGCCCGACGATTGTTGTCCATCCAAGATATGCTGAACATCAAATCATCCGTGAAAAATCGAGGAGATGTAATTTAGTAATATATCATTTGCAGCCACTACAGTTCCCATGGCAACAGTGTTTTATTTTATGATCCTATAGTGTTCTGGTACTGGTATATATCGAATCTTCCACCCATTCGTAATCAGTAGACCGAGGCCTGGCAACTATCACTTTTGGAAACACTTGTTGTATTAACATTTTAAAACACAACTTATATATACTTATAACTTATATAACACTTACTTGAGGGTGGTGGTACGGTTTTCGTCTTATGCCGGGCCCTGCTGACGGCGCTGGTGCGGCTTTCGACCTATGCCGGACCTGGACCTTTTAATTTGCCTCCTCTGTGTTCCGGGGGACATTCTTCTTGGTGAGGTTGGTTTGTAAACCCGTGAGTAGGCGGCTTCCGACTTTTAGCGTCCCTGGTCTGTGGGTGCGGCTTCCGGGTTTCGGAGCCCGTGGGTTGGTTGCAACCTGATATTAACTAGTGGGAGTGTGGGGCTTTTCAGGGCCCGAAGAGCCACGCATCGCTTGATCCCCACCATTACCAGCAATACAACTTACCTTAAAGTTGAAATTTCGGCAAGATTATACAATCTTGATAGGACATTAACCGCCACCCAATTAGCTGGAATCAATTCGGTTATCCTTACGGATAACCGACATAAATACATATTAGGCAGCTTACCTTATTTGGGGGCTGTACCCAGCCTCTTCTCCACGGTCATCACCTGAAAGCATAATTCATGGCAAGATCATCAGCTTGCCATGACATCGATCCAAAATCAATCGATTTTCATCGGTATGATCTTTGATCTATCCTTTCCAAGGAAAAAAAGGTTCAAATTATTATTGGCCTTGCAGGCGCGCATATTACTGGGTTATCAGCATGACCGATGCTACGATCCGTTGCCGTTTCTTGGAACGATCGCCACCATCGGTCATGACCATCAATATTATTTACCCAATGAATAGCCACGATTCACACAATGGCTAGCGAAGCAGGTTTCGTTTACTTAATGTAGACATCTAAGCGGATGGTCTTGCCTGATGGCACCAGAACGGGAGTAATTACCCTAAAACTCATGCATCTGATGGTATCTGGCCGTTGTGTGTTAGTTTAAACAACAATCCTGTGTTCGTTTACAGAATCCGAGTGCACCCATGTTTATCGGGATTGTTTGTCCTCAGCAAGAGTTTTTGTTATCGGTCGCCAGCCGTCGGCGGACTTAGGAAACATCATGCCAATCAACTAAACGTTGATTTATGGTTTCTCAGATATGCTAGCGGATCTTCGGTGTGTTTTCACACCCGAGGGGTCCGCCGCCGGCGAGCGTTACACAAATTAATTGTGTACACAGCTGCCGACCCATCCAATGCCGGCGAACTCAAACAATCCGCATCCCCGTCGTCGATCATGGGAAATAGCGTTTCTGTTGACATTAGATCGCAGAGACCTTTTCCTTCAGCTAATGATAATTATGATGGGATGCGATAACAACGCCCGCATCCATCTATGTTCGTCCGTTGCTGGTCTTGTTTAGCAGATACACATACATGGGAAATCCACCCCATGTTAGCTAACCCAACCACGATTGACTGCCTCGAGTTGATCGTGTAGCTCCTCCCCTTCTGAGGCTATTCGTGACCGGTTCCTTCGTATGTAGACGAATGGAAGATTAGTCAGATTTGATACGCCAAAGTGGTCGCGAACATTTGGAGTCGGAGTTCTGTGCCGTTGGAGATTTTTAATCGCGAATTTATCTTTCTTTTACTTGATCTCTGCCTGTGTAATAGTATATAGATAAATTCAACTTTGAAGAGTGTCGTCCTACCCAGTTATTATTCGCTCAAGTGACATTTGATAGTATAGTGGTTAGTATACCCGCCTGTCACCCGGGAGACCGGGGTTCGATTCCCCGTCGGGGAGCCTCTGGCGCAAGACTAATGACCTTGCCCAGAAAAAATAAATCATTATGGAAAATTTAACAAGCCTTAGACTTGCTAAATAAGGCCAAGACCGGTCCCCGGTTGTAGTGCCGATGATGATGATGATGATGACATTTGAAACGTGCAAAGTTCTAATTGTGTTTGTCCGAGATTAACTATACTTGTGTGATCGAATTTAGGTGTTCCAGCGATCCTGCGGACTAAGCTTACTAAACACTAGAAGCGCCTAAATGAAGAACTGTGCTGTGGCACGTTAGATGAGTTATTTGTTAGTTCTCTCCGTTCGTTCTGTCTAATCAAAAGTGTGTTTCAAGTTATCCTAAATACTATAAAGCTTATACCTATCCTATGTAAATCCACGATAAAATAATAATATGTCAATAGCCCAGAAACAATAAATAAACATTCAACTATCAAGTCATCGTGTTTTCTTTGTGTTATTTGGAGTTTCGATTTTGAAGTGTACCGGCCGCAGGAACCTGAGTGCCGAAGCCAGGGTTCACCAGCCTAATTTTGCTTCGGTCTACGAGTGCCTTCTTCCGTGAACTACGTGGGTGTTTTTTTTATAGATCATGCATTCTTGTCAATGCCATAGTAATTAACACCTACAGGACTACCGAGGAGTTCAACCCGCGGTTAGTTGGTTGCCCCTACTGGAGGTGTGAGAGAGGTTAGGCGAGGGTGCGTCCTGCCTCCTTCCGTGTTGTGGGGTCTGGCCATGGGATTGTGGTGCATCGGCCGTGAACTTCCTTCTGGCCGGTTGGCTGTGGTCCTGGCGATGAAGATCGTGCGTCCAGAGTGTGGTATTGGCACGCCTTTGGGCCTTCCGGCCTGGTTATGGCCGGGTACTTCCTTCTGGCCGGTTGGCTGTGGTCCTGGCGATGAGGATCGTTCGCCCAAAGTGTGGTATTGGCATGCCTTTGGTTCTTCCGGCCTGGTTAACCCGGGTGTGACTTCCGGCTTGGAGGAACGAGAGAGGTTAGGTTGAGGCCGTAATACTCTTCTGGCGGGGCTTCTTGATCTTTGCTGAATTTTCCATGTGGATACTCGGTGGATCCACCGAGTGAAACGTTGGCCGTTGGTTTTTAATCGCGGAGCGATTATTTATTTTTGTTTTAAGGTTTTAAATAAGTAATGTTACGTTCTTAATTAAATGATGGTTGTAAAAAACCATTGAAGTTTTAAGTTTTCGCTTTTACACAGTTCGGTTGATGCACCCCGTGTGCCTGTCTGGTACCAATTCCTTTCTATTGTATTGGAGCTCCCCTTTTTATATCTAATAATTCAAATCAAAAGAAACAAAAACCCCACATACATTCCCACGGTCACGGCTGTCCTCCAGACAGTCACCTGACGCCAATCGCAGTCGAAGGAAAGGCCAACGACGGCGAGAATCGCAGCGTTGCGAAAATTCTTTTCCCCAAGGCCATGAGAACATTTCGAATCGTGGATTGATTTTCTCATAGTGTGCAGGTAGGGTTACCTGGGCGAAGATGGGGTGTCGGATGCGATCGTCCAGGTGAGTACGTGAGACTTGCAGAATTGCAATTTAGGCGTGAGTATGAAAATGATTGCATTCCAAGGTTAGGGAAAATGTGGGAACTGGTAGAATGAAAAATTGCAATTATTAGGTTTGGAATGTTTCAAAGTGCCTTGTGCAATTTGCGTGCATTTGGGTTTAGGAATTTGATGATTCATGAATTTCAGGATATTTAAGGATTTCAGGATGCTATTACCATCGGTAATTTGATTTGCATGCGTATACGCGAATGTTTTAGGTTGGGATATTGGGATTCTGCGTTTAGCAGATTATAAGATGCGTGTACATATTATGTGTACGCGAATGTTGGGGTTATTTACCAGCTTTGGAAGGCTATTGAGATTCTATGTGTAACACACTCAAGGTGATTCCCTTCTGTTGTTCGATAAATAAATCAACCAGGAATCATTTTAATATTCTATAGTGGACGTTAAAAAACAAAACCGACAGCGGCCAGGTATTCATTGTTGGGTTTCGATATCCCGAATAATCCGTCACAAAAAATTAAACTTTTTTTTTTAATTATTGTATGGTTCTAACGATATTTATTTCTATACAATCATGCATAGAACTGCTTACAGGACGACACTTGCACTTTTGAAATTTAACACCAACGGAGACAAACAGAGGTCCTTCCAATGGAGGGGCATGCGACCTAGATCATTTGGGAAATGACATTGTCTGGTCAAGAGGAAAAAAAACACTTTTTTATTTGTTTATATTTACAATTTACTGGTGGGAAAACGCGTACCCCAATCTTTCTACGCAAACCCTTCACTCACCAGTCCACAAAAAGGACACAGTTGATTACATGTTTCAATTGCCCATACGCACAGATGCTCGAAGCTCTGCTTAAGTGAACGAAGATGCGATCAGGATCCAGAGACGGATCCCTTTCGGTTTGTCTCTATTTTCGATGATCTGGCGGCATAATTGCTCATCCACACATTTGTCGCATACAATACAAGCCGCATTGAGTTCTTGGATGGTCTTTGTCTTGCACGAATACAAGTTTGACTTCGAATAGCCCCAAAGGAAGAATTCTAATGGGTTCAAATTGCATGATCTTGGTGGCTGCCATTTCGGGAGATGATACGTCCACGGAACTTTTTGCACTCTTCGGATTATTCGTTCTGTGACAGGTGGCACCGCCCTGTTGAAGTCATATGTCTGATTACAGACCAATTCGAGCTTAATGTGGCGCAGAGGTCACAGTAAATATTATAACAATAAATATTAAGTATTTGTCTATAATTTATGCCTTACATACAAATGTGGGGGTTCTTTAAGGCATTCCCAAAGAACCCCCCACTCCCTTTTAATTAACCGTCTCCCACTTACCAGGCAAGACATTATACTTACCTGCAAATGAGCAGCCTAAGCTACCCTGCATCACTTTCCTCCTGAAAACATAAGCCCACGGCAAGATTACCTACTTGCCGTGGCATCGAACTTTCACCCCGGGACGTGCTTGCATCCAACGCATCATGTTCCTGAAATCTAATTCGACATTAATTCCCGAATATGTCAATGCGCATTGCTAAGAAGCACTTTCTCACACACGTGCATGACATGTTCGTCCTCGCCTTATCTGTTGGACCACCGGTCGATCGTCCAACCAACAATCCGTTGGTCCAGAAGACACGCCGACCAGCGTACTTGTTGACACAGCTGCAGCCGATAGTTTCCCTACCATTTGGTAATTAAATATTGTCCCCATATCCCTAAGTTCACAATAGGTGCAATCAATTCCCATTATCGGCTACCAACCGATCGTAGAACTAGATATGAACATGATTGCTACTTAAACAATCAATACCCTGGTCATGTCTCAAGTATCGTTTCCTAAGTAAATAACCATGGTAATGGCCATGCCCTACGATGCTTGCCCAAACTAAATATTCAGTCACCCAGCCTGGTCCTTTGCCATCATCGACGAGGTTTCTGTTGACTTAATGTCAACAAAATATCTATTCTCCATCGGGCACCAGAACAATACGGCTAAACCAAACAAAGTGCATCTAAATCATCCCCCGAAATAGCGTTTCTGTTTACTTAGGACGCAGAGACCTATTTCGTTCTCAGGCGACCATTGATGATGATTTACAACAACGATGCCTGCAGCCCTTATGCTTGTTCCTTGTTTGAACAAGTGCAGTATCGTTCGTTATCGGTATTTCGAGCGAAAGGGCATTACACTTGACCGTACGGTCATACCGAAATCCTCCCATTTAACGCCGTTTCGATCGCCCATTGGTCTTCGCCAAGTAGATCCGATTCGCTCCTCCCACCTCGGTGTGATCCACCACCGTTGCATCTGATGGAATGTGGATTGCATCGTGGAGTCAGATTTTATTCTTTGAAGGGTGCGCACCTTCGTTAACGAATCTCCGCGGACAGTCATCGAGAGTTCGTCCAAGAGTTCATTCTTTACTACTTTTTGCTATACCGTGTTCCACCAGTGTAAAAGAAATATAATTTAATATAGTTTCCTTAAACAAAGTGTATCCCCACCAACTTTGATCCCGTTATAATAATTAACCAGGATTGTCACCGTGCTGTGAACGAGAATTCTGGATAATGATTAATTGATGTGAATCCCATTAACTTGGAAGTGTTCGTAAAACTTATGTGAATTGACTCGTGCCTTAAAACTATAAGTTGTATTAGACTTAAGTGCAAGACCGGATAAATACTGAAATAAAGGAAGAACGCCTGTTGTGTACGGTTTGGGTGAACTTTGGTGAAGAACCGTGTGCGTCGTTACAATTCCGGACAATTCTCAGTGAACAACCAGTGGTGTTTTGCTCAACCTGCGGCCGTGCCGACCCCCCTAGCAAAACCTACCCACACAAACATACAACAGAAACTATTTCACTGGTCGTCCTGTGTGTATGTTGTTGGTTTTACCTGGAGTTCGTTCCGTTTCAAAATTGGCTGCAACACATTTTCGAAGTGCTTGCTGGCCCCACGTTAATAAATAAAAAACAGGAAAACAAAACAAGAAAAGGGATCAGGATAAGGGTTACAAATAAATAAAACAATGGCGGCTGGTTGTGAGAGGAGTAATTGATCGAGGAGGACGGGCGTGATCCCTTTTCGGTAGTATATAACCGAACTACATGTTACTCAGGGGAAGGATATTCATCAGGCATGTTATAAGACCCTCATGATAAGATCCCATCGATGGCATGTTTGTCGCTGGAGTTTTGGATGTAATCATTTGAGTGTCGTTGACTTTGATTCTTCTGGCGCTAGTGTTCTGCAGGATAACCGTTTTGCCCATTAGGACGAAATTCTTGATTTGATAGAATTACCTGCAGGCTGAAAACAGAGTCCCAGACACGATGTACTTCATAGCGAACTGTTCTGCGGCATCGTTATCGATTAAGTATCTTCTCAAGGACATTGGGTTCGAGCTCTCAGAATACTTTTTCTGTAGGTGCGAACACGGTGTAAGTTTTTATACCTTTTCCTTGGAGCTTGTCTGAGGATCCCGACATGTGGAGGGTCTTAAGGAAGGTAGAGAACTGGGAGTCGCAATTGGAATGCAAGATCTGTAGTAGATCACCAACTGGAACTGGGAATATTAAGCGGTCTACGGCACGAGCGTAATTCACCACCATAGCTCCATTCGTGATCATGCATCCTGTATTAGTCCACCATCAGCTGAGTACCGACTAATGACACTCTGGTAATTTCGTCCTGCAGACTAGATATTTTGAAAGCACCGGGAATGACATGATGTAAGAGAAGCCCAATGCCTATCAAGGCTCTTTAAATCCCGAAATTTATCGAGAACATGCAAGCTACTACTGTACAAGACCATGGTCTTACCAGTACGCATGTATGGATCCAAGACCTGGGTGCTCAATAAATGGTACTCTGAGCTCTTAGCCGCGTTCGAGAGGAAGGTCTTAAGGAGAATTGTTAGCCCCATATGTGAGGGGGACGATTCTGGAGACATTACCATCATGAGTTGTACGCGATCTACCTTGAAGCTAATGTTGTAAGAAAAATCAAGCTCGGTTGACTCCGCTGGGCGGGGAGTGAAGTGGAGAACACAGAAATAAATAATATCGTGACAAGATGGAAGCAGTACTTTGAAAACCTGCTCAATGTACGCACCCATCAACCACAAATAAACGCACCAGACGTACATACAGCCGAGTCTCAGATCCCAGATCCCTCTTTCAACGAAGTTGTAGACACAATAAATCGATTGAAAAACAACAAGGCTCCCTGAGTCGACTGCATGCCGGCAGAGCTTGTGAAGCATGGAGGAGAGGCAACCGCTCGAAATATCCACCAACTGATTAAAACAATATGGGATAAGGAAGTCATTCCGGAAGAATGGAAAACCTCAATAGTCGTCCCCATTTTCGAAAAAGGTGACAGATTTGACTGCGAAAATTACAGAAGATTATCATTGTTCCCAACCACATACAAAATACTAACAAATGTCATACTAGCGAGAATCACACCGTAAGCTGAAGACATATTGGGAGACTACCAATGGGGATTCCGTAGGAACCGCTAAGCGAGCGACCAAATGTTCACAATAAGGCAACTACTGGAAAAGAAGTGGGAATACGGAGAGACAGTTCACCAACTGTTCGTTGACTTCAAAAAAGCCTACGACTTAGTCGCAAGGCAAAGACTGTACCATATTGTAGTTGAGCTGGGAATCCCGAAAAAATATGCCGCCCTCAGTCAAATCTGCATGAACGAAAACAAAGGGCGAATTAGAAGAGAAAACCACCTCTCAGAACCATTTAAAATCCTGGACGGACTAAAAGATGGCGATGGCCTCTCACCCTGTCTCTTTAATCTTGTCCTCGAGTATGTTATCAGAAAGGTACAAGACGACAACATGGCCTGATCATCCCTGGACGGGATCACGCAAGTGCTCACATATGCGGAGGACATAGCCGTTTTGGGCGATAATCTAGAAACTGTAGGTAAAAACAGTGAAATCATCATGCAAGCGGCAGAAGAGGTGGGCCTAGAAATAAATAAAGACAAAACGAAATACATGATTACAGCGAGAGCAGGTGCACGCACATCAGAGAACACATATAAACATCAGGGGCAAGATATTTGAAAATGTCAAAGAATTTAAATACCTGGCAACAATACTGACGGCCAGTAACGAAATGTCGAAGACTATTAACAAAAGACTACACTCCGGCAACGCTAGTTGGCATGCAGTCAGTAAACTACTGAAATCCAAACTGCTATCACGGAATATAAAGCTCCGTGTCTATAGAATCATAATCATGCCGATTGTTCTATATGGATGCGAAACATGGGCTCTCACAAAACGGGAAGAGAAAAAATTTCGCGTAGTCGAGAATAAAGTCCTAAGGTGTATCTTTGGTGGCAAATATGACGAGGAAGCAGGACAATAGAGGAAAGTCCACAACCACGAATTGGAAGAGCTATACCGCAAACCTACAATAGTGAGAGTAATCAGTTCACGAAGATTCAGATGGGCCAGACATGTGGCGAGAATGGGCAATGATAGGACCGTGCAAGCCAACGGGAAAGACACCGACAGAGCGGCCGCGACGGAGATGGGAGGACAATGTTAGGTTGGACCTCGAGGAGATCGGATCGGATGGTCGAACGTGGAAGGAGAGCGCACGGGACAGGGAACAATGGTGGAGTCGAGCCGGTGAGGTCATGAACTTTCGGGTTCCTACAGGCCAATAAATAGTAGATAGTAATTGTAATAATAAAATAGAGAATATGGATTCAACGCACAACATGCTCTTGTCCACTGACTCTGATTTATAAATACCAAGTTGTGTGTTGTTTAGGAATAAAATTAATAAAACTTCGAGTTGTACGAGGGTGGCCTGAAGAGTTTCCGACCTCAAGGTGAAGATAGCAGCTAGTGAATGTAGTTGTGGGTCTTTTGACAGTTACTCACCAAAATTTCAGCCATTTTCTCACTCGCAGTTTATCAGCATTAATTTTGATCACGCAAACAGTGTATGTGTGTGAAGAGGGTTCTTCCAAATGTAACTTAAAAGCCACACACGCACCCCCCCCCCCCCTTATCCACCCTCGCTCTTTCCTTTATCTCCCGCTTTCCGAGTCTTCCCCGCCTCCCGCTTTCCCACCCTCCGTCTTCCCGCTGTCTCGCTCTCCCTCCTTCCCTGCTTCTTCCTGCCAATCTACCCTCTCCCCCTTAACCTCCTTGACACTTCACACCAAGCACAAGTTTTTCATCACGAAGTTATTGAACCATTCGTATATAATAATTAGGGCAGCCATACTACTCGTTTCCTGATTTCTCATAATCGGTTATTAGCTTTTAATGACAAGACGCAGACATCAATACCTCTGCCGTCATTTCCGTTCCTTAGACTATCATTTCATTCATAACTGATCACATGTCTGCAATGTTTGACGAGTGCAACCCATGTACCTTAAACGTTGTATTCCTACAATCGTAAAATGACATAGCCCGTTTTGAACCAAAATGATATAAAAATATATCATTACTTTATCCACCAACTGATTTTCTCAATTTTATGAATAAAATCTAATCGAAGGATTATTAGTAATTATGAATGCCTTTACCAATCAAGGATTGTCGATACTCGTTTGATTTCAGAAAATATGTCGCATATAGGTAACATACAAAGGAAACGGAGATATCAATTTGCGTCAAATATTTCTCAAGGGCGCATTACAAAACACACAGACATATGCCCCCACGGAAGCTCTCATATCGAAAGCAACAACCTATACTTTGGCTCGAATATCGACTTTTCAAAATTAGCCTTCGGCGGATTTCTGATATTCTAAAATATTAGTATAAATTGGGCGAAAGCATTTCCATAATTTCAAATTCGGAACACTGTGAAGCGGATACGGCAAGGAAGTAGAAAGTTTGAAGTCTTCTCGTTAGATGGAAACCAACTCTCTAATATCTTACAACAAACTTTGATCGAAATATCTGTAAAACTTTCATGAATTCGACCTCATGGAAAAGGGCCCAAGGACCTCACAACATTTCAAACGATGTAGTATTCACACAAATAGTCGTTGGCTGAGAAATTTGTTTCATTACTTAAGTTTTGTTTTATAATTTTGTTATAAGATGGTTTTAGTGTCACAAACAGAAAAGTTACTGTTAAAATATCCTTTCAGAGTGACAAGTACCTGGATAAAGAACGATTTTCATTATTCATCAAAAGTTTTCAAGGACATCACAAAATTGTGTGGTTGCTTGTCGACGAGTGAATGTGTCACTTCATTGAAAGGATAACGGATTAATGAACTAGGTAGTACATATAATGAGAATAGTAAATAGTGCGGGTGATAGTATGGACTGGTGAGGAACGCCAGCATATTTAACTTCAGTCGAAACCAGAACAGAACATATCGGAAGATGATCATTTGTCCATTGGAAGGGAGATACTTTAGCTCTATGAGAGGCAGTAACGCGGCATGCCGAAGTCTGTTGAATACTTTGAACATTTCCGGAGCGACAGTCTTTCTTTGCTCCAGAGCAACAACCTTCTTCAGGAAAGGGGAATCAATAGCTCTAATTTAGTAGCTTGAGATGCTTTTAGATAACTGTTGGTGTTCTCCTGGAATAATGTTGGGGTGCTTCGGAAACTTTCGCCCCAAGATAGAGAGTTTCCCGTTTTGTAATAAAATGTGTTTTAGAATAGCGCTGTTGAAAGACGAACCGGGAATTGATGGATTCTGTCGGATTGTGTAGTGGGGCCCAAAATAAACCAAATTCCGCGTAGTGCTACCACGAATCGCCGAAGAACAGCTCCCTTAGTAATTTCTGAAAAAGAGGCAAACGACCATCTTTGATGTGTTAGTGACGGATTCGGGTACAAATAGGTGGGTTGCTTGTCTGTGAATGCTATCGAGTAGGTCGAGAGTACGCTTAGAAGCAGAACTCCAAAGATGAGAACAGTAGTCGGGTGCGACTTTAATTTGGGATTTGTAGAAGAGAAAAAGTTGGAAGTAAGGAGATAAATTAGTTTCCTGCAGGCGGACTTGTGGGGGTGAAGACGGTATTGCACCAGACACGGGCACTGTTTCACTTTCTTCCCCACGACGTCAGATTGTTCATCAAATAAAGAGAAGAATAATTTATGCACTGGTGTTGATTTGGAGTTAATATCTTCTTTTATTTTTATAAGTATCCACATTTCTTTTATTTTACATTAAAATTATTAATAATACAATGGTTCCACATGCACCAATAACTTAGAACTTATTCATCTTTAAATAACTTATTAGCGAAAATACTTTACACAACTAATTCTCCGCGGCAAGACGACTCGGGAACGTGTATGCATTGTGGCTGAATGACGACTGACTTTAACAGGTTACGAAACTAATTTTTAGACCGAGCGGCGGCGTGACCTAGCGCTGTGATGATTCAATAGTGACTGATCTAATTAGGGGTGAAATTCTGTGTTCTATTTTTGCACACAGGACAACCAAAAGAGATCACGCCTCTGCTCTGTTATTGTCACGCCCGTCGAAGTGTGGTGGATAATCGGTTAATTGATAATCGACGAACATGGGAGAATGAGAGAACAGAAACACGATGTACGATGATCTCGGGGTGGGTTTGGTTGTGTGTGCTGGTATCAAATGCAGATTCGGAGAATGACCTACTGCCCTAGTGTTACGACTGTGGTGATCTCAAAGTGCATTGAACCGTAGGGAAACAGAATTATGGAAGAGAGGAAACGTAGCCGGTGCTAGTCACCTGCGAAAAGAGATCATTGATCCCAAGCGAATGGATGATCTGCGGAAAATCGATAGGACGCTACATCGGCTAGAGAAATATTACCGTGGGAAAAACGCTAAGGAATGCGGTAATTACCCAAGCCTTGGATGATGATCCAACCGCGTCGTTGGATTCTACTTGGTTGTTGCTAACCAACATGAATTGGAATTTCCGGTGGAAATCTCATGGGCCAGAGGAATGGAGTTGCCGTATGGCAAAAAGGGTAGCTAAACTCAATTATGCATTATCTGCATAGGATAATGAGTTTATCTATGCGTCCTTTGGGAATACGTGATATTTCAGGTGAATAGTATGAACTGTGAAATAGGGGATAATATGACACCCTGAAAGCGGTCGAAATATGGCGGAAATTGTGGTTGGAATTGTGGGTTGGTTCCCAAAGTAATATAGAGAACCCCCACAGACTTGGCCATATTCGTGTTCATGCCGCGCCACATTCGCACTGACCATGACGCCAAGCAGATTCATTTTTGTTTAATTTAATAGCCACGCAACTTCCACCAACAACTGCGTCTTGTGTTGGGCCGTGGGGTTGATCAGAAACAATAGTGTCTCCTGGCGTGCAATGATGTTGGTGGTCGTTCTGAAATACTCTGGAAAGTAATGCAATGAAAAGTGGAAAAGAATACCTAAATGGTCGTGCAGCAATCCTAGAAATAATCATCTTCCAAAATATATTAATAATGCGGGTTGCTCTCAAGTTATAAAATGGACTTTATTTAATTGATTAGTTAGATTTCACCGGATTTTAATTTGATGCGAACTGTGTCGCCCGAATGTTTAACGAAGAAGGATATTGTTATGAAGTTGGTTAACAGCTAGCAATTTTGTTGTTTATGCGTTATCATGACAACTGTTTGCTGACTGTTGTTGAATGGTGGCGATGGTTGTATTCAATTGCGAATTCGCTGGTGCATCCAGTGCGGAGCCGCAACATTCCGCCCGCCTTCGCTAATCATTGGCGAATTATCTGGCTCCAGGTGGTTCTCCGGAGCTTGGTCGGGGGGTTCCTCCTCCAGTGGAAGGATGCTGATTACTCCCTTTCGTCGCTGGAGGCCGTTCTCTTTTGTAGGAACTGGCCATGTGATCTGGGTTGAAACCAGTGGCAGTGATAAATGCTGCGTCTATTGACGCCCGCCCGGTTGCCGACGGGATGCGCCCTTTGGCATGTGAAGCCGCAACGTTTAGTCTGCTGAGACGTCTTTCATGGCACCGTCTGCGGGTCCTGGCGGAATGAGTGGGCTGAATGAAGTACCGCCTCTGCTAGATTACGGAGAGGCGTGCTGGTTGATGCTTGAATGTTTGCCGCCCGCCAAGCGGGGCATTGCTCTCTCCTATCTCTATTGGGGTGGCTACATATGGTAGCGGTCGTTCTTGATGATTGTCATTGGTCGGTGGTTGGCCACCCAGTGTCTCTGGTAGGTTGCCTTTATTACTGGCAGTTGCTCAGAGACCACCGATTTATGGTCACGGCGTCGGTTTCCGTTGGGGCTTCGGCGGTGGTCCGAGCATCGGGACATGGGCCGGATTAAGCATTGGGCAGGGGGCACTCTGGTCGGCGGCCCGCTGGTGAATACTCACTGGGAGTGTGTGCGGTTCCTTAACCGCTTGTTTGGTGTTGACTTCTTGATTGACGCTGTTCGCCTTAGTTGGGGAGGCTGGGTCGAGCCCGGAGTGGGCATCATTGCCTTCATCGGCGTTGTTTGTCGTAATTGAGGAGACTGGGTCGAGCGCGAACTGAGCCTGGAGCAGTCTCGTTGATTTGGTATCATTGCCTTGCTCGGCGGGTTTCTCTGCAGCAGGCTGCTTTCCTTTTTTCGGTGCTTCGGATGTCTTGACATCTTTCTGCGACCCAGTGCAAGTCATTCATCATAATCTGTGGAACCGATGATGCATTTTACCGTGTAAACGTCGTATGTTGCTTCTTCGCTGCATTAATAGCGACGTGGCTGACTGTTCTCCATTTAAGGATTTTATCGAGATCTCGACCCAGGGAGTCGACCTGGTTGCATATCAGTTAGCCGCGGTGATGTGCTAGTCTGTCGATCATTCAAAAATGAGTATCGTGAGCAAAACTGAACATGATGTTACCTATGGGTACTAACAAATCATTTCTAGCATACAAAAATAGGGTTGGCGGCAATATGGCGCCCTGATAGCCCCAGAATTGATTAAAAAAGATCCGAAGACGCCACTTACAATAACTTAAATCAATATTCTGTTATCCATTGATGCTAGCAAATCATTACAGTGAAACAGAAACAGGATTGGCGCCAATATGGAACCCTGAGGAACCCCGGAATTGATTGAAAAGAGATCCGAAGACGCCACGTACAATAACTTAAATCAATATTCTGTTATCCATTGATACTAGCAAATCATAACAATGAAACAGAAACAGGGTTGGCGCCAATATGGAACCCTGAGGAACCCCGGAATTGATTGAATAGAGATCCGAAGGCACGACATACAATAACTTAAATCAATATTCTAGTATCCATTGATACTAGCAGAAAGAAGAATGAAGCTGAAATAGGGTTGGCGCACCCCGACATTAATAAAAATGATAACCGTTGACATATACAATAATCCGAATCGATCCATTTTCGAAGAAATTCCTCATTCAGTTGCAAAGTTGTTAGGAAGGTCCATATGAACAGAATTTATTTAATAACGATCAGTGCCCTAGGCGGTCATTTAATAACAATCAGTGCTCGATGCGGTACCCTATGTGACCGTTCGTGATTCACCGCGGTTTTCGTTTTCAGATGTCCACATATGCAAAAAATAAATCGCCTATGGATCGTTTGCTGCGGAATTCATATTGGTCACCACTTAAGAGCTCGTTGCAATGCAAATATTTATTCAACTTGGTATTGACGAGATTTACCAATTTGGATTCATTCAAAGCGGCTTTCCAAAAGGTAGGACCAGTTTTTTGTTTTTTTTGTTTTTTTTTTGGTTTCGGTAGGAAGGTGGAAATCTTCAAAAGATGCCTCTTGACCGATCCAGAGGCATGCCGGGTTTTTACCGAATAAAACTACCTCCCGCCAAGCACATATTCCCGTTGATCCCCGCGGAACTGTCTTTTAGATATTCCATCGTGGGGGAGATAGGACAGAATATTTGCACACAAATGTGTGCTCATGGGACCAGACTTGAAGGACCAATTTGCTGTGCCGGACTGCGTCTTATATGACCCCGACGTGGCGTCCACCTTCCCTCTTCGTGTTGTGGACTATATAATTCCGACGCTAGCTGATCAAGCGATTTTCTCTCCAGTTCGAAAACTGGTTATATTTCAAAATACATTTATTACACAAATGGTAATTTGACAATTCTCTTTTAAATCAGTTCGCAGACGTAACTGAACTGAATATAAGATAACTCTCCGAATTACGGAGAGAAACTGCTCTTTTCGATCATAAAAGAGAAACTAAACTTCTTGAATGACGGAGAGGAACGTTGATTACAGAGGAACTGGTTTCACCATGCAACCACGCCCTCCTTTTAAAGGACCGTGGCTCATCTTCCAGATATTTTCAAACAATTCAACACGCTGTAGTTGTGGCGTCGTGTAGCAATTCAACACGCTGTGGCTTAGGCGTCATCTAAAAATTCGACACGCTGTGGATGAGGCATCGTGCATCAATTCAACATGCTTTGGCTTATGGTGTCTTCTAAAAGTTTCTTAACAGCGCAACACGTCGTCGTAACAATTCCACACGCTGTGGTTGTGGTGGTGTATCATTCTGGCGGTTCGCGCCCCCCCCCCCCCCCCCTCCACGCGCAAAGCTGCCTGTCATCGATGGTGAAATTTGCGGAAAAGAAACTAGCGAAAATATTGGCTTTATTCTTCAAATATCTGGCTAGTGTTGCACTGTCAACTGCCAACGGGGGAAAAGATCAAGAAATGAGATTATTGCGAACAACTTTTGCCAATGAGCAAAAGGGAAAAAGGGAAGCAGTTGGGCATTCCAATTGTTTGGTGGTGGCTTCGTCGTCGTGCACCTACTTCGCGGTCTTAGGCATTTGGTTGTAAACGTTTCTGTTTCTGACAAATCGTTGTTTTGTTCTTCCGGGGGATTAGAGCGCCAAAGTTTAAAAGCTCTATTTTTCACTGGTGAAGTCTGCGCGCATTTTTTACGAAACCCAGGTTTATCGCATGGAGATCGTTATATCTCCAACGCTGTTGTCCGTGTCTGGCACGGAGCATTGTTAAGCAAACGTCGTTCATACGGACTTTCCCAGCAGCTTTGCGACTGGACGAAGAGCTTCCTCGAAAATCGATCGATCCGGGTTATTGGGGACGGCGAGCGTTCAGATCAGAACAGTGTCCTGTTAATTCTGGGACGCCTCAGGTTTCTATTTTGGCTCCAACCTTGTTTTTGCTTCACATAAATGATTTGTTGGAGTCAACGGGTAACATGGTGTTCAGTTTCGGGGGTGATAGTACGCTCGTTTCCTCAGTTTCGAGTGATCGTACAATAGTGTATCAACATCGCACCAGCTGAGATGTAGACAGATCGACTCTCTGAATCGGGACCTGGATAAGGCCTGCAGTGGGGAAAGGCCAATCTCGTCGACTTCAATTCAACGAAGACACAGTATACAACATTCACAAAGAAAAGTGGATCATCGGTTCCACAGCTGATGATGAATGGCCGGGGCCTCGAATCTGGGGAAAGCTTGAAGTTGCTCGGCGTCACGGTCTGTGGGAATATATCGCGGCATAAACACCTGTCGAACATAGCCAGGTCAGTCTCTGGAAAACTAAGTTTTCTTTTTAGAGCCAAGAAATACTTTACTCCGGCCAAACTTCTTCTTCTGTATAAATCTCAAATTAGACCCGCGCTCGAAATTTCGTCTCATATTTGGAAATCTGTTCCTAAACATACCCTCGACCTTCTTCAGAGCATACAGAGACGAGCGATCCGCCTGATTGGGGACACGGAACTGACGTCGAGACTACAGTCGCTATTACATCGAAGGCGCGTAGCCGACCTCTGTCTGTTTTACAGATATTATTAGGGGTACTGTTCTTCGGAGATTCGTGGCATTGTTCCGCGGAATTCGGTTTATATGCGCTTCACGAGACAATCCGACAGAATGCACCAGTTTGCGGTTCACCTCCCGACGGCGCGAACTTCACTGCATCAATACTCGCGTTACAGAGCGGGAAAGATGTGGAACTCCTTTCCCGCGCGAGTGTTCACGGAGCGTTACACCCTACAGCTGTTTAAAAAGAACTGCAACGGGTATTTGGTGGTATCTCGGGCCGTGTTGGTAGTATAGGTTCGCATCTCCCAAGAGAAGCATATTTAAAAAAAAAAAAAAAAAAAAACTTTAGTGTGAGGTGTAGATAGTGAACTAAATTACGGTGAAGCACAAGTGTTCGTGGTATTGTTCGGTTAAACTATGGCCCTTAAAATCGGTGCAGTCCGTATAGTGCCCCAAATTTGCCCGGTAGCCCACATTCACCACAGAGTACCTCATCTTCGTTGCATGTTCTTTTATGAGCCTATCCCACAACACTATAACGATAGTGGCATTACAACATGCGTCATTAAATCCTCTTCAATAGCCGGTCAGTCCGTGTTGAAGTTTACACGAGTCAAGTGCAAACGATCAAACTGCCTCACCGCATCATTTTGGTCTACATCGTATCAAAGAGAAGGAAACTGATTCCAGCATGGGCGACAACGATAAAGACATTAGTGTTACAGATGATGACGATGACACTTAACAGCATCACCGGCGAGTGCCTCCACCAGCCCCGCTAATAAGCTTCTATATAGCCAATATCCTCAGCGATAGATTCGAACACCCGCAGAAGTTATGTGGGTGGATATGTTGGCGCCAACGTTCGACGCTGGTACCGTTGGTGTGCGTGCCGCGGTGGTTAAGGTGTGACTTGGGGTGATGCGGACGCGATGTGCGCTCGTTGGTGGTTGTGACTCGACTGACTAATTACTCGCGAGGAAAAGTTCGTCGCGTCGTGGCAGTGGAGTCATAGCTAAAATCAACTCACTGCCATTTATTAGGAACTTTGAAAAGGGTTGCTATGCCTGTATAGGGAATTTAGTTCCGGAGAATCATCGACGTATAGGTTGAGTTGGATTCTTTGGTTGTGTGTATCGGGAAATTGGTTACGGCGGCATAGCCAAGTATGATCAGGGGTCTTCATCGGTGCGATGGTCGTTTCGTGGAAAGGCGACGCATCATGCTGGTGGCCTGCCAGTAAGAGGGAATTGGTGTGGTTCTACATGGTTTAGGTGGAATGGGAACTGAAATGGTTTTCGGGGGAACTAAATGTTGTTACAAGCGAGGAGATAGTTTAAGCAAGAAGTGAGCCGGAATGATTTTCGGGGGAAATTGGAATTGCTTGGTTGCAAGCAAGGGATATAATTTAGATGGGATATTAGCCGAAGCGGTTTTTGGAAAAATGTGTGCGGCTCGGTGTAGTTGATGGAGATGGTGAGTATTCGGTTGTAGATTTGAATATGCGTTGATTACAGGATATGCTTTTGGGGGGAAATTAGGATTGCTTGGTCGCAAGCGAGGAGTATAATTTAGATAGAGAATTAACCGAAGCAATTTTGGGAAAATGTATGTGGCTCGGTGTAGTTGATGGAGATGGTGAGTGTTACATTGTAAATTGGATATGCGTTTATTACAGCTTGGGAAATGGGTTCTTGGTAGGTTGGGGATGTATGCGATTACAGGTTTAGGGAAGGATGCTGTTGCATATTGGGGTGTGTTTTTGCATGTTTGGAAATGGATTGCAGATTGGGTTATGGTGACGCGCTGTTAGCGGTCAAAATTGGTTGGGATTGCGGGTTGGTTCTCGGTGTGGTATAGAGAACCCTCACAGTTATAATTAACAAAAACACCACTGCCGAATAAACAATGCCAAACAGCACCGTGGCGAACGACATATTTATACCGTTCGAAGTCACTCGTAGACTCGCGTGGTCTGCTTTTACCCACCTAACTCCTTCTGCAGACATCTTAGAGTATAGTCGTCAGCAATATCAGCATCAACAGCAGGCTGCTGTGGTTGCTGCTGCTATGATGCTAGAGCGGACTAGCTTCCTCAACTACTTCAAACCGGTGGCTAATCCACCAATCCATGAGGAAATTACGCGACGAAGTGCGAAGTCAAACCTGTACGAGAAAATGTGCACTACCTTTGGGTAGCCTTTGCGAAAAAATCTCGGAGATTGGCCAATCTAACCCCAACGTCAAGCTGCATCACCATGCTTTCTCCTCTTCCGATGCCACCGGAATTGTACAGATGGTGACCGAGTCGCCACGCGATCAGACTTGCCACGCAAATAATTCCGACTATACTTATGTCTAACACTAACACATGTAAGCTAAACCTATGGTATGTGCTTACATGTCCATTTAACACTATGGTTTTGTTGTCTTACGGTTTGTACGGTTTTATTGTGTTTTCGCTTAATTAATTTCTCATTCACAAACTCAAGGCAGTTCAGTAATTCCAACCATAATTGGGCCCCAATAGGTAAATGTATTGGAGGGGCTGATTCTGGAGTGTAACATCGACAATAGCTATATGCCTCGATGGAGGTAAGAGTCCCAGCCACAGAAGTCCATATTCTTCTTCAGCTTATGTCTCTATAATTAGCTGCGATGAACTCTCTTGATTGGTGGCACTCTACCAATTATGCCTGAATAATTTGCGAGTATATCAGGATCAAATTCAATGGGATGGATGTTACGACCTGATTAATCATTCTTCTATAACAACAGAGTAAACAATCGCGAATGTAAAATGGAATTATTTGTTGTTACGGAAAAGCACATCTCGTCTATTCCGCATTCCCGCGAATAACAACCCGATTGAAATCCTCGTCCCGAACCCCAAATATCGATCTCAATGACTGCATACTGTATACTCTTAATTTATTGAATTGTCAACTAGGCAAGATCTGTTTGAATCACTTCAATGTAGACTGGTTCATCTCATCACACGGACAAATCTCACATATAAGATAATTACAAGCTCCCCACTCTTAGGAAGATTTTTACCCAACAGACTTCCCGTAAAAAGATTCAAAGGTCGGAGATACACTTCGCCACAATTTCACGGTATTAAGAGCCTCAAGTTATAATATATCCTTCATTATTCGATATTGTCAACATAATAAGGGGCACGCATGCATCACACTTTTTTTTCTTGCTTGGCAATAACTCGCACCATTCATCCGGCGTATCCTTGTCCTATTGATTATTATTCCGTGATAATAATGTTGCTACACGGCGAACGGTGAACGCCAGACGATGAATGATGCCTAGTAAATTGTGAATGGAAAATATTAAACTTTCATTTCCGTGTGCGAATGTGGGATATTGTAAGGATGGAAGACGATATTAAAAGCCCGTGCGTTCTCTTTTGCGACTTTGGTTGAATACAAATAAGCTTGTGTGTATTCCACATGTCTGAGAATTGATGGCCTTTTGAATAATGGTTTAAAGATAATCCTGGGAGTTTAAATGAAATTTTGTCCTCAGGCAAACGATTGTAGGAGTTAATGCCGGTTAATGAAGCTCGCTAAAGGATTCGATTAATCCATCTACGGTTTACATCGATGATCTGAAATTTCAGTCATTTTCGTTGACTATGCGCCCGCTTAATCGCACCGCGGATTTCATTCACTGGGCACGAATAACAGAAGTTAAGAAACCATTAAAAACAGAGTAACCCTGTATCGCTCAGTCAGGCTAGCCAGGTAACTGAAGTTTCAAAAAAAAGTAAACTTTCATGTCAATATTTTTTAAAGAAAAGCAAGAAAAAATGTTTGCAAAAGATCCGGCTCGAAGGACCAAAAGAAAATGAGACGGATTGTCGATTCACGATTAACGAGTGGGGAGCCAATTTATTTTCTACTAGCTTGACCAGAGTGGTTTCGCTTCCGTATATATGTATCTATATATCGCAGTGGAGCAGTTTGATATGAAATGAATGGGAAAATAAATAAATGTATTTTAACGAACATAGATTCACAGAAACAAAACAATTAATTCAGTACCATGCCTTGCGATCGGCTATGTGGCTATGTGGATTTAAGGGAAAGGAAGAAAAAGGATGTTTTCCACATAAAATCATTTTTTGGTGTAAAACTAGGGGATTGACTATCTTTTCTTTGTCCGTTGTCTGCACGAGCATAAAGAGGAGACGGTTTACCAACTCTGGAGAATGCGGCGTATAATTGCCAATAGGAGAAGCAATCGGTTTCTAAATTCAAACCGCTCACTTGTAAAGATTCATCATCATCATCGGCACTACAACCGGGATCCGGTCTTGGCCTTATTTAGTAAGTGTCCACCGGTCTCGATTTCGAGCCGATGTCATCGAGTCTGGCACTCCCAGGGCATCCTAGTCAACGCTATCACTCTATCGCAGACAAAGTCTGCCGCGCTGTCTCCTTCCATACATCCTGCCACAAAGGACTTTCCAGCAGGCTCGTCCTCGCTCATTCGAGCTAGGTGTCCCGCCCACCGGACTCTACCGAGCTTGATTTTTTTTACAACATTAGCTTCAAGGTAGATCGCGTACAACTCATGGTTGTAGCGTCTCCGGAATCGCCCCCCTCACATACGGGGCCAACAATTCTCCTTAAGACCTTCCTCTCTTGAACGCGGCTAAGAGCTCAGAGTGTCATTTATTGAGCACCCAAATCTCGGATCCATATATGAGTACTGGTGAGACCATGGTCTTGTACAATAGTAGTTTGGATGTTCTGGATAACTTTCAGGATTTAAAGACCCTTTATAGACCATAGTAGGCTTTGTTGGATTTGATCAGCCGTTCGCGTATTTCATCTCCCATATTGTTATCGGGTGATTCTATTGACCCAAGGTAGTTAAAGCATTGCACAGTCGTGTTCCACTACCCTCATAGTTTGGCCAACGTTAGGTCTTCTCTTCGCAGAAGTTGCCACCATGTTCTTTGTTTTTCCCTCATTAATGTGCAGTCCCAGTTTATGTGCCGCCTGTTCGAGCTGGGTGAAGGAGTCCTGTACAGCCGAATCGGATCTACCCATGATTTCGATCTCATCTGCGTAGGCAAGTATCTGGCTGGACTTGGTGACAATAATCTCCCTAGTTGTAACGCCAGAATCACGGATTGCTTTCTCCAACGCCGAGTTAAAGAGGATGCAGGCCAGACCGTGCGCTTGGAGTTCGTTAAAGATGTTTATTGGTGTGGACAGCAATCCCGCTATTTGTACTTGACTAGTTACGTTGGTAATGGTCAACCTACAAAGTCGTATCAATTTGTTTGGAATGCCGAACTCTCTCATGGCATTATAAAGTTCTATCCTGGCTATGCTGTCGTAGGCATAAAGTCTATAAATAGATGATATAATGGAATCTTAAATTCCAGACATTTTTCCATCGCCTGCCTAAGGGTGAATATCTGATCAATCGCTGATTTGCCTGGCATGAAGCCAGACTGACATTGACCAATGATGGCTTTAGCGTATGGGGCTATCCGATCTTGTAGGATAGTGGAGAGTATCTTATAGGCGGTACTCGGCAATGTTATACACCTTTAGTTGCTGCACAGTGTGATATCTCCTTTCTTATGTATGGGGCAAATTATTCCACTACGCCAATCTTCCGGCATCTCCTCTTGCTCCCATACGTGCACCACGATCTCATGAATTGCGTGATGTATCGCCGTCCTTATTTGATCAGCTCAACTGGTATGCCATCAGCTCCGGGGGCTTTTTTTTATTTGAGCTGTCTAATGGCTTTTAATGTTTCCTTAATGCTTTGTGGCGGCAGCATTTGGTCTTGATCTTGTATTGGTGGAGCCTCCAATTCTTCTATGAGCTGACCAATTAGCAATTCATTGAAGTGCACTTCCCATCGCTCCAGAATGCCTTCAGGATCGGTGATCAGGGTACTCTCTTTATCCTTGCAGTATGTGCAACGTGGTGTGTACCGCGTCATATTGCGGATTATTTTGTAGAACTTCCGCGCCTGGTGCGGACCACGCTCTCTACTTTCCTCTATTCCGCAGACTATTTTTTTTTCCCACGCACTTTATTTTGTCTGTCGAGTATTTCAGATCTTCTGGGATCTTTGTATTTCTCCTCCCGTACCCACGTCCTACGAGACTGCTGCATTGCCGGTATGCAGCATTCTTACGTTCAGTCGCTAGTTTGCACTCATCATCAAACCAGTCGCTCCGATCTCTACGACTACTGCCTAAGATGGAGTAGGCAGTACTAATGACAGTATTCTTAAGGCGTGTCCATTTCTCTTCTACGGCCGGCATTCTGGCCCCAGGACTTACTCTCCATCCATCGAGCTCTTCAAGGGCGAGTCTTAACGCATGACCAAATGTGTTACTGGTATTCTCATTGCGTAACGCAGCCGTGTTGATTCGAAACTGATCCGCGGATGCAATACGTCTCCGTAAGACAATCCGCGCTCGGAAAACTGTACCAACAAGAAGTGATCCGAGTCGACGTTGGCACCTCGGTACGTTCGGGCTTGAGGAGTGGCGGCGATCTATCAACACGCTATCAATTTAGTTGCGAGTGGCTCCAGCAGGTGATACCCAGGTGGCTTTGTGTATATCTTTACGCGGAAACCTGGTACTTGCAACGACCAAGTTCTTTGATGCTGCCAGTTCGATGACTCGTAGTCCATTGTCATTAGTGTTCTCATGCAAACTATGTGAACCTGCATAGTGCCTGAAAACCGGTGCTCGATCTATTTTGGCATTCAAATCACCAAGAACGACTTTGACATCGTATCTTGGGCAGGCATTGAAGGCCAGTTCGACGTTCTCATATAATTCTTCTTTTTCGTCGTTAAGGGACTCCTCTGTAAGTCATGAACGTTTTGAGGCTTATGTTCTTAAACTTGCCTTGAACGGGAAGAGTGCACAGCTTTTCTTCTATTGCATAAGACCCGATATTGGCAGGCTTCAGTTTTTGGGTGATTGGAAAGCCTACCCCGAGCCATGGTGTTTTGCATGACAACTACATGCGTGGGCTGAAAAGTTTCCGACCTCAACATGAAGATAGCAGCACTCGTCAATAAAAGCTAGTGAATGTAGTTGTGCATCTTTTGACAGTTACTCACCAAAATTTCAGCCATTTGTGACGAGTGCCGTTATCTTCACGTTGAGGTCGGAAACTTTTCAACACACCCTCGTATCAGAATCAGAAACGCGTGCAACCAGGCGATTGATACCGCGAAGAAGGCCTACAACGAAAGAGTGGCCAATAAACTCCTTCAGTGCTCAACTGATTCACGCTCCTTCTGGTCAATGGCAAGGGCTGTCAACAATAAGTTCGCTTCCTCCTCCTTTCCTCCGTTGATGACGGACGTTAGTCACCTATTCAATGTGCTAATGTGTTCGCGAATTTATTTTCCGCGAATTCAAATCTCGATGCCGGTGTTTAGGACCCACGTGTGATCGCGCCGTTACGGTCTTCGATGTGGTATGCGGGGTTTCGCCTACGTACTATTCAACCCATTCTACGTGGACCGGACTTTAGGAAGGCAACCGGCGCAGACGGAATACCAGCAATAGTCCTTAAGAACTGTAGCAGGTTCTTTCTTGGCAGCCTCTTTCGCTTATCTTATGCATAGAGGAGATTTCCTACCTGCTGGAGGGTGACTCGAGTTCAGCCAATCCCAAAAAGGGGAAAAAAGATCTCCACACAAAATTACTGGCCGATAGCATTACTGTCTATGTTGTCTAAGGTGATGGAAAAGTCATCAACGCCGAGTTAATTAAGAATTGGGAGTGCAACTTCTGAATGATCATCAATACGGATTCCGTGGCAGGCGGTCCATGAGACACCTTTTGACCCTTATAACCGATATATGGACGATTGAAGGGCATTTTGAGTCAAGGGCGGTCGCACTGTATACCTCCAAGGCTTTTGACCACCCAAAAGCAGCTTTGTGACTGGACGAAGAGGTTCCTAGAAAATCGATCGATCCGAGTTGTTGTGGACGTCGAGTGTTCGGATCTGTATCCTGTTAATGCCGGGGTGTCTCAAGCTTCTATTTTGGCTCCAACCTTGTTTTTGCTTCACATAAATGATTTGCTGGAGACAACGGATAACAAAGTGTTCAGTTTTGTGGATGATACTACGCTTGTTTCCTCTTTTTCGAGTGATCGGCCGATTGGTGCATCAACGTCGCACAAGCTGAGATGTAAACAAATTGACTCCCTGAATCAGGATCTGAATAAGGCCCTGCAGTGGGAAAAAGGCCAATCTCGTCGACTTCAATGTAACGAACACCCACTATACAACATTCACAAAGAAAAGTGGATCATGGGTTCCAGAGCTGATGATGAATGGCCAGGCCCTCGAATCTGGGGAAAGCTTGAAGTTGCTCGGCGTTACGGTCTGTGGAAATGTTTCACGGCATAAACACGTCGAACATCGCCAGGTTAGTCTCTGGAAAACTGAGTTTTCTTTTTAGAGCCAAGAAATGCTTTACTCCGGCCAAACTTCTTCTTCTGTATAAATCTCAGACCCGCGCTCGAATATTACTCTCATGTTTGCAGCTCCGCTCCTAAACACACCCTCGACCTACTTGAGAGCATACAGAGACGAGCACTCCGCCTGATTGGGGACTCAGCGCTGACGTCGGGACTGCAGTCGCTATCACATCGAAGGCGCGTAGCCGACCTCTGTCTGTTTTACAGATATTATCACGGGTACTGTTCTTCGGAGATTCGTGGTATTGTTCCACGTAATTTGGTTTATATGTGTTCCACAAGACAATCAGACGGATAGCACCAGTTTGCGTTTCATCACCCGATGGCCCGAACATCCCTACATCAGAACTCATGCCGTTACAGAGCGGGGAAGCTGTCGAACTCCATTCCCGCGCGAGTGTTCCCGGAGCGTTACAACGTGCAACTGCTCAGAAAGAACTGCAACTGGTGTTTGGTGGCATCTCGGGGCACCGTGTCGGCGCTATAGGTTCGCTTCTCCCGAGAGATGTGTAATAAGAAAAACAAAAAAACCTACACCCGTAATAAAAATAAAAAAAAAACGGTTACGCGTCTCCATCGGTAGCCATTTCTAATTGAATTTATGCGGGCATGTTATTTGCTGTGGCATTTTCTAGGATTTTTTCGATCCAAGTCTTCTGCCATTCGCGTTTTTTGCGTTTGAAAAGTCTAGTGTGTCTTTCCGAATGGTCGCGTATCTTTCTGCGTTGACTTCATCATATCTTTCTAAGTGGGTCACTCTGAGGCGTTTACGTTGTTCAATCTTCGCCCACAATTCATGGTCAGACCAAGGTTTGGACTTAATGGTTTTTTTTAAATCCTAATACCTTTGGGCTGTTTGTTTGATTACGTTGTGGGGTAGGTTTAACTGTGCTCCTGCACGGGAGCGGACTCGATAAACACCCACCGAATAACACTGGATAACAAGAAGGAAAAAATGTCAAAAATACTAAAACGCGCTGGATTGACTGTTGTTAATGTTTTCTTCCTTTATTTATTTTTTATTCTTTTACGTTGACGAAGCTGACTTAATTGCACTGAGGCGCCTAGTACATTTGAGTTCATTTAATTCAAACTACAACTTCACACAAGTGATTCACAATAATGTTATAAATTGTCGAGAACACTTCGACCTTTTGGTTTGAATGTTTCTTAAGTGATATTGAACGTCCGCAGTATGTCCACATAGTTTTTAGTTCCCGATAGCACGTTCACACCGATAATCCATGGGTCTGGTGACAGCCCGATCGCACAATAAACTATTCGCGAATTCCCTAGTACGAAATAAAAATTGAAACTTGAAGTTTTTTTTTACGCATCCACACTCTACAACCCGGGAGTAAAGAAGAACTCGACTCTTGACACGCGTGTATTCCCGACAGCGGATGAAATCTGACTCCCTGAGCTAGGCGACGTTGACCCAGCCTCTGGTGATTGCGATGACTTATAGCGTTTGAAATAATAGTGAAGAAGATCGTGTGATTCGAACTGACGCTATGACAGCTCGAATCACGAAAAAATTTTTACCTAAGCGTTACACACCAGGCTACTGACCGTGTTTTGAATTTGATTTCCAAACTCGAGTATATTCCACTGGTGTGAATTATTTTTATTTATCGCTTGGTATACGGTTCTGATGTATTTTTCTTATTCGATTTTTTTTTGTTCGGTGTTCTTCACTATTTTTGCTTGTGAATTGTGTCTATCTGTTAGAATCGCTACACCACTCCCGCCGCAGTAACTTCGTTACGATCAGATTCGTATGCGGACGACGGACGAACGAGAGAAACGAGGAAACATCGGAGGCTGTGCTCTATGCGGAAGTCGTGACCGTGTGTGAAGTTCTGCTTTACTATGGGAAGTGTATGCTGTGTGTGTGTACAGATCACGTCGTAGTCACCAATTATATAGCGTTAAGCAAGGATAGTTAAGAAGGTGAATTGAACACACGATGAAACGATTGAAAAGCGAAGCAGTGAAGCATCAGACTACTGACCGTGTTTTGAATTTGATTTCCAAACTCGAGTATATTCCACTGGTGTGAATTATGTTTATTTATCGCTTGGTATTTTTCTTATTCGATTTTTTTTTGTTCGGTGTTCTTCACTATTTTTGCTTGTGAATTGTGTCTATCTGTTAGAATCGCTACAGACTTTCCACGCATGTCATCGCAGGGGAAAAACAATCTTTCCTTTTCAAGAAAGACACCCAAACACTCGCTGGGCACAGGAAAGGAAAAACAAACATGCAGCTGGTGAAATATGATGATCGATTAACGGCTGGGTGTATTCCCATCGTACGATAGGGGATCGATTTGAGTTAGCGATAAGTCAACAGAACTTTGCTGCGACGGCAAAGGCTACTAGATTTGGGTTCATGTTTATTTTAGGCATTGGATAATGCACAGGAATACTAGCAACTGTAGCGAACCTTGGGATTGGAGCAATATTCACTCATGAACCGTAGCAAAGGATACCGGCTATAGCTGTGTCAACAATTACGCTGGCCAGTGAGTATTTATCGTTTATAATTGCTGACAAGCCGAGCCGATTGTCTGGCACGGTTCATGCAATATGAATGAAATAACTTGTTTGATGTGCATGCCTGCTGGGGTTTTACTTTCAGGTGAAAGTTATTTAAAAGAAAGCTTACACTGCTCGAATGCAGGTAAGTATAGTGGTTTATGGAGTGAGGGAAAAGTAGGTTGTTTTAAAGAAATGGATGGTTCTTTAGGTGGGCTTTAGAGAAGCGTCACATCGTCTCCGATCGATACCTATCTAGTGTCCACATTTATCGTTTCGCCTTCCTCACTACATCTATTCTCTAGGATGCTAAATCTATCAGTTAGTTCGTCTTGATACGAGGGTTGCCTCTTATGTTTCGGGATTTGGCAACCCTAGCGTTGCAATCCGGCAATTAACAGCTCTGTCGTAAAGTTGGACATTTTTGAGGTTATACGCACTCAGAACGTTTTGACATACGAGCGCTATTTGTGTTGTTTACAGTAACTTAAAAGATTCATCTCGGCCCAAAAATGGATTTAAAGCGTCAACTATTTCGTGCGATTATTTTTTACAACTTTCGGCGTGGATTAACTCAGCAACAGTGCATGGATGAACTTAATTCAATTTTTGGCGATGAAGCTCCATCAAGGACCAGTGTTTATCGATGGTATGGTGAATTCAATCGTGGTCGTAGTTCACTCCAAGATGAATTTCGTGAAGGTCGTCCAAAATCAGTTGTTGTTCCGAAAACCATTGATGCTGTGTGCGAACTGATATTGGAATATCGTCATGTGACCTATCGTGAGATTGAGACAACCTTAGGCGTTAGTGGGACCAGCATACATTCAATATTGCATAAACATTTGACTGTCAAACAAATTTGTTCGCGTTGGATCCCACACAATTTGTCAATCGCCCAAAAAAAGGCTCGTGTCAATTGGTCGAAAGAAATGCTCAAAAAATACGGTCGCGGTGCTTCGAAACACGTCTATGACATCGTGACAGGTGATGAATCGTGGGTTTACGCGTATGAGCCCGAAAGTAAACAGCAGTCGACTGTCTGGGTGTTTCAAGATGAGCCAAATCCAACAAAAGTTGTTCGCGCACGAACCACTTCCAAGCAAATGGTCGCCTGTTTTTTCGGAAAAACTGGACATGTCGCAACCGTACCACTAGAACAACGCAGAACAGTCAATTCTGAGTGGTATACAACCATTTGTTTGCCAGTTGTCTTCCAAGAAATCAGGAAAACCAACCGCCGAAGACGGATCACTCTTCACCACGACAATGCGAGCTCTCACACATCGGCTGCGACAACTGGATTTTTGAGCACCCAAAACATCGATTTGATGGGTCATCCGCCGTATAGTCCTGACTTGGCACCGGATGACTTCTTTTTATTCCCGTACGTAAAAAACAAACTGAGAGGTCAACGTTTTTCGACACCTGAAGAAGCGGTTGCTGCATTCAGAATGCATGTGTTGGAGATACCTCAATCAGAGTGGCAAAAGTGCTTCGACAATTGGTTCAAACGCATGCAAAAGTGTATAGATCTTCATGGGGAATATTTTGAAAAACAATAAAGTGATTTTCGATGATCAATATTTGTTTTTGTTCTCTAATCCCGAAATATAAAAGGCAACCCTCGTATGCACTTTTGCGCAGGTCTTTTAGTTTATCACAGTCGAAATTTTTGCTCGTCTCCCGTGACTGCCCGTGTGGGCTTGCTGCGAGCCAACTCCTAATTTTACCCATCACTAGAAGATGATCGCAGTCGCAGTCTGCTCCTCATTATAATCTTACATCAAGAATGTTCGAATGGTGTCTATTGTCTATGAGAAAGTGGTTTATGCCATCGGGTGATATCCATATGGTTTTATGAATTTGCGATTGAACTTACTTTTCACTACCAGATCTTTTAACGCTGCGAACGTGATAATTCGAAATTCTATTATCATTTGGCAGCTCCTCAATAGTATACTGGTTAGTATACCCGCCTGTCACGCGGGAGACCGGGGTTCGATTCCCCGTCGGTGAGCCTCTGGCGCAAGTCTAATGACGTTGCCCGGAAAAAAAGAAATCATTATGGGAAATTTAACAAGCCTCAGAACGTGCTAAATAAGGCCAAGACCGGTTCCAGGTTGTAGTGCCGATGATGATGATGATTATCATTTGACACGTCGTGTAGGCTTTCTTTATCTATAGTTGGTTGGAAGATATCTTTCTTTCCAATTTTCGCGTTGAGTCCCCGAGGAGGAATTTAACATCGAATGATGACACCCCATCAAGTACTCCCTCTAGGGTCTCGTAGAACGTGTCCTTCGTTTCGTCGTCGTAGTTTCTGTTGGGGCGTGTACGTTTATAAACACATAATTGTACCACGGACACTGTATTTTTAGCACCGACATTCGGTCATTAAAAAATCGCACATCTTTTACACAGTGAGTAATCTTCTTGCTTATGATGAAGCCAGTTCCGCGGTTATGTGTAACGGTACCTCCACACGCTAGTGTTAACCCGTGGGTTTCGACTACTTGATGTGGGAATCCGACTTCCTGAAGCGCGATGATGTCCATTTTATATAGTTTCGCGTTTTCTCCGACCGTCTGTGTCGCGCCTGGTTTATATAACTTTCGAATATTCCACGTCCCGACGCGTATATCCCGCTTTTTCCGTTTTTCCCAACGTCTTCGTTTTCCCTACGTCTTCGCTTTCCCTACGTCTTCGTTTTCCCTACGTCTTCGTTTTCCCTACGTCTTCGTTTTGCCGAGTCGGCGTTTTCTTGATGATTTGTTCCCTTATGGTAGTGTCAACTCATCACACCCACCCGGAATCCAGGGCATATCCTTTCCATGACGAACATTAGCAAACATTAAACCCGCCAAAGATTAGATATCGAAGCCCACTGATATGTAAAATAGAACTAAAAATAGACACTAGGATGTTAGAAATAGGGATTTTTCCCCACTGCACTTCGCTCGCGTATAGATTTTCGCACTTTTCACGTTTCACATGTCCTCAAATGCATATGTGGAGATCCCTTTGTTTGTTCAGGATTCCACCGAAAACTGGTTGGATGGAAACAAAACTGCAATTGGTGGTCTTGTATTTACCTGAGGTATCCAAAAGGGATTACACAATTGAAGTCCCATGGTAGAGTTTTCGTGACAGATATCGCACATGGTGACTCATGGTTATAATCGTCGGGATTGACCAGAATAATCGTAGGACAGATGGGCACTCGTTTACAGCCTCCTGACAAAATCAGCTGTTGAGGTGGATCAGTTTAATATACTGCAACCACAGAAATTATCTATTTTCCAGAACATTTCAAAAACATAACCACAACTATGTTTGTGTTATCACATTTGATGGTAACAGAACTCATAGAAGTATTCATTTGATGTGAGCTATTCGAGAAAGTTTGTGGAAGACCGTAACCAAACCAAGTTGAGATAAATGTTGGTATCAGATTCAAATTTCTCGTTATACACCGTTCACAGGATGGTCATGACAGTGACAATAACCTTAGTGCTGGTCTACTAAAGTGGATCAAGCTTAGCAAAGAAACTTTTAAAGACCAATCGAAATAACATCTATCAAAATAGTGGCCCCGTGGAGATAACATACAACAGGTTGGATACACCACAAATGCATTAAATGTGATTGGTATAGAGTACACAACCATTAAAACTCAAATCAAAATCATTGGAATACCCGTTACGAAATCCGAAAACTGCTCGATTGAATAACAAAGTATCGATGCTCGAATGACATTTCCGATTCAGATTTGAAACGACAGCCACCTAGGTATCCTTTGTTGGACTCATTTAGTACAGAACATCAAAATGTTCGTTTTCTGTCGATTCTACAATTGTCCTTTCGTACGTAAACGTACACAAAGTCAGTAGGAGGCAATTGGAGAACAAAAGAAACGAACCACAACGGATAACACGTCTTAGCTACAAATTGATAGAGAAATCTGTGCATAAGTGCTCGACTATTGAAAGTGGATTGAAGAGAAGAGAAGTATCCTTTCAACTGGTATTTTTCAGGCAACTTGTTAGGTCGAAGCAGTTCCTCCCTAAATTCATTTTCACGCATCCGTTTTCAGGATTTGAGTGTTATTAGTATTTTTGTTTTATGTTGGTGAATTCCTTCGCCAGTTTTCAGACCTTGTCGTCGATGCTTCCTCAGCCTCATTTTCATAGTCCTTTATCGGGCATAATACCGCTCGTGGGATGACTCACAATAGCGACCCGCCAAAGAAGCCACTTTATTCACGGATGCCATGAATACTAACCAAACAAATAAAGGCTCCAACACGAAATAGGAATTCAAATTGATTTCAACCTTTTGCCCTGCGATGTTAGACTTGTGACATTCGATTTGTGACTTGTGGCTGGATGCTGTGTTAGTTGTGACTTGAGACTTTGAATTGATTTCCTTCTTGACTTGCTGAGACAGGATGGTATTTCGATACTAGGCAGTTGTCATACAAGTAATTGATGTGCTCCGCTTGTTCATTTGAGATGCGGCAAGCATTCGCATTCAGGTATTTTTAGTCCAATTTAGACACTTGCGTCTGGAGGAAGCAAGGAAGATTTGTAATTACACACCAGACACACATCCGTCCCACACCTAATTCAGAACCTTTCAAATTGATTTGAATTCACAAATGATATTTAACACAACGTCGCTCTTTTGCGACGGCATGAAAATCAACCAATTCTCACCTATTACCATTTCCATATCTTTCCAGGCGACTATATTGTGGCTTGGAAGAGAGGAATCGCAATCCTTACTGCTGGTGATATAATAGTAAGTCCGGATCCACGTGTGCGACTCGCAAATGGCTACACTCTACAAATCCACAATGCTGTCCCACAGGATGGCGGTGACTACGTCTGC
Organism: Microdon myrmicae; assembly: GCA_963931805.1. Lineage (NCBI taxonomy): Eukaryota > Metazoa > Arthropoda > Insecta > Diptera > Syrphidae > Microdon > Microdon myrmicae. Next base: position 125,595,645 of record OZ007500.1, on the reverse strand, counting down.
CAAATAGCTACGTTGAAACCACGTGAAATGACTCATACAGTTCAAATTTTGGGTGAGTATTAGTGATGCCTTTGTAATGTATATAAAATAGATAGCAAAAACATCGTTGCGCCCTTGACGTCCTTTCTTCGTTATCACTTGATGGAGTAAAGTGGTAAGTTGAATTGGATACAAGTAAAGGCGATCGCTCATCGTACCTTCGTTGTTAATTGCAATGTGAGAAAATGTCATTTCAAAAAGTCCTTGGTTAGTCCATTAAATAAATTAAAAGCGCTTTACACGATTGCTGCAAATACTGGATTATTTTAGGTTAAGCACAGTGTTTACGACGATTCCGAAGGTCGAGGGTGCTCCACTGTAATGAGCGGAAGTGAACAAGTTCCTTTTCAAGTTGGCAATGTAATGAGTATCTTATATGGATGTCTCTATAAACCCAAGAGACGTGTCGTTAGTCGTTAGTTTGAAGAATAAATAAAAGTAGCAACGGCAAACAAGGCGGTATTTTTGGCGACAAGTGGATGAAGTGTGTATACTCATGTGGATGTGATACAAAATCGCCTTTAAGGTCGAATTTAATGAGGGGAAATATGTGTCAAGACTTCATAAAAATCGAGCATACAGTGGCTTCGCTTATACTCATGTAGGATGACCTGGTTAGTTCTGTCGCATATATGATAGAATATAAAAATGGTTACTTTAAATGTTATACTTGCTTTACTCTTAAGCGTTTCCGGTGTTAAATGCGCGATTTATCCTACTTTTCTATTCATCATCATCGGCACTACAACCGGGATCCGGTCTTGGCCTTATTTACAAGTCTTTCCACCGGTATCTGGTCCTTATCCGAGACTAGTTAAATTGTCCATAATAATTCGCATTTCCGGGCAAGGTTATTAGCCTTGCGCCAACCTTTCTCAGGATGTCACTGCTTACATTGGTTCACTACTTGGCGGGTGCCAACGTAGCTATTCAGGGGTGTCACGTGGAGACTACATGTCAACTTGGATTGAACAGGGACAAGGATCGTGCTGGCTTTCGACGGGTTGAAAGCAAAGACTTTGCCCTGTATGTACGCCCCCACACCCCACTTTTCTATTACAATTCGTATTTCCATGATGCATCACGTTTTTTATATCCTTCTATTCTATAAAGAATCCCGGTTGTGGTGCCGATGATGATGATGGTTCTATAAAGAATGCCGCAAGGCTAATAACCTTGTCGTTAAAAAAAAATTATTACGGAAAATTTAACAACCCTCGAGACTTGCTGAATAAGGCCCAGACCGGATCCCGGTTGTAGTGCCGATGATGATGCCGATTCTATAAAGAACATTTTCTCCGAGTGACGAAAAGTATCCCTTCTATCTGGAAACCATTAAAACTCCTCCGAGCGATAAAATAATGTTGGCCGTGTGCCCGGACCACAATAAATTTGAACGTCCGGTCGGAGCTTGGAAATACAGCGCGGGACGACCACATAATATTTGCGTGTTATACTCCGGGCCGTGCTTTCCCAAAACGGCGGGAGAGGAGCCCGGAGTGTCGATACTGAAAAGTGAAAAGTGAAAAGATGGAGTTAAAACAATTTCAAGGGATTTTATTCTTCTCTATTTTATAAAAGTACAAGGGTGATTTTTATGACTGACAATCGGCCAGCGATTCGGCCTCCGAAATTATACTGATATTGAATGGCCAGCGGTTCGGCCTCTGTACTTCTACTGATCCCGAAATTGAAAAGCACTGCCCTTTTATAGTTTTTGTAGTTGACTTTTGTCAACTATTTTATTGTCAAAATTCCAAGAAGCATACGCAAGACTTGGCATGCTTCGATTGGAATTTTGTTCTGAGAATTGTTTGAGGATTTTGTTGGATAGATTCTGGGAAGGGGAATCATGAAATGCGTTTTGAATTTAGCATTTCATGATGTCAAGGTTTTTAGGAACTGAGTCAATGTATGATGAATTCGTTGTACATGTGACTCAATATGGAATTTGAATATGACGCAATGGAAAATTTGGGATTTGGGTTATGATATAATGTTATTGGGGATTTGGATAGGGGTCGCTACACGTGTATCAGAGCACACAAATCGTATATGTACTTATATTAAAAATGTATAAGGTGGCGCAAAATTATTCATCCAATTTTGTTTCTGAATTACTTTTTTACTAAATAAAAAAAAAAGATTTTGAGTGGTGGAAATCTTTATTTGGACCAATTTTTTCTGTTAAGTGTAAAAGATGATACCCGTCAAGTGGCTCCCGCCAGTGTTGATACACATTTGTGTGTTTTATCGCATTTGCCATAACTTTCCGCAAGATTTCCGATGATAACTGTTCGCATTTCTGTCGAATATTCTCCTTAAGGGCTGCGATTGTATGAGGTTTGTTGGCATAAACCCGCGACTTCAAGTAGCCCCAAAGGAAGACGTCCGGGATGGTTAAATCGGGCGATCTTGCTGGCCATGCCAAATCGCCAAAACGGGAGATTACGCGACCATGAACCCCTCCTTCACAATATCTATTGTGGCTCGTGATGTGCGTGCGGTTGTATCGACTTGTTGAAACCGCATGTTCACCAAGCCCCCCTCATCCAATTCCGGCAGTAAGAAGTCGTTTCTCATGGCCCTGTAGAGTTCGCCAGTAACAGTGACCGTATTGCCGCTGGCGTCCTCAAAAAAATACGGCCCTCACCCCTCCCGCGTGAACGCAGCACCACCTAGTGGCTCTGAGTGGATTTAATGGCTCTACGTGCATTACACGCGGATTTTCAGTGCCCCAGAAATGAAGATTTTCCTTATTGACAACCGCTTAAATGGAAATGCGCCTCGTCGGTCAAGATGATTTTAGACACAAAAGCGTCTTCAAAAACTCGACATTATTATTTCACGCTATTGCAAAGTATAGTGCTCCGTTGCTCATCTGTTTGTATACTGCAGCTGTCTAGTTCATAAATGTCAAATATGATTGACGTACGACGCCATTTGCAAATATTATAACAGCTCCCGATAGGGTGATTAATTTTGCGCCACCCTATACGTATATGTATGCGTTCATTATAAGGGCACGATGGCAACTCAACATTCATGTCAATACATAATTTTTTTTTTACCGACACACTGTGAGTTATTATTGAGCGACTAAAATAATCTTTATTTGTTCCTTCATGCACCGTTCATCAGATTGCGATGAAACGTTTGTGGGGCGTTGCTGATACTGGTGTCAAGGTTTCCGCGTTAGTACTACCAACGTACATTGGTTGGCGCTGTGTCGGGTAATTATCCCCGTACACATCGTGGCATCCGATTGCGATGAAACTTTGGTGAATTTTTATTACCACTAGTGTTAAGGTTTCTGATATAGCACGATCAACATACACCAGGTGGCGCTATATTCGATAATTGTTCCTTCACGCATCGTCCATTCGACTGCGATCAAACTTTTGTGAATGTTTTTGACAAGCTTGCCGCCTTTTAACCCTAAAAAATGGGCGTGCCTATTATTATTCTCCGAAACACCAATCACGCGTCAACAAACCTTCTGATTTATTTGTGACATAATATCCGAAATCAGGCCCCTCGATAGTATAGTGGTTAGTATACCCTATACCTGTCATGCGGGAGACCGGGGTTCGATTCCCCGTCGGGGAACCTTTGGCGCAAGACTAATGACCTTGCCCGGAAAAAAGAAATCATTATGGAAAATTTAACAAGCCTCAGGACTTGCTAAATAAAGCCAGGACCGGCTCCCGGTTGTAGTGCCGATGATGATGATGATGATGATATCCGAAATCACATATTATATTGTGGGGAACGACGTATGTGTGTGCCAATACACGGGCACCCGGTTCACATCTGTCGCCATCATATTACGCGAACACGCGGTGGTTGACCAACCACCTGGTGCGGCGTGACCGATCGAGTTGAATATTGACAAGCGACTGATCCCAATTAGGGATGAAATTTGGATTTTTGATTTGCACAACGATCGGCCAATGGTAATCGCGATCTCCTGTGCATGCTTCAATTCTCTACGCTCATCGAGGTGGATAAAATACTTGCGTATTCGTTCGACGTCGGTGGGCTTAGAAAGGATGAAGAAATCAAAAGGAAAACGCAATAACCCAGGGTTGATCTGGCTTGGTGTGCGAGTATTAATGCAGCCTCCGATGATGTTCCACTGACCTAGTGCGGTGACTGTGGTGATCTCGGAGTGCATTGAACTATGGAAAGACAAAATCGTGAAGGAGAGGAAAATGTTTCTTGTGCTATTCACCTGTAAGAACAGATCGTTGATCCCCAGCGAATGGAGTGTCTGGGGAAAGTGAATAGGACGCCGAATTGGCTAGGGAAATCTGATCGTGGGAACTAAAATAAATATTTTGATAATTTCCCCAGCGATTGCATGATTATGCAACCGCTTCGTTTGTTCAGACTATGCCGTTGCTAACCGACATGATGCGGTTTCCGGTGGAAATCTCATGGGTTAGCGAAATGGAGTTGCCGTATGGCGAAAAGGTAGCTAAACTCAATTATGCATTGTCTGCATAGAATAATGAGTTAAGCTATGCGTCCTTTTGGGAAATGTGATATTTCGGGTGAATAGCTTGTATGAGGAATTGGGGTTGAGGTGACGCGCTGTTAGCGGCCGAAATTGGGTTGGGATTGCGGGTTGGTTCTCCATGTAATATAGAGAACCCCCACAATATCATATCCCATAATATCTTCCAGTACATATTCCACAACATGTTGCAACTGTGCATTCCATTACACAACCCGTTCTGCGCACCCTACATCGCTTTTTAAATTGTCCAATATCCCAAACGTGCCCCAAGTATCTCAAAAGGATGTCACAGGGATCTTTTAAGAATGGCCCAAGTGTGTTCCAAATATAACAGTTTGGGGTTTGTTGAGCGGTATTCGAAGAATGTTTCAAGGATGTTCCGAGTGTGTCCCAGGGATGTCCCAAACATGTCCCAAAATTATCCCAAAAATGTCCCAAAGGTATCTCACACACGACGACGTCCCTGACATGTCTTAAACACGCCCCACACCATGGCCCACAACATGTTCGACAAAATGCCGCATAACACGCCAACGATAGTAAAGGATGTAAACGTCGAAATTTTTAATAAAACTGGTGTGGCATGCACACGGGTGACAATTCGTAAGAAAAATGCCTTGGTGTGACGTAGCGGAACCCCTGCATGTGGGTTTGTGAGCGATGTCCCAAGGATGGCTTAAGGATGTCCCATGGGTGTAGGAGGAATGTCCGAAATATGCCCGAAAGATGTCCGAAAGATGTCTGAAATATGTTCAAAAGATGTCCGAAAAATGTGCGAAGATATCCGAAAGATGTCTGTGGGGGTTGTCTAGCCTTACGAAAAGAACCACCCACAATTCCAACCGCAACTCCCTTTGCAAATCTGCAGTTACCTGCAAACATTCCCTCCATCGAGGACATTTCCTTCATTAAGGTATCATCCCAAGTCCCTGTAAAGAATTCTCTAGCATGCATACATTCAATGCATCATACCAATTTCCTAAAAAGAGTTATTTTGCATACATAACTATAATTAGGAAAACTTATCGGCACCCCTGTTTGCCAAGCAATTCAGCGGCACATGTGCGCACCACATTTTCCTGGCAATTCCATGGCCTCGGCAGCCAAGCGACAAAAGCAAATACACGCATCTAACGTCTTGTGGCCATAAATCGAATTCTTCAGCATACAAACATGCAAACAAAAACCTGACCCCTGCCGCCAGCAAGATTCGGTGCACATCACCATTGTGTACCGAAATTCCTTGTAGCACAATTTTTCTAATAGCAATGCAGACTATGTATGCAGCTGCATCTATGCCATTAATAATGTTCTTTGTTCATCTTCTCTTTTCTCAATTTCGTTTTCCCATGACCTTCGTTGCATCGGTACACAATGGATATATTAGCACTCTTGCTAAGATTAACCGGAGAGATCCTCTCCAAGTCTCCACCACACCAACACAAAGAGAGACTTCACGTTTCTCTCAAAGAAAAGAAAGCATCCTTAGCTGGGAGAGTATTCATAGTCAGTCGCAATTCAACCACTAAACGGCGCTCACATCGAATCGCGATTCGTCCCTAGTAACGTGCGCACGCGAAGTCTTCTAGTATTTAATAAAAAAAAGTTTCTCTGGGCGACAAAAAACGGTATAGTCTGTCAGAGTTGGAGTAATCATTGACGCACTTGTCACTTCGTATCAGCAAACTGTGAATTATAAAATATATTCTAAAACATATCGTGGGAACATATTGCGAAAGTAAGTGTAACATTAAAGTGTAACCACTAACGTTAACATTTAATATTTAGTTATTAGAATTAATATTTTATGGTTATTACAATGTCACACCTGAGCGTAACCCCAGATGTTGGTTGAGTTGGTCCTTAGTCCGTTTTGTTTATTAATTAAACAGGTCTTTTTGTGGAGGGCAGGCTTCCTCTTCGTCTAATGCGGCTTCTTCGTGAGTCAGTTTTTTTGTTGTTTTGTTTATCGGATTAACAAGACTATACTTTACTTTATTTACAACGTTTATTGGGTTTTAGACAAGCTGGGAATATCCATCCCTTAACACTTTGATTGACAATTTAGAAACTTTATTTAATAGCACTTTATTTAATAGCAAGAAGACCCGCTGTATTAACGCAATGGGCCGCAGTGTTCTTGCTTGGTTATTACTCTGTTTTACACTGCAAAGAAACTCACTTGCACTACCCTTTAAATACCATTTTAATTGGGGAGTTAACGCAGACGGAGCATTTTTCTCACCCGGCGCGTGTAGTGGTGGTTATTTGCCTCTTACTCGCAATTTGCAATTTTCAATAATCGTTTAATTTTCCTTGCCAAAAATGCAACGGTATCGATTAAACACTTATTCGACTCGTAGTGGCAATGGCCGAACCAATTACAGTACATTGCTCTACGTACAAATCGTATCATACGATTAATTGCGATTCACTGCTGTGTTCGCTACTTTCGCCGAGCTCAGCATTTCACTGACGTTCAACTACTTCGTAGTTGGTGGCCTTTGATAATGCCGCTTGTGCTCGTATATCGTGTATCACACTTGTAAAAATGTGTACTTGTAAACTGAGACCGTGTAGAATCTTCGTAATACGAAGCAGAATGCAGTGGCCTTGGGAAGTGGGTCAAGTGTTTGGCTTTGGCATGGATAGGCAATTATCGCAACGTATGCGATATGAATTAATTGCCCGTGCGGAAGGCTTTGCTTCCGAATGAATGCGAATTTCAATTGTTTGCATTGTATGCAAAATATTTTGAGTATTTGTCATATGCGAATTTCAATTGCTGGAATGATGATGATCGTTTATATAGATGGAATCATAGGAATTGATGATTGTTTATATAGATTGAATCTTAATTGTTTGAGAGGGGGTGTAAAGCGAGGTGTAACATACGCAACCGAAACTCATTTTGTCTGTGTGAACCAAATTGAGAAGTATACACAACCTCCATTAATTAAATTGGAGTTTAGTTTGGAAGTCTTAAAATTTGAATGAAGATTATTATTCATATTATTGTAATGAAGACGTTTATTTGTCTCTGCCGCGAGATGATTGTTGCGACAACTCCAGTTTACGATGAACTTGACTACTTACAGATCCAACTATACAAATAGCATCCTGTTTTATCATCCTGCCGTCCTATTTTCTAACGATCTCGGCATCAAATCGATGTCATCCTATGCGAACTTTATATTCTATATTGTTATCAGTCAGTATCATAGACCGAAGGGAAACATATCCCCTACTTCAAAGTCATGTTCCTCTATAGTGATTGCGAGACCAGTGTTAGTTTTGCCCATAGTTGACGCGATACTGTATTTAGTTTTACCTTCATTAATAGCGTGTTCTATTTTTCATCCCTCAGGTTTCTTGCCAAGGCTTGCTATTTATGCGGTGATGTTGGCGCATGTCTGTATTGGGGTGGACGCATACAACATACCTGTTCTTTAACCCGGTCAGTGATTCCAGCGTCAGATTGATGAGGAGCAATGCCCTTTTAAAAACCATATAGGATATTCAAAGGTTTACAGGGTGCGACGGCCAGTGCATCGTTCGTAGATTAGGATACAAATTCTCTTCTGTGCCCGCCCGCCCGCATATATAATCACAAACTAGTAATTCTTGCACCAACTGAAACCCGGGTAATAACTGACACTGATTTATCGGAATTAAATCTGACTTATTAAAACTTAGTTATAACCCTCTATGCTTCTCATGTCATTGCTTATTAACTTCCGCCAAAACGCGGTCTTTGTTCCGTCCCAAGAATTAACGCTTATGACTGTAAATTCTCGATAGTAAGCACGTGGAAATCAGAAACAAAAACAAACAGTGAAACTTATTCTGGAACATAGGTGCAACGTATCTTCTAAAGGCATTATTATTGTCTTTAATCATCTGAACTTGGTGAATTCATTCTACGTCTCCAAATATTTTCCCGCGACACCGCCAATCAGAGAGCACCATCAGTTTAGTTTTCTTTAGCCGAACCACACGAATATCGGATGCCCTGCCTGATCAAGTGTTGTTGTAGTCATTACAACATCGGTATTTGCTTTTCGTAATAAAACATCAGTATTTACTTTTCCCTTCCTTATCCTATTCTTCTTCTCGCATTGTACTTGGCCATTTAGTTTCCCAGAAGCTATTCTATGTGGGCCTTTTGTGTAAAAGAATTTTTTTTAAACGGCACCTCATCCCATTGGCATGAAGTCAAATCTTCTCATACTTCCTTTCTACCATGCTTCGAGTTTAGGTATGTTTGCTTAGCGATTCACGCGTTTTCGAGCTTCAAATGACAATGGAGTCCCATTACTCTTCACAAAAGTTATATGTGCATGTGTATATTCGTTCGTTCAGGTCGTGTCCTTTCAACGTAATAAATGTCGCAAATGTCTGCCCTGCTTGTCCTTTTCATATTCGGAGCACCCTTGGTATTGGATTTTATGATTATTAGTTTTAATAAAAAAGTATTTCTTAGGTATATTACTAAACATTGGGTGGTCGCCGAAAGGGCAGAACAAATGACGAAATGGATAACGAAGATTCATTCCGAAAAGGACGAAGCACATGACTGTCCACATAGGGCAGACCAGGGCACTTTTTGGTTTTGGGTATGTTTTCATATTGACAAAATTTCAATGACCGTCGGTTTTTCTAAGAAAAGAGACTGCAACGTTCTTTGGCTTTAAGCTACCACCAAGTAGGGTGAAAAACATGTCTATTTAATTTGTCCTGTTCGCCAATTGCTGTACTAAAACGTAAGCGGTCCACGTGGTTGGATATGTTGCTATCATGAAGTACACATTTGTCCCTAGATACACGGCAAGCATGGTATATGATAAGGACTCCATAACTGGTCATTTTTGGCTAATAGAACAAATGCTTCGGGGGGAATGAATCTGCTTTGGAAAGTATTCTCCAGGTATGCATCGTTTGGATAGAAAGTTCCCGAGATCAAATCGTTCTCATTGATCGTTGCCGAAGACTCGAATAACCGGTTCGCCATAGTATAAGAAGTTTTAGCCCTAGAGAGAGCCGTTACTATGTGTTTACCAAATTTAGAAATTTGTCGAGCCGGGTGCCAAGATATCTCATTACGTCTCTCACTTGTTTTTTTTTTCTTACACTTCTCTCGGGAGAGGCGAACCTATAGCACCGACACGGTGCCCCGAGATGCTACCAAGTAACTACTGCAGTTCTTTTTGAACAGTTACAGGTAGTGAGGCTCTGGGAACACTCGCGTGGGAAGGGAGCTCCACATCTTCCCCGCTCTGTAATGGAACGAGTTTTGATCCATGGAGGTTCGCGCCGTCGCGTCGGGGGATTAATCCCAAATTGGTGCGATCTGTCGGATTGTCTTGTGGAGCGCATATAATCCGAATTGCACGGAACAATGCCACGAATTTCCGAAAAACAGTATCCGTGATAATATCTGTAAAACAGACAGAGGTCGGCTACGCGCCTTCGATGTGATAGCGACTGTAGTGCCGATGTCAGCGCCGAGTCCTCGATGAGGCGGATCGCTCGTCTCTGTATGCTCTCAAGTAGGTCGAGGGTATGTTTAGGAGCGGGTCTAATTTGACATTTATACAGAAAGAGAAGTTGGGCCGGAGTAAAATATTTCTTGGCTCTAAAAAGATAACTCAGTTTCCCGGAGGCTGACCCGGCGATGTTCGACACGTGTTTATGCCGCGATACATTCCCACAGACCGTGACATCGAGTAACCTCATGCTTTCCCCAGATTCGAGGGCTTGGCCATTCATCATCAACTGTTGAACCGATGATGTATTTGTCTTTGTGAATCTTGTATATTCTGTCTTCGTTGCATTGAAGTCGACGAGATTGGCCTTTCCCCACTGCAGGAACTTATCCAAATTCTAATACAGGGAGCCAATCTGTCTAAATCTACGTTGATGCACCTATCGGCCGACCACTCGAAAAAAGGAAATAATCGTACTATCATCCGCAAAACTGCACACTTTGTTAGCCGTTGCCTCCAACAAATCATTTATGTGAAGCAAAAACAAGGTCGGAGACAAAATAGAACATTGGGGCACCCCGGCATTAACAGGATACATATCCGAACACTCGCCGTCCACACTAACCCAGATCGATCGATTTTCGAGGAAGATCTTCGTCCAGTCGCAAATCTGCTGGGAAAGTCCATATGAACGAAGTTTGCTCACCAGTGCCGCATGCCAGATGCCCTCAATAGCCTTGGAGATATCCAATGCGACCGCTTTTGACTCACCATGCTCCTCAATCGCAGATGTCCATATATTGGTTATAAGGGTCAAAAGGTCACCCGTGAACCGCCTGCGACGGAATCCATATTGACGATCATTCAGAAGTCCATTGGACTCCAAATATTTAATTAACGTGGCATTGATGACCCTTTCCATTACCTTAGATTACATAGACAGTAATGCTATCAGCCACTAATTTTGTGTGGAGACATTTTTGCCCCATCTTCGGGATTGGCAGATAGTAAATGTCTTCTGTGCATAAGATAAGCGGAAGAGCCTGTCAAGAACTGGCGATAGTTCTGGAGCACAGTTCTTAAGGACTATTGCTGGTATGCCGTCTGGGTCGGTAGCCATCCTACAGTCCAGTCCACGTAGAATGCGTTGAATAGTACGCGGGCGAAACCTCACATCCCACATCGAAGACCGTATTGGCGCTATCACAGGTGGCTCCAAAAGGCCTGCATCGAGGTTTGAATTCGCGAAAAATAAATTCGCGAACACATTAGCTTTATCCTTTGAATTTATAACTAACGTCCCGCTGCCCGTCACCAACGGAGGAAAAGAGGAGGAAGCGAAGTTACTGCCAACAGCTCTTGCCATTGACCAGAAGGAGCGCCAACCAGTTTGCACTTAAGGAGTTTATTGGTCACTCTGTCGTTGTAAGCCTTCTTCGCGGTATCAATCGCCTGGTTGCACGCGTTTCTGAATCTAATAAAATTCGTTCTGTTAACCTCGGTGGGATTGGAGCGCCATTGTTTAAAAGCTCTATTTTTTTCGGCTGTAATCAGCTCGAATTTGTTATCAAACCAAGGCTTATCAGATGAAGGTCGTTTAATGGAATGTGGAATGTAGATCTCAATCCCCGAGAAGATTAATCTATGTGACCGACTCCGTGCATGCATCAACATCGGAGTCTACAAAGCACACCTCCGGCCACAGAAAGGATGCGAACAAATCTCGAAAATCGTCCCAGTTGGCGGCCCCATATTTCCATACACAGCGAATTCGCCCAGGTCGGTTATTAACTTGGAATGCAAGTGGTTGCGCGACCGATACCAAGCAGTGATCTGAGTTCCCCAGTGACGCAGCGATCTCCACGGTATAAGTGCCGGGCTCAGATGTCAAAAACAGATCCAGGGTGTTCGCACAATCAACTTTAACAGAATTCCTCAGCACGACCCTCAACTATATGATGTCTATGTTACTGGGTTCCAAAATACCCACCCTTTGGCAAGCCACATCAGACAATGTGAAGACGCATAATCCGCCCTTAAAACGGAATCTCGAATGCAAGTCGTATCCTGAGTAACGAAGATATGTCGGATCAGTTGAAGAATCGACTTGGGTCTCGGCTAGAGGAAGGATATCAGGGTTCCTTTTTGCAAACATCGGTGGACTGCGTTTACATTCGTATTGGTGAAACCGATGGCCCTGTTGTTACAAAACGCCGTTACCAGTTGAGCGTGGGCAGAGCTTCGAGAACGAGCCCGATTATGCGATGACGAATTTCTTAAAGTTCGGTTATTTATCATAATATCTGCATGGTGTTTCCCCTGACAGGGTATCCCCCCCGGATAACCGAATGTGAAACTAGTTTACTTCCAGAATTCTTTATCTCAGAAGGTACCATAACGACTTATCTCTGTGTCAGTTTTGGTAATCTTAAATAAACAAAAGATAACAAATTGCACTATCAGTTGGTGCGACAAGTGTTACTGTGGCAAGCAAACAAAAGGATCTCCACACTCTCGCGTCTTAGTGCTGTGGAAAATGCGAATATATACACGAGAGTGAGGAGAAGTGCGGGAAAACCGTCTACCCTTTCCTTTCGTTGTGTGTGTTTTCCTCTTTTTCACACTTCTGTTGCGTCCTTCGAACATCGATCGATTCATAATCTATGGAGAGTTTTTGGTGTTTGAGTGGCGTTATACTCGTCATAGAAGGGATGTGACTTGGATTGCGGCACGGATCTAGTGGGGCGCCTACAACAAGGTCATAACACCTGTAGTGGTTGTTTTCGCTTAATTATCGGTGGTCCTGATTTGCATAATTTTCTGAAACGGTATTGGCTTTCTGTGTCGACTCATTTCAATGGAACGGGAACTTCGCGTCGGTCTTTGCAACATTCGAGTCCTGAGATGCAATCTCTCCTCTGTGTCGGCCTAATATTATCAATGAAACGATTTTTATAAATCTTAGTGCGTTTTTGTTCATTTCGTGATGATTCGGCAGTTATAAAAAAAAATCGAAACGAAAATTTGAAAAGGCAGAAAAATTTAAAAAGTGTCAAGTTTTCGCCATTTTTTCGTGTTAAACGATTTTGAATAAACAGAATGTTCGAGAATCTTCCTGTTTAAGATGCTAGTAAACTCTTCTGTTTCAAACTTTTCAATTCTGACATTTAATGTTTTGGAAAAAATTGATTTTGACGCCCTCTACAGATTACACAAGAACCGAAATGAAACGATTTTTTTTTCTCGATGATTGCGGTATTATCTAAAAATTCTTGAAAATGGGCGTTCGTTTTTTTGGCCTTGTATCTATATCATAGTATTCCCTTAATAAAGTCTTTAAATTTTACTTGGAATATTTCACGTGTGCGATTGCACCGTTCAGTTGTTCAGAGGATTGATGTTATCCTCGATATTCTGATATTAATTTGCATATCCAAAATGAAGAAGAACTTTAGAGCAAAGGATGTACATGATTCAACTTCACATCAAGTTCTATTCCAATTACTTTAGAGAAACTTTCCCTGTTGTTTTCTCATTAACAACCATTATTCATCCTTCCAGCTCCTTGTTACTATCACTTCCGTTTGAAATATGCTATCCTCTATAGGTTTACACACGATAACGAGTCAAAGAATCGTTTAGTCCTTTTACCCAATTAAAGTTACTTAAGAACTTGGAAAATCTCTCGTTACAAATTTCTTGTACCACAGAACGATTGAAAGTTTTAAATAAATCGACCTCTAAAACGGACCGTTGGCCCACAATAGTATCTCCTCATCCTTTAGATGACTTGCTCCGTTCGCCAAGATTGTTTGCGCATTATTCATCAGCTCTTATTAGAAGTTACCCGAGAAAATCACTTGTTCAAAGAAATCAGAAAAGGCCAGTAGCAGCAGACTGTGAACGGAAATAGACGGACGGGATTTGTACGTCTGTGTTATTCCAGAGGAGGTAAATTGCAAATCCTTGGCCCCGGGAAAATTCGATTGATTGTAGGCTTAGATAGACACTATCAGAATGAGGAAGATATCTACTTATCATATTTATAAGGAATTTCTTGGGAAAAAAATTTCGATTTCAGTTCATCCTTAGCACACAATAACACTATGTAGAAGGGATATTAAGCTAATGCCAATAAAAATGAAACCAACATACAGGACATACTGACACAGGATTCTGTATATATACATAGTAAAAGATTTATTTAACGGGCGAAAAAGTAATTTTCCTCATCCCTTTCGTTTAATTTAGTTTCTTTTCATGTCACACTGGCTGGTATCCTTCTTATAATATCACTACAAAGGATACGGTCGTGTGATATTGGTATGTTCTTGATTCAACTCCAGTCTTGGGACGGAGAGTGGTGAAATAAAATGAATCAACAATTGGATCTGAGATTGTGGATTCTTTAGGAATTCGATAGAAAAATCCTTTATGCTAGTAGATCTAGGGGATTTAATCCTGATCCATGTGGAGACAGCTAGTCCGGAACTGACATATTAGCTTAGGGTTGACATGTGTAACCGCCATAAGAAACTTCTTGAATCAGTGTCGATTCGTTTGTCAATTTTCAACTTAGCCATTGCCAGAACAAGCTTCCATTTCCGATGACACGAATATTGTTCTAAGATCGAATTGGATTTGTACTTGTCTTGATGGAATTTAACAAAGTTGAGTTGGATAGTCGGCATTTTATTGATTGTCCAGGGTCTCATTTAATGCGACCTGAAGAGGTGAATTATTCATGTGGGATGAACAATACTTTAGGACTTATTCGACATAGGACTTGTAAAGAATTTAACAACAAACCATAGGACTTATGGCGGTTTTTGTCAACCTATTCGCAGTGGGAATTTAAATTTCGAATTCCTGCGAAGAACCAGTATTTGAGCATAAAAAAAGTTGTTGTAATATTACAAGATTTAGCTTCTAATTAAAAATTTTATTTCAATTATAAACGAGACCCCACCAAACAATTCACGATTCAAGGTGTATTCAGTTGGAATATATTTTAAGTAAAATTGAACAAATAATATCGTCAAGGGAAGGAAAATAAAAAATCACTAAATTAAAACAATAAAATTATTATTACTACTTATTGGTCTGTAGAAACCCGAAAGTTCATGGGCTCATTCATTCCAAGTAAAACATATAAATTAATTTATTATTATTATTAATTACATTATTTTTTTTTTTGTTATTTATTGGCCTGTAGGAACCCGGAAGTTCGTGACCTCATCGACTCGACTCCGCCATCGTTCCCTGTCCTGTGCACTCTCCTTCCACGCTTGACCAGCTGATCCGATCTCCTCAAGGTCAAACCTAACACTGTCCTCCCATCTCCGTCGCGTCCCATCCTTCTGGTCTCTTTCCCGTTGGCCTACCGTCAAGATTCTACGCACGGTCCTATCATTGCCTATTCGCGCCACATGTCCGGCCCATCTTAATCTTCGTGATTTGATGACTCTCACTATTGTAATTTAATTTTATTTGGTTCACGCTCTATTTATTAGCTTTATACAAGTTCACAAAAATCACAAAAAATACAGACTTACAAAAATAACAAAAAATTACAAACAAAAAAATATACAAAAATTACGAAAAATTACAAGAAATAAACAAAAAATTCAACAATTAAAAAAAAAAAATTAAAAATTACAAAATTACTTACATGACCAGAGAGTGAGATAAAATATACTACACTTTCCCACAGGTAGTAGGATCTTCTGGGCATTCGTGAGAAATATCCAACTCTCGGTCTCCTCATTCATAGCTTGGCTTATAGTCGACGACAGACCAGTCGTCAGTGCAATAGATAAGACCAATCAGCTTGCTGCGCATTTTGCAGCCAACTTAACGCTGCCTGATACATGCCACTCGCTAGCTCATACGTCTCCCTCATGAACTTGATCTGCCTTTCCCACAAACAGAAATTGTCAGGTGTAGGTCGAACTCTCTTACGAATTCAGAGTAGGGCGTTAAAATATACTCACAGCTAGGCCGGCTTGTCATAAGAGACGACTAAAGACCGAGTAGTAGGTGGAGTCCCAACCCCCTGTCGCCCGGTGAAATACCACCCCATCAAGCTATAGGCTCCGTGAAATGGTCGGGAGAAATCCCTGGCCATCTTTTAGAGCTTGCATGATGGACCGGTTCGAGAAAAGGTTGGTTTAGGTGGTAGTCGGTCCCAAGGTGAGATACCACCCCGTCACGCTGTACATTCCGCGATACCGTCGGGAGAAACCTTCGACTACGTTTCAGATGTGTGGCTGATGGCCCGCACTGACACTGAGATTGCATGATGGCACCTTCTGAGATAGAGAATTCCGAAGGTAAACTAGTTTCGCACTCGTTTGAGAGGGGAAGATGGTTGGTGGGAGGGCGGGCTATGTCAAGGGGGAACATCGTTCTAGAGGCTCTATCGACACTAGACTGGTAACGGTATTTTGTAACGCCAGGGGAATCGGCTTCATTAATACGAATGTAAACGCCGTCCATCAATATTTGCAAACAGCGAAACCTGATATCCTTGCCCTAACCGAGACCCAGGTAGATTCGTCAACTGACCCAACATATCTTCGTTGCTTGGGATACGACTTACATTCGAGATTCCGTTTTAAGCATTGAGTCTGCGTCTTCACGCGGCCTTATCTGGCTTACCAAAGGATGGAGACGTTGGAACCCTAAAACATGGACATCATCTGGTTGAGGGTCGTGCTGAGGAATTCTGTTAAATTTATTTGTTGTCTTTACCGCTTCCTGAACGACGATCGACCAGCGACACTCTTTGAACATCTTTCACGTATGGTCAACTGGATACAGATCAACCATCCGGTTTCTGAAATTATCGTCCTTGGCGATTTTGATGTACACAATTCCAGCTGGTAGGTGCATTCTAACAGAACCGACGAGGCTGGGAGGCTGGGGGAGATGTTCGCTGTTAGCCACAACTTGATTCAGCTCGTGGAGGAACGTACGCGAGTGTTGGATGGCCGCGGCGATCTGTTTTGACATCCGAACCGAGTATTTATTCCGTGGAGGTCTCTGCCCCATTCTGAAACTCAGATCACTGCTTGGTATCGGTCGCGCAATCACTTGCATTTTAAACGAATAACCGACCGATGCAGCTTCGCCATGTATGGAAGTATGGGGCTGCCAACTGGGACGATTTGCGAGATTTCTTCGCATACTTTCCATGGTCGGAGGTGTTCTTCTGAGACTCTGATATTATCGCTTGCGTGGAGTCGGTCACAGAGATTATTCTTCTCGGGATGCAGATCTACATTCCGCACCCCATTAAATGAATTTCATATAATAAGCCTTGGTTGATAAAAAAATGGGAGCAGATTACAGCGGCCAAAATATAACTTTAAGCAATGGCGCTCCACCCCACCGAGGTTAACAGAACGAATTTTGTTAGAATCAGAAGTGTGTGCAACCAGGCGATTGTTATCGCGACGAAGGCCGGTGGCGTTTCTAACAGATACACACACAATACACAAGCAACTAGTGAAGAACACCGTACGAAAATCGTATAAGAAACTGCATCAGAGCCGTATCATCATCATCATCATCATCGGCACTACAACCAGGATCCGGTCTTGGCCTTATTTAACAAATCTCTCCACTGGTCCCGATTTCGAGCCGATGTCATTCAGTTTAGCACTCCCAGGCTCTGAGCGTCCTGGTCTACGCCATCCCTCCATCGCAGACAAGGTCTGCTGAGCTGTCTCCTTCCATACATCCTGCCACAAAGGACTTTCCGGGCAGGCTCCTCTTCGCTCATTCGAGCTAGGTGTCCCGCCCACCGGAGCCTACCGAGCTTGATTTTTCTTACAATATGAGCTTCAAGGTAGATTGCGTACAACTCATGGTTGTAGCGTCTCCGGAACCGTCCTCCCTCACATACGGGGCCAACAATTCTCCTTAAGACCTTTCTCTCGAACGCGGCCAAGAGTTCAGAGTGCCTTTTATTAAGCACCCAGGTCGCGGATCCATACATGAGTACTGGTAAGACCATGGTCTTGTACAGTAGTAGCTTGGATGTTCTGGATAAATTTCGGGATTTAAAGAGCCTTGATAGACCATAGTAGGCTTTGTTGGATTTAATCAGCCGTTCGCGTATTTCTTCTTCCATATTGTTATCGGCTGATACTATTGACCCAAGGTAGTTAAAGGATTGCACTACTTCAAATTCGTGCTCCACTACCCTGATAGTTTGACCAACGTTAGGTCTTCTCTTCGCAGAAGTTGCCACCATGTACTTGGTTTGTCCCTCATTAATGTGCAGTCCCAGTTTTTGTGCCGCCTGCTCGATCTGGGTGAAGTATTCCTGAAGTATTCTACCGATGATGTCGATGTCATCTGCGTAGGCAAGTATTTGGCTGGACTTGGTGACAATAGTCCCTCTTGTTGTAACGCCAGAGTCAGGGATTGCTTTCTCCAACGCCAGGTTGAAGAGGAGGCAGGCCAGACCGTCCCCTTGTCGGAGTCCATTATAGATGTTTATTCGTTTGGACAGCAATCCCGCTACTTTTACTTGACTAGTTACGTTGGTCATGGTCAACCTACAAAGTCGTATCAAGTTATTTGGAATGCCGAATTCTCTCATGGCATTACATAGTTCTACCCTGGCTATGCTGTCGTAGGCGGCCTTGAAGTCTATAAACAGATGATATAGCGGAATCTTAAATTCCAGACATTTTTCCATCGCCTGCCTAAGGGTGAATATCTGATCAATCGCTGATTTGCCTGGGGTAAAGCCACACTGATATTGACCAATGATGGCTTTAGCGTATGGGGATATCCGGTCTTGTAGGATAGTGGAGAGTATCTTATAGGCGGTACTCAGCAATGTTATACCCCAATAGTTGCTGCACAGTGTGATATCTCCTTTCTTATGTATGGGGCAAATTATCCCACGACGCCAATCTTCCGGCATCTCCTCTTGCTCCCATACGTGCACCACGATCTCGTGAATTGCGTGATGTAACGCTGTCCCTCAGAGCCGTATACCATAGCGATAACATAACAATTCACATCAGTTGAATATACTTGAGTTTAAAAACCGAATTCTACACACGGCGGTGGCCTGATGGTTGCGCTTTTGTTCAATTTTTGGTAATTCTAACTGTCATAGCGTCAGTTCGAATCACACGTTCTTCACTATCAATCGCAAACGGTATAGGCCTACATCGACAGAGTGACCAATGAACTACTTCAGTGTCCAACTGATACGCATTCCTTCTGGTCAATGGCAAGGGCTGTCAGCAGTAACTTCGTTTCCGCCCTCTCTCCCCCGTTGGTGACTCGCAGCGGGACGTTGGTCACAAATTCAAAGGATAAAGCTAATGAATTCGCAAATTTATTTTCCGCGAATTTAAACCTCAATGCCGGTCTTTTTCAGTCACCTGTAATAGCGCTCGCATGGTCTTCGATGTGGGATGTGAGGTTTCGCCCCGGACTATCCAACGCATTCTACATGGACTGGACTGTAGAAAAGCAACCGGCCCGAACGGAATGCCAGCAATAGTCCTTAAGGACTGTGTTCCAGAACTATCGCCGGTTCTTGGCAGACCCCACCTGCTGGAAAATCGCTCAGCTTCTGCCAATCCCAGAGAGGAGAAAAAAGTGTCTCCCACAAAATTAACGACCGATAGCATTAATGTCAATGTTATCTAAGGTAATGGAAAAGTTCATCAATGCCAAGTTAATTAAATATTTGGAGTCCAATGGACTTCTGAATGATAGTCAATGCGGATTCAGAGGCTGGCGGTCCACGGGAGACCTTTTGACCCTTATAACCGATATATGGACATCTGCGATTGAACGGCATGGTGAGTCAAGGGCGGTCGCATTGGATATCTCCAAGGCTTTTGACCGCGTCTGGCACAGGGCATTGCTGAGCAAACTTCGTTCATATGGACTTTCCCAGCAGCTTTGCGACTGGACGAAGAGCTTACTCTAAAATCGATCGATCCGGGTTGTTCTGGACGGCGAGTGTTCTGGTCTGTAGCCTGTTAATTCTGGAGTGCCTCAAGGTTCAATTTTGGCTCCAATCTTGTTTTTACTTCACATAAATGGTTTATTGGAGACAACGGATAACAAAGTTTTGCGGATGATAGTACACTTATTTCCTCTTTTTCGAGTGATCTGTCGATTGGTGCATCAACGTCGCACCAGCTGAGATATAGACAGATTGACTCTCTGAATCGGGATCAGAATAAAGTCCTGCAGTGGGGAAAGGCCAATCTCGTCGACTTCAATACAACGAAGACACAATATACAACATTCACAAAGAAAAGTGGATCATCTGTTCCACAACTGATGATGAATGGCCAGACAGTTGAATCTCGGGAAAGCTTGAAGTTGCTCGGCGTCACGGTCTGTGGGAATATATCGCGGCATAAACACGTGTCGAACATCGCCACATCCACCTCAGGAAAACTGAGCTATCTGTCTAGAGCCAAGAAATATTTTACTCCGGCTCAACTTCTTCCCCTATATAAATCCCAAATTAGACCCGCGCTCGAAAATTGTTCTCATGTTTGGAGCTTTGCCGCTAAACATACCCTCGACCTGCTTGAGAGCATACAGAGACGAGCAGTCCACCTGATCGGGGACTCTGCGCTGATGTCGGGACTGCAGTCGCTATCACATCGAAGGCGCGTAGCCGACCTCTGTCTGTTTTACAGATAATATTACGGGTACTGTTGCTGGGGTTTAAGTTTGTGGGTGCCGACGTACGGCACGTGGTTCACTTTATCCGCAACGATGTTCCGTCGAAAATTCTTCGTAAACATATCCAAGAGAACGTAAGCGGACACAGAATCAAAAGAATAAACACCTATATTGTTATTGTGGTTGATGTTGTTTTTTTCTTTATTTAAACTTCTTAAACTAGTAATGTCCACAATACTAATTTCCGACACTAAATTGATAGAGTTACTCAAGATCCTTTTAGCTATACAAATTACACATGGGGAGCTGATTAGTTCATAATGCAGATGGCGCATTTGTTGTTATTTATTTTTATAAAACGGGTTCAAACGAAAACAATAAGAGGAAATTATATTTCACAAAACTTTTTTCAAAGAAAAATTTTCAGTTGGGCAAATAATTTAAAACAAACTAACTCCCGACTTTGAGTGTGCGCGCTCACGTGATTGAAAGCTCGACTCGGGGTGTGCGTACTCCGCAGCGTACTAAACTCGACTGACTGAAAAGGGGCAAGAATCCATTCATCGTGTCGTGACAGTGGAGTAATCGCTAAGTGAAACTCCCTGCCACTCACTAGGAACTTGAAAAGGGTTGCTATGCGTGCATAGAGAATTTGCTTCGGGGAATTCCTGGCGTACAGGCTGAGTTAGATTCCTCGGTTGCTATGTATACTGAGTAATCGGTTTTCGAGGCATAACCAAGTATGGGCATGAGTTATCGGTTAGACAAAGGAACATGGGTTTTGGTCGTTGCGATGGTTGTTTCGCGGAAATGCAACGCATCGTGCTGGTGACTTAGCAGTAAGGAGAATTGGTATTATTTCAGACGCTTTAGGTAAGATGGAAGCCGAAATGGTTTTCGGGGAAACTGAATGCTGCTTGGTTACAAGCGAGGGAAATGGTTTAAGTAGGGAATTAACCGACGTGGTTTTTGGGAAAAATGTATGCCGTTTGATGTATATGAGGGAGATGATTTATATTCTGTTGTAAGTTTTGAAAATGCATTTTATTACAGATTGGGAAGTGGATTCTTTGCAAGTTTGGGGTGTATGCGATTGCCGATTTGGGAACGGGTGCTGTTGCATATCGGGAAGTGTGTTCTTTGCTTGTTTGCGAATGTGTGCTAATGCAGGTTTGGGTTATGGTGACGCGCTGTTAGCGGTCGAAGTTAGGTAGGAGTTGTGGGTTGGTTCTCCACGTGACATAGAGAACCCCCACACTGTTCTTCGGAGAGACGTGGTATTGTTCCGCGGAATTCAGTTTATATGCCCTTCACGAAACAATCCGACAGATTGCACCAGTTTGCGGTTCATCTCCCGACGGCGCGAACATAGTTGCATCAGAACTCGTTCCGTTACAGAGCGGAAAAGATGTTGGACGCCCTTCCCGTGCGAGTGTTGCCGGAGCGTTGCAACCTGCAACTGTTTAAAAAGGAAATGCAACAGGTATTTGGTGGCATCTCGGGTCGCCGTGTCGGCGCTATAGGTTCGCCTCTCTCGAGAGAAATGTAATAAAAAAAACGTCTTAAGGCTCATGCTTGATTGCGCGGACAATAAAGAGGCTGTTTGGCTTTGTCTTCCGCGCATCTCTCGTGTTAGCGACTTTTCTGCGGCTTAGTGCTCGTCATGTCCTGCCAGCGGAATTTCACGTCGAGCGAGTTCGAGTTCACACTGCATTAGTTCCATTTCGCACACACGAAGTTCTCTTTCGTGGTTTGTTGGCGCTGCATTGGATTGAGATTCTTGGCTGCGATCCTTGTTTTCGGCATTTCCTGCGCACTTGCGAAGTCCTGTGTCAGAGCAATATCCTGGTACTCCTCCTCCTTGGTGATTCTCATCCAATTGACCGGTCGGGCGATTATATCGGCTTTCGTACCGCCGATGATTTATCTACATATTTTAGCCTTTTGTCACCGTTCCCTAACTGTGAAATCGCTCGCTTCAGGCATGGTTAATTTATCCATTTGAGTTTGGAAGCTATGTTGTCGGCTCTATTCGTCGTTTTTACCCCCATGTCGTCGTTTTTACCCCCATGTCGTCGTCTTTAATCTTTCGTTGCCATCTTTATTCCTTCGTTGCCGTCTTTATGCCTTCATGGTCGTCTTTATTACTTCGGTAAAATCTCGGTTGAGCCCCCAAATGTGGTATAAAAATATTCACTTTAGTAATTCAAAAATATCCTCCTTAAAATATTCACTTTATTAATTCGTCTTATAACTAACTATTTCTTTGAGCTGACAACTAACCGCAAAAATGTCTTTTTATTTTCACTTCTGTGGGAAAATTAATCGAGGCTTGTGTGTACGGCACGGGCACGGATCCCCTAAGATTCCACTAAAGAGTTCACTGGACAAATAAAACTGCGTTCTGCAGCAAGGCGTTGTACGAGAAGAAAAATAAAACACAGTGATTTGTTGTAAATTGTTTTGTTTATTCTTAATAATTGTTATAATAGTCGGTTGTATTATAATTATTTTCTTTTTGTAACAGAATATTGTTCCAAAGCTGTTTTTTTTTTAATTTTATGTATTTTCGGTTAGAGTGTCACATTTCTCGAAAACAATTACCGAACATTGTTACTCTCTCACTATCCAATCTATTACATTAATACCAGTGAAGGAAGGTTTCAACATTAAATTTGTAGGCTTACTTATTTAGTAGATGTCAACGTTGACGCAAAACAACAGATCTATCAAACCACGAACTTGACTTCCGCGTGTGCACTCTCCCGATGTAGGAACTTGACTCACTGGTGTGCGCACCCCCGTGCGCACGCTACAGTGTGTGGTGAACGACACTTCTACTCGAGGGTTGGAGTCCGATTCATTGAGGTACTCGGCGATTAACCTCGAGAGACTCTGGTGAGTCCTCTCTCAGCTAAGGGTGAGTTTTCTTTTCCTTGAAAGAGACGTGAAGTTTCTCTCTGTGGTGGTGTGGTGAAGAGTTGGGGAGGATCTCTCCGGGTCGATCTTAGCTAGTGTGCTATTGATCCATTGTTTACCCATACAACGAGGTCATGGGAAACGAAACTGAAAAGGGAGGATATAACAAAGGATATCGTAGTGGTCGTGGATGCAGCTGTATAAATAGACCGCAAGCCATTAGGAAGCTGGTGCTAAAAGCAAATTAGATGCTTACACAATGGCGATTGTGTAAAGCATCCATGCCGGCGCAAAGGGTCGAATTCTTGGGTGAATATTTACACTACTAGAGAATTCGGTTTTTGGCTGCTAGACGCGAGCTGCGATATGCTTTGTCGGTTAGACAAACGGCCACCGTGAATGCAGATAAGCCAGGAAAAGCTGCTGTGCACGCGTGCAGCAGATTACGCTGGCAAACAGGGGCGCCGATAATGTTTCCATGATTTATTTCGGTTACTTGGTACGGTAACCGAATTGTTTTCTCCCAGGAAAATGATTAGATGCATTGATGCATGCGACAATGCCCTTGGGGGAGAAATGTTTGCAGGTACTAATGCAATTGCATTAGTGAAAAACAATGGGGTTTTGGAGCTTTAGGACTGGACGTTTTTGGGGTAATTGCAAAGGTAAGTAGTGGTGTTAGTGGAACCGCCACACATCTACCTGCCTATCAAGATTTTCCCGCTCTGGTTGACTATGAATTACAAGACTAAACAAAATTCGGCCTGTCTCCATTTTCACGATCTGACTGTTAACTAACAGGCTAAACAGATTTCGGCCTGTTTCCATTGTCGCGATGTGACTGTGAACTATAAGTTTATCTCAAATTCACCTCCGTCATTTCCATTCCACAATACATGTATTATAAAATTACCGTTACTATTTGATCACACTACACATATAGAAGCAAATCGATGTGTGTTAACTTTTTGGTGCTGGATTAGGTTTGAGTCGAACGGCATTAAATCCACATCCTTTATGTTCCCATAGGGAAACATTCTTATATGCTTCATTTTGCTAGTGTAATTATTTTCGTATCTGGTCCCCTTTCGAGAAATTTAAAGCAAAGTAAATATACTGTAAATGATATTACAGTGGTGAAAGAGTTTCACATATACACCGCATTATCGATTAAAAATGCACAAGTTAAGTTTGTCTCCTATAAATGATATCCTGGTCCTCAAGTCAATTCGATAATAAGTCTAAAAAACTTGGATCTATAAGAGGTTTACCTATCAGTGTTGGGGATCTGTCGTTTTTCATAACCAAGGAAATAATTCAAAAACATATTTAAAAAAATACATAAATAAATAAATTTAAAATCAGAAAGCATTTCAATTTAGTCCAGCCAATGAGAAAATCCCTCATGGCGGTAAGGAATTCTTTTTCCAGCACAAATGGAACCACTTCAAATACTGTATCGCCTAAAAGTTATTTGATAAAGGTTATGAATGGTAATTTCCTCTCGAAGAAGGACATTTCTCAAACGCAATATTAAAAGGTGAAAGTTTCTGAGACGGATCCAACGAACACTTGTTTCAATTCAAATTCATCTTCTATTAAGTTTACCGTTTCGTTTATAAGGACGACATTATGACGCCAACTATAGAATCCACCGGAGAATTTTGAAAGAGCTGCCCCCAAAGAATGTCAGACCGAAACACAAAAGGGGAATCCTCTGTTGGCACTAGATCTAAATCGTGTAATGAAGATAATCAGATTCTCAGTTTATCTTGATCCATGGCTACACATAAGTCGGTTTATTGTATTTATAACTCTCTTGTTATCTTCGGCCTGTTCTTTTTCGCTAAAATATGCTGTCTGCTCCCCTTGGTCGGTTGATTTCTTCGTAGCGCTGATACTCATACTTCGGTCTGCTGCTTGATATAAACAAGTTTGAATATTATTAAAATTCTTTTCTTCGATTATGCTTTTATTTTCTTCGTCGCTTTTTGCCAGAGTTTAAATGGAATTTTCGTTAACGTAAGACCAAGATGAAGGACCTTCATTTCTACATTGGTTTTAGATATTGTATTTGTATTGCTGCTTGTTTGGCCCTTGACTTATGCTACTGGTGACGCTGCCATTGTTGTGGTTGTCGTTTTCTTTGCTCTGCACACTAAGCCATTTCGAGATATAATTTTTTCATCACTGCTTTAGTAATAAACTTTATAGGGTATAATCCATAAAATTCATTTCATTTCTCGACCTATTTCGTTTGTTTCTTCGGCTTGTTTTCTTTGAGGCCATCGTGGGGTTTACTGGGCTCTTTCTTTATCTTGTATTTACTTTGAATTCATGAATTTTCGTCCTTGAGGAAAGTTCAATATACACGAAAGTATCCTGAAGTATTATTTACCAGCCGAAGTGGATAATGAAGTCATAAAAAGTTTACTTGCTAAGAGGAAAACGTACACCAAAAAAAATCAGCAAAGAGGGCTCTAGTTGAAGATGATATAGGAAATAACACTTTACTGAATCCTTGAGTGGAAAAATTTATAGGAAAACAAGAACCAGTGTACGAATACAACGTGACACATCTCACGAGATTTACTGCTGATTCACATGCAATTGTGACTTAAAAAAAAAAGAAAAAATGGGTTGGCGAGAGGGCCGACTTTAGTGAGACAAGGACAGATGTGTCTTTCATCTTGGCTCTGGCTTCTAGTCATCTTGCGATAACCAGAATCACCCACATCCGTGAAGAAGTTGGGCTCGGTCTCGCGATATCTGAAAAGAAAAGAAAAAAGGGGGGTATCCAAGGATAGTGTGGACAGTGTTAGTCCAGGTGGTCTTGTGGCGAACGTACAAATTCCCCACAGGAAAAGTCCAGACCAACTTGAGGTAACGCACTTACCTGGACAACATCACCTCCACAGACGCGGTCCCAAGCCCAGCGGGGGCCGCCAGTAACCCAACGTTGAGTCGACACCAGAAGGCAAGGAACTTAACGTCCCCAAAGCCTCTAATACCGAGCTAAACGCTCCATACCTAAAACCTACGACCTGAAACAAGGAGAAACATCCATGCATCCTTCGACGTGTGCAATCGCAAGCTAAGTGAATGCCAGCACCACAAGTCGGCAACCCTGAACATCTGCACGAGATGCAGGGAATTACAATCAAAACAATTAACCGACCAACGGACGTGGTGCGGTTGATCTAAACATTAGATCACCCAAATATTCACCGCAAACAAAGGAGCGCATTCCTTAGCCTCGTAAACACCCAGATGGCGCGAAAAACCAAGCACCACGTAACTCCAAACAATACTTTGTTTGGAGTTTTACGAAGGCCAGCTGCAATAAATAAATACGGCACAGCATTGCGCCGTTGCCACTGTCCGCCAAGCAGAAATGCATCAGCGGAATGTTTGTTTTTCACACCATGTGAAAAACTCTCTTGGATTCCAAATCCAATAGATACCAGCGGACTAGACGTCCAGGCGATCGTCAACACCAGATGGTCGACCTAACCAAGCAGCGTGGGAATAGAATCCACCGTCAACAACGACGGTGAAGCGTCCATATGTATGCGTGAGAATTTTCTCCTTACAGGAAATTGTGTCTGCACAACTGCAGATACAAAACACACAGATACTGGAAAAACAGTATCCGATAGGTTGCAAGACAGTTAGTCTACATCGAACATCGGAGACGACAAGTCTAGTTTGAGCATTCGAGTCGAGATTCAGTACCGGTCAGTCTAATCAGGGAGACGACATATCGAACGGTCGGCGTTAGAAAGTAGCCAGAAGAGGGTAGATAATCCAATCGAGGAGGTGTCCCCTAACGTGTGCTCGGTGAATCGTAATTTAAATCGAAAGTAAATAGGAAGTTAGTACGCGAGTTAACTTAAATACTGGGCGCCATTCAACGCTGTCGGTTCTTGTGTGTGCGGCGAACATTAAGCAAAAGATCAAAATAAATAGAATTATATTGTGTGTATTAGCCATTTAGTGACGTACAACTAAATAGTTTGTTTTTGTGAAATCGCCACGGGCGTCCCAGAGTAATAAAACCTGGGTTTAAAACATCGACAATAAAACAACAAATTAAAGCAAAACATTTTTCCGTGTTTTATTTGTGCAATTGTATTCACTCTGTTTTCTTGTGATCAGTGTTGGCGGAACACTCCAACGGCGGACAAAGACCAATTCCGCAAAAGGGAACTACATCCGCCAAAGTCTCTAACTACTTGTATAGAGGGATGGTGGGAAAGAAATCGTAAAAGACCGGTAGGTCTTGGGTGCGGTAGTAAACGCAGATCACGTCTTTGGCGTCTGATAATCTGCGCTTTGGTCGGTGTGTATGTTTGTGTTTGTGCCGTCTTGTATTGTGCGTTCGTGTGTGTGGTTTGTTAATAGTAGACCCTATGGGATGCGTCGAGGAATCCTCTATTATAGAGGGGAATGTTGTTGGAAAGGGTGCTTTCTTCAGTTTTGTACTGAAGAAGAAATTGTGTCGGCCTGATCCGAAGAGATCGAGAGAGAGAAGGGTCAAGAACGCAAGAGTCCCGTACAAGTAGGTTCTCGCTGTTCTGAATGCTTTCGGGGTACTTGTATGCTAATTGTAGCAAGTACTCGTCGATAGGGGTAATGAAGGCCCCTTCGTATAGTTGAGAGTTGGGGTAATGACGACCGTCAGGCCTTCTAGAGTGATTGGTGCATTTTCTGCGGAGTTTCCTTTCGAAAACCCGAAGTCTTTCCATTTGAGCCGAAGATATGCAGGACCATATGGGAAAGGCGTACGATATTCCAGATCGGATTAGCTGCTTATAGTAGAGAAGCTTAACTTTGGTGTCAACTTTGTTGCTCCACTTCAAGATGTTGTGCAGTTGCTTAGACCGACCGAGACCCCTTTTAAGAATGTGGGTCACATGTTTGATGAAATTCATTTTTGGGGTATAAATGACCCCAAGATATTTCATCCTGTCCTGTGGTCTAATCGTAGTATCTCCCATTTTTATTCGAATATTCTGTGAATATCGAGAAGTAGGTTGAAGGTTTACTACTCAGAATTATAGCTACTGCTTGGGTTAAGTCGAATTTTCCACCGACTCTAATACTGATACAGTTCGTCCAAGTGACGGTTGAGTCGATTTGTTGCGAGTTTAGGGCCTTTGGATGACGTGTACACTAGGACGTCATCCGCATAGCATATCTGGTTTACTCTCCCGTACACAGGGCGAGGAATATCTGAGGTGTAAATATTGAATAAGATGGGACCTAGAATGGAGCCCTGTGGTACGCCTGCAGCGGCGTGAAAAGTTCGGGAAAGCTTTCCATTCACTCTAACTTGGAAGGTTCTGTTTCGAACGAACTGGTAGATGATGCTACATAGCGTTCTACTGAGGCCAGTATTCAATAATTTAAAAACGAGACCTTTGATCCAAGTCGTGTCAAAAGCCTTTTCAATGTCCAGGCTAGTGGTGAGTCAACTCTGAGACCTTAACTCGCGCGACAACCCCGCTCATCGCCGTTTACAGTTTAACTGTATTTTATTATATTGGCGGGCTTGAGCTCACTAAAACAATCAATTAAATGCATATGTATGGGAATAATTAATAGGGTAAATTGGAATACATGTGGTGAATACTGAGTAGGATATAATGTGATACATGCCGCCCGCCTCGAAGTATTATCTAAAGGCCGGCCGGTGTCTCTCCCGAACCAAAAGACTGACGAGGTCCTTAGTTTTTATATTTGGGGATTCTTTCTTGTGGGTCTTTCCTTTTTTTTTTGTTAGTGTGGGAACAGCCGAGGTTCCCCACATCTTTGTATCTTTTTCCTCGTTTTTCGTTTCAGCCGGGAACCGATTGAAGGGAAGTACAGCTAGCTGCCTTGATGAAAACAAGGAAGCAGCTGAAAGGAAGCCAAAGCATCTCTTCGCCAGCATCGCTACCCTCTTGTCCTCTCAAAAGTACGCTAGGGGACGAGCGTGTAGGGGTTCTCTATATCACATGGAGAACCAGCCCACAATCCCAACCTAATTTCAACCGCTAACAGCGCGTGTTACGTATCAACCCCCCCCCCCCCCCCCAAACATTCATACCGGACGAAACCCCAATCAATTTCGGATCACATATAGTGAATCCCAGGCAGATTGATTAATGTACCAATCAGCTAAGAAAATATAACCATAGAGTCCAGACATACATCTGAGAACAATACTCAATGGCGACACCGTTTCCTTTAATCCATTCTAAGGATACGTTTCCTAAGGGGAAAAAGAGCGGTGCATGTAAATAGGATTGATGGACAACAATAGCATTAAGATGTACAAAATATCTTTGGCACCGTTGTCCATTAAAATGTAATTACCAAAAACACCCGTGGTAAATACCAATCCTAAACATTACTAAAAAACCCAAGTAATGTTTAATGGCCTATGGAAATTGTCGATCCTAGGAAAATTACCGAAGGATCAAACAAAAGATCGCTGGCTCACAATAGAGATCCGGATACAAAGGAATTTTATGTGAGGTCGGCGAGAAAGCAAAAAACGAAAATAACACGTTGCTTTGAGTTAACGTGGAAAAAGGTTTTCTTCCGATCAAACGATCGTTATAGAGTTGAGTTGGTTGCGAGACATAGTCAAGAACGGACACGCGAGTTGTTTCTTGATATTCTACGAGGTCGGTTGTAACGTTGGCACAAGAATTCGATGAAGGAGTAGGTGATAACATGTTTCAAAATTAAGTCGTTGAAAAACGTCGCGTTAATTTGTGAAGAGATATTTTGAACTAAAGTGATTAAGAGTCCCAAACAATACAACAAGAATAATAAGAAAATAATAAGTGTATGTTATTAATAATCCTAACATTAAAGATATTTTTAATTACAAAAAAACAAAGAGTGTTTTTGTTTTAAAGGTGTGATTGATATGTGTGTTGTGTCGAGAAATATTAACATTTCCGTGGTGTAAGAAAAGATTTACAACACGCGTCACATCAACCCCCATTCCACCGTTCATGCTATTCACCTGAAATATCATGTTTTCCAAATGGACGCATAGCTCAATTCATTCTTCTATGCAGATAATGCATAATTGAATTCAGCTACCTTTTTGCCATACGGCAACTCCATTTTTGCTAGCCCATGAGATTTCCATTGGAAATCACATCATGTCGGTTAGCAACAACAAGTCGAAGCAGGCGATACTGTTGCATATTCATGCAACCGCTGGAGAATTTATCAAAATATTTAATTAGTTCTCACGATAAATTACCCTAGCCAATTTGGCGTCACTTCGGCTTTTCCCAGGCCATCCATTCGCTTGGGATCAATGGTCTCTTTTCGCAGGTGAATAGCACCGGCCACTTGTCCTCTCCTTACAAATCTGTCTTTCCATAGTTCAATGCACTCTGAGATCACCACAATCGCCGCACTAGGTCAGTGGATCATTTTCAGACGCTGCATTAATACACGCACACTAACCCAGATCAACCCTGGGTTAATGTGCTTTCCTTTTGATTGCTTCATCCTTTCTACGCCCATCGACGTCGAACGAGTACGCGAGTACTTATCCACCTCGATGAGCGTGGGGACTTGAAGGATGCACAAGAGAGCACTCATTTTCCATCCCTAATTCGAGTCAGTTGCCAGTCGTTACTCAATCAACATCGCGGGCAGACACGCCGCCCACAAGTATCTGAAACGCCATCCAACATACTCGCCGCAGTACTCTCAAAAGGGTTCTACTTCCTTGTGTATTATTGGCCAAAACGTACTTTTACAATAGTTACATTGTATCGTGATCCCTTCATGTGTAAATACAAATATAAGCCCTTTCATTTAAATCCAGTGATAATTTATTTTAATGCAAAATAAAAGAAACAATTATATTAACAAATAAAGAAAAAAAAACGAACTAAATTAAATCAGTGCCTTCTAATTTCGCCTGTTCTTTACTTTGTGTTTGGATTTTTGATATCACTTATCCAGTGACGTCGTGGGGAAGAAAGTGAATCTGTGCCCATATTCGGCATAATACTTCTTGCCCCCCACAAGCGCATTCCCACAAATACGCCGGGCACACCTAACAGTTTCGAGCGAATCCCTCCGTCAGTTCCTACACGGACCATGTTGGGTGTGGACAGGATTTACCATCTTGTCTCGAAGCCGATCCCGGTGTTCTCGGGGCAGGAGGGTCCGAACGCACCTGGTTAACTACAGTAGTTCATCGACAGTTGTAAAAGGACCTAGCGAAATATGTTTTTGGAGAACCCTATTTTCCACATCAAGGTTAGAATTTTCGCAGCTTCAAAAATGCGGTCGCTCCAAATAAGAATCGAATTAATTAGAGTGCCGAGGATTGATAATTCCTTAGCTTCGTCGATCCAAGTGCCGTTCATCGACAGTGTATTTACTCTAGGCTTGGCCTTTGACGACAAGGGACAGCAGTGAGTTTTTAAGGCATTGAACTATACTCGGTTAGATAATTCCCATGGATATATCTTGTTGAGGTCGGAATTCAGTGTATTAAGCAGAACCTCTTGATTGGTATTGACGTTCGAAGAGTTTGGTCGGGAATGTTCATATGAATATGAAAAACTGAATGTGCTATTGTGGGGGTTCTTTAAGCATTCCCGAAGAACCACCCATCGTCCTAATCCAACTCCCCGTCCCCAACCTGCAAATACCCTGCAATTCCCTGCATCATCCATAAGCAGCTTACCGTGTACGAGCATTACAAAGCTCGTTTCAATAATCCATCCTGAAACATAAGTCCACGGCAAGATTACCATGAACATGTGTCATGAATCGATCGGTTACTATGGGCGACCGCATGCCCATCAAAAACAGGCCAATCCCCCCGAGTGTTCTTGTTCCAACAGTCCGTTGGTCCAAAAGTCACGCCATGGCAAATCGCTTGCTTATACAGCTGCAGCCGAATATCCCTGATCGGTTGCATAAGCAATAAACTAGCATCGAATTGGACGTGATCATAGTGTGTTTTCCCTAAACAATCTAGCAATGGTCACGTCCCATGTTTTGTTCACTAATACAAAGCATAACGCAACTCGCGCCTAACTGCCAAGAGCCGAATTCTTTGCCAGTGTAAATATTCAGACTGGAAT
The DNA here is from genome assembly GCA_963931805.1 of Microdon myrmicae. Lineage (NCBI taxonomy): Eukaryota > Metazoa > Arthropoda > Insecta > Diptera > Syrphidae > Microdon > Microdon myrmicae. The sequence goes on along the minus strand of OZ007500.1, from coordinate 125,562,880 downwards.
TCGACCCTTGACTCACTGTGGATGCATGCACAATTGACGTGGATAAATACACAACCGTCATTGTGTAATCATTCCGATCACCAAATCACGTCCCACGGTATAGTTCTCGTAAATAACCCATGTTATATCTTAGCGTACGACCCCCGAAATAGCGTTTCTGTTGACATAACACTTAGAAATCGAATCCTGCATCAACGAATCGCTATTTTAATCATAACAACCTTTTTCGGGCACTATTTGCACAGCTGACCTATTTGAATTCAAATATCGTTAGTCTGTTTTTGTCGTCGTTTTTCCTTATTCGACTGCAGCCGATATATGAAATACTGTTCTTCCCCATGTGCAGGCCCTCTTCCTGTTTGTGTGCATCTTGAATAGTGATATCCGCGCGAAACAACATCTAGAATCGTCACCGGAGTCAGATTTTATCCCCAGTCGAGTGCGAACCTATTTTTTCTTGAGTGCGAGTTATCTAACGAGATACATCTCGAGTTCGTGTGTTGGTCGAAGTCGCAAAATATATAAGTGCCCGATTCTCGTGTATTAATACATCTCTTGTGAGGAGGTTAAACCTGAAAAATGCGTTTTACACTATAAACCGCTGTAAAGTAACTTCGCGGGTTTTGTTGTAATGAATCACCACAGTGAGCGTACCATTTTAATTAAATAAACCACAACAAAGAAAACGCCGTGAAGTGTAACAAGGCATTGAGGTTATGTTAAATTTATCCCGGTGTGCGATCTTCTATCGAAGCCGTTTAACTCTATCAATTAACATTTATTCACAATAACCATTTGGACAAATAAAAAAACAATTCAAGCAGTTAACCGACGTTTTATTTTACCGAGTTCGTGGAACAGTAGATGCAACCTCCTCAGTGAACCAGTGTTGGGAGGTAAGTGAATCAAGTGCCCATGTTAGGTACACTATACTTAAAGCCCCCACACTATCATCAGCAAACGAGTGGATTGGGTTGTGGGTAATTGACAAGAGATCATTTATAAAGATGAGGAGGAGAGTGAGTGAGAGTACCGCATCCTGCGGAACACCTGCATTAATTTGATGGACTTGACACCATCAAGATCCACTTGAATTGAACGACCAGAAAGTTTGTCTCTTATCCACTGTATCAAGGAATTGTCCACTCCAGAGGAATGTAATTTTGATAAAAGGCCTGTATGCCAAACTCTGTCGAAGGCTTTCGAGATATCCAGTGCAACAACCTTGCTTTCGCCGAGGTAGCGGATGGAATCGCTTCACTTTTCGGTAAGGTGCGGCATCAAATCTCCTGTGGAGCTGTTGCTACGAAAGCCATATTGGCGGTCATTGAGGAGGTCATTTGATTCCAGATATTTCGAAAGTTGACGGTTGATAAGTGATTCCATTACCTTGGAGAGAATAGAAGTTAGTGCTATGGGTCGATAAGAAGAGAGGGACGATTTGTCACCCTTTTGGGATTTGGCTGAATGTTCCCTAACTTCCATCTATTTGAGAGACGCCCAGTAGAATAAGACAAATAGAAGAGTTTTCACAGTGGTTTAGCGAGTTAAGAGGGACATCTCTTCAAGAGAATTGGGGGCAATTCCATCAGGACCAGCGGATTTGCTTGCGTTTTGCTCCTAGAGTGCGCGCGCAACTATACGCGTTCAGAAGTAAATCTGGCTCATGGTGTCCTGCTTATGCTCAATTTGAGGTGCAACTGATGTAGTATCACGCAGCGTTGAGTTCGCTGCAAAATGTGCAGCAAGTAGATTCGCTGTCTCTATTGCATTGGTGACTGGTCTATCATCAACTTTAAGCGAATGAATGGATGAGGGGTTTTGGATGCTCTTCATGTGTGTCCAGAAGTTTCTACCACCTGTGGGAGAGTGTAGTATTTTTTGTCTCTCTCTGGTCATGAAAGAACTTGGTACGTTGAGTATGCGCATTACAGTCATTTCTAGCTGTCTTAAATCTTTTCCGGTTTTCCTCAGTATTGTTTGATTTATACAACCGGAAGTTTAACTCTTTAGCGTTAATGGCTTCTCTGCACACGGTATCGAACCACATATTTCTCTTGGGTTTGATACGAGGGTTGCCTTTTATATTTCGGGATTAGAGAACAAAAACAAATATTGATCATTGAAAATCACTTTATTGTTTTTCAAAATATTCCCCATGAAGATCTATACACTTTTGCATGCGTTTGAACCAATTGTCGAAGCACTTTTGCCACTCTGATTGAGGTATCTCCAATACATGCATTCTGAATGCAGCAACCGCTTCTTCAGGTGTCGAAAAACGTTGACCTCTCAGTTTGTTTTTTACGTACGGGAATAAAAAAAAGTCATTCGGTGCCAAGTCAGGACTATACGGCGGATGACCCATCAAATCGATGTTTTGGGTGCTCAAAAATGCAGTTGTCGCAGCCGATGTGTGAGAGCTCGCATTGTCGTGGTGAAGAGTGATCCGTCTTCGGCGGTTGGTTTTCCTGATTTCTTGGAAGACAACTGGCAAACAAATGGTTGTGTACCACTCAGAATTGACTGTTCTGCGTTGTTCTAGTGGTACGGTTGCGACATCTCCAGTTTTTCCGAAAAAACAGGCGACCATTTGCTTGGAAGTGCTTCGTGCGCGAACAACTTTTGTTGGATTTGGCTCATCTTGAAACACCCAGACAGTCGACTGCTGTTTACTTTGGGGCTCATACGCGTAAATCCACGATTTATCACCTGTCACGATGTCATAGACGTGTTTCGAAGCACCGCGACCGTATTTTTTGAGCATTTCTTTCGACCAATTGACACGAGCCTTTTTTTGGGCGATTGACAAATTGTGTGGGATCCAACGCGAACAAATTTTTTTGACGGTCAAATGTTTATGCAATATTGAATGTATGCTGGTCCCACTAACGCCTAAGGTTGTCTCAATCTCACGATAGGTCACATGACGATCTTCCAATATCAGTTCGCGCACAGCATCAATGGTTTTCGGAACAACAACTGATTTTGGACGACCTTCACGAAATTCATCTTGGAGTGAACTACGACCACGATTGAATTCACCATACCATCGATAAACACTGGTCCTTGATGGAGCTTCATCGCCAAAAATTGAATTAAGTTCATCCATGCACTGTTGCTGTGTTAATCCACGCCGAAAGTTGTAAAAAATAATCGCACGAAAATGTTGACGATTTAATTCCATTTTTGGGCCGAGATGAATCTTTTAAGTTACTGTAAACAACACAAATAGCGCTCGTATGTCAAAACGTTCTGAGTGCGTATAACCTCAAAAATGTCCAACTTTACGACAGAGCTGTCAATTGCCGGATTGCAACACTAGGGTTGCCAAAACCCGAAACATAAGAGGCAACCCTTGTACTCTTTACCCTGTGTGGAATAAAGGTTCGCATGCCAAGTAGAATTGTGTCTGTCAATGTGTCCGCTATAGTGTCAACGTCGTATTGAGAACATTTATTTTTAAATTTAACCTCCCAAAAAAGTCGTTCAGACCTTTCCAGTTGTTTTTCTTGTAGAAGCATACTGCTCTTTTGGTAGGTTTCTCATTAGCGTTACTGTTGGTTAGAGCAAATTTAGCTGACACGACACAGTGGTCAGAAGTGCCGACGAGAAGGACGAAGAAACTTCAGTTGTGTATTTGTTTGGGTGGGAGGTGAGAATCAGACACAGTGTGTTGGCGAAATGACATATTGACCTTCAGGAGTTGTGGGTCCAGAGTGACGAAGCCATTGAGAGTTATACACACTTAAATCACCCGCAATAACAATTTCAATGTGCGGATATAGAGTCACGATCTTATCCATAGAATCAGAGAAAGCATCAAATTCGTTAAAAAGGATGCGTTTCTATCCAAGTTTGGGGTTCTGTAGAGAAAGCAGTAATGAATGATATGCTTACGAACGTGAAGTTTTAGTCAAAAGAAATATAATTCTGGGTTGGAACAGAGCCCATATTGTGGCAGAAGCTGATACAGGTCATCAAAGATTTATGGCCCTCGAAATAGCGTTTCTGTTCATTTAGGACACAGAAACCTATTTCTCCCTTCGGCGATCTTTGCTATCGCGTATCTCTATAATACCAATTCATTACACCAGCCCATGTTTATTCAGGTGCATTTTCGTCGTTGCCGATATGGAGGCTGATGGGCAACGTACTTGTCCTATACGGCCACATATACAATCCTCCCCTATCGATGCAATTCGCTGCCGTCGAATCTGATGGATGTGAATTGCATCAGGGAGTCAGATTTTTACCGTCCAACGGGGCAGACGTTTAAAGGTCGTCGCGATCAGGACAAATTTTACGATTCTAGCAGAGGAGTCGAGGAGTTGTGAGAATTAATTAACTTGCGTATTCGATTCGTGCGTAAATACACCCCTTACGGAAATAGTAATTTCTTACTGTTAATGTTCGCTGGTTTACTTATTATACCAATGTAATATAAGTACGAACTTTATGGATGTCTATCACAAGCGTGAATTATGTGTTCAAAACTTACCTCATTTTCGTGAACTGTATCATTGTGGGACTATTTGTGATTGTTTTCTTTTTCGCTGTACAACGATTTGATATTAATTATTAATTAATAATTCTCAAAGCGGTGGACCATGTCAATGTTAAGAAAAGAGATCTTATGATTTGTAATACAATTATAACTCAACCTGTTACACTATAAACTAAACAATAAATAAACATTCTACAGAATAACAACATCCGCGTTTTAATTGTCAACTCGAGTGTGGAGTTCAGTGTTCTTCGCCACTATTGACATCAATCACCAACAACTCCAGCGTTTCATTTCTTCTTGTCTTGCTCTCTCGGCGGAACTTTTAGATTATTTGCGGAGTGAAGTGAACCCGTGTCGTGTCAGGCACATACTTCTACCCCACAATATCTCCACATTTCACTACAAATTGTTTACCCATTATCATATCGTAGATAATGTATAATAAATATTCGGGCATACCTAGATTTGATAACTTATATACAAGCCCTTCTAACCATATGGTATCGCAAGCATATTCAAAGTCAACCAAATAGACCCCTCTGCATATCGCTTCGCCTTGTTCCACTGTATGTCGGAAACAAGTTTTGTCGCGGCATCAACCGTGTCGGAATAATACCATTATCCTCACACCAGTTAGTCAATGGTTTATTTATAATTTTCTCGAATACCTTGCTGATGTTCGGAAGCAAATTAATCGACCGAAGATTGGCTGGATTGCTCCTGTCCTTGTCCTTTCTAGGGATGGGATGGACTACTGCCGATTTCCATTGGGTTGGATAATATGCATTATTTAGAGTGTTATTGAACAAAATAGTGTAAATCTTCACTATTTCAAGAGGTAAATGCTTTAGAACAATGCTTGGAATACTACCTATTCCTATTCGGTTTGTATGGCTTTTGGGATAGACCGATTCATTGTATTAGTAACAAAGTTGTGGATCGTCGAATGATAATGATCAATTTCGTCATTATGAAGATTTCTGTCAGTTGGTGAATCTATACCATTGGAGCGTAATTCTTTTTTTATTATCCGATCAAAGCGCGATCAGTGTGCTTTTTCGAAATTGACAGAATGTGTCTGGTCATACTGTTCAAGTAGTGAATGTTCATTTGGGACCTGTATTACGGCGCCAAGGCTAATAACTTTGCCCCGAAAAACAAATTTTTATGGACAATTTTGCAAGCCCCAGACTTGTTAAATAAGGCCAAGACCGGATCCCGGTTGTAGTGCCGATGATGATGATGATGATGATGATTACGACGCCTAGTCTATAATGATCGCTATCGTACTCGATTGTACGAAGACAGTTTCGAGTAGTTAGATCCGTATCTAATAATTGTATTCGTTCGTCCAGCAACAGTAAATCTAAGAAGGAATTTCCTCTTGGATATGACGGTGTACTTGTAGCGTACAATTCTAGCTTATGTTCGATAGCATTTGTTTGCCACCAGTCGAACAACGCTTTGCCTCTTATGTTTGTGATTAGGTTACCCCAAGCACTGTGCTTACAGTTGAAATCTCCCGCCACTTTACTGCTCGTGTCAGAGCCCCCGGTGCACACACGTTAACACAACAAGCGCAAACACGCCCGTTCTTATTTCACTTAGTGCGCGCAAGTTTTATTCTTCGACGCTCCATCGAATGTTCGCACAACACAATTTGGTTTTTTATATTTTTTATGTTCACTGCTATTGTCATTTTTCACAAAGCAAAACATGGCGCGAAAATCGAATCTATTGTCTTGTTCAGGTATTTGGTCTATCTGACTTCACATTTAAGACCGTTCCGTTGAGAGATTTGTTAATTAGCGTTTGTCGGTTGTCGACACGTCTTTACCGGATGGTGGTCAATTTGGTACTAAAGTTTCTCTTTATAAATTGGTAATTGTACATAATCTTACATATTCCATAATTTTATTGTGCAAGTTAAATATAACAGCTGCATTTGGTAAAGAGATTTGTTGTGCGGTTGCTGGAGACCTTCATGCAGTGGTAGAGAACATATCTTAGCAAATGAACGCTTGAAAGCACAGGTCGATTTCCTTAAGGTAACGACTCTGATCAATCCATCAGGACATGCATAGTATAATTCTACTCGTGCTAGTAACCTTTTGGTTGGTGGTAAGTGATCGTCTTTGATGAGTACCAGCTATCCGGTTCGAATAGATGGTACCTGAGTGCTGGTGCTGCAAGTGATGAAGGTAATCCCTTGAACAGTTTTTTGGTGGATTCGATTCCCCGACATTAAATTTTGACAGTAAAGTGCCATAAATCAAGGGTAAAAGGAATTTTAAAAAATTGTCCACCGCCTGTTTAAGATAAGCAGAGTCGAGATCAAACTGTTCACTTGGAATGAAACAAATCGCCTGGTAAATATGTGGTCAAGCGAAGTTTGAGGACATCAGTAAAGTGTAGCGCGTTTTGTAGTAGAAAAATCGAATATATTGTGAAACAATAATAAAGAAACGATTTGAAACAAAAAGTGAGTATAATTATAATATAAGAGTTACGTATGCGTGCAGTTAGATAAAACTAAAGAACAACCTCAACGAGAAGACTTTTCCGATAAACATGGTCTCAAACTAATGGCACGACTCAAAAAAAAAAGTGTTTCAGTGAGTGAACATTGTACGTTTATAGACTCTCCACCAAATTACAATAGTTGTATGAACAATCGTATCCAGAAAAAAGGAACATGCAACATTATTACCTCAATGACATATTATCTTACATTAAATAAGGGCATCCGTGTAGGACATTGTCCCTCTCTTTACACTTGTACACGTTGAATTCCTTCCTCTCTGCTTTAATAGGGACATTATATGATGAAATAAATATGTTAAATAAGGTTTCAATATTGAGTGGCATCCCCAACCAACTTCCAACACTCCTGCCTTGGGGGTAAGCCAATCAATTTGAAATTTATCTATCTTGGAGTGAGCATATTGTCTCGCCACTCTAATCAAAAAGTTACTTTTTCAATTTTGGAAGGATTAAGTAAGTTACTCCTGAATAAAGTCTGGTACATTAGTCCATAGCGCTGAAAACCCCGTTTCTTCGACATAAATTACACGGCATAAATTTGTTTTATAAGTTCAAAAAAAAAAGGATACGCGTAGTCATTCGTCCGTATCAATAAATACGACAATTGTAAAAAAATATCCCTATTCAAATGAACTCAAGTCTAGCATCTTTAGGAATCCCATTCAACGATAGGGACAAGATGAAAGCTCTAGACCAGATGGACCCTGAAAAGGAAAGTAAATTACAGAAAAGGACCAACACTTCTTTTTAAAGAAAGAAAAAGATACTTTGTTGGTTTTGTTGTTATCCCTTGTTGATGCTTTCTTTGCAAAAGTGAGTATTTTAAAATAATTTTCTCTTTCCTTGGGTTTCCACTCAGACAATTGTCGCGTCCTTTTTTTTTCTTATTTGTGGCGAATGCCGAAAAGGACATTATCTATTTTAAGCCATTGCGACAATACTTTCGGTTTCTATTAACCTAACACAACTGTATTAGGAACTCATTGGCGTTGAATCCCTTTCCTTTTATGTTCTCCTTGTACATTCCTTTTTCTCTTTTTATTATTATTATTATTTTCTGTGTCCTCCAATTTCATCCATTAAGCTTGGTGAATTTTATAAAAAATTCCATCCTTATTTAATAGAAGCCATTTTAGAATCCAAAGGAGAAAGGGTCCTCGCAATACTTCAAAAGGCAGTGGCGGTGAGTGGGCGAGTCGTACTCAAAGACGTCCGAGGAAAATCTGAATTGTGGAATATTCGTAAAACAATCGGGTGAGAGTTTTTGGTAGGTGGAGAACAGAGTTCGCAGGACTCACATGAATTTTCCTACCAACGATAGTGTATACTAAGTTAACTGAACTTTGTTCTCTTAACTGCTGTGTTATGCAAGAGTGTTAGCGACGATCTGAACAATTGCACTGCACTTTGAAAAGCCATTCGACCGCATTTAGGCAGATAAATACGGGTGTACACAGATTAATCAAGAATACAGTAATAAATCGAACAGTCCTTTGAAATAAAAATTAAATTCATTTTTATTTGCGCTTGCGGGGAATCGTAGACTCTGGCTTTGGAGCTGTACCAAATTAATTTGCTGCTTTGATCCGATTAATTGTGCAGTCCCAGTTTTTATGTCGCCTGCTCGACCTTAGTGAAGGAATCCTGTACAGCCGAATCGGATCTGCGTAGGCAAGAATGTGGCAGTACTTGGTGACAATAGTCCCTCTAGTTGTAACGCCAGAGTCACGGATTGCTTTCTCCAACGCCAAGTTGAAGAGAGGTGTTACGTGCGGTTTCCGCCACCCCCATCATTTAATTGATTTTTAATATAATTTGGTTTTTAATATAATTTAATGGTAGGTGGTAAGGTGGTGGGAAAAGCACACGATCCACATGTTGAGTGTGCGAACATACCCCTATTCGAGTGTGGATCGTGTGCAAGTTCGATTTCTCTTTTCGGAGTGGATGTTGATGGAGAGAGAGAGAAAGGAACGATAGGTTTGTTGTGATTCCGTTTGTTTTGTTTTTGTTGCTCGATACTATTGATTCGAAACAAGCGATTGATATTGAATACAGTTGGTTGAGAGTTCGCGTTGCGCTTACGGTTGAAAGAAGAAAGAAAGGAATTTTCCCGTTTTTCTTGGTCTTTGAAGAAGCTTTGTGAAGAAAAGGATTTAAAAATTAAAAGAGATTGAATCAATTGTAAAAAAAAGAAAAAGTAAAGGCAAAAGTTTATAAAAGGAAGACAAAGAAAAGATTGAAACATTGTGTAAGAGTTAAGGTTTTGAAATAAAACGTGTAGAAAAAGAACAAAGGCTCGTTCTCTTCTAGGAGCGCCGTTTGCCGACGCAAGTGTTTGGATTTGGATTGGCAAAAACTATCCGTCATCCTCGTGTTTGAATCAATAAAAGACACATTCGTGTTCGAGAACAGGAGGTGAGCATCCCATTGTTTGTGGTGCGATTGAATTCGCAGAAACACGTCGACTTCTCCCACAAGATCACAATTTGACGGCGGCCGCCCTGGTCGCGAAAAGAGGAAGAACCCAAAGAGGAAAAACAGGTAACCCATTCAATTTTAAATACATAAATCTATGTGGCTATCTATGCCACAGAGGCAGGCCAGACCGTCCCCTTATCGGAGACCATTAAAGATGTTTATTGGTTTGGAATCCCGCTATTTTTACTTGACTAGTTACGTTGGTCATGGTGAATCTACAAAGTCGTAGCAATTTGTTCGGAATGCCGAACTATCTCATGGCATTATAAAGTTCTGTGGCGGTTCTTTAATACATTCCCAAAGAACCGCCCATCCTCTTAAATTAAACACCTTTCAAACCCACAGCACTTACCTGCAGTAAGGGACAGTGTAAGCTCCCCTGCAGCATCACACCTGAAAGTTAAACCTCATCAAGGCATACATCACATTGAATTATTATATGAGCCGTACCATATCTCCATCGGCTCGGCTTGTCAGCAATTATAATAGATAAATACTTGCTGGCCAGCGTAATTGTTGACACAGTCGTATCCGATGGGTTTTGCTACGGTTCATAACCATTTATTACCCCAGTTGCAACACTTGCAACCATTTTCCTTTATCGGCTAACAACCGATCATGAATATGGGCATGTGTATGAACATTGTTTAGGTAACCTTACCCATGCCATGCCTATGATGACCTGCCTGAAAACCTAAAGTAAACATACAGTATCTCACTGTGTGCGTTTTTCTTACCCGTATATTAATCAAACATACAGCCATCCAGTCTGACCATTTGCCGCCGTCGACGAGGTTTCTGCTGACTTATCTCAACAAAATAATTTGCCTCCTTGTGCACCGGAGCCATACGGCTAGATTGGATATTGCCTGCATCGATGTTTCCAAGGAATCTTAGGCAAATACCACGACGACTCCATTGTATCATAAGCACATCATATGCATCATGTGTGCCACCATTTGATCTGCGAAATAGAGTTTTTGTTTACTTTGAAACAAAAATCTATTTCGATCTCTGGCATACATCATCAACGATGTATGGGTACATCGCCCCTTGATGATCGTACGTCTGTTTAATCATGTGTTCACCGATCATCGTTTTCATCGCAGGGCATTGTACTTGTCCTATACGGACACCTATACAATCCTCCCCTATCGATGCAATTCGCGGCCATCGATTCTGATGGATGTGAATGGCATCGGGGAGTCAGATTTCATCGGCTGTCGGGTTCGGACATACACGGTTTTGAGTGCGAGTTTCGTGATAGGGTACATTTTGGTAGAGTCGAAAAACTTCACCAGAGTATGCGCATGAGTGAAATCTTTTTCTAACACTGACGGAGTGCGAACAAGATTGGATGAAGACTTGTAACAAGTTTCGAGCTAAATAAACGAACATTCAATTAACTATTAATCAACCACGAGTTTTGAATTTAGTAAAAGAACATTTAATTAGTTATCAAAAGACCACAGTGTTTCGAATTAGATATGAACGTGTGTGCATAGAATAGGACAAAAATAATAATTCCATGCGTAGAACAGTTAAGATCTTCCGGTCATTGAACCAAGAAATAATTTTAAGTACATATGAATGTTTGTATTGAATGTCAAGTAGATAACATCTTTCGAATAAAGTCCACGTTCAATATAGAAATCAATTACGAACAAAAACAGTGTGTTTAATTTTTTTCTTCGTGTGGAGAACAGTGTTTGGAGGAACTATTTTCGGTGAACTATTTGTGGTGTTTTCTTCTTTCCTCGGCGATTAATCAACGGTGGAACAGTAGTGACGGTTGAGGAAGAAGTAGAACTCGCACCCTTGTCTGGCGCCAAGACGCTTCCTCCACAGTTCTATCCTGGCTATGCTGTCGTAGGCGGCCTTAAAGTCTATAAATAGATGATATAATGGAATCTTAAATTCGTGACATTTTTCCATCGCCTGCCTAAGGGTGAATATCTGATCAATCACTGATTTGCCTGGGATGAAGCCACACTGATATTGACCAATGATGACTTAAGCGTATGGGGCTATCCGATCGTGTAGGATAGTGGAGAGTATCTTATAGGCGGTACTCAGCAATGTTATACCCCTATAGTTTCTGCACAGTGTGATATCTCCCTTCTTATGTATGGGGCAAATTATACCACGACGCCAATCTTTCGGCATCTATTCTTGCTCCCATACGTGCACCACGATCTCATGAATTGCGTGACGTAATGCTGTCCCTAAGGCAATACGCGCTCGGAAAACTGTACCAACAAGATAGTGATCCGAGTCGACGATGGCACCTCGGTACGTTCGTACCGTCATCAGGCTCGAGGACTGGCGCCGATCTATCAACACATGATCAATTTGCTTGCCAGTGGCTCTATCACGTGATACCCAGGTGGCTTTGTGGATATCTACGCGGAAACCTGATACTTGTAAGGACCATGTTTTTCGATGCTGCCAGTTCGATGACTCGTAGTCCATTGTCATTAGTGTTCTCATGCAAACTGTGGGAACCTGTGTAGTGCCTGAAAGCCGGCTCCTGACCTATCTTTGCATTCAAATCACCACATCGTATCTTGGGCAGGCATTGAGGGCCCGTTCGACGTTCTCGTAGTATTCTTCTTTTTCGCGGTCATGGGACTCCTCTGTAGGTCCGTTAACGTTTATGAGACTTATATTCTCAAACTTGCCTCGCACGCGAAGAGTGCATAGCCTTTAGTTTATTGCACTAAAACCGATGATGGCAGACTTCAGTTTTGGCTGACTAGAAAGCCTACCCCGAGCACATAGTGTTTTGCATGACAGCTGTAATAAATGTCATACTCGTTTCTTTGAATAACCCAACTCCCCATCCATCTTATTTCTTGTAATGCTGTTATGTCAGCCTTATATTCGGACAGGGCATCGGCTAACTGCTGTGCAGCTCGAGCTCTGTATAGTGAGCGGACGTTCCGTAAAAAAATTCTTAAATCGTTTAGCCGTGGTCGTCGTCGTGTATCCGGTCCATATCCGAGGCTTGTTAAATTTGCCATAATAATTCATTTTTACGGGCCTGGTTATTAGCCTTGCGCCATCTTTTCTGAGGATGTCGCTGCATGCATGGATTCACTATTTGGCGGGTGCCAAAGTAGCTATACAAGGGTGTCACACAGAGACAGCATGTCAACTTGGATTGAACGGGAACAAGAATCGTTCTAGTCTTCGCCGGGTTGAAAGCAATCAGTAACTTTGCCCCGTCCTCCCCCCGTGCCCCCTCCCCCGCTAACTGGTTTACTACGACAAGGAAAAGGGAAATTGACGATAATATTCGGTCCCAAGGCAGGCTGACCGAAATATCCACCATGTTAATGTCCAACCCGCGCCATAAGATAAAAGATGTGAACTTACATTTCATTTGCTTTTGTGAGAGCAGATACCTCTGCCGAAACCATGATGTTCAAAAAGTGAACGTGTGGGGGTTCTTTAAAGTCTTCTCCAAGAACCACCCACTTCCTCAACTTAACCTGTGTTTTCCCTCACCCACAAGACACCATACCTATCTACAATTTTGGGCAGCGTAAGCTCCCAGCAGCATTTTTCATACCTGAAAGGAAATCTTTCCGACGGCATCCATAATTTCGAACTTTTCTGGTTCATACTCCATGAACCAGTTTACATCTCCTATCGGCTCAGCTTGTCATCAATTAACGATAAACAAACGCTGGCCAGCGTATTGCGGACACAGCTGCAACCGATATTCCCTTCTACCGTACATAATTGTATATCTTATCTAAACCCTAAGGTTCGCTGAGTTGCGACCAATTTCCTAGTCATTATACAACCGAGCATTTGATTTGGGCATGAACATGATCATTTGTTTACCCATGAAGTCCCATCATCTAACCCAAACAAATAACCCATAGCCACCGTCGCTGAGTTTTCTGTGGACTTAACGTCCAGGAACAATTTTCCCTATTCTGCTATAGAGCCATTCGGCTAAAGCAAATACATTCCCATTCTCTGGTTGAACTATTGTCACCAGCAGATATCGCCTACAACGGCATTTCCCTGAAATCTTAAGTAAATAGCATGACGACCCTTTGCAACATAGGCACATCATGAACATTGTGCATCCCATCATTGGACCTGTGAAATCGCGTTTTTGTTTACCTTAAAGCAAAAACCTATTTCGTTCCCAGGCGCGGGTCATCGAGGATTTATGACCACATTGCATTCATTTTCATTTTTAAACATTTTTTTATTTTCTTTCTATATTCTTAGTTTCTAAATTAAAGGCTAGACAAAAAATGCTTAAATTCTAGCTTAAATAGCTTATATAATAACTTACTGGTCCTTCGCAGACGCTCTAAGCTAAACATTACTTAACATTTGTATAATTTGCCTTTCGGCGACAGAACTTTGTGGCAGTACTGATAATTAGTTGAAATACAAAGAAAAATTTGAAAAACGTTGTCCATTTTTTTGTTTTTTTTTCTTAAAATTTGACTTACTTAACTTACCTAATATTTTTTGTTTTGTTTTTTTTTTCTTAAAATTTAACTTACTTAACCTACCTAAACTCATCTACTTTTTTTTATTTTTTTTTATTTTTTTATTTTATGTAAAATCACTTAGCTTAACTTAACTTAAATCTTATACTACCCTAATTCTAGAAAAGCTAAGTCTATGTAAGCTAGCTGATGATAGTGTGATTCTATACCGACTTTGGTATCCAGGTCTTTATATGCCATTCAACCACCAGAACTGTTGACGCTGTCTAATACTATCGTCCCGGTCTCTGTGGGAGATAGCCCTACTGAAGCGCAGGAGCTCTTTTTCGGTGCGCGTTACTTCCCGGTCGTAGCACAATCGCCCGTCTACGGATGATCTACTTACATGATAGATCAGCGGAATTCCGGATCTATCCTATATAAGCCCTTTCATGTCCAAATCAAGGAACGCCTCTGGTGGAACAAAACCGTTGCGACGCACGTTCTCATAGTACAGGGTATTTGGATAATAAGCCCCGAAAATTAGGTCATTGGACGAGCATATTGCTCTCGCAATATGTCCTCTGATTAATTTAATCATAAAATTATCCACCCTATTTATGCAGGCTTCATTATATAAAGTCTAATTTGAGTAGTACTTTTTGTATTCCGATTCCGGTGTTCGATATAATCTGAGACAGGTTCTCAGACACTTCCTTTCGAACACCCGAATCTTTTCCATCAAATTTGGACCTATGTTAAACCATACTGGACAGCCATATATGAGCATTGGCCTGACTAGCGTCATGTAGCATATGACTTTTACCCTGCTGTCAAGTTGGCTACTGTGAAATAGCCTCCTTGTCATAGCAAACGTTTTCCTTGCTTTGAGCAAAGCAGCCTCTACATGTCTGTTGAAATACAGATATTGGTCTAGCCAGATGCCAAGGTATTTAACTAAACTCTTGGTTTCCAGTTTATCTCCATGCGGTCCCACGATAACTAGCTTTCGCCAGTTTTTCCTTGTGTCGTTCGTGGCTTTATATAATGGAGTTCTAAATAGGATGGCTTCACATTTCTGGAAGTTGATCTTAAGTTTCCAGTTGTCGCAATAGCGCTGCACGTTGTTGAAATCTCGCTGTATTAAACTATTTATGATCTCAACTTTCGGAGCTGTTGTGTAAATTATGAGATCGTCTGCGTACGCAACAGCCTGCGGGAGTGCATCTAATAAGTCGCTAATGTAAATGTTAAAAAGAATCGGAGAGAGTACCGCACCCTGTTGCAAGCCATTCTTGATATTATACGTTTTATTAGAGGTCACATTACCATTTTTGACCACGAACCTCCTGTCCTTTAACATATCGTAAAGTACATATAGTAAAGACTTGTGTATGCCGTGTCTGACCAGTTTGTCATACAACCCTTCGATCCAGACGGTATCAAAGGCTTTTCCAAGTCGATCAGACAGGCGCCTGTGCATTGGTTCCTACATTTATTCCATTGTATGTCAGAGACCAGTTTAGCTGCGGCATGTGTGGTTTCATGACCCGCCCTAAAGCCAAACTGGTTATTTGGAATAATGCTATTGTCGTCTACCCATTTTAGCAGAGCTTTGTTAATGAGTTTTTCAAATACTTTACTGATGCTTGGGAGTAAACTTATCGAACGCATGTTCATTGGGTTTGTACAGTCTTTGCCCTTTTTTGGGATGGGCTGAATGATAGCCGTTTTCCAACGCGCGGGATAATATACATTATTCAACGCGTTGTTAAACAGGACCGTGTATATATCTATTGCCTTTGGGGGCAGGTTCTTGAGTACGAGGTTAGGTACTCCATCTATTCCCACTGACTTTTTGCTTCTTAATAAGTCGAAGATACTCTGGATTCCTTCCCTTGTGATTAAAAGGCTATTAGCCTCACCATTGGCATTAATGTCAATTGACAGATTATCGTCACTGAATTCGGTAAAACCCGGATTCCCCGATTGCCAAAGTGAAATTTCATTTCGGAGGTGCAGGTGATTCAGTAGAATTCTGTCCTCCAGTTCGTGATTTCGGTGAATACTTTCATTCACCTTGTACATTTCCTGAAAGACAGCTCCCACAGCATTCACCTTTTCCAAAGGATCTTCGATCACGAAGAGCTCACTATTGAGGATAGCGTTCTCTGTATCTATGCCAATGTTGGTTAGCAGCTGCTTGTTTACCTCAGTACGTGGAATTTGGAGACTCTGAATCTCATTTTGATTACTTCTCCTGAATATTTTATTTATTTGTGGGAACATATTCGGGTTATTAGTTTTTATAGCTCGAATTCTGTTGTTCCAATACAAATTTGTTGCTAATCTATAATTAGCTTTAAGTAATTGTTGGACGTTTTTTAATCGGGATTTCAGTGATATTATCTCCTGGTCTTGTCTGTCTGTAAACTGTCTGTGTAATTGTTTTAGTTTCGATAGCAGTCTGCTCTTTTGCCTGTGGAGTGCGTTTATTGTTGCGTTTCTGTACATGTTAGTGTGATCTGTAACTGTTGTTTTGTTGTTGTAAAGATGACAACAACTTGACCACATAGAAGAAAAACTGTGAAACTCTGACTATAGCAGCATTAGTTTACCAAATCTGGCATGAAAAAGTAGTCGACAGAGACCACCTGTCTTCAGTAAATACCACAACGGTTTAGGGTTGCCCAATACTGACTCTATGCAATCCTAGATGTATAATAGATCTATTCTCCCAAAAACAGTGAACGTTTACAGTGTCCCCTAGTGTGCATGGGAGTATTTCGCGAGAGATGTATGAAACAGTGGCAGCGACCTCTTCAGTTTACTATGGTCAAGTGCCAATTACGCAAAGCAGAGTAGAAGTGGAAGAATGCGGAAAAGATAGGGCAAGACATCTCGATGTGCATTGTCTCGGATGTAGATTGTAATCTCGAGGGAACACATCAAGAAGCAAAACGTTTGACCCTCTTATAGTTCGACTAATTCGACTGAAAAACGAACAATGTATCTTGGAGGTCGTCTGCAATGCAAACCATAGTTCTACTTCTGTCCACGGAATTTATGGTATAGCTTTTATATTGTACGTGGGCAGGGTGTTACCTGACGCCTGATTAATTCGAATTTTGTGTAGATACGGAGGTTACTTCACCTATTGAGTTTGCCATTCTGGGTACTCAATGTTCTTTTCTACTCATTTTTGCCAATGGTTTTTTATAGCTGGCTTTATAAGTGTCACACCCACTTTGAAAAGGAATTCGCACAGAAATTTACCTCATTTTTTTCACCAGGCCAATGTCGGTAATTATATCAAATATTTACGACACATTACGACGTATATGGCTTATCGGATCGGTGAAAAACCTTCATAAACGGTTATTAAGCCCTCTAAACAATTATCGCCGACACAAATTAAGCGCCTTAAGTGTTTAAATACCCTGCAGCATAATATCCATTTAAATTAATTGGTGTCCGCTTTTGTTTACCATTCAGTGATTATTCAATCCTTTATTTGTCTTCCTTATGTTGGAGCCCTGTATTGTAAAAAGATCCGTAACACCAAGTGCGATGTATGTAGTATTATGAATGTTATTTTTTTTTTTTTTTTAGTTTTTAAACCAGAAATGAATGTTGCATCAGGTGCATGGCCCATTCTCCTACGGATAAAGATAATTTCTTCATGAAATTCTGGTGGAATTCGTTTCGTGTACTTGGGCGGTAGAGAACAATGCATGTGATGCGAGTAGGAGCAGGGTCCTGTACAAGGCAATAATAAAAGATGATTGACGTACGTGGTCAATTCTCCGTTTGTATATTATTATGAAAATGTTTTACTTTATTATTTTTACTCCTAACCTTTCATATGCTCTCGACAGTTGTCGGGTAAAGGAGATTACAAGTATATAGATTATTCGAAAGTATTAGAGTGCTCCAACAATAAAGTGTTGCGGAGAGCACATACGAGGGTTGCCTTTTATATTTCGGGATTAGAGAACAAAAGCAAATATTGATCATCGAAAATCACTTTATTGTTTTTCAAAATATTCCCCATGAAGATCCATACACTCTTGCATGCGTTTAAACCAATTGTCGGAGCACTTTTGCCACTCTGATTGAGGTATCTCCAACACATGCATTCTGAATGCAGCAACCGCTTCTTCAGGTGTCGAAAAACGTTGACCTCTCAGTTTGTTTTTTACGTACGGGAATAAAAAGAAGTCATTCGGTGCCAAGTCAGGACTATACGGCGGATGACCCATCAAATCGATGTTTTGGGTGCTCAAAAATGCAGTCGTCGCAGCCGATGTGTGAGAGCTCGCATTGTCGTGGTGAAGAGTGATCCGTCTTCGGCGGTTGGTTTTCCTGATTTCTTGGAAGACAACTGGCAAACAAATGGTTGTGTACCACTCAGAATTGACTGTTCTGCGTTGTTCTAGTGGTACGGTTGCGACATGTCCAGTTTTTCCGAAAAAAACAGGCGACCATTTGCTTGGAAGTGCTTCGTGCGCGAACAACTTTTGTTGGATTTGGCTCATCTTGAAACACCCAGACAGTCGACTGCTGTTTACTTTCGGGCTCATACGCGTATATCCGCGATTCATCACCTGTCACGATGTCATAGACGTGTTTCGAAGCACCGCGACCGTATTTTTTGAGCATTTCTTTCGACCAATTGACACGAGCCTTTTTTTGGGCGATTGACAAATTGTGTGGGATCCACGCGAACAAATTTTTTTGACAGTCAAATGTTTATGCAATATTGAATGTATGCTGGTCCCACTAACGCCTAAGGTTGTCTCAATCTCACGATAGGTCACATGACGATCTTCCAATATCAGTTCGCGCACAGCATCAATGGTTTTCGGAACAACAACTGATTTTGGACGACCTTCACGAAATTCATCTTGGAGTGAACTACGACCACGATTGAATTCGTTCTTATTCAAGTGCAGTATCGTTCGTTGTCGATACTTCGTGCGAATGGGGCATCGTACATTGACCTGTACGGAAACATGAAGAATCCATCTAGATGACGGCTGGTGGAAGTTGATCTCGACGAACACCGACCAGTCAAAATTCATCAATCGAGGAGAGACATCGAGTCTCTGCTGTCGTGATATTCGTTCTGTTGTAAATTCAAAAATAGCGGGAGTCAGATTTTCTTGTCGAGTTCTTGCCGAGAAACATAAGTTCTGTGGTAGTGAATTTAATATTTTATAGGAATAAATTTACTTATATAATGATTGCCAAATATGGATGTGACGTGGATTCATAGAGTTCGTGTACCACACCGTAAATAACAAATGCACAGTGAAAATTAAAATCGAGTCTACAGAATAAATGAAGGCACAATATTGTTTTAATTGTAATGGATTTTCGCAGAAATAAAAACTTTAACATCAAAACTACTCCGGTATGTTTTCTTTGGAGAGCTATTGTGTTTGCGGTTGTACTCTAATTTTCAGTGAACGATCTGTGGTGTTGTGCTCAACCTGCGTCCGTGCTGACGCCTCTAGCATAAACATACCTGTGGGGGTTCTCTATACCACATGGAGAACCAACCCACAATTCTAACCAACCCTGACCGCTAACAGCGCGTCACCTTAATCCAACTCCCCATGCAAATCTGCATTTGTATACACCCCATACTTCGACGACCTTAATGAATAGTATACAGAATCCACAGCAACAGCAGATTCAACTTATCCAGCAGGTGGTCACACCCAACGGAGAAATAACGATTGTCCCGATCACCATAACAGCCCATCAACTAATCCATATGCAAATGCAAAATAATCAGGCGAATGCAATCCAAGCACCACAAGTTCTAATACCCGCCATACCTGCACAACAACAAACCCAACTAGTCCACATCGGCGGCGAAAATGTGACCGCAGCAGCGAATGTCATACCAAACCCTGCCACAGGAAACATATGCCTCAGCACCGGGCACGGCAATTCAATAATATCAGCGGATCGAAATCTAGGAAGCACCTTTCGACCCAACTGTTGACCGCACCAAACGGGCGAAAACAATAAGGAATTTCATCAAAGTAGAAATTCTGATAATCCGATATACTGTACATTTTAGTGAATCTGAACGTAAATTGTATTTCGTTGAATTCGAGATTCGGTTTCATTCTAACCCATTTTCCACGTCATTGTTATTTTAAAATAACCATTGTAATTGTAGAAGTACGATTATTGTATATTTCTAGCGGAAAGCAAAGAATTCTATAAATAGTTTTATTTTTCAAATTACTTTACACGCTCTATTTTAAGTGTATTGTACATAGATTATAAGCATAAATTATTGTAAAATAGAATAGGTAATCAAACCAAGTCAATCCTTATTAAATTAATATAAGAAGAAAATTAAAAGAATACATACCGAAAAACAAAACACACCTTAGATATGTAAACCATTTACCTTATTAACTTAATCCTAGCAAATAATAACGATTTTAATATATAACAATAAACATAGGAGCACTTAGTATCGATAAGTATAAAATGTACCTATAAGTCAAAAGCCGTCGTTGACTTTTGTTTTTAATACTTAACTACTTACCAAAAATTTTGTTTGTACGTCATATACACAAAACCAAACATATTCCGAGAATGGATTACAAATTCACAAAAGACGAAAAACTGATTTAACTGAATTCTCACCAGAATACTTAATATTAAGAAGATAATCGCAATGTTAACATTAATAAACAGCTCTTTCCTCTCGGTGTTATGTCGCACCACTATTAATTTAAAGTGGCGGTATTTGTTCGAAGTTGTGGAGAATTATTATGAATGTTTAGCAATTAAGACTAACCAAATGAAACAATTTTTCTTTTTTTTTTCTTTAAAATGACATACGAATGTTTAGCATTTACGATTAACTAAATGAAATAATTTTTAATTGGTTTTTCTTTAAAATGATATAATATGTAAAAAAAAAACATATAACATTCACCGCATCGTAAACAACACCCCTGACATTACGCAACCCCATTCCAACGTTCACGATATCGGCACCATTTTAACCGCGGCATACAATGCCCACCACCCATCCACACGAATGCGCTCGCCCCCTCTCAACGCCTCGCGTCCTCTTTGCGACCCCTTTAGCTACTTCCGCCGACGCAACCACGGCTCTGCTCAACTCCTCTCAACTTCCTTTCGGCTCCTTTTCAACGGCTTTCGACTCCGTTTACCCACACGTGACTCCAACCAACTTCACGTGACTCGCGCTCGATTCCGCTCGACCACCTCCTCGACGCCGGCTCAACCTAACTCCATCAACTCGTTCCCCTCCGCCCCCGCCCAACTCCACGCGACTCCTTTTCACCTCCTCTCGACTTCACTTGACTCTGCCCGCCTCTTTTCGACTCCAAGCACTCCTTTCGGCATCGCTCGACACCGACCAACCCTTTTCGACACAGTTCGACTCACTTCGATCCTTCGATCCCTTGATGCCCCGTAGCGGCATACTGGCACACGGTGCCCCCACTCAACCCTCTCGCCCCACCCACCTTTCACAACCTCGGCTCCTCACTGAACCACAGCTACTGCGCGTAGCAAACAACCAGTAGGACGCCAGGCTCCCAGGCCGGCCCCTTGCCATCCACCTGCCACTCTGCGTAGCAAACAATAGTCAGGACGCCTGCCTCTACCACCCTTACTCCCGCGTAAGGATCCTTCTTCTCAGGGACTCCCGACGTCCCACAAGCCACCACGGCCCAAACCAAGCGGCAACCCAAAGGCAAACACGCCCCACTACGCCGCCTCACACATCAGGTGCACCATACTACACTTCGGAGCGCGCACCATCACCCTAGGGCGCCCTGTGGTTGGACACAACCAACCATTCACCAGGAGCCCCCTCACCAGTCGCCTACCTCCAACCAAGCGCGACCGGCCGGCACCGCCTCACAGTTGCCGTTCGGTCGAGGACGCAGCGAACATATATCGAGCTCCGCCGTCAACACCGGTGCCGATATACCGGTCCCCTTCTCGATGGGTAAGCCGCGCAACTGCGTGCCCGCCCCCTCTCAGTCCCAGTGGCAAACAATTCACCATACTAACGTATGGACGAAAGACACCGACTCCGGACTCGGGTCTACCTTCCATTCCGCACACGGCAACCCGTCGCTGCGCATGCGAATTACCCTGGGATAAGTCTCCTCCATCCCACACGCGACACCTCGCCACCGCGGATGCGAGCAGATTTCCGATAGGTTCCGACCTACTCGGACGATAAACCTGTTGGCCCAAGCGGCCCACAACAGTTCAGTGAACCACGCCGCACACCCTTTGCCCCTGCGGCATCAACGCGGTAACAACCGAGTCCACTCCCAATTATCGACCCTGGCCCCACCACGACCCAGCAACTCGTCACCAGGACAGTTCCCATATCCCACCACCGCGCCTCCCGAAGCAAGAAGGGCCACCCTGGCCTTAGGCACCTACACCTCTCCCCGTCACACCCTGAACCACTCCCCCCGCCCTACCTTTATTTCGTGACTACGTCACTGGGGTGGGAGTACCGTGGGGGTTCTCTATACCACATGGAGAACCAACCCACAATTCTAACCAACCCTGACCGCTAACAGCGCGTCACCTTAATCCAACTCCCCATGCAAATCTGCATTTGTATACACCCCATACTTACCAGGAACCCATTTCCCAAGCTGAAATAAACGCATATTCCAATTTACAACGGAATATTAATCATTCCCCTCAATTACATCACCCCACATACGTTTTCCCAAAATTGCTTCGGTCAACTTTCTACTTAAGTTATATTTTCTCTTTGCGACCAAGCAATCCTAATTTCCCCGAAATTCATATGCTGTAACGAAACGCATATTCAAATCTATAACGGAGCATCAACCATCGCCACCAATTATACTAAGCCGCGCACATTTCCCCGAAATTACTTCGTTTAATATTTTACCCAAATGATATTCCTCGCTTGCACCCAAGCAATCCCAATTTGTCCCGAAAATTCATTCCCTTACTTGCTCGCGTTCCCAAGGCCAATTTCCCCGTATACACAACCAACGAATCCAACTAGACTTTACGCCCAGGATTCGCTGGAACTGAATTCCTATGCAAGCATGGCAATTCTATTTGAAATTAGAATATATTTTTTCCTTCATCAGTCAGTCGTCCTCCAACTACAACCACGCGCGTATCGGTTGCCCTGTAACCGTCGGGGCCACGCGGGGGCACGCCGTTCCCGTGTGTAGAAGTCATCCTTTATCCAGCCGCCACCGGGCGCACACGCAGGAGTCAGAATTCAAAGTCTCAACCTAAGTCGAGTTCAAACCACCGAACTCAATTTAATTAACAAAGGTTTAAACTTTGTCAAGGGAACGTCGCGACCCTGTATACGGCCCGATAAATAGTAAATTCGGTAGTGAAACTAAATGACAATTCGCCCCATCCATTCAACTGGGACTGTAGACCCGTGCGTTCGCGAACGAAAGCAATTTGAAAACATAAGAACAAATCGGTCAATTGAAAGTGTGTACTTATAATTAAGGAAATAGAAGTAAGAAGATTCACAGTCGTACGTGCTCAAAAATAAAAAGACAATTATCACTAAGCCACTCCGAGCGTTTCACTTGCAGTTTTGGTGAACTTTCCGCAGTTTTAATTCGGTCGGAGTGTAGTGAACCCATGTCCCTGCTGACATCTGAACAGCTCCCCCACATACCCACAAACGAACTTAAAGAAAACGCGAGCCTTTCAGTCCGAGGGTTGTTCCTACCTAACTTGCACGAGACATGGAAAATGTTTGGTGCGATGGGACGTGCAGCGTAAGTAACAATGACTGTTTTCCGGCAACATTTCGTAGGACACCGCATCAGTTTGAGAGGTCACCTGATAGAGCACATTGCGAGTATTTTTGTGGAACTCTCTGAAGTCACTTGTCGCCTCATGACACTGGCTCACCTAAAGAACAATATTCGTCAGGTTGTCACCAACATACCCATCCATATGTCGGAAAGAGTTGAGCGAGATTTCCAGTAATGGACTACCTGTTTGACATCGTAATCGAGATGACAACACAAACAAATTTAAATAATGTACTTTACCAGGAGTCAAGAATTGAATCGAAACCTCTATCACTAAATGTTCTAATTTAACTCCTAAATAAGATGGCTCCTCTACCCAATCTTTTGTGATTTACCTATTACCATTTCATGGCGTCTTCCACACATTAACAACCTTAGCGACACGATTGCACCATAAACTAAGAGATTTAGCTCGAAGCAGTTCCTGTTGCCGACGATAATCACAAAACATATTATTTTATTGAGCATCACTTCAAGCCTCTCGTATTTGATTTCGTTCACGACCAGAACACAACCGAAGCTAATGACTTTGGACTGCAAAACGTGAATAGAACCGAGCACCGCAATGAACTTCTTATTCTATGGAACCCGTTGATCTTAATTTCCCAAAACGCATGAATGACAATTTTGAATGGGAATACAAGGGAAAGACGACAGTTGGATAAATGCACAAGAACACTTTTAGAGGTTCTTCTAATTTCTTTCCTACTTTTGTTCATTTTTGGCCAATTTACGTTTGTGTCCAATTGGGCTTTTGTGTGTTGTAGTTGTATAAGAGTAGCACAATAGCAAATAGTTGAAGGAGGAGTAAAATAAAGGACTAAAATATGTTAACGAGCCTTGAAATGAATAGAAATAACGAAGATGGAGATGTCCTTTCCTTGGTGTATTTGCCATTGTTGGATGTTTCGAGTCATGGTTTTCTTTGTAGCCCGTTTTTGGGGTATTCGTCGTCACTAAATATGAGTTTCATTAAATGAGCGAAGCTATAGAAATGGAAATCTTTGCATTGTCATGGACGAATTTAAATCCAATTATGGTCTGTTTCTGTTATTCTTTTATGAAGGAACACCTAAGGAGCTTTTGACCAATACTAACAAACCAAGCAGACCTTCTGCCTCGTTCTGCTAGGACACCAGGTCGGCATAAATTTAAAACTGAGTTAAATCTTACTAGTTCTCTTATACCACAGGAAATAGCGAACAAATGGAATTCCTTGGTACTTGGCGACGTCTTCAGACGTTGTGAATGTCTAGCCAGAAGTCATAATACAATATAAATGTCTTCAAATAGAATTTATAATATCATATCCAGAGTATCCTATTTAGAAAATATTTCATCAGTACCCATGGGCTAGAAACACCCGACAAGGATGCCGGCTAGAAAACACTTAATAATGAAATGAGTTCTTGGACAACCTAGAAATGGAATCCGCATTCTTTGTGAGATTTGATGAAATATGTTTTTTTTATGTTGCTTGAAATCCTTCAAACAGAACTTTGAACATTGCTTGCCCTGATAATAGTTAAGCTGAGATTGCTGAACAGAAAAACAGAACATTTTAATGATGCCAGGTAAAACGTGTTAAGCTAATTAAACTCTACAACATCTTGTTCTGCGGTATATTTAAGAACGATAATGAGGATCTGATTAATCGGTGATCTAAAATGCATATACTTTACTTTTAAATATAACGTATACACCTGCCCACAGGAAATGTCAAGGAAAAAAACAAAACAAATGTCTTAAAAACGGTTTTGTAAATTAGATTAAAGGTGGATGAAGGGTACAGCGCGCTGTTTTGCGGAGGGCGGAGGGGGGGGGGGGGGGGGCTAATGACATTGGGAGTTTCCTGCACGTTCTCACAAATCAAAGAAACCATAAATTTGTGTAAAAGGTTCCTTACGTACACATTGGCCGGCGACCTTTTTCTCCCAGCCATACAATTCTCTAACTCGCACCATGTGCAAACAGAAGAACACTGTTCCTACATAGGTTTCCTGCGATACCATAAACAATTCATGTCGTTTGTGGTATCCGAAAAACATTTTTTTCATTTAATGAGCGGCTGCTATTTATTTAGCCGACCCTCATTACCGAACGATGCATAAGCAAACCCATTAGCATCCGAAGAGTTTGGTTTTATTTGCTTTCCTGAAATCATATCCCATGAATGCAGTTTTTCCCTTTCTTTATTCTAGGCTCGTTCTCATCCATGAAAGAACCATGCACACACCACTGCACTAAAGAGTGCATTTCTGTGGCGGCCACACCCTTAAGAGAACAGCTTTTTCTCTCTCTTCCCTTTTCTTAACCCTAACCTAGGATGGAATTCATGTCAGAGTTCTATCCTCGGTGAGTCGTTTTCCGTCCACTGACCGCCACGGTTACGCGATCTCCCGCCCACCGGTGCGCGCTGTGACGCGACTATAGTCGAGTAGTAGTTTGTCGATTAAAGTTATAAAAAAAACCAATCTCGTATTAATAATAAGCTTACGCGGAGTATAAGATCGCTAACATATTTAATAATATTTTGGAACAAAAATAATGATTGTGAAATATGAGAACCTTTAGTAATAACTGAAAGTGCGTGTCAATTATAGAGACAAACTTGAATGTTTTATTTTCTCCTCTCTTCCGGTGGACGGTGTGTTGTCGAGGTTTGTGTATGTGCTTTTCCTTTGACGTCAGCGGCGGAACTTTAGTGACAATTTATGATGGAGGAGGAAGTGAACGGAGTGCCCATGCTCGGCACAATACTTCCCCCCCACATGCTTGCATCCAACGCATCATGCCCCTGAAATCTAATTCGGTTACATCATCATGTAACCGACACTGATCCCCGAGCATGTCAATGCGCATTGCTAAGAAGCATTTTCTCATACACGTGCATGAAATGTTCACCCTTGCCTTATCTGCTGAACCATCGGTCGATCGTTCAAACGATAATCTACAGCTCAGCCCATTGTTGGCTGCCTACAGGTAGTTTAAGTGTTGTTTAATGTAAACACACACCCGACACATCGACCGATGAGACGTTGGCAATCTGCGTGCAAGCGAATTGATGCTGTACGCAGTGGCCAATGGGTAAACAAACAATGTTCCTATGTCCATTAGGTTTTGAGCAGCTGCAACTAAATTTCCCATGATCGGCCACCAACCGATCATGGAATTGGACACGATCATGATTATAGTTAAACAATCATACCAATAATCGTGTCCCTCGTTACTTTCTTTGAAAACAAACATGCTCCCATCCATTCTAGTCCCTAGCCATTGTGGGCAAAGTTTCTGTTGACTTAACGTCAACCAAAAAATCTATCCTCTATCGTACTGTGGCAATACACCCAGCCCGTACACCGATCATCATATTTGACCAGCTGCATGTTTGTTTTTGCTTTCCTTTGCCCAACGCATGTTTCGTTTGTCTTTCTTTCCGAGGTAAAGACATTCAACTTAGCTGGACGATGTCTATGGGAACCTTCCAATAGGATGCGAACCGGTTTCTCATTGGTCGTTGGGCGAAGGAAAAATTGCTTACCCCGCCGATGACATGAGTGGAAACCCATCCCACTCACTGAGGTTGGCTCAGCGTCGCGCAGATCACGACGAGTCAGATTTCTGTCACCACAGCGGACAGTCGCACGCTTAATACATTTTTCATCCTTCGCCGCGTTACGTAGTAGTCAAGTTTAATCACGTGAAGACACACGATTTTAGAGTTTGAATCAGAGTCCAGTGTTTTCGTTGTCGAATCGATTTAGTTTAGTTTAGTCCGTTTAGTCCTTTAAAAGTGAAGTTCGTGCAATACTGTCGGCGATCCTGAAGGAGTTGTAGGCGTCCATCGCCGAAGGATTAAGTGAACATTGCTGTGAAAAATTACCGAGTTAAGGAACACTAGAACGTATTAATACTTCCGGTAGTTTTGTTGTGGACTAATTCTCAAGACTGGTGTACACCCTATATTGTGAACTCCCCGTTCTATGCGCATGTGCCGATGCCATAGCTTGCATTAAGTAAAGAACATTTAATCAACTAAGTACTTGCGTGCCTTTTCATTTTTTGCTTGCTCGAAGTTGATTTATTTCGTAGACATTTTACAGTGAAACAAACGGTAAGTGTTGGGGCGTTGAGTGGATCTAGTGCCCATGTAATTTAGGTTTGGTTCTTGGGCTAGCATTTATAAAAATACAATTATCATCATCATCATCGGCACTACAACCGGGATCCGGTCTTGGCCTTATTTAGCAAGTCTTATAAAAGAGTTATTGAAGTCATATGAAATATGATAATGTATAATTTAGAGTGCTTGTGAAGAGCCAGTAAGTTAATGTAAGAATCATCATCATCATCGGCACTACAACCGGGAAGCGGTCTTGGCCTTATTTAGCAAGTCCTGAGGCTTGTTAAATTTTCCATAATAATTAATTTTTACGGGCAAGGTTATTAGTCTTGCGCTGATAAAAATAAAAATACAACAGCTATGATAAAATTATCCTGCGTGAAGCTATAGATTTCAAGATCAGGACAATAATTATTCCATAGAGTCGAAATCTTTCTATTGATACATTGCTTGGTAATTTTTGCAAGTATCCCGTCAATGTTAAGAAACTGACGGTGGTAAAGCTGTCCAAAACTTATTGGATTTCATTGATTGTTGTCCAAACATCATTGTATTAATACCCTCCCTTTTTCTCTTATTTTTCATTGCAGTTCCGCCAAGGATTCATCATGTTACCGCCAGAGGACATTTGCAAGTCAGAAAAGGTTCTTCAGTGAGAATTGAATGCTTAGCTTCCGGAAATCCTGCACCGAATATCACATGGATCCGAAGACGTTTCCCTCGTCCCGGTGGTAAGTAGACACTGTGAACAAGAATGTTCACAAGGGGTGCGTGGTTCCGAGCAGTCAGAATGGGGAAATAGTGGTAGAAGGGAGATGGTCAACAAATGAATGCGTTCTGTTTGGTCATTTGGTTCTGATATCTGTTAATAATAAATACTCGTATGTGTATTCTCATCATCATCATCATCGGCACTACAACCGGGATCCGGTCTTGGCCTTATTTAACAAATCTCTCCACCGGTCCCGATTTCGAGCCGATGTCATCCAGTTTAGCACTCCCAGGCTCTGGGCGTCCTGGTCTACGCCATCCCTCCATCGCAGACAAGGTCTGCCGCGCTGTCTCCTTCCATACATCCTGCCACAAAGGACTTTCCGGGCAGGGTCCTCTTCGCTCATTCGAGCTAGGTGTCCCGCCCACCGGAGTCTACCGAGCTTGATTTTTCTTACAATATGAGCTTCAAGGTAGATTGCGTACAACTCATGGTTGTAGCGTCTCCGGAATCGTCCTCCCTCACATACGGGGCCAACAATTCCCCTTAAGACCTTTCTCTCGAACGCGGCCAAGAGTTCAGAGTGCTTTTTATTAAGCACCCAGGTCTCGGATCCATACATGAGTACTGGTAAGACCATGGTCTTGTATAGTAGTAGCTTGGATGTTTTGGATAAATTTCGGGATTTAAAGAGCCTTGATAGACCATAGTAGGCTTTGTTGGATTTAATCAGCCGTTCGCGTATTTCTTCTTCCATATTGTTATCGGCTGATACTATTGACCCAAGGTAGTTAAAGGATTGCACTACTTCAAATTCGTGCTCCACTACCCTGATAGTTTGACCAACGTTAGGTCTTCTCTTCGCAGAAGTTGCCACCATGTACTTAGTTTTTCCCTCATTAATGCGCAGTCCCAGTTTTTGTGCCGCCTGCTCGATCTGGGTGAAGGATTCCTGTACCGCCGATTCGGTTCTACCGATGATGTCGATGTCATCTGCGTAGGCAAGTATCTGGCTGGACTTGGTGACAATAGTCCCTCTAGTTGTAACGCCAGAGTCACGGATTGCTTTCTCCAACGCCAGGTTGAAGAGGAGGCAGGCCAGACCGTCCCCTTGTTCGGAGTCCATTATAGATGTTTATTGGTTTGGACAGCAATCCCGCTACTTTTACTTGACTAGTTACGTTGGTCATGGTCAACCTACAAAGTCGTATCAATTTATTTGGAATGCCGAATTCTCTCATGGCATTATATAGTTCTACCCTGGCTATGCTGTCGTAGGCGGCCTTGAAGTCTATAAATAGATGATATAGTGGAATCTTAAATTCCAGACATTTTTCCATCGCCTGCCTAAGGGTGAATATCTGATCAATTGCTGATTTGCCTGGGATGAAGCCACACTGATATTGACCAATGATGGCTTTAGCGTATGGGGATATCCGGTCTTGTAGGATAGTGGAGAGTATCTTATAGGCGGTACTCAGCAATGTTATACCCCTATAGTTGCTGCACAGTGTGATATCTCCCTTCTTATGTATGGGGCAAATTATACCACGACGCCAATCTTCCGGCATCTCCTCTTGCTCCCATACGTGCACCACGATCTCGTGAATTGCGTGATGTAACGCTGTCCCTCCTTGTTTGATCAGCTCAGCTGGTATGCCATCAGCTCCAGGGGCTTTATTTGATTTTAGCTGTCTAATGGCTTTTAGTGTTTCCTCAATGCTTGGTGGCGGCAGCATTTGGTCCTGGTCTTGCATTGGTGGAGCCTCCAATTCTTCTGTGAGCTGACCATTTAGCAATTCATTAAAGTGCACTTCCCATCGCTCCAGAATGCCTTCAGGATCGGTGATCAGATTACCCTCTTTATCCTTGCAGTAAGTGCAGCGTGGTGTGTACCGCGTCATACTGCGGATTATTTGGTAGAACTTCCGCGCCTGGTGCGGCCCTCGCTCTCTACTTTTCTCTATTTCACAGACAAGATTTTTTTCCCAGGCACTTTTCTTTTGTCTGTTGTTACGTACGTCGGCCACCACCATCATTTGATAATTTGTGTTTAATATAATTTTGTTTTAAAATAGTACGATGGTAAGGTGGTGGAAGAATTGCACGATCCAGAAGTGAGTTTTTGAACCCGCCCCGATTCGGGTGTGGATCGTGCAGTTCTTCGAGTTCGAATTTGTTTTTCGAAGTGGACGTGAATGGAGAGCGAGAGAGATGGAGGGTTAACCTTTTTCAAAAATACGGTTCGGGATTCCGTTGATGACAGTTGGATTTTTTCCGCGCAGTTGGTCAGCAGCAAAGGAAAAAAAGATAGAAAGAGCCCGTTTCCTTTTGTTCAATTTTAAGTAAAAAATTCCAGGAAGGAATGTTCAGTTGTGTTATTGAATAGTGTCTTATAAATTGTTTTATTTTTAATTGGTCCACGAAGGACTCCCATTTATGTTGTTAAAGTAAAATTAAAGTTTTAGTTGATCGAAGTTATGCATGTGTTTCATGTTTGAACGAGGACTTGCATGGATTTGGTAACCTCGATTTGGAGATCACTGTTGCTGGAATTGGGGGTAAGATTTGTGCACATACCGCAATTACATTGAGATGGGTTGTTCTACTGCGAGAAGTGGCCGCGTTACCCGTGGTCACAGATAACAGCTATCGAATCTGGATCTAATAATATTAAAACTGGGACTGCAGTCTTTCCGCCACATAGCATTCTTATTTAGCAGACTTACAACACAAATAATAGACTGGCATTGCGGACACCCCATTACAACAATAAATTATTTAACAAACTAACTGCATGAATGACTTATCCTACACTGGCACTGAGGACGGGATCTCAGCAACCCCATACCATTATAATAAATTCTACAACAAACTGGCGCTGCGGACAGGATTCGAGGAAGCCTGAGTCAAACTCGTAAGTGCTTGAAAAGCCCGAATCCGGTAAGAACCTGTTGGATTACATCGGGAAGCTTTGGAAGTGCATTGCATTGACGGCATGGCTATCAAGTAATCGGATGACATTGACGACGAGCATATAATCGTGGGCGTGGAGACCGACGTAAGGAGGGACAGAGGAAAACAACAAATATATATTTTTTTTTTTTTCTGATTTGTTAAATGTTTTTATCGATGTTAAAGCTTGCCATCTTTGTATTTGTACATCAATTATTGTAGGATTGTTTGATATTAATGTTAAGATTTTGCTTTTGATTTATTTATTTATTGAATAATTTTCAGATTAATCGATCTTTGAAATTTTTGAATGTGATTCTGCTTTTCTTCCTTTTCGGCTGCGCGTTTGGTTTTCGTTTAAATATTTTTTTTGTTGTTGTTGTTGTGTTACAAAATTGACCAAAAAGTTGTCATTATATTCGCTTACCCCTTTCTCTCTCTCCAATTCTCGCCCGCTGAGAACTGCGTTTGTTGGTAGAATGGTGTTTTTGTTTGTTTATTGTGACCGACGGGTGTAGTGTGTGTTTCTTTTTCTCGTTGCACGACCGTTTGTTTTGTCGATTGGTGCACCGTTTTTCAGTCCCAAACATTAGTGAATTTTTGATTACGGGCTGACCTCCTCTGGTGTTCCGGGTTTCCTTGTTACGCATCAGGCCCCTATAGTGATTGCGAGGGAGGAAGGTTCGTCGGCCGGCGTCTTGTTGTATATTGGGAGCGTGCTTGTTTTTGTTTTTCGCACCCTTTCTGTTGGTGGATACTGTCGGCGACGAGGTTGTTTTTTCTTTTCTCCGCGGGGTATCCGGGATTGACTTTGGTGTAGGTGACCTTGAGATCTAGTTAGACGGCCGGCAGATGCAGACAAGGCAAGGTCAAAGAGATGTCCGAGAGGGCACCCCTGCCCGGGCACGACCCGAGGCATTTCCCGAGCCGCCGGTTGACGAGGTGGATCCGGAGGCGTTCCATGATTCGAGGGACGAATTTGTGGACGACCGATCGCCAACACGCCCCCCTCCCACCGTCGGTAAACAGCCTGTCGGGAGCATGGAGGACACGCCGATGCCCTCGTATTTTAAACTGGGCCCACAACCATGTCCTGTACGGACCATGCTGGGCACAGATAGGGTTTTCGACCTTGTGTCGAAGGCGGGCCCCATGTTTTCGGGACAGGAAGGACCGGATACTGCCGAGAGACTCTCTTCGTTTCTCAAGGGTTGTAGAAGGACCTTGGATGGGCTGGCGGTGGAGGAGGAACATACCTTCCTCCGGTGGCTGCCCTCTAGGCTGAGCGGCGACGCCTATCGGATGTTCGAGGAGAGACCACCCACGACATTCCTTGAAGCGGAACAGCGTCTTAAAGAGGCCTACGAACCCCGGGTGTCGTATGAGGAGTTGTGTGCGCAACTTTCCAAAATGCGACAACTTCCTTCCGAGGATGCCACAGGCTTCGTTTCCCGAGTGAAGCGGGCCGTGGTACGGTGCGAGGAGGCAGCTGGGCGCTTTTATGGTCGCCGGGGTAGGCCCGTCTTCGCCAGCCAGCTTGAGGGCATGGCCAAACCGGTGTTGGTAAGGGGTCTGAGGGAGGAAGGACTAAAGCACTTCCTTCTCACGTTGGGTAATGTCCCTTTTCGTAGCCTGGTGGACCACCTAACCGGGTTTGAGCGAGCTCGTAGGGAAATGCTGAGGCAGGACGACCTGTTTGTAGATGCGCGGCACGGAATCGCCGAGCGAGCGTCGGAAACATTAGAGTTAGGACCGGGAAGTTGCTCGGCCCTTTTGGAAAATTCATCCTCCACTTTCAGGGATTGTACCGCGGCGCCGGCGCCGGTTTTATCGAACTTAAGTCCCCGGGCGGTGTCATTCGTGTTGCCGGCCGAAGAGCCTGATAGTCGTCGACGGGGGGAGGATAGTTTCGTTCGGGAGCGGTCGTACGGGCCTCTCAATTATCGACGGGATGCTAGTGCGTATGCTCCGGCCTCCTCTGGCGAGGGAGCGTGGTCAAATACCATGCCGAGCCAGAGTGGAGAGTCGCAGAGCTTGGCTCAGGGGACGTATGTGCCACAGGATCGATCGGGTCGGGACAATCCGTTCAGGGATCCGGTTGGTCGATCGGCGCACCCCCTGGAATCCCAGACCATATGCAATTTTTGCCATCTGAGAGGTCACGTATACGACGAGTGTCTACAAAGACGAAACACTCCCTTCTGTCGCGAGTGTTGGCGGTATGGCCACGACATAGTGGACTGCCCGGATCGTCCGACGAGGACGCGCGGTCCCCAGACCACATACAGGGGTAGAGGTCAGCAGGGCGGATTCGCACGGCAGGAACCGCCTCATCAGCGACCACAGTTTCAGCGGAGAGCCCTACCAGAGCCGCAGCCCCCGTCTACGGGCGGCGGACCGGCGACATCAGGCCCCAGAGTATTCAGCGTCCGGTGCTGTTGCGAGTTTTGTGGCCGCCAAGGTCATAGCTTGCACGGGTGCGAATACAGGCAAAGGTGGGAACAACAACAGAGTTCCCAGGGTTCTCCCCACAAGCGGCACGGCGGAACAGCACCTGTTGCGAGCCGAGAGCAAGACACCCGTGTGGAGACTGGGGCGGGCGCGAGAAATAGGCGCAGAGGGCGTCGGGGGCAGCGTCGGCGAAATCGAAGCGCCGGTAATGGTGGCGCGGAGAGTGAGGATTCCCGGAAGGTGGATGGAGATGATGGGCGACGATCGTCCGTGTCGAGCGGTGGCGGTAAGCGACCCGACTCCATGGACTCAAAATCCTCAAAGACGGATGCGAGACATGATGCCGCATCAGGCAGCGCGGGGAGCCGAGAATGGCAGCCCCGGCGCATTGGGCCCAAAGTGGGCAGAAAGAATAGCTCCAGTTCCGCTAGTTCGGTGTCCAGTGGGACTCCCGAGCGGAATATTCCTGAACGGGGGAGCGGAACATTGTGCGAGTTTTGCGGTCGACCCACTCACAAGGCGGCAGAGTGTCGACATAAAGCAAAATGGGAGAGTTCGGGAAACTCCACAAGGTCGGGTCGGCAAGATCCTACCCGACCGCACTAAAAACGAAACCCAGCTCCAGCTGTTCTCAGTTTTCGCCGACTCGAGTCCCGATTGTCGCTCTCCCTCTAGACATTGGCCGTAGGAACCCTACGCGCCTAATCGTGGACACCGGCGCTGAGATCAGCCTGTTGAAGCTGAAGGCACTCCATCCTAGATATGGCATGGATGTGCATAAATCTACAACGCTCCAAGCGCTGTTTGTCAAAGGCAAGTCGAGGGGATGCTGCACTGGGAATTTCAAGTTGCACCATGAGATTCCCTGCAGTTTCCAAATAGTAGACTCCTTGCCGGGTTTGGAGGAAGACGGATTGTTGGGGTACGACTTCCTGTCTCGGAATTGTAAGGTAGACGGGCCGGGTGGTTGTTTGGTTTTTCCCCGAACGACCGTAAATCCCGTGCCATTCTCCATTCAATTTATCAGCAATGGGACGGGAAGGGTTGAGCGTGTGGCAGCCAAACGGGGGGACGTGCCAAAGGGACCTGTTAAGGTCGATACTGCGGCAGGTACTCGCCCGGTGACCCTACCCATACAGGGGAGGGCTGCGAAAAGCTGTTCAACCACGTGCTACCCACGTGGTCATCCGGATGAACCCCAAACAGTGGACGTTAATAACATATAGTTATAGACAACATTTTTTTATAAAAGAACAATTACGGAAAGGTTAAGCCTTCCGGTAACTTGGAGACCCTGATCCTAGCTGGCCAGACTCTGGTTACCCTCCGGAATCTTCGTC
This sequence comes from Microdon myrmicae, assembly GCA_963931805.1. NCBI lineage: Eukaryota > Metazoa > Arthropoda > Insecta > Diptera > Syrphidae > Microdon > Microdon myrmicae. Next base: position 125,527,444 of record OZ007500.1, on the reverse strand, counting down.
CTTGTAAAGGACCTTCGTCGAGGGATACCAACTTGAGAGTCTGACGAAAGTATTTAAGGCCAGGCCTAATGCTGCAGGCGCAGTCCCAGCGCAGACTGCAGAGGCAAACCCCAGTGCTAGGGGTTGGATCGCATATATGAAAGTGCGAAAGCGCACTATAATGTCGGGTGATGGTAGGTTTTGCCGTCGAAACGGGACAAAACCCCCGATCTACCAACCCATGGACCGGGGCAAGTACCGAGTCCAAAAGAGGAGGATTAAAGTAAATATATAGGAGCGGGACGCTTTCGCCGGCCGGGTGACATTTTGGAATGGTTGAACGAGGGGGGATCGCCTCGCCTTAGCGAGGGGGTCCTAACCGGATCGTGTGGGCGGTCGAGCTTTCGGTCGGACCGTCGTTTCAGTGTCGGGCCCGCCGCGATAGATGGGAATCTGTGTAGTTAGTGTTCCCCTATTAAATGTTATTTATTTATTTATTTATTTATTTGTACTAACCCTCATATATAAGTAGTATAATCCCTACTAACATTAGCACTTAAGCATGTAGACTAATTTATTTATTTATTTATTTATTTATTTGTTGATTGGTCTGCTGATTGTTTGTTTGTTTGCTCTCCGCCGTCCAGTCTCCGGCGTGACATTCCTCTCCTAAGAATGCCACGCAGTCTTGTGGAGGGGGGAGGTGTGTTACGTACGTCGGCCACCACCATCATTTGATAATTTGTGTTTAATATAATTTTGTTTTAAAATAGTACGATGGTAAGGTGGTGGAAGAATTGCACGATCCAGAAGTGAGTTCTTGAACCCGCCCCGATTCGGGTGTGGATCGTGCAGTTCTTCGAGTTCGAATTTGTTTTTCGAAGTGGACGTGAATGGAGAGCGAGAGAGATGGAGGGTTAACCTTTTTCAAAAATACGGTTCGGGATTCCGTTGATGACAGTTGGATTTTTTCCGCGCAGTTGGTCAGCAGCAAAGGAAAAAAAGATAGAAAGAGCCCGTTTCCTTTTGTTCAATTTTAAGTAAAAAATTCCAGGAAGGAATGTTCAGTTGTGTTATTGAATAGTGTCTTATAAATTGTTTTATTTTTAATTGGTCCACGAATGACTCCCATTTATGTTGTTAAAGTAAAATTTAGGTTTTAGTTGATCGAAGTTATGCATGTGTTTCATGTTTGAACGAGGACTTGCATGGATTTGGTAACCTCGATTTGGAGATCACTGTTGCTGGAATTGGGGGTAAGATTTGTGCACATACCGCAATTACATTGAGATGGGTTGTTCTACTGCGAGAAGTGGCCCCGTTACCCGTGGTCACAGATAACAGCTATCGAATCTGGATCTAATAATATTAAAACTGGGACTGCAGTCTTTCCGCCACATAGCATTCTTATTTAGCAGACTTACAACACAAATAATAGACTGGCATTGCGGACACCCCATTACAACAATAAATTATTTAACAAACTAACTGCATGAATGACTTATCCTACACTGGCACTGAGGACGGGATCTCAGCAACCCCATACCATTATAATAAATACCACAACACTGTGAAGTCTTTTTTCTGTTCTTCTGAGCTCTTTGTATTTCTCCTCGCGTACCCGCGTCCTATGAGACTGCTGCATTGCCCGGTATGCAGCATTCTTACGTTCAGTCGCTAGTTTGCACTCATCATCAAACCAGTCGTTCCGATCTCTACGACTACTGCCTAAGATGGAGTTGGCAGTACTAATGACAGTATTCTTAAGGCGTGTCCATTTCTCTTCTACGCCCGGCATTCTGGCCCCAGGACTTATTCTCCCTCCGTCGAGCTCTTCGAGGGCGAGTCTTAACGCATGACCAAAGGTGTTGCTGGTGTTCTCATTGCGTAAGGCAGCCGTGTTGATTCGAACCTGATCCGTGGATGCAATACGTCTCCGTAAGGCAATCCGCGCTCGGAAAACTGTACCAACAAGATAGTGATCCGAGTCGACGTTGGCACCTCGGTACGTTCGTACCGTCATCAGGCTCGAAGAGTGGCGGCGATCTATCAACACGTGGTCAATTTGGTTGCGAGTGGCTCCATCAGGTGATACCCAGGTGGCTTTGTGGATATCTTTACGCGGAAACCTGGTACTTGCAACGACCAAGTTCTTTGATGCTGCCAGTTCGATGACTCGTAGTCCATTGTCATTAGTGTTCTCATGCAAACTATGGGAACCTGCGTAGTGCCTGAAAACCGGCTCCCGACCTATTTTCGCATTCAAATCCCCAAGAACGATTTTCACATCGTATCTTGGGCAGGCATTGAGGGCCCGTTCGACGTTCTCATAGTATTCTTCTTTTTCGTCGTCAGGGGACTCCTCTGTAGGTCCGTGAACGTTTATGAGGCTTATGTTTTTAAATTTGCCTCGCACGCGAAGAGTGCATAGCCTTTCATTTATTGCATTAAAGCCGATGATGGCAGGCTTCAGTTTTTGGCTGACTAGAAAGCCTACCCCGAGCACATGGTGTTTTGCGTGACAGCTGTAATAAATGTCATATTCTTTTCTTTGAAAAACACCACTCCCTGTCCATCTTATTTCTTGTAATGCTGTTATGTCAGCCTTATATTCGGACAGGGCATCGGCTAGTTGCTGTGCAGCTCGAGCTCTGTATAGTGAGCGTATGTTCCATGAAAAAATCCTTAAATCGTTTAGCCGTTTTCGTTTCCGTGGTCGTCGTCGTGTATCGGGTTCATATCCGAGGCTTGTTAAATTTGCCATAATAATTCATTTTTACGGGCCTGGTTATTAGCCTTGCGCCAACCTTTCTCAGGATGTCGCTGCATGCATTGGTTCACTACTTGGCGGGTGTCAAAGTAGCTATCCAGGGGTGTCACGTGGAGACTGCATGTCAACTTGGATTGAACAGGGACAAGGATCGTCCTGGCCTTCGCCAGGTTGAACGCAATCAGAGACTTTGCCCTGTATGTTCGCACCCATCCCCCCATGTGTATTCTCAGGGTTCTGATTTTTCGTCCTTATTATATTTTCCCATGGCAAGCATTAAGTAATAACGTTGCATGTGCAAGTATACTTCGTTATTACGACGCTTAGTATGTTCGGGATATTATTATGCCCGCTTCTGTTTTGTGTATTTTTTTTTTTCTCTTACTTTTCCATTTACTAGTACTGTATTCTCCAGTTATAGTCATAACAAATTGTCCTCGAAAAACTCGTTGCAGTCTATTTTTAGTGCAAACATGCGATTACACTCGATCCAAGTAGACCAAAAAAATTCATATCCAGCAGTTTTTCTTCTGAAGTGATTCTGCAACCGCCAACTTATTTCTGGCATCTGGGAAACGAGCTACTTAAATAATATCCCTTGATATGCTGCGGTGGGAATTAAACCGTAGGTACTTAAAGTCCCAGAATCTAGGTTGCTAACTTACAATGTAGAATAAGGAATGTAGAATAAGGAATGTAAACCCCTGAAAACAAGTACAGGTGAGGTAAAGAAGCCGCTCTGTACACCAATGGTATTTCGAATTGAAAATGTCCAAAATAATTTGGATTGGTAACTGAAAAAGATCAAGTCTCCAATTTATTACAGAAAAACAAGGGTACCAACATAGTGATATAAATCAATCCACCGGTTAGAAACAATTAAGATAGTATTACATAATGGTGAGGCTATGTTTCAATCCTCCTAGTAAGTTGAGTGTAAATTACATATAATTTGGTTATAGACACCCACCCACGTCATATTGTTATAACCACTATCAGATAGCTGGGAAAGGTCCTTGACCATGCTTCAGAGCTTGACTGATGTGCCGGTCAAAAAACTAGTAACAGCTAGAAGGTGGTTTCCAACTCAACGATCTTCAACGAAATATGACAACGGTTAGTTTTTTGTTTTTTTTTTTTCATTTTTAAAACATTTTTTATTTTTCTTTGTATATTCTTAATTTCTAAATTAAAGGCTAGACAAAAAATGATTAAATTCTAGCTTAACTATCTTATAATAACTTACTGGTCCTTCGCAGACGCCCTAAGCTAAACATTACTAAACATTTGTATAATTTGCCTTTCGGCGACAGTAGTTTGTGGCAGTACTTATAATTATTTGAAAGACAAAGAAAATTTGAAAAACGTTGTCAATTTTTTTTGTTTTTTTTTCTTCTTAAAATTTAACTACTTAACTTACCTTTTTTTTTTTTTTTTTAATTTTTTATTTTATGTAAAAGCCGCGTTTTTTGTTTATGATATTGATTTTGTTTTGATTTCTGATTTCTGATTATCAGTTGGTCATGTGTAAGTTTATGGTTAAGTATAGTGGGACTACCACCCCATTAATTCAAGCTTAATTCAAGCAACATAATTACCTACATCTAAAGTATATATAAGTTACAATCTACCGAGCTTAAGATCTATCTTAACTAAGCTTAACCTAAGGTAACCAGGACCAGGGGCGAGATGTGGGGGCAGATTATAGTAAAGTGTAGAAGCGCCGCTTGAGATTGGGGGTGAGAATGGTTTAGGGGTGGTGCTTGAAAGTATGGGTCGAAGTCGGACAAAGTGGAATTGGAGTTGACAGTTCTCAGCCATGGAATTGGAGTTGACATTTCTCTGCCATGTGAATAGGGCGTTAGAATATACTCACAGCTAGGCCGGCTTGTCATAAGAGGCGACTAAAGGCCGAATGGTAGGTGGGGTCCCAACGCCCTGTCGCCCAGCCAAATGAAAGCCCATCGAGCTATAGGCTCCTTGAAATGGTCAGGAGAGATCCATGGCCATCTTTCGGAGCTTGGCTGATCGACCGGTTCGAGAAAAGGTTGGTTTAGGTGGTAGTCGGTCCCAAGGTGAGATACCACCCCGTCACGCTATACATACCGCGATATCGTAGAGAAATATTTGACGGTGTTTCGGATGTGTGGCTGATGGCCTGGACTGATACGGAGATAAGTCATGATGGTAACTTCTGATATAAAGAATTTCGGAGGTAAAGTAGTTTCCCATTCGGAGCTTTTTTTTTGTTTTATATCCACATTTATTCAACAATTCAATTACATATTTTGCTTAAGACTAAATGTTAACTTCTATAGCTCCTCGATAGTATAGTGGTTAGTATACCCGCCTGTCACGCGGGAGACCAGGGTTCGATTCCCCATCGGGGAGCCTCTGGCGCAAGACTAATGACCTTGCCCGGAAAAAACAAATCATTATGGAAAATTTAACATGCCTCAGGACTTGCTAAATAAGGCCAAGACCGCTTCCCGGTTGTACTGCCGATGATGATGATGATTCTTACATTAACTTACTGGCTCTTCACAAGCACTCTAAATTATACATTATCATATTTCATATGACTTCAATAACTATTTTATAACATGCCACAATAATTGATGTTTTCTTTTTAAAATGTATTCTATTTTTTTCTACATCACATATTATTTAAAATTATTATTATTATTATTTTCTTAATTACATATATTATTTAAAATTATTGTTATTATTTTTTTTTAATTACATATATAGGGGGTTGACAAGCAAAATAAAAAATAAAGATAAAAAATGAAACAAAATGGACAAACATAAACAAGGAATACAAATAAAAATAAAAAAATAAAAAATTAAAATCAAATTAAAAACGAAAATAAAAATAATTGGGAATTGGGGATAGGGGGAAGGAAAGCAGTGCGCCTAAGAGGCATACTATGTTTGGGGACGTGTAGCCCTTTCTTTATCACTGATCAAACACCAGTTGGGATGAGATCGATTTTTTATTGATTTATCTCTTTCACCGATCACCATACTAAAACGCAGGCGATCTGGAAAATTAGAGATATCGTTATCGTGGAGAATTCGTTTATCCCTGGCACCACGGAAAGCGTGGTAAATAATAGAGACTCCACGTTTGTCTTGGATAAGTCCTTTTTTATCAAAGAAAGGGAACGCTTCTGGGGGAATGAACCCATTCTGGAGAGTACTCTCCATATACATATCATTGGGATAGAATCCTCCCGAAATGAGATCATTTTGATAATGAAGTTATCTATTGTTTTTAGTCCCTTAGATTTGCCATACAGGACTTTATTACGATAATATTTCTTATACTGCGACACTGGGGTTCTATATATTCCGACGCAGGAACGCAAACACTGCCTCTCGAACACTTAAAACTTCTCCATGTAAAATGGGGATATTTTGTACCATACCGGGCAGCCATACATCAATATTGGTCGGATGAATGCTGAGTACGAAATTATTTTCACCTTGGGGTCCAGCAGACTACTACGGAAGAGCCTTCGTGTCATTGCATATTCGTTTGTAGCTGCTGTAAGAGCAGCTGGTGTATGCTTATCAAAGTAAAGATACTGATCAAGCCAGATTCCAAGGTATCTGACTACAGTTTTTACTTGTAGGGGAAGATTATTACTTCCTGCAATGGAAAATGTTTTCCAATTCCGTTTCGTATCCCTTGATGCACTGGACAGTGGCGTTCTGAAAAGGATAGTCTCTGTTTTCTGGAAATTTATTTTTAAATTCCCAGTCGTCGCAAAAACGTTTGATTTTCTTGCAATCATCTTGCAGAAGTCTGTTGATGACATCAATCTTTTCTCCAGTTCTATACACCACAATGTCGCCGGCATACGCAATTGCATGGTTGAGAGAACCCACTAGACCACTAGTGTAAATGTTAAATAAAATGGGAGAATTCACTGCTTCCTGTTGTAGACCGTTTTTGATGTGGAAAGTCTTGTTAGAGATTATATCTCCACATTTCACTACAAATTGTTTACCCATTATCATATCGTAGATAATGTATAATAAATATTCGGGCATGCCTAGATTTTATAACTTATATACCAGCCCTTCTAACCATACGGTGTCGAAAGCCTTTTCAAAGTCAACCAAACAGGCCCGTGTGCATATCGCTTCGCCTTGTTACACTGTAAGTCGGAAACAAGTTTTGTCGCAGCATGAACTGTGCCATGTTGCGATCGGAAACCAAACTGGTTGTTCGGAATAATACCATTTTCCTCACACCAGTTAGTCAATGCTTTATTTATAATTTTCTCGAATATCTTGCTGATGTTCGGAAGCAAACTAATCGAGCGAAGATTGGCTGGATTGCTCCTGTCCTTGCCTTTTTTGGGGATGTGATGGACTACAGCTCCTCGATAGTATAGTGGTTAGTATACCCGCCTGTCACGCGGGAGACCGGGGTTCGATTCCCCATCGGGGAGCCTCTGGCGCAAGACTAATGACCTTGCCCGGAAAAAACAAATTATGGAAACTTTATCAAGCCTCAGGACTTGCTAAATAAGGCCAAGACCGGTTCCCAGTTGTAGTGCCGATGATGATGATGATGATGATGATGGACTACTGTAGATTTCCATTGGGTTGAATAATATGTATTATTTACAGCGTTATTGAACAAAATAGTGTAAACCTTCACTACTTCAAGAGGTAAATGCTTTAGAACAATGTTTGGAATACTATCTAGTCCAGAAGATTTTTTGTTCTTAATCGATCTAAGAATGTCCGTCAGTTCATCTTTGTGTACAAATATGCTAGTGTTTAGAGCTCTAAGCGCGGAATCCGCTCTATTATTTTCACTAAAGATAGTGAAACTTCGACTTAAGAGACGCCAATTGTTAAGTTCATTGCGTAGCGAAATATGTTTTTGGAGAGCCCTATTTTCCAGGTCAAGGTTAGAATGAGCCGATTCGTTCAATCTATACACTGCTTCGAAACAAGCACCAATTGAGTTCGCCTTTTTTGCGGATCCTCGACTATTATGAACTCTTCGTTAGAGTTGATGTGTTCCGGGGTAAGTCCTGCGTTCAGCAGAGTTTGACAATTCTCGGTAGTCCTCGGAACTCGCAGACATGGGATGTCATTATAATCTTTCCTTCGAAAGACTTTATTTATTTGAGGGAACATATTCCACCAGCTTTAATGGCTTGAATTCTCTTTTTCCAATCTTCATTAATTACTGATCTATAGTTGTCACGGATCAGTTTTTGAAGATTTTTAATTAGTTTTTATTTCGTGGCTATTTAGATCGCTGAACTGTCTGTAGAGCAGTTTTAACTTAGAGAGCGGAATACTCTTTTGCCTATACAGCTCGTCGATCGTTGCGTTTCTGTATCGGTTTCTATGGCTCTCCATGTGAGACTCTTTTGGTATAGAACGATTCATTGTATTAATAACAATGTTGTTTCATCATCGAAAGATAATGATCAATTTCATCATTATGAAGATTTCTGTCAGTTGGTGGATCTATGCCATTGGAGCGTAATTCTTTTCTTTATTATCCGATCAAAGCGCGACCAGTGTGCTTTCTGTTCAAGTAGTGAGTATTCACTTGGGACATGTATTACGGCGCCAAGGCTAATAACCTTGCCCGGAAAAACAAAAATTATTATGGAAAATTTAACAAGCCCCAAACTTGTTAAATAAGGCCAAGGCCGGATCCCGGTTGTAGTGCCGATGATGATGATGATGATTACGGCGCCAAGTCCATAATGATCGCTATCGTACTGGATTGTACGAAAACAATTTCGAGTAGTTAGATCCGTATCTAATAATTGTATTCGCTCGTCCAGCAACAGTAAATCCAAGAAGGAATTTCCTCTTGGATATGACGGCGTACTTGTAGCGTACAATTCTAGTTTGTGTTCGATAGCGTTTGTTTGTCACCAGTAGAACAACACATTACCTCTTGTGTTTGTGATAAGGTTACCCCAAGCACTGTACTTGGAATTGAGATCTCCCGCCATAAAGAAATAATTATTTTCCGAGTCTAATTTGAGACATCACAAAAGGGTATCATTGATAAACTGTATACACTGGAGCTTTGGGAGCATAAGCAGATATCACATATAGATGCCTTTGACTATTCAAAGGAATATCTATAACGCAGGCTTCTAGTCCCTGGAACTTGTATACATCTCTACTGTAGACGACTTTGTGTTGTAGACCATTTTTAACTAAGACAGCGACCCCGCCCCCTTGAGTGGGACGATCTCGTATAATTACTTTATAATTTGGGTAGCCCATTTTATGCCTTTGATTTAGCTTAGTTTCACTAGCCAAAAGCACATTTGGGCGTTCAGCTTCCAGCAGAGTACTGAGATTATCCTTTCTGTCCATGCGGATTAGTAAATTAGCATTCACAGCAATAATTTTTAGGGTTAATTCAGACGCAGTGATCGTTATGATTAGAGTGCGGGTTCGTCTGGAAACAGGGTCGAATAGATAATGTCCGTTCGAGCCACTTGTTCCGTCAGTTTTTTTTTCGATCATTTCCAATTTTTTATCAAACGCAGCAAACTCTCCTCCCATTCGGATCTCCAGGAGGGACTATGTCAGGGGGAACATCATGCAGATGTTATGATAAATAACCGAACTTCGAAATTCGTCATCACATAATCGGGCTCTGCCCACGCTCGACTGGTAACCGCATTTTGTAACATCAGGGGTATCGGTTTCACCAATACGAATGTAAACGCCGTCCACCAATATTGGCAAACAGCGAAACCTGATATCCTTGCCCTAACTGAGATCCAGGTCGATTCGTCAACCGATTCGACATACCTTCGTTGCTCAGGATACGACTAACATTCGAGATTCCGTTTTAAGGGCGAAGTCTGGGTCTTCGGGTCGCGGTCCGATCTAGCTTGCCAGAGGATGGAGGCGTTGGCATCCAATACCATAGACATTATGTGGTTGAAAGTCGTGCTGAGGAATTCTGTGAAATTTCTTTGTTGTCTTTACCGCTCCCCGAATGACGATCGACCGGCCACATTTTTCGAATATCTTACACATACCGTCGACTGGATACAGATCAACCACCCAGCTTCTGAAATTGTTGTCCCTGGCGAATTGAGTGTGCACAATTCCGGCTAGTTGGTACATTCTAAGAGAACCGACGAGGCTGGGAGACTGGCGGAGATGTTGCTTTTAGTTACAACTTGACTCAACTCGTGGGGGAATCCAGGCGAGTGCCGGATGCCCGAGGTGATGATGCGAACACCCTGGATCTGTTTTTGGCATCCGAGCCGAGTATTTATACCGTAGAGGTTTCTGTGCCACTGGGAAACTCTGATTACTGCTACTGTCGCGCAACCACTTGCATTTCAAGCGAATAACCGCCCTAGGCAGCCTCACCAAGTATGGAAGTATGGGGCTGCTAACTGGGACGATTTGCGAGATATCTTCGCATCCTTTCCATGGTCGGAGGTGTGCTTCGGAGACTCCAATTCTAAAGCTTTTGCGGAGTCGATCACAGAGATTATTCTTATCGGTATGGAGATCTACATTCCACATTCTATCAAAAGAAACTTCATCTGATAAGGCGTGGTTTGATAAAAAACAAGCGAGCAAATAACAGCGGCAAAAAATAGTGCTTTTAAGTAATGGCGCTATAATCCCACCATTGTTGACACAACGAATTTTGTTAGAATCAGAAACGCGTGCAACCAGGCGATTGATACCGCGACGAAAGCTCACAGCGGCAGAGTGACCAATAAACTCCTTAAGTGCAAACTGGTTCGCGCTCCTTCTGGTCAATGGCAAGAGCTGTCGGCAGTAACTTCGCTTCCTCCTCTTTTCCTCCGTTGGTGACGGACAGCGGGATGAAAGATTTCGCCCGCGTACTATTCAACTCATTCTACGTGAACTGGACTGTAGGACTGCCACCGGCCCGGGCGGAATAGCAGCAATAGTCCTTAAGAACTGTGCTGCAGAACTATCGCCGGTTCTTGGCAGACTCTTCCGCTTATCTTATGCACGGAGGACCTTTCCTGCCTGCTGGGAAATCGCTCGAGTTCAGCAAATCCCAAAGACGGAAAAAAGTGTCCCACAAAATTACCGACGGATAGCATTACTGCCTATGTTGTCTAAGGTGATGGAAAAAGTCATTAATACTAAGTTAATTAAGTATTTGGAGTGCAACGGACTTCTGAATGATCGTCAATACGGATTCCGTGGTAGGCGGTCCACGGGCGACCTTTTGACACTTATAACGGATATATGGACATCTGCGATTGAACGGCATGGTGAGTCAAGGGCCGTCACATTGGATATCTCCAAGGCTTTTGACCGCGTCTTGTGAGGTCCGTGAAACGATCGTGAGAAATCCCTGGCCATCTTTCGGAACTTGGTTGATGGACCGGCTCGAGAAAAGGTTGGTTTAGGTAGGTGGTAAGTCGATCCCAAGGTGAGATACCACCCCTCCACGGTATACATTCCGCGACATCGTCCGGAGAAATTTTTGACTATGTTCTGGGCATTTAACTGATCGGAGATCTGAAATGGAGATAAGACATGATGGTATCTTCTGATATAAAGAATTCCGGATGCAAACTAGTCTTCCATTCGGATCTCCGAGGGGGACTTTTGGCGGATTTTTCAATGTGTTCCGCGGAACATAGTCCACGCACAAAAGAAATAAGGACGTTTGTACTCGTTTTCGATTTTTTTATTTTTTTCCTTTATATATTTTTTTATTACATTTTTCGTTTTTTTAACTAAACTTGCGACTCTTTTACCGCCCTCCCTTGGTTCGCACTCGAGTCACCTTTTCTTTTTTTTACTTCGTCCCTCGGAGGTCTTCCTCTCGTTGAGGTTAATATCGTACTAAATAATATATCTCGCGACGGCAAAAATTCTCACAGAAAAAAAAAATCGTCAAGTTGTTCTCTCTTTCCCCTCGTTCGAACCGTTTGTATTTCCTCCGTACCTGGTCACCTTTTCTATCTCGGCGGTATTTTTTTTTTGTGTTTTTCCTGGTGCTTAATTACCCAGCGTATTTTACCTGGCCGCGGTCATTATTTTCAGCTGCGATACTTAAAGGTAATTGTTTCTACAGTAGGGAAAATGTTAAAAATAGTTGCCGTCTTTACGCTTGTATCTACGATGATCTTCTCGCGATGGGAAAACCTAATTGCGGCTGGCTCCAGAGGAGATCACCAGTATTGTCCAATACTTGGCCTTCGCGCCCTTTTAGTAATATTTGCCGCATTGGTGAATGAAATTTTCAGCAAATGCATTTTCACGAATTCGTTTCAGAAAAATGTGATTTTTCTATCGCCGTGTAGACACAAGGAGTTTGGTGAACGCTACCCACGTGACGAAAGTATGCCTGGGCGAACTAAGGGATTTACCTTACAGTGTTTTGTGGGGTTTGGAGAACCGCCACAGACTATGTCAGGGTGAACATTATACAAATGTGTTGATAACCGGAGTGTAAACAACTCGTCACCGTGTAATAACGTTCGCCCGTAAAACGCTTTCAACGTTCAACTACTAACGGCATTTTGTAACATCAGGGGCATCGGTTTCACCAATATGAATGTAAATGTCATCCACCAATAATTACAAACAGGGAAATCTGATATTTTAATCCTAACCGAAACCCAGGTCGTACCGGCGCCGGTACGGTGGATGGCGAGCGACCCGACCGCTTTGAAGATTGAATTACAACTCAACGATATCTTGCTCGTTCAGAGCTCACTCGCTCATCGTGATCATGGTGGTATGTGTGCCTAGAACAAAGAAAGACATAAAGTGCATTCCTAGGATACGATTTCGGTAAAGCAAATAAAACCGACATCGTCGGATGCATGTGCGTAGCAGCTAAACAAAGAGACCACGATGCGATGTGAAAATGTGCTAATTGGTTTTAGCTAGGTTACTGGGAAATGGTGTTTATGGCATCGCTAGTAAGGGTACGTATTGAATACCTATTTGCATTGTTTATGCTTGTATTTCAATTGATGCCAAGGGATGCGGAATGCGTATTTGCTTTGGGTTGCACATTGTGCGAGTCAGGGAATTTTATTGCTGGGAGAAAAACGTCGCCAGCCAATGTATGCATAAAGAAATTTATCGTATACATGAATGAAGGTGGGAATAGGCGACGCCATGATAATTATCTCTGGCTGGAATGGTTACATGATATGTGAACCGGGGGTTTTTCTTTTCAGGAATTTGTCTAGTACCGAATTGGTTTAGGATACCAGATAAGCAAAGAAAGAAATCATACGGAACATTGTATGCGAATGGATGCATGAAAAGTTAAGTATTCTTTACAGGGACCTTTAGGTAAATACATTTGATTTATTTGATGCGTGAAGCATTTACAGGTTTGGCGGAACCGCCACATAATGTCAGATTTCCTCGTGGTCTTTTTTTTTCCAGAAGGATGCCGGATTTTTACCGACTAAAACAACTTCCTTCCCTACGGAATCATCGGACTGCAACTGCTGCATTATGTCACATAGCATATCGTTTGTTACGGAGCATGTTTGTTTGGAACTTAGCATGTCTTATGTTACTCATATCGGAGTAAGGGCCTGCCTCATATGTCTCTCCAAAATCATTCGTGCGGCCTCGAATAGTTCAGCTCGCCGTGTGTTCTTTTCACCCATGTTTCTATATCAGGTATCATGGTGTGGGTCCATCTTCTTTTGGTTGAAGAATGCCACCTTCGTTGCCATTCTCTTTGGCTTGAGATCTCTAATTGTGATCGCATTCGCCGGCGATCGTCTTCCGAGACTAGCGCGTCATGCAAAACAGCGGTTTCCTTAGCGGCAATGTTAAGTGGTGTTCTCCCGGCCAAGACATTTATGGCATCTTCGGATACCGTTCGGAAGGCGCACCATACTCTTAATGATTTTTTTTTTTTTACACAAACGGACGCACAAAAGGGGATTTTGGGAGTACCCTTAAATGTCAGATCATAGTGCGAGCGGAATCTTAATGATGCCAACCTATGTGAAGAGTTCACCATGAACGATTTGTAGTCTTTTTATTTTTTTGTTTTGATTTTATTTTTATTTCTCCCGGGAAAGGCATACCTATAGCGCTGAGTTAGTGCCCTGAAATGCTATTTTTTCTCCCCTCATCAGCCAGGCTCCAAAAGATGCCCAAGGATTTCTTCCAACCATTTCACGAAGCCTATAGCTTAATGGGGTGGTATTTCACCGGGCGGCTGGGCTTTGCGGTCCTACCTACTGTTCTGTAATTGTGCCGAACTGCACAATAGCTAGAGTCCATCAGTTGAACCTAGGTTTTTTTTCGATAGGAAGGTGGAAATCTTCAAAAAATACCTGTGACCAGAGGCATGCCGAACGTTTACCGACTAAAACCACCTCCCGCCAGGCACATATTCCCGTGATCCCCGCGGAAGTTTCTTTTAGATATTTCATCGCGGGGCGGGACGGAGTTCATCTGTTACTCCGTTCGTCGCGTCGCAACTGCTGCATCATTTCACAGAGAATACCATATGTTACGGACCATGCCTGTTTTGAACTCAGCATGTATTCTATTACACCTGCCGGGGTAACTGTCCGTCTCGAATCTCACGCACTCTGTGAGTACATTTTCCGCATTTTCTAGTTTGCCTTCGTAATACAAGCAATATGGGTGATTCACATGCTTATACTTGTGCAAGTATTGCCGGAATCATCCATGTCCTGATATTAGCTGAGTCGGGCGATTCAGCTCGCCATGTTTTCTTTTCACCCATGTTTCTATATCAGGTATCATGGCGTGGGTCTGTGGGGGTTCCACCAAACCCCACGGCCCACTTACCTGAAAAACTCCCCATATCCGCAACTCAACTCCCATTGAATCCCGCCAATGCGGTTGCATTGGCACCTGAAAATATTTCCTTTACAAAGGACATTAATGCATAAAAGCATTACATTAAATTCTGAAACAGAATTGCATCTACAAGAGCATTCATAGTCCAATGCATCACTAGAATTCGCAGGAAAACTATTCCGGCACCATTGTTTGCCAAGCAAATCTCCCTAGACGAATTCCTGTAAACAAAAGGATTTGAATTACATACAAATAACCTTCAGCAGGGGCCATAAACATTGCGCTGTCTATTCTTCAGCTTCGCCATGTGTATAATAAATTCTCTTAATGTACACATTGGCCGGCGACCTTTTTCGCCCAGCAATAAGATACCGGCGGCCGCATTCAATTATCGCAATCGACCCTGAAATCCCTAAAAACAATTCTGTAACGTGCATATGCACCATAAATTCCCGACCATTAGGCACCCATGTTCCACCATTGCTATTCTGCCGTACATGTGCATACCACATGTCCTTGGCATTTCTACGGCCGCGGCAGCTCTTTGACCATCGGACAAAAGCGAATACTCGCATCCTACCCTAGAGTCATAAAACGAAATTCTGCGCAGGTGATCATGAATACGATCCTTTTAGCATCTAATGAGTGGCTGCTATTTAGACAGCCGACCCTCATTACCGAAAGATGCTGTAGGTCGTTTCACCATTGTTCCTTTTTTCCTCGTTTCAGGCAAAACGCATCGGTCAACACGGTGATGTGTACCAACGCACACATACACCACCGCGTACCTGAGATCGCTTTCCATTGGTCACTGGTCAAAGGAAATTTCTTTCCCTTTTCACCACACCACCAAAAACTCACCCCAAACGATAAAATATCGTTGAGTCGTTTTCCATCCACGGACCGCCATGGTCACGTGCCGCTCCCGTACTCCGTCGGTACACGCGGAGATACGTTAAATTCGGAGTCGCGAGTATCTGAGCGTGTAGTCATTTTTTTTTTGTGTCGCGTGTTGAAAAAATACAATCGCTCGCGTTATCACCTGTATTAAAATTAAACAATCCCGCGGCAGTGATATACAATAAATGTTTAGACATATTCCCAACAATATTGAGTGTTTTATTTCAGCGGTTTCATTTCCCAGCTGTGTCGCAGTGTCCTGGTGTTTATCTTGCACCCTTACCCGTGGTTGCGCACGAACGAGGCGGCGTTCGTTCATTTCTTAGTGATGACTTTCGGCTCAGTGTTTTACGCGGCGAACAACTCATGATGGGGATAAGAGTTAACCGGTGCCCATGGCAGGCATAATACTTCTCCTCCCCACAGGTCTATCTTCCTTTGGGGGAAGAAACCTGTAGGGAGCGAGGACGGGGCGCCTGCATGTACGCTGGGTTCTACCACGTCCCCACAAATTGTTCACTAGATGCACCACAGAGAAGACGGTAAGGCGGATGATCAACAAGCGAAGCGGACACAGTACAAGAATAAAATACACTGATATGGTTATTTGTTACTGACTTTATTGTTTGTGCATTTAGTTTAAACGACGTTATTTATTTTATCCCGATTCGATACAATTGACGATAAACTACACCGTTGAATTTGTCGCAACGAATGTTCTTTATTTTCATGTTCTATTTTAAATAAAATTGTTTTTAAGTACTCTAAAACACTCCACTAACTTTCACTTTGACTATTATTCGCGTCACCGTGCACACCGGTGAGCGGGAGATCCCGTGACCGTGGCGGTGAGTGGATGGAAAACGACTCCCTGAGGATAGAACTCTGACATGAATTCCATCCTAGGTTAGGGTTAAGAAAAGGGAAGAGAGAGAAAAACTTTTCTCTTAAGGGTGTGACCGCCACAAAAATGCACTATTCGAGTGCAGTGGTGTGTGTGCATGGTTCTTTCATGGATCAGAACGAACCTAGAACAAAGAAAGGGCATAAAGTGCATTCATGGGATATGATTTCGGTAAAGCAAATAAAACCGAACTCGTCGGATGCTAATGGGATCTTTGCTGGAAGTGTGCGTCGCGGCTAAACAAAGAGACGACGTTACGATGTGGAAATGTGCTAATGGGTTTTAGCTAGGTTACTGGCAAATGATGTTTATGGCATCGCTAGTAAGGGTAGGTATTGAATTCCTATTTGCATTTGCTTATGCTGTAGGATTTAATTGATGCCAAGAGACGCGGAATGCGTATTTGCTTTGGTCCCTTGGGTGTAAGTCGCCAGCCAATGTATATGTAGGGAACATTGTTGTACACATGGCGCAGCTGGGAAAATAGACGGCGCAATATTTATGGTCCCTGTCATGACGGTTACATTGTATCCAAACCGAATCATTTTGTTTACAGGAATTCGACTGGTACAGAAGGTGCCGAATTGGATTGGAATTCCAGATAAGTAGCAAGAAATTTTACGGAAAATTGTATGCGAAGAGATGCATGAAAAGGTAAGTTTTCTTTAAAGGGACTTTAAGATTATAGATTTGATCTATATAATGCGTGAAGCATTTACAGGTGCTAATGCTGTTGCATTAGCAGAAACTGATATAGATTGGGTTGTAATAATAGGGGTTTACGGTAAGTAGACCGTGGGGTTTGGCGGAACTGCCACAAACCCACCATCGCGTCGTTGCCATTCTCTTAGGTTTGAGAGCTCTAATTGTGACCGCCTTCTCCGACGATTCTCTTGGGAGACCTCATGCAATGCAGCGTTTTCTTTAGATGCAATTTCAGGTGGTGTCCTCCCGGCGAAAATATTTATAGCATCTACGGAACCGTTCGAAATGCACAGCATACTCTTAGTGAGGCCAGCCTATGTGCTGAGTTCCCTCTCTCCCCTCATGTACGACTTATACTGTGCGGCTCCTGCCCATATGTGAGCTGCATACATTATAATGGAGGTGTTGACACTGCTTATGAGTTTCCTTAAGTGGGGCCGGGGTCCTCCACCATTGGGTAGCAGTCTCGCCAAAACTTTACATACTCTTGCCGTTTTTTCACTCGTTTTACTCAGGTGTTCCTCGAAGCTCAACCTGTTGTTGAGTATAACACCAAGATATTTAATATAGGGACTGGATCTGATTATTTGTTGTTCTATTTCCAAATCAAGGCGTTCAACTTTCTTGCGGCTGCTTATTAAAACTGCCTTCGTCTTATGTGCGGCTAGTTGTAGTGCTTTGGATTGTATGGGAACAAGTATTCTCCAGGTCATTTAGATGCTACGGCCACTGTCGCTAAACCATCTGTGTACTCAATGATTCTTACTCCTCGTTGTGCCTATCGCTCTCCGAATGAAGAATGACAAGCGACATTTCTCGATCATCCTTCACGGATACAAATTAACCACCCGGCTTCGTACGGTTCGTAGCTAACCCTTTCACTTATGTTATGCACAGAGGATCTCTCTTACGTGCTGGAAGATCGCTCGAATTCAGCCAATCCCAAAGAAAGGAAAAAGCTGTCCCGTTTCCAAGAGTGGCATCGCTTGATTGTTCTTCGTTCTTATGCAGGCTTACAGAATAATGCATAACTCGTATTTGGCTGTGTGCAAAATCTTTCCCAGTATGATATTAAACAAGTTACATGAAAACTTACCACCTTGCCGAAATCATTGTTTCACATCGAAGTTATATAACACCATACGTTCTAAATCTTTATCGGTGATGGTCGAAAGGGTTTGGCAGGGATATCAAAACTATTTACGAGTCATCTGGCATACTTGATCAATAAGTTCTGGATTTTTTTTTTTCAATTTCCCACATTGTAACCCATCTTTATTGAGGTTGCTATAACGCTTGTAAAATTAACTCAAAAGCTCTTCGAAGCAGCAAATATCAAAATAATTTATCGATACATGTCAAAACCCACATTTACATATCAATAATACATATGTAAGGTTTAGGCCATTACATCAGCATTTGTGGCTACAACTATACCATTGCCTAGAGTCATGTTACGTCCGTAACATTTAATTTACAACGTAACCAGCCCACAACATGATATCTAAACACGTGACATTTGGCTGTCATGTGAGTTCAACTAATCGGCCGTACGCTTAACAACAATGTTGCATATATAACTTGTAAGCTTGTGAGTTTTCGAACTATGGAAGAGCCATTTATAATTTAACTCGACTGTCATTCCAAGGCACGAAACCAGCTCATGTCAATATCTTGGATAACAACCTGTCTGTTCAAAACATAAAGGATTCCCTTTCAGTTGTTCCCACTAGTTCCGGAATGAGGCAGGTATACCAAACAAGTTGAAGTGACACGTGTTGAATACATTCATGTATAAGGCCTTGAATAACACAGAGTTCGGAGTGTATAGAGTTTACCACTCCAACTGTGGCTTGTTGTTGGCCCAAGTGTTGCCACATCACACTCGGTTCTCACAGGCTTGCAGGGGTTATCGTGTAATTCTGTTGCATTCCTTTATCCGATTTGTACCTGTTGGATATAGGCAGACGGGTATTTGCTGAATGCATTCACAAACGACTGAATGGTGTTTCGTCCTGCCACGGGTTCAACAACAAAGAAGCGTTAGATGGGACCATAGGGCTATCTGCAGGTGAGTCAACGTTTAAGCTTTACACACAATGGCACATATTTTATAAAGAGTTAAAAGGGATAGCCAACTGGGGTTTGGTGTAGCGCATGTAATTGACTGGGCGCCAAAGTGGCCATCGTTGCGGTCTGAACTTTCACATAGTTTTATAGACTTCCCGTTAAAGAAGAACTAACTGAAAGAAATAAAGTTCGTAAATTAGAAAGGCGCCTGTCAAATTGGGTAACAAAGTTCAGGAAATATCATTTACTATACCAAATTTGTGGTTCAGGAATTGTGGCCAATTTGAGGTATAGCTTTTTGTAATGATGTTCAGGAATACTTAATGAAACGAAAGAGATTTCAGCGGGCACACATCTTACTGCTTTCAAATAATTTTCGAACTCAGTTGTATGATTCCTCGCTTTTCTCTTGTAGTCCACTCGGATTACAAATTTCGCCTCGAAGCTCTTAGCTATTAACTCTTATTTGACTTACAATGTGTACTTTCAAAATTACGTTTTCAAGCATTTTAACACGACGGTGTTTTTAAATCAAATTGAGTGTTCTTGAACAAGATGAGAAAACACACAAGCCAAACCTTAATCATCGTACTTTTAATTTGTTCGTATTGATCCTTTTGTCTACCAGGTCTGTCTCTCTGAGTAAATCAACCGAAGGTACAAACTCTTTGAATTTGTCAGTAGTTGAGGTTGATGAACCTCTTAAACGAAATTCGTTTTCTACTACTTCCAAATCCTCACCAAATAACATACAGGGCAGTCTCTGCTTTCAACCCGGCGAAGACCAGGACGATCCTTGTCCCTGTTCAATCCAAGTTCACATGCAGTCACCACGTGCCACTCCTGGATAGCTACTTTGGCAACCCGCCAAGTAGTGAATCAATTCATGCAGCGACATCATGCAGCAAAGCTAATAACCTTCCCGGAAAAATCAAATTAATATGGACAATTTAACAAGTCTCGGATAGGAGCCGGATACCGATGGAGAGACTTGCTAAATAAGGCCAAGGATCCCGGTTGTAGTGCCGATGATGATGACGGTGATAATGCAGTTTCAACACACAAAGATCTGCCGCCCCTAATCCAGGCCGTTACGCGTCACCGTGCCCATTGCCTGGTTCACGGCCAGGGGCGTCATCATCATCATAATCATCGGCACTACCACCGGCATCCGGTCTTGGCATTATTTAACAAATCTCTCCACCGGTCACGATTTCGAGCCGATGTCATCCAGTTTGGCACCCCTGGGCTCTGGGCGTCATGGTCTACGCCATCCCTCCATCGCAGACAAAGTCAGCCGCGCTGTCTCCTTCCATACATCCTGCCACAAAGGACTTTCCGGCAGGCTCGTCCTCGCTCATTCGAGCTAGGTGTCCCGCCCACCGGACTCTACCGAGCTTCATTTTTTTTTACAACATTAGCTTCATCGTAGATCGCGTACAACTCATGGTTGTAGCGTCTCCGGAAACACCCCCTCACATACGGGGCCAACAATTCTCCTTAAGATCTTCGTCTCGAACGCGGCTAAGAGTTCAGAGTGCCTTTTATTGAACACCCAAATCTCGGATCCATATATGAGTATTGGTAAGACCATGGTCTTGTACAATAGTAGTTTCGGGATTTAAAGACTCTTGATAGACCATAGTAGGCTTTGTTGGATTTGATCAGCCGGTGCGTATTTCTTCTTCCATATTGTTATCGACTGATTCTATTGACCCAAGGTAGTTGAAGCATTGCATTATTTCAAAGTCGTGTTCCACTCACCCATAGTTTGGCCAACTTTAGGTCTTCTCTTCGCAGAAGTTGCCACCATGTACTTTGTTTTTCCTTCATTAATGTGCAGTCCCAGTTTATGTGCCGCCTGCTCCATCTGGGTGAAGGAGTCCTGTACAGCCGAGTCGGATCTACCCATGATGTCGATCTGATCTGCGTAGGCATGTATCTGGCTGGACTTGGTGACACTAGTCCCCCTAGTTGTAACGAAAGAGTCGGGGATTGCTTTCTCCAACGCCGGGTTGAAGAGGATGTAGGCCATACCGTGCCCTTGGAGTCCGTTAAAGATGTCTATTGGTTTAGACACCAATCCCGCTATTTTTACTTGACTAGTTACGTTAGTCATGGTCAACCTACAAAGTGGTATCAATTTGTTTGGAATGCCGAACTCTCTCATGGCATTATATAGCTATGCTGTCGTAGGTGGCCTTAAAGTCTATAAAATTTATAAATAAGTTTATAAATAGAAGATAATGGAATCTTAAATTCCTGACACTTTGCCATCGCGTGCCTAAGGGTGAATATCTGATCAATCGCTGATTTGTCTGGGATGAAGCAACACTGATATTGACCAATGATGAATTTAGCGTGTGGGTCTATCCGATCTTGTAGGATAGAGTAGAGTATCTTATAGGCGGTACTCAGCGATGTTATACCCCTATAGTTGCTGCACAGTGTGATATCTCCCTTCTTATGTATGGGGCAAATTATTCCACGACGCCAATCTTCCGGCATCTCCTCTTGCTCCCATGCGTGCACCACGATCTCATGAATTGTGTAATGTAACGCTGTTCCTCCTTATTTGATCAGCTCAGCTGGTATGCCATCAGCGCCGGGGGCTTTATTTGATTTGAGCTGTCTAATGCCTTTTAATGTTTCCTTAATGCTTTGTGGCGGCAGCATTTGGTCTTGATCTTGCATTGGTGGAGCCTCCAATGATTCTATGAGCTGACCATTTAGCAATTCATTGAAGTGCACTTCCCATCGCTCCAGAGTGCCTTTAGTATCGGTGATCAGATTACACTCTTTATCCTTGCAGTAAGTGCAGCGTGGTGTGTAGCGCGTCATACTGCGGATTATTTGGTAGAACATCCGCGCCTGGTGCGGACCTCGCTCTCTACTTTTCTCTATTTCACAGACAAGGTTTGGTCCCAGGTACTTTTCTTTTGTCTGTGAACTCTTTTTTCAGATCTTCTGAGTCCTTTGTGTTTCTCCTCTCGTACCGGCGTCCCATGATACTGCTGCATTGCCCGGTATGCAGCATTGTTACGTTCAGTCGCTAGTTTGCGCTTATCATCCAACCAGTCGCACCTATCTCTACGAATACTGCCTAAGATGGAGTTGGCAGTACTAATGGCAGTAATTTTAAGGGTGTCCATTTCTCTTCTACGTCCGGCATTCTAGCCCCAGAGCTTACTCTCCCTCCGTCGACCTCTCCGAGGGCGATTCTTAGCGCATAGTCAAAGGTGTTGCTGGTATGCTCATTGCGTAACGCAGCCGTGTTGATTCGAACCTGATCCGCGGATGCAATTCGTCTCCGTAAGGCAATCCGCACTCGGATATCTGTACCAAGAAGATAGTGATCCGAGTCGACGTTCGTACCTCTGTACGTTCGTACCGTCATCAGGCTCGAGGAGTGGCGGCGATCTATCAACACGTGGTCCATTTGGTTGCGAGTGGCTCCATCAGGTAATACCCAGGTCGCTTTTGGATATCTTTACGCGGAAATCTGGTACTTGCAACGACCAAGTTTTTCGATGCTGCCCGTTCAATGACTCATAGTCCATTGTCATTAGTGTTCTCATGCAAACTATGGGAACCTGTGTAGTGTCTAAAAACCGGCTCCCGACCTATTTTCTCATTCAAATCACCAAGAACGATTTTCACATCGTATCTTGGGCAGGCATTGATGAGCCATTCGACGTTCTCGTATTATTCTTCCTTTTTGTCGTCAGGGGACTCCTCTGTAGGTCCGTGAACGTTTATAAGACTTATGTTCTTAAACTTGCCTCGCACGCGAAGAGTGCATAGCCTTTCGTTTATTGCATTAAAGCCGATGATGGCAGGCTTCAGGTTTTGGCTGACTAGAAAGCCTACCCAAAGCACATGGTGTTTTCCATGACAGCTGTAATAAATGTCATACTCGTTTCTTTGAATACCATCACTCCCCGTCCATCTTATTTCTTGTAATGCTGTTATGTCAGCCTTATATTCGGACAGGGCATCGGATAACTGCTGTGTAGCTCGAGCTCTGTATAGTGAGCGGACTTCCATGAGACAATTCTCCAATCGTTTAGCCTATTTCGTTTCCGTGGTCGTCGTCGTGTATCCGGTCCATATCCGAGGCTTGTTAAATTTTCCATAATATTTTGTTTTTCCGGGCAAAGTTATTGGCCTTGCGCCAACTTTTCTCAGGATGTCGCTGCATGCATTGATTCACTATTTGATGAGTGCCAAAGTAGCTACCCAGGGGTGTCACGTGGGGACTGCATGTCATCTTGGATTGAACGGTGACAAGAATCGTCTTGGCCTTCGCCGGGCTGAAAGCAATCAGATACTTTGCCCTGTATGTTCGCTGCCATCGCTGGGGCTCCCCTGCATTAATTTGATTGTAGGCAGATTAGAGGCGGTCCAGAACCACTTGGATTGAACGGGGACAAGGATCATCTTGGCCTTCGTCGGGTTGAAAGCAATCAGTGACTTTGCCCTATATGTTCCCTATCATCCCCCGTTTCAAAGAATTCCCGTGAACGAAAACCCAGTCGGGGCTGGATCAAAGAGGGCCATAAAATCAGTTTAAGTGTAATGCGTCTTCTGTTGCGCTTATATTTCTTGAGCTTTCTTAAGGATGCCAGCATCTGACAATCCTGTGTTGACACCGCAATTAGATCGTCAGGCAGTTTTGGTTTTACATTCGCATTTTACGAGATGGCCGTGTAGGCATGGGATATATGAGAGGTATGGGCCACGCCTCACAGATAACCATATGGCGTATTCACAGAATCACCGCAAGCTTATTAGCCTATTGAATGATGTCGGGCGTCAACACACCCCTTAGAATGGGCTTTTATCGCTTGTTTTGCAAAACTTTTGGCAGACTTTTCCGTTGGATTATACTGATGCCGATACCACACACAGTCGATCTCGTATACTGAATTATTTCTGTACCGGAGTGCCCACCGTCAATACCTTGATCATGGATATTCAATTCCAATCGCGGATGTTCACTTATACTCCGCACTTGTTTCAAGGTTACGTTGGTTTAGTTCAAGCGTTAAGCATGTCGCTACGTGTTATCTCTTTAGGACTTCTTACCCAAAATGATTCTTAAATCCAGACATGGGAAATCTTTTCACCTGTCCAGTCATAAAATTTAACGGTAGGATGTTATAGCGTTTGGGATGATAGTGAAGAACGTGTGATTCGAACTGACGCTATGACAGTTAGAATTGCCAAAAATTTAACCAATGCGTAACACACCAGGCTACTGGGGCTGTTTCAAAATTGATTTTTAAACTCAAATATATTCAATTGATGTGAATTGTTATGTTATCGCTATGGTATACGGCTCTGATGCATTTTTTTATTCGATTTTCGTTCGGCGTTCTTCACTATTTGCATGTGTATTGTGTGTGTATCTATTAGAAACGCCACACTACTCCCTCCTCAGTAACTTTGTTACGATCAGCTTCGTGTGCGGTCGACAGAGCGAACGAGAGAACGTCGGAGCAGGCGGGCGGGCCAATGCTCTATGCGGATGTCGTGATCGTGTCGTGAAGTTCTGTTTACTATGGGAAAGTGTGTGCTGTGTGTACAGATCACGTCGGTGAGTCACCAATTATAGCTTTTGGGATGATAGTGAAGAACTTGTGATTCGAACTGACGCTATGACAGTTAGAATCACCAAAAATTGAACCAAAGCGCAACCCACCAGGCCACCGCCGTGTGTAGAATTCGATTTTTAAACTCAAGTATATTCAACTGATGTGAATTGTTATGTCATCGCTATGGTGTACGGCTCTGATGCATTTTCTTATTCGATTTTCGTTCGGTGTTCTTCGCTATTTGCTTGTGTATTGTGTGTGTACCTGTTAGAAACGCCACAATGTAATTAAAATATGAGTTTCGGAATATTACTTGCATTCTACTTTATTGTGTTCTTTATATTTGCGGTTTGGAAACAAGGACAAAGATGTTGGTGCGAAGATTTTCGGGTAATTTAAGTCCATTATGAGGGCGCCGATTTGACGAACACTTTATTTCCGGTTGTAATAAAAAGTAAAAGGAAATACAAATGTAGCAGACGTTTATGATCTTCTTCGAAAATTGTATGTATATGGGATCCAATTTTGAATGTTGGGGAAGAGTAGGACCTTAACACGGTGACTTTAAATTCTTACAACACGGTATCAAAGAACACTACTAGTTTCGGCAATAAATGGAAACCCATAATACTGTCCCCACAGTATGGCCTAGAAGCGTTGGACAATGATGTTGTGGGGAACGAGGTCGTTGTGCCGGCGTACGACACGGGGTTCTACCGCATCTCCGCCAGTTCTAAAAGGTCCTCCGTAAATAACTGTTCGCAAGGAAAACGACACAAAACATAACTTCACAACACAGGAAACACAGAAACGCCACTGAGGCGTATAGAAATTGATCTTTATTTTTCCTTATAATAGTTTTTCCACAGAAATAGAATAACACTTTTAAGCCGAGACACGAAAGTCGATATTTGTATTCAGCACTTGGCGCCTGAGCAACGACGCCAGATTTACAGTTTAATTTTTATTTCCTGCTTTACCGATTAGATGTTATAGAATTTCCGAGGTAATATTTGTTATTTTTGTTAACGATGTCGTAAACTGAGATTTATATGGGTCCCTGTGCGCACCGGGGAGCGGGAGCGGCACGACCTGCGTGGTCGGCGGATGTAATTGGACTCCCAGAGGATAGAACTCTGACTTGAATTCCATCCTCGGTTAGGGTTAAGGAACGGAAGAGAGAGAGAAAATTTGTCTCTTAAGGGTGTGACCACCAAGGAAAGCGATCTTTTGGTGCGCTGGTGTGTATGTGTGTTCGTACGCATCACCGTGTTTATCGATGCATTTCAGCAAGGATAAACAAAACCTACAGCGAGCGAAAAAGGACAAAGGAGAGCGACCTAATGCATCGGTCTGTGATTAGGGTCAGCTAAATAAATAAGCTGGAACTCATTAAATGAGAAATGCATTTGGGATACCACAAACGATGTGGGTTGTTGTTTATGATATCGCCAGAAAGCCTTTGAAGGACAGCATTCTTTTGTTTGCACATGGTGCGAGTTAGGGAATTAGTCTCTACGTCTATTGCACTAATTACATGCAGCAGGGTATTATGGTCGCCAGCCGATGTGTATGTAGGTAGTTTTTATTGTACACGTTGAGGCTGGGATTAGCAAACTCAAAGATAAGATTCCATGATTATGCGGTTGTATTATATGTGAACCGATGAATTTTCTTTCAGGAAATTTATGATGAGTTTGGAGAGAATTCTTATAGGGGATTTTAATTCGAAGTTATGCATGCAGGTAAGAATTCTCTTCTAGGGGCTTTTAGCTAAATAAACTTGATCAATTTGATGCGTGAAGCATTTGCAGTTATTGGGGTTTTTCGGGTAAGTAGTAGTGGGGTTTGGCGGAACCGCCACAATGTATTTAAAAATGTGTCCTTTCATGGTTACATGTTGGGTGTGGGAATACGTTTCTGCTCTTTAAAAAAAAGGTTTTTTTTTTTTGCACTTTCGTTTTTAAGTTTCGGAGCTCATCAGCATTTTTTCGCACGCATACAAGATTTGATGAACAAAAGAGAGCTAAAATGTTTATCTATTCACTAATCTATGGGACCTATTTCGAATAAACACACTTTGTAGTATTTGTCTTGCAGAAAATATTTATTTTTCTACTAAAAGTAGGAAACTGACTTGTTTACCCAATAAATGGTCGTTTGTCGAACTCGGGCGACTTAAAAAGTGTTTGAGTAACTTGGTTCTATATTCGAGTTTTATTTATCGTCACATGTTAACAGCCTAAGCTGCTGCACCCTGTACATGGTGTTTGGCACATAATAAATGTAGTTCTAAAAATTATATGTCCGAATCCTTCAAGTAAATTCTTAAATTAATTTCAATGTATTTTTTCCTATTGGATATATAGAGTGACCCAAATTAGACGAGCGCCTGCTCAACATCGGTCACCCTGTACTCGTGTGGCACATAAGAAAAGTACTTGAAGAAATTATAAGTCCGGGATCTTGAAATATTTATTAAATCTATTTTCAGTATTTTTTTTTCCTATTCCATATACATAGTTGTCCAATATAAGGGAGCCCCCAACATAGGGAAGCGCTCGCCTAAGTTGAGCCACCTCTTAAATACTTTTTCCGGATATCGAAGGACGTAAATACTAAAATCCTCCCAGTACGAGAAGTTTTCAAAATAAACCTGTTCATGGGTTTTCTTAGTGTTTTAACGGCTGATTAGAGGTACTTCTTTCCATTGGGCTTTTGTGGCACATCAGCCAGAATTGTTTATGTTTATGACTTATGACAAGTAACTATGAGTAGATTCTCCATCGCATTATTCATTCAGAGCAATACTGATCCATTCTTTCCCGAAAATTTGGTCGCATTTATTGTGATGAGCACTCAGAAGAACCGCTAATGCGCTTTGTAGGAGGTTTATATGTATGTCTGAATTATTTTCCGGCCGATTTCTTTTTCTTCTTAAACTGAGGAGCACAACATCAAAATCTGGACAAAACTACTAATATGAAAAATACGTTTTAAAAAATTAAATTCTGGCCAACACTCTTCCCCTGTTAACAAGGAACCATGATGTTGTTCATGTAAAAATACATCATCAATCTTTAAAATATTTATTAAGCTGCAATAGTATTTAAGTTACATTCTTTAAACAATATCATTTTGTTTTATTGTTGTACTTACATATTTATCTTTTTTCTTTTTTTTCCCCTCTTTTTTTTAGCAAAAAGAGCTTCGCTCCTGGAACAACCCAGTTAAGTCGTTTACATACTTACGTGTACTTCATTCGATGAACCAATTATAATAATTAAATCCTTGAATTTACATTGCAGTTGAAGAAGTAATTAACACACATCTCCTGTCCATTGACAACATCGAACGCTCGAAGAGTGGTACCTACGTTTGCACGGCCGATAATGGTGTAGGAGTACCAGCAACTTCTTTCGTTGTTGTACACGTGTTATGTAAGTATCAATATTATGCGTTATGCGATCTCTACTGCTCTAAGTGTGTTTTATTGATTTTAAATTAATGTTGATTGTAATACATGAAAAATACTCGTATATTTCCATGTGACTTTACGAGTCTGAACGATATATCTGTTCTTGTTGTAGAGTGTAATTCCAATTTTATTGAAACAATTATGATTTTACATTTAAAATTTAATTTGGCGCAATCAACGCCAATTACCCAATGCTATTTATGGACTCCTCGTTCACACTCGACATTTGTTGCACAGCTCGAAAGCTTTTCTCTTAAATTCGCATTTATTTTACAAAAGAAAAAGCCGTCATATTTACAGTTATTCAGTGTAGGTAAGCATAACCTGCTGGTTTGTATTGACGTTCGAAAAGTTTGGTCGGGAATCTTCGTATGAGTATGAGAAACTCAATGTGCTATCATCAGCAAACGAGTGGATTGGGGTGTGGGTAATTGACAAGAGATCATTTATAAAGATGAGGAAGAGAGTGGGTGAGAGTACCGCACCCTGAGGAACACCTGCACTGATGTGATGGGAGACAGATTTGACACCATCAAAAACCACTTGAATTGAACGGCCAGGAAGATAGTCTCTTATCCATTAGATCAGGGAATATTTTTATTTTATTTATTTATTTATTATTTATTACAATGTAAGTAAATTACATAGTAACTTAAATCTAGCAGCACTAGCAACTAAGGCTTTCGGCTAGGGATCAGGGAATTGTCCACTCCAGAGGAATGCAATTTTGACAAAAGTGCTGGATGCCAAAGTCTGCCGAAGGCTTTTGAAATATTCAATGCGACTACCTTGCTTTCGCCGAGGTAGTGGATGGAATGGCTCCACTTTTCGGTAAGCAACGCCATCAAATCTCCTGTGGACCTGTTGCTACGAAAGCCATATTGGCCGTCATTGAGAAGGTCATTTGGTTCCAGATATTTCGAAAGTTGACGGTTGATAAGTGATTCCATTACCTTGGAGAGAATAGAAGTTAGTGCTATGGGTCGATAAGAAGAGAGGGACGATTTGTCACCCGTTTTTGGGAATTGTTTGAATGTTCCCTGACTTCCATCTATTTGGGAATTGTTTGAATGTTCCCTGACTTCCATCTATTTGGGAGACGCCCAGTAGAATAAGACAAATGGAAGAGTTTTCGCAGTGGTTTGGCGAGTGAAGAGGAACATCTCTTCAAGAGAATTGGGGGAATTCCATCAGGACCAGTGGATTTGCTTGCGTTTTGCTCCTAGAGTGCGCGGGCAACTGTATACGTTCAGAAGTAAATCTGGCTCATGGTGTCCTGCTTATGCTCAATTTGAGGTGCAACTGATGTAGTATCACGCAGCGTTGAGTTTGCTGCAAAATGTGCAGCAAGTAGATTCGCTGTTTCTATTGCATTGGTGACTGGTCTATCATCAACTTTTGGCGAAGGAGTGGATGAGGAGACCAAGTTTTTGATGTGTATTGGTTAAAATTTCCATCTATGTTTGGTACGCGTGTTAAGTCTGTCAGTGACATCATAGGCAAAGATGATGTACAAGAGGTCTGTTAAACAAATTAAAAAATTACTCTCCTCATTGCATTCAGGCCCTTAAGGCACACAACTGTCATCCACACCAAGAAACGCCAAACTCACATTTGTCAACTTTCACTTCTTTCTTCTTAGCATCCAGCTTTCGTGCCGTTCAGACGTGTTCGATATATTAAATAGTAATCCTTAATTTAAACAGCAATCGCGTTTTATTTTTATTGTTCACCCTGCCTGTTCAATAAGGTCATTGATACACTCAAACAGAAAAACCCTATCCGATTATAAACTCAAATAACCCCCAGAACGATAATGCAATTAATTGCATATTCCAAAACAATTGCCTAATAATGCAAAAGCAATTAATTGCATATTCCGGAAAAATTAACAAATCACGGAAAAGCAATTAATTGCATACGAAACATAAAAGAACTACGGATATTGAACTGTGGCGCAAATCGATGAAGAAATATCGGCTGACGCCACAATACAACGCAATTGCCAATTGAAGTTAAAATGCGGAAATGGGGTTACTGCGAATGTAATTGCATTATCGTCATCGGGAGGTGTTGACCCCAAGGTGACGAGAAAAGGTAAAAGCAAATTAGTAGTGAGTCGGTGATTGGTTATAGAGATCGGATGGCAAAGCTAAAATTGATAGAGTAGTTCCGAAAAAGTCTACAAGGTAGTCGTGGAGAAAATTTTATAATGGGAATAGGAAAGTGAACTTAAAATTAATGTGTGAAGAAAAATTGTAATTAGAATAAAAAGTGAATATCTGAACAATACGTGGAGGAAAATTGTAATCAGAGTAAAAAGCGAATTTCGGAGCAATACGTGAAGAAGGATTGAAATTAGAGTAAAAGGTGAATATCTGAACAATACGTGGAGAAGACTTGTAATTAATATAAAAAGTGAATATCTGAACAATACGTAGAGAAGAATTGTAATTAGAATAAAAAGCGAATTTCTGAACATTACGTGAAGAAGAATTGTAAACGGAATAAAATAAGAAAAGGAAAACTAAAATGTGGATGTAATAGCGCAAAGAAAGAGAAAGTGAATTTTAAACTATTATACAAAGACAATTTGCATTGGCATAAAGGTGAAAGGATTAACCGCTAATATTATAACGAAAAGAAAAAGGAAAGTGAATTTGAATTTTGACTTGAGTAAGAAAACCTCCGTCGGGGAGCCTCTGGCGCAAGACTAA
Organism: Microdon myrmicae; assembly: GCA_963931805.1. Taxonomy (NCBI): domain Eukaryota; kingdom Metazoa; phylum Arthropoda; class Insecta; order Diptera; family Syrphidae; genus Microdon; species Microdon myrmicae. The sequence goes on along the minus strand of OZ007500.1, from coordinate 125,496,492 downwards.
TGACCTTGCCCGGAAAAAACAAATCATTATGGAAAATTTAACAAGCCTCAGGACTTGCTAAATAAGGTCAAGACCGGCTCCCGGTTGTAGTGCCGATGATGATGATGAAAAAAACCACTATTGTTAAATAATTAAGATTAGAGCTAAGTAACGAGAAAGAAAAACAAAAGGAAACAAATAAAAGTGGATGAAAGTTAAAGAAAGACTCGGAGTTTTAATTTCATAAATGTTGGTGTAAATAGAAGAATTGATCGCATTTCCTTTGGTGTCGTGATTCGGGTGACGGTGAGTACATAAAAACATAAGTCGCGTGTTGGCTACTTGACGAGTTGAGTTAAACTATTTGAATCAGGAAAGAGCTGGACATATTGACCTTCAGGAGTTGTGGGTCCATAGTGACGAAGCCACTGAGAGTTATGTACATTAAAATCACCCGCAATAACGATTTCAGTGTGCGGATATAGGGTCAAGATCCTATCGCTAGAACCAGACAGAGCATCAAATTCGTTAAAGGATGCGTTTTTATCCAAGTTTGGGCTTCTGTAAAAAAAGCATTAATGTATGATATGCTTACGAAGTTTAAGCCAAGAGAAATTAAATTCCGGTTTGGAGCAGAGCCCACATTGTGACAGAAGCTGATAAACAAAATCATTTCGTATATATGTGGCTAGGTCTACGATGTGGAAAGAACAGGTAGATTAAAATCGGAAATATCTGTATTAGTTATTACCTGGGTTTCGCTATGTGCAAGGATAGTTGGTTTCTGGTTTGAAACGTGGGCAGACACAGAGGAGAAATTGCATCTTAGACCCCGAATGTTACACAAATCAACGCGAAATTCCCGTTCCATTGAATGGCCTGACACAGGAAGCCAGTACCGCCTCGGGAAAGGATACAAGTCAGGACCAGCAATAGATAAGCAAAAGCAATCACTACAGGTGTTATGCCATTGTAGTAGCTGCCCCATTAAATCCGTGCCGAAAACCAGGTCACATCCCTTCCATGACGAGCTTTATCCCTGAGGGACGCAAACAGAGGTGTGACCACACACTCGCGCACACGTACACACACACACACATGTGTGTGTGTATACGCGGACAATACTTTTAATATTTTTCTGTTGACGAGCGACGATCTATGTAGTTTGTGGGGGGCGAAGTCGTGGCACCGACATGGGCGCAGAGTTCTACTCCGTCCCCACAACTTCCACTAAATGTTCCATAGTACACTGTCCACCGAAAGAAACAAAACAAGTACATCGTCACAGCACACCGTCCACCAGAAGTAAATCAAAGACACTGTTTTGGTTTATTGTAGCAAATGTTTTTATTGTTGGTTGGAATCAAAACGCACGGCTTAATAAATTGTCTTAATCGTTCTTTGATTAAAGTTTAACTTTTTTAGGTTATACAATATTGTATTCGGACCGGGGTCACGAGAAAAATTTCTTTCAATCGAATATATTTGCTATTTACTGAATCTGACTCAATTTACAAATTTACACATCACCAAAATCACAACTCCGGTATATACGCGTCTACGCAGCGCTATGGAGAGCGGGAGGAGAACCGACCGGATCGGCGATTGCAATAAGACTCCCAGAAGATTGAATTTTAACTTGTCTTCAATCCTCAGTTAAGGGTGAAATATGGAGGAGAAAGAGAAAACTTTCTCTTTGGAGTATGGCCACCAAGGAAATGCCATCTTTCCTTACCGCCAGTGACCAATTGAAAGGCGATCTCTGGCACGCAGTGGTGGGCGTGTGTGATCGAAAACTTTCTCTTTGGGGTGTGGGCACCAAGGATATGCCATCTTTCCTTACTGCCAGTGACCAATTGAAAGGCGATCTCTGGCACGCAGTGGTGTGCGCGTGTGATCGTACACATCACCGTGTTTATCGATGCATTTGAGCAAAGGAAACCTACAACGAGGGAAAAGGAACAAAGGGATCGTGAAGATCTTTGTTTATGATGTGCATTGCGGCTAAATAAATAGACGGCAATGCATCGAGGAAATGGTGCTAAAAGGAAAGGTGGGACGAGGGCATCATAAAAGTCTTTGATGAATGATGCCCTTGCGTAAATAGACGCATAGCCATTAGAAAAAGGTGCTAATGGATTGAGATACTTTATACAATGAAAATTGTATATCGTATCTTGGGGCGGTGGACGAAACGAATCCCTTTCTGAATTTGTATATGCAGGGTAATTCGTTTGTGGCAAAGCACGAAATTGGTGATTGCTTATTAGTAGGAAAACAAATCATGGCTTGGATTTTATGCATGTTTACATGCGAAGGAATTCGGTTTATGGCACTTGACGATAGATGCGCGTATTTGCTTTTGTCCCTTGGACATAGGGTCTGCTAGATATATGCATATGGGAGGATTAGGGTGCACATGAGAGACAAAATTGCTTGGCAAACAATGGTGCCGGAATAGTTTTCCTACGTATGATACATGTATGCAGACGAATTATTTTCCAGCGAATTCTAATGATGCATTGGATTATGAATGCTAAGAATTCTTTGTTGGGAAAATTTTTGCCGATGCGTTGATGCATGGAAAAATGCAAAAGGTGCAATTCTTTTCAGGAATTTCTAGGTAATGCATTGGGAGCATTGATTGTCCTTGGACAGGGAAATGGTTTTAGGTGCTAATGCAATTGAATTAGCGGAAAACAATGGAGTTTGAAGAGCTTCGGTGCAGGAAGTTTGGGGGTAATTGGGCAAGTAGACAGTGGCGTTTGGTGGAACCGCCACAAGTTCATTCAACGACTTTTCAGGTACTGCATTACGACAACCTTTAAAGTTAGCAGGGTGGCCTGTATTCTTATAGAGGACGAATGACAACCTTTTCTTATCCGAGAGTTGTTCTTTGCCCAAGGGACATACCCCACAATAATGTGGTTGTTTAGACACTTTACACATCTAAATTGCATATTGCGACTCGATGCCACATAGCCGCAGCGTTGACAACGCATACATTGCAATCCGCGTTCGGACTTCTTTATTTTCTCTCAACTTATTGTTTGGTGGTTTAGATATTTAATATACCTATGCCCATCAACTTTATTGTCTGGACTTAGTGACACAATAAAGAAAGGCAACTTGCGGTTGCGATTTCTAGAGGTTACGGTGGAGAACGGTTTCACACCTTTAAACTTTATAATGTCGGTTTCAACAGTTTTTAATTCCTCAAGTAATGCTTCTGGGGAAAAGGAAGGATCAACTCCTTTTAGAAGCATGGAGACAGTTTTCTCCGCTTTTGGAGTGTACGTGTAGTACTCGCTAGTCGCCCTACCCAAAGTAGATTGAATTTTATAATAATCCTCTGAATCACTACACATTATACTAATTTTCGCATTATTGGTGCGTTTCGTTTTAAAGTTCTTGCATCTTAACTTACTGAGTTTTATTATGTGGTTAGTTTACTTATGGGTCACAATTATGGGGTGTACGTTCTCCTTCCTATTGATTTGTTGTTTCCGCTGCTGTCTTTCCCCGCTGCTGCTGTTGTCGTTGTTGTTATTGTTCACATAATTGAATAAGCCGCATATTCATTTTTTTCCAGAGCTGCTTTTACTTCTCTGCCCAGCTTAACTTTTTTTTTGAAAAGCTCGGCGGTAATGTCGAGCTCTTCATCAGAGTCCAGGTCTTTGTATTTGTCCCCTGCTCCAGAGTAGTGAGTATCACTGGGAATCAAATTTTCACCATATTTTACGTATTTCACGGCTTTCTATGAAATTTGATTTGTGCCTTTTGGCTATTAAATTCGCTTGAGGATTTGTGAGGGTTCTTTAACCCACTTCCAAAGAACCACCCATTTCCATAAATTGCCCACCTTCTACTTACCTGCAAATCAGCATCGTAAGCTACTCTGCATTACCTTCCACCTGAAAACATAAGCACACGGCAAGATTACCATCTTACCGTGGCATCAAACTTTCACCCCCGGGCATGCTTGCATCAAACGCATCATGTTTCCGAAATCTAATTCGATTACCTCTTCATGTAACCGACATTAATTCCCGAACATGTCAATGCGCATTGCTGAGAAGCACTTTCTCACACACGTCGCCTTATAGACAGACCCATCGGCCGATCGTCCTATCGGCAATATACAGCATAGCCATCGCCGGCTATCCACAAGCGATCGAGTGTTATTTAAAGTAAACACACACTCGACCCATCGACCTAGGAGACATTACATTTCGAGGCGAATCAAAATGACGCTACACGCCATGGCAAAAGCGTAAACAAACACTGCCTCCATGCTCACCAGATAGGCTGCAGCCGATAGTTTCCTTTCCACTCGGTAATCTTATATTGCACCCATATCCTGAGATTCGCAAAACTTGCTCCAATTCCCTTTCATCGGTTATCAACCCATCATGGAATTTGGGCATGGATATGATCATTGTTTAAACAATCTTACCCATGCCATGTCCTATGATGACCCACCAGCAAATCAAAGCAAACACACAGTACCTCACTGCGTATGTTTTGTTTACTAACCGCTGGTCCATGGTTACTCTGGGTGAGACGTTAGCCTGCACATCTGCAGGTCAAATCCCTCACCACCATGAATAATTTCCCGCCTTGTGCTCCAGAGCCATACGGCTAAAGCAAAAACAACCCAAATCTCCGGTTGACCTAGCATCTCCAGAACATCTCATCATTTGACCCTTCGAATATCGTTTTTATTTACTTTTGAGCCAAAAACCTATTCCGTTCTCAGGCGTGGATCCTCGATGATTTATGACCACATTGCCTGCAGCCTCTGATGTTCGTACATTTGTTTGATCAGGTGTCGGCGATCGTTGTCTGTATTGCAGGCTAAGGGACATCGTACTTGTCTTATACGGACACATGGGGAATCCTCCCATTTAACCCCTTTCTCGACCACCATTGGCTGCTGCCAAGTTGATCCGTTTCGCTACTCCTACATCGATGTGATCCACCACCGTGGCATCTGACGGATGTCAATTACATCAGAGAGTCGTATTACCACAGCGGACAGTCGCACCCGCTTAGAGTTACCTTTTTTACCAGCTCCGCTACTAAGTAGCCAGTTTTGGTTTACACCGTTTAAATATTCGAGTTGGAGTGCCGTTTTTCCTTTCTGTCAACTAGTCGCGGAATTCGTTTTGTTCGGTAAAGTGAACTTCGTTTTGACATTATCACGATCCTGAAGGAGTGCAGGCGCCCACCAGCTAATGGATTAAAGAATTATATTGTTAAGTCCTAGTAACCAGATTAGTGAATTAAGTTGTTTACCTTATGCGCATGTGCCGATGCCATAACGTAAATTTAAATAAAGAACATTAATTAACTAAGTAACTTACGTGACTTTTCATTTGGCTGTTTGCTTGGAGGACAATTAACAGTGAAACAAACGGTAAGTGTTGGGGAGGTGATAGGATCTAGTGCCCATGTCTGGTACATATATCAACCCCCACAGATTCAACCTCCTCCATGTCTTTTTTGATGTGACCTGACCTTCGTTTGTCACTTTATTTTTTTAAAATGTTTTTTCGTGGATTTTTATTTCAATTGTTGTTTGGTTGATTGGTTGACGTGATCGAACCACTAAATATTTGTTTATTAAACACGCGCACTCGCGCACTCTCTAATTGTGATTAACGTGTATACAACGTTCACACTTTACTGTTATTTCCTCTGCGAGGAAGATACACACACACACGTGTGTACGGGAACAATCCTTTTAATATTTTTCTGTTGACGAGCGCCGATCGATGAAATTCTTTCAACGAGTTTTCGGATACTATGACAGATGATTCAGTTCATTTCAGTGACACCCTCAGCTTATGGCATTCGCTAGATACTGTACGCGTATACACAAAGCGATAACCATTGCTGTCGGAGTCTCTAATAGACGGAAAAGGGTCACGTAAGGAACCCATTGACTTTCGTTCCTGTAGGAATGAGCTTAGTCGGCGTGACAACAATGTAATTATAGATTGTGGTAATTTACTCGCGTTCGAATTGTCTGATGTCACGAAGAAGGGACCTAGGAATCACGACAACGATGTAAGGATAATATGATGTGACTTAGAATTATCTCTACGTAATCAGCAAATGAGTTCTGGAGGAAAAGAACCCAGGTTCGCTTTGTATGAGTTCTAAAGACAGAATAGTAGTTACGATCTTACTGGGGGCGATACTGACACAAGAACACGACAACGATGTAAGGATAATATTATGTGACTTAGAATTACCTTTACGTAATCAGCAACTGAGTTCTGGAAGAAAAGAACCCAGGTTCGCTTTGTATGAGTTCTAAAGACAGAATAGTAGTTACGATCTTACTGGGGGCGATACTGACACAAGCATATCGGCTTCATGGCATTTGCGATCGAGGCAATGTGAAGAAAATTTTGATTCCCCAGCGAGAGGTTTTACTTCACGAAATTATATTCTTTCAGGCGCGGAATTACAATATTTGTTTTCTCCATAAACTGCTCGAGTTCGTTATATCAGTCAATATAATTACTTGCATGTTTCCTGTGTTGTTCAGATAAATGTTGCTATTAATAATTGTATCAAACAAAAGCAAACAAATGATAATAATGATAATAATATATGATCTCGATTTTCTTGTCTACTCTTAGTTCCACCAATAATAGCAGTTGAGAAGCCCATCGTGTATGCTAGCGAAGGAGAGGAATTATCTCTTATTTGCGTTGTTACTGGAGAAACCCAGCCCGAGGTAACTATAGTTTATACATATCACATAAGTTTTACGCATAAGTGATAGTATTGGCTTTCGTCCGTCCATTAGTTTTAGTTGACAATACTTTTGGCTGGCGGGGACACTAAGGGGGATCAATAAATAATAATAGGAAAATAATCAAAATTGAGTTCAGAAAATATACATTTATACGGACCACGTGGTTTTTTTTTTCCTTTTTTATCTTTCTTAAAAATATTTAACAAAATGTTGATTGGTGGGAGGCTCTAAGCGGTCTGCAACATATTTTGAGACTATATACGAGAGGGCCTTTCCGGTCGTGAATCTTTTTTAAGACTATATATCGGGTTCTCCAATAGGGACTCGACAACTTTGAATTTAATTTGTGAACGCACCCTTTCACTAATCATCGAGCTGTCACGATCAATTTATTCAGTAAACTCAACATTTTCATCATGGTCAAGTACACGAATGAACAACGTCTGCAAATTATAAAAATTTACTACCGACAAAAAGTTGTCAAGTCCCTATTGGAAAACCCTATATAACAATTTTCATAGCTTAGGAGCTAACCTAACTACAACAAGTGACCAGAGTTACGGTAGACACCTACCACCCCATCGTTCAATAAAAGTCCTTTGAACATCTACCCACACTATCCTAAATTATTATTATTTATTATTTACTGGCCTGTAGGAACCCGGAAGTTCATGACCTCACCGACTCGACTCCGCCATTGTTCCCTGTCCTGTGCGCTCTCCTTCCACGTTCGATCATCCGGTCCGATCTCCTCGAGGTCCAATCTAACATTGTCCTCCCATCTCCGTCGCGGCCGTCCTGTCGGACTCTTCCCCGTTAGTTTACCGTCAAGCATTCTATGCACGGTCTATTATGTTGTTTGTATAACAATTTTATAATATAATAAGGGTAAATTAAAGTAAGAAGGGGGGACTTTCTGTGATTTATCTTGGGTATCTTGGGTTTATGTTGTGGTTGACTGCGACAGGTTGCAGGGGGCGTTGATGGTTGCTCCCCTGTTAAAGGGTCTTCCTCCGGTGTTCTATTGTCGGCACCGTTTCACAAATAGTCGTCCCCAAATCATTGGAATATGTGAATATGCTGTATTATTCGAAGGTTCCTTTGGATTAGTAATGCTTCTGGTTAGATTTTCACCAATTGATTAGAAATGCTTCTGGTACATTGGAATATGCGAATATTCTGTACTATTCGAAGGTTCATTTGGATTAGAAATGCTTCTCGAAGCGGGCATCTGTGGGAGGCCGTTAGGTGTAAAATTAAGTATTTCACTTAAATTCTTGCGATTTCCGTTATCGTTACTTCCGTTTTTTGATCTGTATTGGGAGATTTACAATGCCATTGTGATTTATTTAAATTTTTCCGTTGACGTATATTTTTATTTTATTTGACGCCAACGTCGTTTTTTATTAATTTCTCCGCCAAGTAGAATTTGCATAAAGTAGTTTATGTAAATTAGCTACTTGGCGCGTTATTCTCCTTTTACAGGTAAAGAGGGGAATCGAGGGGGGATTAGTGGATTCTGGGGGGACCTGGACTTCAATGTCGGTCCGTAACAAGTCCTATCATCGCCCATTCGCGCTACGTGTCCGGCCCATCGTAATCTTCGCGACTTGATCACTCTCACTATTGTAGGTTTGCGGTATAGCTCTTCCAATTCGTGGTTGTGGAGTTTCCTCCATTGTCCTGACTCCTCGTCATATTTACCGCCAAATATACCCCTTAAAACTTTATTCTCGAATACGCGGAATTTGTTCTCTTCCCGTTTTGTTAGAGCCCATTTTTCGCATCCGTATAGAGCAATCGGCATGATTATGGTTCTATAGACACGGAGCTTTATATTACGTGATAGCAGTTTGGATTTTAATAGTTTACTGGCTGCATGCCAACTAGCGTTGCCGGAATGTAGTTTTTTGTTAATTTCCTTTGACATGTCGTTTCTGGTCGTCAGTATCGTTCCCAGATATTTAAATTCTTTGACATTTTCAAATATCTTGCCCCTGACGTTTATATGTGTTCTCTGAGGTCCACCTGCTCTCGTCATAATCATGTATTTTGTTTTGTCTTCGTTTATTTCTAGGCCCACCTCTTCTGCTGCTTGCATGATGATTTCCCTGTTTTTACTTATAGTTTCGAGATTATCGCCCAAAACGGCGATGTCATCCGCATACGCGAGCACTTGTGTGACCCCATTCACGGATGATCCGGCCGTGTTGTCGTCTTGTACCTTTCTGATAACATACTCGAGGACAAGGTTAAAAGGCATGGTGAGAGGCCATCCCCTTGGTTTAGTCCGCCCCAGATTTCAAATGGTTCCGACAGGCGGATTTCTATTCTAACTGGCCCTTTATTTTCGTTCATGCAGATTTGAATGAGGGCGGCATATTTTTTCGGGATCCGGAGCTCAACTACAATATGGTAGAGTCTTTGCCTTGCGACTGAGTCGTAGGCTTTTTTGAAGTCCACGAACAGTTGGTGAACCGTCTCTCCGTATTCCCATTCCTTTTCCAGCAGTTGTCTTATTGTGAACATTTGGTCGCTTGTTGACCGGCTCCGACGGAATCCGGATTGGTAGTCTCCCAATATTTCTTCTGCGTACGGTGTGATTCTTGCCAGTATGACATTTGTTAATATTTTGTATGTGATTGGGAGCAATGATATTCCTCTCTAATTTTCGCAGTCAGATCTGTCGCCTTTTTTGAAAATGGGGATGACTATTGCGGTTTTCCATTCTTCCGGAATGACTTCCTTATCCCATATTATTTTAACCAGTTGGTGGATCTTTCGAGCGGTTGCCCCTCCTCCATGCTTCACAAGCTCTGCCGGTACGCAATCGATTCCGGGGGCCTTGTTGTTTTTCAGTCGATTTATCGCGTCTACAACTTCGTCGAAAGAGGGCTCTGGGATCTGGGGCTAGGCTGTATGTACGTCTGGTGCGTTTATTTGTGGTTGATGGGTGCGCACATTGAGCAGGTTTTCAAAGTACTGCTTCCATCTTGTCACGATATTTTTTGTTTCTGTCACCAGACAGCCGTTTGTGTCTCGGCTTATTTTGGTTCTCCCTCGGTAGCCATTTCTAATTGAATTTATGCCGGCATACATACCTCTGATGTTCTTTGCTCTGGCATTTTCTAGGCTTTTTTCGATTCGAGTCTTCTCCCATTCGCGTTTTTTGCGTTTGAAAAGTCTAGTTGTTTCTTTCCGAATTGTCGCGTATCTTACTGCGTTGACTTCATCATATGCTTCTAAGTGGATCATTCTGAGGCGTTTACGTTCTTCGATCTTTGCCCTGCACTCATCGTCAAACCAAGGTTTGGACTTAATTGTTTTCTTAAATCCTAATACCTCTTGGGCTGTTTGTTTGCTTGTGTCTCTGATCGATGCCCATTTAGTGCCCAGATTATTGGTTTCAAGTTCCTCACTACTCCCATTCTCTAGGATGCTAAATCTATTCGTTAGTTCGACTTGATATTTCGCCCTTTTACGTAGGTCTTTTAGTTTATCAATCTCGAACTTTTTGCTCGTCTCCCGTGACTGTCCATGTGGGTTTGCTGCAAGCCGACTTCTAATTTTGCCCATCACTAGAAGGCGATCGGAGTCACAATCTGCTCCTCTATATGATCTTACGTCAAGGATATTCGAGTTGTGTCTTTTGTCCATGAGGAAGTGGTCTATTTGGTTACGCATTACGCCGTCGGGTGATATCCATGTGGCTTTATGGATTTGCTTGTGCTTGAACATCGTGCTTTTCACTACCAGATCTTTAGACGCTGCGAACATGATAATTCGAATACCATTATCATTTGAAACGTCACGTAGGCTTTCTTTACCTATTGTTGGTTGGAAGATATCTTCCTTTCCAATTTTCGCGTTGAGGTCGCCGAGGAGGATTTTAACATCGAATGATGAGATCCCATCAAATACTTCCTCTGGGGTCTCGTAGAATGTGTCCTTCGGTTCTTCGTCGGTAGATTCTGTTGGGGCGTGTACGTTTATAAATACATAATTGAAGCATAGGCCCTGTATTTTTAGCACCGACATTCGGTTATTAATAAATTGCACATCTTTTACATGGGACGTAATCTTTTTGCTTATGAAGAAGCCAGTTCCGAGGTTATGTGTATCGGTACCTCCACACACCAGTGTAAACCCGTTGGTTTCGATCACTTGATGTGGGAGTCGAACTTCCTGAAGCGCGACGATGTCCATTTTATATTGTGACGCGTTTTCTACGACTGTCTGTATCGCGCCTGGTCTATATAACGTTCGAACATTCCACGTGCCGACGCGTATATCCCGCTTTTTCCGTTTTTCCCTACGTCTTCTTTTTGCCGAGTCGGTGTTTTCTTGATGATTTGTTCCCTTATGGTAGTGTCGGCTCATCACACCTAAGCCTACCGGGTTTTTCTTGGGATTGTTTTTTGTATTTTGATTATTCATTTTTGATCCCACGAGACTTGGGGTTTCAAATAGTCCGCCACATCAGAGCCCCGTTTTGATGTGGTAAGGTCGGGTTACTGCTCTGATTCGACCCGGTGTCAGAGAGGCGCCGTTATAATACAGCCGGTATACCACTGGTTGCAAACCATCCAATGGGCACCGTGACGCGTAACACCCTGGATTAGAGGTGGTAGATCTCTGTGTGTTACTCCTCGCTAGCCTGTCTGACATGGGTGACCCTACTGGAAGCATATGTTTCCGTCAGCATAGCCTGAGTGATTCATTGTACTTTAAGCCCCCGCACCACATCAAGGTTCACTCACTTACACCCACCAACGATGTTACGCCGAACACAAGTTTATCTTTAACGACTTTTCTAAAACGTGTGTGCAAACGGCGGAAGGTAAAAATCGACTCGGGAACGTGTGCGCACTTTGGTGGTTGAATATCGACTGATCCCACTCAGGGATGAAAATTGTCATTTGGGATTTGCACAACGATCAACCAATCACAATCGTGCTCTCTTCTGCATTCCTTCACCTCCCAGCCCATCGAGGTGAATAAACACTTGTGCATTCATTCGACAGTCGATGGACATAGAGTGAATGAGGAAACCAAAAGGTAAGCACGATGATCTCGGGGCTGCTTTGGCCTTAGCGTGCATGCACGAACACTACGTCTAGTGATGACCGAGTGACCCAGTTAGGACATCGCTTTGATCTCAGAGTGCAACGCACTCAGCAAAGGGGACAATGAAATGGAATGGAAAGTGGTCTGTGCCACTCACCCGAATAAAGAGGGTACTGATCCCCAGCGAATAGAGTGTCTGGGGGAGGTCAAAGGACGCTGGCACGGCTTGGGAATATACCAGCGTGGGAGAAAAAGAACTAAAAGTGGTCGATATTACCCAAGCCGTTTTGCAATGGCGATGGAAAAGACTTTGTTTTTGCATGATCCGCCTGTATTCGAATTTTCATGCACCTTTACAGTTAACCATTAATGTATTAATTAAGTTGATTAAGGTTAATCAACATATGGGTTCATATGGAGATAAATCCGATTAATAGTGGAGTATGACACCAAAAGGGTAAGTATTAGGGAGTATAAGGTTTTGCGTGTAACAGCAGAAACACAGTTGAAAATACAAAAAAAACTGAAGATCCAAAAGTAATAGGCACGTTGGTGAAGTAAGAAGGTTTACAAACATAAAATTATTTTGAAATTTCCGAGGTTGTACTGTATACCATACATAATTATATATAATCCATTAGTAATAAGAACTGCAATTAATTATATAATAATAATATAATCCATTTTTGGCTTATAAGTTAGAAATGCGTAATTTAGAAACTTGTTTTTATTTTCGTCATTTCAACACCAATTGTATTATAAAATTCCTCCATTTTTATAGCTACTTTACGACGATCCTGACATGCCGGTGTCCACCATAGATGAGACGGTAAGCAATACACTCTATTTTTTTTAAACTTATACAATATTGCTTTTGTTACTTCGTTATTTGTCAGATGTGTTGTGAATGATTATAAGTCGCAATGAGTGATTCGAAGACAGTTCTCTACTGAATGAAAAATATCTTTATATTATATTTAGCTATACCGAGCTCTCAAGGTCAAACCTAACATTGTCCTCCCATCTCGGTCGCGGCCGTCCTACCGGCCGCTTCCCCGTTGGTCTACCGTCAAGAATTCTACGCACGGTCCTATCGTTGCTCATTCGCGCTACATGGCCGGCCCACTTAATCTTCGCGACTTGATTACTCTCACTATTGTAGGTATATTATATCATATACATATATATATATATATATATATATATATATATATATATATATATATATATATATATATATATATATATATATATGGGCTCCTCGATAGCATAGTGGTTAGTATACCCGCCTCTCACCCGGGAGACTGGGGTTCGTTTCCCCGTCGGGGAGCCCCTGGCGCAAGACTAATGACCTTGCCCAGAAAAAATAAAATCATTATGGAAAATTTAACAAGCCCCAGGACTTGCTAAATAAGGCCAAGACCGGTTCCCGGTTGTAGTGGCGATGATGATGATATATATATATATATATATATATATATATATATATATATATATATATATAGTTTTGTTTATTGTTTTTATACACTTTTTTTATCAATTATATATACATTTTTTATATTTGTTGGAGATGGAAATGCTGGCACGAACTCACACACATGTCAATACACGGTGCATCTTGTCGCGCAGTTACACACACACTCGACACACACATCTGTACCCCAACACAAAGTCGTCGCTTAACCAACAACAGTCACACACCGGACGTACATCAGTGAATATATTTGCAATTACTACTATTGCTATTATTTATTGGTCTATAGGAACTCGAAGTTCATGACCACACTGACTCAGCGGCGCCATCGTTCCCTGTGCACTCTCTTTCACGCTTGACCGTCCGATCCGATCTCCAGATGGCCAAACATTACATTGGCCTCCCATCTCCGTCGCGGCCATCCTACTGGTCTCTTTCCCGTTGGTCTTCCGTCAAGAATTCTACGCACGGTCCTATCGTTACCCATTCTCGCCACATGTCTCTCCCACCTTGATCTTCGCGACCTGATTACTCTCACTATTGTGGGTTTGGGGTAAAACTCTTCCACTTTTGAGCAGGTCTTTTAGTTTATCAATGTCGAACTTTTTGCTCTTTACCTATAGTTGATTGGAAGATATCTTCCTTTCCAATTTTTGCATTGAGGTTCCCGAGGAGGATTTTAACATCGAATGATGAGATCCCATCAAATACTTGCTCTAGGGTCTCGTATAACATGCCCTTCGTTTCGTCGTCGATAGATTCTGTCGGGGGGTGTACGTCTACACGTACATAATTGTACCTACGGCCCTGTATTTTTGTCACCGACATCCGGTCACTAATAAATCTCACATCTTTTACACAATTACTATTATTATTTATTGGCCTGTAGGAACCCGGAAGTTCATGACCTCACCGACTCGGCTTCGCCATCGTTCCCTGTCCTGGGCACTCTCCTTCCACGGTTGACCATTCGATCCGATCTCCTCAAGGTCAAACCTAACATTGTCCTCCCATCTCCGTCGCGGCCGTCCTACCGGTCTATTTCCCGTTGGTCTACCGTCGAGAATTCTAGGCACGATCCTATCGTTGCCCATTCGCGCCACGTGTCCGGCCCATCTTAATCTTCGCGACTTGATTACTCTCACTATTGTAGGTTTGCGACATAGCTCTTCCAATTCGTGGTTATGGAGCTTCCTCCATTGTCCTGCCTCCTCGTCATATTTACCTCCAAAGATGCCCCTCAAAACTTTATTCTCGAATACGCGGAATTTGTTTTCTTCCCGTTTTGTGAGAGCCCATGTTTCGTATCCATATAGAACAATCGGCATGATTATGGTTCTATAGACACGGAGCTTTATGTTACGTGATAGCAGTCTGGATTTCAGCAGTTTACTGACTGCGTGCCAACTAGCATTGCCGGAATGCAGTCTCTTGTCAATTTCCTTCGTCATTTGGTTACTGTCCGTCAGCATCGCTCCCAGATATTTAAATTCTTTAACTTTTTCAAGTATCTTACCTCTGACGTTTATATGTGTTCTCTGAGGTCCACCTGCTCTCGCCGTAATCATGTATTTAGTTTTGTCTTCATTTATTTCTAGGCCCACCTCTTCTGCCGCTTGCATGATGATCTCACAGTTTTTACTAACAGTTTCTAGATTACCGCCCAGAACGTCGATGTCATCCGCAAATGCGAGCACTTGTGTGATCCCGTTCAGGGATGATCCGGCCATGTTGTCGTCTTGTACCTTTCTGCTGACATACTCGAGCACAAGGTTAAAAAGACACGGTGATAGACCATCTCCCTGCTTTAGTCCGCCCTGGATTTCAAATGGTTCTGAGAGGTGGTTTTCTATTCTGACTCGCCCTTTGTTTTCGTTCATGTAAATTTGAATGAGGGCGGCATATTTTTTTGGGACTCCCAGCTCAACTAGAATATGGTAGAGTCTCTGCCTTGCGACTGAGTCGTAGGCTTTTTTGAAGTCAACGAGTAGTTGGTGAACCGTCTCTCCGTATTCCCACTTCTCTTCCAGCAGTTGTCTTATTGTGAACATCTGGTCGCTTGTTGACCGGTTCCTACGGAATCCACATTGGTAGTCTCCCAGTATCTCTTCTGCGTACGGTGTGATTCTCGCCAGAATGACATTTGTTAATATTTTGTATGCGGTTGGGAGCAATGATATTCCTCTGTAGTTTTCGCAGTCAGATCTGTCGCCTTTTTTGAAAATGGGGATGACTATTGAGGTTTTCCATTCTTCCTGAGTGACTTCCTTATCCCATATTGTTTGGATGAGCTGGTGGATCTTTCGAGCGGTTGCCTCTCCTCCATGCTTCACAAGCTCTGCTGGTATGCAGTCGACTCCTGTCGACTTTTACACAATGCGTAATCTTTTTGCCTATGAAGAAGGCAGTTCCAAAGTTATGTGTATAGGTACCTCAACACACCAGTTTAAACCCGTTGGTTTCTATTACTTGATGTTGGAGTCGGACTTCCTGAAGCGCGACGATGTCCATTTTGTATTGTATCGCGTTCTCTAGGACCGTCTTTATCGCGCCTGATTTGTATAACGTTCGAACGTTCAACGTGCCGACGCGTATATTCCCATTTTCCTTTTTTCCCCACATCTCCTTTTTGCCGATTGGATGTTTTCTTGAAAATTTGTTCCCTTATGATAGTGGCGAATCATCACACCTACGCCTACCTGGTTTTTCGTGGGATTGTTTTGTGTATATTGGTTATTCATTTTTGTTCCCACGGGTCTATGGGGATTGTAATAGTCTGACGTATCAGATCCCCGTCTTGATCTGGTAAGGTCTGCTTACTGTTCTGATTCGACCCGATGTCAAATAGACGCTGTTATAATACAGCCGGTATACCCCTGACTGCAAACCATCCAATGGGCACGGTGACGCGTAACACACTGGATTATGGGTGGTAGATCTTTGTGTGTTACTCCTCGCTAGCCTGTCTGACATGGGTGGCCCTACTGGAAGCTTATGATTCCGTCAGCATAGCCTGAGTGATTGATTGTAATTTAAGCCCCCGCACCACGACAAGAAAATTACAGAGGAATATCATTGCTCCCAACCACATACAAAATACGAACAAATGTCATACTGGCGGGAATCATACCGTACGCAGAACACATACGGGGAGACTACCAGTGCGGATTCCTTAGGAACCGGTCAACAAGCTACCAAATGTTCACAGTAAGGCAACTGCTGGAAAAGGAATGGGAATACGGAGAGACGGTTCACCAACTGTTCGTTGACTTCAAAAAAGCCTACGACTCAGTTCCAAGGCAAATACTCTACCGTATTGTAGTTGAGCTGGGAGTCACGAAAAATATGCCGCCCTAATTCAAATCTGCATGAACGAAAATGCAGGGCGAGTCAGAATAGAAAACCGCCTGTCGGAACCATTTGAAATCTGGGACCGACTAAAACAGGGGGATGGCCTCCCACCATGTCTCTTTAGCCTTGTCCTCGAGTACGTCATCAGAAAGGTACAAGTCGACAATATGGCCGGATCAGCCCTGAACGGGGTCACACAAGTGCTCATATATGCGGATGACATCGCCGTTTTGGGTGATAATCTAGAAACTGTAAGTAAAAACAGTGAAATCATCATGCAAGCGTCAGAAGTGGCGGGCCTAGAAATAATTGAAGACAAAACAAAATAAATGATCACGGCGAGAGCAGGTGGATCTCAGAGGACACATATAAACGTCAGAGGCAAGATATTTGGAAAAGTGAGGGAATTTAAATATCTGGAAACGATACTGACGGCCAGTAACGAAATGTCGGAGGAAATTAACAAAACACTACTCTACGGGTACGCTAGTTGACACGCAGTTAGTAAACGGCTGAAATCCAAACTGCTATCACGTAACATAAAGCTCCGTGTCTATAGAACCATAGTCATGCCGATTGCTCTATACGGATGCGAAACATGCGCTCTCACAATGTACCGCAACCTACAATAGTGAGAGTAATCAGATGGGCCGGACATGTGGCGAGAATGGGCAACGATAGGACCGTGCGTAGTATTCTTCACGGTAGACCAACGGGAAAGAAACCGACAGCACGGCCGCGACGGAGATGGGAGGACAAATGTTAGGTTTGACCTTGTAGAGATCGGATCGACTGGTCAAGAGTAGTAGGAGAGTGCAGAGGCCAGCGAACGATGCGGAGGCGAGTCGGTGAGGTCATGAACTTTCGGGTTCGTACAGGCCAATAAATAGTAATAGTAATAGCACCACGTCAAGGTTTCTACGAAGCGGGGGTTACTTGCAATTCTGCATAAAATAAACACTGCATTGATTATATCGCCTGATATTGTCTATAACCCGCAGGTTGTGGTCCCAGTGGCGATATAAAAGTATTAAAATTGTCATCTGTTTAGGGGACAAATACTTCGATGGGGTTGAATTCACTTTGGAGAGTATTCTCCAGGTATGCATCGCTTGGATAGAAAGTTTGTGGCGGTTCCATTGAATGCCACTACTTACCTCCCCATCAATTAGTAAGAAAGTGCTTCCTAGAACACTAAAATCCTATAAAAACAAGTGTTATGGCGCTTCCATTTGAACGCCATTATTTACCTTGCAATTAAGCATGCCAAATCGTCCACCTAAAAACCTTTCATTACCTGCAATCACCCCCAATCAAGCTTTCCCCCAATCATTTTCATTTTAAAACATTTTTTTATTTTATTTTTATCTTCTAAGTTTCGAAATTACATGCTAGACAAAAAATGCTTAAATTCTAGCTTAATTATCTTATATTATAACTTACTGGTCCTTCGCAGACGCTCTAAGCTAAACATTACTTAACAATTGTATAATTTGCTTTTCGGCGACAGAACTTTGTGGCAGTACTTACGATTAGTTGAAAGAGAAAGAAAAATTGAAAAACTTTGGGTCGAATTTTTTTTGTTTTTTCCTTATAATGTAACCTACATAATTTTTTTTTTAACAACTTAACTTAAATTAACTTAAATTTTATACTACCCTAATTCTAGAAAAGCTAATTCTATGTGAGCTGGCTGATGATACTGTTGTTCTATACCGACATTGGTATCCAGGTCTTTATATGCCATTCAACCACCAGAACTGTTAAAGCTGTCCAATACTATCGTCCCGGTCTCTGTGGGAGGTAGCCCTACTGAAGCGCAAGAGCTCTTCGGTGCGCGTTACGTCCCGGTCGTAGCACAATCGCCCGTCTACGGATGATCTACTTACATGCTAGATCAGGGGAATTCCGGATCTATCCTGTATAGGTCCTTCCATGTCCAACTCAAGGAACGCCTCTGGTGGAACAAAACCGTTGCGACACACGTTCTCATAGTATAGGGTATTTGGATAATAAGCCCCGAAAATTAGGCCATTGGACGAGCTTATTGCTCTCGCAATATGTCCTCTGATTAATTTAATCATAAAATTATCCACCCTATTTATGCAGGCTTCATTATATAAAGTCTCATTTGAGTAGTACTTTTTGTATTCCGATTCCGGTGTTCGATATAATCTGAGACAGGTTCTCAGACACTGCCTTTCGGTGTTCGATTGTTCGATGCGAATGCCGGTTGTTGAACGATAACGATGTCAGGTTCAGTCAGGCCTGTTGTTAGCGGTGGTGACCTTCTTGAACGTTGTCCCGCAAACGTAGTGGTTATTTGTTTGTCCAATTGGTCGGGTTGAAATCCACAAATAAACGTTGTCGTCCCGTGCTTAAAGTGGCCGCTGACTTGGTTGACAATACAACTTCTTGATGTAGAATCGTTAATCACCGCTTGAATCGATGAGTCCTACCCGTAGTCCATAAATTATCTCGTGTCCGGCTCTTCTGGATGAGTATATCTTGCGGTGGTGATGGTACTAAAGAGGGGACTCACGATACCGAAAAACCTGGGATATTTCTAAGTTTTCCTTCGTCGGGTCCGACTAAGCGATTCAGCAGTGATTAGTTACTTTTGATTTGTTGAACAAGCTATTTAATTGAATTTGTACTTATCACCCATAAAGCAACGACACAAGCCACACAAATTCACAGCGGAAACGGTAATCCCCTTTTTATACCTTTGTTCGATCGACTTGTTTTGATTTACTTCGCTCCTTTGTTCTCGATCTCTTATCGGCCCATCAGATCAGTTGTTTTCACTCGCCGCTTACTTCCTTTGTTGTTTGTTTTTAGCCACAACGTAATCGTCGCTCCTCTTCTCTCCAGGACTTTTGTGGTGTTTTTCAATCAAGAGCAGTACTGTTGAACTGTTCTCTTGAATTCGCCCCATTAGTTCTTGTGTCACAGCGATCAATCAAAACTAAGCTAATCGGTTGTGACACAAGCTAACACCTCTAGTGTAGAGGATGGGGAGTTATTCAAACATGTTATTATATAACGCACCCACATCATAAATAGTTGCATCGTGCAACAATATCCTTATTTTCGTATTTTGTCGATCGGTGAACTGCCGATAGAGGAGTTCCAGTCTAGATAGGTGAGAACTTTTTTGCCTATAGCTGCGTTTCGATATTTGCTCGTGAAACCTTCATCATCATCATCATCATCATCGGCACTACAACCGGGAACCGGCCTTGGCCTTATTTAGCAAGTCCTGAGGCTTGTTAAATTTTCCATAATGATTTGTTTTTTCCGGGCAAGATTATTAGTCTTGCGCCATTGTGAAACCTTCAGACTGATTTATTTCGGGTATGGACGACTCCATAGATTTCTTAACTAAGCCATCCGTAATCCTCCATAAAGTGATAATAACTTATTTCTTCATTTTTTAAATTTCGGGCAGGTCAATAAGTCTTTAGAAAATGAGGAAGATTTTCTGTTATTTTCTCATTTAGCTGACCTAATAATGACGCATAATACTGTCCGGTTAACGTCTGTCTCTTTTCCAAATAGTCAATGAAGATAACACTACGTTCATCCCGAAACACACTAGCTATAAGCTTTAAATGTGATTTCACCTTCCTTGGAGCCTGTTCGCCTTTAACAATCCACTGTTTTGACTGTTCTTTCCACTCGGGAGTGTAGTGGTGTATCCATGTTTCATCTACAGTTACTGATCTGCACAGAAACTCATCTGGGTTATGACGCTTGCGCTCCAAAAATTCTCAGCTGAGAGCAAATGCGGCACCCATCTCGCAGATTTTGTTTTTCATATCCAATTTATCATACAAAATTGAAACATGAAACAAAATGAAAATTGACAGATTCCTAATGAGGAATGATGTTTACTAAAAACAGACCATTTGCGATGCTACGAGTGCGATCGTGGGTGTTTCCAAGCAATTATTGACCTACCCTCGTATATTTTTTTATTGTATATAATCACTACCAAATTCACTGTAATATGTGTGAAGGAACATACGCTACTACAATTGTATCCTAGTCAACTTAGAAAACGCGAGAAGCGTCTCGTCACTATCGACCGTTCTCTACATCTGTCAAATGCCGAATGAATCTTTTCAGAGTTTCCACGTATTGTACTAATGATAATTTTTAATCTCCCACAGGGTGTGCACCGTGTTGGCCAGGCCAACCTCATCGCTCTTAAAATAAAGGTAATGCCATTTATATTTATTGAAATTTAATATATATGCTTATTTAAATTCGGTGTCATGAATATAATTTAATATAAATTAAATTTTAATACTATACTTATTTTTTAATTTCTTTTTATTTTTAATATTGCTTGTTTTTTAAAACCCATATGTGGTAAAGGGAAAACTTGAATGTCTGACTCGTGAAGCACGTGTCAAGCTTCAAAATTGCACAAGTTTTGAATGCTACATTTATAAAGTGACGACGTTAAATACTTGTTTTCATATTTGTATATTTTGTATAAACGAATAGTATGGATATAAAGACGGACTTACGTGGATAAATAGATCGAATTGCATGGGTATAAAGACAGATCTGAATGCAAATATTGCTATCGTGAAATTTAGTTATGATAAAACCCGTTTCAGCAGCTGTTGTTACAATCCTTTGTTTATCCAATTTTGATCTAAGTTCACTATATATAACACTGCTTATAATAAATATCACAAATAGTTAACTAGATGAAACTTTCTTACAATTCTATGCCCCTTTTCAATAGCTCTCGACAACCCTGAAACTGTAGACGAGATATAGTAAATGAAGTCCTATGAAGTCAAGCTCTTTGATCTCTAACAATCTTTATTAGTTAGAAATATTCTTGTTGATTGTAAACAGAGCTCTGTTTGGCCAACTTTTCTATCCAAACATCACTTAATGGCTTTCGTCACTAGTTCATATAAAATGCGATGGTGAAATAATTTTCGATCAGATTCATTTCAAACTAGATAATATTGGGCTGAGTAAAAAGTCGTTGCGTATTTTGTGTATGTTTTTCAGTCATTCGTTTATATAAAAGCCTGAGATCAATCAAAGGTGTATATATATACATATATATATATATATATATATATATATATATATATATATATATATATATATATGTATAAGATATATATATGATGTATATATACATATATATATTTTAACTTTTGTTGAAGAATGACTGCAATACGCACAATCAATACCCTAGGTTCTTTTATGTCCAGAAAACTAAATCAACAGTGCCATAGTGATTAGACAATTCCCCAAGAGATATTACGGTATACCTCACAGAAAACTGGATTGACTCCATGTACTATTTTATTTTATTTTTGTTACTTCACTTCTCCCAGGAAAGGCGAACCTATTGCGCTGAGCCAGTGCCCTGAGATGCTATTTTTTCTCGACCGGATCCATCAGCCAAGCTCCGAAAGAAGGATTTCTTCCACCCATTTCACGAAGCCTATAGCTTAATGGGGGGGTATTTCACTGGGCGGCTAAGCTTTGGGACCCTACCTACTACTATTACGGTAAAAGCAAGGTTGTCACGCTGGATATATCGATAGCATTCGACACAGTTTGATACACCACTGTTTTATTAGAGCTGCACTCTTGTTGATTTGGCGAATCCCTCATTCAATGGACCAGAGGCTATTCCCCTGACTGAAGCGTAGAATGTTATGGCGTTAACTATAAATACAAAATAATGTTGGAATTTCTCAGGGCTCCGTTCTCTCGATCCTTCTATTTGTTTCTGATCAACCACCTCTTGTCCATAATCTAGAACTCAATGCACACTTCCACTCCAAACAATATGTCGAATTTCGATTACTTCTTCTAGCATGCTCCGTCAAGCTTACATTCAGGCAGTCTATGCCGACTTTGCTAAATTCTGACCGCAACAAAATATCAATTACTCTTTGTCAAAATCCAGAATTCAACTCTGATGTTTGTTCAGATGCATCAGAAATATACACGTTTGATACTATGCATGGACCACCAGTGAAACTTTAGGGGTTTCAGGCGAAGTCTTCCAATTCTGCTATTGAAACATATGCACAAAGCATTCTGCCAGTTTCTTTTTCAATATATTATCGCCATCGTTGCCTGAATTCGGTGAATGCATTCTCATCTTCTATCCTTTAATCTGAGAATGATCACAAATTCCCTTTTACATATTCGTTTCAGATGACAGAGAATCCTTCACACTACTTGACACTCAAGCTAATCATGTGTTTCCCTATGATTACAATCTTTAAGTATTCAAAACCAACGTAGAACGATACCTTCTCTGCTTTCACGTCGTTTTCCGGCACACCTCGCATTCTCATTAATGCATCTCATGAAACCCCTTTTCCACCTGAGCGTTGTAAGACAAGGGTTGGCGAACTTTTGTGACAGTTTTATTTTGTTTTGCTAGTGATTTGCCTGGACCCCGTCTAAGGCCGTTTTAATGGAGTTTTCCATTATGTTCTTTGTACCGCGTTTTAAGCTAATTTAAGTGAATGGATTTTCACCCTGTATCACTTACTCTGAGAATGATCACAAATTCCCTTTACAAATTCAATTCAGACGACAGAGAATCGATCTTCAGGCGGTTCACACTAGTAGACACTCAGCCTAATCATGTGTTTCCCTATGATTACAATCTTTAAGTATTCAGAACCAATGTACAACGATACCTTCTATCCTTTCATTTCGTTTTCCGGCACACCTCGCATTCTCACTAATGCATCTCATTAAACCTCTTTTCCACCTGAGCTTTGTAAGACAAGGGTTGGCGAACTTTTGTGACAGTTTTATTTTGTTTTGCTAGTGATTTGCCTGGACCCCGTCTAAGGCCGTTTTAATGGAGTTTTCCATTATGTTCTTTGTACCGCGTTTTAAGCTAATTTAAGTGAACGGATTTTCACCCTGTATCACTTACTCTGAGAATGATCACAAATTCCCTTTACAAAGTCAATTCAGACGACAGAGAATCGATCTTGAGGCGGTTCACACTAGTAGACACTCAGCCTAATCATGTGTTTCTTTATCATTACAATCTTTAGGTATTCAAAGCCTATGTACAACGACACCTTCTATCCTTTCATGTCGTTTTCCGGCATGCCTCGTCCTCTCATTAATGCATCTCATGAAACCCCTTTTCCACCTGAGCTTTGTAAGACAAGGGATAGCGAACTGTTGTGACAGTTTAATTGTGTGCTGCTAGTGATTTGCATGGGTCCCGTCTAAGGTCGTTTTAATGGAGTTTTCCCATTATGTTCTTTGTACCGCGTTTTAGGCTAATTTAAGTGAATGGATTTTCACCCTGTATCACTTACTCTGAGAATGATCACAAATTCCCTTTACAAAGTCAATTCAGACGACAGAGAATCGATCTTGAGGCGGTTCACACTAGTAGACACTCAGCCTAATCATGTGTTTCTTTATCATTACAATCTTTAGGTATTCAAAACCTATGTACAACGACACCTTCTATCCTTTCATGTCGTTTTCCGGCACGCCTCGCCCTCTCATTAATGCATCTCATGAAACCCCTTTTCCACCTGAACTTTGTAAGACAAGGGATAGCGAACTGTTGTGACAGTTTAATTGTGTGCTGCTAGTGATTTGCATGGATCCCGTCTAAGGTCGTTTTAATGGAGTTTTCCCATTATGTTCTTTGTACCGCGTTTTAGGCTAATTTAAGTGAATGGATTTTCACCCTGTATCACTTACTCTGAGAATGATCACAAATTCCCTTTACAAAGTCAATTCAGACGACAGAGAATCGATCTTGAGGCGGTTCACACTAGTAGACACTCAGCCTAATCATGTGTTTCTTTATCATTACAATCTTTAGGTATTCAAAACCTATGTACAACGACACCTTCTATCCTTTCATGTCGTTTTCCGGCACGCCTCGCCCTCTCATTAATGCATCTCATGAAACCCCTTTTCCACCTGAGCTTTGTAAGACAAGGGATAGCGAACTGTTGTGACAGTTTAATTGTGTGCTGCTAGTGATTTGCATGGATCCCGTCTAAGGTCGTTTTAATGGAGTTTTCCCATTATGTTCTTTGTACCGCGTTTTAGGCTAATTTAAGTGAATGGATTTTCACCCTGTATCACTTACTCTGAGAATGATCACAAATTCCCTTTACAAAGTCAATTCAGACGACAGAGAATCGATCTTGAGGCGGTTCACACTAGTAGACACTCAGCCTAATCATGTGTTTCTTTATCATTACAATCTTTAGGTATTCAAAACCTATGTACAACGACACCTTCTATCCTTTCATGTCGTTTTCCGGCACGCCTCGCCCTCTCATTAGTGCATCTCATGAAACCCCTGTTCCACCTGAGCTTTCTAAGACAAGGGATAGCGAACTGTTGTGACAGTTTAATTGTGTGCTGCTAGTGATTTGCATGGGTCCCGTCTAAGGTCGTTTTAATGGAGTTTTCCCATTATGTTCTTTGTACCGCGTTTTAGGCTAATTTAAGTGAATGGATTTTCACCCTGTATCACTTACTCTGAGAATGATCACAAATTCCCTTTACAAAGTCAATTCAGACGACAGAGAATCGATCTTGAGGCGGTTCACACTAGTAGACACTCAGCCTAATCATGTGTTTCTTTATCATTACAATCTTTAGGTATTCAAAACCTATGTACAACGACACCTTCTATCCTTTCATGTCGTTTTCCGGCACGCCTCGCCCTCTCATTAATGCATCTCATGAAACCCCTTTTCCACCTGAGCTTTGTAAGACAAGGGATAGCGAACTGTTGTGACAGTTTAATTGTGTGCTGCTAGTGATTTGCATGGGTCCCGTCTAAGGTCGTTTTAATGGAGTTTTCCCATTATGTTCTTTGTACCGCGTTTTAGGCTAATTTAAGTGACGCCAATATCGCGTTGGTTGAAGCCCCCATGAATGTGACATTTTTTTCTCTTGTAGGACCAGTGACATTCCGCAAACGTGTTGTGCCCGAAGGTGGACTTTTTTAATAATTTCAAGTTTCCTTGTTTAGTTTCCCATGAGAAACCTTGTGTGGTTGTAGACCTTTGGGTTGTTGCTTTTGTTCAAAACCTTGTTATATGTATTCGAAAACAAAGAAAGATTAACTCGACTGTCGTGTCAGACATGCATGACATATTACGTGGTGTGTTATGCAAGTTTTGCTGTTTAATTCGATGTCCTGTTCCATGATAGCTCTGTTTTGTCCTGTGATCCACGCTAAGTATCAAAATTTATCATATTCTCTAATATTTTTGTATTTTCTTTTTTATCTTTCCTCCTCTGGGTATCAACTGGAATGTTGTGATTCAAATACACTGGACAACAACGACGCTTGCTTGACGGATGGCGATGTGTATTTTCCATTTCAACGAACCATGGACAATATGCCCTTCAATCGTCCACTACCACCGCTGCTGACATCGTGTGCGAATGTGGCTCCTTCTGTATTGCGAATTACATGTTGGTATCCCAACGAATGTCATGCTCCTGCGATCTATACCGAACAACATGGTGCTCATTTTCATGGCAACGTACGTGCCCGACGGCTGGAATGTGCTGCTATCCGCCTACATACGTTTTATGCTGTATTTGATTATCCCACTTTTCTTGAACGGACAATACAAACTCATATTTGCGGTTATTTGGGGATTAAAATTGAATATGAAATCACTCAATTGCGACACATTGCTGCGTTAAATCGACTTTCATGTATGCCGTAAATGTAAACGGTAAATACCTGGGATATCCTTGACCTTATGCTGCCTGTCATCCTTGACGTGCTGCTGATGATGGGATGTTACGTATGCTTGGCTGGATGTGTATGGCTGTGGACGTGAACCGGTGCAGCTTGTATGGTATAAGGATACCATGCAATTAGACACAACTGAGCGCCATATTATGGAGAAGCATGGTACACGGCACATTTTGATTATTCGTAGTGTTCATCCCCAGGATTTCGGCAACTACTCATGCGTTGCCGAAAATCAATTGGGTAAAACACGGCGAACCATTATCCTGAGTGGAAAACCAAAAGAAGCTATATTCACTTCGCCGCCAATTAGTCAATTTAAGGACAGGTAAGTTCCAATGATTACACATGCCACAATACATTTCTATATCCACACGTATATATATACATATAAACATTACAACCTGGTTCACTTACGTACGCAAACATAATCCAGACATTAGCCCAGACATTTGAGTTGTTATACCGTACTTTTGAATCTGTGCAATTGATTTGTAGTGTCGATTCCTGGACATAATCTTGAAGGATTACAATAGTATGGGAAAAAAAGAAATCCGTTATATTTTCGCTAAATGGCTGCATTGATATATATCTCGTAAAGTATTGATCTAACAAATGCAGAATTGTGCTCGTTGGAAAAGCGACATTCCATGCTAAGAAAGGTTCCTTGACAGTTTTTTGATTACTCGATTGAGTTTTCAGTTCATCATCATCATCATCGGCACTACAACCGGGATCCGGTCTTGGCCTTATTTAGAAAGTCTCTCCTCCGGTATCCGGTCCTTATCCGAGACTTGTTAAATTGCCCATAATAATTTGTTTTTCCGGGCAAGGTTATTAGCCTTACGCCAGTTTTCAGTTACAGGGTGTAAAATATGGAAATTTGTGAGGAGAACATTCGGAATATTTTACAATTTTTCGCAAATGCAACCCGGTCGGGGGTTTGTAAGGGTACCGCTACAACGGCAAAACATCGTAAAACGAAATGGTGTGTATTTGAACCAAATCGGACAATCAGGACCAGGTTCAAAAAAGTCTGGAAATAAATAAAATTAATGGAGTTCTTTTTTCTAACTTATTGTAATACTACCTTCAATTAGAATACTGGTTTAGTCTGTAAAAATGATAAAATAATCCTCTAAGATTCTATTACACTCCTTAATCATATGCAATTTCGTCGATTTTTTTCATTTCATTTTTATATCATTTTTTATTTCTTCCAAAAATGATTAAACTCTAGCTTATGTTATCTTATTTCTTAACTTACTGGTCCCTTGCGGACTCTCTAAGTTACATGCATACGCTTAAAGCATGAAAATTTCTCTTTCGACATTATGATTACTTTGTTTACATGAATTTTAGAGAACTTAATTAGATATGTGGGGGTACGAAGAAGTATTGTGCCGATCATGGGCACGGATTCACTTTCTTCCCCACGATGTTGCTCGACGAATATCCAATAAAAGTCACTGGTATATTGTATTGTATAAAATTTTTTTTATTTTTAATTAAAGAAATTTTCTTGTTTGTAATTAAACTCACTTAACTATGGTCTTATTATTAAATATTGGTGAGGTTAATCCATATGCGCGTGCGATAATCCGAGTGGTGGAAACATGAACAGCAGACAGTCTTTTACTTTTCACTGAGATATTATTTTTCCTTGTTGTTTTATTTCATTTTATCCGACACGAGCTGGCTAAAGGAAGCCGAATTGAGTTTGGATATTTTAACCGCGGTGCACATTGTGAAAATCCGATTTCAGCAGAGAACTGATGGTAGCATTTGTGTAGTAACCGTAGTATCTTCCCCGTAGCTCTTTTTTTTTTCTTTCAAAAGACAAATGTCGTTTAACTACTTCGCGCGCGAGCGTGTGCATCCGCATGCACACGCTGCGGTCGTTGGGTAACGACTTACCACGTTGGTGGTTGTTAATCGTCATCATCATCATCATCATCGGCACTACAACCGGGAACCGGTCTTGGCCTTATTTAGCAAGTCCTGAGGCTTGTTATATTTTTCATAATGATTTGTTTTTTTCCGGGCAAGGTCATTAGTCTTGCGCCAGAGGCTCTCCGACGGGGAAACGAACCCCTGTCTCCCGCGTGACAGGCGGGTATACTTATCATTATACTATCGGTTGTTAATCGACTGGTTGGAAAAGGGATGAAGTTGGGTAATTTAAGTTTCGCACCTGACAACCAAAAGGGAACATACTTTTGCTCTCTCATTGTCACGTTCGTCGATGTGTGGTGGCTAATCGGTTAATTGATAATCGACGAACATGGGAGAATGAGAGAACAGAAACACGATGTATGATTAACTTGGGGTGGATTTGTTTGTGTGTGCATGAATCAATGTAGTTCTGAGCGAAACCCATTGACCTAATGCGGTGAATATGGTGATCTCAGAGTACATTGATCTGTACGAAGACAGAACTATGAAGGAGAGGAAAATTAACCTGGTGCTATTCACCTGCGAAAAGAGAGCATTGATCCCCGGCGAATGAAGTGTCTGGAGAAAGTGGAAAGGACGCTGACTTGGCTAGGGAAATCTGATCATGGGAACTAACTTAAATACTTTGATAATTTCCCCAGCTGTCGCACGATTAAGCAACCGCGTCGTTTGATCAGACTACTGTTGCTAACCGACATGATACGATTTCCTGTGGAAATCTCATGGGTTAGCGAAATGGGGTTGCCGTATGGCAAAAAGGTAGCTAAACTCAACTATGCATTATTTGCATAGGATAATGAGTTTAGCTATGCCTCCGTTTAACATGTTTTACAGGTGGAATAGCTTATAAGAGGAATGGGTAGAAATGACGCGCTGAAAGCGGTCGAAATAAGGTATGGAATTGTGGGTTGGTTCTACATGTGGTATAGAGAACCCCCAGAGATACAAAGAAAATGAAGAACAAAAAAAACGTTGTTTTTGTTATTGCTTTTACCTTATATTTAACTTAAATACTAAATTAATTTTTTTTTTACCTTAATTCTATCCTAAACCTAACATCAAGACTAAATCTTCGAATGCCAAATCTATGTAAGCTTTCAGACCCAACCTACCACTCAGTAATTATCCCGAACTACACAATAGCAAGAGTCGTCAATTGAACTTACGTTTTCACGATCAAACGCAAGACAAAACCTCCTCACGAACTCAGTCATTGAGCTGGTGTTGTAACGCAGGAAAAGCTCCGTATGTTTCATGATCCTGACGCATTTATTGTCCTATTAATCCCAAGTTGCTATATAGAGTTGGGGAAAAAGTATTCGGCGTTTCTTGGTTCAAATTGCCCTCGGTTTCTTTGATTAAAAAACATGTTCACCAAACAAGCTCTGAAAGATGATAAAGATTTTCTTTCGACTATTTCACGAAGCCTATAGCTTAATGGAGTGGTATTTCACTGGGCGACTGAACATTAGGATCCAACCTACTAATCACCCTATAGTTCTATTTGACGACAAACCGGTCTAGCTATTCTACTAGCCCTACGAGGGTTGCCTCTTATGTTTCGGGATTTGGCAACCCTATCGTTGCAATCCGGCAATTGACAGCTCTGTCGTAAAGTTGGACATTTTTGAGGTTATACGCACTCAGAACGTTTTGACATACGAGCGCTATTTGTGTTGTTTACAGTAACTTAAAAGATTCATCTCGGCCCAAAAATGGAATTAAATCGTCAACATTTTCGTGTGATTATTTTTTACAACTTTCGGCGTGGATTAACTCAGCAACAGTGCATGGATGAACTTAATTCAATTTTTGGCGATGAAGCTCCATCAAGGACCAGTGTTTATCGATGGTATGGTGAATTCAATCGTGGTCGTAGTTCACTCCAAGATGGATTTCGTGAAGGTCGTCCAAAATCAGTTGTTGTTCCGAAAACCATTGATGTTGTGCGCGAACTGATATTGGAAGAATGTCATGTGACCTATCGTGAGATTGAGACAACCTTAGGCGTTAGTGGGACCAGCATACATTCAATATTGCATAAACATTTGACTGTCAAAAAAATTTGTTCGCGTTGGATCCCACACAACTTGTCAATCGCCCAAAAAAAGGCTCGTGTCAATTGGTCGAAAGAAATGCTCAAAAAATACGGTCGCGGTGCTTCGAAACACGTCTATGACATCGTGACAGGTGACGAATCGTGGATTTACGCGTATGAGCCCGAAAGTAAACAGCAGTCGACTGTCTGGGTGTTTCAAGATGAGCCAAATCCAACAAAAGTTGTTCGCGCACTTCCAAGCAAATGGTCGCCTGTTTTTTCGGAAAAACTGGACATGTCGCAACCGTACCACTAGAACAACGCAGAACAGTCAATTCTGAGTGGTACACAACCATTTGTTTGCCAGTTGTCTTCCAAGAAATCAGGAAAACCAACCACCGAAGACAGATCACTCTTCACCACGACAATGCGAGCTCTCACACATCGGCTGCGACAACTGCATTTTTGAGCACCCTAAACATCGATTTGATGGGTCATCCGCCGTATAGTCCTGACTTAGCACCGAATGACTTCTTTTTATTCCCGTACGTAAAAAACAAACTGAGAGGTCAACGTTTTTCGACATCTGAAGAAGCGGTTGCTGCATTCAGAATGCATGTGTTGGAGATACCTCAATCAGAGTGGCAAAAGTGCTTCGACAATTGGTTCAAACGCATGCAAAAGTGTATAGATCTTCATGGGGAATATTTTGAAAAACAATAAAGTGATTTTCGATGATCAATATTTGTTTTTGTTCTCTAATCCCGAAATATAAAAGGCAACCCTCGTACTAAGAAAACATGTTTTAACCCTCTTTTCATATAGTTCTTTGGTGTTCCGTCCTTTGAATTGTATGACCATTCTTTCATTGTATATTTTGACCATAATTCATTAAATTGTGTCTCCATTATTTTACTGAATTTTTTGACCATTCCACTGAGTTGTATAATATGATCATCCTTTTATTGAATGTTTATTCATCATTCCATTGAATTGTTCAATGAATTTTTTGGATTCCGTGTCAGTTTTTTCACTGAATTTTTTGATAATTCTGCCATAGAATTATATAACCATATTTGATTTTTTTGACAAATATTCAATTGAACTGTGTGTTTATTTTACCTTAAATTTTTGACCAACATTTCACTGAGATGTGTTACTATTATTCCATTGAATTAATTGACCATTCTGAATGTATGATTATTCTGTCATTGAATGTTTCTCCATCATTTCATGGAATCATGTTCTCTCATTTAACTTTTCTACCATCATTCCATGGAATGTAACCATTTTTTCACTGAATCGTTTTGAGCTTCATTCCATTGAATTGTGTTCCACTTTTTCATTGAATTTTTGACCAACGTTTTACTAAAATGTGTGACGATTGTTTCACTGAATTTGCTGACCATTACACTGAATGTATGTATAATCATTCTTTGATTGAATGTTTCTCCGTTATGTCATGGAATATTTGACCATCATTCAATAGAATTTTGTGTCTATTTTTTCATTGAATACTTTAACAGTAATTCAATTAAATTGTATGTTCATTTTTTCATCCATATTTTTGACCACCATTGAATTGTATGACCAATTTGTCATTGAATGTTTTGGTCATCGTTCAATTGAATTGTATGCCAACTTTTTCCTTGAATTTTTTGACAAATATTTCATGGAAAAGTGTGACCAATTTCTTTTTTAATTTGTTGACCATCATTCCATGGAATTTTGTGTCCAATTTTCACAAAACGTTTGACCATCATTCCATTGAATTCTGTCGCCATTTTTTCCTTGAATTTGTTGGCAAATATTCGATGATATTGTATTCACTGAAGTTTGGTTATTGTTTTTGGTACCCTTAAATGTCGGAGCACATTGCGAGCGGATGGAGAGGAAGCGGATAAGGAAAGAAGGTATTGATGTATATTGGCCTTAAATGGCCTGGACATTACAACGACGAGGAAACACATGATCAGGTAGAGCATTCCACATTCTTCTGGTTCGGGTAAAGAATGACTCTCTATGTTCATTTTCGCGCCTGAAATTGGCTTTCAATGTGAACTGATGCGCATTCTCAGATTGACAGGTATCGCGGAAAAATGCCTGAATGGGCGGAACACATTCAGCAAGTTCAGTTGAGCAATGACCGTGGTTATACCTCTAGAAAAGAGATAGGTATGATACGTTGCGCCTATGTTCTAACGGTGGAATCGATCGACTTATAGCTGGGTCCCCAATAAGTTTCACTGCTCGCTTTTGCATCCTATCGAGCACGTGTAGTACAGTTTTGAATGCGCCTGACCCAATATGGGAGTTGAACTCCATTTTTGGCCAGTCGTTAACCAGCAGTCGAACCAATCGGAGGTATACCGAGCGGTACTTGAAAAATTAAAGACAATGAGGAAGACAAGAATGACCCAAACACAAAGCGCCAACAATAAAAGGCCAAAATATAATGAAATCCTAACAGATAGGGACGTGGAAATTGACGAACCACTAAATAATGAATGTCCCTACAATGGATTGGCCAATCAATTTAAAGAATTGGTAAACGCCAACAATGAAAATCAAAAAGAACTCAGAGAATTCATTGCAGCAATGAAGCAGAAAAATAACGGCTCGCGAAACACGAAGAACGACCTCAAAACAAAGCAGGAACAAAAGATAACAAAACCAAAAGAGGCATCTGAGATAACAAATGGTACATCGGAGAATGAGCAGCCAGCGGACAAGCAGCAGCCATCACAGCAAATAAAAGAAGAAAAAAAAAAAACAAGAGTACCGCCAATTGTAATTAGCTTCATGGAAGCTAAAGATGTAGTTAAAATGGGTAAATTAGCCAAATTAAAATTTAACATTAAAAGAATTAGTGAAGTAAAGAGTAGTGTAGCTTGTGATAGTATGGAATACTATCAAAGATTTAAATCTGCATTCGGGGAAGCGGAAAGCCAGTGCTTTACGTACACTCCGAAATCGGAAAAAAACATCACCATGCTACACAAAGGAGTAGACCCACTATTCTCTCCGGAGGAAATACTCGAGGAACTAAAGACGGTTGAAACTGACAATCTGAAATTTATAGGCGTAAAACCATTCTCGACCTCATTTTCCAAAAGTAGAAACCGTAAATTACCGTTTTTCAGTGTCTCATTAAGTCCTGATAGAAAAATTGATGGACTGAGACACATTAAGCATCTCAACCACCACATGGTTAGTTGGGAAAAAATCCGCAGGACTAATCGGGTGCTACAGTGAATGCGATGTCAACGCTTCGGGCACGTTGCCTCAAACTGCAATATGCAGTATAGATGCGTAAAGTGCCTAAACATACATGCTACGGGGGAATACCCGCTGGGAACAGAAAAGATCATAGATAAAAGTCAGCTGGCATGTGTGTTATGCAAAAACACAGGTCATACAGCGAATTTTAGGGGTTGTCCAAGATTCCAAGCTCTCAAGGCAAAAATGGAAACGCGTAAACATCAAATAGAAGAGCAAAAACAAACGAAAATTCGCTCCTATAGTGACTTCGTCGCTCCCAGTATGTCATATGCTCAAATGGTCTCTGGGTCGAACAAACCTGCTAAACTAGCGCCAAACGCTCAAACCGAGCAAAAAGGATCTGCTCGCCAAGAAATTTCAGAGCTAAAAAATTTACTGTTGGTCATACATGGAAAGATGACTGAGTTTGAGAAAAACTTAATGAACAAACTGCTCGAATAGATTTCATCTATTCGTCGCTATTTGCAGATTCATTCCCATAAACACAGAACTTTTACAAATGGAATCAACAATTAAAATTATCGCCGTGAATGTTAATTCACTAATCAGAATTGAGAGAAGAGATAACTTAGCTAAACTGTTGGAAGCCGAATGCCCTGATATTCTTTTGGTTAGCGAAACTAAGCTTAACCAAAAGCATAAACTGGGCTATAAAAACTATAATATGGTAAGAAGAGACAGACCCAACTTCACACAAGGAGGCGGTGTTGCACTGTTAATCAAAAAAGGGCTTCGATATAAGATTATACACAGTAAAGAGGTGTACAACTTCCAAATTCTATAAGTAAGTATTGTGGAAATCCCATTACAAAGTAAAAAGAATATATATGTGGTATCGTTATACGCCCCTGAAGCTAGCCAGAACCCACGTTTCATCAGTGAACTAAATACGCACTTTCAGGGCCTCAGACTGCAATCAGAAAACAATTATTTCTTATTGGCAGGCGATCTCAACGCAAAACATGCCATATGGGGTAACTCAACCACCAACACAAGAGGTAATGCCTTATTCGATTGGTGGCAAGCAAACCTAATCGAATACAATGTAGAAATTTACGCTACTACCACACCATCGTACCCAAGAGGTGACTCTTTTCTGGACCTCCTCCTAATCGATGGTCGAATACAACTCCTAAACACAGACACCAATAACAGAAATTGTCTTAGAACAGGCGAATATGACAGTGATCATTACGGTCTCGCCGCAACAATTAAAGTTCCAAATGAGCAAACGTTGTTTGAGTTGTGGGAACAACCTTATACTTACAATTATCGCAAAGCACACTGGTCACGTTTTGACCGCACTATGAAAAGAGAAATCCACCTACAGGAACCTTCACAATATAGAAATAGACCATTACCTCCAAGCAATGGACAACATCATTAAGAAATTAATGGATCTCGCTATTCCAAAAATAAATCCCGATGAGAGTCACACAGGTCAATACAGAAACTCAACTATCGACGCTCTGCATAGACAGAAAAGCAGTCTCCTATCCAGGTTGAAAACACTATACCGGCAATTCACCGATCGACAAAACCTGGAAATAAGAACACTCAAGTCCTTGATCAAAAATATTCAAAAGTTGATTCGGGAAAACTACAAGTTAACCATAAATACAGAATGGGAACAGAAAATTCGAGCTATCCAAACCAAAGGGCTGGAATATGTTCCCCCTAATAAACAAACTATTTCGAAGTAAGGGCTGCAACGACATCCCGTGCCTGAAAATACCACAAACGCCAGAAAACGATGAAATACTGCTAAACGCAGGCTTTAAACTCGAAAACATGGTTTTTGATGATGATTACTTTACTATAGCAGACCCTGAAGAGAAATCGAACGCCATAGGTGCATGTTTTGAGTCGATACATAAAGTGAACGAACCTTCTCGCTCCAATTATGATCTAGAAAGAAGGGCACTGGAAAGCCACATTTCACTTCGCAACACAATTACCAGGCGGCGTACTGAAAACCGAAATTTCACAGTGTTTAATGACGTCAATAGAGCAAATTACCCACTAGCAAATTCAGAGAACAACTTGTTTGTAAACAAGGACGAACTCTTAGGTATTTTTAAGTCACTTAAAAATAAAAAGTCGTCTGGGATTGACGAAATTCCAAATACTGTTCTTAAACAATTGCCATTGGAGGCAGTAAACATTTATACCATTCTGTTTAATAACGCATTAAATAACTCATATTACCCAATGCAGTGGAAAACAGCAGTAGTCCATCCCATTCCTAAACCTGGGAAGGATAGCAGCAATCCATCTAATCTCCGTTCTATCAGTCTACTCCCCAATATCAGCAAGGTGTTTGAAAAAATAATAAACAAAGAGCTATTAAAATGGGTTGAGAATAATACAATTATTTCGGACAACCAATTTGGTTTTAGAACCCAGCACAGCACTATCCACGCGGCATCGAAACTGGTATCGGATATACAGTGGAACAAAGCAAAACGGCAGTGCACTGGCGGATGTTTGGTAGACTTTGAAAAGGCCTTCGACACCATCTGGCTTGAAGGGTTACTCTATAGGTTAACCGCTCTTGGCATGCCTGCAAACTTGCTTTATATGGTGTATGACATGAAAACGAATAAACAGTTTATCGTTAAATGTGGAGATACATTTTCCAATAAGACCTTCACCATAGTAAACGGCTTACAACAGGGAGCAGTGAACTCTCCTGTTCTATTTAACATGTATACTAGTGATCTGGTAAAGTCTCTCACTCATGCCATTGCATATGCCGATGACATAGTTATCTACAGAACGGGTAGCAAAATCGAGATCATAAATAGAGGTTTACAAGAAGATCTCAACAAAATTAAAGATTATGGTGATAAATGGAAGATGAAAATTAACTTCCAAAAGACTGAAACGATCCTTTTCAGGACACCCGTAAGCGGGGCCTCGGGTGACCCAAAAGAGAATTGGAGAAAGTTTTCCATTATTGGACATGTAGCGATCCTAAATCGCTACTCCCATCCAAATCCCCAATATTATCAAATCCTAAATTTCCTAATTTCATATTGAATCATATGAGCAATAAATTAACCCAAAGTTAATTTATCGCTCATTGATTCAATTCCACATAAAAAACCCAAATCCCAAATTTTCCATTGCTTCATATTCAAATTCCATATTGAGTCACATGTACAACGAATTTAAACAAAAGTTAATTCATCATACATTGACTCAATTCCTAAAAACCTTGACATCATGAAATGCTAAATTCAAAACGCATTTCATGATTTCCCTTCCTAGAACCCATCCAACTAAAGCCTCTACCAAATTCCCAGAACACAACTCAAATTGAAACGCACTAAATCTTGTTCGCTTCTGGGAATTTTGACAAAAAATAGTTGACACTTCTCAACTAGAAAAAACTATAAAAGGACGGTGAATTTCAATTTCGAGATCAGTTGAAGTTCCGAGGCCGAACCCCTGGCCGCATACCATCCCGAATGAAAAATAAAATATTCAAACCAAAAATAGTTAAAATAAAGATAATGATATAACCCCAGACAAATACCGGAAGTTTGACTCAAATCAAAGGATACTAGTGCTGGGAAGCTTGCGCTCGACGCGCTACCTTTTTTGTTATTACACCGTTGACTAAAGCAAAGAGACCTTGACATCCCTTATTGCGAACCCTGAGATGATTCATCAACAAAATGGCGCAGCCGGTAGGATTTAGGTAAGGCCATAGAACGGACGGTTCTAATAAGAGCCAATAAGTCCTAAATCCTACGAATCTACTAAATCGTTGGACAATCATCAGTAAGCGAAAAAAAAAACAAAAAGAAATAACAACCATTGCCAAAGACATTAATCCGAGGATTAAATGTGAGGATAACAAACCACCGACACTATTACACGGGACTGGACCTAGATTAACCTTGGAGTTAAAAAAAAATCGAGAAGGACTTATTGACAAGAGGACGAAAGGAGAGATTGCGAAGCTAAGAAAAACAACCGAGAAGAAACACTAGCAGAAGCAGTACAAAAAGTGAATCCAAAAAACATATGTGAAGAAAAGAAGAGCAAGGAATCAAATGCCAAGTCACAGGGACAAAAACCAGACGAGAAGTACGACTAAGCAGCCAATGAACAACAGAGAGCAGCTAAAATAAAAGACACCTAAAACAAAACAACAATTCCAACAAGAATAGCCGTTACAACAAGAATAGCAGTTCCAACAACAACAGCAGTTCCAACTAAGCAGCCAATGGACAACAGCGGCAGCAGAAGCAGAACAACAGTAAGCATTTTTTGTTTTTTCCTTTAATAATTAGTTAAGGTATTATTTAATTGAATCCCTTTTTATACACAAAAACATATTATTGACTATAAGTTCGTCCCAAAAATATTATTTAATACCTAAACAAATCAGTCCTTAAAACTCTGTCCATAGACAGCTCATATTGTGTGATCGTCAATCTTTGGGAAGTACTTCCACTTCAACATTTTTATTCTAAAACACCTTTGGAATAGTGCTTGTCCTTGTTCTTAAACATTCCCTTGTTATTCCCCTATCCTTTTGCAACTATACTAATCTAACTTCTGGATCTGTAGATTATTATCCCACGTTCCATTTGAACTTAAATCAAAACCGTGTACCCTAAAATATGGCCGTGAATTACACAAAGATCGCAAATCTGTCAGCACAGCTAATACCCATCTTCTCCGGGGAATTAAATCCCCATATAGGCGCAGAGCTAGAAATATTTTTGGATTGCTGTAATAGGGTCATAAACTGCCTCAGGACCGAGGATCACGGTGCTTTTCTACAAACATTCCCTACAAGACTGAGGGGAGAAGCTTCTGCCCTATTCGCGTCCACTCCGTTCGCAACGTTTCAGGAAGCCGAGGTCTTGCTAAGGAAAGTTTATTTGCCAGCAGAAAATTATCAGGATCTGGTAAATAGGCTACTAGCATTTCGGCAACAACCGACAGAAGCACTCATCCTATTTCAGTTACGACTGAAGAAGTCATTAAGGGAATGTAGGAAAGCCGCGGAGTTAAAATACGGTCCCATACTGTCCGAAGCAGTAAAAACACAACTAGATGACTTCGCTAGAAGCTTCTAGATGAAGGGGCTAATAAATCCTTACCGTCGGCAATTTTTAATATTAATGGGCGACGCACCGATGGAAACTTTAATGGATAAAACATTGGAGTTGGAACAAATCCAACAACCTCAGCTGCCGTTAACCACTTTGCAGATTTCGCTTAATCCTCCTTTATCTTATTCAGCAATAGCACCCCCAGAAACCTATAAACCAATTTTAGATACCCAAATGGATTAGCCTATGGCACAAATAATGCCCAATACCCCAGATATGGAAATAATACCGCCAGCTGACCAACCATACAGGGAAACCAACGAATGAATGGAAGCAGACCCCCTCAGCATACCCCTGACACATGCAGACCCTCTCAGCAGAATAACCCGCAGTTACTGCAACAAAAGGGGGCATGCCTATGAGGATTGTGTGAAATGGAAGACACACCCTTTTGCACACACTGCCAGCAATTAAATCACGATATCCGTGATTGCCGACAATTAGGGGAAGTAAAAAGAGTTCTGCACGTAAGGCAGACTTGCGACTTCTGTGGCCAACAAGGACACAATCTAGGATCCTGTCAGCAAAAGCTGAAATGGGAGTCGCGAGTTCAATGTCAACCTGCAGAGAAATCCTCTACTTCCAAACAAAGAAGGTCAAAACCCTCGGTGGCAAAAAGGAGCTACCACATCAGGACCCCACGCGCGCCGTTAACCAGCGCCCCAACTGTCCAACTACCTATAGATGTAGGTGTTAACAAGAACGCAATGCTAGTAATGGACACCGGCGCTGAAATCAGTCTGATCAACCAAAATTGCCTTAGCAAAACAGACTGCAAAATAAATCGGCAAGAAGCCTGCACCTTAGAGACGCCATTTGGAAACATTAGGACCTTGGGAACCTGCAAAGTCAACTTCCAATTAAAAGGTAAGCCCAACCTCCCATGCACATTCCAAGTAATGAGCAATATGCCCGATCTTCCAGAAGACGGTCTACTGGGAAATGACTTCCTGTCAAGGAATTGCAACGTGGAGGGCCCCAAACAACGCGTTACTTTTCCTCGCACGAAAAGAAACCCTACCGTATTTAGCGTGCCAATAAAATTCTCACACCTCGAGAAAAAGGCGCCTGAAAACAAACTTTTATTTCCTATCATTCAAATTGTACAGCCTTGTTTTATTTCTCTCGACTGTTGCTGGCGATGATTGCTCCGATAATGTGAGCGCGGTGAAGGTTCGTTGCAGACTGAATGAATGGGCATAACTGCCAATTCAATAAAGCGACGCTATGACACCATCGTGGTGACAATGATGGCCAGTTGGTGCCAGCTGCTGCGCAACTGGTATACATGCGAATGTACTAGATTTCTCCAGTACATTCCAGCACATTTAATTGCCAATCCGCAACAAACATATATACACAAAAACAAAAAAAAAAAAAAACATTAAAATTTGCCGTACTTTTCGCAGCTTCAAATATATGGTCGCTCCAATTATGAGTCGAATTAATTCCAGTATCGAGGATTGATAGATCCGATAGTGCCGAGATTGATATTGACAGTGAAGGGCATGTGTACGGACTGGGGAGGGGGGGGGGGGGGTTAGTGAGCTGGAGCGGAGAGGTTGAAATTGTGGGTGGGGCTGGAAAGGTGTAGGGGAGAACTAGTTTTGAGGGCAGGGGAGGAGGGGTAGGATTTCTAGGTAGCGGGTTATTGAAGGGGAGGGGGGGGGGTTATGACGGGTTTCTCTTGAGACGTCGTTTGAGAGCGGGAGTGGAGAGGTTGAAATCGAAGGAGGTGGGGAAAGAGTTGGCCTATCGTAGCATACGCGAGATGGGTTCGTTAGCGCCATAAGCAGTGTGATGAGCGGGCACGTAAAACAGTCGACGGTTACGTACGTTACGGGGGTTTGTGTGAAATGTTAAAGTGGAGAGCAACTTTGGGCAATTGATTGAGCCAGACAGAAGGCGATGGACAAATATGATGTCGGCATGGATTCTGCGCTCCTCAAGTGTGTTGAGATTGATTAGAGGGAGCCGGCTTGTGTATGGTGGTAGACTCAGCGGATTTTCCCAGTTTAGTCCACGGAGGGCAAAGCGCAAGAAATGACGTTGAACGCCCTCGATACTGCGAATGTGAGACAATTGATACGGGGACCAGACCTGACTAGCATATTCGAGTAGTGGACGGACAAAAGTTGTGTAGAGTGATCGGGTGACGTAGGGGTTTGGGAACCCCTTTGACCAGTGTTTGACAAAGCCAAAGCCGGCGTTGGCCTTAAGGATAATACCATCAATATGTGCGGTAAATTTGAGCTCCTTGTCGCACAGCACACCCAGGTCGCGAATCGATTCAACCGATAACATCATGGTAGGTTTGATATCATAACTGCTCACCTCAATCAGTACTCTCGATGGGGACTTACTGATGTCGTTGGTATAACCTGTTTGTATTTATTGATCATTTTTGTGAACACGAACATTGAACGATGCAGTGCCATATATAAAACTATAACTGCATATTGCAGGGAACTAACAGAACCTGCAGCGATTGTAATAGATTACGCATATGCAACCATAATGGAGAATTCGCCACCAAAAGTGGAACGAAAAATCATCTCACCTTATCATCATCATCATCGGCACTACAACCGGGAACCGGTCTTGGCCTTATTTAGCAAGTCTTGAGGCTTGTTAAATTTTCCATAATGATTTATTTTGTCTGGGCAAGGTCATTAGTCTTGCGCCAGGGGCTCCCCCACGGGGAATCGAACCCCGGTCTCCCGGGTGACAGGCGGGTATACTAACCACTATACTATCGAGGAGCCCCCCATCTCACCTTATACCAGAGCATTAATGTAGCAGCGACTTTTAGAAATTCTCGTTTAACACCCAGCCATACTCTAATGCGTTGGTGCTATGGCTCCAACCTTTTTAGTGTGAGCTCAAATCACGTTCTTTTCTACAAGACGCTATAGGCTAACAAGAGCTCAGCAGCACCCCTACAATCCCTATCTTAGACATCGCGAAATATTCCAGGTGACAGTGGGCACGATAAAAACGTCTGTTAACATAACTACAAGAGGTCACACAAAACACAAGCCAAACGTCAGTCAGCGAAGTCGAGCGTTGCGATTTCGAGGTGTCGGGGCTACATTATACAATAAAATAAACTGACCTATCACCAAACCAAGCTATGTATGATCAATGATGTGTACCATATTCTAACGTTTATATGACCGAAAACACAAGATAAATGGCATTGGTTTAGGTCGAATGTAACTTTTTATTCCTACGAAGCCACTCACAGTAAAAAAACAAAAGGTTTGGGGGCGCCTAGTCGCCGAGTTTTATTTATAAAAATCACCGAACTACGGCCTTGGGCCAAATAGAACCTGGTATAATATAGTAGAGCAAACAATTGGAAATTGCACATACCCTCCGAATTTTTGAAACAACCTTAATATTTCATACAAAGGTTCGAATATTGATTAGATCGTAAGAAGAATCACACGTATAGTTAATGAGCACAAGTGTTTTGAAGGACGTCTTAATTAACGTTGATGTATATATATATATATATATATATATATATATATATATATATATATATATATATATATATATATATATAGATATATATATATATATATATATATATATATATATATATATAGGTAGATGTTTTTCTGGTGTTGCTGTTGAACGATTTGTCTCTTGGAGATACGAAATTCAACCTGTATTTAGCGGTTAATAAGCCCCCACTCAGCGCTATAGATTCGCCTCTCCCGAGAGAAGTGTAATAAAAAAAATCATAAGCTTTTGTGATGCGTTGCAATGTCATACAGTTAGTACAATTCCATGGCAACAGTAACAACCTAACTACGCCATTTGAAGTATTTGAATTAGGATGACCTTCTACCCGCCCCTGGTTCCGCTGCATGTCAGATGGCACTGTTGAGAGGCACGCTAGCTATTTATGTCCGTTTACTCAAGTGTGAGGCTAATTAGTAAATTTGATTGAATGAGTTGTGCGTGTACTTTTTTATTTTGGTAAATGACAAAGTTTCTATTATAGTACTAGCGATGCCGGAAGAGGAACATCACCGAAGGTTTGTTGACGCAAGAACAGTTTTCACAAATAATAGGTAATCATTTGATGTCTACCAAATTAAAACGTAATTGACTGGAGACTTTATAGCAGTGTCGGATTCTTTTTTTTTCCAGATATCGTTTTGCACGTGTTGCTACCGAATATAGATTTATTGGAGATATTCAACAAGTGCGGTTGGAAACAGGTTGTTAGAGGTCTCTAGAATGTAAATAGGACGTTTTACTGATAGTGGCTCAAAGTAACTTAGATGTTTATAACGTCTTTGATCAAAGTAGTCCGTCATTCTTATTAGCCCTTGTCCTCTCATGCATTGCCCTTTGCGGGTCCGTGATGATGTTATGGTTCTGTGGTATATGAGCCTTTGTTGTCCTATATTAGTATAGGTTTTCCAAATGCATTCCCATCGAATACAGGTACCAGATGTTGCTGCAAAATGTAGAATGTAGGCTGACTTCACATGCAAGATTTACGAACAAGGCTTGAGTATGTAATTTAGACATTTTACCAATGTGAGTTTCTCTACAACGGTTTACCTATCTGTTAAGATTCATTTGAATTAGCATCAGTGCTTGAGATAGTATGGACCTTGGCTTATGTATGTGACTAAGCGTGCGATTATGCATGAGACTATGCGCAGTTAGGTCAGGTTCAACAATCTACCTATTCCTGGAAAGTGGAGACAAGTTATGATGAGTATCTTTACGTACGCTTTTTATCAATCTCTCACAGTCAAAGTTGGAACTTGATTATACCTTTTACTTTCAATAGATACAAAGCACACAGAACAGGACTCTGTTGGTACCCTAAAATCTCAAAACACAGTGTGACTAGACGAGAATGGAAGAATGGCGGATGAACTTTCATTTACTTCCACCCCTTAAAATTGTTATGACGAAGAAACACATAACAATGAAGAGTTTCAGACTGAAGAACAATAATTTTTAAAGTCATCCTGTGCATATGCTGTAATTAATCAGGCTCGTAAAACATATTTGGAGAGGTCAAACGAACGGCAATAACATCTCTAGAAAAAATACGACTAGAATACTTTGGGTGTATCTTGCAATAGCGAAATTGTTCAAATTGCACTGGGTCGGTGAGTTTCCCTACTGGTTCATGTATCCTACCAGTGCAGTGGCTGTCTTAAAACTTCTCGACCAAAAACGATAATTCAATTGCAGTTTTGAAGGAAAATACATCTTCTAAATTGTGGTTGACGTTGTATCCAAATTGGACAGGATGTAATATTTTTGCATATCTTAAAAATCCGAAAACTTTGCGTCGCATTTTGACACCTTCAAATATATGGTCGCCCCAGTTAAAAACCAACTTAAGTCCGGTGCTAAGCATTGGAAGTTTCTTAGCTTCTGTGATGTGAGTGTCATTTATCGGCGATGGGTGTATGTACTTTTTAACAATGGGAGAGTTCATTCCCTCCATTACCACTCCTTTACATATTATATATTCATGTATCTTGTGGAGTTTGACAAGGTTGTAGCGCTGCGAATAGGGCGTTAGAATATACTCACAGCTAGGTCGGCTTGTCGTAAGAAGCGACTAAAGGCCGACTAGTAGGTGGGGTCCCAACGCCCTGTCGCCCGGTGAAATACCACCCCACCAAGCTATAGGCTCCGTGAAATGGTCGGGAGAAATTCCTGCCCACCTTTCGGAGCTTGGTTGATGGACCGGTTCGAGAAAAGGTTGGGTTAGGTGTGCTACACCTGGCTACACGCCCCCCTCAATAAGTAATCATCTTCACCTCAAATCAATGCTCGTATGGTACGCGAAACACAATCCCAAGCAATCAACGCC
Organism: Microdon myrmicae; assembly: GCA_963931805.1. Lineage (NCBI taxonomy): Eukaryota > Metazoa > Arthropoda > Insecta > Diptera > Syrphidae > Microdon > Microdon myrmicae. Next base: position 125,451,800 of record OZ007500.1, on the reverse strand, counting down.
TTGCCCACAAGCAACTAATGTTAATATCGTATAGGCCGCGAAATTCATTCTAATACTACATATGACGCATACACGCTTCTCCAAGCTACGTGCTTATCGTATGTCGTCATTTTCCATTCATAAGTGCATACGGTGCAACCGAAGCATAACAATTGTCATACCGTAGTCGGTCCTATCTTTCAAATAATCATAAGTACTGCCACAAAGTTCTGTCGCCGAAAGGCAAATGATTCAATTGTTATGTAATGTTTAGCTTAGAGCTTCTGCGAAGTACCAGTAAGTTATAATATAAGATAATTAAGCTAGAATTTAAGCATTTTTTGTCTAGCATGTAATTTACAAACTTAGAAGATAAAAAGAAAATAAAAAAATGTTTTAAAAATGAACCGTACTCGGTCCCAAGGTGATACACCACCCCGTCCCGCTGTACACTCCGCGATATCATCGAGAAAAATCGTCGACGGTGTCTGGGATATGTGGCTGATGACCCGGACTGACACGGAGATAAGTCATGATGGTACCTTCTGATATAAAGAATTCCGGAGGTAAACTAGTTTCCCCCCAGGGACTATGTCAGAGGGAACATCATGCAGATATTATGATAAATAACCGAACTTTAAGAAATCCGTCATCGCATAATCGGGCTCGCTCTCGAGGCTCTGCCCCGCTCGCCTGTTAACGGGATTTTGTAACAGGTGCATCGGTTTCACTAATACGAATGTAAACGCCGCCCACCAATATTTGCAAACAGCGAAACCTTATATCCTTGCCCTAACTGAGACCCAGGTCGATTCGTCAACCGATTCGACATATCTTCGTTGCTCAGGATATGACTTACATTCGAGATTCCGTTTGAAGGGCGGAATCTGCGTCTTCTCGCGGTCCGATCTAGCTTGCCAGAGGATGGAGGCGTTGGAGCCCAATAACATGGACATCATATGGTTGAGGGTCGTGCTGAGGAATTCCGCTAAATTTCTTTGTTGTCTTTACCGCTCCCCGAATAACGATCGACCAGCGACATTTTTTGAACATCTTCCACATACCGTCGGCTGGATACAGATCAACCACCCAGCTTCTGAAATTGTTGTCCTTGGCGATTGTAATGTGCACAATTCCGGCTAGTTGGTACATTCTACCAAAACAGAAGATGCTGGGGCGCTGGCGGAGCTGTTGTCTATTAGCCACAACTTGATTCAACTCGTGGAGGGACCCACGCGGGTGCCGGATGGTCGAGGTTATTATGCGAACACCCTGGATCTGTCTTTGACATCCGAACAGAGTATTTATGTCGCAGAGGTTTCTACGCCACTGGGAAACTCAGATCACTGCTTGGTATCTGTCGCGCAAGCACTTGCATTTGAAGCAAAAACCGGCATAGGCAGCTTCAGCATGTATGGAAATACGGGGCTGCTAACTGGGACGATTTGCGAGATTCTTTCGCATCCTTTCCATGGTCGGCGGTGTGCTTCGTAGACTCCGATGCTAATGCTTACGCGGAGTCGGTCACAGAGATTATTCTTCTCGGGATGGATCTCTACATTCCATATTCCTTCAAACGAAGTTCTTCTGATAAACCCTGGTTTGATAAAAAATGCGAGCAGATTACAGCGGCAAAAAATAGAGCTTTTAAACAATGTCTCTCTAATCCCACCGAGGTGAACAGAACGAATTTTGTTAGAATCAGAAACGCGTGTAGCCAGGCGATTGATACCGCGAAGAAAGCTCACAGCGACAGAGTGACCAATAAATTCCTTCAGTGCCCGACTGGTTGCTGGTCAATGGCAAAGGCTATCAGCAGTAACTTCGCCTCCTCCTCTTTCCCTCCGTTGGTGACAGATAGCGGGACGTTAGTCACAAATTCAAAGGTTAAATCTAATGTGTTCGCGAATTTATTTTCCGCGAATTCAAACTTCGATCCCGGCATTTGGAGCCACCTGTGATCTCGCCCGTACGGTCCTCCATGCGGGATGTGAGATTTCGTCCGCGTACTATTCAACGCATTCTACGTGGACTGGACTGTAGGAAGGTAACCGGCCCGGATGGAATACCAGCAATAGTCCTTAAAAACTGTACTCCAGAACTACCGCCGGTTCTTGGCAGACTCTTTCGCTTATCTTATGCACGGCAGACCTTACCTACCTGCTAGAAAATCGCTCGAATTCAGCCAATCCCAAAAACGGGAAAAAAGTGTCTCCCAAAAAATTACCGACGGATAGCATTACTGTCTATGTTGTCTAAGGTAATGGAAAAAGTCATCAATACTGAATTAATTAAGTATTTAAAGTGCAACGGACTTCTGAATGATCGTCAACACGGATTCCATGGCAGGCGGTCCACGGGACACCTTTTGACACTTATAAGCGGTATATGGACATCTACGATTGAGCGACATGGTGAGTCGAGGGCCGTCGCATTGGATATCTCCAAAGCTTTTGACCGCGTCTGGCACGGGGCATTGCTGAGCAAACTTCGTTTATAGGACATTCCCAGCAGCTTTGCGACTGGACGAAAATCGATCTCCCTCGAAAATCGATCATCCGGGGTGTTGTGGATAGCGAGTGTTCGGATCTGTATCCCGTTAATTCGGAGGTGCCTCAAGGTTCTATTTTGGCTCCAACCTTGTTTTTGCTTCACATGAATTATTTGTTGGAGGCAACGGATAATAAAGTGCTCAGTTTTGCGGATGATAGTACGCTTGTTTCCTCCTTTTCGAGTGTTCGGCCGATTGGTGCATCATCGTCGCGCCAGCTGAGATGTAGACAGATTGACTCTCTGAATCAGGATCTAGATAAGGTCCTGCTGTGGGGAAGGGCTAATTTCGTCGACTTCAATGCAGCGAAGACCCAATATACAACATTCACAAAGAAACGAGGATAATCGGTTCCACAGCTGATGATGAATGGCCAGGCCTTCGAATATGTGGAAAGCCTGAGACTGCTCGGCGTCACCGTCTGTGGGAATGTATCATGGCATAAACATGTGTCGAGCATCGCCGGGTCAGCCTCAGGAAAGCTGGGCCATCTTTTTAGAACCAAGAAATATTTTACTCCGGCCCAACTCCTGTATAAATCCCAAATTAGACCCGCGCTCTCGAATAATCCTCTCATGTTTGGAGTTCTGCTCCTAAACATGCCCTCAACCTATTTGATAGCATACAGAGACGAGCGATCCGCCTGATCGGGGACTCGGTGCTGACGTCGGGACTGCAGTCGCTATCACATCGAAGGCGCGTAGCCGACTTCTGTCTGTTTTACAGATATTATCACGGTTAATGTTCTTCGGAGATTCGTGGTATTGTTCCGCGCAATTTGGTTTATATGTGCTCCACAAGACAATCCCCGACGGATGGCACCATTTTTCGGTTCATCTCCCGACGGCGCGAATATCCCTGCATCAGAACTCGTTCCGTTACAGAGCGGGGAGGCTTTGGAACTCCCCTCCCACGCGAGTGTTCCCGGAGCGTTACAACCTGCAGCTGTTCAAGAGGAACTACAACCGTTTTTTGGTGGCATCTCGGGGCGCCCACTCGGCGCTATAGGTTCACCTCTCCCGAGAGAAGTGTAATTAAAAAAAAAAAACAAAAAAAAAAAAAAAAAAAACAGAAAGGAAGGAACCTCATCTTACCCCTGCAGATTCGCACCGGATACAACCTGCGAATTCGCAACTGAAGGAACAGTAGTAACAACAGTCAGTAAACAGTTGTCATAACAACGGAAACAATTAACTTAAAACAAACGAACTATCATTCTTTCTATCACTAGAAAAACTCTCTTTTAGTAGCTGCTCTTGCTGACAACATCACAATTATTTATAATCCTATTAGATCCAGTGAATCTTGTAATAATCGTAATATTTAATAACTTTAAACCAACCCGAGTTATTTGTGGTATTCGGAGGTACAACAGCAATCACAGGCAATCATTTCCTTTGAACAAACAAATATTAGCAGTTGATTCCAGCGGAGACCACATTGTTCCTGACATCATTCCCACGGAACCAACATCGCTGCACGCGAGGAGACCACGTTGTTCCAGACGTCATTCCCCCGGTCCACCGACCATACCTTGGGTGGTGGATAGTTTGTATTACTCAAATACAAACACCCCCATCTGCAGAGAAATGAACTAGGTTATAATTAATGTATATCGTTTTGCGATGAAGTGAAGAACATGATTCGAACTCATGTTCTGAAAAGGTTAGAACCAAAGCATCAACATATCAGACCATGGCCACGTGTCCCCGAGGATGTTTAAACTCGCTACTTAAACTGTCGATTCCTATACTAAAACTCTGATATTCATGTATGACGGTATTGATCTTTTTTTCGATTCTCCTTTGCTGTTGTATTCTTTACTATAGTTGTATGTTCGTGGATGGCTGTTGGAATCGCCAGATATAAATAAAGGTTCAAACATTTTAAAGGATATCTTCACGTTGCTGGCCAGATTTGTTATGGTTCCCTTCCACAGTGGTATCAATTTGTGGAGTAGGTTTACCTCCACAGCGGTATCAATTTGTTAAGGAGGTTTACCTCCACAGTGGTATCAATTTGATGAGGTCGCAGAATTCGGTCACATGTGTTTTGAATTCTCGCTTGGGCTTATTACAATATCAAAATATTAATGGTGTCCTTCAGTGTGGTTGCATGCTCATGTGTACGTGGCCACAAATGCATTCGAGATAATTTATGAAAGCGAGGGATATAGTCGGTGACAGTTCGGTACCATGGAAGATAGAGGGTGTTCTGTATTAGCGTGCCATTAGCCCATCGTAATATTTATTTCTATTCGGACAACTGATCGATGGCAGTTAGCTATTGAATACAATATCGGATAACCGTTTGCCACAGGTCACGAGGACGACATCATTCCGCTTTTCTACATTTTCGACAGCTTGACGGCATAATTGCTTATCCACAGTTTTGAAACATGCAATAATGGCCGAGTGGCGTTTCTACTACTCAGGATACACAAACCATAGTGAAGAACAGCACAAAAGAAATCGAAGAAATAAACCATCAAAGCTGTATACGATAGCAATTAACATAGCATTCGCACTTCAGTAAAGAGGATCTCCTGCACGGAATTGTGCTACGCTTTCCCACATACACTTTTGTTGTCAAATAGCCCCAAAGGTAGAAATCGAATGGGGTCAAATTGCGTTATCATGGAGACTAGTTGTGATCCTCACTTCGGAATATAATGCCTCCACGAAACTTCTAGCGCAGTGTGACATGTATCTTTGTTGGAATCACACATCGTAGATATGCCATCCAGTTTTGACAACAAAAATCTCTGATCGCGGTAGAAGTCGCCGTTCACTGTGTTTGGTTTGTGTGACGTTGTTTTCGAAGAAGTAGCGATCGACGATGCCGCGAGTGCAAAAATCGCGCTATACCGTGATGTTTTGTGGTTGCATGGGCCCCTTAGTGATCGCTTTTGGATTTTTATGTACCCAGATGGGACAATTCTGCTTGCCGATCAATCCACTGAGTCTCATCCCTGATAATTTGTGCGCACAGTGACCGTTCCCTGCGATCATCTAATGTACTAGTGATACTGGAAATGACCACCAAACTCAGTCTCTGTGTTAATTGGCCCTTGAGCACGTGCAGGTTCACATCATCAAAATCTAAAACAACAACGTGGTTGGTGAAAGGTTCAAATTCTTTGCAAGATGACGAAACATTCAAACTATCGCACACAGGAGCGACAGTTTCGATGGTATGTACCGGACAAAGTCGTGTTTTCAGGGATGTGCTCATCACTGATCTAGTGCTTTCGATCTTCTGACCGATATTCCAACTTGTGAGCTCGGTAGGAAGATAATGCTGAGCGAAATAAATCGCGTAACGTACGAAACGTGTTATTGACGTCAATTTTCGTAAACTGATCATCCGAAAATAAAGAAGCGAGCGCCAAAACCAAATTTCTTTTTTCTAATGATAGTAGCAAATCTTAATTTTGGAGGGGAAAAGAGGTTGGTGCCAATATATAACTCTGAGGCACCCTGGAATTAATAGAGTAGATATTAAAAAACACCCCGTCTACAACAACCGAACCGAACGATAGATTTCCGAGGAAACTTCTGATCTAGTCGCTAGCTTGTTGAGAAAGTCTATATGAACGAAGCTTATTTAGTAACGCTCAGCACCAAACGAAATCAAAAGCCTTGGAGATATCTAATGGCACCGCCCTTGATTTACGATGTTTTACAATTGCAAATGTCCAGATGTTAGTTACAAGGGTCTAAAGATGTTTGGCGGGTTTTTTTTGTCTATGTCCGCTATTGGAGTGTTCCGCCGAACACTGTACACCACAGAGAAAAGAAATACATCAACCAGAACGCGGAGCCACTGCCACCAATAAAACACAAATTCTTTTTATTTATTGATCACGTACCTTTTATTCTATCGTTTAATAATCACATTATAATGTTTTGTTCTTAAAGTTGTTACAATAACTCAACTATGTTCTTTAGCACTCTTAATCACCTAGGACACCGTTTCGATAATTTTTGTTTTATTCTTACATTTGTTAGTATAACTCAATTAGGTTCTTAGCACTTTTAATATCTTCCACTATTCAATCAACGGCGAAACTAAACTTGTGCGTACCTTCGCGGAACTCGAGCGACTTTCAAAGGTTGTAAGGACTTGTAATTTTACTGCGCGTTATTTGAGTTTGCGTTGAACGTCGAATTTGTACGTAACTTATTAAGTAAATCACGCGCGCTCGACCGACCTCCTCATAGGGTTTCTCTAACTGGACTCTCTCGACCGTTTCCTTGAGAAATTTTGTATCCACTCCCAATTCTCATCTGTAAAACAATTTTTTCTTTTTTTTATCATCATCATCCCCGTTCTCTTATCTGTAAGAGAAATTTCCCATCATAGTTTTCATTCCTATCTTCTTATCTGTATCTTTGTTCGAGGGATCGAGCGTACCGCCAATTATTACTCGATCCTTACATGGGGTGTGTTTGCGTTACCCAGCTGGCTTAAGACAACAAGAGTTTTCGTACGCTTCAGATGGGTAACAAAGAAACCGTGGAATTTGGATGTAGGTTTCTAGATCGTATTTCCTAGTCATAAAACATTCATTTTCATTTTTAAAACATTTTTTATTTTTCTTTTTATATTCTTAATTTCTAAATTAAAGACTAGACAAAAAATGCTTAAATTCTAGCTTAATTATCTTATATAATAACTTACTGGTCCTTCGCAGACGCTCTAAGCTAAACATTACTTAACATTTGTATAATTTGCCTTTCGGCGACAGAACTTGGTGACAGTACTTATAATTATTTGAAAGACAAAGAAAAATTTGAAAAACTTTGTCAATTTTTTTTGTTTTTTTTTTCTTAAAATTTAACTTACTTAACTTACCTACTTTATTTATTTATTTTTTTTTTAATTTAATTTTATGTAATTAGCCTAACTTACCTTAAATCTTATAGTACCCTAATTCTAGAAAAGCTAAGTCTATGTAAGCTAGCTGATGATAGTATGATTCTATACCGACATTGGTATCCAGGTCTTTATATGCCATTCAACCACCAGAACTGTTGACGCTGTCTAATACTATCGTCCCGGTCTCTGTGGGAGATAGCCCTACTGAAGCGCAGGAGCTTTTCCTCGGTGCGCGTTACTTCCCGGTCGTAGCACAATCGCCCGTCTACAGATGATCTACTTACATGATCATCATCATCATCGGCACTACAACCGGGAACCGGTCTGGGCGTCATTTAGCAAGTCCCGAGGCCCGTCAAACTTTCCACAATGATCCACTTTTTCTGGGCAAGGTCATTAGTCTTGCGCCAGGGGCTCCCCGACAGGGAATCGAACCCCGGTCTCCCGGGTGACAGGCGGGTATACTAACCACTATACTATCGAGGAGCCCCTACTTACATGATAGATCAGCAGAATTCCGGATCTATCCTGTATAAGCCCTTTCATGTCCAAGTCAAGGAACGCCTCTGGTGGAACAAAGCCGTTGCGACGCACGCTCTCATAGTACAGAGTGAACGAGCTTATTGCTCTCGCAATATGTCCTCTGATTAATTTAATCATAAAATTATCCACCCCATTTATGTACGCTTCATTATATAAAGTCTCATTTGAGTAATACTTTTTATAGTCCGATTCCGGTGTCCGATATAATCTGAGACAACTTCTAAGACACTTCCTTTCGAACACCCGAATCTTTTCCATCAAATTTGGACCTATGTTAAACCATACTGGACAACCATATATGAGCATTGGCCTGATTAGCGTCATGTAGCATATGACTTTTACCCTGCTGTCAAGTTGGCTACTGTGAAATAGCCTCATTGTCATAGCAAAAGTTTTCCTCACTTTCAGCAAAGTAGCCTCTACATGTCTGTTGAAATACAGATATTGATCTACCCAGATGCCCAGGTATTTAACTAAACTCTTGGTTTCCAGTTTATCCCCATGCGGTCCCACGATAACTAGCTTTCGCCAGTTTTTCCTTGTGTCGTTCGTGGCTTTATATAATGGAGTTCTAAATAGGATGGCTTCACATTTCTGGAAGTTGATCTTAAGTTTCCAGTCATCGCAATAGCGCTGCACGTTGTTGTGAAGTCTCGCTGTATTAAACTATTTATGATCTCAACTTTCGGAGCTGTTCTGTAAATTATGAGATCGTCTGCGTACGCAATAGCCTGCGGAAGTGCATCGAATAAGTCGCTAATGTAAATGTTAAAAAGAATCGGAGAGAGTACCGCGCCCTGTTGCAAGCCATTCTTGATATTATACGTTTTATAAGACGTCACATTTCCATTTTTGACCACGAACCTCCTGTCCTTTAACATATCGTAAAGTACATATAGTAGAGGCTTATGTAACATATGCCATGTCTGACCAATTTGTATATAACCCTTCGATCCAGACAGTATCAAAGGCTTTTTCCAAGTCGATCAGACGGGCACCTGTGAATTGGTTCCTACATTTATTCCATTGTATGTCGGAGACCAGTTTAGCTGCGGCATATGTGGTTTCATGACCCGCCCTAAAGCCAAACTGGTTATTTGGAATAATGATGTTGTCGTCTACCCATTTTACCAGAGCTTTGTTAATAGTCTTTTCAAATGCTTTACTGATGCTTGGGAGTAAACTTATCGAACGCATGTTCATTGGATTTGTACAGTCTTTGCCCTTTTTTGCGATGGGCTCAATGATAGCCGTTTTCCTACGCGCGGGATAATATGCATTATTCAACGCGTTGTTAAACAGGACCGTGTATATATCTATTGCCATTGGGGGCAGGTTCGTGAGTACGATGTTAGGTACTCCATCTATTCCCACTGACTTTTTGCTTCTTAATGAGTCGAAGATACTCTGGGTTCCTTCCCTTGTTATTAAAAGGCTATTAGCCACTACACCATTGGCATTAATATCAATTGACAGATTATCGTCACTGAATTCGGTAAAACCCGGATTCTCCGATTGCCAAAGTGAAATTTCATTCCGGAGGTGCAGGTGATTGAGTAGAACTCTGTCCTCCAGGTCGTGATTTCGGTGAATGCTTTCATTCACCTTGTACATTTCCTGAAAGACAGCTCCCAAAGCGTTCACCTTTTCCAAAGGATCTTCGATCACGAAGAGCTCACTATTGAGGATAGCGTTCTCTGCATCTATGCCAATGTTGGTTAGCAGCTGCTTGTTTACCTGAGTACGTGGGATTTGGAGACACTGAATCTCATTTTGATTATTTCTCCTGAATATTTTATTTATTTGTGGGAACATATTCGGGTTATTAGTTTTTATAGCTCGAATTCTGTTGTTCCAATACAAATTTGTTGCTAATCTATAATTAGCTTTAAGTAATTGCTGGAGGTTTTTTAATCGGGATTTCAGTGATATTATCTCCTGGTCTTGTCTGTCTGTAAACTGTCTGTGTAATTGTTTTAATTTCGATAGCAGTCTGCTCTTTTGCCTGTGGAGTGCGTTTATTGTTGCGTTTCTGTACATGTTAGTGTGATCTGTAACTGTTGTTTTGGGAATTGTTTTGTCCATTGTTTGTTTTACGGTTTCGTCCATTTGTTGAATGTATTTGTCGATTTCGACATTAGTCAGGTTTCTGTTTACTGGCAGATTAAAGTCATTCGAACAAAGTTCTCTTGTTAATGATCTGGTGAACCGCGGCCATCGCATTGCCCCGTAGTTATAGGGTTGCGGAACCACGAATTCCTCCAGATCTGCGAGATCGTTCGGAAGCTCTATTACTGCCGTGAATGCACAGTGGTCACTGTCGTATTCAATTGTCCGTAAACAGTTTCTGTTTCGTCTGTTGGTGTTAAGTAGTCTCAGTCGCGAGTCAATTAGCAAGATATCTAAGAACGATCTACCTCTGGAGAACGATGGATATTCGGTAGCCAGCTGGTCAGTTCTATATTCAATACGATACTGATCTAACCAGCCAGCCAACTGATTTCCTCTGGCATTAGATATATAATTTACCCAATTCCTATGTTTGGCGTTCATATCTCCCCCTAGGATAAAGTAGTTTTTGTCCAGGTGCAATTGTAAGCATCGGAAGAGAGTCTCGAGCGCTGCTATAAATAGATTATGTTGGTGCTCCTCAGGTGCGTAGACCGCAATCGCATACAAGCCCCTTCCTTGCTGAAGGGGTATGCGTACGATACGGGCTTCCAGCACCCGGAAACTGCGCACTTCTCCACTATATATTACTTTATGATTGATCCCTTTTCTAATAAAGATTGCGACACCCCCCCCTTGAGAGGAGTTAAGTCGATCTCTTCGTATAATATCGTAGATTTTATGTCCTATCTTATGTCTCTGGTTTAACTTTGTTTTCCCCGCCAGAAGTACATCAGGTTGTTCCTCTTGCAACAGGTTAAAAAGATTGGCTCTTCTCTCAGTTCTTATTAGTGAATTTACATTCACGACAAGAGCTTTTATTGATGTTATGGTTAGAGGGTTTATATCGACTTGTTATTTAGACTGGGCAAGTACGAGTAGATCTCGTTTATTTGATTTTGCAGCTGTGTCATCTGTCTCTGCAGATTGAGCAGAACTGTGACCACGTCTGCTTGCGATGTTGTTTCAGTCTGTGTGGGAGTATTTGTGGCCACCAATGTTGTAGCCTGATTTGGTGTTCTCCCACCCGAAGCAACTTGTGCGTACGACCGCTGCGATGTTACGGGCATTGTTGTTGTACGAGCTGGCTCTGTGTGTTTTTGCCGAGTCACACTTCTTGCCATTATTTCTCGGAATTTAGGACAACCTCGATAATTAGCGGGATGTCCCTCATTCCGGCACACTTTAGAAGGGCTTTGTCTTCTACCCTTTCTTTTCCCAGAGGGCATTCTTCTGCCTTATGGTCTTTTCCACATTTTACGCAACGGCGCTGCATTTCACAGTTCGCCGCCGCGTGACCAAACCTTTGGGAGCGGACACATTGCAGGATGTCTCTGCCCTTTTTTAATTTGTTCCATGTGACACTTTGATGATCCAAGACTGTAATTTTTCTTAGACCACCAATTCTACTGTTAGTTGAACTAAAAAGAAGAGTAGCTTGCGGTTTTCCCTTCTTGCCTTGGTTGTGGTGAACGGTTTTACGGAGATAAACTCGAGATCGTCGTGCTTCAACTTTTGAAACATCTCGAGCAGAGACTCCGGTTCCAACTCAGGGTCGACACCCTTTAATAGAACCATTACCCTTTTTGTTTGCTTCGGCGTGAACGAGTAGAATTCCGCGGTGGCCCTTTTTAAGACCTGTTCAATTTTTTCGTGGTCTGCCACCGCATAGGTTTGAATGGCATGCCTATTACCTGCCTTTTGACTACAAAATTGTTTCCTATAGCTAGCTTACAGAGACTTACCAATTCCTTACACTCAATATCTATGGCGTTGATTGGTGGCATCTTTACTTTGTCATTGTTATTGTTGCTTTGCCGCTGCTGTGTTGCTTGCTGTGGTCGATTTTGTGTTGCTGTTGGTGTTGGTGTTGCTGTTGCTGTTGGCCGAGTTTTGGCTTCGTCTTTTGTTGTTGTTTTGTGTTTTTTTCTTCTTCGAGTGCCGCTATTTTTTTCTTTCGGCGTCTCTCTTCTAATTGGGCTCTTGCCATCGCAAGTTTCGCCTCCAATTCGCTTATTTCCTCTTCTTCATCCTCAGGCTCTGAGGATGCAAGAGAAGCGAATGAGTTGTTTGCCCCATACATGTTAAAGTTGGAGGGAGATGGGAGCTCATTGACCTCCTCCATTTGTTGATTTCTTTTCTCCATTGTTAATTTCGCGGTTTTACTTCGCGTCACAATGGAGATTTTCAGTGTACCTTTTCGTTTGTGTGTTGTCGCGTTTTTATCTTCCTCCGTGTTCATGCTGGTTCTTTCCAGTTTGTTTTCATTAAAAAAAAAACAAAGGCGACCTGCAATACGAACCACGAAGTCAATTTCCCCCGTACGCCGACTCGAACTCGGCTATCGTCGGCTAAGAATCAGTAAACTTGCACTCGCGCCAAATGATGCTTTGAAAACTCTGTGCTTAACTAGCAATATATTGTGTGTTTTAGTTTTCACCTTTACGACTGAGGTGATATATTTTAATTGTCTTCCTTTGTTTTCGTAGCTCACTGCAGTGATTTTGTGAGCACGTTTTTTGTCACTTTTAACATTCGTTCTGCTGATGTTGCACTTTGTTTTAATTGTCACAACCCGTCACTGTTTTTCTATTTCGTGGCTTCGTTCTCGTTTATAAATTAGATTAATTATATCAATAGGTTGTCCGTTTTTTTTTTATTTAAACACACGTTTTGTAACCGAGTATGCACTGAGTGAAAGCCGATGTTTTCGTGATATTAAAACACATTGGTTATGTGGTAAATAGCACTTTAGTTAGTAATGTAATTGTATGTTTGTCAATGAAAAAGTGTATTAAATGTGCACAAAACCGAAATAAATGCACGATAAATGAATAAATAGTCTAATGAGTTGATTGCGATTAATATTTCACGAATTTCATAATAAATTCACTGCGGTTGATAAAGATTTACTTAGAGCGCTGAATTGCACGTCTACATCGAACGTTTTACATATTGTCTCCATAGTCATAAAACATCTGGCGTGAGATATGCGTTAAGATGTTTATGATTGCAAGAATTGTGTGTCGGCGGCGAATCGCTATGCCTTTGTTTGTACACGTGCGCTTCTTGGTTTTAGAATCTTGCAAGGAATTTAGGGTGCTAATTGATATTAGCTATATGAGGAGATATGCATTATTCTGTTTGCTTTTAGAAAAATGCGTTTAATTGGATGAATTGCGTTGAATTGAATTGAATGGATGAATTGAATTCAATATTAGGAAATTTTGAACGTTTAGTTCGATTGGTTTTGACCATTGAATTCAATGTTGGGTATATGGAATGTTACCTTTTGTTTCAGGCGGAAAGAAAGACTTTTGAGGAACGTGTCTGTGGGCACGTGTAATGGATATAGGTGAGTATGTTTCTTTGGTGGTACGACGATATCTCAACCTATAGTGGTTTGTGTGGTTCGTAGAACCGCCACAGGTGTCCCCTGGATCGCTGCCATTTTGGCGATCATCTAGAAGTCTGTTTCATACTAAGCATTTAATCAATTTTATCTGTCGGTAATTTTGTGGGAGACACGGAAGCAGTCAAAAGCCTTGGAGATATCTAATGGGACCGCCCTTGATTCACGATGTTTTTCAATTACAATGTCCAGATATTAGTTACAAAGGTCTAAAGGTGTCCAGTGGATCGCAATTAAATAATCCGTTTTGGCGATCATCTGGAAGTCCGTTTCATACATTTAATCAACTAGGCATTGATGACCTATCGGTCACCTTACATAGCATAGATAGTAATGCTATAGGTCGGTAATGTTGTTGTGGGAGACACTGACGTAGTCAAACGCCTTAAAAATCTCAAAAACGACTGCTTTTGACTTTCCAAGCTTTTCAATTGCGAACGTTCGGATGACAGTTACAAACATCAAGGGGTCTCTCGCGTATCGCCTGCTGCGGAAGAATGTGATTCGAAAAGGCTGGAACCACAGCAACAATGCACCAACAAATCAGATCACGGTCACGTGTACCCCAGGATCCTTCAACTCGCTACTTAAGCTGTGGATTGCTAGATCTAATGCTTTAGCATACAGCTCTCACGATTCTTTTTTCGAGTTTTTCCATCACGGCCCACTTTGGTACGTATTGGCGATTATTTGGAAATCGGTTGTATTACAAATATCATCTACGTCTGAATGACAGTTTCCATCACCTTGGCCAACATAGACAGTGAGTCAACTAGTCGGTGCACTTTTTCCCATTCGTTGGGATTGGTTAAATTTAATCGATTTTCGAGCAGGTAGTAAAGGTTCTCTATGCATAAGACATGCGAAACACTTTGCCAAGGTACAAAGTTTTTTGAATTTTTCTTTGTTAGACAATAAATCAGAAGTGAAGCCGCAAATAAAGTCTTGTCGCCGAAACGCTGATTGCGCAATAGTCGTATTATGTTTAGCTTAGCGTCTGCGTACGACCAGTAAGTTATAATATAAGATAATTAAGTTTGAATTTAAGCATTTTTTGTCTAGCATTTAAATTAGAAACTAAGAATACAAAACGAAATAAAAAAATGTTGCAAAAATGAAAATGAAAAACACTTTGTCAAGAACCGACGAGAATTCTAGGGCAATATTTTCGGTTAATCGTAGCTCGTATTTCTACGGTCCGGTTACTGTTGTGAAGTCAACACGTCGGAGAATGCGTTGATCAGTATGCCGGCAAACCTGTACATCTGGTGTTGAAGGATTGTAGTGGTGACTCTAAAAAACCGGTTTCCACTGTTGAACTCGTGGAAAAATAAATTCTTGAAAACCTTGGCTGTATCTTTTGGGTTCGCGGCTGGACTCCCACCGTCCGTCCCTAACGGAGAAAGGGATGAGAAATTGAAGTGATTGCTAATAACCTTTGCCATTGACCAGAAGCGTCGTAAATTAGTTGGCCACTCGATAAGTTTTTTTTGTTGTTTTGTCGTTGTGAACTTTCTTCGCGTGCTCAAAATTGTAGGTGCAAGTATTTCTGATTTTGACAAAATTCATTTTGTTGACCTTCGTGGAATCAGAACGCTATTGTTCGACAGCCTGATTTTAAGTAACTTTAATTTGTTCGCATTTTTTTATCAAACCAGCGTCATTTTCTAAGAAATCGTCATTGTTTAAAAGCTCTATTTTTTCCACTGAAATTTATTCACATTTTTTATCAAACCAACGTTTATCGGATAAATTTCGTTTGATGGAATGGGGAATGCATAGTTCCATACTATGTTTAATAATATAATTTCGGTGACCGACTCTCGCCAAAGCATGTTTTTATTACGTTTTCACTCCACTGTGTAACACGCTTACACACCGCAGGAGAACGATATCCTCACACGTTCACACATAACTATAAAACTTTTTTTTCCAAACGCACTTTTTTTTTTATTTCACTTCTCCCAGGAAAGGCGAACCCATTGCAGTGAGTCAGCGCCTTGAGATGCTATTTTTTCTCGACCGGGTCCGTCAGCCAAGCTCCGAAAAATGTTCAAGGATTTCTCCCAACTATTTCACGAAGCCTGTAGCTTAATGGGGTGGTATTTCACCGGACGGTTGAGCTTTGGGACCCTACCTACCACTCAGTAATTTCGTCGAACTGCATAAAAGCAACAGTCGTTAATTGAACCTAGGTTTGCACACACAAACGCAAGACACAACCTCCTTACCAACTCAGCCATTGAGGCGGCACCTTTCGAACTAAAATGTATGATATGTCCACTCTTGAAAACGATTACGTTATTCTAATTACCAACTAATGTTCAGCAAAAATTATTATCCTTGATGCCTGGGTACAAGTTATTGTAATTAGTGCTCAAAGGTGCGCCAGATATTTTTATATATCTTGATGGGATAATTTCGACATGATTGTTTATGCATGGGGGCACTATTTGTTCCGTGCAGGATATTTTTTTTTTTTAAACAGAATTTGTACAATAGGCGCTACCACAGTTTTTGTGGTAGTTGTGTGTCTCGTTGGCTTTATTGTTGTAGATTTACTGTTTGAGTTGTTGATCAATTTAAGATTCATCAATACAACGAGATCCACATTAACTGATATTAAGCATGAAGGAGATCAGCCCTAGTAGGTTAGGTAAGTGTGTAGATGCGGAGGTGTAGGATGCAGTCTAGTGATGATAATTTTGGTTAGTCATTTTTAATATTACAACACGCGTATTGTGAAGGAGTTAACTGATGTACATGTTTCCATTGAAGAACATCGATGCACATAAGTTTTATCCATGCAGCTACACGAGTATTCGGCAATTGTTATATTGTTTAACCGTGCACCCCTTCTGCGCACGATCTAAGTTTTTGTTAGCATTTTATGGCTAAATTTATTCTGAATGTCTTATCATACTGGTGTATCAGTCTTTCCCGTTGTATGTTATAGGCGACTTTTAACCCCCGTTTTTGGGTCATCGGAAAGCTCATGGCAAGCCTAAACTCAATGGCTGAGGGCGCCATTGAAACACATAAGATTAGATAATTTTTTCCCTACAAATAAGGTGAATCGAATTGTGCCAGATAAAGTGTGAGGTCAACTGTTACTATAACATGAGACATAGTCTTCTCTCTTTGAAAATAACACCAGTGACTTAGCATTTAACATCTTAACATTTTATTACATCGTCAAATACAAAAATTGATATTTATAGGATATTAAGAACTTTACACGGGCCATCAATGTGCTTTAGGCAGGGCACTGCACTGCGGTACTTACAAGGTACACTGTAAAATCGTTATATATGAAAGTATTAAATAAAATAATTGATTAATAAGTTCCCAGTGTACTTTACCTTTGCCCGTTTGACAGATGTATTGGCTTAGGGTACACGGAGTAGCGAACTTTAGAATTTGGTTACCGTCTTGAACGCAAACTGGTGGGGGTCCGTTTGGACAGTTTGCGGCGCACAGGGTTGAACAGTATTGGAATGTTGTCTGTGTTAGTGCTAGTGGCAAAGAACAATGGATGTTTGGATTAATATTCAAAACCTCTTATTGGTCTATTATGCGCCCGCAAAACACTTCAGTACAAATTGTAAATTTCTGAGAGTGTTGGCTTCTGATAAAAGTAAAGCTCTTAGGACTTAATAAGATGTATAAATTAACTTACGAGATTGGTATGATTGCGAACGTTGGCATTGGTAATTGTTGAAGTAACAACTGTTGAGGAAGTAGTAACAGCCATATCCATCCGTCGCCCATACCGGAGCGTAGCTGCTATCACAGGGCTGCTGGCTACACATGGGATAATTAGCTTCTGATTCCGCCACCAATCCGGCAATCAAGAAAAGGACTGCGAGTGTTAATTTCATGTTGAATACTCAAGATATCTCTAGCGTCTATCTGGTAACTGTGTCTCTGGTCTGGGTCTGCGAACCTTTTATAGGTCTGTTTTAGTCTCACATGATAAGGTGTTAGATATAAGAACAAAACACTTTCACACTTGTGTTATACTTTCGTTAAACAACAAATGGCTTAAGGCATTATAATATTAATAAACATCGCTTCGCGTTGATAAGAAACTTGAATTTATTATTCCTTTAACTGCAAGGCCGGAAGTAATGATGCTTAATGATATGATTCAAGGTGATATTAAATTAAAATGACGATATTTGATCACGTTATGAAGCATCAGTTCTTTTTTCTAGTATTAGTCACGAGAACGGCCTAATTTTTCATGGACTTATTTTTTAGAAAGTATAGCAGATATTTCGATGCACTTAAATATCAATTGTCTGAAGATTGGAATATCTGGGAAACACAGAGCATGTTGTTTCACTGAAAAATTGGTTTTTGGGGTTCTCATACATCTGAAGGCAATTTGTAAAGTGAATTGGGACATATGCCTCCATTTCTGGGGGAAACGTAGGACCTAATCATCGATATCAACAGGGTAATTATCCTTCAGAGGAATGAAGCAAGATCCTTTGCGTCATGTTAATTGAACGTGTTAGGCTTGAGTTCCTTATGAGTTTTATTGCCTACTTTTGTTGATCAAGTGCAGTGCTGTTTCAGGGCGGTATGCCCAACCAGCTCCCACAGAATTGAATTTCAGTTTTGAAAGAATACAAAGCTTGTAACATGGCAATTGTTGCATATCTTCCACCTGTTTTAACATTTTTTTCTTCATTTTTTATGGACTTAAATGAGGTAGTCCAAAAACAATTTGAAATGACCCTCAGAGCTTAAGGTCTAAATCCATCTCAGATCCTCCGAAACGTTTTTGAAGATTTTGGGTTTATTTAGCTTAGCTAGTATTTTTATAAATGTTACTCATACTAATCATAGACCGTACAAATACCGGTGTATTAAAATACAGTCGATCTATATCTGTTCTAGTCCTCAGAAACAGTAAGCTCCTATTACGAATTTGTATTGTAGTAAATCAAATTAAAAACTTCGAACTTGATTTTCTATCTCGAAACGAGGTTTATCCGATCTACTTGAAATTTGAACAGTCGTTTGTTAGATAGATTTTAAGGTACTAGTGTAATGGTTTGTGGCTCACTCACTTACCCGTTCTGACGTCGAAACTTCGTACCCCTTTAAGGTGGCTTATGGTACGTTCTCCTTGGACTGCCTTGGTTGCTTTCTGACGAGGGGAACCACCAAAACACATCAATTTATCTTTAAGGTGTTTATTTCCTTTTATACATCATACTGGGTTCTTATAGAAAAATTAATGCTTTTTACACTCTTCTTATTGTTTATTTTACAATCGCAAAACTATATTTTATTAAAACTTTTACAGTCTCTTAACAACAGCTTATAACACACTATCCACTGTATGCAACTTATATTTTATTAAAACTTTTTCATTTTTTTAACAACTGCTCATCACGCACTGTCTTTGTGCAACTTGCTATACAAATTCTCGTGACCGCCTTCGTCAATCGTATGGTCCCAACTTCACTCTCGTCTCTTTGTCTCGGTCAAAAAACTAGTTCCACTTTCGTTAGTGGTTTTCTCATTTTTCCTTTCTTTTTTCGAAATCTGGTTCCTTCCCCCAGATCAAAGGATATTTCCTTTTTCCCGCCTGAACCTTTTTTCGATATTAAACACAAAGAAAAATCAATAGTGCGTTTATTGCGCCTGTTGTTATCTTTAACCGAATGGGCAAAGATTTTTTCCGTGGGAATCGAATGAACGAAAGATCAATAACACCGAGGCGAATGTGCATTGCGGTTTATTGCCTTTTGTTTGTTTTAACTTAATTTGGTTAAAACGAAAACTGGCACTGATTGTTTTAATGGTTTTAGGTAACCATTTTTCTAAGGAGTCATAAAATTGCTGGCGCGCATTTTTATGATTCTCATCGATTTTGTTTGGACGACGGCATCTGGCCTGCACATTTGGCTCTTAGTGGTTTTTGTGGTGAACTCTTGGTTCAATGATTATATTGCGATTTTTTATGTGAGCAAATTGGACGTTCATTTCAATTTACTTGGGGTTTAATTGATTAGCGCAAATCGAACGTTTGGTTTGATTTGCTTGCCATCAATTTATGTGGGACCATTTGTTGTATGGGCTAATGTTTTTGATTAAGATAATGTCACATTCTTGGCGTGTATCGCCGTTAGTGGTGGAGGCTGGCTCCACAGAGGTAAGTTTTATGGGATGGGTGGTTGTGGCGGTAACACTAGTACACATTAGAAAGGCGTTTTTAGTATAAATTTTCAGATTTTTTTTTCTCAAAACCTTTATTATTTATCGTGATACAATTTTTTTTCCAAAATATTTTACATTTAAACAATTGAATTTTTTTTAAATTTCTATCATTTTTACGTATAATAGATGTCGTTGAAGTTGAGTCCTCGAGAAAGATGTTACTGCATGGCGGACAGTTAATCTCAGGGTTTTAAAGTTTGAAACAAAAAAAAAATTATTTTAAAGAGGAACTTTATCCACAACACAAGGTAGGTTATTCTACGACAAAAACCCCCGCTTGGTAGAAATCTTGACGTAGTGCGTGGGCATAAATTACAATGAATCACTCATGCTATGCTGACTAAAGCATACGCTCCCAATAGGGCCACCCATGAGTAACACACTAAGATCTGCCGCCCCTTATCCACGGCGTTACGCGTCGCCGTGCCCATTGCCTGGTTCGCAGCCAGGGGCATCATCATCATCATCCTCATCGGCACTAGAACCGGGATCCGTTTTTGGCCTTATTTAGCACGTCTCTCCGCCGGTCCCGAATTCGAGCCGATGCCATCCAATTTGGCCCTCCCAGGCTCTGGACGTCCTGGTCTACGCCATCCCTCCATCGCAGACAAGATCTGCCAAGCTACCGCCTTCCATACATCCTACCACAAACGTCTTTCCGGGCAGGCTCCTCTTCGCTCATTCAAGCTAGGTGTCCCGCCTACCGGATTCTACCGAGCGTGATTTTTCTTACAACGTTAGCTTCAAAGTAGATCGCGTACAACTCATGATTGTAGTGTCTCCGGAATCGTCTTCCCACACATTCATTTTACAACATTTTTTATTTTTCTTTTTATATTCTTAATTTCTAAATTAAAGGCTAGACAAAAAATGCTTAAATTCTAGCTTAATTATCTTATATAATAACTTACTGGTCCTTCGCAGACGCTCTAAGCTAAACATTACTTAACATTTGTATAATTTGCCCTTCGGCGACAGAACTTTGTGGCAGTACTGATAATTAGTTGAAATACAAAGAAAAATTTGAAAAACTTCGTCTTCCCACACATACAGGGCAACAATTCTCATTAAGACCTTCCTCTCGAACGCGGCTTAGAGTTCAGAGTGCCTTTTACTGAGCACCCAGGTCACGGCCCCATACGTAGGTACTGGTAAGACCATAGTCTTTTACAATAGTAGCTTGGATATTCTGGATAAATTTCGGGATTTAAAGAGCCTCGATAGACCATAGTAGGCTTTGTTGGATTTGATCAGCCGTCCGCGTATTTCTTCTCCCATATGGTTATCGGCTGCTTCTATTGACCTGAGGTAATTAAAGGATTGCACTACTTCAAATTCGTGCTCCGCTACCCCGATAGCTTGACCAACGTTAGGTCTTCTCTTCGCAGAAGAGTACTTAGTCTTTCCCTCATGAATGTGCGGTCCCAGTTTTTGTGCTGCCTGCTCGATCCGGGTGAAGGAGTCCTATACAGCCGAATCGGATCTACCTATGATGTCGATGTCATCTGCAGAGGCAAGTATCTCGCAGGACTTGGTGACAACAGTCCCTCTAGTTGTAATTCTAGAGTCGCGGATTGCCTTCTCCAACGCCAGATTGAAGATGAGACAGGCCAGACCGTCCCCTTGTCGGAGTCCATTAAATATGTTTATTGGTTTGAACCGCAATCCCGCTATTTTTACTTGATTAGTTACGTTGGTCATTGTCAATCTACAAAGTGTTATCAATTTGTTTGGGATGCCGAACTCTCTGTTTGATCAGGCCTCTTTTGACCTGATTTTTGTTTCGCTGTTGAAGAACCTAAGTCCAATGTTTGATTCAGACGTCTTTTGGTCTGAAGTTTCTTGCTGGACCTAAATTCTAAAGCCCTAATTGAAAGTAGGGTGCAACACTCTTAGTGTGATATTTTGGTTTGACGTTTGGGCGCAATGCCACTGAATATTTTAAAGGATAGAAACAGCTGAAACAGGATAAAGAATTGAGGATACGTCCGGGGTTACGGTCGGATACATTCTAATTTTATTTTGCTCTTACAATCCTATATATACAAATTATCTACACTAATATTATTATACCTAATGAATACACAAATTCTTGCTCGCCACCAAGCTTTACTAATACATATATCGAAAAACAATAACCAACAACGAAGGTAGGATCTAAAATTGAATCTTATCTGCGTTATACAAACCAAAGACAATATTTATTGAGGTTCTTACAAAATACACAAACAAATACCGGATTCAAAAGGAACGCAAGTTCCTGTACAAAAAAAAAAAAAAGTGTTACATGATGTGGACCGCATTGCAGCAGATCCGCGCCGTAGGTCTATGGCGCTCATTTGGAGTTGGCGGCAAATTCAATTTATCACCTCTGCTGACAAGTGTGCTTGCGGATGGTAAATTGGAATTTTCCGGTTGCGGACAAATGCAGATCCTGTTGGTGGAATCTGGTGATGATGCCGGCATGATGTTGAACTCGGTGTTAGTGCCCAATCATAAATTATGGCTGGGACGTGCCATCGAAAATCAACAAACGGAAAAACGGCGTCAGTCGGATAAAATGGCTCAGCATGCTCTCATTAACATACTCCCTCCGTTGAATAAGAATCCATCCCTGAAGCATGGCTGGTGGACCTGTGGGGAAGAAGTATGGTGTGCAGGCGTACTGCACCGGGGTTCACTTCTTCTCCCATCGTCGTACCGCCCTAAACTGTTCCCAGTATTTTTCATAAACGAAATAAAGAAACGATGGTTGACCTTCGATTCCAATTGGACACAGCACAGAAAATAAAACACACTGTTTATTGATTAACTAATTTTTATTGTTTTCTGTTTGTTGTTAATAGTTCACAAGTAATACATTTTACGTTAATTGTATGTTTGATATGACGTTCCATGGAATTTTTAATTTAGCTAGACGGCATTTTTAAGGTTGACAATGATTGGGAATTCACTAACTATGGAACACACACGAATGACACAGGAAAATGTCGCGACTCTTTGCAATTGATTTTTGTTCCGGAAAAACAAAAAGACAAAACGGTCTCGGGGGTTTTAATTTACGACTCTCTAGAGTGTGCACTCCGAGCACACCATACAAGGGACGATGGACGGCTCGACCGATCAGTCCTGTGATTGGAATACGACTCCGCGAGGAAAGAACCCCGACCTGTATTCAATCCTCGGTTAAGGGGGAGATTTGTAGGTAAAAGAGAAAATTAGCTCTTAAGGGTGTGGCCACCAAGGAAATACAATCTTTCCTTACTGAATCGATATCTGCCAGTGGTGTGTATGTGCGAGCGTACACATCACCGTGTTTATCGATGCCTTTCAGCAAAGGATAAACGAAACCTACAACGAGGAAAAAGAACAAAGAGATCGCGAAGATCATTGTTTATGATGTGCATTGCGGCTAAATAAATAGACGGCAATGCATCGAGGAAATGGTGCTAAAAGGAAAGATGGTACGAGGGCATCATTAAAGTCTTGGATAAGTGATGCCCTTGCGTAAATAGACGCATAGCCATAAGAAAAGGGTGCTAATGAATTGGGATACTTTATACAATGAAAATTGTATATCGCATCTTGGGTCGGTGGAAGAAACGAATCCCTTTCTGCATTTGTATAGGCAGGGTAATTCTTTTGTGGCAAGGCGCGAAATTGGTGGTTGTTTGTTCGTTGGGCAAGGGATCGTCGTCGGGTATATTCTAGCTGGACAAACAAGTTGCCCGACGCTGCTTTGGTCGTTGGAAAATTTGTATGTAAGAACATTGTTGTACACATGTGAAGCTGGAAATAGCCGACTCAAGGTTAATATTCCCCGATTATATGGAATAATGTTTGACCTTTAAGGAATATGACGCTTGGTCGTTAATGAATTCTTTTAGGCAAATTTTGCCGATGCGTTGATGCATGGAAAATGCCCTTGTGGGAGAAATTCTTTTTACAGGAGCTTTGACGTTATGCATTAGATAACCTTAATGCGTAAAGCTTTTACAGGTGCTAATGCAATTGCATTAGCGGGTAACAATGAAGTTTGAGGGGCTTCAGCACAGGAAGCTTGGGGGTAATTGGGCAAGTAGGCAGTGACGTTTGGCGGAACCACCACAGACCGAAGGTCCTGATCGCTGACCATTCGGCGTTGTTTGTAGGGGGAATCCTCTGGATTGGGTGATTGATCTGCTGTGGGTGCTGGGAGAGAGTAGTCACTGGTGTTTTCATATTCAATTGGCAGCGGTGCTAAGTGGTGAATGGGTCTCCGAACCACTCCGGAGGTGATTCCCACGCCCACCACGCGAATCAGGCCGTCATCCTCTGGGTGTGTGCTGAGCACTCGGGCGAGCTTCCATTGCAACGGTGGGGTGTTATCTTCTTGGATGATGACCATTGTCCCTGGGTTAATCTTATGGACTCGCTGCTTCCACTTACTTCGGTCTTGTAACTGGTGTAAGTACTCCACGTGCCATCGTCTAATTGATATTTTAGCTGTGTGACCAATTTCCAGCATGTGTTTACCTGTAACGGGACAGCGTGAGCATCCATATGGGCGGTCAGCGGCTCTCCAATGAGAAAATGTCCCGGGGTGAGCGCCAATAAATCGTTTGGGTCATTGGACACTGGTGTAAGAGGGCTGGAATTCAAAATGACTTCGACTTCCGTGATGATAGGTTGTAATTCCTCGTATGTGAGGGACGCTGCATGCAATGATGATCGCAGCAAATGTTTTTCTGATTTGATTGCCGACTCCTACAGACCTCCGAAATGTGGGGCTCGGGCCGGTATGAGATGAAACTGTTTTCCTTTTATACTGAGAGATGAGGTCACCTTATTGAGAGCTCCTCATGATTCCAACATTTCTCCGACATCTCTCAGTTGGTTTCGAGCTCCTACAAAGTTTGTAGTGTTGTCACAATATAAGTGGGAGCAATTCCCACGCCTGGATGAGAAGCGCTTGAGAACGCCGATGAGCCCCACTGCTAAAAGATCTGTTACTAGTTCCAAGTGGACTGCTTTAGTTGCAAAGCAGCAGAACAGAGCGATGTAGCTTTTTTGAGGTGGCTTACCCCTGATTCGAAAATGGGTTTGGAAAGGTCGACAAAAATCGACTTCCGCATTTTAAAATGGACGAGCGGGTTGTACTCGGGTGGCGGGTAAGTTCCCCATGATCTGCGTCAGTAGTTTTGTGCGTGTTCTGGAGCAAAACACACCGTGTTATGTTCGTGCCCTTTGTTGGCTAATAATTTTGCCGCGTCACCGCTAGTAAGCCTTGTGGGCCGGTATGCCGGTGTTCCACATGTAACTCTCGTATGATGATAGTTGTGAGCGCGTGCGTATGCGGTAGAATAACGGGGTGCTTGCAATCATAGGATGTGTTAGATGATCCAAGTCGCCCGCCTACTCTCAATGAATCGTCAGAGTCAAGGAATGGATTCATGGTACTGAGTGGACTCGATCGGGATGGCTCTCCGTGTTGGCGGATGTGTCTGATCTCCCCTTTCAAGTTCTTTCTCTGTATTGCGCGCAGGATCTTAACTCGAGCGTTGGCGAGCTCCTTCGGTTGTAGCGATCCAAAGACACGGCTTCGTCGGTGGGTCAGGGTCCCAAAACGCAATATGTATGCCACGATACGTTGAAGTAGTTGGAACGAGTTCCTATGGTTGATGCGGTCGATCGCCTGGTCTTCTGCTTCTATCGACAAGGCGACTGTGGCTGTACGTTTGCGCTCCACTTCGCAGTCTTTGGACCTGGCATATGCGGGTGGCTAATTTTTCTCGTCCCCATGTAGGAAGAATGGGCCGTGGAACCAGATAGCACATGCACCCAATTTATCCGGATCCACTCTTCTTGATAACGGATCGGCTGGGTTGTCCTTTGACCTTACATGTCGCCACTCTGCAGGTACACTATGTTGATGTATGGTAGCTATCCTATTGGCTACAAATGCTTGGAATTCGGCCGCTGTTGAGGGTATCCTGTGGCGGTTCTTTCGAACGCCACTACCTACTTCCACCTAGAGCGGCCGAAAACCGATAAAACATGTACTGATTGCTTGCCTAGCAATTAAGCATGTACTTACCTTTTTGCCACCCACCTAAAGTATATCCTAAACCATATTTTCGCTGAGTCAATAGCACGAACCACAAGAGACATTTTCCTCACGGGCATCATGTGCTAGGAAGTAATTCGTCGGGTGTATGTTGCATCATCAGATTTCTTAGTAAGAAATATAACATGCGGCATACACCAAGCAACCCACGCCCAGGGGATATTCTTTCAATATTTTACTAGAGCACATCGATGGGTAAACCGACCAGCAAGCTAAAGAATTAGCATCCATGGCCATGTTCCATAAAGGCAATTTGGTTTTACAACCAAGCATCCCCCATCGAATTCGCGGCATACAACCTGCAGATACGTTGCCTTACTTCCATGCTGCAGGCATATCGGTCGCTAAACCAATCGACATGAAATGGGTAACTCGTACCTGGCCACAAAGGGAACCGGGTTCTCGTTAGTGTAAATTCACACACGAAAGTTCTACCCTACGATTACGCCAGCAACGTGCGCCCGATCAGCACAGATGCCTTACGCAGTGCCGATCGGGTAAACATTTCCTTTTATAGAATAACAATATCCACGGTTCGCAATGCTCATGGACACACGTCATGGGCGTGCGAGGTGAACACATCTGTGTGATCCGAGATCATCCCTTATTTGTTACCGAAGCGATGGATGGAATTTGGTATTCTGTCGTTTCGGTGGTAATCTTCAATCGCTATACGGATTCCGGGGAGGGAAGTCGTGCCTCACCGTTAAATAAATCGAGTCGAATATTATCAACGGTCGGTGGACGAGCTCCCGGAGTGTTTCGGTTAACTTAAAAATTAAATCAGTTTAGTTGTGGGAAATTAAATTCCTTAAAGTCAAGTCAGTTTATTTGGTTGCAATTAAACACTGTACATTTGTCGAAAGTAAATCCGTGGCAAATTAAACAGTATACATTTGTTGAAAGTAAATCCGTGTCAAATTAAACAGTATACATTTGTTGAAAGTAAATCCGTGTCAAATTAAACACTGTACATTTGTCGAAAGTAAATCCGTGGCAAATTAAACAGTATACATTTGTCGATATAATATCCGTGTAAAATTAAATCCTGTATACGCAGTGTAAAACACGGGCCTCCTTCTTAACTTCAATTTCGATTGGCAGCAAAGTTAAAGTTAAAACCTTGTAAAATTAAATCCTGAACTTTACAATAAAAATAAGTTTTATAATCAGATTATTGGTTTCTATCGGCACTTGAAAGTAAGCCTTTAAGTTAGAGTAATGTAAGTTATGTCACGTGTTGAACAGGCATACTACCAATAAAGAACCATTTACTTTGAATGACTATTGTATTTTAATTGGTGAAAAAAATATCACATTATTTGGAGTCAAATACGGGGCGTGCCGGTAGATAACAACAGTGCGACGTAGTAGGCGTTGCAATCCAAACAATTCGTTGGGAACCTTGGTGAACCTGTGCCCTGGAGGCACCATACCTAAGTCGTAGCGGAACCCACAATCCAAGCTAGTACGATCTTTGAGTCCGTCCATAAGTAGGCCGGGATGTTGTGTTGACGCAGATGTCGTTGCACCTTTCCACACAGAGTGGCCACCAACTCTGCCGCATAGAGCTCCAGGCGAGGAATGCTCACTCGCTTAGGTGGAGGTGGGGCCAACCTAATTTTTGAGCACAACAAATGCACGTGAATTAGTCCATCTGATCCCGTTGATCGCAAGTATACGGCCGCTCCGTAGCTGAGGATCTTTGGTGATTGCTCCACCGTAGACGTGTCGCCGGACTTTTAGGTTCTCGATCGCCTTAATGTTCTCTAGGAATTGAAGCCACCTGGTTTGGAATTCCATTGGGAGTGCTGCAGCCCAATAAGTTTGTAGTCCCCATAACTCTTGGAGGAATCTCTTTGCAATGATTGTTACTGGAGCAATCAATCCTAATGGATTGAATATCCGAGCAATGTCGGAGGCTACGGTGCGTTTCGATGAACGTCCTCTAGGTGGCAGATTAACTTTTGGTGAATATAATGTTGTTAAAATAAAATTTGTTAACTTTTGGGGTTTTTATGTTTTTATTGTACACCCTTAAAGTGAATACGTAAAAATGTTGTTTATCAATATTCAAAATTTCCTATTCTTTGGTTATTTTTTTCACTTTATTTTGTTTTGGGGGTTTTTTCTCGTAATATATATATATGCGTTTGAATTTGTACACTTTATTTCACAAGTTCGTTTAAGTTTTGTTCTCAAATTTCATTAACTTAATAATATAAAGAAAGTCAAAGTTATTACCTTATGCTCCTCTTAATGTTCCTGGTGACGTGGATCTTTCTGCTGACATCGTAACTTTTCTCCCGCTGTTGATGCTGATTGCTTCGGCACCGATCGTCGTCCGGCTTCTGGATGCGGCTGTCTCCGCTTGTCACCTTGTTTGTTTTTTTTTGTTCACTCTGCCGGTGTTAAAACACCAGGGAACGCTTTTAAAAGTTTCACTTTCCGATGTTATAGCCCCGGAATACGCTTTTAAAAGTTTTTTTTTTTCACTATCAGTTGTTAGGAAATATTATCCCGCCAGTCTTCAGTATCCTCTTTCAACTTCAATCGCCTGGAGTACGCGTCGATGATGTGTTCTGGAACTATTTCCAGTGGCCGTTGTTAGGATTCCAGTTCGTGAGATTGTGGGATATTTTGGGTTTTCCTCATGTAAATAATGAATGGATCACTCCAATCCACTGCCACTAATTTGCCGTTTTTGGGGTTGTTGGTAGGGGACAGTTAGATTAGTCTCACCAGTGTTCCTCCTGTGCTAGGGGATTTTGGGAATCCGTACCGCTTCTTCTTTTGTGGTAGGGGATTGTTGGATAATCCGCACCGCTTCTTCTTCTGTGGTAGGGGATTGTTGGATAAATCCGCACCCCTTCTTCTTCTGTGGTAGGGGATTCTTGGATAATCCCACCGCTGCCACCAAAATGCTAGATTCGGTAGGGGCTTAGTTTCAGGAAGCGCGTCTCCTTATCGTGAAAAGGATGTAGGATCTCTTTAATAGACCGCTCCAGAGAAAACCGCCCTACAAAGGGGTCGTCGCCGTGCTTCCTCATATACCAGAGGGAAGAGCAACGTCCTTAGTTTGGTCCTAGTTTCACTGTCGCTTCTTTTGCCTTTCGCAAGCCCTTGTCTCCGTGTAATTGCTTAAACATTTTGGGGATGTTAGTTAGAAAAAGTTAGTTTTCTTACTGTAATTGTTTATTTTTTCCTTCTCGGCTTGATATCAGTTGAACATTTCTGAATTCTTCGATGTTCCTGGATACAAAATCTTAGAGGCATAACACTGGTGAATTTTAATATTGACTTTTACTGGATTTTCTGGATACTCCATCCGAATCTGGATGCTGAGTGCGGGAATACTGATCCGAATCCGGATACGATGTGTGGGATACTGAAGCTCAGATATCACTTTTCTGTTGCTTTATAAAGAGAAACAAATCGAGATTTGTATCTCGAAAATACAAAATTTCATACAAAAATCCGGATTTTTGTATCCTGAGAGAGATCCTCAATGTTTATTTAAGATAAGAATTCAATTTCTTGAATTCTTACGAAATTATTGCGCAGATGTGGATATGTATCTTGTTTTGGTTTTATATTTGTGTTTTTTAGTGGAATTTTTTCAGATAGAGATAACGATCTCTGAATTTTGGTTTTCGATGATGGCGTGGGGCAAATGTGAAACGATAAACGAATATTAGATTCGTTTATTGTGAATTTTAATTTTACTTTAGATTTTGGATTGAATTATGCCGTGGGGGCAAATGTTTAGCGATAAACGAATGTTTGATTCGTTTATTGCGAATTTTGGATCATGTTTGGGTTAATTCGGGTTTTGATAGGATTTTGGGTTTTAGGGTAATATAGCTGGGATTTGGATGTAGGAATGGGGGAAAAAGGTGGTAGGGCTTTTTAGAGCACTACAGTATAATGGAAATAGTGGGAATTAGAAATAAATTAAAAAAGAAATTGCGACTCCGTAATACAATAAATTAAGGCAATACCCATAGTGACCGTCCGGTATGCGATCAATTTTTATAAGAGTGCAGTATATAGTGAGTCAATAGACAGAAATATCTTCATAAACCTCTTTTAAGTAAATACCAGGTGTACCGGTGTGAAGTGAGCCTCAAGATACAAATGTATCGATAGGGAACGTTTGTTGTGAACGAGCCCATTTTTTTTATTTGGTTGCTATGACATCTGTCAAACATATTTAGTATAGTCATTGTACAAACAACATCATTTTTTTAATACTGTTAAAAATGAAGAATTTTGGACCAGAAAATGATGATTTGCGGAAAGCATTAATTTTTTGTTTTCATTTGAAGAAAAGTGCTGCAGAGTGGCATCGAATGCTTGTCGAGGCATATGGTGATCATTCTCTATCGGAAGCAACATGCAAAAGATGGTTAAAGCGGTTCAGAAATAATGATTTTGATGTGCGAACTGAAGAACGTAGAAGACCACCAAAAAAGTTCTGAGACACCGAATTGCAAGCAATATTGGATCAAGGTGACACTTTAAGTCAAAAACAAATGGCACAAATGTTAAATGTTGCACAATAAACAATTTCTGACCGTTTAAAAGCTATGGGAAGGATCCAAACGTGTGGAAACTGAGTGCCACATGAATTGAATGACAGGTAGATGGAAAAGCGAAACACAACATGTGAAACGATGCTTCTACGACACGAAAGGAAGTCAGTATTGCATCGAATTGTGACTGGTGATGAAAAACGGATTTATTTTAAAAATCCTAAACGCAAAAATTATGGATACATCCAGGAGAAGCGTCAACATCGACCGTAAATGATGGGACCAGAAGGGGTGGTGTATCATGAACGTCTGAAACCTGGCGAAAGTGTTGATGCGCAACGCTATCGACAACAAATGATCAATTTGAACCATGTATTGATCGAAAAACGACCAGAATGGGCCACAAGACACGGAAAGGTAATTTTTTGTTGCATGATAATGCTCCGAGTCATACAGCAAAACCCGTCAAAGAAACAATATAAGCTCTCGGTTGGGAAGTGTTACCCCACCCGCCGTATTCATCAGATTTGGCTCCTTCCGACTACCATTTGTTTTCATCGATGGGACACGCATTGGTTGAGCAGCATTTCAATTCGTACGAGGAAGTCAAAAATTGGGTCTGCGAATGATTTGCCTCAAAAGACGACCGGTTTTATTGTCGTGGTATCCATAAATTGCCAGAAAGGTGGTCGAAATGTATAGAAAGCAATGGCCAATACTTCGAATAAAATGTTTTTTACTTTTTTTTTTTACTTTTACTTTACTAAAGAAAACGCTCACTTCATACCGCTACACCTGATATAATCAAAACATTATATAGTGAATCAATAGAGTGAAATATCCCCGTAAACTTATTGTAAATAAATACAACAAAACCATAGTATAGTGAATACACAGAGTAGAATATCCTGCTAACCCTCTTTAAAATAAATACAACAAAAAGGACACTTACTCACTGAGTTTCATTTATGTTAAACTAAGTTGGTTAGGTGTGGAAGGTATATGTACTAGCCACCGGAGGAGACAGGTAAGAGACCCGTCTCTTGGACAGACAGTAAGTCGTTTCTATATTAAAATATTTTATACAACAGATTTTCCAGGAGGTAGGAAACGTTTTCCATGCATAAGACATGCGACACACTTTGCCAAGGTACAAAGTTTTTCGAATTTTTCTTTGTAAGACAATAAATCAGAAGTGAAGCCGCAAATAAAGTCTTGTCGCCGAAAGGCTGATTGCGCAATAGTGTTATTATGTTTAGCTTAGCGTCTGCGTATGACCAGTAAGTTATAATATAAGATAATTAAGTTTGGATTTAAGCATTTTTTGTCTAGCATTTAAATTAGAAACTAAGAATATTAAACGAAATAAAAAAAATGTTGCAAAAATGAAAATGAAAAACACTTTGTCAAGAAACGACGAGAATTCCAGGGCAATATTTTCGATTAATCGTAGCTCGTATTTCTACGGTCCGGTTACTTTTGTGAAGTCAACACGTCGGAGAATGCATTGAACTGTTTTTTTTTTATATCATTTTTTATTTCTTCCTATTATTATGATTTACTTACTCCCTAGACAAAAATAATTAAACTCTAGCCTATGTTATCTTATTTCTTAACTTACTCGTCCCTTGGCATTGAACTGTATGCGGGCAACAGGGTACATCTGGTGTTGAAGGATTGTAGTAGTGACTCTAAAAAACCGGACTCCACTGTTGAATTCGTGGAAAAATAAATTCATGAAAACCTTGGCTGTATCTTTTGGGTTCGCGGCTGGACTCCCACCGCCCGTCCCTAACGGAGAAAGGGAAGAGAAGCTGAAGTGATTGCTAATAACCTTTGCCATTGACCAGAAGCGTCGTAAATTAGTTGGCCACTCGATAAGTTTTTTTTGTTGTTTTGTCGTTGTGAACTTTCTTCGCGTGCTCAAAATTTTAGGTGCAAGTATTTCTGATTTTGACAAAATTCATTTTGTTGACCTTCGTGGAATCAGAACGCTATTGTTTGACAGCCTGATTTTAAGTCACTTTAATTTGTTCGCATTTTTTTATCAAACCAGCGTCATTTTCTAAGAAATCGTCATTGGTTAAAAGCTCTATTTTTTCCACTGAAATTTATTCACATTTTTTATCAAACCAACGTTTATCGGATAAATTTCGTTTGATGGAATGGGGAATGCATAGTTCCATACCGGGAAGAATAATTTCGGTGACCGACTCTCGCTAAAGCATGTCACCTTGATATGCTATTTTTTCTCGACCGGGTCCATCAGCCAAGCTCCGAAAGATGTTCAAGGATTTCCCCCAACTATTTCACAAAGCCTATAGCTTAATGGGGAGGTATTTCACCGGGCGGGTGGGCTTTGGGACCCTACCTGCCACTCAGTAATTTCGTCGAACTGCATAAAAGCAAGGGTCTTTAGTTGAACCTAGGTTTGTCCAAACAAACGCAGGACACAATCTCCTTACCAACTCAGCCATTGAGGCGGCACCTTTCGAACTAAAATGTATGATATGTCCACTCTTGAAAACGATTACATTATTCTAATTACCAACTAATGTTCACCAAAAATTATTATCCTTGATGCCTGGGTACAAGTTATTGTAATTAGTGCTCAAAGGTGCGCCAGATATTTTTATATATCTTGATGGGATAATTTCGACATGATTGTTTATGCATGGGGGCACTATTTGTTCCGTGCAGGATATTTTTTTTTTTAAACAGAATTTGTACAATAGGCGCTACCACAGTTTTTGTGGTAGTTGTGTGTCTCGTTGGCTTTATTGTCGTAGATTTACTGTTTGACTTGTTGATCAATTTAAGATTCATCAATACAACGAGATCCACATTAACTGATATTAAGCATGAAGGAGATCAACTCTAGTAGGTTAGGTAAGTGTGTAGATGCGGAGGTTTAAGATGCAATCTAGTGATGATAATTTTGGTTAGTCATTTTTAATATTACAACACGCGTATTGTGAAGGAGTTAACTGATGTACATGTTTCCATTGAAGAACATCGATGCACATAAGTTTTATCCATGCAGCTACACGAGTATTCGGCAATTGTTATATTGTCTAACCGTGCACCCCTTCTGCGCACGATCTAAGTTTTTGTTAGCATTTTATGGCTAAATTTATTCTGAATGTCTTATCATACTGGTGTATCAGTCTTTCCCGTTGTATATTATAGGCGACTTTTAACCCCCGTTTTTGGGTCATCGGAAAGCTCATGGCAAGCCTAAACTCAATGGCTGAGGGCGCCATTGAAACACATAAGATTAGATAATTTTTTCCCTACAAATAAGGTGAATCGAATTGTGCCAGATAAAGTGTGAGGTCAACTGTTACTATAACATGAGACATAGTCTTCTCTCTTTGAAAATAACACCAGTGACTTAGCATTTAACATCTTAACATTTTATTACATCGTCAAATACAAAAATTGATATTTATAGGATATTAAGAACTTTACACGGGCCATCAATGTGCTTTAGGCAGGGCACTGCACTGCGGTACTTACAAGGTACACTGTAAAATCGTTATATATGAAAGTATTAAATAAAATAATTGATTAATAAGTTCCCAGTGTACTTTACCTTTGCCCGTTTGACAGATGTATTGGCTTAGGGTACACGGAGTAGCGAACTTTAGAATTTGGTTACCGTCTTGAACGCAAACTGGTGGGGGTCCGTTTGGACAGTTTGCGGCGCACAGGGTTGAACAGTATTGGAATGTTGTCTGTGTTAGTGCTAGTGGCAAAGAACAATGGATGTTTGGATTAATATTCAAAACCTCTTATTGGTCTATTATGCGCCCGCAAAACACTTCAGTACAAATTGTAAATTTCTGAGAGTGTTGGCTTCTGATAAAAGTAAAGCTCTTAGGACTTAATAAGATGTATGAATTAACTTACGAGATTGGTTTGATTGCGAACGTTGGCATTGGTAATTGTTGAAATAACAACTGTTGAGGAAGTAGTAACAGGCAGATCCATCCGTGGCCCATACTGGAGCGTAGCTGTTATCACAGGCCTGTTGGCTACACAGGGGAAAATTCTGTGCTTCTGATGCCGCCACTAATCCGGCAATCAAGAAAAGGACTGAGAATGTTAATTTCATGTTGAATACTCAAGATATCTCTAGCGCCTATCTGGTAACTGTGTCTCTGGTCTGGGCCTACGAACCTTTTATAGGCCTGATTTTAGTCTCACATGATAAGGTGTTAGATATAAGAACAAAACACTGCCCTACTTGTGTTACAGTTTCGTTAAACAACATATGGCTTAAGGCATTATGATATTTGTAAACATCACTTCCCGTTGATAAGAAACTTGAATTTATTATTCCCTTAATTACAAGGCCGGAAGTAATGATGCTTAATGATATGATTCAAGGTGAGGTATCTTAAATTAAAATTACGATATTTGATCACGTTATGAAGCATCAGTTCTTTTTTCTAGTATTAGTCACGAGAACGGCCTAATTTTTCATGGACTTATTTTTTAGAAAGTATAGCACATATTTCGATGCACTTAAATATCAATTGTCTGAAGATTGGAATATCTGGGAAACACAGAGCATGTTGTTTCACTGAAAAATTGGTTTTTGGGGTTCTCATACATCTGAAGGCAATTTGTAAAGTGAATTGGGACGTATGCCTCCATTTCTGGGGGAAACGTAGGACCTAATCACCGATATCAACAGGGTAACCATCCTTCAGAGGAATGAAGCAAGATCCTTTGCGTCATGTTACTTGAACGTGTTAGACTTGAGTTCCTTATGAGTTTTATTGCTTACTTTTGTTGAGCAAGTGCAGTGCTGTTTCAGGGCGGTATGCCCAACCAGCTCCCACAGAATTGAATTTCAGTTTTGAAAGAATACAAAGCTTGTAACATGGCAATTGTTGCATATCTTACACCTGTGTGAACATTTTTTTCTTCTTTTTTTATTGGCTTAAATGCTGTAGACATATCGCAAAAAAATGATATCCCATAGCAACGGTAGTCCAAAAGAAAAAATTGAAATGACCCTCAGAGCTAAAGTTCTAAATCAATCTCAGAAACTCCGAAACGTTTTTGAAGCTTTTGGGTTTATTTAGCTTAGCTAGTATTTTTATAAATGTTACTCATACTAATCATAGACCGTACGAATACCGGTGTATTAAAATATAATCGATCTATATCTGTTCTAGTCAACAGAAACAGTAAGCTCCTATTATGAATTTTATTGTAGTAAATCAAATTCAAAACTTCGAACCCGATTATCTATCTCGAAACAAGGTTTATCCGATCTACTTGAAATTGGAACGGTCGTTTTTTAGATAGATTTTAAGGTACTAGTACACATTAGAAAGGCGTTTTTTAGTATAAATTTTCAGATTTTTTTTCTCAAAACCTTTATTATTTATCGTGATACAATTTTTTTACCAAAATATTTCACATTTAAACAATTGAATTTTTTTTTACTTCGATAATATTTACGTATAATAGATGTCGTTGCAGTTGAGTCCTCAAAAAAAATGTTACTGCATGGCGGACAGTTAATCTCAGGGTTTTAAAGTCTGAAACAAAAAGCAAATATTTTAAAGAGGAACTTTATCCACACCACAAGGTAAGTTGGTAGAAATCTTGACGTAGTGTGTGGGCTTAAATTACAATGAATCAATCATGCTATGCTGACTGAAGCATACGCTCCCAATAGGCCATCCATGTCAGACAGGCTATCGAAGAGTAACACACAAAGATCTGCCGCCCCTTATCCAGGACGTTACACGTCGCCGTGCCCATTGCCTGGTTCGCAGCCAGGGGCATCATCATCATCATCCTCATCGTCACTACAACCTGGATCCGGTCTTGGCCTTATTTAGCACGTCTCTCCACCAGTTCCGATTTCAAGCCGATGCCATCCAGTTTGGCACTCCCAGGCTCTTGGCGTCCTGGTCTACGCCATCCCTCCATCGCAGACAAGATCTGCCATGCTATCGCCTTTCGTACATCCTACCACAAACGTCTTTCCGGGCAGGCTCGTCTTCGCTCATTCAAGCTAGATGTCCCGTCCACCGGATTCTACCGAGCGTGATTTTTCTTACAACGTTAGCTTCAAAGTAGATCACGTACTACTCATGGCTGTAGTGTTTTTAAGACTTTCCTCTCGAACGTGGCTAAGAGTTCAGACTGCCTTTTACTGATGTTAAGTAAATCTTTAACCACTTACTTTAAACACCACACACACTTGTCACACCACCTGCAATAAAACACTTTTTGTTTTTTGTAATTAAAAGGGAATCTTTAATGTTAGGTATATTAATTACACACTTATTATTCTTATCGTATTGTTTTAGAGTCTTAATCACTTTAGTTCAAAATACCTCCCTGAAGATGTCGTTAAGTTTTATGATTTGTTACCTCACTGTAAACTACAGCAACGATTGCAAACTTCATTTTTGGGTTGCTAATAACAATTCACTGGAAACTCCACAAGATACAATTAATCAATTTCAGACACGTTTCGTTTAAGATAATTGTGACGATTTAAATCAGTGTACGGGTTTTATTACTAGTACCAACTGCACTATTATATTTATTATTAAAATTCAACTAGGGTAAGGTTATTTCTTTGCCATTTAAATAAAATAAATTTTAAGCCTCGCTCACACCGCACACCACTTCAAGACCGTCTCGGTCAAGCTTCTCAAACCAACTCCTGTTGAACGCACCGTCCCGGTCGTAATTCCAAACACAACCCCTGTATCGCACCGTCTCGGTCGAGATTCAAAAACCAACTTGATTCTCGTCTTATTCTTTTCTTTAGCATCGAAATCTGGTTTCCTTCGGCGGATAAAAGGATATCTCACTTTTATCACCTGATCATTTTTTCGGTAAAGAAAAATCAATAGTGCTTTTATTGCGCCTGTTGTTTTCTTTAGTTTAGTGAGGACAGAACCCTCATTTATTTTGCTTAATGCAAGCTCAAAATTAAGCTTAAAATTAATTAATATAAAAAGAACCTTAAAGACTATCCTTTTCCTTAACCAGGTGGTGAAAAAGACTTGTAGATAGGGGGGGTAGGAGGCAAGGGAAGGGCAAGTGCATGTGGGGGAGGCAAATGCGGCTTTTGTGAGACATTGACAATGAGGGGCACATCTACGTACTAGTATGGGGCAGGGTTG
Organism: Microdon myrmicae; assembly: GCA_963931805.1. Classification (NCBI taxonomy): domain Eukaryota; kingdom Metazoa; phylum Arthropoda; class Insecta; order Diptera; family Syrphidae; genus Microdon; species Microdon myrmicae. The sequence continues at coordinate 125,414,221 of OZ007500.1, read as the reverse complement.
GAGAGCTGGAGGGAGAGGTTTAAATTAGGGTGGGGTGCGGTGAGGACGGGTTTCTTTTGAGACGTCGTTTGAGGGCAGGTGTTTCGCCAGCTGGGAACCGCAACTCCAATCGTTGCAGATGGTTCGCCAACTGAGAACCGCAACTCCAATGGTTGCAGATGGTTCGCCAACTGAGAACAGCAAAATAAACCAATGTTGATTGTATTCCAAAACAGCGAACAATATAAAAGGGAAGGAAAACAATAAGCATTAATTTTGCACTACTTTTATTTGTTACACAAAAAAGGTCACCGAGCAGCAACAATTTCACTCTTCTTTTTTACATTTCTTAAAGCAATCAACTCAAAAACAAGCACCGTATACAAACAGACGAGGGTTCCGCACATTACGGGGGTTTGTATAAAATGATAAAGTGGAGAGCAAGCTTCGGCAATTGATTGAGCCTGACAGAAGGCGATGGATAAATATGATGCCAGCATGGATTCTGCGCTCCTCATGTGTGTTAAGATTGATTAGAAGGAGCCGGCCTATGTATGGTGGTAGAATGAGTGGGTTTTCTCAGTTCAGTCCACGGAGGGCAAAGCGCAAGAAACGACGTTGAACGCCCTCGATCCTACGAATGTGAGACTGTTGATACGGGGACCAGACCTGACTAACATATTCGAGTAGTGGCCGGACAAAAGTTGTGTAGAGTGATCGGGTGACGTAGGGGTTTAGGAATCCCTTCGACCAGCGTTTTACAAAGCCAAGGGCGGCGTTGGCCTTTAGGATTGTGTCATCGATATGTGCGGTAAATCTAAGTTCTTTGTCGCATAGGACGCCCAGGTCGCGAATCGATTCAACCGATGTTATCGGTTGGTCTAGCAAGAGATAGGATCGTGGCTGGGTGGGGGAGCGTTTCCGAGAGAAGGTGATTGTGTGACATTTGGCGATATTCAGTTCTAGGCAGTTATTTTGGCACCATATCGAAAGCTGTCAACATCCGATTGGAGAAGTGAGGAGCCAAGGGGAGAGCGGATTGTCTTGAAAATGTTGGTATCATCCGCGTAAAGCGAGATGAGAGAGTGATTGATGCACGAGCCTATGTCGTTTATGGTTAGGATAAATAGTAGGGGACCGATATGACTGCCCTGGGGGACACCTGAGGTTGGAGAGAAAGGATCGGAGAGGGTGGATCCAAATCGCACACGGCAGGATCGAGAGTTAAGACAGGATGAGATCCACTTAATCAACAGGGGTTCAAAACCAAGGGAAGATAATTTAAAGAGAATGAGGTTATGGGAAATTTAGTCGAAGGCCTTGCTAAAGTCGGTAGTGACTACATCAACCTCATCGCCGTTTTCTAGGGCAAGGAGTGTGTGGGATATAAATTCGACAAGGTTGGTAGTAGTGGACCTGCCGGAGAGGAAGCCGTGCTGGTAAGGGAGATGATGGGAGTGCAGCGATAACATAACGCTTCGTATAGAAGGCCTTCGAACAGTTTAGGAATGTGCGAAAGCTTAGCAATGGGACGATAATTGGATATATCGTTTTTTGGCCCCTTTTTATGTATGGGGGTTATGTAGGAGGATTTCCAAATGTCGGGAAATAGACCTTGTGCAAGGGATAGATTGAAGATTGACGCGAGCGGGAGAGAGAGAGAAGAGGAGCATTTTTCTAAGAAGATAGCAGGGAGTCCGTCAGGGCCGGGACTGAAATCGTCTTTCAGTTGTTCAAGTTTTCCTTTAACTTGGTGTTGTTGAATGTGTAGAGGGATGAGCGGGCCAAGGGAGAATTCAGACGTGCCAGTAAAGTAGGAGGGGTTAGGCTCGAACGAGTCGTCCGTGGAGGAAAGTTTGAAGAAGGACGCGAAAAGATTAGCTATGGTTTGGGAGTCAGATGAGGTAGTTGATTCGTAGAAAAGAGAGTAGGGATAGGCATCTGATTTCCGTTTATAGTTGATAAAGTGGTAGAAAGATTTGGGGTCATTGATCAGATTGAGTTGGGCTTTGGCACGGTAATTGTGGTAAAGGGAGCTATAAAGCTCGGTGAATTGGTAAAAGTAACCGAGATAGTTGGAATAGTCCAGAGGAGAACGCGTATTTAAGAAAGTGTTCCACAACTTATTCCTCTTGTTACGAAGTGTGCGGAGTCTGCGGTTATACCAAGGGGGCGATAAGAATGATAACCTGTTTCGGGAATATGGGACAAATATGGATATGGCGTTGTAGATTACTGTGTAGAGTGAGGCTGTAGCGACCTCTACACTAATATCATTTAAGCGGGGTGTGGAAGTGCTGAGGTACTCATTTATGAGCCCGAAATTGGCTTTTCGGAAATTGAAAGAGTATTGGTTGGGGAGGGGAATGGATGTGCTGTGGGCTAAGTAGCCACGGTATAAGGATAAGAGAAGTGGGGGGTGGTGGTTGTCAATGGTAGAGAGGATGTGGGGACTAGGGATAACCGAGGAGTTACAGGGGTCTGTCGTGAACACAATGTCGAGTTGTCTGCCCAGATGATTTAGGATATTGCTGACTTGGTAAAGTCTAGAGTCGGTGAGGTTGTCTATTAAGAGACACTACTTGGTAGTAGAGGGGCTAGAGATATAGTGGGACTCATCGTCAGACAGCGACCATTGGAGATGGGGGAGGTTGAAATCGCCCAGGACTACAATGTCGTCTTGGGAAGAACTTAGTTCCGGTAAGCAGTCGATTGCAGCGATAGCGAGTTCGTATGCCTCAGTAGCTTGCGAAGGTGGAATGTAGAAGCAAATGTTGTACAAGGACTTTAAGCAGTGTTCAACTTTTATAGCGGCATAGTCGAGGTAGGGAGAAGAAGAGAAGGTGATAAGAGAAGATGTTAGTCCGTTTTGGACGGCAAGCAGCACGCCTCGGCAGGGGGTGTCAGGCAAGGAATGATGGACATCGTCGTCACGAAAACTGTAAGGGAGGGGGGAATAGTTCTAGGCTGTTGATATTGGGGATGAGGTTGGTTTCGGTCAGGGCGTATATATCATAGGGAAAGGAGTGGGTATTGTGTAAAATCGACTGGGTTTTGGAGCGAAGTCCTCTGACATTCTGATAGTATAAGGTTAGAGGACAAGTATTGGGAAACTCCATAGAGAGTGGGGTGGGCTGCCGATTAGGGCCGAAAAAATGTTTAGTGGGTTCGTTGCGTGCCGGACCAGATGCCATTTTCGAGCAAATGTATTGTCGGAGAGCCGAGAGGTCTCTTGTTACTTTAAGAGGGGGAATATTGAAATTTTCGTGGAACTTTATGAACGGGTTACGAAGGCTAGGGAAATCGGTGGGGAGACCTTCCTGTTGAATGGAGATCTTAACGCTCGTTTTGGTTTTGCCTTCATAGCAAACTGCATCAGATTTACCATGAAGATAAGCTAAATAAATGCGGACGTTATCGTAGGTCCTACTATTTCGAAGCTTTGAGAGGGCATAGCGGCATTCAGATGTCTTAATGGATTGAAGCGTGATCTTGACGGGGGGCGGTAGAAGGGGATCAAAAAAGTTGGGGCGGGGGGTTGTGGGGCTACGGCGAGATGGGGAGTGGGGCGAGAGGGTAAGAGATTCGATCTTGAGCACGGTTCAGAGGACAAAAGGGCTGAACTTTCGTGGGCGGGGCCCGAGGGATTGAGAGTGTGCGATCTGTGGAAATTGGTATATTTAGCACCTGTTTTAACGTAAAAGAGCGGAAAGGGGCCGAGGTTAGGGGCAGGATGAGACGTGGGGGGCAGTGGTTTGGTTGGTGTTGGGTAGGATGACATTACGGGAATGTGTGGGGGTGGCTTTGGGATAAGGAATGCGGTCACGGCGAGATAAAAGGAGGGAGGATCGTTTGAACATAGGCTTGGGTGAGGGTTTGGTTGGTCGACTTAGGGTTGGGTCGAGGACGCGAGTGCGCGTGCTTCTGGGAATGGAGAACGGAGTGTGGATAATATTTGGCTTGTGCAGGGATTTTACAGGACGAGTTGTACCTGGACCGCGGGGCCCTCTGGAGGATTTTGGAGGAAGAGTGAGTGTCGATTTGGGACGGACAGTACTGTTGTTATATCCATGAGTGGGTATAGGTGAAGACGGCAATGGTTTTGACGGTTTGTTGGGGTTGCTTAGGGATAACGACATCCTGCCGATCCCACAATGCGCATTATTATCCGGGTGGAAAATCCAGTCATATCTAGAGGGAATGACTAAGCGGAAACTATGTTTAATCTTACTGCCCGGAAGCGGGTAACATTCTTTTACAGGAATGCTGAATTTCGTCAGGAAGAATTCAGCAATCCAGGCTGGGTTCGCAGTTCTTGGTGCGTCCTTTAACAGGTATGAAGTAACTGCAAGATTTGAGTGCTCCAGTTTGTTGAGTCGAGCTTGCCATTCAGCAGGTGTCCAAGATGTGCCAAAGTGAACTATTAGCGGAGACTCAGTTTGAGGAGTCGTGGAAGCAGGTGGGATGTCGATTGAAGTAGGGGGTGGGGGAGGAGTGGGTGTAGTGGGAGGAGGCGGAGGTGGCGTTACATTCTGGAGTTCGTCGTAAAGTAATGAAATGCACCGAGGGGAGGGGTGGGGGTTTGTATTCTTTGAATGCATGGAATGCATTAACCGAACGGGCAAGGATTTTTTCCGTGGGAAACCGGTTGAAAGAAAGATCAATAGCGCCCAGGCGAACGTGCATTTTGTTTGATTGCCTGTTGTTTGTTTTCACTTTAAATTGCTGGCGCGCATTTTTATGATTCTCAGTGGTTTTTTTTTGAAAGACGGCATCTGGCCTGCACATTTGGCTCTTAGGAGTTTGTGTGATGAACCCTTGGTTCAATGATTATATATCCAAGTTTTTTATGTGAGCACATTGAACGTTTAGTTCAATTTGCTTGGGGTTTAATTGATTATCGCAAATTGAACGTTTAGTTCGATTTGCTTGCTACCCATCTATGTGGGCCCATTTGTTGTGTGGGCTAATGTTTTTGTTTAGGTAGTGTCACATCCTTTAAGTGGATGTTCTTGGCGTGTATCGCCGTTAGTGGTGGAGGCTGGCTCCAAAGGGGTGAGTTTTATGGGATGGGTGGTTGTGGCCGTAACACAGCACTCAGGTCACGGCCCCATACGTAGGTACTGGTATGACCACAGTATTTTACAGTAGTAGCTTGGATATTCTGGATAAATTTCGGGATTTAAAGAGCCTCGATAGACTATATAAGTCTTTGTTGGATTTGATCAGCCGTTCGCGTATTTCTTCTCCCATATTGTTATCGGCTGCTTCTATTGACCTGAGGTAATTAAAGGATTGCACTACTTCAAATTCGTGCTCCGCTACCCTGATAGTTTGACCAACGTTAGGTCTACTCTTTGCAGAAGTTGCCACCGGATAATTAGTTTTTCCTTCATGAATGTGCGGTCCCAGTTTTTGTGCTGCCTGCTCGATCCGGGTGAAGGAGTCCTATACAGCCGAATCGGATCTACCTATGATGTCGATGTCATCTGCATAGGCAAGTATCTCGCAGGATTTGGTGACAACAGTCCCTCTAGTTGTAATTCTAGAGTCGCGGATTGCCTTCTCCAACGCCAGATTGAAGACAAGACAGGCCAGACCGTCCCCTTGTCGGAGTCCATTATATATGTTTATTGGTTTGGACAGCAATCCCGCTATTTTTACTTGATTAGTTACGTTGGTCGTTGTCAATCTACAAAGTGGTATCAATTTGTTTGGGATGCCGAACTCTCTGTTTGATCAGGCCTCTTTTGACCTGATTTTTGTTTCGCTGTTGAAGAACCTAAGTCCAATGTTTGATTCAGGCGTCTTTTGGTCTGAAGTTTCTTGCGGGACCTAAATTATAAAGCCCTAATGGACACTAGGGTGCAGCACCCTTAGTGTGATATTTTGGTTTGACGTTTGGGCGCAACGCCACTGAATATTTTAAAGGATAGAAACAGCTGAAAAAGGATAAAGAATTGAGGATACTTCCGGGGTTACGGTCAGATGCATTCCAATTTTATTTTGCTCTTAAAATCCTATATGTACAAATTATCTACACTAATATTATTATACTTAATGAATACACAAATTCTTGCTCGCCACCAAGCTTTACTAATACATATATCGAAAAACAGGAACCAAACAACAAAGGCAGCATCTAAAATTGAATCTTATCTGCGTTATACAAACCAAAGACAATATTTATTGAGGTTCTTACAAAATACACAAAAAAATACCGGGTTCAAAAGGAACGCGAGTTCCTGTACAAAAAAACATAGTGTTACATGATGTGTACCGCAGTGCAGCGGATCCGCGCCGTAGGTTTATGGTGGTCATTTTGAGTTGGCGGCAAATTCAATTTATCACCTCTGCTGACGAGTCTGTTTGCGGATGGTAATGGAATCTTAAATTCCAGACATTTTTCCATCGCCGTCCAAGGGTGAATATCTGATCAATCGCTGATTTATCTGGGATGAAGTCACACTGATATTGGCCAATAATAACTTTACCGTATGGAGCTATCCGATCTTGTAGGATAGACGAGAGCATCTTATAGTCGGTACTCAGCAATGTTACACCCCTGTAGTTGCTGCTATTACTATTACTATTTATTGGCCTGTGGAAAACCGGAAGTTGATGACCTCGCTGAATCTTCGTGACCTGATTACTCTCACTATTGTAGGTTTGCGGTATAACTCTTCCAATTCGTGGTTGTGGAGTTTCCTCCATTGTCCTGCCTCCTCGTCATATTTACCGCCAAAGATACCCCTTAAAACTTTATTCTCGAATACGCGGAATTTGTTTTCTTCCCGTTTTGTGAGACCCGTATAGAGCAATCGGCATGATTATGGTTCTATAGACCCGGAGCTTTGTATGACGTCATAGCAGTTGGATTCCAGCAGTTTACGGACTTCATGCCAACTAGCGTTGTCGGAGTGTAGTGTTTTTTTTTACAGTTTTTACTTACAGTTTCTAGATTATCGCCAAAACGGCGATGTCCCCCGCATATGCGAGCACTTGTGTGACCCCGTTCAGGGATGTTCCGGCCATTGTATCTTTCTGATGGCATATACTCCAGCACAAGGTTAAAAAGACAAGGTGAGAGGACACCCCCTGTTTTAGCCCGTCGCGGATTTCAAAAGGTTCTGAGAGGTGGTTTTCTATTCTAATTCGCCCGTTGGTTCATGCAGGTTTGAATGAGAGCGGCATATTTTTTCGGGATTCCCAGCACAACTACAATATGGTAAAGTTTTTGTCCGTTTCTAGATTATCGCCAAAAACGGCGATGTCATCTGCATATGCGAGCACTTGTGTGACCTCTTTCAGAGATGATCCGGCCATGTTGTCGTCTTGCATCTTTCTGATACTCGAGCACAAGGTTAAAAAGACATGGTGAGATGCCATCCGTGTGTTACAGTCCGTCGCGAATTTCAAATAGTTCTGAGAGGTGGTTTTCTATTCTAACTCGCCCTTTGTTTTCGTTCATGCAGAATTGAATGAGGCCGGGATATATTTGCGGGATTCCCAACTCAACTACAATATGGTAGAGTCTTTGCCTTGCGACTGAGTCGTGGGCTTTTTTGAAGTCAACGAACAGTTGGTGAACCGTCTCTCCGTATTCCCACTTCTTTTCCAGCAGTTGTCTTATTGTGAACATCTGGTCGCTTGTTGACCGGTTCCTACGGAATCCACATTGGTAGTCTCCCAGTATCTCTTCTGCGTACGGTGTGATTCTCGCCAGAATGACATTTGTTAATATTTTGTATGCGGTTGGGAGCAATGATATTCCTCTGTAATTTTCGCAGTCAGATCTGTCGCCTTTTTTGAAAATGGGGACGACTATTGAGGTTTTCCATTCTTCCGGAGTGACTTTGTTATCTCATATTGTTTTGATGAGCTGGTGGATCTTTCGAGCGGTTGCCTCTCCTCAATGCTTCACAAGCTCTGCCGGTATGCAGACTCCGGGAGCCTTGTTGTTTTTCAATCGCTTGATTGCGTCTACAACTTCGTTGAGAGACGGCTCTGGGATCTGAGGCTCGGCTGTATGTACGTCTGACGTGTTTATTTGTGATTGTTGGGTGCGCACATTGAAGAGGTTTTCAAAGTACTGCTTCCATCTTATGACAATATTGTCTGTTTCTGTGACCTGACAGCCGTCTCTGTCTCGAATTATGTTGGCTTTCCCTCGGCAGACATTTCTAATTGAATTGATGGTGGCATACATACCTCTGATGTTCTTTGCTCTGACATTTTCTAGTATTTTTTCGATCGGAGTCTTCTCCCATTCGGGTTTTTTGCGTTTGAAAAGACTCGTTGTCTTTTTTCGAATCGTCGCGTATCTTTCCACGTGCCGACGCGTATATCACGCTTTTTCCGTTTTTCCCTACGTCTTGGTTTTGCCGAGTCGGTGTTTTCTTGATGATTTGTTCCCTTATGGTAGTGTCGGCTCATCACACCTGCGCCTATCGGGTTTGTCGTGAGATCGTTTTTTGTATATTGATTATTCATTTCGTGGGAACAGTCTGGGGTTTCAAATAGTCCGCCAGATCAGAGGCAGGTCCTCTTTGATATGGTAAGGTCTGCTTCCCGCTCTGATTGGACCCGGTGTCAAAGAGGCGCCGTTATTATACAGCCGGTATACCCCTGGCTGCAAATCGTAATTGTAATTTAAGCACCCGCACCACATCAAGGTTTCTACCAGGCGGGGGCTTCACGATGTTTTACAATTGCAAATGTCCAGATGCTAGTTACAAGGGTCTAAAGGTGTCCCATGGAGCGCTGCCGTTTTTTCGATCATCTAGAAGTCCGTTTCATATCAAGCATTTAATCAACTCGGCATTGATGACCTTTCCCATCGCCTTATATAACCCAGACAGTAATGCTATCGGTCGGTAATTTTGTGGGAGACACGGAAGCAGTCAAAAGCCTTGGAGATATCTAATGGGACCGCCCTTGATTCACGATGTTTCTCAATTACAATGTCCAGATATTAGTTACAAAGATCTAAAGGTGTCCTGTGGATCGCAGCTAAAGAATCCGTTTTGGCGATCATCTGGAAGTCCGTTTCATACATTTAATCAACTAGGCATTGATGACCTTTTCGGTCACCTTACATAGCACAGATAGTAATGCTATCGGTCGGTAATGTTGTTGTGGGAGACACTGACGTAGTCAAAGGCCTTAGAAATGTCAAAAACGACTGCTTTTGACTCTCCAGGACAAACGCAGGACACAACCTCCTTACCAACTCAGCCATTGAGACGGCACCTTTCGAACTAAAAAATATGATATGTCTACTCTTGAAAACGATAACATTATTCTAATTACCAACTAATGTTCAGCAAAAATTATTATCCTTGATGCCTGGGTACAAGTTATTGTAATTAGTGCTCAAAGGTGGGCCAGATATTTTTATATATCTTGATGGGATAATTTCCACATGATTGTTTATGCATGGGGGCACTATTTGTTCCGTGCAGGATATTTTTTTTTTTAAACAGAATTTGTACAATAGGCGCTACCACAGTTTTTGTGGTAGTTGTGTGTCTCGTTGGCTTTATTGTCGTAGATTTACTGTTTGACTTGTTGATCAATTTAAGATTCATCAATACAACGAGATCCACATTAACTGATATTAAGCATGAAGGAGATCAACTCTAGTAGGTTAGGTAAGTGTGTAGATGCGGAGGTTTAAGATGCAATCTAGTGATGATAATTTTGGTTAGTCATTTTTAATATTACAACACGCGTATTGTGAAGGAGTTAACTGATGTACATGTTTCCATTGAAGAACATCGATGCACATAAGTTTTATCCATGCAGCTACACGAGTATTCGGCAATTGTTATATTGTTTAACCGTGCACCCCTTCTGCGCACGATCTAAGTTTTTGTTAGCATTTTATGGCTAAATTTATTCTGAATGTCTTATCATACTGGTGTATCAGTCTTTCCCGTTGTATATTATAGGCGACTTTTAACCCCCGTTTTTGGGTCATCGGAAAGCTCATGGCAAGCCTAAACTCAATGGCTGAGGGCGCCATTGAAACACATAAGATTAGATAATTTTTTCCCTACAAATAAGGTGAATCGAATTGTGCCAGATAAAGTGTGAGGTCAACTGTTACTATAACATGAGACATAGTCTTCTCTCTTTGAAAATAACACCAGTGACTTAGCATTTAACATCTTAACATTTTATTACATCGTCAAATACAAAAATTGATATTTATAGGATATTAAGAACTTTACACGGGCCATCAATGTGCTTTAGGCAGGGCACTGCACTGCGGTACTTACAAGGTACACTGTAAAATCGTTATATATGAAAGTATTAAATAAAATAATTGATTAATAAGTTGCCAGTGTACTTTACCTTTGCCGGTTTGACAGATGTATTGGCTTAGAGTACACGGAGTAGCGAACTTTAGAATTTGGGTACCGTCTTGAACGCAAACTGGTGGGGGTCCGTTTGGACATTGGGTGGCGCACAGGGTTGCACAGTTTTGGAATGTTGTCTGTGATAGCACTAGTGGCAAAGAACAATGGATGTTTGGATTAATATTCAAAACCTCTTATTGATCTATTATGCGCCCGCAAAACACTTCAGTACAAATTGTAAATTTCTGAGAGTGTTGGCTTCTGATAAAAGAAAAGCTCTTAGGACTTAATAAGATGTATGAATTAACTTACAAGGTTGGAATGATTGCGAACGTTGGCATTGGAAATTGTTGAAGTAACAACTGTTGAGGAAGTAGTAACAGGCAGATCCATCCGTGGCCCATACTGGAGCGTAGCTGTTATCACAGGCCTGTTGGCTACACAGGAGAACATTCTGTGCTTCTGATGCCGCCACTAATCCGGCAATCAAGAAAAGGACTGAGAATGTTAATTTCATGTTCAATACTCAAGATATCTCTAGCGTCTATCTGGTAACTGTGTCTCTGGTCTGGGCCTACGAACCTTTTATAGGTCTGATTTTAGTCTCACATGATAAGGTGTTAGATATAAGAACAAAACACTGCCCTACTTGTGTTACAGTTTCGTTAAACAACATATGGCTTAAGGCATTATGATATTTGTAAACATCGTTTCCCATTGATAAGAAACTTGAACTTATTATTCCTTTAATTACAAGGCCGGAAGTAATGATGCTTAATGATATGATTCAAGGTGAGGTATCTTAAATTAAAATTACGATATTTGATCCCGTTATGAAGCATCAGTTCTTTTTCCTAGTATTAGTCACGAGAACGGCCTAATTTTTCATGGACTTATTTTTTAGAAAGTATAACACATATTTCGATGCACTTAAATATCAATTGTCTGAAGATTGGAATATCTGGGAAACACAGAGCATATTGTTTCACTGAAAAATTGTTTTTTGGGGTTCTCATACATCTGAAGGCAATTTGTAAAGTGAATTGGGACGTATGCCTTCATTTCTGGGGGAAACGTAGGACCTAATCACCGATATCAACAGGGTAACCATCCTTCAGAGGAATGAAGCAAGATCCTTTGCGTCATGTTAATTGAACGAGTTAGGCTTGAGTTCCTTATGAGTTTTATTGCCTACTTTTGTTGAGCAAGTGCAGTGCTGTTTCAGGGCGGTATGACCAACCAGCTCCCACAGAATTGAATTTCAGTTTTGAAAGAATACAAAGCTTGTAACATGGCAATTGTTGCATATCTTACACCTGTTTGAACATTTTTTTCTTCTTTTCTTATTGGCTTAAATGATGTAGACATATCGCAAAAAATGATATCCCATAGCAACGGTAGTCCAAAAGAAAAAATTGAAATGACCCTCAGAGCTAAAGTTCTAAATCAATCTCAGAAACTCCGAAACGATTTTGGGTTTATTTAGCTTAGCTATTATTTTTATAAATGTTACTCATACTAATCATAGACCGTACGAATACCGTTGTATTAAAATATAATCGATCTATATCTGTTCTAGTCAACAGAAACAGTAAGCTCCTATTGTGAATTTTTATTGTAGTAAATCAAATTCAAAACTTCGAACCCGATTATCTATCTCGAAACAAGGTTTATCCGATCTACTTGAAATTGGGACGGTCGTTTTTTAGATAGATTTTAAGGTACTAGTACACATTAGAAAGGCGTTTTTTAATATAAATTTTCAGATTTTTTTTTCTCAAAACCTTTATTACTTATCGTGATACAATTTTTTTACCAAAATATTTCACATTTAAACAATTGAATTTTTTTTTACTTCGATAATATTTACGTATAATAGATGTCGTTGAAGTTGAGTCCTCGAAAAAAAAAGTGTTACTGCATGGCGGACAGTTAATCTCAGGGTTTTAAAGTCTGAAACAAAAAGCAAATATTTTAAAGAGGAACTTTATCCACACCACAAGGTAAGTTGGTAGAAATCTTGACGTAGTGTGTGGGCTTAAATTACAATGAATCATTCATGCTATGCTGACTGAAGCATACGCTCCCAATAGGCCATCCATGTCAGACAGGCTATCGAAGAGTAACACACAAAGATCTGCCGCCCCTTATCCAGGACGTTACACGTCGCCGTGCCCATTGCCTGTTTCGCAGCCAGGGGCATCATCATCATCATCCTCATCGTCACTACAACTTGGATCCGGTCTTGGCCTTATTTAGCACGTCTCTCCACCAGTTCCGATTTCAAGCCGATGCCATCCAGTTTGGCACTCCCAGGCTCTTGGCGTCCTGGTCTACGCCATCCCTCCATCGCAGACAAGATCTGCCATGCTATCGCCTTTCGTACATCCTACCACAAAGGTATTTCCGAACAGGCTCGTCTTCGCTCATTCAAGCTAGATGTCCCGTCCACCGGATTCTACCGAGCGTGATTTTTTTTACAACGGAAGCTTCATAGTATATCGCGTACAACTCATGGTTGTAGTGTCTCCGGGATCGTCTACCCTCACATACGGAGTAACAATTCTCATTAAGACCTTCCTCTCGAACGAGGCTAAGAGTTCAGCCTTTTACTGAGCACCCAGGTCACGGCCCCATACGTAGGTACTGGTAAGACCATAGTCTTTTACAGTAGTAGCTTGGATATTCTGGATACATTTCGGGATTTAAAGAGCTTCGATAGACCATAGTAGGATTTGTTGGTTTTGATCAGCCGTCCGCGTATTTCTTCTCCCATATTGTTATCGGCTGCTTCTATTGACCTGAGGTAATTAAAGGATTGCACTACTTCAAATTCGTGCTCCGCTACCCCGATAGCTTGACCAACGTTAGGTCTTCTCTTCGCAGAAGAGTACTTAGTCTTTCCCTCATGAATGTGTGGTCCCAGTTTTTGTGCTGCCTGCTCGATCCGGGTGAAGGAGTCCTATACAGCCGAATCGGATCTACCGATGATGTCGATGTCATCTACATAGGCCAGTATCTCGCAGGACTTGGTGACAACAGTCCCTCTAGTTGTAATTCTAGAGTCGCGGATTGCCTTCTCCAACGCCAGATTGAAGACGAGACAGGCCAGACCGCCCCCTTGTCGGAGTCCATTAAAGATGTTTATTGGTTTGAACAGCAATCGCGCTATTTTTACTTGATTAGTTACGTTGGTCATTGTCAATCTACAAAGTGGTATCAATTTGTTTGGGATACCGAACTCTCTCATGGCATTATATAGTTCTATCCTGGTTATACTGTCATAGGCGGCCTAAAGTCTATGAATAGATGATATAATGGAATCTTAATTTCCAGACATTTTTCCATCGCCGTCCAAGGGTGAATATCTGATCAATCGCTGATTTGCCTGGGATGAAGTCACACTGATATTGACCAATGATGACTTTAGCGTAAGGGGCTACCCGATCTTGTAGGATAGAGGCGAGGATCTTATAGTCGGTAGTCAGCAATGTTACACCCCTGTAGTTGCTGCTATTACTATTTCTATTTATTGGCCTGTAGAAACCCGGAAGTTCATGACCTCGCTGACTCGACACGGCCATCGTTCCCTACCCTGTGTGCTCTCCCTTCACGCTTGACCATCTGATCCGATCTCCTCAAGATGACCTTGTGGTAGTGTCGGCTCAGCGCACCTACGCCTACCGGGTTTTTGTATATCGATTATTTATTTCGTGGGAACAGTCTGGGGTTTCAAATAGTCCGCCATATTAGTGGCCCTCTTTGACATGGCAAGGTCTGCTTACTGCTCTGATTCGACCCGGTGTCAAAGAGCCACCGTCATAATACAGCCGGTATACCCGTGGCCGCAAATCATCCAATGGGCACGCTGACGCGTAATACCCTAGATTAGGGGTGGTCGATCTTTGTGTGTTAGTCCTCGCTAGCTTGTCTGACATGGGTGTCCCTACTGGAAGAGTATGCTTCCGTCAGTATAGCCTGAGTGATTTATTGTACTTTAAGCCCCCGCACCACGTCAAGGTTTCTAACAAGCGGGGGCCTGCGAGAAGTATTATATAAAACAATTCTTTAAATAAATTCCCAAAAAGTCTACTTTTCGACTATTCGACATAAGAAATCCTTTGACATTTCGCAGCTTTTTCGCAACGTATACTCCGTGGTCGTTTCGGTTAAGAGTTGTGCTAATTCCAATGCTCTTCGAAGTGTTATCATTTTAATTTACCTTTGTTAATAACTTTTGCTGTGTATATACATATTTATTTATTTTATTGTTTTGTACTGAATTGACAACCCGAAATTGTTCGTAACTGGTTGGGACAGTATTGGAACTATCCACCGAATTTAGCCGACCAGCTTGCATTTTCGCCTTTGTTAACTCCCATATTTTATATTCGGTATCTGGCTACTGAATCAGAGAAACAAAAAACTGTTCAGGAACTTTTCTTAGTACGGAATGTTACTTTTCTGACGACCACAAGTCCGAATATGTTTCCTTAATATTTTACGATATATATATATATATATATATATATATATATATATATATATATATATATATAACAGGTCAATTGAAAAGTCCCCGGCCTGACACATGATGGCGGCACTAGAATTAAATCCATATGATTTTTAGTTACCCCTGTATAAATAGCGTGTATAAATTTGACAGGTGCTCCTCGATAGTATAGCGTTTAGTATACCCGCCTGTCACGCGGGAGACCGGCGTTCGCTTCCCCGTCAGGGAGCCTCTGACGCAAGACTAATAACCTTGCCCGAAAAAAAAAATCGTTATGGAAAATTTAACGAGCCTCAGGACTTGCTAAATAAGGCCAAGACCGGCTCCCGGTTGTAGTGCCGATGATGATGATGATGATAAATTTGACAGATGTCGGATCATTAGTTTGTGAATTATAGTATTTTGAGTGAAGCAACTTCTGTTATTGTGAAAAAAATGGATAAAAAGGAATTTCGCGTGTTGATAAAATATTGCTTTTTGAAGGGAAAAAATACAGTTGAAGGAAAAACTTGGCTTGATGACGAGTTTCTAGACGCCGCCCCAGGAAAATCAACCATCAAGGATTGGTATACTAAGTTTAGACTTGGTCAAATGAGCACCGAAGACGGTGAACGCAGTGGACGCCCAAAAGAGGTTGTCACCGAGGAAAACATTAGAAAAATCCACAAAATGATTTTGAATGACCGTACATTGAAATTGAATGAAATAGCAGGCACTCTAAAGCTATCAACTGAACGTGTACATCATATCATTCACGAATATTTGGGTATGAGAAAGCTCTGTGCAAAGTGGGTGCCGCGCGAGCTCACTTTTGACCAAAAACAACGACGAGTTGATGATTCGGAGCAGTGTTTGGAGATGATCAAGCGTAATAAACTCGAGTTTTTGCGTCGATATGTGACAATGGATGAAACATGGCTCCATCATTTCACTCCGAAGTCCAATCGACAGTCATCCGAGTGGGCTGCACACGATGAACCCGCCCCAAAGCGTGGAAAAACGCAACAGTCGGCTGGCAAGGTTATGGCGTCTGTATTTTGGGATGCGCGCCGAATAATTTTCATTGACTATCTTGAAAAAGGAAGGACCATCAACAGCGACTATTACAGAGCGTTATTGGGCCGTTTGAAGGACGAAATCGCCGAAAAACGACCGCATTTGAAGAAAAAGAAAGTGCTGCTTCACCAAGACAATGCACCGTGTCACAAGTCAGTGAAAACGATGGCAAAAATCCATGAACTGGGCTTCGAATCGCTTCCGCATCCCCCGTATTCTCCAGATCTGGCCCCCAGCGACTATTTTCTGTTCTCAGATCTCAAAAGAATGCTCGCTGGGAGGAAATTTTCGTCGAATGAAGAGGTGATCGCCGAAACTGAGGCTACTATCGTACTACAAAAAAGGTATCGAAAAGTTGGAGGGTCGCTATAATCAGTGTATCACCCTCGAAGGGAATTATGTTGAATTAAAAAAACGAATTTTGCCAAAAAAATGTGTTTTACTATGGAAGGCCGGGGACTTTTTAATTGACCTGTTTTATATATATGGCGCAGGGCTAATAATATTGCCCGCAAAAACAAATTATTATGGAAAATTTAACAAGCCTCAGATTTGTTAAATAAGGCCAAGACCGGATCCCGGTTGTAGTGCCGATGATGATGATTATAAACATATCACTATGGCTGTCAAGCGAAAAGCCAATGCTTTTATTTCTTTCCATCCCATCATAAACATATACCTATCATCACTCAGAAATCTTTAATGGAAACTGGATTGTACCAACAAAAAAAAACTCTATGTATCTCTGTTCTCAGCAGTAATATTGTGTTATGTACAGTCATGTTAATCAAAAAAGAATCATTGCACGGGAGACATAATGATCGTAAGGACATAGAAAGACAACCCCGATACTTATTGATTTGAAAAACCGCCACTCAGCATCCTTTATAATGAATCCTTGTCGACTAAATGTGAGTAAACCTTGAACTTTAAACAGTTCGGACGTACGAAACACATCTGTAAGGTTCATTAAATTTTTCACTCGGGCTTGGAGTGCATTAAAATAGACACCCGTAAAGTGGGTCATAAATTGAGCCACTGTCGGCAATGCTTGCCCTTCACCTAAAATGCTCACGCCCCTGAAGAAGTATCGTATCCACTCGTCTTAGATTTCATCCTTTTAAGTCGTAAATCAAGTCTACGGGCTAAGATGCGATATTATACTGCCTGACACCGCGATCCCATGCGGCTGATACTAGCCTTCGTGATAGCCCCATAGAAGGACATAAGCTACATATATCCTTGATCCTTTAAAGAATGTGTTTTGAATTATGTGCTTTGACCATTTCGTTTCTCAATGACTTGACCGTCATCGGTTCAATTAACACGTTTCTCTGGTATTCTTTCTTCTTGCCCTATGGGTAGGCTATCAACTTTTTCGTAATTGGTCGAACAGTGTCACGTAAATTTCATAACATGTACGGGAAACAAAAACCGAAAAGACCATCGGATAACTGACATATATCCTTGCTAGGCAAGTCAATGTATCAAGCAATGTAATCTCCTTTCACGTCCTGCAAAGGAGGACTGTGTCCAATATGAGATAGTGCCCTTGTTTATGTGTCCACAAACCCATGAAAAAAAGGAAATGCCTCGACCTCCTGTTTGAACCTTTGCCTGGAATTGACCTTTTACCCTTGACATAGGTTAAATAATACGAGTTTCATTCAACTGTGCAGCATTTGCTTCGGGAAACATTACAAAAGCATTGAATTGAAACAACAATCTGCGAGGACTACTGATGCGGTGTTTCAATGTGTCATTCTACTCGGGTCATAGTACAACGACTCTACCCTGAAATATACAATATTTATAGTTATAGATAAGTTCATGTAGAACAGCCATCACAGGCAGCACAGTCCATTGAATGCACGATAAACCAATGTGTATGGGTTGAACAAAATCGTCAAAGCATTACATAATTCAATTGGGGAAAAATGATAAATCGGATAACATCCTTCATAGGACCAATTGGGTTAGCTAAGGCCCAGAGGCGCACCGATATATCAGACAGATTAGATACTTGGATTTGGGATAATGATACGATGGTGATACTAAATTGTTCTTAGAGCAATAAGCCATGATTTGTGCCGGAACAAATGTGAAATATATTTGTGGTGCCTCAGATTTGAATCAAGCACTTCAAATTCGAGAGCAACAATGAGGTGTCAATCTTTTTCCATCACTCTTCTTATGACAAACACATTCACGAAGCTCACTTAAAATCTGATTTATTTGAGAAATAACCATAGAGCTGTGTTGGCTTATCTTGGGAGCCAGTGTGTTCCTCGATTACCCCACATCTCAAGACGAAACAAATAGTTGATGCCATGGCATATGAATAATTACTCCCGTTGGGATACAAAATCACATTAGCTTCTTAGATTTATATATATCCATAAAGTTCGTTTTATCGGGTAAAGATGAATTCAGAGTTATATTTCGCACTCACACAAAAAGGAACTGCTTTATAGACCCCGTTTAGGGCTGCAACCTCCTGCCGAATTCAGTACAATTTAATTACTAGGCACCCCTCTTTCACTGTCTCTGACTCCCACGCTACCCATTTTAAAGATAATGACAACTTTACGACATTTTGCTGAATACTCGTCATAATTACAATTGCTATCTTCGGGCCTCTTTATATCCGGGAAATAAATCTTTTTTAAATATACCTCACCAACATTTGGCTTCTTTAATATATCACTGATATAATCCATTTGGTCCTCAGTCTCTCTACCATCCGTCGAAATACTACATATGCCGAAAAGTCCCGGGATGTTTAATGAAAATAAACTTTTTTTGGGCAAAGTTGTAACATATTATACGAAGGTGGTCTGAAAAGTTTCCTTCTCAACGTGAAGATAGCAGTACTCGTCAATAAAAGCTAGTGAATGTAGTTGTGCATCTTTTGACAGTTCACCAAAATTTCAGCCATTTTGGACGGGTAGTTTTTATTTGACAGTCGTTTGAATGAGACAAGACCACCCTCGTATTTATTCCTAAAACATAATTATCCTGTGGCGGTGCCGCCAAACCCCACGGTACACTTACCTAAAAACCCCCATTACCTCATCCCAAGACGCATAAGTTTTCGCCAATGCAATCGCTTTAGGCACCTGAAAATGCTTCACGCATTAAAGAGATCAAATCTATGATCTTTAAGTCCCTGTAAAGAAAATGCATGCATTCTCTTTGCATACTTATTTTCTGTAAGATTTCATTATTAGCTTATCAGGAATTCCAAACCAATTTCGGCATCTACGTTGCCAAGCAAATCTCCCTAGACGAATTCCTGAAAACAAAAGGATTTGAATACATGCTTTGTAACCTTCACCAGGGATCATAACTATTGCGCCGTCTATTTTCCAACTTCGCCATGTGTACGATAAATTTCTTTACGTACACATTGGCCGGCGACCTTTTTCTCCCAGCAATAAAATTCTCTGACTCGCACAATGTGCAAACCAAAGCAAATACGAATTCTCTTGGCATCAATTGAATTCAAAGCATAAACAATGCAAATAAAGAATCCGTTCCCCACAAACGAATTTCCCTGCAAATACAAATACAAGCAAGGGATTTGTTTCGTCCACCAACCAATTAGCACATTTCCACATCGCATCGTCGTCTCTTTGTTTAGCCGCACATGTTCCAACAAAGATCCCATTAGCATCCGACGATTTCGGTTTTATTTGCTTTGCCGAAATCGTATCCTAGGAATGCACTTTATGCCCTTTCTTTGTTCTAGGCACACACACCACTGCACTGAAAGAGTGCATCTCTGTGGCGGCCACACCCTTAAGAGAAAAGTTTTTCTCTCTCTTCCCTTTCCTTGACCCTAACCTAGGATGGAATTCATGTCAGAGTTCTATCCTGGGGAGTCTATTTCCAACTGCTGACCGCCACGGAATTTAACACCCTCGAATTTAGCTTACATTAACTGGTTCACCTTGTTGCGCGCATAAGTAAATTCAAAAAACATATAAACAATAACCACAACACTTGATTTTTAAACAGTTTAAATAAACAAAAGAACATTCATTAGAACAGACATACAGTGTATTTATTTCTCCGTTTTTTTCCGCTCCACATTCCACATTGGATCAACTTTCCCCAACTTTTCCCCGGGAAAAACAATAAACAATATGTGTGCTTCATTTCTTTTGTGTTGTGAGCAGTGTCCGCGCGAACAATATATGATAGAGGAAGTAGAGAATCAGCGCCGTGCGCCGGCGCAACATGCGAACGATACACTTGGTATAGCGATTTTCCAAGATATCGATGCCCTTTCTGTAGTACGAAACGTCCAAGCATTCGAAATACGCCTCGGTTTCCGCGATGGCTTACTCATTAGATCTGAATCTTTTTCCCTGGAGCCACCACTTGAGGTTTGGGAACAGATAATACTCGCTGAGGGCAAAGTCTGGGGAATACGGTGGGTCACCAGCCAATTCAAATCGTATTTGGTCCAATTTGGCCGTCGCTTTCAAGGACGCTTGTGGCGGTGCGTTATCGTGATAGTACAGACGTTTTTCCTTCGCCACATGAAACCGTTCTTGCTTTATTTCGTCGTTAAGTTTGTCTAATAACGCTGCATAATACTCTCCTGTGACTTTTCTTCCCTTCTGCAGGCAATCGATGAAGATTATGCCATGCACATCCCAAAAAAAAAAAAAAAAACGGAGGCCATAACCTTCTCAGCCGCGCGTTGGTGTTTTGGCAACTTTGGTCGGTTTTCGTGGCTTTCCAGCCACTCTGTAGACTGCGTATTGGACTCAGCCACATGGTCATGGACCCACGATCCTGCAAGAACGCCCAACCGACCGTTGAATCATCAACGGGCTGCAGCCAACGCGGCGTCCATCGCGCCGATAGCTTTTTCTTCAAAAGATCATGCAAAATGTATCCCGCGCATTCTTTTGAGATACACACACCCTCAGCTAACTCGCGGAACTTCACTTTACGATCATTTGAAACGATTCAACGCACTTGCTTCCCGATTTCCACATTCGTAGCCCCTTTTGGCTTTCCAGAGCGATGTGCGTCTTCGGTGCTTGTACGACCCATATGAAATTCACTAAACCAGCGATAAACTATTGTTCCGGAAGGAGCAGACGTGGGATAACATTTCTGCAAGCCTTGCAATGATTGCTTAGAGTTTTTTTTTTTTTAAAAAAAACAATGTTTGTTAAAGATGCGATGATATTCCTGCTTTTTAATTTTTATTCCCGAAGGCGAAAGTAGCGTCACTCAAACGACTGTAGTTTGCAAAGGAATGAACGAAATGTCACGAAAGTTCATACATAAACTAGTGACAGATGAACCTCTCGAAATGAGTCATGCTTATTTTCTACTGACACTACCTATTGAAAAACCCCGGGATTTTTCAGTAGTATGTAATGCGTGACCGAAAAGGTTTTTATGACATCATTCACACACAGTTGGGGCAAAAGAAGTGAGATGGGGATATGGAAAAACTATATTACCGGAAATTGACTTTAAGTACATGAACATTTGAATTGCGGTGTGCTTCGGCTGAATCGCAATTCCTTGATTAAGTATTCTCCAACTAACGTTTTTACATCACATTGAGTGCATTTTTTAAAAACCTTCATACTGGGAACATGATGTGGCGTACTGTGTGCGATTCCAAAGAAAATTTGTGATTCTGAATTTAATCTTTCAATTCAATTCTAGCTTTCGCATATCGTCGCCGTTTTATTTAAATTTGTTTTCATTTTTTTTAATTTTTTAAATTTATTTATTTATTGTATTTTATATTTATTTTTCTTTGATTTATTTTTTCTTCATTATTTTTTTTTTTTAATTTTCATTTATTTATTTATTTGATTTATTTATAAATATTTTTTTTTTCAGTTGTGTTGAAGCTTGGATACTTCACCTGGTAGATACGTTGGCCTTGTCTTTTTTTTTTACACTAACGCGCGCACAAAAGTGGATTTTGGAGTGAGTGTCAGAACACAGTGCTAGCATCTACATTACAGTTTAAAACAAATCATGTAGGCGTCACATTCAGGTACGATGGATCAACCAGAGCCCTCGTTTGATCCCACTTTTGAGGCTGAGTCTATCTGATTTCTAATATTCTTCCTCCATTACATTTATGTAATGTTGATGTTATAGCGTTTGAAATAATAGAGAAGAAGAACGTGTGCTTCGAACTGACGCTATGACAGTTTGAATCACCAAAAATTGAACCTAAGCGTTACCCATCAGGCTACTGGCCGATTTTTTAATTTGATTTTTAAACTCGACTATACTCCACTGATGTGAATTATTTTTGTTATCGCTATGGTAAACGGCTCTGATATGTTTTCTTATTCGATTTTTCGTTCGGTGCTCTTCACTATTTTGTTTGTGAATTGTGTGTGTATTTGTTAGAGTCGCCACAATGTTACGTAATTTCCATTACATAACATTGACCTTCTAATCCGAAATTTGCACAGAGTTTTCTTCTCTCTCCATTGAATAAAACTACAATGTCGTGCAGATTTATGCTTCACTTACATGACCGATAATATGACCCATTAAAACATCAAACTTCATCAAGCAGCCTCAGTATTCTCGCACAACTTATGTCAAATTGAACTTGACCTCACAACGGGCATTGTTTATCCACTTCTTGATGTCTGACTATATACAGTCTACTTGTTCTGCCTCACTGTGGTAATATGTAGATTGAGTACCATCAACGACCATCTAGGACTTTCGTTTTTTGCTTGTCATAGATCTTGTAGGCACCTTTGGTGTGTTTCGATTACATTATCATTGAATATCCCGCCGTATGTACTCCTCATGCTTGAGTTGCATCTCCTGTAAAGAAAGACTGCAAAACTCATTGAAAATGGTGATACAATGTTCTAAATTGTTTTCGAAATAAAATACACTAATTTAAGGGAATTTTGTATTATTTCATCAAGCCTTCAAGAACAGTTCATGTAGGTACTATTATTGTTATTATTTATTGATATGTAGGAACCTGGAAGTTCATCACCTCACTGATTCGATAACGCCATCGTTCCCTGTCCTGTGCATTCTCTTCCCACGTTTCGCCCTCTGATCCGATCAAAGTCGCGCCTTTTGTTGTCTTCCTGCCTCCACCCCCCCCACCTTCATCCTCCCACCTTCATCCTCCCACCACCTGTCTCTTTCGCGTTGGTCTTTTGTCAAGAATTCTACGAACTGTTCTGTCCTTGTCCATCCTCGCTATATGCCCGGCCCATCTCAGTCTTTGCGACCTGATTATCCTCACTATTGTAGGTCTGAAATCCGCCGCTTGGTAGAAACCTTGCCGTGGTGCGGGGGCTTAAAGTACAATGAATCACTCAGGCTATGCTGACGGAAGCATACGCTCCCAGTAGGGCCACCCATGTCAGACAGCGTAGGGAAGAATAACGCACAAAGATCTACCACCCGTAATCCAGGGTGTTACGCGTCACCGTGCCCATTGGATGGTTTGCAGCCAGGGGTATACCGGCTGTAGTATAACGGCGCCTCTCTGACACCGAGTCGAATCAGAGCAGTAAGCAGACCTTACCACATCAAAACGGGGCTCTGATGTGGCGGACTATTTGAAACCCCAAGTCTCGTGGGATCAAAAATAAATAACCAATATACAAAAAACAATCCCACGAAAAACCCGTTGGGCGTAGGTGTCATGAGCCGACACTACCATAAGGGAAAAATCATCAAGAAAACACCGACTCGGCAAAAAGAAGACGTAGGGAAAAACTGAAAAGCGGGATATACGCGTCGGCACGTGGAATGTTCGAACGTTATATAAACCAGGCGCGATACAGACAGAAAACGCGAAACAATATAAAATGGACATCGTCGCGCTTCAGAAAGTTCGACTCCCACATCAAGTAATCGAAGCCAACGGGTTTACACTGGTGTGTGGAGGTACCCATACACATAACCTCGGAACTGGCTTCATCATAAACAAGAAGATTACGTCCAATGTAAAAGATGTGCAATTTATTAATGACCGAATGTCGGTGCTAAAAATACGGGGCCCATGCATCAATTATGTATTTATAAACGTACACGCCCCAACAGAATCTACCGACGAAGAAACGAAGGACATATTCTACGAGACCCTAGAGGAAGTATTTGATGGGATCTCATCATTCGATGTTAAAATCCTCCTCGGGGACCTCAATGCGAAAATTGGAAAGGAAGATATCTTCCAACCAACAATAGGTAAAGAAAGCCTACATGACGTTTCAAATGATAATGGTATTCGAATTATCACGTTCGCAGCGTCAAAAGATCTGGTAGTGAAAAGCACGATGTTCAAGCACAAGCAAATCCATAAAGCCACATGGATATCACCCGACGGCGTAACGCGTAACCAAATAGACCACTTCCTCATGGACAAAAGACACAACTCGAATATCCTTGACGTAAGATCATATAGAGGAGCAGATTGCGACTCCGATCACCTTCTGGTGATGGGCAAAATTAGAAGTCGGCTTGCAGCAAACCCACATGGACAGTCACGGGAGACGAGCAAAAAGTTCGAGATTGATAAACTAAAAGACCTACGTAAAAGGGCGGAATATCAAGACGAACTAACGAATAGATTTAGCATCCTATAGAATGGGAGTAGTGAGTAAGAGGAAACCAATAATCTGGGCCCTAAATGGGCATCGATCATAGACACAATCAAACAAACAGCCCAAAAGGTATTAGGACTTAAGAAAACAACTAAGTCCAAACCTTGGTTTGACGATGAGTGCAGGGCAAAGATCGAAGAACGTAAACACCTCAGAATGATCCATTTAGAAGCATATGATGAAGTCAACGCAGTAAGATACGCGACAATTCGGAAAGAAACAACTAGACTTTTCAAACGCAAAAAACGCGAATGGGAGAAGACTCAGATCGAAAAAATCATAGAAAATGCCAGAGCAAAGAACAGCAGAGGTATGTATGCCGGCATAAATTCAATTAGAAATGGCTACCGAGGGAGAGCCAAAATAAGCCGAGACACAAACGGCTGTCTGGTGACAGAAACAAAAAATATCGTGACAAGATGGAAGCAGTACTTTGAAAACCTGCTCAATGTGCGCACCCATAAACCACAAATAAACGCACCAGACGTACATACAGCCGAGCCCCAGATCCCAGAGCCCTCTTTCGACGAAGTTGTAGACTCGATAAATCGACTGAAAAACAACAAGGCCCCCGGAATCGATTGCATACCGGCAGAGCTTGTGAAGCATGGAGGAGTGGCAACCGCTCGAAAGATCCACCAACTGGTTAAAATAATATGGGACGAGGAAGTCATTCCGGAACAATGGAAAACCGCAATAGTCATCCCAATTTTCAAAAAAGGCGACAGATCTGACTGCGAAAATTACAGAGGAATATCATTGCTCCAAATCACATACAAAATATTAACAAATGTCATACTGGCATGAATCACACCATACGCAGAAGAAATATTGGGAGACTACCAATGCGGATTCCGTCGGAACCGGTCAACAAGCGACCAGATGTTCACAATAAGGCAACTGCTGGAATAGAAGTGGGAATACGGAGAGACGGTTCACCAACTGTTCGTGGACTTTAAAAAAGCCTACGACTCAGTCGCAAGGCAAAGACTCTACCATATTGTGGTTGAGCTGGGGATCCCGAAAAAATACGCCGCCCTCATTCAAATCTGCATGAACGAAAACAAAGGGCGAGTTAGAATAGAAAACCACCTCTCAGAACCATTTGAAATCCGGCACGGACTAAAACAGGGCGATGGCCTCCCACCATGCCCTTTTAACCTTGTCCTCGAGTATGTTATCAGAAAGGTACAAGACGACAACACGGGCGGATCATCCCTGAACGGGGTCACACAAGTGCTCGCGTATGCGGATGACATCGCTGTTCTGGGCGATAATCTCGAAACCATAAGTAAAAACTGTGAAATCATCATGCAAGCAGCAGACGAGGTAGGCCTAGAAATATACGAAGACAAAACCAAATACATGATTACGACGAGAGCAAGTGAATCTCAGAGAACACATATAAACGTCAGGGGCAAGATATATGAAAATGTCAAAGAATTTAAATATCTGGGAACGATACTGAAGACCAGAAACGAAACGTCAAAGGAAATTGACAAAAGACTACATTCCGGCAACGCTAGTTGGCATGCAGCCAGTAAACTATTAAAATCCAAACTGCTACCACGTAATATAAAGCTCCATGTCTATATAACCATAATCATGCCGATTGCTCTATACGGATGCGAAACATGGACTCTCACAAAACGGGAAGAGAACTTATTCCGCGTATTCGAGAATAAAGTTTTAAGGCGTATATTTGGCGGTAAATATGACGAGGAGTCAGGACAATGGAGGAAACTCCACAACCACGAATTGCAAGAGCTATACCGCAAACCTACAATAGTGAGAGTGATCAAGTCGCGAAGATTAAGATGGGCCGGACACGTAGCGCGAATGGGCGATGATAGGACCGTGCATCGAATTCTTGACGGTAAACTAACGGGGAAGAGACCGGCAGGACGGCCGCGACGGAGATGGTAGGACAATGTTGGAATGGACCTCGAGGAGATCGGATCGGGTGATCGAACGTGGAAAGAGAACGCACAGAACTGGGAAAAATGGCGGAGCCGAGTCGGTGAGGTCATGAACTTCCGGGTTCCTACAGGCCAGTAAATAAATAAAAAATAATTGTAGGTTTGGAATATCATCATCATCATCGGCACTACAACCGGGATCCAGTCTTGGCTTTATTTAGCAGGTCTCTTCACCGGTATCCAGTCCATATCCGAGACATGTTAAATTGTCCATAATAATTTGTTTTTCCGGGCAAGGTTATTAGCCCTGCGCCAACCTTTCTCAGGATGTCGCTGCAGGCATTGCTTCACTACTTGGTGGGTGCCGAAGTAGCTATTCAGGGGTGTCATGCGGAGACTGCATGTCAACTTGCATTGAACAGGGCCAATGATCGTCCTGACCTTCCCCGGGTTGAAACCAGAGACTTTGCCCCCCCCCCCCCCCCCCCCCCTTCCTTCATAGGTTTGGAATATAGCTCTTCCGATTCGCGGTTGTCGAGTTTCTTCCATTGTCCTGCCTCTTCATCATATCTACGGCCGAAGATACTCCTTAAAACTTGATTCTCGAATACGCGGCATCTGTTCTCTTCCCGCTTTGTAAGCGCCCATGTCTCGAATCCGTATGGAACAATCGGCATGATTGTGGTTCTATAAATACGGAGCTTTATATTGCGCGACAACTGTTTCGATTTTAGCAGTTTGCTGACCGTGTGCCAACTAGCGTTATCGGTATTTAGTCGTCTGTCAATATCCTTTGACATACTGGCCGTCAGTATAGTTTCTAGGTATTTGAACTCTTTAACTTTGTCAAATATCTTGCCCCTAAGGTTTATTATGTGCGTTCCCTGAGGTCCACCTGCCCTCGCCGTAATCATATCTTTTGTTTTGTCTTCATTTAATACTAAACCCATCGCTTTTCCTACTCTCTATAAGAAAATCTATAATGCCATTTCCCTATATGTCCCTTATTCTCGACATAGGATATTGATTTCATTGCCTCGATGGTACAACCGCAAACTCGGCACTCTTCGGAACAAGAGGAATAATTTGTGGAACATTTTCCTAAGAACACGTTCGTCGCTGGTCTACTCCAACTTTCTCGGTTCCTTTTATAAATCCACCCAACTCCCTCTACTATAATTAACTCACAAAAACACAAAACAACTTGATCAATGACCCCGAATTTTGTTTCCTCTTAATTAATTATAAACATAAATCTGACGCTTATCCCAACTCCCTTTCCTAATACACGATTACTTCAACCGACCCCCTACTTCGTGGTGGTGCTACCAACCATGCGTTTTTGCTGACAGTCATTATTTATTTATGAATATTTATAGATGGTATTTAATATGAATATTCTTTAAGTGCTATATTATAGTTATTACTTTATCGACTTTTTTGCGCTTCTTGATAATATTCATCATCATCGGCACTACAACCCGGAACCGGTCTTGGCCTTATTTAGCAAGTGCTGATGCTTGTTAAATTTTCCATAATGATATGTTTTTTCCGGGCAAGGTCATTAGTCTTGCGCCAGAGGCTCCCCGATGGGGAATCGAACCCCTACTATCGAGGAGCTCTTGATAATATTACCCATGCCTATATTTAGGTGTCCCCACTTGTCTCAATCTTACTGTGTCGGAACACTCATGGAACAGAACGGAATCTGTCAAAAATTTTGACAGTTTCGTCCACCGTTTTTCTTTTTCTTTCTTTTGTTTATATTTTTTGGGAAAATGTGTTTCGTATGTTATTTTCTCGAATAATGTTTAAAACAGTACCCGGCTGACTTTCAAACAGACAACTTGTCTCACAGTTTTGCTCGTGCTATTTATCTTAATCAACCGTTATTTTCACAATAATTATCACTATTTAATTATCATTATCTTGTTTTCTTTGCCTCGTTTTCCGCATACAAAAATTTGAACAAGTGTTAAAACCGTTAAGTTATGGCGCCTGGGCCACGTGTGTTAAACAAAATTAAGCGCAAACGGTTGCGTTACGACACCGTTATTGGAGGCCAAACTCCTCCCGATAAACTTTCAAAAGTGAACAATGAAGTGCTAGAAAAATATAAAATGTGTTCAAACACTAACTTTTTTCAACCACTTCAAAGTCTGATGGAAGACTCTCCTGAAATGGATCCGACCAATGACGAACAATCCGCAGAACTTCCTAAAGAAACCGTTCCGCCAATTGTGGTGTTAAAAACAACTAGTGCTAAACTGCGTGATATTTTGAGCAACATTAAGATAGACAAATACTTAATTAAAAACATATCGCTGGGACAAAAAATATGTGCCCCAACAATGGACATATATAACAAAATCAGAACCGAACTCTTATGGTTAAAATGTGAGTTTTTTACCCACTCGCGTAAGGAAAATCGTCAACTAAAGGTAGTGTTATCAGGATTACACTTGATTAGCAACGATATAGTGAAAAATGAACTAATTGCACTCGGGATTAAGTGCCTAGATGTTAAAACCATCACATTAAATTCGTCAACAAAAGCCCTGTACAAACACTACTTGTACATCATCTACATTCAACGCGGTACTGTTAAATTAAATGAACTAAAACGGAACTACTCTACCTTGTTCAAAACCATCGTTCGCTGGGACTTTAAAAAACATCATCCAGGTAAGGTCACACAATGCCACAATTGCCAGCTTTACGGTCACGGATCGATGCATTGTCACATAAATAGCTTCTGTGCAATCTGTTCGGGTAACCATAAAACATCCGACTGCAAAACGAATGAGGTCATCAAGTGTGCAAATTGTAGTGGGCCACATAAATCCACCGATCCAGAATGCATAAGCCGAAAGCAGTACATAGACATTCGCCGCAAATTATCCCCACGTGGACGTGGTACAGGAAATACAACCTTCCTACAGCCTCCGAGTGACAAACAGCAGCCACTGCCCGACCGATTATCCATTGATAATTTTCCTCCACTACCCCGATCTGTGCGTCAACCTTCACCTCCTTCATCCACCTGGGCTTCTGGCCTCCATCAAACCCAGCAACCTTCCAACAGTGATACGACACACACGAAGAAAAATCCGTCTGTAACTATAACTAATGATAACTTGTTCTCATTTACCGAGATACACTCTCTTCTTAATGAAGTTGTAACCAAGCTTAGTGCTTGTCAAACTAAAGCTGACCAATTTAACGTCATTACTTCATTACCTATTAAGTACATATACTCGGAAAAAACATGTTAAGAAACTCTCTTAACATCATAACTTGGAATGCGAGAAGCATCAAAAACAAAAAGCATGCATTTTTTAGTTTCTTGATAAATTTTAATATTGACATTGCACTTGTTTCAGAAACCTGGCTCAAACAAGACATTTCTTTCTCACATCAAAATTACATATGTTATCGCCTAGACAGGGTACATGCTAGTGGTGGAGGTGTCGCCATTGTTGTGAAAAAATGTATAGAGCATTCCTTGCGTCCTTCATTGCGCCTTAAGTTAATTGAGGAAATTAGTATAGAGGTAACATTAAGTGACAATTCCAAGGTGAGTCTTTTTTCGGTCTATTTCCCTGGTGGAAATAGAAAAATAAAAATAGTGAGAAATCTACTTACTTTAAGCGGAACCTGCAAAAATTGTATAGAGTCAACACTCGAAACAAGGTAATTATTGGTGGTAATCTAAACTGCAAACAGCAGTCGTGGAATTGTCTTAGGGCAAACTTCTGGGGTAACATTTTACTAGATGTTACTGAATCCAGCCCAAGTTTTTTCATACTTTATCCACTTCTCCCCACCTATATCCCAGCGAGTGCTAACAAGAACCCCTCAACTCTTGATCTATATATCACTAATATTCCAAATTACTGCACAGTACCATTAACTCTAAATGCCTTAAGTTCAGACCACCTTCCGATCAGCCTCACACTGAATCATACAGTAGCTGTAAATCGTACCAGTTTATACCACAAATATTCCGCCGCCAACTGGAATTGTTATAAATCATATATAAACACGAACTTGGTTCTAGGTGATACCAGCCTAAATTCTATAACCTGCAGCGAGCACATTGATATCCTATGTAACAATTTTGTTTCTGTTATCAATAGAGCGGCCGATCTTGCGATACCTAAATGTTCCACTGCTCCAGTTGATAAGGCACCGCTTCCTGAAAATATCTTACATCTGATTAGGCTACGAAACTCTGAAAGAAGAAAATGGCTGCGTTATAGAATCGATTGTTTTCTAGTTAATGTTAAAGTCTTAAATAATATCATTAAAAACGAAATCTCAACATATAGGAACAAGTGTTGGAATTAACACCTTTCCTCTCTTGACAAAGCAAGCAAACCGTTCTGGAAAATATCAAAAATTATGAAAAAGAGAGGGTGCAGTATTCCTCCGTTTAAAGTTCACGACAAGTTGTTTATTTCTTCAGTGGAGAAATCAAACCTACTTGCTAACACGTTTAGTAAGAACCACTCCATATCTATGCATCTAAGCGACGCGTATACTGAAGCTGAAGTTG
This sequence comes from Microdon myrmicae, assembly GCA_963931805.1. NCBI lineage: Eukaryota > Metazoa > Arthropoda > Insecta > Diptera > Syrphidae > Microdon > Microdon myrmicae. The sequence continues at coordinate 125,383,190 of OZ007500.1, read as the reverse complement.
CTAACACTATCCATGTACTTTCTCAAACACCAGCTGAAAGTACTTACGCAACTAATACCAGCAAAGTTAAAGAATTGATAAAAAAATCGAAATCAAAAAAGGCTGCGGGTCTCGATAATATTAACAACAAATTAATCAAAGCACTTCCACCTGCTGCAAGTAACTATTTAACGTTCATTTTCAACGCTTGTCTTAAGAATTGTTATTTTCTGGACTGTTGGAAAACAGCAAAAGTAATACCTATCCCGAAACCCGGCAAACCGAAGAACAGCCCCGAAAGCTACAGACCTATTAGTCTACTTAGCTGTCTAAGTAAGCTCTTAGAAAAAATCATTAAGGAAAGGATTGATCGTTTTGTGGAAGACAATAACATCTTGCCAAACTTTCAGTTCGGTTTCCGTAGTGGTCACAGCACAATCCACCAAGTCTTGCGCATTAAAAACCACATAGCAGGTAAATTCATCGACAAGGAGTCAACGGGACTGGTTCTTCTAGATATCGAAAAAGCTTTTGATACGGTATGGCACGATGCCTTGATTTATAAGCTACTAAAACTTAAGCTGCCAATACCGCTTATCAAAATTATCCAGAGCTTTCTTCGTTCGAGAAAATATGTTGTGAGTTTAGGAACCGACATATCCTCTACTCACCAAATCCACCATGGTGTACCCCAAGGCTCGGTCCTTGGTCCCATATTATTTACATTGTTTGTCGCAGATTTACCATGTCTAGGTGAAAACATTCAGGTAGCTATGTTTGCCGATGATACAGCCATTTTCTCTTCGGGTGCTTTATTCACTAATGTCTACAACTCTTTGCAAGCAGCTCTTGACAAACTAGCAGTATATTACAGGAAATGGAAAATAAAAATAAATGGTAATAAAACACAAGCTGTCTGGTTTTCGAGATGTAGGAAACACTGCTACCTACCAAATGGCACTAAACTCAGTATGTGTGCAGTTGATATTGATTGGTCCGAAGACTGTAGATATCTAGGTATTATTCTAGATAAAAAACTTATCTTTCAAAAACACGTCACTACCACAATTGACAAAATAAACAAAGTCGTAAGAGTTATGTATCCATTAGTGTGTAGAAAGTCAAAGCTTAGCATCGAAAATAAAATTATAATATATAAAACCATTTTCCAAGCGATACTCCTGTACGGGGCCCCTGTATGGTGTAATTGTGCTCGCACACACAAAATAAAATTGCAAAGGTGTCAAAATAAAATATTGAAAATGTTGCTGAATTCGCCATGGCATTATTCGACACATGAACTACATGAAAACGCCAACGTTAAACCGGTAGAGTTCCTTATTGACAAAATCAATCGAAACTTCTTCGTCAATTGTTCTTTTTCTGACAATGTTCTCGTTTCCCGTCTTGCGTTATCCTAAGTCACTACATATGTACTCTGTCTATGAAAATTATATCGAGGTCATTACTACATAAAATAACCGGAAGCTCGTGCAATATTAGTCTTAAGATTCAAATAAGGGTTTTTTATTTTAGTTTTCCCTTAATTTATTATTTGTTATTCATTAAAATTGTGCTATTGTCATTATATAGATTTAAGATTATAGTTGTAAAGGAATTGCTATCCTAAATCTCTTAAGTACTAGTTGTAAAATATACCATAAATATAATTATCTACCAAATAAAATTGAATTGAATAAATGTTGAAAACGCTTGTGGCGTTTGTAGCAGATACATCCTCATCATCATCGTCCTGGCCTTATTTAGCAAGTCTCGAGGCTTGTTAAATTTTCCATACTAATTTATTTTTACGGGCAAGGTTATTAGCCTTGCGCCACTTCTAGCAGATACACACACGATTAGTAGTGAAGAACAAAAAGACAAGTTGAAAGACCAAAGGATATCCGTTAAAGCTGTATAGCATTTTCACATCAGTTGAGCGTACTTGAGTTTAGAAGTCGAATTCGTACACGCGGCAGTGGTCTAACGCAATAAGCTCTGCTTCTATCTTTTAGTGATTCTAACCGTGATAGCGTCGGTTCGAATCACAGGCTCTTCGCTATCGTCGCAAATGCTATACGCTTACCTGGGGGGGTCACACTGCCCAAAAACACTATGTCGATGTGATGTCTCCTTTCTAATTGCTCGCGACTCACAATGGTAATGTTTTTAATTAATTTTACCGACGAGTTAAAAACGGACCCGTTAATGTCACGGCACTTCTCCAACCGCCATCTTTCGTCTGCCATTGTTATCTGTCGTGTTTCGTCGTTCATATTTCGTTTATCGTCTTTCGTGTTTCGTCTTTCTTCTTCCATCTTTCGACTTCTATATTCTGTCTTTTGTCTTTTGTCTTCTGTATTCTGTCTCCTGTCTTCTGTCTCCTTTTTTCTGTCTTTGTCTTTCGTCTTTCGTTTTTTGTCCTTTGCCTTTTGTCTTTTGTCTTTTGTCTTTTGTCTTTTGTATTTTGTCTTTTGTCTTTTGTCTTTTGTCTTTTGTCTTTTGTCTTTTGTGTTTTGTCTTTTGTCTTTTGTCTTTTGTCTTTTGTCTTTTGTCTTTTGTCTTTTGTCTTTTGTCTTTTGTCTTTTGTCTTTTGTCTTTTGTCTTTTGTCTTTTGTCTTTTGTCTTTTGTCTTTTGTCTTTTGTCTTTTGTCTTTTGTATTCTGTCTCCTGTCTTCTGTCTTCTTTTTTCTGTCTTTGTCTTTCGTCTTTCGTTTTTTGTCCTTTGCCTTTTGTCTTTTGTCTTTTGTCTTTTGTCTTTTGTCTTTTGTCTTTTGTCTTTTGTCTTTTGTCTTTTATCTTTTATCTTTTGTCTTTTGTCTTTTGTCTTTTGTCTTTTGTCTTTTGTCTTCCGTCTCCAATCTTTTGTCTTTTGTCTTTTGTCTTTTGTCTTTTGTCTTTTGTCTTTTGTCTTTTGTCTTTTGTCTTTTGTCTTTTATCTTTTATCTTTTGTCTTTTGTCTTTTGTCTTTTGTCTTTTGTCTTTTGTCTTTTGTCTTTTGTCTTTTGTCTTTTGTCTTTTGTCTTTTGTCTTTTGTCTTTTGTCTTTTGTCTTTTGTCTTTTGTCTTTTGTCTTTTGTCTTTTGTCTTTTGTCTTTTGTCTTTTGTCTTTTGTCTTCTTTCTTTAGTTTGTGATATCCCGTCTTCACTCGACCGTTTTTCATATTTCTTATTTCAACCTGTTTCCTTGTTTCACATTTTGTGTTTTATGTTTCATACTTCACGTTTCATATTTAATATTTAATATTTCATGTTTCATGCTTCATGCTTGATGCCTAATGTTTCATGTTTCCTGTTTCGTTTTTCATGTTTCATATTTCATGTTTCACGTTTCCTGTTTTATGCTTCATATTTGGTGTTTCATATTTCATGTTTCATGTTTCATGTTTCGTGTTTCATGTTTAATGTTTCATGTTTCATGTTTCATGTTTCATGTTTCGTGTTTCATGTTTAATGTTTCATGTTTCATGTTTCATGTTTCATGTTTCGTGTTTCATGTTTCGTGTTTCATGTTTCATGTTTCATGTTTCGTGTTTCATGTTTAATGTTTCATGTTTCATGTTTCATGTTTCATGTTTCGTGTTTCATGTTTCGTGTTTCATGTTTCATGTTTCATGTTTCATGTTTCATGTTTCATGTTTCGTGTTTCATGTTTCATGTTTCATGTTTCATATTTCATGTTTCACGTTTCGTGTTTTATGCTTCATATTTGGTGTTTCATATTTCATGTTTCATGTTTCATGTTTCGTGTTTCATGTTTCATGTTTCATGTTTCATGTTTCGTGTTTCATGTTTCGTGTTTCATGTTTCATGTTTCATGTTTCATGTTTCATGTTTCATGTTTCATGTTTCATGTTTCATGTTTCATGTTTCATGTTTCGTGTTTCATGTTTCATGTTTCATGTTTCATGTTTCATGTTTCATGTTTCATGTTTCGTGTTTCATGTTTCATGTTTCGTGTTTCATGTTTCATGTTTCATGTTTCATATTTCATGTTTCGTGTTTCATGTTTCATGTTTCATGTTTCATGTTTCATGTTTCATGTTTCGTGTTTCATGTTTCATGTTTCATGTTTCATGTTCCATGTTTCAAGTTTCGTGTTTCATGTTTCATGTTTTATGTTTCGTATTTCAAAATTTATCTCCACATACCCTGTGTCTTTTTTCCTCATTGGCCTTAGGCATGTTTCTGTTTCCATCGCTCGGCATGAGTTTGTTTGTCTTTGCCTTTCGTATGACTTTTGTTTCTGTTATATTGGCATTTCTTCTTGTCACCTTCTACCTTTCAGTGGGGGTTTTGTGTTTTCTTCCTATTCCACCATCATCAACGTGCGTAGAAGCTTTCGTAAATATAGAGTTTGTATCCTGCAAATGTTTGAATGTCCCTAGAAGATATGTGATTTGGGACATATAACGGAAACAAATTGTGTGAAGATTCAGATGCAAGGGTTTATAGTGAACGGATTAGGATTCAGCTTATGGTGAGTGCCATTAAGCTTTATCCCATGCCTAATGGGCAGACAAAGGGGGTAATCAGATGATACTGTCCATCACTAGATTGAAAGAATTAGGACAATAGGACAGGAATCCTTATACGTGCTTTAGAGATCCTATAATAACACTCATCCAGTGAGATACACACAGCCGCAGGATGAGTGCCCTGGTAAGGCAATCGTTCTGAAGCCAAGGCTAGTACGGCAATCCGTCCTCAGTAGTTTAAATCTCAACTCCGTCCACACAATATCCGAAACCATGGTACTCAACTGCAATGAAGAGCTCGTGGTTGGTTCTAATGCATTGTGTCCTTGATTGTAAGGGCATTGATAACAATGGTCCTGATAAAAATTTAATATATATTTCTTTTTCTGTTTTCTTTTTTGTCTACGCTAACGGATGTAGGTACAACATTTCTTGGTCTGTGAACTCGTTTGCACCGATAGAAGAGTTCCGGTTGTCTTACCGAAGGGTGCCACCAGGAGAAGAGATCCCTGTGGACAACAGCCTCGAAGTTGCACGCCAGGTCCCTCCACCACCATCAGTCCAACCACGTGGCTATGAGAAATACGGTTCGGAAAGAGGAAATGGACATGCTCATCGAGTTCCCAGTGGATTTGGCTTTCATTGGAGCCAGGAAAATTGGCGCAGTATCGTTGTGCCCTCAAAGGTGAACAAAAAAGACAACGATTATTTCACAAGCTACATGATTCTCGGCCTCGACCCCGACTTGCATTACGAGGCATCGGTTCTCTCAAGGTAAGTAAATAATAAGAATACATAGTCAAGGCCCATACCAGACTGCCGTTGGGTCTCCTCCTTAGCTTCCTTAGCTGGTATACGACATTTGTTCGTAAGTGTGAATCAGCTGATGTTTATCCTTGTTATGTTTTAGTTCTTTCAAATACGCAAGGTTCGGTTGCATCCCGACGTCTTTTGTTTGAACTTAGAGCGTGAGATAGTCATTCGTAGAGCCCTACTAGGATGAGAAACCTCTTATGGTGGACTTGAGAAACAGCACCACAAAACGAGTGTCCTTAGACGATAAGTTTGTGTGAAAGTTGAGATGTTCTTTCTCAGCGTGTCCTTGTTTTCATCACCCTCTAGTAAGTTGTTGTGTACTTTTTGGATTTATCCTTCGTTAGTGTTTCATTCACTGTTACCCTTGTAGTCGTTGGATTGTTCCTCTGTTCACTTGGGTCGAATATTTGAGGAGAAACTTTATCAATTGGATACACGGTAAGGAAAGGTCAGATGGGGTCGTCGGAATAACAGTTGGAGGTTACTGAAGCTGTTCCTTGTTATAAAATTTATACGCAAATGAAACAAATGACACGAGAATCTTGAGAATTGCATGGGAATAGTTCACTTAGGACGCAGTCTTGTGTTTTATGGAAGCTTTGCATAGGTAAGTTCTACCCTGATGGCTGAGTTGCAAAACGAAATGAAATGAAAACAGAGGTTGGGAATAAAGGAATTTTTTCACTACAGTTTAAAGGGCATTTTGCAGTTTCATGATTTCACACCAGTTGGCCGAAGTTGACCTAAAGGCGCACGTACCTGCAGCTGGAGTCTATATAATCTAAGTTAACTGGAGCACTTAGAGGGGTGAAATGTTGCTCATCATTGTTGGAAAAATGTCAAGTGGAATAGGAGAGAAGATCTTTGTGGAGTGGTATTAAGTGGGGCATATAGTCTGCAGATAAAGGAAGTTCTAGTTTTAGCAGCTTTAAATACAGTGGAGTAGTGGCCGCCGTAGGATCGTATGGAAATGTACTGACAGAAAAGTGGGGCTGGTGTTCATATAACACTTGGAACTTGAATGGAGTTTTATAAGCCTGTTTATATGGCCGATGTCATTGTCCTGCCTGTCGTGTAACTGCTGGTTGGGATTTCAGTTTTTGAAAATATTACGTTTTACTACGTCCTTTCTCGTATAATTCATTCTTTCTCCTTAATCAGTACATAGTAGAAGAAACTAAATTAGAAATAAATACACAGTAGATCAAGTGGATCTTAACGGGCAACATTCACTGGTTGTAAACTACTAAAATTTTCTAAACTATCATAGAAATATTAATACCAATCACACGATTTCAACGAAAATATTTGAGTGACGTAGGTCAACGACGAAGACACTCATATGGGACGAAGTTAGAACCACGACCCTATAAAAGAAGAACCTAGGCCCATGACGGGTCACTCAAAGATGTAATCTAGATGTATTACCATACCCAAGACCAATAGGTTTTGTATAATGTCCTTCTTACTATTCCTTCATCTTTGTAGTTAGGCACAAAAAAAATTAACGCAGTAGAAACTGTTAACGTAGGTAACCTCTCCCTCTTAAAAAATCCCAAACCCGAGCCTAATATTCTCATTGATGTATGTGATTCTAGTAGTCGTAAAACATGAGGACAGAGTCAAAGAAGAACATATTTGTATGGTACTCAAAATTCGGCCATCCCAATACTTTTTTTTTCTTCTTTTATGACAACTCAGTTCCATTTGTAAGCTCCTTAAATCGAGATCATTGCCGAGGTGATAGAGCAGTAAATAACGATTATTATTTAATATACTACAAGGGTTCGTGCCTTGCGAACTGTCGCTCGGTAACCTTCTTGATGTGGTCTAATGTCTTTTTTCAAAGATCTCATTCCTGTTTCGATTTTCATAACCTTGACTCAAATTTTAAAAGTTCTTAACCGATATCTTCTTAATTATTATCCTCCTATCCTTTGTTTCTACATATTGCACCAGTTACGACTGCGTTCGTGCTTTAGTTTAATTCTATTTAATTCGATATGTTACGTAGTAACTCCCACACCATCTTCTTGCTGCCGAGAAAACAATTTACATTTTTAAATGAAACTACGTAACAGATAGTTACGTTTTAGATATAACAGAAACATGCGAAACCTTCAATAATTATAAGCCCTAACCGCGTCCCATATATATATATACATAGTTGCTCTACTCTCCTCGGCAACGTGTCACTCATAAGTCACACTGAAGACCTATTACCGTTAAATTTAAACTGTAAACGACGACAATGATCCTCGATAATATAATGGTTAGTATAGCTGTCTGTCACGGGGGAGACCGGGGTTCGATTCCCCGTCGGGGAGCCTCTGGCGCAAGACTAATGACCTTGCCTGGAAAAAACAAATCATTATGGAAAATTTAACAAGGCTCAGGACTTGCTAAATATGGCCAAGACCGGTTCCCGGTTGTAGTGCCGATGATGATGATGATCATGTGTGGCAAATGTCTCAACGATGCCGTGCCAGCTCCAACTATAGCGTGGAGTATAGAAGATTTTTTCGCCCGGAGAAATTTTTTTTATAGAATAGTTACATGTATTTTTAAATGCTTTTGGAAATTTTTGTTTTTTTTTAACACTCATGGAAAGCTTTTCAAAGCTAGGCCTCACATCAATACCAGAAGAGGTTTGCGGATGTTATGTCGAAATTGCCAAATGAAGTTGCGGCATTTTCAACACGCAAGCCGTAGTGAGGCACACAAAAGACAATTGAAAAAACAAATCATCAAAGCCGAATACCAGGACAATTAACATTGCAATAAACAGCTTAAGTAATAAAAAAAAATTACGACCTCGTGTGTTGGTGCTTCTCTTCTAACCTTTTGCCTCGCTTTTAATTTTTTTCTTGAATTCTAACCTCTTGATTGGATTCTAACTTTTTCATAGCGTTAGTTAGAACCGCATTCTTTAGTCTATCGCAAAATGTTATAACATCGTCTGCTCTTACTGTCCTAAGCTTGTTAAGTTTTCAGCTTTGTAACGTCATCTTGAAGTTAAGCCTGATCCAAGTTACGATATTAGGAACCCCCTGTGAGTAGGGCGCTAGAATATACTTATAGCAAGCCCGGCTTGTCGTAAGAGGCGACTAAAGGCCGAGTGGTAGGTGGGGTGCCAACGCTTTGTCGCCCGGTGAAGTACCACCCCTTCAGGCTTTAAGCTTCGTGAAATGGTCGAGAGAAATCACTGGCCATTTCTCGAAGCTTGGCTGATGGACCGGTTCCAGAAAAGATTGGTTTAGGTGGTAGTCGGTCCCAAGGGGAGATACCACCCCGTCACGCTGTACATACCGCAATATCGTCGAGAGAAATCTTCGACGGTGTTTCGAATGTGTGGCTGATGGCCCGGACTGACACGGAGATAAGGCATGATGGTACCTTTTGAAATAAGGAATTCCGGAGGTAAACTAGTTTTTCATTCGGATCTCCTGGGGGGACTATGTCAGGGGAACATCATACAGATGTTATGATAAATAACCGAACATTAAGAAGTTTGTCATCGCATAATCGGGCTCGCTCTCGAGGCTGTGCCCACGCTTGACTGGTAACGGCATTTTGTAACATCAGGTGCATCAGTTTCACCAATACGAATTTAAACGCCGTCCACCAATATTTGCAAACAGCAAAAACTGATATCCTTGCCCTAACTGAGACCCAGGTCGATTCGTCAACTGATTCGACATATCTTCGTTCCTCTGGATACGTTTTACATTCAAGATTCCATTTTAAGGGCGGAGTCTGCGTCTTCGCGCGGTACGATCTAGCTTGCCAGAGGATGGAGGCACTGGGACCCAATAACATGGACATCATATGGTTGAGTGTCCTGCTGAGGAATTCTGTTAAATTTCTTTCATTATCGCTCCCCGAATGACGATCAACCGACGAAATTTATCGAACAACTTTCGGATACCGTCGACTGGATACAGACCAACCACCCAGCTTCTGAAATTGTTGTCCTTGGCCACTTTAATGTGCACAATTCCGGCTGGTTGATACATTCTAACAGAACCGACGGGGCTGGGAGGCTGGCGGAGATGTTTACTGTTAGCCACAACTTGACTCAACTCGTGGAGGAACCAACGCGAGTGCCGGATGCCCGAGGCGATTATGCGAACACCCTGGATCTGTTTTTGGCATCCGAACCGATTATCTATACCGTAAAGGTTTCTGCGCTACTGGGAAACGCAGATCACTGCTTGGTATCTGTCGTGCAACCGCTTGCATTTCAAGCGAAAAACCGGCCTAGGCAGCTTCGCCATGTATGGAAGTATGAGGCTGCTAACTGTGACAATTTGCGAGATTTCTTCGCATCCTTTCCATGGTCGGCGGTATGCTTCGGAGACTCCGATGTTAATTCTTGCGCGGAGTCCATCACAGAGTTTATTCTTCTGGGGATGGTGATCTACATTCTACATTCCATCAAACGAAGTTCATCTGATAAACCTTGCGAGCAGATTCCAGCGGCAAAAAATAAAGCTTTTAAACAATGGCGCTCCAATCCCACCGATGTTAACAGAACGTATTTTGTAAGAATCAGAAACGCGTCAACCAGGCGATTGATACCGCGAGGATAGCTCACAACGACAGACTGACCAATAAACTCTTTCAGTGTCCGACTGGTTCGCGCACCTTCTGGTCAATTGCATGGGTTGTCAGCAGCAGCTTCGCTTCCTCCTCTTTCCCTCCGTCGGTGACAGACAGCGGGACGTTAGTCACAAATTCAAAGATTAATGCTAATGTGTTCGCGCATTTATTTTCCGCGAATTCGAACCTCGATTCCGGTCTTTTGGAGCCACCTGTGATTGCGCCGGTACGGTCTTCCATGTGGGATGTGAGATTTCGCCCGCGTACGAGTCAACGCATTCTACGTGAACTGGACTGTAGGAAGGTAACCGACCCGGACGGAATACCAGCAATAGTCCTTAAGAACTGTGCTGCCGAACTATAGTTCTTGGCAGACTGTCGCTTATCTGATGCACGGAAGAACTTTCCTGCATGCTGGAAAATCGCTCGAGTTCCGCCAATCCCAAAACGGGAAAAATGTGTCTCCCACATGTGATGGGAAAGGTTATCAGTACCGAGTTAAATATGTATTTGGAGTGAAGCGGACTTCTGACTGATCGTCAATACGTATTCCATGGCATGCGGTCCACGGGAGATCTTTTGACACTTATAACCAATATATGGACATCTGTGATTGAGCGGCATGGTGAGCCGAGGGCGGTCGCATTTGATATCTCCAAGGCTTTTGACCGCGTCTGGCACGGGGCATTGCTGAGCAAACTTCATTCACATGGAGTTTCCCAGCGGTTTTGCGGCTGGACGAGGAACTTCCTCGAAAATCAATCGATCCGGGTTGTCGTGCATTTTGGCTCCAACCTTATTTTTGGTTCACGTAAATGATTTATTGGAGACAACGGATAACAGAGGGTTCAGTTTTGCGGACGATAGAACTCCTGTTTTTTTCTTTTTCTTTTTTTCGAGTGTTCAGTCGATTGGGGCATCTAGGTCGCACCACCTGAGATGTAGCCAGATCGAGTCTTTGAATCAGGATCTAGCTTAACTCCTGCAGTGGGAAAGGGCCAATCTCGTCGACTTCAATACAGCGAAGGCGCAATATACAACATTCCCAAAGAAAAGTGGATCATCGGTTCCACAGCTGATGCTGAATGGCCAGGCCCTCGAGGCTGGGGAAAGCTTGATATAGCTCGGCGTCACGGTCCGTGGGAATGTATCACGGAATAACACGTGTCGAGCATCGCCGGGCCAGCCTCTGCAAATCTGCGCTATCGTTTTAGAGCCAAGAAATATTTTACTCCGGCCCAATTTCTTCTCCTGTATAAATTTCAAATTAGACCCCCGCTCGAATATTGCGCTCATGTTTGGAGCTCGGCTCCTAAACATACCCTCGACCTACGTTAGAGCATACAAAGACGAGCGATCCACCTGATCGGGGACTCTGCGCTGACGTCGGGACTACAGCCGCTATCACATCGAAGGAACGTAGCCCACCTCTGTCTGTTTTACAGATACTATTACGAGTACTGTTCGGAGATTCGTAGTATTGTTCCACGCAATTCGGCTTATATGCGCTCCACAAGACAATCCGATGGATGGCACCAGTTTGCCGTTCATCTCCCGACGGCGCGAACATCCCTGCATCAGAACTCATTCCGTTACAGAGCGGGGAAGCTGTGGAACTCCCTTCCCACGTGAGTGTTCCCGGAGCGTTACAACCTGCAACTGTTCAAAATGAACAGCGCTATAGGTTCGCCTCTCCCGAGAGAAGTGTAATGTTGTTGAGACTTGTGCCAGATGGGGAAAACCTCAGCGGGAATTTCATGAACCTTGTAAGCGAAGATGAGGAGTTTGAGACACCATTGTCTTAAATGCATAAAATGTTGATCTAATACTTATTCTAGGAATCAATCTTTCACTTATAAAGAAGAATTTTTGAAGAGTCACCGGAGAAGAAAATGTCAACCATCTATGTGGAAATTTCAAACCGTATGGCGTATCTTAAATGCCAAACGATAATCCAATTCGAGCGGCATGCATGGCGCTTCATATTGATAGAATACCAAAGTCATATATTGTTTTTCCAAGATCTGAAAACTACGTTAGAATAAAGTAAATACCTAAAGAGAGTCGGGACATTACTACTCCTTCAAAGACTTAGGAAATATATAGAATTCGGAATAGCGCGATTAGGAAACTTTTTCTGAATAAGTGTTCTGTTCGTTGCTTCCATAAAGTTAAGTTGTTGTAATAAGCATTCTTTTGACAGACGATACACATCATTCGTTTTAATTTACCAGTCGACATACACAAGACTGGCGGAGTTGGTTTTATATCTTCAGATGTTGGAAATAAATGTGCTTGTGTCAAGTTATAGTCAAGACAATACAGCTCCTGCCATGTCTATTGTTCTCATCTGGCAAAACGGATTGATGACAATCGGACGTGACGACTATACTATGAAGGATACTAAGCTAATTATAGAGCTCCTATTGAACTCACAAGAATTTGAACAACTACCATGACTTTTTATTATGTGAAGTTGTTGAACTCAAGTTCAGTGAAAGAATGAATCGCTTTAGTGGTGGTGGTCCTTTAGTATTTGTTCTTTGGTGATGTCGTTGGAAACAAGCAGAAAAAAGGTTCACGGCCATGTGTGGAATGAGAGTGAAGGCAAACCGAAGATGGAATTCAATTAGAAGACGTGATACCTTTATCCATCAAAAGGCTTTCCTATCATGGTTTTCGTAACCATTTCCTTGTGTAAGTAACGTGATATTTTAGATCCTTTAAAAATCAAAAATTGAAAGAATTTGTAATTGTTTAATGTACTTAAGAAGGATTTCATTGAATCTTTTAGCTACCAGGTGATGAGGTGCGAGTGGTTATAGCTTTTCTAAGAACAATCAAGATCAAAGAAAATTAGAGAAGCATGAATCCATGTGTGTCAAAAGACGTGACAAGACAATGAAATTGAATGTCTTCTACATAAAATAAAAAAATGCATTGTAGATCCTTTCTCGTTTCCCGGCTTAAGTTAATTTAAGGAGATAATTCACGATTAATACTATTGTAGAGATAACGCCGTGTAAGCGATGTTATTGGTACACGTATGTTTTTAGTATTCGCACAAACGAGCTTCGAATGTAACTGTAAATTAACTTTGGTAATAGTTTTTGTTAGCCCAAGGAAAATGAAAAGAGTGTAAGTCAGGGAGAATATAAGGTCATGATTACTGCGGGGTGAGAAAAGTTCCAGAGTGGTAGTGTGGCGGTTCCGCCAACCCCACTGTCTACTTACCGTAAAACCCCCATAACATTCAGCCAATCTCCTAACTTCGCTAATGCAACAGCATTAGCACCTGTAAATGCTTCATGCATTATATAGATCAAATCTATAATCTAAAAAGTCCGTGTGAAAGAAAACTTACCTTCATGCATCTCTTCGCATATAATTTCCTGTAAGAATTTCTTTCTACCTTTTCAAGAATCCCAGGCAAATTTCAATTTCCCATACCTGCACCGCAATCTCCACCCAGCATACCTGAAACATTGCCTTTTGCAAGGACATTAATGCATACAACGCGTTAGATAAGGTTCCTGGAAATAATTCTTTCAAGTGCATATGGCATCATGAATCCCAAGCCAGTCGGCACCCTTTGTCTGTGTTAAAATCCTATGTCGGACAGCTTATTTTTACAGCTGTAATAAACCGACCCGCGATTCGTTTGTACAATCGACAAACAATCACGGCATCTTAGGCATTATCAACGAAACCAAATTTTCTAGCATTTCCTAATGCAAACATGGTTTCTACTGCAGACAGATATGCCATAAACATCCAATTTGCTTTTAGCACCATTTCCCGGATGACTAGCGGTTTATTTATTCAACTGCAATGCACATTTTCCCTTTCCTTGTTTCAGGTTCATTCCCATGGCCTTGTGTATGAAAAAAACCAATGTGATCTTCGCTCACACATACACATACATTGCCAAGTCTTTCTTTCTTGGGAAAACTCATCCCAAAACGATGAAATATGGTTGAGTCGTTTACCATCCGTTGACTACGCTGGTCACACGCGTCACTCCCGCTCTCCGCCGGCTGCGGAGACGCGTAAATACATACTCGGAGTCGCGAAAGTAACACTCCCTCGAGTGTATTTTTGAATAGTGCGAGTCGCCTGCGCGAATAAAAGTTGCCTTACCTGGTCCCATTTTACATGCCTAAGTTTTATTCACGGAATGTTCGTTCTGAGTGTTAAAGTAGATATAAATAGTTTTCCACAAAATAGCACATATTAAGAATGTCAACAACACTTGAAATTGCGAGAGAAATAACCTCGAGCTAAGTTAAATTAAAAACTGCGGATCAATAAAATAAAAGTTATTAATTACAAACGACAACAAGCCGGAAGTGTTTTCATTTGGATTTACTTTTGGTGGACCGTATGCTGAGATGATGTACTTGTTTTGTTTCTTTCGGTGGACAGTGTACTGTGGAACATTTAGTGGAAGTTGTGGGGACGGAGTAGAACCCCGTGCCGTACGCTGGCACCACGACTTCGCCCCCCACAGTAGAAGGCCTCAAGTAGATCGAACGAAGGTCATATAAGGGCGTTTTTAAACGCAGGAATTAAAGAACTCGCTAGACAACCAGTTTTTCGTTTCTGTTTAAAAATTAAACTCTCATCGTAAATCCCAAAGTTAAGCTTCGGATTATTCATCATCATACAACCGGGATCCGGACTTGGCCTTACTTAGCAAGTCCTTCCACCGGTATCCGGTTCATATTCGAGACTTGTTAAATTGTCCATAATAATTTGTTTTTCCGGGCAAGGTTATTAGCCTTGCGCCTTTCGCATCATTACTGCCTTGAAAATCACTTACAGGAAACATATAGACGGCCCTTTTTTGGTAAGACGAAGAAATCTTCAAAAGATACTTCTGACCTGATCCAGACCCGTGCCCGATTTTTATTGATTAAAACCACCTCCCGCTAACACACATCCTTTTGAGTCCCATTAGCATATTATGTTTGGATATCCCATCGTTGGGCGGGGTGGTGTTCATCTGTAACTTCACTCGACTTGTCGTCCATTTCACATTATTTGTTATATTCTATCATTACATTTACTCAGTTTTTTTTTTTTTTTTTTTGGGGGGTTTCGTTCCCGAATTGTCCAACACACTTGTATATGCATTTCTTTTTTTAAATAATACTCTCTACTCACAATTATATTTCACTTCTCGATGAGTCTGACAACGACTTCTCCCGAATCCTCCTGAACTACTGCGAAACAGGAAGGACGAGCGCCGTTCGAGTATCAACCTAACTCCTTTAAATTTTCGACAGCTGTCCTTTTTCAACATCCGAGAAAAGTTCCACATTTTCCCATTGCCCTGGTCCCTGTTCACTGACAACATGTGGAAACATCGCACTCACTCAGGCGCAAGGCTCTTCCTGAATGTGCTAAGGTGCAATCAAGATCATTCAGGAATTTCACAATTTTGCAAGTCTACTTTTCGTGAATTAAATTTCGCAGTGTGATTTAAGACCTCGTTTCTTATTCTTGTGGAAATATAATTTCCAGGCCGTATACCATGATATAGAAGTTGCACCGCTCCAAAAGATTTTTTAATGAAATCTCTACAGCAAAATGGCGTGGCATACAAACGATGGTCACAGTATTTGCCTTCCTTTGATGCATTTCTAATTGCGATCTTATGGTTTGGAATCTTCATTTACGTATCGCTTTTGTCTGATTGTGTTTACCTAGTGCTCTGCTCGCCACGGAACTTTTTTATATATAAGATATCATAAATACAATATTGAAGTAGTGTAACAGAACTGTGGCGTAGGTAGTCGTGTCGCCAGCATGGACGCGAGTTCTACTACCAACCCACCACTTGTTCTCTGTCACCCATCGATTGTTCCGTCGAATTCCGCTGCAAAAATGATCACCATAACAGAAGAGAAAACATCACACATCGGAGAAATGAAACACACTATTTTTGTAATTTGCTCCTTTTTCATTGTCATTTAATTTAGTTACACTCGCCAGGAATTTATGTTTACTAAGGACAGATCGTTTTACTTTAATAACTAGGTAGAACACACGAGCACTGATTATTGTTTTTAGGTTCATACAACAACGCATTTGAACACACGGAGAATTCAACACAAGTCACATTCCATTTAGTCATCATTAACTCGATGTATCAAAATAAAGTCAAAGGTAACAACGGAATTACCCCAGTTGGAAATAATTTATGTTGGGTAAACAATATTACTGATTCATCAGCGTCCGACTTTGACTCTGGGTTGCACTCCCATGCGCACTCCATACGCACTCTACTAAGGGGAAACGCGACCGATTCCTTCGATGGATGAATTACGACTCAATGATGCAACCCTCGTTTGGGGTGAGTTTGGTGGTGTGGTGAAAAGGAAATGAAATTTTCCTTTTGAGACCGACCAATCAGAGTGGATCTCCGGTACATAGATCCTAACGAGGGTGTGTCCACTTACGCGCGGATCACTTTGTTTGCTCGTGACGCGAGCTCTTGGGTGTAAGAACCGTGGGGAATGAAAATTCACATGCAAGAGCACTTTTGGACGAAGGGCTTGCATATGTTTAAATACGGTGCTGGAGATTAAGATGCGTTTGGGATGATTACGCATTGACGGTTGTGTTTACATCCACGTCGATGGTGTATTGCATCAATAGCAAGTTAAGGATCGAATTCCAGTGTGGATATTTACACTGGCAAAGAATTCGGCTCTTGGCAGCTAGGCGCGAGTTGCGCTATGCTTTGTAGGTTGAATAAGAGCCGCCCTGGGTCCGGATACACTATAAAAATCTGTCGCGCACGTGTGGGACAGCAAACGCAGGCCGACAGGGGTTCTGCTGATTGTTTCCATAATCCATTTCGGTTATCTAGTATGACAACCGAAATGTTTTCTTTTTAGAGGAATGCTGAGATTCATTGATGTATGCGGTGTTGACGTACTGATTTCTTCCAGGAAAAATGATATAACGCATTAATTGCGTGAATGTCCTTGATGGGAAAATGGTTGAGGGTGTTGGATGCGATTGCATAATCGAAGAACTATGGGGTCGGTAAGAGAATGCTTTAGGGTGTTAATGCGCTTGCATAAGCGAAAAACAATGAGGTATCTAGAGCTTTGGGGCAGGAAGTTTTGGAGGTAAGTGGAAAAGGTAGCAGTGGCGTCAGTAGAACCGCCACAGAACCACAATAGAACATGAATAGTATAACAATAAATACTGGTGTGTGTAGAAATAAGTTTTGAACGTTCCTTTTTGTAAATTTGAAGCTTAACTCAGATAATGATACAATGTATTTGTAGCGTTATCAAGAATATGAATTACTTCTGTGTGGTGATCCTTCCTGACTCCTCTGGTTCCCCGGTTCACCTGTCGATAGTTGTATTGAAAGACAGTTTTTCTCTATAAATATTCCTTTTAATTGTTTGTTTTATCAGGATAGCGGCTCACTTGGCTAGTGGATTACCTCTCTTTGATTTGTTCAGAGTAAAGGGCCCGCTGTACTAATACTCTACCCACTGAATTATTCACCTTGAACCACTCTTTATATATCCAGATTATGGGTGCAAAAACGCAAATGATGCATCCTCACTTGGACTTTGAGCATTTGCCTAGCACGAGTCAGCTATATTGCTTAATTATCATTGAAACTTAATTTGCCTTCGCAAGGTCAGTGTGTATCACTCGCATGCTATTTCCACCTGACCGAACCAACTGCAATACAATAGCCCTCGCCCAAACCATTCGTATCGATCAACTGGCTGGTGCTTTGATGGAAATAATGGAAATTCCATTAGACGGTGTGTCCATATTACCTCTAAAGACACCGGCGGTGCCTCGTGCCAGGTATGGCACTTGGTTTTGGGTGAGGAGTAAAAAGATGTGCCGGTAATGTGAGAGCATGCAGGTTGAAAGGTTGAGGTATCTCACGCCAGGTGCAGTGCTGTCAGTCTGATAACGTGTAGCTAGGAAGGTGCAGTGCTTACAATCTGGTAGCAATGCGTTGTTGGGTGTGCAATTAACAAAATGCGACAATAAATGGAATGAATTACATTGATTGTGAGTTAGGGTTATTGCATCGTGAGCGTTAATTAGCTTATATAGCGGGACGCAACATATTTTATTATAAGTACTTTCCGTCATTAGTTATGATATTTCCCCATCTTTAAGGCGGCATACGGATTCCGCGCTCATAAAAATGTCTCGTTTTGAGGCGATCCGAAAATCGACCCAATTTTTGGCTTCATCCTAAGTAATGAAGTGCTGCTCGGCCAAGGCTATACACCGTCAACCGGAATAAGTGGTAGACGGGAAGAGCAATGTCTGATGAATAAGGCGGGTAGGGGAGGAGATCCCATTCAAGAGCCTCCAAAGTTTCCTTGATGACTTTTGCAGTATGTGACCGAGCGTTGTTGTACTGAAAAATCACGTTGTCATGCCTTTTGGCATATTGGGGCACTTGAATTTCAACGTTCGGCTCAATTGAATCAACTGCTGTTGGTAACCTTTCTCAGTGATGGTTTCGTTAGGCTGGAGTAGTTCATAGTAGATCACCAGATGCACAGCATTCGCTTCTTGCCATGAATAGTCGGTTTAACCGTAAAGTTGATGCATGACCGGGGTTGCCCTACGATTTTCTGCGCTTTGGGTTGTCGTCGTGGATCCACTTTACATCCCCCGCCAGTATTCAATGCAAAAGAATCCTTCCGATTTTGCCGTTGGTGTAGTTGTTTGCACGTAAAAAAACGGCGTTTGACATTTCTTGGGTTGAGTTCATACGGAACCTAATTTTCTTGCTTTTGCACCATTTTGCCTTGGCCTTAAGATGCTTTGAAATTGCATGTTGACTCACTCTCGTGGTTTCAGCGAGATCCTCCTGAGTTTGGTATGAATCTTGAATCCATAACACCTCCAGATTAGCGTTTTCACACATGACTGGCCTCCTTCGCATTCTCTGTCAAAATCGTCACTTTTAAAACGTCGAAACCAGTACTCATTGGTTTTTATTGATGGAGCATGTTTCCCAATGCTGCATACAGTAATCCTCATCTGTACTGTTCTTCAGATTGAAAGAAAAAAAAAAGCGCTTGGCGTCAGTTGTGTTTTGTTGGCACGATAGATGACATGGTTAGAGCACAAAGTAGAACTGATATTTATACTATACTTTGGCGAACTGATACATACCGATTTTTAGAGGAAAATTATGACGTCCTAACATAAATATATTTACAAGATGGTCCAATATGATTTAATGCTAGCTAAGCCATCTTTTGTAGCACCCTTAAAGCTAAATTGTACAACCAATAGAAGAGGTAAACGTATAAGAATTACTCGTGTAAGAGACTGTACAGTATACACATGATGCACAGAATAAGAGTTGGTGGTATACGACATTGTAGAAAGAGTTTTCAGTATAAAAGTTTTCGTTATATGTCTTTGTAGTAGAAGAGTTGTAGTATACGAGTTGTATAAGAGTTGTATAAGAGTTATAGTATATCAGTTGTAGTATAGGAGTTGTAGTATAAGTGTTTTCAGTATAAACGTTGTAATATAAACTTTGTCAGAATAATAGTTTACAATATAAGAGCTTCTATAAGAGCTCGCATTATAATAGTTTGCAGGATAGGAAATTCCGGAGACGCTACAACCGTGAGTTGTACGCGATCTACCTTGAAGCAAATGTTTTAAGAAAAATCAATCTCAGCAGACTCCGGTGGGCAGGACACCTAGCTCAAATGAGCGAAGAGGAGCCTGCCGAGAAAGTCCTTTGTGGCAGGATGTATGGAAGGAGACAGCGCGGCAGACCTTGTCTGCGATAGAGGGATGGCGTAAACTAGGACGCCCAGAGCCTGGGAGTGCCAAACTGGATGACATCGGCTCGAAATCGGGACCGGTGGGGAGACTTGTTAAATAAGGCCAGGACCGGGTTGCCGGTTGTACTGCAGATGATGATGATGATAGTTAGTGTGTAACATTATTCAATAAATGTATAAAAAGAAATTGTCGATTATATTTGATTCGCTCTCGTATTTATTTATCTCATTTATCTCATCTGTAGTAGATTTGTTAAATAAGGCCAAGACCGGATCCCGGTTGTAGTGCCGATGATGATGATAAGAGATTTCAGTATACGAGTTGTAGTACAACAATTTTCAGTACAAACGTTTTAGTATACGCCTTTTCAGTGTAGGAGTTTACAGTATAAGACTTTGCGGTATAAGCGTGTACTTACACTATAAGATTTTACAGTGTAGTAGATGGTAGTATAAACGCTTCCAGTATGTGGGTTTCCAGTATATGCATTTTTAGTACAACCGTTTGCGATATAAGAGTTGGCTTGTATATGAGCTCGCAGTGTAATAGTTTGCAGTATAAACGCTTTCAGTATGTGAGTTTCCAGTATATGAGTTTTCAGTACAACCGTTTGCGGTATAAGAGTTAGGTTATGAACGTGTGCAGTATAATAGTTGTCAGTGTAAGAGTTTGCTGTATACGTTTTAGAGTATAACCGTCTGCGGTATAAGAGTTTGCGGTATAAGATTTTGCAGTATACGGGTTTCTGTATTCGAGTTTTAAATATAATGGTTTTCAGTGCGAGTTTCCAGTATAGCAGTTTTGCGGTATAAGAGTTTGCAGTACAATAATTGTGAGTATAACCGTTTTGCGGTAGACGAGTTGTGGTATATGAGTTTGCGGTATACGTTTTAGAGTATAACCGTCTGCGGTATAAAAGTTGCAGTATACGAGTTTTATGTATAAGTTTTCAATATAAGAGTTAAATAGTTTTCACAATAAGTTTTGAGTATACGAATTTTGAAGTTTATAAAAGTAACTATCAGGGTAGTGGAGGACGAATTTGAAGTACTGCCATCCTTTAACTACCTTGGGTCAATAGTATCAGCCGATAACATTATGGAAGAATAAATACGCGAACGGCTGGTCAAATCCAACAAAGCCTACTATGGTCTATCAAGGCTCTTTAAATCCCAAAATGTTTCCAGAACCACCAAGCTGCTCCTGTACAAGACCATGGTCTTACCAGTACTCATGTATGGATCCGAGACATTGGTGCTCAATAAAAAGCACTCTGAACTCTTAGCCGCGTTCGAGAAGAAGTTCTTAAGGAGAATTGTTGGCCACGTTTGTGAGAGAGGCCGATTTCGGAGACGCTACAACCATGAGTTGTACACGATCTACCTTAAAGCTGAGCTAACGTTGTAAGAAAACTTGAGATCGGTAGACTCCGGTGGATGGGACACCTAGCACGAATGACCGAAGAGGAGCCTGTCTGGAAAGTCCTTTATGGCAAGATGTATGAAAGGAGAGCGCGGCAGACCTTGTCTGCGATGGAGGGATGGCGTAGACCAGGACACCCAGAGCCCGGGAGTGTACAAACTGGATGACATCTGCTCGAAATCGGAATCGGTGGAGAGATTTGTTAAATAAGGCCAAGACCGAATCCCAGTTGTAGTGCCGATGATGATGATGAAGAGTTTGCCGTATAAGAGTTTTTAGTATAAATGTTTACGGTGTAAGAATTTGCAGAATTTTACCATATCAGAGCTAATAGTATAGGAGATAAGAATATACGAATGAATGGCATCCCACGGCGGGAGTGTAACACTGCACCATCATGACAGATGTTCTTCATGCAGTCTCACAACAGCATACTTATAATATCAGTGATACATAAAGCTCAGTCGTAGAGTGCACGTCGCTAGCCCAGAGAAAAAAATTGTTCGGTGTACAAACAAAAAATCGGTTTCGTATGTTGTTTTCACTAATCAAGTAAATGTAATAACAGTGTTTAGTATAAGGATGAAAAATATAGGAGTGTTTCGTGAATAGTATAAGAGTGAATAGTATAAAAGTGAATAGTATAAGAGGAAATAGTATAAGAGGAAATAGTTTAAGAGGAAATAGTATAGGAGGGAATAATATAAGAGCGAACAGTACACGGGTTAATAGTACAAATGTGAGTGGTGTAGGAGTAGAGATCATAAAGGTGGGCAGCATAAAAATGGACGATATAAGGATGAATCGAATAAGAGTGAATAGTATAAGAGTGAATAGTATAAGAGTAAATAGTATAAGAGTGAGTAGTATAAAAATTAACAGTATACAAGTAAATAATATAGTAGTAAATAGTATAACAGTGAAAGGTATATGAGTTAATAGTAAAAGGTATGGAAGTTAATAGCATAAAGTTGAATAGTATGAGAGTGAACGATATAACGGTGCCCTGAACGACGTTGTACTCAGTACTCAAACCCAAGTAGTTGTCTTGGAGCTAGAAAATAAATAAAAGGGACTTGAAATAACGATTGAATGATTTATCGGTGAACCGCAGAATCCAGTTGTAGTTCAATTCAAATGTTGTAGGTAATTATTCGATTTTTGTTGATTATCAAACTACAAAATCCACTATTTGAATTTTGTTGGTTATCAAACTGCAAAGTCCATTTGTAATTCAATTCAAATATTGTATGTAATCATATGATTATTGTCTTGCTCGAAGCTATCTCGTTAGAGAGAAAAAACATCAGCACCACTCTTCTTAGAAGTAAAAAACCGACAACAGCACAACTCTTCTTTAGAGGTAAAAATCAACAGCACAGCTCTTCTTTAGAAGTAAAAACCAACAACAGCACTGCTCTTCTTTAGACGTGAAAAAACAGCCGCACTGCTAGAAGTAGAGAGCAACATATAGCTCAGAACTGTCTTACTAAAAACTGCGTTTACATGTAAGATCTTTAATTTCTAATGACCAAACATAACAGGAAGGTGTTTCTGGTATTAGTTTGTAAATTTTATACATAATGGTGACAATCTTTTTTCTATATAAGATTTTTAATACTTTTACCTTGAGTTTTGAATGTTTTTTACGAATGCCGAGAAGTTTCTACTAGCTGTGGGAGAGTGTAGTATTTTTTGTCTTACTCTCTGGTCATGGAAGAACTTTGCGCATTGAATATATGCATTGCAGTTATTTCTAGCTCTTTTAAATCTTTTCCGGTTTTCCTCAGTATTGTTTGATTTATACAACCGGAAGCTCAGCTCTTTAGCCTTAATGGCTTCTCTGCACCCGGAATCGAACCACATGTTTCTCTTGGGTTTGATATGCTTTACTCTGTGTGGAAGAAAGGTCCGCATGCCATGTAGAATCGTGTCTGTCAATGTGTCCGCTATAGAGTCAACATCGTTGTTGAAGAAAACTAACGACCAATTTAATCTCCCAAAAAAAGTCGTTCAGACCTTCCCAGTTGGCTTTCTCGTAGAAACATCCTGTCCTTTTGGGAGCTTTTTCATTAACGTTACTGCTGGGTAGAGGAAATTTAGCTGGCACGACACGGTGGTCAGAAGTGCCGACGAGAAGGGCGACGAAACTTCAATTGTGTATTTGTTTGGGTGGGAGGTGAGAAACAGGTCCAGTGTGCTGGCGAAATGACCATATATGTCTGGTACCCATGTTGGCTCATTGACAAGTTGAGTTAAACTATTTGAATCAGCAAAGAGCTCGACAGGTTGACCTTCAGCTATTGTGTGTCCGGAGGGACGAAACCACTGAGAGTTATGCACATTAAAATCACCCGCAATAACGATTTCAGTGTGCGGATATAGGGTCAAGGTCTTATCGATAGAATCAGACAGAGCATTAAATTCGTTAAAGGATGCATTTCTATCCAAGTTTGGGCTTCTGTAAAGAAAGCAGTAATGTATGATATGCTTACGAACGTGAAGTTTTAGCCAGGCGAAATTAAATTCTGGGTTGCAACAGAACCCATATTGTGACAGAAGCTGATAAGCAATATCATTACGTATATATGTGGCTATACCACGATGTGGAAAGAACAGAGGCACTAAGTTATATCCAGTTAGATTAAAATCGGAAATATCTGTATTAGTAATTACCTGGGTTTCGGTAAGTGCAAGGATAGTTGGTTTCTGGTTAGAAACGTGGGTAGACACACAAGAGAAATTGCATCTCAAGCCGCGAGTGTTACACAAAAAAGACGCGAAATTACCGCTCCATTGAAATGGCCCTACACAGAAAACCAATACCGCCTCGGGAAAGGATGCAAGTCGGGACCATCAATAGATGGGCGAAAGCAATCACTACAGGTGTTATGCCCTTGTAGTAGGTGCCCCACTAGATCCGTGCCGAAATCCAGGTCACATCCCTTCCATGATGAACATTATGCCACTCAGACACAAAAAATTCTCGAAAGATTATAAATCAATCAAGAGTATCGATGCCTGAGGGACGGAAACAGCGGTCCGAAAAAAAAGGAAAACATACACAAGGGATGGAAAGGGTAGAGGGTTTTTCCGCACTGTACATCACTCGTATGTATATCCTCGCACTTTTCACAGCACTAAGACGCATGTGTGGATATCCGTTTATTTGCATAGGATCGCACAGAAAACTTTTGCCCTGCACCCGGACGCGTGTGTAAAGATCCGTTTGTTCGCTTAGGATCCCACGGTAAGACTTCTCGCCCGAACCGATAGTGGAATTGGGTATCTTATGTGTATTTAAGATTCCCAAAACGGATTGCACAATTGATCCGATGGTACGGATCACGAGGCAGAAGCGCACGTGCTGTCTCGTTGGCGGTTTTAAATCGACTCGGATAAGATGTGTTTCAAGTTTTCTACACATCTCTTGCCAGGGGTGCATTACAGGTCTTCCTTGTACTTGAATCTGTGCAGATCCGGCCTAAAAGGCCCGTATACTCCCAGGCATTGGAGCATACGAAAGTCTGCAATGGCCATGTAGTCTTTTCGTCCATTCTTTGATATTTGGTATTATTTCTTTGATCCATCTTCCTTTGACAGTTTTGTCCTATTTTTGTGGCCATTGGCTAAGGCTGCGCTCCCGGATAGCTTAGTCGGATGCGTTTTTTCTAAAATCTCATTCATATTTCATTTTTAACTGTTTTAACTCAGACTTTGAAATTTTCAAAGTAAACCCTTGATTACAGTTAATTAAAGTTGGTTTTACTTGTTGGTGACAATTGTGTGTTTAAAAATTTACTTACACCAAGGCTCATTGCACTTGCTTACTCAAGTATTCAATGGCGCTTACTTAGATTGACCTTGCTATTGCTTTTGCAGCCCTCCTACAAGTTTAAATTGTGCTATTCACTTTAAAAGCATCGCTTCTCTGTATCTTTGAAAGCTAAACTGTCCATATTTTGTTAAAAGGATAATAAACTTGAAACTTTATTCTACTTTGTTCCGCTTAACATTATCCTTAACTTGAGAAATTGGTTAATCTCATTAATGGCCAACTTCTCAATTTGAATTTCCCTTTCCTTATACAGATTGGTCGCTGCCCTTGTTACAAAGTCTCACCTTACCCGTATAAATTATCCTGGCAGAGAAAGTGAATATTTTTCCTTTTTTAAATAACGTGAATTCTGTGCTGATATTCTTTGACCGGCACCAGCACCATGCCGATAATTATCAACCATTGGCGCTTAGCGTCGTAGCGTCGACATTCCCTTGTTTGTCCGTTTATTCCTGCCAACAAGAGTTGTTCGTTGTTCCGTTTTAGTCGCGTGTCAACTTCTAGTTGGCCTTTGTACGTAGGTTTCCGTCGCTTTTGTATTCTCTTCGGAGTTCAGGACGAATGTAAATTAACAAGAATACTTGACGTAACAAAGGCGACTCGGAGTCGTTTATGTACTAGCTTTGGTTGTCGGTCATTCTATTCTTTTGCCAACTATTCAATTAAGTTATTCAGCAGTATGAAATCAATGGGTAGGATAATTTTTGGAATTCATTATTAATAAATGAGAAAAGTTGCGCGTCCCTGTCGTTGGTCCTTAGCTATTTAGTTGCCGGTATCTTTGGGTATACTAATGACTTTTCGAAACACCATCATCTAAAAATTTCTCTTCTTACGTGCCCTGTTGCGACACCAGCAGTAATGCAATGATAAATGTTCATTTACATAATTAATGGCACCGCACGGGTACACGGCCGATTGTTAGCAGCAGGTGCAAAGGAAGTGGACAATTACACATGGTGTTCTTAGTTTTCCCTTGACGATTTTCCATAACACAGTTTCTATTGTTTTTCACTTTTTCTCGAAGTTGACGGGAATGGAGATGCAACGTTTGGTGGCATTGAAATATAATTACATAATCTTTGTAGAAGATTTTAATTGTTAATATCACAACATCCGTCTTGTTATGTAAAATTGACGTCGTCCTCTAATTACAGGAGCCGTTACGGATGGAGCACCCATGCTAAGAGATTTTTTTTCTCCACATCATCCAATGGTAAGTCTTGTAGATACTATACATTGCCTATTGTTTATATTGTAGTTTTAGTATGTGTTACACTTGCGAAGTGTGACGCTAAGAAACGATAAGTGATGGGGAAAGTATTTGTCAGGAATACCGCACAAGATTATTAGCCATGCAAAACAGTTATATAGAAAGTTTTCAGTTCCCTCCTTTAATTTGTTTGCCAGCAGCTTGTTGACGAAGAACATTCAATGTTCCAAAGTGCGGATCGAAATATCAACTTTGTCGATCAGTCTCCCACTAATAAAGTGAATTTCTTGACAAAGAAACAATACCCTTGGACGGTCGCACCGTGATAATCGCAGTGAACTGTGGTGCACCCATCTTTTTTCCAGAACGGAGCTTAACCGCAACCTCCACTGTGAAATATGGTCGCGCTTTTTTACACCCTGTCACATTTTATTATTATTATTAGCACAATAAACATAAAAACAAATCGTGAACCCAAAAACATTTTCAGGATTATAAATTTTAAACATAAATCATATTTGTACTCGTAAACTAGCCAAGGTCTCATCATCTGACCCTCATACCGCTGCAAAGGTTTTTTGACACTATATATTACAAATACCTAACAATCTGTCGACAAACATCTCTCTAAACAATATCAATCGGTACTGCTACTACAACCAGAGCACTAACCTTCTCAAGCATACGAGGGTCGCCTCTTATGTTTCGGGATTTGACAACCCTAGCGTTGCAATCCGGCAATTGACAGCTCTGTCGTAAAGTTGGACATTTTTGAGGTTATACGCACTCAGAACGTTTTGACATACGGGCGCTATTTGTGTTGTTTACAGTAACTTAAAAGATTCATCTCGGCCCAAAAATGGAATTAAATCGTCAACATTTTTGTGCGATTATTTTTTACAACTTTCGGCGTGAATTAACTCAGCAACAGTGCATGGATGAACTTAATTCAATTTTTGGCGATGGAGCTCCATCAAGACCAGTGTTTATCGATGGTATGGTGAATTCAATCGTGGTCGTAGTTCACTCCAAGATGAATTTCGTGAAGGTCGTCCAAAATCAGTTGTTGTTCCGCAAACCATTGATGCTGTGCGCGAACTGATATTGGAAGATCGTCATGTGACCTATCGTGAGATTGAGACAACCTTAGGCGTTAGTGGAACCAGCATACATTCAATATTGCATAAGCATTTGACCGTCAAAAAAATTTGTTCGCGTTGGATCCCACACAATTTGTCAATCGCCCAAAAAAAGGCTCGTGTCAATTGGTCGAAAGAAATGCTCAAAAAATACGGTCGCGGTGCTTCGAAACACGTCTATGACATCGTGACAGGTGATGAATCGTGGATTTACGCGTATGAGGCCGAAAGTAAACAGCAGTCGACTGTCTAGGTGTTTCAAGATGAGCCAAATCCAACAAAAGTTGTTCGCGCACGAAGCACTTCCAAGCAAATGGTCGCCCGTTTTTTTCGGAAAAACTGGACATGTCGCAACCGTACCACTAGAACAACGCAGAACAGTCAATTCTGAGTGGTACACAACCATTTGTTTGCCAGTTGTCTTCCAAGAAATCAGGAAAACCAACAGCCGAAGACGGATCACTCTTCACAACGACAATGCGAGCTCTCACACATCGGCTGCGACAACAGCATTTTTGAGCACCCAAAACATCGATTTGATGGGTCATCCGCCGTACAGTCCTGACTTGGCACCGAATGACTTCTTTTTATTCCCGTACGTAAAAAACAAACTGAGAGGTCAACGTTTTTCGACACCTGAAGAAGCGGTTGCTGCATTCAGAATGCATGTGTTGGAGATACCTCAATCAGAGTGGCAAAAGTGCTTCGACAATTGGTTCAAACGCATGCAAAAGTGTATAGATCTTCATGGGGAATATTTTGAAAAACAATAAAGTGATTTTCGATGATCAATATTTGTTTTTGTTCTCTAATCCCGAAATATAAAAGGCAACCCTCGTATGAAAAGATTCTTACCTCACCGCCATTAAAAAAAAAAAAAAAAAATAGGGGAAATAAGTAGTTATTGTCCCGTCAGTAAATTATATGTCATACCCAAAGTGTTTGCGAAGATCATGTGAATGTTCTTCTTCTTGAAATCCTCGCCCCGGCTTGCATCATGGTTTCCATAAGGGTAGATCTATAGCATCCAATTTAGCGGAGTTCGTGGCCACAACAATATGATCACTAGAGACAGATAATGAAGTAGACGTAATGTATCCGAATAATGTCTTCAAGACTTTCGACAAAAACTCCCACAAAACAATTGTCTTGAAACTGGAAGCTACAGGTTTGCTACCTCCCTGATTTCATGCCTTATAAAATCGTAAAGTACAATTCAGTGCTCACTTCTCTGATCAATTTGTGGTTCTATCTGGGGTAATATCTTGGTGCCTGAATCTTCATATTATCCATTATAGCTCCTGTCCACTTTCTGAAAGAATCTGGGATAATATATTTATGTATAAAATATCCTGACATTATCCGTTTTTGCCATTCGGATGTAAACTGACTTAGGTGACTTTTCAATCCAGTGCCATAAATGTTTTGGAGTTCAATCTCGGTCTACCTGTAAGGTCTAAAGTTGGCGTGTTATTCCTCTTCCAAGAATAGTGAAGGAGAGGGGTTCGAGGTAACCCCTGAACTCCTCTCACTAATTTTGCGGTAGGCCAATTGACTTTACCCATTCCCATACAGGTGAAAGTAATGCGCTCCCTGTGAATATTGTGGTTAACCTGTGAGGGAATGGGTTGAGTCGAATGGCTTATCTTAAAATTGGTGAGAGAGTTTCAGGGGGTTAATTCGCCCACTCTACGATAATGCATGTTATTTTTGGAAGAGGAATAACCGACAGTACTTATAGGTACTTCGTTATCACGGATCACGGCATAATGATACTCTCCGAGATAGAGAATACTGCAGATAAACTAGTCCACCATTTGAATGTCAGTGGAGGGTCATATCTCAAGGGGAACAACGTGCAAATAAGAAGCCAAAGGATAAAAACGTTGTCCCGAAATTGGATCCGTTGGCGAAACATTGTCTATGTTCAACTGGTTAGCAGTCAAAAACATATTTCCACCAATCAGACCTCACTGCGGCGCTCATTCTTAGCTAGGTAGCCGTTGGCGATGAAGCTCCCATTCTCTCTTCTCGCCAGATGTTAGCTCTGTGCCGTGATACGTTTTTTGAGTGACATTCACCATCAGCTATGCAAAGTTTATGAGTCGCAATATATAGGCGTCAAAAATATACAATACGTCCATGATGTACAGCGTTCCGGTCGACCTTTGGTTTCGAACGAAAGTGAAGAAAAAATTATTTGAAGATCAACGTGTGACGATTCGCGAGCTCCGCGAGCGGATCCCTACATCCTTGATGTCAGTACGACTACTGTTGACAAACATTTTTGGCAGAACATTAGTATTATCACAAAATATGGACGCGGTGGGTCCCCAAAATGTTCACGAAAGAGCATCAATGTCAAATATTCACGTGTTCCACGAATTCCTTGAGCGCCACACAAAATATCTGAATTTAATTGAAAGACAAAGACCAAACGCTACTTACCGAGAAGGGTATAAGAAAAATGCCACACCATCTTCAAATACACATCAATCGTATCAGTGATTACACCGGAAAATAAGTGAAAGTTCAATATAAGCCGTACACCAATATATATATATATATATATATATATATATATATATATATTATTATTATTTATTATTTATTGGCCTGTAAGAACCCGGAAGTTCATGACCTCACCGACTCGGCTTCGCCATCGTTCCCTGTCCTGGGCACTCTCCTTCCACGCTTGACCATTCGATCCGATCTCCTCAAGGTCAAACCTAACATTGTCCTCCCATCTCCGTCGCGGCCGTCCTACCGGTCTCTTTCCCGTTGGCCTACCGTCAAGAATTCTATGCACGGTCCTATCGTTCCCCATTCGCGCCACGTGTCCGGCCCATCTTAATCTTCGCGACTTGATTACTCTCACTATTGTAGGTTTGCGATATAGCTCTTCCAATTCGTGGTTATGGAGTCTCCTCCATTGTCCTGCCTCCTCGTCATATTTACCTCCAAAGATGCCCCTCAAAACTTTATTCTCGAATACGCGGAATTTGTTTTCTTCCCGTTTTGTGAGAGCCCATGTTTCGCATCCATATAGAACAATCGGCATGATTATGGTTCTATAGACACGGATCTTTATGTTACGTGATAGCAGTCTGGATTTCAGCAGTTTACTGACTGCGTGCCAACTCGCGTTGCCGGAATGCAGTCTCTTGTTAATTTCCTTCGACATTTCGTTACTGGCCGTCAGTATCGTTCCTAGATATTTAAATTCTTCAACTTTTTCAAATATCTTACCTCTGACGTTTATATGTGTTATCTGAGGTCCACCTGCTCTCGCCGTAATCATGTATTTTGTTTTGTCTTCATTTATATCTAGGCCCACCTCTTCTGCCGCTTGCATGATGATTTCGCAGTTTTTACTAACAGTCTCTAGATTATCACCCAGAACGGCGATGTCATTCGCATATGCGAGCACTTGTGTGACCCCGTTCAGGGATGATTCGGCCATGTTGTCGTCTTGTACCTTTCTGATGACATACTCGAGCACAAGGTTAAAGAGACACGGTGATAGACCATCTCCCTGCTTTAGTCCGTCCCGGATTTCAAATGGTTCTGAGAGGTGGATTTCTATTCTAACTCGCCCTTTGTTTTCGTTCATGCAAATTTGAGTGAGCGCGGCATCTTTTTTAGGGACTCCCAGCTCAACTAGAATATGGTAGAGTCTCTGCCTTGCGACTGAGTCGTAGGCTTTTTTGAAGTCAACGAACAGTTGGTGAACCGTCTCTCCGTATTCGCACTTCTTTTCCAGCAGTTGTCTTATTGTGAACATTTGGTCGCTTGTTGACCGGTTCCTACGGAATCCACATTCGTAGTCTCCTAGTATCTCTTCTGCGTACGGTGTGATTCTCGCCAGATATATATATATATATATATATATATATATATATATATATATATATATATATATCTATATATATATATATATATATATATATATATACATATATATACATATATATATATATATATATATATATATATATATATATATATATATATATATATATTTGGCGCAAGGCTAATAACCTTGCCCGGAAAAACAAATTATTATGGAAAATTTAACAAGCCTCAGACTTGTTAAATAAGGCCAAGACCGGATCCCGGTTGTAGTGCCGATGATGATATATATATATATATATATATATATATATATATATATATATATATATATATATATATATATATATATGTATATATTTTTTTTTAAGTTTATTGTATTTATTTTACAGCTCCCAGGAAAGGGGAACCTACAGCGTTGACATGCTATTTTCCCTTGACTGGGTCCATCTGCCAAGCTCCGAGAGGCGGTCAAGAATTTCTCAACTATTTCACGGAGCCTTCGGCTTAATGGGGTGGTGTTTTACCGGGTGACTGGGCTTTGGTACCCTGCCTACCACTTACTAATTGTGACTCGTCAGTTGAAGCTGGGTTTGCACAATCACATACAAGACATAACCTCCCGATATGCTCGATATTTCAGACGTTCTCGAGACAGAAGTTGACTCCTCAGCCGAGTATACATATCTTTGTTCAGTTTCAGGGTCGATGGCTTTTAATAGAACTGTAATATTTTTAAGTTCTTTCGGCGTGTAAGAAAAGAATTCCGCGGTAGCTCCTTTCAAAACATTTTTAATTTTAACATGGCCACCAACGTTATATGTTTGAATGGCATGCCTATTGCCTACCAGTCTTTTAATCACAAAATTATTACTTCCTACAGCTAACTTACACAGACGTATAGCATTTGCAACGATGTGAAGAACGTGTGATTCGAACTGACGCTATGGCGGTTAGGATCACTAAAAATGGAACCAATGCTCAACACACCAGGCCACTGCCGCGTGTACGAATTCGATTTCTAAACTCAAGTACACTCAACTGATGTCGAATTGGTATGTTATCGCTATGGTATACGGCTCTGATGCTTTGTTTATTTGAATTTCCTTTCGCTGTTCTTCACTATATCCTTGTATATTGTGTGTGTATCTGTTAGGAACGCCACCGACTTACCAATTCTTTACAATCGATGTGTACCGTGTTGATTGGTGGCATTTTAGTTTTTTTGCTGGTTGGCTTTTTTTTTTATTTTTTTTTATTAGACTTCTCTCGGGAGAGGCGAACCTGTAGCGCCGAGCGGGCGCCCGAGATGCCACCAAATAACTGTTGCAGTTGCAGGTTGTAACGCTACGGGATCACTCGCCTGGGAAGGGAGTTCCACAGCTTCCCCGCTCTGTACCGGAACGAGTTCTGATACAGGGATGTTCGCGCCGTCGGGAGATGAACCACAAACTGGTGCGATCCGTCGGATTGTCTTGTGGAGCGCATATAAGCCGAATTGCGTGGAACAATACCACGAATTTCCGAAGAACAGTAACCGTGGTAATATCTGTAAAACAGACAGAGGTCGGCTACGCGCCTTCGATGTGATAGCGACTGTAGTCCTGACGTCAGCGCCGAGTCCCCGATCAGGCGCTCGTCTCTGTATACTCTCAAGTAGGTCGAGGGTATGTTTAGGAGCCGAGCTCCAAACATGAGAGCAATATTCGAGCGCGGATTTATATAGGAGAAGAAGTTGGGCCGGAGTAAAATATTTCTTGGCTCTAAAAAGATAACTCAGTTTTCCTGAGGCTGACCTGGCGATACTCGACACGTGTTTATGCCATGATACATTCCCACAGACCGTGACGCCGAGCAATTTCAAACTTTCCCCAGATTCGAGGGCCTGGCCATTCATCATCAGCTGTGGAACCGATGATCCAGTTTTCTTTGTGAATGTTGTATACTGGGTCTTCGTTGCATTGAAGTCGAGGAGATTGGCCTTTCCCCACTGCCGGACCCTATCTAGATCCTGATTCAGAGAGTCAATCTGTCTACATCTCAGCTGATGCGACGCAGATGCACCAATCGGCCGAACACTCGAAAAGGTGGAAACAAGCGTACTATCACCCGCAAAACTGAACACTTTGTTATCCGTTGTCTCCAACAAATCATTTATGTGAAGCAAGAACCAGGTTGGAGCCAAAATAGAACCTTGGGGCACCCCCGAATTAACAGGATACAGATCCGAACACTCGCCGTCCACAACAACCCGGATCGATCGATTCTCAAGGATGCTCCTCGTCCAGTCACAAAGCTGTTGGGAAAGTCCATATGATCGAAGTTTGCTCAGCAATGCCCCGTACCAGACGCGATCAAAAGGCTTGGAGATATCCAATGCGACCGCCCTTGACTCACCATGCTGTTCAATCGCAGATGTCCATATATCGGTTATAAGTGTCAAAAGGTCTCCTGTGGACCGCCTGCCACGGAATCCGTATTGACGATCATTCAGAAGTCCGTTGCACTCCAAATACTTAACCAACACTGTATTGATGACTTTTTCCATTACCTTAGATAAAATAGACAGTAATGCTATCGGACGGTAATTTTGTGGGAGACACTTTTTGCCCGCTTTTGGGATTGGCTGAACTCGAACGATTTTCTAGTAGGTAGGTAGGGTTCTCCGGGCATAAAATAAGCGAAAGAGTCTGCCAAGAACCGGCGATAGTTCTGGGGCACAGTTTTTAAGGACTATTGCTGCTGGTATTCCGTCCGGGTCGGTTGCCTTCCTACAGTCCAATTCACGTAGAATGTGTTGAATAGTGCGCGGGCGAAATCTCACATCTGGCATGGAAGACCGTACCGGTGAGATCACAGGGGGCTCCAAAAGCCGGGATAGATGTTTGAATTGAGGGAACGAGGAGGATGCGAATTTACCGCTGACAGGTTTTGCCATTGACCAGAAGGAATGCGAACCAGTTGGACACCGAAGGAGCTTATTGATCACCCTGTCGTTGTGCGCCTTCTTCGCGGTATCAATCGCCTGGTTGCACGCGTTTCTGCTTCTAACAAAATTCATTCTGTTAGCATGGGTGGGATTGGAGCGCCATTGCTTAATAGCTCTATTTTTTGTCGCTGTAATCTCCTCGCATTTTTTTTCAACCAAGGTTTATCAGACGAACTTCGTTTGATGGAATGTGGAATATACATCTCCATCCCTGGAAGAATAATCTCCGATACCGACTCCGCGCAAGCGTTAACATCGGAGTTTCCGAAGCACACCTCGGACCATGGAAAGGATGCGAAGAAATCTCGCAAATCGTCCCAGTTAGCGGCCCCATACATCCATACATGGCGAAGCTGCCTAGGCCGGTTGTTCGCTTGGTATGCAAGTGCTTGCGCGACAGATACCAAGCAGTGATCTGAGTTTCCCAGTGGCGCAGAAACCTCTACGGCATAAATACTCGGTTCGGATGTCAAAAACAGATCCAGGGTGTTCGCATAATCGCCCCGGGCATCAGGCACTCGCGTTGGTTCCCCCACGAGTTGAGTCAAGTTGTGGCTTACAGCAAACATCTCCGCTAGCCTCCCAGCCTCGTCGGTTCTGTTAGAATGTAACAACCAGCCGGAATTGTGCACATTAAAGTGGCCAAGGACAAAAATTTCAGAAGCTGAGTGGTTCATCGGTATCCAGTGGACGGTACATGAAAGATGTTCGAAAAATGTCGCCGGTCGATCGTCATTCGGAGAGTGGTAAAGACAAGAGAGAAATTTAACGGAATACCTCAGCACCACCCTCAACCATATGATGTCCATATTATTGGGTTCCAACGCCTCCATCCTCTGGCAAGCCAGATTAGACCGCGCGAAGACGCAGACTCCGCCCTTAAAACGGAATCTCGAATGTAAGTCGTATCCTGAGCAACGAAGGTATGTCGAATCAGTTGACGAATCGACCTGGGTCTCAGCTAGGGGTTTCGTTGTTTGCAAATATTGGTGGACGGCGTTTACATTCGTATTGGTGAAACTGATGCTCCTGATGTTACAAAATGCCGTCACCAGTCGAGCGTGGGCAGAACCTCGAAAGCGAGCCCGGTCATGCGATGACGAACCTCTCAAAGTTCCATTATTTATCATGATATCTGCATGATGTTCCCCCATGGCTGCTGTTGTCCTTTTGGCTGATGTGCCTCCTTTTGTTCATCTGGCCTTTTTTCCGAGTTTGAATTATGTTGGTGATGTTGACCTCCGTTTGGCTTCGACTTTCCTTGATTGTTTTTTGTTTTATTGTTGTTCCAGCGCTTCAATTTTTTTCCCCTTCTTTCCTCTGATCGCGCTTTCGCTACAGCTAAGCTCGATTCTAGCTCATTTATTTCTTCTTCTTCGTCCTGGGATTCTGAAGACGCTAGACAAGCGAATGTGTTGTTAGAAAAATTCCCGCTGAAGTTGGAGATAGAGGGAAACGCATTCTTTGCCTCTATTTGTTGTTATTCTAGCTCGCTTGCACTGTGCTCTGACATTTAAGGGTACTCCAAAATCCCCGTTTGTGTGCGCTTTAGTGTAAAAAAAGCAAGTTCTGAAACTTTGTTGCGAGTCGTTATTATGTTACTTCTTTCGCTCTCTTTAATTTTTTTTTGCCGATTTTAATTTCGGTTTGGTGCATGAAGAGCGTTTTAATGGAATTATTTTGGCTTTTAATATCCTACTCTTGGTTGCGACTCCTTCTTTATTGTTCATGTCGGAGCTAACGGCACACACTCGTTAACACAACAAGAGCAAAGGCTACCGTTCTTATTTCACTTAGTGTGCACAATTTTCTTTCTTCGACACGCCATCGAATATTCTAGTTTTTTATTTTTACTATTTATTGGCCTGTTATTGTTAGGTTGGACCTCGAGGAGATCGGATGCTCGAACGTGGAAGGAGAGCGCCGGTGGGGTCGGTGAGGTCATGAACATTCGGGTTCCTACAGGCCAATAAATAGTAATGGTAGTAATTGGCCTGTAGGAACCCGGAAGTTCATGACCTCATGGAC
Source organism: Microdon myrmicae (assembly GCA_963931805.1). Classification (NCBI taxonomy): domain Eukaryota; kingdom Metazoa; phylum Arthropoda; class Insecta; order Diptera; family Syrphidae; genus Microdon; species Microdon myrmicae. The sequence continues at coordinate 125,347,019 of OZ007500.1, read as the reverse complement.
TCGACTCGGCCATCGTTGCCTGTCCTGTGCACTCTCCTTCCATGCTTGACCAGCCGATCCGATCTCCTCAACGCCAAACCTAACATTGTCCTCCTATATCCGTCGCGGCCGTCCTGCGACCTCTTTCCAGTTGGTCTGTGCGGGTTCTTTAAAGCTACGCAAAGAACCACCCACAATTCCTGCAAACATTTCCTCCGCAAGGGCATTGTTTCATGCACATGCATCATACCATTTTCCTGAAAATAAATCGGTTAAAAGTAAACGTCATAAATCAGGAAACCTTGTCAGCCGGCGTAGGCTTCCTGGGTTATCCACATTCACGGCAGCCTTCTGTCCAGCCGACAAAAGCAGTTTCCGCATCTCGCGACTAGCCGCCAAAAACCAAATACTCCAGCGTGTAAATATACACACAAAAGAATTCGACCCTTTCCGTCAGCATAAGATACAGTGACAATCATCATTGTGTACCTAAATTGCTTTTAGCACCAGTTTTCCTACTGGCGTGCAGCCTATTTACACTGCTGCATGCACTTCACCACACGATGGCCTTTGTTCCATTTCATTTTCTCGGTTTCGTTTACCCATGACCTCGCCGCATGGATAAACAAAGTAATCTCACCAGGACCTGCTCAGAGAGATCCTCTCACCATGGTCTCCAAAAGAGAAACTTCGCTTTCTCTCGAGGAAGAAAACTCACCCCTAGCTGAGCTGGCTACTCACCACGAGTCTGTCGAGGTTAATCATCATAGGGAGTGATTTTATAAGTTATACCACAGTGTCATCTTTGCTAGTTCCTGTGAATTAATACAATAAACCAAATTAAGACGTTTTCCTGTGAATTGGTGCAAACCTATTAAATTATACGCTTGTGTGGTTAAGATAAGAACCAATTCTCTATTATTGTAATCGTTCGGCTGAATGTCCATACTGCTACAATTTTCCTAACTTTCTCCAACATTATCCGTTTGTTATTGACTGTCACAAATAATGTTTTATCAAAGTGTCTAATACAATATACCCAAATAAAACTTTTTCCTTTGAAAACTTGTGTGTTCCTAATAAGGAAAATCATATTCACCAAAAGTGTGTTTTATTCCAATGAACGGCGGTGGGATATTATTGAACCTGTCCCCGTGCTGGCACACATACTAAATATCTCCCACAGGTCTACCATCAAGAATTCTACGTACTATCTATCTATCGCTGCCCATTCGCGCCACATGTTCGACCCATCTTAACTTCGCGACTTGATTACACTCACTATTGTAGGTTTGCGGTTTAGCTCTTCCAGTTCGTGGCTGTGGAGTTTCCTCCATTCTCCTGCCTCCTCGTCATATTTACCTCCAAAGATACCCCTTAAAACGTTATTCTCGAATACGCGGAATTTGTTTTATTCTCGTTTTGTGGGAGCCCTGATTTCGCATCCGTATAGAACAATCGGCATGATTATGGTTCTGTAGACACGGAGCTTTATGTTACGTGATAGCAGTTTGGATTTCCGCAGTTTACTGACTGCGTGCAAACTAGCGAAACTAGCGTTGCCGGAATGTAGTCTTTTGTTAATTTCCTTCGACATTTCGTAATTGGCTGTCAGTATCGTTCTCAGATATTTAAATTCTTTAACTTTTTAAAATATCTTGTCTCTGACGTTTATATGTGTTCCCTGAGTTGCACCTGCTCTCGCCGTAATCATGTATTTTGTTTTGCCTTCATTTAATTCTTGGCCCACCTCTTCTGCCGCTTGCATGATGATTTCACAGTTTTTACTTACAGTTTACAGATTGTCGCCCAAAACGGCGATGTCATCCGCATATGCGAGCACTTGTGTGACCCCGTTCAGGGATGATCCGGCCATGTTGTCGTCTTGTACCTTTCTGATGACATACTCGAGCACAAGTTTAAAAAGGCACAGCACAATTTGGTCTTCTTGTCTTTTTATGTGCACTGCTATTGTCACTTTTAACAAAACAAAACACGGCACGAAAATCAAAATGTATTGCGTTGTTCAGCTATTTGGTGTACCTGACTTCACTTTTAAGACCGTTCCGTCGATGGAATCGTTAACTGTCGTTTGTCGATTGTCGACACGTCTACAGCGGAGGTGGATAATTTGGTACTGATTCAGTTTGTCTCCTTTGCCACGATGTGATTGTGAATTATAATTTTGTCGCAAACTCATCTCCGTCATTGCGCCCAAGTGTGGGTAGCTCCAATCTATTAATCTATTAATTTAAACTACTATTAGTTTAGATGTTTTAAAATGTGAATCAAATTCATTAAAAATGAAATAGGATCGAGATTTTTGAAAAAAAAAAAGCCATAAGACCAAGTTATTGTGGTGAAGCCTAGCGACGTGACATTCGTTCTGCCAATCCTTGAATATGCAAATCATGTATGATCACCATTTTCATACTCACAGGTGTTGTAAAACTTTTCTTCCACTTACTTTAAACACCACACACACTCTTGTCACACCTTTAAAATAAAACACTATTTGTTTGTTTTATATTTAAACTAATTTTTATTTCTAACCAACACACACATAAATTAGTTCTTAGTTTCACATATATTCCTCGGTCAACACACACAGAAGTCACTTAAATTAGTTCCTAATCTCACCTATATTCCTCGGTCGACACAGTTAATTGACGAAAATCTATTAAGTTTAACACGACTTTTTCCTTGTAAAACTCTTCAGAATTTTTTGAACACTTATCTAGTACCCTTTTCCCGGCCTTACACCGCGCACCACTTGAAAGCCGACTGGTTCAAAGTTCTAGAATCAACAACCCGATCGTTCCGCTTAACTCTTGAAAATCAAGTTCGTTATCTCATCGTCTCGGTCGAGATTCAAAATCCAACCATCTCTAGTGGTTTTCTCATTTCTTTTTCTTTGGATCGAAATCTTTGTTTCCTCCGGCAGATAAAAGGATATCTCCTTTTTCCCGCCTGATCCACTTTGCGGTATATCAAACACAAAAGAAAAATCAGTAGTGCATCGTGTTAATGCAGGCTCCTCGTTAGTATAGTGGTTAGTATACCCGCCTGTCACACGGGAGACCGGGGCTCGATTCCCCCTCGGGGAGCCTCCGGCGCAAGACTAATGACCTTGCCCGGAAAAAAAAAAACAAATCATTATGGAAAATTTAACAAGCGTCAGGACTTGGTAAATAAGGCCAAGACCGGTTCTCGGTTGTAGTGCCGTTGATGATGATGATGATCGTGTTAATGCACATTTCTGATTCTCTTTTTTTGTGTTGTTATGGTTTAGGCGAACGTGCAGTTAATTCTATGGTGCCTGTTGTTTTCTATAGCCGAATAGGCAAGGCTCTCTTCCGTGGGGAATCGATAAGAAATACAAAGAGGAAAATCAATAGTGAATCGTGCTAATACACCTTTGTGATTCTCTATGTTCTTATTGTTTAGGCGAACGTGCAGTTCATTTTATGGTGTGTGTTTATTTCTTCTAGGCGAATGGGCAAGGATGTTCCTTGTGGGAAATGGTTTGGGTAAACAGACCTCTGAAGGATCATAAAGTTGCAGACGTGCAATTTATGATTCTCAACAACTTTACTTGAAAGTTGGTCATCTGGTCCACAGATTTGGATCCAGGAGATTCTGCGTGTTGAACATATGGTTCGCTCTTTCACGTCTTGGATTCAACTTAAATTCGATATGGGCAAATTGAACATGCAGTTCAATTTGTTTGATATTGAATTGATATCGCGATATTTACTCTATGCGCGATTAATGATGGAGCTTAGCTCCAAAGAGGTAGGTTTTATGGGATGGGTGGTTGTGGCCGTAACACAGGATTGAATCTATCTCATGTAGGATTGTGGAATTTACCCTGACTCCCCTAGAACGACCCAATATCACTTACCTGTTCAAAAATCGCGTAAATGTTTGGCGGTTCTTTAATACATTCCAAAAGAGCCGCCCATCCTCTTAAATTAACCACATTCCTCTTTCCATGCAAACCCATAGTACTTACCTGCAATTAGGCGCAGCGTAAGCTCCCCTGCAGCATCATACCTGAAAGGAAAACCTACCCGACGGCATCCACACATTCTGAATTTCCCTGGTTCATATTCCATGAACCAGCTCATCTCCTATCGGCTCAGCCTGTCTTCAATTACGATAAACAAACGCTGGCCAGCGTATTGTTGACATAGCTGTAGCCGATATTCTTTCCATAGTTCACAATTGTATATCGCGCCTATACCATTAGGTCCGCGACAGTTGCGATAATTCCCCGTTATCGGCTATCAACCGATCATGGAATTTGGGCATGGATATGATCATTGTTTAGACAATCTTACCCATGCCATGCCTATGATGACCCGCCTGAAAACCTAAATTAAACATACAGTATCTCACTGTGTTCGTTTTACTTACCCGCACATTAATCTAAACATATATATGTGTAATGAACTTTTTGTCACTTACTTTAAACATCACACACACGTTGGAATCCCTCTTTAAGTAAAACACTTTTTGTTCTTTATATAAGCTAGTCTTTATTCATAAACCATATTACTTGGTCGAATAGGAATTATTTACAAACAGCACACTTCTTTGTGTTTTGTATTTTCAACTTATATTAATTCACCACTGTTTGCACAAACTATAATATTATTTTATATACATATATATATAATAAGCACACACCGGAACGCACCTAAAGTTAGGGAATTACGAAGCAATCCTCTTAGTTAAAACACTCACAGATAACCACTCGAAATTTAGTCCATATATAAAATTGATTTTTATTAATAGTCACTTCGATAATCTCAATCTTTAATAATATTTCTAACCACGTCACCAGAAGCACTTATTTGGGAGACTGTCTTAGTCAATTCCCGAACCACGAACTCCTCACTCACCGTCCCGGTCAAGTCTCGAAAACCAACCTTCCAAACGAAGACCTTTTTTTCTTCATCTTGAAGATCGAAGTATATCTCTTTTTTTTTCTTTCTTTACTTGGCCCTTTTGCCAGCCGCTATTACCTTTCTTTATTTTTCCCGGCTTGGGATCAAAAGCGGAAACACAAAGGGAAAAATCAACAGAGGATCGTGCTAACGCACATTTATAATCCTCTATGTTGTTAGGCGCTAAACGAATGTGCAATTCGTTTTATGGTGCCTGTTGTTTGTTTTAGCCGAATCGGCAAGGATCCCTTTTGTGAGAATACGATAGGGAATACAAATAGAGAATTGTGCTAATGAACATTTCTGATTCTCTATGTTGTTTATTGTAGCCGAATGGGCAAGAATCTTTTCCGTGGGAAATCGATACAAAGGCGAATATTTGCCTTTTGTTTGTTTTAACTTAATTTGGTTAAAACGAAAACTGGCGCTGATTGTTTTAATGGTTTCGGGTAACCATTTTTCTAAGGAGTCATAATATTGCTGACGCGTATTTTTATGACTCTCATCGATTTTGTTTGGATGACGGCATCTGGCCAGCACATTGGCTCTTAGGGGTTTGTGTGGTGAACCCTTGGTTCAATTATTATATTTTCGGATTTTTTATGTGAGTAAATTTAGCGTTCAGCTGAATTTACTTGGCATTTAATTGATTAGCGCAAATTGCACGTTTTAGCTTGATTTGCTTGCTATCAATTTATGCGGGACGAGGTGTATTGGGTAATGCTTTGATTTAGCAAAATGTCACATCCTTTAAGTGCATGTTTTTGGCGTGTATCGCCGTTAGTGGTGGAGACTAGCTCCAAAAGGGTAATTTTTATGGGATGGGTGGTTGTGGCCGTAACATATGGCCACCCAGCCTGACCCTTTGCCGCCGTCGACGAGGTTTCTGCTGACTTATGTCAACAAAATAATTTGCCTCCTTGTGCACCGGAGCCATACGGCTAGATTGGATATTGCCTACATCGGTGTTTCCAAGGAAGCTTAGGCAAATACCATGACGACCCCTTTGTATCATGGGCACATCATTTACATCATGTGTGCCACCATTTGATCTGTGAAATAGCGTTTTTGTTGACTTTGAAATGAAAATCTATTTCGATCCCTGGCATACACCATCAAGGATGTATGGGTACATCGCCGCAGCCCCCGATGATCGTACGTTTATTTAATCAGGTGTCCGCCGATCATCGTCCTCATCGCTGGGCATCGTACTTGTCCTATACGGACACATATAGAATCGTCCCCTATCGATGCAATTCGCGGCCATTGAATCTGATGGATGTGGGATGCATCGTTGAGTCAGATGTCAATCTCCATAGCGGACGGTCGCACCTTACAACATTAATTTTAACCACTAACCAGAGAGAGGGAAGTAATTTCCGTAAGCGTGTTAAAGTCGTGTACAGTCGGATTGTCCGAGTTAAGAAGTATTTGTTTCGCTGTTGTGAATACAAGTGATCCGATTGGATTTTGATTCGCGATATTAAGAATAACTGAGAACACAGTTTTCTCCCTTTCCAGAAACTCGTGCAAAAAGTGATATCGAGATCCAGCAAAAGAACCATCACTGGGGGTGTGATAAGTAATTCCTACGAAGTGGTCGTTATTAATAAAATACACAGTCCTTGTTAAACCTACAAATAGACATTGCTAAACGTACAAATAGACATTGTTAAACCTACAATTAAGATGAACTTATGATTGGAAGTGCACCATTAATATCAAATCATTGCAAATAAAAGTACCATTATAGCGTAAAGTAAAGAAAATAACTGATCGTGCGATTTCATTTTCTTCTATCTGCTCTTGTGTTTGGGTGTTTCGAACTTAGTAACTTCGGTGGTGGATTTTACTGAATTAGCGTCCGTATCGACGCACAAGTAACATACCCCATAAATGTCCTATGGGAATATTTGACTTCCTGTGGGGTTTCTTCAAGGCGCCGAAGAACCACCCATGGCTTTAACCCCACCTAACCTGCAATTACCATAGCCAACTTACCTGCAATCGAGCAGCGTTAAGCTTCAATATCCTACACCTGAAAATTAAACCCTCAGCAACAGCATGTATTTCAACCAAATCATTGCGGTTCATTTTACATGGATCAATTAGGAATCTGAGCGGTTCCTCTGGGCGGCAACATGTCCATCAACATACTCCTATCATCTTGCGTCTCCTTGTTCCAACAACCCATTGGTCCAAAAGGACAAGTCGGCTACTTGCTTGCTTGCACATCTGCAAGCCAGATTTCTAATAAGCACACCATACGATCTATTTTCCAATTAAAGGATAAATAAATCTTTATCCTAGCCCTGGCCATGGCGAGCAATCTTCTGTTGACCTAACATCACAGTAGAACCCATTTCCGCCGACTGTAATATTCCCTAGTACTGTCTACAACATGGCTTTAGCCTTCAAGTACGCATGTTTATTTGCATACTGGCATGACCGATTATACGATCCGTTGCCGTATCGAGGAACGATCGCCGCATCAGGTCATGCCTAGGATACGTTGTCCAAACAACGAGCAGCCACGATTACTACGCTGGCCATCGAAACGGAATGCTTCCGTTTACTCAATGGAAACAGAAGAAGATATTTTCGCCTGACGGCAACATCCTTAAATAAATATGCACCCATGCATCATAGCCTCGATCATCTCATCGAAGTCTGTTGATATAATATCGGAAACCAATTCCTATGATTTATGACGGCATGTTCAGCCAGCCTCATTACCCGTCCTTTTATTTAATTAGCTGAGCATCCGAATTTTCTTTGTGCACCCTACGCAACCGCGTTGTCGTTGCTTCCAACGAATGGGTGTGCCATCCTGACTTGTACGGGCCCAGAGGGGATTCCACGATTGGAATTTCCAATTCGATCGCCATTGGTCATCACCAAGGAGAGGATCGGATTGGCTCCTCCCAGATGGATAGAAATCCATTTTCATCACGATGCGTGGATGTTGAGGACGAATTCGTCGTAGAGACGAATTTTTACCACCACCGCGATCGTGTGAGTTTGCTGGAGTTCAGTTGATTGTTTTTTCATGTCATTTTTCTGGAGTCAGATTTGAATCACGGAACCTATCACCACGGAGTCATTGAAATTGTACTGTTGACTTCCTTTTCGCGTTTGTGCATTTAAATTAGCCATTTCGTTTTTCTTGACCCTCGGAACTAATAGATTATATGAGCGTAGAGTTTTCTCCGGTACGGCTGGAAGTGTGAATATTTATAACACTTAAGATCTGGTGGATACAAAAGACAAAAAATACAAAAGACAAAAATAAATAGTTAACCTTTTCTTAAGCCTTTGTAATAACTTGTAAAACGTGAATGACAACCAAATAAATTACAATAGACGTGAAACAGTGTGTGTTTGTTTATCTGATGTCCGCCCCGTTTGGGAAGGGATTTTCGAGACAATCCTTTTGACCGAAGTTCCGCAATTTTAAGTAGAGGTGTTGCTGAACCCCATGCCCATGAAGGAGTACGAGCGATACTACCCACATTCCATCACTCAAAAATACCCCCTACCCATATAACCACTTCTTGACCATCTCCATTTAAACTATTCATAAATTTAACTAAATAAATAGTTAGTACGTTAGAATTTGCACCAAGCTAAATAAATAAATACTCGGTTGGAAAACTTCAGGGATTATTTTGAAAATACTAGGAAATTTTGATTTAATTAATATTGAAATTCAGGTTAAAGACCGCACTTTCATTATACAATATTACACCATTAAAATACATAGCCTCATTGAAAGCAGCTTCTGCCCCTAGGGTACTCCTAGCAAACCCTCATCTCAACAGATAATTTGCCTAATATAATTAAAATACTTTTCTGCAATTGTCAGACCAATGAATTATGTATGAAGGAAATCGCGGACAATGGAGACATCATCGGCAAAAAGAGCTGAATAAACAATTACATCCTCGCAACGTCCGACATTTGTGGCGTAGCCCCTAAAAGTCACGAGATTTAATATCACCAGTTGACTATACGGAGCAATGCGTCGTAAGACTCCACATTGCACAACATAGCCTCCGCAGTGTTAGTCATTGAGTATCGGAACAGCCACAACGAACTAGTTGATGTGGAAGCGAAGAGGAGGGATTCGCTAATAGGTCCTGCGCTACAGAGGCAATGACAGAATTTCAGGCTGCATCGTTACTATCAGTCATTTACATTAATGTCGTTCCCGAGAAGACGGGTCTAGCATAGACTATAATTACATACACATGCATAGCCATTTATGCAACTCTAATGTATTCTTACACCTTCTTCCGTTTTTGCACTTGCTGCTGGGGGGCCTTAATACATTTTATAAGAAGGAAACCTAAAACAGGCAACGGTTAACGCACAGAGACGGGAAAGTGGTCCAAGAGTTCGCCTTAATAGTGGCTCTTGGGAGACTTTTTTGCAACTTCAAAGATACGTGCAATATTACTGGACGTTCTAAGTGTCCGTAACGAAGCTTTTAGTGCACAAAGTGCCCCTTAAGTAAGAAATTTCTAGTGGAAAATCTGTAAACCGGAGAACTGAGGGTGTGGAAGTGGCCAGGAATACAATGAAAGAGACGAGCGATAAATGAAGAAGTGTGAACACCGACTCGACTATACAAAAAGTAATTTGCTCACAACAGTATCCTTTTGTGAAATACTTTCTCGTTGCTACAAGGCAATCAAGGCGCCGGAGTAAATTTATCTAGGGAAAATGATGATGAAAATGTAACCTTCTTTCTAATAGTTTCGACGAAATGTGTTTTATTATTTACGTAGTTATGCAAATGCAATTGCTTTTTTTTCTCACAACTATTTCTTGTTTCATATTTACCATTTGAGGGACAACTTAGTGTTTTCACTCTACGAGCTTCTCCACCGCGACAACTGGTTAAACTTAGTTTTAATGTCATCGTTTTGAAAACAATAAGGAAGCATTAATTCGTTCATCCATGTTTCATATCTAAGGGTACGTACACTCGCTTTGCTACGAAAAAGGGAAACTCAGGAAGACGTGTCCAGCACAAACTACAATTTGCAACCGTTCAAAAACAACACCAACGGTTACCTATTAACCTGTCAATCCACTTCACCAGTGTTATTAGTCTGTCTTTTCTGAAAAGAATATTATGAAAAAGAATGATTGTCCTTTCTGAGGGTGTTCTAAGGAGTGACGCTGTGTTGTCGCCACTTGGTGATGTGATTATTTGTCTATTCGAATGCCGTCACAAATAAAACACGGAAATCTCCTTTGGAATTTAACTTTAATTGTTTTATTATAATATACACTACGAGGTTTGCCTTCTATATTTCGGGATTAGAGAACAAAAACAAATATTGATCACAGAAAATCACTTTATTGTTTTTCAAAATATTCCCCATGAAGATCTATACACTTTTGCATGCGTTTGAACCAATTGTCGAAGCACTTTTGCCACTCTGATTGAGGTATCTCCAACACATGCATTCTGAATGCAGCAACCGCTTCTTCAGGGGTCGAAAAACGTTGACCTCTCAGTTTGTTTTTTACGTACGGGAATAAAAAGAAGTCATTCGGTGCCAAGTCAGGACTGTACGGCGGATGACCCATCAAATCGATGTTTTGGGTGCTCAAAAATGCTGTTGTCGCAGCCGATGTGTGAGAGCTCGCATTGTCGTGGTGAAGAGTGATCCATCTTCGGCTGTTGGTTTTCCTGATTTCTTGGAAGACGACTGGCAAACAAATGGTTGTGTACCACTCAGAATTGACTGTTCTGCGTTGTTCTAGTGGTACGGTTGCGACATGTCCAGTTTTTCCGAAAAAACAGGCGACCATTTGCTTGGAAGTGCTTCGCGCGTGAACAACTTTTGTTGGATTTGGCTCATCTTGAAACACCCAGACAGTCGACTGCTGTTTACTTTCGGGCTCATACACGTAAATCCACGATTCTTCACCTGTCACGATGTCATAGACGTGTTTCGAAGCACCGCGACCGTATTTTTTGAGCATTTCTTTCGACCAATTGACACGAGGCTTTTTTTGGGCGATTGACAAATTGTGTGGGATCCAACGCGAACAAATTTTTTTGACAGTCAAATGTTTATGCAATATTGAATGTATGCTGGTCCCACTAACGCCTAAGGTTGTCTCAATCTCACGATAGGTCACATGACGATCTTCCAATATCAGTTCGCGCACAGCATCAATGGTTTGCGGAACAACAACTGATTTTGGACGACCTTCACGAAATTCATCTTGGAGTGAACTACGACCACGATTGAATTCACCATACCATCGATAAACACTGGTCTTGATGGAGCTCCATCGCCAAAAATTGAACTAAGTTCATCCATGCACTGTTGCTGAGTTAATCCACGCCGAAAGTTGTGAAAAATAATCGCACAAAAATGTTGACGATTTAATTCCATTTTTGGGCCGAGATGAATCTTTTAAGTTACTGTAAACAACACAAATAGCGCTCGTATGTCAAAACGTTCTGAGTGCATATAACCTCAAAAATGTCCAACTTTACGACAGAGCTGTCAATTGCCGGATTGCAACACTAGGGTTGCCAAATCCCGAAACATAAGAGGCAACCCTCGTATTCGTTGGTGATGTTTCGCAATAGCATGTTTTATGATTTATTATAATATAACACGATCGTTCTGGAGTTTCTCACTATATAATGTTCCCGAGATCAGTGCATGTACCAAACAATTCAATAGACACTTGAAGACACATGGCTTACAGCCTTGAATAATACTTGTGCTTTTCTTTTAGGATTTAATCCACAGGTCCTTGCTAATTCCATCAAACAAAACACAAGTTACGACGCTAACGTTTTGGAACACACACTTAAAGTTCTACGGAAAACAAAACATAAGTTACGGCGCTAACGCTTTGGAACACACACGGCGCGACCTCCTCGGTTACCACCTCCTGTATCTCCTCCTTCGTACGGAATCTCTGTTTCGACTAACTCTATACTAGCCACAAGTATCTAGATACCGGTCGTATCTGTCTCTTTCCCAGAGACAATTTCCCATTCTGCCTACTAACAGAATCGTCAATACCTCTGTTAGCGGCATGCTAATTGAACCCAGGGGAAATTTCTTATATTCCTGAAAGGAAAAGTCATATACATACCCTTAAACATCATTATCACCATCCGTGGTGGTGATCGAAATTCAGATCGACGGTTGTCGATTGTGTGCCGCCTCTATTTGCATATCACATCCGGCGCAGGGCCGACGGATATCGTGCAATTTGAATGGACGTACGGTCCATGGTTTTGTTTAACTTCTTTCGGTTAAAACTAACAATCCATTAGACCTTTCTAATGGGTGTGAAAATCGAGAGGGACCGTGGGATCGGAATAGATCCTTTGTAGGTATTTAGCCTCATAAATTTTCCGAATTATCTCGTCGAGATAATTACGGTTGCCTGCAATTTGGTAGCGGGTAGGCGATATGCCTTATTGAACTAGGTTGTCGCTGCCTTTGTTTGCTTTGGGTGGTCTTTATTGAACTAGGTTATTGAAACTAGGTTATCGCTGCCTTGTTTGCTTTGGGTGGTCTTTATGGCAGCTATCCGCACGTGCAGCCGCTGGCCGGCTAATTTACCGACGATAGCGATTCCTTGTAACATCGTGTAGATGTTCAGGATTTCCTATGGTGCAGAGCTGGGATGCGATGCATTTCGATCTTTTGGAATTTCTCATGGGAGCCGGATGAGTGTATGGTTTTTTTACCTTTGTTTCAGGTATGCTACAATCGACATGTTGAGCTTGACATTGAAAGCTTTGTTCATCATCATCATCATCATCATTGGCACTACAACCGGGACCCGGTCTGGGCCTTATTTAGCAAGTCCTGAGGCTTGTCAAATTTTCCATAATGATTTGTTTTTTCCGGGCAAGGTCATTAGTCTTGCGCCAGAGGCTCCCCGGCGGGGAATCGAACCCCGGTCTCCCGCGTGACAGGCGGGTATACTAACCACTATACTATCGAGGAGCCATTTGGGACGTTCAGTTTCTTGCTTTTTCGTGTCGGGTTCAACGTTGGCCAAATGTTTCAAGGCCCTAGCGGACTTAGTGGCACGCGTCTGTGGGCGCGTGTAACGTTTTCGGGGTAGGTATGTTCCTTGAAGGGTAGGAACCCTACCTGGGAGGAATTGTGCGTTGGTAGAACGCTACAACGCCATTATAAGGTTTTTAAAAAATCTCTTTTTTCTAAGTGGCTTAAATTATAGCGTGTTCGATGGTAGTTTGATAAGTCAGTGACTGTGAATAAAAGAGTTTTTTTTTCGTCAAATAAGCATCTTATTTCTCAATATGGTCTCCGATTAGCTCGATACATTTAGTCCAGCGTTTTCCCATTTTTTTATTCCTTCCAATTAATCGGTCTATAGCGTTTGGGATGATAGTGAAGAACGTGTGATTCGAACTGACGCTATGACAGTTAGAATCACCAAAAATTGAACCAAAGCGCAACCCATCAGGCCACCGCCGTGTGTAGAATTCGATTTTTAAACTCAAGTATATTCAACTGATGTGAATTGTTATGTTATCGCTATGGGTATACGGCTCTGATGCATTTTCTTATTCGATTTTCGTTCGGTGTTCTTCACTATTTGCTTGTGTATTGTGTGTGTATCTGTTAGAAACGTCACAGGTCTCCTCGATGCCCTCAAAATAGGCGGTCGCTTCTGTGTTGACCTTTTCTTTCGACCCAAACTCTTACCGCCCAGCCAATTCTTCAGGTTTCGAAATGGAAAACAGTCACAGGGGGTTAAATCGGGAGAATATGTTGTAGCAAATCTTAGGGAGCGCGTCTCCTTGTCCTTAAAAGGACGAGGGTCTCTTTAAAAGAGCGCTAACTAGTTGCTCGTTGCGGTCGCCATCGTGCTTCCTCAGACCTGATCGTTCATAAAGAGGCCCGGAAATCGGACAGGTTTAATTAAATAAGCAAATATTTTGTCTTTTGAGTTTTAATTTATTTGTTTTAATTTAGTTTATTGGCGTCCTACCACTTCGGACGCCAAATGAGACTGATCCTCGAATCTGTTTTTTATTTATTTTTTTATTTACTGCATTTATTTGACAAAAAATAATAAGTGTTTACATGTTATTTGTTAACATTTTTCAAACAGTTCTTTTTTACATGTGCTTAGGCTATAATGGGATATAGATACATTGGTAATTTTGTTTTTCCTGAAATAGATCAGGAGAAAAACCAGGAACTCTGTTTATTTTAACTTAGCCTATTTAAAATTACTTAACATAACTTAATCTAACAGAATCTAATCTTATATACAATTTACAATATTTGATATTGCAATGATAGTGACATTTGAATTTGACTTAAAAATAATATTTACAATTTTGATTCATGTGGATGTGGGATATCTTGTTTTGATTGAGGGTTGTAAGGGATAGGATCAGGTGTGTTCTTGAAGGAGGGTGCCATTCGGTTCTGTGTTAAAAGTAAGAATCTTGGAAAATGGTTGGATGTTGCTGTATTTGACATGATTGGGTGCCAGTTCGGTGTTGTGGTACACGACCTCGTTTAGATCGTTAACCAGTCTGCCTGAGCTGAAGAGGGTCCTGATTTGGAGAAAATTACGGTTCCCGTATTGGGGGAGGGTGATGGTAGGTCTGTTATTATCAGCTTGGGATTGTTAGGAAGGTTTTCTATGAAATTTATCGACAGTTCTAGGATCCGTCTATCCAGTCGTTCGATGCCTGCGGTGTTATAAAGATCGTTGTTACTATGGTATCTATATGAGTTGGTTTTGCGGTGTAAGGCAGTGATAAACCGGAAACATTTTCGCTCAAAAACTCGTCATTTCTCCATTTGAAAGGGTGAGATGTGGTACCATAATTGGCAGGCGTGGGAGTGAGGTTTTTTTTTTTTTTTTTTTTTTTTTTTTTTTTTTTTTTCGTTAGGAAGGTGGAAATCTTCAAAAGATACCTCTAGACCGATCCAGGGACATGCCGGGTTTTTACCGACTAAAACCACCTCCCGCCAGGCTCATATTCCCGTTGATCCCCGCGGAACTTTCTTTTAGATATTCCCTCGCGGGGCGGGACGGGGTTTACCTGTTACTCCGCTCGTCACGTCGCAACTGCTGCATCATTTCACAGAGAATACCATTGGATCTGATTATCTGTTTGTCGATGAGCTGTTTGACATTGAGCGAGAGGCTTTTAGGTTTCCGTAACACTCCTCTGCAGAGGTTAAGGTGTATTGAGGCTTTATGAAGGGAATTTTTGATGTGGGTTGAGAATGACCAATCGTTGGAAAGGATTACTCCCAAATATTTTAGAGTTTTGGAAGGTTTTATGAGGATGTTATTAAGCTTGAGTTTAATTTTGTTGTGGCAACGTTTAGTGTTGTTTGTGCATTGAGCGTTTTTTCCCTTAAACACTGTTAGCTGGGTTTTGGTTGGGTTGAGGCGAATTTTCCATTTGTTAAAGTATGCTGAGATGTGCGGGCGGAAGTTGTTAACGCGGTTTCTTGCCGCTTTGACAAATCTACTGCTAGAGTAGATTAAAGTATCGTCAGCATAATTTAACATTACAACACTAGATGGAGGTTGGGGAATATCGGATGTGTATAGAAGATATGAAAGTGGTCCGAGAATGGATCCTTGGAAAACTCCCGCGGTTATGTTGCTAGTTTGTGAGAGGGAAGAGTTTATTCTGACGATGAATTTCCTACCAGAACCATAAAATGCTAGGAGCTTTGTGATGTTAGAATTCAGACCAAATAAGCAGTGCAGCTTATAAAGAAGTCCTGAGATCCAGACACAGTCAAATGTTTTGGAAATATCGAGAGATATGCATAGTGTGGCGCATTGGTTTTCCAGACCAGTTGTGACATCGTGTGTAAGTTTTAGTAGAGCATGGCAAGTGGAGTGTCGCTCACGAAAGCCAAACTGAGAATTAGGGATGAGAGCGTTATCACTGATTTTCGATACAAATTCGTCCTCTTCGTTGTTAAGATTAAGGATGGCTTGACAGTAACTCACACGCGCTCCATTGCTTATCTGTTTGTATACTGCAGCTGTCTAGGTCACAGATGTCAAATATGATTGACGTACGACGCCATTTGTCAAAACTATAACATCTTCCGATAGGGTGATTAATTTTGCGGCACCCTGTATATATATAAAATTCACAAATTTGATCAGGGAAATCGAAACCGCCGCTTTCCTATTCGATAAAATAAAAGTGAGCAGTGAAAATCTTGGCAGTTTTATTGATGTACTGCCAATACGAAATGAAAGTCACTAATCTACTACATTTGTTTGGGTGAAGTTATTGGTCATTGATGTATAAAATTTAAAATTAAAGACGGCACGAATTTATGTGATCACACATCACTCTTTTTCGAACTCTCGTCAAGGTTGTGTGTCCGAAAACAACCTGTTTATTCCTATACCTCAGAAAACAACAAAAGCCGACGCCATCGAATTCAAATGATTGGCAGGACTTTGTTGTTGTTTTCCTCACTCTCGTTGTATTATGAAACTATCAAGAACTATGGTGGCTCCATTCAGGATGTGTACTCCGAAATTTTAAGATGGCCACCAATAAATCCGCCAAAGGTGTTTCACCGCTCGTTTTTATAT
The DNA here is from genome assembly GCA_963931805.1 of Microdon myrmicae. Classification (NCBI taxonomy): domain Eukaryota; kingdom Metazoa; phylum Arthropoda; class Insecta; order Diptera; family Syrphidae; genus Microdon; species Microdon myrmicae. The sequence continues at coordinate 125,330,463 of OZ007500.1, read as the reverse complement.
CTTCTGCAGCCGAATCACACAAATATAGAAAGCTCTGTCTGTTCATGTGTATCCTCCTCACAGTAATTTCCAGGCATTCTAGAACAATGACTCCGTACACTTCCTTTTCTTAACGTTTTTCTCTTCTTTCAAGCGTACAGTGCCTCCGTACACTTCCTTTTCTTAACGTTTTTCTCTTCTTTCAAGCGTACAGTGCCTTGTCATTTTAGAGTACTTAAGAGCCCCTCTTATGACAGCAGTTTGTAAAAAGAAAAACCTGTATATACAGGTCGTTTTCTCTCTCTTTTTCCATTGATTGTATTCTTTTTTTGTGTGGAAAGGTGTCTAGGAGGATGCGCTGAAAAGTTGCCGACCTCAACGTGAAGATAGCAGCACTCGTCAATAAAAGCTAGGGAATGTAGTTTTGCATCTTTTGACAGTTTCTCACAAAAATGTTAGCCAGTTTGGAGGGGTAGTTTTTATTTGACAGTCGTTTGAGTCAGTCGATGTGAGTGTTTTTGTAAAAATGGACAAAATTGAGTATCGAGCTGTCATTAAATTTTTGTTTTTGAAAGGCAATACGCCTACGCAAATCAAAGATGAGTTTGACTCTGTGTATGGCGACTCTGCAGCATCATGTACCACAGGAAAATTTTGGGCAGCTGAATTTAAACGTGACTGTGAGAGCTTGGGAGACGATGAACGTTCGGGACGTCCAAAAATTGCAACAACTTACGATAACATCGCTAAAGTTCACCATATGGTGCTAGACGAGCGCCGAATTAAAGTGAGACAGATAGCAGGGGTTATGAAAATGTCCAAAGAACGTGTTTGTCACATATTGAATCAAGATTTAGGCATGAGAAAGCCGTCCGCGCGTTGGGTGCGGCATTTGCTTACGTTCAACCAAAAACGTGTTCGAATGAATATTTCCAACGCTCTGTTGGCGCAGTTTAGGCGCAATAAATCAGAGTTTTGGCGCCGATTAATTATTGTCGATGAAACTTGGATACACCATTATACGCCAGAAACAAAAATACAGTCAAAACAGTGGACTGCAAAGTGGAATAGGCTCAAAAAAAAAAAGCAAAAACTGTTTTTTCGGCTGGGAAAGTGATGGCTACCGTTTTTTGGGATACTCATGGAGTTATCTTAATCGATTATCTTCAAAAAAAAAAACCGTTACAGGAGCAAACTACGCATCATTACTTGACCAACTGAAGGCAGAAATTGCGGAAAAACGGCGACATTTGCAGAAAAAGGAAATACTGTTTCATCAAGACAACGCGCCGTTTCACACCTCAGTGGTTGCCATGGCGAAAATCCACGAATTACGGTTTGAACTGCTTGACCATCCACCTTACTCCCCAGATCTAGCCCCAAGCGACTTCTTTTTGTTCCCTAATCTAAAAATTGCGCTCGGAGGACAGAGATTTTCGTCAAATGAGGAGGCGATCACCTTCGTGAACAGTTATTTTGCAGAGAAAAACTCGGAGTACTATTTGGCTCCTCGATAGTATAGTGGTTAGTACACCCGCCTGTCACCCGGTAGACCGGGGTTCGTTTCCCCGTCGGGGAGCCCCTGGCGCAAGACTAATGACCTTGCCCGGAAAAAATAAATCATTATGGAAAATTTAACAAGCCTCAGGACTTGCTAAATAAGGCCAAGACCGGTTCCCGGTTGTAGTGCCGATGATGATTATGACTATTCGGAAGGTTTAGAGAGATGGGAGCATCGCTGGGAGAAGTGTGTAGAGTTACAAGGAGACTATGTAGAAAAATAAAAATACATTTTAAGAAAAAAAGTTTTGTATCTTTGTTAGGTCGAAAACTGTTCAGCCCACCCATGTGTTTGGTAAATTCTGAGGTAACTACGATTCATTTCATTTCAATCATCTTGTCCCATACACAAAGGCTGCACGGAAAATGTAGCGACAGATGATGTGCGTTACAAATACTCTTATTATTAAGCCTTCCGGTGAAAGCCAACCACAAACTTTTAGCCATGACTGCATTACGGCCACTGCCAGCAGATAAATGAATCCTTTTCAGTCCTCCTAGGTTTCTATATAACGGTTCTGTGGTTCACTTGTGTGCTCAGAAAGTCAAAAGGGAAAGCGTATTAATTGGCTTCCCAATAGCCGGAGCTTTCTCAAGTGCAGTATAATTTGGAAAATCCTGTCAATGCAATTCAAGGATATTGGCTATTACGGCACATGGAAAGGAAGACAAAATTTCCGGACATCGTCATTGTTGGACAGTTGTTCACGGAGACGTATTGTAACATGTGCATCCTTTAATTTGCATTTCATCTGTATCTTACTGTTGTCGTTCATGTTTCTGTCCTGGTTTTTGGTCCTTTTTCGTATTTTTATTTTAGTGAACGGATATCTTAACACTACAGGAATATTCTGAGATTTTAAATCGCAATCCTGCATCCTTTAAAGTTTTTGATGAGGGTAGTTATATCCATTTGAGCAGTTTTCACATTAAACATTGTCGTTGGCGTATCCTTATTAGTCGAGTATCGCCTGACACGAATATCGAAATAATCTCGGAGCGTCTACAAAAGGATTTTCTTGTTCCGGTGCACATTCATCCAGAAATACAGCCACCCATACGTTCATTCAGGTGATTTCAATGGAACCCTATGAACATTTATGTTACTCATCTGCTCATGCTGCTACAATAGCACCTCGCAACTGCATCAGACAGGTCCTCGTTATAGATCCAATACCAAAACGGTATTGCATAGAACTATTCTGGAGGTATATATTTAGATGATCAGCTTTTATCGTCTAAATCTACACGCATGTGTCGTTTCGTTTCTGTTGCTATTTCCACTTCCATCTTGACCGAATGCATACATTTCAAAGACTTATTTTTTACAAAGGATACGTACGTAACCGGATGAATGTGAGTATGATTATCAAGGCTCTGTTTTGTACTAGTTGCCTTAGTTCTGTGGTGCACCGTGAAATCGGTTTGTAAATACATCGGTGTAGATCGATCTTCAGTGTCTAAAGTTTCCAATGACCAAGCAGCACTTGGTTGGCGCAGCATTCCTTTCAGGTAGGATTACATGTATTCCAGGACATAATTAGTGAAACCATGATGCATACCTAAAGAGATGGCATGGTGACTAGAAATACTCTTTGTGTGTTCTAGGTCGTTAGTGACTCAGATCCATATGCTAAAATTCAACAGGTGTGGGTGATTTTTTTTTACTATAACTTAATCGGATGGTATTTCACCAGGCAGGTAGGCTTTGAGATCCAAATGCAATGCGATAATGTCGTTGTTGGAAAACGATAATTAATCGGGCTATGCTACACATTAGCAAAACGGAGCGGTAATAACCAGAAATATACATGGATTCATCAATTGTTTCAGGTGTGGGACCAAATGTAATATGGAGTAAATAAAGAGTTTTTCAAACGATACTACAAATTTTCTAGCAGGGATTGATCAGTGGTGCTAATCATGCATTGAACGGTCTGAGGGTGCGAATATCGCCCCATTTACACGAAAAAGTTATGGAAAACTATTTGGAATAAACGATCTGGCTCTGTTCGTCGTAAATAGCGACATCGCTTACTTGAGCTCGTACAGGTGCCTCAAAAATTCTCTGAATAAATTTCGAAATTTGTCGGATGGTCCAGTCTAAGTTTAGGCAATGGTATGAAAGAATGGATGAATGAAGTGAGGGCAGCACCCTCCGTTTAGTTCGCTTAGTACAAGTGGTATAAACATATAAACTTATAAATAGACTTACGAACTAACTTAAAAACTAAGGCATGAGGGTTGGGGATGGGGGATTAACTCTAAAGTATCCTAAAAACTGGTCAATGAGGAACTAACAAAGATGGATAGAATAATAGTATAAGTGGTAGGACATGGAAGGGCGAGGATAAGCCGGATGCTAAAATGTCAGTATGAGTGCGAGAGAGTGCAGGTGGTGAGCTCGGTGTGGTTAGGAAGGGTAAAAGAGGACACGACGTTTGAGAGCGGGAGAGGAGAGATTGAAGTAGATGGTGTGGTATAAGTTTGCCCGCCCCTCCATTCACATAATGAGTTAATTAGAGCCGTAAGACATCGGGGGGGGGGGGGGGGGGGGGCAAATAGAAGATACGGCGGTTTCGCAGGTTTCGAGAATTAGAGGAAAATGTGATGGAGGAGAGCAGGCTTAGGCAGTTGATTGAACCGGAGAGTAGACGGTGGATGAAGAGGATGTCGACATGAATTCTGCGCTCCTCAAGTGTGCTAAGGTTAATTAGGTGAAGACGGCTCGTGTATGAGGGTCGAATCAGAGGAATTTCCCAATTTAATCCTCGGAGGACAAAACGCAAAAAATTACGTTGCACGATTTCGAACCTGTGAATGTGGGACGAGTAGTGAGGAGACCAAACCTAACTAGCATATTCAAGAAGGGGGCGGACAAAGGTTATATAGAGCGATGTGGAAACGTAGCGATTAGAGAATTCTTCCCACCAACGTTTCACAAAACCAAGGACAGAGTTGGCCTTGAGAATGATGTCGTTAATATGTGGGATGAAGTTAAGCTCCCTATCACATGGGATGCCAAAGTCACGAATCGTTTGTACAGGTGTTATCTGTTGGTTGAGTAAGATATAGGAACGTAGCGGGGAGAGGGGTTGTATAGGGGAGAAGCTGACTGAGTGACATTTAGCAATACGCAGTTCGAGGTAGTTGTTTTGGCGTTAAGTGTTTGTCCTTAAGTGTTTGTCGTTAAGTGTTTGTCGTTAAGTGTTTGCCCTTAAGTGTTTGTCCTTAAGTGTTTGTCCTTAAGTGTTTGTCTTTAAGTGCTTGTCCTTAACTGTTTGTCCTTAAGTGCTTGTCCTTAAGTGTTTGTCGTTAAGTGTTTGTCCTTAAGTGTTTGTCCTTAAGTGTTTGTCCTTAAGTGCTTGTCCTTAAGTGTTTGTCCTTAAGCACTTGTGAACTATCCCCATCATCATCATCGGCACTACAACCGGGAACCGGTCTTGGCCTTATTTAGCAAGTCCTGAGGCTTGTCAAATTTTCCATAATGATTGGTTTTTTTCCGGGCAAGGTCATTAGTCTCGCGCCAGAGGCTCCCCGGCGGGGAATCGAACCCCGGTCTCACGCGTGACAGGCGGGTATACTAACCACTATACTATCGAGGAAGAGAACTATCCCCATAGCATCATAATAAAGAAACAAACAAAACAACGAAAACAAAATCCGTGTTTCAATTTGTGGACAGTGTTCGGCGGAACACCTCAGCCGTTATAGACGAATCCGCCAAAGATCCATTTGGAGAAGTGAGGAGTCGTCAGAAGAGCGGATTGTCTTAAAGAGTTTAGTGTCGTCCGCCTATAGAGAGATGGGGGAGTGCTTTATACTGGAGTCTATATCGTTAATAGTAAGAGTGAATATGAGGGGTCCCAGATGACTGCCTTGGGGAACCCCTGACGTGTGAAGAAAAGAAATGGAGAGGGTGGATCTAAATCTGACACTGTAGGTTCGCTCGGTAAGATAGAAAGAAATCCTCTTAATCAGTAGGGGTTCCAAGCCAAGGGGGAATAGCTTAAAGACGATGAGATTGTGGAAGATTTTGTCGATGGCCTTGCTGAAATCGGTTGTGATTACATCGACTTCGTTGCCGTTCTCTAAGGCACGGAATCCGTGTGATGAGAATTCAACTAGATTGGCGGTGGTCGACCTACGCCTAAGGAAACCGTGCTGATTGGGTGCGATGATGGATTTGCAGCAGAAACAGAATGCGTTGTAAAGAATGCTTTCGATCAGTTTTGGAATATGTAATAGTTTGACGACTTTAAGGCCACCTACGACAGCATAGCCAGGGTAGAACTATATAATGCCATGAAGGGGTTCGGCATTCCAAACAAATTGATAATACTTTGTAGGTTGACCATGACCAACGTAACTAGTCAAGTAAAAATAGCGGGATTGCTGTCCAAACCAATAAACATATTTAATGGACTTCGACACGGGGATGGTCTGGCCTACCTCCTCTTCAACCTGACGTTGGAGAAAGCAATCCGTGACTCTGGCGTTACAACAAGAGGGACTATTGTCACCAAGTCTAGCCAGATACTTGCCTACACAGATGACATCGAATTCATCGGTAGATCCGATTCGCCTGTACAGGACTCCTACAGCCTGATCGAGCAAGCGGCACAAAAACGGGGACTTCACATTAATGAGGGGAAAACTATGCACATGGTGGCAACCTCTGCGCAGAAAAGACCTAACATTGGTCAAACTATCAGGGTAGTGGAGCACGAATTTGAAGTAGTGCAATCCTTTAACTACCTTGGGTCAATAGTATCAGCTGTTAACAATATGGAAGAAGAAATACGCGAACGGCTGATTAAATCCAACAAAGCCTACTATGCACTATTAACGCTCTTTAAGTCCCGAAATTTATTCAGAACATCTAAGCTGCTACTGTACAAGACCATGGTCTTACCAATACTCATGTATGGATACAAGACCTGGGTGCTCAATAAAATGCACTAAACGGCGCGTTCGAGAGGATGGTCTTAAGGAGAATTGTTGGCCCCGTGTGTGAGGGAGGACGATTCCGGAGACGCTACAACCATGAGTTGTACGCGATCTACCTTGAAGCTAATGTTGTAAGAAAAATCAAACTCGGTAGACTCCGGTGGGCAGGGCACCTAGCTCGAACGAGCGAAGAGGAGTTTGCCCGGAAAGTCCTTTGCGGCAGGATGTATGGTAGGAGACAGCGCGGCAAACCTTGTCTGCGATGGAGGGATGGCGTAGACCAGAACCCCCAGAGCCTGGGAGCACCAAACTGGATGACACCGCTTATCACAAGACCCATATCTGTAGAAGCGACAGTACTCAACGTCACTTCCTTCGGTTCGTTCTCTGAGGGCTAGAATGGGAAAATCCCTTAAACTTGCCTCCGTACATTAACCGCCTCAAATTAATCCACCTCAGAACCCCCGAGGAGTGCAGGGTCGTGGCTGACATAGTGTTCAATTATCGGGTCCTCTCCGGCTCCGTCGACTGCGCCTACTTCCTTAACTTATTTCCTCTGAACACAAACCCTCGAAATACGCGAAATCCCCGACTTCTTTACATTCCCCCTCACCGGACCTCTTATGGTCTCTACGAACCCGTTTCGCGGATGCTGAGAAATGTCAACTCCAATTCCACCTTGTTTGACTTCGACCTCTCTACCCATACTCTCAAGCACCGCCTCCTAAACCATTCTCACGACCAATCTTAAGCGGCGCTTCTACACTTTAACATAACCTGCTCACCTCTCGCTCCTACTCCTGTCTTCTTAATTTGTCCTGGTTACCCCAGGTTAAGGCTAGTTAAGATAGCTCTTAAGCTCTTTTGTTTATAGGTTATATATACTTTTGTTGTAAGTCATTATATTGCTTGAATTAAACCAATAAATGGGGCGGCAACCCCACTAAACTACATTTTTGAGGGTATCTTTGGCGCCCTGCTACTCGCCTTTTGGGCTTGGTTTCGGCCACGTTGCTGCGGCCCATGATGCGAGTATTGGCACACGATGTCCACCTACCATCTTCCTGGAAGATAGAGTTTTCTGGAAGAAGGGTTTTCCCCTTCCATGTCTTTGTAACTTCAAGGGAAAGAAATTAGGTTCGCGTTCGGATGATAATGCCTCTTTCGGCTCCCTTCACACGCGCCCTTCAGAGGGATTAACAACGAATTTGATTAATTTCTTTCGTTTTATTTTTTGTTTTAATTACTATGATTTTTTTTTTCTTTAATGTCTATATATTTTACTTTTCGTTAATCTCTAGTATTTTTTTTGTTTTGTTGCATTAGCATATGTTCATTATTTTTGATCCCCTTTATTTATTTTTGAGCGAAGGAAAATTCCATAGAAATGTGATAGTAGGATTCCTACAGCCTGATCGAGCAGGCGGCACAAAAACGGGGACTTCACATTAATGAGGGGAAAACTATGAACATGGTGGCAACCTCTGCGCAGAAAAGACCTAACATTGTTCACACTATCAGGGTAGTGGAGCACGAATTTGAAGTAGTGCTGTCCTTTAACTACCTTGGGTCAATAGTATCAGCCGATAACAACACAGAAGAAGAAATACGCGAACGGCTGATCAAATCCAACAAAGCCTACTATGGCCTATCAAGGCTCTTTAAATCTGTATTCAGTCGACGGCATGCGATAGATATTCGAAAAGTGTCACCGGGCGATCGTCATTCGGAGAGCGGTAAAAACAACAAACAAGTTTAACAGAATTTCTCAGCGCGATCCTCAACCACATGATGCCCATATTATTGGGTTCCAACGTCTCCATCCTTTGGTAAGCCAGATCGGACAATGTGAAGACGCAGACACCGCCTTTGAAACGGAATCTCAAATGTAAGCCTTATCCTGAGCCACGAAAATAGGTCGAATCAGTTGACGAATCGACCTGGGTCTCGGATAGGGCGAGGATATCAGGTTTCGCTAAGTATGAGCAAGTTCTCACATTTCGCTCACAATTAACGCTTATGAATGACTGAGGTGAGAAACATCTCCACAGTTTTCTCATGCATTAAGGTGCAAGGATCAGTAGTTTGAATTTATGTTACCCTTGGAAAGAGGACGTAACAATTCTTTCTTTGTTTTAAAATGAGTATTATTCTTGGAAGAGTAATAGTACTCTTGGGCAAGTCGCAGTCGCGAGTACTATTTTTTTTTTTCAATTTTATGTTTACCGGTTTTTTTCACTTCGTTTTTTTTTTGCTTACAATAGTTTAACATATCTCAAAGAATGTGTGGTGTTTCTAACAGAAACACACAATATGCAAGGAAATAGTGAAGAACACCGAAAGGAAATTCGAATAAGAAAATGTATCAGAGCCGTATACCATAGCGATAACATAACAATTCCACATCAGTTGAGTGTACTTGAGTTTAGAAATCGAATTCATACACACGGCAGTGGCCTGATGTGTTGAGTATTGGTACGCTATTTTGTGATTCTTACCTATATTCATATATTGTTACATATAATTCATAGCATGGGTTCGAATCACGCTTTCTTCACTATCGTAGCAAACGCTATAATTGATGACCCCGACGTGATCTGTATACACAAGACACAATCTCCCTTAGGTAAACAGGACTTTACTACTACAATCATAGACTTCCGCATAGAGCGCCGGCACACTCGCCTGCTCCGGCTTTCTTTCGCTCGCCCGTTCCTCGCTCCGACGTTCGCATACGAAGTTGATCGTAACAAAGTTATTGAGGAGGGAGTAGTTTGGCGTTTCTAACAGATACACACATAATATGCAAGCAAATAGCGAAGAACATCCAAACAAAATTCGAATAAACAAAGCATGAGAGCCGTATACCATGGCGATAACATACCAATTCGACATCAGTTGAGTGTACTTGAGTTTAGAAATCGAATTCGTACACACGGCAGTGGCCTGATGGGTTGAGCATTGGTTTCATTTTTAGTGATTCTAACCGCCATAGCGTCAGTTCGAATCACACGTTCTTCACTATCGTCACAAACGCTATAAATGCAATTAATCGTTCAGTAACATCAAATTTCCAAGCTATTTATTTGTTCTTACTTACCACATGGGCTAAGCCTGCATTTCTACAATCATTTCAAATTTCCAAGGATTCTCTCGTTTTTTTTTGTGCCCACTAAGGATAGATTAAGTCGAGGATTGATAGATGTCGGGAGGTTGAACTTAGGGCAAGGGTAGAGTCTACCCTCCATTACAATATGGTTTGAGTCTGTCGTTATGAACCATCACTGACCTTCGGCCACCTTTGAAGATCGTATTGACCCGTCTTTTTACTGCTGTAATAGAAAAGGGGCCCCTTCAAATGGATGCCAGTGTGCCCCTACGATTCCCATTTCTTATTAGGAGCAGGTCGCCCAGATGATTTGGCCATGGAACGTCTGCGGTCTGACTTAAAGGCTTGTGCTTTGCTTGCTTTCTAATAAGTTACTTATATCTCTTGCATAGGTGTTTTGTATATTATATTAGAGAAGTTGGTAGTATTCTTCGTAATTGTAAATGGGTTTGGGATCGCGTTACAAAATAAATTGTTATTGGTGTTATTTTGTTACTATCGTGAATGCTGGTATTGAAATACGAATCTGGCCGTTCGTGGTGTTCGTGGTGTTCGTGGTGTTTAGGCTCACATGTTCTTGTTCTCATCGACCACTGTACATAAGTATTCCACCAATGGCCTATGAGATCTCTTTAATGCTGCACTGGACTGTGAGCGGTGCGCTGTTATGTGTAGTTTCTTTACTCGAAGTAGTTTGAATAGGTTCTTGCACAGATTGATAGGGATCGTATCACTGCAGCCGTCTAATTAAATAGAAGACAGTTGTGCCAACTTAGTGACAAAAAGAATTTTGACAATCCGTTTAAGCGGGCTTTTTTTAAATGGTAGATTCCCGCTATTTTTTAATTCTTGACGGAAGACCAACGGGAAAGAGACTGATGGGAAGATCGCGACGAAGATGGGAGGACAATGTAAGGCGCGCTCATGAGGAGAACTAATCAAAGTGGAAAGATAATGTACAGGACAGGAAACGATGGTGTAGCCGAGTCAATGAGGTCATGAACTTCCGGGTCCCTACAGGCCAATAAATAATAATCAATAATAATACTTTTTTAAAAGAATACATGGGTGATGCGAAAATCAATATGGTTAATAAATTCTTCCGACGCATGTTTGGCGAGCTCAACCATGATTTTCGAAATATATTTGCACAATTTCAAAGCATTATACCGCCGTAAGTCCACCGTGGTAAAATGGCAAAACAAACCAAAAAGTAACCTGCAGTCAATCGTCAAATTAACTGTCGCTGAGAACACTCTTGCCAAATTGAAAAACAATTCCCTAAATAAACACCCCATATTTATTCCAAATAGTACATTCACGAGAGTATAAATTGTGTTGATGTTATCCGAAACAGTTCGTAGGTATCTTGCAGAACCAATAACTTTTTTGAATCCTTAAAAGAATAATACGAAATGAGTTCCGATCTAGAAGTCAAAATTAAAAATAATGAAACACATGAGGTTCATCATCAATCACTGCTGCCAAAGTTTGAGGCAAGGTTGATTTATAGAAAGAGATTCTGAAACGTAGTTGAGTTTGTCTCGTACAGTATACCTAGTATACAACCTGTGTTACATTTGAAGGGTATCTTTTCGAAACTCATGCTACCAGATTGCGGTATCAATCAATGCAGCTAATGAGGGTACGTTTTACTGTCATCTCACCAGCATCTTCGTCATTCTAGTGTTTCCTTGTATAAAACTTGAAAAGCGATAGAAAACCTGAAGGCACAAGTATAAAAAAAAAAACGGGGCCCCAGTGTCGCACTGGTAACACACACATTTTTTTTTGCAATTTTCCGGAATGGAGGAGATTTAAATAATTTATTTTATCATAAATGCTTAGAGGAAGAAAAAATGATGGAAGGGGTATCACAAGGACTCACTGCCTGCCTTAAACTAGGTTGACATATTTTAGGCAGCCATATTCAGTGTCTGGCTTAAGATACATACCGGTTTGTCGGGTCAAAAAATAGGTTATTTTCATGATTTTTTTTAAGAGATTAAAGATATAACAGCAATTTTGTTTTTAAAACATTTTATTCATTTTTCGACTACGTTTGTAAATTTTGTCGAGTCACTCCGGAACCGGAAACCTCCCCTTCCAGGTGTTCAAAGTTAGCCAAAGTTAGTTCTGTTCGTGTAAGGGTTATTTTCGTTCCCGGTGAAAAAATACGAAAAATGCAAAAAGTTTATTGAACTTAAATACATTTAGCCCAATGTGAGTGAAAAAAATTTTAAAATTGATAAAAAACAACAAAATGGCGGAATATTGAAAAAAAAAGATTTTTCGGCCCTTTCTTACTCTTTTTTTTTATTTATAACTAAAAAAATAAATAAATATATATATATATATATATATAAATAATTCACTCACAATTTGCGTGTGCTTGTTAAAAATATGTGTGCGAACTTTCGCATGCACCGTTTTCATATTTACGCTTACACCGAACTCAAAAAAGTCGTTTCGAGAAAAACGCATTCAAAGTTTGGATATAAATTAGACAAAAAATAAAAGTGATTTTCTTCATGAAATCCTTGGGATTTTTTATACTAACAGCTAAACATCTGTTCCTGGACCATAAACAATTCCTTCCACGACTTCGAATTGGTCCTCCAGTAGCATTTTCGCCTTTTTCCTCGCTGTTCGTGCCTCGTGCGAGTTGTATACTAGGCTGCGGTCAGCGTCTTGCAGCCGATCTCTGTCCCTCTCGTTCGCAAACGCTCTCGCAGCGCACCCAATTTTGATGCTCATGACTTGCATTATTAGAAATACGGGTCCTCTCATTAAACATACAAGCTGCGGTAAGAGCCGCAACTTCAATGATTTTCTTACCACTGTATGCGTGTTTTGGCGCCATTCGCCAGATAGTAGCATTGAAACTTTCGTTGTTATTTTGCGTGAAACCTCCCTCGCATTTTTTTAACTAATCGGGAGCTGTCAGTTTTACGTAAACGGGGTAAATAGCTGTTCGTACTTTAGGATCCAAGGGTGGTTTGTCGTGGTGGAACTTTGACAGCTCATTCGCTGCTGCCGCGCGTTTCCATTTGCACCATGACTCCGGGCCCTCTGGACAGTTTTGATGTTGCGGGTTTTGATCGGTTGATATTTTGTGGTAGTATGTTGCCCAAATTTCTTTCGCCATATCTTCAGCAGAGTGAGCATTGCGTCTAATCGCAAGTTCGTAATAAGTCGTCAGTTCTGTTATCATGTGTCCCGTAAGTTTGCCAGGACCAGCTCCCCCTAATTGGTCTGTTTTTATTTGACACCGCGTAATTGCGAACCGATTCGCTTTCCCACGTGATTGATACACTCGGGGTTTACAACATTTGGAAATGATTTCTGCAACGCATTCATTATTTTTACATCCCCGTCTCCAACGTACCTTTCGTAAATGCGGCCGTGCAGATCAAAAGCGCGCTCGAATATTTCTAACATTCCGTCAGGCTCCATTTTACCCGAACTTCCATTGTGATCCAATGTGCAAACTGGTTCGTGCTCATCCCACCAAGTATCATATTCAGGGGTGCCCTTCTTTGTTTTCATAAGGGTGCAGCCTTGGCAATAACGCGATTTCACAATAAGATCGAGAACTTTGATTGTTTTGTTGCCGATCAATGTCATAACGCCATAATTAGCAGTATGACCCCTTTTGCTCCAACTACCATCTCCAGACGCAGTAAATTTTTTATCTTCACTTTCATCAGTTTTTTCTTTTTCTTCTTTGCTAGCCTTTTTTATCTCGGAAGAAAAAACGCCGATACAGGCGGTGTGTGCATTATCGAGAGCAGCGTAGTAGATGTGTTTCGTAAATTCGCCAATATCCATCAGTGAAGTGAAACAATGTAATCCATTTAACCCGACACCGAAGATGCGCATTACGAATACTATTCTACGATTAATTTCGTAAGCTTTGTTGGCGATTCGTGGACAGGACTCGATGGCCCTTTGGCGGATATTTTTTTACTTTTGTCGAATGTTTGATTATGACAGTGAAGTGTTCCGCCGAACACTGTTCACACGAATGCACAACGGAGCGAAACGACACTTTAATAAAAACACAGCGAAAATGTTTGTTTATATTTTTCTTTATTTTATTGTTGGTAATCCAGGTTTCACTACACTGGAACACGCGTGGCGATTTTGCAAAAGGTACTCTTATATAAAAGGTATAATATAACACGTAATTATGCCGACACACTCGCAACCTTCGGTGGTTGGTTCACTTTTCTCTTAACTCCGTCGTTGGGAATCTGTATTTCGACTGCGACGACACACGAACGACTCTCGTGGGAATGGAGGATCTGACCTCCGTGAATGTTACTCGATGACTGAATATCGCGACGGTTGCGTTCGCGGATCCTGAAAATTAGCACGTGTGCTAAGAGATCTATTGTTTTCTCCTGCAGCGAAGGTCCTGTCAAAAGGGAGTTGAGAAAAAAGCAAAGAACAAAGGGGCATCATAGGATCATTGTGTAGCTACTTAATATCCTGCAACGCAGGACAATGGCGCTATAAGGGATTTCGGTATACAATGGTAATTGTGTCCCGTATCTTAGGTGGCGGCAAGGCCCGGATTATGTTTGCACATTTGCGGGTAACGCTGGCTAACAGGGGCGCCAATCAGGTTTTCGAATTTACGATGCCTGTATGATGTATTATATATAATTATTTTTAGGAATTTAGGACGATGCGTTAAATGTTCTTGGTAAGGCAATGTTTGTCCGTTTGTTGTGTCCTTCGATCGCCGTGCAGGCGTAGGACGATTGATCGGACTTGTGACCCACGTGTCTGTGGACACGTGGGATAGTTGCCTCCACGATGTATGTTACCTTCGTTTCAGGTATGGTGAAGGACTTTTAAGGACACGTGTCTATGGACAAGTGTAATTTACCTATAGGTGAGTGTGTTCCTCGGCGGAACGACGACATCTCGACCAATAGTGGATTGTGTGGTTCGTAGAACCGCCACAGCCCTCTCACCACAGTTGCATTCGACAATCAGTTTGAATCCTAGGCCTTTCTCAGATTTTTTTGAAAAGTTTATCGAACCGTCTCCGTTTTTACACTTTATAATGTTTGAAAGTTCGGAAAAAACTGAAAAAAAAGTAGCATCACGTATGCTGCCGTCACTGTGACCGTTGGAGCGAAGTTGGGCGATGTAACCAATTTTTGTGCCTATGTAGTCGCATCCTCCGTTTCCAGCTCATTTACAGTTCCCATAAATCCTTTTCGTTTTTATATCGAATCCCTGGACGCACCCCTGACTTACGCGAACCTTTAACGTTTTTAAACATTTATGTTAGAAAAATTTACCGTTGAAAAACGTATGAAACGGACGCCTAAACGCGAGCACTGCACGCTCTGAGACCACGTTTACACTAAATACTTTTTCCTCCTTATGAAAAAGAAACAAAGAAACATCAAAAATTCCTACCCCGCGACGTCACCGGTAGGAACATCTTCCATAGTCACCAAACAAGAAAAAACCACCAGCACCGTGAAACGGGGAAGTCAGTTTCATATATATGAAACTAACTAAAACTCCGGCAATCGCAAGTCACCCACAGTACGCCCAAATGTAAAAACAACATGCACGGGAGCGACTATCCATTACCGCTTATGAACATGTTGTTCAGTCGCACAAGATTGCGACATATTCAAAGAAGTGGCAGTTGGCCCAAGCCAACAGCAAAGCAAATTAATGCCCATAAATGGATAGTCTGCATCTTTCTAAATACACGGTAGTTGCCACCTATGATACGAATTTGTATCCGCGGGAGACCCGACCTTTTAATGACCTATAACTTTAGAACCGCCTAAGATTTCGTTTCCAAATTTTAACATATTATTTTTGAAGGATAAAACTATCGATTAAACAAAAAAAAGATTGATTTTCTGAACTGAACAAACCGGAATGTCCCCTTAAGGCATCATATGGGCTTGTCACAGTTATTCACGATGTAGGCATCAAGTACGTCTCACCGAAGTAGTCAAAGGCAGAACGAAAACCTTGACGACTGCCGCTTTTAGAAGTTAACTTCTTTTCAAAAATGTATTCAAAAAGCTGGAGGTAGTTGAACACTAGCAGTAAAGTGATGCACTACTTTTGCTTACACGTATTTGACATAAGATACCTGACATTTGGGGTAGCATATACATTCCGTCAAATGTCTACCCAGAATTTTTCAATTAAACACCAAATTTGAATTGATAATAAAAATTTATTTTATCGCCCTTAAAGTAGGCTCCTTCTGGGGCAATACACGTACGCCACCGGTTAATCCAATCGGCATTTTACAGGCCGCGGTCACGTTCGATTTTAGCTCCTTCTTCGATATTTCTTTCATAGCTTCAATCGACTCGAAACCTCTTCCTCGAAGCGGTAATTTCAGATTGGGAAACACGAAAAAGTCAGAGCAGGAGGGGGTGGGGGGTGGTGTGGGGGGGGGGGTATCTGATGAATACGATGCTTGTTCTATTATTATAGTTGAGTTTTTGGTCAATGGTAGCTTTGTGAGATCGTGCATTATCGTGATGCAAAATCCAAGATTTGTGTTTTCATAAATTCAGTTTCTTTTGACTAACACTCTCACGCAAATGCCGCATAACGCCTAAGTAGTATTCCTTATTCACTGTTTGACATTGCGGAAGAATTCATAGTGCACCACGATAATCGAAGAACATAAGGAACATGATCTTATTTTCTGATCGACTTTGTCGTGGTTTATTCGGTTTCGGTTCGTTTTGGTAGCGCCATTCAGATGATTGTTGACTTGTTTGCATGTCATACTCGCAGACCTATGTCTCGTCACCAGTTGTGATGCATTGCATAAATGTAGAGTTACTGGCGGCTCGAAAAAGCATGTCTTCAGCAACCGCCTTTCGATGCTCTTTTTGCAAAAAATTCAGCCATAGCTACAACTGAAAAGATGTTCGTTCTCTTTACACAAAAAAACATTTAGTCCTTTCGTCCGCGAGAGAGAGTCTTAATATCTCACTTTATTTACAATATTTGACAATTTATTATTTAACGTGGGGGACATGAAGTGTCCCCATGGAATCTCAAAGCGTTATATATATTGAGATTACAGAATAACGACACTTTTTTAAGAATTCTTTTCTCCGTTATTTATTAAGCAATTAAAAAAATCATATCAAGGACAATCATATCTATACATAATTATGTTAGGAATAAAAAATAATTTTTATTTTTAATTTAAGTACAAAATGGCGGCGTGGCCGCTAGTCAGCTGCAACCTTTTTTTGTTTCTTGACAGGTCAAATTGTGGGCAGCATAACGACCCTCCAACAGCACCTAGAATGTCGAAAATGTTTTCATCATCTTTATGAGTTTTACTAAGACGGTACTGTGGCGGTTCCGCCAAACCCCACGGCCCACTTACCTGAAAAACCCCCATAACTACATCCCAATCGGCATACGATTTCGCTAATGCAAGCGCATCAGCACCTTAAGTGCTTTACGCATCTAGGTTATCAAATTTATAATCTAAAAGTCCCTGTGAAAGAAAACTTACCTTTCATGCATCTATTCGCATATAATTTCCTGTAAGATTTCTACCTTTTCAGGAATCCCAAAACCTATTCGGTGCCTTCAGTTGCCAGGCAAATTTCAACTTTCCCACACCTGGACCGCAATCTCCACCCAGCATAAACATTTCCTACTACAAGGACATTAATGCCTTCAACACATTACATGAAAATTCCTGAAAGATTCTGTTCACACATCTAATGCATCATTAGAATTCGCTGGAAAATAATTCGTTTGCATACATGTATTATAAGTAAGAAAACTATTCCGGCACCATTGTTTCCCAAGCAATTTTGTTCCGCATGTGCACCTTTATCTTCCCACATGCACGTATCTTGCAGACCCTTTGTCTAAGTGATAAAAGCAATACGCGCATCTAGCGTCTAGTGCATAACACCGAATTCCTACGCATGTAAACATGCATAATATCCATCCAATGATTTGTTTCCCACTAACAAACAATCTCCAACTCCTTTCTCTGCCGCAACGAATTTCCCTGCATATACAAATGCAAGCAAGAGATTCGTTTTGGCCACCGACCCAAGATACGATATACAATTCTCATTGTATAAAGCATTGTAATACATTAGCACCTCTTTCGAATGGCTATTTGTATATTTACACAAGGGCATCACTCATCTAAGACTTTTATGATGCGCGCGTCTCATCTTTACTCTTACCACATTTCTTCGAAGCATCGTCGTCTATTTATTTAGACGCGATGCACTTCATAGACAACGATCTTCTCGATCCCTTTGTCCTTGCCGCCTGCCTGCTTTGTTTTGCCATTGCCTTCGAGCGTGAGTAAACAACACAGACCTGAACGATCACACACATACCACCATGATCTCCATTACGAGATCTGGTTTCTATTCCACCTAGAGAGACTTTACGTTTCTCTGGTGGTCAGTAAATACATATCCTTAGTGGAGAGGATATCTACCACCACACCACAAACTCACCCCAAACGAGGGTTGTATCTTGGAGTCCTTTTACATCCACCGACCGAGCAGGTCGTGGTCGTTGTCGCTCCCGCTCTCCGTCGCGCAGCAGAGGAGCGTAGAGTTGGAAAGTGTCCTGAGTCATTATTTTCATTCGTGTTAATTGAAACCAATTTGCGAAATTCCGCTTTGGAAATCAAAACAAAATTAAGTGGTGTTGTAAACGTAGTCTAAGTGAAGTATTACAACTCTTAACACATTTAGTAACGGCTAAAGATCAAGTTAATAACGAACGCGA
Source organism: Microdon myrmicae (assembly GCA_963931805.1). Classification (NCBI taxonomy): domain Eukaryota; kingdom Metazoa; phylum Arthropoda; class Insecta; order Diptera; family Syrphidae; genus Microdon; species Microdon myrmicae. The sequence goes on along the minus strand of OZ007500.1, from coordinate 125,312,072 downwards.
AATAAAACAAAGAACATTTACTTCAGCTGGATGATCGTGTTTTTGATTTTCCGACAACAGTTCCTGGGTGCATTCATTTCTTTTGCTTGTGTTTTTCCTTCGGTCTGCGGCAGACACTTTTAGAATTGGTGGAGACGAAGAGAATCAACGCCGCACGCCGGTGCACAGCGCTTCGTACCCCACAGTACACATAATGATTACAAAATATTAATTTTTCACAAAATGCCACTAGTTTAAACAAAAAAATGTATTTTCCGATAGAAAATCGACCTTAAATTGTTTATAAAAAATGTAATTGTTAATTAATCATTAAATCCATGTGTACCGCCTTAAATAGTTTATCTAAGAAGGTACAGTTGAAATTTCAAGTCGATCGAATAAAATTTGCCCGAGTTATGGTCCACACCAACTTGAAAAACACGGTTTTAAGAAAAGCGCGTTTAAAGTTTCAAAACGTGTTTACAGGACGAAATTTATGAAATACGTGATTGCCAATTTTTTTACCTTTACTCTGCTATCCCAGGACCATACAGCATCCCTCCCACGTTCATCTTTTCCTCTTGTGCTTCTTTTCTAACCGATGTTGACTGCTTACGAGTGCTTGAAATGTTTCATGTGGAATTAGAAATAACGCAGACAGTTGACCAACGGAAGAGTAAGATCTGTCTGAGGAACCATCCATTGAACCATTGAACTAGATCTCGTCTGGGATATACGTCAGTTTCGCAACCATGGCCACTGAGTGGGAAATTTAAGTCTTCTTAGGACCTGCATGAAGAAATGTTGCTGGAAATCCTTATACGTATTGCAACAGGGTGTGCCTGTTGTTGTATTATTACAGTCGTTGAGTCTCGTCGGTTACGTCCACGGTTTCTGCGTACCCAATGATTCTAATATCTTCTGGTACATTGACCCTGAGCACACCATCATACATGATATTCCATAACAGCGTACCTAATACAGATCCTTGAGGTACACCTGCTGTTATTTTATATTCCTGCGGTCCCTCATCTGTGTTATAGAGCAGTCTTCTTACCGAGAGATAGTTTGCTAGTATACGCACCAAGTAGGGTGAGACTTCTAGTTCGCCCAACGCTTCTAGAATCCGATTCCAGTTCACTGAGATAAATGCATTTTTAAAATCTAGTGTCACCAACGCGCAATATTTTTTCGTACCTCCTAGTCACCGTGCTCCAGCTATCGCATTGCGAGCGATGTCGCACACCACAGATAGTCCCTTACCTGTTGATCTACCTTTTTGGAACCCAAACTCCCATTCAGAGAGCCCCGATGTCCCCTCAGTGAATTCTTCCACGCGAACGGCAATTACTCGCTCAAGCAGTCTTACTGTTGTATCCAGCATGCACAACGGGGGATAAGACGACGGCGCTTCTGGTTTCTTGACTCCATTTGGTATAAGCACAAGCCTCTGTATTTTCCATCGTTTAGGAAATTGTCCTGTTTGAAGGCAGGTTGTGAAGAGACTGCTCAAGGCTTCCTGCTTTTTTGTTAGAGCAGTCTTCACTACAGAGTTAGAGATACTATACAGTCCCGGGGTCTCTTCTTCGGTGGTCACGGGAGGTATCTCTCCTTCAGTGATACTCCACTCCTCTTCCCCCTCTTAACACCTCTCACACTGCGGAAAGAGAACAGCAACGATTCTGGCCATGTCAGTTTTACTGTTTTGCATTTGACTACTGCTGTTGTATAGTCTTTTCATGACTATCCTGTACGCGCGACCCCTTGGGTTGTTATTTAATTCACCCCTCAGGGAGCAGAACGCGTCTTATTTACTCTTCCGGATGAAAGTCCTTAACTCCTTCCGTTTGTTGACGAATCCCGAGTGTAAATGTAGGTAGGTGTCACAGTTTCTTGCTCCTTGTTGCAAGCGTCGTAACCTGTTGCACTCCTCTCGCACATGGGCGATTTCTGAGTTCCGCCAATACACTGGTTTGATAGCCACAGTTGTTCGGCCTTTGTCGTAGCATAGAAGCATCGCATACGGTAGTTAGCCACTTCATGACTTTTCCAACCTGCCTGTTCGCATCTCTGCGTCAAACTGTGCGATTTGATCTTCCAGTATATAATCGAGCGGTTCCGCATCGAGGTCCTTCCCTTTCCACCCATTTTTTTGGGCTTTCTTCGCCAATTTGCCAGTGATGAATCCCCTGTGCGGTAATATTTCGTACATCACGGCTTGGTGGTCACTATGGGTACGAGTATAGGTGTTTAAAACTTCATACTTCTTGCCAACATGGAGCTGGCAAATGTGATGTCGATTTTGGACCGGCCTCTCGTTTATGAAGCTGTCATCAATACCATCATTAAGTAACACCACATCTAGGACTACGAAGGCTTCAAGTAGTGCCTGGCCTCTATTGTTGGTCCTTGTGGTTCCCCATTCTACTTCTCCAAGCGTTGAAATCTCCAGCAACTATAAGAGGGCCCTTACCTCTAGCTTCTTGTGTTATTTGTCGAAAAAGCATTTGAAATATTCTATTTCCCACCTTGGCGGAGCATAACAACAGTAAAAATGAATTCCTCTGATCTTAGCATAGGTAATTCCCCCAGCCGCTGGACACTTCTGCATTCCATGGGGGAATTTCCAGTTGTCCAGATGGCCGCTTTTCCGCTGCTGTCTTCCTTCCATGTAATAGTATCGCGTATTGCGACGATTGTGAAGAACGTGTGATTCGAACTGACGTTATGACGGATGTTTGTTTTCAACTTTGTTTAGGAAAAAGCTGTTGGTTGTGGGAATGGTCTTGTGCAAACAAATTTTTAGAGAATCGTAAAATTGCAGACGCGCATTTTATGATTCTCAACAATATTTGTTTGATAGTAGGCCATCTGGTCCGCACATTTGGATCCGGGGAATTTTGCGTGTAGGCGAACCGAATGAACATTTGGTTCGATTATTAGGTGTTGGATTTTATAAATTGAATTCGATATGAGACAATTGAACGTTTAATTAAATTTGTTTGACAATGGATTCAATATTTATTTGGGGATATGTGGAAAATGCATGGGGGCAATACTAGGGCTTGCAGAGCGCTTCATCCTCTAAATGGATGGTTCTAGGTGAACACCGATTACCGGTGGAGGCTGGCTTTAAAGAAGTAAGTATTAAGGAGTGGATGGTTTTGCGTGTAACACTATTATGTCTCACAAACTTAGTGGCAAAAATCAATTTGACAATAGGCTTACTCGAGAACTTTAAATGAGAAATTCCGCGTAAATATTTGAGAAAATGTACATCTAGCATGCTTAGAAAAGTAACGATTACTGTTTTTTATACTTTGAAGTCTTAGGGATGTCTGGTAAATGCTAAAAGAAAAAATTCGAAGACAACGAAGTTTTATATAATAAAGTACGTGTCTTTAGCAACCTCTTGATGTCTTGAGTATAACCCATACATAGGTACCAACAAGGTGGGCCTCTTCTGAAAACTCTAAAGAAGTTGTGCGTATTATGTCTGTGGCGGTACCGCCAAACCCCACGGTTCGCCTTCCTAAAAAAAATCCCAATAACTGCTACCCAGTCTGCATAAGCTATCGCTAATGCGATCGCATTAGCATCTTAAATGTTCGACGCATTAAAACAATAAAATTTATATAACCTAAAAGTCCCTGGAAAACAAAACTTACCTTTCATGCATCTCTTCCCATACAATTCCTGTAAGATTTCTTTCTTACCTTATCAGGAATCTCAAACTTACACCTTCGGTGTACAGCAAATCTCCCTCTACGAATACCTGTAAACAAAAGGAATTGAATTACATATAATGTAACCTTCACCAGAGGCCATAAACATCGTGCTGTCTATTTTTCAGTTTCGCCATGTGTATGATAAATCTCTTAACGTACACATTGGCTGGCGACCTTTTTCTCCCAGCAATAATATACCAGCAGCTGCATTCAATTAGCGCAATCGACGCTGAAGCCTATTTCCCTAACTCACACCATGAGTAAACAAAAGTTCGCTGTCCTTCATCGGGCATTTTGGCGACACGCAAATAATTCAATACCTGCCCTTACTAGCGATGCCATAAACATCATTTCCCAGTAACCTAGCTAAAACCAATTAGCACATTTCCACATCGTATCGTTGTCTCTTTGTTTAGCCGCGACGTACATGTTCCAACAAAGATCCCATTAGCATCCGACCATTTCGGTTCTATTTGCTTTACCGAAATCGTATCCTATGAATGCACTTATGCCCTTTCTTGGTTCTAGGTTCGTTCTCATCCATGAAAGAAGCACGCACACACACCATTGCACTAAAAGAGTGCACCCTTAAGAGAAAAGTTTTTCTCGCTCTTCCCTTGTTTCTTAGCCTTAACCTAGGATGGAATTCATGTCAGAGTTCCATCCTCGGAGAGTCCTTTTACGTCCACTGACATAGCACGTCGTGGTTGTTGTCGCTCCCGCTCTCCACCGGCTGCGGAGATGCGTTTATACATGGGTCGTTTTGTGAAGTGCTGGTTGACTTGATAGCTCGTCTCACATTTAAAGCGATAGTGAAGACTAAAGTGTTCGGAATTAAATAAACTGCAAGCCAACTTTTCTTTTAATATTTGAATAAATTGACTGTCAGGCATAAATTAATGAGTCCAGTGTTCGTTCGTGAGGTGTACTTCCTCGTTTGGTTGAATATATGAGATATATTGTGGCGACTCTAACAGATACACACAAAATTCACAAGCAAAATAGTGAAGAGCACCGAACGAAAAATCGAACAAGAAAATACATCAGAGCCGTATACCATAGCGATAACAAAAATAATTCACATCAGTGGAGTATAGTCGAGTTTAAAAATCAAATTCTAAACACGGCCAGTAGCCTGATGGGTAACGCTTAGGTTCAATTTTTTTGGTGATTCAAACTGTCCATAGCGTCAGTTCGAATCACACGATCTTCTTTACTATTATTTCAAACGCTATAATTGGTGACTACGGCGTGATCTGTACACACAGCATACACTTTCCCATAGTAACTTCACACACGGTCACCACTTTCGCATAGAGCACAGCCTCCGACGTTTTCTCGTTCTCTCGTTCGTCCGACGTTCGCATATGAATCTGATCGTAACGAAGTTACTGCGGAGGGAGTGGTGTGGCGACTTTAACAGATACACACATAATTCACAAGCAAAATAGTGAAGAGCACCGAACGAAAAATCGAACAAGAAAATACATCAGAGCCGTATACCATAGCGATGACAAAAATAATTCACATCAGTGGAGTATAGTCGAGTTTAAAAATCAAATTCTAAACACGGTCAGTAGCCTGATGGGTAACGGTTAGGTTCAATTTTTTTCGTGATTCAAACTGTCATAGCGTTAGTTCGAATCACACGATCTTCTTCACTATTATTTCAAACGCTATAGTATGACCACTATCGTGTCCTGTTGGTGTACATTGCGCGTCCGAATTCTTAGCGTCTTTATGACTTTGAGTCGAGTGTTATAAGTTCAGCTACTTTAACTTTAAAAAGTGCGTTAAACGTAAACTATACGGCGATCTCCTTTCCCGCATGTCTATAAAGGATGTCTGGTAAATGTTACAAGAAAAAATTCGTAGACAACAAAGTTTTATTTAATAAAGTACGTGTCCTGAGCAACCTCTTCTGAAAACTATTTTCAGTTTGGCAAAAATAAATTTGACAATAGGCTTACACGGGAACTTTAAATGAGAAATTCCAGGTAGATATTTGACAGACTGTACATCTGACATGCTTAGAAAATAACGATTATTGTTTTTTATACTTTGGAGTCTTAAGGATATCTGGTAAACGTTACAAGAAAAAATTCGTAGAGAACGAAGTTTTATTTAATAAAGTACGTGTCTTTAGCAACCACTTGATGTCTTGAGTATAACCTATACATAGGTAATAACAACGTGGGCCTCTTCTGAAAACTCTGAAGTACGCCGATTACAGCACCGTCAACATCTACCGCCACAAGTCTGTATTATGGACCTGGCATTGATGATTATTTGTAAGTTGGAGAATTTCACTGTTTATTCATTGAAAAACTTTAAAATGAGCTATTCTCGAAACCAGGTGTTTTAAATCAGTAACCCAAATATATCAGCAACCACTGCACCTAATACCTTGCCATTTATTGTGGTTATTGTATACATAACTATATAGTCTAAGCCATAAAGTTTTGTTTGTTCGTAGTTGAGGTTATTTTTAATTGGCAAAATAACAACGAAGTTTTGCCTGAAAATCGCCACGTTGAGTGCTAACGCCCACCATTTTCTGTCCATATTTTCACCATTGGCTAAGAAAATATTAGATTTCAGTATCAATATAATAACCTGTTTCCTTTTTTGTTTTGGATGGGTATCGATGAAGCGCGTTCACGATGAGAACTCTCACTCTTTCGACGACGTGATACGTACATAGGAATCTACTGCATCCATTAATATTCTTCGTCCTTCCCAGTCGCTCCTCAATCCTTGCTTGCAAAGTTATCTCTAAATACGAGACAACTAAGGCAAAAAGGAGAAGGCCACGGGGAGGAAATTGCCAACCTGTGTAAAATATCCCCGTCAGAGAGGTCTGTTGTTGATGTTTGAAAACTTCCTGCTACCATCAAGCTACCAAAACTTAAACAGACGAGCTGTACGAGGCTTGCCTTTTATATTTCGGGATTAGAGAACAAAAACAAATATTGATCATCGAAAATCACTTTTTCGTGATTTCTTGGAAGACAACTGGCAAACAAATGGTTGTGTACCACTCAGAATTGACTGTTCTGTGTTGTTCTAGTGGTACGGTTGCGGCATGTCCAGTTTTTCCGAAAAAATAGGCGACCATTTGCTTGGAAGTGCTTCGTGCGCGAACAACTTTTGTTGGATTTGGCTCATCTTGAAACACCCAGACAGTCGACTGCTGTTTACTTTCGGGCTCATACGCGTAAATCCACGATTCATCACCTGTCACGATGTCATAGACGTATTTTTTGAGCATTTCTTTCGACCAATTGACACGAGCCTTTTTTTGGGCGATTGACAAGTTGTGTGGGATCCAACGCGAACAAGTTTTGTTGACAGTCAAATGTTTATGCAATATTGAATGTATGCTGGTCCCACTAACGCCTAAGGTTGTCTCAATCTCACGATAGGTCACATGACGATCTTCCAATATCAGTTCGCGCACAGCATCAATGGTTTTCGGTACAACAACTGATTTTGGACGACCTTCACGAAATTCATCTTGGAGTGAACTACGACCACGATTGAATTCACCATACCATCGATAAACACTGGTCCTTGATGGAGCTTCATCGCCAAAAATTGAATTAAGTTCATCCATGCACTGTTGCTGAGTTAATCCACGCCGAAAGTTGTAAAAAATAATCGCGCGAAAATGTTGACGATTTAATTCCATTTTTGGGCCGAGATGAATCTTTTAAGTTACTGTAAACAACACAAATAGCGCTCGTATGTCAAAACGTTCTGAGTGCGTATAACCTCAAAAATGTCCAACTTTACGACAGAGCTGTCAATTGCCGGATTGCAACGCTAGGGTCGCCAAATCCCGAAACATAAGAGGCAACCCTCGTATCAACTTCAAATCAGTCACTTTAACAACTACACTTGGCAATTATCCTGTCACTGTTGCAAGCAACATACACTAATAGGGATGTATTATTAATATTACTATTATTGCTTTAATTACCTATCATCGGCGTACTTCAACAGCGGTACAAAATCAATAGCTATATCGGAATACGGTTGCACGATGTTCATCACGCAAGAGATTGTCATTATCTCATTAAAATTCTGCGTAAAGTAGTTCAAGTCAATCATTAGACGCCAACAGCACCACGCTGTACTGAATGCAGAGAATATCCTCGGCAATGCTCTCCAACTTTCACTAACTACTAATTTGCCCTCAAGTGATACCTGACAATGATGTTATTAACTTGACTGTGATGTTGCTCTTGTGTTGTCATCCATATTACAGGTTAATTCCGACACCTGACAGCTTTTACAGAAGATTAACATACACAAGTTCTGTATGGTTGCCCACGGCACAGGAAATAAGCAATAAGACGATTCGAGCCGAAAACACTGAACAAAGTCTCGCATCAATGTCAGCATATCCCTTAATCGAACCTAGAGATATCCTAAAGGGTGATTGACATACATTGTAGTGTGGGAACTTGTCTATAACACTACAACGGACATCTGGAATGACAGGTGTAGATAAATTAGTGCATTTTATATTGAAGGCACAGCTAACCTACAAAGGTATCAAGGCATTCGTTGTTACTAAACTTTGCAACAATTCTTGAATTTTGTCACGGAAGTAAGCAAGTGAATATCCCTCAGGGGTTGTGCAGAAGGTGCTAATATCAGTTACATCCGGTTCTGGAAAACAATAAGTAGGTTAACTAAGTTTAGATACAATTAACGACAAGGCAGCTGTATAATAAGATACTATCCCCACAGGAATAAACTCCACAAAAGTTCACTCATCTGGATAGCATCTCCTGTAAAAAGTCAAGCCCATGACAAATATCCGAAATGGCTGGACATACACGTACCGGAGACGATTTCCAGGGTGGGCCTTAAAGAAGGTTTTTCTGATATATTTTGAAAACAGATATGAGGGCGTGTTAGCTGTGTCGTTAGACGAGCCACTCCGTGACATTTTTAGGAGCCAGGGACTAATTCATTAATTCACAAAAGTGCAGCTAACGTTGTATGCTCGTGTGTAGTATGTAAACAATTATTCTACAAGTATGAGAATTTTGAGACGTAAACGACGGTTTACGAGACATTATTCAAGCACTAAGCAGAAAGTCTATATCACAATGTTGGAGATAATCGTGTAATACATCTTTGCCCACCAATAGTCGTAATTTTAAATGGTGAAGAACAATTCTGTTCAGTGTACCCCCACTCTGGCACCGCTGACGGCTACTTGTTGTCTCGAGCACTGAACGAACGCTTCGTTGAGCATGCAGTATAAAAAGAGCGCATGGCAGGCACTCGCTCTCTCTTTTTTCCGGTGGTGAACGTCAGGGTTATTAATAGAAATATAAAACCCTTTGTTAATATTATAAGAATAAATAAAGAAAACTAACTTTTTACAACTTCAGAAGTGAGACTTAGCCCAGAGTTAGCCCACAGTTAGCCCAGATTTAGCCCAGACTTAGCTCAGATTTAGCTCAGATTTAGCTCAGATCCAGCCCAGCATCAGCCCAGAACCCAACAGAAAAAAAAATCGAAAGGCGATTCGAAGAAGCGTGGCTTAAGGGGAGAAAAAGAGAAGTTCCAGATCCTGCCCAAGTCGGTAGCCCACGAAGGACGACGGATAACGACGAACAAAACACAGTGAAGAAATTGATGGACGAAATTGAAGCCATGAAGACAAAGCAGAGGAAAATCGAGTTCATCCGAGCAAATGAATGCGAGGAGGAGACGCCGGCGCCAGAACAAAGAATAAGCGCCACAGAGGAGAAAACGATATCAAGGACTGGATATACGGTGAAGGATGTTCGACCCTAGGATACAGCAAGACTATCCTCCACGGAATAAGTACGAGGGTTGCCTCTTATGTTTCGGGATTTGGCAACCCTAGTGTTGAAATCCGGCAATTGACAGCTCTGTCGTAAAGTTGGACATTTTTGAGGTTATACGCACTCAGAACGTTTTGACATACGAGCGCTATTTGTGTTGTTTACAGTAACTTAAAAGATTCATCTCGGCCCAAAAATTGAATTAAATCGTCAACATTTTCGTGCGATTATTTTTTACAACATTCGGCGTGGATTAACTCAGCAACAGTGCATGGATGAACTTAATTCAATTTTTGGCGATGGAGCTCCATCAAGGACCAGTGTTTATCGATGGTATGGTGAATTCAATCGTGGTCGTAGTTCACTCCAAGATGAATTTCGTGAAGGTCGTCCAAAATCAGTTGTTGTTCCGAAAACCATTGATGCTGTGCGCGAACTGATATTGGAAGATCGTCATGTGACCTATCGTGAGATTGAGACAACCTTAGGCGTTAGTGGGACCAACATACATTCAATATTGCATAAACATTTGACTGTCAAAAAAATTTGTTCGCGTTGGATCCCACACAACTTGTCAATCGCCCAAAAAAAGGCTCGTGTCAATTGGTCGAAAGAAATGCTCAAAAAATACGGTCGCGGTGCTTCGAAACACGTCTATGACATCGTGACAGGTGAAGAATCGTGGATTTACGCGTATGAGCCCGAAAGTAAACAGCAGTCGACTGTCTGGGTGTTTCAAGATGAGCCAAATCCAACAAAAGTTGTTCGCGCACGAAGCACTTCCAAGCAAATGGTCGCCTGTTTTTTCGGAAAAACTGGACATGCCGCAACCGTACCACTAGAACAACGCAGAACAGTCAATTCTGAGTGGTACACAACCATTTGTTTGCCAGTTGTCTTCCAAGAAATCAGGAAAACCAACCGCCGAAGACGGATCACTCTTCACCACGACAATGCGAGCTCTCACACATCGGCTGCGACAACAGCATTTTTGAGCACCCAAAACATCGATTTGATGGGTCATCCGCCGTATAGTTCTGACTTGGCACCGAATGACTTCTTTTTATTCCCGTACGTAAAAAACAAACTGATAGGTCAACGTTTTTCGACACCTTAAGAAGCGGTTGCTGCATTCAGAATGCATGTGTTGAAGATACCTCAATCAGAGTGGCAAAAGTGCTTCGACAATTGGTTCAAACGCATGCAAAAGTGTATAGATCTTCATGGGGAATATTTTGAAAAACAATAAAGTGATTTTCGATGATCAATATTTGTTTTTGTTCTCTAATCCCGAAATATAAAAGGCAACCCTCGTAAGAAGAGTCCGGGAAATTAGAGATGGTCATGGTGGCAGCCCTCAGTAAACTGGTAGGAGCAAAATTTTGGTGCAGGAGAGTCCTTCACTCAACATTAGAGGAATTCGCATGCGATTTACTAGATAATTTCCCGAAGAAAGATGATGCAGCCGATCTGCACGAACGTTTGCGGTATAAAAAACAAATGGCGGTTGAAAACACAGAGGGATTTGTATTCGCCATGAAAGCGGCCGCCTCGAAAAGTCAGCTGAACGAGAGGACTCTTGTGACATACGTGGTGCAAGGGATTGTGGGGAGGAAGTATTGTGCCAGGCATAGGCACTCGGTTCACTTCCGCTCCCCATCATCACCAAAGAAGTTCCGCCGCAAACTGCAAGAGAAGAAAATTGCTCCAAAATACATCGGTTCAACAGGAAAACAAACAAATAAATCTCCGCAACACAAGTCATTCAACAGGAGGAAGAAAGTAAAACACAGTTTGGTCTATTGTAGTGGATAATCCCTAATTTATTAAATAGGTATTGTTTGTCATTTTCACAATTTTCACTATTCTATTTAATTACTCTTAATTGCTAATTTTTGTTATTTACTGAATTACGCGATAAGAAAACTCGACTTGGTTACAACTGTTTCTCACGCGACTTTGGATGACAAAATTTACACTTAGTGACAAGCAAACTCGAGTCGCGATTGAAATTTCGCGTGTCTGCAGCGCTACAGAGAGCCGGAGCGGCATGTGACCTGCGTGGTCAACGGATGGTAAACGACTCTGTATATTATCGCGTCTCCGCAGTGACGGAAAGCGGGATTGACCCGTGACCGTGGCAGTCAGCGGATGAAAATGGACTCACCGAGGATAGAACTCTGACATGAATTCCATCCTAGGTTAGGGCTAAGAAAAGAGAAGAGAGAGAAAAAATGTTCTCTTAAGGGTGTGGCCGCCACAGAAATTCACTCTTTCAGTGCAGTTGTGTGTGTGCATGGTTCTTTCATGGATGAGAACGAACCTAGAACAAAGAAAGGGCATAAAGTGCATTGATAGGATAAGATGTCGGTAAACCAAATAAAACCGAACTCGTCGGGTGGTAATGGGTTTGCTCATGCATCGTTCGGTAATGAGGGTTAGCTAAATAAATAGCAGCCGCTCATTAAATGAAAAAAATGTTTTTCGGATACCACAAACGATATGAATTGTTTATGGTATCGCGGGAAACCTATGTAGGAACAGCGTTCTTCTGTTTGCATATGGTGCGAGTTAGAGAATTTTATTGCTGTGAGAAAAAGGTCGCTGGCCAATGTGTACGTAAAGAAATTTATCGTACACATGGCGAAGTTGGAAAATAGACGGCGCAATATTTATGGTCCCTGTCATGACGGTTACATTGTATGCAAGCCGAATCATTTTGTTAACGGGAATTGTCTGGTACCGAAGGTGCCGAATTGGTTTGGAATTCCAGATAAGCAAAGAAAGAAATATTACGGAAAATTGTATGCGAAGAGATGCATGAAAGGTAAGTTTTCTTTACAGGGACTTTACGATTATAGCTTTGATCTAATTAATGCGTGAAGCATTTTCAGGTGGTTAATGCGATCGCATTAGAAAAAACGTATGCGACTTGGGATGATGTTATGAGGGTTTTTAGGTAAGTGTACTGTGGGGTTTGGCGGCACCGCCACAGGATAACCAACACGGAGTGTCGCGTTATATTGAAAGCAGCGCAGCCCGAAATCTTACAAAAAATTCGGTGGAACGGAAGTGTAACACCGTAGAGAAGGCAGATATCACCCGCAAGGCGCTATGTGGGCGCAGCCGTAACGTCAGGAACAAATCCAGGAAGTTCAATATTATTCGCGATCAGATGCTTCAGGTGTGACCTGATTAGACACCTCGGACGAAATTGCCCAGCAAACACACGGGGTAAAGAAACAACTACAAGCGGATTAACGGAGACCACCTAGAGCAGGACAGATGCAGAACAATCGGCGGCAGCCAGGATCAAATGCTTCAAGTGCAATGAGGTCGGACACATAGCCCGTAACTGCATAGTAAGTGGGAGCCCACTAGGTCGGAGCTCCACTGGGCATTACCAAGAGAAGAGAGCAAGCCAGCTGTGAGTGCGAAAAAACGGCAGTATGTCCCACAAGACGGTACATGTGAACAAGCAAGCGGCCGACGCTTTTATTAATCTAGGGAGCGATTGCGTCACGATGCAGGAGTCGATCGCAAACGCCTACAACTTTCACCACGAGGAGGATGCCAGAAAACGAATCGGGTTCGGCGGAGGGGGGTGCCGAAGAATAGGAAAATTATATGTGGAGATTCAAGTAGACTCCCTACGAAGTTGGTGCGAAGTACTAGTTGTCTCGGATGTTATTATTATTATTATTTCTTGGCCTGTAGGAACTCGGAAGTTCATGACCTCATCAACTCGACTCCGCAATCGTTCCCTGTCCTGTGCACCCCCCTTCCACGCTTGACCAGCCGATCCGATCTCCTGAAGGTCAAACCTAACATTGTCCTCTCATCTCCGTTGCGGCCGTCCGTTTTTTTTTTTTTATTATTAGACTTCTATCGCCGAGTGGGCGCCCCGAGATGCCATCAAATAACTGTTGCAGTTCTTTTTGAACAGTTGCAGGTTGTAATGCTCCGGGAACACTCGTGCGGGAAGGGAGTTCGACACCTTCCCCGCTCTGTAACGGAACGAGTTCTGATGCAGGGATGTTCGCGCCGTCGGGAGATGAACCACAAACGGGTGCGATCCGTCGGATTGTCTTGTACTGGTCTCTTTCCCGTTGGTCTACCGTCAAGAATTCTACGGACGGCCCTATCGTTGCTCATTCGCGCTACATGTCCAGCCCATTTTAATCTTCGCGATTTGATTACACTCACTATTGTAGGTTTTGCGGTATAGCTCTTCCAGTTTGTGGTTGTGGAGTTTCCTCCGTTGTCCTGCCTCCTCGTCATATTTACCGCCAAAGATACCCCCTCATAGACAAAAGATACCACTCGAATATCCTTGACGTAAGATCATATAGAGGAGCAGATTGCGACTCCGATCATCTTCTAGTGATGGGCAAAATCGGGAGTCGGCTCGCAGCAAGCCCACATGGGCAGTCACGGGAGACGTGCAAAAAGTTCGACATTGATAAACTAAAAGACCTGCGCAAAAGGGCTGAATATCAAGACGAACTAACGAATTGATTCATCATCCTAGAGAATGGGAGCAGTGAGGACGAGCAAGCTAATAGTGTGGACACCAAATGGACATCGATCAAAGACACAATCAAACAAACAGCCGGAAAGGTATTAGGATTTAAGAAAAGTTGTCCCGGATGACAGCCAACAATACAAAATAATCATTGGGCGACGATTACTGGATCAACCTCTAGTTCGAATGCGAGTAGTGAAACACAAGTTTTGGCCGTCACAGACGAATCGGCGAAACAAGAGTTTACCGACGTCGGGAGTGACGACATGGGCACAATAGGGGAAAGGGAAACTAAATGAATTAGGTAACGCTCACCGAGATTGCTTCGCCAGAAGTGCTAACGGACTAGGTCAGTATAACTGGGGGGAATGCACAATAGAACTTAACACCACACAACCAGTGTCCGTTCAACCTTACCGCATAACCTTCGCCAAACGGAAGATAATAGAAGAAAAATTCGATGAAATGTTGCAACAGGAAGTTATCCACCCATAAACCTCCAATTTTTGTGCACCAACAGCCCCTACGAAGAAGAAAGATGGCGAAGACAGGATGTGCGTCGACTACCGGGGACTAAACAAGGTAACGGTCAAGCAGAAGTTCCCGCTGCCTACTGTGAAGGAGACCCTTACAAAGTTAGCCGGGAAAAAGTACATCCCGACGTTGGACCTTAAGTCCGGATATCACCAGATGCCCATAGCGAAACAAAGTAGGAAGTATACCGCTTTTGATACGGAAGACGGGTTGTATGAATTCGTTCGCATGCCCTTCGGCTTGGTGAATGCCCCAGCATACTTCCAAGTGTGCCTGAATCAGATAAAAGCTCGCATGAACTGCGGAGATATAGCGGTTTCTTTTGATGACATCGTCATCTTAAGTGATTCAGTAGGGGAAGGTCTACAAAAACTTGGAAAATTTCTGGTGGTTCTGAAGGAGTCAGGAGTGGCCCTCAATATCAGACAGTGTGCGTTCCTGAAAACCAGAATTGAGTTTCTCGGACATCAACTGAACGGGAGCGGAATAAAACTAGGCGAACGGAAGACAGCGGCGGTTAAAGAGTTTCGTGAATCAGAAAATGTGCATCACGTGAGGCAGTTCCTGGGCCTTACCGGTTATTTTCGGAAGTTTGTACCGAAGAACGAAGAAGTGGTTAGTATACCCGCCTGTTACGCAGGAGACCGGGGTTCGATTCCCCGTCGGGGAGCCTCTGGCGCAAGACTGATGACCTTGCTCGAAAAAAAAAATCGCTATGGAAAATTTAACAAGCCTCAGGACTTAAGGCCAAAACCGGTTCCCGGTTGTAGTGGGGAATGGTGATGATGATGATGTACCGAGGAACGCACAAATAGCAGCGGCCTTAACCAATCTGTTAAAAGAGGGCAATCCCTTCGCGCGGATGGAGAGTCATCAGGCGGCATTTGAAGACCTCAAGTTCGCACTGATTAATCTCCTGACATTGTATGATGGAGATTGCAATCACGAGGTCCATATGAATGCGTCAGCACTAGGACTTGCCGGTATATTGATGCAGTTTGGGAAAGGCCATAACACACCGAGAACGGTGGCATACTTTAGCAGAAAGGTAACAGAGGCGGAAGCAAAATACCATAGCTACGAATTGGAGGTCTTAGCGATAGTGGAAAGCCTGGACTGATTCCGAATATATCTATTGGGAAAACCATTCAAGGTCATCACAGATTGTGAAGTCATAGTAGCAACTTAGAACAAACCAAGGATGATACCACGTGTCGCGAGGTGGTGGCACAAATTCCAGGAATTTGAGTTTACAACGGCTCATCAACCTGGGAGGAAAGTAGGATATGTGGATACCATGAGTCGTCGGCCAGTAGAAAAAGAACGGGACATGGAGGAGGCATCCGCTAATATACTCAATGCACTGACGACGAGGATTGGTTCGCCATCATGCAACGGCAAGACGAAGCTACGCGACATCATAAACCATCTTAAAGGAGCGACGAACTGCACGAATTGAAGGAACCTCTATAATGAATGCTAGCTAGACGGAGGACGACTGTTTAGGCGCGACGGCACCCAAAGAAAGTGGGTCGTGCCGAAAAAAGTTCGATGGCGAGTGCCCCGGGTGTGCCACGATGAGGCGGCCCACATGGGCTTCGACAAGACCCTTGAAGGAATCAGAAGGACGTACTGGTTCTCAAGGATGCGAAGTTCTGTCAGGGGATATATCGGGGGATGTGTGGAGTGGCGTGTACAAAGAAAAGGGGAGAAGCGGCAGAGGGAGAGCTGCACTGTGCGAATAGGGTGCCGTTCCACATGGTCCATTTGGATCATCTCGGACCCTTTATCACTGGAAGAGAAGGAGCTAAACACTTGATAGCACTGGTGGACAACTACACCAAATACACAGTTTTCAAGGCCGTAAGGATAACTAATACAAAAGGAGTGATAGCCGTGCTCAACCAGTCCCGCGAATTCTTTGATATGCCCAATCGCATAATCACCGACAGAGGTACAGCATTCACGGCCAGCAGATTTACAAGTTATTTTCAAACCTACGGCATACAACATGCTATGACGCCCGTTAAAACACCCGGTCCCAACGGGCAAGTGAAGAGGGTTAACCGCACGGTACTAGGGGTGCTCAAGTGTGATCATGTGGCCGGCAGTGATTGGACACAACTGTTGAGGAGCATTCAATGGAGTCTGAATACGGCGAGGAGTGCAACCACAAGGAAGACCTGTTCTACCTCGTCCCCACAACTTCCTCTAAATGTTCCGACCAGTACAACACCGAGGGAAAAGCACAAACACCGGACAAGTAAAAATATAACGCACTTTTCTTCTATTATCAAGGGTTCTTTTATTGTTCTATTTTCTTATTGGATGCTAACATTTGACGTTACGTTTATACTTTCACTTAGATTTATTCTTTATTTCTGAATGAATATCAAAATCTAACAACACATAAAAATGACGAAATTTTAATTAATACTTTTACCAACTTTGACACGATCGCCGACACGTCTGCGGTTCGTTGCGTTTACAACTTTACGAAAATACTTTAAAACTAATACCCACACGACTCCGGGTATGTATTTACTCCTCGAGCGGGAGTGACGCATGACCGTGGCGATCAGCGGATGGAATAAGACTCAGCGATATCTTGCTGGTCCAGAGCTCACTCGCTAATCGTGATCATGGTGGTATGTGTGCATGGTTCTTTCATGGATGAGAACGAACCTAGAACAAAGAAAGGGCATAAAGTGCATTCATGGGATACGATTTCGGTAAAGCAAATAAAACCGAACTCGTCGGATGCTAATGGGATCTTTGTTGGAGATGTGCGTCGCGGCTAAACAAAGAGACAACGATGCGATGTGGAAATGTGCTAATTGATTTTAGCTAGGTTTCTGGGAAATGGTGTTTATGGCATCGCTAGTAAGGGTAGGTATTGAATTCCTATTTGAATTTGTTTATGCTGTAGGATTCAATTGATGCCAAGAGACGCGGAATGCGTATTTGCTTTGGTCCCTTGGGTGTAAGTCGCCAACCAATGTGTATGTAGGGAACATTGTTGTACACATGGCGCGGCTGGGAATATAGACGGCGCCATATTTATGGTCCCTGTCATGACGGTTACATTGTATGCAAACCGAATCATTTTGTTTATTGGAATTTGTCTGGTACCGAAGGTGCCGATTTGGTTTGGAATTCCAGATAAGTAAAGCAAGAAATCTTACGGAAAATTGTATGCGAAGAGATGCATGAAAAGGTAAGTTTTCTTTGACAGGGACTTTTAAGATCATAGATTTGATCTATATGATGCGTGAAGCATTTTCAGGTACTAATGCGATTGCATTAGTGAAGTTAGGAAATTACCTGAATGTTATGGGGGTTTTACGGTAACTACACCGTGGGGTTTGGCGGACCCGCCACAGACCGCACACACACTAATGTTTTCCGATACGCCAACATAAATTGCTGGGGACAAATTATTGTTGGAACCTGAACAGGATGTATGCCATGATCAAGGCGAAATGAAACGGAAGCAAAATGCTGCCTGCCTAGCATCATGGTAAATCAACAAAAGCAGAAGGAACGCTTCGATAAAGCCCCCAGAAGACCAACCACATATAAGGTAGAGAGTTTGGTACATAGTGAAGCCTCGAGAATTGCTAAATAAGGCCAAGACGTTGTAGTGCCGATGATGATGATGATGATGTACATCGTGGCGAAAGTGTTGGGAAATGACCAATGTGTTTCGAGAGATGCCGTAGCACCGAAACGGACCCAAAAGAAATTCGAGGCCATTGAAAGTTCAGGCAGGATGAAGAAGCGGTGCGAACCTTTTGGTGACGACTGCCATTCCGAGGGCGAAACAGGCGAAACGGAATCAGAACATCTGGACATCGACGCGGCCGACCCAAAGATTCCAGAAAGACTCGAGGACGAGTCTTAAATCAGGATGGATGAGTTGTAATACACCTTTCCCACCAATAGCCGTAATTTTATATGGTGAAGAACAATTCTGTTCAGTGTAGCCCCGACCCTGGCGCGGCTGATGTCTACTTGTGTTCTCGGACACTGAAAGAACGCTAACTTCACTGTTCGTTGGGTATGCAGTATAAAAAGAGCGCATGGCGGCCAGTCGATCTCCCTTTTTCCGGTGGTGAGCGTTAGGGCTATTAATAGAAATATGAGACATTTTGTTATCATTATTAGAATAAATAAAGAAAACTAATCTTGTACAGTCGGGTCAACGAAAAGTTGAAAATGAGCTTTTCTCGAAACCAGGTGTTTTATATCAGTGACCTAAATATCTCAACAACCACTGAACCGACTACCATGACATTTTTCTAGTTATTGTATAGATAATTAGTTAGTCAAGCCATAACATTGTTTTTGTTCGTAGTTGAAGTTTTCATTTATTGGCCAAATAGGAACAAATTCTTGCCTGGAAGTCGCCACGTTGAACACAAACGCGCATCATTTTCTATAATGTCCATATTTGGAAATTGAGAAAATACATAATAAATGAAGGCCGCCCGAATTCACCCGGGGCGTCGTATTAGTGAATCGGCAAAAGAAAATCTACAACTACCAATGCGCAAGCCATTAACATTAAGAGGATCACTTTACGAAGAAAATATTTGTATTTTAAAAGCGTATAAAACGTAACTGACACAGAATTGAAGCCGAAAACCTCTTGATAGAGATATTGGCTGGAAAACTCATATCACAAAGAAGAGACATTGAATGGCACTCACGGAGTCCGTAGTGATTATTTTCTATGGGGATACTTAAAATCGAGAGTCTGAGTGTCATCCGACAACCTAAGGCCAATTACGACAAAATAAAACCTTCTAGGCAAATTCAATGCAATTTTATGGGGGGAACTTGCCAATCAATATTATCAACCGCTCGTGGTAGTCACTTGGACCACGTATAAGCAGCTCCCAAAAAGTAGACATAAAACATTTCGAAGTCGTGTAATTCAATTTTTATTGTACATTGAAACTGGGCTTATAGTGAAGGTCCACACCGTACATAATACGTAGGGCACTTTATCTATGTTTATACCAGAGTCTTGCATTTCACATTTAAGCCAACTTAAACAACAACTTAACAACTCTAGCATTTCATTGCCAAAATGGGAAGAGATGTATCGAGATAACCGGCGTCAGTCATAAATGTCTTTTAAAGCCATGACTAACCAAAGGAAAGTGAGGAGTAGGGAAACGTTAACAAGTGATGTCACGCAGTGTTTTCATTTTAGTGTCAGGTTTACGACAGATCTTTTATTGCCCTCTAGTAGATTTCTTTTATAATCACACGCGCTTTAATGGATACAGTATTATAGACACAGTACTGCGGAGACGCGTGCTTAAATCAAGGTCATTTAACGATGCAGAGTGCGTGTCACAGCAAACGTGGAGTGGAAGGCTATTTCCATATTCGAGTAGTAATAGCAGTAATTACGCCACTAGTACTTGTTATCTGTCACGAGGAATCAAGACAAATATTATCACAGTTAGAGTACACTCCGGCAATGGCGCAATTTTACGGCAGGTGGGAATTTTAACACTATCTGCAGGGTTAAAAAAACATTTGGTTTATTTGATTGAGTTAATTTTAACCTTGTGATTGTAATCCCCCAATAAAAAGCTTGGACCTACTTTGAGAAATATTATTCTGTACTATTTATAAAGAAATACTTGGGCGTTATATGCTTAAAAAGCGAGCAAATGAGAGAAGAATATTGAGAAGAAAATAATTACCTACAGTTGATTTACACCCAGAGAGGTGTGGACAAAAACTTCGTAGACTTAACTTTTTTTTTTATTATCTAAAGCGACTTGATTCCTTTCAATGTATACCGGTTTGAGAGTAGCTCACCTATTGCAGCGCTTCTGGCAGTCCTGGAAACAGTATTCCATTCTTTGAAATAATATACAATCTCTTGAAATAGTTTTTTTTTTCATTTTTAAAACACTTTTTTATTTTCTTTTTATCTTCTTAGTTTCTAAATTACATGCTAGACAAAAAAGGCTTAAATTCTAGCTTAATTATCTAATATTACAGCTTACTGGTCTTACGCAGACGCTCGAAGCTAAACATTACATAACTATTGTATAATTTGCCTTTCGGCGACAGAATTTTGTTTGTGGGAGTACTTATAATTATTTAAATGACAAAGAAAAATTGTGAAAACTTTGCGTCGAAATTGTTTTTTGGTTTTTTTTCTTATAATTTAACCTACTTTTTTTTCTTTTTTTTTTTTTGATAAAATTTTATTTAAAAAACTTAACTTAACTTATACAACCCTAATTCTAGAAAAGCTAAGTCTATGCAAGCTAGCTGATGATAGTGTGATTCTATACCGACTTTGGTATCCAGGTCTGTGGCAACTCTAACAGATGCACACTATTCACAAGCAAAAATAGTGAAGAACACCGAACGAAAAAATCGAATAAGAAAAATACATCAGAACCGTATACCAAGCGATAAATAAAATAATTCACATCAGTGGAATATAGTCGAGTTTGGAAATCAAATTCTAAACACGGCCAGTGGCCTGGTGTGTAAGGCTTAGGTAAAATTTTTTTCGTGATTCGAGCTGTCATAGCGTCAGTTCGAATCACACGATCTTCTTCACTATTATTTCAAACGCTATAGGTCTTTATATGCAATTCAACCACCAGAACTGTTGACGCTGTCCAATACTATCGTCCCGGTCTCTGTGGGAGATAGCCCTACTGAAGCGCAAGAGCTCTCGCAATATGTCCTCTGATTAAATTGATCATAAAATTATCCACCCTATTTATGCAGACTTCATTATATAAAGTGTCATTTGAGTAGTACTTTTTGTAGTCCGATTCCGGTGTTCGATATAATCTGAGACAAGTTCGGAGACACTTTCTTTCGAACACCCGAATCTTTTCCATCAAATTTGGACCTATGTTAAAGCATACTGGACAACCATATATGAGCATTGGCCTGATTAGCGTCATGTAGCATATGACTTTTACCCTGCTGTCAAGTTGGCTACTGTGAAATAGCCTCCTTGTCATAGCAAAAGTTTTCCTCGCTTTGAGCAAAGCAGCCTCAACATGTCTGTTGAAATACAGATATTGGTCTAGCCAGATGCCCAGGTATTTAACTAAACTCTTGGTTTCCAGTTTATCCCCATGCGGTCCCACGATAACTAGCTTTCGCCAGTTTTTCCTTGTGTCGGTCGTGGCTTTATATAATGGAGTTCTAAATAGGATGGCTTCACATTTCTGGAAGTTGATCTTAAGTTTCCAGTCATCGCAATAGCGCTGCACGTTGTTGAAGTCTCTATGTAATAAACTATTTATGATCTCAACTTTCGGAGCGGTTCTGTAAATTATGAGATCGTCTGCGTACGCAATAGCCTGCGGAAGTGCATCTAATAAGTCGCTAATGTAAATGTTAAAAAGAATCGGAGAGAGTACCGCGTCCTGTTGCAACCCATTCTTGATATTATACGTTTTATTAGAGGTCACATTACCATATTTGACCACGAACCTCTTGTCCTTTAACATATCGTAAAGTACATATAGTAAAGGCTTATGTATGCCATGTCTGACCAGTTTGTAATATAACCCTTCGATCCAGACGGTAACAAAGGCCTTTTCCAAGTCGATCAGACGGCACCTGTGCATTGGTTCCTACATTTATTACATTGTATGTCAGAGACCAGTTTAGCTGCGGCATGTGTGGTTTCATGACCCGCCTTCAAGCCAAACTGGTTATTTGGAATAATGTTGTCGTCTACCCATTTTAGCAGAACTTTGTTAATAGTCTTTTCAAATTACTGATGCTTGGGAGTAAACTTATCGAACGCATGTTCATTGGGTTTGTACAGTCTTTGCCCTTTTTGGGATGGGCTGAATGATAGCCGTTTTCCAACGCCTTGTATCGTTATTTCCACGCTTGGGAAGAGAAAATTGTAGCGCGGATTCAAATTCAGAAGCAAAGGGGTAGCTCAATGGTGGTGAAAATCGCTTTACGATCAAATCAAATCAAATCTAATAGCCCCAATTGGCACTGTTGACAGAAAATTATCCCACACAAAACTATGTCAAAAATATGGGTCCAATCATTACCAAATTATTACTGAATGCTCTAACTTGAGAGAAGATGCTCTATAAGGAGAATGTTGCCATTCTACGCTCTTCAAGACTGTTGAGGTTAATTAGTTTGAGACGGTTTGTGTAAGGAGGCAGGATGAGAGGATTTTACCAATTCAATCCTAGGAGGGCAAAACGTGAGAAGCGATGTTGAGTGCACAAGATTCTGCGAATATTGGAAATATGGTAATGGGATCAGACCTGACTAGCGTATTCTAACAGAGGACGGAGAAATGTTAAGTGGAGCGATCGAGCGGGTTACAGAATTCTTTCGACCAGGGCTTCACGAAACCAAAGGCAGAATGAGGTCTCAGTTGACTATCGTGGGGTGCCGTTCAAAATAAACTCGTAGTGCATCTATATTCTTTCGATACTTATGAACGGCTCTGTGAATAAACTATAAATAGACCGGAGTTGTGTATCTAAGGTCAAGTACAGTGAATGTAAACACTTCCACCATCTGGCATGTGTAAATATATATATATATATATATATATATATATATATATATATATATATATGTATATATATATATATATATATTATTTTTTTTTATTAGACTTCTCTCGGGAAAGGCGAACCTATAGCGTCGAGTGGGCGCCCCGAGATGCCATCAAATAACTGTTGCAATTCTTTTTGAACAATTGCAGGTTGTAACGCTCCGGGGACACTTGCGTGGGAAGACAGTTCCACAGCTTCCCCGCTCTGTAACGGAACGATTTCTGATACAGGGATGTTCGCGCTGTCGGGAGATGAACCACAAACGGGTGCGGTCCGTCGGATTGTCTTGTGGAGCGCATATAAACCGAATTGCGTGGAACAATGCCAATAATCTCCGAAGAACAGCACCCGTGATAATATCTGTAAAACAGACAGAGGTCGGCTACGCGCCTTCGATGTGATAGCGACTGTAGTCCCGACGTCAGCGCCGATTCGCCGATCAGGCGGATCGCTCGTCTCTGTATGCTCTCAAGTAGGTCGAGGGTATGTTTAGGAGCCGAGCTCCAAACATGAGAGTAATATTCCTGCGCGGGTCTAATTTAGGATTTCTATAGGAGAAGAAGTTGGGCCGGAGTAAAGTATTTCTTGGCTCTAAAAAGTTAGCTCAGTTTTCCTGAGGCTGACCTGGCGATACTCGACACGTGTTTATGCCATGATACATTCCCACAGACCGTGACGCCGAGCAATTTCAGATTCGAGGGCCTGGCCATTCATCATCAGCTGCGGAACCGATGATCCACTTTTCTTTGTGAATGTTGTATACTAGGTTTTCGTTGCGTTGAAGTCGACAAGATTGGCCTTTCCCCACTGCAGGACTTTATCCAGATCCTGATTCAGAGAGTCAATCTGTCTACATCTCAGCTGGTGCGACATTGATGCACCAATTGGCCGAAAAGGAGGAAACAAGCGTAGTATCATCCGCAAAACTGAACACTTTGTTATCCGTTGTCTCCAACAAATCATTTATGTGAAGAAAGAACGAGGTTGGAGCCAAAATAGAACCTTGGGGCACCCCCGAATTAACAGGATACAGATCCGAACACTCGCCGTCCACAACAACCCGGATCGATCGATTCTCAAGGATGCTCCTCGTCCAGTCACAAAGCTGTTGGGAAAGTCCATCTGATCGAAGTTTGCTCAGCAATTCCCCGTGCCAGACGCGATCAAAAGGCTTGGAGATATCCAATGCGATCGCCCTTGACTCACCATGCCGTTCAATCGCAGATGTCCATATATCGGTTATAAGTGTCAAAAGGTCTCCTGTGGACCGCCTGCCACGGAATCCGTATTGACGATCATTCAGAAGTCCGTTGCACTCCAAATACTTAACCAATTCTGTATTGATGACTTTTTCCATTACCTTAGATAAAATAGACAGTAATGCTATCGGACGGTAATTTTGTGAGAGACACTTTTTTCCCGTCTTTGGGATTAGCTGAACTCGAGCGATTTTCCAGCAGGCAGGAAAGATCCTCCGTGCATAAGATAAGCGGAAGAGTCTGCCAAGAACCGGCGATAGTTCTGGAGCACAGTTCTTAAGGACTATTGCTGGTATTCCGTCCGTGCCGGTTGCCTTCCTACAATCTAGTTCACGTAGAATGCGTCGAATAGTGCGCGGACGAAATAACACATCCCGCATAGAAGACTGTACCGGCGAGATCACAGGTGGCTCCAAAAGGCCGGGATCGAGGTTTGAATTCGCGGAAAATAAATTCGCGAACACATTAGCTTTATCCTTTGGATTCGTGACTAACGTCCCGCTGTCTGTCACCAACGGAGGGAAAGAGGAGGGTGCGAAGTTACCGCTGACAGCTTTTGCCATTGACCAGAAGGAGCGCGAACCAGTTGGGCACCGAAGAAGTTTATTGATCACTCTGTCGTTGTGAGCCTTCTTTGCGGTATCAATCGCCTGGTTGCACGCGTTTCTGATTCTAACAAAATTTGTTCTGTTAACATCGGTGGGATTGGAGCGCGATTGCTTAAAAGCTCTATTTTTTGCCGCTGTAATCAGCCCGCATTTTTTGTCAAACCAAGTTTTATCAGACGAACTTCGTTTGATGGAATTTGGAATATACATCTCCAGCCCCAGAAGAATAATCTCTGATACCGACTCCGCGCAAGCGTTAACATCGGAGTTTCCGAAGCACACCTCCGACCATGGAAAGGATGGGAAGAAATCTCGCATATCGTCCCAGTTGGCAGCCCCATACTTCCATACATGGCGAAGCTGCCTAGGCCGGTTATTCGCTTGATATGCAAGTGCTTGCGCGACAGATACCAAGCAGTGATCTGAGTTTCCCAGTGGCGCAGAAACCTCTACGGCATAAATACTCGGTTCGGATGTCAAAAACAGATCCAGGGTGTTCGCATAATCGCCTCGGGCATCCGGCACTCGCGTTGGCTCCCCCACGAGTTGAGTCAAGTTGTGACTTACAGCAAACATCTCCGCCAGCCTCCCAGCCTCGTCTGTTCTATTAGAATGTGACGACAAGTCGGAATTGTGCACATTAAAATCGCCAAGGACAACAATTTCAGAAGCTGGGTGGTTGAGCTGTATCCAGTCGACGGTATATGAAGGATGTTCGAAAAATGTCGCCGGTCGATCGTCATTCGGGGAGCGGTAAAGACAACAAAGAAATTTAACGGAATTCCTCAGCACGACCCTCAACCATATGATGTCCATATTATTGGGTTCCAACGCCTCCAGCCGCTGGCAAGCCAGATTGGACCGCGCGAAAACGCAGACTCCGCCCTTAAAACGGAATCTCTAGTGCAAGTCGTATCCTGAGCAACGAAAATATGTCAAATCAGTTGACGAATCGACCTGGGTCTCAGTTAGGGCAAGGATATCAGGTTTCGTTGTTTGCAAATATTGGTGGACGGCGTTTAAATTCGTATTAGTGAAACCGATGCCCCTGATGTTACAAAATGCCGTCACCAGTCGAGCGTGGGCAGAGCCTCGAGAGCGAGCCCGGTTATGCGATGACGAACCTCTCAAAGTTCCATTATTTATCATGATATCTGCATAATGTTCCCCCTGACATAGTCCCCCCCGGAGATCCGAATGGGAGACTAGTTTACCTCCGGAATTCTTTATATCAGAAGGCACCATCATGACTTATCCCCGTGTCAGTCCGGGCCATCAGCCACACATCCGAAACACCGTCGAAGATTTTTGTCGGCGATATCGCGGAATGTACAGCGTGACGGGGTGGTATCTCACCTTGGGACCGGCTACCACCTAACCAACCTTTTCTCGAACCGGTCCATCAGCCAAGCTCCGAAAGATGGCCAGGGAGATCTCCCGACCATTTCACGGAGCCTAAAACTTGATGGGGAGGTATTTCACCGGGCGCAGAGGGCGTTGGGACCCCGGCTACCACTCGGCCTTTAGTCGCCGTTTACGACAAGCTGGCCTAGTTGTGAGTATATTCTAACGCCCTACTCACAGGGCTGTCTGTAGAAGTCGGAAATTACTTCAAAAATAATGCAACATAATGCAGAGGTGAAGGATGTGCCTGCAAAGCCAACTCATAAGCCGCAAACCACCGATTCTAGGGCTGTCAATGGCAAAACTCCCGAAGTTAATAAACCAACCGTCTCTAAACTGGATAAAGAGACCCAAAATAGCGGATATCAGTACACCCCGTAACCTGTAAAACCCTCATCTCTTCTATCAGCCCACCCACCACACTTCTTATGGCTCTAATGAACCCATTTCGCGAATGCTGCGGCGGGCAAACTTCTACCCTACCTCCTTCGACTTCAACTTTACCTCTACTGCTCTCAAACTTCATCTCCTCTCTTTCCCACTCCCCGTCTACACTCTTACATCCTGTACTAAGCGAGGTGAATGAATGAGTGATAATTGATGGATGAATCCAGTAACCAACTCGCTAAACATACCCTCACCCCCCTCTTTTTTTTCTTTTTAATCATAGTTTATATACATAAGAATTGTTTTAAGACAGTTGTTAAGTTTTATCGCTTGTACTAAGCTGAATATATGAGGGTTCTGCCCTCACTAAACACTAAACACTAAACACTGCAACGAATCTTTAATAAACTTTCTAAACTAAGAAGATTAACCACCGGTTCTTGTTACAAGTAAGCGAGTTACGCACCGAAAATGCGGAATTAAATTCTAAAATCAGTGTTTTGGAGAGGAAACTGAAATGGCAACATCGAATTCTCCTGGTGAATTCATTGGAAATTAGTGGTTTATCCAACATCGGCGAAACTGATGCCTTAACGACGGGGTAAAAGATTTTCTCCAAAGATCTGTCCATCGAGGTTCCAGAAAATGACATTGTCGGGTGTTATGTGAGCACAAATAAATTAAACCCGTCTTCATCCCACGAGAACTTGATTATTTGCAAAGGCTTCAGCAACGGAGCGATTAAGCAACTTATAATGATGAGCGCAAAGGGTAAAAACTCAAATAAGCTCAACACGCTGACGACTGAAGCCTCACTGAAGCCTCACATGGAAACGAAGGAAGCAACTGCCAGAATGCAGGTACTTATATAACACACTCCCTCGCGAGATACACGAGAGACCGTAGCTAAGGACGACGAAGGACGCTGCGAAGCGGAAAGGTGGTAAATTTGTGCACTAACACGACCAAATTTTAGTTAGAATGGTTGAGGTCATTTCAATAAAATCGTTTAATGATCTTGCACGCATTTAGCGCAGGGCAATTTTATGACTATAGATATAACTGAATTTCGATTTACATTTGATTGATGACGTTTCCAGATCGCTCTATATATCCTTTGTCCGCCCCCCACTTAAATATGCAGGTCAGGTTTGGTCTCCTCACTACTCGTCCCAAATTCGCAGGGCCGAAAGCGTGCAACGTCGTTTTTGCGTTTTGCCCTCCGAGGATTGAATTGGGAAAGTCCTCTGATTCTACCCCCATATACGAGCCGTCTTCTCCTAATTAACCTGAACACACTTGAAGAGCGCAGAATTCATGCCGACATCCTCTTCATCCACCTGCTACTCTCAGGTTCAATCAACTGCCCAAGTAATCCCCGAAATCTGCGAAACCCTCGTCTCTTCTGTTTGCCCGCCCATCACACGTCTTACGGCTTTAATTAACCCATTTCGTGAATGCAGGAGCGGGCAAACTCTCACCCTGCGGCCTTTGTCTTCAATCTCACCTCTCCCGCTCTCAAACGTCTACTCCTCTCTTACCCCTCCTGACCCCACCCCGCTCACCGCCTACACTCTCCCACACTTATACTCACACCCTAGCATCCGGCTTATCCACCTCCCCTCGGTTGGTCTAGCAAGAGATAGGAACGTGGCTGGGTGGGGGAGCGTTTCCGAGAGAAGGTGATTGTGTGACATTTGGCGATATTCAGTTTTAGGCAGTTATTTTGGCACCATATCGAAAAGCTGTCAAGATCCGATTGGAGAAGTGAGGAGTCAAGGGGAGAGCGGATTGTCTTGAAAATTTTGGTATCATCCGCGTAAAGCGAGATGAGGGAGCGATTGATGCACGAGCCTATGTCGTTTATGGTTAGGATAAATAGTAGGGGGCCGAGATGACTGCCCTGGGGGACACCTGAGGTTGGAAGGAAAGGATCGGAGAGGGTGGATCAATCGCACACGGCATAGGATGAGATCCACTTAATCAACAGGGGTTCAAAACCAAGGGAAGATAATTTACAGAGAATGAGGTTATGGGAAATTTTGTCGAAGGCCTTGCTAAAGTCGGTAGTGACTACATCAACCTGATCGCCGTTTTCTAGGGCAAGGAGTGTGTGGGATGTGAATTCGACAAAGTTGGTAGTAGTGGGCCTGCCGGAGAGGAAGCCGTGTTGGAAACCGAGTAGATTACAGCGCTAAAAAATATAGCTCTTAAACAATGGCGCTTAATCCCACCGATGTTAACAGAATGAATTTTGTTAGAATCAGAAATGCGTGCAACCAGGCGGTTGATACCGCGAAGAAGGCCTACGACGACAGAGTGACCAATAAATTCCGTCAGTGCCCAACTGGTTCGTGTCCCTCCTGATCAATAGCAAAGGCTGTCAACAATAACTTCGCTTCCTCCTCTTTACCCCCGTTAGTGGCGGACAGTAGGACGTTAGTCACGAATTCAAAAGACAAATCTAATATGTTTGCGAATTTATTTTCCGCGAATTCAAACCTCGATGCCGGTCGTTTGAAGCCACTTGTAATGGCGCCGGTGCGGTCTTCGATGTGGGATGTGGGGTTTCGCCCGCGTACTAATCAACGGATTCTACATGGGTTGGGCTGTAGGAAGGCAACCGACCCGGAAGGAATACCAGCAGGAGTTCTTAAAGAATTGTGCTCCAGAACTGTCGCCGGTTCTCGCCAGGCTATTCCGCTTATCTTACGCACGGAGGACATTCCTTACCTGCTGAAAGGTGGCTCGAGTTCAATCCCAAAAAGGGGAAAAAAGTGTCTCCCACAAAATTACCGGCCGATAGTATTACTGTCTATGTTATCTAAGGTTTTGGAAAAGGTCATAAATGCCGAGCTAATGAACTACTTGGAGTGCAACGGACTTCTGAATGATCGTCAATACGGATTCCGTGGCAGGCGGTCCACGGGAGATCTTTTGACACTTATAAGTGATATACGGACATCTGCGATTGAGGGGCATGGTGAGTCAAGAGCGGTCGCATTGGATATCTCCAAGACTTTCGACCGGGCCTGGAATGGAGCATTGCTGAACACGCTTCGTTCATATGGACTTTCCCAGCAGTTTTGCGACTGGACGAGGAGCTTCCTCGAGGATCGATCGGTCCGGGTTGTTGTGGACGGCGAGTGTTCGCATATGTATCCTGTTCATTCCGGGGTGCCCCAAGGTCTCTCTTTTGGTTCCGGCCTTGTTTTTTCTTCACATAAATGATTTGTTGAACTTGTGGGGTTTTAAATAGTGTGTCTGGCACGACACGGATTCACTTAAGAACCCACCGTTCTTTCACAAAATAAAACACAAGTTATTGATACCGATGCAAAATTGAGCCGAACAACACTGAACTCCACCCTCGAGTTCCAGGACACTGTACACTGCAGAATTATGATAAATTAAAACGCGGATGTTGCTGTTCTGAAGAATGTTCATTTATTTTTGCTGTTCCATTGATATATCGCTATTTTACGTCAATTCACATTTGTGGGAGTCTATACTGGGTTATATCTGGCGCAAGACTAATGACCTTGCCCGGAAAAAAACAAATCATTATGGAAAATTTAACAAGCCTCAGGACTTGCTAAATAAGGTCAAGACCGGTTCCCGGTTGTAGTGCCGATGATGATGATGATGCTGGGTTATATACGAAGTGAACATTAAACGCACTTATTTATTAAATATAAACATCACGATCACTGGATATAACAGTGTTTGAACATTAGGTTTTAACTCCTTCCTTACTGAATAGCAAAATTAACGTTCGTTGAACTCGCGTAAGGTATAACCGAATTATTTGCACATTAGCGCTAACTCTATCTTAATGGAATTACGAAACTTAACAGTCGTTGAACTCGCGTACTACAACTCAGGCTTTGACACACTCCAATTAAAACACACATGTGTTTGCTCCTCAGCGGCTGAAATCTGACTCCCTGAGCTGGACGACGTTTGCCCAGCCTCTGGTGATTGCGATGAGTTTCCACGCATGTCATCGCAGGGGAAAACAATCTCACCAGATAGCGTGAATGTCTTTTCCTCTGCAAGAAAGACACACGAAACACTCGCTGGGCACAGGAAAGGAAAAGCAAACATGCAGCTGGTCAAACATGATGATCGGTGTACGGGCTGGCTGTATCACCACCGTACGATAGGGGATAGATTTTTGATTGATGTTAAGTGAACATAGCTACGGCAAAGGCTACTAGATTTGGGTGCATGATTATTTTAGGCATTGGACAATGCACAACAATGCTGGTATGCAGGCAAAAATAATTTCTTCTGTTTACGTAGAGTACACAGAAAAATTTCGTTTAGAATAGCCAGCGTGAGAATAGTGGCTGGTCGTTGTTTAAACAACGAATCATTAGACATGATCATGGGTATGATTGTTTAACGTCAATCATATTCGTGCCCAAAGCCCATGATCAGTAGATAACCGATAAAGGAAATTGGTCGCAACTGTAGCGAACCTTGGAATTGGAGCAATATTCACTCATGAACCGTATCAAGAATATCGGCTACAGCTGTGTCAACAATTACGCTGGCCAGCAAGTATTTATCTTTTATAATTGCTGTCAAGCCGAGCCGTTTTTGTGGCACGGTTCATGTAATATGAATGAAATCACTTGTTTGATGTGCATGCCTGCTGGGGTTTTACTTTCAGGTGAAAGTTATTTAAAAGAAAGCTTACACTGCTCGAATGCAGGTAAGTATAGTAGTTTATGGAGTGAGAGAAAAGTAGGTTGTTTTAAAGAAATGGATGGTTCTTTAGGAAAGTTTTAAAGAACCGTCACAAACTCATTGGATAACCGAGTGTAAAGTTTTCCGGATGATAGTACACTTGTTTCCCATTTTTCGGGTAATCGCCCGATTAGTGCATCAACGTCGCACCAGCTGAGATGTTACCAGTTCGACTCTCTGAGTCGGGATCTGGATCATTTCCTGCAGTGGAGAAAGGCCAATCTCGTCGACTTCAATGCAGCGAAGACACGGTATACAACATTTACAAAGAAAAGTGGAACATTAGTTCCACCGCTGATGATGAATGGCTCGGCGTCACGATCTGTGGAAATGTATCGTGGCATAAACACGTGTGGAACATTGCTAGGTCCGCCCCAGGAAAACTTTGTTATCTTTCTAGAGCCAAGACATATTTTACTCCTGCCTAATTTAATAAATCCCAAATTAAACCGGCGCTTGAATATTGCTCTCATGTTTGGAGCTCTAGTCCTAAACACACCTTCGACCTAGTAGAGCGCATACAGAAGCGAGCGATCCGCCTGATCGGGAACTCGCCGCTGACGTCGGGACTACAGTCGCTACCACATCGAAGACGCGTAGCTAACCTCTGTCTGTTTTACAAATATTATCACGGGTACTATGCTTCGGAGATTCGTGGTATTGTTCCGTGCAATCCGGCTTATATGCGCTCCACAGGATAATCCGACAGATCGCACCAGTTTGCGGTTCATCTCCCGACGGCGCGAACATACCCGCATCAGAAATCCTTACGGAGCGGGGAAACTGTATAATTCCTTCCTTGCGCGAGTGTTCGCGGAGCGTTACAACCTGCAACTGTTCAAAAGGAATTGCAACGGTTATTTGGTGGCATCTCTATAGGTTCGCCACTCCTGAGAGAAGTATATTTAAAAAAAAATGGGGTAGAAGGCAATAAGCAATGTCGCTTCGTTTGTGACATATTCCATTAACGTTGCACTGATCGATGCGAAACTCTGGTATCATTGCAACGGCACGACAGATTGTCTTTATCACCATTTTTTTTGATTCCCGATCACCTATTTAACTTTACTCCTACAATGAGAAACACACAGCCACAAATTTAATATGATGGTAAGTTTTTCTAAATATGTTCTTTACGCCGAAAGTGATTGAGAATACACCACATATATGCCTTGAATAATATAAGAGTAGGGGGTCAATTTGTTAGCCAAGGACTTTTCTCCAGTGTGATATAAAAAGTATTTAAAGGATATCAACCTTTAACGCCAAATTTAAAGAAGAAGGAGTAAATAGGGGAAGGAAATATCAATGCACATTTTTGATGTAGATTTCAAGAACGAGATTGCCTCGTCATCATGCAAAGCGGTCAGTGCTCTTGTAGGTAAGTTACAGATTGAAATTGATATCTGATTGCATGCGATGTGTTCTCTGTAATCGGCGGGTTTCGTGGCAAATGCTCGAGATAACGAATTCCATCTTTATTAATGTTTATAGCAGGAGTGGCCAGTCTTTGTGGACGCAAGGGCGCATGTGCGTTCCGCCCGGAAAATATGTAGTGATGTCATATGTACTTACTGTGAAATATTGCGCCCTTTGGCCAGGGGTTAGCCTTCACTAATTTACGGTAACATTTGTGAAAAAGGGCGCATATGGTATTTATTTTGGCTGGGTTCTAATGACGGGCTTCAGTATTAGGATTCCATATGTACTGACGCATAAATTGGCATCCATCTAGTTTGTTTAAGACATCGGTGACGGATTTTCGGCGGAAATGCGACAAGAAGCAGGAGCCCACTGCAGCTCCATTGACAGTTGATCGTTGATGGCATTCAAGACTTTACGGGATATTGGATATTCAAGTCTAAATTTGCATAGTGGAGCTCACTTTGTGCTTTTTTTCATGAATATCCGGGTTCATATAGGCCTATAAAAAATAATAATAATAATGATTACCAGAAAATATCTGCAAAATGTATTTTATACTTTCAAAGCCTTCTTACGTTTGTGCAAACGTATAGCTATTCAACGCTACCTCCTTTTTTTTCTTTCTACACTCTGTGTTTGATTCCCTTAGTGTTTGTCTCGACCGCCTTTTTCGACAAGTAAATTTAAAAATAAAAGGTTTTGTGATGTGGGACACAAACAAGCTGCTCACATTGCAACGTCTCCTAGTATAATTGGCATCCGGGACTTACATTTGAATGACCTATGTTTACATACGTCTCCATCTAGCCAGCAACATTTCGCCTTCCACTTAGTCGCACTTTACTCTATCGCTCCTTTTATTAAGCTGTAATTACTGTACCTGCTTCTTACATTTAAGTGTACAGCTGCGGCAAAAGTTGCTTATGTTGTAATATTTGATATTAGCATAACACAAAGGTAGGTATACCCAAAATTCATGCAACCAAATGCTTGGAAAAAAGAGAAAACTTACCACGCAGAGTCTAGTGGAATCAAATTAGCAAATGCTTGTTGACGGGCCCTTATCATCCACAGACAGTTCCGCATATAATCAGCACTCACGCAAAGTACCTTCTCTTATTTCCGACTACTGCTTGGGTACGTATTGCCTTTATTAGTCAGCATTTTTCGGTTTTAGTCACTAATTGGGGTTCCCGTCGTTGTTGGGGATAGTCATTCTTATCTTATTGGCAATCGTTCTTAATGAAAAGACGCGCCTTAAGAAGGACTATTGTTGGTATTGTATGATTATTGCTGGCGGAGCAATTAGACGTTATTAAACTGAATGGAAGCCATTAGCCCTTTATTAGTGCCGTTTGAGTGATTCACCCATCGAAAAAAAATCTATTGTTAGTTGTAATTGTTGGCAACATGTATTCGATTGTGATTTCTGAATGTTTCTTGTTGACCATTTTTGGGGAAATAATTGGTTCCAATGTGTTAAAGGGAAGAAGGGTTACAGTGCAGATATTGCCAATTTGAAACACACTGACATAACGCTAACTGACTCGGCTGTGAAAGGTACAGACAAAATGTACCTTAGGTTCCGATACCAATCATTAAGGTATTTGATGTGTATATCTTTTTATTATTTATTATTTATTGGCCTGTAGGAACCCGGAAGTTCATGACCTCACCGACTCGACTCTGCCATCGTTCCCTGTCCTGTGCATTCCTGACGTGTATATCAGGAAAAAAAATAAAAGTTGGCCTATGATTAATTGGCATATACGAAGCAACCACTTTGATTTTTTTTTTTAAAATAATGTTCACACTCTTATAGGACTATTAATACCCCTATAGTAAATATTCCCCTCGCTTGGTGGAAACCTTGACGTGGTGCGGGGGCTTAAACTACGATGAATCACTCAGGCTATGCTGACGGAAGCATACGCTTTCAGTAGGGCCACCCATGTCAAACAGGCTAGCGAGGAGTAACACACAAAGATCTACGGCCTCTAATCCAGGGCGTCACGCGTCACCGTTCCCATTGAATGGTTTGCAGCCAGGGGTATACCGGCTGTATTAAAATGGCGCCTCTCTGACACCGTGTCGAATCAGAGCAGTAAGCAGACCTTGCCATATCAAAGAGGGGCTCTGATATGGCGGACTATTTGAAAGCCCTATGAAATGAATCATCAATACACAAAAAACAATCTCACGAAAAACCCTGTAGGCGTAGGTATGATGAGCCGACACTGCCATAAAGGAAAACATCACCAAGAAAACACCGACTCGACAAAACAAGGACGTAGGGAAAAACGGAAAAAGCGGGATATACGCGTCGGCACGTGAAATGTTCGAACGTTATATAAACCAGGCGCGATACAGATGGTCGTAGAAAACACGAAACAATATAAAATGGACATCGTCGCGCTGCAGGAAGTCCGACTCCCACATCAAGTAATCGAAACCAACGGATTTACACTGGTGTGTGGATGTGCCGATACACATAACCTCGGAACCGGCTTCATCATAAGCAAGAAGATTACGCCCCATGTAAAAGATGTGAAATTTATTAATGACCGAATGTCTGTGCTAAAAATACAGGGCCCATGGTACAATTGTGTATTTATAAACGTACACGCCCCAACAGAATCTACGGACGAAGAAACGAAGGACACGTTCTACGAGACCGTAGAGGAAGTATTTGATGGGATCTCATCATTCGATGTTAAAATCCTTCTCGGGGACCTCAATGCGAAAATTGGAAACAAAGATATCTTACAACCAACTATAGGTAAAGAAAGCCTATACGACGTTTCAAATGATATTATCACGTTCGCAGCGTCAAAAGATCTGGTAGTGAAAAGCACGATGTTCAACCACAGGCAAATCCATAAAGCCACATGGATATCACCCGGCGCCGTAACGCGTAACCAAATAGACCACTTCCTGATAGACAAAAGACACCACTCGAATATCGTTGACGTAAGATCATATAGAGGAGCAGATTGCGACTCCGATCATCTTCTGGTGATGGGCAAAATCAGGAGTCGCCTCGCAGCAATCCCACATGGGCAGTCATGAGAGACGAGCAAAAAGTTCGACACTGATAAACTGAAAGACGCGCAAAATGGCTGAATATCAAGACGAACTAACGAATAGATTCAGCATTCTAGAGCCTGGGAGTGTGGCGGTTCCGCCAAACCCCCCTGGCTACTTACCTAAAGAACCGCATCCCTACAACCCAGTCTGCATAAGCTTTCGCTAACGTAATCGCATTAGCACCTTAAATGCTTCACGTAATAAAATTCACCAAATGTATTTACCTAAAAGCTCCTGGAAGAGAATTCTTACCTGCATTCATTTATTCGAATTAAAAATTCCTCTTAAGAATTCTGTTCCAAACAGCGTATTCCTGAAAAGAAAACTTATCGGTTCACATATAATGTAACCTCATAGTCAGGGAATCTTAGCCTTGAGTTGGCTATTCCCAGCCTAACATGTGTACAACTTGCTTTACATACACATCGATTCATTGTCCAACTGCCAAGCAGCGTCGGGCAGCTTGTTTGTTCAGCTGGCATATACCCGATCATGATCCCTTGCCACAAACTAATTATCCAGCATATACAAATGCAAGCAATTTGTTTTGGCCACCGACCCAAGATACGACATACAATTTTCATTGTATAAAGTATCGCAACCATTAGCACCTTTCCTAATGCCTATTCGTATATTTACACAAGGGCATCACTCATCTAAGACTTTTATGTTGCCCTCGTCTCATCTTTTCTCTTACCACATTTTTTCGAAGTATCGTCGTCTATTTATTTAGACGCGATATACTTCATAGACAACGATCTTCTCGATCTCTTTGTCCTTGCCGCCTGCCTGCTTTGTTTTGCCATTGCCTCCGCGCATATGTAAACAATCTGATCTCAACGATCGATCTCACACACACCACCATGATCTGCATTACGAGATCTGGTTCTCTGTTCCCATAAGAGAGAATTTACGTTTCTCTGGTGGTAGGTAAATCTTTTCCCTAGTGGAGGGAAATATTTTCTCTCTCAAGGAAAATGCCCCTAAAAATTTGCCTCGTAGCGAATCAGATCTGCACAAGATGATTATCGCTGAGTCAAATTCCATCCGCTGACCGCAATGGTCATGCCGACTTCCGCTCTCCGGTGCGCACGGAGACGCGAAATACCCGTCGAGTGTCGTGTAGTTAGAAAATTGTGTATTAAAATCCAATAAGTATAAAACGTAATGAATAACGAATTAATATAACAAAGTAAATGCATCTAAACCAATAAAAGAACATTTCCTAAAGACAACAGCTAGTGTTTCTTTTTTGTGCTGCAGTTTCATGGGTGTTGTCGTTCATCCTTACGCGTTTGTGAACAATTAACTTCGTGTTCGGTTTGTTGGCTCGCGATGCGTCGAAACTTTAGTGACAATGATTGATGGGAGAAGAAGTGAACCGTGTGCCCGTGTCCGGCATAATACTTCTCCTCCCCACGGAGCAGTGAGGAGGAGGAGGCTAATAGTGTGGACACTAAATGGACATCGATCAGAGACACAATCAAACTAACAGCCCAAAAGGTATTAGGATAGCACCTTAGGATTTAAGAACACAATTAAGTCCAAACCTTGGTTTGACGATGAGTGCAGGGCGAAGGTCGAAGAACGTAGACGCCTCAGAGTGATCCACTTAGAAAGATATGATGAAGTCAACGGAGAAAGATACGCGACGATTCGGAGAGAGAGATGAGACTCTTCAAACGCAAAAAACGCGAATGGGAGAAGACTCGGAACGAAAGAATCCTAGAAAATTCTAGAGCAAAGAACATCAGAGGTATGTATGCCGGCATAAATTCAATTAGAAATGGCTACCGAGGGAGAGCCAAAATAATTCGAGACGCAAACAGCTGTCTGGTCACAGAAACAAACAATATCGTGACAAGATGGAAGCAGTACTTTGAAAACCTGCTCAATGTACGCACCCATCAACCACAAATAAACGCACCAGGCGTACAGCCGAGCCTCAGATCCCAGAGCCCTCTTTCAACGAAGTTGTAGACGCAATAAATCGATTGAAAAACAATAAAGCTCCCGGAGTCGACTGCATACCAGCTTGTAAAACATGGAAGAGAGGCAACCGCTCGAAAGATCCACCAATTGATTAAAACAATATGGGATAAGGAAATCACTCCGGAAGAATGGAAAACTTCAATAGTCGTCCCCATTTTCAAAAAAGGTGACAGATATGACTGCGAAAACTACAGAGGAATATCATTGATCCCAACCACATACAAAATACTAACAAATATCATACTGGCGAGAATCACACCGTACGCAGAAGAAATACTAGAATACAATCAATGCGGATTCCGTAGGAACCGATCAACAAGCGACCAAATGTCCACAATAAGGCAACTGCTGGAAAAGAAGTGGGAGTACGGAGTGTGGTGTATAAAGAACCACAAATATTTTGATTTAAATACAAATGGGGTTACCTTTTCTTAAGTCTGAATTAGGCCAGGTCCGGTTTCAATCCAATATATATATAATACTGTTATATCCAATAACTCCAACCAATATACTTTGATCAAGACGGTTCACCAACTGTTCGTTGACTTCAAAAAAGCCTACGACTCAGTCGCAAGGCAGAGACTCTACCATATTCTAGTTGAGCTGGGAGTCCCAAAAAAATATACCGCCCTCATTCAAATTTGCATGAACGAAAACAAAGGGCGAATCAGAATAGAAAACCACCTCTCAGAACCATTTGAAATCCGGGACGGACTAAAGCAGGGAGATGGTCTATCACCGTGTCTTTTTAACCTTGTGCTCGAGTATGCCATCAGAAAGGTACAAGACGACAACATGGCCGGATCATCCCTGAACGGGGTCACACAAGTGCTCGCATTTGCGGATGCCATCGCCTTTCTGGGCGGTAATCTAGAAACTGTTAGTAAAAACTGTGAAATCATCATGCAAGCGGCAGAAGAGGTGGGCCTAGAAATGAATGAAGACAAAACAAAATACATGATTACGGCGAGAGCAGGTGGATCTCAGAGCGCACATATAAACGTCAGAGGCAAGATATTTGGAAAAGTGAGGGAATTTAAATATCTGGGAACGATACTGACGGCCAGTAACGAAATGTATAAGGAAATTAACAAAAGACTGCATTCCGGCAACGCTAGTTGGTACGCAGTCAGTAAACTGCTGAAATCCAAACTGCTATCACGTAACATAAAGCCGCGTGTCTATAGAACCATAATCATGCCGATGGTTCTATACGGATGCGAAACATGGGCTCTCACAAAACGGGAAGATAACAAATTCCGCGTATTCGAGAATAAAGTTTTGAGAGGCATCTTTGGAGGCAAATATGACGAGGAGGCAGGACAATGGAGGAGACTCCATAACCACGAATTGGAAGAGCTATATCGCAAACCTACAATAGTGAGAGTAATCAAGTCGCGAAGATTAAGATGGGCCGGACACGTGGCGCGAATGGGCAACGATAGGACCGTGCGTAGAATTCTTGACGGTTGGCCAACGGGAAAGAGACCGGTAGGACGGCCGCGACGTAGATGGGAGGACAATGTTAGGTTTGACCATGAGGAGGTCGGATCAGATGGTCGGGCGTGGAAAGAGAGTGCACAGGACAGGGAACAATGGCGGAGTCGAGTCGGTGAGGTCTTGAACTTCCGTGTTCCTACTAATAATATCCGTGTCATGTTTTGGGTCCGTGCAGGAATGGCCTCAATTAAGACACTTGATAGTTTTCTTTTCTTATTATATGTTTATTACTACACATTCTTCAGGTTCTCATTTAAATTCTGTATTTTTGTATGGAGGCACTTATTTATAATAGTAGTTCAAGATTGCCCAGATTAGTGAATATGGGTTTTATTTGTGCCATTGTGGGTTTCGTTGGTCTTAATTAGTTATATACCGGCGGATGCCCTAGTTCACTAAGACCTACCAACTCGATTGTCATTGGACTCCGGCGCAGGAAATAAGGGGTGATGGGGGTCTCAGAACGTCGCAACCCGGTTAGCAAAAGACGTAATTTATTTTTGTCACTTTTATTGTATATAACATGGCTTATAAAGTAGACACAGTGTTCATTCGATTAAATTCAGGTAAGCACTGTGTTTCAAATTTGCTTATATCTAGCTCAAAAAAAAGTTAAAACAGTTTACACAGACGAACACGGTATTTATTTGATTAAATTAAGGTAAGCACTGTGTTTCAAATTTGCTTACGTCTAGTTCAAATAAACATTAAAATAGTTACACAGACAACACGGTTTTGATTTGGTTAAATTAATTCTTATTACATGCTCGATATTCTAACGTATCCACCTGTGGCCAAGGCTCGACAGTCGATTTATTTAACGTGGAGGCCCGATTTGCCTCCACGGAATCCGTATCGCGATTAACTATTGCCACCGAAGCGACGGAATACCAAAATTCTATCCATCGCTTCGGTGACCATATAAGGGATGATCTTAGATGATTTTCACGGAGAGGATGTGCACACACACAGATGCGGTTACCTCGCACGCTCATGCTGTGTCCATTGGCATGCGAACCGTGGATATAATAATTCCATAAAAGGAAATGTTTATCCGATTTGTACTGCGTAAGGGATCCATGCTGATCGGGTGCACGTTGCTGGCGTCCTCTGATGTGGCTTGCCATGCACGTGTGTAGGAAAACTATTTTCTTTCTGTGTGCATGGACAAGTTTGAGAATTCATATCGGTTACGTTATGTCGTAACCGAATTAGATTCTTAGGAATATGCTGCGTTGTATGCAGGCATGCCCCTGGGGGCAATGCTTATAGGATGTTGATGCCTGTCGACTGGTTTACCGACCGATGTGCTTGTAGGTCAACAAGAAAGGAAAGAAATATCTCTTGCATGTGTGCTGCGGAATTCGTTCGGAGGCATGTGTAATGAATTGGTTCGGGTCATGTTGGTTGCTTGGTGGTGCAACCAAATTGTTTATAAAGAACATATCTGTTTGGTGCTGATGGATTTTGCATCAGCGAATATTAAGGGTTTGCAGCATTTCAGGTATTTATAGTACAAACTATGTAAAGGTAAGTACATGCTTTCCAGGTTCTTATGCTTTCTGTATGCCATAGGAGGAAGTTGGATGTCGAGCCTGTAAAAGGCGAGCGGTGGCGTTATTGAAACCGCCACACCATAACTGCCGAAGGTAGTGAAAAGTTGCTTTTTCGACACGTTTTACCATGTTGTTTTTTTTTTATCTTGTTCGTGGTATTATAGTGAAGCGATGCTACCGAGGAAATATTTTAATCATTATTAGATTAAGGGGAGGTTCTCAACTAGAGACCCAAAAATGAAGTGTTTTTCAGTTGTCCCCGTCTTCGAATATGTCGATAAAATCATGGAAATAATGAAACTAGACCGGCACGCTGGAAGTCGTAATGCTACCCAGCAGCTAAGGATCGTTTGCAAAACAGTTGCACCACCTGCATAAAGCCGGATTCGAAAATACGCTAACTGTAAAATGGATTTGTAATGGACATATTGACAAATATAATCGAAGTAGAAAGGTTGACACACTGAAGAAAAAAGTGAATATGCCTGGCTATAGAATCTGCGGCCGAACTCAGATCTAGATGGAAGATATATGTCCCATAGTTTACTGCTTTTTTTTACACAGCGATCTGGGCTCTTTAATATACCAGGGTACGGATGCAGCACACATTGAAATAAGAAGATTGTAAAATTCTATAATGAATTCGCTATTCTCAACCATCGATTAGATAGTGTGAAAGTCTAGGCTCCAGTAGCTTGTTGAGTATACGTTGTAACCACATTTACGAAAGTTGAATTGGTCAGATAAATTATGTAGTTATCTAATGACGTAATCTTCTAGTGATTATGGAGTTATCTGAGTCCGATTAGAATACTACGTTCGGCTGATGATTCCTGTAGGTTTTGATATCACTGCCTTAATGTAAATGACTCATAATCCTTCCCTGTTGATGTTAGTCTTGGTGAGAATGGTGTGGGGTTAAACAGGTACAGGTAGCACTCTTATCATGCGTTTGATTGGTTCTTATAAAATGCCGTGTTGTGTTAGACCCAGAGCCAGTACCAAAACCGATTACCACCTGATAGAAACACTGGGATGATTCTTATCTAATAAACAAGTGCATTGAAGCTCAACTTTTTTCCGTTTTAAATAATTTTCGACGCCTGGCACAATACAATTTAAAAACCAGTCTTTAAATAAATTTCTAGTCAAGCTCTTGGATTATATACCAATATACCGGTAAGGTATGTGGGGTTTGAAGTCATATCCCGAACATGGGCACGCGGTTCACTTCACCCGCCAACGCTTGGTTCCAAGCAAACGAGAATAAATAAAAAGAAACGCACTGGAGATTCTTTTGCCGTTCAAGATTTTCTTTATTTTATTTATTTCACTTATTAACTTATACACTAACGGATATATCTCTTAAAGTTTAAAGTTTAATTATTTGGTATATCTTAAGTGAAAATGAGTTTTGTGGTCTTTGCGTATGTATTCATATATTTATTTTGATTTTTCTGTATGTTAAGCACTTAAACTCGAACAAGAAACGTCACTTGGTTTTTATTCATAAATAGTTATTTTTGTTTTGTTGGCGCGAAGTTCTTTATTAAATAACTAACGACTCTAGAGTAGACGAAATAGGAAAAACGAACTGGACGTGCGTGAACTCCATCGACAGAAAAACTTTCTATGTGACCGATCCCGGTGGCTGTTAACTCTCGACCCTCTGGTGATAAAACGTGCTCTACTGACGAAGAAAAAAAATTTCGTGTGTGTGCACACAACGGATGTTGGATAATCACTTATTAACCGGGGTGACCTGTCGCTGTGATGGTTGAGTAAAGACTGATCCCAATTAGGGATGAAATTTGGAATTTGGGCTTTGCACGGCTATTAGACAATCATCATCGCGCTCTCTCATGAATCCATTAAGTTGCATGCCTCGGAGAGGTGAATAAATATTTGCACATTCATTCGACAGTCGCTGGGCATGCGGAGGATGGAAATAACAAAAGAGAGAGCGCAATGACTTCCGGGTTGACTTAGCTTGTGTGCTGGTACCAATGCAGCCTCTGAGGATGACCCACTGACCTAGTGCGGTGACTGGTAATCTCAGAGTACAATGAACCCGTGGAAGATAAAAATGGGAAGGAGAGGAAAATGTTTTGTAGCTATTCACCTGTAAAAAGAGATCATTGATCCCCAGCGAATGGAGTGTCTTGGGAAAGTGAATAGGATGCCGAATCGGGTAGGGAATTCTGACCATGGGAACTAAATTAAATATTTTGATAATTTCCCCAGCGGTTGCATGATTATGCAACCGTGTCGTTTGGACAGACTATGCCGTTGCTAACCAACATGAAATGCGATTTCCGGTGGAAAGCTCATGGGTTAGCGAAATGGAGTTGCCGTATAGCGAGAAGGTAACTAAACGCAATTATGCATTATCTGCATAGAATAATGAGTTTAGCTATGCGTCCTTTTGGAAATCATGTTTTGCAGGTAGAATAACTAGTAGGGTGACTAAGGGTTGAAATGATGCGCTGAAAGCAATCGAAATAAGGTTTGAATTGTGGGTTGGTTCTC
The DNA here is from genome assembly GCA_963931805.1 of Microdon myrmicae. NCBI lineage: Eukaryota > Metazoa > Arthropoda > Insecta > Diptera > Syrphidae > Microdon > Microdon myrmicae. The sequence goes on along the minus strand of OZ007500.1, from coordinate 125,268,373 downwards.
CATGTGGTATAGAGAACCCCCACGGGTATTTTTATTGACACCTTTAAATGCACGATCTGTAAACTAACAAGGTTTTATCATAAAGTCTCCCGACGTGAGTTATGACGGAGTCAGTGACCGATAACACAACGATCCCCAACGTAATCCTGAGAAGCGATTTCCGGCCAGCAAGGAAACTGCAACATAGTCTTGCGAAACTGTGAAATGCACCTTTCCCAGGCACTGAACTTGACACGCAGTGAGGTGCAATGTTCTCCCACCGTATCAAGATCAGTGTGGATAACGGCATTTTTCAATGTTAGATTTCGGACTTAGAGGCAGTTCGTTTTAAAACACGGAAGTGCGAAAATCAAAGATTTATTCTCCGGTCTCGGGATAAAAATGAAATTTAAAAAATATTTATCTTTGGAGGCGATGCCTTTTTATTTCAACAGGTGTTGATGCTTTTACTTTTCGGTTACCTATGAACAATTTTTTAGATTGGCTTAAGGCTATTCATACTTAAGTGTTATCTTAAACAAAGGGAGTCAAAAGATGATCTTGTTGTCTCTCATTCTCTGGAGTTTCTTGATTTCCTATGACTCAGGCTTATAGTAGATAGGATATGTTGTGATTATAGTATGAGATAACATTGAAATGATTTTGTTAGGACCATTTCCATGCGGTGTATGATGTACACGTTTTGTGGATGACTCATACGTTAACTCGCGCGTTAGTGAAAAAAAGTGTAGACATTGATTACTTGTGTAAGGTTATTAAAATAATTGCAGCCACTACTTCAGACTGTCTATGAAAGTGTATGTCCTTGATAGGGCATATGATTGGGAAAGGATTCTCATCATCAGGCTTTATATAGCCTTCAATCTTACCGCAGGCTTTTCAAGAAAACTTAATGAAGAACATGTTTATTTTTTGATGACAGCATACAGAAATTCTGCACACATTCACCACTGACCATGAATAGACAGAAAATTCGTAGACGCTCCAAAAATTCTACTGTAATTCAATCAATGTACCAGAACCGTTGATCCTAACCGAAGTCAGGTTATGACCGAATACCTACGACGCCGATATGACAACGAAATTATCAACATCGTTCGTCTACCGCGCTATGGGTGTTCTTCTGACAAAAATGTCCTTTACTATTCGTATTGAATGGGACACGACTACTGCTGGATAAAATTGACACGCCATCTGCATAATACTCGCCTACCCTAGGTACACGAGGCAAAAGAAAAGTAGAGCTGACATGTAGTCGATGGCAGCCCTACGCTTTAGATTTCACATCAATTCAGAGCGTTTATTTGATGAACGTCCCCTGCAATCGTGATAAAGAACATTCGTCATCCTGGCAGCCTCAGACTAAGGCTGGCAATAATTGCTGGTGGTCTGCTTCCCTTCAGAATTGTCAGACATGTCCTGAATAAGATGTGGAGGTTTTTCACATCCGTAATTAAATCACACTGTTGATTCAGTGCCATGAGCACGGGTATTATCGGATAAACTCAGCTATTGTATTCCTCCTAGTGCAAGCTTCATTGCGCTGATTCACGTATTTGTTCTAGTTAAAAATATGCTTTGATTTTCGAACAATATCGAAGAGAGTAGGAATAACACATTCGCAGTGTAGCAACCCAATGAGTTTGGATACAATTTTGGTTGACATTTTCGTCTCTGCACCATGTAGGATACGATTTATTATAGGCAGTGCTACTAAGAAGTATATTATACGCATGAAAACCATAAACAGGACATAACTCTATGAGTTAGAATATCAGTCCACTGATGCAAATTGTTCTATCTCAAACGTTGAATGAATGGACACAAGAAAAAGATAGGGGGGCAATTTATTCATTCTAGAGACACTGTTCAGGTACTCTCCACACACTCCGGAAAGTCAAACTCCCTCGCGATTTTTTGTAAGCAAATGTTAGCGAATAGGTTGGAAACTGCATTTTCAGTAAATTTCGTATTCATGTTTTACAAACATTTCGGAGATGTAACGCATCTCAATGCATGCCGCAAAATTGTCCTGAACGAATACACCCTGCTGAGGCGCGATACCGGTCAAGGAGTTGGGATAGCCCTACACAGGCGACGGAACCGTGGTTAGCTTCAAATCAATGAAACTAAGCACCGAAATGCATCTGAAAGAGTACTTCTAAGATCAGTATACTCATACATACCCTGAACTTAAGTGCACAAACTGTCAGACATGACCTTAATAATATCATAAATATTTCACCGCAATACGAAGGAGTTCTACTAGGTGGTGACGTGAGCGCAAACCACATTTCATCTGGAGACTCTATTATAAATCTCAACGGCAGGGGATACTCTTGAACTGTGTGAACAAACCACCACAAACATAAGAGGCCTCTATGCTGATGGTCTGACATACCTGTGTGGACTCCTACCTGATCGCACCACATTTACTAAGCCAGGACGTTGTTGTGTAAATAAAAGATTCCTTTCCATTATGAGCTCCTCTTCAAAACGTGATTTCCAAAACCTTGGGAACGGAAATGCGATGTTACTTTATATCATTCAACACTTTGCAATCCCTTACAATAATGTGAACGAAAATGTAATGTGGTATTTGATCATTCTAAGTATCGAACTGCTTGCATTCCGGCATTATAATCTATGTTAAGACTTGTTAGAGAGCGCATCTCATTGTCCTTAAAAGGACGAAGGATCTCTTTGTTATACCGGTCCCAAGTGTGGCTCGTTGCGGTCAAACCACCGTGCTTCCTCCTTTGGAGGGAATAGTGAGGACCGATCGTTGAAATTGAAAGAAAACGCTGTGTGGTTCTTCGCTTAGTTTATTATTTATTGTTGATCCTTAAATTAAAATACTTCTACCCCGTTGGGTAGCACCACCGAGACTAATCTATTTGGTACAAATTTAAATAGGTTTATTGGTGTCCATACACTTTGGACCCCAACCGAGACTGATCTTCGAAATAAAAAAGACGCCGACTTAGGTAAGACAAGGCCAAATGTGTCCTTCATCTTGTATCTGGCATCTTCATCTCTCACATTCCGTGAGGATGTTGGGCTCGGTCTCGAGATATCTGAAAAATAAAAAGGGGGGGGGGGGGGGGTGTCTACGAATTGTGTGGACAGGGTTAGTTCAAATGTTCTCTAACTACTTGGATGGAGGGACGGTGGGAAATACATCGTACAAGACCGGTAGGTCTTGAGTGCGGTAGTAAACGTAGATCACGTCTTCGGCGTCTGATAATCTGTGCTTTGGTCGATGTGTGTGTATGTTTGTGCCGTCTTGTACTGTACGTGCGTGTGTTTTGTGTATTTCGCTTCCGAACGCGTACTGTTGCCCGCGCACTCAAAGAGTTAAACGCACACAAATCCGCTGGTCCGGATGCCATTCCCCCAATCCTCTTGAAGAGATGTTCCTCTTCACTCGCTAAACCACTGTGGAAACTCTTCCATTTGTCTTATTCTACTAGCCTTTTCCCAAATAGATGGAAGTCAGAGAACATTCACCCAATTCCCAAAAAGGGCGACAAATCATCCCTTTCTTCTTATCGACCCATAGCACTGACTTCTATTCTCTCCAAGGTAATGGAATCACTTATCGACCGTCAACTTTCGAAATATCTAGAATAAATGACCTCCTCAATGACCGCCAATATGGCTGTCGTAGCAACAGGTCCACAGGAGATCTGATGGCGTACGTTACCGAAAAGTGGAGTCATTCCATCCACTACCTCGGTGAAAGCAAGGTAGTCGCATTGGATATTTCAAAAGCCTTCGACAGAGTTTGGCATCCAGCCCTTTTGTCAAAATTGCATTCATATGGAGTGGACAATTCCCTGATCCAATGGATAAAAGACTATCTTTCTGGACGGTCAATCCAAGTGGTTCCTGATGGTGTCAAATCTGTCTCCCATCAAATTAATGCAGGTGTTCCCCAGGATTCGGTACTGTCACCCACTCTCTTCCTCATCTTTATAAATGATCTCTTGCCAATTACTCACAACCCAATTCACTCGTTTGCCGATGATAGCGCGTTGAGCTTCTCATAGTCATACGAACACTCCCGTCCAAACAACCAGCAACTTATGCTTGGTACATTGAATTCAGACCTCAACAAGATATATCAATGGGGATTATCTAACCGAGTAGAATTCAATGCCCAAAAAACTCAGTGCTGTCTCTTGTCGTTAAAGGCGGGCCCCAAAGTAAATATACTGTCTATGAACGGCACTTGCATCGACGAAGCCAAAGAACTATCAATCCTCGGCACTCGAATTTATTCGACTCTTAACTGGAATGACCACATATTTGAAGCTGCAAAAAGTACAACGAAATGTATGGGGCTCCTTAAGTGATGCAAAAGATACTTCACTCCATCCAAGCCGGCCACTATTTACAAGGCGTATATTCATCCAAAAATGGAGTTCAACCCACGTATTTGGTCAGGCGCATCCAAAACTGCACTACACGTGCTTGACAGTATGCAAAAACGAGCAGTGAGACTTATTGGAGACTCCAGCCGCAAGTCGATCAATTCCGTCGTTAGAACACAGGCGCAACGTGTCATGCCTATCTCTTTTCTGTAAGTATTACCACGGTCGTTGCTCAACTGAACTTGCTGAATGTGTTCCGCCCCTTCAGACATTTTCCCGCGATACCCGTCAATCTGTGAATGCGCATCAGTTCACGTTGAAAGTGGACTTTAGGCGCACAAATAAACATAGAGAGTCATTCTTTAGCCGAACCACACAAATGTGGAATGTTCTGCCTGATCATGTGTTTCCTGGCCGTTTTGATGTTCAGACATTCAAGACCAATATACATCGACACCTCCTTTCCTTATCCACTTCCTCCCCATCCGCTCGCACTGTCCTCTGACATTTTAGGGTACTTCAAAATCCCCTTTTGTGCGCGCATTAGTGTAAAAAAAAAAATACCAGTAGACCCTATGGGGTGGGTCCAGGGATCCCCTATTATAGAGGGGAATGTTGTTGGGGAAGATGCTTTCTTCAATTTTGTATTGACGAAGAAATTGTTGTGGTCTGATCTGAAGAGATCGAAAGAGGGAAGGGTCAAGAACGCACGACTTTCCGATGCACGATGCTCCACTTCAAAATGTTGTGCAGTTGTGGGTCACATGTTTGATGAAAGTCATTTTTAGAGTATAAATGACCCCGACATATTTCATCCGGTCCTGTGGTCTAATTTTATTGTCGATTGGCTGGTGTTCCGCCGAACACTGTTTACACGCAGAAAGAAACACACTGGAACAAGGAGGGAATTGCCGTCACCAATTAAACGCACGGATATTTTGTTTTTTTTTTAATTTTATTCGATTCGGTTTACATTGGTTGCCAATCGATTATTGTCTTTTTTTTTTTTTTTTATTAACTCCCTACAAAAAAAAAGGTTTTGTGGATGACACACTTAGTTAATTCGCCGACACGTTACACTCGACACACTCGCGACCTTTGGTGGTTAATTTACTTTTCGTTTAACAATTCTGACTGCCGACAATACACGAAAACGACTCTCGTTGGGAATGGTGGATCTGACCTCCGTGAATGTTACTTGACGAGTAACAATCGCGACGGTTGCGTTGCGCGGATCCTGTCTCTCGAATGTCTTCTATATCGACCTTTGTACCCAAGGATTAACCTCGAGGGACGCGTGGTGAGTTTTCTTTCCCCGAGAGAAACGTGAAGTTTCTCTTTGTCGTGGTGAATTGGCGAGGATCTCTCTGGTTGATCTTAGCACGTGTGCTAATAGATCCATTGTTTTCTCATGCAGCGAAGGTCATGGGAAAACGGAATTGAGAAAAGGGGAAGGAACAAGGGGCACTTGGGGTTGTTGCCCCCCAGATGTATGTTACCTTTGTTACTGGTGTGGTGGAGGACCTTGAGGACACGTGTCTGTCGGCACGTGTAATTTATCAAAAGGTGAGTGTGTTCCTTGGTGGAACGACGACATCTCGACCAATAGTGGATTGTGTGGTTCGTAAAACCGCCACGGCTACCCCCCCCCCCCCCCCCCCCCGCGTTGATCCAGGGCCCGCTGCCGCGTTATGGGTCCGTGTAGGACTTCCGTGGCCTCGCGTGTAACCGTTTCGCGAGGGTTTTATTTGTCTTTCAGTGCCTGCCGTGCCTTGCGTTTCGGAGAAGCGTGACGGACGCCATACGGGGTTGCTTTCGGCTGCTGTCATCGGTTGCTGGTATGCCTCTCCTGGTACCGCGTCGGGCGGTTGCTCTAAGTGGCACGGCTTTAGTCTTTCGACACTGACGGTGTACGGCTTTCCGCCGATGTCAACGGAGAAAACTCGGTCGTTTATTCAATCCAGGACTTTGTATGGCCCTTCGTAGGGGGTTCCAGAGGTTTCCTTACTTTGTCCACCCTGATGAAGACGTGCGTGCAGCTCTATATTTCTGGGTGAACAAATATCCTCTTGGAACCGTGTCTGGGGACCGGTGTTGCCCTGACCTTTCGCATGAGTTTTCGTAGGTTTTCCATATTTGGCAACTGTTCGAGTGGGGGTTCTCCATCGGTGAAGAATTCTCCTGGGAGGCGCAGATTGATTCCGTAGGTCAGATCTGCTGCTGAGGCTCTCAGGTCCTCTTTAATGCTTGTGCGCAAGCCTAAGAGGACAGTTGGTAGGGCGTCGAGCCATTGATTGTCGTCATGACACTTCAGTGAGTCTTTGAGCGAGCGATACCATCGTTCTATCATCCCATTGGACTGGGGGTGATACGCGGTCGTGTGTCTTTGTTGGCAGACGAGTAGGTCGGTCAGCTGCTTGAAAATCGCTGCCTCGAACTGTGGTCCTCGATCGGATGTGAAGGTAGCTGGGACCCCGAAACGTGTGACCCAAGTCGAATAGAATGCTTTGGCTACATTCTCTCGACGGGGTAAGCGGCCTCACTATGTCGATGTGAACATGGGTGAAGCGTGCCTCGGGGAGCTTAAACTGTACTGGTTGCAGCACGTTGTGACGATCGACCTTGCAACGTTGACATTGCAAACAATTGCGTGCCCATTTGGTTATGTCTTTGGCCATGTGTGGCCAGACGAATTTACGTCGGACGGCTGCTGCGGTTGCGGGTCCGCCTGGATGGGCCGGATTATGGAATGTTTCGTATACATGCCTTCGGAGGTTTTCTGGGATGCAGGGGCGAGCTACCCCTGTCGAAACATCGCACCAGACTTCGTCTTGTGAGTCACTGAAAGTGAGTTTACGCAAAACTAGTGCTGTCTCCGCTTTCAGTAAGGACTCGAGTTGACGATCTTCTTTTTGCGGTTGTGCCAGATCGGCATCGTCGGTTTGCGCACGAGTTTAATTGCGTCGATACGCGAAAAAGCGTCTGCAATTACGTTCTGGGCTCCTGGAACGTATTCGATTCGGGTGCTAAATTGTCCGATGAAGTCCAGTGTCGTTCTTGTCGCTGGGATAAGTTCCTGCGTTCGAACACTTGCCTCAAATGGGAGCGATGTTCGGTCATGCTTTTCGATGCTGTGAGTATGTCGTCGATATACGCATAGCAGAAGTCAAGTCCGCGGAGAGCTGAGTCTATGTAGCGCTGGAACGTTTGCGCTGCATTTCGGAGACCGAACCAAGTCATCACCTTGAACTCGAATAGTCCGAAAGGTGTGGATACCACGGTTTTTGGGACATCTTCGGGAGCCACCGGAATTTGGTGGTACGCCCTCGTGAGGTCGAGGATCGAGGAAACTTCGCACTCCTGCAGCTTATACGAAATGTCGTGCAGGTGTGCCATCGGGTATCGATCGGGCGTTGTTACTGCGTTCAGCATTCGGTAATCGCCGCATGGACGCCACTCGCCGTTACTATTCTTGACGGGATGGAGTGGGGTCGCCCATGAGCTGTCGGACGGCTGGCAGATTCCTAAGTCGAGCATGTACTCGAATTCTGCACGAGCCCCGCGCAATTTTTCGGGAGCCAATCGCCGCGGGCGTTGGCTCACTGGGGGGCCGCGCGTCTCGATATGAAGAAAAACGCCGGCTTTTGCGCGTCGCGGAACAATTATGTCCGCGAACTCTCGCAACAGATCGCTGAATGGACCGTTTACGACTTTGCACGATAACGTCAATGCCTCTCCCGCCTTTGCGTTTACTGGCTTGGAGAGAGACGTTACCGGGTCTATCAGTCTGTTGTGGGCTACGTCCACTACTAGTTTGTAGTGTCGCAGCAGGTCCGAACCTATTAGGGGTCCGGTTACATCGTCCACGACGAAGTACCATCGAATTGGTCGAGGAGGCCTATCTTCAACGTTAATAACGTTTGTCCGAAGGTTTTAATCGGCGCATTGTTCGCGGCGAACAATCTCAATGTATCCGGCAACCGATCGGGAGGGCGTACGAGCGAGGAAGAACGGAGATATCCGCACCTGTGTGGATTATGAAGTCCATGTTTGACTTCTGGTCGTAAATTGATTACCGACTTAATTGGGGGTTGCCGGCCGTTTGCGCTTTTTCTGCGGTCGGCAGTTCTAGTTTAAAGGACTAGACTGCGCTTGTCGCGCTTGCGACCAGTTGCAGGGTTGCCTGCACTTTCTGGCTTGTGTACCGAAGCGGAAATGAAAATAGCACATGCCAGAGGTGTTTGCGTTATCTGGTGTGCGTGTTCTGCTACGCCAGCGTCTTGAATTGTTGGGCGACCTACTTCGGCGTCGCGGTCTGCAACGGCCTGCCCTTGAGGGATTTCCGACGCTGAGACTGCCCAGTTGTGCTTGCAGCTGTCGGATTTGCAGGCTCAAGCCTTCGAGTTCTCTGCTTGGGTGCATCGCGTGGGTGTGTGTCGCCATGGGGAACTGACCTGGGTATTGGAGTGCTTGGAGTGGTTGGCTCGATTGTTTGGCTCTGGGGCTGATGTTGGTGCCATGCTCGGGGTGCCGCTGATGTCAGTGGAGCTTGTAGATCTGCTCGCGAGCGATCTGTAGCCATTACTGTCGTGCCTGTCGTGCGCGCTCATCCAAATTCAACTCCGTTTGGGTGGCGAGGATCGCTTGCACATATTCGGGTAGAGATTCCCGTAAAACGGCTGCTAGGGCTTGTTCCGTCACGTCTGTGCCGGCTAAAGAGCGGATGTGGGCGGCATGTTGAGACGGTCTCATTCCCTGGGTGTCTATTTGTCGTAGCAAACGTCGCAGGCGGTTCTGGGGCGTTTCTTAAAACGCTCTTGTCACTATGTCTTTAAATGCGGCATAGGGTCGCGGCGGGGGAGACTTGACCAGGTGTTTCGTATATGGGAGGAGGATCGGATCGATGTCTCGTGTAAGCAACAGGAATCGCAGAACCAAAAATCGGGGTCATCTGAAGTGAAATTCAGAAATTTTATATTTCGCCATTGTTGACCTCTGTGGGGTTGGGGTGGGCTTGTGCTGCTTCCTCGGACAAAGCTTGCTCCCTGGTTGCCGGCGTCGTGGCGTCGGTTTTTATTTTTGGGTGCCCGGTTCGCGTTTTACTTTACTTGGAGAACGTTACAATAGTGGAACGTGGCGAAACGATCTGCTGGTTCCAAAGGTTAACAAGGACTGGCCTAGCGCAAGAGGATAATGTCTGGTTTCCTAAGATGATACAAGGATGGGCCTACACCAGAGGATACTTCGGTTGATTCGACGATGCTAGAGACATTTTTCGCATCCGAGGAGGACGAGAAAACGAGGAGGTAAGACTGTCAACGTTTTTTTTTTTTTTTTTAATTATTCTTTTCTGCTGAATTCGCGCTGTAATGAAAAAGAGCGAGACGTCGCGTTGTGTTGTCGGTCCGCGAGTGAGCGTCGGGGCTCTGAGGGGGCTTACAAAATTTTTAATATTAGTTTTGATGGGAATTATCACAATACAAAATTAAAATTATTACAGTGAAGTTGTGAAAGCCTAATACATATAAATCACTCTAAATAAAAGGAAAGGACTTGAAAAACATGAATATGAAAAGAAGACAAGTAATCCTAAATGTTTGTAAACGTTTTTGTTTGTTTAATTTTAAATGGGTTTTCTACGTATTTCTGTTTTATTTAATTTTTTTTTCATTTAAATTTTCGTTTGGTATTTGCTCGGAAGGAGCTTTATAAATTTTACACATGCTTTCTTGCACATCTAAAATTTTAAATATTATGTGTTTTTCGTTTTACTCCTTGCTCGGAAGGAGCTTATACAAAGGAGGAAAAGGGAGAAAAAAAATTGATGTGTTTAAAAAAATTGTTTTAAAAAACTTGCGGTTTTCCGGCGTTGTTGTTGTCCTGCTTCCGTGGGCATCGATATGGGTCCTGCTTCGTGGCGAGGATGGCTGCTATCGGTGGGCGACGCTTATCACTGGCACTTTCACTGTTACTGTTTTGTTTATGTTTCGTCACTGTTTTTATGTTTTTGTGTCTTTATTGTTTTTAACGAGCGTGTCGCGCTGTAGTTTTACTTCCGTTTATGTTTGTGCTTAACTTTGTGTGTTTACTTTTGTTTTATCGCGTGTTCACTATTTCTTTGTTTTTTTCAACGACTCGGTTCGTTACTGTCTGCGTTTGAGTTGTTTACTTTCGCGTGTTCGCTTTCTATTGTTTTTCACCGCGCGTGTTCACTTGTTATTTATCTGCACGTGTTCACTTTTTTATCGACTCGCGTTTCGAGGTCACCAATTTGGCGGATTTTATTCTCGATTGGCTGGTGTTCCGCCGAACACCGCTTACACGCAGAAAGAAACACACGGGAACAAGGGGGGAATTGCCGTCACCAATTAAACGCACGGATATTTTGTTTTTATTTTAAATTTATTCGATTCGGTTTACATTGGTTTTTATTTTATTGTTATTCGATTCGGTTTACACTGGCTGTCAATCGCTTATTGTGTTTTTTTTTTTTTTAACTCCGTACAAAAAAAAAAAGGTTTTGTGGATGACACACTTAGTTAATTCACCGACACGTTCCACTCGACACACTCGCGACCTTTGGTGGTTGATTTACATTTCGTTTAACAATTCTGACTGCCGACAACACACGAAAACGACTCTCGTTGGGAATGGAGGATCTGACTTCCGTGAATGTTACTTCTACAAGGATTAACATCGAGGGACGCGTGGTGAGTTTTCTTTCCCCGAGAGAAACGTGAAGTGTCTCTTTGTCGTGGTGAATTGGCGAGGATCTTTCTGGTTGATCTTAGCACGTGTGCTAATAGATCCATTGTTTTCTCATGCAGCGAAGGTCATGGAAAAACGGAATTGAGAAAAGAGGAAGGAACAAAGGGGCATCATAGGATCATTGTGTAGCTGCTTAATAGCCTGCAACGCAATTAGGACAATGGTGCTATAAGGGATTTCGGTATACAATGGTAATTGTGTCCCGTATCTTAGCTGGCGGCAAGGCCCGGATTATGTTTGCACGTTTGCAGGGAACGTTGGCTAACAGGGGCACCAATAAGGTTTTCGAATTTACGATGCCTGTATGATATATAGAATTATTTTCAGGAATTTAGGACGATGGGTTAAATGTCCTTGGTAAGGCAATGTTTGTCAGTTTGTTGTGTCTGTCATTTTCTGTCATTTTTTCATCATTTTTTATTTCTTCCTATTATTATTATTTACTTACTTGCTAGACAAAAATGATTAAACTCTAGCTTATGTTATCTTATGTCTTAACTTACTGGTCCCTTGCGCACTCTCTAAGTTTCATGCATACGCTTAAAGCATGAAAATTTGTCTTTCGACATTATGGTTATTTTGTTTACATGAATTTTTAGGGAACTTAATTGGATACAAAGAAAATGAAAAAAAGAAAATACTTTGTTTTTGTTATTGTTTTTACCTTATATCTAACTTAAATACTAAACTATCTATAGATTTTTTTTTTTTTTTTTTTTTTTTTTTTTAACTTAACTCTATTCTAAACCTAACATCAAAACTAAGTTTTCGAAATGCTAAATCTATGTAAGCTTTCCGTTGTTTGTCGGGTTTTTTTTATTATTATTATTATTATTATTATTGCTTTAGTTTTATAAGGAAATATGTTTTTAATTGCCACTCAGCCACCAAAATCTCTGGTGTTGCTTATTCGTGGCTTTTCGGTCTTTCTGTGCTACTGCCGTACTGAAGTGCAGGCGCTCTTCATTAGTGTGCGCAACCTCTCGATTATTACATATTCGTTTATCTATAAACCGACGCACGTGATAAATCAACGGCATAGCGGATTCATTTTGTATAAGGCCGTTCATGTCAAGATTAAGGAATGCTTCTGGTGGAATAAAGCCATTGCGACGTACCCTCTCATAATACATATTGTTTGGGTAATATGCACCAAAAATCAAATCGTTCTGTGAGCCCTCGGATCAGCTTGATCATAAAGTTATCCACTCTGTTTATATTGGCTCCACTGTACAACGCTTCATTGGGATAATATTTTTTGTGATCGGATTCAGGAGTCCGATGTAAGTTGAGACACGTCCTGAGGCATTGCCTCTCAAAAATCCGAATCTTTTCCATTAAGCTAGGTCCCACATTAAACCACCCATAATAGCTAGCTTTCGCCAGTTTTTCCAGGTGTCTCTGGTAGCTTCAGCCAGTGGTGTTCTAAAGAGGATGGTTTCACACTTCTGGATATTGATTTTGAGTGTCCAGTTGTCGCAGTATCGCTGAACATCATTGGAATCCTCTTGTAATAATTCGTTAATGATTTCAATTTTTGGTGCTGTTCTATATATTATCAGATCGTCTGGATACGCAATAGTTTGTTTGTTGTGTCCTTCGATCGCCGTGCAGCCGTAGGTCGATTGGTGGGACTTGTGACCCACGTGTCTGTGGACACTTGGGGTTGTTGCCTCCCAGATGTATGTTACCTTTGTTTCAGGTGTGGTGGAGGACTTTGAGGACACGTGTCTAAGGGCACGTGTAATTTATCTATAGGTGAGTGTGTTCCTTGGTGGAACGACGACATCTCGACCAATAGTGGATTGTGTGGTTCGTAGAACCGCCACAGTAGTACCTCCTATTTGTCTTCAATGATCATGAAAGTCCGGACGCATCGCCTTTTTATACGAAATCTCTTCGAGATTCGTATCGGAGATAAGTGGCGGTTCCGCCAAACCCTACAGTTCGCCTTCCTGAAAAAACCCCAGTAACTGCTGCCCAGTCTGCATAAGCTTTCGCTAATGCAATCGCATTAACATTTTAAATGGTCCACGCATTAAAACAATCAAATTTATATAACCTAAAAGTCCCTGGAAAATCATCTCTTCGCATACATTTCTTGTAAGATTTCTTTCTACATTTTCAAGAACCCCAGGCAAATTTCAATTCCCCACACCTGCACCGCAATTTGCACCCAGTATACCTGAAACATTTCCTTTTGCAAGGACATTACCGCATACAACGTGTTAGATAAGGTTCCTGGAAATAATTCTTTAAAGTGCATATGGCATCATGAATCCCAAGCCAGTCGACACCCTTTGGCTGTGTTAAAAACTCTTATCGGACAGCTTGTTTTTACAGATGCCATAAACCATATTTCTACTCCCATATTTTGCTCCTCGGTAGTATAGTGGTTAGTATACCCGCCTGTCACTCGGGAGACCGGGGTTCGAATCGCCATCGGGGAGCCTCTGGCGCAAGACTAATGACCTTGCCCGGAAAAAACAAACCATTATGAAAAATTTAACAAGCCTCAGGACTTGCTAAATAAGGCCAAGACCGGTACCCCGTTGTAGTGCCGATGATGATGATAAACCATATTTCTACGCATGGAAACATGCATAGGATTCAACTCATTGTTTGTTTTCCCACTAACAAACAATCTTCAATTTCTTTCCCTGCCGCAACTAATTACCCGGCATATACAAATGTAAGCAAGGGATTCGTTTTGGCCACCGATCCAAGATACGATATACAATTTCCATTGTATAAAGTATCGCATCCCATTAGCACCTTTTTCCTTTTCCTAACATATCATAGTTAGCACGTTGCACAGCATAGACATAGATCATGAATCTCCTTTGTCTTTGCCGCCTGCCTGTTTCGTTGTTCGACTGCCTTTGAACCCGTGTAAATAACATCCATCTGTTCGATCGTGCACACACACCATTGCACTGAAAGAGTGCATTTCCACACCCTTAAGAGAAAAGTTTTTCTCTCTCTTTCCTTTTCTTAACCCTAACCTAGGATGGAATTCATGTCAGAGTTCTATCCTCAGGGAGTCGATTTCCAACCACTGACCGCAATAGTCACGCGATCTCCCGCTCACCGGTGCGCACGGTGACGCGAATTTAGCCGAGTCGCGAATTAAAACACGCCGGAGTCGTGGTTGAAGTGGTTGTTGCCTCCCAGATGTATGTTACCTTTGTTTCAGGTGTGGTGGAGGACTTTGAGGACACGTGTCTAAGGGCACGTGTAATTTATCTATAGGTGAGTGTGTTCCTTGGTGGAACGACGACATCTCGACCAATAGTGGATTGTGTGGTTCGTAGAACCGCCACAGTAGTACCTCCTATTTGTCTTCAATGATCATGAAAGTCCGGACGCATCGCCTTTTTATACGAAATCTCTTCGAGATTCGTATCGGAGATAAGTGGCGGTTCCGCCAAACCCTACAGTTCGCCTTCCTGAAAAAACCCCAGTAACTGCTGCCCAGTCTGCATAAGCTTTCGCTAATGCAATCGCATTAACATTTTAAATGGTCCACGCATTAAAACAATCAAATTTATATAACCTAAAAGTCCCTGGAAAATCATCTCTTCGCATACATTTCTTGTAAGATTTCTTTCTACATTTTCAAGAACCCCAGGCAAATTTCAATTCCCCACACCTGCACCGCAATTTGCACCCAGTATACCTGAAACATTTCCTTTTGCAAGGACATTACCGCATACAACGTGTTAGATAAGGTTCCTGGAAATAATTCTTTAAAGTGCATATGGCATCATGAATCCCAAGCCAGTCGACACCCTTTGGCTGTGTTAAAAACTCTTATCGGACAGCTTGTTTTTACAGATGCCATAAACCATATTTCTACTCCCATATTTTGCTCCTCGGTAGTATAGTGGTTAGTATACCCGCCTGTCACTCGGGAGACCGGGGTTCGAATCGCCATCGGGGAGCCTCTGGCGCAAGACTAATGACCTTGCCCGGAAAAAACAAACCATTATGAAAAATTTAACAAGCCTCAGGACTTGCTAAATAAGGCCAAGACCGGTACCCCGTTGTAGTGCCGATGATGATGATAAACCATATTTCTACGCATGGAAACATGCATAGGATTCAACTCATTGTTTGTTTTCCCACTAACAAACAATCTTCAATTTCTTTCCCTGCCGCAACTAATTACCCGGCATATACAAATGTAAGCAAGGGATTCGTTTTGGCCACCGATCCAAGATACGATATACAATTTCCATTGTATAAAGTATCGCATCCTATTAGCACCTTTTTCCTTTTCCTAACATATCATAGTTAGCACGTTGCACAGCATAGACATAGATCATGAATCTCCTTTGTCTTTGCCGCCTGCCTGTTTCGTTGTTCGACTGCCTTTGAACCCGTGTAAATAACATCCATCTGTTCGATCGTGCACACACACCATTGCACTGAAAGAGTGCATTTCCACACCCTTAAGAGAAAAGTTTTTCTCTCTCTTTCCTTTTCTTAACCCTAACCTAGGATGGAATTCCTGTCAGAGTTCTATCCTCGGGGAGTCGATTTCCAACCACTGACCGCAATGGTCACGCGATCTCCCGCTCACCGGTGCGCACGGTGACGCGAATTTAGCCGAGTCGCGAACTAAAACACGGCGGAGTCGTGGTTGAAGTGTCGAGTACATTGGCGAAAAAGTGTCACAGCCACCGAATATTCCCATCGCGGTCCACTTCATATCAATTAACTTTGTCGTATTGTTAATCTTTAATGTGTAAATTTCCCCACTAAATAAATAAACACCAATTTCGCTAGAGACCGCGGCTCAAATAAAGCTGTGTATATCAATAAGAAACAACAATAAAATTAATATAAAGTGGTGATCAACAACCAACACTAGTGTTTTATTTTTACTTGTGTGATCGTGTTTGTGCTTTTCCTTCGGCGTTGTACTTGGCGGAACTTTCGTGATTTGTGGGGACGAGGTAGAACTCTCGCCCATGCTGGCATCGCGACTTCGTACCCCCACAGATACATTAAAAATTCCAGGAAGAGCAGACAGAATTTTATCATGCACTTCGACTAGAGTGGAGTTCCAGGGAAATTGGATGGGAATTTGGTCTGGACAAATTCCTGGAAGTTATCCTCATACAATGCATATGACAATATGCATTATGATTTTAAAGTTTTGGGAAATTTTGTTTCATGCATAGTAAATGAACATCTGGTTTATTTTACTATGCATTTGGTTTCGTCGGGGATTTCGCGAATTAAATCAATGTTCGACAATTGAACATTTGGTTCAATTTGTCGTGCATTGGATTTCATGTTAATTTGGGTATTGTGATTGGGTTATTATGTGGGAGGATTTATATGGAGATATTGATGAATGCATTATATGTGAAGGAGGGAAATAGTAGAGCTTTGCAACGCACTACATGTAAGCGGAAATGCGAAGTGAAATTTGATCATCCTAAATTATTGAAGTCTTTGCATTTCCTCACGTGTTATTGTATTCATTATTTAACATATATTCAAATTCATTATTTAACATATATACACATTATTTAACTACTTGTGTCCCATCATAATAATGAGAACGGAAATGCAAGGTGCTATCTTCGAAATCACAATTCAAATGATTGAATACCTAGAACTTCAGCAACGACCATGGAGTTCAAGGTAATATTATTCGATGTAAACTCCACATAGCTGTGACCTGAAGCTATTGACCTTAAGGTAAGAACAGGGTGCAGAAATAGAAAAGGAGATGAGTCTGGTTTTAGATATTAAAGAGTCTGGCGGGAACTCCATAAACTGAATTTTTCTGTGTTTACGTTGTGTGTCTGATTTAGTGAAATCTAAAATAGAAAAAGTGATATAAAATAAGGATATATATGTTATTATAAGCAAATTGTACTTTGTTTTTGTTTTTGTTTCTGCTTCTTTTTGTCTTGTTTTATTTTTTTATTTTTTTGATATTGGGGATGTGCTTTCATAGTGTCCTGAAATACCCGAAGTCGCACCTCGTGATGCTCAAACCCCTCACTGATGTCAACTTGAATAAAAGGAAAAGAAATGCGCTGTGTCATGCACTTTTGAATTAGACAGCAATGGAAAGGTCTTCTGTATAAGATAAGAAAAAAACAATGTTCCACTTTGCATCACTAACATGATGTGCAGTGTACTCAACGGGCGGAAGAGATTCATATAGTGTGTTTTTTTCGAAAGGCATTCATATAGTTTGAGCTGGGGGGGGGTGGGGGGGTTGAAAATCTTCAATAGATACATCTGGACTGATCCAGTTGCATGCCGGACTAAAACCACCTGTCGCTGTCACATATTCCTAATGTTTCCAAAGGAACTTTCCCTCTACATATTTCACCGCTGTACTGGATTAAATTATGTTACTCTGTCGTGTCGCAACTGTTGCACTATGGCACGTAGAATATTATTTGTTATGAACCATGTTTAGCATGTATTCTGTTAGTCGGAGTAACTGTCCATCTCGTATGTCTCTCCAATACCATTCCTGCGGTTTGGAATCTCATGCACCTTGTTGAGTACGTGTTCCGCATGTTCTATTTTGCTTTCACAGTACAAGTATATAGGTGATTGACATGTTTATAATATACTTGTGCAAGTATTCTCGAAAGCATCAATATCCGGACTCCTGACATCCGCTGAGACAAGTGGTAGTTCAGCTCGTTTTGTTTTTATTTTTGTTCTTTATTTATTTATTACAATGTAAGTAAATTACATAATAACTTAAATCTAATAGCGCTAGCAACTAAGGCTTTCGGCTAACGTTTTGTTTTCTTTTTACCCAGGTTTCTATATCAAGTATAATGGTGTGGGTCCATCTTCTTTTCGTGGAAGTATCTCACGAAATTTTCCACTCTTTTTAGGCGGAGTTTTCTATTCGCATTCGAATATATGAATAGGTGATCCTCTTGCTAGGCTACATACTGAGTTAGCGTAATTTGACGCTATTTACACAATATTGAAAACAACGGACGGAAACTTCGGACGGCTTTCATCGGTTGCTCTCCACTCAGCTGATTGCCGGTATAATTCCGGCGCGAAATGGTGAATCCGTATTTTATTCCGTGTCACTTACCACTTTAAAAATAGCGTTACTTTAACTATTATAACTCGGTATGTTATGGTCCGATTGTCATTAAATTTTGACACATATCATTGGACGGTTACTACTTCGTAAAAGTCATAAAAAATGTTCATTACAGGCGCCATCACTAGATTAGTCGTGGGACTTATTTGAACCATGTGTTACATGATATTCTGTAACAGCGGGCCTGTAGGGGTTTCTCTATTCTACATGAGAAACAACCCACAATTCCAACCAACATTTCCTACCTAATTTCGACCGCCTTGCAGCGGGTCAAATCAACCCCATTTCTCCCTACTTACCTGTTCACCTGCAAAGCATGTTTCCACCAAGGACACATAGCTAAACTCATTGTACCACGCAGACAATGCATAAATGAGTTTAGCTTACCTTTTTTGCCATACGGCAACTCGTGTCCATGTCGATTAGCGACAACCAAATCCAGCCGCACGAAGTTGTCGCATCATTGCAGATCCGCTTGGGAAATTTATCACCACATTCGATTGAATCACGTGATTATATTTCCCTAGCGTTACTTCGGCTTTTCTCCAGACACTTCATTCGCTGGGGATCTATGTTCTCGTTTTGCAGGTGAATATCATCAGCTCAATTCCCCTCTCTTTCTCAGTTCTGTCTTCGTATGGATCAATGTACACTGAACTCACCATACTACCGAATCAGGTCAACGGGTTCCGCTCAGAACTACATTGATTCATGCACGTACAACCAAATCTACCCCTAAGATAATCGTACATCGTGTTTCTGTTCTCTTATTGTCCCGCTCTCTTCGATCATCAGATTACCGATGTAACCTACCACACATCGAAGAACGTGGCAATGAGAGAGCAGAAGTATGTTCTCTTTTGGTTGTATCCAATTTCTTCCCTTTTCAAGTCAGTCGATTAACGTGTTTAACCAAGGGAGGTGGTGTCGCTAATTGCCGCCGCGGACATCCTACTTTTATGCGAAATAAGTCGTTTCAACCAGTACGTTGTGTGGTTGAAAGTGACGATTAATAATTATTAGAAATGTTATCTGAGTTATGTGTTGTGTGACCGCATCGGAATGTTCTCACTAGTGAATATTTTCAATAAATTAAAACGCTTGCTGGCAGTGCTATCTGTTATCCTTTTTTATTGATTACTTTGGTGTCTTAACTCACTTATTCGAATTAGACTTCAATCGTTTATTTATCTATCCACTCGAAGGAGATGTCGTCCAATATGCGCATCGGATTCGGTACAACCAGGAAGTGGACGTGCGTCCCATAAATGTTTACAATTACACATTCCTCAATAAAGGTGAACATAAATCGATGCCGCATTTTGAGAGACGAATGGCTATACGACAAACCTGGGGTTACGAGCAACTCTTTTCTGACGTGATTATTCGAACAAATTCTTCCCACGGATCGATGGGAGATATAAGGAATACGTGCCGTACGTCGGCATTTACTTATACCCCCACAGGCCCATTGCAGACCCCTGGCATACACTCACTGTTATTTTGTATTCTTCTGGCGGTCCCTCATAGGTATGATAGAGCAGTCTTCTATAGAGCTTCCTATAGATAGATAGCTTGCTCTTGTACGCACTAGGTAGGGTGAGACTTGTAGATCGTCCAACATTTATAGTATCTGATTCCAGCTTGCCGAGTTAAATCCACTTTTTACGTCTAGTGTCACTACGACGCAATATTTTTTGGTTTCTCCTAGCCATCGTGCTCCAACTATCGCGTTTCGGGTGATGTCGCATAGGGTTTTATCTGTTGATCTAGGAGGGCAGGTCAATAAGTCTTTAGAAAAACGTAGAAAAACAATTTTTTGGGTAATTTTTTTTTATTTTTCAACATGATCTCCTTCTAGTTCAATGCACTTGAACAGACGTCTTTCCAACTTGTTTAAGCCTTCCGAAAAGTATGATTCGGGTAGTTCCTCAAAATAAGCATTTGTAAACCGTTGTCCGCTGTCTTTTTTTTTTTGTTTTTAATTTGAATTTAAAAAGAAATCACTCGGGCCCAGATCTGGTGAATACGGTGAATGGTCTATCAATTCAAACTTCAATTCCTCAATTTTAGCCATTGAAACTGCGCACGTATACACTCTTGCATTATCCTGGAGAAAGAGGACTTTTTTTTTCTTCAAATGAGGACGATTTTCTTTTTTTTCAAATGAGGGCGATTTTCTTTTTTTTCAAATGAGGACGATTTTCTTTCAGTTTTTTCATTTAGCTGACTTAATAATGACGCATAATACTCTCGAGTTATCGTCTGTCCTTTTTCCAAATAGTCAATGAAGATAATGCCATGTGCATCCCAAAACACAGTAGCCATAAGCTTTCCAATTGGTTTCACCGTCTTTGCCTTCTTTGGAGCCCGTTCGGCTTCAACAATCCACAGCTTTGACTGTTCTTTCGCCTCGGGAGTGTAGTGGTGTATCCATGTTTCATCTCCAGTTACTAATCTACGCAGAAACTCCTCTGGATTGCGACGGATGCTCTCATAAGAAACCACGTGGTTGCTCCCATTTTTGTTTATACCCAATTTATCGGATAGCTACAAGGTATATATATATATATATATATATATATATATATATATATATATATATATATATATATATATATATATATATATATATTGTATTTGACAGATACCCAGTGAGGAATGATGCTTACTAAAAACAGCGATGCTACTAGCGTCATATGTTAGATTTCCTAAGGACTTGTTGACCTGCCTTCGTAACAAAAAGAAATAAATATGTATGAAGCCCAATAACAAGCCAACGTCAAGAATGGAGGAAGGAAAATAAAATGGCAACCCCATCCCCAATGTATTATTGGTAATATTATTTCTCTTTGTGTATGCCTCCCACCGTTCAATTACTTCTGTAATTTTTTTTTAATTTTTTTTAATGAGTAGTCAATATATACGAGGGCTTACGCTTTTACAATTTTGCTGACGTACAGGATGGCGCAACCTTGACCGGAAAAACAAATTAATATGGAAAATATAAGAAGCCTCGGGACTTGCTAAATAAGGCCAAGACCGGATCCCGGTTGTAGTGCCGATGATGATGATGATGAATGTACATACAGGATTTGAACTTTTTTTTTACAGAGCTAAAGTTAAAACAAAACGAGTAAAAGATACAAACAAGCAACAATTTACAACAAATTTAAAACTAAAATGAATCTGTGGCGGTTCTTTAATGCATTCCCAAAGAACGACCCATCCTCTTTAAATTAACCACCTTCCTCTTCCCATACAAAGCCATGGTACTTACCTGCATTCGAGCAGCTTAAGCTGTCTTTCAAATAACTTTCACTTGAAAGTTAAACCTCATCAAGGCATGCATCACATTGAATTTTCACGTTTCATATTATATGAGCCATACCATATCTCCATCGGCTCGGCCCGTCAGCAATTATAATAGATAAACACTCGCTGGCCAGCGTAACACAGCTGTAGCCGATGGTTTTTGCTACGGTTCATAGCCGTTTACTGCCCCAATCCCGAGGTTCGCAACACTTGCGACCATTTCCTTTATCGGTTATCTACCGATCATGGGATTTGGGCACGAATGTGATTGACGTTAGGCAATCATACCCTAGATCATGCCTAACGATGCTCCGGCCGTAAAACAAACAAACACACAGCATCACTGTGTTTATGCTAGTAACCAACCGCTGGTGCATGGCCACCCTGGGCGAGACGTACGCTTCCACATCTGCAAGGCTTATTCCTCGCCATGTACCAGCACCGTCATGTAAACAAGACCCAAATTTTCGGCTGACCTATCGTCACCTAAGAATGTATAGCCTACAACGGCATTATCATGAACGCCTGAGTATACATGATGTGCATCTCACCGTGACCCTTGAAATAGCGTTTTTGTTTACCTTAAAGCAAAAACCTATTTCGTTCTCAGGCGCAGGTCATCAAGGATTTATGACCGCATTGCCTGCAGTCCCTTATGTTGTTCCTTTGTTGATTTAGGTGCATTTTCGTCGTTGGCGATATGAAGGCTGTAGGGCATCGTACTTGTCCTGTACGGACACATAGAATCCTCCGACACCGATGTAATCCACCACCATTGAATCTGACGGATATGGGTTGCATCGGGGCGTCAGATTTTATCACGCAAAGTGAGCACACGCACCGACCCGAGAGTCAAACTTAACAATATCAAAGAGTTCGTGTGCGAGTCAGTTTTCAACGGTCAAACCGCACATACGTGTCACGAGTCGTCTCCAAAAATCGTATTTTAATCACTGAGGCGCGCGCATCTAAAAATACAAATTCATCGCTGCTGTAGCGACAAAGTTTTATCATCTGGTCGGATTGGAAACACACTCGATGGTCGTGGTTTGGAAGTGTTACAAAGTTATTTAGAACAATACAATGCCTTTTTATTGCCTTCCGTAAAATCCGTCTTTCAAAAGTGAATATCAGCAAATTCGCCCTCTGCATTAATACGCACTACTTGTGAAATTTGTGTTAAGAGAAAAACATTGAGTAACATACCCAATTAATGTCAAAAATAAATATTGTGAACTTTATGCGTTTAATAATGGTTAAATAAAAGAAACATCTATCACGACGACAATATACGAGTTTTTATTCTTTTTGCTTCTATGTCAGTTTCTCTGCTCTTGGATGTTTTTACAAACACTCGCTGGACAACAGCGTGCATACATTTAGTGAAGTGACAATTCTGTCAGCAGACATCGGTGGTGTTTTTATGGAACCCGCATCCTTGCTGATGCCATCGTAAAAACTACCCACAAATCAACTAAATATAAATAAAAAAAATTTCTAAGGACTTATTGACCTACCCTCGTATATTTCTGGAACCCATATTGCCATTCAGAATGTCCTGGTATGTCCTCGGTGAATTGTTCCAGGCGAATGGCAATTACTTCATAGAGCATGGCCATGCCAAATCGCATAACTTACTAATCAGTCGGGGTCTACTCCAAGGGCCAATACTAGGCCTCAAGATATACATTACAATACGATTTTTCTCGTGAGGTATTTTGAAACAACACATTGGCTGAATTGAAAGCACTTCTGACGAGAGACCTCTTACATCGACACCTCTTACATCGACACGACAGATCCCAATTCAAATTGTTACTGCTCTCTTGGAAAAAAAATATCAACCTTTCGAGAGGCGGTGGGGTATACACTTAGATATATTCGAGGGTGAATCAAATATAAACGGTAATTTATTTTTATACATTTATTGAATAATGTAATGTACTTACTATACTATCGACATTTTTCAAAGTAGTCTCCTGTGTGATCTACACACTTTTGTTTAACGCCTTCATTTGTCAAAAAATGTGTAATAATCCGTTGCGCAACAAACGTATTTATTATTTTTTTTTTATTTTACTTCTCCCAGGAAAGGGGAAACCTATAGCTCTGAGTCAGCGCCCCGAGATACTTTTTTTCTCGACCGGATCCATCAGCCGACCTCCGAAAGATGGTCAAGGATTTCTCCCAACCATTTCACGAAGCCTATAACTTAATGGGGTGGTATTTTACCGGGCGGCTGGGCTTTGGGACCCTACCTACCACTCAATGATTGTGCCGAACTGTACAATAGCAAGTGCCGCCAGTTCAACCTAGGTTTGCAGAATCAAACGCAAGACACGACCTCCTTATCAACTCAGCCGCTGAGGCGGTATGTACCTCTTGGTCGCCTATGGCTGTACTGACTACAAAGTCGGGTGCGACCGCTAGCCAAGCCGGTTCCCCCACTCTTCATAAACCAAACAATAACCACGCACAAGATTAACTAGCTCGCAACTTGCTACTAAGCAAAATAGTAAAATCACCGTTTATATTTGATTCACCCTTGTAAACTAATCAAAAGGGATCTGTTTCAAAAAATCTGAACGGCAAGTGTCTATTGGGAACCGCCAAGGAAACCAACTTGGTAATAAAAGGAGTGAATATCCCAAATAGAAAAAAAAAACGCAGCCATTTTCGAACCAGCATGCACGCGCGGTCTTATAAACGACAACAAAACGTTGCATATAGTATAGCTCTGTCCCTAGGAGTAAAAGTGTCGAAGCTGCTAAGCTGCTTCTAT
The DNA here is from genome assembly GCA_963931805.1 of Microdon myrmicae. Taxonomy (NCBI): domain Eukaryota; kingdom Metazoa; phylum Arthropoda; class Insecta; order Diptera; family Syrphidae; genus Microdon; species Microdon myrmicae. The sequence continues at coordinate 125,244,024 of OZ007500.1, read as the reverse complement.
ATAAAATAACTGTAAGATTCATCTTACCATATGCCTTCCCAATATGGTTTACAATTTCGGTCACAGTAACAAAGTGTTTCAAAAAGAAATGTTTCAAAAAGAAGTCCTGCACGGGCAAGCACTATCAGCCAAGAAACGAAAATACTCAAACAAGCAAAGCCCCTCCTCTGCTTAGACACGTCTAATGATTTGTGCAACCCAACTGATGGCGAACGTCGAGACGATAACGAGGGTGAGAACGATGCCATCAAAGACCTGTATGAATGCAACATTAACATTTACTTATTTATTAATTTATTTATATATGTCTAAGTAGGGATAGGGCACTTGCTAACACAATTAAACCTCGAGAGCAAGACTCGGAGGGAGAAAAGTCTGCAAAACCAAAAGAAAAAAAAATTAAATCCAAACAATATCACTGCAACAGGGCTAAGCATTAGAGGCTCAAACAAAATAATAGGTTACAAACATCAACCATGTAAACTAAGTCTTAATAGCGTACTGCTACTACTTTATATTTCCCTCTTATCTATTGTCATCCTAATATTGCTGCCATGGCCTCTCATAAACTATAAAGAGAGACAATACACAAATACGGCGCCTAAAAGCCGAGTAATATATTGATAAAGTTAGTCTACCCGCGGTCACCAGCAAGTCGACTAACTCCTGATCAGTATACTAAGCGCGCATGTTTAGAGTGGATGTAAACTGGCACGAGTAGCTTTAAGCTAAATGAAAGTACGATCGAGATAACAATACCTGATCATCTTGGTGGTGTGCTGGGATCATAAAAGCCACAGTTAATATTCAGGGTTCTGATACAAACTGTATGCATATTAGTATTTCTATTCAACAGCAGTTGGTGTGCTTTTGTCTTGTTAAGCGTTTTGGAATATCGATCATCAAAGTTACAGCTTTCGGATCTCTTAGAAATCCAAAACACTGACATCTGTCGGACAGTAATATTAGTAATATGCTTTAATTTGATGCCAACAATAAAATAAATTTGCTTTCACTGTACACATGCGCGCCTAGTACATCTATAGCGTTTGCGACGGCATTGAATGAAGACCCTAACCCGGTTAGGAATCACAAAAAGATCGAAACGATGCTCAACGGATCAGGCCACTGCCGCATGTACGTATTTAATTTCTATACTCAAATACGCTCGACTGATGTTCAAATGCTATGTTTATGGTATACGGTCCTACCGGATGTGCTTTGATTTATCGACTTGCCTTTTGGTGGTGTTGTTCTTTACTATTAGTTGTGTGTATTCCTAGAAACGCCACACATCGATCTCGAATTTATTTGCCGACTGTTTTTGTGGTTGTCATTTGAAATTGGAGTTGTCATACTATTTTCGGTGAACCATCGTTATAACAAATGGTTCATTGAAAAAACCTGCTCTGACTGAAATTATATACATGTGGCGTTTCTAGCAGATACACACCACCAATAGTGAATAACAACACCACCAAAAGCACATCCATTACAGCCGTATACAGTTTAGTGAGGGCAGAACCCTCATTTATTTTGCTTAATGAAAGCTTAAAGAATAAACTTAAAATTAGTTAATATAAAAAAAGAGAACCTTAAAGACTATCTTAAAACTAGAGTGAGAAGGAGAATAAAAAAAGAAAAAAGAAAAACCAGGAGGTGAAAAAGGCTTGTTGATAGGGGGGGTAGGAGGCTAGGGAGGGGCAATTGAATGTGGGGGAGGCAAATACGGCATTTGTGAGACATTGACAATGAGGGGCACATCTACGTACTAGTATGGGGCAGGGTTGGAGAGCTGGAGGGAGAGGTTTAAATTAGGGTGGGGTGGGGTGAGGACGGGTTTCTTCTAAGACGTCGTTTGGGGGTAGGAGTGGAGAGGTTGAAATCAAAGGAGGTGGGGAAAGAGTTGGCATGTCGTAGCATACGCGAGATGGTCTCGTTAACGCCGTAAGAAGTGTGATAAGCGGGCACGTAAAACAGACGAGGGTCCCGCACATTACGGGGGTTTGTATAAAATGATAAAGTGGAGAGCAAGCTTGAGCAATTGATTGAGCCTGACAGAAGGCGATGTATAAAGATGATGTCAGCATGGATTCTGCCCTCCTCAAGTGTGTTAAAATTGATAAGAAGGAGCCGGCCTATGTATGGTGGTAGAATGAGTGGGTTTGGCCAGTTCAGTCCACGGAGGGCAAAGCGCAAGAAACGACGTTGAACGCCCTCGATCCTACGAATGTGAGACTGTTGATACGGGGACCAGACCTGACTAACATATTCGAGTAGTGGCCGGACAAAAGTTGTGTAGAGTGATCGGGTGACAAGGGTTTAGGAATTCCTTCGACCAGCGTTTTACAAAACCAAGGGCGGCGTTGGCCTTTAGGATTGTGTCATCGATATGTGCGGTGAATCTAAGTTCCTTGTCGCATAGGACGCCCAGGTCGCGAATCGATTCAACCGATGTTATCGGTTGGTCTAGCAAGAGATAGGAACGTGGCTGGGTGGGGGAGCGTTCCCGAGAAAAGGTGATTGTGTGACATTTGGCGATATTCAGCTCTAGGCAGTTATTTTGGCACTGTCAAGATCCGATTGGAGAAGTGAGGAGTCAAGAGGAGAGCGGATTGTCTTGAAAATGTTGGTATCATCCGCGTAAAGCGAGATGAGGGAGTGATTGATGCACGAGCCTATGTCGTTTATGGTAAGGATAAATAGTAGGGGGCCGAGATGACTGCCCTGGGGGACACCTGAGGTTGGAGAGAAAGGATCGGAGAGGGTGGATCTAAATCGCACACGGCAGGTTCGAGAGTTAAGATAGGATGAGATCCACTCAATCAACAAGCGTTCAAAACCAAGGCAAGATAATTTAAAGAGAATGAGGTTATGGGAAATTTTGTCGAAGGCCTTGCTAAAGTCGGTAGTGACTACATCAACCTCATCGCCGTTTGCTAGGGCAAGGAGTGTGTGGGATATAAATTCGACAAGGTTGGTAGTAGTGGACCTGCCGGAGAGGAAGCCGTGCTGGTTAGGAGAGATGATGGGAGTGCAGCGAAAACATAACGCTTCGTATAGAAGGCCTTCGAACAGTTAAGGAATGTGCGAAAGCTTAGCAATGGGACGATAATTGGATATATCGTCTTTTGGCCCCTTTTTATGTATGGGGGTTATGTAGGAGGATTTCCAAATGTCGGGAAATGGACCTTGTGCAAGGGATAGATTGAAGATTGACGCGAGCGGGAGAGAGAGAGAAGAGGAGCACTTTTCTAAGAAGATAGCAGGGAGTCCGTCAGGGCCGGGACTGAAATCGTCTTTCAGTTGTTCAAGTTTTTCTTTAACTTGGTGTTGTTGAATGTGTAGAGGGATGAGCGGGCCAAGGGAGAATTCAGACGTGCCAGTAAAGTAGGAGGGGTTAGGCTCGAACGAGTCGTCCGTGAAGGAAAGTTTGAAGAAGGACGTGAAATGATTGGCTATGGTTTGGGAATCAGATGAAGTAGTTGAGTCGTAGAAAAGAGAGTAGGGATAGGCATCCGATTTCCGTTTATAGTTGATAAAGTGGTAGAAAGATTTGGGGTCATTGATCAGATTGAGTTGGGCTTTGGCACGCTAATTGTGGTAAAGGGAGCTATAAAGCTCGGTGAATTGGTAAAAGTAACCGAGATAGTTGGAATAGTCCAGAGGAGAACGCGTATTTAAGAAAGTGTTCCACAACTTATTCCTCTTGTTACGAAGTGTGCGGAGTCTGCGGTTATACCAAGGGGGCGATGAGAATGATAACCTGTTTCGGGAATATGGGACAAATAGGGATATGGCGTTGTAGATTACTGTGTAGAGCGAGGCTGTAGCGACCTCTACACTAATATCATTTAAGCGGGGTGTGGAAGTGCTGAGGTACTCATTTATGAGCCGGAAATTGGCTTTTCGGAAATTGAAAGAGTATTGGTTGGGGAGGGGAGTGGATGTGCTGTGGGCTAATTAGTCACGGTATAAGGATAAGAGAAGTGGGGGGTGGTGGTTGTCAATGGTTGAGAGGATGTGGGGACTAGGGGTAACCGAGGAGTTACAGGGGTCTGTCGTGAACACAAGGTCGAGTTGTTTGCCCAGATGATTTAGGATATTGCTGACTTGGTAAAGGCTAGAGTCGGTGAGGTTGTCTATTAAGAGACACTCTTTGGTAGTAGAGGGGCTAGAGATATAGTGGGACTCATCGTCAGACAGCGACCACTGGAGATGGGGGAGGTTGAAATCGCCCTGGACTACGATGTCGTCTTGGGAAGAACTCAGTTCCGTTAAGCGGTCGATTGCAGCGATAGCGAGTTCGTATGCCTCAGTAGCTTGGGAAGGTGGAATGTAGAAGCAAATGATGTACAAGGACTTTAAGCAATGTTCAATTTTTATAGCGACATAGTTGAGGTTGGGAGAAGAAGAGATGGTGATAAGAGAAGCTATTAGTCCGTTTTGGATGGCAAGCAGCACGCCTCGCAGGGTGTGCCAGGACAGGAACGACGAACATTGTCGTCACGAAAAACTGTAAGGGAGGGGGGGAACAGTTCTAGGCTGTTGATACTAGGGGTGAGGTTGGTTTCGGTCAGGGCGTATATATCATAGTGCAAGGAGTGGGTATTGTGTAAAATCGACTGGGTTTTGGGGCGAAGTCCTCTGACATTCTGATAGTATAAGGTTAGAAGACAAGTATTGGGAAACCCCATAGAGAGTGGGGTGGGCAGCCGATTAGGGCCGAAAAAAATTATTTTTAGTGGGTTCGTTGCGTAGTGGACCAGATGCCACTTTCGAGCAAATGTATTGTCGGAGAGCCGAGAGGTCTCTTGTCACTTTAAGAGGGGGATAATTGAAATTTTCGTGAAACTTTATGAACGAGTTACGAAGGCTAGGGAAATCGGTGGGGAGACCTTCCTGTTGAATGGAGATCTTAACGCTCGTTTTTGTTTTGCCTTCATAGCAAACTGCATCAGATTTACCATGAAGATAAGCTAAATAAATGCGGACGTTATCGTAGGTCCTACTATTACGAAGCTTTGAGAGGGCATAGCGGCATTCTGGTGTCTTAAGAGATTGTTGCGCGATCTTGACGGGAGGAGGTAGAAGGGGATCAAAAATGTTGGGGTGGGGGGTGTTGGGCTGCGGCGACGTGGGGGAGTGGGGCGAGGGGGTAAGAGATTCGATCTTGAGCACGGTTCAGAGGACAAAAGGGCTGAACTTTCGTGGGCGGGGCCTGAGGGATTGAGAGTATGCGATCTGTAGAAATTGGTATATTTAGCACCCGTTGTATAGTCAAAGAGCGGAAAGGAGCTAGGGTTGGAGGCGGGATAAGACATGGGGGGGGGGGGGGGTGGTTTGGTTGGTGTTAGGTAGGATGACATGGGATAAGGAATGCGGTCACGGTGGGGTAAAGGGAGCAATAATATAGCATTTCCGCATCAGTCGAATGTACTTGAGTTTAGAAATCGCATTTGTACACGCGGCAGTGGAATGATGCCTTGAGATTTGTTTCTGTATTTTAGTGATCCTAACCGTGATAGCGTCGGTTCGAATCACACGCTCTTTACTATCGTCGCAAACACTATAAACATTTTTTTTCTTTATATACTGTTGAATGCTTATATTTGCTTGCATCAATGTTTTGATTTTATTGACGCCAATCTAGAGAGCGCTATCGGAGCGATGTGTATCTTTAACTTAAAAATCTCCACTATGGAATCGAGCAAACCAGCTTTGGCACTGGCGTTTTTCGATGATATTTCCGCTGCAAACTTTACGTAACTTTTCCCTTGCTTCAGTTGCTTTCTTCCCTTTTTTGAAGTATTAAGAAAAACAAAATATTATTCAACATATTTTGTTTTGCTTAATACTGTTGTTAGAAATTCTCAATTCTCGAACCAACATTGAAAACGCAAAACTCGACCGCACCGCATCGACTTTTTTTAAAAGTTAAGATTAAACGTAAAGAAAAAACATGTCCATAAAAATTTGACGTTTATGTCACGTGCAGGTATAAATAGGACTTGCCAACACCACGTATTGAAAAAAAAAGAAGGAAAAAACGCAATGACTTTTTGACCAACCCAATATTTATTCTTTTCCATTGATGTACCAATGTTACCCACTCGCGAAGTGCATAATATCACGCTGTTGACCGCACTTCTTTAAAGCTGAATTCCTTAAAAAAGCGAATGAACACACGGTAGTCGTCCTTTTTATATTGTCTTGCATACACTATATGTTCACGAAAATCACCGAAATGTATTGCGGAGCCCTTAATTCGGTATGATTCAGATCCTTTCGGCAGTTCAGGGTGTAAGGTTTATTAAAAAACGGACATCAGTGCACCTACCTCTGTCAGTACCATAAAGTTCAGGAAGCTGAAAGCCCTTTTCGATTTCTTCATTTGCTCTTACTCCTTCATCCCTGCCATCCTTTAGCTCTTTGTTGTACTCTCTTTTTTGGGTTCACTAATTATTTCTGACACGTTTCCAATGATAATGCCAGGATATCAAGACAAACTTTACCACATTCATCGTAATACTCAAGGACTCCCTGTTGGCAGTTGGAGAAATTAATAAATTATGGCTTTGCGAAGGATTATGTCACTACACAATGAAGAAATGTTGTTAATGAGCTCATGTCCGAAGGATCTGACTGACACGTCCAACAATTTGCCACGTGCCATTTTCTCTGTCAACACTTTTAGCGTAAGGGGTTCTTTTGTGTTCTAATTGACTGGCATTATGCGATGAGCCATCTTAAGAGGATAACACAATTTAATCATTATGCTGGTTATTCTTGACAGCTTTACTATTGATGTGAAGCTCCTCAGTTGAATTGGTTTTCAATATCTTGTTTACTCCTAAGACGGGCTTTTTGTCTCTTAAAGTGCATGCGTAATGCAATGTACATATATGACAACTCAGTGTTGAGTTACCGTTCTCTGCTTCAAGCCAATTAACGAAAGATCATACACCAAAGAAGCAAATTTAAAATCATCATGCTAATAAACCTTCACCGACTTATAGAAGAAACTCCCGAAGTTTTTCCAACGACTTTTTTATAAAAAATTCATCTCGGAATAGTTAAATGCTAGAATAGGATGGGAGCCCACACCTGATAGAGAGATGCCAGCAAACAAGAACTAAGTAATTTGTAGTGCAATGTTTTCGCAGTTGAAGCCACTGAATGAATGTCTGATGCCGCATTAGCTCCGTATCGGATTTAGATTGTTCTGTTGTTGCAACATATATTTGCACACAATTAAAATCTATAATGGACAAGGGGGTACTCACGGCCTGGCACGTGTGCTCCGTTGTTGGAGTCTTTACTGCTTGCACATCCGCTGCTCAACCTCAGGTTTGGTATTTTTTTTTTTTACTTTGGGGTGTTTTGGGACCTCTCGAGATGTCACTTGTTGTTCTTCAATTTCCCGAACAGTACACCGATGGCAAACCTTTCGATCTTTTTGGACTTTATGACTTAATCCCGTAACACCCATACACTATACAAACTTAGAAACACAATTTTATTTATTGAATAATAATAATTTTAATCAATATGCTTCCCCTAACCATTTACTATCAGACTGTCAGAGGACTTCGGTCCAAACCCAATTGATCTTACAAAATACTCACTCACTTCTCTTTGATATATACGCTCTGACCGAAAGTAACCTCACCCCCAATATCAATAGCCTAGAACTGTTCTCCCCCTCCTTCACAGTTTTTCGCGACGACAATGTTCGTCGTTTCTGTCCTGGCACACCCTGCGAGGCGTGCTGCTTGCCATCCAAAACGGACTAATAGCTTCTCTTATCACCATCTCTTCTTCTCCCAACCTCAACTATGTCGCTATAAAAATTGAACATTGCTTAAAGTCCTTGTACATCATATACTTCTACATACCGCCTTCGCAAACTATCGAGTCATACGAACTCGCAATTGTTGCAATCGACCGCTTAACTGAGCTGACCTCTTCCCAAGGCAACATTGTAGTCCTTGGCGATTTTAACCTCCCCCATCTTCAATGGACGCTGTCCGACGATAAGTCCCACTACATCTCAAATCCAACTACTACCAAGGAATGTCTCTTTGTAGACAGCCTCACCGACTCTAGCCTATGCCAAGTAAGCAATGTCCTAAACCATCTGGGCAGACAACTCGACCTTGTGTTCACGACAGACCTCTTTAATTCCTCAGTTGCCTTTAGTCACCACACCCCCTCAACTATTGACAACCACCACCCCCCGCTCCTCTTACAACTTCCGAAAAATCAATTTCCGCCTCATAAATGAGTACCTCAGCAATATCACACTCCGCTTAAACAATATAAGTGTAGAGGTCGCTACAGCCTCGCTCTACACAGAAATCTACAACGCTCTACACAGAAATCTACAACATCGGTTGAATCGATTCGCGACCTATGCGTCCTGTGCGATAAGGAGCTCAAATTTACCGCACATATTGAGGACATAATCCTTAAGCTCAACGCCGCCCTTGGTTTTGTTAAACGCTGGTCAAAGGAATTCTTAAACCCCTATGTCATCCGAGCACTCTACATAACTTTTGACCGTATCAATTGTCTCACATTCGCAGGATCGAGAGCGTTCAATGTCGTTTCTTGGGCTTTGCCCTCCGTGGACTAAACTGGGAAAATCCGCTGACTCTACAATCCACACACAAGCCGGCTCCCTTTAATGAATCTTAACACACTTGAAGAGCGCATAATCCATGTCGGCCTTCTGTCAGGCTCAGTCAATTGCCCAAGCCTGGTCTCCACTATAACATTTCACCCAAACCCCCGTAACGTACGTAACCCTCGACTCTTTTACTTGCCCACTCAACACATTTCTTATGGCGCTAACGAACCCATCTCGCGTATGCTACGATGGGCCAACAACTCTTTCCCCACATCCTTCGATTTCAACCTCTTCACTCCCGCTCTCACACAACGTCTCAGAAGATACCCCCACATATACTCGCTCTTCCCTAGCCTGCTACCACCCCTATCGCCCCGTCCTCTACACCTTCCTATTTTCTCCTTTTTTTCGTTTTCTAATTATGTCTCAACTACTACCTTAGATTTTAAGTTAGTCTGTAAGGTATTATATTAATTTAATTTAAGTTTGGATTAAGCCTAATAAATGAGGGTTCTGCCCTAACTAAACTTATCTATAGTTGATTCTGACTTGTATCCTTTCGTTATTGGTTGTCCGTGTCGGGTCATTTCAATGGCACGAGAATATCGCTGGAACGGTTTCGGCCTGCCTTGGGTCGGTGGTGATGGAGTCGGTTCTCTTGAGTCGTTGAGCCCGAAAGTGCGCTTTTGGTCTGCTTTTGAGAGTTAGTGGGCTCAGAGCTGGCAGAGCTGGATTGGCTTTCGCCTTCCGTGGGCCAACGGCGTTGTGGTCGGTGCATTCGGCGTTTGCCACCCTTCGTCGCGTGTTTGCACTGCTTTTGAGTCCTCGAGGACTCGGAACTAACAGAGCTATATCCGGTATTACCTTTATTTGACCGATGGTGTTGTGGCCGGGGCTTACGGCGTTTGCCGCCTTTGTCGGGCGTGCCTCCGTGGCCCTTGGGTTTCTTCCTGGTAACCCCCCGCCACCCTTGATTTACAGTGCAGGTCTGTGGGCTCTGGTGTTGACGTGTAGTCATGGCCACTTGGGTGGGTGTTGGGGAGGGTTTTGCTGGGGAATTTCGTGTTTCTTCCCACCTCACCCTGTATCTGCACCTGTCCCATGTATGAACTTTACGCCCACAAAACTCGCAGCAACTTCGAATGCTATATACTCTGTGGTTTGATATTGCTGGGTACTTGGAAGTAGAGGGTTGTTGTGGTCCCGGATGTGTTTTCCTTTGGGACTCCCTCTGCTGATGTGGTGGCCTTGTCTGTGGTGGTGGTCTTGTGGGGGTCGAGAAGTATAGCACCAAGCACGGGCACACGATTCATTTCTTCCCCACTGCACCGTCACTATGAAAACAAATGTTCGCCCGAAGAAAATCCAGGAAAAAAAAGGAAATGCAAACACTGTTTTATTTTGTTGTTTTTTTACGTTCTTTATTTTTAATTTAATTTGTTTTAGCTTATATTTATCATAACTTATCACCGAAATCCTGATTAGCCACGAGCGGCGGCGTGACTGCGCGCGATTGTGAACGACAAACGACTCTGAATGCAGCGTAACGTGTGTACGCTGCTGTAGTTGGATAGTGACTACCATAAAATTCGCGAATTTAATGGTGACGATCGGCGGCGCGACCTCCCGCTGTGATGATTCAATAGTGACTGTTGAATTAGGGGTGAAATTCTGTATTTCTGGTGTTACACATCGATCCGCCAATGGTAATCATGCTCTCTTGTGCATTCCTCAATTCCCCCACGCTGATCGAGGTAGAAACGTACTTGTGTATTCGTTCGACGTCGATGGGCGTAGCAAGGATGGAGAAATCAGAAGGAAAGCACAATAACCCAGGGTTGATCTGGCTTAGTGTGTGTGCATTAATTCCGTGTATGCAACTGGCCCAGTGACATAGTGATGATTATGGTAGATTTCATAGGTCATCGAAATATGGAAATACAGAATTTCAGAGGAGAGGAAAATTTAGCTCGTGGTATTCACCTGCAAAAAGAGATCATTGATCCCAAGCGAATGGATGATCTGATGAAAAGCCGAAGTGGCGCCAAATTGGCTAGGGTAATTTATCATGAAAACTAATTAGATATTTTGATAAATTCCCCAGCGGTTTCGCTATGATGCGACTGCGTCGTTTACTTCGACTTGTTGTTGCTACCCGACATGATATGATTTTCGATGGAAATCTCATGGGCTAGCAAAAATGGAGTTGCCGTATGGCAAAAGGTAGCTGAATTCAATTCCGCATTATCTACATAATGAATTCAGCTATGGTCTTTTACAGGTAAAATAGCCGAACGGTGGGATAAGGGATAATGTGACGCGCTGTTAGCGGTCGAAATAAGGTGGAAATTGTGGTTGGAATTGTGGGTTGGTTCTCCATGTAGAATAGAGAAACCCCACAGTCTATTCTGTGATGGTGATGTGGCGGTGCCGCCAAACCCCATGGTACACTTACCTAAAAACCCCATAACCTCATCCCACCAGCATAAGTTTTCGCTAATGCAATTGCATTAAGGGGACATTCCGGTTTGTCGGGTCAAAAAATAGGTTATTTTCATGATTTTTTTAAAGAGAAATTATTAAAGATATAACAATTTTTTTTAAACATTTTATTCATCTTTCGACTACGTTTGTAAATTTTTTGTCAAATTGTCAAATCACTCCGGAAAATTCGCTTTCCCACGTGATTGATACACTCGGCGTTTACAACATTTGGAAATTATTTCTGCAACGCATTCATTATTTTTACATCCGTAAATGTGGTCGTACAGATCAAAAGCGCGCTCGAACATCTCTAACATTCCGTCAGGCTCCATTTCACCGCGGGAGACCAGACCCTCTAATGACCTATAACTTTGGAACCGCTTAAGATTTCGTTTCCAAATTTTAACATATTATTTTTGAAGGATAAAACTATCGATTAAGCAAAAAAAATTGATTTTTTGAACCGAACAAACCGGAACGTCCCCTTAAATATTTGGAATGCAATGGACTTCTGAATGATCGTCAATACAGATTCCGTGACAGGGTGTCCACGGGAGACCTTTTGACACTTATAACCGATATATGGACATCTGCGATTGAGTAGCATGGTGAGTCAAGAACGGTCGCATTGGATATATCCAAGGCTTTTGACCGCGTCTGGAACGGGGCATTGCTGAGCAAACTTCGTTCATATGGACTTTCCCAGCAGATTTGCGACTAGATGAAGAACTTCCTCGAAAATCGATCGATCCGGATTGTTGTAGGCGACGAGTCTTCGGATCTGTATCCTGTTAATTCCGGGGTGTCCCAAGGTCCCATCTTGGCTCTAACCTTATTTTTGCTTCACATAAATGATTTGTTGGAGTCAACGGATAAGAAAGTGTTCAGCTTTCCGGATGATAGTATGCTTGTTTTCTCTTTTTCGAGTGTTCGGCCGATGGGTGCATCAACGTCGGATCCGCTGAGATGTAATCAGATCGACTCTCTGAAGCGGGATCTGGGTAACGTCCTGCAGTGGGAAAAGACCAATCTTATCGACTTAAATGCAACGAAGACACAATATACAACATTCACGAAGAAAAGTGGATCATCGATTCTACAGCTGATGATGAATGGCCAGGCCCTCGAATCTGGGGAAAGTCTGAAATTGCTCGGCGTCACGATCTGTGGGAATATATCGTGTCATAAACACGTGTCGAGCATCGCTAGGTCAGCCTCAGGAAAACTGAGCAATTTCTTTAGAGCCAAGAAATATTTTACTCCGGTCCAACTTCTTCTCCTGTATAAATCCCAAATTAGACCCGCTCTCGAATATTGCTCTCATGTTTGGAGCTCTGCTCCTGAACATACCCTCGACATACTTGATAGCATATAGAGACGAGCGATCCGCCTGATCGGGGACGTTGCGTTGACGTCGGGACTGCAGCCGATGTCACATCGAAGATGGGTACCTGGTCCTTGTCTGTTTTACACATATTATCACGGGTACTGTTCTTGGGAGATTCGTGGTATTATTCCTCACAATTTGGGTTATATGCGCTCCACAAGACAATCCGACAGATCGCACCAATTTGGGGTTCATATCCCGACGGCGCAAGTATAACTGCATCAGAAATGTTCGCATCTGAAGACCTCATCAAACAACATCCTGACAAGTTCTTCGCAGAGAAAGACAAACCGTTTTTTTGAAGGCAGGTTTATAAAGGTGCCCAAGATATGGCAGAAGGTTATCGAACAAAATGGCTAATACTGCATTGAATGAAGTTCGTTACGTATATTAAAAAGAACGGATTGGAAACTCAAGTAAAAAACACAATGACTTAATGAACAACCCAATAGTTTGTCGGGTTCCTCAATCACAGTAATTCCCTTTCCGATTTAATATTGGGCTGAGATGGTATGATGGTAAATCACATGGGCGTCTTGTCCTAATGCCGATAGATTTATAGCGTTTTGTGAAAAACGTGATTTAACCTCACGCCATGAAATGGTTAGAACCAAACCCTCAGCGCAACAAACCTCGGCCGTGTGTACACGAGGTTTTATGTTCCCAATATTTGATATTTGTTGAAGATATAGGCAACGTTTCATGTGTGGGTTTTTTTAAATACATTTTTTATTTGAATACATTTCGTCGTCCCTTTATTATATATTTATGTCAAGACTTTATTTAACATGCCTCGGATGGGACGATTTGGGACACATATCCACCGTTTTGTTCTATAATTTGTTGTCGTGTTGAAGGTAATTTCCTAGTGACGAAAAACTCGACTAAGCGATATTCACAATTTTCTCTACACATCAATTTCTTATCACTAGGAAGTTTTCCAATGATGAAAATCAAAGCAATAGCAATTGCTGAGTGCTGCGTCCGACCTATTTGTTTAAGGTTCCCAAAACTTCCCAACCAAGCCCTTGGAGCTTCCGAAGGGTCATTGTAGACGTGAGTGGTTTGACGTTGTCCTGATGGGGACACAACATCTCTCCTGTTGAAAGAAGCGTATCAAACGGTCGAATTATTAACGGAAAAGGTCCGAGTTTAGTGTTTACCTATATGGAAGTAGCTTATAGTAGATGATTTCCTTTCAGTCCTACGAAGTTCACAGCAAAACCTTTGTGGTCTGTAGTCCTGAGTTGACTATTGTTTGACCGGATTCACTTCATTTTGATACGATCGTTTTTGCACAATATTAATAGGCCTAAACGCACGATACTACTGGTATGGCGGTCCCCATTTCCTGCTCATGTCGGACCCCTTCCATTATTTAATTTCAATTAGCAGTCAAAATCAGAGGCCGATAAATTGCACTTGTTGTGTACGCGATGTACATGCCGCATATACACAATATATTGTTTTCAAAAATCAATTAACATCACGCCGGCTCAAGGATGTGGAAATAAAATGATGTGAGCGTTAATTGAAATGTTTCTCAACGTGCTGCGGTATGCATTCCAGATTGATGGTACATGAACGGACGAAACACGTTTTTAATCCTCTTATTGATATTACCTGCTGCAGAACGGGAACCCGTGGTAGAATTGTGCATGCTCATCGGAGCACACCAACTAAACCCTGTGGGCATCCACTAAGCGGCCATCAATTCATCAAGGACTCAATTGTGAATAGAGAGTTCAACTGGATCCGTATATTAATGTGGTCGGTCATACCACAAGAATGTGCTGATAGCTGAAATGTGGTTGTGTAGATTTTTATGCTTGGTTTAATACGATTCCCCCAGCTTGCAACGACTATGAAGTATGTAATTGGACGCCTTCGCAGTCATCTCATTTTGGGGATGTGAAATTGAACAATACTGGTAAAATGCTTTCAACGGTGGTCACTTTTCTTTCCGGTGTTTCGCGGACCGACCTCAATACCTTGCATTTAATTAAACTCTATTAGCATTTTTAGTACTTAAGCCGAGAAGAAATTGATTATCTATAAAAAATGTGATGTGTCCTACGTTGCGTCTTCAGAGACTTTTTAATTCGACCCCTGCGATGAGACTTCACATTGACGAGAAAATCAACCTTGTCGCACAATCAGTTTAAACTGGATTATGGCAAAGACGTTGAAGAACGAGTATCCCGTAATACAATTTGCCGCTTCTATTGTTATTTCATGAATATTTTATTTTACAGTATACTCGTGGATAAAGAGAATCTTAAATCGAATTATGGTTCTCAAAGAATGTTGACTTCAGAAAAAAATACAATTTATTTACAGCGATCGGGAGAGGTTTAGAATAAGTGCACTTCATCTTTTTCGTCTTTTCACTCAGGGCGTGATTCCAAGGAAATAAAAAATATTTTCATCCGTGGACATTTATTAAGTTTTAAAGTTTACAGCCACTCTTTACTATTTTTCTTAAACTCTTGGCTTACTGGCAGACAAGAAATGCGCAAACTCTAGCCCATGTACTGCAAGGCTTAATTTATTGGACCAACGCGGACGATATAAGCTAAACATATTTCAAATTATTGCTTTTCAACGTTCGCTTTCGGTTTATGCAATTTATTGTGCTATAGAACGCAATCTTGTTTCTGACCATTCAGCCCACCAGACCATCCCTAGTCATTTATGATGTTCATGGCTTTTACACATTAAAACACATAATGCCTGCATCTACTTTATGGCATTATTCCTCTCGCTGAAATAAATCTAAAGACATATTTTTTTCTCTCCGAATGTAAAACCCTTCGTGAAATACAAGGAACGGAGAATTCTAATTGCAACACACCCAAGTAGACATGTAACCGCGATCACAACAACATACTATGTAAACTGCTCAAGCAGGACTTATCAAGGTTAAACTTGTATTTATCCCCCGATCCATCTACCGTATCTAATTTTCATTGGCTTGGTAAAGGGACGGGAGCGAACATACAGGGCAAAGTCACTGATTGCTTTCAACCCGGCGAAGGCCACGACGATCATTGTCCCTGTTCAATCCAAGTTGACATGCAGTCTTCACGTGACACCCCCGGATAGCTACTTTGGCACCCGCCAAGTAAGGAAAACCAATGCATGCAGCGACATCCTGAGAAAGGTTGGCGCACGGCTAATAACCATGCCCGTAAAAACGAATTATTATGGCAAATTTACCAAACCCCGGATATGGACCGGATACACGACTACGACCACGGAAACGAAAATGGCTAAACGATTTAAGAAATTTCTCATGGAACGTCCGCTCACTTACAGAGCTAGAGCTGCACAGTAGCCAGCCGATGACCTGACCGAATATAAGGCTGACATAACAGCATTACAAGAAATAAGATGGACGGGGAGTGGTGTTATTGAAAGAAACAAGTATGACATTATTACAGCTGTCATGCAAAACACCACGTGCTCGGAGTAGGCTTTCTAGTCGGCCAAAAATTAAAGCCTGCCATTATCGGCTTTAATGCAATAAACGAAAGGCTGTGCACTCTTCGCATGCGAGGCAAGTTTTAAGGAAATAAAAAACGACGAAAAAGAACAATTCTACGAGAACGTCGAACAGCCCCTCTCAATGCCTGCCCAAGATATGGTCTGAAAATTGTGATTAAATGCGAAAACAGTTCGGGAGCCGGTTTTTAGGCACTACGCGGGTTCCCATAGGTTGCATTAGAACGCTAATGACAATAGACTACGAGTCATCGAACTGACAGCATCAAAAAACTTGGTCGTTGCGAGTACCAGGTTTCCGCGTAGAGATATCCACAAAGCCACCTGGATATCACCTGATGGAGCCACGCGCAACCAAATTGCCCGCGTGTTGATAGGTCGCCGCCACTCCTCGAGCCTGATGACGATACGAACGTACCGAGGTGGCAACGTCGACTCGGGTCCCTATCTTGTTGGTATAGTTTTCCGAACGCGGATTGCCTTACGGAGACGTACTGCACCGGCGGATCAGGTTCGAATCAACACGGCTGCCTTACGCAATAAGAACACCAGTAATACCTTTGGTCATGCGTTAAGACTCGTCCCCGAAGGGCACGATGGAGGGAGAGTAAGTCCTGGGACCAGAATGCCGGACATAGAAGAGAAATGGACGCACCTTAAGAAAACAGTCATTAGTACTGCCAACTCCATCTTAGGCAGTAGTCGTAGAGATCGGAATCACTGGTTTGATGATGAGTACAAACTAGCGACTGAACGTAAGAATGCTTCATACCAGACAATGCAGTAGTTTCAAACCCCATCTTAGGCAGTAGTCGTAGAGATCGGAATCACTGGTTTGATGATGAGTACAAACAAGCGACTAAACGTAAGAATGCTGCATACCGGGCAATGCAACAGCCTCATAGGACGCGGGTAGAGGAGGAGAAATACAAAGAGCTCCGAACATCTGAAAAAAGACTTCACAGAGAAAAGAAAAGTGCCTGGGAAGAAAACCTTGTCTGTGAAATAGAGAAAAGTAGAGAGCGAGGTGCGCGCCAGGCGGGGAAGTTCTACCAAAAACTCCCAAATATGACGAGGTACACACCCCGCTCCACTTACTGCAAGGGTAAAGAGGGTAATCTGATCCGATCGTGAAGGCATTCTGGAGCGATGGGAAGTGCACTTCAATGAATTGCTAAATTGTCATGTGGGGTTTTTCTATATCACATGAAGAACCAGCCCACAATTCTAACCTAATTTCGACCGCTAACAGCGCGTCACATTATCCCCTACCCCACCGTTCGGCTATTTTACCTGTAAAAGGAAGCATAGGCGAATTCATTATTCTATGCAGATAATGCGGAATTGAATTCAGCTACCCTTTGCCATACGGCAACTCCATTTTTGCTAGCCCATGAGATTTCCATCGGAAATCACATCATGTCGATTAGCAACAACAAGTCGAAGCAAACGACGCCGTCGCATCATAGCGAAACCGCTGGGGAATTTAGCAAAATATCTAATTAGTTTTCATGATGAATTACCCTAGCCAATTTGGCGTCACTTCTGCTTTTCTTCAGATCACCCATTCGCTTGGGATAAACGATCTCATTTTACAGGTGAATAGCGCACACAACATTTTCCTCTCCTTCATAATTCTGTTTCCATACGGTTCAATGCACTCCGAGATCACGACAGCCGTAACACTAGGGCAGTAGGTCATGCTCAGAAGCTGCATTTGATACCAGCACACACAACTAAGCCACCCAGAGACCACAGTAGATCGTGTTTCTGTTCTCTCATTCTACCACGTTCGTCAATTATCAATTAACCGAAGTTACCACACTTCGAGGAGCGTGACGATGAGAGAGCAGAGGCGTGATCTCTTTTGGTTGTCCTGTGTGCAAAATCAAGAACACAGAATTTCACCCCTAACCAAATCAGTCGCTATCCAATCTCCATCGCGGTCAGTCATACCGCCGATCGCGCTAAACTTTAATTTAATCTTTCGTCAAATTACAGTCGAAATTCAATGCAGAAAATATTGTCTTTCGCGTAAAGTTTTATGTTTGCCACGAGAAGTCGATTTAATTTCCCTCCCGAAAATAGTTAAATTTGATCACTTTATTTGTGCACGTGGAATCCTTGAATGATAAATAAAGAATAAATTCAAATGTGTAAATTGTAAACCAAACGAGAAAAATAAAAAATGAAAGTACAGCGGAACAATATCTGAGCGTTTTCTCTAATTGCATTTACCACGATTTTTGTGGATATTCGTCGGAGCAACATCGTGGGGAAGAAAGTGAACCGCGCGCCCGTGTCTGGCGCAAATACTGCTTCACCCCCACAGTCAACTCACAGAAGAATTGGAGGCTCCGCCAATGCAAAATCAAGACCAAATGCTGTCGCCACCAACCTTTGAGAAAACAGTAAAAGCCATAAGACAGCTCAAATCAAATAAAGCCCCCGGAGCTGATGGCATACCAGCTGAGCTGATCAAACAAGGAGGGACAGCGTTGCATCACGCAATTAATGAGATCGTGGTGCACATATGGGAGCAAGAGGAAATGCCAGAAGATTGGCGTCGTGGAATTATTTGCCCCATACATAAGAAGGAAGACATACACTGTGATATGGCAACCATAAGGATATAACATCGCTGAGTACCGCCTATATGATACTCCTACAATATCGGATAGCCCCATACGCTAAAGTTATCATTGGTCATTATCAGTGTGGCTTTATCCCAGCCAAATCAGCGATTGATCAGATATTCACCCTTAGGCAGGCGACGGAATTTGTGTGAAATTTAAGATTCCGTTATATCATCTATTTATAGGCTTTAAGGCCGCCTACGACAGCATAGCCAGGGTAGAACTATACAATGCCTTGAGAGAGTTCGGCATTCCAAACAAATTGATATGACCATGACCAACGTAACTAGTCAAGTAAAAATAGCGGGATTGCTGTCCAAACCAATAAACATCTTTAATGGACTCGGACAAGGGATGGCCTGGCTTGCCTCTGTGGGGAAGAAGTATGTACCAGCAAGGGTACTTGGTTCACTTCTTCCACCATCAGAAATACCGCCGAATACAAAACACGATCACCGGAAACAATGACAGAACATTGGAACATCCAGGGAAGCTGTGGCACGGTAAAAGAAACACAAGGTTCGTGTACGTTAATGTTTTATTCTCTTGGTGAAAGTTTTTATAACTATGAAACACGCACTTTCTACTCAATTTTTTTATGGCTCTAGGGTAAGACGAAAGTATTTGCTTTTGTCCGATAGTCAAAGAGCTGCCGCGGCCGTGGGAATGACAGGGAGATGTGGTATGCACATGTACGGAGGAATTGCATTGGTGGAACAAGGGTCCCTAATGGTCGGGAATCTATGGTGCATGTGCACGATAAAAAAATTGTTTTTAGGAATTTCTGATAAGTTAATAAAGAAATCTTACAGAGAATTGGTATGCGAAGAGAATGCATGAAAGGTAAGTTTTCTTTACAAGGACTTAAAGATCATAGGATTGATCTCTTTAATGCGTGAAGCATTTTCAGGTGCCTAATGCGATTGCATTGGCGAAAACTTATGCGTCTTGGGATGAGGTAATGGGGGTTTTTAGGTAAGTGTACCGTGGGGTTTGGCAGCACCGCCACACCTCCTCTTCAACCTACCGTTGGAGAAAGCAATCCCTGACTCTGGCGTCACAACTAGAGGCACTATTATCACCAGTCCAGCCAGATACTTGCCTACACAGATGACATCGACATCATCCGTAGAACCGAATCGGCTGTGCAAGACTCGTTCACCCAGATCGAGCAGGCGGCACAAAAACTGGGACTGCACATTAATGAGGGGAAAACTAAGAACATGGTGGCAACTTCTGTGAAGAGAAGACGTAACGTTGGTCAAACTATCAGGGTAGTGGACCATGAATTTGAAGTAGTGCAATCCTTTAACTACCTAGGGTCAATAGTATCAGCGGATACCAATACGGAAGAAGAAATACGCCAACGGCTGATCAAATCCAACAAAGCCCACTATGGTTCATCAAGGCTCTTCAAATCCCGAAATTTATCCAGAAGCTACTACTGTACAACACCATGGTCTTTCTAGTACTCGTGTATGGATCCGAAACCTGGGTGCTCAATGAAAGGCACTCTGAACTCTTAGTAGTATTCTAATCGGACTCAGATAACTCCATAATCACTAGAAGATTACCTCTGTATTTCACATTAGATAACTGCATCGTCCGTCTTGCAATTGTACTCCTCCATGTCATTGGAAATGTCTGTTTCTCATTTATCTGACCAATTCAACTTTCGTAAATGTGATTACAACGTATACTCAACAAGCTACTGGAGCCTAGACTTTCACACTATTTAATCGATGGTTGAGAATGGCGAATTCATTACAGAATTTTACAATCTTCTTATTTCAATGTGTGCCGCATCCGTACCCTTGTATACTAAAGAGCCCAGATCGCTCTGTAAAAAAAGCAGTAAACTATGGGACATATATCTTTCATCTATATCTGAGCTCGGCCGCAGATTCTATAGCCAAGCATATTCACTCTTTTCTTCACTGTGTCAACCTTTCTATTTCGATTATATTTGTTTGGGAAGAAACAAATCCATATGTCCATTACAAATCCATTTTACAGTTAGCGTATTTTCGAATCCGGCTTTATCCAGGTGGTGCAACTAACCGATCCTTAGCTCCTGGGTGGCATTACGACTTCCAGCGTGCCGGTCTAGTTTCATTATTTCCATGATTTTATCGACATATTCGAAGACGGGGACAACTGAAAAACACTTCACTTTTGGGTCTCTAGATGAGAACCTCACCTTAATCTAATTATGTTTAAAATATTTTCTCGGTGGCATCGCTTCACTATTATACCACGAACAAGATAAAAAAGGCCAATATGGTAAAACGTGTCCGAAAAAGCAACTTTTCACAACCTCCGGCAGTTATGGCACAAATAAAACCCATATTCACTAATCTGGGCAATCTTAAACTACTAAATAAGTGCCTCCATACAAAAATACAGGATTTAAATGAGAGCCTGAAGAATGTGTAGTAATAAACATATAATCAGATAAAAAAAAAAACTATCAAGTGTCTTAATTAAGGCTATTTTTAGGCCGTTCCTGTACGGACCCAAAAAATGACACGGGTATTATTATTTATTGGCCTGTAGGAACACGGAAGTTCAAGACTTCACCGACTCGACTCCGCCATTGTTACCTGTCCTGTGCACTCTCCTTCCACGCCCGACCATCTGATCCGATCTCCTCAAGGTCAAACCTAACATTGTCCTCCCATCTCCGTCGCGGCCGTCATACCCGTCTCTTTCCCGTTGGCCTACCGTCAAGAATTCTACGCATGGTCTTTTCGTTGCCCATTCGCGCCACGTTACCGGCCCATCTCAATCTTCGCGACTTGATTACTCTCACTATTGTAGGTGTGCGGTATAGCTCTTCTAATTCGTGGTTATGGAGTTTCCTCCATTGTCCAGCCTCCTCGTCATATTTACCGCCAAAGATACCCCTTAAAACTTTATTTTCGAATACGCGGAATTTGTTTTCTTCCTGTTTTATGAGACCCTATAGAGTTTGAAATAACAGTAAAGAAGAACGTGTGATTCGAACTCACGCTATGACAGTTTGAATCACCAAAAATTGAACCTAAGCGTTACCCATCAGGCTACTGGCCGATTTTACAATTCGATTTTTAAACTCGACTATACTCCACTGATGTGAATTATTTTTGTTATCGCTATGGTATACGGCTCTGATGTATTTTCTTATTCGATTTTTCGTTCGGTGCGCTTCGCTATTTTGCTTGTGAATTGTGTGTGTATCTGTTAGAGTCGCCACAACCCCATGTTTCGCATCCGTATAGAGCAATCGGTATGATTATGGTTCTATAGACACGGAGCTTTATGTTACGTAATAGCAGTTTGGATTTCAGCAGTTTACTGACTGCGTGCCAACTACCGTTGCCGTAGTGTAGTATTTTGTGCAGTTGCCTTATTGTGAACATTTGGTCGCTTGATAAACGGTTCCTACGGAATCCGCATTGGTAGTCTCCCAATATTTCTTCTGCGTACGGTGTGATTCTCGCCAGAATGACATTTGTTAATATCTTGTATGTGGTTGGGAGCAGTGATATTCCTCTGTAGTTTTCGCAGTCAGATCTGTCGCCTTTTTTGAAAATTGGGACGACTATTGAGGTTTCCCATTCTTCCTGAGTGACTTCCTTATCCCATATTGTTTGGATGATCTAGTGGACCTTTCGAGCAGTTGCCTCTCCTCCATGCTTCACAAGCTCTGCCGCTATGCAGTCGACTCCGTGAACTTTGTTGTTTTTCAATCGATTTATTGCGTCTACAACTTCGTTGAAAGAGGGCTCTGGGATCTGAGGCTCGGCTTTATGTACGCCTGGTGCGTTTATTTGTGGTTGAAGCATGCGTATATTGAGCAGGTTTTCAAACTACTGCTTCCATCTTGGCGCGATATTGTTTGTTTCTGTGACCAGACAGCCGTTTGTGTCTCGGATTGTTTTGGCTCTCCCTCGGTAGTCATTTCTAATTGAATTTATGCCTACATACATACCTCTGATGTTCTTTGCTCTAGAATTTGCTAGGATTTTATCGACCCGAGTCTTCTCCTATTCGCGTTTTTTGCGTTTGAAGAGTCTCATCGTCTGTCTCCGAATTTTCGCGTATCTTTTTGCGTTGACTTCATCCTATCTTTCTATTTGGATCACTCTGAGGCGTTTACGTTCTTCGACCTACGCCCTGCACTCATCGTCAAACCAAGGTTTGGACTTAATTGTGTTCTTAAATCCTAATACCTTTTGGGCTTGTGAGGTTTCTTCAAGGCGGCGAAGAAGCACCCATCGCTTTAACCCCATTAAACCTTCCTCTTTCCATCCTACCCCATGGTCTTACCTGCAATAAAGCAGCATTAAGCTACCCGGCAAGATCATCACGTTGCCACAGCATCATCCACATCGCTATATCCCTTTAATACATATTTGTTTCCTCTGGTCGGCACCCATGTCCATTGCCAACTATTAGGAAAACTTCCACGACCCCGCGTCGGTATTAATGCCAAACATCTTCACAGCAATCTAGCTGTGTTTGCTTTTCCCAAGCAACCTCTGATCCCACGATCATACCATACAAACCCATGGCTAATGCAGCTGCAACCAATTACCTAGGATCGATCGCATAAGCGATTAACCAGCGATCCTAACGTATTTACATTAGCCAATTCAAACAAATGCGCATTTTTAGCGCTTGCCCTTTTCAGATACCATTTCGGTATATACAAAATACTTTCTATCGTTATGATAGAAATGTTAGGACTACCCATGCTAATGTTTGGACAGCTGCATATCTTCCTTCTATTCGTGGTTCAATGCGCGTTTCGTTTGTCCTTCCTTCCAATAGGAAGACATTCGTTCCAATAGAAACGATATTGTGCAAGAACTTTCCAATGGGACGCGGATCGGCTCTCATTGGTCACTGCATAACTGAAGGGATGTTTCTCCTGCGATGGTGTGCGGTGGAAACCCATCGCAATCACCGGAGGCTGGGTCAACGTTACCAGTTGAAATTAGTCAGATTTTATATCCCTAAGTGTGCGCACTTGCATTTTCTTGGAGTCTCTAGAGGAGTGGAAAATTAATCACGAGAGTTGAGAGTTTTCGTGCGGCCTGTGTGTGTCGTTGATTCATTCTCAGTCGAGTCGTTTCTCGCGATTTAGGTTTGCGGGGAGTTTTATTTAAATATTCAAGTAGCCGGTGCGCATACGGTGCAAAGTAACAAAATATCTAGAAGAAAAACAAATCTCTCTTTGCTGACAGAACCAATCTAAAACGAAGTGTATTAAACTAAACTCGAAAGTGTTAAGTAAATTCGAACAATAAAAACAGTGCTCAACATCTATATCGTGTTTTATTCGTTACATGCTTCTTCGTCGAACAGTTCCAGTGTTTTCTTTGTTGTTCCTTTGTTTTACGCGGTGGTGGTTTTTATCGAATAAGCGTCCGTGTCGATGCACCTAATAAAAACTACCACAGGCTGTTTGTTTGATTGGCTCTGTGATCGATGTCTATTTAGTGTCCACACTATCGCCTTCCTCTTCCTCACTGCTCCCATTCTCTAGGATGCTAAATCTATTCGTTAGTTCGTCTTGATATTCAACCCTTTTGCGCAGGTCTTTTAGTTTATCAATGTCGAACTTTTTGCTCGTCTCCCGTGACTGCCCAATTGGGATTGCTGCGAGCCGACTCCCAATTTTGCCCATCACTAGAAGATGATCGGAGTTGCAATCTCCTCCCCTATATGATCTCACGTCAAGGATATTCGAGTGGTGTCTTTTGTCTATGAGGAAGTGGTCTATTTGGTTACGGGTTACGCCGTCGGGTGATATCCATGTGGCTTTATGAATTTGCTTGTGCTTGAACATCGTGCCTTTCACTAACAGATCTTTTGACGCTGCCAACATGATAATTCGAATTCCATTATCATTTGTAACGTCGTGTAGACTTTCTTTACCTATAGTTGGTTGTAAGATATTGTGACGCATCTGACAATCAGTACTAGAATATTCGAGAAAGTCCGAAACAAAGTACTAGAATATTCTAGAAAGTACTGGTAAACTGGAGACGATGAGCAATAGAACAATCAAGGCTATGGAACGGACGGAAACGAAACACCGAATCAGAATGAGGAAACGGTATAAATACGTCACACACATATCATGGAGTAAGAAGTAGAAAGTGAAGCAAGAGATAAGTAAGAAGTAAGAAGTAAGCAGAGTCAAAGACGCGATAAGTAAGCGATAAATCAAGAAATCGTCAAGTGTACGGTAAAAGTAACGGTTGTTATTAACGGACAAATAAAGTGTTACATTAAATCAAAATCGATTTAACGGCTCTTATTTATTTTAAATAATTAATCCAGCGAACCCTAAGCTTCCTTTCGAATTTTCGCATTGAGGTCCCCGAGGAGGATAGTGATGAGATCCCATCGAATACTTCCTCTAGGGTCTCGTAGAACGTGTCTTTCGTTTCGTCGTCGGTAGATTCTGTTGGGGCGTGTATGTTTATAAATACATCATTGTACCATGGGTCCTGTATATAGCACCGGCGTTCGGTCACTAATAAATTTCACATCTTTTACATGGGGCGTAATATTCTTGCTTATGATGAAGCCGGTTCCGAGGTTATGTGTATCGGTACCTCCGCACACCAGTGTTGGTTTCGATTACTTGATGTGGGAGTCGGACTTCCTGAAGCGCGACGATGTCCATTTTATATTGTTTCGTGTTTTCTACGACCGTCTGTATCGCGCTTGGTTTATATAAAGTTCGAACATTCCTCGTGCCGACGGGTGTATCCCGCTTTTTCCGTTTTTTCCTTCGTCTTCTTTTTGCCGAGTCGGTGTTTTCTTGATGATTTGTTCCCTTATGGTAATGTCGGCTCATCACACCTACGCCTACCGGGTTTTTCGTGAGATTGTTTTTTGTATATTGATATGTTCGAACATTCTGGACTAATCCAGAGGCATGACGGAATTTTCCTGACTAAAACCACATCCCGTCAGGTACATATACCCGTTGATCTCCCCGTTGATAAAGAGATAGAGAGAGAGAGGGGTGTTACGTGCGTTTTCCGCCACCACCATCATTCGATAATTTGTAATTTTAATATAATTTGTTTTGAAATGGTGTGATGGTAAGGTGGTGGAGGAGTTGCACGATCCACAAGTGAGTTTTCGAACACGCCCCGATTCGGGTGTGGATCGTGCAGCTCTTCGAGTTCGAATTCGGTTTTTGAAGTGGACGTTGAGGGGGAGCGAGAGAGAAAGAACGGGTTAATGTTTTGAGGAATACGGTTTTGGAAATCCGTTTTTTGGTTGATTTTAGAAAAGCGGAAAATACGGTTGTCCCGGAGTTCGTTGATCGATTTTTTGGAAAGAAGAAAAGAAGCCCGTGCCTTTTTTGTTTGAGATTAAAAGTAAAGATGAAAAATTGAAAAGTAATAGGAGTATTTTCAAAAATACGCTAGATTCCCAAAAGTGTTAAAATTGTTTGTTACATTTTAAATATATCTCATAATTAATTAAAATTCTCAGTGTCAGATTCTTTCAAATGATTCGGTTCAGAAAGTTTACCCTTCATATAAATCCTAACTCAGATATGACCCGAGTGTGAACGTTCAAAAACAGCAAACTATATTTTTTGTACAGTGTCACGAACATCTATTTGTAATTAAATGCTGATCACTGTCCTGGAGAGCTGTTTATAAAATACAAAATTGTTTCAATGGTGCCCATGGAAATTGAAGAGCTTCAATATATGATCTATAGATTCTAACTAAATCATTCACCATTGAAAGGACCAATCTGGCCGAGAGCGGGAACACTGTACATTTCTGACATTATCGACTATGGACCGAGGTCTATGATTTGACTAGCTGCTGATCTAATTCACTAAGATTACAGGTATCATTTAAATTGCAATTAATTTTCTGTGGCAAAGGCAGAAACGTCACAGGGGGGCGAGAGAGAGAGAGAGAGAGAGAGAGAGAGAGAGAGAGAGAGAGACAGACAGAGAGAGAAAGCCAATTTTTGTCATCCGGAGACAACTTTTTTGTAGAATAGATTAATAACTTTTGCAACACCTTGTACATTTTATAGCATTCCCATGGAGGAGCTAGTTAAAACATTTGCTTATATGTTATTTATGCTAAAAATCATATTATTTGGTTTTGATTTCAGATAGCACAATGCGCGATTTAAGCGTTAAAAGTTACGGAGGAGCTGCTGGGCGCAAATATCACACCCTAGTCATTCATTCAATTATCGCCTTGAACGTCTTTCTGGCTTTTCATTATTAATTCAACATCTAAATAAGGTTATTACAGCAACGTCAACAGATGAGATAATAGGCCCCTAAACAGCGCCATCTATTTAAAAAACGACCTATAATCCGAATTGAAGCTCTTACGTGAGTAAGCATTAAATTTTAAATTCATTTGAGCTTTGCATCCACAATAGACAAATCCATAAAACTAAAAATTTAAATATTGAATATTGATATTAAATGTATTTCCACAATCCATATTTGACGAAATAAAATAAAACAATTAATGAATGCAAATAATTCTTGGAAAATAAATCATTTATACTCTTAATCCAATTTGAACTTTGCATTCATAATAGACAAATTCATAAAACTAAATACTTAAATACCGAATATTGATATTAAATGTATTTCAACAATCCATATAAATATAGTTTATGTATTTGATGATATAAAATACAACAAATATAATATAAATTTCCATTGATACATCTGAATGTTTAAAACAAATAATTTTTCGTAACCAAAGAACAAATCATTCGTAGTGTTAAAGCCAGTTTGAACATTGCATCCACGATAGACAAATTCATAAATCTAAACACTTAAATACTGAATATTGGTGTTAAATTTATTTCAACAATCCATATGTACCATATGTATTTGACGACCTAAAATAAAATAATTTATTATATAATATCCGATTCAACCAATACAAGTGGATGTTTAAAACAAATAATTTTTGGAAAAAAAAAAACAAATCATTAATAATCTTAAGTTATGTCATCAGATTAAATGTTCAGATCACTTTTTATTGATGTCTATAAATATTAATATAAACTGAAATTGATAAACTCTTACAAATAAACAAAACAGAGAAAGTAGGCACAAAGCTTAATAACAACAAAATACTAAAAACTGAAACTATTTGAAGAAATCACTATGGATAAAAAAATAACCTAAATGAAATAAAGTATGACGATTGACAACTTAAGGAAAATTAATTATTTGCAGACTTTTGATAAATCTATAGACTTTAATGGCATAACTATGTCGACAAAAAACTCTCTTTACGAGCTAATATATATTAAAAAGAAAAAAAAAACGGAAGATTAATTAAACCAACAATTAATATATAAATCCAATATGAATTTACAAAGACATAAATAAAAAATACGATATAAATGTGTTAAATAAGAATGATATTAATAAATAATTTGACAGTAAATTGAAAAATAAATGTATTCAATAAATTGCATGTTCTTATGTGTGTAATAGAAAACCAATGGTGCACGGCTAATAACCTTGCCCAGAAAAACAAATTATTATGAAAAATATAACAAGCCTCGGGTCTTGCTAAATAAGGCCAAGACCGAATCGCGGTTGTAGTGCCGATGATGATGAATATAAAAACAAAGGATTTAACCAATTCAAATCTAACTGCATGCCATAGACAGATTAACTAAATATATGTGACAAGAAAAAAAACAGACAAAACAAACAAAACAAAGCAAAAAACTAAATACAATATGCGAATATATGTGTGAAATAGAACTAATATAACTAACCAAATCAATTATGAATGTAACAACATCGCAACTACATAGAATATCTATTTTTGTGTGTAATAAAAATTAAATATAGAACTGAACGTAACACAAATATATATATAAAAACAAATCCTTATCCACATTGAAGGAAAACTAATTAAATATCAAAAAATTACGCGTAAGAATATTTATGTAACTAAATATATAATATAGATAAAAAAAAATATAAATATATATATACATATATATATAGATATATATATAGATATATATATATATATATATATATATATATATATATATATATATGTCAAACAATATAAAACATTAAAAATTCATTTGAGAATCTTATACAAATTCTATCGCGATATTCAATTAAAAATTTTATATATACACGATAAAAAGCAAATATAAATAAATATATTTACATATATATATATTAATATATATAATAAGATATTTACATTTAATATATATATTAATATATGTACATATAAAACAAGTTAAATGATAAACACATTTTTAGCAAAAACAAATCTGAATCATATATGTTTTTATTCCGAAAGTTTTATGTTTAATAAACTGCTAAATACATTACATAAATGCTTATATATGTCGATATGTGTTAGAAACGATCTGTGTATGAAATAATTAACATAAACTAAATAGAGATGGATATAAAAATATATAAATATTTTAAAATCCTTCAACTAGTAATATGGACGTGAATATTATAGAAAAACTACTTTCTCCATTATTTCATTCAGTTTATTTTTTTTTTCTATTAGAAAATGATTCCCCATTTAATATCCTTCCTGCACAAACAAACATATTTTATGAATTTTGCAAAAAATAATTTAAATCGAAAGTATTGTATATTTGGATGGGTATTAATCACAAGTTAGAAGGGAGCTTAAAAAGCCCTCTGTTGTAATTAGGAAAATATTTTTAGTGAGTAATCAATAAATAGTTTTATTATAGTTAGTTGACCTGACCTATGTAAATGTTAGTTTTAAATTGTAGGAAAGAAGGGTGGAAGCTAATGTATGAATTCAAACCTATTTTCTCGCTACATTTACATACTACAAAATGAATTTAATTAACATATACATTAAAAAGTAAATGCATACGATATTTCAAGTTGCTACGTGTGAATTCAGTTAGCCAATCAATGAATATTCGCGGGTAAAAGTTTGTTTACTTGTTTTACTTCTTTATATGTTCGAGATTTATACGCATCTACAAAAGCTGTGTAAATGTAAAATGACTACGACATTAGGTTGGTTTTTTCTTTCTTATATAACTCACCATTTACAAAAAGCATACATTCATTCATTAATATAGCTACTTATTGTGGAGCCCAACACATTGGTATATGTATCTATAGCCACTCGTCGCGTCCCCCCTTCCCCGAACCCAGCCCATTCGTCCTTACATCTATAGGCCACTACCACCCCCCTCTCCTTGGTTATGAGGTCGACATGGTCTCAACCGACCTTAGTAAAGCATTCGACAAAAGCTTCCACAATCGAATCCTCTTCAAATTATCCCCCCCCCCCTCGAACCTGGATTCCTGAAATGGATTTCTTCCTATCTAAAGGATAGACTTTAATCCGTTGGTTCAGGTCCATAATATACAACCCCTTCCTTGCCGTCTCTGGGGCCCCTCAAGGTAGCCACCTGGGTCCTCTCCTATTTATACTTGTCACTAATGGCATCGATAAGGTCATTAAGAATTCCGGCTTGTCCCTATACGCTGATGATACTATATTATACAAGATCATCGACCCACCACGCGATTCTCTCCGAGGACTAGGATAGGAAAAACCCTTAATCACTCCCCCGTACTTTAACCGCCCCAAATTAATCAACCTCAGAACCCCTGAAGAGCTCAGAGTCGTGGCAGAAATAATGTTCATTCATCGGGTCCTCTCCGGCTCGGTCGACTGCGCCTACCCCATTAACTTAATTCCTCTGAACACAAACCCTTGGAATACGCGTAATCCCCGCTTTCTCTACATTCCCCTCACCGGACCTCTTATGGTCTCAGCGAACCCCTTTCGCGGATGCTAAGAAATGTCAACTCCAATCCCACCTTGTTCGACTTCGACCTCTCTACCCATACTCTCAACCTCTTATGGTCTCAGCGAACCCCTTTCGCGGATGCTAAGAAATGTCAACTCTAATCCCACCTTGTTGGACTCCGACCTCTCTACCCATCTTCTCAAGCACCGCCTCCTAAACCATTCTAACCACCAATCTTAAGCGGCGATTCTACACTTTACTATAACCTGCCCCCACCACTCGCCCCTTCTCCTACCTTCTTAATTTGTCCTGGTTACCTTAGGTTAAGCTTAGTTAAGATAGTTCTTAAGCTCTCTACTTTGTAACTTATATATACTTTAAATGTAATTATGTTGTTTGAATTATGTCAATAAATGGGGTGGTAATCCCACTAAACTAATACAGGGTGTCTCAAGTATTTTTCAACAAAAAATTCCTTAATAAAGCAGTGGATAGGTTCAATGTATAAATGTTTACATTTTATTAAAGTATCCTAAGGCATTTATTTCATAAATAAAATAAAACTTTTGCTGTTTGGTTGTGTAATATATTCCTTTAGTTTGCTGGCACGTAACCCGAAATTTCAGATAACTGCCCAGCCCCAGTTATCCCTCCCATTTCCGCTCCGACGATACCTATCCTTTTTATTTGAGCCAGAGAGCCAGGCCTGTTACTGTAAAGCTCGGATTTGAAGTAGCCCCAAGGCTTAAAGTCCTATAGTGTCAAATTGAAGCTACATACAGGCCACTTTATGTCATTCCCGCGGAATATAAACTTTCCAAGAAAAACATCGTTAATAATTAGTAAAACTCTGGTAGACGTGTGAGATGCTGCTCTGTCTTGTCGGAACCACTTGTTTAGGTCTTAAACCAACAACATGTTACAAAGCTCAAGTGAAAAGTTGTTTATCATTGCCACACATCGTTCCGAATTCACGAAACCTGTACAACCGCTTTCTTATAAATCGGATGAATGCGAGCTTATTATTCCTCATGCCAACAATGCGATCAAAACGATAACTTTTGACGTACGAAGTGGCTTCTCGTGGACTTAATTCTCTACAACATCGTCAGTTCTGTTTTATTTGCATGGCCACTAAGATGAAAGTGTTTCTCATCTGAGGATGAAATGTTACTGACGAACTTAAATAGATCAATCGTTTGGTTATCAAATTCGAGCCCCTGCACAGTATCAGTTGGGTTCATTTTCTAGCGTCAAATATATTTGATATGGATAAAGGCGCAAATCTATATGAATTATGCAATTAAACAAACTTCTAAAAATATTGAAACCTCTTACCCATTTACGAACCGAGAAATTGGAAACCTGTTTCTTGACGGCTTAAGTGGCGTCGCCAGTGATTTGTCCATTGTGTAATTATCTTCCTTAAAATTCTGTTCCCAAGATTTAATAATTTGACTGTTCGGTGTTTCTCTAATCCATCAAGGTTGGTACAGATTGGAACATTTTCGCCTCATAATTACAGATTATTTTATTATTTTGTAAAACTTGCGTATACACTGCTTACGCTCCACTCCTGTGAAACGCTCTATAGCAATTTAATTCACAACAACGAGAAGTATATATCGTTATATGCTCCCCTGTTGCTATACGTTGCATTGGTGTAGATAGCTGATCAATATTTGTTACTTTTGGGATACCCTGTATTTTATATTCTAGGAAAATGTTTGTTAACTGAGTCTTAATAGATTTTGACCTAAACACAAATAAACAAGTTCCCTTGCAAAATAGCAACTCTGAATTTGGTTCATTACAATTTATTTTTTGCAAGCACTAAAGGACGTCCGCCTTTTTTTATATAATATCCAAAACCAATGCAGCGAACAGAGAATAAAAGAATAATACATTATTTTATCAGAACACTTGGTCTAAATATCATATTTAAAATGACTGTCTTTTGGAGAAGCGTACTAAATGTTTATCTATCAGTTCTATGTTCGTGACCCCAATATTTTTTTTTCAGTTTCTGTCTGTCATGTGACAGAGTCAAGCTAACTAGTTGAATGTTTTGACGGGAAAATGTTTACCACATCTCCAATTAATCTGTAATTCGTGTATAAGAATTCGTTTGTAGAAATAAGTGCAAATGGAGGTATTTGATGAAGTTGGAGTTTTTTTCTCAGGTAATTTTGGACGCGAACAACAAGATGGCAGTCTAATCAATTTGCAAGCAACCAAAACAAAGTAAATCATCATCATCGGTACTACAACCGGCATCCGGTCCTGGCCTTCTTTACAAAGTCTCTCCACCGGTGCCGATTTCTAGCCGATGTCATCCAGTTTGGCACTCACAGCTCTCCGCGTCCTGATCTACGCCATCCTATAGCGTTTGCGACGGTAGTGAAGAACGTGTGATCCGAACTGACGCTATGACGGTTAGAATCACTAAAAATGTAACCAATGCTCAACACATCAGGCCACTGCCGCGTGTAGGAATTCGATTTCAAATTCAAGTATACTCAACTGATGTGGAATTGTAAAGTTAACGCTGTGGTATACAGCTCTGATGGTTTGCTTATTCGCATTTCCTTTTGGTGTTCTTCACTATTTGGTTGTTTATTGTGTGTGTATCTGTTAGAAACGCCACAATCCCCCATCGCAGACAAGGTCTGCCGCGCAGCCGCCGTCCATACATCCTGCCACAAAGGTCTTTCCTGACAGGCGCCTCTTCGCTCATTCGAGCTATGCGTCCCGCCCACCGGACTTTACCTAGCTTGACTTTTCTTAAAACGTAAGCTGCAAGGTAGATCGCGTCCAACTCATGGTTGTAGCGTCTCCGGAATCGTCCTCCCTCACATACGGGGCTACCAATTCTCTTTAATACCTTCCTCTCGAACGCGGCTAAAAGTTCACACTGCCTTTTATTGAGCACCCAGGTCTCGAATCCATACACGAGTACTGGTAAGTCCATGGTCTTGTAGAGTAGTAGCTTTGTTGTTCCGGATAAATTTCAGGATTTAAAGAGCCTTGATAGACCATAGTAGGCTTTGTTGGATTTTATCACCCGTTCGCGAATTTATTCTTCCATATTGTTGTCGTTTTCTACTATTGACCCAACGTAGTGAAAGGATTACTCTACTTTAACTTCGCGCTCCGCTACCCTGATATTTTACCAACATTAGATCTTCTCTTCACAGATGTTGCCATCATTTAGTTTGTTTTTCCCTCATTAATGTGCACTTCTGGCTTCTATATCAGGTATCATGGTGTGGGTCCATCTTCCTTGCGTTGAAGAATCCCACCTTCGTTGCCATTCTCTTAAGTTTGAGAGCTATAATTATGATCGCAATCTCCGGCGATTCTCTAGTCAGATCTCATGCAACGCAACGTTTTCTTAAGCTGCAATGTAAAGTGGTTTCCTCCCGGCCAAGATATTTATGCCATCTTTGGATACCGTTCGGAATGCCCAGCATACTCTTAGTGATGCCAGCCTATGTGCTGAGTTCACTCCCCTCATATACGACTTATACTAGGAGGCTTGTGGCGATTCCGCCAGATCCCATGGCTCGCCTTCCTGAAAAAAACCCCATAACCATAACCCGGGTCTGCACCAGCTTTCGCTAATGCAATTCGCATTAGCATCTTAGATGCTTCACGCATCAAACAGACCCAATTATTATAACCCTAAAATCCCTATAAAGAAAACTTACCTTCATGCATCCCTTCGCATACAATTTTTCATAAGATTTCTTTGTTTTCCTATTTGGTATTCTGAACCAATTCGGCACCAGACAAATTCCTGTAAACAAAATAATTCGGATTACAATCAATGTAACCGTCATGACAGGGACCATAAATATCGCGCCGTCTATTTTCCCAGCCGCGTCATATACCATACATACACATTGCCTGGCAACCTTTTTTGTTTGTCTTACCAACAAACAACCCAAGCAGCTGCATATAATTAGCGCAATAGACGCTGAAACCAAATTCTCCAGCATTTCCTAATGCAAATATGAACCCGGTTTCTATTGCAGCCAGAGATGCCATAAACATCCAATTTGCTTTTAGCACCTTTTTCTCCTAACGTCGAAAATAGCGACGAGGCATCGTATAAATATGACCCTCATTAAAGAGCGAACCATTTGGTCGCCTTTTCTTTTGTCCTTGCCGCCTGCCTGTTTCGCTGTTCCACTGCACGTGTGAATAGCATTGATCTCAACGATCCCACACATACCACCATGACCTGTATTACAAGATCTGGTTTCCTATACCACCAAGAGAGACTTTACGTTTCCCTGGTGGTAGGTAAAAAACGATATCCTTATTGGAGAGGATATCGTTGGAGTCTTATCACAACCTTCAGAGCGCGCACATCGGAAGTCGTCTGGTAACCGCCGCGATCACACGGGGGTGTGCACGCCCCCAGTGTGAAGTATAGTCGAGTGTAATACTCATAGAGTTCATAATAATTACAAGTATCGAACAAAAATTATCATTCGTATTTTTCAACGTGCTGTTTCTTCTTTTCGTTTAGTTTTGTCATGAATATTATATGATTGCCAGTG
Organism: Microdon myrmicae; assembly: GCA_963931805.1. Taxonomy (NCBI): domain Eukaryota; kingdom Metazoa; phylum Arthropoda; class Insecta; order Diptera; family Syrphidae; genus Microdon; species Microdon myrmicae. The sequence goes on along the minus strand of OZ007500.1, from coordinate 125,209,005 downwards.
GAGTCCATACCACAAAAGGATTCAGATTTTAAGTGATTGATTGCAATTAATCAAATAAAAGTAAAACTAACGTTGTCAAGTGGTGGTTTCATCAAGTTATGTTTTCAATTTTTTTTTGTTTTGTAACAATAAACACCAATTATCAAGAACAATAAAAGAGACCTTACAAAAATCGTGTGTGTTACTTTCCTCCTTGTTGTGAACGAAAAGTGGTGGAGTTTTGTTCTTTTGTCGGCGGAACAACGGATTTCCTTCGGTGGAACATTTATTGACGGTGGAGACGAGGTAGAACTCTCGCCCATGCTGGCGTAGCGACTTCCTCCCCACAGGCTCCTGCCCATATGTGAGCTGCATACATTTAATGGAGGTATTGACGCTGGTTACCAGCTTCCTTATGTGGGTCTGTGGTCCACCAACATTGAGTAGCAGCCTTGCCAAAACTTTGCATACTCTTGCCGTTTTTTCACTCGTTTTCCTCGGGTGTTCCTTGGAGGACAACCTGTTGTCGAGTATAACACCAAGATATTTAATACGGGGACTGGATCTGATTGTTGGTCCCTCGATTTCCAATCCAAGGTGTTCAACTTATTTGCGGTTGCTTATTAAAACCACCTCCGTCTTATGTCCAGCTAGCTTCAGTCCGGCCATATCTAGCCATCATTTAATGCTGTGGATTGCTTGGGAGCAAATATTCTCCAGGTCATCTAGATGTTTTAGCTACGGCCACTATTGCCGAATCATCTGCGTGCCCAATGATTCTAACAATGGTACATTGACCCTGAGCACATCATCATACATGATATTCCATAACAGCGGACATAATACAGATCTCTGAGGTACACCCACTGTTATTTTATATTCCTGTGGTTCCTCATCTGTGTCATAAAGCAGTCTTCTATCCGAGAGATAGTTTGCTAGTATACTCACTAAGTAGGATGAGACTTGTAGATCGCCCAACGCTTCTGGAATCTGATTCCAGTTCACCGAGTTAAATGCATTTGTAACATCTAGTGTCACCACCGCGCAATATTGTTTCGTACCTCCTAGCCATCGTGCTCCAGCTATCGCATTGCGAGCGATGTCGCACACCACAGATAGTCCCTTACCGGTTGATCTTTCCTTTGACCTTTCCGGAACTCAAACTGCCATCCAGAGAGCACCCCATCTGTGTCATACAGCAGTCTTCTATCCGAGAGATAGTGTGGGGGTTCTCTACACCACATGGAGAACCAACCCACAATTCCAACCAACCCTGACCACTAACAGCGCGTCACCTCAACCCAACTCCCCATACAAAATCCGCAATAGCATACATCCCAAACCTTGCAATAAAACACATTCCAAAACCCGCAACAGAATACAATTTAACAGAATATATTCTAAATCATCCCCCCATTCATTTTCCCAAAATTGCTTCGGCCAATTCCTTACTGAATCCACATTCCCTTCTTGCGACCAAGCAATCTCAATTTCCCAGGAAATTGTAATAAAATGCATATTCCAACCTACAATGGAATACCAATCATCTCCCCCAATTACATCACCCCACATACATTTTCCCAAAATTACATCGGTCAATTCTCTACATAAGTTATATTCTTTCCTTGCAACCAAGCAATCTTAATTTCCCCGAAATTCATACGCTGTAACAAAACGCATATTCAAATCCGCAACGGAACATTAACCATCGTCACCAACTATACCAAGCCGCATACATTTCCCCGAAATTACTTCGGTTAATATCTTATCTAAACGATATTCCTTGCTTGCACCCAAGCAATTGCAATTTCCCGGTATACATAACCAACGAATCCAACTCGGCTTGTACGGCGAGGATTCGCTGGAACTGAACTCTTATGCGAGCATAGCAACTCTTCTCGAAATTCCTCGAAAGTGGCAGTGAGTTTATTTCTGCTATGAAATTTTTTCCATTTAATTAGTCAGTCGTTGTCCAACGGGCACATCGTTCTTGTAATTGCCCCCAGTCGAGATCCAACCACCGCTGCGTGCACACACGCCAGAATCGGTTCGCCCACATAGTCGCTACCCATCCGAGTCGCTGAACAGGTCGCCATTCAACTACCAACGCGTGGACATCAAGTGGATATCCAACCGCCACCGGGGTCGGACACATATCGAGGAGTCGCCTTCTGTCAACCCGGGGTGTCGTGTTGAGCCGCTGAATTCGATTTTGCTCCCCTGTTTTGTTTCGGGTTAACTTAAGAATTGATTTTCGGACCAAACAAAGTTAAATAAAAGCAATGTTATTCATTGCAAGTCCCCAAGCGTGGGCGACCTAACTTTAAATAAACGAGATCCTATTGTGTGTATCGCTTTGTAAACCTAGTACAAAAATAAAAATAAAGAAGTAAAACACTTGAGAATAAAACTTTCCAGTGAGTTTTCATTTACGCTCGGTCCCTTTTGGTGAACAACGTTCGGCGGAACTTTCGGTTGTTAGGGAATAGGAGTTAATCAGCGCCCGTGCCGGCCCACCAACATACCCATAACCCCACAATAGTTTGCTAGTATACGCACCAAGTAGGGTGAGACTTGTAGATCGCCCAACGATGTCGCACCCCACAGATAGTGATCATACATGATATTCCATAACAGCGTACCTAATACAGATCCCTGAGGTACACCCGCCGTTATTTTATATGTCTGTGGTCCCTCATTTGTGTCAAAGAGCAGTCTTCTATTCGAGAGATAGTTTTTTAGTATACGTGCCAAATAGGATGAGACTTGTGGGGATTTAAGTATGGTGTACCTAACATGGGCACTTGATACACTTACCTGTGGTTTATTTAATTAAAATGGTACGCTCACTGCGATGATTCATTACAACAAAACGCACGAAGTTACTTCACAGCGGTTTATAGTGTAAAACGCATTTTCAGGTTCAAACTCCTCACGAGAGATATATTAATACGCGAGAATTGGACACTCATATATTTTGCGACTTCGACCAACACACGACCTCGAGATGTATCTCGTTAGATAACTCGCACTCAAGAAAAATATAGATTCGCGCCCGACTGGGGATAAAATCTGACTCTTCGATGCAATCCACATCCGTCAGATTCAACGGTGGTGGATCGCATCGATGTAGGAGAAGCAAACCGGATCAACTTGGCGACGGCCAATGGCGATCGAGAAAGAGGTTAAATGGGAGGATTTCCCATATGCCGTATAGGGCAAATACGATGCCCCTTTCCCTGCAATACCGACAACGATCGTTCCTGCACCTGTTCAAACAAATGGACGAGCAAAAGGGGCTGTGTAGGCATTGTGGTCATGAATCGTCGATGCTGCACGCCTGGGAACGAAATAGGTTTCTGCATCCTAAGTAAACAGAAACGCTATTTCGAGGGTCAAACGATGAGATAAACATCGTTCGTGGATTTGCCGATGTTACATTGGGTCGTCATCGTGTTTACTCAGGCGTTCATGATAATGCCGTTGGAGGCTATACATTCTTCAGTGACGATAGGTCAACCGAAGATTTGGGTTTTGTTTACATGACAGTGCTGGTACATGAGTACAGTGGCGAGGAATTAGCCTTGCAGATGTTTAAGCGTACGTCTCGCCCAGGGTGGCCATGAACCAGTGGTTGGTAAATAGCATAAACACAGTGATGCTACTGTGTGTTTGTTTGGTTTACAGGCCGGAGCATCATAAGGCATGATCATGGGTATGATTGTCTAAATGTCAATCACATTCGTGCCCAAATCCCATGATCGTTAGATAGCCGATAATAGGGAATTGGTCGCAACTGTTGGGAACCTAAGGGTATAGGAGCAATGGTTCAATTATGGACCGTAGGAAGAATATCGGCTGCAGCTGTGTCCACAATACGCTGGCCAGCGTGTGTTTATCGTTTATTGGTGACGAGCTGAGTCGATAGGGGATATGAAATTGTTCCTGTATTATGAATCCGAAACATTCAATGTTATGCATGCCATCGGTGAGGTTTTATTTTCAGGTGAAAGCTACTGAAAGATAGCTTACGCTGCTCGATTGCTGGTAAGTATAGCGGCTTGTGGAGTGAGGGGAAGGCAGATTGTTTTAAGGAAGTGGGTGGTTCTTAGGGAAAGCTTTAAAGAACCCCACAGACTTGTAGATCGCCCGACGGTTCTAGAATCCAATTCCAGTTCACCGAGTTAATGGCATTTTTAACATCTAGTGTTATATATATTTTCCGTACCTCCTAGCCATCGTGCTCCAGCTATCGCATTGCGAACGATGTTGCCCACCACAGATAGTGCCTTACCGCTTGATCTACCTTTCCGAAACCCAAACTGCCATTCAAAGGGCCCCGATATCCTCTCAGTAAATTGTTCTAGGCGAATGACAATTACTCGTTCAAGCAGTTTTCCTGTTCTGTCCAGCATGTCCAACGGGCGGTAGGACGACGACTCTTCTGGATTCTTCACCCTTTTGGTATAAGCACAAGTCGCTGGTTATTCCATCGTTGGGGAAATTGTCCTGTTTGAGGACAGGTTCTGAAGAGACTGCTAAAGATTTGCTGCTGTTTTGTTAAAGCAGTCTTCAATACAACGTTAGGAATACCACCCAGTCCCGAGGTCTTGATTTTTTTAACAACCCTTGCAGCCAAGAGCACTTCTTCGGTAGTCATGGGAGGTATTTCTCTTTCACTGATGTTCCATTCCTCTTGCGCTCTCAAGACCTCATCACACTGCCGGAAGATGACAGCAACGATTCTGGCCATTTCCCTTTTACTTTTCTGCATTTGACTACTGTTGTTGTGTAGTCTTTTCATGACTGCCGGGTAGGCGCTGCCCCATGGGTTGTTATTTAATTCATCCCTTAGGGAGCAGAACGCGTCATATTTACTCTTGCGGATCACATTTCTCAACTCCTTCCGTTTGTTGATGAATTCCGCTTGTAACTGCGGGTATGTGTTACGGTTCCTTGCTCTTTGTTGCAAGTGTCGTAACCTGTTGAACTTCGAACGCACATGGGTGATTTCTGGGTTCCACCATTACACTGGTTTGATTGCCCCTGCTGGTTGCCTTTGTCGTGGCATTTGATTTCAACACTCATTAGTTCAGTCTATTCAGTTACTTGCAAACTATTAGTACTGAATATTGCGAGTAACATTTTCAAATAAAAAGTGACCATCCGTTCTTGTTCATGAATCGTATGCAATGTGATTCAAGTTGTATCTTTCCAAGCAATCTACATTGGTTCTCACTCTATCCTTATTTTTTTAACTGTTGAGTCCTTTGCCCTGTTTCCACTCACACTGCACCTTTTGTTTTTGTTGTTGTCGTTGTTGTTTGTTTTTACTCATACCTAGTCTATAATATCGGGTTTTCCAATAGGGACTTGACAACTTTGAATTTAATTTGTGAACGCACCCTTTCACTAGTCATCAAACTGTCACTGTAAATTTATTCAGTAAACTCAACATCTTCCTCATGGTTAAGTACACGAACGAACAACGTCTGCACATTATAAAAATTTACTACCGACAAAAAAGTTGTCAAGTCCCTATTGGAAAACCCTATATAAGGGGTCATTTGACTTCCTATGAATAAACGTTGACTTCAGAAAGAAATTCTTTTTATTGAAGGAAATAATCCGCATCATAACTTTCTAATAGCATAATCGAACAATTATTTTTATTTTTATAAATAAATTATCAATTAATTACACCTTCTTCTCCTTCATGCATTTTCCGCAGACAATTTTTTTTAAAGCGGTCATTTGACCCCGCGTGGTACAATGAGTGTTAATACTTCTTTCGAGAGAGGCGCTGATGCAGTTCTCTAAGTTGCAAATGGGTGTTGGTGTTGTTCTTTGAAAAGTTAAAAATTGGAGTACTCTGGAAATATTCGTACGAGAATGGAAGTATAGAGTTTTCGTATTCAGAAGTTGGTTTAAGAGTATTAATAGCCTTTTTAAATACCTTCTGTCGTGTTTCGTGCGGGTGCGAATTCATGTACGGGAGCATTCTGAGTGTAGGATGTCCATCTACGATAGAAGCAGCAGTAATAATGCTAGTGTTTTTGACACTCATCCAAATCTCATTTTGTGGGGTTTCGGTATCACTAATTACTGTCAATTTACAGTTGAGTGAAGCCAAAGTAAGCTCCTCGATAGTATAGTGGTTAGTATACCCGCCTGTCACGCGGGAGACCGGGGTTCGATTCCCCGTCGACGAGCCTCTGGCGCAAGACTACTGACCTTGCCCGGAAAAAACAAATCATTATGCAAAATTTAACAAGCTTCGGGACTTGCTAAATAAGGCCAAGACCGGCTCCCGGTTGTAGTGCTGTTGGGGTAAAGTATTGTTGCCAACGTATGGCACAGGATTCACTGTAATCCCCAAAGATGATCCGTAGAAAATTATTCACCGTAAATCCAAGGGTAATAAAAGTTAAAATGGTGGTTCTTGATGTTGTTTTTATTTTTATTCTTTTTAAAACGGGTTTAATACGTTATACAATAAGAAGAATTATTATTCACTAAACTTTCTCCAAGGACACATGTTCAGTTATGTAAATGATTTTAAACAAATTTAGGATTAATTCTTGACTTTGAGTGTGCGCGCTCACGTTATTAGAAACTCTACTCATGTACACCGTTTGGTGGGTGTTAAACGACTCAGTTAAATAATCGCGAAATTAATTTGGTCCTCGAACGTGGTGACCTACAGCGTCAGTGGTTGAGATGCGACTTGTTGAATTAGGGGTGAAATTCTGTATTTCATTTTACACACAGGACAACCAAAAGAGACCACGCCTCTACTCTCTCATTGTCACGCTTGCCGAAGTGTGGTAACTTCGGTTAATTGATAATCGATGAACGTGGTAGAATGAGAGAACAGAAACTCGATGTGCTGTGATCTCGAGGTAGCTTTTGTTGTGTGTGTTGGTATCAACTGCTGTTACTGACATGACCTACTGACCCAGTGTTACGGCTATGGTGTAGTCAGAGAGCATTGAACCATGGAAAGACAGAACTGCGAAAGAGAGGAAAACCTAGCTGGTGCTATTCACCTACAAAAAGAGATCATTGATCCCAAGTGAATGGGTGATCTGGAAAAAGTCAGTAGGACGCCGCATCGGCTAGGGAAATAATACCGTGGGAAAAACTCTATGGAATATTGGTAAATACCCAAGCCAATGGATGATAATGCACCCGCGTCGCTTGATTTGACTTGGTTGTTGCTAACCAATACGAATGGAATTTCCGGTGGAAATCCCATGGTTAGTGTTGCCGTTTGGCGAAGATAGTAGCTAAACTCAATTATGCATTATCTGCATACGATAATGAGTTTAGCTATGCGTCCTTGGGGAAAACATGTTATTTCAGGTGAATAGCATATAAGGGAAATGGGTAGGTATGACGCGCTGAAAGCGGTCGAAATAAGGTGGAAATTATGGTTGGAATTGTGGGTTGGTTCTCATGTAGAATAGAGAAACCCCACAGTGCCGATGATGATGGTGATGATAATGATGATGATGAAGCCAAAGTAAGACATGGAATCTTACCACTGCGGTTGTGTCGCGAATTAGATTTGTTTATTCGGTTCATCTAATCCACTTAAGGACGGTTCGCTTTCAAGCCAAGCAGCCTTAAAATAGAGAAAAGTCGCATATACCCTTCAATTCAAATAGGATTCTAAACAGATTCGATGAAGGGAAAAGGATTAACGAAGAGCACAAACCAGTGCATCTCAATATAATGAAAACAATAAAGATAAACAGGCGATATGTCAACCGATGATGGTCGTCAATATCGTCAAGTACCAATTAGACCAGCATACGTACCAAATACCAAGTACCATTCAATAAGACCAACAAAATGGTTCTCCATTCCTTCCTTCCAAATATCCCAAACCCAAAATAATGATTAAAAAACATTAAAGCAACAAAATTTCTCTTTTATGCGAAAACATAAAAACGAAATGCTTATTGCAACAGTTCTATGTTTCTATCTAATCTACTGAACGACCTGCACATGCAACCCACGACGAATGAATAATATTACAAGCAAGTATAAACATAAAAATACACAAATAAGCATAAGAGATCCCAATATCAAAAAGGCAACGTTTCTGTGTTTTCTGTTATACAACCACCTAGAGCATCTTGAAAAATATGGGAATGCCGTAAACTTATGAGTGGTAAATGAGAACCTCATTTAACATGAATGAAAAACATAATATTCCGGATGGGGATCCTAATAATGCCGGACCTGATGACAAAAGGCACAATTACTACGGTTCACAACTTCCTTACCCATTGGATAGGTTCTTTACGACAATCAAATTACGGCATTAAGCTTTCGAATAGCATCAAATTTCTGACCGTAATTTGTAAATGCAAATTGCTTCAAGGAATAAAAAGCAATCGAATCTGAATACCTTTTTCCTAGGTATCCTCATAGTATCGGATATCCTTGCTACTGTCGTACATCTTTTAATACAATTCTAACCGAAGATAGATGTTACAAACGACCTGTCAGTTAATTTGACAACAGGATACTTCTGTAATGATAACTTGTCTTTAAAAAAATCGTTTTTAAACTAATTTGAAAGTGAGTTGATGCGAAAAATGTGGCATCTGTGCTGGAGTCTCTGTAATGAAATGCAAATGGCATCACGCCGTACTTTAGTCACTTTGAATAAAAGAGAGAGCACGTCTTATGATGTCGGTGGCGATTCAATAAAGTGATATTTTGTATGAACGACTAAAGGCACATTTATACCAGAGGGGTTACAGGTTGTGTTCGATTGCGTGCTTCTCCCCTCATAGTATTCACTTCATATTGATTTAGCACATGGCGCTGCTCATCACTATCAGAATTCAATTTTCGAAATGTTGAAAAAGGGTGATTTCAACTGAGATATTGCTATATCATAGTTTAGACCAAACACTGTTGTTATCTTTGGTGTTAATTCATCGGTTGTTGTTGTTGTTGAATAACGCATTTATTGTACAATAATTTAACAAATGTTGACTTAGGACTAAAATGCTAAATTCTATTTTACAATCTTTTCTTATTCTTAAAATAATTTACTGGCTCTACACGAGCACTCTAAATTACACAATACAATTTTGTGTAATGCCTTTCGGCGTACAGTTAATTCATCGGTAAGCCTGTAACTATTCATCATCAACATGCTGTATAAACATTTAAAACACAACTTATCGGCTTCCGGCTAGCACGTGTGCCTTCTTCCGGCTTCCGACTGTTAGTCCGTAGGTCTGACCTCCTCACCCGAGGGACGTCGCTTGGGGTCTCCTCCTTTTTGTCCCGCTTCCGGCTTGTATATTGGCCGGGGTCTTCCTTGTTGGGGACGATCTTCCGGCTAGTACATTGGCCGGGGACTTCCTTCTTGGGACGATCCTTTTGAACGCTGATGTGCTACTCTGCTGTGGCTTCCCGTGCGTTAAGCCCGTGTGCCTTACTGCGCCTAGTGTAAACAGTTCGCTTACCTGGTTGTCTTCTTCGGGTCACTTTCGAGTACCCGGTCCAGCCGGAGGAGTGAATGGAGGTGAACAGGGTGCGTCCAACCCCCTGTGACCTTTTAGCAGCGTCCCCGATGTTTGCTCAACAAATGAAAAGCCTTTGGTGTTTTTGTATTATTGAGTTTAATTCAATGTGATTCTAATTTCAAGTTTAAATTGGTGTGCCAACCTTGGCTGTCTGCTTCTATTGCGTTTGAAATAATAGTAAAGAAGAACGTGTGATTCGAACTGACGCTATGACAATTTGAATCACCCAAAAAATTGAACCTAAGCGTTACCCATCAGGCTACTGGCCGATTTTATAATTCGATTTTAAAACTCGACTATACTCCACTGATGTGAATTGTTATGTTATCGCTAAGGTATACGGCTCTGATGTATTTTTCTTATTCGATTTTTCGTTCGTGTTCTTCACTATTTTGCTTGTGAATTGTGTGTGTATCTGTTAGAGATGCCACACTTCTAATTCATTGTTCTCCTAACGGAACTCCCTATTTATACCCACAATCTACACAAAATTCCACATATCTTCCCACGATCATGGCTGTCCTCCAGACAGCCACCTGACGCCAGTCTCAGTCGAAGACCAAGCCAACGAAGATGAGAATCCAACCTTGCAAAATTCTTTACGCCAAGGCCATGAGAACATTTCGATTCACGGTGACGTGAATCTGATTTTCTCAGAGCGAACCGTGTGCAGGTAGAATTACCGGGCGATGATGGGGTGTTGGGTGCGATCATCAAGGTGATGTTGATGTTGGGTGTGGGAATTGCAGAATTGCAATTTAGATGTGGCTATGGAAATGCATGCATTTCAAGGTAAATGGGGGATGTGAGAATTGCAAGATTGCAATTCTAAGTACGGGAATTGGAAATGCGTTTAACAACAGGTAGACATGTGATAAGGTTTCACAGCTACAACGAAAGGATTCAATGGGTAGTAGCAAGAAATTATATTTGATGCTATACTGACAGAATTCTTTCGGTTTTAACATTAAGTAATGCATGGAATATTATTGTTGTTTGCAGAATCTTGCGGGTAGTAAAATATTTATAACACTTGTTGGCCTATTGGCTATATAGAATGTTTTGGTAATTTATATTGAAGGGATTGGCAGTTTGCGTACAGCAAATGCAATTTTCATGTTATGTGTAACAGATTTGCAATTTAATTTATATGAAGCGTATTGGCAGTTTACGTACAGCAAAGTGCAATGTTATGTGTAGCAATCATCATCATCGCCACTACAACCGGGATCCGGTCTTGGCCTTATTTAGCAAGTCTCTCCACCGGTATCGGGTCTGTGGCGGTGCCGCCAAACCCCACGGTACACTTACCTAAAAACCCTCATAACCTCATCCCAAGTCGCATAAGTTTTTGCTAATGCAATCGCATTAAGCACCTGAAAATGCTTCACATCAAAGCTATAATCGTAAAGTCCCTGTAAAGAAAACTTACCTTTTCATGCATCTCTTCGCATACAATTTTCCGTAAGATTTCTTTCTCTGCTTATCTGGAATTCCAAACCAATTCGGCACCTTCGGTACCAGACAAATTCCTGTAAACAAAATGATTCGGTTTGCATACAATGTAACCATCATGACAGGGACCATAAATATTGCGCCGTCTATTTTCCAACTTCGCCATGTGTACGATAAATTTCTTTATGTACACATTGGGCGGCGACCCTTTTCCCCCAGCAATAAAATTCTCTAACTCACACCATGTGCAAACAGAAGAACGCTGTTCGTACATAGGTTTCATATCGTTCGTGGTATCCGAAATCCCTTTTTTTCATTTAATGAGCGGCTGCTATTTATTTAGCTGACCCTCATTACCGAACGATGCATAAGCAAACCCATTAGCATCCGACGAGATTCGATTTGTTTACACACATCTCTTGGATGCCCCTTATGCCTCTTCTTTGTATTCCAGGTTCGTTCTAATGGTTTTGATCCTTGAAAAGAACCGACGTACACCCATACATGTGTGCCATGACGATCTCCTCTAATGAGATCCGGTTATCACTACAAGTAAAGTAAATGCATCCAAGAATTCTTTTAAGAGCGACTTAATATCGATGAGCCGTTTTCCATCCGCTGACCGCCGCGGTCACGCGTCGCACCCGCTCTCCGTACGCTGCGGAGATGCGTACGTCCCAGTCGAGTATTTGTGTCGAGTGCCATTCGAAGTCGGAGTCGCTTCTTTTCTCACCAGTATTTGTGTAAAGTGAATTGAGATGTTAAGTTTCTTTTTGACTAAGTGCTACGGTTATCTTTATACTGAGTTTTAAAGTTTAAATAAATAGTTGTACCTAAAGCAGAACAATAAACACAACTTACAATACACAAAAAAACTAAATTCGGGTGTTTCATTTTTCCGTTGTTGTTCCCCTGGCTTGGAACTCGGTTCTTTTGGTGTTCGGTGGAACTTTATAATAAACGGCGAGTGGGTGGATAGTAGAACTCTCGTCCATGCTGGCGTCGCGACTATCCACCCTACAGGTCCTTATCCGAGACTTGTTAAATGGTCCATAATAATTTTGTTTTTCCGGGGAACGTTATTAGCCTTGCGGCCCTATAATTGTACCATGGGTCCTGTATTGTGAACACCGACATTCGATCATTAATAAATCTCACATCTTTTACATGGAGCGTAATCCTTTTGCTTATGGTGAAGCTGATTCCGGGGTTATGTGTATCAGTACCTCCACACGCCAGTGTAAGCCCGTTGTTTCGATTACTTGATGCGGGAGTCGGGCTTCCTGAAGCGCGACGATGTCCATTTTATATTGTTTCTCGTTTTCTACGACCGTCTGTATCGCGCCTGGTTTATATAACGTTCGAACATTCCACGTGCCGACCCGTATAACCCACTTTTCCCGTTTTCCCTACGTCTTCGTTTTGCCGAGTCGGTGTTTTCTTGATGATTTGTTCCCTTATGCCTTGCCTCAACCTTTCTCAGGCTGTCGCTGCATGCATTGGTTCACTACTTGGCGTGTACCAAAGTAGCTATCCAGGGATATCACGTGGAAACTGCATGTCAACTTGTGATGAACGGGGACAAGGATCGTGCTGGCCTTCAACGGCTTGAAAGCAGAGACTTTGCCCTGTATGTTGATAATGATAATTTTAGCGTATGGGGCTATCCGATCTTGTAGGGTAGAGGGGAGTATCTTATAGGCGGTACTCAGCAATGTTATATTCCTGTGGTTGCCTGCACACTGTGATATCGCCCTTCTTTTGTACGGGGCAAATAATTCCAAGACGCCAATCTTCCGGCACCTCCTCTTGCTCCCATACGTGCACCACGATCTCATGAATTGCGTGATCTAACGCTGTCCCTCCTTGTTTGATCAGCTCAGCTGGTATGCTATCAGCTCCAGGGGCTTTATTTGATTTGAGCTGTCTTATGGCTTTTACTGTTTTCTCAAAGGTTGGTGGCGACAGCATTTGGTCTTGATTTTGCATTGGCGGAGCCTCCAATTTTTCTGTGAGTTGACCATTTAGCAATTCATTGAAGTGCAGTTCCCATCGCTCCAGAATGCCTCCACGATCGGTGATCGGATTACCCTCTTTACCCTTGCAGTAAGTGGAGCGTGGTGTGTACCTCGTCATATTTGGGATTATTTGATAGTACTTCCGCGTCTGGTGCGGACCTCGCTCTCTACTTTTCTCTATTTCACAGACAAGGTTTTCTTCCCAGGCACTTTTCTTTTCTCTGTGAAGTCTTTTTACAGATCTTCTGAGCTCTTTGTATTTCTCCTCCTCTACCCGCGTCCTATGAGACTGTTGCATTGCCCGGTATGCAGCATTCTTATGTTTAGTGGCTTGTTTGCACTCTTCATCAAACCAGTCGTCCGGATCTCTACGACTACTGCCTAAGATGGAGTTGGCAGTACTAATGACAGTATTCTTAAGGCGTGTCCATTTCTCTTCTACGCCCGGCATTGTGGCCCCAGGACTTACTCTCCCTCCATCGAGCTCTTCGAGGGTGAGCCTTAACGCATGACCAAAGGTATTGCTGGTGTTCTTATTGCGTAAGGCAGCCGTGTTGATTCAAACCTGATCCGCGGATGCAGTACGTCTCCGTAAGGCAATCCGCGCTCGGAAAACTATACCAACAAGATAGTGACCCCAGTCGACGTTGCCACCTCGGTACGTTCGTATTGTCATCAGACTCGAGGAGTGGCGGCGATCTATCAACAGGTAGTCAATTTAGTTGCGTGTGGCTCCATCAGGTGATACCCAGGTGGCTTTGTGGATATCTTTACGCGGAAAGCTGGTACTCGCAACGACCAAGTTTTTTGACGCTGCCCGTTCGATGACTCGTAGTCTATTGTCATTAGTGTTCTCATGCAAACTATGGGAACCTGCGTAGTGCCTAAAAACCGGCTCCCGACCTATTTTCGCATTCAATTAAAATGTTCTCACCATATCTTGGGCAGGCATTGAGAGTGCCCGTTCGACGTTCTCGTAGAATTGTTCTTTTTCGTGGTTAAGGGACTCCTCTGTAGGTCCATGAATGTTTATGAGGCTTATGTTCTTAAACTTGCCTCGCACGCGAAGAGTGATGCAATAAACGAAAGGCATTAGCACCTTAAATGCTTCACGCATCAAATAGATCAAATCTATAATCTAAAAGTCCCTGTAAAGAAACCTTACCTTTCATGCATTTCTTCGCATATAAATTCCCTGTAAGAATTCTTTCCTAACTTATCAGGGATCCCAGAACCAGTTCGGCACCTTCGGTGCCAGGCAAATCCCCCTAGACGAATTCCTGAAAACAAAATGATTTGGTTTACATACAGTGTAACCATCATAACAGGGACCACAAACATTGCGTCGCCTATTTCTCGTCCTCACCAAGTGTATCATGAAACACCATACAAACACATTGGCTGGCGACCTACACTCAAGGGACCAAAACAAATATACGCATCTCGCGTCTCTTGGCACCAATTAAATCCTACAGCATAAGCAAATGCAAATAGGTATGGTATACTTACTCTTGGCAGCGATGCAATAAACACCAAAACCCTGTAAATAAGCTAGAATCAATTAGCACCTAGTGCATGGGCATTGCGGCTATCGTTACAGCTGCAATGCATAGCTTAGACAATGATCTACCCGATATTTTTGCCTTCCCATATTTCTGGATCTGTTTCTCATGACTAGCGGCATTGAACAAACAGAAACCCCAATTAGCACCCAATGAGATTCGGCTTGTTTACTTAGCCGAACTCACATCTCATTGGTGCACATCATTCCTTTTCTTGTTTTCAGATTCGTTCCCATGGCCTTGTGTATGAAAAAACCAATGTGATCTTCACTCACACATACACATACATTACCAAGTCCTTCTTCCTTGTTTTCACCACGAGAGAAACACTTTCTCTATCGGGAAAACTCACCCCATTAGCGACTCGGCTCTGCACGAGCCGTTTATCGTGGAGTCCTATTGCAACCACCGTTCGCGAGGGTCGGTTTACCTCCCGCTCCTCGTCGCGCGCCGAGGACGTATACATCCCAAAGTCGTGAGTCTTAAGTGTGTCGAATACGTATCGCGTTCCAAAATCTATCAGTTTCAAACCACGGTGTTGGAAATACGTTTAGCACATAAAACTATGTGTAAGAACTCAATAAACAGTATAGTGTATCTCATCATCATCATCATCATCATCATCGGCACTACAACCGGGCGCCGATCTTGGCCTTATTTAGCAAGTCCTGGGGCTTGTTAAATTTTCCATAATGAATTTTTTTTTCCGGGCAAGGTCATTAGTCTTGCGCCAGAGGCTCCCCGACGGGGAATTGAACCCCGGTCTCCCGCGTGACAGGCGGGTATACTAACCACTATACTATCGAGGACCCCTATAGTGTATCTGCCCGTGTTTAATTCTATCTCTAACTGTATTTTAATTTCTTTTAACGAAAGTGAAATAAAATAAAAATTAAATACGAACAACAGAATAACTTGTGTTTTAATTTCTATCTGGTGGTCGTGCAGTTTTGCACAAGTTGGTGGACAGTCTTTCCCTTTACTCTCGGTTGTGGACAAACATGGCGGCGTTTCGTTTTTTTGGTTCGGCTTATTACTCGGAGGAACATTTATGATGGAGGAGGAAGGTGAACCGAGTGCCCATGCCTGGCACAATACACTTCCTCCCCACAGATCTCCTCGCAGTGATCTCTTACATGAAGTCAAATGCAGTTGTGGGGGGTTATTACTTGTGCGTCTGCACAGACGCGGATTCCGTAAACACCCACAGAGTAAAAGTCGACGGAACACCAACGATGTTGAGACAAAGCAGTGATCACCTGAGGAAGTCGATGAATGAAACAAGTTGATGGTTTCCGGTTATAAAACGTTCTTTTTATTTGTGTTAATCCGATCCGATGGATGGGTGTATAATTGTGTTCTTAATTGATTTCACGTTAACTACATGTTCCTTTTAACACAATAAACTTGATTAAAACTAATTTTCGTTTCACAGCACTTAGTGTTCCTTTCAACAAACAGCAATGATTATGTGGTTAATTTATGCGACTCGCGCAAAGACGGACTTCAACACCCGCTCGACATAGGATCACGCACGAGACAAAAGATACTCCGTGGATAATGCACAGGAATGCTGGCATGCAGGCAAAAATAATTTCTTCTGTTTACGTTGAGTACACAGAAGCATTTCGTTTAGAATAGCCAGCGTGAGAATAGTGGCTGGTCGTTGTTTAGACAACGAATCATTAGACATGACCATGGATATGATTGTCTAACGTCAATCATATTAGTGCCCAAATCCCATGATAGGCACATAACCGATAAAGGAAATTGGTCGCAACTGTAGCGAACCTTGCTATTGGGGTAATATTGGTAGCTGAATGACCCCGTAGATGTACACGGTACACGGTGATGTGAATGGGGAAGTATCTGTGCTTTACACCTCCAATTATCAGCGGTAGTGAAGTACGTTATCCTAAATGTGATCGATTGTTTCCAGTTTTACAATATTCGATTCTTATTATTATATTTAAAGAAAGTGTAGGAGCAGGAATGACTTTGGGAGAACTATTTTGCTTTTTAAATCCTTTTTTTTTTCTATCTTCTTAAGGGGTATCCTGGTGTAGAAGGCCAAAAAAAACCAAGTTATAAATAAAAGACATCAGCGCCAAAGAAAAATGTTTTGTGGTGTGCAGTGTAGAGCTTCGTTGGATGATCCGTAAGAAAAAAGAAAAATGGTTTTGTTTAGTTTATGCGTGTAGTCAATTGATAAGTATTTAAGGTACCATATTTACAAAAAAAAAATTTTATAGAAAAGCCTTATTGAAAGTCATTTGTTTTTTGGAAAATGTTCAACTTATTTTTGTTTATAACTTTTTATAAACAAAATCTTAACTTCTCTAAATACATTCATCATGTAGCAAATTAATTAACCTTTCGTTTAAAAAAAATCATATGAATTTGTGGGGATATATGGTCGGCATGGACGCTGATTCTACCATCCATCCACTACTTCGAGTTCAGCTGGAAATTGTTCGTTAGAAATTGTCACCCAGAAACGATCGACACAAGAGGAATCAAAAGAAACACTAGTCTTGTTGTAATTTATTTTTTTAACTTTTATTAGATTTATTCACAGCACAAGTCATTTGTTCAAGGATTAAGGTAACAAATCGTACTGCACTTAATTAACTTTCAGGGAACCGATTTTGATTACACTGACGACGACGTATGCACAAACATATTATTATGAAACTGACGCACTAGAACAAGAATTACTTTTAAATTAAATGCGCGCGCTTACTCCACTCGACCTAGAATATTTACGTCCCCAAGCGCGAAACGAGGAGCGGGAGATCGCATGACCATTGTGGTCAGCGGATGGAATTTGACTCAATCGAGGGTTAGAATCTGGTTCTTGATTCGCCCTCGATTCAGTGGTGGTGGATATCCTCTCCACTAAGGATATGTTTTACCTAGCATAAGAGAGACGTAAACTCTCTCTTTGTGGAACAGATAACCAGATCTCGTAATGCAGATCATGGTGGTATGTGTGTGATCGTACCCATCACCGTGTTTATCGTTGCGTTTAGCAAAGGATAAACGAAACCTGAAACGAGAAAAAAAAGAACAAAGGGAGAAGCGACCTAAGGTATCGGTCTGTAATGAGGGTAGGCTAAATAAATAAGCTGCAACTCATTAAATGGGAAATGCAATTGGGATACGTCAAACAATTTAAATTGTTCATCGTATCGCCAGAATGCCTGCGGTAGAACCGAATTCTTTTGTTTGCACATGATGGGTGCTAAAAGGTTTCAATAGGCTGCTAGGAGTTGCTTTGTCGTTGGGCAAAAGAGTCGCCAGCCAATATGTATGTGGGGAACATTGTTGTACACATGGTGAGGCTGGGAATAGCCGACTCAATGATCATTATCCCTGACTATGATGGTTACATGGTACTGTAACCGATATGTTTTCTATCAGGGATGTGAGGTTTGTTCTTTAAGGAATTCTTCTAGGAAAGCAAATATGATGTATTGAATTACAAATGCCTGAGATCCTTTTAGGAGATTTCCTGTAATGCGTTGAAAGCATTATTGTCCTTGTACAATGAAAAGTTTTAGGTATGCTGGGTGGAGATTGCGGTGCAGGTGTGGGAAAGTTGAAATTTGCCTGGAGTTCTTGAAAAGGTAGAAAGAAATTCTTACAGGGAATTTGTTCTTTTCCAGGGACTTTTTAGATTAAGGATTTGATCTCATTAATGCGTGAAGCATTTAAGGTGCTAATGCGATTGCATTAGTAAAATTAGGGGATTGGTGGAAGCTGTCTTTTTATTTAATTGTTTGGACTATGGCGGATCTTCACAATATCAGGTCCGGCACTAAGTTCGTAGTTTTTATTGACACAAATATTCGTGGGTGTTTATAAATTTCAGAAGGTCCTAATCCTGTTTAATTCACACTGATTTTTCCTATAGGAACTTCACGTTTAACTGGCAATGATGAACGGCAAACCTGATCGATTTCGCGCACTCGGTAATATTAGGAAACAACTCGTGACTATTATTTTATTTATTTTTTATTTATTTTATTTTTATTTTTATTTTTTTTTTATTTTTCGTTCGTTTAAAATTAACGTTAACTCTCTATTTAACCTTTACAATGAACACGAATCTCTTTCACTTGCGCGGGCGAACTCCATCGTGTATCAAACTCGACTAAACTACTTTCTCTTCGGTTGGGGTGAGTTGGGCGCTGTGGTGAGAAAGACAATGAATTTTTCCTGCTGGCTCGACCAATAGGAGTGGATCTCCAGTACATAGATCCTATCGAGGGTGTGTATATTTGCGCGCGGATCACTTTGTTTGCTCGTGATGCGAACTCATGGGTGGTCGAACCGTGGGAATGAAAATTCGTGAAAGAGCATCTTTGGAAGAAGTGTTTGCAGCTGTCTAAATATTGCGCTGGGGATTAGGATGCGTTTGGGATGATTACACAATGATGGTTGTGTTTACAGCAGTTTACAGTTAATTGGGTATTGCATTCATAGGGAGTCACGGGTCGAATTCCAGTGTGAGTATTTACACTGGCAATGAATTCGGCTCTTGGCAGTTAGGCGCGAGTTGCGCTGGTGCTTTGAAGGTTGCATAAAAGCCGCCCTGAGTACTGGTACAACATGAAAATCTGTCGCGCACGTGTGGGACAGTAAACGCAGGCAGACAGGGGTTCTGCTGATTGTTTCTATAATCCACTTCGGTTATCTCGTATGGCAACCGAGATGTTTTCTTTTTAGAACATGAGATGCATTGATGTATGCGTTACTGGAGTACCGAATTTTTCCAGGGCACACGATATTACGCATTGAATGCGTGAATGTCCTTGGTGGGGAAAATGCCTGCGGTGTTGGAAGCGATTTGCATAATCGAAAGATGATGAAATCGGTGGGAGAATGCTTGGGGGAGTTAATGTGCTTGCATAAGCGACAAATGGTAAGGTTACTAAAGCTTTAGGGCAGGAAGATTTGGGGGTAAGCTGATAAGGTGGCAGTGGCGTTAGTAGAACCGCCACAAATTTATCTGTAAAATTATGACTTATCTTGCACACGCGTTTCAAAAACATGGTTTTGAAATAAATGCATTTAAAGTTTCCGAACAGTGTACAGTGTGCTCGGACATGGGTACTTTTCCAGCTCATTTTAACCCGGTAAAATACAAATTCATACTTCGGGCTTTGAGAGCATATTCTACAAGCGGTATACTATCGATTAAGAAAAAAAAATCGATTTTTTGAAGCCGCTACACCAGGATACCGCCTTAAATTGCCATTCAAATACTCGCTGTCCATGGAAATGTTTGGCTTTAAATGTTTTATTAACCTAGTTGGTGCGGGAATGAAGAAATGCATTCATGTAGGCTCATGTTAATTGTTAACGAAATTAAGAGGGACTTGACTGTCCATCGGAAATGCTTTCAACAGAGAATTTAGATATACTACAGAAATTGGCGCGTCAAAAATAGGTTTTATGTGCTATCCATTACAATGTAAAATTTAATCAGGCGTTAAAACACCCTAGACATCGTGCTGGCGCATCCTGGGAAAACAAAAAATAATTTTATTGCATCGTTTTAATCATGAAATTCTATTAAGCTTCGAAACACTGTATTTGTACATTTTTAGTGCGGCAAAAAATAATTTCCTGCTGTCCATTCATGCTAAAACTTTGAGCTTCAATAACTCTATTACCATCAAAGCGAATGTGCCTGTAGGAGGGTAAGGCAGTAGTGACGGGCTCCAATTCACGCTACGTCTAGTTATTGAAAATGCATTACACAGTCTTTTTAAAGAATTCCATTACTGTTCCGCTTCATTGTCTTTTATGGCATAGCTGCAAATCGAACCTAAGTGTATTTTAGATTAAATGAAAGGATTTCACGATAGTATTATATTATATTTCAACCGTACTCCTATTAAACAGTATTGTCTTCACCTTTAGTTGAGTCAACGATATTGTTTTTGAATCACACCGAAGGTATGAGACGGGCTAGACTGACCACGAAAACACACAAGAAGCAAGAATAAATATCATACACCCTTCTTCCGAAATATTTAAGTTAGTTCCTTAAACGAAAACTATTCATTATATTATTATTGTGCATTTTTCTTATAGCTGTAAGTTTATGATCTAGTTAAGAAAGATTTTTCCAACCCACCTCAAATTCATCCTGTAGAACTCCATCTTCCTCGAAAGCATTCCTTATTATATAATCCATCAATCCAACCAAACATAAAAAAAATATATATATATATAGATACGAAAAAAAAAAACATTCTCTAAAAAAATTATAAAAACAAAAGAAAATATTTGTGTAACTTATCAATGTATAATGTATGATGTATAAATAAATAAACATAAAAAAAAAAACTTGGAAAGCCGATGTGATTATATTTAGTTAATACGCCAGCTGAAAAGAAGGACTAGAAGGATTGAAAAATGAAGAGAAGAACTAAGAAGCTTTAGAATGATTTTAGCCCTTGATGGTGTGTGGGGTACGAGGTCATTGTGCCGGCGCACGACACAGCGTTCTACCTCGTCTCCACCAGTTCTAAAAGTGTCTGCTGCAGACCGAAAGAAAAACACAAACGAAACTCCACAATCCAACGTCCACAACAGGAAAACGGAAAACACTGTCCACCAACTTGTGCAAAACTGCGCGACAAACCTTCCACCAGATAGTAATTAAAACACAAGGTTAGTCTGTTGTTTGTAATTGATTTTTATTTTATTTCACTGTCGTTAAGAGGTATTAAAATACAGTTAGAGATTTGAATTAAACACGGGCAGTTACACTGTACTGTTTATTGAATTACTACACATAGTTTTATATGCTAAACTTATTTTGAACACCGTGATTTTGGAACGCGATACGTATTGGACACACTTAAAACACGACTTTGGGATGTATACGCGTCCCCGTGCGCGAAACGGGGAGCGGGAGTGACGGCCACGACCAGCACGGTCGGCGGATGTTATAGGGCTCAACGATATTCAATCGTTTGGGGTGAGTTTTCCCGAGAGAGAAAGTGTTTCTCTCGTGGTGAAAACAAGGAAGAAAGACTTGGCAATGTATCTGTATGTGTGAGTGACGATCACATTGGTTTTTTTTTCATACACAAGGCCATGGGAACGAACCTGAAACAAAGAAAGGGAAAATGTGCAGTCATTAGATGCGAGTTCGGTAAAGCAAACAAAACCGAAACTCGTCGGATGCTAATTGGGTCTTTGTTTGAGATGTGCGTCGCGGCTAAATAAATAGACGCGACCCATCGAAGAAATGATGTTAATGAGTTGGTGGATTAAACGAACCCCTTGCTTGCATTTGTATATGCAGGGAAATTCGTCTGTGGCAAAGAACCAAATTTGTGATTATTTATTCGTCTAGGCGAGGGATCATGGTCCGGGTATATGCCACCTGAACAAACAAGCTGCCCGACGCTGCTTGGCAGTTGGACAATGAATCGATGTGTATTTAAGACAAGTTGTACACATGTTAGGCTGGGAATAGCCAACTCAAGGCTAAGTTTCCCTGACTATGCGGTTACATTATATGTGAACCGATAAGTTTTCTTTTCAGGAATATGCTGTTTGGAACAGAATTCTTAAGAGGAATTTTGAATTCGAATAAATGAATGCAGGTAAGAATTCCCTTCCAGGAGCTTTTAGGTAAATACATTTGGTGAATTTTATTGCGTGAAGCATTTACAGGTGCTTAATGCGATTGCATTAGCAGAAAGTTGATACAGGCTGGCTTGTAGGGATGGGGGTTCTTTAGGTAAGTAGTCAGTGGGGTTTGGCGGAACCGCCACAGGTCTATCATAAGTAGACGGGATATGTTGTAGCACTTGAGGGTTTGAGATAAGAACGAATGTTTTTGCCGACGAACTGAACTGCCAATCTTTTGTTTCGGTTACGTTGTGGTTTGTCCAAAAACCAATTGCACGACAGCTTTGATTTCATCTCACTGACCTTCAATTCTTTGAAGATTACCGCTCAATCACACATTCGTGTCGTTGACCTCGAATTCTAGCAAATTTTCAAATTGCTGTTCTGTGAAAGACATGTGAGCATGTGAATCATAAGATCTATCCCGTGTTTGCTCAGTGGAAGCTATGTGCGCATGTGGATCATGATTTTCTTCGTGTTGCTTTACAGGGTCTTTTGGCCTCCGCCTTATTCGACATTAAAATGTATTTTGCCGACGGCAATTTGAGGGTTGGTCGAGGGTGTGTCATGCTGCGTTTTGCAACACCCCTTCTCAACAATTCGTCTCCAATCGATATGTGGGGGTTGTAAGTAGTGTGTTTGGCATGACACGAGTTCACTTATCACACACCGCTTGTTCCGCCGAAAGCTGTTCACAAAAATATCCAAGAGGAAATGAAAAATAAAATGCACTGGAGGTCCTTTTTGGTTTATGCGTTCCTTGTATTTTTATTTTTACTTATTATTCTGTATCAGAAAATACACATAGCACACTATGCAGGCGGTCCTTAATATATATGGTGGTTCCACAGGATCACTTCTTATTAATATTGTTTATAAAACTATCTTAACAATCACTGATTACTTTTCTGTATCATTTGATGTTGATATTTAGTTAATTCTGGTACGCGCCTCAGCTCGACGGTGGTAAAAACTCTACTTTATGCAAAAGGTTAAAAATTAAACGAACGCTTGACCTTGCGTGTGTGCACTCCCGTGATACAAAAACGACTCTTCTCCTCGAGAGATGAAATTTGACTTACGACTCACTCGACCGGTGTGAATCGTTTAAGGGATGGAAATCGACTGCTGCTCTTATCCAACGATCAACCAATCTAGATCGCGCTCTTATCTCCATTCTCACTGCAGATTATTTGATAGTACTTCCGCGCACGGTGCGCAACTCGCTCTCTACTCTTCTCTATTTCACAGACTAGTTCTTTTTCCCAGGCACTTTTCTTTTGTCTGTGAAGTCTTTTTTCGGATGTTCTGAGCTCTTTGTCTCTCTCTTCGCACAGCCGCGTCCTATGAGACTGCTACATTGCCTGGCATGCAGAATTCTTACGTTCAGTCGCTAATTTGCACTCATCATCAAACCAGTCGCTCCGATCTCTACGACTATTGCCTAAGAAGTTGGAGTTGGCAGTACTAATGACAGTATTCTTAAGGCGTGTCCATTTCTCTTCTACGCCCGGCATTCTGGCACCAGGACTTACTCTCTCTCCATCGAGCTCCTCCAGGATGAGTCTTAACGCACGACCAAAGATGTTACTGGTATTCTCATTGCGTAAGGCAACCGTGTTGATTCGACCCTGATCAGTGGATGCAATACGTCTCCATAAGGCAATCCGCATTCGGAAAACTATACCAACAAGATAGTAATCCGAGTGGACGTTGGCACCTCTGTACGTTCGTACCGTCACCAGGCTCGAAGAATGACGGCGATCTATCAACACATGGTTAATTTGGTTGCGAGTGGCTCCATTAGGTGATACCCAGGTGGATTTGTGGATATCTTTACGCGGAAACCTAGTACTCGTAACGACCAAGTTTTTTGATGCTGCAAGTTCGATGACTCGTAGTCCATTGTGATTAGTGTTCTCATGCTAACTATGGGAACCTGCGTAGTGCCTGAAAACCGGCTCCCGACCTATTTTCGTATTCAAATCACCAAGAACGATTTTCAATCGTATTCTGGGCAGGCATTGAGGGACCGTTCGACGTTCTCGTTATATTCTTCCTTTTCGTCGTCAGGGGACTCCTCTGTAGGTCCATGAACGTTTATGAGGCTTATGTTCTTAATCTTACCTCACACCCGAAGAGTGCATAGCACTTCGTTTATGCATTAAAGCCGATAATGGCAGGCTTCAGTTTTTGGCTGACTAGAAAGCCTACCCCGCGCACATGGTGTTTTGCATGACAGCTATAATAAATGTCATACTCGTTTCCTTGAATAACCCCACTCCCTGTCCATCTTATTTCTTGTAATGCCATTATGTCAGCCTCAAATTCGGTCAGGGCCTCCGCTAGCCGCTGTGCAGCTCAAGGTCTGTGAGTGAGCGGACGTTCCATGAGAAAATTCTCAAATCGTTTATCTAAATTCGTTTCCGTGCACGTCGTCGTGTATTCGGTCCATATCCGAGGTTTGTTAAATTTTCCACAATAATTTGTTTTTCCGGGTGAGGTTATTAGCCTTACGCCACCCTTTCTCAGGATGTCGCTGCATGCATTGGGTCACTGCTTGGCGGGTCCAAAGTAGCTATCCAGAGGTCTCACGTGGTGACTGCATGTTAAGTTGGATTGAACAGGGACAATGATCGTCCTGGCCTTCGCCGGGTTGAAAGCAATCAGATACTTTGCCCTGTATGCCCCCCCCCCCCCCCCCCCCCCCTTCCCCGGCACCCGCACTAACTATACCATCCACATTTTTCTATACATTCTCATGTGTGATTTACACACTTTTGGCGCCGATTGCAAATCCTCAAAGGATTTCATGGATATGCGTGAGAATATACGTCAAAAGAAGAGCGACGTTCGAGTAATGATGCTGGACGAGGATTATTTGAGTTTGAAAACGGACAACGATCAATCGGTGACAACACAAGTATCAAAAGTAAGGCAAATGGAAGCGCTGTTATCAAAACTGGAATTAGAAGAAGATCTGAGGCAGAGCGAGACACCACACAAAATACTGAAGTAAAAGCATACGAAGCGGCTTTTAGTGCGAAGTACACAGGTACAAAGAAGAAGAAAAAAGGACCACTGTAATGAAGAACGGGATTGCATCTCACGCTTGAAAAGGTTATAATCATTCTCCATCAAAAGTTCACTGGACACAAAACACTCAGCGAAACTCCACAACGGGAAAAGAAAACACACATATCGCTATAGGATGCAATTTAATTTTTTATTGTTTGTTGACTCAAATGAAAAGCATGAATCAAAGGTCACTTGGAATATTTAGGTTTCTTAATTTAAGTATTCTCATTTCGACATTCAAAAGTACACAACTCACGATTAGACGGGAAACAACAACTACTCGACTCGCGATTGATTCGATGGTGTATCTCGCATCCCCGTGCGCATCGAGGCAGCGAGATTGGCACGACCGGCTCGGTCTGCGGATGTAATTTGACTCCCTGATTCAATCCTCGTTTTGGGGTGAGTTTGGTGGTGTGGTGAAAAGGAAATGAAATTTCCTTTGACCAGTGACCAATGGAAATCGATCTCAGGTACGCGGTGGTGTGTGTGTGTGTTCGTACACATCACAGTGTTCATCGATGCGTTTTGTCTGAAACGAGGAAAAAAGGAACAATGGTGAAACGATCTACAGCATTTTTCGGTAATGAGGATCGGCTGTCTAAATAGCAGCCACTCAAGATGCTAAAAGGATCGTATACATGATTACCTGCGAAGAAATTCGTTTTATGACTCTAGGGTAGGATGCAAGTATTCGCTTTTGTCCGATGGTCAAAGAGCTGCCACGGCCGTGGAAATGCCAGGGACATGTGGTATGCACATGTACGGCGGAATTGCATTGGTGGAATATGTGTGCCTAATGGCCGGGAATCTATGGTGCATATGCACGTTAAAGAATTGTTTTTAGGGATTTCAGGGTCGATTGCGCTAATTGAATGCAGCGGCTGGTATATTATTGCGGGAAGAAAAACGTCGCCGGCCAATGTGTGCGTTAAGAGAATTTATCACACATTGCAAAGCTGAAGAATAGACAGCGCAATGTTTATGGCCCCTGCTAAAAGTTATGTTGTATGTAATTCAAAATCCTTTTGTTTACAGGAATTCGTCTAGGCAGATTTGCTTGGCAAACAATGGTGCCGGAATAGTTTTCCTGCGAATTCTAGTGATGCATTGACACTCATCCAAATCTCATTTGGTGGGGTTTCGGTATCACTAATTACTGTCAATTTACAGTTGAGTGAAGCCAAAGTAAGCTCCTCAATAGTATAGTGGTAAGTATACCCGCCTGTCACCCGGGAGACCGGGGTTCGACACCCCGTCGGGGAGCCTCTGGCGCAAGACTAATGACCTTGCCCGGAAACAACAAATCATTATGGAAAATTTAACAAGTCTCAGGACTTGCTAAATAAGGCCAAGACCGGTTCCCGGTTGTAGTGCCGTTGATGATGATGATGATGATTGGATTATGAATGCTCTTGTAGATGCAACTCTGTTTCGGAATTTTATGTAATGCTTTTATGCATTAATGTCCTTGGCAAAGGAAATACTTTCAGGTGCCAATGCGATTGCATTGGCGGGAGACAATGGGAGTTGAGTTGCGGATATGGGGGGTAAGTGTTTCAGGTAAGTGGGCCGTGGGGTTTGGTGGAACCCTCACAGAACCGCTCAGATTCCTAATTGATCCATGTAAAATGAACCACAATGGTTTGGTTAAAATATATGCTGTTGCTGAGTGTTTAATTTTCAGGTGTAGGATTTGAAAGGGTAGCTTAACGCTGCTCGATTGCAGGTAAGTTGGCTATGGTAATTGCAGGTTAGGTGGGGTTAAAGCGATGGGTGGTTCTTCGGCGCCTTGAAGAAACCCCACAACACATCCGTGATGTGGAATCAAACTCGAAAGATTGATTTCTTTCCAATTGTAATTATCGATTCGTGATTGCAGTTATATGTTATAATGAAGTTACTTGAAGTACATATCTTTTGTTTATTATCTTTACATTGTTATCGGTCCCAAGTTTAGCGTTCCCACTCGTGAATTAAGCTATCTCATTTCATAATGTGTTTCAGATATTCATTTTCTCTTATTTACTCTTTGGGTATTGGCGTGCGATATGCAGGATTTTTTTTATTGACACAACACGCAAAAGGCGAACCAGCAGTTAACCTTATAAATTGTTAATATGATTACGACCCTTGTCACGTACACCGGTATGTTCCCATCCAAGCAGGTCTAGCAAGAAGCGCAAGTAGTAAAAAACGCACTGTAACTGGTCGCAGTCAACCAGTCTTCATTGAGTTCTGTAAATCCGCGGGGCTGAATGACAACTCCTACGGAATAAAACATCGCAATCTACGTCATGATGGGATCATAAACCACGTGAAATATTTAGCGAACCTCATGACTGAGTCACTCTTGTTGACTTACCTATAGAACTTCAATCATGTATTGCGGTTAGTGGCAAGAGACGTTGCTGTGGAAAACTAGACTACAGTCTAGGAACGTATACGAGTAACTAATAACACTGTGCTGAAGTCTGCAAAAGTTTCAAAAATGTTGTTGCTGCTTGCGACTCTGCTGCTGAACTATTTATCCGCGGCAACAACTGGATGCACAGTTGTCTCAGGTGGGTAGCAATCTCATGAAATATGCAACGCTAAAATCTGAGAAAGCATCCTAAAATACCTTAAAGCAGAACTAATAACAGTTAATTTGTACGTTCATTTCAAGACTTTGTGGATTGCCCGATTTGAGTCAAATGTGCACGGTTTTGTTTTAATATTTGTTGCCATTTTAAAAGTAATTTCAAAATGCTTCTCCCATACAAGGCCTGTTCTATAGTAGCGGAACGCTCGACTAAGCGATTTTCATAATCTTGACACCAGCTTCTTCTCACTAAGGAGGTTTTGCAAGGATAAAAAATCATGGCGACGGCAATTGCTATGTGCTGGGTCCGGATCATAAGGGAGATCCATCAGACTTCTCAACCAAACCCTCTGAGTGTCCGCCGAGTCATTATAGGCATGTGTGGCCGTTGTAATATTGGAACACAACATCTGTGCCGTTGGCCGAATATGGCTGGTCCTGGTAAATCCATAGCTTTAAATGGTGTAATTGCTGACAGTAAGGGTTCGAATTCAGTGTTTGACCATGTTACATATCCGAAAAATTGTTTTTATACTTCAACATGAGAAAATATGCTTAATTCTGTGCCTTAAAACAACGTGTGCGACACGTGATCCCGTTTCTATGCAAATAGTGAGAAGCCTGTGGCAGTTCTTTCGAACGCCACTACTTACCTGCTCATTTACCACCAGGTAACCATTTCCACGCGCGTCCTACTTCATAAAAAGCGTGTACTTACCTGCCTGAGTCATGCCAATAACCACAGAAAAACCGGTGAAACATAATGCCTGCTGATATGAAATTTCATCAGCAAAAACGGACATTTACCACAAGGGCATAGTCGTACGAGACGCACCATGTTCCTTAAAAGCAAAACGGTTGCAAAAACAGCAATCAACATTGCCCAAACCGTGTCAAAGAGATACCTCCTAATGTGTCTACCACATACCACAGGAGATATTTCTTCCTTTTTGTTGTCGTCTGTACTCACATCGATCGACCACCCGATCGACAAGCGAGCTTGTTGGCATCAGTGAAATGCCCCTGAAATACGGCTCGGTACAACATCACGTAGCCGACATAATTCCTTGACGTGTCCATGCACACAAGGCGAAAGCATTTTTCGCACACACGTGCATGGCAATTCATACCAGAGGACGCCGGCAACGCGCGCTCGATCAGCGTGAATGTTCCACACAGTGCTGGCCGGATAAACATATCCTTTTATGGAAATGTATTGTACACGATCGGCAATAATGCTTTATGCACGCGTTGATCGTGTAAGCACATTTAACCCTTTTCAGGATGACTTGCCCCAGCTGCGAATGTGTTTATTTTTATTTAATTTCAAGTCTATGGTTCGCATGCTGGGCGACACACGCGATGAGCAGTAAAAAGGATCATCGTGTGTGTGTTTCAACCCTTTTTTTGGTAGGACAAATTCGAAAAGGAGAATGACCAAATATGGTCTTCGAAGCGATGATTGAGTACGTGGTATTCTATCGCTTCGATGAACTTAGGTTAATCGCGATTCGGATTCCGTGAGGGCAAGTTGCGCCCTCACGTTAATTTACATCCCTCTTGGGGCGTCCCAAGGGATTTACTTAAGCGTTCAGTCTGGAATCGCAGTTGATTAAGACCGATGAAGAGCCACTAGCGCCGAGTTATATATGGTGTGCTTGATTATTTAACATTGTGTACCGAATCCGCATTGCAAAATAGAACGTGAACATTTAGTTTGATTATTTAACATTGTGTCCTGAATCTGCACTGCAAAATCAGATGTGAACATTTAGTTTAATATAGTAATAAAGTGAGGACAAATATAAAACAAGTCGGCGTTTTAATTCAGGGAGTCAGGGGACGGAAGAAGACGGTTGGACAAACGTGGTGAACCTGTGCCCCCGTGGCACCCGGTATTCTACCATACCACGTAACGACCACAAGCCCTTTTCAGAAATGTGATTTTTTCATGGTCTTCATGTTGGATATGCCTAAAATTGACACTAGGCTTCGAAGATTGAAAAAAGCACATAGCTTAAATATATTGTATCGAAGTGCTTATCATACGAGGGTTGCCTTTTATATTTCGGGATTAGAGAACAAAAACAAATATTGATCATCGAAAATCACTTTATTGTTTTTCAAAATATTCCCCATGAAGATCTATACACTTTTGCATGCGTTTGAACCAATTGTCGAAGTACTTTTTCCACTCTGATTGAGGTATCTCCAACACATGCATTCTGAATGCAGCAACCGCTTCTTCAGGTGTCGAAAAACGTTGACCTCTCAGTTTGTTTTTTACGTACGGGAATAAAAAGAAGTCATTCGGTGCCAAGTCAGGACTATACGGTGGATGACCCATCAAATCGATGTTTTGGGTGCTCAAAAATGCAGTTGTCGCAGCCGATGTGTGAGAGCTCGCATTGTCGTGGTGAAGAGTGATCCGTCTTCGGCGGTTGGTTTTCCTGATTTCTTGGAAGACAACTGGCAAACAAATGGTTGTGTACCACTCAGAATTGACTATTCTGCGTTGTTCTAGTGGTACGGTTGCGACATGTCCAGTTTTTCCGAGAAAACAGGTGACCATTTGCTTGGAAGTGCTTCGTGCGCGAACAACTTTTGTTGGATTTGGGTCATCTTGAAACACCCAGACAGTCGACTGCTGTTTACTTTCGGGCTCATACGCGTAAATCCACGATTCATCACCTGTCACGATGTCATAGACGTGTTTCGAAGCACCGCGACCGTATTTTTTGAGCATTTCTTTCGACCAATTGACACGAGCCTTTATTTGGGCGATTGACAAATTGTGTGGGATCCAACGCGAACAAATTTTTTTGACAGTCAAATATTTATGCAATATTGAAGTATGCTGGTCCCACTAACGCCTAAGGTTGTCTCAATCGCACGATAGGTCACATGACGATCTTCCAATATCAGTTCGCGGACAGCATCAATGGTTTTCGGAACAACAACTGATTTTGGACGAACTTCACGAAATTCATCTTGGAGTGAACTACGACCACGATTGAATTCACCATACCATCGATAAACACTGGTCCTTGATGGAGCTTCATCGCCAAAAATTGAATTAAGTTCATCCATGCACTGTTGCTGAGTTAATCCACGCCGAAAGTTGTAAAAAATAATCGCACGAAAATGTTGACGATTTAATTCCATTTTTGGGCCGAGATGAATCTTTTAAGTTACTGTAAACAACACAAATAGCGCTCGTATGTCAAAACGTTCTGAATGCGTATAACCTCAAAAATGTCCAACTTTACGACAGAGCTGTCAATTGCCGGATTGCAACACTAGGGTTGCCAAATCCCGAAACATAAGATGCAACCCTCGTATAATAGGAGTGCAAGTACGCTCGGCTCTGAAGTTGGGTACATTAAAAACATACTTAAACGCATTCAATTCGCTCGCCATTTTGAATATATGCAGCTTAGTTATAAGAAGCCTTCATAACTAAGTTTTAGTCATTTACAAGCTGTCATTCCGTGCGCATCAGTTGTCTAAGAGATGGTGTGGCTGGTTTCTACTAGGGTGCGTCAACACGGACGCTGGTTCAGCAGAAACACCCCCAATATTACGCTGGAAATTAGAGTACAACCGCGAACAC
Organism: Microdon myrmicae; assembly: GCA_963931805.1. NCBI lineage: Eukaryota > Metazoa > Arthropoda > Insecta > Diptera > Syrphidae > Microdon > Microdon myrmicae. The sequence goes on along the minus strand of OZ007500.1, from coordinate 125,177,503 downwards.
AATAGCTTTCTAAAGAACACACACTGGAGTAGTTTTGATGATAATGTTTTTTGTTTCGTGCAAAAATCCTGTACAATTACATCAATATTGTGCTTTTACTGCAATTCACAAATCATTAGCACTTAGGCGCATGAAGTACAGCGGGTAGTTTTATACACTGGTTACGCACCTCCAACAATGTATTATATTGTTTATTAAATTCTGTATTCACGTTAATTTATTTTATAACTATTGTTCACGTGTTCACTAACCAAGTAGGATTCGGTTTTTTTCTAATTTAATGTTCTTTGAATTCAGGTAAGGGCGCGGATTTCCTACACGACTCGACAATATTTATAAATGATTAAACTTCGACAAGCAACGATCTCGGCACCAGGATCTTCTTCGGCGGTTAAAATGTGACTCCCTTGTGTGTGTTGCCGTCAACATCCACTAGCCAATCCGATCTTCTCCTTGGTGATAGCCAATGAGCGATCGAATTGGAATCTTTGACCGAAGCATTTCCCCTGTGGCCGTAGAGTCCTGGATGAAAATCCATTCGTTGGAACCCAAGACAAAGAAGAAGCGAAGGGTGCGCAAAAGGAAATTCAAATATTCGGCTAATCAAATAAATGATCGCGAACGGAGGCTAGCTGTATTGTTCTGGTGAACGATGGAGGATAGATATTTTTGTTGACATTAAGTCAACAAAAACTTCGCCGACGATGGCAAGGGACTGTATATTTGGTTTAGGCTGGATAGCTGTATATTTGGTTTAGGCAAGCATCGTAGGGCATGGCCTCTAATAAGATTGTTTAACTTAATGTGCTGGTACATGGGTGTACACAATTGCATCAGAGATTGCATGCAAAGAAGGAAATTCGACCCGTCAGCTGTGCAAACAAATAGTCGCTCGACAGCAGCCGCAAACGGTTGCTCTGTTTATTCTAGCAATTCGTTTATGCTAAGGAATGTCGCTGTGCCGATCAAAATAACGTCTTCTGTTTATACATTAAGTATACAGAAGCATTCCCTTTCGATAGCCAGCGTGAGATTCGTGGCTAATCGTTGTTTAGACAACGTATCCTTAGGAATGGCCGATGCGGTGATCGTTTCTCGATAGGGCAACAGATCGTGTAATCGGTCATGCTAATGTACAAATAAATGCGCGCACATTAAGGCTAAACCCATGTCGTCGAAGGTAATAGGGGAATATTGTGGAAATGGATTCTTCTGTGACGCTAGGTCAACAGAAGATTTGCTCGCGATAGCCAGGGCTAGGGTAAGATTTGTTTGTTTAACGAGTAATATATCGTAGGGCATGATGAATGGAAATCTCGCTTGCAGATGTGCCAGCACACAAGTAGCCCAGAATGTCTTTATTGGACCAACGGTTTGTTAGACAAAGACACGCAGAAGAATTGGCGTGTGTTTGGTGCGTATGTGGTCGACTTTAGGAAACGATCGGTTCGTGAAGGATGAACCGGAATGGTTTAATTGATGTGCATGCACGCAAGGGCTTGCTTTAAGGTGGAAGATGGTGCGGCGTAGCTTACGCTGCTCATTTGCAGGTAAGTAAAATTGTGGGAAGGAGAAGTATTGTGCCAGGCATGGGCACTCCGCCCACTTCTTCCCCATCATTCACTTAATGAAAGTTCCGCCAAAAGTTAATCACCAAATAAATGAACGAAACGTCGCCACGTTTGTCCACAACCGGGAGTAAGGGAAAACGTCTTCGAAACACCGTCCACGAGAAGTAAGCAAACACCTTAACAACAACACCCAGGAACCGCTGCCGGGAAATTAAACACACGGTTATTCTGTTGAAGCAAATGTTTTATATTTTATTTCACTTTGGTTATTAACTCGTTCTTAGCCATTATTAAATACTTAGTGTTTTTATACTTCACTTAGAACTTATTATTAATATTAACTTGATTTTTATGGATTTTAAACTACTATTACCCACACGACACCGGGTGATTTCGCGTCTCCGTGCACACCGGAGAGCGGGGGCGGCATGGCCGGGGCGGTCAGCGGATGGTAAAGGACTCGGCGACATCTTGCTCGTGCAGAGCTCACTCGCTAATCGTGATCATGGTGGTATGTGTGCATGGTTCTTTCATGGATGAGAACGAACCTAGAACAAAGAAAGGGCATAAAGTGCGTTCATGGGATACGATTTCGGTAAAGCAAATAAATCCGAACTCGTCGGATGCTAATGGGATCTTTGTTGGAAATGTGCGTCGTGGCTAAACAAAGAGACGACGATGCGATGTGGAAATGTGCTAATTGGTTTTAGCTAGGTTACTGGGAAATGGTGTTTATGGCATCGCTAGTAAGGGTAGGTATTGAATTCCTATTTGCATTTGTTTATGCTGTAGGATTCAATTGATGCCAAGAGACGCGGAATGCGTATTTGCTTTGGTCCCTTGGGTGTAAGTCGCCAACCAATGTGTATGTAGGGAACATTGTTGTACACATGGCGCGGCTGGGAAAATAGACGGCGCAATATTTATGGTGCCTGTCATGACGGTTATATTGTAAGCAAACCGAATCATTTTGTTTACAGGAATTTGTCTGGTACCGAAGGTGCCGAATTGGTTTGGAATTCCAGATAAGTAAAGCAAGAGATCTTACGGAAAATTGTATGCGAAGAGATGCATGAAAAGGTAAGTTTTCTTTGACAGGGACTTTTTAAGATCATTTGATCTATATGATGCGTGAAGCATTTTCAGGTACTAATGCGATTGCATTAGTGAAGTTAGGAAATTGGCTGAATGTTATGGGGGTTTTACGGTAAGTAGACAGTGGGGTTTGGCGGACCCGCCACAAAATGACTTTGAAAGGTAAGTGGAAGACAGGTTAATTTAAAGGGAATGGGTGATTCTTTGGGAATGCCTTAAAGAACCCCCACAATGGCTCTCGATAAGCAACATTTACGCCATTGCATTGTATTCTATTTTCCAAGGAAAAAAAATGCAGATCAAGCTATGGAATTGATTAATCTGACTTTGCGTCAGAAACATATTTGGTGACTGAGAATTTAGATAATCAACGTAAACAACTCTCCTTTGGATCTGAAGGAGATCATCGACAAGTTGAACGAGTTGAAATAAGGAAAACCGTAAGTCGCACAAGGCTAATAACCGTGCCCCGAAAAACAAAATAGTATGGAAAATTTAACAAGCCTCGGCTATGGGCCGGATATGGACGAGATTTGTTAAATAAGGTCAAGACCGGATCCCGGTTGTAGTGCCGATGGTGATGATGATGATGATGAGTCGGTGAGACCGTCTATAAAAAGATATTCCTTGGTACTAGTGGGGTTTGAGGTGTAAAAGGATTGATAGTCTTACAACGTCCATTGGAGATGGGGAAGGTTGAAGTCGCCAATACAAATGATATCGTCAAGGTAGGTACTTAACTCGGTTAGGTGATCAACCGCTGCTATTGCCAGTTCGTATGACACGATAGGTTGCGAAGGGTATATATATAAACATATAATGTATAACAACTTTGGGCGTTGGTCAATTTTTATTGCGACATAGTCAAGATTGGGAGAAGAAGAGATCGCAATTAGAGATGAGGCGAGCTTATTTTGGATGGCAAGGTGAATCCACACATATACCATCACCATCACGAAAAACGGTGAAGGTGGAGAGGAATAGTTCTTGACTGTGAATACTGGGGATACGGTTGGTTTCGGTTAGTGCATATATATCGAAAGAGAGACTATGAGCAGTTTGCAGAATCGATTGCGTTTTAGAGCGGAAACCTCTGACATTTTGATAGTAGATGGTTAATGGGAGAGTATTGAGAGTCTTAGGGGAGTGTGGGGGGGGGGGGGGTGATTAGGATAAAAAAGGCTTGCCCCTTTTGGAAGAGGTCATTTTCTTGTGAATATATAGACGAAAGGCCGAGAGATCTTTGGACACTATTTGTAGGAACACATTGAAATTTGTATGGAATTTCATAAACAGGTTGCGAAGGTTAGGGAAGTCGGCAGGTAGGTCTTCCTGCTGAATGGAAACTCCGTCGCTGGTTTTCGTCTTACCTTCATAGCAGACTGAATCAGATTTGTCATGGAGGTACGAAAGATAGAGGCGGACACATTCGCAGGTCAATTTATTTCTAAGTTTAGATAAGGCGTAGCGAATATCAGATGAATTGATGGATTGTTGCGTGATTTTAAAAGTTGGCGGTATGGGGGGATCAATAATTGTTCGGGTGGAAGGAGGTGTCGGGCAAGGGCGAACTGTGGATGTGGAAATGGGTGGTTCGAAATTCGTTCTTGACTTGGGTTCGGCAGACGAGTGGAAGGTTTCTTGATGTGCGGGGTTACTGAGATTAAGGGTGTGTGATCTGTGCAAGTTGGTATATTTCGTACCAGTTTTGAGGGTGAAAAGGGGGAAGGGATAGAGGCATATTGTGGTGTAGGACGAGCTGTTATGTTGTGATTAAGAAGGAATTTATTACGGACAGTTGAAGAGAAGGGTCTAGGGTGACGGGTGGTGAAGCGGTTAGAATTTGGGAGAGGATTTGGATTAGAATTTGGCTTCAAATAGGATTTTGTGGGTTGACTTGTCATTATTTTGGGAAGTGGGGTGGAGATGTGACCACATTTGGAGAAGGTAGGACGGGTATGCATTTATGGGGGTGGGACTTTAAAGGCCAAGTTATGATCGGATTGAGAGGTGCCGCGGAGGGAAGAGGACACGAAGTGGTTTTGCGGGCTGGTTTACGAGGGGAAGTGCGGCTATTATAACGTCCTACGGATTTAGGAAGGAGGCGCAGGTGTTTAGTTGAATTGTTGGGGTTGTGCTTGGATATAGTCATCCTGCAGATCGTTAGGTAAGGTAGGTAGGTTTTTGTTCGGATAGAAAATCCAATCGTATCTAGAGGGGAGAACTATGCGGAAACAAGGCCTGTGTTTGGAAACAGGAAGCAAGTGACATTCTGTTACGGGAATCCTATAGTTTTTCAGAAAGAATACCGAAATTCAATCGGAGTTCGCGGCTTTAGGGGCGCCCTTTAACAGATATTAGGTATTTTTTTGATTGGAATCTGTCTGATTGACTTGGAAAAAGGATTTGATACCGTCCGGATCGAAGGGTTATATCACTAACTGGTCAGACAAGCCATATATAAGCCTTTACTATATATACTTTATGATATGGTAATGGACAGGAGGTTCGTGGTCAAAAGTGGTAATGTGACCTCTAATAAAACGTATAATATCCAGAATGGCTTGCAACAGGGAGCGGTACTTTCTCCGATTGTTTTTAACATTTACATTAGCGACTTATTAGGTGCACTTCCGCAGGCTATTGCGGACGCAGATGATCTCATTAGTTACAGAACAGCTGCGAAGGTTGAGATAATAAATAGCTTACTACAGTGAGACCTTATGGGGAGGAAGTATTGTGCCTGGCACGGACACTCCGTTCACTTCCTCCTCCATCATGAATTGTTCGCACTGAACCCGAAAGATCACCAGGGGAACAACAATAGAAAAATGAAACGCACTGATTTAGTTAATGTTAATTCTTTATTCGTTACGTTTTATACCTATTGGATTTTAATACACGATTTTCTACCTACACGACACTAAACGGGTATTTCGCGTCTCCGTGTGTACCGGAGAGCGGAAGTCGGCATGACCGTGATGGTCAGCGGATGGAAAACGACTCAACGATATTCAATCGTTTGGGGTGAGTTTTCCCGAGAAAGAAAGTGTTTCTCTCGTGGTGAAAACAAGGAAGAAAGACTTGGCAATGTATGTGTATGTGTGAGTGAAGGTCACATTGGTTTTTTTTTCATACACAAGGCCATGGGAATGGACCTGAAACAAAGAAAGGAAAAAGGGATCGTGGAGGTCTTTGTTTATGTGAGAGGTTACTGGGAAACGATTCCAGAACTATGTAGGATAAAAGGAATTAATGACTTGAGAGTTTAACTGAGTAAACAAGTTGCAACTCATTAGATGGTAGGTGCATTTGGGATACTAGGATGATTGAATTGTTTGCGTATCGCCAGAATGCCTGCTGAAGGACAGCGGTCTATTGTTTACTCATGGTGTGGGTTAGGGAAATAGTCTCAACGTGAATGGTGCTAATTACACGCAGCGGTTTTTGGACTATTTATTGCTGGCTAAAGGGGTCGACAGCCGATGTGTGCATAGATAGTTTTTATGTACACATATTGAGGCTGGGATTAGCCAGCTCAAGGGTAAGATTCCCTGATATGTGGTCGTATGATATGCGAACCGATAATTTTATTACAGGGAATTTATGATAAGGTAAGAAAGAACTCTTACAGAAATTTGTACGCGAAAAGAATGTAAGAAAAGGTAAGAATTCTTTTACTGAAGCTTTTTAGATTGTACCTTAGATAATCCTAGATTCGTAAAGCATTTAAAGTGCTAATGCGATTGCATTAGCGAAATTATGTGATTGGGTGGGAGTTGTGGGGTTTTTTTTAGGTAAGTGAACCGTGGGGTTTGGAGGAACCGCCACAACCTCAACAAAGTGCAGCGCTATTGCGACCACTGGAAAGTTACGATCAACTTCCAGAAATGTGAAGCTGTCCTATTTAGAAGCCCATTATATAAAGCCACGAACGACACAAGGCAAAACTGGCGAAAGATAGATATCGATGGTGCGCATGGAGGCAAAATGGAAACCAAGAATGTAGTTAAATACCTTGGCATCTAGCTAGATCAATATCTGTATTTCAACAGACATCTAGAGGCTGCTTTGGGCAAAGCGAGGAAAACGTTTGCTATGACAGGGAGGCTATTTCCCAGTAGCCAACTTGACAGCAGGGTAAAATTTATATGCTACGTGACGTAATCAGGCCAATGCTCATATATGGTTGTCCAGTATGGTTTAACATATGTAAGCCCAAATTTGATGGAAAAGATTCGGGTGTTCGAAAGGAAGTGTCTCAGAACTTGTCGCAGGTTACATCGAAACCGGAATCGGACTATAAAAAGTACTACTCAAATGAGACTTAATATAATGAAGCCTACATAAATAGGGTGCATAATTATATGATCAAATTAATTAGAGGACATATTGCGAGAGCAATAAGTTCGTCCAATGACCTAATATTCGGGGCTTATTACCCAAATACTTTGTACTTTGAGAGCATGCTTCGCAACTGCTTTGTTCCACCAGAGGCGTTCCTTGATTTGGACATGAATGGGATTATACAGGATGGATCAGGAATTCCGCTGATTTATCATGTAAGTAAATTATCCGTAGACGGGCGATTGTGCTACTACCGGAAATTCACGCGCATCGAAGAAGAGCTCTTGCGCTTCAGGAGAGCTATTGTGGGTAAGGTTTTAAGTAGGTGTCTAGTATGACACGGATTCACTTAACCTTCCACCGTCTGCTGCATAAAGTGATTGACCACCAAAAGACCAAATGAATAAACCACGCAGGTAGTTCAATTTAAATTGTCCGCCGAGGAGGAATAAACAAGTAAAGACGTTCGAACAAAACACTGATCACCTGTGAAAGTCAATGAATAAAACAAGTCGATTGGTTTTAGTTATGTAACATCCTTTTTATTCAGTTTCACATTACACCGTGTATTTTCTAATTAATAACAACTCGTTGGTATGGGTTAGCTTCACATTAACACCGTGTCTCTTTCAATTAATAATTAACTCAGTGGAACTACAGTATAAGTTGATTTCACATTAACACCGTGTCTCTTTCAATCGCTGACAAATATGTTGCTATATTCAATGACTCGCGCAAAATAGCACGTAACTCGACACTAGCTCGACATTGCTTAGGACACGTACAAGACAAAAACGACACTTAACTCGGACTCAATTCCGTATATCCACTAATCGACTCTCTGTTGACGCGTATAGTGCGTGTGAACACTTAAGGCGATGAAATCTGACTCCTCGATGCAATCCACATCCGTCAGATGCAACGGTGATGGATCACATCGATGTAGGAGGAGCGAACCGGATCAACTTGGCGACGGCCAATGAACGATCAAAAAAGGGAGGATTTCCCGTATGCCCGTATAGGACAAGAACAATGCACCTCCGCCTGCAATACAGGCAGCGGACGGATCTGCACCTGTTCAAACAAATGAACGAGCGTAAGGGGCTGCAGGCATTGTGGTCATAAATCATCGATGATGGACGCCTGAGAACGAAATAGGTTTCTGCGTCCTAAGTAAACAGAAACGCTATTTCGAGGGTCATACGATGAGATGCACATCGTTCGTGGTTTTGCCGATGTTACATTGGATCATCATCGTGTTTATTTAGGTGTTCACGGTCATGCCGTTGTAGGCGATACATTCTTCGGTGACGATAGGTCGACCGAAGATTTAAGGTTTGTTTGCATGACTGTGCTGGTACATGGGTACAATGGCGAGGAATTTGCCTTGCAATGTGCGAGCATACGTCTCGCCCAGGGTGGCCATGGACCAGTGATTGATAAATAGAATAAACACAGTGAGTCTACTGTGTGTTTGTTTAGTTTACAGGCAGGAGTGTGGGGAAGAAGTAATGTACCAGCATGGGTACTCCGTTCTACTTCCTCCTCCATCATAAATTGTTCGCCGCGCAAATCATCGTACCGGCGCCAGTACGGTGGATGGCGAGCGACCCGACCGCTTTGAAGATTGAATTATGACTCAACGATATCTTGCTCGTTCAGAGCTCACTCGCTCATCGTGATCATGGTGGTATGTGTGCCTAGAACAAAGAAAGACATAAAGTGCATTCCTAGGATACGATTTCGGTAAAGCAAATAAAACCGAAATCGTCGGATGCATGTGCGTAGCAGCTAAACAATGAGACCACGATGCGATGTGGAAATGTGCTAATTCGTTTTAGCTAGGTTACTGGGAAATGGTGTTTATGGCATCGCTAGTAAGCGTACGTATTGAACACCTATCTGCATTGTTTATGCTTGGATTTCAATTGATGCAATATGATGCGGAATGCGTATTTGCTTTGGGTTGCACATTGTGCGAGTCAGGGAATTTTATTGCTGGGAGAAAAACGTCGCCAGCCAATGTATACATAAAGAAATTTATCGTATACATGAATGAAGGTGGGAATAGGCGACGGCATGATAATTATCTCTGGCTGGAATGGTTACATGATATGTGAACCGGGGTTTTTCTTTTCAGGATAATTTATGATAAGGAAAGTAAGAGCTCTTACAGGGGATTTGTAAGCGAAGGAATGCTTGAAAAGGTAAGAATTCTCTTGCGGAAGCTTTACGACTATAGCTTTGCTCCAATTAAAGCGTGTAGCATTTTCAGGTGCCTAATGCGATTGCATTGGCGAAATTATATGGGAAGATGGGTGTTATGGGGGTTTTTAAGGAAAGCGTACCGTGGAGTTTGGCGGAACCGCCACAGGAGCATCATAAGGCATGATGATGGGTTCTACGATCGGGTGGTAGCCGATAATGAGAAATTGGTTGCAGCTATTGCGAACCTAAGGATATGGAAGCAATATTTAATTATCAACCGTAGGACGAATATCGGCTGCAGCTGTGTCAACAATACGCTGGCCAGCGTGTGTTTATCGATTATGATTGCTGACGAGCTGAGCCGATAGGGGGGTATTGGATGGTTCAAGTATTTTGAACCAGAAAAATTCAATAATATGCATGCCAGGTTTGCTTTTAGGTGGGAGATGCTGCATGGGAGCTTACGCTGCCCATTGAAGGTAAGTAGGAAGCCTTGCCAGGTAAGTTGGAGACAGGTTAATTAAAAGAGCATGGGTGGTTCTTTAGGGATGCCTTAAAGAACCCCCACACTATCTCCCAAAGAGAGTGGTTGAACGGCAATTAAAGACCTGATTACCAATGTCGGTAGAATCACTGCATTATCAGTCCGCTTACACAGACTTAGCTTTTCTGGAATTAGAGTAGTATAAGTTCTAAGTTAAGTTATTTTAAGTAAATAAAATTATATTAAAAAAAAAATTATGTAGGTTAAATTTTAAGTAAAAACAAAAAAAAATGGCACAAAGTTTTTCGAATCTTTCTTTGTTAGACAACAAATCAGAAGTAAAGCCACAAATAAAATCCTGTATCCGAAAGGTAAATTGCAAAATTGTCTTACTATGTTTAGCTCAGAGCGTCTGCGTAGGACCAGTAGGTTATAACACAAGTTAATTAAGCTAGAATTTAAGCATTATTCATTTAGCTTTTAAATTAGAAACTAAAAATGTAAAACGAGATATAAAAATGTTGCAAAACTGAAATTAAATGAACACCCTCTCATTGAAAGGGCTAGTGCTAGATAAAAGCATTAGACAGTCACTCCTTTTTTTCTATTCTATTTTCCTACTTTTTCTATTGTCCCTATTTCTACTAGACAGTTTCGGCTGTCGCAGCCGCGCTGCATCTTTTGACAAGGGTATTAATAGTGCCCTTAAGGTGTACACATTATAAAAGAACAATTAATAAAACAATTTGAAAGTCGTAAATTGACCTTAGGCACGAGGCACGAGACATCGGCCACACCGGAGAATTCGACCTACGAGTTCAAAAGGAATATCGGCAATAACTTGTTTCTTTGTTTGATACTGTTCTGTGTTTCTGTTCTCCTGAGGCGGTAAGCGGTGTACCGACATTTTCCGACTGGTTTTATGTTTTATGAAATAAGTAGCCACGTATACATTTCTGGAAAGAGTTACTCCAAGCCCCCGCCCCATCTTTCAGGAATTAATCCAAATTTACACAGTTCTCACCTGAAGCGTTTTTGAATGCTTTCATTAACCTTGTCAAATTCATTTGTGGCTCACCTTGGTATTGGTTGCCTCATCCAGCGTCACATTCACTTGGTACGTCGAGAGTTCTTGTGATAAAAATAATTTGAGCGGAGTGTAAAGAACCCCTGTCCTAGAACGCACTTTTAAAGCGTAAGCTTACATAACTCAATACACCTCAGGCGGTCGTCTTTCGAAATTCCACTTTGATTAAATTTTGAACATTAAACGGCGGCGTTGCCACAGGTCTCAGAACCCAGTGCAGAGTACACCGGATGAAATGATGAAACAAATGAAGGGAATCTAGTGTACCCTCGTTATGTGTCTGATAAAGTCGTGCCCCATGGATTAAACACCGAAACATATTCTTAAACAAAGAAATCACAGCAACAAGGCTGTAGATGAGCCCTACACCTCGAGCGACCGACCCCACGCACACAACTACCCCATTTATATTCTATCAACACCGGTTGTCGAGGAGCACAGGACATGCCAAGAATATATCTTATAGGGGAACATTTGCATATGAAATTTATTTTTCTAGAATAAGCCAAGATAACAATTATACATGGAAGCAGGACAACTCGGGCAGAAGAATGTTGCGGAATCTGGTCCTTTGGTGGTGCGTTTGTATTTTCGTTGCTTGAGTTGTTCTAGTCGTTCATGTGGGTTTTTTTTTGTTTGTTGTTTTTCTATTTAGTATTTTGTTCTTGGATAGCGCCAGGCTTGCATACAGTTGACATTACATATCTGAAGATCGGATGAACCCATTAGATAAGGATATGGTGCACCGGCTCAGTTTTCATTTCCATCTGGTGGCTAACAAACTAGTATGATAGCTCCCCTTGGAAGGACATATAACATTCAAACGAACTCAAGGAATGCTAACCGAGAGGATGCCGAGAAAGGCAGATGTTTTTTATTTTTTATTATTATTGTTGACTTTGTGTATGTGTTCATTTATTGTTGTGTGGTGTGTTTTAGTCCTGACCGAAAAGAAAGAAACACGAACATGCTGGTGGAGCATATTTAGAAGAACAAATATCATTTAAGGTTGTTGATGTTCTGGGTCTTGCTCCACATCTATGGACTGAACATTTTAGATCTACGGGGCCATCGAAGGGCAAACAATATGCTCAACGGATGGGAACATGTACTGACCGTTACATATTCTGCATGTCGGCACCGGAGCAGAGGTAATTTTATGGCTTATCCACACCCTCGTAGACCTAAGTATGATGACTATCTATCTTTCTTCTGACATAATATCCTCAGAGGTATGTAGTTGTTACCAGCAGAAGTACACGGTAACTTTTTCAGGTGCAAGCGGTGCAGGAGTTGATGGTGTCATCATGTGTGTGTATAGTACGAGGGTTGCCTTTTATATTTCGGGATTAGAGAACAAAAACAAATATTGATCATCGAAAATCACTTTATTGTTTTTCAAAATATTCCCCATGAAGATCTATACACTTTTGCATGCGTTTGAACCAATTGTCGAAGCACTTTTGCCACTCTGATTGAGGTATCTCCAACACATGCATTCTGAATGCAGCAACCGCTTCTTCAGGTGTCGAAAAACGTTGACCTCTCAGTTTGTTTTTTACGTACGGGAATAAAAAGAAGTCATTCGGTGCCAACTCAGGACTATACGGCGGATGACCCATCAAATCGATGTTTTGGGTGCTCAAAAATGCAGTTGTCGCAGCCGATGTGTGAGAGCTCGCATTGTCGTGGTGATGAGTGATCCGTCTTCGGCGGTTGGTTTTCCTGATTTCCCACTCAGAATTGACTGTTCTGCGTTGTTCTAGTGGTACGGTTGGGACATGTCCAGTTTTTTCGAAAAAACAGGCGACCATTTGCTTGGAAGTGCTTCGTGCGCGAACAACTTTTGTTGGATTTGGCTCATCTTGAAACACCAGACAGTCGACTGCTGTTTACTTTCGGGCTCATACGCGTAAACCCACGATTCATCACCTGTCACGATGTCATAGACGTGTTTCGAAGCACCGCGACCGTATTTTTTGAGCATTTCTTTCGACCAATTGACACGAGCCTTTTTTTGGGCGATTGACAAATTGTGTGGGATCCAACGCGAACGAATTTTTTTGACAGTCAAATGTTTATGCAATATTGAATGTATGCTGGTCCCACTAACGCCTAAGGTTGTCTCAATCTCACGATAGGTCACATGACGATCTTCCAATATCAGTTCGCGCACAGCATCAATGGTTTTCGGAACAACAACTGATTTTGGACGACCTTCACGAAATTCATCTTGGAGTGAACTACGACCACGATTGAATTCACCATACCATCGATAAACACTGGTCCTTGATGGAGCTTGATCGCCAAAAATTGAATTAAGTTCATCCATGCACTGTTGCTGAGTTAATCCACGCCGAAAGTTGTAAAAAATAATCGCACGAAAATGTTGACGATTTAATTCCATTTTTGGGCCGAGATGAATCTTTTAAGTTACTGTAAACAACACAAATAGCGCTCGGATGTCAAAACGTTCTGAATGCGTATAACCTCAAAAATGTCCAACTTTACGACAGAGCTGTCAATTGCCGAATTGCAAAGCTAGGGTTGCCAAATCCCGAAACATAAGAGGCAACCCTCGTACACAACAAACGATACAAGAGTGTAGGTCCGAATAACGGGACTTCGAAATCGATATTGTCATAATGTAAAATATTAAGTTGTACATAAAAATTTGCCACCCATAAGCACATTTAAATTGGAGCTAAAATATTAACTGAGTTTAAAGAATTATTTATGTTGTAAAACAGTAAACCTGTGCGATAGGGCGTCAGAAAATATCCACAGTTGGGCCGGCTTATTGTAAAATGCTACTAAGGGCCGAATGTTATTCATCGGAACACATCGGAGTAGGCAAACCCACCCACGTGTTTGTTTTTCTTGGCCATTTCATTTTTCATTTTTAAAACATTTTCTTATTTTCTTTTTATCTTCTTAGTTTCTAAATTACATGCTAGACAAAAAATGCTTAAATTCTAGCTTATTTATCTTATATTATAACTTACTGGTCCTATGCAGACGCTCTAAGCTAAACATTACATAACGACTGTATAATTTGCCTTTCGGCGACAGAATTTTGTTTATGGGAGTACTTATAATAATTTAAATGACAAAGAAAAATTTTGAAAACTTTGTGTCGAAATTTTTTTTTTTTTTTTTTTCTTAAAATTTAACCTACTTTTTTTTTTGATATAATTTTATTTAAAAAACTTAACTTAACTTAACTTAAATCTTATACTACCCTAATTCTAGAAAAGCTAAGTCTATGTAAGCTGGCTGATAATACTGTTATTCTTCACCGACTTTGGTATTTTCCATTTCCATTTTTAAACATTTTTTTATTTTCTTTCTATATTCTTAGTTTCTAAATTAAAGGCTAGACAAAAAATGCTTAAATTCTAGCTTAAATAGCTTATATAATAACTTACTGGTCCTTCGCAGACGCTCTAAGCTAAACATTACTTAACATTTGTATAATTTGCCTTTCGGCGACAGAACTTTGTGGCAGTACTTATAATTTTTTGAAAGACAAAGAAAAATTTGAAAAACTTTGTCAGTTTTTTTTGCTTTTTTTTTCTTAAAATTTAACTTACTTAACTTACCTATTTGTTTTTTTTTTTTTTTTAATTTTTAATTTTATATAAAAGCACTTAACTTAACTTAACTTAAATCTTATACTACCCTAATTCTAGAAAAGCTAAGTCTATGTAAGCTAGCTGATGATAGTGTGATTCTATACCGACTTTGGTATCCAGGTCTTTATATGCCATTCAACCACCAGAACTGTTGACGCTGTCTAATACTATCGTCCCGGTCTCTGTGGGAGATAGCCCTACTGAAGCGCAGGAGCTCTTCTTCGGTGCGCGTTACTTCCCGGTCGTAGCACAATCGCCCGTCTATGGATGATCTACTTACATGATAGATCAGCGGAATTCCGGATCTATCCTGTATAAGCCCTTTCATATCCAAGTCAAGGAACGCCTCTGGTGGAACAAAGCCGTTGCGACGCACGCTCTCATAGTACAGAGTGTTTGGATAATAAGCCCCGAAAATTAGGTCATTGGGCGAGCTTATTGCTCTCGCAATATGTCCTCTGATTAATTTAATCATAAAATTATCCACCCTATTTATGTACGCTTCATTATATAAAGTCTCATTTGAGTAATACTTTTTATAGTCCGATTCCGGTGTCCGATATAATCTGAGACAACTTCTGAGACACTTTCTTTCGAACACCCGAATCTTTTCCATCAAATTTGGACCTATGTTGAACCATACTGGGCAACCATATATGAGCATTGGCCTGATTAGCGTCATGTAGCATATGGCTTTTACCCTGCTGTCAAGTTGGCTACTGTGGAATAGCCTCCTTGTCATAGCAAAAGTTTTCCTCGCTTTGAGCAAAGCAGCCTCTACATGTCTGTTGAAATACAGATATTGGTCTAGCCAGATGCCCAGGTATTTAACTAAACTCTTGGTTTCCAGTTTATCTCCATGCGGTCCCACGATAACTAGCTTTCGCCAGTTTTCCTTGTGTCGTTCGTGGCTTTATATAATGGAGTTCTAAATAGGATGGCTTCACATTTCTGGAAGTTGATCTTACCTTTCCAGTCATCGCAATAGCGCTGCACGTTGTTGACGTCTCTCTGTATTAAAATATTTATGATCTCAACTTTCGGAGCTGTTCTGTAAATTATGAGATCGTCTGCGTACGCAATAGCCTGCGGAAGTGGATCTAATAAGTCGCTAATGTAAATGTTAAAAAGAATCGGAGAGAGTACCGCGCCCTGTTGCAAGTCATTCTTGATATTATACGTATTATTAGAGGTCACATTACCACTTTTGACCACGAACCTCCTGTCCTTTAACATATCGTAAAGTACATATAGTAAAGGCTTATGTATGCCAAGTCTGACCAGTTTGTAATACAACCCTTCGATCCAGACGGTATCAAAGGCTTTTTCCAAGTCGATCAGACAGGCACCTGTGCATTGGTTCCTACATTTATTCCATTGTATGTCGGAGACCAGTTTAGCTGCGGCATGTGTGGTTTCATGACCCGCCCTAAAGCCAAACTGGTTATTTGGAATAATGCTGTTGTCGTCTACCCATTTTACCAGAGCTTTGTCAATGGTTTTTTCAAATACTTTACTAATGCTTGGGAGTAGACTTATCGAACGCATGTTCATTGGGTTTGTACAGTCTTTGAAAAACGGCTATCATTCAGCCCATCCCAAGAATGATAGCCGTTTTCCAACGCGCGGGATAATATGCATTATTCAACGCGTTGTTAAACAGGACCGTGTATATATCTATTGCCATTGGGGGCAGGTTCTTGAGTACGATGTTAGGTACTCCATCTATTCCCACTGACTTTTTGCTTCTTAATGAGTCGAAGATACTCTGGATTCCTTCCCTTGTGATTAAAAGGCTATTAGCCCCACCATTGGCATTAATGTCAATTGACAGATTATCGTCACTGAATTCCGTAAAACCAGGATTCTCCGATTGCCAAAGTGAAATTTCATTCCGGAGGTGCAGGTGATTCAGTCGAATTCTGTCCTCCAGGTCATGGTTTCGGTGAATGCTTTCATTCACCTTGTACATTTCCTGAAAGACAGCTCCCACAGCGTTCGCCTTCTCCAAAGGATCTTCGATCACGAAGAGCTCACTATTGAGGATAGCGTTCTCTGTATCTATGCCGATGTTGGTTAGCAGCTGCTTGTTTACCTCAGTACGTGGAATTTGGAGACTCTGAATCTCATTTTGATTACTTCTCCTGAATATTTTATTTCTTTGTGGGAACATATTCGGGTTATTAGTTTTTATAGCTCGAATTCTGTTGTTCCAATACAAATTTGTTGCTAATCTATAATTAGCTTTGAGTAATTGTTAGACGTTTTTTAATCGGGATTTCAGTGATATTATCTCCTGCTCTTGTCTGTCTGTAAACTGTCTGTGTAATTGTTTTAGTTTCGATAGCAGTCTGCTCTTTTGCCTGTGGAGTGCGTTTATTGTTGCGTTTCTGTAAATGTTAGTGTGATCTGTAACTGTTGTGTTGGGAATTGTTTTGTCCATTGTTTGTTTTACGGTTTCGTCCATTTGTTGAATGTATTTGTCGATTTCGACATTAGTCAGGTTTCTGTTTACTGGCAGATTAAAGTCATTCGAACGAAGTTCTCTTGTTAATGATCTGGTGAACCGCGGCCATCGCATTGCCCCGTAGTTATAGGGTTGCGGGATCACGAATTCCTCCAGATCTGCGAGCTCGTTCGGAAGCTCTATTACTGCCGTGAATGCACAGTGGTCACTGTCGTATTCAATTGTCCGTAAACAGTTTGTGTTTCGTCTGTTGGTGTTAAGTAATCTCAGTCGTGAGTCGATTAGCAAGATATCTAAGAACGATCTACCTCTGGGGAACGATGGATATTCGGTAGCTAGCAGGTCAGTTCTATATTCAATATGAAACTGATCTAACCAACCAGCCAACTGATTTCCTCTGGCATTAGATATATAATTTCCGCAATTTCTATGCTTGGCGTTCATATCTCCCCCTAGAATAAAGTATTTTTTGCCCAGGTGCAATTGTAAGCATCGGAAGAGAGTCTCGAGCTCTGCTATAAATAGATTATGTTGGTGCTCCTCAGGTGCGTAGACCGCAATCGCATACAAACCCCTTCCTTGCTGAAGGGGTATGCGCACGATACAGGCTTCCAGCGCCCGGAACCTGCGCACTTCTCCACTATATATTACTTTATGATTGATCCCTTTTCTAATAAAGATTGCGACACCCCCCCCTTGAGAGGAGTTAGGTCGATCTCTTCGTATAATATCGTAGTTTTTATGTCCTATCTTATGTGTCTGTTTTAACTTTGTTTCCCCCGCCAGAAGTACATCAGGTTGTTCCTCTTGCAACAGGTTAAAAAGATTGGCTCTTCTCTCAGTTCTTATTAGTGAATTTACATTCACGACAAGAGCTTTTATTGATGTTGTGGTTAGAGGGTTTATATTGACTTTTTGTTTAGATTGGGCAAGTACGAGTAGATCTCGTTTATTTGGCTTTGCAGCTGTGTCATCTGTCTCTGCAGATTGAGCAGGAATGCGAACACGTCTGCTTGCGGTGTTGTTTCAGTCCGTGTGGGAGTATTTGTGGCCACCTGTGATGTAGCCTGATTTGGTGTTCTCCCACCCGACGCAACTTGTGCGTACAACCACTGTGATGTTACGGGTGTTGTTATTGTACGAGCTGGCTCTGTGTTTTTTTGCCGATTCACACTTCTTGCCTTTATTTCTCGGAATTTAGGACAACCTCGATAATTAGCGGGATGCCCCTCATTCCGACACACTGCGCACTTTAGAAAGGCTTTGTCTTCTACCCTTTCTTTTCCCAGATGGCATTCTTCTGCCTTATGGTCCTTTCCGCATTTTACGCAACGGCGCTGCATTTCACAGTTAGCCGCCGCGTGACCAAACCTTTGGCAGCGGACACATTGCAGGATGTCTCTGCCTTTTTTTAATTTGTCCCATGTGACCATTTGATGATCCAAGACTGTAATTTTTCTTAGACCACCAATTCTACTGCTGGGTGTTAATTGAACCAAAAAGAAGGGTAGCTTGCGGTTTTCCCTTCTTGCCTTGGATGTGGTGAATGATTTTACCGCGGTAAACTCGAGATCTTGGTGCTTCAGGTTTTGAAGCATTTCGAGCAGAGCCTCCGGTTCCATTTCAGGGTCGACACCCTTTAATAGAACCGTTACGCTCTTCGTTTGTTTCGGCATGAACGAGTAAAATTCCGCGGTGGATCTTTTTAAGACCTCTTTAATTTTGTCGTGGGCTGCCACCGTATTTGTTTGAATGGCATGCCTGTTACCCGTCAGTCTTTTAACTGCAAAATTGTTTCATATAGCTAGCTTACAAAGACTTACCAATTCCTTACAGTCAACATCTATGGTGTTGATTGGTGGAATCTTTATTTTTCCGCCGTTATTGTTGCTTTGCTGCTGCTGTGTTGCTTGCTGTTTCGTTGATCGCTTTTCTGTTGGTAGTTGCTGTTGATGGTGAAATTGTTGCTGTTGGCCGATTTTTGGGTTTGGGTTTTGTAGTTGTTGCAGGTTTTGTTCTTGTTCGAGCGCCGCTATTTTTTTCTTTCGGCGTCTCTCTTGTAATCGGGCTCTTGTCATCGCAAGTTTCGCCTCCAATTCACTTATCTCATCCTCTTCATCCTCAGACTCTGAGGATGCAAGAGAAGCGAATGAATTATTTGCCTCATATATGTTAAAGTTGGAGGAGGGGGGGGGGGGGGGATCACTGTCCTCCTCCAATTGTTGATCTGTTTTCTCCATTGTCAATTTCGCGGTTTTGCTTCGCGTCACAATGGAGTTTTTCGGTGTACCTTTCCGTTTATGTGTTGTCGCGTTTCTATCTTCCTCCGTGTTCATGCTGGTTCTTTCCATTTTTTTTTATTTAAAAAAAAAGAAAGGCGACCTGCAATACGAACCACGAAGTCGATTTCCCCCGTACGCCGACTCGAACTCGGCTATCGTCGGCTAAGAGTCAGTAAAGTTGCACTCGCTCCAAATGATGCTTTGAAAACTCTGTGCTTAACTAGCAATATATTGTGTGTTTTAGTTTTCACTTTTACGACTGAGGTGATATATTTTAATTGTCTTACTTTGTTTTTGTACCTCACTGCAGTGATTTTGTAAGCACGTTTTTTGTCACTTTTAACATTTGTTTTGTTTGTTTGTTGTTGTTGCACTGTGTTTTAATTGTCACACACGTCACGTCACTGTTTTTCTATTTCGTGGCTTCGTTCTCGTTTATCAATTAGATTAATTATATCAATAGGTTGTCCGTATTTTAGTTAGTAATGTAATTGTATGTTCGTCAATGAAAAAGTGTATTAAATGTGCACAAAACCGAAATAAATGCACGATAAATGAATAAATAGTCTAATGAGTTGATTGCGATTAATATTTCACGAATTTAATAATAAATTCACTGCGGTTGATAAAGATTTACTTAGAGAGCTGGATTGCACGTCTACATCGGATGTTTTATAGATTGTCTCTGGTTTTTCTTGGCCATTTATGTATGACGCGTGAGTTATTGTTTCTGGTGTTTGAGAAATAAAGAATAAAATAAAAAATAAATTTGGAACTAGGTTCCTTCCTTTCCCCCGCTTGGTAGAAACCTTGACGTGGTGCGGGGGCTTAAACTACAATGAATCACTCAGGCTATGCTGGCGGAAGCATACGCTCCCAGTAGGGCCACCCATGTCAGACAGGCTAGCGAGGAGTAACACACAAAAATCTACGATCCCTAAATCCAGGGTGTTACGCGTCACAGTGCCCATTGGATGGTTTGCAGCCAGGGGTATACCGGCTGTATTATAACGGCAGCTCTCTGACACCGGGTCGAATCAGAGCAGTAAGCAGACCTTACCACGTCAAATACGGGCTCTGATGTGGCGGACTATTTGAAACCCCAAGACTCGTGGGATCAAAAATGAATAATCAATATACAAAAAACAAACCACGAAAAACCCGGTAGGCGTAGGTGTGATGAGCCGACACTACCATAAAGGAACAAATCATCAAGAAAACACCCACTCGGCCAAAAGAAGACCTAGGGAAAAACGGAAAAAGCAAGATATACGCGTCGGGACGTGGAATGATCGAACGTTATATAAACCAGGCGCGATACAGACGGTCGTAGAAAACGCGAAACAATATAAAATGGACATCGTTGTGCTTCAGGAAGTCCGAATCCTACATCAAGTAATCGAAACGAAGATGTTTTCACTGGCGTGTGTAGGTACCGACCTCATTATAAGCAAGGAGATTACGCCCCATGTAAAAAATGTGCAATTTATTAATGACCGAATGTCGGTGCTACAAATACAGGGACGATGGTACAATTATGTGTTTATAAACGTACAAGCCCCAACAGAATCTACGGACGAAGAAACGAAGGACACGTTCTACGAGACCCTAGAGGAAGCATTTGATGGGATGTCATCATTAAATGTTAAAATCCTCTTCGCGGACATCAACGCGAAAATTGGAAAGGAAGACATCTTCCAACCAGCTATAGGTAAAGCAAGTCAACACGACCTTTCAAATGGTAACGAAATTCGAATTATTACGTTCGCAGCGTCAAAAGCTCTGTTAGTGAAAAGTACGATGTTCAAGCACAAGCAAATCCATAAAGCCACATGGATATCACCCGACGGCGTAACGCGTAACCAAATAGACCACTTCCTAATAGACAAAAGACACCGCTCGAATATCCTTGACGTAAGATCATATAGAGGAACAGATTGCGACTCTGATCTGTGGGTAAGGCTTTATTATGTGCAGGCAGGTGTACTGGTTCACTAAGACTCCCTAGCCTTCTAGTCATGGATCACTGGCGCAGAAACCAAGACGCTGTGTATGATCCCTGCACGTCCGAATTAGATTTACAAAAACGATTCCAACTATATTTTCCAGCTTCTATTTGGGACGCCGTGGTTACACATAAAACATAGTTCACGATTTACGTACAATGTCTGAATTCTCATATATTTCGTTAATATTGGTTACAGCTTACACCACACACCGGGTTCATTTATGCTTAAATAAAATATAATACAACTTGAACAACCCTTCGGGTTCGGTTATGTTTAAATAAACTACAATATAATTTTAAAAACACTTCGGGTTCGTTTATGTTTAAATAAAATATATGACAACTTGAACAATACTTCTGGTTCGTTTATGCTTAAATAAAATGTAATACAATTTGAACAACACTTCGGAGATCGAGTCCGTTTATGCTCGGCTCGTGCGTATTTATCGGTGGATGAAACTCGACTCCGTGTAGCGTATGCACATGCGTGCACATGCCGCGATGGTTGGTAGACCAACCATGTAGTTAATTTACGTGGAGGCTCCGGCTTGCCTCCACGGAATCTGTATCAAGACTGAAGATTCCCTCCGAAACGACAGAATACCAAATATCATCCATCGTTTCGGTGACCAATGGGGGATGATCTTCCATACATTAGTCACGGTGAGGATGTGCACGCACACAGACGCGGTTACCTCGCACGCTTATGCTGCATGTCCATGAGCATGCGAACCGTGGATATTAGAATTCCATAAAAGAAAATGTTAAACGACGAGTTTGCACTGGGCAAGCTATCGTGACAAGGAACATGGGATGTTTACCCGAACGGCACTGCGTACGGCATCTATGTCGATCGGGCACACGTCGCTGGCGTCTTCAGAGGGTCGAACTCTCTTGTGTGTATTTACACCAACGAGAACTCGATTCCCTTTTGCAGCCAGGTGCGAGTTAAGCTATTGCTTGTCGATCGGTTTAGCGAACGATGTGCTTGTAGGAAAAAGGAAAAAAAGGAATGTCTCCTGCATCTGTGCGGCGGATGTTCGGGGATATGTGCACTGAAATGGTTCGTGTCATGTTGGTTGCTGGTAGTGCAACCAAATTGCTTTTAAGGAACATAGTGCGTTTCATGCGACCGTGCCCTTAGGAAAACTATCTGTTTGGTGCTTATGGAATTGCATCAGCGAAAATTATAGATTCAAGGCGTTTCAGGTGATAATTTGCGCACACGATGGAAAGGTAAGGGAATGCTTTCCAGGGTTATTGGTGCTCTAGGAAGCAGTTTCTTACTGATTGATGGGAAGGTAAGTAGTGGCGTTCAATGGAACCGCCACAGATCACCTTCTAGTGATGGGCAAAATTAGAACTGGGCTCCCAGCAAGCCCACAGGGGCAGTTACGGGAGACGATTAAAAAGTTCGACATTGATAAACTAAAAGACCTACACAAAAGGGCTGAGTATCAAGAGAAACTAACGAATAGATTTAGCATCTTAGAGAATGGGAGTAATGAGGAAGAGGAAGCCAATCGGGGGACACTAAATGGGCATCGACCAGAGACACAATCAAACAAACGGCCCAAAAGGTATTAGTATCTAAGAAAACAATTAAGTCCAAACCTTGGTTTGACGATGAATGCAGGGCGAAGATCGAAGAACGTAAACGCTTCAAAGTGATCCACTAGCATCTCGCTGCATAGACCCCCATTAATCAACCAGCCTCACACATTAAGTTGTGGCGGTTCATTAAAACATTCTCAAAGAACCACACAGTCCCTTTTAATTAACCGTCTCCCACTTACCAGGCAAGTCATTATATTTACCTTCACCTCACCTGAAAACATAAGACCACGGCAAAGATTACTACCTTGCCGTGGTATCAAACTTTTACCTCGGAGCATGCATAATTCGGGTACTTCCAATGGGATGCAAACCGTTTTTCATTGGTCGTCGGGGCGATGGAAAAATTGCTTTCCCCGCCGATAACATGAGTGAAAACTCATCTCAAGCGCTGAGGCTGAGTCAATGTCGTCCAAACGTGGAGTTAGATACTAACCTTACAACCAGCAACACGTGTCGGGGTCGTTGCGTTGAAGGAGTCGATGCGATAGCTTTAGAACAGACGGATGTCTGCTAATTGAACAGAGAAATAACGATAATTTTTAAAATATATTTTCGAGTCGAGTTTTAAAATATACGTATGGCACGGCTTCACTTTATTCCCCGACACTTGATCCAAGAAATTGTCACCAAGAGAAGAAATTAAATAAATGAAACTGCACCGAGGTTTAGTTGTTCAATTAGTTTTTTTTTATTTGTACTTTATTTTCACTATGGCTAAAGGGTGTTCCGGTGCTAATTTGCACTTGTTTCAAAAATAATTACGATGTAAAACGTGTTGGTGACAACTAAGTAATAGTTCAATTTGAAGGGTCGGGCCCAGTGAGAATTTGTTAAAAACCGTGAAAACTTTCGCGACAATTTTACACCCGACTCTTTAAAATGTACTGAATTACTTTTTGCCTGAGCGGCAGCGTGGCTATGCGCGATGGTGGTTGAGATCTGACTGATGAATTAAGGGTGAAATTCTGTATTTCACTTAACACACAGGACAACCAAAAGAGACCACGCCTATGCTCTCTCAGCTTCGCTCGTTGAAGTGTGGTAACTTCAGTCAATTGGGTAATTGACGGACATGGAGAATGAGAGAACAGAAGCACGATGTGCTGTGATCTCGGGGTAGCTTTTGTTGTGTGTGTTGGTATCAAATGCAGCTACTGACATGACCTACTGACCCAGTGGTACGGCTATGGTGTAGTCAGAGAACATTGAACCGTGGACAGACAGAACTGCGAAGGAGAGAAGATTTTAGGTGGTGGAATTCACCTGCAAAAAGAGATCATTGATCCCAAGCGAATGGATGATCTGATGAAAAGCCGAAGTGACGCTAAATTGGCTAGGGTAATTTATCATGACAACTAATTAGATATTTTGATAAATTCCCCAGCGGTTTTGCTATGATGCGACGGCGTCGTTTGCTTCGACTTGTTGTTGCTACCCGAAATGACTTTGAAATTTCCGGTGGAAATCTCATAGGTTAATGCAATAGTGTTGCCGTATGGCAAGAAAACACTGAATGCAATTGTGCATTAACCGAATAGATTAATGACTTCCGGCCAGTCTTCTTTTATGGATTTATATATTGCAGGTGAAATAGCCGAGGGTAGGAATTGGGATTGGGATGACGCGCTGTTAGCGGTCGAAATAAAGCGGACATTGGGGTTGGAATTGTGGGTTGGTTCTCCATGTAATATAAAGAAAACCCACAAGAGTACATCGGTGTAAGAGTTAAACGATCTTTTCAAGTACAATAACAGTTTTGTGAAACGGTTCATCCAAGGCACCCCTTGGTAAAATCAAATAATTTGTGTTCTAATTAACATTAAGACTGTTTTAAATAAAAACAAACCTTAAATCAACAAATCAACTCTAGCGTTTTTTTTTTTGTTCGTTACATTCTTCGTTGTCGAACAGTTTCCAGTGATAGTTAGTGGGTGTTCTTGCTGAATCCGCATCCGTGCAGATGCACAAGCAGAACCTACCCCACAAAGCCATTAACGCTTCCTTCACAGGCAATTAATGCTCATATCGCACACGTTGGGATATTCATTCGAATGTCGCATTAATTGCCCGCCCATGATGCGTACTCGTTTTCCAGAGCTACACGCTCATCCTATCATAAAAACACTCATATTGCACACGATCCATCGTCCCATTGATGGACGATTGACTGCCACCTAGTGCCACACACCCCACAGCATCAAGTTACACTCCAGCGGCACCACCACAGAAGTGGAGGTGTTCAGTGAGTGCAACCGACCCCTCGACAAAACGTCGACCAGCCGTACGGAGCGGTGGTCAGAAAGGGATCTATCATATTTCAATTTGTCGGGCACAGTTAACGTATGAGCGATGCAAATGACCTGAACAAGGTAAACCGTTTATGATTTAGTGTGGCAATCATTGAATTGACGTAAGCCGTTGCCCGTTTTGAAGGCCAATTAGGTTTGGGACCCGGAGCAGAAAGGGCGGACCGCCCTGGTAAGGTTCTAACTCCAATAACCTCACCCTTTGGGACGGACGGCATACATATTACCGGTACCCGATAAATAACTAAAAGTGATTCCTATTTGGCATCACCTTTGGCGGGGACGGCAAGATACTGCCGGTGTCAAAATAATCAATAATATTTTATTAATAAATAATAAAACAATGAATGTTGACATAAATTATCCACTGGTGTTACAAAGATGATCGAAAGATAATCGTTAAGCGTCCATCAGAAGAAGATATTCGAATGATATTTGTTACATTCCGAAAAAAAGCGACGCTTAACATTTGTCAGTTGGTAGTTGACAGCTGGCAAATGTGAACGTAGTATAGTTTTTCCAGTGGTAATTTGGTGAATTCGCAACACTTTAGCTTTTGTTTGAAGGCGCGTGCTGTTATGTCGTGACGATCAGGGAGTTTGTCCTACAACGTGGCGCAAAATTAATCATCCAATTTTGTTTTTGAATTACTTTTTTACTAAATAAATAAATGATTTTGAGTGATGGAAATCTTTTTTTGGACCTTTACAGTTTTCCCTGTTAAGTGGAAAAGATGATACCGTCAAGTGGCTGCCGCCAGTGTTGATACACATTTGTACCCGTCTTATCGCATTTTCCATGACTTTCCGCAGGATTTTCGATGATAACTGTTAGCATTCCTGTCGAATATTCTCCTTAAGGGCTGCGATTGTCTGAGTCTTGTTGGCATAAACCCGTGACTTCAAGTAGCCCCAAAGAAAGAAGTCTGGGATGGTTAAATCGGTCTATCGGGTTGGCCATGCCAAATCACCAAAATGGGAGATTACGCGACCAGGAAACGCTTCCTTCACAATATCCATTGTGGCTCGTGCTGTGTGAGCGGTTGCACCGCCTTGTTGAAACTACATGTTCACCAAGCCCCCCTCATCCATTTGCGACGGTACAAAGCGCTTATCATGGCCATGTAGCATTCGCCAGTAACAGTAACCGTATTGCCGATGGCGTCCTCAAAAAAATACGGCCCAATCACTCCTCCCGCGTGAACCCCACACCACACAGTGGTTTTGAGTGGATGTAGTGGCTCTTCGTGCATGACACGCGGATTTTCAGTGCCCCAGAAACGAAGATTTTGCTTATTGACGTAACCGTTTAAGTGGAAATGCGCCTCGTCGCTCATGATGATTTTCGACACAAAATCGTCCTAAAAAAATCGACAATTATTCCACGCTCTTGCGGAGTATAGCGCTCCATTGCTTGTCTGTTTGTATACTGCAGCAGTCTAGTTCACAAATGTCAAATATGATTGAGGTACGACGCCATTTTCAAAAATTATAACATCTTCCGATAGGGTGATTAATTTTGCGCCACCTTGTAGAAGTAGTAACTCTTCTATTTCACTTTAGCTATTTCAAGTTCCAGCCTGGCTACCAGTATTGCTGCTTTGGCCGCCACTCTTCTCCTCAATGACTAGCCTGACAGTGCGCACATATGTCAGGATGCTTTTCTTGACATGAGGACGGAATTACGCATCGATCCCTGGACGGACGATATATGTTCTCTCCTCTACGATCATTCTCACAACTCTTCCGGTACATCGGTATGATTGTTGGCACTGGGATATGTCGCATTCTTTGAAATAAATAGAAATACATGTTTATTAAACTTTTGTTCTTTATGTAATCTGCAGAGAACGTATAAATCGAGTCTTCGAAAACATTCTTGTCTTATTGTAGACAGTTAATACCAGTGTTAACAAGTTTGATATAAAAAAGTTAAACGATACTTTAAAGAGGAAGATTTTTTACGCAGGAAATCACTTTCGTTAATAAAAATCGATTTAAAATTAAAACGGATATTTGAGAGAAATATGGAGAATTCTAGCTCCTTTTTACTCTCTTAGCGTTGTCTTTTTTTTTTCATAATAATTTTTTGACCCAATTGCGGTGTAGGACATTGTAATGACCAAAACGCCATAATATTTATTATAACCAGTTCAGTGAATCCAGAGATTTGTTGTCCACAATTCAAAAAAAAACATCATTTTCAGAAACGGTCTTCAAGGTTTATTGTGCGCAGAGAATACAGGTTTTTCTTTCCTTAAATTTGTCGGAAAAATTTAGGTGAGGATCCCTGAGGTAAATTGAAATAATATATTTATATATAATAATAAATATCATCATTATCATCATCAGCACTAGAACCGGTCTGGGCCTTATGTAACAAATCTCTCCACCGGTCCCAATTTCGAGCCAATGTCATCCAGTTTGGCACTCCCAGGCTCTGGGCGTCCTGGTCCACGCCATCCCTCCATCGCAGACAAGGTCTGCCGCGCTGTCTCCTTCCATACATCCTGTCCCAAAGGTCTTTCCGGGTAGGCTCCTCTTCGCTCATTCGAGCTAGGTCTCCCGCCCACCGGTGGTCTACCGAGCTTGATTTTTCTTACAACATTAGCTTCAAGGTAGATCGCGTACAACTCATGGTATGACTTTAGCGTATGGGGCTATCCGCTCTTGTAGGATAGTGGAGAGTAACTTATAGGCGGTACTCAGCAATGTTATACCCCTATTGTTGCTGCACAGTGTGATATCTCCTTTCTTATGTATGGGGCAAATTATACCACGACGCCAATCTTCCGGCATCTCCCCTGCTCCCATACGTGCACCACGATATCACGAATTGCGTGATGTAACACTGTCCCTCCCTATTTGATCAGCTCAGCTGGTATGCAATCAGCTCCGGGGGCTTTATTTGATCTGTCTTATGGCCTTTAATGTTTCCTCAAAGGTTGGTGGCGGCAGCATTTCATCTTGATCTTGCATTGGTGGAGCCTCCATTTCTTCTGTGAGCTGACCATTTAGCAATTCATTGAAGTGCACTTCCCATCGCTCCAGAATGCCTTCACGATCGGTGATTAGATTACCCTCTTTATCCTTGCAGTAAGTGCAGCGTGGAGTGTACCGCGTCATACTGCGGATTATTTGGTACAACTTCCGCGCCTGGTGTCTCTATTTCACAGACAAGTTTTTTCCTAGGCGCTTTTCTTTTGTCTGTGGAGTCTTTTTTTTTTTAGATCTTCTGAGCTCATTGTATTTCTCCTCGCGTACCCGTGTCCTATGAGTCTGCTCCATTGCCCGGTATGCAGCATTCTTACGTTCAGTCGCTAGTTTGCACTCACCAACAAACCATTGACCGCTTCGAGGACGAGTCTTAACGCATGACCAAAGGTGTTACTCATGTTCTCATTGCGTGAGGCATCCGTGTTCATCCGAGCCCGATCCACGGATGCAATATGTCTCCGTAAGGCAATCCGCGCTCGGAAACTATACCAACAAGATAGTGATCCGAGTCGACGTTGGCACCTGGGTACGTTCGTACCGCCATCAGACTCGAGGAGTTGCGGCAATCTATCAACACGTGGTGAATTTGATTGCGAGTAGCTCCATCAGTTCTCATGCAAACTATGGGAACCTACGTAGTGCATGAAAACCGGCTCCCGACCTATTTTCGCATTCAAATCACCAAGAACGATTTTCAATCGTATCCTGGGCAGGCATTGAGGGACCGTTCGACGTTCTCGTAATATTCTTCCTTTTCGTCGTCAGGGGACTCCTCTGTAGGTTCGTGAACGTTTATGGGGTTTATGTTCTTAAACTTGCCTCGCACGCGAAGAGTGCATAACCTTTCGTTTATTGCATTAAAGTCGATTATGGCAGGCTTCAGTTTTTAGCTGACTAGAAAGCCTACCCCGAGCACATGGTGTTTTGCATGACAGCTGTAATAAATGTCATACTCGTTTCTTTGAATAACCCCACTCGCCGTCCATCTTATTTATTGTAATGCTGTTATGTCAGCCTTAAATTCGGTCAGGGCATCGGCTAGCTGCTGTACAGCTCGAGCTCTGTACAGTGAGCGGACGTTCCACGACAAAATTCTCATATCGTTTAGCCAATTTCATTTCTGTGGTCGTTGTCGTGTATCCGGTCCATATCCGAGGCTGTTTATTTTTAAATTGTCAACTTGGATGGAACAAGGACAAGGATCATCCTGGCCTTCGCCGGGTTGAAAGCAAACAGTGACTTTGTCCTATGTGTTCAATTGCAGTATCTAAATTCTTCTGTTAATCATTTTCAATTAATCAGTTGAGTGTGCTAATTTGTCAGTTGCATCGGTTAGAACCTTTGATCATTTTTGCGGTTGCACCAGTTAATATAAATTCATTACATAGTTTCATCTTGTTAATAGAAATCGATTATATAATTTCATCTTGTTAATATGAGTCAATTGTGGTTAAAAGGAGACGAATAAAATTCAATTAACAATATTACACCATTGGCGTTTGTTTTCATTTTCTGCAAATATATAAAACTGAAGACATCTCTATTCAGTACACATGCAGATAAACTTAAAAACGTCATATCCGTTGATATTTGCAAAATGTCATTTCAGCAACAAATACAACGCTCCGTTTGATGTTATAAGTTTGCTAGGAATCTAACACTACGAATATTTATCATCATCATCATCATCGGCACTACAACCGGGAACCGGTCTTGGCCTTATTTAGCAAGTCCTGAGGCTTGTTAAATTTTCCATAATGATTTGTTTTTTCCGGACAAGGTCATTAGTCCTGCGCCACGAATATTTATACGCAACCAAAAAAAAATTTATACGCAACCAAAAAAACAAATCGATATCTCAGGCAGATGAAAGTGTCTGCCGAAGGGATTATGATAAACCTCAGGGACAAATCTGAAAACATGCTGACAAATCATCAAGAGTTGTTCATAGAATTTATCTTCATCCTTCTATTTTTACTCAACCAACTCTTGTGCTTTCCATCCATTCTCTGATAGAATCATTCACTTCTGTCCATCCTATTGTGTGTTTGTCCACTGCCAGTTATCTTTTGTTTACATTTCTCGTAACTGGGCGGAATCGCCATATCGGGAGCCAAACAAACTATCTACACCATAGATGTGTTGTCACACAAAGAAAGATAATCAAAGCAGGCAAACGCACGTGGAATTACCACAGAGACTTCGTGGTGTTCTACCAACGGTGATATACAATGTCTACACCTGAAAATCGTTGCAACTGTTGCTCTATCAAACGAGCGCTTTATTTGAACACACAGCTGATAAATTCAACCATACAATAGGAAAATGTAACTACATCGATAGAACTCGCATCCCAGAATGTTATCGTTCACACTAACACTGCGACTTTGTTCGTCGTTCTTGTATCAGACTGGACAATGATATGAATTAGGCGTTCTCGCCATGAACAACAATATATATACAGAAAACAATAGAAAAAAATGTCCTTGACACTAGTTAGTGAAATGTCGAGGAGGTACACATGAATGGTGTGCCCATTTTCATGTACTTGTACAAAAGACTGAAAGACGAACGTAAATAAATGTGATTGAATGAAGTACAATAGAGACGTCACTGCCAAGGTGAACAATGCACGAAAAACTAGTAATAAAAGAAGGTACAATGTAATTACTTTAATGGGGCCGACAAGACTGGAGCCAGCCTATTGTGAATTTCGCTAACAGTGCAACTTATAATAAATTCAATAAAATTATTCTGCGTTCTTATAAATAATTTTCACACTCATTTTTCGATCAAAAAGTACCTGCGGAATTAAAAACAAATTATTTTTAAGGCAGGGGTCGCTAACCTTTTCTGAAGCAAGGGAGCAATTAAATATTTTCAAAGCTGCGGGTGCAACAGTATGTAGTGACATCAAAGTTAATCATCGCTCAAGGGCGCACGTGAGGTTGGACACCCATGCTTAAGAGTAACAACAACAGCAACAATAAAATAGGCATACCTCGGAAGTTTCATTTGTGCAATAAAGCGATTATTCAAAATTCTATAAATCGCACCCCTTAAGCTCTTCAGGGACGATTTTTACATTTGAGAAAGCAATCAGGTATGCAACGGCGCGTTCTATTAACCAAAAAAGAACTCTACCCATTATAGCGGTACAGTTGTCACGGGAGAGTAAAACCGAAAGCCTCCGAACTATAAGGCACACATTTAATCATGTTATACATTTTGAAAAATTACTTAGAACTGATATCTTCCAATGTCGGCGGTGTCGAGGATTTGGGAACGCTGCTTCGAACTGCAGCATGTCATACAGGTGCGTTAAGTGCCCAAATGCATATGAGACTGGTAAATGCCAACTTCAGACAAAAGCCAAAAAATGAGAACTACATTGTGTACTCTGTCAGAAGAGTGGTCACCCGGCTTCATAGAAAGGGTGCGAAAAGTATAGAGCCATGTCGGAGCAACTTAAAGCGTCAAAAAATGCGCGGACAAGTGCTTTCAAAAAATTGGCAATATCCAAAGCTATGTTCGGGAAAGTGTATCCTTCGCAAATATGCTGGCTGGACGCAGCAGTACTATATCGTTTGCGGCGAAAGTGGAGAACGTGTGATTCGAACCGACGCTATGACAATAAGAATCAATAAAAATGGAACCAATGCTCAACACATCAGGTTATTGCCGCATGTACGAATTCGATTTCTAAACTCAAGTACACTCAACTGATGTGGAATTGTTATGTTGTTGCTTGGTATACGGCTAATGTATTTTCTTATTCGATTTTCTTTGTTCTTCACTATTTGCTTGAATATTGTGTGTGTATCTGTAAGAAACGCCACACTATTCCCTCCTCAGTAACTTTGTTACGATCAACTTCGTGTGGGAACGACGGAGCGAGGAATGAGCGAGCGAGAGGACGTCGCTCTATGGGGAAGTCGTGATCGTAGTAATGAAGTCCCGTTTACTATGGGAGAGTGTGTGCCTTGTGTACAGATCACACGAGAGGATTGTTGCGTTTAGCAGGGATAATGAAGAAGATGAAGTGATCACACGATGAAACTAGTGAGAAGCGAAGCATTGAAGCATCCGGCTACTGCCGCATGTTAATTATAGCGCTTGCGACGATAGTGAAGAACGTGTGAATCGAACCGACGCTATGACGGTTAGAATCACTCAAAAGTGAACCAATGCTCAGCACACCTGGCCACTCCCGCGTGTTCGAATTCGATTTCTAAACTCAAGTACATTCAACTGATGTGGAATTGCTATGTTATTGCTGGGCATACGGCTGATGCATTTCTCTTATGCGATTTTCTTTCGGTGTTCCTCACTAATTGATTGTATACTGTGTGTGTATCTGATAGAAACGCGACAGTACTGGACAGGGGAGAGATACAATTAGACCCAGAGGGGGACCCGTTGCAACAAGCATCAGCACTACAAACGACACACGTGTACAGGTAAACAATCTTGCCAAGACTGTAGCAGAACTGTCGGCGAAAGTCAACGCCCTTCTGTGCCATGTTATGCCTTAAAATGGCGCAGTACACAACTGCATCCCTCAAAATAATTGCCCTTAATGTAAATACCATTATTTCCATTAAGATGCGCGGTGATCTCTTGCGCCTTGCAGAGGATCACAAACCAGATGTGCTGTTACTAAGCGAAACAAAACTTAACGAAAGACAATTATATTTTCAAAACTATAAATTCGTACGTACAGATAGGCGGAATTCAATCCAAGGCGGTGGCATGGCGATACTCGTGCGCAAGCCTCTTAGCTACACTCTAATAGAGAGAAATTATATCCGAAACTTTGGTTGTCTTGAAACAACCCTCATTTCCCTGCCTATTAGGTATAATGGTGGCCTGTACTTGATATCGGCGTACGCTCCGCCTACGTCCAGTCACAAATTCAACAGCGAATAAAATAGTTCTTGGCTCTAAAAAGATAGCTCAGTTTTCCTAAGACGGATCTGGCGATGTTCGACACGTGTTTATGTCACGATACATTCCCATAGACCGTGATGCCGAGCAATTTCATACTTTCCCCAGATTCGAGGGCCTGCCATTCATCATCAGTTGTGGAACCGATGATACATTTTTCGTGAATGTTCTATACTGTGTCTTCGTTGCATTGAAGTCGACGAGATTGGTCTCTCCCCACTGCAGGACCTTATCCAGATCCCGATTCACAGAGTTAATCTGGCTACATCTCAGCTGGTGCGACGTTGATGCACTAATCGATCGATCACTCGAACAAGCGTATTATAATACGCGAAACTTAACACCCTGTAATCCGCCCCCTCCAAGAAACAATTGTGAAGAAAAAACAAGGTTGAAGCTAAAATAAAACCTTGAGGCACCCCAGAATTAACAGGATACAGATCCGAACACTCGCCGTCCACAACAACCCGGATCGATCGATTTTCGAGGAAGCTCTTCATTCAGTCGCAAAGATGCGGGGAAAGTCCATATGAATGAAGTTTGCTCAGCAATGCCCCGTGCCAGACGCGGTCAAAAGCCTTGGAGATATCCAATGCGACCGTCCTTGACTCACCATGCCCCTCAAATGCAGATGTCCATATATCAGTTATAAGGGTCAAAAGGTCTCCCGTGGACACCCTGCTACGGAATCCAATGAGACCGCCCTTGACTCACCATGCCCCTCAATCACAGATGTCCATATATCAGTTATAATGGTCAAAAGATCTCTCGTGGACACCTTGCCACGGAAACCAATGCGACCGCCCTTGACTCACCATGCCCCTCAATCGCAGATGTCCATATATCAGTTATAAGGGTCAAAAGGTCTCCCGTGGACACCCTGCCACGGAATCCAATGTGACCGCCCTTGACTCACCATGCCCCTCAATCACAGATGTCCATATATCAGTTATAAGGGTCAAAAGGTCTCCCGTAGACACCCTGCCTCGGAATCCGTATTGACGATCACGATCAGATGTCCATATATAAGTTATAAATGTCAAAAGGTCTCCCATGGACCGCCTGCCACGGAATCCGTATTGACGATCATTAAGAAGTCCGTTGCACTACAAATACTTAACTAACTCGGGTTTGATGACCTTTTTCATTGCCGTAGATAACATAGACAGTAATGCTATCGGCCGGTAATTTGGTGGGGATGGGGGTGAGATGGTTTCTAATTTCGACAATTTTATTTTTGTGGACAGCGTTCTCAGCCCTAAGAGCCTCGATGTCCTCTTTTAGTCTCTTTATGAGAGCCATCATGCCCTGATCGGGGTGATGGCCCACACTCTGAGAATAGCCTGTATCCATTGATCAATTAGAAAAGTAACAATGAGTGTATTAATTACCAAACCCATGGCAGAGACAGGGAGTGAAAGTACAAGGAGAATGTCCTGGAGGTTCAGTAAAAGAGAACGCAGCAAATGTAAAAGGACGAGTTATGAAAAGAATGGAAAGAAACAAAGAAGAACGACATACAGGACCTGAAAACCGCGATTTACATAAATAAGCGAGTAAATAAAATAAATCAAAAGTAAAGAAAGATTAAAAATCAAAATGAAAAGTTAAAAATAACAACAAAGGCAAGATGGCAAAATAATAAGTTGTAGTATAAATAAGTAAAAATGAAGTAAATAAAATATATAATAATTCTGTTTTTGTTTCACCCTCTTCCAGGGATTCAAATCCTTTGCGTTGTATTTCTTGACCTTGTTTCGGGCAATTTGCTTCTAATAAATTTTCACTAAAATTACTTCACTAAAAGCACAAGTACAGAGCACAATTTTGTTTTACACTAAGATGTTGACGCCTTGATGTCAAATTGTAGACTGAACTCATCATAATCATCATCATTATCGGCACTACGACCGGGATCCGGTCTTGGCCTTATTTAGCAAGTCTCTCCACCGGTCCCAATTTCGAGCCGATGTCATCCAGTTTGGCACTCCCAGGCTTTGGGTGTCCTGGTCTACGCCATCCCTCCATCACAGACAAGGCCTATCGCGCGGTCTCCTTCCACACATACTGCCACAAAGGTCTTTCCGGGCAGGCTCCTCTTCGCTTATTCCAGCTAGGTGTCCCGTCCACCGGAGTCTACCGAGCTTAACTTTTCATACAACGTTAGGTTCAAGGTAGATCGCGTACAGCTCAACGTTGCAGCGTCTCCGGAATCCTCCTCCCCCACATACGGGGACAACAATTCTCCTTAGGACCTTCCTCTCGAACTCGGATAAGGGTTCAGAGTGCGTTTTCTTGAGCACCCAGGTCTCGCATCCATACATGAGTACTGGTAAGATCGTGGTCTTGTAGAGTAGTAGCTTGGATGTTCTGGATAAATTTCAAGATTTAAAGAGCCTTAATAGACCATAGTAGGCTTTGTTGGAAGTGATCAGCCGTTCGCTTATTTCTTCTTCCATATTGTTATCGGCTGCCAGTATTAACCCAAGGTAGTTAAAGGATTGCACTACTTCAAATTCGTGTTCCGCTGTCCTGATCGTTTGACCAACGTTAGGCCTTCTCTTCGCCACCATGTACTTAGTTTTTCCCTCATTAATGTGCAGTCCCAGTTTTTGAGCCGCCTGCTCAATCTGGGTGAAGGAGTCCTGTACCGCCGATTCGGTTCTACCGATGATATCGATGTAATCTGCGTAGGCATGTATCTGGCATGTTTCATGTGATAATAGTCCCTCTTGTTGTAACGCCAGAGTCATGGATTGCTTTCTTCAACGCTAGGTTGAAGAGGAGGCAGGCCAGACCGCGCCTTTGTCGGAGTCCATTAAAGATGTTTATTGGTTTGGACAGCAATCCCGCTATTTTTACTTGACTAGTTACGTTGGTTATGGTCAACCTACAAAGTCGTATCAACTTGTTTGGAATGCCGAACTCCCTCATGGCATTATATAGTTCTACCCTGGCTATGCTGTCGTAGGCGGCCTTAAAAATTATAAATAGATGATGTAATGGAACCCCAAACTCCTGATATTTGTCCATCGCCTGCCCAAAGGTGAATATCTGATCAAACGCTGATTTGCCTGGGATGAAGCCACACTGATATTGACCAATGATGGCTTTAGCGTGTAGCGTTTCTAAACAGATACACACACAATACACAAACAAATAGTGAAGAACACCGAACGAAAATCGAATAAGAAAATGCATCAGAGCCGTATGTTATAGCGAAAACATAACAATTACACATCAGTTGAGTGTACTTGAGTTTAGAAATTGAATTCGTACACGCGGCCAGTAGCCTGATGTGTTAAGCATTGGTTCAATTTTTGGTGATTCTAACTGTCATAGCGTCAGTTCGAATCACACGTTCTTCACTATCATCGCAAACGCGATAAGCGTATGGCGCTATACGATCTTGTAGGATAGAGGAGAGTATCTTATAGGCGGTACTCTGCTGCACAGTGTGATATCTCCCTTCTTATGTATCTCATGAATTGTGTAATGTAACGCTGTTCCTCCTTGTTCGATCAGCTCAGCTGGTATGTCATCAGCCCCGGGGCTTTATTTGATTTGAGCTCTCTTATGTCTTTTAATGTTTCCTCAATGCTTGGTGACGGCAGCATTTGATCTTGAGTTTGCACTGGTGGAGCCTCCAATTCTTCTGGGACTGACCGTTTAGAAATTTAGTGGAGTGCACTTCCCATCGCTCCAGAATGAATTCAGGATCGGTGATCGGTAATCAGATTACCCTATTTATCCTTGTAGTAAGTGCAGCGTGGAGTGTACCGCATCATACTGCAGATTATTGCTAGAACTTCCGCGCCTAGTGCAGAACTCGCTCTCTACTTTTCTTTATTTCCCAGGCGGTTTTCTTTTGTCTGTGGAGTATTTTTTCAGATCTTCTTAGCTCTTTGTATTTCTCCTCGCGTACCCGTGTCCTATTATTGCCTGGTATTCAGCATTTTTAAGTTCAGTCGCTAGTTGGCACTCATCATCTAACCAGTCGCTGCGATCTCTACGACTACTGCCTAAAATGGAGTTGGCAGTACTAATGACAGTATTCTTAAGGCGTGTCCATTTCTCTTCTACGCCAGGCATTCTGGCCCCAGGACTTACTCTCTCTTGATAGAGCTTTTCGAGGGCGAGTCTTAACGCATGACCAAAGGTGTTGCTGGTGTTCTCAATGCGTAAGGCAGCCGTGTTGATCCGGAACTGATCCTTGGATGCAATACGTCTCCGTAAGGCAATCCACGCTCGGAAAACTATACCAACAACATATTGATCCGAGTCGACGTTGACACCTCGGTATGTTGGTACTGTTTTGGCGGTCGAATGTTTATAGCTGGTGTGTTCCGCCGAACACTGTTCACATCGAAAACACAACGGAGAGAATACCGTTACCAATGAAACCACGACTTGTTTTTCTTTTATAATTTTGTTTTATTTGCAATTTTGTTTTTTGGTTTTCAAAAAATTGTTACAATATCTCACGGGTTTAATACACTTAGACACCCGTTGCTAGTCTCTAAGAAGTACTTTAATGTTACCACTTGTACAAAACACAATTCGAACTAAAATTCCCAAACGAGCGTTCTCGCGATTCTGGTGGTGCGGTGCCACTCAGAAAACTTCTGCAAACTAAAACTTTTTTATAATTTGTCCACAATTTCGGATCGCTTCGCCACATCACAAGTTCGTTAGTTACTCGCCGTTACTTTTACACGAAACCAAACAAATTCGCGACGGTACGATACAATGTAAGCCTCCAGGCAACTCGGTCTTAACACCACCGTAAATGAAATGGAACTTCCTGTCACAGATTCTCGATTTCGACTCGCTTTCTTCTCTGGGGATGTTTCTATTCACCCCATCGTTTTCTTTTTCCCTTTCGCTTTCCCTGGGCGGTGACTTTCTCTCAATCGAGAATCTCTCCACCAGGGAAGATCGCGCTCACACATACCGGCGCGGAGGTTGCTGTCTGTTTGCTGTAGATCATTTTGTGACCATCAGAATTTTCACACTTCAACAATCGAATGTGTGGTTTACATTAGTCGATCCTGGAATCGTGTTTACTTTGACCTATGGGAACAGCGTTTTCGTTTATTGCTGTTGCTCCGCAATGGCCCTTGTTTAGGCGAAGTGCATTGCGGCAGGGACAAAGGTTTTGTCGACGGATTGGTTTTCCGGCAATTCGCTTATTGCCGGGGATGTGGTTTTTGTCGACATCTGGCGCAGCTGTGCCAACCGTTTGTGTATATCCAGTTGACGGATCGATACGCAATTTCTGTGCTGGGTCATGTCCTTCGATCGCCGTGCAGGCGTAGGAAAATTGTTCGGGACTTGTGGCCCATGTATCTGTGGATACGTGGGGTTGTTGACTCCAGGATGAATGTACCTTTCATCAGGTGAGAAGGTGGACTTCGGGGACACGTGTCTGTGTGCACGTGGAGTTTGGCTATAGGTGAGTATGTTCCTTGGTGGAACAACGACATCTCCACCTATAGTGGATTGTGCGGTTCGTAGAACCACCACACCGTCATCAGGCTCGAGCCGTGGCGGCGATCTATCAACACGTGGTCAATTTGGTTGCGAGTAGGTGATACACAGGTAGTTTTGTGGATGTCTTTACGGGGAAACCTGGTACTCGTAACAACCAAGTTATTTGATACTGCAGGTTCGATGACTCGTAGTCCATTGTCATTAGTGTTCTCATGCCAACTATGGGAACCTGCGTAGTGCCTGGAAACCGGCTCCTGACCTATTTTCGCATTCAAATCACCAAGAACGATTTTCACATCGTATCCTGGGCAGGCATTGAGGGGCCGTTCGACGTTCTCGTAGTATTGTGGGGAGGAAGCGTAGTGCACCGGCGTACGGCGCTGGTTAACTTCCTCCTCCATCATAAGTTCTTTAAACGCCGCCGATAATTTCCGCGCAAAATTCTTCGCCAGAGCGAAGGTCACACATTGAGGAAATTATTTGAAACTCACTCAGGAACAGCAGCACAGGAGAAGAGTCAATGAAACACTGATTGCCGGTACATGATGAAAAAGTTTATTGATGTTTATTTATATTCTTAGTGTACACCAACTAAACGCGCACTTTCCGTTTGAGTATACTGGACGTAATTAATAATTCTAATAATAAGGGATAACTCTCGACAAACAATAAGGGGTAACTCTCGACAAATTTGATGCGAGGTATATATACACCCACGCGACGCCTCGGGGCTGCAGGAGCTAGCACGACCAGTGCAATCGGCAGATGGAAACGAACTCAACGATCGTCATCTCATGCAGAGATGATTTCGGTAAGAAAAAAAAGGAAGAGAGAGAAAAATTTTTCTCTTAAGGCTGTGACCACTAAGAAAATGCGATCTTTTTGGTGCAGTGGTATATGTACGCGATCGAACTGATTCAATGTTGTTGCACGTGTTCGAAAGCAGGCAGGCGGCAAGGACAATAGGGAAAAATGACCAAATGCG
This sequence comes from Microdon myrmicae, assembly GCA_963931805.1. NCBI lineage: Eukaryota > Metazoa > Arthropoda > Insecta > Diptera > Syrphidae > Microdon > Microdon myrmicae. The sequence continues at coordinate 125,137,975 of OZ007500.1, read as the reverse complement.
CCGTTGGTAATGCGGGTCATTGTTTACACGATGCCTCGTCGCTATTTTTGACGTTGGGAGAAAGAGGTGCTAAAAGCAAATTGGATGTTTATGGTATCTCTGGCTGCAGTAGAAACCGGGTTCATATTTGCATTAGGAAATGCTGGAGAATTTGGTTTCGGCGTCTATTGCGCTAATTATATGCAGCTGCTTGGGTTGTTTATTGATAAGACAAACAAAAAAGGTTGCCAGGCAATATGTATGTAAAGGTACAGGACGCGGCTGGAAAAATAAACGGCGCTGTATTTATGGTCCCTGTCATGAAGGTTACAAATGTATGTAAATCTAATTATTTGTTTACCGGAATTCCTCTAAGGAAATTTGACTGGCAACGTAGATGCCGAAATTGATTGGAAATTCCTGGTAAGTTAATAAAGAAATCTTAAGGAGCAATGGTATGCGAAGAGAATGCATGAAGGTAAGTTTTCTTTACAGGGACTTAAAGATCATAGATTTGATCTCTTAAATGCGTGCAGCATTTTTAGGTACTAATACCGTTGCATTAGCAAACTAAAGGGAGTTGGGTAGTAGTTATGGGGGTTTTTCAGGTAAATAGACCGTAGGGTTTGGCGGAACCGCTACAGTATTCTTCCCTTTCGTTGTCAGGGGACTCTTCTGTAGGTCCGTGAACGTTTATGAGCTTATGTTTTTAAACTTGCCTCGCATGCGAAGAGTGCATAGCACTTCGTTTATTGCATTAAAGCCGATAATGGCACGCTTCAGGTTTTGGCTGACTAGACAGCCTACCCCGAGCACATGGTGTTTTGCATGACAGCTATAATAAATGTCATACTCGTTTCTTTGAATAACATCACTCCCCGTCCATCTTATTTCTGGTAATGCTGTTATGTCAGCCTTATAGGGCATCGGCTAGCTGCTGTGCAGCTCGAGCTCTATATAGTGAGCGGACGTTCCATGAGAAAATCCTCAAAACGTTTATGCATTTTCGTTTCCGTGGTCGTCATCGTGTATCCCGCCCATATCCGAGCCTTGTTAAATTTTCCAAAATAATTTGCTTTTCCGGGTGAGGTTATTAGCCTTGGCCCAAGCTTTCTTAGGATGTCGCTGCATGCGTTGGTTCACTACTTGGCGGGTGCCAAAGTAACTATCCAGGGGTGTCTCGTGGAGACTGCATGCCAACTTGGATTGAAAAGGGTCAAGGATCGTCCAAACTGAACTCAATGATTTACAAATTTTTCTAACCTTGTATATTATACTATTTCCACACGGCCATCGTCGCCATGTGCCATATTGTGCGGCCTCTACCTGAATGTCCCCACGACATTGTTTTTTATTATCCAGCGTCTGGTAGTAATTGTTTTGCTGGCTTTGTTTTCGTCGACGCGGCGTCTTCCCAGGAGTCAAGTAATTATTTGTCGACCGGTGCGTGTTCCTAGGAATCCATTGTTTTACATGCGGCGTCTTCCTGGGAATTTGTTGCTGTTGACCTCGATGCGGCGTCTTCCCAGGATAATTTACACGATGTATCGGGGTGACGTCTCTCCAGGACATGGAATGACGCGTCGCTAGCACAACAATTCGAAAGACTCCTCGCGCTTTGCACATCACTCATTCGTGTGATATTGGTGGCCAACCGGGGCTCAATCTGAAAACTTGTCAACAAACGGTGAAGTAAGGGGCGGTAGATCAACCCCACAATTCAGGAAAGAGTTATTGGCCCGCCAAAATCCCAAGCTAGGTCAATAAGTAATATACTAAATAGTGTAAAGGTTCTTGCTCTGACACCAAAGTCGAATGTCTTTCCTTTTCTTCTCATACTTGAAGCTACACACTTGGTAGTTCTGAGGTTAGACCATTTAAAATTAAAGGACTATACAATTCATTAAAGATTAGGGATGGCTGTATCCGTCACATGAAGATTTAACTACTCCCGAAATGAGGGAGAAGTCGTCATCAGCATGCGTTTGCCTAGGGTACGGAACTGCTGAACGCGTAAATAACTACGTATTAAATATCCTAACGCCTGTAATTATAGTTGCGAATCCGACTCTTGGCAACAGATTGTCGAAAGATACACAACAAGAAATCTCAGCAGAAAGCAAGACTGATGAACTAAAGGCCCTAGGATATTCATATCATAATCCTCGTCTTAATAATCCCTAATGAAAAGCGAAAGCTCTTACCGATATCGAATTTATTATGCCACAGTTCCTTTAAATATAAAACTCCTCATCACCGTGATTATAGTAAATTGGTTTCTCAAATTTTCCGAATTTGTTGACTCTAATTCGCAGTGTTATTGTGTTCTGATTTTTTAAATTATAACGAACAAAGAAGACAATTAAGAAATCTGGAAAATTTTCTAATGGTTTAGGGAAGAGGAGAGGAAAACATGGTTCAGGAAATCCCCTGTATTTGGCAACTGGCTTTTTTCTACCTGATATAATTTAATTTAACCAACATTTTTAAATGTAAATTCGTCCAGGGTATATTTAGAATTAGAATTAAATATAGAAAAATGTAAAGTATTACTGTTTGTTTGTGCATCTGTTGGTGCCACCGGTTGTTACCTCCGCGGATGGTCTCTATTACCAGACATTTTATGGTCGGTTTGTACTGCTTTGCAAATCCCTATTATTTCTCTACCCAAATATACTATTACTATACTACTATTTATTGGCCTGTAGGAAACCGGAAATTCATGACCTCACCGGCTCGACTACGCCATCGTCCCCTGTCCTGTGCACTCTCCTTCCACGCTTGACCAGCCGATCAGATCTCCTCAAGGTCAAACCTAACATTGTCTTCCCATCTCCGTCGCGGCCGTCCTACCGGTCTCTTTCCCGTTGGTCTACCGTCAAGAATTCTACGCACGGTCCTATCGTTGGCCATTCGCGTCACATGTCCGGCCCACCTTAATCTTCGCGGCCTGATTACACTCACTATTGTAGACTTGCGGTATAGCTTTTCAAATTCGTGGTTGTCGACATTTCGTTGCTGGCCGTCAGTATCGTTCTCAGATATTTAAATTCTTTAACTTTTTCAAATATCTTGTCTCTGACGTTTATATGTGTTCCCTGAGTTTCATCTGCTCTCGCCGTAATCATATATTTTGTTTTGTCTTCATTTATTTCTAGGCCCACCTCTACTGCCGCTTGCATGCTGATTTCACTGTTTTTACTTACAGTTTCTAGGTTATCACCCAAAACGGCGATGTCATCCGGATATGCGAGCACTTGTGTGACCTAGTTCAGGGATGATCCGGCGATGTTGTCGTCTTGTACCTTTCAAAGTCGAGCACAAGGTTAAAAAGACATGGTAAGAGACCATCCTTGTGTTAGAGTCCGTCGCGGATTTCAAATGGATCTGAGAGGTGGTTCCCTATTCTAACTCACCCTAGGCGTTCATGCAAATTTGAAGGCGGGCGTATTTTTTTGGGATTCCCAGCTCAACTACAATATGGTAAAGTTTTTCTCTTGCGACTGAGTCATAGGCTTTTTTGAAGTCAACGAACAGTTGGTGAACCCTCTCCGTATTCCCACTTCTTTTCCAGCAGTTGCCAGTTGCAATGGTAATTTGGTTCGTTTAACATATAATGGACAGGAAGATATACGTAGTGATGTTTGGATTTGAAGGGATTTCTGGGAATTTGATAATTGAACATTTGGTTCAATTTGTCTACCGTTGGATTGAATGTTAGCTTGTGGATTTAAATGTATGATAAGCACTGAATTGTTTAATGTTTAGCGCATTTATTGAATTAGCGATTTGTAATTTAGATTTGTGGATACGGGTTATAATTGGGTAGCCCCCGCTTGGTAGAAACCTTGACGTGGTGCGGTGAACCACTCAGGCTATGCTGACGGAAGCATACGTTTCCAGTAAGGCCACCCATGTCAGACAGGCTAGCGAGGAGTAACACACAAAGATCTACGAACCCTAATTCAGGGTGTTACGCGTTACCGTGCCCATTGGATGGTTTGCAGACAGGGGTATACCGGCTGTATATAACGGCACCTCTCTGACACCGGGTCAAATCAGAGCAGTAAGCAGACCTTACCACATCAAATACGGGCTCTGATGTGGCGGACTATTTGAAACGCCAAGACTCGTGGGATCAAATTTGAATAAACAATTAAAAAAAACAATCCCACGAAAAACCCGGTAGGCGTAGGTGTGATGAGCCGACACTACCATAAAGGAACAAATCATCAAGAAAACACCCACTCGGCCAAAAGAAGACCTAGGGAAAAACGGAAAAAGCAGGATATACGCGTCGGGACGTGGAATGATGGAACGTTATATAAACCAGGCGCGATACAGACGATCGAAGAAAACGCGAAACAATATAAAATGGACATCGTCACGTTTCAGGAAGTCCGACTCCCACATGAAGTAAACGAAACCAACAGGTTTACACGGGCGTGTGGAGGTACCGACACACATAACCTCGGAACTGGCTTCATCATAAGCAAGAAGATTACGCCCCATGTAAAAGATGTGCAATTCATTAATGACCGAATGTTGGTGCTAAAAATACAGGGCCCATGGTATAATTATGTATTTATAAACGTACACGCCCCAACAGAATCTACGGACGAAGAAACGAAGGACACGTTCTACGAGACTCCAGAGGAAGTATTTGATGTGATCTCACCATTCGACGTTAAAATCCTCTTCGCGGACCGCAACGCGAAAATTGGAAAGGAAGAAATCTTACAACAAACTATAGGTAATGAGAGTCTACACGACGTTTCAAATGATAATGGAATTCGAATTATTACGTTCGCACCGTCAAAGCATCTGGTAGTGAAAAGTACGATGTTCAAGCACAAGCAAATCCAAAACAAGTAAGCTCATATTAGGGTTCTGGTGCGTAGGCAGATATCACATACATCCCTCTTCCTTGTCGAAGGGGTATGCGGATGATGCATGCTTCAAGCACCCGAAATCTGCGCATCCCACCATTATATATTACCTTATATTGAAATCCCTTTTTTAACAAAGATTCTCACCCCTCCTCCTTGCGTGGAGTTGGGTCGGTCTCTTCGTATAATGTCGTAGTTTTTCTGACATAGTTTATGCCTCTGATTCAGCTTAGTTTCGCTACCCAGAAGCACGTCAGAACTTTCGTCTTGCAACAGTTTAAAGAGACCGGCTCTTCTCTCGATTCTTTTTTTTTTTTTTTTACATTTCTGTATTTATTGACCATAAATAATTTTTACAATAAGCAATACAGATAACTTATGATACCTTAGCTATAATTGTTTACATATAAAAGTTATATATTGGTTATGGATTAAGATTTTAGTGAGTAGAGCTTCCTGGAAAAGGTCAGAAAACCAGGATATAGTTATTTACTTAACCTATGCTAATTTACTTAACTTAACTTAACTTATCTTAACTTAGTCCAGTTACCTAATTATTATTGAAATAAGTTAGTGTGGTGTGGAAGGGGGTAGCATAGTGATCAATGGGTTAGTGAGGATATTGTCAGTCAGGGATGTGGGTTGGGGAACTACTTTCCGTTTGTTCGTTGAAACGCAAAATATTGGAGAAGGGTTGAATATTACTATATTTAAATTGGTGAGGTGAAAGCTCTGTATTGTGGTATACAATCTCATTAGAGTGATTAACCAATCTGCCAGAGGTGAAGAACGTTCTGATGTGGAGACAGTTCGGGTAGGCAGTTCGGTTATCTGACGGAGTCGATGTGAGCGCATTTATTATCGGGTTGGGATTATTGGGAAGATTTTCGATAAATTTGATGGACAGCTCGAGGAAGCGTCGATCTATTCGTTCAATATTAGCGGCATAGTAGAGCGAACTACTGTTGTAATATTTTTGGGAGTTGGGATGTCGGTTGAGGCCAGTGATAAGTCTGAAGCATTTCTTTTCGAAGATGCGTAACTTCTCCATTTGGGCGGGTGTGATATGGTACCATATCGGGCATGCATATGTGAGAGTGGGTCTGATTATCTGTTTGTAGATAAGTGATTTAACTTTGGGAGAGAGACCATTCGGCTTGTACATCACTTTTCTGCAGAGATTAAGTTGAATTGCGGCTTTGCGAATCGAGTTTTTGTTGTTGGCGGAGAAGGACAGATTGTTGGTGAAGGTTATTCCCAGGTACTTTAAGGTTTTGGAGGGTTTAATTATATTGTTATTTAACTTGATTCTGATTTTGTTATGGCAGTGTATGGTGTTGTTAGTACATTCGCATTACTGCCTTTAAACACTATGAGTTGAGTTTTGGCTGGGTTGAGTCGGATTTTCCACTTAGTAAAATATGCAGAGAGACTCGGGAGATAGCTGTTAATACAATTTCTTGCCTCCTTGACAAACTTGTTGCTTGAATAAATTAAAGTGTTATCGGCATAATTCAGCATTACTGTATTAGATGACAGTGGCTGCGGGGTGTCTGAAGTATAAAGGAGGTATAATAATGGTCCGAGAATGGAACCTTGAGGAACACCCGCGGTTATACTGTATGGTGTCGAAAGAGTTGAATTTATTTTCACCATGAACTTTCTATCAGAAAGGTAAGAAGCCAGAAGTTTTATGGTGTGGGTGTTTAATCCGAACATTGAATGTAGCTTATAGAGCAGTCCTGCAATCCAAAGGCAATCGAATGCTTTTGCTATGTCGAGAGAGACGCACATTGTAGGGGATTGGTTTTGGAGCTTCATTGTCACATCATGTGTCAGTTTTAGCAGAGCATGACAAGTTGAGTGTTGTGGACGAAAGCCAAATTGAGAATTCGGGATAAGGGAGTTGTCTCTAGCAAATGAGGGAAGATTTTTGTATATCTTACATTCCAAAACCTTACTAAGCGAATTTAGTTGTGATATGCGACGGAAGTTAGCCGGGTTGTTGGAAGAACGGATTTACTAATAGGGACTATCACCGCTGTTTTCCAACATTTTGGGAAATGTGAAGCGTTTATTATGTGGTTGAGAAGAACGAGAATGGGGAGTAAGTTTTCCGGGTGAAGCCTTTTAAATAGAAGGTTAGGGATTCTATCCAAGCCTGTAGATTTTTTATTGTTACGCGAAGTAATCAATTCAGATAATTCTGTAAAGCTTAGGAATGTGTCGGATCCCATGTGATGTGACGCTTTATTGGTTTCGTTGAATTCAGTAATGAATGGTGGGAAGGATGGCTCAAGTGTGCCTGAGATGAATTCATTCACGGTGTCGTGAAAATTAGTGACTGGGAGGGAATCGTTTTGTTTATGAGTTTTAAAGAAGTGTTCAGCGAGACAGTTTGCTATATCAGTGTCCGATTGGGCGATGTTACTGTTAGTTGGTTGGATGAGATAGTCTATTCGAGGCTTGAATTTACGACCAGTTAGTCGATTTATATTTTTGAATAGGTCACGGTTTGGTTTGATACTGTTTAGAGTAGACGTGTAGGTCTGATCGGTGAAATTTTTAAGTTGTCCATTTATCAGGGTGGTCAAAAGCTGTATCTGTTGTTTAATAAAGGGTGAGTAGCTAATATGCAATTTACGTCGGAGTTGTTTTTTTATGCGCAATAATTTTGTGAGGAGGTTGGGTAATGGTTTTCCTAAGTGGTTATGAGGGACGGTCGTAGGGGTATGGCTGAAGAGAGCATTTCCCAGTATTTGCTCTATTTTTACAGCTGCCTGGTCAATTTCAGTAGGGAATAGGTTTGAAGATGCCGGTAAAGAATAATTTGAAAAACTGGCAGCAATATCGTTATTGACTTTTTTCCAGTTTGTTTTGGAAAAATTTGGAATAGGATTCACTGTGTAGAGTGGTTCGAGTGAAGGGATTTGAACCGTGGAGTGAACGGACCCATGATCGGATGGGAATGTAAAGGACACTGTAGGGGGATTAGATGAATAGATATCTGTGGATTTTAGGAAGAAATCGATTGTTGATTTGGTTGTACTACAAATTCGAGTAGGTTGCAATGGACAGTCTGCGTAAACATATGGGTGAAGTGGGAGGAGATCTAGGAGTTGGTAGCCATATTTGTTGCACTTGATGTCATTAAATGATGTATGTCGAGCATTCCAGTCGCCCCCTATGATGAAAGGTGCCGGCAGAGACTCTGGTTTCTCTTCTCTGTCGAATAAATCTTTCTCGATTCTGGTAAGTGAATTAACATCCACGACTACAGCTTTAATTGTGATTTCTGTTCGGGACTTTAGATCCTGTCTAGACTAGTGTCCTGGTCCTTTATTTGTTTTTGCATTTGTGTCATCTGCGTCTGAATAGCGAGCAAGGTTGTGAGCACATCTGCTAGTGTTACTGTTTCTGGAGGCACAGTATGTTGCGGTGGTACATGTGTGGTGGGTTGTAGCGTGTTTCTCCTACCAGCTGTTACTTCAGCATACGAAACCTGTCGTGTTACGTTTAGTGCTGGTCGAGCTTGAACTATTGGGCGTTCTATTTTTCGTTGCTGTGTACACTTTTTGCCTCTGTCCGCATCTTCCGCATCGATACTGCATTTCGCAGTTTGCTGCTAAGTGCCCGAACCTTTGGCAACGAAGACACTGGATTATATCTCTGCCTTTTTTCAATTTGTCCCATGTGACAATTTCATGGTTCAGGATAGTGATTTTTCTGAGTCCACCAATTTTGCTACCCGGGCCCACCTGCACGAGCTAGAATGATCGTTTACGATTCTCCCGTCTAGCCCTAGCTGTATTGAAGGGTTTTACCGCGATAAACTCAATATCATTATAGTTAAGCTCTGGTAACCTTTGTAATAGAACTTCTGGTTCTGTTTCAGGATCGACGCCCTTTAGTAGAACCGTTATATTCTTTATTTCTTTGGGTTTTTTTTTTTACATTTCTGTAATTATTGACCATCAACAATTTTTACAATAAGCAATACAGATAACTTATGATACTTTAGCTTTAATTGTTTACATATACTTACTAGTACATTTTTCAAACAATATGATAGGAGTTATGTATTGATTATGGATTAAGATTGTAGTGGGTAGAGCTTTCTGGAAAAGGTCAGAAAACCAGGATATAGTTATTCTTTCGGGGTGTACGTCTAAAATTCCGCGGTTGTTTTTTTTAGGACATTTTTCATTTTTTCAAAGTCCTTAACCGAATTTGTCTGTATGGCAAACCTATTTCCTGTCAGTCTTTTAATTGGCTATATCTGTAATGTTGATGGGTGGCATCTTCGTTTTCCTTTTTGCTGCCTTTTACTCTTGTTGTGGTTGTTGTTGCGTCATCTGTTGCAGTGGACATCCTTTTTGTTGGTTGGTATTTTGTTGTTCACATTGTTGCTGTTTTTTCTGCTGCTGTTGTTTCAACATTAGCCGCTCCTTTTTCAGCCAATTCCCAGGAGTCGAGTTTTTTCCTGGGAATCCCGCGATGTATCAGGTCGGCGTCTCTCCTGGGCATGAAGTGACGCGTCGCTAACAAACATATTTAAAAACAAATGTGGAATGTGCCTGGATTCTGGAGCTGCAACATATGTAAGACACGGCTTTGCCATCTACTTATCAAGCTATACAAACTTGGTAAGCATACAAAACAGCAATAAATTCAAAGCGTCACTATTACTCCTCAGCCGAACAACACAAATTTGCTCGTTTTTTTGTCTATAACAATTTTCAGAAAATTAAATAGAACTTGCTCCAAAGCCACTCTCTGTTTTGCCTTAATTGTACACCTTCGTATCCCCGCATGCTTTCAGAATATGAATAATACTTCACTGAGCATTCTCATTCCCACCTGAATGTTGTGGGCAAATCAGTAGAAGATAAATATCACTTCAAAAGCAAATAAAAACCCTAACATCACGCCACTACGACGCACAATTCGCTTACTAAAAGCTGTCTAGTGTCCTTGTCGTTTGACCAGTTCCTAACCAAAGGGACTAAGCTTACAAAGGTCTCATGTGCATGATTAACGAAACCGTTCCATCTGGATATACAATAGGATTGGCATACTTCAATGGTGTTCTCTTTAATTATTTTCCGATATTAATCCATTAGGATGGCAAAACTGAAAGCCATTCCGTTTTATTGTCCGGAGAACAATTAGTGTGCAACCATCCTCCAGAGCCCGTTTAGTCGTAGCAGTATATTTTCCCGGTAATTTGAGAGGATCAAAGAAAATTATATATCCAGCCATTGTTTGGCCTCTGGAGTTCATAGAAGGATTCCTTTTTGTGTGGATATAGATAAATGCCATTGGGATAAGAATTCAGTGGATATATAGAAAATACAGATCCAAAAGTGTGAGCCTATATAATGACTCTGACTTCGCTGCAACCACTAGCCCGCAGACTAGTTGTACACTATCAAAAGAAGTGAGACGATTCAAAGTGGTTCTAGTGAAAAGGACACAAATATGGAAGGCAATTCGGTTGAATACCATAAAATGCCTCCCATGTGCATCATAAGTGGATCGGATTGTATTGTATAAGGAACCAGAGAGGAAAACATCTGCTAACCAGGAAATTAACACCCAAAGTTTGTTGTTAAATAATTTTAATAGAAAGGACTTGCATTTAATCAACATCCTATAACTAAATTAGATGTCACTCAGATTATTACTGGCCCTGCCAGTCATTTGGAATTGTTTCTCTTATTTGATTGCTCAATAAAACGCACTTCTTAATTAAACTCATGATATCAATACGTACAATCAGTACCTGGTATTTGAAACCGTACTTCAATCGTTTGCCTCAAATGAGGTGTTAACGAGTTTAATATTTCATGAACATACAAAACCAACCACCCAAAATACTTACAGTTGGTGACACCCACTACCTTTATTTGGGTTCATTTGATGGTAATTCAAAGTGATTATTTTATGAGTACATATAAAAATACCTTAAATACATACAATACATTGAACCTAACAAGTGTACGCAGACAAATCATAGAATAATCATGTGCTAGTCACATCAAGTGAACGCTATTAATGATAGGGACTGGCAGATTTGACGTATAACATTCCCTTCCCTCTACCAAAAAGAGTATTATTCCTGGAAGGGGAATAATGCTCTTGAAATGGTGTTAGGGTGGACGTGTACAGGAGTGAGAAGTGTTGGGTATAATAAAAACAAAATATTAAGGTGTGAGCAAAATTATTCTGTTCACAACATCTATGGGACATAAATACTGACCGTATAATTCATAGTTCGATGCAAGTATTTAATACTATAGCAACCTGCTGAAGCAAGTGCTTTCGTAACTGAGGGTGGAATTACTGACACATAACCTAAGCGCAAGTAAAATTGATGTTATAGATGGTATCAAAAATATTTTGGCAAGGAAATTACCTTAACTTGGCACCAACATTTTACACAATTTATTAATTCTTATGGGGGGATGGGTGCGAACATACAAGGCAAAGTCTCTGATTGCTTTCAACCCGGCGAAGGCGAGGACGATCCTTGTCCCTGTTCAATCCAAGTTGACATGCAGTCTCCATCTCCATGACATCCCTGGATAGCTACTTTGACATCCGCCAAGTAGTGAACGGATGCATGCAGCGACATCCTGAGAAAGGTTGGCGCCAGGCTAATAACCAGGCCCGTAAAAACGAATTATTATGGCAAATTTAACAAGCCTCGGATATGGACCGGATACACGACGACGACCACGGAAACGAAAATGGCTAAAGGATTTAAGAATTTTTACATGAAACGTACGCTCACTATACAGAGCTCGAGCTGCACAGCAGCTAGCCAATGCCCTTTCCGAATATAAGGCTGACATAACAGCATTGCAAGTAATAAGATGGACGGGGAATGAGGTTATTCCAAGAAAAGAGTATGACATTTATTACAGCTGCCACGCAAAACACCACGTGCTCGGGGTAGGCCTTCTAGTCAGCCAAAAACTGAAGCCTGCCATCATTGACTTTAATGCAATAAATGAAAGGCTATGCACTCTTCGCGTGCGAGGCAAGTTTAAGAACATAAGCCTCATAAACGTTCACGGACCTACAGAGGAGTCCCCTGACGACGAAAAAGAAGAATACTACGAGAACGTCGAACGGGCGATGTGAAAATCGTTCTTGGTGATTTGAATGCAAAAATAGGTCGGGAGCCGGTTTCCAGGCACTACACAGGTTCCCATAGTTTGCATGAGAACACTAATGACAATGGACTACGAGTCATCGAATTGGCAGCATCGAAAAACTTGGTCGTTGCGAATACCAGGTTTCCCCGTAAAGATATCCACAAAGCCACCTGGGTATCACCTGATGGAGCCACTCGCAATCAAATTGATCACGTGTTGATAGATCGCCGCCACTCCTCGAGTCTGATGACGGTACGAACGTACCGAAGTGCCAACGTCGACTCGGATCACTATCTTGTTGGTACAGTTTTTCGAGCGCGGATTGCTTTACGGAGACGTATTGCATCCGCGGATCAGGTTCGAATCAACACGGCTACCTTACGCATTGAGAACACCAGCAACACCTTTGGTCATGCGTTAAGACTCGCCCTCGAAGAGCTCGACGGAGGGAGAGTAAGTCCTGGGGCCAGAATGCCGGGCGTAGAAGAGAAATGGACACGCCTTAAGAATACTGCCATTAGTACTGCCAACTCCATCTTAGGCAGTAGTCGTAGAGATCGGAACGACTGGTTTGATGATGAGTGCAAACTAGCGACTGAATGTAAGAATGCTGCATACCGAGCAATACAGCAGTCTCATAGGACGTGGGTGCGCGAGGAGAAATACAAAGAGCTCAGAAGATCTGAAAAAAGGCCTCACAGACAAAAGAAAAGCGCCTGGGAAAAAAACCTTGTCTGTGAAATAGAGAAAAGTAGAGAGCAAGGTCCGCCCGAGGCGCGGAAGTTCTTCCAAATAATCCGCAGTATGACGCGGTACACACTACGCTGCACTTACTGCAAGGATAAAGAGGGTAATCTGATCACCGATGCTAAAAGCATTCTGGAGCGATGGGAAGTGCACTTCAATGAACTGTTAAATGGTCAACTCACAGAAGAATTGGAGGCTCCACCAGTGCAAGATCAAGACCAAATGCTGCCGCCACCAAGCATTGAGGAAACATTAAAAGACATAAGAGAGCTCAAATCAAATAAAGCCCCCGGCGCTGATGGCGCACCAGCTGAGCTGATCAAATTAGGAGGAACAGCGTTACATCACGCAATTCATGAGATCGTGGTGTACGTATGGGAGCAAGAGGAGATGCCGGAAGATTGGCGTCGCGGTATAATTTGCCCCATACATAAGAAAGGAGATATCACACTGTGCAGCAACTATAGGGGTATAAAATTGCTGAATACCACCTATAAGATACCCTCCACTATCCTACAAGATCGGATAGCCCCATACGCTAAAGCCATCATTAGTCAATATCAGTGTGGCTTCATCCCAGGCAAATCAGCAATTGATCAGATATTCAACCTTAGGCATGCGATGGAAAAATGTCTGGAATTTAAGATTCCATTATATCATCTGTTTATAGACTTTAAGGCCGCCTACGACAGCATAGCCAGGGTAGAACTATATAATGCCATGAGAGAATTCGGCATTCCAAACAAATTGATGCGACTTTGTAGGTTGACCATGACCAACGTAACTAGTCAAGTAAAAATAGCGGGATTGCTGTCCAAACCAATAACAATCTTTAATGGACTCCGACAAGGGGACGGTCTGGCCTGTCTCCTCTTCAACCTGGTGTTGAAGAAAGCAATCCGTGACTCTGGCGTTACAACAAGAGGGACTATTGTCATCTAGTCCAGCCAGATACTTGCCTACGCAGATGACATCGACATCATCGGTAGAACCAAATCGGCGGTACAGGAATCCTTCACCCAGATCGAGCAGGCGGCACAAAAACTGGGACTGCACATTAATGAGGGAAAAAGAAATTTATCCAGAACATCCAAGCTACTACTCTACAAGACCATGGTCTTACCAGTACTCGTGTATGGGTCCGAGACCTGGGTGCTTAATAAAAGGCACTCTGAACTCTTGGCCGCGTTCGAGAGAAAGGTCTTAAAGAGAATTGTTGGCCCCGTATGTGAGGGAGGACGATTCCGAAAACGCTACAACCATGAGTTGTACGCAATCTACCTTGAAACTAATGTTGTAAGAAAAATCAAGCTCAGTAGACTCCGGTGGGCGGGACATCTAGCTCGAATGAGCGAAGAGGAGCTTGTCCGGAAAGTCCTTTGTGGCAGGATGTATGGAAGGAGACAGCGCGGCAGACCTTGTCTGCGATGGCGGGATGGCGTAGACCAGGACGCCCAGAGCCTGGGAATGCCAAACTGGATGACATCGGCTTGAAATTGGGACCGGCGGAGAGACTTGCTAAATAAGGCCAAGACCGGATCACGGTTGTAGTGCCGATGATGATGATGATTAATTCTTATATAAACACTCAACATTTTCCAACCATCTGTACCCATACCTGGAGTAAACAAACCTGTTACCAAACTTATGACAGGCTTATACGTCTACTCAGTGTCCTAAGCAAAATTTATGAAAAGGGATGGAAGGGCAAGCCACTAAAAGTTCTTGAAGAACGTAGCGCCCTTCCGAATGGCCAATTGGACTCCGACTCTTTCATAGCACAAGCCAACACATTTTAAGAAGTTGCAACAGTATCAAAGCAAATCCAGCCATTGGCCAGCCAACCGGTATGGTATTTCTGAATATTGAGAAACTATTTGGTACAGTTACGATCGATGGTTTGTTTATCAATATTTATGCCTAAAGAAGTAGAAGAGAATCGAACTCACTGTAGTGCTCCAAAAGGCCCTACTACCTTTCTCCCCCATTCCTACATCCAAATCCTAGCTATCTTAAGCTAAAACCAAAAAACCTATCAACACCCACAAAAACCCAAACATCATCCAAAATTCGCAATAAACGAATCAAACATTCGTTTATACCCTAACATTTGCCCCCACGGCATTATTAACCCAAAATCCGAATTAAAATTAAAAGTTACAATAAACGAATCTAATATTCGTTTACGTTTCACATTTGCCCCACAGCATCACCCAAATCCAAAAATTCAGAGATCATTATCTCTATCTGAAAATTTACCATTCAGGAAAACAAACAAAAAACAAAAAGCAGATACATTCCCACATCTGCGCAATAGTTTCGTAAGAATTCAAGAAATTGAATTCTTATCTTATGTAAATACAACATCTCGCTCGAAATATCCAAAAATCGAGATTGTTGTACGAAAATGTGTATCTTTGGGATACAATTTTCGATGTGTTTTCCTTTATAAAGGAATAGTAAAACGATCTCCGGGGCGCAGTATCTAAATCCTCATGCCACAGAGCAGTAATTTTTCTAATTTTAGTTTTACATCTGCTGTAATACTCTAATATAAATTCCACAATAAAACTTAAACAAAAATTTAAACTAACTTCTTTTAAATGCTTTGGAAATTGTGTGTTGTCACCAACGCTGGATGATTCTTTTCTTTTGTGTACGAGGGCGACTCCAAAAATTGGTACAGGAACCGGTACTAAGGTTGCAGAGTATAAGGACGTTATCCCCCAAGTTACGTCCTACGAACAATCAGGACGTTGCTCTTCCCTCTGGGTCAGAGGAAGCACGGCAACGACCCCTTGCTGGAAGGTGTTGTGTCACGAACTATCAACAAAGAGATCTAACGTCCTTTTCAGGACAAGAAAACGCGCTTCCTGAGGAACAACCCCCACAACAGCAGAACATCACGAACAATCTGGTGAGAAGTGAAACACTATTGTCGGGTAGAAGTATTAATGCCAACGTATGACACGGTTTCACTTAAACCCCGACACTTGTTACGCCGAACACCCGTTCACAAGATTATCCACAAATCGTCAAAGAGAGTAAAATAAAATTCGCTGGAGTAGTTTTACTGAGTTTTATTGTTGTCAATTATTATTACTTGGCGTAGGCTTTAATAAATAAATAATTTGAGATTACTCTATTTTGAAGGGCTATGCGTTTCTCTTTCTCGATTGACTAACGGGACACTACGTTCGTCTAACAACACTTCTCATTTCGTGTGACTCGAGCGTGTGCACACGCCACGGTAGTTGAATAACGACTGCTGAAAAAGGGATGAAGATGGGTAATTTAATTTTTGCACCCAGGACAACCAATAGAGATCATACTTCTGCTCTCTTATTGCCACGCCCGTCGATGTGTGGTGAATACATCGGTTAATTCGATGGTCGACGAACATGGGAGAATGAGAGAACAGAAACACAATGTGCAATGATCTCCGGGTGGGTTTGGTTCTGTGTGCATGGATCAATACAGCTCTGACGATAACCCATTGACCTAATTCGGTGCATATGGTGATCTCAGAGTGCATTGATCTGTAGGAAGACAGAACTGTGAAGCAGAGGAAAATTTACCTGGTGCTATTCACCTGCTAAAAGAGAGCATTATCCCCAGCGAATGGGCTGTCTGGAGAAAGTGAATAGGACGCCGAATTGGCTAGGGAAATCTGATCATGGGAACTAAATTAAATGCTTTGATAATCTCCCCAGCGGTTATATGATTATGCAACCACTTCGTTAGATCAGACTATTCCGTTGCTAACCGACATGATGCGATTTCCGGTGGAAATCTCATGGGTTAGCGAAATGGGGTTGCCGTATGGCGAAAAGATAGCTAAACTCAATTATGCATTATCTGCATAGGATAATGAATTTAGCTATGCGTCCGTTTAACATGATATACAGGTAGAATAGCTTATAAGGGGAATAAGGATAGTAATGACGCGCTGAAAGCGGTCGAAATAAAGGTATGAAATTGTGGGTTGGTTCTCCATGTGGTATAGAGAACCCCACACTATCACACTACGCCAACACGAGTTGAGGCCCGATGAACTCTTATTTAAAATTATCGAATTTAATTTTCCATCACTTCGTTGTAAAATTGTTCAGCGTATTTTTGGCAGATCGTTGCTACAAGGTTCAGGTCAATAATATCCTTCATGGTTATTTAATGGTGCAGTAGATATTCCGCAGGGGTCAGTCCGTGGGCCAATTTTTTACAGTTTGTGTATTTTCGACATCATGATTATTCCATGCATTCGGTCGACAATGAAAAGATGATAAAGTATCTTCAGATTGACAACAATCTGGAATACGCGATTTGATTTGGTTTGATTTGGTGAGGGCAGAACCCTCGTATATGAAACTTAATACAAGCAATAGAAAGACTTTACAACTAACTTATGTTAAAACTAAAGAATAAATAAAAAAAAATACACGAGGACACGAAATTCAACAAATTGGAATATCTTATAAATCGATACAGAATTGAAAGGAAATGTCGCGCGTTAGTGATGATGATTTCTGACGAGATCAAGATAACCCATATTAATTCTGGGCGAGGCCATGGCGATGGCTAACTATCTGCGAAAACGATGCCTAACACAGACCCTGGAGGGGAAAACACCATATGAAACATGGATAGGGCAAATACCCGATAGATCGCACCCGTTTCTGGTTCATCTCCCGACGGCGCGAACATCCCTGCATCATAACTCGTTCCGTTACAGAGCGGGGAAGCTGTGGAACTCCCTTCCCACGCGAGTGTTCCCGGAGCGTTCCAACCTGCAACTGTTCAAAAAGAACTGCAATAGTTATTTAATGGCATCTCGGGGCGCCCACTCAGCGCTACAGGTTCGCCTCTCCCGAGAGAAGTCTAATAAAAAAAAAGAAGAAAAAAGTCATCTCAGAGACTTCAGACATTGAGTCTACATCCCGGACAGGGCACACGGTAAGAGAAAGTTTGTGCCACGATCTTCGAATGGAGTGTTCGTCAGCTACTCAGATTTCCCCAGGGCATATAGAATCTAGCTACCTCAGTATAAGAAGAACGTCATATCGAGGGACGTCAAATTTATGAAAACAACGGGGAACTGATGTCAAGAAAATTTGACAAAGATCTGGCCAACGATCCGACAGACGGAATACCTAAAGTAGACATCAAGTTGAAGTCTCTTCCAATAATTACTGAAGCCCTAGAAAGAAATGATCTTCGCGTCGTCACGTTAAAAGATCCGCTTGCACAAAGGGGCAGAAGTCGACACACAGTTGGGAGGAGGGCCTCCTGAAAGGTATCATCAGGCCAACATTGCCGTTCACGAAAGAGAGGATGCTTTTACAGCAAAGATCCCAATAACCCAAGCCGCTGAATACGGACGAAAGGTTTCAACCCTTGGTGGAGGAAGTGATCTCCATTATTAAAAATAACACGTGGGATCTAAAGTAGACACCTACGAACCGGGTCGGAATCGGAAACAGATTCCTATTATGGACAAATGGAACCATTGAAGGACAGAAAGCTCGACGGGTGGCAAAAGAACTCTCGCAAAAGTCTGGGAGTGGACACCGACGAGACCATCACACCGATATCACTTTTGAATTTGAAACCATGCAAGGAATAATTCGTCTAAAGCGACTTCGAAGGGACTCAAGGACAAGGCCGGGGAGATGCTGGGCGACGGCAGGACAGGTGCCATGAAATATCTCTTCAAGAAACATCTGTGTGGCTTACGCGAAATTTTACGTAGCAGGAATAATAAGACCATCGAAGGCATCAAGGAACACCGAGGCATTTCAATCTTGCATTTTCCCAATAAACCGAAGATGCATTGTGCTCTTAGCTGCAGCATATGTCGACAACATTATGGTGGCCTCTGGCGATAATAGTGGACTAGGAACTACGCCATTGAGGATCGAGGCAATGGTGCACACGACTGGCCCTCAATTCACAAGAAAGGATACATATCAGACATCCCGAGAAGATTTGGAATGACCGATTCGAAATCCGTTCCAACACCAGTAGACACTGGAATCAAACTGACAACCTGAAGGCACCAACCTGCATTCCTGAAAGTATCCTACCCTATCTTCCATGAGTTACTAGGGATTCTATAGTATTTGGCCAACGCAGGGGAACTCGATATTGGACCCTCACTGAATTTCTTGCGCCAGATACTTTCCGACTATAGGCGAGAACCCGTAAATAGGACATGCGTTTAGTACTACATAAAGAAAAATTTATAATTTCATTCTGAATTAAAATAAATGCGGACTTCAAACAAAAAAATAGTGGACGTATTGACAAAAGTATCATCTCAGACCAAGAACGATATCTGTCGGGATCTGATTGACAATCACTTTTCTAGTTATTTATTTAAGACGGTTTTGATAGTAGTAGTTTTTATTTCTCCATTTTTGATTTTATTTGACAAACTATTTTTTATGCTGACGCGGTACGCTACAAATCCATGCAATAGGGCATTGAACTTAATTACAGGACAATATTCGACCCTCTCTCCCACCCCTCGCTTCCTGCTCACCCCCTTACCCCCCCCCCCCCCCCCCCCCGCGACTCTCTGTGTCAATCCATCTCTGTTGGCGAATCCAACTCTAAATGTATCCCTTTCGTGCACCGCTAGTAGGAAGCTTATATCCTCACACAAATAATCACACGGCACACGCGCCGCTGAATATGTGACCAACGATGTAATTTTTATTATTCATTATTCCTTATTCCTTCAAAATTGTTCACAGTTAAAGTGTTTCCTTTTGAAACAAAACTCGTGGTATAATTTATGGTCTTTTACTGGCCGTACACTTATTTGCTTCAGACCGCCTCCTAAACCATTCTCACCACCAATCTTAAGCGGCGCTTCTATACTTTACTATAACCTGCCCCACCCCTCGCCCCTTCCCCTGCCTTCTTAATTTGTCCTGGTTACCTTAGGTTAAGGTAAGTTAATATCGTTCTTAAGCTCTCTAGTTTGTAACTTATATATACTTTAGATGTAATTAGGTTGCTTGAATTAAGCCAATAAATGGAGTGGTAGCCCCACGAAACACATTTATTGTATAGGTTTCGGGAGGAAAACAAGTCGCTTAGAAAATAAAATGGAGATGCCTCGAGACCTTTCTCCGAGTCTTACCTTATTTTTTAGAAGATAAAATCCTAATGTTGTAACGATTATTTCCTATTTATTTTCAGCACTATGATTTCCGCTCACACAACATTTGCAGCTTTTAAAGTGGTAATGGAATTTTAACTGCAATCCCCATTGGCAGGATTCCAACGAAAGGAAACTTAGTCGGCGCGGCATCCAAACAGGGATCCCAATGTTTGCGTTAAACTGATGCATTTTAATTGCGATCCTGGATTCCGGTATCGATTTTCGCTAATACTGTTCACCGAAAGGTCGGTTTAATGCAAATTTTCTCCTACATGTATAATGTGTTAGGAGATTATCGTACAAGCATGAAACAACATGGGGAATAACAATATTTAGGAAGAGCGCTTTTAGATATTTACGGAGCTTGTGTGTGGTGGCGGCGGGGGGGGGGGGGGGGGGGGTATTGATACAATAAAAAAACACATAAAACTAAAGTGTTTGTTACACTGCGTTGTTTGAATTATTTTTCGAGAACCTGTCAAAAATTTGACATCCTGCATCACCCGGAACAAAAAGCGCAGCCTACGACAGTCAAACCGAAACCGTAAATGATAATTCAATCCCCTCCACTAGCAACGTATAACATCAATTATTTCATCAGGCATAATATGGCATAATATCCATCCACCAAGAAGCAGCACGTATTACGTACAAGGTAAGAAAAAATCTTTTCGCGAAATCTATTCACCACTTCGAATGTCAGTTGCAGTTATCACCAAAACGAATGAATTGAAAATCAAATTCCCATATTTTTTCACGAAATTAAATCCCATAAGACAAAATTTTCCTCCGAAATAGAAAAATGTGTTACATAGGTCCAGCAAAATCGGATTGTAACTATAGAAAAAGTTCTCTCTCTGAACCATGTGATTCAAAACCTTGTAACTGGCGGCGGTGAACACATGAACAGTATACAAAAACGGAATATGATCACAAGCTCTAATTGAAAATAGAGTGTATCGCTTGCAGCCTTATTAGAGACCAATATCCTGTATGATTGTACTGTGGTGACCACAACATCTAACAACTGCTATCCATCGCCCCATTGTAAGGATACATTTCAACTGGAAATAAAGAATTGCCGTTGGTTGTTCACTTATTGATGTTAATGAACGAGTCCTGCAATCCTCCTGCTGAGGATTGGGATGAGGAAAGACTTCCATATTATCAAGTTACATGGAGACTGTGACCGGCTGTCAACCGATGTCAATGGTGCAAGATTGGGACTTATTCAGTTAGCGAATCATATGGAAGGAAACGACCTCGAGAGGAATACGTAGAGAGAAACAAAGATTAGGAATAATATAAATCAGTGAGAATGTCTTTCATGATATTTTTTTAGAGTTTTCAATAAACTAGGTTATAACTATATAAATGTTTTATCCGGGCGGTGAAAAACTCCATAATCGGCGATAGATGTGGACAAATGCACCACTGAGACTTAAGCCCGTTTACATTTGTCACGCACGCGGTATCAACTAATTGTGAATTATAAAACAACAATCTTATCGTGTGCATATTCTCGGAAGGTCTCATCTTTCTTCCATATTCGTGCTTCAAACTTTTTGCATAAGTCAATCCTGGTTTCCCTAGCCGAAAACCTTAGTCGCTAGTGCTATTAGACTTAAGTTACCATGTAATTTACTTGCATTGTAATAAATAATAAAATAAATAATAACAATCCTGGTTTGCTTCGGGCGATACATCTGACCCAACTCGTTCATGAGCTCGTGAAATGTCATATCCAGATGTTCGGCTTTTGAATGCAACCACTCAATCGCTTTCTTCCTGAATTTCATTCCGACCAATTTTTGCATTGTCATCCGGTAGATCATACGTCTCCTTGATGGGCTTGATCTCCCTTTCCCACACATGGAAATTATCAAGCATACCATCGAACTGACTTAGTAATTCAACAATGATCTTAATGCCCATGCTTGATTGCGAAGAAAATAAAGCGGCTGTTTCGCTTCGCCTTTCGCGCATATCTCGTGCCGCTAAGTGTTCGCCCTATCGCAGAATCCCAATTTAACGTTGAGCGAGTTCGAGTTCAGGCTGCATTAGTTCCATTTCGCGCATATGAAGTTCTCTTTCGCGGTTTGCTAGCGATGCACTGGATTGAGATTCTTGACTGCGATCCTTGTCTTCGGTATTTCCTGCGCAACTGCGGAGTCCTGTGTCAGATGTGATATCCTGGTTCTCCTCCTCGTTGGTGATTCTCAATTCCCCGTTGGATCATGTTCAATTAGCTGGGCGACTATATCGGCTTTCGATTCGCCGATGGCCAATCCACACATCTAAGCCTTTTGTCGCAATTCGCTAACTGTGAAATCGCTCGCTTCAGGCATGGTTAATTTACCCTTTCTAGGTTGGAAGCTATGTTGTCGTCTATATTCGTCATTTTTACCCCTTCGTCGTCGTTTTTGGTTTTTCTTTTTTGTCTTTATTCCTTCTATAAATCCCGCTTGATACCCCAAATGAGGGATAAACATATTCACTATATTAATCTCTTCATGCCTGACTATCTTTTGTTATTGTGCTTGTCATCATCATCATCGGCACTACAACCGGGAACCGGTTTTGGCCTTATTAAGCAAGTCCAGAAGCTTGTTAAATTTTCCATAATGATTTGTTTTTTCCGGGCAAGGTCATTAGTCTTGCGCCAGGTTATTGTGCTTGTGGCGGTTCTTTAATACATTCCCAAAGAACCGCCCATCCTCCTTAATTAACCACCTTCTTCTTTGCATGCAAACCCATAGTACTTACCTGCAATTAGGGGTAGCGTAAGCTCCCCTGCAGCATCATACCTGAAAGGAATACCTACCCGACGGCATCCACACATTCTGAATTTCTCTGGTTCATATTCCATGAACCAGTTCATCTCCTATCGGCTCAGCCTGTCTTCAATTACGATAAACAAACGCTGGCCAGCGTATTGTTGACATAGCTGTAGCCGATATTCTTTCCATAGTACGCAATTGCATATCGCGCCTATACCCTTAGGCCCACGACAGTTGCGATAATTTCCCGTTATCGGCTATCAACCGATCATGAATTTGGGGATGGATATGATCATTGTTTATCATTATGGAAAATTTAACAAAGCCTTAGGACTTGCTAAATAAGGCCAAGACCGGTCCCCGGTTGTAGTGCCGATGATGATGATGATGATGATCATTGTTTAGGTACCCTTACCCTTACCCATGCCATGCCTATGATGACCCGCCTGAAAACCTAAATTAAACATACAGTATCTCATTGTGTGCGCTTTACTTACCCGCATATTAATCAAACATATAGCCATCCAGCCTGACCTTTTGCCGCCGTCGACGAGGTTTGTGCTGACTTACGTCAACAAAATAATTTGCCTCCTTGTGCACCGGAGCCATACGGCTAGATTGGATATTGCCGACATCGGTGTTTCCAAGGAATCTTAGGTAAATACCATGACGACCCCTTGTATCATAGGCACATCATTTACATCATGTGTGCCACCATTTGATCTGTGAAATAGAGTTTTTGTTTACTTTGAAACAAGAATCTATTTCGATCCCAGGCATACATCATCAGCGATGTATGGGTGCATCGTCGCAGCCCCCGATCATCGTACGTCTGCTTAATCATGTGTCCGCCGATCATCGTTTTCATCGAAGGGCAACGTACTTGTCCTATACGGACACATAGAATCCTCTCCTATTGATGCAATTCGCGGCCATCGAATCTGATGGATGCGAATTGCATCGTTGAGTCAGATTTCTACCGTCACCGAGGTCGTACAAGTTCCGAAAGTACAGATCGATTGTCTTTTGAATTAAATTATATCGGAGTTTAAACACCTTTTCAATAGCGGAGTCGTGCGCGAAAATTGAATGTGCGTGGTGTAATGTAATTTAAAAACAAAGAACAGCGCCATTACAATTAAATTAACAAAGAAAAATTCGAACAATAAAAAACAGTGCTCAACATCAATATCAAGTGTTTTATTCGTTACATTCTTCGTTGTCGAACAGTTCCAGTGTTTCCTTGTTGTTCCTTTGTTTTCCGCGGTGGTTGTTTTTATTGAATAACCGTCCGTGTCGATGCACCTAATAAAAACTACCCATATGCTCACCCTATCAAGAGTGTCCAGCTCTGATTGACTGTGAACTATAGGACTAAACAAAATTCAACTTGTCTCCATTGTCACGGTATGACTGTGAACTATAAGTTTCTCTCACTCACGATTAGAAGTTAAGCCATAACTGTTCGTTACTGTAAGAAAAGAACAATAAAATAAAATTGTTTTTTTACTGCACTACGTGACTGCATTCATTAATTCGTGCGATACAATTAATTTACTGAGAGAAATATTTGATGAGGGATGTGAATTGGCTACCGTGTTTGTGTGATTTAACAACGTTTAACTATTTGCTTTGGAGATATCTGAATTTCCAGAGCCAGAGATTATTGTACACTTGGAAGTTAACATTCCCGAAATACGACTTGAAATGTTCCAAAAAGTGAACACAAGTAAGAATCCCAGATTACGCCATGTACGCGGCGGCCAGCTGTCCGAAATCATATTCAAACATTAACGGCATACAATTATCGTTCAAATAAGGCCGCATTTGTGGCCATTAAAGTTATTTTCCTGTGTTTTATATAAATTCAAAGTTGTATACCTTGAGATAATCACCCTATAATACCATCTCACGGCCTAGGCCAGGTACTTACCATATAATTAAAGTAAAATTAAAATAATTGAATTGTAATTGAATGTAAGCTAGTTTTGTTAAAAGAATAATGTTGTGGAACCCGAACTAGAAGTCCACAAAATCTCAACAAAACCCATCTGGATGTGCAATTAATCAGTTGTGTTACTAGTCCATATTGAAGGCTATTGTCAAACTTATGGGCCTACCCTTATATCCCTGTTTATCTGTACATCCTCTAAATGCGGCTATTTATATATTTCAACGCCTTAATCGTCATTAATCGCGATAATGTGTTCATTTTTCTAGGTTTCCTGAGTAATGCGCCAAAATTATATGGACACGAAGCTAATTCGGATAGATAGATATATCGATAAATAAGAGGTAAGTGAACAATAACTTGCTGTTACGAAATGCACAGACTAACATGGCAACGGCAATGCTTTGAAAAAGGACTGCGAAAAGATACCTTGCCCTCGGGTAAGGAACGTATCTCTTTGATTCGATTGGAAGGAACATATTCTGGGTTAAGTAATTATAGGTTGTGCATAGTATAGATGAAACCGCAGGAAAGAAACGTAGTTTCAAAATAATATACACCCTAGCTATGCATGTATAACTAAGTATACCTTGTAAAGTAGGGACCAGAAATCATACAAGATTTTATGTGCAACGTTCTAATAAATTTCCGTAGACGGATCCAGTTTGTGGCCCAGCACAATTACCAGTTTTTATCTCTGAGTCTTGTTAGAACGGCGAAGTTTCTGCAACAGCAAGTCTATAGATCCGGACGTACCTGTTGTAAAGTATTCTCTGGACCGTTGTGACCATATTTCTCCTCAAGTAAATTGTATACCGAGAGACTTCGAATTTTAGTCGGTCGGCGGCAGCAAGGTCGACTTTGGGTCGCACCTGCTTCTATTATCGTGAATAATTTATACGAATTGCCCTAAAAGGACAAAGACGCAATCGAAGAAGTTTGTGGATAACACGCGGGGCACTTAATGTTATTGGGATCGCCTCGGTTCCATTAAGATTCTGCTCGAACATAGTTTCAAGAGTAGTTTCAGTGGTCTCTGGGCGTTGCTGTGGAACATGCATTGCAGGTAAGCCACTTAGGCCGTTTATTTCAGTTGTTGTTTTTGTTGCTTGTGGCTTAGTCACACCACCTGCAAACATGGATGAGTACACCGATACTTTGCCAGGCTTGTATTTGTCAATGACTTTCTACGTTGCAAATAGTCTTTAGAAACGAAATAGAGCATTCCGGGCAAGTTTGGCTGTTTGCACATTTTATGATACCACTGACGGTGGTTGGATCGTTCGGGAGCAATTTTGGACTTTATTTTATGTATTTTGTGTTCAGCTCCCGTGGAGGAATACAAAGTGGACAGTTTGTATTGGATTCCTTCGGGTATTAAGCTTGATTTAATTTGGTATACATGGTAGGGTTTAGTTATACTTGGGGAAGGTTCCGAATATTAAATTCACCAACCAAAGAACGTACTCAGAAATATGAATTTGGTGAACTGGGGAATTAGGCATTAAAGCGAAAAGTTACTGTATGGCGCGGTTTGTTCATAAAAGAAGAAAAGTATATTTGCGAGAAAATTCTCCCCAACGAATACACATTATTGAAAAGCACGAACTTTTATCAAGGAAGGTCTTTTCATCTTTAGGTCATTGGCAAATAGTTACCAAGGCGATCAAAACATAACACTGTGAACAATTATGACCCGAAATTTCCAAATTCAAATACTTTCAAAGTAATTTGAATTTGAATTTGGTGAGGGCAGAACCCTCATATACATATATGTATGTATATATATATATATATCGGGTTTGACAACTTTGAATTTACTTTGTGAACGCACTCTTTCACTAATCATCAAACTGTCACTGTCAATTTATTCAGTAAACTCAACATTTTCATCATGGTGAAGTACACGACCGAACAACGTCTGCAAATTATAAAAAATTACTACCGAAAAAAAGTTGTCAAGTCCCTATTGGGAAACCCTATATATATATACATATATATATATACATATATATATATATATACATATATATGTATAATATATATATATATATAAATGTATATATATATGTATATAACCTTGCCCGAAAAAATAAATTATTATGAAAAATTTAACAAGCCACGAGACTTGCTAAATAAGGCCAAGACCGGATCCTCTGTTATAGTGCCGATGATGATGATGATGATGATGATATGTATATATATATACATATATATATATATACATATATATATATATGATATATATATATATATATATATATATATATATATTTACATATATATATATACATATATTATGTATATATATATATATATATATATAATTTTTTTTTTTTATACTTCACTCGGGAGAGGTGGACCTGTACCGCCACCCAACTGGTTCGCGTACCTTCTGGTCAATGGCAAGAGCTATCAGCAATAACTTCGCTTCGTCGCCTTTTCCACCGTTAGTGCCAGACAGCGAGATACTAGTCACAACATCAAAAGATAAATCTAATATGTTCAGGAAATAATTTTCTGCCAATTCAAACCTGGATGTCGGTCTTTTGGAACCACATGTGGTGGCGCCGGTACGAACTTTGATGTGGGATGTGAGGCTCCGCCTGGGTACTATTCAACGCATTCTATGTGGACTGGTCTGTAAGAAGGCAACCGGCCCGGACGGAATACCAGAAGTAGCCCTTAACAACTGTGCTACAGAACTGTCGCCGGTTATTGGCAGACTCTTCTGCTTATCTTATGCACGGAGAACATTTCCTACCTGCTAGAAAATCGATCAGTTCATCCAATCCCAATGAAGGGGAAAAAGTGTCTCGTACTGTCTATGTTATCTAAGGTGATGGAAAAGGTCATCAATGGCGAGTTACTTAGGTATTTTGAGTGCAACGGACTTCTGAATTATCATCAATACACATTCCGTGGTAGGCGGTCCACGGGAAACTTTTTGACCCTTATAACCGATGTATAGACATCTGCGATTGAGGGGAATGGTGAGTCAAGAGCGGTCTTATTGGATATCTATGGGTAGAAATGTATATGTGCCGTCGTTGGCACCGATTCTACTTCTATCCCAAGAAGTTACCCCATTGGGTTGTCATCAATGTGGGGTAAAAGTTCCGCTTTCGGCTGTTGTAACTTGTAATTCGTTGGGGATAGGATCCTTTGTTGGCTTCAGTCTCGTTGAAATTCAGCTTTGTCAGATAATGCGTCTTCGCACGCGTCGTATTGTCACCACTGTGGGGTGTGTTTTCCTGATACGTATTTGTCCCAGTAGTATGGTGCCACAGGGGAACAGGTTCACCAAATTATCCGAACGTTGTTCTAGGAAAACGCTAAACCCGGCTGTCTGTTATCTCTCTAATAAATCAACAGTTCAGTCAATAAATCATCAGTTCGGTAAATAAATAAAAAATTTAATTTTTTAAACACTTTATTTAGTAAACTATAAATTCGAGTGATTGATTACATAAATCAACTGTACTGTCACTAAATGATTAATTTAACTTTGATATATTTTATTTAGTAAACTATAAATTCGAGTGATTTGTTACATAAATCCAATGGACAAATCTATTTACAGACTCGATTTATAAGTTGGCTCTCGACACCGATCTTAAACACCGAAATTACACTGCAAATGTTGACGACAGACTTTTATTATTTAACGTGGAGGCTCGACTGGCCTCCACGGAATCCGTATCGCGATTAAAGATATAACCTGAAACGACAGAATACCGAAACTTTCATTCATGGTGTGGCGGTGGATGTGCACACACACAGGTGAGGTTGCTTCGCCCTCTCATGCTGTGCATGAGCAATCGAACCGTGGATATGATAATTTCCTAAGGGGAACATAAGCTGACATGGTTGCAGCTGGTACCAATATCCCTGCATAGGGATTGAAATGTTTGCACGATCAGCGACTGCGTAAAGCATTATTCCTGACCGTGTACATGTTGATGGCATCTCCACGTAGTCGAATTCTCGATGGTAAATTTCCATTTTGAGAACTCGACTTGCTTCGGTGGTCGGCCGGATGCCCTCATGTGTTTGTCGGTCGGGTGACCGATCGATGTCGGCATGATATGCAAAGGAAAGCTAAAAAGTTTCCTGCATGTGTGCGGCTGGCGCGCAAGGGAATATCTCATGGAAATTTTCGGGCAATGTTGGTTGCTAGATGGTGCAACCAAATTGCGCTTACGTGTGGAGAATGCGTGTCACATGATGGAAATCGAACCGAGACATGTACAATGTATTGGTTCGGTTCATGTTGGCTGCATGATGATGCAACCAAATTGCCCATAAGGAACATGCCTGTTTATGTGCTGATGGATTTAGCATCAGTAAATATTACATTTTTTTACAGCGGTTCAAAGCTTTATGGTACAACCATGAACAGGTAAGTACTTGTTTTCCAGGTATGTCCTAGGTGAGAGTTTCTACGTGTTAATGAGAAGATGATTGGTGGCGTTCAAGGGAACCGCCACATATCTCTAAAGCTTTTGACCGCGTCTGAAACGGAACATTGCTGAGCAAATTTCGTTCATTCGGACTTCCCCAGCAGCTTTGTGACTGTACGAAGAGCTTCCTCGAAAATCCATTGATCCGGGTTGTTGTAGACGGCGAGTATTCGCATCTATATCCTGTTCATTCCGGAGTGCCTCAAGGTTCTATTTCGGCGCCAACTTGTTTTTACTTCACATAAATGACTGTTGGAGTCAGCGGATAACGAAGTGTTCAGTTTTGTGGATGATAGTACTCTTGTTTCCTCTTTTTCGAGTAATCGGCTGATTACGGTATCAACGTCACAACCAGCTGAGATGTAGCCAGATTAACTCTCTGAATCGGGATCAGGATAAGGTGCTGCAGTGGGGAAAGGCCAATCTCGTCGCTTCAATGCTACGAAGACACAGTATGTAACATTCACCAAGAAAAGTGGATCATCGGTTCCGCAGCTAATGATGAATGGCCAGGCGCTCGAATCTGATGAAACTATGAAATTGCTCGGCTTCACGGTCTGTGGGAATGTATCGTGGCATAAACACGTGTCGAACATCTGACTTGGCCTCAGGAAAACTGAGTTATCTTTTTAGAGCCAGGTAATATTTTACTCCGGCCCAACTTCTTCTTCTGTATAAATCTCAAATTAGACCCGTGCTCGAATATAATACTCCCATGTTTGGAGTTCGGCTCGTAAGCATACCCTCGCCCTACTTGAGAGCATACAGAGACGAGCGGTTCTCCTGATCGAGGACGCGAAGCTGACGTCGGGGCTACAGTCGCTACCACATCGAAGGCGCGTAGCCGAGCACGTTTTACAGATATTATCACGGATGTTGTTCTTCGGAGATTCGTGGCATTGTTCTGCGTGTTAAGTTATATTTTTCATTAATTTCGCGGAAGGCACAACCATAAAATACATTTGAAGATACGCATTTCATTATGTTATCATTCCAGGGAATTGTTCAACGCACAGTATGAACATAAGGTTCGTACTATGACGCATCGTTTGGGGAAAACGAATTAAGTTGAGGCTTATTAGGAATTGGGTGACGGTGGTGATTTAGGATCAGTACACCCGCAATTTGGTTTATAGTTGCTCCACAAGACAATCCGACGGATCGCACCAGTTTGAGGTTCATCTTCCGATGGCGCGAATATACCTGCATCAGGACTCGTTCTGTTACAGAATGAAGAACTCCCTTCCCGCGTGAGTGGTCCCGGAGCGTTACAACCTGCAGCTGTTCAAGAGGAACTGCAACTGTTATTTGGTGGCATCTCGGGGCGCCGTGTATATATATATAAATGTATATATATAAATATAAATATAAATATATATATATATATATATATATATATATATATGTGTATATATATTCCTTCAGCTTATAAGATCATTTTTTTCCAAAAAAAAAAAAAAAAGTTTTAACAAAGCACGCGACTTAAATCGAGTTAACGGCCTGTTGCCTTTAAAAAAGAAACAAGCAAAACACACTTTCAATTATAACTTTATTATTTACGAGTTGGTTGACGACTGATTCTTAAATCTAAATTTGAAATCCCGGTATACATGCTGATCTTGATACGGTGGGAGAACATTGCACCTCAAGTATCAAGTTCAGCGTCTAGAAAGGGTCCATTTTGCAGTTTCGCAAGACTAAGTTGTAGTTTGCTTGTTGGCCGAAAATCGCTTCTTAGGATTATATCGGCTGGTGGGGTCGTTGCGTCGGGGATATTTCGACTATAAAAAGTATTACTCAAATGAGACTTTATATAATGAAGCCTGCATAAATAGGGTGGATAATTTTATGATTAAATTAATCAAAGGACATATTGCGAGAGCAATAAGCTCGTTCAATCACCTAATTTTCGGGGCCTATTATCCAAACACTCTGTACTATGAGAGCGTGCGTCGCAACGGCTTTATTCCTCCAGAGGCGTTCCTTGACTTGGACACGAAAGGGCTTATACAGGATAGATCCGGAATTCCGCTGATCTATCATGCAAGTAGATCATCTGTAGACGGGCGATTGTGCTACGACCGGGAAGTAACGCGCACCGGAGAAGAGCTCGTGCGCTTCAGTAGGGCTATCTCCCACAGAGACCGGGACGATAGTATTAGACAGCGTCAACGGTTCTGGTGGTTGAATGGCATATAAAGACCTGGATACCAAAGTCGGTATAGAATCATACTATCATCAGCTAGCTTACATAGACTTAGCTTTTCTAGAATTAGGGTAGTATAAGATTTAAGGTAAGTTAGGTTAAGTGCTTTTACATAAAGTTAAATTAAAAAAAAAAAAAAAAAAAAGTAGGTAAGTTAAGTAGTAAGTTAAATTTTAAGAAAAAAAAAACAAAAAAAAATTGACAAAGTTTTTCAAATTTTTCTTTCTCTTTCAAATAATTATAAGTACTGTCACAAAGTTCTGTCGCCGAAAGGCAAATTATTCAAATGTTTAGTAATGTTTAGCTTAGAGCGTCTGCGAAGGACCAGTAAGTTATTATATAAGATAACTAAGCTAGAATTTAAGCATTTTTTGTCTAGCCCTTAATTTAGAAACTAAGAATATAAAAAGAAAAATAAAAAATGTTTTAAAAATGAAAATGGAAAGTCTTATAACTGGTCGGGCGGTTGGCGATCAGTGCGTGCCGTACCTCAGCAAGCTCCGTGGCTTCAATGAGCTATGTTTCTTCGGCCTGGTCGATGAATCGCTCTTCAAAATACTGCTGACGGATGGCCGTCCATGGAGTGATCAGGCATATGAGATCTTCATGCCGATTCTGCATCTCGTCCCAACGCCGATGGAGGTCTCGTTCTTGCGCCTCCACGGTGACCAACGTCGGTGGCCCTCTCTTGATGAACTTAGTGAAAGTTCCCATCATTTCTTCCTGTGCGGTTAACTGGGCGCTGATGAGCTGTTCCGCCAATGTAGACTTTGTCATTCTAGATTTCTCTGACATTGGGGCTTTCACTGGTTGTTGACAACGGTGGGTTTTTGGTCGGCCCTTGAGCTGGGCCCTTTAGAATGCCGCGAACTTGACGGCCGTACTCGATACAGATCTGGATCCCGGACTGCACCGCGAACTGGTGATAGCTGATCCACAGATCTGGCCGTCATTGTGTCTTGAACTGGCCGCAATGTAGTGGTAGCTGATGGAGTCAGTTTCTGTTTGCCACAAATTTGGTGGCGGTAATTTAGTTGGAAATTGAAAATTCTCTTACCTGAGAACCTGGGCGGTTGTCTATAGCTGCACTGGGCAGATTGCTGATGCGCCACTAATCTGGCGGCTTTCTATAGCTGCACTAGGCAGCTTGTTGATGCGCCACTAAACTGGCTGGGTTTAGGTCCTTAGGCTGGACGGCGGCTGCATTCGCAGCAGCGGTAGTTGTAGCTGTCGTTGGGGCAGCTGGTTAATGCGCCACTAATTTGGCGGCTTCAGGTCCTTAGGCTGGACGGGGGCTGCATTCGGAGCAGCGGCAATTGTAGTTTTGGGTTCCGATAGGCTGTGCCGCGAACTGGTTGGGTGATCCGTATGTCCGGATCCGGTGGTTGCAATGGGAACTGGTTCGCGGTGTGATTATAATCGAACTGCGCTTGGTCAGTTTGTTCGACATCGGTTTGATCCACAAATGGATCCCTGGCAAGGGCCACTCACTGGGCGGTGGAATGCACTGCTGTTGCTTCGTAAACGTGGCGGCGGTATAGATCCACAATCGAGATCCTCCGTGATGGTCCGTTGTCTCTATAACTTAGCCGTGAATGTGACTGTTCCGTTCTAAAACACTCGCCCGGATGGATTGTAGCGATTCTAACAGATACACACGATTCACAAGCGAAATAGTGAATAACACGAACGAAAAATCGAATAAGAAAAATACATCAGAACCGTATACCAAGCGATAAATAACAAAAAATAATTCACACCAGTGGAATATAGTCGAGTTTGGAAATCAAATTCTAAACACGGTCAGTAGCCTGGTGTGTAACGCTTAGGTAAAATTTTTTTCGTGATTCGAGCTGTCATAGCGTCAGTTCGAATCACACGATCTTCTTCACTATTATTTCAAACGCTATAGGATTATAAAAACATTCATTAATCGATGTCCTCACTTAAAACATTTCGGTTAATTTCACTGAATTCACTCTAAATTAGTTTCACAAACACAATCCTGGCTGGTCTTGGCGTCTGGACTTGAATGTCCCGCGACCGTCTTCTATGCTGCGAGCTGGCAGCAGTGAATCTGGATCCACAGACTGGATCCGGCTCGAAGGACCAAATGTTTGATTTGCGTTCTGCAAATCGTCCACCGACAAATGGGTTGTGTTGGTGGGCTAAGGAAATGTCGTCAAGAACAATGATTCGTTCTCTTGCCATGCAGCGATGCTGGTTCCGTGGGAATGACGCCCGGAACAATTGGTATCTACTGGAAACAACTCTTAATAAATTGGTTAAACTGAAAAGATTACCGTGATTCCAAATTTTAGCTTCCCGATAATTGAAATAATGTGGATCTTTATTTCGATTAGAAATATCGTCTTTATTTTGTCGGATTCCTTAGATTTCTATAGATTACAAATTGCGAACTGGAGTCGCCAAGCGATTTACGATGAAGAGACTTATAAAAGTAAGAATGGTTGTCAAGTGACAACCAACAGAAAATTCACAAATGTCAGCTGATTGCTGACATTGTTTAAGGTGATGCCGCATATCTTATTCAGGTGGTGCCACATATCTTTAATTGCGAATTCGCCGGTTGTTTTAAGGGCGAATCCGCAACACATAGTATGTGTTCGAATATCATTTTTCACTAATTTGCAAGGGCTATAATTGGTAATCCAGACATGATCGGTCCACACAGCCAAACACTTTTTAAAATACATTCATATAGTAGTTATTGACTTAACGTCACTTCCTCCCTTAACCAAAAATGTTCACATTAGCTGCTCCGTCGCTCTGACGTTTCACTCACAAAAAACCACAACATAGTTACTGAAGTGAGAGTAATGTCGCGATTCCAACAGATACCCACGAACACGCAACCCCAGAGAAGATCCCGCCCCGCGATGGAATATATAAAAAAAGTCCAGCGGGGATCAACGGGATGAGCTGGTGGTTTTAGTCGGTAAAAACCCGACATGCCTCTGGATCGGCCCAGAAGTATCTTTTGAAGATTTCCACCTTCCTACCGAAACCAAAAAAAAAAAAAAAAAAAAAAAAAAAAAAAAAAAAAAAAAAAAAAAAAAAAAAAAAAAAAAAAAAACAAAGAGAAGATCACAGCACAAAAGAGTATCGGAAAAGAGGTTCTCATGAGCATCTGGCCGTGGTTTGATACGGAGGTTCTTACATTTTCACACCACGTAATACGTTCGTAATACGTTATTCACTAATTCCCAAAACACATGTGGTGATCAAGATCAATGTAACACCCTTTCCCTATTCTCTTCCTCTCTTCCACGTGTACTCCCGCAAGGCCTTTTTAACATTTAGGGAGCCACAAAACTCATTTTGGTGCAAGTGTTTTATATTAAATACCAAAATGTATTATAAGTGTGATATGTGTTGAACTAAAGTTCGCATGTTCCTGTCTCAGATATTGTGGTATAACTACACGCACCTATACAATCTCTTTAACTGGAATATGTGGAAAAAAGTAGCCAATTTATGATGGCACCGATCAATAGAATATTGGGGCCAAGAACTTATTAATTATAACAATAAAGTATCACTCCATTCGAGCAAGAAAGGAGGATACACTACAATTGCATAACTTGGTCTATAATCTCGTTCAAAATGCGAACGAACCAATGTCCTTGCTCTCGAATATGAGGGCGATAGAATTACGAGTTTGAATGTATGTTCTGCTAACTGGAACATTTGTGCCAAGAAAATTGGCGTGTGCTCTGTCGTGCTTGCAGTCGTTTGCTCGTATCCGCTCAAATGCACATGCCACCAACTCCTCTACGTTACCATCATCATCTTGGTGTCGTTGTCGTCCTTGTTTTTGGTTTCATTTTAGCTTTTGCAGATTTTCCGTTTTAAATTTCTTCTTCGGTTTTCCTTTCAGTTATGACATCTCATAAATATTATGCGACTCGCTCATCCATGCGGAGGTTGGCGAAGGGATATTTCTTCATCTTGCATCCCTCCCCATATTCACTTTCTTCATCGTGCATCCTAAGGACACTAATATCTTCTCGGTGGTTCACTCGCCAGCTGTACGAGGACACGGAATAAAGTTGAAAGCACCCGATTTTCCCAACTTTCCAGAATAAATTGTGTGTGCATCCTAGAAGCCAGAACCAGGCAGGACATATTTACAGACTGCAAACTTCACAATAACAAAGGACAACCCCTTTAAGGGAATTTTTCAATTAGGAGTTATGTTGCCTCCGTAGAAAGCGTGAAATGATGGAATTTTCAAATTAAATTCGCTGATGATGATATGGCGACAACACCAAATTCTTCTGATTCAATTTCACTGGAAAAGGATAAAAATAAAAACCGAACCGAAGGGCAGGCGTTTTCTCTCTTTCCTTGGCAGCATTTCAAACATATTATAAAGTTGTAGTCTCATCTATCTGTGGTGTGAATCACACATCAGGCGAGACCATAATTATTTGCAACTACGTCAGATAGGAGGAAGTCAAACCACCAAGGAAAGGCAACCACCGCAAAATCAATAAATACACTTTACCCTGTTTATACAACATTTATACGGTTGACACTTCTCGTGCGCTTCCTATTTAATTCAGTAATTTTTTCAGAGATGTTTTCCAGAAGGCAATCAATTATAGTCGTGTTGCACCAGTTAATCGCAAACTAACCGCTTTAATGCGATACGCATTGACATATACTGCTGTCGTATAATTACGTCTAATTGTTCAATTAGCTGTTCAGTCCGGAGCTTTTAGTTCAATTCGGTATTTAGGGATGTTCACCGTATGGCTTATTGTGCCCTGAATAAACAATAGGCACCGGAGTGGAGCCTTTAAAGTGTAACACATTAAGCTGAATGCTGCAAATTAAGAGCAAGCAGAATGTGGAATAAAAGTCATAATTGATTAATATCAAACTCAGTGGTATAATTCATTTACAAAAGTCACGGGTATTGCCTCGTATCATGAGCAGACATTAAACGAATAGAAAAAAAAACGAGAGTGCTAAAATGGTTTTGTTCTGTATGTTTACAAATGCATGTGGGGTAATGGTTGGTGGGTTATGAAACATAAATTACAAACGGCCCCCAGAAAAGCCCATTACAAGAATAAACGGTCACACAAAACATTATTTCAGCACCACCAAGCAAAGAGGAAGGTGAAAATCTCATATAGTGTTCATAACATGAATTGTGGCAAAGGATTTGCCTTCTAGGTTCAGTTAATAAACAAACATCCATGACGTGCTATTTATTATCTGATTGTAATACACCTGCCATTGGAAGCCGAAATCTGTAGAAATATACCCAAGAAATAGGCAATGACCAGGAGAGAACAGACATGAGGTTAATTTTCGACTCCGATGTTATTGGAGGCGATGAACAGTTGGTGTGTGATTGGCTCGGACGAGAAGCCACTCCCACTGTTGGTATCTTCGGACGGCGTATCGGGCAAGGAGCTATGTTTAAGTGGCAGAAGTGAAGTTGTAAATTGGCTAACTGTCGTGGAGAAATGACAGGAGAATAAAATTGAAGTTTTGAACATGATCAAATTCGACCAGAAAAGTGCCAAATGGTCGTCACTTTTATCTGCCTTTGTATAGAATAAAGACTTGTGAATTTCTGTTATTTATGCGGACTGCCTATTATATAATCCCGACGTGACGTCCACTTTCTTTTTTTCCATATTGTGGACTATATGCCAAACAATTGGCATTTCATCCAAAAGCTCAATGTATTTTTAAAAAAAAATACATTTATTAAACAGTAAAACAGCAGATCTCTGTTATATCAGTTCTCAAGCGGAAATAAACTCAACTTAACAAGACTTTAATAATTTGAATGCAACTGAAACTCCATGACTTGAACTGATTTTACTTTACTTGAACAGTATCAACTGAAGTCGAATGACAATCAAAAACTGAACACTTGGATGAGAAAGAATAAACTGAACTCACCATGCAACTATGTCGTTGTTTTAAAGGTCTACGGCTTTGCCATCGATGTCGTGTGTGTGCTACTGCTGTGTGGGCAGTGGTTTCTGTCATCTTCCAGAAATTTCCTGATAAGTCAACACACAGTGGCTTGTAGCGTCTTCTATTAATTCACCATGCTATGGCCTACGGCGTCTTCAACTTGCTCAACATGGAGTGGCTTGTGGCGTCTTCCATTAATTCACCATGATATGGCTTACGGCGTGTTCTACCCATCTAACACGCAGTGGTCTACCATTTTGCTCCCACATATATATTTCCCTTAATCAAATTCTCATCCAATATCATCCATCCATATCCCCAAATGAACATTGAATCCAATGTCAAACAAATTGAACCAAACGTTCATTTGTCGCACAATTTCCTAAAACTCAAAAAATAAAAACAAACACGTGATAAACCAACCAAATGTTCATTTGGTTCGAATACACGCAAAATTCCCTACATCCCTAACTCTAACTAGATGTGCGGACCAGATGTCCTATCTTCGAACAAATATTGTTGAGAATCATAAAATGCACGTATGCAATTTTATGGTCCTCTAAGAATTTGTGTACACAAATTCAGTCCCACAAACTCAACATCCATTTATACCTTTTTCAACAAACCAAATTCAAATACTAACAAATTGCACCATAAAACGAACCACATGTTCATTTTATCGCGTATCAACATCTAGGATCATAAGTGCGCATCCTCAAGATCCTGTATCTATTGTTTCCTGCCGAAGTGCATTTATGACCGTTGTTCCTTTCTTTTTTCCAGTATCCCAATCCAAGAGATAAAGCAAAACAAATGAATGGAGAGTGGTCAAGAAAAGGCAAGTGAGTCAGTCTAGATTTGGTGTTGTAGTCGAGGTGTGGTGCCGTGCGAAGTAAGACGTGTCGCGATTTCGAGAAAATGTTAAAAGTTTAAACCTGAAAGAAAGGATTAAAAAGAAAGGGTCGTTACTTCAAATTAACAGTGTTTCAGTTCTGTGTTATATAAAGTTAAAACAATAAAAACACAAAAACCTGAGAAAATTAAAGTACCTTTTAGTCTTACGACGACAACGGTAGCCCACTCTTCCCGGAGATCCGGAAGCACGGTGGTGCAGCAGGATTACATATTACAGTGGCATGTGCCGTCTTCCATCGATTCACCACGCTATGGCTTATGGCTTCTTCAACCCATTTAACACGCAGTGGCTTGTGCCGTGCTCTATTAATTCACCATGCTATGACTTACGGCGTCTTCTATCCATTCAACACGCAGTGGCTTGTGACGTATTCTTTTAATTCACCATGAGCTGGCTTACGGCGGCTTTTACCCATTCAACACACAGTGGTTTGTGCCGCCTTCTATGAATTCACTATACTATGGCTTACAGCGTCTTCTCTCCATTCATCACGCTGTGGCTTGTGGCATTTTCCAGGAATTATGCACTATGATTTAAGGCGTTCTTCGGCTCCGTTGCTACCCCCCCCCCCCCCCCCCCCCCTCCAACAGCGTGAACCATTCCACCGGGTGGTAACGACATCATTTATTCTAACTTTTTGGTTCGAAGTGCTCTGTGTGCAGGTCTCTTTCAGGCCAAGTCTTCCATGGTAGGGATATACCCGCCACTATGACAAAATGTTGCCTGAACCATGCAACAATTTCCAAATATAACTCATTAGCTGCTCGGCGGTCGTTCACTCTCCCTCCGTATGAGATTGAACTTCTTTTGTAGGGAATAATACCTTTGCAGCAACTCGAGCTTTGTTGGGTCGGCAAGTAAGTCGACCTCAGCACCTTTTCTATGTAACTTCCGGGCAAAGAGTTACATGTTTATAAATGCCACCCATGTAACGAAAGTTATTTTATACACGGAATTCTATTTCACCTGGTCTTCGGAGAGGGTCTCGATTGTCTCCCATCGATCTCACAGGCATCGCTAGATCTTCAAATCTTTAAAAATGGATTCTTCAAATATCTGTAACAGACACCCCTCTGCTCTTCCGGGATTTTATCATCCCATCCGATTTTGGTGCGACTGAGGTCATTTGTTTGCTTCTTCGGTTGAATGAGCACTGATCTTTCCAATTCTAATGGGTCAAAAGTAGACATTACCGCTCTGCTGACTTCCCTTTTGGTGGGAGTCTTCTTCACGGTGAGGACGGCCTCCGCAACCCTAGATTGAAAGCCAGTGTGTCTCCAGTCCAAGGGTCTTCG
Source organism: Microdon myrmicae (assembly GCA_963931805.1). Taxonomy (NCBI): domain Eukaryota; kingdom Metazoa; phylum Arthropoda; class Insecta; order Diptera; family Syrphidae; genus Microdon; species Microdon myrmicae. The sequence continues at coordinate 125,098,451 of OZ007500.1, read as the reverse complement.
CCTCCTATGCCAACTCCAGCACATCTGTTTGATACTGATCCTGAAATCCTTTAAGTATTTCGGGTTAATACTGCCGCATCTCCTTAAGTGAAGTCCGGCCTGGGCAGGGATCCTCAAATTTACTTCAGTGGGGCTACCGCCCCATTTATTAGCTTACAACAAGACTATATATAAACTTTCTACAATATAACTTCCGTCTTAACTAAATTCAGCATAAATAAGAAACTTAATTGTGAAGGCAAGATGAGGGGGGGTTAGTGGGAATGGTGTCGGAAGCGGGTTAAGATTGCCGATGTGATATGGAAACGATCGAGGGGTTGAGTTCAAGTACTACGCCTTTTGTAGTGCTACGATGATGGCGATAGAGTTCCTCGGTGGCTAGTGAATGTGTCATCTACCGGATCTTCTATAGATCGTGGGCGATTCTTGCATTTTGTCGATTCTACCAAGGCCAGTGTTCCTGGTCTTCCTATAGAACTTTCGTCACTTTCTATAAATAGCAGATTCTTATGGCCTCGCTTGCTCTCGCCTTGAGTGCTCTTTGCAAACGCGCCATATTCTGTGCATTGGTGGAGTCTGAAGCCGTATGAAACGTCCTTCAATCGAATTTTACGATCATATTCGTGTACCCTGGTTTTAAGTAAGTTTTTAAATTATGTATAGTTTGTTTTAACTTGAATAAATGGGGATTCCGCCCTCGCTTAAACTAAAATTTCGAAATACCAGCACCGTTGATGTATAGAGCCTCGATAACATGCCTCGAAGAAGATCGCCATGACCTTTGATAAAACCTTATCATCGCTTAGTCTAGCTCATGGATGTTGTGGGGTTTCTCCTTCCAATTGTCTTCGTGAACGGCATCTCCTGCTCCTTCTCAGCGGGCCTTGACTGATTGACAGTAGATTCGATTAGATCATGTTGGCATTCCCTTTCTTCGACCTCGCCTTCTGTTTTTGAACTCGTTTTGAGTAATTCGAATTCTGTTTGTACTACCCGGTCTTCGCGTCGGCGATTTCCAACTGTCACTGGACAGCCATCAGTTTTGCTTCGTTCTCAGGTTTTTTTGACGACCACTTCGATAAAATATATGTAAACGGAAGCCGTCTTCATTCAGCATTTTGTTTCTTAGGGCCGGAATAGCATACTGTCCACATCTAAGAGAGTTCTGCTCTTGCTACTCTGGCCTTCGCCTCGTCGATTTCCAATTCTTATCCATCATCATCATCGGCACTACAACCGGGAACCGGGCTTGTCCTTATTTAACAAATCTCTCCACCGGTCCCGATTTCGAGGCGATGTCATCCAGTTTGGCACTCCCAGGCTCTGGGCGTCCTGGTCTACGCCATCCCTCCATCGCAGGTCTGCCGCGCTGTCCCCTGCCATACATCCTGCCACAAAGGACTTTCCGGGCAGGCCCCTCTTCGCTCATTCGAGCTACGTGTCCCGCCCACCGGAGTTTACCGAGCTTGATTCTTCTTACAACATTAGCTTCAAGGTAGATTCCGTACAACTCATGGTTGTAGCGTCTCCGGAATCGTCCTCACCCAGAGTGCCTTTTATTGAGCACCCAGGTCTCGGATCCATACATGAGTACTGGTAAGACCATGGTCTTGGACAGTAGTAGCTTGGATGTTCTGGATAAATTTCGGGATTTGAAGACCCTTGATAGACCATAGTAGCCTTTGTTGTCGTCCTCACTCACATACGGGGCCAACAATTCTCCTTAAGAGCTTTCTCTCGAACGCGGCTGAAAGCCCAGAGTGCCTTTTATTGAGCACCCAGGTCTCGAACCCATACACGAGTACTGGTAAGACCATGGTCTTGTAGAGTAGTAGCTTGGATGTTCTGGATAAATTTCTCTTTCCCTCATTAATGTGCAGTCCCAGTTTTTGTGCCGCCTGCTCGATTTGGGTGAAGGATTCCTGTACCGCCGATTTGGTTCTACCGATGATGTCGATGTCATCTGCGTAGGCAAGTATCTGGCTGGACTAGATGACAATAGTCCCTCTTGTTGTAACGCCAGAGTCACGGATTGCTTTCTTCAACGCCAGGTTGAAGAGGAGACAGGCCAGACCGTCCCCTTGTCGGAGTCCATTAAAGATTTTTATTGGTTTGGACAGCAATCCCGCTATTTTTACTTGACTAGTTACGTTGGTCATGGTCAACCTACAAAGTCGCATCAATTTGTTTGGAATGCCGAATTCTCTCATGGCATTATATAGTTCTTCCCTGGCTATGCTGTCGTAGGCGGCCTTAAAGTCTATAAACAGATGATATAATGGAATCTTAAATTCCAGACATTTTTCCATCGCATGCCTAAGGGTGAATATTTGATCAATTGTTGATTTGCCTGGGATGAAGCCACACTGATATTGACTAATGATGGCTTTAGCGTATGGGGCTATCCGATCTTGTAGGATAGTGGAGGGTATCTTATAGGTGGTACTCAGCAATGTTATACCCCTATAGTTGCTGCACAGTGTGATATCTCCTTTCTTATGTATGGGGCAAATTATACCGCGACGCCAATCTTCCGGCATCTCCCCTTGCTCCCATACGTGCACCACGATCTCATGAATTGCGTTATGTAACGCTGTCCCTCCTTGTTTGATCAGCTCAGCTGGTATGCCATCAGCTCCAGGGGCTTTATTTGATTTGAGCTGTCTAATGGCTTTTAGTGTTTCCTCAATGCTTGGTGGCGGCAGCATTTGGTCTTGATCTTGCATTGGTGGAGCCTCCAATTCTTCTGTGAGCTGACCATTTAGCAATTCATTGAAGTGCACTTCCCATCGCTCCAGAATGCCTTCAGGGTCGGTGATCAGATTACCCTCTTTATCCTTGCAGTAAGTGCAGCGTGGTGTGCACCGCGTCATACTGCGGATTATTTGGTAGAACTTCCGCGCCTGGTGCGGACCTCGATCTCTGCTTTTCTCTATTTCAGAGACAAGGTTTTTTCACAGGCACTTTTCTTTTGTCTGTGAAGCCTTTCTTCAGATCCTCTAAGCTCTTTGTATTTCTCCTCGCGCTCCCGCGTACTATGAGACTGCTGCATTGCCCGGTATGCAGCATTCTTACGTTCAGTCGCTAGTTTGCACTCATCATCAAACCAGTCGTTCCGATCTCTACGACTACTGCCTAAGATGGAGTAGGCAGTACTAACGACAGTATTCTTAAGGCGTGTCCATTTCTCTTCTACGCCCGGCATTCTGGTCCCAGGACTTACTCTCCCTCCGTCGAGCTCTTCGAGGGCGAGTCTTAGCGCATGACCAAGGTCTCATTGCGTAAGGCAGCCGTGTTGATTCGAACCTGATCCGCGGATGCAATACGTCTCCGTAAGGCAATCCGCGCTCGGAAAACTGTACCAACAAGATAGTGATCCGAGTCGACGTTAGCACCTCGGTACGTTCATACCGTCATCAGGCTAGAGGAGCGGCGGCGATCTATCAACACGTGGTCAATTTGGTTGCGAGTGGCTCCATATGATCTATAGTACTCTAGAAATTAAAAGATTGTAATTGTGAAATTGTATAATCATGCTTTATGTTAAATCTGTATACCTTTTTACTAAGAGATAATTATAATTTGCATGACCACTTTTTAATTGTAATTGTAATTTGTACAAACCAGTAGAATTCGTAGTATAATGTCAATTAAGTTAAGTGAAAACAAAAATATGAAAGCTCCTCGATAGTATAGTGGTAAGTATACCCGCCTGTCACGCGGGAGACCGGGGTTCGATTCCCCGTCGGGGAGCCTCTGGCGCAAGACTAATGGCCTTGCCCGGAAAAAACAAATCATTATGGAAAATTTAACAAGTCTCAGGACTTGCTAAAAAGGCCAAGACCGGTTCCCGGTTGTAGTGCCGCTGATGATGATGATGATGATGATGAAAGCAAAAATATAACCGTTAAAAAAAAAAATAGATCACGGTCGTGCGTAGCTCAACTCCCCTCGCTCCAGTCTGTCTCTTGGTCTAAAGGAAATACCGGAGATTTTCCCAACGAACCATATCTGGCCCGAAGACTCAGTGGTGCTCAATGTATATCCGTGCGGAGGCATAACAATATATATATATACATATATGTATGCAGACCCTCTGTCAGAAAATAAACCGAGTGGATTAAAAAAAATTGTTAATTTTTTTTTCGAAGATCGTTTTATTTAATCGATATAATTTTCTTGAACTGAAATACATTGATGTGCTCGTTCGATGAATGCATTAAGTAACTTTTGTATGTAGTTAATTGGGATGTTGCGATTGGCAGTCGTCGTCCTTTTTTTGGGATTCCCTTCATCTGATGACCACTATTCAGCACTCTGACGCTTTGTTTTAGGTTCATATTGAAAACACATTGTTTCGTCATCAGTTTAAGAAGCTTAAGTCGTTTTAAAGAAGTTTTCGTCATTTCGAGCGTGTTTAATGATCTCTTGGCAATACCGAATTCGGTGCAATTTTTGGTCATCAACTTTCAACTATGTACCACATAATAATTTAAGATGTGATAATACTCGTAGGGAAGTTTTTCTTCGCCGTTAAAATGCCAAAAAAAGACGATATCCAGTAATTAATCCCGCACAGCTACTATATATTGCAGGGTAAATATTCGGTATCCTTAACGACACGTACCTCCTCCATGGGGAAGGTATTAATAATCCCCTTAGCGGATGTATATAATTAGATTTTGGACACTGAGCTCCAGTACGCAACTGATGTAAAGTGTTTGTGATTAAACTTGATATCCAACATCTTGTAAAGAAGTAAGTAAATGAATAACGGAATCCAGGAAATCCAGGACAGGGATTACGCTCCCAAGGGCATAAAAGTTGAAAATGAATAACCAAGGGCGTTCAAACCGTATCCTTTTGCAGGTATTATTTGATTTAGCATCGTATCAAGTTTACGAGTTCTTTTCACATCTATTATCTGTTAATACCTGGAACAAAGATGGTGCGGGTCTATAGCATCCTTGTAATTCCTACCAATGGGTAGACCCTGGATCGAGTACTCAGCACTTTTTAGAATCAAATTAAATACATAACAAAGGTCCACAGTTCATACACCCTTCGCCTTCAAGTAAAGTTAGGACATTCGATTCTAACAACGAATTGTAGACAAGGTGTAAAATTAAATTGTTCACCCTTTGGAATCATCGGACATCCCCGTTCCGTCTCTAGCAACAAAAGATGATTAAGGATGTAGATAAACTAGTCTAGACTGGTGGAGGATTTATGGTGCTGCGTTTGCCCTTGTGTCCGTCTTCGCCCCGATGAAATAATCAAGGCAAATATTTCAGGACATACGAGTAGAATTAAGGCAGCGCCAAGCTGTAATTCCTCCTAACAGTGATTCTGTTTACTTGAACAACAAAAACTAAACACTGCAAATCAATATGTTGTGTTCACATTAGTGGGTGTGAGGTACGTGTTGTGTGGGACCGTGCAGTGAGGCACGAATATTTGGTGTACAATCAACTGTGTAATGTTCATATTTATGTTTTGACGTTCCCTTAGATTGTTATGTAAATTGCCTGTCACGAAATTTACAACAGCTCGGGAGGACACTGTTAATGAATTTATTTGTGAATCAGGTCCTCCGAGAATGGAGGGCGTTTTGTACAGACACAAGGCGTCTACAGTGAAGGGGTGTATCCGAGGCGACCGGATTATGTTTTCCCTCCCTTCCAAAATGATTCTACTTCCTAAATGCTCAACTTAAAGAGATCATTTTCATGGATGTGATTTGAAAATTACCCCCAATCAGGAACAAGTACAAACTAAGACCAAGGGAAAGAGTGGTAATTGAGTATGCAGCCCTTCGCAACGTGGTAATGAAAACTGTCAAATACTTGATGTATTCAAAGCGCTTCCCGCTCTTATTTTTTAAGGGTTGATTCCTTTTAAGTAGCTATAAGACAAATTTAATTGTGGGGTTGATACTGAGACTGGCACGTGTAACAGTGGAGCTTCGACAATCTTGTCTTACATTTAACAATTCAACAAGTACATAATGTAATTTGGCACCTGACGTGGGAAGTTTCTGTATGCACTTTAATAACATAAAAGCGCAAATAATTGGAGAGATAAATAAGTGCGGAGATAACTTTAAGTCCTGTAAATTGAAAACTCGCATGGACTTTGTTCGACCCCGGTACAATAGAACAGGTAGTCTAGTTGAACCGTTCATACGAGTAATAGTCGGTTCAAACGATTTTTGTTCCTTCGGAAGGGTAAACAATAATATTGTGTAATTAAATTGTTTCACTTATTTGGAGGTTGCCGTTGTAGGAATAAGTTTTTCGTGGATTTTCTTTATTATTTTGTTTTAAGATGATTGTTTTATATTTTTTATTAATTTCGAATAGGCTTGATACCCAGGCAGATTAGGAAGGAAAAGTGGTTCATTAAAATTGAGTGTTTTCAACTTTGTTTGAATTCCGAATTTACTAATAATGCAATGGAAATTTTTTTACCATCCAGAATATATGTTACTAAATACTGAATAGTACGTTGATTACAGTTTTTTATTTATGCCTACTGGCATCGTTTTTTCTTACGTTACTGTTAAAGGAAAGAGTTGTCATTTAAGGTACTGCTTTATTTGATATTTATTTTCTTGTTTTTGTTGTGTGTTTTTCACAGTTCACAATCGCAGATTTTGAAAATTGATGTTACCAGTAGTAAATGCTAAGGATATGCTTCTAGTCAAATGCGAGTACTTGTTGTACAGGTGACAACGAAAAACTCAATCTGAAAAGTGAGAGGAAAAGATAAAAAGGAAAGATGGCGCAATCAAATTCCTGGGTATTGACATTTTCGAAGTAGTATGTAAAAAGTAATATATCGCACTGTTAATGATCGTGCCTGACAGAGGACGTGGTCGAAAAAGAGAGAAGAACGAGAAAGTTTTTACCATTCACATCGCCTTTTTCAGTCTTTTGGAGATGATAGAGCTGGGCGGAGAGTTCGACGTCAGTATGGCAAACTTCCCCATCGCTTGATATTGGTAGCAAGGTCAAATTGAGCATATGGGTCCGATGAGTATAGATGTTGACGCTTTGATTGTAAAGATCCTGGTGAGACAGTTAGAGCCGGGATGGAGCGGAAACACGTGGCCGAGTGGCCATTTGGGGGGCGGGGGGGGGGGGGGGGGGGGGGTTGGCACTTTGACATTGATTGGTGTTACGGAAGGCATTCAGCTGACGGCTCGATCGCGTGATGGATAAAGGCTCACCGAGGGTTGGAACCTGGCTCTTGATTCACCCTCGATTTGGCGGTGGTGAATACCCTCTTCGGCTAAGGATATGTTTTACTTACCACAAGGGAAACGTAAAGTCTCTTTTTGTGGAATAGAAAACCAGATCTCGTAATGAAGATCATGGTGGTGTGGGTGTATGTGTGATCGTGAAGATCAGATTGGTTAATCTGTTGCACAGTGATTCACTTCCCCAAGCCTAATTATATTTGAAGCACAAATAATCGTGTTTGTGCTTCAGCAATTAACCAACATTTGTGAGCAAATCTCGGTTTGCCACAACATAAAAGGGCGGCGCGTTTTGGTTCGCGGCAGTTAGTAACCGACCACTAGTGAGTCAACATCTTAAACGCAACCAATAAACTGTAAAACCAAATAATAAAACAAATAAAAATTTATAAACCCAAGGAAAGTGTTCTTACTCGACCCGGAGGTGAGGACCTAATTACCATATAATAACATTAAATATTGGTGAGTACCGGTATCAACCGGTATACCCAACAGCATCATAAAAGTCTTCGATGAGTGATGCCCTTGCGTGAATAGACGCATAGCCATTAGAAAAAAGGTGCTAATGGATTGGGATACTTTATACAATGAAAATTGTATATCGTATCTTGGGTCGGTGAAAGAAACGAATCCCTTGTCTGCATTTGTATATGCAGGGTAATTCGTTTGTGGCAAAGCACAAAATTGGTGATTGTTTCTATTTAGGAAATGCTGGAGATGCGGTAATTTTTTGCCGATTGAACAAACGAATCGCTGGTCGGTTTGTTGCAGCTGTACAAACAACCTGTCCGACATTGCATTTTAATAATGACAAAGGGTGCCGAATGGTTTGGGATTTATGATGCACATGCACATTAAAGGATTCTTTTTAGGAATTTCAGATAATGCGTTGCATGCATCAATGTCCTTGGAAAAGGAAATGTTTTCAGGTGCTAATGCAATTGTATTGGTGGGCAACAAAGGGAGTTGGGTTGTAATAATAGGGGGTTCTTTGGGTAAGCTTAAAAGAACCCCCACAGGCCATCTCCCTGTTTTAGTCTGTCCCGGATTTCAAGTGGTTTTCTATTTTAACTCGCCCTTTGTTTTCGTTCATGCAAATTTGAATGATGGCGGCATATTTTTTCGGGATTCCCAGCTCAACGACAATAAGGTAGAGTCTTTGCCTTGCGACTGAGTCGTAGGCTTTTTTGAAGTCAACGAACAGTTGGTGAACCGTCTCTCCGTATTCCCACTTCTTTTCCAGCAGTTGCTTTATTGTGAACATTTGGTCGCTTGTTGACCGGTTCCTACGGAATCCGCATTGGTAGTCTCCCAGTATTTCTTCTGCGTACGGTGTGATTCTCGCCAGTATGACATTTGTGAATATTTTGTATGTGGTTGTGAGCAATGATATTCCTCTGTTGTTTTCGCAATCAGATCACTCGCCTTTTTTGAAAATGGGGACGACTATTGAGGATTTCCGTTCTTTCGCAGTGACTTCCTTATCCCATATTGTTTTGATGAGCTGGCGGATCTTTCGAGCGGTTGCCCCTCCTCCATGCTTCACAAGCTCTGCCGGTGATAACCTTTTTATTATTAATTGGTGTTATTATTGACTAGGGTTTGGCTGGGTTCAGGATTATTAACGCGAATGCGATCTTTAGGTATGGCAGCATTATTGTTCGCCGGTACTGTAGTTCCGTTGTCCGTTTTCACAAATAGTTTTAGGTATCGCGTAGTCTGTTTGCCACGTCTATTCTTCTTTACACAGATTGTTTCTCCAGGGGAATATTTTTTCTCCACCCTGTCTTTGTTGTGTAATCTGAGTTGTTTCCCTTGGGCGGCCTCTAATTCTCTAGTTAGGTCGGTTTCTTTTTCGCCAAAAAATATTTCGATCGGTTTTTGTTTCGTTACTGTGTGGATTTCTTGATTGTATTGCCGTACCGCGTTCAATATTTCGTCAGTTACTGTCGTGCTGTGGTCGTGTGCCAAAGCTCGATTGATTTCAAGTAGGGTCGAATGTGCACGTTCTGTATTAGAATTTGTCGTAGAGTGTCCAACTGGTGTGCGGATGTGAGTCACTCCCCTCTGTTTAAACATGTACTCCGTGCATGTTCCCGTAAATATAGATTCGTTATTCGTCATAATCATCATCATCATCATCATCGGCACTACAACCGGGAACTGGTCTTGGCTTTATTTAGCAAGTCCTGAGGCTTGTTAAATTTTCCATAATGATTTGTTTTTTCCGGGCAAGGTCATTTGTCTTGTGCCAGAGGCTACCCGACGGGGAATCGAAACCCGGTTTCCCGCGTGACAGGCGGATATACTAACCACTATACTATCGAGGAGCCTGTTCGTCATAATGGTTTCTGCATATTGGAATACTTGTGAGATTATTTCGTCTATAGTTTCTTTATTGCGTCCGGTATTTCCCTGATGTAGAGGTATTTGTTGTACGTATCTACCGTAGTTACGTATCTGCGTTTTCCAGCGAAGAATATGTCCATCTGTAAGTGTCTGCCTGGTTTTGTGGGGAGCTTATGTGGGGTTAGTATTTGCTTCGGTGCCTGTCGTATTTATTGATGATGCAGTGTTCACATTGTTTTACTTTTGCTGTACACATCTTCCGGAGGTTAGGCCAAACATTTTTTTCTTCTATCTCTACGAGAATGTTGTTCCTCAAGTTCCTATGTCCACGTTTGTGTGTGTTCGTAATAATGTGTATTTGTTCGTCTTCGGTTGATATGCCTTTCACTGAATTGGGTGTATGTACTATTTTCTAACAATCTACCTCGGTTTCTATTTTTTCGTATTGCATTCATACTTTCGAGATTAAGTATTTTTCTTAGCTCAGACATTAGCTAGTTAAGGTTGTTTAATCTGAAATGGTGTCTTTTATATCCTACAAAGGGTGTCGTGGTTTGTGTTCCGTTTTTGTCAGAGAATTCTATGAATATTTGATTTTTGAAATGGTTAACTGGTTTGTTAATGGTTTTAATAATATATGTTGGTGAGCTTTCCGTGGAGTGAACTCAATCTGCAGAGGAATTATTTACTTTCTGTCGACTGAGTGCGTCTGCTACTACGTTTTCTTTGCCTGGTTTATAGATCATATTCTTTAATTTTGTTTTTCCATCGTTGGATCTTTGAACTCGTATTTTTCTTATAAGCTCTGCCGGTATGCAGTCGACTCCTGGAGCCTTGTTGTTTTTCAGTCGATTTATTGCGTTTACAACTTCGCTGAAAGAGAGCTCTGGGATCTGATGATGATGATGATGATCTACGTCTGATGCGTTTATTTGTGGTTGATGGGTGCGTACATTGAGCAGGTTTTCAAAGTACTGCTTCCATCTTGTCACGATATTGCTAGTTTCTGTGACAAGACCACGGTTTGCGTCTCGAATTATGTTGGCTCTCCCTCGGTAGTAATTTCTAATTGAATTTATGACGGCATACATACCTCTGATGTTCTTTGCTCTGACATTTTCTAGGATTTTTTCGTTCCGAGTCTTCTCCCATTCGCATTTTTTGCGTTTGAAGAGTCTCATTGTATCTTTCCGAATTTATCGCATAACTTTCTGCGTTGACTACATCATTTCTTTGTAAATGGATGACTCTGAGATGTTTACATTCTTCGATCTTCGCCCTGCACTCATCGTCAAACCAAGGTTTGTACTTAATTGTTTTCTTAAATCCTAATACCTTTTGGGCTGTTTGTTTGATTGTGTCTCTGATCGATGTCCATTTACTGTCCGCACTATTAGCTTCCTCTTCCTCACTGCTCTTGTGGCGGCTCTTGCGAACGCCACTACTCACCTGCCTACATACCACCAGGTAACCCTTTGTATAAGCCTTCGGCGCCAATAAATCGTGTACTTACCTGCATTAGCATGTCTAATAACCACAATGTCCGCTGATACAAAAGTGTATCAGCAATAACAGGCATCTTCCCAAAAGTAGAAATGCTTAAAATAACTGAAATCATGACATGAAGACCAAGCGCAACGTAGTCGCAATGGTATGAAACTACATGGCATAAGCAAGCATGGGACATCTGCACATCGATCTGGTAAAAACACCAACCAACGATCTGACATAGCAGAACAACCATCCAAAACATTATGCGGTTGCGCAAGCCTGCGACTAATTCCCAGAATTACCAAGCAGGCGCGCAAACAGATGAAACCTACAACGCATGCCCTTAAAAGGACACATCTCAACCAATACAAATACGAGAGATACAACGCATCCCCGTGTAGCTGCATCAGGTCGCACGTATGAGCAATACGAGCGATCCTTCATATGAATACGTACAATGATCGAACCACACACAATAGCGCCCACCACTGTGCACATAACGAATAAAGTGCACACAGGCAGGGGTACGATGTGGTGACCAACACCATTGGCGGCACGATGTGTCGCCCCGGCGACGACTTGCGCGACAGTGGGCTACGGTGCGATCGTCTTTGATTGTGTGAGACACAAGGGATGAACTCCGTGCGAACTGGCCGTCGGGCCGATGGCTGTTGATGTGCTGGTGTGTGGCACGAGTCAACCCTGACACCAGAACAGAATATCCAGCAAGAGGCGATAGACGAGTAACGATCGAACAGTACAACGTGCGCTAATTGAACTTAAAATTTTATACATCTCGTGGTTTCGAAAACGATTGTGTACGGTGGATTTAACAGTACAACGTGCGCTAATTGAACTTAAAATTTTATACATTTTAAATACATATTGTACTTCGATTTCATATATTAAATATTATACGTTAAATACCTTGTGTGTATGAATACAATACCTAAATTCAATATATTAAATACATATTGTACTTCGATTTCATACATTAAATATTATACGTTAAATTCCTTGTGAGTATGAATTCAATACATAAAATTCAATATATTAAATACATATTGTGCTTAAATACGATATATTAAATACCTATTGTACTTAGATTTCATATATTAAATATTATACGTTAAATACCTTGTGTGTATGAACACAATACATAAATTTCAATATATACGATACTTATTGCTTAGATTTAATACGTTAAATATTATACCGTAAATACTTTGTTCAATAAAGAAAATAGCCTTAAGGATCCAGCCGTGGTTTATTTGGAGCTCCGAAACACCACGACCGAACACGCAGAGGGGACGTCTCGGTGAACCAGTGTCGGACGGACACCCTGCCGAGACAAGGAAGAGACCCCTCATCATACTAACTACTTAGAAAACCTACACTCCCATTCTCTAGAATGCTAAATCTATTCGTTAGTTCGTCTTGATATTCAGCCCTTTTGTGCAGGTCCTTTAGTTTATCAATGTCGAACTTTTAGCTCGTCTCCCGTGACTACCCAATGTGGGATTGCTGCGAGGCGACTCCTGGTTAGAAGATGATCGGAGTCGCAATCTGCTCCTCTATATGATCTTACGTCAAGGATGTTCGAGTGGTGTCTTTTGTCTATGAGGAAGTGGTCTATTTGGTTACGCGTTACACCGTCGGGTGATATCCATGTGGCTTTATGAATTTGCTTGTGCTTGAACATCGTGCCTTTTACTAACAGATCTTTTGACGCTGCGAACGTGATAATTCGAATTCCATTATCATTTGAGACGTCGTGTAGACTTTCTTTACCTATAGTTGGTTGGAAGATATCTACCTTTCCAATTTCCGCATTGAAGCCCCCGAGGAGGAGTTTAACATCGAATGACGAGATCCCATCAAATACTTTCTCTAGGGTCTCGTAGAACCTCTCCTTCGTTTCGTCGTCCGTAGATTCTGTTTGGGCGTGTACGTTTATAAATACATAATTGTACCATGGGCCCTGTATTTTTAGCACAGATATTCGGACATTAATAAATTTCACATCTTTTAAATGGGGCGTAATCTTCTTGCTTATGATGAACCCGGTTCCGAGGTTATGCGTATCGGTACCTCCACACGCCAGTGTAAACCCGTTGGTTTCGATTATTTGATGTGAGAGTCGGACTTCCTGAAACGTGACGATGTCCATTTCATATTGTTTCGCGCTTTCTACGACCGTCTGTATCACGCCTGGTTTATATAATGTTCGAAGATTCCACGTGCCGACGCGTGTACCTCGCTTTTTCCGTTTTTCCCTACGTCTTCTTTTTGCCGAGTCGGTGTTTTCTTGATGAGTTGTTCCCTTATGGTATTGTCGGCTCATCACACCTATGACTACTAGGTTTTTCGTGAGATTATTTTTTGTATATTGATTATTCATTTTTGTTCCCACAGGTGTTGGGGTTTCAAATAGTCCGCGATATCAGAGCCCCTCTTTAATATGGTAAGGTCTACTTACTGCTCTGATTCGACCCGGTATGAGAGAGGCGCCCTTATAATACAGCCGGTGTACCCCTGAACTTCCGGGTTCCTACAGTAAATAATAAAATACGCCTGGCTGCAAACCATGCAATGGGCACGGCGACGCGTAACACCCTGGATTAGGGTGATCTGTGTGTGTTACTCCTCACTAGCCTGTCTGACGTGGGTGACCCTACTGGAAGCGTATGCTTGCGTGAGCATACCGTGAGTTATTCATTGTAGTTTAAGCCCCCGCACCACGTCAAGGTTTCTACCAAGCATTGCCATCACATTAAAAATATTATTTCTATTTCATTTTTGATAATCATGACTCAAGCTTTAAGCTTTCAGAACTAAATTCTTGATTCAAGTTAATTAACAGAGGTTACAATGGAGCCACGCTTACTCCTCTATTTTATTCCTACATACTACATCAGTGTCAATTGTTTTCGTACTTTCCAAATTTGTTCTCGTTTCATTCGACAAGCACTTTTTAAATTCTAATGCATTATCTATCTAAAGACAAACAACAAGCAAGCTTAATAGAAAATTTTCCTCTGCTCTCATTTTATCCGTTTACAATTCACTGTTACTTGTTACAAAGTGTGCATTCTAGTGGTGGGCATTTTTGATTAGGTTCACATTTAAGGCACCTTGTGACGTGTGCACAAATGTTGATACGATGTTCTGGCGGAGTAGAAAAAGTACTTAGTTGTCCAGTTGGTTTTTGATCTCGAATAAAGTGTTTTGTCGCCGGGGAGATTCATTGTATATAATAGAAAGATTTATTAAGACTGTTACATAATGAACGGCTATATTTCCACCCCCCCGCCCTCGTCTAATTAATTACACAAAATCAAGTCCTTATCCCTTAATATACACATTTCATACCAGGAAACAACATTTTCCCATACCTCAATAGCACATTTTCATTTTACATTCAATTCATATACACAATGTTTTTCCTAACATAATCTTATCCCAAAAACGTTTTTCATGATCGAACTTTCCATCGCGCATAACATGTACAAATCTAATCAAAAGCAATAGACATAACACCAATGGAAAAAGTGCATACAAACTTTCTCCATCCTTTCAATCCCCTATTTCTATGTCGTAATTCCTACCACAAAGAATTTCAAAATTCTCTTAACGACGATCAAAAATAATATTCGCACATATTTTTAGGTACATTGACCCTTCCCAGCAAATTGGCCCTAACTGACCTTGTACACCTCACAATTCACTAGAAGGGGCTTCAGGCCAACGTGGACTGAAACCAAATTCCAATGAATCAATAAATGGTAAGGTGGAAGCAAAATTCCTGGCGCAAGACTAATGACCTTGCCCGAAAAAAAGAACAAATCATTATGGAAAAGTTAACAAGCCTCAGGACTTCCTAAATAAGGCCAAGACCGGCTCCCGGTTGTAGTGCCAATGATGATGATGGGAGCAAATTTGTGTCCTCGTATAAAAGGACGCGAATGAGCAATTTCTCTCTCGTTGTGCTTTGGAAATTTGCTCTCGTATCGACTAAGTGGCGTGAAATTTCTCGTGTTGTAGAATTAATAATTAATAATAAATTGACAAATAACAACTAAACACAAAAAAACATTCTCGTTTCTCCTTTAATCAAAACATTTATCCGACATTTTGAGAAATCAAGTAGAATCGGTTCCGTCGCCCATCGAATAGTATTCTTAATTATGCAAAGTGAGGAAAAAAGCAAAAAGAAACAATAAACATCTCGCCAATAAAAGGGAAAAACAACCATCAACGTCAACAGACGTCGTGGAAGGCCCCCAACAATAGAGGATAAACTACAGCAACATTTGCAGATCTAAGCAGGAAAGGTAACCGCACCGCTGCCGAGTCCAATCCGCGGGCATCACAGTCAGTACTCTTTCAATATACTATTTCATATTTCATTAAGCATATATTGTAACAAGACTTATTAAGGTAAATAAATATATTAATAATTCATTTATGATATATAATATAATAAATAAATTTTGAGAATTTTCTACCACTGTACATACATGTGATTGCTGTTCATATGTAAGGCTCAATTGCCACAAGTTTTTGCGGATTTAAGAAGTAAACAAACAAACACAAAAAACGTCACTTTCGTGTCCAAAAATATCACTTGAAGGACGTCTGAATGCATCCGAAGAGAGTCTATCTGATTCGAAATTGTCTCCTTTGGTGTGCTGTAAGATGAAATTAAATTTCAATCAAATCCTCCCTGAAACCATTGTCACAACATCCTTATGGAGGCACGTGTACGGGTATAGCAATAGGAACTGTTGGAATCCACTAAAAGAGCTTTTATTTATTTTTTTGTTAATTTTACTTTTTTCTTCCTTCAAATAGTCCTTTCGGGTAGTATCCGCTACAAGCGGATCTTTCCTGGTTTTCAATTGAACGTACATCAGAATACAACATCGTACATTACATCTACTTTTTCTTGTAACATCCTGTGAGCATGCCCACTCCATTGGGAACAGGATTCGAAAAGCCAAACTAGAAGGACATGGCATACAAGAGGTGAACGACAAAAATGGGAAGTGCTCTAGAAACTAAATCGAATTTAGACAGATTGGTCAGATGCGGTGGTCGAAGAAGCGATTTTCTATTGCTTCAATGTTTGCTATCGGCCATTGTCGTGAACGTATCTATTTTGTCCTCAAATGTTTCTTCTTTTTTGTGTGTCATTGCATCGATATCGTAGGTCATTTCCGAATGTAGATCCTGGTTCTGTTTGAATCGCAATTGTCTTACGGTTGCTTCACTTTGCACATCTTTCCTCGAGTTGGTTTTGAGGATTTATCACAGAAACAAGGATATGTGTGTCGGTTGTGATTTGTCGACTGTGGGTATCTGTACAATTTGGCGAATCAAAAAAAAAAAAAGACTGACTACGGAAAATAGGAAATTGAATTTAAGGTATGTTCTGAATCGCTATAATCCCTTCTATTGCATATGCAACTATATTTGTCATTGTTGGACGAAGTTTCCCAAGGTCTGGAGGGCTTTTGGAAAATCGATTGAACGAAGTGCCTCACCAAATTAATGACTTAATAAACTTCAGTATGTCACATTCTCTATCTTTAGAAGTTTTTTGGGTATACCTTGCTTCCATTCTATTCCCGGCATATTTCATACAATTAGATGTAATCGTTTGAATTACGTTAGATATGTTCAGAATTTTACATCTTCGCCCGGGCATTTGCTCAAACTGAGCTATTCTAACCACTGGGTGAATGGTGGGCTGCGTGCCGGTGATTGATTGTCGAAGCAAAACATTTTATCGTAAGGTATATGAGGGGTGAACAGAAAGTTTGTAGAATTGTGTTATAAGAAAATTTACTTTCTCTAGTCGTCTATAGCAACTTGATCCCTATCAAAGAGCTTCCGTTTGGAAGTGATATCCTTACTCCAGCAGTTCTGTCGCCCTTGGAATCAATTTTCCATATCCTTTGAAGTCAAATTTTAAAGGCGTACCAACATTTCGGGTTGAATTGTTGCCATGTCCACGAAATGTTTCCCTCGTATATCATTTACACTTTTGTGAGAAGAAAACAGTCGCACGGAGCCAAATCAATGAAATAGAGAAAATGTTCCATTGTGGCGATGTTTTTCTCCAGAAGAAACAGGGTCATGCAGTCTGATGTTCGTTCATTACTCGATTAAAAACCGGATCGCTCCATTTGGCACCACCGACACAGAATGATCTCTCAAGAGGAGACTTAAAAAAACGTTTTGCTCACGCCCAAGTTGTTAAGAAATGCTCCTAAATCTGTTCTGTGACCTTCAGTGTAGTCATTGACTTGACACGTTGCACTCTCTGCATGTACTCAGACGCGTATTTTTCTTCGGTAGGATTGTGGAAATCTTCAAAAGATACCTCTGACGCGTGTGTGGAAATTCGTCACCTTACCCCAAATTTCACACAAAACTGGTTGTGTGGGGAGGAAGTAATGTGCCTAACACGGACACTCGGTTGACTCCTCCTCCAGCATATTAATTATTGGCCCGTCGTCGCAACAAGAAAAAACACGAAACAGGTTCTCACAACACGACGTCCACGAGGAGCAAGTTAAAGAAAACACACTGATTTTTATTGTTTATTTTATTCACTCCAGATTAAACGTTAACTTTGGATTACACGCTGGGTCACGGGATCACAATTAAATGAATAGCTTGTGTTGAACGACTGTTTTAATGATTACAAGGTAAAATCTATAATATAATAAAATATTGTATATTTAATTAAGAACACTTAATACTGACTCGCGGAGGCAACGACTCGAACGATTATTATCGATTATCGCTTCCCTGTGGGCACCAAGACAGCGATAGGAGCCACGACCTGCTCAGGTCGAAGGATGGTAAAGACTCAGCGATCGTCATCTCATGCAGAGATGATTTCGCTAAGGAAAAAAGGAAGAGAGAGAAAAACTTTTCTCCTAAGGGTGTGAATATATTCTTGCCAAGGATATGTTTATCTCCCACAAGTGTAACGTAGAGTCTCTCTTGTGGGAACAAGAAAACCAGATCTCGTAATAAAGGTCATGGTGGTATGTGTGGGATCGTTCAGATCGATGCTATTCACACGTGCTTGACAGAAGTGGAACAACGAAACAGGCAGGCGGCAAAGACAAAAGGGAAAAATGACCAAATGCGCCGTTGGTAATGCGGGTCATTGTTTACACTATGCCTCGTAGTTCTGCAGCGGAACGAATTTTGCTACAGAGAAGTACGTGCCGTTGGGAAATGAACCGTAACTCGGTAGGATCCATCACTTTGTCTTGTGGAGCACAAATAAACCGAATTTCGCGGAATAATATCACGAATTTCCACGAGGAACTGTCATCGTGATAACATCTATAAAACAGACAAAGGACTGCTACGCCCCTTTAATGTGATAGCGACTGTAGTCCCGGTATCAGCGCTATATCCTCGATCAGACAGATCATCCGTCTCTGTATGCTCTCAAGTAGACCAAGGGTATGATTAAGAGATGAGCTCCAAACATGGGAACAATATTTGAGCGCGGGCCAAATTTGAGATATATACAGGAGAAGAAGATGGGCCGGAGTAAAATATTTCTTGGCTCTGTAAAGATATCTCAGTTTTCCAGAGGCGGACCTAGCGATGTTCGATACGTGATCATGGCATAATACATTCCCACAGACCGTGACGCCGAGCAATTTCAAACTTTCCCCAGCCTCGAGGGCCCGGCCATTCATCATCAGCTGTGGAATCGATGATCCACTTTTCTTTGTAAATGTTGTATATTGTGTCTTCGCTGCATTGAAGTCGACGAGATTGCCCTTCCCCACTGCAGGACCCTATCTAGATCCTGATTCAGAGAGTCAATCTGTCTACATCCCGCCGAACACCAAACGAAAGCTTCGCAACACACCGTCCACAAGAAGTAATTAATTGAAAGACACTTTTGTTTATCCTGGAAAGTTCTTTTATTTTTAAATTCGCAACAAAATTTACAGCACTCAATTGATTACAGAAAACATATTCTCTTTCACCGACAATGAAACTGACGCACAAAAATATTATACTTGAGGCACAAGAAAGAATTACTTTTTATTCGCGCCTACTCGACTCGACTTTATAATGTTCGCGTCCCCGTCCGCACCGGGGAGCGGGAGTGGAGCCGACCGGCTCGATCGGGTGATGGAAAACGACTCAGCGAAGTGAATTCGCTGGCAAAGGAAATTCGGCCAGTGGTACTGGCTCTTTTAATTTAGGGATGCAGTTTCTATCCCAAGAGAAACGTAAAGTCTCTCTTTGGGGCTAGGTAACCTGATCTCATAGAGAAGATCGTAGTGGTACACATGTATGTGTAAACATTGGTTCTTTCATGGGACCAAGCCATGAGAACGAATCTGAAAAATACAAAGGGAATAATGTGCATCAATGAGATGTGAGTTCGGCTAATGAGGGTTTCCGCTTGCTCATGAGATCATGAGAAGCGGATCCAGAAGTATCGGAAGACAAAGAGATCACGTAGGTCATTGTCTATGATGTGCCTTGCAGCTGTATTGATAGACCGCAATGCATCGTGGACATGGTGCTAATTGGTTTTAGCGTATTTGATGAGGATTGGTGTTTATGGCATCGCTGCCAAGGGTAAGTACACAATTCCTATTTGCATTTGCTTATGCAATAGGATTGGGTTTATGCCTTAAGACACAAGGTGCGTATATTTTCTTTTGTCCCTTGGGTAAAGGTCGCCACCCAATGTATATGTAAAGGAATTTATCGTACACAAGGTGAGGCTGTTTGTGTTTTAATGTTTATTATCCCTAGCAATGTGGTTACATTATGTGTGAACCAAATTGTTTCTTTGCAGGAATTCTTTTAGAGAAAATGCTTATGGTAAGATTGGGATTTGGATATATGATCCGATTAGATATATAGAATTCTTGTAGGGAATTTAAAATACGAATTAATGCATGATGGTAAGAATTCTCTTCCAGGAGCTTTTAGATAAATACGTTTGATAAACTTGATGCGTGAAGCATTTACAGGTGCTAATGCGATTGCATTAGCAGAAAACTATGGAAGTTCGGGTAAGTAGACAGTGGGGTTTGGCGGAACCGCCACAGAATTCTACCGGTTTAACGTTAGCGTTTTCATGAAGTTCATGTGTCGAATATTCCCATAGCAAATTGAGCAACATTTTCAGTATTTTATTTTGACACCTTTGCAATTTTATTTTTATTAATAAACTTTTACTACAAAATTTAACAGACCTGTCTGTTGGGAAAAGCTTCAGAGAGAAGAAAACATTAAGAAGCGTTTAGTTAAGAAGGTTAAAAGTTAGTTGAGTAAAAGGCATCGCTTCGTAGATTCGATTCAATAATCTTTCTAGAGATTTACTGATCAATTGTTCTAGTTTGAAAACTGTTAAATTTGAACATTAATGTGTTGTACTCTTTAATATCTATTGTATATTGAAAAAAAAGGAAAGTGTTTATTTAAACAAATTATTTCTAATATAATGTTTCAGTATTTTATTAGAACCACCAGAAAAACCGTTAGCTTTAAGTTACGGTTCCATTGGACGGGTTAAATATAGAAGACCCTCAGCCTTATGAATAGGGCGTTAGAATATTCTGACAACTAGGCCCGCTTCTCGTAAGAGGCGACTAAAGGCCGAGTGGTAGGTGGGATCCCAACGCCCTGCCGCCCGATTAAATACCACCCCATCAAGCAATAGGCTCCGTGAAATGGCCGGGGAAAATCCCTGGGCATCTTTCGAAGCTTGGCTGTTGGACCGGTTCGGGAAAAGTTAGGTCTAGGTGGTAAGTTGGTCCCAAGGTGAGATAGCATCCCGTCACGCTGTACAGTCCGCGATATCGTCGGGAGAAGTCTTCGACTATGTTTCGGATGCATGGCTGATGGCCCAGACTGACACGGAGATAAGTCATGATGGTGCCTTCTGAGATAAAGAATTCCGGAGGTAAACTTTTGTAGTTTCCCATTCGGATCTCCGGGGGACTATGTCAAGGGCAACATCATGCAAATATTATGATAAATAACCGAACTTTAAGAAATTCGTCATCGGATAATCGGCGTCACCCTCGAGGCTCTGTCGACGTTCGTCTGATAACGGCATTTTGTAACATCAGGGGCATCGGTTTCACCAATACGGACGTAAACGCCGTCCACCAATATTTGCAAACAGTGATATCCTTGCCCTAACTGAGACACAGGTCGATTCGTTAACCGATTCGATATGTCTTCGTTGCTCAGGATATGACTTGCGTCGACATTCTGTATTAAGGGCGAAGCCTGCGTCTTCGAGCGGTCCGATCTGGCTTGCCAGAGAATGGATGCGATGGAAACCCATAATATGGACATCTTATGGCTGAGAATCGTGCTGAGGAATTCTGTTAAATTTCTTTGTTGTCTTTACTGCTCCCCGAATAACGATCGACGAGCGACATTTTGCGAGCATCCTTCACGTACCGTCGACTGGATACAGATCAACCACCCGGCTCTTGAAATTGTCGACTTTGGCGATTTTGATGTACACAATTACGGCTGGCTGGTGCATTCTAACAGATCCGACGAGGCTGGGAGGCTGACGGAAATGTTCGCTGTTAGCCACAACTTGACTCAACTCGTGGAGGAACCTACGCGAATGCCGGATACCCCAGTTGATTATGCGAACACCCTGGATAGGTTCTTGACATCCTGGATCTGTTTATGAATCGGTTTTTATACCGTAGAGGTTTCTGCGCCACTGGGAAACACAGATCTCTATTTGCATGGTATAAGTCGCGCGACCACTTGCATTTCAAATGAATAACCGAACTAAGCAGCTTGGACGCGGGTGGAGGCATGGGGCTGCTAACTGGGACTATTTGCGATATTTCTTCGCACCTTTTCCATGTTCGGATGTGTGCTTCGGAGACTCCGATGTTAACGCATGTGCGGAGTCGGTCACAGAGATTGTTCTTCTCCGAATGGAGATCTACATTTCACAATCCATCAAACGAAGTTCCTCTGATAAGCCTAGATTTGATAAAAAGTGCGAGCAGACTATAGTGGCAAAAAATAGAGCTTTTAAACAATGGCGCCCCAATACCATGGAGGTTAATAGAACGAATTTTGTTAGAATCAGAAACGCGTGCAACCAAGCGATTGATAACCACGAAGAAGGCCTACAACAACCGAGTGACCAATAAACTCCTTGAGTGCCCGACTAGTTCGCGTCCCTTCTAATCCCTTCTAATCAATGCAATTGCGGAAGTTGAACTGTGACGCAAACCGATGGAGGTATATCGGCTGACGTCGCAATTCAACGCAATTGCAAATCGGAAATTGGGTCGATGGGGAACAAAACTGCATTGTCGTAATCGGGTGTCGCTAAAAATAACATTAAACAGAAAATTGTGAATTAAAATTGATGTTAGACTAAGAATTGTAAATTAAGATTGGCATCAAACTAAAAGTTATAAGTGAAGATTGTGGTGTTGCTAGAATTAACATTAAACAGAAAATTGTGAATTGAAATTGGTGTTAGACTAAGAATTCCAAATTAAGACTGTGGTGTTTTGAAAATTGACTTTAATAAACAAAAAATAAAGAAAAAAACGTATATCGAAAAAGAAAACATTTCGACCCTGTTTTATTTTTTTGGGACGTTTCAGTGTCGGGAGACATCCAATAACCTTAATTCCCGCGTACTCTTCAACGCATTCTACGTGAACTGGACTGTAGGAAGCCAACGGGCCCAGACGGAATACCAGCAGTAGTGCTTAAGAACTGTGCTCCAGAACTATCGCCGGTTCTTGACAGATTCTTTCGTTTATCTTATGAACGAAGGACCTTTCCTACCTGCTGGAAAGTTACTCGAGTTCAGCCAATCCCAAAGAAGGGAAAAGGGCGTCTCCCACAAAATTAATGTCTATATTATCCAAGGTGATGGAAAAGGTCATCAATGCTAAGTTAATTAAGTATTTGGGGTGCAACGGACTTCTGAATGATCGTCAGTGCGATCCACGGGAGACCTTTTGATCCCTGTAACCGATATATGAACATATCCCTTTAAGGGGAATGGTGAGTTAAGAGCGGTCGCATTGGAAATCTCCAAGGCTTTTGACCGCGTCTGGAACGGAGCATTTCTGAGCAAACTTCGCTCACACGGACCTTCCCAGCAGCTTTGCGACTGGCCGAAGACCTTCCTCTAGGATCGATCGATCAGGGTTGTTGTGGACGGGGAGTGTTCGGATCTTTATCCTGTTAATTCCGGGGTGCGTAAAGGTTTTATTTATGCTCCAACCTTGTTTTTGCTTCACATAAATGATTTGTTGGAGTCAACAGATAGCAGGGTGTTCAGTTTTGCGGATGATAGTACGCTTGTTTCCTCTTTTTCAACGTCGCACCAGCTGAGATGTAAACAGAATTACTTTCAGAATCGGGATCTGGATAAGGTGGGAAAGGGCCAATCTCGTCGACTTCAACGCAACAAAGAAACAATATACAACATTTACAAAGGAAAGTGGATCATCAGTTCGCCAGCTGATGATGAATGGCCAGGGCCTCGAATCCAGGGGGAGCTTGGTTACCCGGCATCACGGTCTGTGGGAATGTACCGTGGTATAAACACGTGTCGAAGATCACTGACGTCGGGACTACAGTCGCTATCACATTGAAGGCGCGTAGCTGACCTCTGTCTGTTTTACAGATATAATCACGGGTACTGTACCTCGGAGATTCGTGGTATTGTTCCGCGTAATTCGGTTTATATGCACTCCACGAGACAATCCGGATCGCACCACTCTGCGGTTCTTCTCCTGACGGCGCGAACATCTCTACATTAGAACTCATTCCGTTACAGAGCGAAAAAGGTGTGGAATTATGGGGTAGGCGGTCGCGACACCAGCATGGGCGAGAGTTCTACCGCCAACCCACTCGCTGCTAAACAATGTTCTCTCGAGTACCTCCGAACGAAACGCACAAACATGATCACCGAGTAAGGAGAAAACACCAAGCACAGGTGGAATGAATAGAAACACTAGAATGTGTTGATGTGGGGTTCTTTATTGAATTAGTTAGTTCACAATGTTAGTTTAGTATTTAAATGAATTACATGCCACGGATTTAGAATTACGTTTAGTTGAATATTAATTATCACTACTGTATTTAACAAGTTATTTCCACCGTGATAGTTTTTGTATTTAACTAAGTTACAGAATCGGATTACGTTTACGACTCGGGTATATTCGCGTCCCCGTGTGCAGCGGGGGGCGGGAGCGGTAACGATCTGCTCGGTCGATGGGTGTAAGACAACTCTGCGATATATATTCGCTGGCGAAGGAAATTCGGCCATTGGTACTGGCTCTCTTAATTTAAGGATGCATTTTCTATCCCAAGAGAAACGTGAAGTCTCTCTTTGGGGGTAGATAACCAGATCTCGTAGAGAAATTCGTAGTGGTACACATGTATGTGTGAACATTGGTTCTTTCATGGGACAAGGCCATGAGAACCATTCTGAAAACAAAGAAAGGGAATAATGTGCATCAATGAGATGTGAGTTCGTCTAAGTAAACAAGCCATATCCCATTGGTTAGTAATGGATTTCTGTTTATTCATGCCGCCAGGTCATGAGAAGCAGATCCAGAAATATTGTAGGACAAAGGGATCGTATAGATAATTTCTATGATATGCATTGCAGCTATATTGATAAACCGCAATGCTGGTGGACATGGTGCTAATTGGTTTTAGCATATTCACAGGGAATTGGTGTTTATGGCATCGCTGCGAAGGGTAAGTATACAATTCCTATTTGCACTTGTCTATGCCATAGGACATTATTCATGCCTTAAGACGCAAGAAGCGTATATTTGCTTTTGTCCATTGGGTAAAGGTCTCCAGCCAATGTGTATGTAAAGGAATTTGTTGTACACATGGTGAGGCAGGGAATGGGCGACGCAATGTTTATTATCCCTGTTATGATGGTTACATTATATGTAAACCAAATTGTTTCGTTTTCAGGAATTCGTCTAGGGAAAATGTGTGTGATAAGATTGGGATTTGCCTGGCAACCGAAGGTGCCGAATTGGCTTTGGATTTATGATCCGACAAGTTTGGACAGAATTCTTGTAGGGAATTTTGGATGCGAATTAATGCATGATGGTAAGAATTCTCTTCCAGGAGCTTTTAGATAAGTACATTAGGTAAACTTGATGCGTGAAGCATTTTTTATTTTTTATTTTTATTTTTAAAACATTTTTTATTTCCTTTTTATTTTTTTAGTTTCTAAATTACATGCTAGACAAAAAATGCTTAAATTCTAGCTTAATTATCTTATATTATAACTTACTGGTTCTTCGCAGACGCTCTAAGCTAAACATTACTTAACAATTGTATAATTTGCCTTTCGGCGAGCGTGAAGCATTTACAGGTGCAAATGCGATTTCATTGGCAAAAAACTATGGAAGTTGGGTTGTTGTTATAGGGGTTCTCCGGGTAAGTAGTCAGTGGGGTTTGGCGGAACCGTCACAGAATTCCCTCCCCGCGTGAGTGTTCCCGAGCCGCTGCAACCTGCAGCTGTTCAAAAAGAACTGCAACGGTTATTTGGTGGCATCTCGGAGCCCCGTGTCGGCGCTATAGGTGCGCCTCTTCTGTGAGAAGTATAATAAAAAACATAAAATGAAAAAAATTCTGGCAAGACAGCCGAGAAACAATGGGACGAAGGATATTATTGGAGTGCAGGTAGAAGCTCGACTTTTTTTGTCAAATCAACTTTATTGAAAAAGACAATTGTACAAGCATTAAGTGATAATGCTTGATGAGAAACTCCTAACTGTTCTGCAAGCTCTTCTTCAGTTTGACATGGATTCAGATCCACTAAAACTTGAACTTTTTTTTCGTGAAATTTTTCACTGCATCTGGACGTGGAACATCTTCTGAATCCCCCTCAAACTATTTTTTACTGGTGAATGACTTACAGAATGTTCACCCAAAGTCAAATTAATCAATTCCATAGCTTGAGCAGAATTTTTTTTTTTCATTTGAAAACAGAATAGAATGCAATGGCGTAAAAGCTGCTTATCGATATCCATCTTTCATGTCACAATAGATTTATGTTAGGAAATATCTGGTTTTCATTAAAGGGGAGTTGGTTTTCGATCCGCTCCTCTTCTTCTTGTTTACAGGAGAACACTTCAAGAGCACTTCACCCCACCACTGGTAAAGGGTGCTCGAAGCATAAACTCCCCTTTGTATTAAGTTTATGAAAGGCATATTCCCACCACCAGTGGCAACGGACGTCTCGCCAGGGACGGAGAATTGATACCACGGCACATCGCGTCGGTGGCAGTCGGTAGAATCGGCGTTAGGGCATAGAGGGAAGACGTTTTCATTGTCTTCTACATGTGGCGCTGGTGGGTTTTATTTTGTTTCCAGGTATACTTGACCAGCTGGCGTAGGAGATTTAGAGAAAATACAGTCCACTACATCGGCAATGAAACGGTCCTTCGAGCTGGATCAACAGCAGTTAACATTTGGTCCATTTGAACCGGAGCGATACTGACAGTCAACAACCATGAAGTCGAATTGTGCGAACCATGCAACGTGTGACAGTAAAGTTTCTTCCGAAATTACTTAATATCGATCAAAACCAAGTGGCAAATATGAAGGTTCGATAGCAAAGGCGTAGTACTTCATAAGTTCCTGCCGTTGTACGGACCTAATACTATCACGAAGTCGAAAATGCCCAGAATTGTGACGAACCCACTAATGAACCCATCATGCTACGCATCACTACTTGTTCGTAATGTTTCAGTAACAATAAAAACCATTATTTTGCCACAGCCTCCATGCCGCCTTATGACTTCTTTCTATCCTTGATGCTAAGAGAATCACGAAAGGGCAACATTTTACCAATTTATGAACAGGATTCTACGAACGTCGTACACAAAAATGAGTCCCAAAATTGCTTCCAACGTCAGCACAATATTATTATATCTAAGGGAGTTTACTTCGAAGGGGACAAAATTGATGGTGATTAATAAATAAGGATTCTTCAAGAAAACCGAAATTCAGGTCATTTTTGATTACGCATCTTATGTTTATCCAACAGACACCAAGATGCAGACTCCAGCTTTCTTTATGAGAAAGAGTTTCCGATTTAAATCGAAGCAAATCTCCAACAAACTAAATGATTTTGGCAATGTTGTAATTTTACAATACAATAAACGTTTTAACCACTTGCTAAATCACAACTTCCCAATCAGAATCTCGACTGGGAGCTTATCGACTTAGCTCGTTTTCCCGATGCCTCTGCAGAGTCGAGGGCAATGAGACAAAACAATAATCCTCCCCTCGTTGGAATACACGTAATCATCTCGAAAGTCCACGGTTACGAAACAGAGCCCCCCACCCCGTTAATTCGTCAGGATCACCGCCGTTCACACCATTGTCCTGGCAAATTACTTAAAATTGTATAACCGGTTTAGTACTGTGTTAATGAGAAGAATATCGCAGACAATGAACCCAACCAATTCAGGAACTGCCTTGGATCCCTGGATGATAGTGCATTAGGGAAGGACGGATCATAAAACGGAAACAATACATTCTAAAAGGTGCTGCTCTTCACAATGACATTCCATCAATAATTAATGATAGTCTCTCAATCAAATGGATACATAGATAGAAGACAGTCATCGGGGTGGGATGCGAACGGTCTGGGAGTCATGTCCTTTCAGACAACGACTGAAATCATTTGACGAGGAAATCTCGCGGAAACGTCAACAATTCAAAGGATGAGAAGTGAGAAGAAAAAAGACTAAGAAATGGAAAGGAAAAACAGGATGGTCCCCCCTCCCAACTGTCGGCAATTGTAGTTGTGAATTGGGAACACTTCTAGATCACGCAATCTTTGTTTCAGTTTTTTTTTTTGCTCTGCCTCGGTTATGAATTTTTTTTTTTACTAACGCACACCATGAATTCAAAATTGTTGAGGAAAGTTCAACGTTGAAGCTGCTGGCTTAAAACCGTGTTTTGACCTAAATGTGGGATAAAACTGTTTTATCACAATGCGGAGCTGAAATGGGAACAGGGGTCAAATAAAATAAGGGATATTGCTGGAAGGAGGCGATTCATCGCTAGGGAATTCTTATTCTAGTTTGTTTATATTCTAGAAACACCGGAATCGACTGGAATTAATGCCTTCATACAGTCGCAGATAGTTGTTGGGATGATTGCCAGCTGGGGGGGACGTAAACGTCGAGTAAAAGGGTGATAAAATTCCTTCAAGTTACTAGGCGGAACAATGTATAAATTCTCTGATATAATACGATAGTGGTGTGTGCTGCAGACATAATGACATGTTGACCCAGGGCTACAGAGAATAGCTATCATCACCTTTCTGGGGCAGTTTCCCGACCGCTAGATGCGAATCCACCAGTCCACCAGTCTAGTGATATGACTAGAAAGGCAAAGCGGCATGTTGACTGTTAATATGTGCGAGCGTGGAGTGCTTGGGAATTCCATTGAGCTGATTCCGGGAAGTCGGTCAATCTCCCGGCGTTAAATTTTTGCTCTTATGTACACAATATCTGGTGGTGCATTCACGTGAACTTACGTTAGCTACCTAGCTTACTCAGATCCGTTTATCCTTAAAGAAGTTAGGAGGATGAAGAGTGTACAAGCGTCGTGGGTGGAAGGTTGGGTAGAAAAAGTATATATTGCAGAAAATTTATTATCTTCCCCGGAGCAGAAGTCAAGTGTTTTTCCGTTTTCGTGATTTTCATTTGGTCACGTGGGATTACACCCTCTGTTGTACACGTTGCACGTTCGCGAAAAGGACGAATTCGTCAAATGAAACAAAAACGAGAACCTTCGCATTTTGTTGTTGTTGTTGTTGTTGTTTTTATTATATTTTATTTTTCTGTATTCATTACTTTTGCTTTATTCGCTTTCACATCCGTTACCGCTGTCGTTGGCGCTGTCGACTTCATTCCCTATGGGAAATCAGTCGGGAAGGCTGGTGTCAGCAAAAGGTCCTCACTATATTCGTACAAAGTATCTTCTGGGATCTTGGGCTTCAACAAATGACTCTTCCAATGTTTGCTATTCTTAAATGTGTTTTTGTTTTTCATTTCTTTTTCATTACTTTTACCGACAGTGGGGATGCAGTATTACATCAACTGATTCTAGCCCCAAGGCCAATTCATCTTGTGTTGTGTTGTAAAGCAACAGCGCCCAATCACGAATGCATTTAAAATGCTACAATATAATTTTTCCAAATTGTTTGAGGATTGTTCGCGAGTGCAAAGGATATTCATAAAGAATTTGATATGTATGTTCACATCGACAGCGCACTCTTGGATTTTGCCTTTTTAAAGGGTGCTATCGATACCAGATAACTTCTTTGGATTTCGAGAGTTGACCACGTTTTCAAGGGTATTTGCTGTGGCGCAATCGTTAACCTTTTTACGTGTGTGTTGGAAGTAAGCAGTGGTGTCGGTGATGAAAACCGCAATTGGCTTATTCAAATATTATACTTTGTTGTGTATCTCCGCACTAATAATTTTATTACCGTTCGCGTCGCCACTTTCAAGTGTGAGAGCATGATTATTTCAAAAGGTCTTTCCGATGATGTTCACTTTATTAGCATCATTTTTAGAATACACAGTTCTCAGGAGAAGCAGACCTGCAGTGTTCCAGAAACCCCACATTTTCTGACAAGGTACTGCTTAATTACTCCACCATCGTTCCCTGTCCTCTGCACTCTCCTTCCACGCTTGACCATCTGATCCGATCTCCTCAAGGACAAACCTAACATTGTCTTCCCATCTCCGTCGCGGCCGTCCCACCGATCTCTTTGCCGTTGGTCTATCGTCAAGAATTCTACGCACGGTCCTATCGTTGCCCATTCGCGCCACATGTCCGCCCCTTCTTAATCTTCGCGACCTGATTACTCTTACTATTGTAGGTTTGTGGTAAAGCTCTTTCAATTTGTGTTTATGGAGTTTCCTCCATTGCCCAGCCTCCTCATCATATTTACCTCCAAAGATACCCCTTAAAACTTTATTCTCGAATACGCGGAATTTGTTTTCTTCCCGTTTTGTGAGAGCCCATGTTTCGCATAGAACAATCGGCATGATTATGGTTCTATAGACACGGAGCTTTATATTACGTGATAGTAGTTTGGAGTTCAGCAGTTTACTGACTGCGTGCCAACTAGCGTAGCCAGAATCCAGTCTTTTGTTAATTTCCTTCGACATTTCGTTACTGGACGTCAGTATCGCTCACAGATATTTAAATCCTTTAACTTTTTCAAATATCTTGCCTCTGACGTATATATTTGTTCCCTGAGGTCCAGCTGCTCTCGCCGCGATCATGTATTTTGTTTTGTCTTCATTTATTTCTAGGCCCACCTCTTCTGCCGCTTGCATCATGATTTCACTGTTTTTACTTACAGTTTCTAGATTATCGCCCAAAACGGCGATGTCATCCGCATACGCGAGCACTTGTGTGACCTCGTTCAGGGAAGATCCGGTCATGCTGTCGTCTTGTACTTTTCTGATGACATACTCGAGCACAAGGTTAAAAAAACACGGTGATAGACCATCTCCCTGTTTTAGTCCGTCCCGGATTTCAAATGGTTCCGAAAGGTGGTTTTCTATTCTAACTCGTCCTTTGTTTTCGTTCATGTAAATTTGAATGAGGGGAGCATATTTTTTCGGGATTCCCAGCTCAACTACAATACGGTAGAGTCTTTGCCTTGCGACTCAGTCGTAGGCTTTTTTGAAGTCAACGAACAGTTGGTGAACCGTCTCTCCGTATTCCCACTTCTTTTCCAGCAGTTGCCTTATTGTGAACATTTGGTCGCTTGTTGACCGGTTCCTACGGAATCCGCATTGGTAGTCTCCCAGTATTTCTTCTGCGTACGGTGTGATTCTCGCCAGTATGACATTTGTTAATATTTTGTATGTGGTTGTGAGCAATGATATTTCTCTGTAGTTTTCGCAATCAGATCTGTCGCCTGTTTTGAAGATGGGGACGACTATTGAGGGTTTTCAATCTTCCGGAATGACTTCCTTATCCTATATTGTATTAATCAGTTGGTGGATTTTTCGAGCGGTTGCCTCTCCTCCATGCTTTATAAGCTCTGCCGGTATGAAGTCTACTCCCGGAGCCTTGTTGTTTTTCAATCAATTTATTGCGTCTACAACTTCGTTGAAAGAGGGCTCTGGGATCTGAGGCTCGGCTGTATGTACGTCTGGTGCGTTTATTTGTGCACCTAGCGCACGCTGAGCAGTTTTTCATAGTGCTGCTTCCACCTTGTGACGATATTGTTTGTTTCTGTGAGCAGAGAGCCGTCTGAGTCTTGAATTATTTTGGCTCCCCGTCGGTAGAAATTTCTAATTTAATTTATGCCGGGATACATACCTCTGATGTTCTTTCCTCTAGTAATTTCTAAGATTTTTTCGGACCGAGTCTTCTCTCATTTGCGTTTTTTGCGATTGAAAAGTCTCGTTGGCTCATACCGAATCGGTGCGTATCTTTCTGCGTTGACTTCATCATGTCATTCTAAGAGGATCACTCTGAAGCATTTCCGTTGTTCGATCTGGTCAAACCAATGTTTGGATTTAATTGTTTTCTTAAATGCTAATACCTTTTGGGCTGTTTGTTTGATTGTGTCTCTGATCAATGTCCATTCAGTGTCCACATTATTGGTTTCCTCTTCCTCACTACTCCCATTTTCTAGGATGCTAAATCTATTCGTTTAGTTCGTCTTGATACTCAGCCCTTTTACACAGGTCTTTTAGTTTATCAGTGTCCAGCTTTTTGCTCGTCTGCCGTGACTGCCCGTGTGGGTTTGCTGCGAGCCGACTCCTAATTTTGCCCATCACTAGAAGATGACCCGAGTCGCAATCTGCTCTTCTATATGAACTTACGTCAAGGATATCCGAGTGGTGTCTTTTGTGTATGAGGAAGTGGTCTATTTTGTTACGTCGGGTGATATCCATGTGGCGTTATGAATTTGCTTGAACATCGTACTTTTCACTACCAGATTAGTTTTGATGTTGTGAACGTGATAATTCGAATTCCATTATCATTTGAAACGTCATGTAGACTTTCTTTACCTATAGTTGGTTGAAAGATGTCTTCTTTTCCTATTTTCGCGTTGAGAACCCCGAGGAGGATTTTAACGTCGCATGGTGAGATCCCATCAAATACTTCCTCTAGGGTCTCGTAGAAGGTGTCTTTCGTTTCGTCATCGCTAGGTTCCGTTGGGGCGTCTACGTTTATAAATACATAATTGCACCATGGGCCCTGTATTTTTAGCACCGACATTCTGTTATTAATAAATTTCACATCTTTTACATGGGGCGTAATCTTCTTGCTTATGATGAAGCCGATTCCGAGATTATGTGTATCGGTGCCTCCACACGCCAGTGTAAATCCGTTGGTCTCGATTACTTGCTGTGGGAATCGGACTCCCTGACGATATCCATTTTATATTGTTTCGTGTTTTCTACGACCGTTTGTATCGCTTCCACGTGCCGACGCGTATATCTCGCTTCTTCCGTTTTCCCCTACGTCTTTTTTTGCGAGTCGGTGTTTTCTTGATGATTTGTTCCTTTATGGTAGTGTCGGCTCATTACACCTCCGGTTACCGGGTTTTTTTTCGTGGTATTGTTTTGTATATATTGGTTATTCATTTTTGTACCCAAGAGTCTTGGGCATCATTGGTGCATTCTTTACACCACCTGCCATTTGAGCGTGTGACACACTAGGTGCCAGTAAGTTGATGTAAGAATGAGTTGTCATTCGTTTCCCTTCTTCAACTTTTTGATTCTAGTTGTTCGTATTTAGGACAACCTCAAAAGTTAGCAGGACGGCATCAGCCTAACGTCCGGACCATAGGCGAAGATTTCTCTCGACCATATCGCGCAACGTCCATCATGACCAGCTGGTATCTCTCCTCGGGACCGATTACCACATATACCAATTTTTTTTTCGGACCAGTCCGTCAGCCACGTTCCGATAGGTGGCCAAGGACTTCTCCTGGCTATTTAATTCAGTCAGCAGGGAGTTGGAAACCCATCTACCGCTCGGCCCTAGTCACAGGGCTAATGTTGTATTATATAAGGATAAGTGTGGTTCAATAAGTCCTTAGAAAAATATTTTCAATTGATGTGTTTTCTTGATTTTTGCGCTAAACTGGTACAATAACAATATGTAATACTGTCTAGCTAGTTTTTATTCTTTTCTTTTCCCTAGTAGCATTGTCATCAGCTTGTCGGCCGATTTTACCGTTTTAGCCTTCTCCGGAGCCCGTTTGCCTTCAAAAACCCACTGTTTTTCTCCGGAGAGTGCAAACTCGTCAACATTTGTACGGAAAAACGCCTAGAATCGACACACGACTGCCTTTATTCTCCGCTTAGAATTGGTTCTTACTCTGTTTTTCATTACAAATTAAGTAATGACGCTTATTAAATTTAAGCCATTTTGAATATACTAGTGCCATACCTTGGACGTTCTAAGGACTTATTGAACGACCATCGTGCGTGAACAATAATATAGCACGGGAACTACCATAAATCAGAGTAGATAGATGTTATAGGTTTTAGATCGCGGAATTCGAATCCGTTTCGCGGTTTGGGAATTTTGTGAATTCTAAACTCAATGTGCGTAAATTTTAGTATGTAATGTACAGGGTGTCCCAAACGAGGTAGTAAATGTTCTGGGAAAAAGAAGTAGAGGATTTTTTTCAGGAGAATTCTTATAAACAATACATTTATTTTCGACTGTTTTGGAGAGTTTGTAATAGTGTTTGCAGTGAGTTGTGGCTTTACACACATGGCCTACCTTAAAGTGTCTTCATCAGTGGATGACAAAATTCCGCTGTGTACGTCAATATACTTCACGGGTAGTCTTCTTCAATTTTGAGTGATGTTACAAAGTGAGTGTAAAATACAGGCGGTCGTGCGTGTTGTTGATCAACTTCTGATTTCATTCCTCTCCATAACGAATAATCGAAAGACGAGACAATCTACGGAATTACCCAACAGCGTTTTAGGAGATGATTCCTGAAATATTGGGAATTGGTAAACACAAAAAGAATCTATGTTTTGCAAATTTTAAGAATTTCTCTGGGTTTTCCACAGTTTCGTTTGGTGTTTGTTACTGGAATTGGTAAACACAAAAAGAATCCATGTTTTGCAAATTTTAAGAATTTCTCTGGGTTTTCCACAGTTTCGTTTCGTATTCGTTACTGTTGCGCGATGAGTTCCTTTGGGTTGTGGGTATTAAGAGTTCGCTTTTGTAGATACAAGTGTCATTAAAGACCAGAACCATGCAGTTCTTGAATGATCCTTGCATTAAATTCCACTTGGCTACAGAGTTGGGATTAAAGTCCGATCAGGTAGGTGTATAGCGTTTGGAAAGATAGTGAAGAACGTGTGATTGAAACAGACGCTATGACAGTTAGAATCACCAAAAATTGAACCTAAGCGTAACACATCAGGCTACTGGCCGTGTTTTGAATTCGATTCTTAAACTCAAATATATTCCACTGATGTGGATTTTTATATTATCGCTATGGTATACGGCTCTGATGTATTTTCTTATTCGATTTTCGTTCGGTGTTCTTCACTATTTGCTTGTGTATTGTGTGTGTATCTGTTAGAGACGCTACACTACTCCCTCCTCAGTAACTTCGTTACGATCAATTTTGTGTGCGAGCGACGGTACGAACGAGAGAAGGTCGGAGCAGGCGAGTGTGCCTGCGCTCTATGCGGAAGTCGTGATCATGTGTGAAGTTCTGTTTACTATGGGAAAGTGTGTGCTGTGTGTACAGATCACGCCGTAGTCACCAATTATAGCGTTTGGAATGATAGTGAAGAACGTGTGATTCGAACTGACGCTATGACAGTTAGAATCACCAAAAATTGAACCTAAGCGTAACACATCAGGCTACTGGCCGATTTTTGAATTCGATTTTTAAACGCAAGTATATTCCACTGATGTGAATTGTTATATTATCGCCATGGTATACGGCTCTGATGTATTTTCTTATTCGATTTTCGTTCGGTGTTCTTCACTATTTGCTTGTGTATTGTGTGTGT
Source organism: Microdon myrmicae (assembly GCA_963931805.1). NCBI lineage: Eukaryota > Metazoa > Arthropoda > Insecta > Diptera > Syrphidae > Microdon > Microdon myrmicae. The sequence continues at coordinate 125,063,246 of OZ007500.1, read as the reverse complement.
ATCTGTTAGAGACGCTACAGGTGGGAGAACGGAAGACGGAAAAACTCGGTCGACAAACTCATCAAGCAATCGTCGCAGAAGAATGAATTTGTTTTTGTATAATTGAGTAAGGGCATCCTGTGCGTCTTATTTTAACCGCGTATACTAGTTAAACATTCCAATATGTTTTTTGCGACCGTACGTATCTTTTACTTATTGCTGCACCGCCAAACATCAATGGTAGTTTTTCTACTTGAACGATTCCATGATATGTTGTGTAACATAGTTAAAGAAGGCAAATACAATATCAGCTCCATGTCCTTGTGGATTGTGATCTGTGCAACCAGTAAACGATGCATATAGTAAGAAAAATTACCAACCGAGTTGCTGTACTTCGCCTGCGTCGGTATATTCGTGTCCAGAATATGGAGTTGTATAAAAATTATTGGGGCAACGTGGGTCGCAAGTTGCAAGTGCCATTTATATTTATTGGTGTGCGTGTATATTTTAAGGAACGGTCTACTGTTGGCCGCCGTTAAGGTTCCCGGAATTTATGTCCTTCCTTTCTGTGAAAGCTTAAAGATGTAAACTCTTTTAGCATTGCCTGCAAGCACATGGCCGTGTTATCCTTTTTGGCACAATGGCGTGACAATACAATGTGCAATGCTTTTGTTATTTTAATTGCATCGAATACAATATCGTCAGGATACCTTCACTTATTTTTATTGTATTCTGTTTTGCTTCACTACGTCCTTTCCGTTTTTCTTAACAAATACTATTTTCTACAATTTTATTGTCGATAAAGTTCAAAGGATTCATTCTTCCAGTGGATTGAATTTACCTTTGTTATCCTTGTCATTCTATTGAAGATGCATTTCCAAATTGAGTGGATAGAACTTTGTCTATGTTTTCTAGGAAGATTCCGATAGTTCCCGTGGTCTTTTAATAATGTCGGAAATAGAAAAGAGCAGCCGGATACCGGATATTGTCGTCTGGCCTCTATTCAAATATTACAAAACGTTGGATTAACAAGTAACTCAAAGCATTTGAAAATGAAATTAGGAATTTAATATTTGAAGTAATTAATGTGGAGGGTGATCTTAGTTGACTTTGCGGGTGAATATGGAGACAGTTAATTAAAGACCGGGGTTATTGTAATTATAATAATAATAATACAATATTGTATTGTCGGGTGACGCCGACGTGATGTCTTTTAAGTGCGTCTCTTAGAAATACAACTGGGTTTCGTTTTAAATAATAATTCTGGAGTTTATTCAGTTCTAAAGAGTTATTGTCAATAGTACTTGATATTGTCATTGAAATTTATAAGGTATTTTGAAATTATTGTGGAATTTATTAAACTTATAAAAACCTTCCTAAATGTGTTGGTATCTTAGTTTGGAAAAAGAGATCCATTATTATTTCGCTAGATGCTATAGTGATATATATCTCGTAGAGTTTTGATCCGAGTATAAACCGTTGGTTTCTGTACTGTTCCTTGACAGTCTTTTGATTATTTAATTCAATTGTTAAAGGGCGTAAAATACGAAAGTTATCAAAGTGAAAATTCGCAAGTATTTTACAGTTTTGCTTTGACAGTGGCGAAAATACAAACTACCCTTCAAAAGATATACACGGTCCGAGTCCACTTGCATGTCCGATTCACTCCTTTCTCATTTATCCGGCATTTTGCAACCTGTCCTCGTTTATTTCTTCAGGCACCGTCTATGGACATTTCTTCTCAGGGAAGGGTCGAAGTATTCCACCTCTACGTTTGTTGCAGTTAGACTAGCCTACAAAGAATCTCTATAATGGTGTTATCCGCTGATGAATTCCCATATGTTGCAAGAGCACACCATTAGGACTCTTATGTTTGTTATATCTACTGTCCTGTATTTTACGAGTATGTTGCGCTTCTTCTGGAATCTACTGCAATCGGTTGGGATGTATTCCGCGTTTCTGTACATCTCTTGCAGGAGAAGCAGTACGGATCTTCATCACGGTTGAATCTGCGTAAGTCCACAGCACCCATGACCTGTTAAGCATTGGTACACGTGAAAGTCTACCTGACCATGTTGTCTATTGTCATCATCATCATCATCATCGGCACTACAACCGGGAACCGGTCTTGGCCTTATTTAGCAAGTCCTGAGGCTTGTTAAATTTTCCATAATGATTTATTTTTTCTGGGCAAGGTCATTAGTCTTGCGCCAGAGGCTCCCCGACGGGGAAACGAACCCCGGTCTGCCGGGTGACAGGCGGGTATACTAACCACTATACTATCGAGGAGCCCGTTGTCTATTGTACATTCTTTAATATTCATTCTCAACTCATTGATCCATTTTCCTGTAATATTGTAGATGCATCCCATTTCTGTTGCAATTGGTTAAAACTCTGCCCTCAGATAACGGTGAGTTCGGCTTTTTGTACCCTGTTTGTGTATTGCAATGAAATTTCCTCATCTTTCTCACTGTCTATTCCGTAATAGTCGCTTCAGAGAATTGGCCGACTAACACGCTCAGGGCCTTCTCTTTCTGGTGACTTCATCTATGCATCTGCACTTGATGACAGTTGGCTGTGATAGGATTTTTACTGTAGCCACATCGAATGCAACTTCTACTTCCCTGTGCACGTCAGCTATCTCCGCGATGCACTTGCGCCTGAGCCGAGGAGGAAATCCGGCTTATCTCTGTTCCTGTCTTGGTATATTTTCCTGAAAAGTCCCGGATTTTTAATAGCTAGGCCCATTAGAAAATGAACATGACTCATTTCAAGAGGGTCCTCTATCACTAGTTTATGTATGTTTATGTTTCGTGACATTTCGTCTATTCGTTTACGAGTTACAGTCGTTTGAGTGACGCTACTTTCGCCTTCGCAAAAAATGGAAAAACTGGAATATCGCATCTTTATCATACATTGTTTTTTGATAACAAACATTGCAATGGTTGCAGAAATGTTATCCTACACCGGCTCCTTCGAGAACAACAGTTTAAAGGTGGTTCGGTGAATTTTAAAATGAGTCGTAACAGCACCGAAGACGCACCTCGCTCTGGAAGACTAAAAGAAGCTGCGAATGCGGGAATCGTAAAGCAACTGTATCGTATCGTTTTGAGTGATCGTAAAGTGAAGTTGCGCGAGTTAGCTGAGGCTGTGGGCATCTTAAAAGAGCGGGTAGGATACATTTTGCACGATCTTTTGCAAATGAAAAACCTATCGGCGTGATGGGTGCCGCTTTTGCTGACCGTTGTCCAAAAACAGCATCGCGTTGATGATTCAACGGCCGGTTTGGCGTTGTTGTGGAGTAATCGAGCGGATGTCTTGTGACGATGGATGAAACGTAGGTCCACTACCATACGCTTGAGCCCAATAGGCTGTCTGAAGAGTGGTTAGAAGCCATGAAAGCCAACCAAAGTGATTAAAATACCAACCCTCGACCGAGAAGGTTATGGCCTCCGCTTTTTTTTTTTTGGGATGCGCATGGCACAAACTTCATCGATTATTTGCAGGATGGAAGAATAGCCACAGGAGAGTATTATGCAGCGTTATTAGAGAAAATGAACGACAAAATAAAGGGAAAACTACTCAATATGATGAAGAAACACGTTCTGTACCATCACGATAACGCACCATCACACACGCCCTTGAAAGCGATGGCCATATTGAATCGTTTATGTCGTGCTCTGAAAAGCCCTACCATCTCCTTCCCCCACACATACATTCAAATCCCTACACCCAAACTTATATTCACAAAATCCATTGCCCCGATCCAACAAAATTCGCGATAAACAAATCAAATATTCGTTTATCACCCTTACATGCAATTCCCCATCATTATCAGACAAAATCAAACGCATGACAAATTGAACCAGATGTTCAATTACCGTACGTCAACAAAACCCGAATCCCAGTGCATATTCTCATATGCACTGCATTTCAACAAACACTTGGCTCCAGCCAAAGTATCTAAATCGAGATTTTGCTTTCAATTCGATCTCTTCAAGATACAACATCTCGATTTGTTTTCATTTATTAGGGTGATGAATTTTAGATTCGAGGATCATCCAATAGCAAAAGTTGGGAAACCAACGTATCACCCCTCAAGCTTTCGCCCTATCTCGCTTCTCACTTGCATCAGCAAAATATATGAAAAATTCATATACGAGAAGCTAAATAACTTTGTCAGTGCCAGGCACCTAATACCTGATTTCCAATTCGGATTTCAAAGAGCGCATAGCACCACTATGGCTCTCAATTTATTTCAAAACCACGTCTGCGTGCGGCTCTTTAATAAGGAACCCACCGTTGCAGTAAGCCTAGACATTGAAAAAGCTTTTGATACGACTTGGATCGAAGGTCTCGCTTTTAAACTATTAAATACTGGCCTCAGTAGAACGCTATGTAGTATCATCTACCAGTTCGTTCGAAACAGAACCTTCCAAGTTAGAGTGAATGGAAAGCTTTCCCGAACTTTTCACGCCGCTGCAGGCGTACCACAGGGCTCCATTCTAGGCCCCACCTTATTCAATATTTACACCTCCGATATCCCCCGCCCTGTGGACGGGAGAGTAAATCAGATATGCTACGCGGATGACGTCCTGGTGTACACGTCAACCAAAGGCCCTAACCTCGCAACAAATCGACTCAACCGTCACTTGGACGAACTGTATCAGTATTACAGTCGATGGAAAATCCGACTTAATCCCTCCAAAGCAGTAGCCATAATTCTGAGTAGTAAACACTCCCAACCTGCTTCTCGATATTCACAGAATATTCGAATAAAAATGGGAGATACTACGATTAGACCACAGGACAAGATGAAATATCTCGGGGTCACTTATACCCCAAAAATGAATTTCATCAAACATGTGACCCACATTCTTCAAAGGGGCCTTGGTCGGTCTAAGCAACTGCACAACATCCTGAAGTGGAGGAACAAAGTTGACACCAAAGTTAAGCTTCTCTGCTATAAGCAGCTAATCCGATCTGGAGTATCGTACGCCTTTCCCATATGGTCCTGCATATCTTCGGCTCAAATGGAAAGACTTCGGGTTTTCGAAAGGAAACTCCTCAGAAGATGCACCAATCATTCTAGAAGGCCTGACGGTCGCCATTATCCCAACTCTCACCTATACGAAGGCGCCTCCATTACCCCTATCGACGAGTACTTGCTTCAATTAGCATATAAGTACCTCGAAAACATTCAGAACAGCGAGAACCTACTTGTACGGGACTCTTGCGTTCTTGACCCTTCTCTCTCTCGATGTCTTCGGATCAAACCCCCACAATTTCTTCTTCAGTACAAAACTGAAGGAAGCACCCTTCCCAACAACATTCCCCTCTATAATAGAGGATTCCTGGACCCATCCCATAGGGTCTACAATTAACAAACCAAACACACGAACGCACAGTACAAGGCGGCACAAACACAAACATACACACCGACCAAAGAGCAGATTATCAGACGCCAAAGACGTGATCTGCGTTTACTACCGCACCCAAGACCCACCGGTCTTGTAAGATTTCTTTCCCACCATCCCTCTATAAAAGTAGTTAAAGAACACTTGGACTAACACTGTCCACACTATCCTTGGATACCCCCCCTTTTTTCTTCTCTTTTCAGATGCCGCGAGAGCGAGCCCAACATCCTCACGGACGTGGGTGATTCTGGTTATCGCAAGATGACCAGAAGTCAGAGACAAGATGAAGGACACATATGTCCTGTCTCGCCAAATTCGGCCTTCTCGCCACAATTTTTTTTTTTTTTTTTTAGATTCGAGGATCAGTTTCAATTGGCGTCTGATGTGTAAGGACGCTAATAAATTAAGTCTAATTTAAATACAGCCTAAATCAAAGTAAATACAGTCGATTTAGCTCAGTTTCTAGATTGACGTCCGATTGTTGAAGACGCCAATCACTTAAAATAAGACTAAATAAAATAAAGAAGTCGTTTTGTAAATGTAGTGTGTTGTTTTAGGTTTTAGTTTTAGTTTAGTGAGAGCAGAACCCTCGTTTATTACACTTGGTACAAGCGTTAGAGAAAAAAAAAAACAACACAGACGCAGACCAGGGGACAAGAAGATCTTGCCGAAATTCCGGAATTGGTGAGTAAAATCGGGGTATATACCCACAAAACATATTTTTAGCTTTGTTGTTCCAAACATCACCTGCTCCACGGAAGATGCTGAGTTGCTCGGCGCAAGGACACTATTCCCAACACGACGTCCCTCGAACGATTGGTCCCTACTCTTCCCGGTTAACTCCGGAAGCACGGTGACGACCGCAACAATATCCTCCCAAGTATCGCTACAACATTTACCATTTGAATTGGTTGCTCACCTACCGTAGTTCCCAGGCGCGCAGCGTCTAATATCTGTACCCAAATCCCAAGCGGTGGCGCTGGGGAAAGAGATTCAAAGAAAATTCAAATCTAATGAGGAAGTCATCGGGGAAATAGTGACATATTTCGAAGGTGTAATATAACTACAAATTACTCACGGTTTGCGGCTTTATAGGTGTGTCCTACCTGGGGTTGGCGATGAATCAGCTACGGAATCCTCCTCTGTTGCTCCTGGCTATGGTGGTTGTGATGTCGATAGTTGCGTTGATGTCGGTGTTTTTGCAGTCGCCTCAGCATCCGTAGTCGATTGAGCATTGAGTTGGTTGATTGCTAATTAATTTGAATCTTGTATATCCTCCTGGGTTTTATGCAAGAGCGGCCACTTCCTCAGTATCCGTAATCAATTGAGCATTGAGTTTTTTGAGTGCAAATACACCCCAGAAAGAAGAAACTTAAGTGCACAAATTTTTCATACTTTTAGTTTATTATATATATATATATATATATATATATATATATATATATATATATATATATATATATATATATATCATATATATATTATTATTATTATTATTATTTATCGGCATGGTTTGAATTCGCGGAAAATAAATTCGCGAACACATTATCTTTTTATTCTTTTGAATTTGTGACTAGAGTCCCGTTGCCCGTCACCAACGGGGCAAAAGTGGAGACATTATTATTACTATTATTATTTATTGGCCTGTAGGAACCCGGAAGTTCATGACCTCACCGACTCGACTCCGCCAGCGTTCCCTGTCTTGTGCACTCTCCTTCCACGCTTGACCATCTGATCCGATATCCTCAAGGTCAAACCTAACATTGTCCTCCCATCTCCGTCGCGACCGTCCTACCGGTCTTTTTCCCGTTGGTCTACCGTCAAGAATTCTACGCGCGGTCCTATCGTTGCCCATCTTAATCTTGATTACTCTCACTATTGTAGGATTGCGGTATAGCTCTCCCAATTCGTGGTTGTGGAGTTTCCTCCATTGTCCTGCCTCCTAGTCATATTTACCTCCAAAGATACCCCTTAAAACTTTATCCTCGAATACGCGGAATTTGTTTTCTTCCCGTTTTGTGAGGGCCCATGTCTCGCACCCGTATAGAGCAATCCGTATGATTGTAGTTCTATAGACCGGGAGCTTTATGTTACGTGATAGCAGTTTGGATTTCAGCAGTTTACTGACTGTGTGCCAACTAGCGTTGCCAAAATACAGTCTTTTGTTAATTTTCTTAGACATTTCGTTACTGACCGTCAGTATCGTTCCCAGATATTTAATTTTTTTAACTTTTCCAAATATCTTGGCTCTGACGTTTATGCGTGTTCCCTGATGTCCACCTGCTCTCGCTGTAATATTTTGTTTTGTCTTCATTTATTTCTAGGCCCACCTCTTCTTCCGCTGGCATGATGATTTCACAGTTTTTACTCACAGTCTCCAGATTATCGTCGAAAACGGCGATGTCATCCGCATATGCTTGTGTGACCCCGTTCAGGTATGCTCCGGTCATGTTGTCGTCTTGTACCTTTCTGAAGACATGCTCGAGCATAAGGTTAAAAAGACATGTTGAGAGGCCATGTCCCTGCTTTAGTCGGTTCCGGATTTCAAATGGTTCTGTGAGGTGGTGTTCTATTCTAACTCGCCCTTTGTTTTCGTTCATGCAAATTTGAATGAGGGGAGCATTTTTTTTTTGATTCCCAGCTCAACTGCAATATGGTAAAGTCTTTGCCTTGCGACTCAGTCGTAGGCTTTTTGAAGTCAACGAACAGTTGGTGAACCGTCTCTCCGTATTCCCACTTCTTTTCCAGCAGTTGCCTTATTGTGAACATTTGGTCGCTTGTTGGCCGGTTCCTACGGAATCCGCATTGGTAGTCTCCCAGTATTTCTTCTCCGTACGGTGTGATTCTCGCCAGTATGACATTTGTTAATATTTTGTATCTGGTTGGGAGCAATGATATTCCTCTGTAGTTTTCGCAGTCAGATCTGTCACCTTTTTTGAAAATGAGGACGACTATTGAGGTTTTCCATTCTTCCGGAATGACTTCCTTATCCCATATTGCTTTAATCAGTTGGTGGATCTTTCGAGCGGTTGCCTCTCCTCCGTCCTCCATAAGCTCTGCCGGCATGGAGTCGACTCCGGGAGCCTTGTTGTTTTTCAATCGATTTATTGCGTCTACAATTTCGTCGAAAGGGGGCTCTGGGATCTGAGGCTCGGCTGTATGTACGTCTGGTGCGTTTATTTGTGCTTGATGGGTGTGCACATTGAGCAGGATTTCAAAGTACTGCTTCCATCTTGTCACGATATTTTTTGTTTCTGTCACCAGACAGCCGTTTGTGTCTCGGATTATGTTGGCTCTCCCTCGGTAGCCATATCTAATTGAATCCATGCCGGCATACATACCTCTGATGTTCTTTGCTCTGGAATTTACTAGGATTTTTTCGATCCGAGTCTTCTCCCATTCGCGTTTTTTGCGTTTGAAGAGTCTTATTGTCTCATTCCAAATCGTCTCGTATCTTTCTGCGTTGACTTCATCATATGTTTGTAAGTGTATCACTCTGAGACGTTTACGTTCTTCGATCTTCGCCCTGCACTCATCGTCAAACCAAGGTTTGGACTTAATTGTGTTCTTAAATCCTAATACCTTTTGGGTTGCTTGTTTTATTGTGTCTCTGATCGATGTCCGTAGGCTCCTCGATAGTATAGTGGTTAGAATACCCGCCTGTCACGCGGGAGACCGGGGTTCGATTTCTTGTCGGGGAGCCTCTGGTGCAAGACTAATGACCTTGCCCGGAAAAGACAAATCATTATGGAAAATTTAACAAGCCTCAGGACTTGCTACATAAGGCCAAGACCAGTTCCCGGTTGTAGTGCCGATGATGATGATGATCGATGTCCATTTAGCGTCCACACTATTAGCTTCCTCTTCCTCACTGTTCCCATTTTCTAGAATGCTAAATCTATTCGTTAGTTCTTCTTGATATTCAGTCCGTTTGGGCAGGTCTTTTATTTTATCAATTTTGAACTTTTTGCTCTTCTCCCGTGATTGCCCATGTGTGGTTGCTGTGAGGCGAATCCTGGTTTTGCCCATCACTAGAAGATGGTCAGAATCTGCTCCTCTATATGATCTTCATCATCATCATCGGCACTACAACCGGAAACCGGTCCAGGCCCCATCTAGCAAGTCCTGAGGCTTGTTAAATTTTCCATAATGATTTTTTTTTCGGGCAAGGTCATTAGTCTTGCGCCAGCTATATGACCTTACGTCAAGGATATTCGAGTGGTGTCTTTTGTCTATGAGGAAGTGGTCTATTTGGTTACGCGTTACGCTGTCGGTGATATCCATGTGGCGTTATGAATTTGCTTGAACATCGTGCTTTTTACTAACAGATCTTTTGACGCTGCGAACGTGATAATTCGAATTCCATTATCATTTGAAACGTCGTGTAGACTTTCTTTACCTATAGTTGGTTGGAATATATCTTCCTTTCCAATTTTCGCATTGAGGTCCCGAGGAGCATGTTAACATCGAATGATGAGATCTCATCAAATACTTCCACTACGGTCTCGTAGAAGGTGTCCTTCATTTCTTCGTCCGTAGATTCTGTTGGGACGTGTGCGTTTATAAATACATAATTGTACCATGGGGCCTGTATTTTTAACACCGACATTCGGTCATTAACAAGTTTCACATCTTTTACATGGGGCGTAATCTTCTTGCTTATGATGAAGCCGGTTCCGAGGTTATGTGTTTCGGTGCCTCCACGCGACACTGTAAATCCGTTGGTTTCGATTACTTGATGTGGGAGTCAGACTTCCTGAAGCGCGACGATGTCCATTTTATATTGTTTCGGGTTTTCTACAACCGTCTTTATCGCGCCTGGTTTATATAACGTTCAAACAATCCACGTATCGACGCGTATATCCCGCTTTTTCCGTTTTCCCTACGTCTTCTTTTGGTCGAGTCCGTGTTTTCTTGGTGATTTTTTCCTTTATGGTAGTGTGGGCTCATCACACATACGCCTACCGGGTTTTTCGTGAGATTGGTTTTTGTGTATTGGTCATTCATTTCCTGGGAACACTCTGGGGTGTCAGATAGTCCGCCATATCAGGGCCCCTCTTTGATGTGGTAAGGTCTGCTTACTGCTCTGATTCGACCCTTATAATACAGCCGGTATACCCCTGGCTGCAAACCATACAATGGGCACGGTGACGCGTAACACATTGGATTAGGGGTGGGCGATCTTTGTGTGTTACTCGTCGCTAGCCTGTCTGACATGAGTGGCCCTACTGGAAGCGTATGCTTCCGTCAGCATCACGTCAATGTTTCTACCAGGCGGGGAACATATATATATATATATATATATATATATATATATATATATATATATATATATATATATATTTATTTATTTATTTATTTATATATACCTCTTATAATACTTTATAATATACATGCATTGAATATCTCCTTCTACCTTCAACCACCGTTCCAACACCGTTCAGAACCGTCAACAGACGATTCTTTTTTTCTTTCTTCTTTTTCGTTTATTCCCCGTTCTCAGTTTACCGTTTGTCACAGCGAAGGTTTCCCGACGACGATCAACTTTGAAACTATTCGAAGATATCATCGCCAGGGGAAAACTGGGTTTATGCACCAGCTATATTTATTTTTGTTTTCAATTTAAATTTTGTGTTTTATATATTGCTCAATAGTATACTGGTTAGTACACCCGCCTGTCACGCGGGAGACCGGGGTTCGATTCCCCGTCGGGGAGCCTCTGGCGCAAGACTAATGACCTTGCCCGGAAAAAAAACAAATCGTTATGGAAAATTTAACAAGCCTCAGGTCTTGCTAAATAAGGCCAAGACCGGTTCCAGGTTGTAGTGCCGATGATGATGATGATGATGTTTTATATATTGTGTTTAATTATGTGTAATTGTACATTGTATAAATGAATGTGTTTATTTTATAGGTAAATGTTTAATTGTAAAGTGTAAATGAATGTGTTTATTTTATAGGTAAATGTTTAATTGTAAAGTGTAAATGAATGTTGTTGTAATATAATTGTATTTAAGCCTTAATTGAAATTGTGATAATTGATTGTAATGTATTTGTTTAATTTTTAAATTGTTTAAATATTTGTATGTTAAATTTATGTAGTTTTGTTTATGTTTTCGTTGGCACAGAGGTGGTGGGGGAGTTATTACGTAAAGAAGGCTTTGACGTTTCGTACTACAGAAAGGGCTCTAAATGTTGGAAAATCACTATACCAAGTGCATCGCCCTCGAAGGCAACTATTGCGTTGTACGACATGAAATTTCCGATTTTATACTAAAAAATTAAAAGCCAATATTATTTTTCCGTAAATCTTTATTCAATCAAAATAGGATCCGTTGGCATCTATGACATTCTTCCAACGTGATACAAGGTCAAATATTTCTTTTTCGTAGAAGTGCTGACTTTTTGAGGGAATGAAATCTTCAAAGGCTTATATGACCCCTGGTTGGTTCCGGAAGACCTCCTGCCGGCAAAATGAATCCAGAGTGCGGAAAAGATGGTAGTTGGGGAATTTCAAGAGAGTACGATGGATGCGGAAGAATTGCAACAATTTTTGCACCGTTACTTGTGAGGTATGGGGTCTAGCATTGTCATGCAGAAGGATCGGGCCGTTGCTATTGACCAACGCAGGTTGTTTTCAGCCAATTTGGCATGGAATATGTCGATTTCCTCACGATATTTGATAGTGTTTATCGTTTCTCCTGGTTGAAGAAATGAAAAGTGGATTGGACCTTTCGATGTCCACCAAATTGTCACCATAACCTTTTTTGTGTGAAGATCGGGGTTGGGGGCGTGTTTTGGTTTTTCACCTGCATCCAACCACTGCCCATGTCTTTTACGATTATCATACAGAATCCACTTTTCATCACCGGTGACTATCCGGTGCAAAAACAGTTCAGTTTGGTTTCTTAATCCAAGCGATGCGCAGATTTCCAGGCGCTGTCGTTTTTGGGACTCGTCTAGTTCATGGAGTACCCACTTATCGAGCTTCTTACCTTTTCTATGAGAGAAGGGTGTCAATTTATTGTCATTGGGGATTCTCCCATGCTTTGTGCCATCTCCCGCACCGATTTCATTGGGTATGCATCGACCCTTGCACTTAAAACATCGTCGTCAATTAATGTTTCTGGCTTCCCACGTGGTTCATTTTGGGGACTGAAATCTCCCGAACGGAACTTTCCAAACCAACGTCGTGTAGTGCGTTCGTTTACCGCTACATCCTCAAATGCGTCATTAATGTTTTTCATTGCCAATGACGCATTATGTCCCATTTTAAATTCATAAAGGAAGACGGTTCGAATTTGAAGTGCTGACAGCTTGGTAAACAATTCTTAGAAAAAAAATAACTGTACTTGTAAAGAACCCTAAAATTCTCACACGTCAAGCACACGTACTACTTACTTTACTTTATAAAAAAAGAAAATTTAACGTTCTGGCTCAGATGTTCACTCGAGAACTTCTTATTTCCGACTGAGCGAAAATCAAACATTTCATGTAGTACTGTGGCGGTTCCGTCAAACCCCACGGTACAATTACCTAAAAACTCCATTACCTGACCCCAAGACGCATAAGTTTTCGCCAATGCAATCGCATTAGGCACCTGAAAATGCTTCACGCATTTAAGAGATCAAATCTATGATCTTTAAGTCCCTGTAAAGAAAACTTACCTTTCATGCATTCTCTTAGCATACCAATTCTCTGTAAGATTTCTTTCTTACCTTATCAGGAATCTCAAACCAAGAACCCGAAAACAAGGTGATTTGGTTTACATATAATGAAACCATCATGACAGGGATCATAAATATTGCGCCGTCTATTTTCCCGGCCTCGATGGTGTACAAAAAACTATCTACACACACATCCGCTGGCGCCCCCTTTCAGCCAGCGATAAAAGGTCTAACGCAGATGCATGTAATTAGCACCATCTGCGTTGAGACTAATCTCTTACCAATCACCAAAACGTATCGCAAATACGTCTACCATTTAATGAGTTGCAACTTGATTACTCAGTTGAACTCACAGGTCATAAATCTCATTTATCCTACTTAGTTCTGGATCCGTTTCCCAGTAACCTTTCCACATAAACAAATATCTGACGATCCCTTTCCCTTTCTTTGTGTATCAGGTTCTGCATCATAGCTTCGATCTATGAAAAGAACCGACGTACACACACTCAAGTGTACTGTGGCGATCTTCTGTATGAGATCTCTTGGTTACCCAAAAGAGAGACTTTACGTCTCTCTCGGAACAGGAATTCCACCCTTAATTTAAGGGAGCCAAATTTACTGGCTGAATTTCCTTAATAACGATTGAATATCGTTGAGTCCTTTCCCATCTTTCGACCTGAGCAGGTCGTGGCTCCTATCGCTACCCTGGTGCGCACAGGGTAGCGATAATCGATAGTAATCGCCGCAAGCGGACGTGTTCGCAATCCTGCTCAATCTGCAGAGACAGATGACACAGCTACAAAGCCAAATAAACGAGATCTACTCGCAGTTGCCCAGTCTAAATAACAAGTCGATATAAACCCTCTAACCACAACATCAATAAAAGCTCTTGTCGTGAATGTAACTTCACTAATAAGAACTGAGAGAAGAGCCAATCTTTTTAACCTGTTGCAAGAGGAACAACCTGATGTACTTCTGGCGGGGGAAACAAAGTTAAACCAGAGACATAAGATAGGACATAAAAACTACGATATTATACGAAGAGATCGACCTAACTCCTCTCAAGGGGGGGGGGTGTCGCAATCTTTATTAGAAAAGGGATCAATCATAAAGTAATATATAGTGGAGAAGTGCGCAGGTTCCGGGTGCTGGAAGCCTGTATCGTCCGCATACCCCTTCAGCAAGGAAGGGGTTTGTATGCGATTGCGGTCTACGCACCTAAGGAGCACCAACAAAACCTATTTATAGCGGAGCTGGAGACACTCTTTCGATGCTTACAATTGCACCTGGACAAAAATTACTTTATCCTAGGGGGAGATATGAACGCCAAGCATAGAAATTGTGGAAATTATATATCTAGTGCCAGAGGAAATCAGTTGGCTGGTTGGTTAGATCAGTATCATATTGAATATAGAACTGACCTGCTAGCTACGAAATATCCATCGTTCCCCAGAGGTAGATCGTTCTTAGATATCTTGCTAATCGACTCACGACTGAGATTACTTAACACCAACAGACGAAAGACAAACTGTTTACGGACAATTGAATACGACAGCGACCACTGTGCATTCACGGCAGTAATAGAGCTTCCGAACGAGCTCGCAGATCTGGAGGAATTCGTGATCCCGCAACCCTATAACTACAGGGCAATGCGATGGCCGCGGTTCACCAGATCATTAACAAGAGAACTTTGTTCGAATGAATTTAATCTGCCAGTAAACAGAAACCTGACAAATTACGAAATCGACAAATACATTCAACAAATGGACGAAACCGTAAAACGAACAATGGACAAAACAATTCCCAAAACAACAGTTACAGATCACATTAACATGTACAGAAACCCAACAACAAACGCACTCCACAAGAAAAAGAGCAGACTGCTATCGAAACTAAAACAATTACACAGACAGTTTACAGACAGACAAGACCAGGAGATAATATCACTGAAATCCCGATTAAAAAACCTCCAACAATTACTTAAAGCTAATTATAGATTAGCAACAAATTTGTATTGGAACAACAGAATTCGAGCTATAAAAACTAATAACCCGAATATGTTCCCACAAATAAATAAAATATTCAGGAGAAATAATCAAAATGAGATTCAGTGTCTCCAAATCCCACGTACTCAGGTAAACAAGCAGCTGCTAACCAACATTGGCATAGATGCAGAGAACGCTATCCTCAATAGTGAGCTCTTCGTGATCGAAGATCCTTTGGAGAAGGTGAACGCTGTGGGAGCTATCTTTCAGGAAATGTACAAGGTGAATGAAAGCATTCACCGAAACCATGACCCGGAGGACAGAATTCGACTGAATCACCTGCACCTGCGGAATGAAATTTCACATTGGCAATCGGAGAATCCGGGTTTTACCGAATTCAGTGAAGATAATCTGTCAATTGACATTAATGCCAATGGTGTAGTGGCTAATAGCCTTCTAATAACAAGGGAAGGAATCCAGAGTATCTTCGACTCATTAAGAAGCAAAAAGTCAGTGGGAATAGATGGAGTACCTAACATCGTACTCAAGAACCTGCCCCAAAGGCAATAGATATATACACGGTCCTGTTTAACAACGCGTTGAATAATGCATATTATCCCGCGCGTTGGAAAACGGCTATCATTCAGCCCATCGCAAAAAAGGGCGAAGACTGTACAAACCCAATGAACATGCGTTCGATAAGTTTACTCCCAAGTATCAGTAAAGTATTTGAAAAAATCATTAACAAAGCTCTGCTAAAATGGGTAGACGACAATAGCATTATTCCAAATAACCAGTTTGGCTTTAGGGCGGGTCATGAAACCACACATGCCGCAGCTAAACTGGTCTCCGACATACAATGGAATAAATGTAGAAACCAATGCACAGGTGCCTGTCTGATCGACTTGGAAAAAGCCTTTGATACCGTCTGGATCGAAGGGTTGTATTACAAACTGGTCAGACATGGCATACATAAGCCTTTACTATATGTACTTTACGATATGTCAAAGGACAGGAGGTTCGTGGTCAAAAGTGGTAATGTGACCTCTAATAAAACGTATAATATCAAGAATGGCTTGCAACAGGGTGCGGTACTCTCTCCGATTCTTTTTAACATTTACATTAGCGACTTATTAGATGCACTCCCGCAGGCTACTGCGTACGCAGACGATCTCATAATTTACAGAACAGCTCCGAAAGTTGAGATCATAAATAGTTTAATACAGCGAGATTTCAACAACGTGCAGCGCTATTGCGACAACTGGAAACTTAAAATCAACTTCCAGAAATGTGAAGCCATCCTATTTAGAACTCCATTATATAAAGCCACGAACGACACAAGGAAAAACTGGCGAAAGCTAGTTATCGTGGGACCGCATGGAGATAAACTGGAAACCAAGAGTTTAGTTAAATACCTGGGCATCTGGCTTGACCAATATCTGTATTTCAACAGACATGTAGAGGCTGCTTTGCTCAAAGCGAGGAAAACTTTTGCTATGACAAGGAGGCTATTTCACAGTAGCCAACTTGACAGCAGGGTAAAAGTCATATGCTACATGACGCTAATCAGGCCAATGCTCATATATGGTTGTCCAGTATAGTTTAACATAGGTCCAAATTTGATGGAAAAGATTCGGGTGTTCGAAAGGAAGTGTCTCAGAAGTTGTCTCAGATTATATCGGACACCGGAATCGGACTATAAAAAGTATTACTCAAATGAGACTTTATATAATGAAGCCTGCATAAATAGGGTGGATAATTTTATGATTAAATTAATCAGAGGACATATTGCGAGAGCAATAAGCTCGTCCAATGACCTAATTTTCGGGGCTTATTATCCAAATACCCTGTACTATGAGAACGTGCGTCGCAACGGCTTTGTTCCACCAGAGGCGTTCCTTGATTTGGACATGAAAGGGCTTATACAGGATAGATCCGGAATTCCGCTGATCTATCATGTAAGTAGATCATCCGTAGACGGGCGATTGTGCTACGACCGGGAAGTAACGCGCACCGAAGAAGAGATCCTGCGCTTCAGTAGGGCTATCTCCCACAGAGACCGGGACGATAGTATTAGACAGCGTCAACAGTTCTGGTGGTTGAATGGCATATAAAGACCTGGATACCAAATTCGGTATAGAATCACACTATCATCAGCTAGCTTACATAGACTTAGCTTTTCTAGAATTAGGGTAGTATAAGATTTAAGTTAAGTTAAGCTAAGTGATTTTACATTAAAAAAAAAAAAAAAAAAAAAAAAATTGACAAAGTTTTTCAAATTTTTCTTTGTTTTTCAAATAATTATAAGTACTGTCACAAAGTTCTGTCGCCGAAAGGCAAATTATACAAATATTAAGTAATGTTTAGCTTAGAGCGTCTGCGAAGGACCAGTAAGTTATTATATAAGCTATTTAAGCTAGAATTTAAGCATTTTTTGTCTAGCCTTTAATTTTTCTTTAATATAGAAAGAAAATAAAAAAATGTTTAAAAATGAAAATGATCGATAGTAATCGCTGGAGTTGTTGTCTTCGGGAGTCAATGTTAATTTTTCTTATTTAAATTGATTAATTAAGTTGATTTAATGAGTTGCAACTTGATTATTCAGTTGAACTCACAGGTCATAAATCTCATTTATCCTACTTAGTTCTGGATCCGTTTCCCAGTAACCTTTCCACATAAACAAATATCTGACGATCCCTTTCCCTTTCTTTGTGTATCAGGTTCTGCATCATAGCTTCGATCTATGAAAAGAACCGACGTACACACACTCAAGTGTAATGTGGCGATCTTCTGTATGAGATCTCTTGGTTACCCAAAAGAGAGACTTTATGTCTCTCTCGGAACAGGAATTGCACCCTTAATTTAAGAGAGCCAAATTCACTGGCTGAATTTCCTTAATAACGATTGAATACCGTTGAGTCCTTTCCCATCTTTCGACCTGAGCAGGTCGTGGCTCCTATCGCTACCCTGGTGCGCACAGGGAAGCGATAATGGATAGTAATCGCTTGATTTGTTCTCTCCGGGATTCAATATTAATTTTTCTTAATTAAGTACACAATATTCTATTATATTATAGTTTTTACTTTGCAACCATTAAAAAATTCGTTCAACAGAAGCTATTCATTTAATTGTGATCCCGAAACCAGCGTGTGAACTAAAGTTAATCGTTTAACCAAAAGTGAATAAAATAAACTAACATAAATCCTGTGTTTATGATTTCATTCCCGGCTGGTGTTTGTTTCGTGTTTTCTCTTGTTGCGACGACGGGCCAATTATTAATATGATGGAGGAGGAAGTGAACGGAGTGTCCGTGTTAGGCACATTACTTCCTCCCCACAGTACAACCCAATATGTTCAGAAATAAATTAATATCCAAAATTCGGGAACTGCGGCAACAATCAGAACAACTAATTCTAATTAGAAAATGCAGTGTCTGGTAAGGCTTCTTACTTGAGAACTTGCAGGTATGTTTTTACTAGTTGAGCAATGCAGGGTCAAGCGCTATCGGCTTGTAGAATTACTTTGTCGTATCTATCGCGGCTGGTTTTTTTTATGCACGGCTGAAATGCATTAACTAAAGCTGGCAACATGTTGCTGTGGCGGCTTTATTGCGTCCCAGCTAATAAATTACGATAAAAAACGCTTGTTTCTTTTTTAATGTGCTATCCCGCGATTTTCCACTAGAGGGTGATTTATTTACAATTTATGTGAGGGCCATAACTTGCACCCACGGAATCTTAAGACTAAAGTACAATATTACAATAACTTACCTACTAACTTATACTGGCTTACTTAGCTGAAATATATACGAAATGAGGAAAAAAAGGAAAAGTGTGCAACGATAGACAGTTAGCTGAAAACGTGAAACAAGATCCGATCACCGGATGCGGGCAGGCGAACCAACTCACAGATTCCTTTAAGCACGTTGGTGATTGGAAAAAATGCTGATCTTGCACTTCGAGCGTTGTCGCTTGTACATTCCTACATTCCGTGGGTATCACTACTTCACCCGAACTGATGGACTCGGGTCAGATATCACGGTGCCACAGTGGGGTATGAAAAACATATTACATTTAAATTTCTATACATAGTTTTTACAATTAATAATTTATTATTTATTATTTTATTTCTGTAATCATTATTTACAATTTGTACAATATACTTATTATTATATTACATTGGGGTGGATTGTTATCATAACTCTAATACACAAGACCGAGTTGATCTCTTCATATGTACAGCATGAGTTTCGTGGTATTCGGCTTTGAGGTTGACGTAATTGTAGAAACTGGCTTATCCCAGGATCTCTTACACTTTGGGATGTCATAATGAATCCTTGTTTTAAAGATCGTCTCCTTATGATGTAGAAAATCTTTCCTTTTATGGTAATGAAGAAGTTACACGCTTGTTAAAAAGCCTTGTTCTATGTCGCGCCGCTTCAATTCGTGGCGAACTCATGCTGCTAAATCATTCCCATAGCTTTTAGGTGCAATGAAGTGGCTTATTTAATCATTCCTAAGGTTTTAGCAAGTTTTTCAAGGAATTTAAGGTTGATGAACTATCCTTGCGTAACCTTCGGGGACGATTTTAAACCAGCAATTTTCCTACCACGCAGAGGATATCGTCGCTGAACGAAGAAAAACTCCTTTGCGAAGAATCTTTTAAAGTTGTCATATGAGGTAGAAGTACTTCTGTTGCAAGTGCTTTTGTCGAGAGGTCTAAACGTTAAGGCTACTAATGTGAGTCCATCTAAGCGAAACGTTTTTAACTTGCCTAATGAAATCATTTACACACGTCTTCGTAGGGTTTTGTTTACGCACAGGTGTCTTGTGGCGGTTCTACCACACAATCCACTATAGGCCGAGATATCGTCGTTCTAGCAAGGAACATTCTCACCTATATCCAAATTACACGTGCCCACAGACACGTGTCCTTAAAAGTCCTCCTTTCCACCTGAAACAAAAGGTAACATTCATCCTGGAGTCAACAACCCCACGCATCCACAGATACATGGGCCACAAGTCCTGAATAATTTTTCTACGCCTGCACGGCGATCGAAGGACATGACTCGCCAACAGAAATTGTGTAACGATCCATTAAATGGATATACACAAACGGTTGGCACAGCTGCGCCAGATGTCGACAAACATCACATTTCCGGCAATAAGTGAATTACCGGGAAGCCAATCCGCCGACAAAACCTTTGTCCCTGCCGCAATATACTTCGTCTAAACAAAGACCATTGCAATACAACAGCAATAAACGAAAACGCTGTTCCCATACGTCAAAGTAAACACGACCCCATGATCGCCCAGAAGAAAATGCACACTCGATTGTTTACGTAAACAATCCATTAGAGGTGTGAAATTCCGATCACAGAGCGATCTACAGCATGCAGACAATAACCTCCGCGTCTGTATGTGTGAGCGCGATCTTCTCTGGTGACAATATTCTCGATCGAGAGAAAGTCACCACCAGCGAAAGGGAAAGGAAAACTGTGGGGTGAATTGAATCATCGCTCAGAGAAGTTACACCAGTCTACTCCGAACATCAGACAAGTCTAGTTTGAGAACCCCGCCGAGGAGGTCGATCCGCGCCGCGCAATAATTAGCTACCAAAAGAGTCCACATTGAGGAACGCGAACGAGGAGGTTAGTCCGCGCAGCACGGTAAATCGAAAAAGGAAACGACAGTACGTCGCGTGTGTCGAGATTAATATGTGTCCTGGAATTAATTAAGTGTGATTCGATTTTTCATATTTGTTATCGCATACAATGTATTTTTTTATGTCTTTAACCTTGTCCTCGAGTACGTCAACAGAAAGGTACAAGACGACAACATGGCCGGGTCATCCCTAAACGGGGTCACACAAGTACTCGCATATGCGGAGACATCGCCGTTTTGAGTGATAATCTAAAAACTGTAAGTAAAAACAGTGAACAATCATGCAAGCGGCAGAAGAGGTGGGCCTAGAAATAAATGAAGACGAAACGAAATACATGATTATGGCCAGAGCGGGCGGACCTCAGAGAACACACATAAACATCGGGGGCAAGATATTCGAAAATGTTAAACAATTTAAATACCTGGGAACAATACTGACGGCCAGTAACGAAATGTCTATGGAAATTAACAAAAGACTACACTCCGGCAACGCTAGTTGGCATGCAGTCAGTAAACTGCTGAAATCCCAACTGCTATCACGGAATATAAAGCTCCGTGTCTATAGAACCATAATGCCGATTGCTCTATACGGATGCGAAACATGGGCTCTCACCAACGGGAAGAAAACAAATTCCGCGTATTCGAGAATAAAGTCCTAAGGGGTATCTTTGGTAGCAAATATGACGAGGAGGCAGGGCAATGGAGGAAACTCCATAACTACGAATTG
The DNA here is from genome assembly GCA_963931805.1 of Microdon myrmicae. NCBI lineage: Eukaryota > Metazoa > Arthropoda > Insecta > Diptera > Syrphidae > Microdon > Microdon myrmicae. The sequence continues at coordinate 125,041,808 of OZ007500.1, read as the reverse complement.
GAAGAGCTATACCACAAAGCTACAATAGTGAGTGTAATCAAGTCGCTAAGATTAAAATGGGGCGGACACGTGGCGCGAATGGGCAACGATAGGACCGTGCGTAATATTTTTGACGGTAGGCCAACGGGAAAGAGACCGGTAGGACGGCCGTGACGGAGACGGGAGGACAATGTTAGGTTTGACCTTGAGGAGATCGGATCAGCTGGTCGGGCGTGGAAAGAGAGTGCACAGGACAGGGAACGATGGCGAAGTCGAGTCGGTGAGGTCTTGAACTTCCGTGTTCCTACAGGCCAATAAATAGTAATACAATGTGTTTTTAGTTACGATAAAAACATTCTTTTTCAAGAAAGTACTCGTCACTTATTTCATAAGAAAAACAGGGAAACTTATAAAATGATATATCAATAAAAATGCATTTCTTTCAACAAAAAAAAGGAACAATAAAAAGGCTAAATAAACAAGTTCGCTCAGTGTTTTATTTGTGTTGTTTCGCTCCGTTGTCTTCTCGGTGTTACGCCCAAAACCGCCCACCCATAAATATATACTTTGGAGTCACCCTCCACCAATGAATTGCGGTACACGCAAAACCATCCAATAAGTGGATGAAGCACTCCCCAAGCCTTAGCATGCCCCATACACTAAACGGGCCAATACCAAAATTGATATCAATCAAATTGAACTAAACGTTCCATTTGCCTATATCAATTTCAATAATTCAATATCAAAGAAATTGAACTACACGTGCAATTTATCCATATTGAATTCCATAAAAACCCAAAACGTGATGAAGCAGATGTTCACACGTAAATTCCCCTGGTTCCAAATCTGCGGACTAGATGACCAACTCTTAAGTAAAGTTGGTAAAAAGCATAAAATGCACGGCGACACCGTCCCCTTAAATCCTATTCAAGGAAACATTTCCTATACGGAAAAAAGGACGGCGATCGTAAAAACACTCGCTGAACAACAATACCCATAAGATACAAAATATCTTTGGCTCCGATGTTCAGTAAAAAAGAAATTACCAAGTCTGGGCACTGTGAGAAATCCCAGGTAATACTTAAGGGATTCCAGACGGTTGTCGATCCAAGGTACAATACCTTGGGATCAGACAAAGCATGTGCGGGCTCACAAAAGAAATCCTAATACAAAGGATCTCGAGTGCGATCATCGCAACACGTTGCCTTGTGTTAGCGAACGAGAAAAACAGGGTTTCCTGCCATCAAACGATCGGAAAAGGAAACGAGTTGGTTTTTGCTAGTGGACGAGGACGGTCACAGATTTTGAGAACAAATTCACATTTTTCTATAATTATATATTTAAAAAAAAAAGGAAAACTAAAGAAACATAAAACACTATATGAATATGATCAGTGTTTAGAAATATATCGAAAATAAACGATGCCTTTTTGTGTTTAAGTGACAAATAATTTTCAAACAAAAAAAGAGAATAGAAATGTGCAACTTGTTAACTTTGTGTAAATGAATTACGTGAAATAAATATATCTTTTGTTCCCAACGAGGAAAAAGTGCAGCCAGCGTGTTTTAAATTAGAATCAGCTTATAGCTGTGTCACTTAAGTGCCGTTCTAAAATTCCAACCGGATTACGACCAAGGACCAATCAAATTCAAATGACCAGCGGGAAGAAGGATAGCCATAACCCTACAACAGGGAAGTACTCCTAATTCAAAGGTCAAAGTAAAGGACAAGGTATACCAAGGAGTACCTCCATCGCCACCTCAACAATTAACCCAAGTAAGTCATCTATACACATACATTTATTTTTGCAACCAAACCGTCGGCCCACGACGGAGAGATATAAATATAACATATTAAATATACAACATCGGCGTTAACAGTGTTGGGCGGAACACTCCAACATCATTCAGACAGTGACTAAAATCCGCCAAAGTCTCTTATTTCCTTCTTGTTTTTTTTTCTACTTTTACAGGCATGGGTGCCGCCATCAATATGGTTTTATTATTTCGCTGATATCTACGGAGAGGTCATGGGCTTACTTTGACTACGTATGTAGCATTCACTAAGACGTCACCTGCATTTACCTCTGATCAGTTCCACAATGTACATCATTTCCGCCGCATGCCATCGTAATACCAACCAGATACTTATTCCTATATAATTGTGGCAATATGCGAAAGTTGGAATAACTTCCAGAAGAACCTTTAAATTCACTGACCATTCGCATCCTGAGGACAAATAACAGCTTACACAATGCTCTGAGGACGCACACTCCTTTAAATACACCTTACCTCTTGTATTGGCTATCCGGATATTATGCACCACAAGTCCACAAATGTATGTGACGTCTCCGTCATAGATATTGACACTGCCTAGATTACCCGTAAAAAGTAAACCCCAGCTGTGTTATCACAACTCTTTCAATGAAAATCTAATTCACAACAAGCAGTGACAATAAGAAGAGACATAGGTGACATATGCAACCGTCTGTGCCATCGTTTTCCTATCGATAAATGTAAGATTCTACATTCATTCCCCAGATTATAGTTCCACATCTAGTTCCTCAGCTGAGGTCAGGAGACATGAAGGTGACTGTTTCTAAAGCTTATATGCAAGCAACCACATACCATCAAAGTTTCATTTCCATTCCATGGCACATGAGAATCCGGATTTCTAAATAAGAATAAACACATTCACATGTGGTTGGACTGGGTTTAGCATAAAATATCCTTACAGCGAGGACGTAGTAGAAACCTATGGGACTCCAGTTAGAATCTTTGTTCCCGCTGAGACGTTGTCCGCAACACGCAAATATGCAAAGTAAACACAACTTACGATATGTTCCTTTCAACCAAGAGTTATAAAACGATTTTAAGAGGCCAAATGCGTGTGTGGTAACACAAACTGTCCCCAAGCTTTACGGTGTAATCCTCTGCCTCTGTCGGTATATTCGCCCAGGTAAATCGGTATCCTGTGACATAGGTTGGTGTGAAAAATTGTCTACTGGGTTCATTATTTGTTGGAAAGAGAAATTAAGTTATGGTGAAAAAGGATTAAAGGTAATCTGGTATAGTTAACATATATCAACTCCTTTCAATAATGTTTATGACATTAAGACCAATAATGCTAGAGTAGCACATTCATTCGTACACTTTTAGGTAATCACGCGAGAAAAAATATTACAGGGAAAATCTCATTGCGACTGCTTCCTTTTTTTTTTTTTTACATTTCTGTATTTATTGACCATAAATAATTTTTACAATAAGCAATACAGATAACTTATGATACCTTAGCTATAATTGTTTACATATACTTACTAGTACATTTTTCAAACAATATGATAAAAGTTATATATTGGTTATGAATTATGATTTTAGTGAGTAGAGCTTCCTGGAAAAGGTCAGAAAACCAGGATATAGTTATTTACTTAACCTATGCTAATTTACTTAACTTAACTTAACTTATCTTAACTTAGTCTAGTTACCTAATTATTATTGAAATAAGTTAGTGTGGTGTGGAAGGGGGTAGCATAGTGATCAATGGGTTAGTGAGGATATTGTCAGTCAGGGATGTGGGTTAGGGAACTACTTTCCGTTTGTTCGTTGAAACGCAAAATATTGGAGAAGGGTTGAATATTACTATATTTAAATTGGTGACGTGAAAGCTCTATATTGTGGTATACAATCTCATTAGAGTTATTAACCAATCTGCCAGAGGTGAAGAACGTTCTGATGTGGAGACAGTTCGGGTAGGCAGTTCGGTTATCTGACGGAGTCGATGTGAGCGCATTTATTATCGGGTTGGGAATAGGAGCGGTATTGGAGCAGGAGAGTAACGGAAGTTGGGAGCCGCTCGGGTTTTTCTCGCGAAAACTCAGTAATACCGAGCGGAAATACAGCACATACGATAGAGAGTTGCTGGCTATATATAGCGCCGTTAAGTATCTTCGTCACATGGTGGAGGGCCGCCCGGTGGTGATAAGAACGGACCACAAGCCTTTGAGCTACGCCTTCCGGAAGAGGTCCGGAAACGCATCACCACGTCAGGAGCGGCAGCTCGACTTAATTGGCCAATACGCCACCGAGATCAGGCACATCCCGGGCGACCAGAATATTATCGCGGACGCACTCTCTCGAGTGGACACAATACAGTTGCGCTCCGCCATCGCGGACGCCGACCTGGCCCAAGCCCAGAAGCAAGACAGCCAGCTTGAAGCTCTGTTAAAAGCGGACACCGCACTTCTGTTGAGAAAGTTGCCACTGGGGCACTCGACGGATGCGATCTGGTGCGATGTCTCCACGGGAACGGTCAGACCGTATATCCCCACTGAACTGCGAAGAAGAGTTTACGAAACCTTCCACAATCCAGCTCACCCCAGCGGTCGCGCAACCGCCACGGCCATTCGACGTAAGTTCGTATGGCCACACATGAACAAGGACCTCACAAGTTGGGCTCGCGCGTGCCTCAAATGCCAGCGTTGTAAAGTAGGACGGCACAACGTACTGGAGCCGGCCCAGTTCAAGCTCCCCGAGGCACGTTTCGCACACGTTCATATAGATATCGTAGGACCATTGACGCCCTCGAGAGGTTTTTCCTACGTCCTGACAATGATTGACCGTTTCACGCGATGGCCGGAAGCGACACCGCTACGAGTGGTTACAGCCGAAAGCGTCGCCAGGGCGTTTTATTCAACATGGGTTACACGCTTTGGCGTACCGGCAACACTAACATCAGATCGAGGCCCTCAGTTCGAGGCTACGATCTTCAGACAGCTCACAGAGTTGCTGGGCTGTCGGCGGGATCGTACGACCGCATACCACCCTTCATCCAACGGGATGGTAGAGCGTTGGCACAGGTCATTAAAAGCCTCCCTAATGTGTCACAACGACACGCAGTGGTTCGACGCCCTCCCCACTGTCCTCCTTGGTTTGAGGACATGTATAAAGGAGGATTTGGGCGCGTCCGCTGCCGAACTGACATATGGCACCAGCCTCGTTTTGCCCAGCGAACTATTCGTGGATGGCGAAGCACCAGCGGACCCATTAAAAAGCGTGGGCTACTTGCGTGATTTAATGCGCAAGATCAGGCCAAAACCGGTGGCCAGACACGGTGCGAAAAGAGTTTTCGTCCACCCCGCGTTGCATAGTTGCACGCACGTTTTCGTTAGGGTGGACAAAGTGAAGAGACCACTCGACCCTCCGTATGAGGGCCCGTTCAAGATTCTAAACAGAATCAACGAGCGGGTGTACGAGTTGGATATTCGAGGGAGGTCTAGCACGGTTAGCGTGGAGCGATTAAAACCGTGTTTCATGGAGGAGAGCAGCCCAGAACTTACCCCTGCAACAGGATCACCATCGGCGACATCGGCGGGGATACCGGATAAAAACGACGGCCCCCTTACGCGAAGCCGCTCTCGAGTGTATCCGCAGGGCGCGTTCAGTCAGAAAGGAGTGAACTGATACGGCTGGCGAAGACCTCCACCCACGACGCTGGCACTTTGGAGTACCAATTCCAGCGAGACTTCCACCACACCGCAGACACCTTGGAGAACCAATGTCAGCGGGCCACATGGGATCCATTTAAACGGAAATTACCGCTCACCCAACCATTAAAAACAAACCTCACAATGGACCGTACCGCGCACCTTTGCCCGTGCCGGCATCACTGCGGTGTAAGCGGGTCCATTGACAATGGCATGGTACGCCGTTGTAGGGTGGTCCTGCATCGCGCGTAACGCGTCTGCTTCTCTTCCGTTTCCGGGCGTACTTTCGTCAATGAGGCGGCCAGTGCCCTGCCTTTGTATCGTGACCACGTCACTGGGGGGGGGGGTGCTGTGGCGGGCCCCTAACGCCACTGCCCGCCTCACATTTTCAACGGAAACAACAAAAACCTGGTCGCCGTAGAGCATCAAGTTCTATGGGGAAAAGGAGTAAAATTTCCTGCAAGGACGAATAGTTTGTTTGTGCGTAGCACAACATGAATATCCGATAAAATTTGCTCAACATGCAGCACACACCGGGGAAGTTCAACCGGCGCCGACGGTCAACGGAAAATATTCCAATATTGGTTCCCGCCAACATGCACCCTTTCTCGAGTGGAGAAAAACGGTCGCATCCTCAACCAACGGATCAATCGAGATATTCGGACAAGAATATCTTCGATCCAGCACCGACACACACAGGCAAGCTGCCCCCTTTTCATCAGCGAACACGGCGGGCAATTCGGTAGCAAAAAAACCAACCTACAGGCAAGCAATACCATGCTTGCCTACAAGAGAAGCAAACACAGGGAATAGCCACCTGCACCATTTGCACGACGATCGATATGCGATCGGCGGCGATCTTGGTTGTAGTCGCGATCGTATGAATATTCGTCGTTCCTAGGGAAGATACACTAGCGAAGTTTGCACGATCAACAATAATGCTTCAAGCAGTAGTGATCGTGTAAACAATTCAACCCCTGTGCAAACCTGCAAATCATGTGAATTGCGATGATCCCATGTCTGCATGCTGGGGGATACACACGTAAGCGGCAGACGCGATTGTCGTGTGTATGTTTCACCCTTTCCTTTTTTTCTTGTTCGCCTGGCAAAAAGCTAAAAGCGCACCATATATGGTAGTCGAGCCAATGGTCTGTTTTGGGTCCTGGCGCTGTGTGTGCAAAATGAAAGAAAGAAAAAGAAAAAAAAAGGATTGCATATGAGGTAACCCTTGTGAATCAGAATGAATTAAGAGTTTAGTCGTTGAGAAGAATTGTACGGTGTTGTGTATCAAGTTTGTTAGTGCGGTACACAAGCTAAATTGTAAAATATTAAAAAAGAACTAACATGTACTTAAAACTATATTTTCGGTGTTGTGTATCAAGTTTGTTAGTGCGGTACACAAGCTAAATTGTAAAATATTAAACAAGAACTAACATATACGTAAAACTATATTTCCGGTGTTGTGTATCAAGATTGTTAGTGCGGTACACCAAAACTAAAATTGTAAAATATTAAACAAGATTCAATAATAAAAATAAATATTTAAGGATTATTGCGAACTGAATCGTGCTAAACCAAGTGTGATTTTTATTTGACTATTAAGCTGTGTAAGAAAGTGTTCGTATCAAAATGGAGTCAGATATAGGACGGAACTAGTGGGGTTACGTGGTTAACCTGTGCCCCTGTGGCACCCTGATTGACACGCCGCGTAACACTAAACATAAAAGACCCATAGTACCATATCGGGCATGCATATGTGAGAGTGGGTCTGATTATCTGTTTGTAGATAAGTGATTTAACTTTGGGAGAGAGACCATTCGGCTTGTACATCACTTTTCTGCAGAGATTGAGTTGAATTGCGGCTTTGCGAATCGAGTTTTTGGTGTTCGCGGAGAAGGACAGATTGTTGGTGAAGGTTATTCCCAGGTACTTTAAGGTTTTGGAGGGTTTAATTATATTGTTATTTAACTTGATTCTGATTTTGTTATGGCAGCGTATGGTGTTGTTAGTACAATTCGCATTTCTGCCTTTAAACACTATGAGTTGAGTTTTGGCTGGGTTGAGTCGGATTTTCCACTTAGTAAAATATGCAGAGAGATTCGGGAGATAGCTGTTAATACAGTATCTTGCCTCCTTGACAAACTTGTTGCTTGAATAAATTAAAGTGTCATCGGCATAGTTCAGCATTACTGTATTAGGTGACAGTGGCTGCGGGGTGTCTGAAGTATAAAGGAGGTATAATAATGGTCCGAGAATGGAACCTTGAGGAACACCCGCGGTTATACTGTATGGTGTCGAAAGAGTTGAATTTATTTTCACCATGAACTTTCTATCAGAAAGGTAGGAAGAGAGAAGTTTTATGGTGTGGGTGTTTAATCCGAACATTGAATGTAGCTTATAGAGCAGTCCTGCAATCCAAACGCAATCGAATGCTTTTGCTATGTCGAGAGAGACGCATACTGTAGGGGATTGGTTTTGGAGCTTCCTTGTCACATCATGTATCAGTTTTAGGAGAGCATGACAAGTTGAGTGTTGTGGACGAAAGCCAAATTGAGAATTCGGGATAAGGGAGTTGTCTCTAGCAAATGAGAGAAGATTTTTGTGTATCTTACATTCCAAAACCTTACTAAGCGAATTTAGCTGTGATATGGGACGGAAGTTAGCCGGGTTGTTGGAAGAACTGGATTTACTAATAGGGACTATCACCGCTGTTTTCCAACATTTTGGGAAATGTGAAGCGTTTATTATGTGGTTGAGAAGAACGAGAATGGGGAGTAAGTTTTCCGGGTGAAGCCTTTTAAATAGAAGGTTAGGGATTCTATCCAAGCCTGTAGATTTTTTATTGTTACGCGAAGAAATCAATTCAGATAATTCTGTAAAGCTTAGGAATGTGTCGGTTCCCATGGGATGTGACGCTTTATTGGTTTCGTTGAATTCAGTAATGAATGGTGGGAAGGATGGCTCCAATGTGCCTGAGATGAATTCATTCACGGTGTCGTGGAAATTAGTGACTGGGAGGGAATCGTTTTGTTTATGAGTTTTACAGAAGTGTTCAGCGAGACAGTTTGCTATATCAGTGTCCGATTGGGCGATGTTACTGTTAGATGGTTGGATGAGATAGTCTATTCGAGGCTTGAATTTACGACCAGTTAGTCGATTTATATTTTTGAATAGGTCACGGTTTGGTTTGATACTGTTTAGAGTAGACGTGTAGGTCTGATCGGTGAAATTTTTAAGTTGTCCATTTATCAGGGTGGTCAAAAGCTGTATCTGTTGTTTAATAAAGGGTGAGTAGCTAATATGCAATTTACGTCGGAGTTGTTTTTTTATGCGCAATAATTTTGTGAGGAGGTTGGGTAATGGTTTTCCTAAGTGGTTATGAGGGACGGTCGTAGGGGTATGGCTGAAGAGAGCATTTCCCAGTATTTGCTCTATTTTTACAGCTGCCGGGTCAATTTCAGTAGGGAATAGGTTTGAAGATTCCGGTAAGGAATAATTTGAAAAACTGGAAGCAATATCGTTATTGACTTTTTTCCAGTTTGTTTTGGAAAAATTTGGGATAGGATTCACTGTGTAGAGTGGTTCGAGCGAAGGGATTTGAACCGTGGAGTGAACGGACCCATGATCGGATGGGAATGTAAAGAACACTGTAGGGGGATTAGATGAATAGATATCTGTGGATTTTAGGAAGAAATCGATTGTTGAATTGGTTGTACTACAAATTCGTGTAGGTTGCAATGGACAGTCTGCGTAAACATATGGGTGAAGTGGGAGGAGATCTAGGAGTTGGTAGCCATATTTGTTGCACTTGATGTCATTAAATGATGTATGTCGAGCATTCCAGTCTCCCCCTATGATGAAAGGTGCAGGCAGAGACTGCTGGATTATTTGAGAAATGTCTGCACTAGGGAAGTTAGGTTCACGAGAAGGGTGAATGTATATAGACAACAAAACCAGTACTTTACAGCGACTGCTTCCAAAATAAAAAAAGATATGAGGTCAGTGAAGCTAACGACAATTGGAGGTACCGTCACCTTCTTGGTGATATTGGTAAATTTTTTTGATTAGAAGTCCGCATTTATTTTAATGCGAAATCAAATTATAATTACATATTTCTTCATGGGGGACTAAATGCATATCCTATTTAACAAATATTATATTATTATCATCATCATCATCGGCACTACAACCGGGAACCGGTCTTGGCCATATTTAGCAAGTCCTGAGGCTTGTTAAATTTTCCATAATGATTTATTTTTTCTGGGCAAGGTCATTAGTCTTGCGCCAGGGGCTCCCCGATGGGGAATCGAACCCCGGTCTCCCGGGTGATAGGCGGGTATACTAACCACTATACTATCGAGGAGCCCATTTTATTTTTATGGATTATGGATTATGCGTATTTCGATGGTTTGTGTTCAGAGGAATTGAGTTAAGGAGCTAGGAGCAGTCGACCGAGCCGGAGAGGACCCGATCAATTAACACTATGTCAGCCAGGACCTTACGCTCCTGAAGGGTTTAGAGCTTGATTAGTTTGTGACGGTTAATGTATAGGGGAAGGTTTAAGGGGTTTTCCATCCTAGCCCTCGCAGAGCGAACCCAAGGAAGAGACGTTGAATACTTTCGATTCTACGGATATGTATCTTGTGATAAGGAGACCATACCTGGCTAGCATATTCAAGCAATGGACGGACGAAGGTAAGATAAAGGGATCGTGTATCGTTAGGGTCGGAGAATTCCTTAGACCATCATTTCACGAATCCGAGGACAGAGTTGACTTTCCGGATTGTGTCATCAATGTGAGAGAGGAAGTTAAGCTCCCTGCCACAAAGGATCCCAAGATCTCGAATAGATTGGACAATGGTCAGTGGTTGGTTATGAAAGGAATAGGGATGTGAGGATGAGTAAATGCGGAAAAGGTAATAGACTGGCATTTGGCGATGTTAAGTACAAAGCAATTTTTATCACACTAAGTGAAGAAGTTGTCAAGGTCTGATTGCAGCAGTTCAGAATTAAGTAGTGACTCAATGATTTTGCCTACATTGGTATTGTGTTGATGATGATAATTGTTGTTGTCGTCTTACAACACAGGAGCTATCTCACCCGCCAACAATTTCCTCACAACAATTGTCACTGAACCACGATCCGAGAGGAAAAATAAATAATAAGGCACTGAGGAAGCTTAGTTGTAAAAAAGTTTTCTTTATTTGGCTTATTTTCCACACAAGGATTATTTAGATCAAACTATATTACTATCTTTGTTATCGTTTTCCCCACTGTTTTTTTAAGATGAAAGTTCGATAAGTGACACAACACTGTTACTCCTTTAGTTCCTCTATCACGCAAATGTTTAAAACAAGGCTAATTGATTAAAGAGCCACTGGTAGCGATCACTTTTAGACAACATCACTGATTACGTCCCAAGGGTACCAGGGATAATTTTGCATATAGACATGCAGTAATAATAGACACTTTTGACGCGCATGTATCGTCAATGGAGAAAAGGGCTCGACTCTCTTTTTTTTTTTTAATTTTTTTTTTACATTTCTGTATTTATTGACCATAAATGATTTGTTACAATAAGTAATACAGATAACTTATAATTAGCTTAGCTTTAATCGTTTACACATACTTGCTAGTACATTTTTCAAACATTATTATAAAGTTATATATTTCATGGGTGGACAAGATAGGAGTAGGTGGGGCTTCCTGGAAAAGGTCAGAAAACCAGGATATAATTATTTACTTAACCTATAACTAATTTGCTTAACTTAACTTAACTTAGCTTAGCCTAGCGTATCTAATTATTAAATCTATTATTATTACAATAAGTTAGAGTAGGGTGGGGCGGGAAGTATAGTGGTCGATGGGTGGGATTTGGGTTAGGGTGGGTACTATCAGTCGGGGATATGGGTTGGGGGAACACTTTCCGATTGGTCGTTGAAAAACAAGATATTAGAGAAGGGTTGTATATTACAATATTTAAACTGGTGAGGTGAGAGTTCAGTATTGTGGTATACAATCTCATTGGAGTTGTTGACCAACCTGCCAGCGGTGAAGAGGGTTCTGGTGTGGAGACAGTTCGGATAGGCAGTTCGGTTGTCTGACGGAGTCGATGTGAGCGCATTTATTATCGGATTGGGATTATTGGGAAGATTTTCGATAAATTTGATGGACAGCTCGAGGAAGCGTCGATCTATACGTTCAATATTAGCGGCATAGTACAGCGAACTACTGTTGTAATATTTGTGGGAGTTGGGATGTCGGTTGAGGCCAGTAATAAGTCTGAAGCATTTCCTTTCGAAGATGCGTAGCTTCTCCATTTGGGCGGGTGTGATATGGTACCATATCGGGCATGCATATGTGAGAGTGGGTCTGATTATTTGTTTGTAGATAAGTGATTTGACTTTGGGAAAGAGACCATTCGGCTTGTACATGACTTTTCTGCAGAGGTTCAGTTGGGTTGTGGCTTTACGAATCGTATTTTTAATGTGGGCGGAGAATGACAGATTGTTGGTAAAGGTTATACCTAGATACTTTAAGGTTTTGGAGGGTTTAATTATATTGTTATTTATTTTAATTCTGATTTTATTATGGCAGCGAATAGTGTTGTTTGTACAACTCGCGTTTCTGCCTTTAAAAACTATGAGCTGAGTTTTGGTTGGATTTAGTTGAATTCTCCACTTGGTAAAGTGGGCTGACAGGATTGGGAGATATCTGTTAATACAGTTTCTTGCCTCCTTGACAAGCTTGTTGCTTGAATAAATGAAGGTGTCCTCGGCATAGTTGAGCATTGTTGTATTGGGTAACAGTGGCTGCGGTGCGTCTGATGTATAAAGAAGGTATAGTAGTGGGCCGAGGATGGATCCTTGAGGAACTCCTGCGGTTATGCTATAAGGTGTCGAGAGAGTTGAGTTTATTTGCACCATGAACTTTCTATCAGAGAGGTAAGAAGCGAGAAGTTTTGTGGAGTGGATGTTTAATCCATACATTGAATGAAGTTTGTATAACAGTCCTGCGATCCAGACACAGTCGAATTCTTTAGCTATGCCTAGGGAGACACATACCGTTGGGGATTGGTTTTGGAGGTGGGTCGTCACATCATGTGTCAGTTTTAAGAGAGCATGACAAGTGGAGTGTTGTAAGCGGAAGCCAAATTGAGAGTTCTGAATGAGGGAGTTATCCCTGGCAAATGAGAGAAGATTTTTGTAGATTTTACATTCAAGAATCTTGCTAAGCGAGTTTAGCTGCGATATCGGACGGAAGTTATCCGGGTACTTGGAGGGCCCAGATTTGCTAATAGGGACGATCACCGCTGTTTTCCAACTTTTAGGGAAATGTGAAGCGTTTATTATGTGGTTGAGAAGAACGAGAATCGGGAGCAAGTTGCCTGGGTGGAGTCGTTTGAATAGGAGGTTAGGGATTCCATCTATGCCAGTCGATTTTTTATTGTTACGTGAAGTAATGACTTCGGATAGTTCTTCAAGGCTTAGGAATGTGTCGATTCCTACGGGGTGTGATGCTTTATTGGTTTCGGTGAATTCAGTAATAAATTGTGGGAGGGATGGCTCCAGTGAGCGTGGAATGTAATCGTTCACGGTATCGTGGAAATTTGTTACTGGGAGGGTATCGTTTTGCTTATGGACTTTGCAGAAATGTTCAAGGAGACAGTTTGCTATATCAGTGTCCGACTGAGCACGCGTGTGCTCGTCATGGGGGTTGCAATCTGAGTGGTTTCTATTCGCAACCATCAGATCGACTTGGCAGCGAATAGTTTCAAAAAGGGAGGAGCGAAACGATCAACCAGATGCAGTCAATCGTGATTGGGTAAGATGACATGGGGTGGATTTTCCATGTATGGGTATCCGCTACTGAAGGCCAGCAACGAACGAGCGATGTTGTTGTAACCCATCGTAATGATCATTAGGGGAAGAAATGGATCTGCAATCTTATGTAAACAGAAACGCTATTTCCATGATCAAACGATGGGATCCGCATTGTTCGAGTTCGCCAACGTTGCATGGGGTCGGCGGCTGTGTACACAATTGACTAGTGTAATGCTTGCCGGCGATAGACCTTTCTGGCGTGAAAAAACGCACCGAAGATCTGCTCGCCCATGGAGAGGTCATAAATCAACATCTAGTTGATGGACATGTTGGTTTCTAGGTCCGTGAACGGTTGGCAGCCGTTAATAGAAAATTTGTATGTACTGTAAACAATCCGGAAGATATGGGTGCGATGTTTGGTTTTGCAAACGAATATAGGATGCGACCGTTGCCAGTTGTTTAAAGTAAACACTTGACGGCCACATCCAATTCGTTGCTTGTTTGCGGCCCATGATCGGTGGTAACCGATAATGGAAATTAGCTGCTGCTGAACATGCGGGAATTGTTTGCTTTGAGTCGGCCGCAACCTTGTCGACGGTGGCAAACTGGTGAGGCTGGGTGGCCGCACGATTAGATTGACATAGGCAAACAAAACAAGCACATTGGGACACTCTGTGTAGATTTACTTTTCATGGCATGACATGGGTGAGCATAAGATTATAGGGACGTGGTGCCATGGGTGCAACGCATGCCTGGGGGCGAAAGTTTTTGTTGCCACGGCCAGCTGGTAATCTTTGCCGTGAGCTTAATGTTTTCAGGTGAAAGATGCTCTTATGCAGGTAAGACGATTAAAGGTATTTGTAGATATTTGCAGTTATTTGCAGTGGGATATGGGGCAAGAGCGATGCGCGGTTCTTCGGGCCCTGAAAAACCCCACAGTATCATCAGCACATAGGGACAAGTTGGAATTCGTATTGACCTTATCGATGTCATTCGTGGCAAGTATAAATAGGAGATGGCCCAGGCCGCTACCTCGAGGGACCCCAGAGGGGTGGAGGAAGGGGTTAGATATCATGGAACTGAACCGAATGGAATTAAGTCTATCCTTTAGATAGGAAGAATGTTATATTTATTTCGTACCACAGTTTAATAGTATATAAATACTGTAAATCCGGCACTGGCCGGCCAACGATGATTGGATTTTCAATTAGTAGACTGTACTTCCAGAGCCAGACTCTGCTCTGAACGAACGGCCAATACAAACTCCTCCTCCACAATTCCGCAAACAAGAAAGAAACGAAAACGAAACAAAACAACGCGGTACCATTAGTTTCTTTACGATTGTTTATTGATTTCCTATATCTATAATAATTCCCTTCTTCCCTTTATAATGATGGTCTCGATAAGACCGTTCCATGAGGACTCCTGCTGCTAAAAAAAAAAAAAAAGAGGTGGCGAGAGGCCGACTTCGGCGAGACAGGGACAGATGTGTCCTTCATCTTGTCTCTGGCTTATGGTCATCTTGCGATAACCAGAATCACCCACATCCGTGATGATGTTGGGCTCGGTCTCGAGATATTTGAAACGGAAGAAAGGGGGGGGGGGGGGGGGGTATCTAAGGATAGCGTGGACAGGGTTAGTTCTTAACAGTTCTCACTCGAAACTGAAGTGAACTAAAATGAATTGAACAAAAACTCCTTAGGCCGACTCAGCTTAAGCTTTAATTGAACCCATTTCGCTGTGTCAATTCCCCTCGAATGAAAAATGGGGTGTCGAGAGCCCGACTTTAGCGAGGCAAGGAGAGATGTGTCCTTCATCTTGTCTCTGGCTTCTGGTCACCTTACGATAACCAGAATCACCCACATCCGTGAGGATGTTGGGCTCGGTATCAAGATGTCGGAAAAAGAAAGGGGGGGAGGTATCTAAGGATAGCGTGAAAAGGGTTAGTTCAAATGTTCTCTAACTACTTGGATGGAGGGATGGTGGGAAAGAAATCATACAAGACCGGTAGGTCTTGAGTGCGGTAGTAAGCGCAGATCACGTCATTGGCGTTTGATGATCTGCGCTTTGGTCGGTGTATGTGTATGTTTGTGCTGGCTTCTACTGTGCGTGCGTGTGTGTGTGTGTGTGGTGTGTTAGCAGTATACCCTATGGGGTGGGCCCAGGAATCCTCTTTTATAGAGGGGAATGTTGTTGGCAAGGGTGCTTTCTTCAGTTTTCTACTTTGGTCTGATCCGAAGAGATCGAGAGAAAGAAGGGTCAAGAACGCAAGACTTCCGTACAAGTAGGTTCTCGCAGTTCTGAATGCTTTCGAGGTACTTGTATGCTAATTGTACAAGTACTCGTCGATAGGGGTAATGGAGGCACCTTCGTATAGGTGAGCGTTCGGGTAATGGCGACCGCCAGGCCTTCTAAGCTGGATGATGCATCTTCTCAGCAGGTTTCTTTCGAAAACTCGAAGTCTTTCCATTTGAGCCGAAGATATGGAGGACCAGATGGGAAAGGCGTACGACATTCCAGATCGGATTAGCGGCTTATAGCAGAGAAGCTTGACTTTGGTGTCAACTTTGTTGCTCCACTTCAAAATGTTGTGCAGTTGCTTAGACCGACCGAGGCACCTTTGAAGGATGTGGGTCACATGTTTGGTGAAATTAATTTTTGGGGTATAGATGATCCCAAGGTATTTCATCCTGTCCTGTGGTCTAATCGTAGTACCTCCTATTTGTATTCGAATATTCTGTGAATATCGAGAAGTGGGTTCGGAGTGTTTACCACTCAGAATGATAGCTTCTGTTTTGGATGGGTTAAGTCGGATTTTCCATCGACTGTAATATTGATACAGTTCGTCCAGGTGACCGTTGAGTCGATTTGTATTTTTGGTTGTTGGAACCGCGCGTTTGATTTGGAGTCACGTTGTTAGAAGTCGATTTTTCGTTGCCACTATTTTTATGCAATTCGTCGAATGTTCAGAAGGTGAATGTTCTCACCCACCAACGATGTTCCGTTGAAAATTGTTCACCAACGAAGAGTAGCCCAATCAAAAACTCACTCAGGTAGTTTTATTGTTAACGTTTCTTTATTTAATTGGGTTTAATTTGGTCTATTTCGATGTTGGCATTTACTTGACACAATGATTCTTCGATTTAATCGATCTTTACTTTAGTCAATTTCAATGTTGGCGTTTACTTGACACGATGGACAACTCTTATAAACAATCAACACGACTAAATACGACAACTGCTCGACTCGGTGGCTAAAATCTGACTCCTCTGGTGATCAATGGTGAAGATCGTAATATCTGTCCGTAGCCTGGAAAGGCGGGTAGACGGAGTTGTTTCATGGAATTTCTATCGGACGGGCTGAGTTGGATTCTTCTGTGTGCTGTGGATACGGAGAAATCGGTTCTTGTCGGTTATACGAAAGAATATGGGCCTTGACCGTTGCGATGGTTGTTCCGTGGAAAGACAACGAATTATGCTGGTGACTTGCCAGTAAGAAGAATTGATATGATTTCAAATGGTTTAAGTAGAATGGGAACCGAAATGGTTTTCAGGAAAACTACATGCGATTTGATTGTAGATGACGGAGATGGTTTAAAATGTATTCCATTGCAGAATTTGAAATGTTTTCTATTGCAGGTTTTGAAAATATATTCTATTGCAGGTTTGGAAATGTATTCTACTGCAGGATTGAGAATGTATTCTATTGCAGGTTTGGGAATGTATTCTATTGCAGTTTTTGCATGGGGAGTTGGGTTCCGGTGACGCGCTGTTAGCGGTCGAAATTAGGTTGTGATTGTGGGTTGGTTCTCCATGTAGTATAGATAACCCCCACATGCCTTTTAGGTGCAGCGTTAACACCATAGATAGTTGGCACTTTCGCCACTACTGAGCATTCGCACTTTCACTATTTAATCAATGTCCGGTTCAATTTATTGTGCAAGTTAACTTTATCAATCGCACAAAAAACAACAAATAATATTTTATGGGAGCAGGGTCCTTTATTAATTTCACATCTTAAGGCTACTTTTCTTATTGGATCTATGAACCGCCTTCTGGGTTTTACATTCGGTATTTATACATAGAGCTAAGCCTTATCCCAAGAGAATCGTATCATGAGTCCAAATTCCTTAGTGTTAAGTTTTATCCTGGTTCCCAAGAGATTCGTTTTTAATGTTGAGATCGAAGATGTTTATACGGTGCTTTTCGGTACCATTTTTTTGACAGTTTTGTTTTGTTCATAGTTACAGTCCATCGTAAAATAAAGTTTAAAAGATCTCGTGTTGCGATCTAACTTTTTAATTCATTTGTTTCATTTAGTGAATGCGTTTTCTTTGAGATCAAATCGATCAAGTTATTTGTGCCCAGTGCGGCATTATTCGGAAACCATCCAGAGGTGTTCTGAAGTTGAAATGCTGTGCTGTGCTGTTGGTGATTCTAAAGTCAAGGAGAACGAAGACTGATGCGGAACCAACATTTTTTGCTTTTCTTACGAGTGGACCACGTACAGAAACATTTGATGGTAGCTTCCATAAGAGTCCAAATTCCTGTGTTATTAAAGTATCGTAAATTCTATGAGTCCGGATTCTAGTGTTATCAAAGTCATGCACTGGATGTGTGATGTCTGTATGGTGTGCCTGTGGTCGTTAACTTGCACGATTTAAGCGATAACGATCCGGCTCGAAGGACCATACTATTTGAGCGGATGGTGGCCAAATTAACAAATGAACAGTTGATACCTCAACCGAGTCAATGCACAGAACGTCGAACAGAATTCAATGAAGTGGATAAATCCCCAAACGAAAAATGGTAATGTAAAGACGCTTACCTGGTGATCCAATAAGACACGTCCGCTCTTCGGTCATTGTTCTTGATCGCTATCCACTAATCCGTGGGTGGCAAATTGCTGTTGGTGATGGTTCTGCTACTGTGGTTGTCATTGCTGCTGTTGAGTTAAAGTACTCACGAATACTGACACTTATTAGTCCCAGACGATTGTCTGGATTCTTTTATCTAGTAGATCACAAGAACAAGTGAGAGAGCAAGTGTTCAAAGAGCTTTCCAGAATAGGCAGTGACTTCAAGCCAGGTGCACTGATAGAGCTGAAACGGGCGCGGTATGTTCGCTTTGGCTGCCAGAAAAAAAAACCTAGAACACAAAGAAAACTCGAGACTTTATTTCAGCTGATTTTATTGGACCTTGATTTTATTTAACTTTGTGCCGCGTCTGGAGAGAAGCAAGAGTCCCTGGTCTAGAGCGCCCAAGTGGGAGGTGAGGTTATCCAGCGTGTACAAGCAAGTGAAGTTATTTAGAGCGGCCGAGCAAGTCGAGAGGTTCTCTAGCGTGTGTCCAAACAAGTTGGTATGTAGGGCGTCCGAGTAAGTCGGGACGTTATCGAGCGTGTCTCCAAGCAAGAATACGATGAGGTGACGGCGGTGCCTCCAGAAGGAACACGATGAGGTGACGGCGGTGCGCCCAAGAGAGAATACGATGAGATCGCGGTGGTGCGTCCAACAACGAATACGATAAGATGGAGCCAAGCGATCGCTCGTATCAGCAATGACTGAAGCAACCGTTGGGACATTTTAAATTTTGACACCTACGCGTTCTTTTTCTGTCACCGATACGTTGTCAGCTGGTGTCAGATGACAGTTACCAGATAACAGTTGGCAAATGCGAACGTACTAGAATTCTTTGCTGTAGTAAAATTGCTAATTCACAACACGGATCAAACTTATTTTTCATAGTTATTCGATTTTGATGAAATTTTCTTTACTCTTGATGGAAACGATTAAAATTAGATTTCTTTTTCAGTACCTGGTTTTTGTACTTGACCTCCACCAGTTGTTCCTTTGTTCGATCTTAATCATTTGGTGGATCTTTTCTGAGATAAGATCAGCAATGAACTGATTTTTGTTTACTTTGTGTCACCGACCACCCGTTATCAGCAGGCAGCTGGCAGCTGGCTAATCTCAAATGTACTAGAATTGCCCGAAGCAATTCTCAGCTCGGATAATTTGCAAATCCGCAATAATATATCAACATTTCGCTTAGAGCAATTAGCGGCTGACGAACACTTAACGTGCTCCTGACGTAAGCGCTTTTGATTATTTGGACTAAGCGAAATTGCTGGGAGATCTATCCTAACTGAGGAGTGAATAAATCGTGGCGGCAAAATTAATTGCTTTCGGGTGCACTGACTATACACCCGCGGGAGCTGAGTTGGCCATCCCTGCCCTAGAGCGTTATAACAAAACCAGTCCAGTTTATGAAACTTCCCGAGTCCTTAGCGTGTCAATATTCTCCATACATTGAGCCTCCTTTCCTGATACGAAAAATGTACTCTCAACACTTATATATAAAACGGAAATTACAGAGTATCAGCTCTGCCACGGGGGGAGAAATATTCGATTATTTTATTGGTAAACTTTAGGTAAACGATTAATTATCCCCGTCCGTTGGCAACCGCTGAACAATTCCGAATATTTTGCTCACCATCTGTCTTGAGCAAATCTATGGCGTCTTTCGTGTCCTAAATTGATATTGACGATGACAAGCGCGATGGCATAATAAAATGTTAAAGCACTTCAAAGTCGTTTTACTAGCTCTGAATACTCTGTCCGACGACAGACTTTAACAATCCAACAATGTCATCACGCGTTCCCGAACCCTTCTTGGATTATCATAATGTTAAAGATTTGTTATATACGAGTATAACATAAGTGGGCTTCGAAGATCCCAAACCAAACCCTGACTGCTACGTTCCGAGTTAATATCACATCTGCTAATGCGGTACTAACGGAGGTTACACTCAACAAAAGGACATAAACTCTGGCAATTTGAGTTGGAACAAAAGGATTTAAAGAGTGCCGGCTCCGTTTCTTCACACCCTCACACCCTGATAGCAAAAAGCATTTACACCCCATCATGAGGTGGTTTATTATTATTCTTTTCGCTCTCCCTTTCTCCGTCTCCTGTTTTTCTATTTACCTCTCACTTACTGCTATCGCACCTGCTATAAAGCGTTAATAATTTTTGTTTAACGAAATTTATTTAATAACGACGGCAATCATAACCCTTCATTCGCGTCGCGTACGCTTCCGTTCTATAACACTTTCCTGGATGTGAGCAGGCCTACGTATCCCCATTACTACGTAGTGGCTGTTAAGCGTTTTTGCTCACGGCTCTAAGACTGAGATTACAGCAATTTGTGCGAATTATAAAAAACGATGGAAATTTGAAAAGGGGAAAAAAGAAAACTTTTTGAGAATGTTTTTGAAGGGAAGAGGAATCGTGTGACGAGTCTTGATTGCGCTTTTGCAGGCTCGTTTCGTCACCTTCTCCGGCAATCATACGCTTAAACGTGCAAATTTATTTTAATGAGTCCATTGATAATGGCCCGGGGGTGCCAGGGGGCTACGGTACGTCTAATTTACAATATCGCGTAGTGCAAGTATTTTTAATGTAAACGCGGCTGGGCTTTATGGTGTTGTTTCATTGATTTGCTCTTAACTGCTGCCACTTTGAAATGCAAATTAGGGAAAAGTTCGTTGGCGGCTTTGAGAAAACACGTTTTTAAAAAGAAGACATTTTTAAACTTAAAACTAAATATTTAAATTACTTGTAATATTTCTTTATATTAAGTGTTTGCAGTCAATGATAATTAAGGTAGAATTTAAGCATTTTTTGTCTAGCCTTTAATTTAGAAACTAAGAATATTTAAAAGAAAATAAAAAATGTTTAAAAATGAAAATGAATGACATTTTTCAAACAATATGATAGGAGTTATATACTGATTATGGATTAAGATTGTAGTGGGTAGAGCTTCCTGGAAAAGGTCAGAAAACCAGGATATAGTTATTTACTTAACCTATGCTAATTTACTTAACTTAACTGAACTTATCTCAACTTAGTCTAGTTACCTAATTATTATTGAAATAAGTTAGTGTGGTGTGGAAGGGGGAAGCATAGTAATCAATAGGTAGGTTATGGGTTAGTGAGGATATTGTCAGTCAGGGATGTGGGTTGGGGAACTACTTTCCGTTTGTTCGTTGAAACGCAAAATATTGGAGAAGGGTTGAATATTACTGTATTTAAATTGGTGACGTGAAAGCTCTGTATTGTGGTATACAATCTCATTAGAGTTATTAACCAACCTGCCAGAGGTGAAGAACGTTCTGATGTGAAGACAGTTCGGGTAGGCAGTTCGGTTATCTGACGGAGTCGATGTGAGCGCATTTATTATCGGGTTGGGATTATTGGGAAGATTTTCGATAAATTTGATGGACAGCTCGAGGAAGCGTCGATCTATACGTTTAATATTAGCGGAATAGTAGAGCGAACTACTGTTGTAATATTTGTGGGAGTTGGGATATCGGTTGAGGCCAGTAATAAGTCTGAAGCATTTCCTTTCGAAAATGCGTAGCTTCTCCATTTGGGCGGGTGTGATATGGTACCATATCGGGCATGCATATGTGAGAGTGGGTCTGATTATCTGTTTGTAGATAAGTGATTTAACTTTGGGAGAGAGACCATTCGGCTTGTACATCACTTTTCTGCAGAGATTAAGTTGAATTGCGGCTTTGCGAATCGAGTTTTTGGTGTTGGCGGAGAAGGACAGATTGTTGGTGAAGGTTATTCCCAGGTACTTTAAGGTTTTGGAGGGTTTAATTATATTGTTATTTAACTTGATTCTGATTTTGTTATGGCAGCGTATGGTGTTGTTAGTACAATTCGCATTACTGCCTTTAAACACTATGAGTTGAGTTTTGGCTGGGTTGAGTGGGATGTTCCACTTAGTAAAAGATAGCTGTTAATACAGTTTCTTGCCTCCTTGACAAACTTGTTGCTTGAATAAATTAAAGTGTCATCGGCATAATTCAGCATTACTGTATTAGGTGACAGTGGCTGCGGGGTGTCTGAAGTATAAAGGAGGTATAATAATGGTCCGAGAATGGAACCTTGAGGAACACCCGCGGTTATACTGTATGGTGTCGAAAGAGTTGAATTTATTTTCACCAAGAACTTTCTATCAGAAAGGTAGGAAGCGAGAAGTTTTAAGGTATGTGTTGCAGTTCCGCAACATACATACCAGCGTATACCAGTCGGAAAAAAAATACCACACGGAGCGCCACCTATTGCCGAATAGACAAAGCAAAATGGTCTATTCATGTGACGTTTTCCATGGTACTGTTTTCACGCGGTGCAGGTTTTACTGTTTTTGTAGACAGTATGGTTTTTTAACGTTGAATGTTATGTTGTTTACGGTGCCTTCAGCACCTGTGCTTTTTAATGTATTACGTTCGAGAATTCAGCACCTGTGCTTTTACGATGTCAATTTTAAATTCGTGTAATAAAAGTTAAATTGTAGTGTTAAAATGTGTTTAATTACTGTCCAATGCGGCAGGCATTTTCTGAGTCAACACCATGATTTTCATTTTGCTGTCACGTCGAGGAATCTTTCTCGATGCTGAACAGTATGGGTGTTTAATTTCATAATCCGAACATTGAATGTAGCTTATAGAGCAGTCCTGCAATCCAAACGCAATCGAATGCTTTTGCTATGTCGAGAGAGACGCATATTGTAGGGGATTGGTTTTGGAGATTCATTCTCACATCATGTGTCAGTTTTAGGAGAGCATGACAAGTTGAGTGTTGTGGACGAAAGCCAAATTGAGAATTCGGGATAAGGGAGTTGTCTCTAGCAAATGAGAGAAGATTTTTGTATATATTCCAAAACCCTACTACACGAATTTAGCTGTGATATGGGACGGAAGTTAGCCGGGTTGTTGGAAGAACCGGATTTACTAATAGGGACTATCGCCGCTGTTTTCCAACATTTTGGGAAATGTGAAGCGTTTATTATGTGGTTGAGAAGAACGAGAATGGGGAGTAAGTTTTCCGGGTGAAGCCTTTTAAATAGAAGGTTAGGGATTCTATCCAAGCCTGTATATTTTTTATTGTTACGCGAAGAAATCAATTCAGATAATTCTGTAAAGCTTAGGAATGTGTCGGTTCCCATGGGATGTGACGCTTTATTGGTTTCGTTGAATTCAGTAATGAATGGTGGGAAGGATGGCTCCAGTGTGCGTGAGATGAATTCATTCACGGTGTCGTGGAAATTAGTGACTGGGAGGGAATCGTTTTTCAATTTCAATTCGTAGTAAGCGGAGTCGTGTGGAGTCGAGGAGTGATCTGTACCCAGAAGGAGTTTACAATAATTATTTTTTTGATCGTTTAAATTTTAGGTATTTATTATAAGAGTATTTCTTATTTTTGTTTTTTAAGTCTTTTATTGTTTTTCTGCTTTATCTTATTTTTAATGTTAATAAAAATGTAAAAAACAAGACAACAAATAAACTTAACGTCGAACTTCATGGCTTGAAAATAAATAAACACTCCTGTACTGCAACCAAAAAACTGTGTTTTATAATATTTGTTTGTATTTAATGGCGACACTCGAAATCCACCGCCAAATATTTAAACCAAAACTACACGTGCTCGATCATTTTTCATTTTCATTTTTACAACATTTTTTATTTTTCTTTTTATATTCTTAATTTCTAAATTAAAGGCTAGACAAAAAATGCTTAAATTCTAGCTTAATTATCTTATATAATAACTTACTGGTCCTTCGCAGACGCTCTAAGCTAAACATTACTTAACATTTGTATAATTTGCCTTTCGGCGACAGAACTTTGTGGCAGTACTGATAATTCGTTGAAATACAAAGAAAAATTTGAGAAACTTTGTTAATTTTTTTTTTTTTTTGTTTTTTTTTCTTAAAGTTTAACTTACTTAACTTACCTACGTTTTTTTTTTTTTTTTTTTTTTAATTTTTATGTAAAAGCACTTAACCTAACTTAACTTAAATCTTATACTACCCTAATTCTAGAAAAACACGTGCTCGATCAATTGCAAAACCATGCTATGAAATTGAAGCTCAGGTATCATCTGTTTAATTCGGTAAGTGGAACTCAAGCGGAACATACCCCACCTTTCCCTGTTGTACAGATATTACTACAATTGCTCAAATAAACCCAGGAATTGTGCCCCTCCTCCTCCAGGTAAGCTTTCAATTAGAATACCGGGTGTACTAAAGACCATTTATAGGCAGACAATGATAGTCAATCGTTCTTCAGTCGAACAACACGGTCGGGCAACGCTGTCAATATTTACAATCCGCGAGCATTTCCATCTCACTCATATTCTGCCAGCACTACATATTGGCATTTCTAGGTATCAAACAATCCCTTTTATGCGGACGTATTATAAAGAACACAATCACAAAAATATCTGTATAAAGAAATAAAATTTTGAATTCTCTTTTGACCCTAAACAGCTTTTTTACTCCTGATGTCCAACAGGAAATGGTTTTATCATTGGTTTGTCGGTCATTAACTATTGGCTGCCCACATGTTCCAACATTCAATATCCCAATTACCTATACTCATAGCCCGAATGATATACCAACATACAACTAAGTTCAAGCTGTGGAACCATGGCGAATCATTAAAATCTAATTTAATTTGAAGGTAAAATTGTACTCAATAAGTTTAGCAGCCGTAAAACGCGTTCTAAATTAATGCCCCTAATTCTGGTGAGTATAGGTCTTTGGTGGGAACCTGTGTGCCGCAAGAACCTGCCCAACATGCCCTATTGGCATCTCGAAATGAAATTCTTTGCAGATCCCTCTATTTCGCTTTTAGTATTCGACAAATGTATGCAAGCTCGTACCGGGCCGCTCTGTGGACTCGTTAGTGATTTATGTGCACACGTCCTTTGAGTATTGCCCGTTAAAATGAAAAACGCCTCCCCATGAGCCTCATTTGGAATTTGCAACTTGTGTTTGGGCAATAGACATCCAATGGCACCAAATAACCGATGGTACTTTTAATTCTCTTGTACGAGGAGCGAGGCGAAGCATGCAAAATTAATTATCCTTGCGGAGCAATCATCATTCGTTAACATTTTACAACTGAACCCAAGTCCTTCGCTTGATGACGACCGCGCTAAAGAAAACAAGGACCATCCGTATTAGGAAAGTCTAAACGCAGTGACGAGATTAGAGGCGTCTCGCGACCACTTGCACATTCCCCAACATACACAACGAACCGGAATTCACACTCACTTCCTAAACTTTGAGAAATATTTAAGGATGTCTCCTGTGTTTTGCCACCTCAAAACATACCATGCTACATGCACACACTACAAGCCATACACAAAAAGTGTTCTTCTATGGTATGCTGCATCATAGCAGTGTAACAACATGTCTCGCATTTTAATTGGGAGCTTACTTCGTTCCAGTCAGCCATCACTTCAACGAAAGTATACTTTGCCTCAATATAGCTTGTAGTCAATGGACCCCAGGGTTTGAGGCAAAGAGGGCAGGAAATTTACAAGGAAGTGTGACATCCGTCTGATTTAAATTGAAGGGGTCCGCGGAGCACGAGACACGAACGAGCAACACAAGCGTAAGCAACACCCTGATTTGCGTGTAACTCAATGAGACAACCACAAAATTCTATCCGTTGAATTTGTATCGGTTCACCGTTCCTTCGAGAAGTCCTTCTGAAACATCAAGCCACTAATTGTTTTGATTAACGAATGATACATACAGCAGTGATATCGACATTCGCCACAAATCCTTTTCAGGATATACTTCAATGGTGGGATATTATGTTGAGGTTTTGACAGGAATGAATTGACTGGATACCACGATTGACTACCCGTTCCTCTTCTGTTCATCCGTGGTGCTTTTTACTGTACCGACCTATAAGGACCTCACTGTATCCACAGTTCGGTTCATTGATTACTCCGAGAAAATTAAATCACATTTTAATAAAGCGAGACATCCTGACAACTCATTTACAAGACAAACTCGACAGAGTGCTTTTGTTTTTATTTGAATGGTAATGATGAGGGATGTTGGAAGTCTTTGTGTGCTCAAAGGTAAAAATATGAAATGGCTGCAATGGGGTCTGTTGCTCTCCGCTATCGTATAACGCTGGTGGAATTACGCGTATCTCGAGGGTTTGTGTTCAGAGGAATTACGTTAAGGAGGTAGCCGCAGTCGACCGAGCGGGAGAGGACCTGATGAATGAGCACTCTATCAGCCAGGACCCTGCGCTCCTCAAGGGTTCTGGGGTTGATTAATTTAAGACGGTAAGTGCACGGGGGTAGGATTAAGGGATTTTCCCATCCTAGCCCTCGCAGAGCGCACCCACGGAAGAGACGTTGAATAATTTCGATTCTACGGATATGGATCTTGTGATAAGGAGACCATACCTGGCTGGCATATTCAAGCAGTGGACGGACGAGGGTAAGATAAAGGGATCGAGTAACGTAAGGGTCGGAGAATTCCTTAAACCATCGTTTCACGAATCCGAGGACAGAGTTGACTTTCCGGATTGTGTCATCAATGTGAGAGAGGAAGTTAAGCTCCCTGCCGCAAAGGATCCCAAGATCTCGAATAGATTGGACAATGGTCAGTGGTTGGTTATGAAGGGAATAGGCACGTGCAGATGAGTAAATGTGGAAAAGGTAATAGATTGGCATTTGGCGATGTTAAGTACAAAGCAATTTTTGTCACACTAAGTGAAGAAGTTGTGAAGATCTGATTGCAGCAGTGCAGAATCAAGTGGTGACCCGAAGATCTTGTATATCTTGGTCTCATCAGCCTATAGGGACAATCTGGAATTCTTAATGACCTTATCAATGTCATTAGTCATCATCATCATCGGCACTACAACCGGGATCCGGTCTTGGCCTTATTTAACAAATCTCTCCACCGGTCCCGATTTCGAGCCGATGTCATCCAGTTGAGCACTCCCAGGCTCTGGGCGTCCTGGTCTACGCCATCCATCCATCGCAGACAAGGTCTGCCGCGCTGTCTCCTTCCATACATCCTGCCACAAAGGACTTTCCGGGCAGGGTCCTCTTCGCTCATTCGAGCTAGGTGTCCCGCCCACCGGAGTCTACCGAGCTTGATTTTTCTTACAATATGAGCTTCAAGGTAGATTGCGTACAACTCATGGTTGTAGCGTCTCCGGAATCGTCAATGTCATTAGTGGCAAGTATAAATAGGAGAGGGTCCAGGTGGCTAGCTTGAGTTTCTCTATAGGGGGCAGGGAATGGATTTGATATCATGGACCCGAATCGAACGGAATAAAGTCTATCGTTTAGATCGGAAGAAACGCATTTCAGCAATTCAGGTTCGAAGCCGAGGGTGAATAATTCTAAGAGGATTAGATTGTGGGAGATTTTGTCGAATGCCTTACTGAAGTCGGTTGAGACCATGTTGATCTCGTTACTCTGCTCTAGTGGTGATAGTGTAAAGGAAATGAACTCAACAAGATTGGTTGTAGGTAATCGGCCATTGAGAGAACCATGTTGTCTTGGTGAAATAAAAGATTTGCAACGAAAACTGGGAGGTTTCTGGAGAGGAGAAGTAGGTGGCACCGGCGTACGACGCTGATTCCCTTCTCTCCCCATCAGTAATCTAAAGTTCAGCCGCAGCAAACCGGGAGAAGAACGAAACGCCGCCACGTTTGTCCACAACCAGGAGTAAAGAAAACACGCAGGTTTGGTTTAATAGTTCAGGAGCACTGTTTATTTATTTTATCTTCTTAATGGTTTGGAGCAAAACAAACTACTTTAAAAAAAATACGCACTATTAATGTCTCCGCTAATGTAGACATCACACTTTATCGGACTACGGACGGAGAATATTGGCGTTCGCCATTTTGCACACACACGACTGGGGCTGAAAACCTAGCTACGAGATGTACGCATCGTCGGCGCGTAACGAGGAGCGGAAGACGAAGACCCGACCGGTTCGGTCGGGTGATGGAAAACGACTCCACGATATTCAATCGTTTGGGGTGAAGATCGTTGATAATACACATGGGTTCTTTCATGGGACACACCATGAGAACGGATCTAAACAAATAAAGGGAAAATGTGCATCCATGAGAAGTGAATACGGCTAAGCAAACAGGCCGAATCTCATTGGATGCATTAGGTTTGTGTTTGCTTATACTGCTGCTGATGAGAAGCAGATCCCGAAATATGAAAAGACAAAGGGAACGTCTGGGTCTTTGTCTGAGATGTGCATTGCGACTAAATAAATAGGCGGCAATGCAATGTGGAAATGTGCTAATGGGTTTTAGCTAGATTACCGTGAATGGGTATTTATTGCATCGCTGCCAAGGGTAAGTATAACACACCTATTGGCATTTGCTTATGTCGTAGGATTTAATTGGTGCCCAGAGACGCGGGATGCATATATTTGTTTTGGTTTCTGGGGTGTAGGTCGCCAGCCAATGTGGATGTATGGTGATTTATGTTATGATACGCTTGGTGAGGACGGGAAATAGGCGACGCGATGTGTATACCATCATGGTCTGGTGTAAAATCGTTCATATATTATATATTATATTTAACGCTCGTATTAAGCCAAATAAATAAGGGTTCTGCCGTCACTGAACTAAACTAAACTCGCCTTTTGGTTGTAGTAGCTTAGATTCAATTAAGGGCGGATCAAACGGGTTGTGGAGAAGGGGGACCCGGGGAAAAAGTTAGGTAGATAGTTCAAGAATGACGGGTCAAGCACAAAGGAGTTTGGCGTTTCTAACAGATACACACAATATGCAAGCAAATAGTGAAGAACACCGAAAGGAAATTCGAATAACCAAAAAGCATCAGAGCCGTATACCATAGCGATAACATAACAATTTCACATCAGTTGAGTGTATTTGAGTTTAGAAATCGAATTCGTACACGCGGCCAGTGGCCTGATGCTTCAATGCTTCGCTTTTCACCCGTTGCATCGTATGTTCAAATTACCTTCTTCATTATCCTCGCTTAACGCAACAACCCCGACGTGATCTGCATACACACAACACACATTCTCCCATAGGTAAACAGAACCTTACTACTCCATCACGACATTCGCATAGAGCACCAGCACACTCGCGTGCTCCGCTGTTCTCTCGCTCGCCCGTCCCTCGCCCCGTCGTTCGCACATAAAGTTGATCCTAACAAAGTTACTGAAGAGGGAGTAGTGTGGCGTTTCTAACAGATACATTAACGATATGCAAACAAATAGCGAAGAACATCGAAAGGAAATTCGAATAACCAAAAAGCATCAGAGCCGTATACCATAGCGATAACATAAGAATTCCACATCAGTTGAGTGTACTTGAGTTTAGAAATTGAATTCGTACACGCGCCAGTGGCCTGATGTGTTGGGCATTGGTTCAATTTTTAGAGATTCTAACCGTCATAGCGTCAGTTAGAATCACACGTTCTTCACTATCGTCGCAACCCCGATAGAGTCATTAGTAAATGACTGATTGAAGTGAGAGATGAAGAGGTTAGCAATAGTAACAGGATCAGATGAGGTATGAGAGTTTAAGGTAAGCGATATGGGGTAACCATCGGATTTACGTTTATGATTGTTGAACTGGAAGACGGTTTTGGGTAATTTTTTGAGTTTTGCTGAGATAGTTGCTATAAAGGGTGTATAAAAGTTCCGCGAATTGGAGGTAACAGACAAGAAAGTTGGAGTAGTCGGGTATAGTTCGATTCCGGTAAAAGGTGACCCATAACTTATTCCGTTTGTTACGAATGGAACGAAGCTTGCGGTTGTACCATAGAGGGGAAGAGGTTGATGTTCTTTGTCTAGAGTAAGGAACGAACAGGTAAATAGAGAAAAGGACTTCGGTATATAAGTGGGTGATATCTTCAACTGAGGGATGAGCGTAGTTGAACGTATGGTGGCCTAGGTAGTCGTTGATGGGGCGAAAGTTAGGTTTATGGAGATTGTAAGTCTAGTGGTTGAAAGGGAGGACGGATAGTGGCGAGTGGATTCGGAAGAAGAGCACGACAAGAGGCGGGTGGTGGTGGTCTATAGACGTAAGGACGGAGGGGCTGGATGAGACAGATGTATTAATAAGGCTTGTTGTAAAGATGAGGTCTGACTACCTCCCCAAGAGGTTTCGAGCGTTGCCGCCCTGACAGAGACAAAAATCATATAGTCGATCAATAAAGAGACATTCCTGGGCAGAGGTCGGGTGGAGGGTGAAGTTTGATTGGCCGTCAGATAAAACCCGATTGAGTTGTGGAAGATTAAAATATCTAAATACGATGATGCCGTTCACGCAATTACTCAGCTCGATTATGTGGCCGATAGCATTAAGAGCTAGGTTGTAAACTTCAACAGGCTGGTATGACAAGATATAGAAGCACGTGATAAAGATTGATTTGCGAGGAAAAGTGATTTTGACAGTCACAAAGTCCAGCATGGGAGAGGCGGGGAAAGCTACAAGTGACGACTACAAGTTGTTATGGAGTTCGATGAACACTCCTCGGCTGGGGGAAAAGTCAGTAGTATGCGCTCATCGGGGAAAATGATGAACGTGGGGGAAAACAGTTCCAGGTTATTAATGATCCCCAAGTTCGTTTTGCTTAAAGTGAAAATGTCAACAGGTAGGCCATGGGACTTTTTTAGAATGGATTGTATTTTTGATGTTTGTTTTTTATATGTATTGTATATTGTCGAGCACTACTGCTCATAATCCATTTGCTGAAATTTCAATCGAATTCGTAGACGTGAAGATTCCTTTCAACAAACCTCTGCGTACTAAGGCGGGTGTTTTCTTCATATTCAGGCTCATAGTGCACCGATGATGCAATGCGCGAAGCTAGAGTTGATTTCGATAACACGTTCAAATACGGAATTTATCAACCATCCAACAGTCCTTGACCAAGATCTCTTCGTCATGACGGTACCTTCTGAGATAAAGAATTCCGGAGATAAACTAGTTTCCCATTCGGATCTCAGGATGGTTGTGACAAATACCCGAGATTTAAGAAATTCGTCATCGCATAATCGGGCTCGTTATTGAGACCATGTCAGCGTTCGACTGATAACGGCATTTTGCAACACCAGGGGCATCGGCTTCACGAATACGAATATAAACGCCGTCCACCAATATTTGCAAACAGCGAAACTTGCACTAACTGAAACTCAGGTCGATTCGCCAACTGATTCGACATATCTTCGTTGCTCAGGATACGACTTACATTCGAGATTTCGTTTAAAGGACGGTCCGATCTGACTTGCCAAAGAATGGGGGCGTTGGAACCCAACAACATGGAAATCATGTGGTTGAGGGTCGTGCTGAGGAATTCTGTTAAATTTCTTTGTTGTGTTACCGCTCCCCGAATGATGACCGACCAGCGATATTTTTTGAACATCCTTCACATACTATAGACTGGATACAGATCAACCACCGAGTTTCTGAAATTATTGTCCTTGGCAATTTTAATGTGCACAATTCCGGCTGGTTGGTACATTCCAACAGAACCGACGAGGCTGGGAGGCTGGCGGAGATGTTCGCTGTTAGTCACAACTTAACTTAACTCGTGGAGAAACCTACGCGAGTTCCGGATGCCTGAGGTGATTATGCGAACACCCTGGATTTGTTTTTGACATCCAAGCCGAGCATTTACTAGGTGTATGCAAACTTTTTTCCGGTTTCTTTGGTAAAAAAATACGTAATTTTCTAGGGAAAGTAATTTTTTTTATTCACAATATTGGCCATCGGCTTTACACATTTCGCCCATGTTTCGGGTAAATTATGAATAGCATACCAGAAAAACTGCTTGTCTTTCGCGGCAAACCATTCGTCGAGCCATTTTTCAACATCTTCGAAATCGCTCTACGAGCGTGTGCCCCATTGATGCGAAGTGGTGATGCTCAGATGGCGCCAAGTCTGGAGACGCCGGCGGGTGCAGAAGGATGTTCCATCCAATCGATTTCAAGGTGTCTTTCACTAGTTTTGCTGTGTGCTGTGTACTTTTCGCTGGCGCCATCTCTTAGTTAAACCGAAAAAAACGTATGCATACACCTGGTATTGATTGCTCGTAAACGTCTGCTGATTATTTCTTGCGACACATGTGCTGCTTTTGGTAATTGCCGTTGAGTTTGAGTTGGGTAATCGTCCAATAACCCCTGCAATTGCTCGTCTTCACATGTTTGTGGTCTACCAGACCGCACACTGTCTTTCACATTGAAATCACCACTTTTAAATTGTTGAAACCATGTCTCACATGTTCTAATTGAAGGAGCTTGTTCACCATATGTTTCTGCCAGCAAACGGTGACTTGCAACAGCCCTTTTCTTTTGATTAAATAAGAAAAACAATCCGGGGTGCAAATGTTCTTTTTCAGGCACAAAACTCGACACGGTTACTGAACGATGAAACAAAGACGTTAGTTTTTGGCGAACTCAACTTGTGTGTGTTTGTAGATAAATCTCAGACGAACAAAATTACGTATGTCTCAAATTAATACGGTGCGTACTTTTTGCTGAGGCCATCTCTTAGTTAAACCGTTAAACATACACCTGGTATACCGTAGAGATTTCTGCGCGACTGGGAAACTGAGATCACTGCTTGGTGTCAGTCGCACGCCCACTTGCATTTCAAGCGAATAACCGACCTAGGCAGCTTCGCCATGTATGGAGGTATGGAGCTGCCGGCTGGGACGATTTGTGTGATTTCTTTGCATCTGTTTTCGGAGGTGTGCTTTGGAGGCTACGATGTTAACGCATGCGCGGAATCAGTAACGGAGGTTATTTTGCTAGGGATGGAGATTTACATTCCACATTCCATCAAACGAAGTTCATCTGATAAACCTTACGAGCAGGTTACAGCCGAAAAAAAATAGAGCTTTTAAGCAAAGGCGCTCCAATCCCATTGAGGTTAACAGAACGAATTTTGTTAGAATCAGAAACGCATGCAACCAGGCGATTGATACCGCGAAGAAGGTTACAACAACAGAATGACCAATAAACTCATTGAGTGCCCAACTGGTTCGTGTCCCTTCTGGTCAACGGCAAGGGCTGTCAGCAGTAAATTCAGTTCCTCCTCTTTCGCCCCGTTAGTGACAGGCAGCGGGCCATTGGCCACAAATTCAAAAGATAAAGCTAACTAAAGCGAATTGTTTTCCGCGAATTCAAACCTCGATGCCGGTCTTTTGGAGCCACATGTGATCGCCCCGGCACGGTCTTCCATGTGTGATGTTAAGTTCCGCCCGCATATTATTCAACGCATTCTGCGTGGACTGGACTGTAAGACGGCAATAGGCCCGGACGGAATACCAGCAATAGTCCTTAAGAACTGTGCTACAAAACGATTGCCGATGGAAAATCGCTCGAATTCAGCCAATCCCAAAGAGGGGAAAAAAGTGTTTCCCACAAAATTACCGGCCGATAGCATTACTGTGTATGTTATCTTAGGTGACGGAAAAGGTCATCAACGGCGACCTAATTAAGTATTTGGAATGCAACGAACTTCTGAATGATCGTCAATATGGATTCCGTTGCAGGCGGTCCACGGGAGACCTTTTGACCCTTATAACCGATGGACATCTGCGATTAAGGGGCATTCTGGGTCTAGGGCGGTCGCAATGGATACCCCAAAGCTTTTCACCGCGCCTGGCGCAGAGCATTTCCAGCAGCTTTGCGACTGGACGAAGTTTCCTCCAAAATCGACCGATCGTGGTTGTTGTGGACGGCGTGTATTCGGATCTGTATCCTGTTTATTCCGGGGTGCCTCAAGGTACTATTTTGGCTCCAATTTTGTTCTTTACATAAATGATTTGTTTTAGTCAACGGATAACAGGTTGTTCAGTTTCGCGGATGATAGTACGCTTGTTTCCTCTTTTTCGAGTAATCGCCCAATTGGTGCATCAACGTCACCAGCTGATATGTAGCCGGATCGACTATCTGAATTGGGATTAAGATAAGGTCCTGTAGTGCAGAAAGCTCAATCCCGTCGGCTTCAATGCAACGAAGATACAATATAGAACATTCACAAAGAGAAGTGGATCGTCGGTTCCACAGCTGATCATGAATGGCCAGGCCCTCGAATCTTTTCTTTTTTATTACACTTCTCTCGGAAGAGGCGAACCTATAGCGCCGAGTGGCCACCCCGAGATGCCACCAAATAACAGTTGCAGTTCTTTTTGAACAGTTGCAGGTTGTAACGCTCCGGGAACACACGCGTTGGAAGAAAGTTCCACAGCTTTCCTCGCTCTGGGGAAACCTTGAAATGTTTCGCTGTCATGGTCTGTGGGAATTTATCGTGGCATAAACACATGTCGAACATCGCCGGGTACGCGTCGGGAAAACTGAGTTATCGTTTCAGGGCCAAGAAATATTTTACTCTGGCTCAACTTCTTCTTTTGTATAAATCTTGAATTAGACCCGCGCTCGAATACTGCTCTCATGTTTGGAGCTCTGCCCCTAAACATACCCTCGACCTACTTGAGAGTATACAGAGACGAGCGATCCGCTTGATCGGGGACTCGGCGCTGACGTCGGGACCACAGTCGCTATCACATCGAAGGTGCGTAGCTGCCCTCTGTGTGTTTTATAGATGTTTTCAAAGTTGGCCGAAAACCCGGTATTCCATGCTAAATCCAATCAGATATATTAGACATTCGGCAGCACTTCGTTTGCGAAACTTTAAATAGCAGACGTACTGCTCTTCGGAGATTCGTGGTATTGTTCCGCGCAATTCGGTTTATATGCGCTCTACAAGACAATCCGATGGATCGCACCAATTTGCGGTTCATATCCCGACGGCGCGAACATCCTTGCATCAGAACTCGTTCCGTTACAGAGTGGGGAAGCTGTGGAACTCCCTCCCCGCGCGAGTGCTCCGGGAGCGTTACAACCTGCAACTGGTCAAAAAAAAAATTGCAACGGTTATTTGGTGGCATCTCGGGGCGCCGCCCCGGCACTATAGGTTCGCCTCTCCCGAGCGAAATATATTAAAAAAAAAGTCTGGTTAAGGAGCAGCGATGAGTGACGACTATGTGGAGACTGCAAGATACTAAATATAGTCACAACACCCGATCGTTACCCAATAGCCCGCCTACATGAATTTTCGTATAAATTGCAAAGTTGCACTATCTTCACGACGATTTGTGGGGTTTAGGAAGTATTGTGCCAGGCATGGGCACTCGGTTCACTTCCTTCCACCAGCTTAGCGAAGACAAAGCTCCGCGGGAAAGAAAGTCACAAACAAAAGAAATAAATGCACCCAGGAACGGCGGAAAATTAAACGCACTGTCTATTGGTGATCACCGTTTTTTATTTTGTTCTTAGCCATTATTAAATATGTTTGTGTTTTATAATTCACTTAAACTTATTATGATATTAACT
Source organism: Microdon myrmicae (assembly GCA_963931805.1). Taxonomy (NCBI): domain Eukaryota; kingdom Metazoa; phylum Arthropoda; class Insecta; order Diptera; family Syrphidae; genus Microdon; species Microdon myrmicae. Next base: position 125,006,288 of record OZ007500.1, on the reverse strand, counting down.
TGATTTTTATTTATTTTGAACAAGGTGAAACACTCCTTACCCGACACGAACTACGCTTCTCCGCCGCGCAACGGAGAGCGGATGCGGCAACGACATTCGTTGTCAAAAGAAATTTGGCCAGTGAAACTGGCTCTCTTACTTTTAAGGGTGGATTTTCTATCCCAAGAGAAACGTGAAGTCTCTCTTTGGGGGTAGGGAAGCAGATCTCCTAGCGAAGATCTATGATGGTACACATGTATGTGTGAACATTGGTTCGTTCATGGAACGAAACTATGACAACGAATCTAAAACCAAGAAATGGCATAATGTGCATCCATACGATGTGAGTTCGGCTAAGCAAACAAGCCGAATATCATTGGATGCTAATTGGGTCTTTGTTTGCTTATGTGAGAAGGTCACTGGTAAACGGATCCAGGAATATGTAGGACAAAAGGAATTTAAGATCTGAGAGTTCAACTGAGTAAACAAGTTGTAACTCATTAGATGGGAGATGCATTTGGGATACTTCAAACGATATAGATTATTTATCGTATCGCCAGAATGTCTGCGGAAGAACAGCGTTCTTTTGTTTGCACATAGTGCGAGTTAGGGAAATTGGCTTCAGCGTCGATTGCGCTAATTATATGCAGCTGCTTGGGTTGTTTATTGTTACGAGAAAAGGCCGCCAGCCAATGTGTATGAAAAGGGACTTGTTGTACACATGTTGAGGCTGGGATTAGCCAACTCAAGGGTAAGATTCCCTAATTATGCGGTTGTATTATATATGAACCGATGAATTTTCTTTCAGGGAATTTATGATAAGCTTGGAGAGAATTCTTATAGGGGATTTTAAATGCGAAGTTATGCATGCAGGTAAGAATTCTCTTCCAGGGGATTTTAGCTAAATGAACTTGATCAATTTGATGCGTGAAGCATTTAAGGTGCTAATGCGATTGCATTAGCGAAAGCTTATGCAGACTGGGTTGTAAGGATGGGGGTTCTTTAGGTAAGTAGTCAGTGGGGTTTGGCGGAACCGCCACAGCTTGACTTTACTAAGGCCTATCATCAAATTTCAGTAGCTCCAGAAGTTATTCCAAAAACAGATGTCACTACATCGCTTGGACTGTTTGAGTTCAAAGTAAGACTTTCGGTTTATTTAATGCAGCACAGACTTTCCACTGGTAAATAGATCCAGCTGTATGAGGTCTTGATTCTTGCTATGCGTACATTGGCGACATTCTCATAGAAGCAAAGGCTAAAGATGAACATTGCTCTCACTTGTGACACGTTTTCGAACGCTTTCGAGAGTGTGGCTTAATCATCAACACCAACAACTGTCGCTTCAGTAACGAATATTCCTTGGTTTGCCCAAAGACGGACAAGGTATTCGGCAGTTACCAAGCGAAGTTAAAGCTTTGATGCAGCTCCTTCGGCCAACTAATGTGTGCGAACTTATCCGTTATCTGAGCATAGTGAATTCTTATCTCCCCCTCTTCAAAGGGTTGCGCACCCACAGGCACCTCTGAACGAAAAACAAGAAAACGATACGAGACAGAATCAGTTGACAAAACACTTCGCCTTGCAAAGGAACAGCTTACTAATGCCCCAGCTTTTTTTTAAATATAATTACGAAACGCTTTTATTGCTGGATGCGGCTTTTGTTTTTCGTCATAACACTTTAGTGTAAGTAACTACTGCTCCACCTTAGGGATATTCCCTCATCTGTCCTTAGGTCGTTCGATTGGTTAAATTGCAACTAGATCCCTGTTGAGCACTCCATGAAACTTGTATAATCTCTGTAATTGGAAATAGGATACATTATAAGCTGACTCAATAGTCCTTCTCTATTTTTCTTTCAATTGAATGCATGATACAGACCAATCTATTACATTGCACCTCTAACTTTACAAAAGTAAGATACCCCTTGAAATGGAAACTCAATGATTAAAGGCTTCTTTTTCGCAAGTGGGAATACCTACCTCAGAATTAAAAGGAGTGAAAATCAACGAGACCCTTGAAGTAGAACTGCTGTACTTCCTATTCGTTACCATATCCGCAAGTAATTAGTCCTAAACTCTATAACCCTCACTAACTAATAAACCAAAACTTTAAGGGATCTAAGAGTTGCTGGGAAATATAGAAACTTGTTACCTCATCTTGTTAACCAAAGGGAAAGGCAACGAAACCAGGAACCTGATTACCGTCAGGTTTTATCGACGTCTAGAGAATATAAGTTACGAAATGAAAATATGAACCCTAGTGGCATCAGAAACTTTCGACAGTCCCACTAGAATGTTGTGTTACAATTTTTTACAGACAGAGACACAAACAAGTAACGTACGAAATATTTGTTGTGTAATCTCGTCATCCTGTGTAAAGCCTTGAGATTTACAAATGTCAAGACGGCAATTGTGTTTTATTATTTCTCATGAGTCCTTTGACTGCGAAGCCGTATCTAAATTTCTTTCGGTAAAATAAAAAATTCAAAACACTTAATAATGCAACCGCAGTCTAGTGGTTGAAAACCTCCATCCCTCGGTTTCATGGACATCTCTGCATAGTGTTCGCCAATTCAGCGACGTCAGCTTCAATATCTGTTGGAAAAGGATTCAGTGAATTCATTTCATATATACCTGAGTGTTCTAAAAATGCATTCAAGTTGTTAACGTTTGTGGTAAGGGTGCCTTGAATTCCTTTCTCTACTGTTGAAAACTCTCTGAAAAATGTTGTGAGGATACTTTATTCATTCTTTTAGTTGTTGCGTGGAATACTGTTTATCAATTTTACTTTTTATATTGTTTTTCAACCACAATTGAAGCTACTTTGTTTGATATTGTAGATGTAGAAGTTTCGAGTGCCAACGTTTTGCCCTCGACTAAGCATAGGTTTTAGTTCTGTATTGGCGGTGCTTTTAGTAGTGTTCCTCAGCATCCCACAATATGAAATATCGTTAGCAGGGTTTTTAAGGAATCTTCATATGATGTGTATTTCATGTATAAGCCCGAATATTGGGTGTGAGAACTACCTTATAATTTTTATTATTGTTGAACAGGTTCTTTAGAAAAAATGTTCTTTAGGATAATAAAATCCAATGTGGAATTTAGTTCGCTCTAAAATCCAATATATATATAAGGCATTATCTGTGCTAGATATGTTTATTCAGTAGGTTGAGTGGGAGGACTGTGTCTTGTACAATTTCGACATGATGTACGATTTCCCTATTTCCGTATTGTAGACTTTATAACAATTCCCGCGCTGGCTGGCCGAACAACTGTGTTTCCAAATCGAATCACAATAATATATAATATATACATTTATTATGTAAAGAGTAATCCGAGAGACCCCTTTGAAAACAGTTCTCACTCTAAACCGAAGTGAACTAAAATGAATTGAACAAAAACTCCTTAGGCCGACTCAGCTTTAATTGAGCCCATTTCGCTGTGGCAATTCCCCTCGAATGAAAAATGGGGTGTCGAGAGCCCGACTTTGGCGAGACAAGGAGAGATGTGTCCTTCATCTTGTCTCTGGCTTCTGGTCATCTTACGATAACCAGAATCATCCACACATCCGTGCAGAGATGTCTGAAAAAGAATGGGGGGGGGGGGGGGGGGGGGTATCTAAGGATAGTGTGGACAGGGTTAGTCCAAATGTTCTCTAACTACTTGGATGGAGGGACCGTGGGAAAGAAATCATACAAGACCGGTAGGTGTTGAGTACGGTAGTAAACGCAGATCACGTCTTCGGCGTCTGATAATCTGCGGGCGATGTGTGTGTGTATTTGTGCTGTCTTGTATTGTGTGTCCATGTATGTGGTGTGTCAGCAGTAAACCCTATGGGATGGGTCCGGGAATCCTCTATTATAGAGCGGAATGTTGTTGGAAAGGGTGCTTTCTTCAGTTTTGTACTAAAGAAAAAATGGTGGTGTTCGGGTCCGAATAGATCGAAAGAGAGAAGGGTCACCAACGCAAGACTCCCGTACGAGTAAGTTCTTGCTGTTCTCAATATTTTCGAGGTACTTGTATGCTAATTGTAGCAAGTACTCGTCGATAGGGGCAATGGAGGCACATTCGTATAGGTGAGAGTTGGGGTAATGGCGACCGCCAGGCCTTTTAAAGTGGTTGGTGCATCTTCTGAGGAGTTTTCTTTCGAAAACTCGAAGTCTTTCCACTTCCTCTGCTGAACCTGATCCGTCAAACAGGAAAAAAAAACCACAACACACCGATCACAAGAGTTAAACACTCTCAGGAACAGCAGCACGGCAAATTAAAACAATGGTTTATTGATTAATTAATTAATGTGGTCCTTCGCAGACGCTCTAAGCTAAACATTACTTAACATTTGTATAATTTGCCTTTCGGCGACAGAACTTTGTGACAGTACTTATAATTATTTGAAAGACAAAGAAAAATTTGAAAAACTTTGTCAAATTTTTTTTTTTTTTTTTTTTTTCTTAAAATTTACCTACTTTTTTTTTTTTTTTTTTTTAATTTAATTTTATGTAAAAGCACTTAACCTAACTTAACTTAAATCTTATACTACCCTAATTCTAGAAAAGCTAAGTCTATGTAAGCTAGCTGATGATAGTGTGATTCTATACCGCATTTGGTATCCAGGTCTTTATATGCCATTCAACCACCAGAACTGTTGACGCTGTCTAATACTATCGTCCCGGTCTCTGTGGGAGATAGCCCTACTGAAGCGCAGGAGCTCTTCTTCGGTGCGCGTTACTTCCCGGTCGTAGCACAATCGCCCGTCTACGGATGATCTACTTACATGATAGATCAGTGGAATTCCGGATCTATCCTGTATAAGCCCTTTCATGTCCAAGTCAAGGAACGCCTCTGGAGGAATAAAGCCGTTGCGACGCACGCTCTCATAGTACAGAGGGTTTGGATAATAGGCCCCGAAAATTAGTGTCATTGGACGAGCTTATTGCTCTCGCAATATGTCCTGTGATTAATTTAATCATAAAATTATCCACCCTATTTATGTACGCTTCATTATATAAAGTCTCATTTGAGTAATACTTTTTATAGTCCGATTCCGGTGTCCGATATAATCTGAGACAACTTCTGAGACACTTCCTTTCGAACACCCGAATCTTTTCCATCAAATTTGGACCTATGTTAAACTATACTGGACAACCATATATGAGCATTGGCCTGATTAGCGTCACGTAGCATATGACTTTTACCCTGCTGTCAAGTTGGCTACTGTGAAATAGCCTCCTTGTCATAGCAAAAGTTTTCCTCGCTTTGAGCAAAGCAGCCTCTACATGTCTGTTGAAATACAGATATTGGTCAAGCCAGATGCCCAGGTATTTAACTAAACTCTTGGTTTCCAGTTTATCTCCATGCGGTCCCGCGATAACTAGCTTTCGCCAGTTTTGCCTTGTGTCGTTCGTGGCTTTATATAATGGAGTTCTAAATAGGATGGCTTCACATTTCTGGAAGTTGATCTTAAGTTTCCACTCATCGCAATAGCGCTGTACGTTGTTGAAGTCTCGTTGTATTAAACTATTTATGATCTCAACTTTCGGAGCTGTTCTGTAAATTATGAGATCGACTGCGTACGCAATAGCCTGCGGAAGTGCATCTAATAAGTCGCTAATGTAAATGTTAAAAAGAATCGGAGAGAGTACCGCACCCTGTTGCAAGCCATTCTTGATATTATACGTTTTATTAGAGGTCACATTACCATTTTTGACCACGAACTTCCTGTCCTTTATCATATCGTAAAGTACATATAGTAAAGGCTTATGTATGCCATATCTGACCAGTTTGTAATATAACCAGGGTTGCGGGATCACGAATTCTTCCAGATCTGCGAGCTCGTTCGGAAGCTCTATTACTGCCGTGAATGCGCAGTGGTCACTGTCGTATTCAATTGTCCGTAAATAGTTTGTGTTTCGTCTGTTGGTGTTAAGTAATCTCAGTCGTGAGTCGATTAGCAAGATATCTAAGAACGATCAACCTCTGGGGAACGATGGATATTCCGTGGCTAGCAGGTCAGTTCTATATTCAATATGAAACTGATCTAACCAACCAGCCAACTGATTTCCTCTGGCATTAGATATATAATTTCCCCAATTTCTATGCTTGGCGTTCAAATCTCCCCCTAGGATAAAGTAGTTTTTGCCCAGGTGCAATTGTAAGCATCGAAAGAGTGTCTCGAGCTCCGCTATAAATAGGTTATGTTGGTGCTCCTCAGGTGCATAGACCGCAATTGCATACAAGCCCCTTCCTTGCTGAAGGGGTATGCGCACGATACAGGCTTCCAGCACCCGGAACCTGCGCACTTCTCCACTATATATTACTTTATGATTGATCCCTTTTCTAATAAAGATTGCGAGGGCATTCTTCTGCCTTGTGGTCCTTTCCGCATTTTACGCAACGGCGCTGCATTTCACAGTTAGCCGCCGCTTGACCAAACCTTTGGCAGCGGACACATTGCAGGATGTCTCTGCCTTTTTTTAATTTGTCCCATGTGACCATTTGATGGTCCAAGACTGTAATTTTTCTTAGACCACCAATTCTACTGCTGGGTGTTAATTGAACCAAAAAGAAGGGTAACTTGCGGTTTTCCCTTCTTGCCTTGGATGTGGTGAATGGTTTTACCGCGGTAAACTCGAGATCTTCATGCTTCAGGTTTAGAAGCATTTCGAGCAGAGCCTCCGGTTCCATTTCAGGGTCGACACCCTTTAATAGAACCGTTACGCTCTTCGTTTGTTTTGGCGTGAACGAGTAAAATTCAGCGGTGGCTCTTTTTAAGACCTCTTTAATTTTGTCGTGGTCTGCCAACGTATATGTTTGAATGGCATGCCTATTACCCGTCAGTCTTTTAACTGCAAAATTATTTCCTATGGCTAGCTTACAAAGACTTACCAATTCCTTACAGTCAACATCTATTGTGTTGATTGGTGGCATCTTTGTTTTTCCACTGTTATTGATGCATTGCTGCTGTTGTGTTGCTTGCTGTTTTGTTGATCGCTGTTGTGTTGGTATTTGCTGTTGATGTTGCTGTTGATGCTGCTGATGTTGAAGTTGATGTTGCTGTTGATGGTGAAATTGTTGCTGTTGGCCGACTTTTGGCTTTGGCTTTTGTAGTTGTTGTGGGTTTTGTTCTTGTTCGAGCGCCGCTATTTTTTTCTTTCGGCGTCTCTCTTGTAGTCGGGCTCTTGCCATCGCAAGTTTCGCCTCCAATTCACTTATCTCTTCCTCTTCATCCCCAGACTCTGAGGATGCAAGAGAAGCGAATGAATTATTTGCCCCATATATGTTAAAGTTGGAGGGGGAGGGGAGCTCACTGACGTCTTCCAATTGTTAGTCTATTTTCTCCATTGTCAATTTCGCCGTTTTACTTCGCGTCACAATGGAGTTTTTCGGAGCCCCTTTTCGTTTGTGTGTTGTCTTTATCGTCCTCCGTGTTCATTCTGGTTCTTTCCAGTTTGTTTTCATTAAAAAAAAAACAAAGGCGACCTCTTGAACCACGGCAACTCGATTTCTCCCGCAGGGTGAGTCGAACTCGCCTACCGTCGGCTGAGAGTCAGTAAGCTTGCACTCGCGCCAAACGATTATTTAAAAATTGCTTTCTTAACAAGCAATATATTGTTTGTTTTAATTTTCGCGTTTGCGACCGAAGTATTATCTTTTTATTGATTTTGTTTTTATTGTCTCGAACACTTTTGCGCCTCACTCAACTGTTTTTATTTGCACTTCTTTTTGATTTTATTTAATGCACTGACTCTGCCCTCATGTACGACTTATACTGTGCGGCTCCTGCCCATATGTGAGCTGCATATATTATAATGGAGGTGTTGACACTGGTTATGAGTTTCCTTATTTGGGGCCGGGGTCCTTCAACGTTGGGTAGCAGTCTCGCCAAAACTTTGCATGATCTTGCCGTTTTTTCACTCGTTTTCCTCAGGTGTTCGTTGAAGCTCAACCTGCTGTCGAGTATAACACCAAGATATTTAATATAAGGACTGGATCAGATTATTTGTCCTTCTAGTTCCAAATCAAGGTGTTGAACTTTCTTGCGGCTGCTTACTAAAACTGCCTCCGTCTTATGTCCAGCTAGTTTCAGTCCGGCCATATCTAGCCAGCATTTAATGCTCTGAATTGCTTGGGAGCAAATATTCTCCAGGTCGTCTAGATGTTTAGCTACGGCTACTATTGCCAAATCATCTGCGAACCTAATGATTCTAACCCCTTCTGGTACATTAACCCCGAGGACACCATCATACATGATTTTCCATAACAGCGGACATAATACAGATACCTGAAGTACACCCGCTGTCATTTTACATTCCTGTGGTCCCTCATCTGTGTCATAGAGCAGTCTTCTATCCGAGAGATAGTTTGCTAATATACGCACCAAGTAGGGTGAGACTTCTAGTTCGCCCAACGCTTCTAGAATCCGATTGTAATTCACCGAGTTAATCGCAATTTTGACATCTAGCGTCACCACGGCGCAATATTTTTGTGTACCACCTAGCCATCGTGCTCCAGCTGTGCGATGTCGCCCACCACAGATAGTGCCTTATCAGTTGATTTACCTTTACGGAAGCCATACTGCGATTCAGAGAGCCCCGTTGTTCCCTCAGTGAATTGTTCCAGGCGAGTGGCAATCACTCGCTCAAGCAGTTTTCCTGTTGTGTCCAGCATGCACAACGGCCGATAAAATAATAGTGCCTCTGGATTGTTGACTCCTTTTAGTATAAGCATAAAACGCTGTTTTTTCCATCGTTTAGGAAATTGTCCTTTTTGAAGGCAGGTTGTGAAGAGACTGCTGAAGACTACCGGCTTTTTTGTTAGAGCAGTCTTCACTACAGCGTTAGGGATACCATCCAGTCCCGAGGTCTTGTTTTTTTGACAACCCTTGTAGCCAAGAGCACCTCTTCTTCACGGGAGGTATTTCTCTTTGAGTGATGCTACATTCCCCTTCCCCCTCTCAACACCTCCCACACTGCGGGAAGCGGACAGCAACGATTCTGGCGAAGTCAGTTTTACTTTTTTTCACTTTACTGTTGTGTAGTCTTTTCATGACTTCCCTGTAAGCGCTGCCCCATGGGTTGTTATTCAATTCATCCCCTAGGGATCAGAACGCGTCATATTTACTTTTGCGGATTACATTCCTAAACTTCTTCCGTTTGTTGAAGAATTCCGCATGTAAATGTGGGTAGGTGTTACGGTTTCTTGCTCTTTGTTGCAAGCGTCGTAACCTGTTGGACTCCGATCACACATGGGCGATTTCTGAGTTCCACCAATACACTGGTTTGATAGCCCCTGATGGTTGTCTTTGTCGTGGCATAGAAGCGTCACATGCGGTAGTTAGCCACTTCATGACTTTTCCAGCCTACCTGTTCGCATCGGCCTCTGCGTCAAATTGTGCAATTTGTTCTTCCATTATAGAATCGAGCAGTTCCGCATCGACGTCCTTCTCTTTCCACCCATTTTTCTGTGCTCTCTTCGTCAATTTGCCAGTGATGAATCCCCTGTGCGGTAATATTTCGTACAACACGGCTTGGTGGTCACTATGGGTATAGGTGTCCAAAACTTCATACTTCTTGCCAACATGCAGCTGGCAAATGTGATATCGATTTTGGACCAGCCTCTCTCGTTTATGAAGGTGTCATCAACACCATCATTAAGTAACAACACATCTAGGACTGCGAAGGCTTCGATTAGTGCCTGGCCTCTACTGTTGGTCCTTGTGCTTCCCCATTCTACTGCCCAAGCCTTGAAATCTCCAGCAACTATAAGAGGGCTCTTATCTCTAGCTTCTTGTGTTATCCTGTGGCGGTTCTACCAACCGCACAAATCACTATAGGTCGAGATGTCGTCGTTCCACCAAGAAACATACTCACCTATAGCTAAACTACACGTGCCCACAGACACGTGTCCCCAAAGTCCTCCTTTCCACCTGAAAAAAGGTAACATTCATACTGGTATCCACAGATATGTGGGGCTCAAGTCCCGAACAATTTTCCTACGCCTGCACGGCGATTGGAGGACATGACCCAGCACAAAAATTGTGTATCGATCCATCAACTGGATATACACAAACGGTTGGCACAGCTGCGCCAGATGTCTACAAACATCACATCCCCGGCGATAAGCGAATTGCCGGCGAACGAATCCGTCGACAAAACCTTTGCCCCTGCCGCAATGCACTTCGCCTAAACAAAGGCCATTGCGGAGCAATAGCAATAAACGAAAAAACATTTCCTATAGGGCTAAGTAAACAATGATAATTACCATTATGCCATGATCGCCTAATGTAAATCACACATTCGATTATGTGCATAACCGATGCAACAGAAGTGTGAAAATTCTGACGATCACCGAATGATCTACAGCAAGCAGACAATAACCTCCGCGTCTGTATGTGTGAGCGCGATCTTCCCTGGTGGAGAAATTCTCGATTGAGAGAAAGTCACCACCCAGGGAAAGAGAAAAGACAAAGTCACCACATAGGAGAAAGAAAACTATGGGGTGAATAGATTCATACCCAGAGAAGTACGACAGTCGAAATAGACATTCCCAACGAAGGAGGAAGTCGACAGGAAGTGGTGCGAACAGTCAGACGCGTATGCATTTTAGATACTGATAAATTTTGTGACGATCGCATGTTCGCGCTGTAAATTACGGTTTGGAATTTAGCAACGGAAAATTGCAAGGAATCGATAAATTCGCACTTAAGATAAACTATCGCGAATACAAGACAACATATAATAACAAAAAGTTTTGCATTACTTTTCGTGTCGGTCGAATGTGCATGCGTGCCGGATATCATGGTGATTCGATTTTTATTTTTGATGTGCTAAGGACACATCGCATCGATTCCAAATCAAATAATCGCGAATTCAGTTCACATAGAAACGGGAATAATATACAAGAAAAATATAAAAGCAGTGCTGGAGTGTCCTTTCATAATTACTTTTTTCTTTTTATTCACTTTGCTCAATTATACGGAAAACTACTTCCTGCACTGAACCACCCCACGCCACATTAATAAATACATCCGTCATCTGAGTATGTAAACTGCAGATTAAAACGGCGTTACATAGCCTACAGATATTGCTATGACTTTTTCGATTTTTTTAATTGTATGTCATATTAATATATAATTATCAATATAAATAACATCAACACCATCAGCAATAATAATATAATACGAACATAAGGCTCTACAAGGTACTGGGCATTCGCCAACTGTGCACCATAAGGAAGCAGACGCTGGCCTCAGCACAATAGCACGCACGTTCAACCCACAGCGGAGTTTAATAGACCTACTTTCTGCTTTTTGTTTTTTTGCCGTCTTTTTTTTTACGAAATATAACAATTAAATTACTGTTTTGGATCTTTGTGACTCTAATTTCTTATTTTTAGAATTGTTATTTTTTATTCTTGTTTTTTGTTCTTAAAATTTTTATATATATGTTATTATTTTTTTATTTCTGTTTTTTTTCCATTCTTTTTAATTTATTATTTGAATTTTCTTGAATTTTTCTTGAAGTTGTAATTACTATTTTCTTTAACTCTCATTTTTCAGTTTTTGATTCTTATTTTTTTTTCCTTTTATTATCTTTCTTTGATTCTAGATTCTTTGCTCGTCTTGTGGTGAAAATTATTTCTTGTGTTATCAGAAACTAACCTTATCCCCAGTATCAATAGTCAAGAACTATTCCCCTCCTCATTTAACGTTTTTCGTGGTAACGATGTGCATGGATTTTGTCCTGACTCTCCCTGTTGTGGTGTACTGCTTGCCATCCAAAATGGACTCGCCTCTTCTCTTATTGCCATCTGCTCCTCTGTTAATCTTGACTATGTCGCAATGAAGTTGTGGCGATTCCGCCAAACCCCACTGACTACTTACCTAAAGAATCCCCATCCCTACAACCCAGTCTGTATCAACTTTCTGCTAATGCAATCGCATTAAGCACCTGTAAATGCTTCACGCAACAAAATTCACCAAATGAACTTACCTAAAAGCTCTTGGAAGAGAATTCTTACCTGCATTCATTTATTCGAATTCAAAATTCCTCTGTTCCAAACAGCATATTCCGGGAATCTTAGCCTTAAGTTGGCTATTCCCAGCCTAACATGTGTACAACTTGTCTTACATACACATCGATTCATTGTCCAACTGCCAAGTAGCGTCGGGCAGCTTGTTTGTTCAGCTGGTATATACCCGACCATGATCCCTCGCCTAGACGAATAAATAATCACAAATTTCGTTCTTTGCCACAAACGAATTTCCCTGCATATATAAATGCTAGCAACGGATTCGTTTTGGCCACCGACCCAAGATATGATATACAATTCTCATTGTATAAAGTATTGTAATACATTAGCACCTCTTTCGAATGTCTGTTCGTATATTTACACAAGGGCATCACTCTTCTAAGACTGTTATGATGCCCTCGTCTCATCTTTTCTCTTACCACATTTCTTCGAAGTATCGTCGTCTATTTATTTAGACGCGATGCACTTCATAGACAACGATCTTCTCGATCCCCTTGTCCTTGCCGCCTGCCTGCTTTGTTTTGTCATTGCCTCCGCGCATGAGTAGATCTTCATTACGAGATCTGGTTTCCTATTCCACCAAGAGAGACTTTACGTTTCTCTGGTGGTAAGTAAATACATATCCTTAGTGGAGAGGATATCTACCACCACACTACAAATTCATCCCAAACGAAGGTTGTATCGTTGAGTCTAATTCCATCCGCCGACCACCATGGTCGTTGCCGTTCCCGCTCCTCGTCGCGCGCCGATGACGCGAAAATTCCCGGAGTCGTGTGGGTAGTCAAGTAAAAATGTATAAAGATCAATTTAATGTATTAATAATAAGTTTACGCGGAGTATAAAAACACTAACGTATTTAGTAGTGGAAATAATCAAATAAATAAACAGAACGTAACTAACAATAAACAAATCGTGTGTTTTACTTTTCTCCTCGTTGTGAACGAAAGGTGGAGTTTTGCTCTTTTGCCCGCGGAACAATGGAGAACCATTGGTGAACAGATTTCTGGTGAGCGACGTTTCTAGCTGTTCTACGGTGTTTCGTGTCTCATTCGGTTGTATTCGTCGGAACTTTAGTGACAGTCGGATGGGGATAGGAGTGAACGGAGTGTCCGTGTTTGGCACAATACTCCTAATCCCCACAAAGTCCTTGGATTTGTGAAACGCTGGTCGAAAGAATTCTCTAATCTCTACGTTTCCCAATCACACTACATGGACTTTGACTACCCCCTTCTAGAATATGAATGCCACCACCCAGGTCTGATCGCCTCACTACTCGTCCCATATTTGCAGGATCGAAAGCGTGCAACGTCGTTTTTTCTTGGGTTTTACCCTCCGTGGATTTAACTGGGAAAATCCTCGCACTCTCCCCCCATACACAAGCCGTCTCCATCTAAATACATCCGACATCCTCTTCATCCACCGTCTTTTCTCAGGCTCAATCAACTGCCCAACCATGCTCCCCTCCTTCACACTCCACACTATCCACCGTAACCTACGAAACCCACGTCTCTTTTATTTGCCCGCCCATTACACTTCATACGGCTCTAATGAACCCATTACACGAATGACGCGCTAGGCAACTATAGCGTTTGGGATTGATAGTGACGAACATGTGATTCGAACTGACGTTATGACAGTTAGAATCACCAAAAATTGAACCAAAGCGCAACCCACCAGGCTGTTGGCCGTGTTTAGAATTAGATTTTTAAACTCAACTATAGTCCACTGATGTGAATTGTTATTTTTATCGCTATGGTATACGGCTCTGATGCATTATCTTATTCGATTTTCGTTCGGTGTTCTTCACTATTTGCTTGTGTATTGTGTGTGTCTGTTAGAGACCCTACACAACTCTTACCCCACACCTTCTTTGATTTCAATCTCACTTTTACTGCTCTCAGACTATGTGATAAGGAGCTTAACTTCATCCCACATATTGATAATATTATCCTCAAGACCTACTCTGCCCTTGGTTTTGTGAAACGTTGGGCGAAAGAATTCTTTAATCCCCCCCTTGCAGTTATCATCTTTCTTTTAGTCAAGTCAGGTACACGCGCCATATACACTTGTTCACCTTTCTTTCAGGTGAGTTAGCTACACGCGCCCCCATCCAATGCATCCAATGACATGGTTCAAATAGAATGTGTACTCGCACCGGATAGAGAATCTGATTTCCGTTTGGAATATTTTTCCATGAATAATGACATTGTGTTTGTTATAGTTACACCTTTTAGTTTATAAAAATATCCTATCAAAAATATAGTTCCATTCGCTTACAAGCTACAGTCGTTTGAGTGACGCTACTTTTGCCTTCGTAAAAAAAGTGGAAAAACAGGAATATCGCATCTTGATCATACATTGTATCTTGATGAGAAAAACTTCTGAACAGTCATTGCAATGGCCGCAGAAATGTTATCTGACATCTGCTTCTTCGAGAACAACACTTTACTGGCGATGTAGTGGATTTAAAATGGGTTGTACAACCACCGAAGACGCACCTCGTTCTGGAAGACCAAAAGAGGCCACGAATGCAGAAATCGTAAAGCAAGTGCATCGAATCGTTTTAAATGACTGTAAAGTGAAGTTGCGCGAGTTATCTGAGGCCATGGGCATGTCAAAAAAAACTGTGAAATCATCATGGAAGTGGTAGAAGAGGTGCTCCTAGAAATAAATGAAGACAAAACAAAATACATGATTACGGCGAGAGCAGATGGAAGTCAGGGAACACATAAACGCCAGAGGCAAGATATTCGAAAAAGTTAAAGAATTTAAATATCTGGGAACGATACTGACGGTCAGTAACGAAATGTCGAAGGAAATTAATAAAAGATGCATTCCGGCAACGCTAGTTGGCACGCAGTCAGTAAACTGCTGAATTCCCAACTGCTGTCGCGTAACATAAAGCTCCGTGTCTATAGAACCATAATCAAGCCGATTGCTCTATAGGGATGGGAAATATGGGGTGTCACAAAACGGGAAGAAAGTAAATTGCGCGTATTCGAACATAAAGTTTTAAGGGGTATCTTTGGCGGTAAATATGACGAGGAGGCAGGACAATAGAGGAAACTCCACAACCACGAATTGGAAGAGCTATACCGCAAACCTACAATAGTGAGAGTAATCAAGTCGCGAAGATTAAGATGGGCCGGATATGTGGCGCGAACATGTCGCGATAACGATAGGACCATGCATAGAATTCTTAACGGTAGACCAGCGAGAAAGAGACCGGTTGGACGGACGCGACGGAGATGGGAGGACAATGTAAGGTTTGACCTTGAGGGGATCGGATCAGACGGTCAAGCGTCGAAGGAGAGTGCACAGGACAGGTAACGATGGCGGAGTCGAGTCGGTGAGGTCATGAACTTCCGGGTTCCTACTGGCCAATAAATAGTAAATAGTAATGTGCATGTCAAATGAACGGACGGAATACATTTTACGCGATCTTTTTGGAAATGAAGTTATCGGTGCGATGGGTGCCGCGCTTGCTGACTGTCGACCAAAACCAGCAGCGGGGTGATGATTCTATGTAGTATATCTCGGCCATCTGGAAACTGCATTTGCAGATTATTGCACTTTTCTACGAAGAATTTTGGGTAAATAATGGCAACGGATTCCATGTGGAGTGGCATTATTCCGATGTGGTATATTGAAATGGTTTCTGTTTGATCGCTTAATTGGGCAACGGAGACGAATCAATGAAGAAGGATTGATGAGTTTTGGTTCCTAACATAATTTCGCGGTTTCAATAGCTAAGGGATGTGTGTGAGAGCTTGTATGAAGGTTCAATCGACGACTGACTGATACTAACTATTGTTCTGTGGAGATGGTTGCTTATACGCGTTCACGGGTCCAGTAACACACCCACAAAACGTCGCGAGAGAAATTGTTCATCAAGAAAACAGAAAATAAAACACCGTGGTTTGTAAGGTGATGACTTTTTATTGTTATCTACGAATATCCTTAAGAACACTAATTATGAGAGTTACATATATTTGACAATGTGGTACACGACGCACTGTTATTAATTCCGAGTTCACATCCATGGCGATCTTTCTTTA
The DNA here is from genome assembly GCA_963931805.1 of Microdon myrmicae. Taxonomy (NCBI): domain Eukaryota; kingdom Metazoa; phylum Arthropoda; class Insecta; order Diptera; family Syrphidae; genus Microdon; species Microdon myrmicae. The sequence continues at coordinate 124,990,222 of OZ007500.1, read as the reverse complement.
AGTAATTTATTACTACAAAATATTAAATTCACTAGAACTTATGTTTCTCGACAATAACTCGACACAAAATCTGACTCTTTAGAATTTACGACAGACTGGTGAGACTCGACGTCTCTCCTCGACGGATGAAAATTGACGCTCCTGGTGGTTTATTGCCGTCAACATCCACTGGCCGCGCTGAAGATGGATTTCCATCGGTCTGGAATTAGCCAATCCGATCTTTTCCCTGGTGATAATCAAAGAGCGATCGAACTGGAATCTCCAACCGACGCATTTCCACTGTGGCCGTAGAGGCCTGGATGATAATCCATTTATTGGAAGCCACGACCGCGCAGCAGCGAAAGGTGCGCAAAAGGAAGTTCAGATACTTCGGTTCATCAAATAAAAGATCGAATACCGAGGCTGGCTGAATATGCCATCATAAATCATAGGGAATAGGGTTTCCTTTTCTGTTGATAACATGTAACCAAAGTTCGCTGCAATGATCGAGGCTAGGATGCTTGGGTGCATATTTATTGAAGTGTTCATTAACACAAGAGAATGCTGCCGTGCAGGCAAAGATAATTTCTTCTGTTTACGTTGAGTAAACAGAAGCATTTCGATTCGATAGGTCGTGGCTACTCGTTGTTTGGACAACATATCCTTAGTCATGACCAATACTGGTGATCGTTCCTCGATACGGTAACGGATTGTATAATCGGTCATGCAGGTATGTAAACAAATATGCGTACATGGAGGCTAAAGGCATGTTGTAGACAGTACTAGGGAATATTACAGGAGGCAGAAATGATTTTTTCTGTGATGTTAGGTCAACAGAAGGTTGCTCGCCATGGCCAGGGCTAGGATAAAGGTTTGTTTATTCTTTAATTGGAAAATAGATCGTAGGGTATTCTTATTAGAAATCTGGCTTGCAGATGAGCAAACAAGTAAGTAGCCGACTTGTCTTTTTGGACCAACGGGTTGTTGAAACAAGGAGATGCAGGGCGTATGTTGATGGGCATGTTGCCGCCCAGAGGAACCGGTCAGGTTCCTAATTGATTCATGTAAAATGAACCGCAATGGTTTGGTTGAAATACATGCTGTTGCTGAGGGTTTTAATTTTCAGATGTAGGATATTGAAAGGAGAGCTTAACGCTGCTCGATTGCAGGTAAGTTGGCTATGGTAATTGCAGGTTAGGTGGGGTTAAAGCGATGGGTGGTTCTTCGGCGTCTTGAAGAAACCCCACAGTTCTACCCTACTGAATATTATGTATGTTATGTTATGTGATGATTAGTTTTACATTCTGCTGTCATTTTTAGTAACTTGCGCATTTATAAATACCTTTGTACAAACCCGGTAGGAATAGATGTGATGATCAGACACTACCATAAGGAAATGATTCATCAAGAAAACACCGATTCGGCAAACGGGGCCCGTAGACGAGTCAGTGATGTCATGAACTGTCAGGTTCCTACAGGCCAATAAATAGTAATAGCATAGTATCAAAAATATTGTGGTGAGAGCTAAGTTTGAATTGAATAGCGAGACAGAGACATTGGTCACACAAAAAATGTTTTTGTTTTTCATTAAAAATAAATAAATAACTTAAACCTTTCGCTGTATTTAACCTACGTCTGCTCTCTTCTTGAATATGTTAGTCAGATCTGGTCCTGTGGGGGTAGAAGTTGATGTGCCGGCAGGGACACTGTTTCACTTACACCCACCAACGATGTTACATCGAACACAAGTTCTCAAAAATATTCAATAATCCAATAAGGTCAAGAAATAAAATACACTGGTGTCGTTTAGTTTTTCTTTTTTTTTATTTCTTTTTATTTAATTTCAGAACATACACATAGTACACCCTGCTGGTTGTTTTTAATGTACAGTATTTCACAGGATCTCTATTTCTTTAAATGGAAAAGTACACAAATATTTATCATTGGATTTTTCTTTTAGGGGTTTTCGTTATCACTGGTGTAAAAGTTTCCGAAAATACAAACTGAGCTCTAACTTCCACTCACGGCTACTCGACTCGTCATTCGTGCGCGCACACTAGTGGTTGAAATTCGATTGCCGAAACGTGTGTGTACACGGCGGGAGATAAAAATCGACTGTTCGACTCGAGGCATGAAAATTGACTCTCTGGATCTATCAAACGATCAACCTATCGAGATCGTACTCTCACCTGTGCTCTCTCATTTACCCCGCCCATCGAGGTGAATAAACCCTTTGGATAATTCAATAGTCAATGGACTAGAGAGAATGCGAGAACCGAAACGAAGAGCGCAATGATCCCGGGTATGATTTTGCGTTTTGCATCCAACGAACGCAAAATCAATAGTGACCGAGTGACCCAGTTTGGTTATTGGATTGATCTCAGAGTGCAATGCACTCTGAGAAGGGGAAAATGGAATGGTACGAAAAGTATTTTGTGCTATTCACCTGACTAAAGAGTTTATTGATCCCCAGCGTATAGCGTGTCTGAGGGAAGTCGAAGCAACGCTACAATGGCTTGGGAATATATTAGCGTTGGAACAAAGTAAAAGAATTCGATAACCCAAGCCGTTGCGCGCTGATGCAATAGCATCGTTTGGTAAGACTTTGCTGTTGCTAACCAACATGAAATTGTGATTTCCGGTGGAAATCTCATGGGGTTTATGTTGCCCTATGCCAAGAAGGAGCTGAATTCAATTATGTATTATCTGCATAAAATAATGAATCCAGGCCATGCGTCCTTTTGGGATATATCTTCTTTCAGGTGAAATAGCTCACGGAAGGGATTGGGGTTGAGGTGGTGCGCTGTTAGGAGGGGTTGATTGGGTTGAAATAGTGGGTTGATTCTGTGGGGTTATAGATGTGTGCGGGACGCTGATTAACTCCTATTCCCCAACAATCGAAAGTTCCGCCGAACGTTGTTCACCAAAAGGGACCGAGCGTAAATGAAAACTCACTGGAAAGTCTTATTGTTAAGCTTCCCTTTATTCTTTTATTATTACCACTATATTTACAAGGCGATCCATTTAGTTTAGAGGAACAGGTTAGCTTAATTAGATCCGGAAAAGAGCACTGAAACATAGATGTATACAATGTTGCTTTGTTTAATTTTAGCCCGAAAGCCAATTCTTAACTTAACGCGAACAAAACAGGAGTTTGACAAAAGATGACTCCTCGATATGCGTCCGGGCCCCGGCGGCGATTGGATGTCGACTGACTGCGCGACTCCCGCGGTTGTGCGCCGTTTGGCGGGTGATTGGCGATTGATTTTGTACAGCCCCGGTGGCGGTCGAATCCCGACTCAGTAATGGGTAATGTTAAGGGTGATGCGCACTTGACTGACTAATGAAATGGAAAAAATTTCATAGCAGAAATAAACTTGCCGCCACTTCCGGGGAATTTCGGGAGGAGTTGCTATGCTCGCATAAGAACTCAGTTCCAGCGAACCCTCGCCGTACGAGCTGAGTTGGATTCGTTGGTTATGTATACCAGGAATTTGAAATTGTTTGGGTGCAAGCAAGGTATATCGTTTGGGTAAGATATTAACCGAAGTAATTTCGGGGAAATGTATGCGGCTTGGTACAGTTGGTGGCGATGGTTAATGTTCGTTGTAGATTTGAATATGCGCTTTATTACGGCATTTGCATTTCGGGGAAATTGGTATTGCTTGGTCGCAAAGAGGGAATATGAAAAAAATAGAGAATTGACCGAAGCAATTTTGGGAAAATGTATATGGGGTGATGTAATTGAGGGAGATTGTCGGTATTCCATTGTAGGGTGGAATATGCGTTTTATTACGACTTATGGATTTCTGGGGAAATTGAGATTGCTTGGTCGCAAGGAGGGAATGTGAATTCAGTAAAGGATTGACCGAAGCAATTTTGGGAAAATGAATGCGGGGATGATTAGAATATATTCTGTTGAATTATATTCTGTTGAAGGTTTGGAATGTGTTTTATTGCAGGGTTGGGGATGTATGCTATTGCGGATTTTGCATGGGGAGTTGGGTGACAGGTTAAGGTAAGGTGACGCGCTGTTAGCGGTCAAGGTTCGTTGGCATTGTGGTTTGGTTCTCCATGTGGTGTAGAGAACCCCCACAGTTCTCCGTGTAATATAGAGAACCCCCACAGTCCCTTTACTATTCGTCCCATATTCGCATCGAAAGCGTGTAACGTCGTTTTTTTTTTGCATTCTGCCCTCTGGGTATTAAATTCGGAAAATCTTCAGAAGAATCAGAATTTGCCCTCCGTGGATTGAACTGGGAAAATCCTCGGACTCTCCCCCCATACACAATCCGTCTCCACCTACTTAACCTTAACGCACTTGAAGAGGGCAGAATTTATTTCGACAGCATTAATGTCTTCATTCACGTCTTTTCTCAGGTTCAATCTATGGCACAAGCCTGCTCTCCTTCATTACATTTTACACTAACCTCCAAAATCTGCGAAACCCTCGTCTCTTTTATTCGCCCGCCTGTTCCAGTTCTTACGGCTCTAATGAAGCCATTTCGCGAATGTTACGGTTGGCAAACTCTTATCAGACCTCTTTTGTCTCCAATCTCACGTCCCCCGCTCTTAAACTTCGTCTCCTCACTTATAGTTTACCCCACTCGCCACCTACACAATCGCAACCCCCACTCATTCTAATACTCACAACATCCTATTTTCCGGCCTATCCTCGCCCATCCCCGCCCTTCCACTTACACCATCGTCTATCCATCTTTCATCGTTCCCTATACTAGCTCCTCCTAAGCTCTACCCAATCCATCACTCTCAGAAAGTCATACAGTTTCCCCCTTTTTTATTTATTTTTATCCATCTCATTCGAGCATTGTCCGGTTGCTTAAATTTATCCGGGCATTTCGTTCTCATACAGTCTGTATCCTTTTATCTATCTATCTATCTATATTGGCCCCTCCATTCTTGTATATTTGGCGCAAGGCTAATAACCTTGCCCGGAAAAACGAATTATTATGGACAATTTAACAAGTCTCGGACTTGCTAAATAAGGCCAAGACCGGATCCCGGTTGTAGTGCCGGTGAGGATGATGATTCTTGTATATACTCTGTCACCTACGCTATTTAAATTTACGAGTAATAAACTAGTTGTAGATCCTGATCTACCATGGCGACATTCTTATCATTATTCAATGTAAGAAATATATTAGTTTTGTTATTATCCGAGGCTAGTTTATAAAACACTCGTTCGGGCTTATCATTGCTCATGGTGCAAATATTATTTGTGATGGTTGCGTAATATAATTCCAGGAATGTTGCTGGTTTACTATCTGTCAGTTTCTAGTTTTGTTATTATTACTACTGGTTGGAATTGTTCGAAAGTTGTCTGACTGTTGGTTGAATTATTAAAATAACTATGAGCTATGAATTGAGAAGCATTTGTGAACTGATCTGAATACATTTTGTTTTCGGGCTTTAAAGTAACTGATCCTGACCTAAGGACGTGCCTATAATAAGTCTTATTTCTTCTAATTCATTTCTTCGCATTCGGCTGCTAAGGATCAGTCGCGTCGTGCATGAAGAAACCTTTGTAATTAATTATCATATTTAGATTTATTCGTATTGTTAGTATTTTCTGTTATCACATTTGTTATTAATTAGTATAGTTAGTTTTATTCATTGTTGTTATAATTTACAGTTAATTTGCATGTTTGGCAGCACTTGCCTTTTTTGTTATCGTTTGTTATTAAGTTTTTGTGTTGTCATTAGTTTCTTTTATTATTATGGTGAGTTTGCCTTATGCAAATGATAGTTTTTTCGTTTTTGTATTGATTTGTTCAAATTGTTATTATCAGAGTTTTGGTTGTCGATATTATATCAATTGAAATTAAAGTCGATTTAGTTGGAAATGTATAATATCGTTTGTCGTGTATTTGTAATTATTCGTCGTCGCTCATACACGGTAAATGCACCGTGCGTAAACAGGATCCGTGTGTAATTTCTTTTATCTGTAACACTAAAAAACAACCTAGATGGTTTATGATATGAGCCTGTTGTTCACTAAATGCAGCACGCTCTGTTATATTATTAACAACATTTCGAATTTTGTCACGTAACTCTAAAAGTTAACTTACTATCTGGCCCTGGTCTTCATTAATTACATAGAATTGCTACTAACAAACGCATAGTAAAAGCAAAACAAAAATGTGTCATATTCAATAAATCATATATAATATATTCATGTCTTGTGAACATAATTGCGAATTTAGTTTAATTGTACACAGAATTTAGTTTACCAATTTTTCCGACGTTAAATCAAAAGACGGTTTCTCCTGCGGCCTCTGCGGAAACGAGGCAATAGATGTTTAGGGGCAATTTTGGCCTGTAATTCATCAAATATGGAAACGTGTTTTATAAATAATACTCTTGATATATAAGAATGAATTATTTACTTACTAACTTAACATATCTCATCTTTTCTTGGGGAGAAAGACTGTTCCACCGCTGGGCTCCTAACCTAGCTACCTCTGTAGAAGGTAGTCCGTCCACTTCGGCACGAAATTCCCTTAGAAAGTTAAAGAAAGGATTGCGCGTAATCCTTCCTCTCCGAACTCTTGGCTGCCTTATTTGCTCCGGTTCGGCAGCAGGAGGTGTACTTGGAACAGTGGCGGTACGCTTTCTTGAGAACCCAAAAAGGTCGCGTAAGAAATTGGAAAAAAAAACCATCGATCAAAAATTTTGATTATCTTCTACGCGCTCAATGAAATTTATTTTATGATTGCCGATAGTCACATCCAGCCCTTACGTTTCTCTCCACGCTACATTAATTTTTTTTTTAATTGCATCCTACAGTGTGTATGTGTACAGTGTTTGAACATGCAAGTAGTCTATATTGGAATTATTTCTTGCCAAAGAAGAGTGAGTTAGTTGTTGTTATTATGTTGAGATGTTGTTCCATGACGTTCGTCCCATAGAAAAAAGTAGACAGAGTGATTTTTTACATTTAATTTGTTGAGGGCAGAACCCTTAGTTGAGACAGTTGCAGTTCTTTTTGAACAGTTGCAGGTTGTAACGCTCCGGGAACACTCGCGTGGGAAGGGAGTTCCACAGCTTCCCCGCTCTGTAACGGAACGAGTTCTGATGTCGGGATGTTCGCGCCGTCGGGAGACGGACCGCAAACTGGTGCGATCCGTCGAATTATCTTGTGGAGCGCATATAAACCGAATTGCGGGGAACAATACCACGAATCTCCGAAAAACAGTTCCCGTGATAATATCTGTAAAACAGACAGAGGTCGGCTACATGCCTTCGATGTGATAGCGGCAACGTAAGCGTCGAGTTCCCGATCAGGCGTATCGCTCGTATCTGTATGCTCTCAAGTAGGTCGAGGGTATGTTTAGGAGCCGAGCTCCAAACATGAGAGCAATATTCGAGCGCGGGTCTAATTTGGGATTTATATAGGAGAAGAAGTTGAGCCGGAGTAAAGTATTTGTTGGTTCTAAAAAGATAACTCAGCTTTCCTGAGGCTGACCTGGCGATGCTCGACACGTGTTTATGCCATGATACATTCCCACAGACCGTCACGCCGAGCAATTTCGAGCTTTCCCCAGCTTTGAGGGCCTGGCCATTCATCATCAACTGTGGAACCGATGATACACTTTTCTTTCTGAATGTTGTATATTGTGTCTTCGTTACATTGAAGTCGACGAGATTAGCTCTTCCCCACTGCAGGACCTTATCTCCTGATTCAGAGAGTCAATCTGTCTACATCTCAGCTGATGCGACGTTGATGCACCGATCGGCCGAACACTCGAAAAGGGGCAAACAAGCGTACTATCATCCGCAAAATTGAACACTTTGTTATCCATTGTCTCCAACAAATCAATTATGTGAAGCAAAAACAAGGTTGGAGCCAAAATAGAACCTTGGGGCACCCCCGAATGGACTCGCCGTCCACAACAACCCGGTTCGATTGATTTTCAAGGAAGCTCTTCGTTCAGTCGCAAAGCTGCTGACAAAGTCCATATGAACGAAGTTTACTCAGCAATGCCCCGTGCCAGACGCGGTCAAAAGCCTTGGAGATATCCAATGCGACCGCCCTTGACTCACCATGCCGCTCAATCGCAGATGTCCATATATCGGTTATAAGTGTCAAAAGGTCTCCCGTGGACCGCCTGCCACGGAATCCGTATTGACGATAGTAGTATGTTTATGGCGTTTCTGGCTCAGGTTTCTGCCCCAAAGCACTTTTTCTGCCCCAAAGCTCTACGTCAAGGTGGAGATATGTTTGGTGTGTGGTGAGTGGTGATAGTGTGTGTGATTCATGGTTGGTCTGGCTTATCTGAGGTGGTAATAGTAGTATTTAGTGTATTTCTTATCAGTATTGGTAGTAATTGTGATATTTTGTGTGTGTGATTAATGGTTGGCGGGGTGTTGTGAGGTTCTTATCTTGTGTTGTTCTAATCAGTAGTAGTAGTAATTGGGTATAGTTTGTAGTATTCTTATCGCAGTAGTTGTTTGTTTGGGTAGTGATTAATCGTTATCAGCGTGGTTGTTGGTTGATGTCGTAATCGAATGTGGATGTAGTTGTTGGATTTTGTGCTTAGGTGATGGTATCGGGGCTTTTTGATAATGGATTTGTGCTTAGGTGGTGGATGCTTTTTGTTGGCTATTGGGCTTTTTGTAGGTGGTGGATGTTTTTGTTGGCTATTGGGCTTGTTGCTATGGGGTTTGTGTTTTTGATGGTATTGTTTTTTGGTGAGTATCGGGGCTTTTTGCTAATGGATTTGTGCTTAGGTGGTGATATCGGGGCTTTTTGTTATGGGGTTTGTGTTTTTGCTAATGGATTTGTGTTTAGGTGGTGGATGTTTTTGCTGGCTATTGGGCTTTTTGTTATAGGGTTTGTGCTTAGGTGGTGATATCAGGGCTTTTTGATAATGGATTTATGCTTAGGTGGTGGATGTTTTTGGTGAGTATCGGGGCTTTTTGATAATGGATTTGTGTTTAGGTGGTGGATGTTTTTGCTGGCTATTGGGCTTTTAGTTATGGGGTTTGTGTTTTTGATGATATTGTTTTTGTAGGTGGTGGTGGTAGATGTTTTTGCCGAGTATTGGAGCGGGGGGCTCAAGGCTCAGATCTGGCTGGGGGCGGGGGCTTTTTGCTCTATGATGTTGATGAATAGGTTGTGCTTTTGGCTTTTGCCTCGGTTGTAAGCTGTTAACTGTGGCGGAAATAAAAAAACGTTGGCTTTGTTGTGCTTTTTAATCTTATTGTCATTAAGCTGAGTAATATATACGGGAATTTTGTTGTTTGTGGATTTGTATGGGAAATGGGTTGTTTTTTGCTGGAACTTAAAACTGGCTTCACCTAAGACGCAGAGCTAAGCTAGTTGACTTCACCTAAGACGTAGACCTAAGCCAGTATCCCAACAGCTGCGATAACAGGGCGGGGCTTTTTGCTCTATGCTGAAATGGTTTGTGCTTTTGGCTTTTGTCTCGGTTGTTGAGGACTTTTTATGAATATACCACTTGGGAGTAAATCTAAGATGGTTCTTAATACATGGACATTTTTTGGTGATTCTATATGCTTTTAGACTATCGGGCTTTTTGGTATATATATTGAATATGGGCTATTTTTAGCGCTACAATAGTATGTTTATGGCGTTTCTGGCTCAGGTTTCTGCCCCAAAGCTCTTTTTCTGCCCCAAAGCTCTACGTCAAGGTGGAGATATGTTTGGTGTGTGGTGAGTGGTGATAGTGTGTGTGTGATTCATGGTTGGTCTGGCTTATCTGAGGTGGTAATAGTAGTATTTAGTGTATTTCTTATCAGTATTGGTAGTAATTGTGATATTTTGTGTGTGTGATTAATGGTTGGCGGGGTGTTGTGAGGTTCTTATCTTGTGTTGTTCTAATCAGTAGTAGTAGTAATTGGGTATAGTTTGTAGTATTCTTATCGCAGTAGTTGTTTGTTTGGGTAGTGATTAATCGTTATCAGCGTGGTTGTTGGTTGATGTCGTAATCGAATGTGGATGTAGTTGTTGGATTTTGTGCTTAGGTGATGGTATCGGGGCTTTTTGATAATGGATTTGTGCTTAGGTGGTGGATGCTTTTTGTTGGCTATTGGGCTTTTTGTAGGTGGTGGATGTTTTTGTTGGCTATTGGGCTTGTTGCTATGGGGTTTGTGTTTTTGATGGTATTGTTTTTTTGTGAGTATCGGGGCTTTTTGCTAATGGATTTGTGCTTAGGTGGTGATATCGGGGCTTTTTGTTATGGGGTTTGTGTTTTTGCTAATGGATTTGTGTTTAGGTGGTGGATGTTTTTGCTGGCTATTGGGCTTTTTGTTACGGGGTTTGTGCTTAGGTGGTGATATCAGGGCTTTTTGATAATGGATTTATGCTTAGGTGGTGGATGTTTTTGGTGAGTATCGGGGCTTTTTGATAATGGATTTGTGTTTAGGTGGTGTATGTTTTTGCTGGCTATTGGGCTTTTTGTTATGGGGTTTGTGTTTTTGATGATATTGTTTTTGTAGGTGGTGGTGGTAGATGTTTTTGCCGAGTATTGGAGCGGGGGGCTCAAGGCTCAGATCTGGCGGGGGGCGGGGGCTTTTTGCTCTATGATGTTGATGAATGGGTTGTGCTTTTGGCTTTTGTCTCGGTTGTAAGCTGTTAACTGTGGCGGAAATAAAAAAACGTTGGCTTTGTTGTGCTTTTTAATCTTATTGTCATTAAGCTGAGTAATATATACGGGAATTTTGTTGTTTGTGGATTTGTATGGGAAATGGGTTGTTTTTTGCTGGAACTTAAAACTGGCTTCACCTAAGACGCAGAGCTAAGCTAGTCGACTTCACCTAAGACGTAGACCTAAGCCAGTATCCCAACAGCTGCGATAACAGGGCGGGGCTTTTTGCTCTATGCTGCAATGGTTTGTGCTTTTGGCTTTTGTCTCGGTTGTTGAGGACTTTTTATGAATATACCACTTGGGAGTAAATCTAAGATGATTCTTAATACATGGACATTTTTTGGTGATTCTATATGCTTTTAGACTATCGGGCTTTTTGGTATATATATTGAATATGGGCTATTTTTAGCGCTACAATTTTGAGTTTTTATATGGATATATTGTTAATTGCATACTTTAGGGGGTACGCATTATTCATATGATATATTAAATTCTTTGTGCTTTTGGCTTTTGTTTCGGTTAAAGTTTGGAGTAGGTTAATTGAGGGACAAAAATATAGTAATAGTGTTGGTATCAGTTGTTTTAATTTTGTTCAGATGTGGTTCATGATTGTTTGGCTTGTTGTGTATTTGTTATCAGGTGCGTACATCTTCAGTGGGTTGGGGATTTGTACTTATTATCAGTAGTTTTTCAATTTGGGGTGTGTGATGCATAGTTGTTTTGGCTTGTTGGGTATTTGTTATCAGGTGTATACATCTTCAGTGGGTTGTGCGATTAGCGTTTAAGGTTAATTGTGTGACATGAGCAGATGGTATTTTTGAATTGGGTGTGTGAATAGGTGATAGGTGATTCATGATTGTTTGGCAGTGAATATATTATTATTTAGTCATTGAGTTTGAGTAATATATATGAGAATTTTTTGGGTGAATCTATGTTGAAATGGATGTATGTTTTAGTTGTTTCTTAATATATAGAAATTTTTTGTGATTCTATCTGCTTTTGGCTTTTGTTTCGGTTGTCGAGGGCTTTTTCAGTAAATCTAAGCTGATTCTTAATATATGAGAATTTTTGATGATTCTATATGTTTTTTGGGCGTTTTGCTCTATACTGAAATGCTACTATTTGATAGTAAATCTATGTTGAAATGGAGTTTTTTTGCTATATTGAATATGTGCTTTTTTTGGGGATTGTCTGGGGTGCTAAAGGCTTTTTTATGAATATATTCACTTGGCAGTAAATCTATGCTGAAATATATATATAGAAATACAGGCTTTAAATTTGAAAAAAAGAAGAAAAAATCATCATCAAATCCAATATTCGACGTGGGATTAGCTAGGAAATAAAAAAACCAACATCATCAACTGGTGAGTTACCTTATTTATATATTAATTGTTATTCCTTTTTTGACGCGGTGCTAGTATTTATTTTTGTGTATTGTATCGTGAGTCTAGCAATAATAATAATAATAATCCCGATGTTTTTGCTATTGCTGCATAATGTATGGAAATGATTCATCATCATCGTCGTCGTTATCAGTTGTGTATATAAATACGTGACAGGTGATTCATGGTCGTTTGACTTGTTGTGCTGTTATCATTTGTAGTAAAATAGAGGCGTGTTATCAGTAGTTGTTCGTGGATTTTGTATGGAAGTCATTCATAGTCGTTTGACGTCGTGGTTTTGGGATTCTTTCTTATCTCAGTATGTGAATTAATTCTTATGTTATTTCTAAGGTGTAATTATTAGTATATTGCTCGAATGTTTTTTTATTTTCTAGTGTGATTATATTAGATTATTGTTTTATTGGTCAAAGTTGTTTTGGAGATCTTTTGAAAGTTCATTGTTTGCTTATAAGGTTTGATTGACCAGCGTTCAAGGTTCAGCAATTGCTGTGAACATTTACTTATCAGTATACAAGGCGTTAATGTTTTTTTAGAGAGTTTATCAATAATAATAATATTGAGTTTAAATAATCCCTCTGTTTTTGCGATTGCTGCATAATGTATGGAAATGATTCATCATCGTAATCGTTTGGGTTGTTGTTGTTGTTCTGTTACTAGTTGCGACCATCTTCAGGTGTGTGTGAATAGGTGATAGGTGATTCATGACCGTTTGGCTTGTTGTACTGTTTTCGTTTGTAGTAAAAAAATAGAGGCGTTGTTGTTATCAGTAGTTGTTCGTGGATTTATATGGTGATTCATTGTCGTTTGGGATTCTTTCTTATCTCAGTATGTGAATTAAGTCTTAGGTTTGGATGATCAGCGTACAAGGTTAAAGTTTGGAGTAGGTTAATTGTATGACATGGTTGGTCGTCGATTTGTCTGGAAGTTGAGGACTCTTTTATATATTATTATTAGTCATTGAGCTGAGTAATATATATATATATATATATATATATATATATATATATATATATATATATATATATATATAGGAATTTTTGTTGTTCGGGGGATATGGTATGGAAGTGACGATATAAGACTTAGATTTGGATGATCACAGCGTTCAAGGTTAAAGTTTGGGGATGGGTTAATGGTATGGAAGTCATTCGTAGTCGTTTGACGTCGTGGTTTTTGGGTTTCTTTCTTATCTCAGCATGTGAATTAAGTCTTAGGTTTGGATGATCAGCGTTATTTTCTAATCTGTATTTATTGGTATATTGTTCGAATGTTTTTATTATTATCTAGTGTGGTTATATTAGGCTGTTGTTGTTGCTGTATTTAGTTTATTGTTATAATGATGTTATGTTTTATTGTTCAAAGTTTTGAGATCTTTTGAAAGTTCTTTGTTTGCTTATAATCATATGGGTTATTTTTGAAAAGCACAGGCAGTTTTTATATGGATATATTAGTATGTGTAGACTTTTTTAGCGCTACAATGTTGTTAATAGCGAATATATTATTATTAGTCATTGAGCTGAGTATTATATGGGAATTTTTTTGTAGCTTGTTGTTATATTAATTATGTGTGTATGTATGTGTATGTGTGTGTATTGATGGGCAAATATCTGAATTTCACCTGTTGAGCTGTTGTCAGTTGTACACATCTTGGGTTGTAGTGGAGGTGTTGTTAGCATTAGTTGTTCGCGGATTTGTATGGAAGTGATGAATTAAGTCTTAGGTTTGGGTGATCAGCGTCCAAGGTTAAAGTTTGGGGTAGGTTAATTGCGTGACATAGATGTTCGTGGATTTGTATGGAAGTGATTCATTGTCGTTTGGCGTAGTGGTTTGGAATTCTTTCTTATCTCAGTATGTGAATTAGGATGTTGAGGGACGGCTTTGGGTCCAACATAATAGAAAAAATACCCACAAAGCAAACGCCCAACAAGCTCTTAATGAAAACGTCTCCTTAATAGCAAGCGCATTCCAAAATCGTATCAAAATATTTGCCATTACCAACAAAGATGAGAGTATGATAAATGTGAATACTTTATTTGAAAAAAATATTCCATTGATTAACGAGTTACTACAAGATGAATTGAAAGTTTTGAAAGCTTTTAAATTTAGTATGGAGCTTTTTGCTAACTTTGCGAAACTATCCAAAGAATGTGAAGAGATAATGCAAATAGATATAAAAAGCATGCAAACTAAAATGTACACGATTGAGAAAGAGGAAGACATAAGAGAAAATTTGAGCACGGCAATTGAAAATATTAAGGCAAAATTGGAGGAGTTCCAAGAAAAGGATAGAGGATGGGCGTTGGCAGCATTTCAGAGGTTCGAAATTAACATCAACAAATACGAGCCATTTCGAGCTTGATAGATAAGGCCCGATATAATAAATCTTTTAAAGAACTTGTAGCTGCATCAAACAAGAATAAATAAAATATATTTATGTATTAAAATTAATTGATGTTTTTTCCCTTTGGCTAATTTTGTGAGAAAATTATTAGAATATTGGTCATTCATTTACCCCCATGAGTCTTAGAGTATCAAATATATCCCCACCAATATATGTGAATTTTCGGCTGTAAGTTGGTTCTTAATATATGGGCAATTTTTTGTTGATTCTATCTGCTTTTGCCTTATGTCTCAATACTTGAAACGGTTTGTGCTTTTGCTACTGGTTTGTGTCTTTGATCTCTAAACTTTCAGGGCTTTCTGCTAATGGTTTGTGTTTTTGATCCCTAGTGGTTCTTGTTTTGTCTTCTATAGAACAATTTTCTAAGTACAAATGATTATTCAAGTCCATATTGAGCATAAAAAAATGTTCTGTTATCAAAAAACATATGGCTGCTTATCAAATCCAATGACCTTAAGACCCAGACCTGGCGGGACTCATAGAACGACCTTTGTTAAAATTATCCAGATAGCCGAATAACTAAGAAGAATTCTTGAGATCTCCTTGCCAAAAACTGATTTCGCATAAGACCCAGACCTGGCGGAACTCATAGAACGACCTTTGCTAAAATTATCTAGATATTCGAATAACTAAATTTCCTCTGTAATATCAAAAGGAATCCCGAACTTGTTTGAGCTGGCGAACGATTAGTAACACCTAAAGTTCTATCGCACCAAATCCAAGGAAATATGCGTCATCGTACCCATTAGATGGTTTGCATTCAAAGACATACTGACTGTATTATAACCTCCCCTCTCTGATACCGCATCGAATCAAAGCAGTAAACAGATCTCTATGTATCGGCTGTATTATAAACAGGTGGTTCCAAGCAGGCGGTTTCTTCAAACAGGTCGCTTCCAAACAGGGCGGTTCCAAACAGGGCGGTTTCTTCAACCAGACTGTATTATGTATCACCCCTCTCTGGTACCGCGACAACTCAAAACAGTAAGCAGGTCTTATCATATGATTGTATGGACATTTTTTTATGCTCAATATGGACTTGAATAATCATTTGTACTTAGAAAATTGTTCTATAGAAGACAAAACAAGAACCACTAGGGATCAAAAACACAAACCATTAGCAGAAAGCCCTGAAAGTTTAGAGATCAAAGACACAAACCAGTAGCAAAAGCACAAACCGTTTCAAGTATTGAGACATAAGGCAAAAGCAGATAGAATCAACAAAAAATTGCCCATATATTAAGAACCAACTTACAGCCGAAAATTCACATATATTGGTGGGGATATATTTGATACTCTAAGACTCATGGGGGTAAATGAATGACCAATATTCTAATAATTTTCTCACAAAATTAGCCAAAGGGAAAAAACATCAATTAATTTTAATACATAAATATATTTTATTTATTCTTGTTTGATGCAGCTACAAGTTCTTTAAAAGATTTATTATATCGGGCCTTATCTATCAAGCTCGAAATGGCTCATATTTGTTGATGTTAATTTCGAACCTCTGAAATGCTGCCAACGCCCATCCTCTATCTTTTTCTTGGAACTCCTCCAATTTTGCCTTAATATTTTCAATTGCCGTGCTCAAATTTTCTCTTTTGTCTTCCTCTTTCTCAATCGTGTACATTTTAGTTTGCATGCTTTTTATATCTATTTGCATTATCTCTTCACATTCTTTGGATAGTTTCGCAAAGTTAGCAAAAAGCTCCATACTAAATTTAAAAGCTTTCAAAACTTTCAATTCATCTTGTAGTAACTCGTTAATCAATGGAATATTTTTTTCAAATAACGTATTCACATTTATCATACTCTCATCTTTGTTGGTAATGGCAAATATTTTGATACGATTTTGGAATGCGCTTGCTATTAAGGAGACGTTTTCATTAAGAGCTTGTTGGGCGTTTGCTTTGTGGGTATTTTTTCTATGATGTTGGACCCAAAGCCGTCCCTCAACATCCCCATCACAAAACAAGCATCTTTTATAGATCTGTTGTTTTAATTTCTTTGCAGGTTGTTGTTGTTGTTGTTGTTGGCGTTCCTCCAAAACTTGCCTCAGTCTTTTTCTGACATTATTATTGTTATTATTGTTATTATTGTAGTTGTTGCTGGTGTCGACCTCGTTAGCAGACATATTTTTCTAAAAAAGTAATGAAAATTTACTGTTAATTCTATCGCTTTGTTACGCTTTCAGAAAAAAAAACAGCTGTCTCGATGATAAAAATCCCCCGAATATAACACATAACATTTGAACAAATAAATTAGAAATCCTAAAAATGATTAATAATAATATAAGATAACTTACCGTTTTTTGTTGTTGTTTTTTTGTTTTAATCCTATCACAACAATTTTTCTGCTCAGCCAAATATATACCACAATGGAAACTTTTTGTGTTTTTCTTTAATGGTTTAGTGACGCAATGATTTCCAGCTAGTCAAGATGGTCTTATCTATACCGAAATTCATTCATTATTACGCATACACACATCTTATTCGTCCACAAATAGTCTCTCTTTCTCTCTTTCTCTCTTGACACCGATACATACACAAAATTATAAACTATAACCTTGAACGCTGATCATCGAAACCTAAGACTTAATTCACATACTGAGATAAGAAAGAATTCCAAACCACTACGCCAAACGACAATGAATCACTTCCATACAAATCCACGAACATCTATGTCACGGAATTAACCTACCCCAAACTTTAACCTTGGACGCTGATCACCCAAACCTAAGACTTAATTCATCACTTCCATACAAATCCGCGAACAACTAATGCTAACAACACCTCCACTACAACCCAAGATGTGTACAACTGACAACAGCTCAACAGGTGAAATTCAGATATTTGCCCATCAATACACACACATACACATACATACACACATAATTAATATAACAACAAGCTACAAAAAAATTCCCATATAATACTCAGCTCAATGACTAATAATAATATATTCGCTATTAACAACATTGTAGCGCTAAAAAAGTCTACACATACTAATATATCCATATAAAAACTGCCTGTGCTTTTCAAAAATAACCCATATGATTATAAGCAAACAAAGAACTTTCAAAAGATCTCAAAACTTTGAACAATAAAACATAACATCATTATAACAATAAACTAAATACAGCAACAACAACAGCCTAATATAACCACACTAGATAATAATAAAAACATTCGAACAATATACCAATAAATACAGATTAGAAAATAACGCTGATCATCCAAACCTAAGACTTAATTCACATGCTGAGATAAGAAAGAAACCCAAAAACCACGACGTCAAACGACTACGAATGACTTCCATACCATTAACCCATCCCCAAACTTTAACCTTGAACGCTGTGATCATCCAAATCTAAGTCTTATATCGTCACTTCCATACCATATCCCCCGAACAACAAAAATTCCTATATATATATATATATATATATATATATATATATATATATATATATATATATTACTCAGCTCAATGACTAATAATAATATATAAAAGAGTCCTCAACTTCCAGACAAATCGACGACCAACCATGTCATACAATTAACCTACTCCAAACTTTAACCTTGTACGCTGATCATCCAAACCTAAGACTTAATTCACATACTGAGATAAGAAAGAATCCCAAACGACAATGAATCACCATATAAATCCACGAACAACTACTGATAACAACAACGCCTCTATTTTTTTACTACAAACGAAAACAGTACAACAAGCCAAACGGTCATGAATCACCTATCACCTATTCACACACACCTGAAGATGGTCGCAACTAGAAACAGAACAACAACAACAACCCAAACGATTACGATGATGAATCATTTCCATACATTATGCAGCAATCGCAAAAACAGAGGGATTATTTAAACTCAATATTATTATTATTGATAAACTCTCTAAAAAAACATTAACGCCTTGTATACTGATAAGTAAATGTTCACAGCAATTGCTGAACCTTGAACGCTGGTCAATCAAACCTTATAAGCAAACAATGAACTTTCAAAAGATCTCCAAAACAACTTTGACCAATAAAACAATAATCTAATATAATCACACTAGAAAATAAAAAAACATTCGAGCAATATACTAATAATTACACCTTAGAAATAACATAAGAATTAATTCACATACTGAGATAAGAAAGAATCCCAAAACCACGACGTCAAACGACTATGAATGACTTCCATACAAAATCCACGAACAACTACTGATAACACGCCTCTATTTTACTACAAATGATAACAGCACAACAAGTCAAACGACCATGAATCACCTGTCACGTATTTATATACACAACTGATAACGACGACGATGATGATGAATCATTTCCATACATTATGCAGCAATAGCAAAAACATCGGGATTATTATTATTATTATTGCTAGACTCACGATACAATACACAAAAATAAATACTAGCACCGCGTCAAAAAAGGAATAACAATTAATATATAAATAAGGTAACTCACCAGTTGATGATGTTGGTTTTTTTATTTCCTAGCTAATCCCACGTCGAATATTGGATTTGATGATGATTTTTTCTTCTTTTTTTCAAATTTAAAGCCTGTATTTCTATATATATATTTCAGCATAGATTTACTGCCAAGTGAATATATTCATAAAAAAGCCTTTAGCACCCCAGACAATCCCCAAAAAAAGCACATATTCAATATAGCAAAAAAACTCCATTTCAACATAGATTTACTATCAAATAGTAGCATTTCAGTATAGAGCAAAACGCCCAAAAAACATATAGAATCATCAAAAATTCTCATATATTAAGAATCAGCTTAGATTTACTGAAAAAGCCCTCGACAACCGAAACAAAAGCCAAAAGCAGATAGAATCACAAAAAATTTCTATATATTAAGAAACAACTAAAACTTACATCCATTTCAACATAGATTCACCCAAAAAATTCTCATATATATTACTCAAACTCAATGACTAAATAATAATATATTCACTGCCAAACAATCATGAATCACCTATCACCTATTCACACACCCAATTCAAAAATACCATCTGCTCATGTCACACAATTAACCTTAAACGCTAATCGCACAACCCACTGAAGATGTATACACCTGATAACAAATACCCGACAAGCCAAAACAACTATGCATCACACACCCCAAATTGAAAAACTACTGATAATAAGTACAAATCCCCAACCCACTGAAGATGTACGCACCTGATAACAAATACACAACAAGCCAAACAATCATGAACCACATCTGAACAAAATTAAAACAACTGATACCAACACTATTACTATATTTTTGTCCCTCAATTAACCTACTCCAAACTTTAACCGAAACAAAAGCCAAAAGCACAAAGAATTTAATATATCATATGAATAATGCGTACCCCCTAAAGTATGCAATTAACAATATATCCATATAAAAACTCAAAATTGTAGCGCTAAAAATAGCCCATATTCAATATATATACCAAAAAGCCCGATAGTCTAAAAGCATATAGAATCACCAAAAAATGTCCATGTATTAAGAATCATCTTAGATTTACTCCCAAGTGGTATGTTCATAAAAAGTCCTCAACAACCGAGACAAAAGCCAAAAGCACAAACCATTGCAGCATAGAGCAAAAAGCCCCGCCCTGTTATCGCAGCTGTTGGGATACTGGCTTAGGTCTACGTCTTAGGTGAAGTCGACTAGCTTAGCTCTGCGTCTTAGGTGAAGCCAGTTTTAAGTTCCAGCAAAAAACAACCCATTTCCCATACAAATCCACAAACAACAAAATTCCCGTATATATTACTCAGCTTAATGACAATAAGATTAAAAAGCACAACAAAGCCAACGTTTTTTTATTTCCGCCACAGTTAACAGCTTACAACCGAGACAAAAGCCAAAAGCACAACCCATTCATCAACATCATAGAGCAAAAAGCCCCCGCCCCCCGCCAGATCTGAGCCTTGAGCCCCCCGCTCCAATACTCGGCAAAAACATCTACCACCACCACCTACAAAAACAATATCATCAAAAACACAAACCCCATAACAAAAAGCCCAATAGCCAGCAAAAACATACACCACCTAAACACAAATCCATTATCAAAAAGCCCCGATACTCACCAAAAACATCCACCACCTAAGCATAAATCCATTATCAAAAAGCCCTGATATCACCACCTAAGCACAAACCCCGTAACAAAAAGCCCAATAGCCAGCAAAAACATCCACCACCTAAACACAAATCCATTAGCAAAAACACAAACCCCATAACAAAAAGCCCCGATATCACCACCTAAGCACAAATCCATTAGCAAAAAGCCCCGATACTCACAAAAAAACAATACCATCAAAAACACAAACCCCATAGCAACAAGCCCAATAGCCAACAAAAACATCCACCACCTACAAAAAGCCCAATAGCCAACAAAAAGCATCCACCACCTAAGCACAAATCCATTATCAAAAAGCCCGGATACCATCACCTAAGCACAAAATCCAACAACTACATCCACATTCGATTACGACATCAGCCAACAACCACGCTGATAACGATTAATCACTACCCAAACAAACAACTACTGCGATAAGAATACTACAAACTATACCCAATTACTACTACTACTGATTAGAACAACACAAGATAAGAACCTCACAACACCCCGCCAACCATTAATCACACACACAAAATATCACAATTACTACCAATACTGATAAGAAATACACTAAATACTACTATTACCACCTCAGATAAGCCAGACCAACCATGAATCACACACACTATCACCACTCACCACACACCAAACATATCTCCACCTTGACGTAGAGCTTTGGGGCAGAAAAAGTGCTTTGGGGCAGAAACCTGAGCCAGAAACGCCATAAACATACTACCGACGATCACTCAGAAGTCCGTTGCACTCCAAATACTTAACCAACTCAGCATTGATGACTTTTTCCATCACCTTAGATAAATTAGACAGTAATGCTATCGGACGATAATTTTGTGGGAGACACTTTTTTTCCCGTCTTCGGGATTGGCTGAACTCGGGAGATTTTCCAGCAGGCAGGAAAGGTCCCGCGTGCATAAGATAAGCAGAAGAGTCTGCCGAGAACCGCCGATAGTTCTGGAGCACAGTTCTTAAGGACTATTCCGTCCGGGCCGGTTGCCTTCCTACAATCCAGTTCACGTAGAATGCGTTGAATAGTGCGCGGCCGAAATCCCACATCCCGCATGGAAGAACGTACCGGCGAGATCACAGGTGGCTCCAAAAGGCCGGGATCGGGGTTTGAATTCGCGGAAAATAAATGTGACCGACTGCGCACATGCGTTAACATAAGAGTCTCCAAAGCACACCTCCGACCGCGGAAAGGATGCGAAGAAATCTCGCAAATCGCCCCAGTTGGCAGCCCCATACTTCCATACATGACGGAGCTACCTAGGCTGGTTATTCGCTTGATATGCAATTGCTTGCGTGACAGATACCAAGCAGTGGTCCGAGTTTCCCAGTGGCGCAGAAACCCCCACTGTATAAATACTCGTTCGGATGTCAAAAACAGATCCAGGGTGTTCGCATAATCTCCCCGGGCATCCGTCACTAGCGTTGGTTCGTCCACGAGTTGAGCCAAGTTGTGGCTAACAGCGAACATCTCCGCCAGCCTCCCAGCCTCGTCGGTCCTGTTAGAATGTACCAACCAGCCTGAATTGTGCACATTACAATTGCCAAGGACGACAATTTAAGAAGTTGGGTGGTTGATCTGTATCCAGTCGACGGTATGTGAAGGATGTTCGAAAAATGTCGCCGGTCGATCGTCATTCGGGGAGCGGTAAAGACAACAAAGAAGTTTAATGGAATTCCTCAGCACGACCCTCAACCATATGATATCCATGTTATTGGGTTCAAACGCCTCCATCCTCTGGCAAAACAGATCGGACCACGCGAAAACGCAGACTCCGCCCTTAAAACGGAATCTGGAATATAAGACGTATCAATGAGCCCGAAGTCACCCTCAACCCCGAACAAATGTTATCACTAACAGATGCAAGATCCACTTAAATCATGTTGGCACTTGTTGCTGAAACGAAAAGAGAAAACCGAAACAACAAACGGCGCTTCGCTAGCGCTGCCTCAGTCTCTCTCCGAGTGGACTGTATTTCCGGCACTGGCCGGCCAACGATGCTTTCTCCTCAAATTTGAGGGATTGTACCTCCAGAGCCGGACTCTTCTCTGGATTGGTGGGCGTTTGAGTCTTGCCCAGTACAAAATCCTTCAATTTACCAAAAGTGAAAACGCCCAACGAAAGAAGACAAAGCCAGAAAACAATACGATTAGAACGAGACTTTTCTAACTCTTTATTTGCTGATTTTTAGGAATGGGAATAGGAATTATAATTATCTTGTTATTGTTTGATCTGTTTCTCTTTATATCTGGTCTTTAACAAGACCTTTTGCTTGGGAGCTCTTTCGACGACTACCGCCGCTTCAGCGCCGCGCTCGCCTTTTATTGCCGGCAGCTGTCTCCTCGTTCGCTTGGTTTCGATAAATCACTCGTTTCCTGTTGAGTGTTTTATCGCGACTGGTATACAGCTGTCTGCCATGCTCCTCCTTCTTGAGTGCTTGTGCGCCGACGTCGAGTGCTTGTGCGCTGGTGCCCAGTGGTTGTGTGTCGATGCTGAGTGTTTGTGCGCCGGCGTCGAGTGCTTGTGCGCCGGGAAATATGCATCGCCAACAGTCTCCCCCGCAGTGCGAAGCACTTCAACGTGCGGCGGCGATGTTGTCGCTGGAACCAGCACTACTACGCGGCGGGTTGGCCTTCGTAGTGTTCCCCATGTCGTCCTCACGTCCAGGACTCTGATCCTTCCATCGGGTCCGGGATATACCGCTTGCACTTCCCCACGGGGGCAGGTACTGCGGGGCAGTGATGAGTCCACTACCAGGACTATATCTCCGACTTGCGGGTCGGTGGTATCTTGGCCGGAGATTCTTCTTGGCCTCAATGTCGGCAGGTATTCTCTTACCCATCTTTGCCAGAAGTGGTCCGTCAGTCGCTGCGCCGTTCTCCAGTTCGTCCTACCGACGAGGTCGTGGTCGTCAAACTCATCGGGTGCCATCGCACCACAAGAGCGCCCTAGCAGGAAATGGTTCGGTGTGAGGCTCTCTTCGTCGTTCGGGTCCGTGCTGACGTGGGTCAGTGGGCGTGAGTTGACGACGTGTTCTGCTTCGGTCATCAGGGTGTACAGTACCTCTTCTGGCGGCGTCCTGGAGTGTAGAGTGGCGGTCAAGGCCGTTTTTACAGATCGCACGAGCCTCTCCCATGCTCCCCCCATATTGGGGCATTCTGGTGGTATAAACTTCCATCTGATGATATGTCCGTTATTGGACTTCTCCAGCTCCTTGCTTGCCCCGGTGAAGTTGGTCCCGTTGTCGCTCCAGATGGTCCTCGGTGTCCCTCTTCTTGCGGCCATCCGTCGCAGGGCCATGATCATGGAACTGGCGCTGAGAGAGTTGGCCAGCTCTAGGTGTACGGCTCTCGTGGTTAGGCATGTAAACAGCACTCCCCAGCGCTTCTCGATCCTTCTTCCGATAGCGACCTGCATCGGCCCGAAGTAGTCCACCGCGGCGGCAGTAAACGGGTGTTGGTGGTGGTACAGTCGTTCGATCGGTAGATCTCCCGTGGGTGGCACTTGAGGGGTGCATTTGTGGACTCTGCACCATTGGCATCGGTGTATCACTCCTTTTGTGGATGCTCGTAGCCCTAAGATCCAGTATCTCTGCCGAAGCTCGTTCATCACGGTTGCGGTGTTGCCATGGGCGAACCTCTTGTGATAGTGGTCGATCAAGAGGCGGCTCAGACGATGTTTCCCGTCCAGCACAATGGGATTCGTTCTCCAGCCGTCGATCGTTATTTTCCTCGTCCGGGACCTCAGCTTCATTGCTCCATTTTCGTCGAGGTAAACATCTATTTTGCGCAGCTGACTCGAGCTTTCTGGTGGTCTTCCTTCTCTCAGGCGGGCCACATCTCCTGCGAAACTGTCCTGTTGGCTCAGTCTGACCAGTTGCTCTTCGGCCCTGTCTAGATGTTTTTGACGCACGGGTGTGAATGTCTTCTTCTCGGCTTTGGAACATGTGGGTGTTTGTTGCCTTCGGGGCTTCGATGTTTTGGCTGATATTCGCCACTCTCTCTTCTCTTTTAGCGTGTCTATAAATTGAAACACGCGTGCTGTGGTTCTCAGCAGACGCAGCCAGTCGGAAAATCGTTCCGGGTTCGGTGTGGGTGGTTCGACCACTCTCGCCGCGGCTACCACTTGGGGGCTCTTTTCTTCTCCAGTGACTGTCGCCGCGCTCGTCTCGAAGTGCCGGTTTGGCCACTTGTCTTCTTCTTCGTACAGAAACGCAGGTCCCTTGAACCACCTCGCTGTGCTGCTCAACTCATTTGGTATCCCTCTGGTAGCGTCGTCCGCTGGGTTTTCCTTCGTCGGCACCCATCTCCAGTCCCGTGGTCCTGTCAGCTCTTCGATTTCCGCCAATCGATGGGCTACGAAAGTCTTGAACTTGCGTGGCTCCGATTTTATCCACTGCAGTACTGTGCTGGAGTCGGTCCAATACCATTTTTCCGATATTTGGAGCCTAAGCTCCTTCTCTATTGTGGCCGCTAATCTGCTTCCCAACAAGGCAGCCTGTAACTCTAGTCGGGGCATGGACACCGGTTTTGTCGGAGTTACCCGGGCTTTACCGGCGATCAGGGTTACGCTCACTCTTCCATCGGGTTCCACCGCCCTCCAATAAACTGCGGCTGCATACGCCTCTTCGCTGGCATCGCTGAAAGTGTGCAGCTGACCTTCTTCCTGACTGCTCGACAGGCACCGAGGAATCCTCAGACCTTTGAGGATGGACGTCTCTTTTAAGTAGGTGGTCCAAGCGGTCCTCTGTTCCTCTGGGATCTCAACATCCCATCCGATCTTGGCGCGCCAGACGTCTTGGATCACCTTCTTCCCCTGTATGAGCACTGGCGTTGCGAACCCCAGTGGGTCGAAGGATGACATCACCGCGCTCGTGACTTCTCTCTTGGTAGGCATTCTTCTCCCGGTGAGGACTTGTGGGGGGGTGTTTCGGAACTCTACGTTGAAGGCCAGGATGTCCTCCGTCATCATCCATCTGAGCCCGAGGGTCTTCTCTTCCTTCGATAATTCCACGGCTTCTGACTGGGGCTGCTCCTGAAAACCTGAGAAAATTTGGGGTTTATTACTACTCCACCCTTTGAGTCGGAATCCCGCCTTAGCATGGATCCTCTCCACCGCTTTTGCTACGTCTCTGGCTTCTTCTACCGTCGCAAAACTCTGTAGGTAGTCGTCCATGTAGTGGTTTTCACGGATGGCTTGCGCCGCTCCCGTATGTTCCTTCTCGAAATCCTTTGCGTTCTTGTTCATCACATAGATTGCGGTCGATGGTGATGAGGTGGCTCCGAACACTACGGACGTCATACGATATTCTTCCGGTTTGCTTCTTGTGTCTCCGTTGCGCCAAAGAAACCTTAAGCAGTCGCGGTCGGCTTGGCGCATCTGGATTTGGAGGAACATTTCCTTGATGTCAGCGACGACGGTGATTGGTCTTTCTCGAAATCTGACCAGCACCCCTACGATCGATTGGAGGAGGTCTGGTCCGGGGAGTAGAGCGTCGTTAAGGCTCTTGCCGTCGAACTTGGCTGCTGCGTCGAGTACTATCCGCGGTTTTTTCTTCGTCGGGTGTATTACTGCGAAATGCGGGAGATGGAAGTTCCTTCCGGCGATGGAGTTCGCCGGCGCCTTTTCTGCATACCCGTTCTCTAGTAAATTGTCCATTTGCTTCAGGTACATCCTCTTCAGGTCCTCGTCTTGGGCCAGTTTCCTCTCGATATTCAGAAGGCGTCGATAGGCCTGGCTATAGTTGTTGGGCAGCGCCTCATCGTCGCTTCTCCATAGAAGGCCCGTTTCGTATCTTCCGTTTGGCAGTCGTCTCGTGGTTTTTTCCAGAACCTCTATAGCCCTTCTGTCGGCGTCGTTCTTGGGGCGTTGTGGTTGCACTCCCAATGCTTCGATTGCGAAATGGCGTCTAACGAGCGATTCTGTCTCGTCTTCCTTAGTCCTGCCATAGTTGACGAATCTCACCGGCGCGCTGCTCCTGGCCTCGCACCCGTGCAGAACCCATCCCAGGCTGGTAAGCGAAGCGACTGGTTCGGTGCGTCTCCCCTTCCTCAGACTCCTTGTGACTATCAGGCCCCAGTTGTCCTGGCCGATGAGCAATTTAGGTTCCTGTTGGGTGTAGGTCAGTTGGTCTCCGAGGTTTCGTAGATGCTCGTATCTCTCAATCGTCTCCTTCTTCACCTCCTGCTTCGAAAGTTTAAAGTTAGGAAGGGTTCTTACCTCGATCGAGTATCCGGTCCGGCCATGGGCTCCTTTGACTCGCACATGGACTCTTTTCGAGTCGTTCCTCCTGATGACCAGTTCCCCGACTGTCTCCAAAACGAGCGTTTCCCGCCTGCCTTTCGCACAGATCTTCTCGGCGACCGACGAGTCCAGTAACGAAATAGTGGATCCCTCGTCAAGCAGAGCCAATACCCGAGCCGACCCCTTGGGTCCGTAAAGGTCCACTGGAACCATCTTCAGGTAGGCTTTGGTGCTACTGATTGTGCGCATGGAGGTGACCACCTCTCCTCTAGTTTGCTCGTGGTCGTGGCTTGGTGGCGAGGTGTCCTGGTGTGACCTTCTTCCTCTTCTGGGTGCCGTTCCTGGTGGAAGTTCGTCCGGGTGGAGGATGACGTGGTGTTCCCTTGAACATCTATCGCACGGTGGTGCCCTGCAGTCTGCCTTTCGGTGTTTGGAGCAAAGGCATTTAAAACAAAGCTTTGCCGTTTTTGCCAGATTCCATTTTTCCCGATTACTGGCCTTCTTGAACGTGGGGCATCTGGGGATGTCGTGGTCCTTCAGACAAACCGGACACTCTGGCTTGATTCCGTTCCCGGGTGGATCATTCTCTCGAACGGCGTGGATCGATCTCCTTCCTGAATTGCGTCGTCCTTGGGATGATGCTCGTTGATGGTAGCCCCCCCCCCCCCCCCTCGGCTCCCATGATACTTCTGGTGGGGCGAAATTGGCACACATGTCTGCCTCTACCTTCATAAAGTCGCTGAAAACCCTCAGCTCCGGCTGGTCCTCTCCTCCATGGCTGTTGTAGTACGCGAACCACCTGCACCTCATGGATGACGGGACCTTTGTCGCCAGTTCTCTTACCACTCCGATATCGCTCGGGTCTTCGGTGACCCGAGGCAGGGCTCTCAGCTTTGTTAGCTCCGCTACGGCCAACGCTCCCGGCCTTCCAAAGCGAGCCTCTAGTCCTTCCATTACCTCCTGGGGGTCCTCGGCGATAAACAGGAGGCTTCTGACAGCCTCTCTTGCTCTTGCTTTTAGAGCTCTCCGGAGACGCGCCAAGTTCTGCGCGTGGGTGAATCCGACGGAGGTATCTACAAACGATCTCCTGAAAGCCAGCCACTCTTCGCTGGCACCATTGAAGTCAGGTAGTTCCACCATTTGCCTCGAGGTACTTGCTCCGGGGGGTGTTCGCAAGAGCCTGGCTATGGTCTGGGTCAGATCCTGGATCTCGCTCCTTCCTTGATCGCGATGTGGTGACCTGTCTTCTTGGGCTAGCTCCTCCTGCCTTTCTCCGGGCGGTCTCGGGAGTTCGTCCCATTCATTGAAGGGGTTCTGCTGGTACTCTTCCTCGTCTTCATCAGCCTCGCTCTGGTTCGCCTCGTCCTCGGAGTCTATCCTCCGCAATTCGAGCTTCTCTCGGGCCACCTTCGCTTTCGCCTGGGCCACCTTCGCCTTCGCCTCTTCCGCCTTCGCCTTCGCCTCGGCCGCCTCCAGTCCTCGCATGGAGACTTCTAAACTGGCTGCGGCATCAGCTCGCCTCGACGACTTCATCGAGCTTCCTCTTGAGATAGTGCCTCGCGTTCCGCGCCGCGCTTCGACCTTGGCACGGTTGTCTCGGGCCCTGTCTTCTCCGGCTACGCTGTTCTTCTGGGTTAAGGCTTCGTACGTTAACTTGGTCCCCCGCCTGGGGGTGTGGGGTTCAGATTGGGTCCCCCTTGCTTCGGCCGATCTCGTTATCGGCATCTTCATCGTATTTGTCTCTTCGGACACGTGCACTGGCGAGCGCTCCGACAGGTCCGTCATAATCTCCTCCAAGTCGTGTGGGAGATTCTTCTCCTGTGGCGCCTACATCAGGTCCGGTGCTGTCCACTCCAGGTTGAGTAGACAGTCCCCCCGTAGGGAATGGCAGCGTCCTTCCAGCTTTGGCCGATCTCGTTATCGGCATCGTCGTCTTATCGCCGAGATCCGGCTCGAAGGACCAAAAATGTTGCTGAAACGAAAAGAGAAAACCGAAACAACAAACGGCGCTTCGCTAGCGCTGCCTCAGTCTCTCTCCGAGTGGACTGTATTTCCGGCACTGGCCGGCCAACGATGCTTTCTCCTCAAATTTGAGGGATTGTACCTCCAGAGCCGGACTCTTCTCTGGATTGGTGGGCGTTTGAGTCTTGCCCAGTACAAAATCCTTCAATTTACCAAAAGTGAAAACGCCCAACGAAAGAAGACAAAGCCAGAAAACAATACGATTAGAACGAGAC
Source organism: Microdon myrmicae (assembly GCA_963931805.1). Lineage (NCBI taxonomy): Eukaryota > Metazoa > Arthropoda > Insecta > Diptera > Syrphidae > Microdon > Microdon myrmicae. The sequence continues at coordinate 124,961,166 of OZ007500.1, read as the reverse complement.
TTTTCTAACTCTTTATTTGCTGATTTTTAGGAATGGGAATAGGAATTATAATTATCTTGTTATTGTTTGATCTGTTTCTCTTTATATCTGGTCTTTAACAAGACCTTTTGCTTGGGAGCTCTTTCGACGACTACCGCCGCTTCAGCGCCGCGCTCGCCTTTTATTGCCAGCAGCTGTCTCCTCGTTCGCTTGGTTTCGATAAATCACTCGTTTCCTGTTGAGTGATTTATCGCGACTGGTATACAGCTGTCTGCCATGCTCCTCCTTCTTGAGTGCTTGTGCGCCGACGTCGAGTGCTTGTGCGCTGGTGCCCAGTGATTGTGTGTCGATGCTGAGTGTTTGTGCGCCGGTGTCGAGTGCTTGTGCGCCGGGAAATATGCAACGCCAACAGCACTCTTCTTCTTCAGGCTCGTCCTCTGTTTCTGAACTCGTCTCCAATTATTCGCGTTTTGCTCGCGTTATTCTAGCCTTAGCCAAGGCAATTTCCAATTCTTGCCTAGCGACCATCAATTTCGCCGTTATCTCGGCCCTTTTTAACTATTGGGTGGACCAAGCCTCCATTTTTTGTGAAGCTTCCCTTAACTCGGGAGCGTGGGTTACGAATCGTGGGTCTACCCCAAAACCCAGTAACCAAGTCGCCAAACACACCACCCCCCGCCCCCTCTTTTTTGTTTTTTATCCATACTTTTTATACTTTGGTTTTAAGTTAGTTGTTAAGTTATCGCTTGTATTAAGCCAAATATATGGGGGTTCTGCCCTCACTAAACAACCCATAAACAGCCCTAAACAACCTCCGCATGGGTAATATGGGTTCTCTCCCCTTTGACGGTACGGCCCGACGCGACAGTTGCTCCTGGTGATATATGGGCACATGCTCCTTGGAGGCATTGACGCATGCTGATGCCCCTCTTCCGATATGTATGGTGGTAGGTCTAGCGTAGTAACTCGTTAGGCACGTGGGAGATCCTCCTCCTTCTCTGCAGACGGCCGGTACGGGCGGCGCTTTGGGTATATTATGCTCCTCCAACGGAGGTAATATTGGTAATATTTTTCCGGTTGCCAAGCTTTTGCTTATGTTGACTGGTTCCGCCTTTTCGACGTGCACACTGATAGGTACGGTGTAATTTTTTCCACGATTACAAATTCACTGAGACCGTTCACCATTGATGGCTGTCAAACAAGTAATAAGCAACCTAGCGTCTTCAACCTTGAAAATTAATCTTTCTAAGGTTGGTGCTGTCTATCACAGTCATTATATTTTAATAACTACCGCCATCTATGTGACAGGCTGATTAATTCTGGGACTGCCCTCGTATTATCGTTAAAGTTGTTGATTTGGTTAACTGAACTTGGGCAAAGTATTATTCTTTTCCAAAGATTTGCTAACAAAATCCATGAATCGGAGAGTGCCCATCAGTTCACCTTAAAAATTAAGGTCATAAATGTGGATTACTCACTAAATTATTGTTAACCACAACGAATGAGGAATGCTTCGTCTGGTAATGTATTTTTCCGTGCTTTATAATCGTCAGTCATTCACGATCAGAATATAGCGATACCTCCAGCTCTTACCCTCTTCCTCTTTTTGGCGCTCACGGACTGACATTTAGCCGTGTTTTAAAATCTTATTTAAGTGCGTGTTTCGTGCGAAAAAACAAACCTAACAGAGAAGATTACTTGCCGCAGGAGTAGCCGTATGTCAATGAAAATATCATTCAACATTAATGTGATCATTTATATAGGGTTTGCCGTTTAAACCTTCGACATCCGGCAACCCTGTATGTTTTAACATCGGTTTTCAGATCTGTTTACGACATACCGCTTATATTCAAAAACTCATTAAAATAAATTTATCACGCTCAAAATAAACGAAAAATCACTTTACACCCACTAATTGGTGTTTTTTTATTACTACCAGAAAAACATGCCGAAGGATTAAATGGTCCGCTCTATACTATTTGATAAGTACATTTCCCAGCTTTTTGTCATATGCTTTATATAATTTACGTTTATTATCGGTGACCCATAATGTGCCACCTTTGGGGCATGCAACTACCTCGCCGGCGTTAAAATACTATGTTGTAGATGCCATCAACCGCCCGTAGGTATTCGTTTATATGTGTGAACACCACCGCCCTGGCACGCCGGTCCAACGTCGCGGTATGACAGATTTGTAATTATTTAACCGAATGTATTCATAAATCATTACGCTGGATATAATAAAAGCTGATTGTGACCTCAGACGCCATGGTTTTGTGTGGTCTGCAAAATGCTTCCGTTGTCCCAGCGGTGGCAGCGCCTTTTGATAGTTAAATTATCACATGCTCAGGCGGGCAACAGTGTATCAGTATCGGGAATTATTGTTTATGCTGATAAATCGCTGCACATGGCGCCTGACCACAAATTGTTCAACAAGCCACTGAAACGCATCGTCATTGATGACAGTGTGCATGCCGGACAAAACAACCATCAATTCGAAACCATGTCGTCCTTTAACCACTTTTGTCTGTGGGAATATATTTGGTGTTTCATATCCTGGCGGCGGTCTGGTAGATGGCAGTCCAACATGTGCGAGTATTTACACTTGTGACATATTTAGAGCGTCATTTTATGTCCCCAATTTAATGAAGTGTCGCGTGACGGACAGTGCATACAAAGGGCACTTCCTTTTAGGTACTTGACTGAAGGACGACGAGTTGAAGCAAGGCTGGTGATACATCTAGTCATCAGGACAAGAACTTAAGCTTATAGTCGTAGGTAATTATATCATATTGAGCTCTCACATCCAAAGACGATTGTTAATGTTGCTGGGACTTACGGCAGATATGAACGAATCTAAAGGACTAACAAGACCACCTCAAGATATAATTATATGTATTTACGCCGGAATATAAAGTCGTGAATAAAATCCTTTACGTCATAAGTGGGATTTGTCAGAATCTTATTAGTGAATGCCAACTGTTCCCACGGATGCTATATTTTTTACACGCAACGCGCACAAAAGGGATTTGGAGGTAACCTTAAATGTCAAAGTAATACAATTCGAGTGGTACGAGCATAAGAATATCAATGTAGATTCAGCTCGAATGTCTGAAGGTTATAAAGGTGCGAAAACTCATGAACAGGGAGAGCATTCCGCATTCGTTGTGCTTAATAACAATTCAGTGAGTTTATTCACACATCAGATGTTAATTTGTACCCTGATCTGAAGCCCACTCTTTGACTGATGGGTAAATCTTTGGAGAGAAAGAAGGCTCTCGAGTTAAGTTGAGGGATCTATCAACTTCGATGATAATACATATAGGGAAAAGGCGGGATATCATCATCATCATCATCATCGGCACTACAACCGGGAACCGGTCTTGGCCTTATTTAGCAAGTCCTGAGGCTTGTTAAATTTTCCATAATGATTTGTTTTTTCCGGGCAAGGTCATTAGTCTTGCGCCAGAGGCTCCCCGACGGGGAATCGAACCCCGGTCTCCCGCGTGACAGGCGAGTATACTAACCACTATACTATCGAAGGCGGGATATGTTGTACCTATAATCTAAGATTGGTGTTGAAAGATTTACGCTTAGATCTTCAACGGATGTCACTGTCCGTTTTTGCAACTGATCGCGCATGCGCAGCCCGGGTGTTGTGTTAGTTGGCCTCGCTCCCAGGTAGCGTGTCTCCTGGTCCTGAAAAGGATGAGGGATCTCTTAGACCGCTCCTGAGGCGACCCGTTGCAGGGGTTGCTCGACGCAGGGATCTGCAACTACAAAGCTGAAAAGAAATGTTTTCTCCACGACTCTACTGGAGCAGACAAAAGTCAAATAAATGAACAGAGTATATTTGAGATACTGCGGCTCGCTCCTGGGATATTTCCTTCAGAGACAATGGCTTTTTAGATACTGCGGCTCGGACATGGCGATACATCTTCCTTTTAAATGAAAACAAATCGAGATTTCGTATCTTGAAACCAATGCGTCAAGATACAAAAGGAGCAGATTGCGACTCCGATCATCTTCTAGTGATGGGCAAAATCAGGAGTCGCCTCGCAGCAATCCCACATGGGCAGTCACGGGAGACGAGCAAAAAGTTCGACACTGATAAACTGAAAGACCTACACAAAAGGGCTGAATATCAAGACAAACTAACGAATATATTTAGCATTCTAGGGAATGGGAGCAGTGAGGAAGAGGAAGCTAATAGTGTGGACACTAAATGGACATCGATCAGAGACACAATCAAACTAACAGCCCAAAAGGTATTAGGATTTAAGAAAACAATTAAGTCCAAACCTTGGTTTGACGATGAGTGAAGGGAGAAGATAGAAGAACGAAAATGCCTCAGAGTGATCCACTTAGAAAGATATGATGAAGTCAACGCAGAAAGATACGCGACAATTCGGAGAGAGACAATGAGACTATTCAAACGCAAAAAAACGCGAATGGGAGAAGGCTCGGATCGAAAACATCCTAGAAACTTTTAGAGCAAAGAACAGCAGAGGTATGTATGCCGGCATAAATTCAATTATAAATGGTTACCGAGTGAGAGTTAAAATAATCCGAGACGCAAACGGCTGTTTGGTCACAGAAGCAAACAATATCGTGACAAGATGGAAGCAGTATTTTGAGAACCTGCTCAATGTATGCAGCCATCAACCACAAATAAACGCACCAAGCGTACATACAGCCGAGCCTCAGATCCCAGAGCCCTCTTTCAACGAAGTTGTAGATGCAATAAATCGATTGAAAAACAACAAAGCTCCCGGAGTCGACTGCATACCGGCGGAGCTTGTGAAGCATGAAGGAGAGGCAACCGCTCGAAAGATCCACCAACTGATTAAAACAATATGGGATAAGGAAGTCACTCCGGAACAATGGAAAACCACAATAGTCGTTCCCATTTTCAAAAAGTCGACAGATCTGACTGCGAAAATTACAGAGGAATATCATTGCTCCCAACCACATACAAAATATTAAAAAATGTCATTCTGGCGAGAATCACACCGTACGCAAAAGAGATACTGGGAGACTACCCATGCGGATTCCGTAGGAACCGGTCAACAAGCGACCAAATGTTCACACTAAGGCAACTGCTGGAAAAGAAATGGGAATACGGAGAGATGGTTCACCAACTGTTCGTTGACTTCAAAAAAGCCTACGACTCAGTCGCAAGGCAAAGACTCTACCATATTGTAGTTGAGCTGGGAATCCCGAAAAAATATGCCGCCCTCATTCAAATTTGCATGAACGAAAACAAAGGACGAGTTAGAGAAGAAAACCACCTCTCAGAACCATTTGAAATCCGGGACGGACCAAAACAGGGAGATGGTCTATCACCGTGTCTTTTTAACCTTGTGCTCGAGTATGTTATCAGAAAGGTACAAGACGACAACATGGCCGGATCATCCCTGAACGGGGTAACACAAGTGCTCGCATATACGGATGACATCGCCGTTCTGAGCGATAATCTATAAACTGTTAGTAAAAACAGTGAAATCATCATGCAAGCGGCAGAAGAGGTGGGCCTAGAAATAAATGAAGACAAAACAAAATACATGATTACGGGGAGAGCAGGTGGACCTCAGGGAACACATATAAACGTCAGAGGTAAGATATTTGAAAAAGTTAAAGAATTTAAATATCTGGGAACGATACTGACGGCCAGTAACGAAATGTCGAAGGAAATTAACAAAAGACTATACTCCGGCAACGCTAGTTGGCACGCAGTCAGTAACCTGCCGAAATCCAAACTGATATCACGTATTATAAAGCTCCATGTCTATAGAGCTATAATCATGCTGATTGCTCTATACGGATGCGAAACATGGGTTCTCACAAAACGGGAAAAAAACAAAGTGCGCGTATTCGAACATAAAGTTCTAAGAGGTATCTTTGGCGGTAAATATGACGAGGAGGCAGGACAATGGAGGAAACTCCACAACCACGAATTGGAAGAGCTATACCGTAAACCTACAATAGTGAGAGAAATCAAGTCGCGAAGATTAAGATGGGCCGGACACGTAGCGCGAATGGGCAACGATAGGACCGTACGTAGGATTCTTGACGGTAGATCAACGGGAAAGAGACCGGTAGGACGCCCGCGACGGAGATGGGAAGACAATGTTAAGTTTGACCTTGAGGAGGTCGGATCGAATGGTCAAGCGTGGAAGGAGAGTGCACAGGACAGGGAACGATGGCGGAGTCGAGTCGGTGAGGTCATGAACTTCCGGGTTCCTACAGGCCAATACATAATAACATAAAATAATAATAATAAAGAAACGAACGTTTCAGATGGAAAATCTCGATTTCGGGTGTGGTGCTCAATGTGCTCATTAGGATAATCGTTCGGTTTTATGAGTTCTCATGAAACTATTGTGCATATTAGGATATGGATTGGAATTTGGGTTTTTTGCTTTTTGTTATCCGTCTGGCTTATGCAGACAAGAGTTTGCGTGTCGTTCGGATGGGTAACACGAGATCCGTGGGAATTAGGTATTGGTTTTTGAATTGGTGCATTTACAAGTCATAAAACATCTGGCATGTGAAGGTATGCATTAGGATTGTAATATTTTCGGGTTAGGATAGCCAAGTAATATATTTGTATATATATATTTTTGGGTGACAAGTATGTAAACTTTATCCTAAGATTTTCTATGACCTAACTTCCTTAATGGTTGCTGTTTAAGCGCAGTCCGCTGAAAGCATATGGCGAAATCGCTGCAGTTGGTGAATCAAAGACGTTGTTGGTTTTTGATTGATTTATAATCGAAATTGCTGGGGTATTTATACTCCCAATCAACCACTCAATTATTTACAAATTTCTTAATCCACTCATACAATTTTTGCTTAACAAGCCATTTCATTCTTAATTCATAATTCACTCAATACAATTTGCTTATTGTGCTATTCTATTTTCTATCACCAGCTTATCCAGCCTATCTCTTTTCTATAGGTATTACCACGGTCGTTGCTCAACTGAACTTGCTGAGTGTGTTCCGCCCCTTCAGACATTTTCCCGCAATACCCGTCAATCTGTGAATGCGCATCAGTTCATGTTGAAAGTGGACTTCAGGCGCACAAATAAACATAGATGGTCATTCTTTAGCCAAACCAAACGAATGTGGAATGTTCTGCCTGATCATGTGTTTCCTGGCCGTTGTGATGTCCAGACATCCAAGACCAATATACATCGACACCTCCTTTCTTTATCCACCTCCTCTCCATCCGCTTGCACTGTGCTCTGACATTTAAGGGTACTTCAAAATCCCCTTTTGTGCGCGCGTTAGTGTAAAAAAAAAAAATCACCAGCTTGGCGCGAACAATGACACGATTTGACCCAATTAATTTGTGAATCACTTGCTAGTGGCAAGCTCGCAAGATGGTGCCATATGATTCTTTCTAATCGTAACTGGAGCAATTCGTTTCTTTTACTCAATGAAAAGAATCGACCTTGAATTGTTGTCGGCAACGAATGCTGGTTACGTGACACTTGCTAATTGTGACAAGGGCAGTTGATTCATTTGATATTTTTCTTCATTGTCATTTCATGGACATGTTGTTACACTACAGGATGTTTATGATTGAATTGTGTGTCGGCGGAAAATAGATATGCCTTTGTTTAGACACAAGAGCTTTGGATCTTGTAGGAATTTGAATTGAATTGAAATAAACATTTAGTTTTATTTTTTTATTTTTTTTTTATTTGACTTCTCTCGGGAGAGGCGAACCTATAGCGCCGAGTGGGCGCCCTGAGATGCCATCAAATAACTGTTGCAGTTCTTTTTGAACAGTTGCAGGTTGTAACGCTCCGGGAACGCTCGTGTGGGAAGGGAGTTCCACAGCTTCCCCGCTCTGTAACGGAACGAGTTCTGATGCAGGGATGTTCGCGCCGTCGGGAGATTTACCGCAAACGGGTGCGATCCGTCGGATTGTCTTGTGGAGCGCATATAAGCCGAATTGGGTGGAACAATACTACGAATCTCCGAAGAACAGCACCCGTGATAATATCTCTAAAACAGACTGAGGTCGGCTACGCGCCTTCGATGTGATAGCGACTGTAGTCCCGACGTCAGCGCCGAGTCCCCGATCAGGCGGATCGCTTGTCTCTGTATGCTCTCAAGTAGGTCGAGGGTTTGCTTAGGAGCGGAGCTCCAAATATGAGAGCAATATTCGACGCGGGTCTAATTTGGGATTTATAATTGAGAAGAAGATCGGCCGGAGTGATATATTTCTTGACTCTAAAAAGATAGCTCAGTTTGAACGTTTAGTTCGATTTGGTTGACATTGAATTCAATGTTGATTTGGGTGTAGGGATTTGTATGTGAGTGAAGGAGATTATTTGTATGGGGTAAGGAAATTGTAGGGCTTTCCGGAGCACTAGACTGGTATAGATGCCCATGATTAAATATGCGACCTGAATTCCAGTTTAGGATGAATATATGCCTTAAGAAATCCCATGAACTTACGTATTAAGCTGAATAAATAAATATGGTCACAGCTTCAAGTATTTTCATCATTAGTTCGACTGCGAAAATTGATAGTTCGCTGCCAACTGCTATTCACCGACAGTATGCCACCGTTCTCTTTAAGGGCAGTACTTTGCCACAGTACTTCAATGACCGTTGAACGAACAACATCGTTTGTCGCTGGTTAACGAAAAATAAATAAAATTATTATTCGCGTACACGAGCGTGTATATATATATATATATATATATATATATATATATATATATATGTGTGTGTGTGCGTATGTGTGTGTGTGTGTGTGTGTGTGTGTGTGTGTGTGTGTGTGTGTGTGTGTGTGTGTGTGTGTGTGTGTGTGTGTGTATACCGCAGTACCAAACTGACCACCATTCGGTAAACATCGTTAAACATAATTAACATAATTAAAAAACAATAGTGCCGATACGCGTTGTACGAAGTGTTTCTTTGCATGCACACTATAATTAGTTGTGACGATAATACATATAAAAATCGAACGTGTGAACCGTGTGGGTGTGCGTACGAGTCCACAATCGATTTGTCCTTCGCGCAATATAAGAAAAAACGGAACTAAAAAAAAAAAAACGAAAAAATAAGTGAGAACACGTGGTCCATATTATGGACGTAATTCAAAAATGCAAAATGGCAGAGAAGAAACAAGCCATTAAAAAGCTAAAACCAAAGTCCGCGTTAATAAAACGCCCTGCGAGCTCCCCGCTGACACGAGCGACAACAAAATTCAACAATCCAAACGAGGCAATAATAGACTTTCTCAAAAAAGGGCAAAAAATAGAAGAGGACAACTCATTCCCCCGGTTCCATATAATGATGGCAATGTCACAAATAACATGTTTGCATGTTTAGCGACTACCGAGACTGAGGACGAGGAGGAGAAAATCAGCGATCTTGAAGCAAGGTTAGCCCGAGCAAGGGCACAATTAGCTGAGAAGCGTCACAGAAAAAAGGAATTGGCTGAAAAGGAGCAGTTAATGGTGAAACAACAGCAGCAGAAAAAACAGCAACAATGTGAACAACAAAATAAAAGAAGAGAATTTTCCGATCTCTATGTTTTTCGATTGCTCCATATAGCAGGTCTGGTCTCCTCACTACTCGTCCCATATTCGCAGGATCGAAAACGTGCAACGTCGTTTTTTTCCGTTTTGTCCTCCGAGGATTTAATTGGGAAAATCCTCTGATTGTACTTCTCCACCTTATTAACCTTAACACACTTGTAGAGCGCAGAATCTATGCCGACATCCTCTTCATCCACCGTCTTCTCTCAGATTCAGTCAACTGCCCAAGACTGCTCCCCTCCATCAGAATTTACACTAACCCTCGAAACCTGCGTAACCTTGGTCTCTTCTATTTACCCCCCAACACAATTCCTACGGCTCTAATGACCCCATATCACGAATGCTGCGGTCGGCAAACTCTTACCTCACCTTCTTTCACTTCAATCTCAGCTCTCCTGCTGTTACGTGGTAACCTCCCCCATCCCCAGTATCCCACCGAGCGGGGAGATTAAATCTTGGTTAGGTTGTTCTGCCATTGAGGATATGCACAGATAAAGGAAAGATTAGAGCCCACGATCCACATTTTGGATTGTCACTGCAAGCTATTCTACTATTACGAATGCACGATCCTACTTTTGTTGAGTTGTGGATTCAGCGGAAACGGCTGCGGCGCGTTTTTCTTCGGAGAGGTGGGGAGAAGCAATAGTAGTATAGTCTGGTTCGGTGTATGAACCAAGAAACGTCTAAGGAACGTACCAGGTCGTTCTGGCCCAAACGAGAAAAAAAAAAAAATAAAAAAAAGAAAAGATAAAAAACGATACGGGAGTTTTTCTAGTAAAAGTATAGTTAAGTTACGTAATTGTGTGAATAAATAAATTTAAGGAAAACGTTTTTTGTGAAAAAATAAATATTAGTAACAAGTGTTAACTAATAAAACTAAAATCTGCATTTGAATAACCGCTGGGCTGATCGTGATCAGATCCCTTGGGTGCGTGCGTAATTACTTGGCGATTAGCGATGGAGTCCGGTTCGCTTCTGTGGGTGTCTGCACTCCTAAGCCTCTGGTGATTGATCACTTCGTGCGGCTGCTTGGGTCGAAGCTAACTATAGTATGGTCGCTATTATCTTTGTACATCCTTGGTGCGCGTACTCACGCCCAGTCACGGCAGCGGCTGATATCGAAGTGATTCATTCCCGCCAATTGTCCGCGCTTGTCGTGATGTCATACGAAATTGTCGGGAAAAATTCCGCGTCGGTTTTTATTTTAGGTTAATTGGTGGCAACTCGGGGCTCCGACTCGGCTCTATAGGTTCGCCTCTCCTGAGAAAAGTATAGTAAAAAAAATTAATTATCGTTCAGTTTGGAAGCTTTAAAATTTGACTCAATTATTATTATTAAATTATAATTATTTATTGGTTGTTGGATTATTGAAAAAAAAATTAGAAATGAGATAACAATAAACTAGACTAAGAGGATTGGCGAACGATGGTTCGCAGGGGCGCAGCCGTCCAATAAATACGTAAATAAATAAATACAATATTTTCTCTTAATACACAGGATGCCATGAGCTGACAAATCATGTCAAAAATTCAATACTACCCAGTTAAATCACTTCATCGGAAATCGCATCAATGTGTCGGCACACGAACGAAGCCATATTCACCTATTCACCTTGAAAAATACTCTACTATATAAACTTGTTTATTGCGCTCCCACTTAAGCTGTACTATAAAGAGCAGACGGCTTTCCAATCGATTGGCTGTTATTCCCTGTAAGGACTAAACACTGTCATTAAATCTAACCTCCTAGAAACCCACGGGAGATTTACACCTCCAAACAGAATCGAAGACAACGTGTTTAGCTTGTGCTTAACGGTGTAGCAGATAAATTCAAAAATTTACGACCAAATATTCAGGAGGAAAAACCCTAGTCCTTAAACGAGAAATATCGTGCCGAAACTCAGTCAAGTCAAAGTAGCGATTTTGGGAAAGAAAATCCTCAGGTGGCCTTAAGAGCATCGAATACTAGGCCTTATGGGCCCCGAGTGTTTGTTTTACGATCTTAGGTCGACTTGTCTAATACATCCGGGGTGGGTGAGTGTTTTGAACTGCTATTAAATGTTCATGCCTGCGGGTCAAATTGTAATTTCATTACCATCACACACGTTCAGCTGATCCCAGTAAATGCTCGTATACGAAATCAAACGTCGATGCTGGCGGGCGGGCGGATGGTGTGCATTTTTATAGCAGTCCAGGATTAAGGTAACAATCGACTATTGAAGTTATTATTCTCAAAACACCAATAAACACTGTCGACGAGCTAATAAACTAAAGGCCTCGCTTCGGTTCGAGGATGGTATAAAAATAGACCTTTGCAACGTTTGTTTATTTGTTGAAGTTTAATATAACATCTGGGAAAGCCACACGTATTTTCAAGAGGGTTTCCCACATTAGCTTTACCGTACAAATATTAGAACTAGTAATAAACCAGCGCAACAGTGTCCTGACTGACACTATAAATAACAAACTGCTGTAGAAATCTCATTAAAGAAATGAAACAGGGAGCAAAAATGCTGTAAGTTTTCCTGAACAAGAGAGTGGTGTAGAGTATTACCGCCGGCGGCAGGTGTTAACTTGATTGAGGTTATTATTTATTATTTACTGGACTATAGAAACCCGGAAGTTTATGACCTCACCGACTCGGCTACACCATCGTTCCCTGTCCAGTGCATTCGATTTCCAATCTTCGCCCTCTGAACCGATCTCCTGAAGGTCGCGCCTTACTTCGTCCTCCTATCTTCGTCGCGGTCTTCGTACCGGAATTCTACGTGCGGTTCTGTCGTTGCCCATTCTCATTACATTCCCGGCCCATCTTAATCTTGGTAACCTGATTATTCTCACTAAAGGTTTGGCATATAGCTCTTCCAATTCGCGATTGTGAAGTTTCCTCCGTTGTCCTGCCTCTTGGTCATATCTACCGCTTTATAATATGAATATTCCCAGGTTTTTTTTTAAACAACACCCGCACCTGAAGGGGATTTTAAAGTACCTTAAGTGGACTTAAGAGGAAGAAGAGAATAAAGACAAGGAGCATTCGGTCTTGAATACTTGGAGAATTGAATTATTGAATACGATGAGGAAATACATAATTACGTAGAGCATGAGGAGATATGAGGAAACACATAATTAGGTAGGGCATTCCACACTCTTGGGCTCCTCGATAGTATAGTGGTTAGTATACCCGCCTGTCACGCGGGAGACCGGGGTTCGATTCCCCGTCGGGTAGCCCCTGGCGCAAGACTAATGACCTTGCCCTGAAAAAAAACAAATCATTATGGAAAATTTAACAAGCCTCAGGACTTGCTAAATAAGGCCAAGACCGGCTCCCGGTTGTAGTGCCGATGATGATGATTCCACACTCGTGTAATTCGGCTGAAGAACGATTTTCGGTGTTCGTTCATATGTAAATGAAATAATCGATGTGCACTGTCTGATTGATCAATATACCGACACCGACCATACCGCCTCAGATTGGAATGTAAGCTGAGATGAACGAGAAGATGTTATATGTTATATTCTTAAGGGTCATAACAATTCACTTGCACACCATAAACAAACTAATGATAAACGTCATTCGATAATAATGATCCTTACGGGATAGAACAGTGTGAAAAAAAAACAAATTCTGCGAAAGAGGATTGAAGTGTCTTTTAAGATCTGTTTTGGTGTCGTGATTTTTTTTCTGGCTTGCATTGTGTACGAGGGTGGGCTGAAAAATGTTCGACCTCAACGTGAAGATAGTAGCACTCGTCAATAAAAGCTAATGAGCAGTTGTGCATCTGTGGGGATTAGGAGTATTGTGCCAAACACGGACACTCGGTTCACTCCTATCCCCATCGGACTGTCACTAAGGTTCCAAAAAGTGTTCCGTCAAACACTGAAAGGAAACGGTTCGTCAAACGCGAAAGGATAACGACAACATCCCGGAAACTGCAGCACAGGAGAATAAAACAAGCGAAGCTCCACAACAGGAAAAGGAAACACACTGATTTGGTTTAATAGTTCAGGAGAACTGTTTATTTATTTTAACTTTTTATTGGTTTGGGGCAAAACAAACTACTTTAAAAAAAACGCACTACTATTGTCTCCGCTGATGTAGACATCACACTTTATCGGACTACGGACGGAGGATATTGGCGATTGCCATTTTGACACACACGACTGGCGCTTAAAACCTGGCTACGAGATGTACGCATCCTCGGCGCACAACTAGGAACGGACGACGAAGGCCCGACCGGTTCGGTCGGGTGATGGAAAACGACTCCTCGAGGATAGAATTCTGGTTTGAATTCCATCCTTGGTTAGGGTTAAGGAACGGAAGAGAGAGAGACAATTTTTCTCTTAAGGGTGTGCCCACCCAGGAAACGCGATCTTTTGATGCAGTGGTGTGTATGTGTGAACGTACACATCACCGTGTTTGTCGATGCATTCCAGCAAGGATAAACAAAACCTACAGCTAGGGAAAAAGAACAAAGGGGAAGCGAAGAAGTGCATCGGTCTGTGATTAGGGTCAGCTAAATAAATAAGCTGGAACTCAGTAAATGGGAATCGCATTTGGGATACCACAAACGATGTGGATTGTTTATGGTATCGCCAGAAAACCTTTAAAGGACAACGTTCTTTTGTTTGCACATTGCGTGCTAAGGAAATTAGCTCAGCGTCTATTGCACTAATTATATGCAGCTGCTTGGGTTGTTTATTGTTGGAAGAAAAGGTCGCCAGCCAATGTGTATGAAAAGGGATTTGTTGTACACATGATGAAGCTGGGAATAAGCGACGCAATGATCATTATCCCTGGTTGGGATGGTTACATGATATGTGAACCGAATTGTTTTCTTTTTAGGGATATGCTGTGGAACAGAATTCTTAAGAGGAATTTTGAATTCAAATAAATGAATGCAGGTAAGAATTCTCTTACAGGTAATTTTAGGTTACATAAATTGGATTTATTTGATGCGTGAAGCATTTAAGGTGCTAATGCGATTGCATTAGCGAAATTATATGATTTGATGAAAGTTATGGTTTTTTTAGGTAAGTGAACCGTGGGGAACCGCCACACATCTCTTGACAGTTACTTACCAAAATGTCAGTCATTTTGGAGGCGTAGTTTTTATTTGACAGTCGTTTGAGCGAGTCGATGTGAGTGTTTCCGTGAAAATGGACAAAATTGAGTATCAAGCCGTCATTAAATTTTTGTTTTTGAAAGGCAATCATCATCATCGGCACTAGAACCGGTATCCGGTCTTGGCCTTATTTAAAAAATCTCTCCACCGGTCTCGATTTCGAGCCGATGTCATCCAGTTTGACACTCCCAGGCTCTGGGCGTCCTGGTCTACGCCATGCCTCCATCGCAGACAAGAGCCATCAAGCCAATTTTCGCTCGATTTGTTTGCTTCCGAACATCAGCAAGGTATTCGAGAAAATTATAAATAAAGCAAGTAAGGATAATGGTATTTTTCCGAACAACCAGTTTGGTTTCCGATCGTAACATGACACATTTCACGCTGCGACAACACTTGTTTCAGACATACAGTGGACGAAGGCGATGCGACAATGCACAGGGGCCTGGTTTGGATGACTTTGAAAAGGCTTGTGGCGGGCGAAGTCGGGACGCCAGCATGGGCGAGGGTTCTACCTCGTCCCCACAAGTTCTGAAAGGTCCGCCGTGAAATAAACTGTTCGTCGAGAAAAAGGAATTACACACACACACTCAGGAAACTGAAGCCGGAAAAGAAAACGCACGGATTGTTTATTGGTTCCTTTATTATATTTGCAATTACTCGTTACACGTGAATGCGATTATTGAATATTGTCTAAAGTCAGTTTTTAACCAAAACGACGTATTTTTGGTTATGGTTTTAACATTTCACATAACTACCGAACGTTGTTACTTTCGGTCCTTTTAATTTGATTAAGAATATCGAAAAGTGAATGTTTAATTAAAAAGGCGTATTAAACCGCGAATGTAAATTTGGTATATTATTTCGAAACGGCTTTCTCGACCACACTCGACTGTTAATAACGCTCGCGGGTGACCGCACCCCCGAGCATACTGCTACGGGAAAATCGAAGACGACTATTACGCGTGTGGACAGCGCTACCGACAGCGGGAGCAAAACGACCGGCTTGGTCGGATGATGGTAAAGGACTCCGGGATATTCATTCGCCATCAAAAGATATTCGGACAGTGAAACTGGCTCTCTTAATTAGGGCGCATTTTCCTATTCCAAGAAAGACAGAAAGTCTCTCTTTGGGGTAATCAAACAGATCTCATAGAGAAGATCATCACGGTACAAATGTATCTGTGTACATTGGTTCTTTCATAAATCAAAGCCATGGGAACAAATCTAAAACAAAGAAAGGGAAAAGGGATCGTGAAGATCTTTGTTTATGTCAGAAGGTTACTGGCAAACGGAACCAGGAATATGTAAGACAAAGGAACCGTTGATGATCGTTGTCTACAATATGCATAGCAGCTGTATTGACAGCTGCAATGCATCATGAACATTGTGCTAATTGGTTTTGGCTTGTTTACAGGGAAATGGTGTTTATGGCATCGCTGGTACGGGTAGGTATTCAATTCCTATTTGCATTTGCCTATGCTGTAGGATTTAATTGATGCCTTAAGACGCAAGATGCGTATATTTGTTTTTGTCCCTTGAATATAGGTCGCCAGCGAATCTGTATGTAAGGAGATTTATTATACAAATGGTGAGGCCGGGAAATAGGCCACGCAATGTTTATGATCCCTGTTATGATGATTACATTGTATGTAAACGGAATCATTTTGTTCTCAGGAATTCGTCTAGAGGGAAATGCACTTGGTGATATTGGGATTTGCCTGGCACCGAAGGTGCCGAATTGGTTTTGGGATTCATGATAAGTTAAGAAAGAATTCTTATAGGGCATTTGTATGCGAAGAGATGCATGAAAGGTAAGGATTCTTTTACAGGGACTTTTAGATTATAAATTTGATTTATTTGATGCGTGAAGCATTTACAGGTGCTTAATGCGATTGCATTAGCAAAAACTTATGCAGATTGGGTTGTAGGGATGGGGGTTCTTCAGGTAAGTAGGGTTTGTCGGAACCGCCACAGGCTTTCGACACCATATGGTTAGAAGGGCTTATATATACGTTATCAATTCCAGGTATGCCAGAATATTCATTATACATTATCTATGATATGATAATGGGTAAACAATTAGTGATGAAATGTGGAGATATAGTCTTGGGAGTGTAGTGATGTATCCATGTTTCATGTACAGTTACTAATCTGAGCAGTAACTCATCTGGGTTTCGACGCATGCGCTCCAAAAGTTCTCAGGTGAGATCAAATGCGGCACCCATCTCGCAGATATTTTTTTCATACCCAACTTATCATGCAAAATTGAAACATAAAACATATTGAAAATTGACAGATATCTAGTGAGGAATGATGCTTACTAAAAACAGACCAATCGCGATACTACGAGCGCCATCGTAGGCGTTTCTAAGGACTTATTGACCTACTCTCGTATTCATTCCGGGGTACGCAATCGACGCTGAAGCCAATTTCCTTAGCTCGCGCCAAGTGGAAACAAAAGAACGCTGTTCCTCCATAGGCCTCCTGGCGATACCATAAACAATCGATATCGTTTGTGGTATCCTAAATGCATTTTTCATTTAACGAGTGGCTGCTATTTACCCAGCTGGACCTCATTACCGAACGATGCATTAGGTCGCTTCTTCCTTTGTCCTTGCCGTCTGCCTGCTTCGTTGATCCATTGCCTTCGCGCACGTGTAAGCAACACAGATCTGAACGACCACACACACACCACCATGATCTCCATTACGAGATCTGGTTTGCTATTCCACCAAGAGAGACTGTACGTTTCTCTGGTGGTAAGTAAATACATATCCTTACTGGAGAGGATATCTACTACCACACCACAAACTCACCCCTAACGAAGGTTTTATCGCTGAGTCAAATTACATCCGCAGACCAGCACCGTCGTTGTCGCCCCCGCTTTCCGTCGAGCGGCGGAGATGCGTATATATACAGGAGTCGGGTCGTGAAAGAAGTGTTTCACCGTGTTCAAAATTTATAAACATCAATTCAATGTGAAATAATAAGTTCTAAGTGAAGTATAAAAACACTAACATATTTGATAATGGCGGAAAACAAAGTGATTTGCATTTAGAGAATTAAACGGAATAAACTAAATCTCTGTTTCATTTAACTTGTTTCCTGTGTTGTGAAGTTTTGTTTTGGGTTGCATTCCTTAGCGCGTGAACAATAGACGGTGGGGATGGAAGTGAACGGAGTGTCCGTGTTAGGCACAATACTTCCTAATCCCCACAGTACTATTCTGCCGAATTCGGTTTAGCTGGCCCCCCGTTGAATTCCACCAATTTGCAGTTTATCTCCCGGCGGCAGGTACCAAAACTCGTTCCATCACAGAATGGGAAACCTATGGGACTGCCTCCCCGTGCGAGTATATCCAACCTTCATCTGTTCCAGAGTAACTCCAACAGTTATGGTATCTCAAGGCGCTGACTCAACCGTATAGGCTCACCTCTCCTGAAAGCAGTGAAATAATTTATACAAATCATAGGTCCTGAATATTTATCGAAAAACCGCTGAGTTCATATTTTGAATGTGGTACCTAACCCAGCA
Source organism: Microdon myrmicae (assembly GCA_963931805.1). Taxonomy (NCBI): domain Eukaryota; kingdom Metazoa; phylum Arthropoda; class Insecta; order Diptera; family Syrphidae; genus Microdon; species Microdon myrmicae. Next base: position 124,942,966 of record OZ007500.1, on the reverse strand, counting down.
TGCTAGTAGATTTCTAACGAAAAAATGTTCCCGAATATCGCACACATAAGAGCAAGTCTTTTGTCAGCATATAATATGCAATTGTGGGGGTTCTTTAAGCATTCCCGAAGAACCACCCATCGTCCTAATCCAACTCCCCGTCCCCAAACTGCAAATACCCTGCAAATACCTGCACCATCCATAAGCAGCTTACCTTATACGAGCATTACAAAGCTCGCTTCAACAATCCATACCTGTAATCAAATCCAACCCATGTCCTGAAATTTAATTCGGTTTTCCCATCATATAACCGACATAAACACCCGAACATGTCAATACGCATAGCTCAGGAACATTTCCCCATATACGGCATGACATGTTCACCCTTGCCTTATCGACAGACCCATCGGCCGATCGTTCGATCGACAATCTACAGCACAGCCCATTGCCGGCTGCCTACAGGGATTTCAAGTGTTGTTTTAACATAAAAACACACCTGACACATCGACGATGGGACGTTGGCAATCTGCGTACACGCGAATTGATGCTGTACGCAGCGGCCAATGAGTAAACATACAATGTTCCTATGTCTATTAGGTTTTCAGCAGCCGCAATAAATTTCCCAAGATTGGCCACCAACCGACCATGGAATTGGATACAATCATACTCATGATCGTGTCCCTCGTTATCTTCCTCTAAAACAAACAGGGTCACATACATTCTGGTCCCTAGCCATCGTGGGCAAAGTTCTGTTGACTTAACGTCAATCAAAAATCTATCCTCTATCGTACGGTGGCAATACATCCAGCCCGTACACCGATCATCATATTTGACCAGCTGCATGTTTGTTTTTGCTTTCCTTTGCCCAACGCATGTCTCGTTTGTCTTTCTTTCCAAGAAAAAAACATTCAAAGTATCTGGACGACGTCCATGAGAACCTTGCACCATGTGACGCAAACCGTTTTTCATTGGTCGTTGGGGCGAAGCAAAAATTGCTTTCCCCACCGAGGACATGAGTGAAAGGGCTGGGTCAATGTCGTCCAAACGTGGAGTCAGATTTTTACCATCCAACGGGGCAGACATTTAAAGGTCGTCGCGATCAGGTTCAAAATTTCATCCTTCGAAGAGAAAATTCGAGTCACTACCGTTGTGCTGTTCGGTTTTCTTTTTAATTTTAAAAATAATGGAGTCTTATTACATCCGCCGACCACCACGGTCGTGCTACCTCTCGCTCTCTGTCGCGCGGCGGAGAAGCGTAGAAATATCGAAGTCGTGTCGCGAAAGAAGTGTTTCATCTTGCATAAAATGTATAAAAATCAATTTAATATTAAATATGAGTTCTAAGTAAAGACCATTGGCAATAAAAAAATTGTTTATGCATAAACAACATCGCCTGGCTGTTTTGTTTCTGTGTTGTGTCCACTCGGTTGCGAAGGTCAACCATCGTTTTCTTCCTCCTTGCGTTATGAGCAGTGTCCGCGTGAACAATAGACGATGGGGATGGAAGTGAACCTAGTGCCCGTGTCTGGTACAATACTTCCTCCCCACACAATCACAAAATGAGTAGCCAATCGTTAAATACATTACAGTCCAGTGTTACCCTTAATTAACACCACAAATGTCTATAAATGCACAGATTCCTTTGAAGCACCGCCAATGATTTTCCAATCTCTTAAAATGTTGAATGTTAGAAGGCAATTAGCAAGTTAACTGCAATTAGAAGATTTGATGTTTAAAGAGCAATCACTCTAGCACGAAATCTATACACATAAAACCTGTCAAACCTTAGAATGTGCCCGAAGGAACGAATTAAAACCACCGTTCCAACGTTCTTGTCGTCCTTATCGGTGGTAAGAACCAACACCACGAAGCAATTTCCTTCTCAGGGGAAATTTCAAAGTAGCATTCTTGAAAATTTGATTGCAATATCCTACAACCAAGTAAAACTTGTAACCAGTACAGCGATCGAAAATCATCCTTGAATCCTTAATCATTTGATCCAACTGAAATATTCAGTTGTTTTCCAATACTTTTGATTATGATTGCGATGTCTTCTAGTAAACTGAGTTCTCCCACATTGTAGCAGATTCGACGTCATATATTGAGTTTAGTTTAATTTGGTCCTAGCGGCGAGTTGGTCCTGTAAAAGTTGGAAATGTTCAATTGACCGTTACATCGTTATCGAACACCCGTAAGCTTGATTTTCACAGTTGACCCAATGTCACAGATTCGTGCTTTATGGAGTTCACTATTGACACCCCATTAAAAAACTTAAGGCCATAACAAAGGAGTTCGTTACGAGTCAAAATTGTCGCCGAAAAAAACGACTTAAGTTATATAAGTATGGCAGAGGATCAAAGATGACAGCTGATTCGTCATTGGTTTTCGCGGCAGTTTAAACTTTTAACTACTTTTCTTTCCCTCAGACAAAGAGTAAAAAGAAAGAAAGAAGCAAAGCATGGACATTACGAAAGAGGACAAACTAGAAGGAGACCAGACTGCTTTCAAGGACTACTATCCACATGTTTATTTCTTTATGTTAGCACCTAAATTGGTCTCTTTTATTGAGCGCTGCTCGTCAAAGTTTTCTAACGATCTACCGACTTTCAAAACGACAGACGTCCCCTGGCATCACGGACATCGGAAATACAAATTGTCTCGTTGATGTGGATAAAGATTTTATTACTCGATGGAGTGGGATATCGTAAAAATTGAAAATTTTATGAAGTTTTCCAAGGGTCTACTGAACCGTAGAATGTACTGAGTGTTAAAAAGTTAACATTCCGCAAATTTGTTTCAGAATTTGCCTGACCATCTCCATGAGTCGGGTCTATTAAGTTGACTTAATATAACAACTTGTGAAGCGCCAGTGTCTTTTATACTCTTAGATAACGATGACAACAAACGACCTTCTTTCCTAGTGGATACTAAATAGGGAACAATAGGCAATTAATAGGCCTTACACTCTATTTAATCCCATGGCGTCTGCAATTCTGTGTAGATTCCACAAATTGCTGAAATTATATCAAGAAGAAATAATAAGTTTGCTGTTTAATCCCACCATGGGTATGAATTGATTTTACATACCTCAAGTTCTCTACGCACTCTGCAACATCTTGACCAATGGCATACAAAATAAAGGTAACACTTGGCTTCACCTTACTTATTTACTTATTGGCCTGTAGAAAGGTTCATGATCTCACTAACTGGGCTTCACCACCACTTCCTCTCTTCTGCACTATCCTCTACATTTTGCCAACTGACCCAATTTCTATATATATTCTATATTCTATTCATCTCTAAATTCATTGATAATTTTTTTTTTATTACACTCCTCTCGGGAGAGGCGAAGCTATAGCGCCGAGTGGGCGCCCCGAGATGTCACCAAAAAACTGTTGCAGTTCCTCTTGTACAATTGCAGGTTGTAACGCTCCGGGAACACTCGTGTGGGAAGGGAGTTGCTCAGCTTCCCCGCTCTGTAACGGAACAACTTCTGATGGAGGGATGTTCGCGCCCTCCGGAGATGAACCGCAAACCGGTGCGATCCATCAGATTGACTTGTGGAGCGCATGTAGGGTTATATTTTTGTGATTATTATTTCTTACCTCCTTGGTGGAGCGGCTTCCCTCCAAATCTCCTGACAGCGGGTTCAACATTGGAAGAAGCTTTCTTAGTTGGTATTTGGTTAATATATTTAGTAATATTGATTTATTTTATTTAGTAATATGTTGTGGCCGTTGCCTTGGCCTCTGGATCCCGACCGGTCACGAATCCAAAATGTGCCGCCCTTTTATACTCTGTGCCAACAGAGATTTGTTAAAAATGTTTATTTAAAAATTCCAAGAAGCACAAACAAGATTTTGTGTGCTTCAATGGGAATAGGATTCTGGGAAGTGCATAGGAATTTACTTGAATAAATTCCCGGAAGGAGAAATCATGAAATGCATTTAGAATTAGGCATTTCATAATTTCAATGGTTATAGGGAATTGAATCAATGCACGACAATCGGACTTTCGTTTAAATTTATTGTGCATATGTTTCAATTGGATTGGGATGTAAGGTACTTGGAAATTGAATCAATGTGCGACAAATTAACTTGTGGTTTAACTTGTCGCTCATATGATTCGCTATGGGAATTGGATTGGGATTATAGGTAAAGTAGTGATTTAGGATCACTACACGCATATAAACCGAATTGCGTGGAACAACACTACGAATCTCCGAAGAACAGTACCCGTGATAATATCTGTAAAACAGACAGAGGGCAGCTACGCGCCTTCGATGTGATAGCGACTGTACTCCCGACGTCAGCGTCGAAACCCCAATCAGGCAGATCGCTTCTCTTGTATGCTCTCAAGTAGATTGAGGGTATGTTTAGGAACCAAGCTCCAAACGTGGAGCAATATTCGAGCGTGGGTCTAAATTGGGATTTACACAGGAGAAGAAGTTGAACCGGAGTAAAATATTTCTTGGCTCTAAAACGATAACTCCATTTTTCAGAGGCTGACCTGGCGATGTTCGATACGTGTTTATGCCATGATACATTCCCACAGACCGTGACACCGAGCAATTTCTAGCTTTCCCGCGATTCGAGAGCGTGACCATTCATCATCAGTTCTCGAACCGATGATCCACTTTTCTTTGTGAATGTTGTATATTGCGTCTTCGCTGCATTGGAGTCGACGATATTGGCTTTTCCCCACTGCAGGATGCAGAGAGTCAATCTAAATACATCCCAGCTGGTGCGACGTTGATGCACCAATCGGCCGATCACTTAAAAAGGAGGAAACAATCGTACTATCATCCGCAAAACTGAACACTCTGTTATCTGTTGACTCCAACGAAACATTCATGTGAAGAAAAAACAAAGTTGGAGCCAAAATAGAACCTTGAGGCAACCTGGAGTTAACAGGGTACAGATCCGAACACTAGCCGTCCACAACAACCCGGATCTATCGATTTTCGAGAGAACTTTGCGTCCAACCGCAAGGCTGCTGGGAAAGTCTTTATTGCGACGATAGTGAAGAACGTGTGATTCGAACAGACGCTACGAGGGTTAGAATCAGTAAAAATGTAACCAATGCTGAACACATCAAGCCACTGCCACGTGTACAAATTCGATTTCTAAACTCAACTACCCTCAACTGATCTGGAATTGTTATGTTATCGCTATGGCATACGGCTCTGATACTTTTTGCTTATTCAAATTTCTTTCGATGTTCCCCACTATTGGCTTGTGTACTGTGTGTGTATCTGTTAGAAATGCCACACTACTCCCTCCTCAGTAACGTTGTTACGATGAACTTCGTGTGCGAACGACGGAGCGAGTAGCGAACGAGCGAGAGGACATCGGAGCAGGCGAGTGTGCCGGCACTCTAAGCGGAAGTCGGGATCGTAGTAGTAAAGCCCTGTTTAGTATGGGAGAGTGTGGCTCTGTGTGCAGATCACACGAGAGGATTGTTGCGTTTAGCAAGGATAGTGAAGAAGGTAATTTGAACACACGATAAAACGGGTGAGAAGCGAAGCATTGACCATCAGGGTAATGGCCGCGTTCACGAAGTCGATTTATAAACTGAAGTACACTCAACTGATGTGGAATTATTATGTTCTCGCTATGGTATACGGCTCTGAAGCTTTTTGCTTATTCAAATTTCTTTTGGTGTTCTTTACTATTGGCTTGTGTACTGTGTGTGTATCTGTTAGAAACGCCACAAGTCCATATGAACGAAGTTTGCTTAGCAATGCCCCGTGGCAGACGCGGTCAAAAGCCTTGGAGATATCCAATGCGACCGCCCTTGACTCTGTTATATAATTAATATCGGTTAATTATCACCGCCCCCCCCCCCCCCCCCCCCCGGTTCATCAGCCAAGCTCCGAAAGATGGCCAGGGATTTCTCCCGACCATTTTACGGAGCCTATAACTTGATGGGGTGGTATTTCACCGGGCGACAGGGCGTTGGGACCGCACCCACCACTCGGCCTTTAGTTGCCCCTTACGTCAAGCCGGCCTAGCTGTGAGTGTATTCTAACGCCCAACTCATCCGGTGGTACTGCTTACCTCTGGTCTCTAATGCAATATATGTGAGAATGTTGTAAGGAAACTGGAGAGTGGCGGAGATTTCATAGAGACAAAGTCACAATGTCATGCATTTGATTGTACGTATGTATGTTCAACTAACGATGCTTGGTATTTTAATCATGTTTGGAAGAAGGCTTTTTTTGTGGACTTGAGAAGAAAACGAGAAAAAAGTAACGCGGTCCGATCTGTTTTGCCAAAGGATGGAGGCCTTAGAACTTAATAACTTGAATATCATATGATTGAAGGTAGTGGTGAGGAATTCTGTTCTTTGGTGTCTTTACCGCTCCCCGAATGATGATCGACCAGCGACATTTTTCGAACATATTTCACGTACCGTCGACTGGATACACATCAACCACCCAGCTTCTGAATTAGTCGTCTGCGTTTTTAATGTACGCAACTTCGGCTGGTATATTATAACAGAACCGACGAGGATAGGAGACTGACGGAGATGTTCGCTGTTAGCCGCAATTTGAATCAACTCGTGGAGTGCTCAGTACCCGAGGTGTTTATACGAACACCCTGGATCTGTTTTTGACATCCGAGCCGAGCATTTATACCGTAGAGGTTTTTGCGGCACTGGGAAACTCAGATCACTGCGTGGTATCATTGCGCAACCACTTGCATTTCAAATGAAATTCTCCGGTCACGGAGATTATTCTTCTGGGGATGGAAATTTACATTCCGCATTCCATCAAACGAAGTCCATTTGATAAACCTTGGTTTGATTAAAAATGCGAACAGATTACAGTGGCTCTAACCCCACTGAGGTTAACAGAACGAATTTTGTTAGAATCAGAAACGCGTGCAACCAGGCGACTGATACCGCGAAGAAGGCTTACAACGATAGACAGACAGTAAACTCCTGCAGTGCTCACCTGGTTCGCGACCCTGCTGGCAAGAGCTGTTAGCTGTTGCGTGAACGGAGGTGTGGCTTGGAGACTCTGATGTTAACACTTGCGCGGAATCGGTCACGGAGATTATTCTTCTCGGGATGGAGATCTAGATTCCACATTCCATCAAACGAAGTTAATCTTTTTAAACCTTGCTTTGATAATGTTGGATAGGGAACGCTTACAGAGTGTTCTGGTAACAGCTTTAGTAGTTCTAGCGTCGGATAGGTGGCGCTTTGGTCAACAAGCAGGGCATATACAAACAGTGGCACCAACGACTTTCTCTGTCTCTCCTTTCGCCGCTGAACCGGTCGTCAACGCAATTTAATTCAAGATTTAACTTAAGACCAAATGTTAACTTCTGTTTTACAAATATCATTCTTACAAATAAAGTCTCATTTCCAACAGATAAAAAATGCGAACAGATTAAATCGGCGAAAGGTAGAGCCTTTAAACAACGGCACTCTAATCCCATCGAAGTTAACAGAACGAATTTTTGTTAAAATCAGAAACGCGTGCATCCACGCGATTGATCCCGCGAAGAAGGCTTACAACGACAGAGTGACTAATAAACTCTTCCAGTGCCCAGCTGGTTCTCGTCCCTTCTGGTCAATGGCAAGGGCTGTCAGCGGTAACTTCGTTTCCTCCTCTTTTCCTCCGTTAGTGGCGGGCAGCGGGACGTTAGTCACAAATCCTAGGGATGGTGCTAATGTGTTCGCAAATTTATCTTCGGCGAATTCAAACCTCGATGCCGGTCTTTTGGAGTCACCTGTGATTACGCCGGTACGGTCTTACATGTGGGATGTGAGGTTTCGCCCGCCTGCTTTTCAACGCATTCTACGTGAACTGGACCGAAAGAAGGCTAGCGGCCCGGACGGAATACCAACAACAGTCCTTAGGAACTCTGCTCCACAACTATCGGCGGTTCTCGACAGACTCTTTCACTTATCTTATGAACGAAGGATCTTTACTGCCTGCTGGAAAGCCGCCCGAGTTCAGCCAATCCCAAGGAGGGGAAAAAAGTGTCTCCCACAAAATTACCGTCCGATAGCATTACTGTGTTATCTAATGTCAAGTTGATTAAGTTTTTGAAGTGTAACGGACTTCTGAATGATCGATACGGATTCCGTGGCAGGAGAGCTTTTGACCCTTATAACCGACATATGGACATCTGCGATTGAGCGACATGGTGAGTCAAGGGCGATTGCATTGTATATCTCCAAGCCTTTTGACCGCGTATGGCACGGGGCATTGCTGGACAAACTTCGTTCATATGGACTTTCCCAGCAGCTTTGCGACTGGACGAAGAGCTCCGTCGGAGATCGATCGATCCGGGTTGTTGTCGACGGCGAGTGTTCGGATCTGTATCCTGTTAATTCGGGGGTATCTCAAGGTTCTATTTTGGCTACAAACTTGTTTTTGCTTCACATAAATGACTTGTTCGCGTCGACGGATAACAGAGTGTTCAGTTTTGTGGATGATAGTACGTTTGTTTCCTCTTTTTCGAATGATCGGCCGATTGGTGCATCAACGTCGCACCGGCTGAGATGTAGACAGAATGACTTTCTGAATCGGGATCTGGATAAGGTCCTGCAGTGGGGAAAGGCCAATCTCGTCAACTTTAAAGCAACGAAGACACAATATACAATGTTCACAAAGAAAAGTGGATCATCGGTTCCACAGCTGATGATGAATGGCCAGGACCTCGAAGCGGGGGAAAGCTCGAAATTGCTCAGCGTGACGGTCTGTGGAAATGTATTATGGCATAAACATGTGTCGAGCATCACCAGATCAGCCTCAGGAAAGTTGAGCTATCTTTTTAGAACCAACAAATACTTTACTCCGGCTCAACTTCTTCTCCTATATAAATCCCAAATTAGACCCGCGCTCGAATATTGCTCTCATGTTTGGAGCTCGACTCCTAAACATACCCTCGACCTACTTGAGAGCATATAGAGACGAGCGATCCGCCTGATTGGGGATTCGACGCTGACGTCGGGACTACAGTCGCTATCACATCGAAGGCGCGCAGCCGACCTCTGTCTGTTTTACATATATTATCACGGGTACTGTTCTTCGGAGATTCGTGGTATTGTTCCGCGTAAATCGGTTTATATGCGCGCCACAAGACAATCCGACAGGTTGCACCAATTTGCGTTTCATCTCCCGACGGCGCGAACATCCCTGCATCAGAACCGTTACACAGCGGGGAAGCTGTGGAACTCCCTTCCCGCGCGAGTGTTTCCGGAGCCCTACAACCTGCAATTGTTCAAGAGGAACTACAACAGTATTTTAGTGGAATCTCAGGGGCGCCGTGATGGTGCTATATGTTCGTCTCTCCCGAGAAAGGTGTAATAAATAAAAAAAAGGAGGAAGATGATGTTATCGAGCTCTTCATCAGAGTTATTGACTGCTGACTCCTTAATGGCAAGGTCTTTGTATTTGTTCTCTGTTCCAGAGTAGTGAGCATCAGTGGGATACACATTTTCTTGATTTCTACATATTGCGCGGTCTTCGGTGTCATCTGATTTGTGCTTCTTGGCCGTTGGATTCCGTTGAGGATTCAACTTCCACCGTGTATTTTTAAATATAACCTATCCTTCATTCATGGTCAGTGCGTCGTTCTTATTTTTCTTTATCTTTATCGCGGATTTTTTATTTTAATTTATTGTTTGTGTGATGTCACACATGATAGAACCAGATAGGCCCCACTTCACTATTATTTCCTCTGTGAGGAAGTCACACACACGGGCATGTACGCGAATAATATTTTTAATATTATTTCGTGGACGAACGACGGTCGATGTAGTTCATCCAACGACTTTTCAGATACCCTTCAATTGAGTCTCTATAGGGCCTATTTGTCATTTCATTTCGTTTGTCTTCAGTAGATGAACATATTCCTTTCATAATTTTCAAATTTGATTCTATCGGCTTAGGTACGGCTTTCGCATTTTTCATATTAAATTTCTCTATAAGTTTGTGGCGGTTCCACTGAACGCCATTACTTACCTTCTAGTTAATTGCCCAAAAACCTTCTCCTAAAGCATTCGAAATCATTATCATTTGCTAATGCAATTGCATTAGCATCTTCAAACATTTTCCCCTGGGGCATAGTTGCATGCGTCGCATCATGTTCCTCAAAAACAATTCGGTTACAGCACCAAGTAGCCGACATGAAACCCGAAGCATGTCAATGCTCATATCTCCCAATGAATTCTGCCACACACGTGCAGGGAATATTTCCTTGTTTTATCTGCATGCACATCGGTCGGTCATCCGACCGACAGGCAAATCATAGCTCACGACTGACTGCCAAAGGAAACCGAATTCTCCATAGTGTAAATACATACACGAGAGATCGACCCTTTGAGACGCCATCGATATGTGCACGATCGGCATATATGCTGGACGCATTTGCCGATCGTATAAACATCCAAATTCCTGTCCACATGATAGCTTGCCCAGCTGCAGCCACTTCTCTTGGTATTTTCCTTTGTTGGATTTGCGTACACAGGGACACACAGCATGAGCGTCCGGGATGATCATTGCGCGTGTGTTCACACCCACGCTGGGACCAATGTGTCGGAGATCTTCTTCCATTGGTCGCTGGACGAGGGAAGAAATTCAATGTTGTCCCTTACCAGTCAATCGAGTATCAACCTTTGGCGAGAGAGCACATTAAGAGCAGGAATCTCCTTGAGTGAACATTTAAATATTACTTCAGTAATCGGTGTCGTGCGTGGAACGAATTGAAAACGTCAATTTTGCAAAACCAACGCAATGTCTTCGTTGAATATATCGGTAACGCGATGAAGGAATTTTATGTACATAGAACGTAACAAGCTGGAACGGAATTTGTGTTGGGTGTTGTTTAAAAATAAATTTATATCACCAAGTGACTTGCACCTTTACATTTGTTTAAAATAAATCTATATCACCAAGTGACTTGAACTTTTACATTTTGAAAATAAATTTATATCACCAAGTGATATGAACTTTTACGTTGTTAAGATTAACCCTTATAACCAAGGTCTTTGGCTTTTATGTTGAAAAAATAAAGAACCGTTGACACCAAGCGACTTTTGCGTTTTTTATTAGAGTAAAGAAATCATTGATGACCATGGGTGGACGAAGTGTGTAGGTGTGTTCCGGCAGTTGGACGGGGTTGGCGTTGCGATGAAACTGCTCTACGGGAATTTTAGTGAACCTGTTCCCCTGTGGCACATTACTAAAAGATGTAAATTCCCCCAAAAAGACCCAAACCCCCACAAGTTCGTCAATATACGAGGGTTGCCTTTTATATTTCGGGATTAGAGAACAAACACAAATATTGATCATCGAAAATCACTTTATTGTTTTTCAAAATATTCCCCATGAAGATCTATACACTTTTGCATGCGTTTGAACCAATTGTCGAAGCACTTTTGCCACTCTGATTGAGGTATCTCCAACACATGCATTCTGAATGCAGCAACCGCTTCTTCAGGTGTCGAAAAACGTTGACCTCTCAGTTTGTTTTTTACGTACGGGAATAAAAAGAAGTCATTCGGTGCCAAGTCAGGACTATACGGCGGATGACCCATCAAATCGATGTTTTGGGTGCTCAAAAATGCAGTTGTCGCAGCCGATGTGTGAGAGCTCGCATTGTCGTGGTGATGAGTGATCCGTCTTCGGCGGTTGGTTTTCCTGATTTCTTGGAAGACAACTGGCAAACAAATGGTTGTGTACCACTCAGAATTGACTGTTCTGCGTTGTTCTAGTGGTACGGTTGCGACATGTCCAGTTTTTCCGAAGAAACAGGCGACCATTTGCTTGGAAGTGCTTCGTGCGCGAACAACTTTTGTTGGATTTGGCTCATCTTGAAACACCCAGACAGTCGACTGCTGTTTACTTTCGGGCTCATACGCGTAAATCCACGATTCATCACCTGTCACGATGTCATAGACGTGTTTCGAAGCACCGCGACCGTATTTTTTGAGCATTTCTTTCGACCAATTGACACGAGCCTTTTTTTGGGTGATTGACAAATTGTGTGGGATCCAACGCGAACCAATTTTTTTTGACAGTCAAATGTTTATGCAATATTGAATGTATGTTGGTCCCACTAACGCCTAAGGTTGTCTCAATCTCACGATAGGTCACATGACGATCTTCCAATATCAGTTCGCGCACAGCATCAATGGTTTTCGGAACAACAACTGATTTTGGACGACCTTCACGAAATTCATCTTGGAGTGAACTACGACCACGATTGAATTCACCATACCATCGATAAACTCTGGTCCTTGATGGAGCTTGATCGCCAAAAATTGAATTAAGTTCATCCATGCACTGTTGCTGAGTTAATCCACGCCGAAAGTTGTAAAAATTAATCGCACGAAAATGTTGACGATTTAATTACATTTTTGGGCCGAGATGAATCTTTTAAGTTACTGTAAACAACACAAATAGCGCTCGTATGTCAAAACGTTCTGAGTGCGTTAACCTCAAAAATGTCCAACTTTACGACAGAGCTGTCAATTGCCGGATTGCAATGCTAGGGTTGCCAAATCCCGAAACATAAGAGGCAACCCTCGTATTTCATTTGGGAAAGATGTATTTTTCTTGTAGCATCGGTTCGTTTTACATTAATTCCAGTATGTTATTTATTTGATCAATATCTACCATTGTAAACTTCGACCTTAATTTTGACCTTACCAATTCAATATTTTCAATTATTTTAGGTGTCAAAATTAAATCACTTACGTAAATTAATATGATTACACAATAATCGTTTTTTTTTCAAAAACGTAAGCACGCGGCTCAGCTGGAGTACATCTTCCGCCATTATTTACAATGGAGTTGTCGATTTTACTATACACTCAATTCAACAATATGTTTCGCCTTTATCTCAAATATTACATTCTATATTTGAATTTAAAAACATATCGCCCTTATTGGGAAACCCAACATAACATCCTTATGGGCAAACACATCAGTTAAGTACACTACTGTTTCCACAAAATCACTTTGCATTCTTTTGACTATATGTTTGACCCCACCTATGATGGATAATACATTTATAGGTCATTTCGCGGTCGTACAAAACATAAGACCCCACACTATCCTCCACTGGTCGTTTGTCACTCCTTAAGAAATCATTCCCAAAATAGTTTCATAGATAAGTCCAATCCACGGAGATTTATATTGTACACAAGCACCACCAATTGGTTCAATTTTATATCCTTGTCGCTCTCGCCACCGAACAGGGCGACCCTATTTAATCCTGCGGTCGAATATTTTAACCACATCAATGGTCGTTAATCAGTTTTTATGATTCAAATTACACTATAAACCAATGATTTACTGACATTCCCGGACAAATCGGGGCAGAGGGGTGCGATTGCAATAAACTCGTGACCGCATATGAATTTTCGTGACACTTAAAGGCTTTCATACTGCGTCTGTTTCATGAAGCATGTTCATCCTGTATTTAAGTAATTCGCTACTCCACTCAAGAGAATGAGGTTTTTGTTATACGGTGAAGAATTAATTTGTGGAAGTGAAGAATGGATTTTATGTATCTTGTCAAGCATATGTTATTAGATTACCACCATGACAACCACCTCCGGCAGAATATCCGAGTTTGAAATACTCACCATACGCGACACGAATTCCGGGAAATGGGATCGACAACATGATCTATCGTTTTTTTATTTCCACAAAGAGAAGCACAACAGTCGAAAGACGAATTGTTGCAATGGAGGTCCCTGTCGAATTTTTGATGAATAACAATAACAGTGAAAAAGAAAAGGCATACATACAAATCGTGAAAACTATGGAAACAAGCCACAGACATGGCATCAGGAAGTGAAATGAAATTGACTCTCAAGCAGCATTCGACGTAACGCCGCTGGGAATCAGGGCGATGGCATTTAACAATGTCAAATCGTCCTAACAGAAAGCTGGTACGGTAACCAGAGTCTGGAAATAAGAAAAGTTAAACCATTTCCTCGGTCGCTAAGCGACGGTACGTGAGCTAGTGGGATTTTGATACTCCAAGTTCCTAGAGAACTGCAATACAGATAGATTTGATAGATTTTATTGTCCTGAGATGAATATATACACTCATATAAAGGAGTCCCGAATTTTACGCATGAAGTAATTTTGATAGAAAACGAGTTTTTAACCATAAAGACTAAATTTTTCATTGACGCATATAATATGCAGTACAGAGTTCTGTATGGAAAAGCATATCGGGTATTCACGACTTTGCTAGCACGTGAGCACTCTTTATTTTTAAAGCCAGAAAATGTTTTATATATACTGATCAAACCTGTTTTAGCAACAATACTTCTAGTTTAATTGCCCCTCACGAGCACTCTAAATTATTACTTGGTGTCGAAGGGCTTTTCTACGTTGAACACCCAAGTTATTAATTGTGCCCGAACCGGTATTAAATTAAAAATACTTTACTTAAACTACTTAAATATAATATTTGTAAAAATGAAAAACAGTACAATTGGCTCTTGTTTATGTTGTTCATACTATTGATTCTGGCGCAAGGCTAATAACGTTGTCCGGCAAAACAAATTATTATGGAAAATTTAACAAGTCTCATACTTGTCAAATAAGACCAAGACCGGATCCCGGTTGTAGTGCCGATATGTTAATCAAATAGGCTCCTCGATAGTATAGTGGTTAGTATACCCGCCTGTCACCCGGGAGACCGGGGTTCGATTCCCCGTCGGGGAGCCTCTGGCGCAAGACCAATGACCTTGCCCAGAAAAAATAAATCATTATGGAAAATTTAACAAGCCTTAGGACTTGCTAAATAAGGCCAAGACCGGACCCGGTTGTAGTGCCGATGATGATGATGATGATGTTAATCAAATATCTGATGCGTTACTGATGTTACATTTACTATAAACTTCTACTGATCATTTGTCAGTGTTATATTTTGCCATCAGGCTTTGTATAAGCACGTCTATGGCAATTCAAAGTGTTAAATAATAATTTTACACCACCGTAAATTTGCAAAATTTACTTCCTGAACAGAGCCAGTAGTTGCAGTTCTCGAATGTTTACGAACATTCATAAGTAAACTAAGAGAATGAGAGAAAATAGCAACATATCCACGCTAATCATTTAAAATTCTTTAGAAATTTCGATGGCGTCGGTTTTTCATGGCATATAGGTTAGTTGGATTCGTAAATACAATAAGAGCAACGGGTTTTCCTTGTCGTTTTATCATTGGATGTTTAAAAAATCAGATTCACATTTAAATAAAATGCAACGATAAATACTTGCTTGTGCGCCGCACACAGTCGACAAGGTAGATGACTACTTGAGTTTACAAGAAAGAAAAAAAGTGGTTATATCAAATTTTTGATGATAAAAGGCGGAGACGGAAAATTTATTAAAAATAAAGAAAGCATGAGAATCATTTTTACTTAAGGGGGTATTCTGGTCTAGACGCACGAATTTAACGCAATTTTTGAAGTGCTGTAAAAAAAAGCAATCAATATTTTTAGTATTCATTTTTTTATAGGATGTTTATTAAGATTTCAAGAATACAGTAAAAAATTCAAAATTCAAAAAGTTAGCAGCTGATGAAGTGGGGGATCTCAAAAAGTTGGCACGCGACCGTTTTTCAAGTTCTATTAAACCGATTCACCTCAAATTTAGTGTATGTCTTCTTTATAGGCTTTTCTATTGCATGAACTATCTTCATCCCCAAATTTCAATGTTAACTATTTTTAAAAAATTTGAAAAAAAAAGTGGTACAAAAATAAATTTTTTTTTCAAGCAGCCGTCATTTTGTTAAGAAAATTTTTTTTTCAACTTTTTTTACTTCCAACGATAGAGGCATTTCCGTAAATTAATAATTTTTTTTTTTCAGATTGCTAGGAGGGTTGAATCGTGGGTATGGTCGCGTGCCAACTCTTTGAGATCCCCCACTTCATCAGCTGCTAACTT
Organism: Microdon myrmicae; assembly: GCA_963931805.1. Classification (NCBI taxonomy): domain Eukaryota; kingdom Metazoa; phylum Arthropoda; class Insecta; order Diptera; family Syrphidae; genus Microdon; species Microdon myrmicae. The sequence goes on along the minus strand of OZ007500.1, from coordinate 124,927,053 downwards.
TTTGAATTTTGAATTTTTTACTTTCAACTTTTTTTACTGTATTCTTCAAATATTAATAAACATCCCATAAAAAATGAATAGTAAAAATAATGATTGGTTTTTTTACAGCACTTCAAAAATTGCGTTAAATTCGTGCGTCTAGACCAGAATACCCCCTAAATAAGATTAGAAGCAAAAGGGAGAAAGGGGTTAAAATAATTGACATTGAGTGGTGTTTCTCTAATTACAGGTAGTCGAATTAATGGAATATAAAAGAAAACAATAAAGTATTTCTAATTGCAGAAATCCATAACGTCATTCACTTCTACGATCCTGCACAAAGAAATATACGAGGGCGGGTTGAAAAGAAATGAACATATGCTTGTGGAGCGCGTACAAAAACAAAATATCAAGATCGGGCAAGAAGTATATTAAAGTACTCGAACAATTCTTAAGCTCCAAAATCATATATTTATTATTTTATTATTATATTATTTATTGGCCTGTAGGAACTCGGAAGTTCATGACCACACCGACTCGACTCCGCCATCGGTCACTGTCCTGCGCACTCTCCTTCCACGCTCGACCATCCGATTCGACCTCCCCAAGGTCGAACCTAACATATTCCTCCCATCTCCGTCGCGGCGGTCCTACCGGTCTCTTTCCCGTTGGTCTACCGTCAAGAATTCTACGCACGGTCCTATCGTTGCCCATTCGCGCCACGTGTCCGGCCCATCTTAATCTTCGCAACTTGATTACTCTCACCATTGTAGGTTTGCCGAATAGCTCTTCCAATTCGCGGTTGTGGAGTTTCCTCCATTGTCCTGCTTCCTCGTTATATTTACCTCCAAAGATACCCCTTAAAACCTTATTCTCGAATACGTGCAATTTGTTTTCTTCCCGTTTTGTGAGAGCCCATGTTTCGCATCCGTATAGAACAATCGGTATGATTATGGTTCTATAGACACGGAGCTTTATGTTACGTGATAGCAGTTTGGATTTCAGCAGTTTACTGACTGCGTGCCAACTAGCGTTGCCGGAGTGAAGTCTTTTGTTAATTTCCTTAGACATTTCGTTACTGACCGTCAGTATCGTTCGCAGATATGATTAAATTCTTTGACATTTTCAAACATCTTAACGCTCTTAAAGTTGCGGTCACCAACTCCAAATTTCGGTAGTAAATTTTTATAATTTGCAGACGTTGTTCGTTCGTGTACTTAACCATGATGAAAATGTTGAGTTTACTGAATAAATTGACAGTGACAGTTCGATGATTAGTGAAAGGGTGCGTTCACAAATTAAATTCAAAGTTTCCCTATTGGCAAACCCGATTTACGCCATGTCTGACTAGTTTTTAACATAACTCTTCGATCCAGACGGTATCAAAGGCTCTTTCCAAGTCGATCACACAGGCACCTGTGCATTGGTTCTTACATTTATTCCACTCTTTAGCTGCGGCATGTGTGGTTTCATGACCCATCTTAAAGCCAAACTTATTTTATTCGGAATAATGTTGTTGTCGTCTACCCACTTTAGCAGAGCTTTGTTAATGGTTTTTTCAAATACTTCATTGATGCTTGGGAGGAAACTTATCGAACGCATGTTTGTACAGTCTTTACCCTTTTTTTTGGAATGGAATGTATGATTGCCTTTCCGAACGCGCGGGAAAGTATGCATTATTCAACGCATTGTTAAACAGGTCCATGTATATATCTATTTCCATTAGGGGGAGTTCTTGAGTACGATGTTAGGTACTCCATCTATTCCCACTGACTTTTTGCTTCTTAATGAGTCGAAGATACTCTGGATTCCTTCCCTTGTTATTAAAAGGCTATTAGCCACTACACCATTGGCATTTGACAGATTATCGTCACTGAATTCGGTAAAACCCGGATTCTCCGATTGCCAATGTGAAATTTTATTCGGGAGGTGCACGTGATTCAGTAGAACTCTGTCCTCCAGGTCGTGATTTCGGCGAATGCTTTCATTCACCTTGTACATTTCCTGAAAGACAGCTCCCACAGTGTTCGCCTTTTCTAAGGGATCTTCTATCACGAAGAGTTTGTGGGGAACGAAGTATTGTGCCAAACACGGGCACTAGGTTCTACTTCGCCCTCACCGACGTCACTATAAGTTCATCGAAGGTTCAGCCGCCGCGATTGTATCCCCCAAAAAAAGCAATCACACCAAGGACAAAATAGGCGCACTGAGAGGGAAACGCAAACGAAACTCCGAAACACCAACACAGGGAGGAAGTGATTAAAAAGCACATTTGTAGAGATAAATGGTCCTGTGGCCTAATAATTTGGTGTCGTCGTAACACGGGTTCACTTATTCCCCAACACTTGTCCGCAAAAAATTGTTAACCAAATTTTCCGCAAAGAAAAGAGAAAATGAAATGCACTGTGTTGATTCGTTGTTGATTAAAGTTTTAAAACTGTTAATTTTTATTTCGAAGGCGCGTGGCCGACCTCTGTCTGTTTTACTGATATTATCACGGGTGCTGTTCTTCGGAGATTCTTGGCATTGTTCCACGCAATTCGGTTTATATGCGCTCCACAAGACAATCCGACGGATCGCACCCGTTTGTGGTTCATCTCCCGACGGCGCGAACATCCCTGTATCAGAACTCGTTCCGTTACAGAGCGGGGAAGCTGTGGAACTCTCTTCTCACGCGAGTGTTCCCGGAGCGTTACAACCTGCAACTGTTCAAAAAGAACTGCAACAGTTATTTGATGGCATCTCGGGGCGCCCACTCGACGCTATAGGTTCGCCTTTCCCGAGAGAAGTCTAATAACACAAAAAAAAAAAAAAAAAAAAAAAAAAAAAAAAAAAAAAAAAAAAAAAAAAATTCACAAAAGTATAAGCGCACACATACATAACGCTCTACTAGCGTTCGGCGATTTAACGTTTCGAGTTTTCTTTTAACTTTAGAGTTACATACCGCTTGGTACACGCACGATATTTTAATTACATGAATCAGATAAATGTACGCTTAAGTTCATAAGATTTATTACGGTACACACAAGAGTCGATTAATTTATATTAGTTTACTTAATAACACACACTGTACTTCGGAGATTAACGCAAAAAGACACAACAAATGTAATTAGCCAGTTGTTACCGCGGACCAAAATAACACCAGCTGACTCCCTGGTGCAACGCGGCTAGAGGTGAAGATTAATGTTGAAGGGCGCGACCGTCCGCTATAGAGATTGACATCTGACTCAACGATGCAATTCACATCCATCAGATTCGATGGCCGCGAATTGCATCGATAGAGGAGGATTCTATATGTGTCCGTATAGGACAAGTACGTTGCCCTTCGACGAAAACGATGATCGGCGGACACCTGATAAAACAGACGTACGATGATCAAGGGCTGCGGCGATGTACCCATACATCGTTGATGATGTATGCCAGGGATCGAAATCGATTTTTGTTTCAAAGTAAACAAAAACTCTATTTCACAGATCAAATGGTGGCACGCATGATGTAAATGATGTGCCTATGATACAAGGGGTCGTCATGGTATTTGCCTAAGATTCCTTGGAAACACCGATGTAGGCAATATCCAATCTAGCCGTATGGATCCGGTGCACAAGGAGGCAAATTATTTATTATAAGGGTCAGACTGGATGGCTATATGTTTGAATTAATATGCGGGTATGTAACGAACACAGTGAGATACTGTATGTTTACTTTAGATTTCAGGCGGGTCATCGTAGGCATGGCATGGGTAAGGTTACCTAAACAATGATCATATCCATCCCCAAATTCATGATCGGTTGATAGCCGATAACGGGTAATTGTCGCAACTGTCGCGGACCTAAGGGTATAGGCGCGATATACAATTGTGACCTATGGAAAGAATATCGGCTACAGCTATGTCAACAATACGCTGGCCAGCGTTTGTCTATCGTAATTGAAGACAGGCTGAGCCGATAGGAGATGAACTGGTTCACGGAATATGAACCAGGGAAATTCAGAATGTGTGGATGCCGCCGGGTAGGTTTTCCTTTCAGGTATGATGCTGCAGGGGAGCTTACGGTGTCCCTAATTGCAGGTAAGTACTATGGGTTTGCATACAAAGAGGAAGGTGGTTAATTTAAGAGGTTGGGCGGTTCTTTGGGAATGTATTAAAGAACCGCCACAATCCTTTTATTTTTATTTATTTAAACACTGATTGAGGAGGAGACAACAATATATAATTTAGAACACATTTTTTGCAACGTTCCTATATGGTTTATATAGTCTTAATTTAATGGTGATTAGTCCGGTTAATTTGAAGGCACACGAAAACTTAAGGCTCACGACCGCGGTTACTGGATTATATTCGACGATGTGTTCGCGTCCCCGTGGATGTTGAAGTTCGACGCCCGCGCTATTAAATCGCTATCAATAGAAATTCGGCCAGTGAAACCGGCTCTCTCAAATTAAGGTACACATGTATGTGTGAGCATTTGTTCATTCATGGGACGAAACCATGAGAACGAATCTTAAACAAAGAACGGGCATAATGTGCATCCATACGGTGTGAGTTTGGCTAAGCAAACAAGCCGAATCTCATTGGATGCTAATTGGGTCTGTGGGGAGGAAGTCGTGGCACCGGCATTGGTGCGAGTTCTACTTCCCCCTCCATCATCACTATAAGGCAAAGTTCCGCTAACCGAATAGTCACTAAAAGGTTACACGGAAGAGGCAACAAGAGAAAACCAAAACGCTGCAAGTCCGGAAAGAAGGAAAACACATTGAGCACATTCGATTATCGGTGGTGATTGTTTTTATGGTTTGTCTGTTATTTTATTTTAATATCTTAACTGTTATAACTTCCGTTTAACTTTGAAAATACTACACACTGAAACACAACCGGTTAAAAATCAGAAAGTGGACATTAGCACACTCGACTCCGCGGAGGGGCACACTCAGGGGTGTACACTTTCGTGCACACCCAACAAGGGATGATGACGGCTAGACCGCTCCGCTCAGTGGTTAGGATAAGACTCTGTGATATTTTATCGTTTGGGATGACTTTCTGGTGGTGTGGTGAACAGAGATGCACTCTTTCAGTGCAGTGGTGTGAGTAAGTAAGTGTATCGCCATTAGGAAGAAGTGCTAATGGTTTTTCTATTTACACAATGGGAAATGTGTATCGCTGGTGATGATAAAGGGATCGTATACATGACTACCTGCGAAGAAATTCGTTTTATTACTCTAGGGTTAGATGTGAGTATTCGCTTTTGTCCGATGGTCAAAGAGCTGCCGCGGCCGTGGAAATGCCAGGGACATGTGGTATGCACATGTACGACGGAATTGCATTGGTGGAACATGGGTGCCTAATAGCCGGGAATCTATGGTGCATATGCACGTTAAAGAATTGGTTTTAGGGTTTCCAAGGTCGATTGCGCTAATTGAATGCGGCCGCTGGTATATTATTGCTGGGCGAAAAAGGTCGCCGGCCAATGTGTACATTAAGAGAATTTATCATACACATGGCGAAGCTGAAAAATAGACAGCGCAATGTTTATGGCCCCTGCTGAAGGTTATGTTGTATGTAATTCAAATCCTTTTGTTTACAGGAATTCGTCTAGGGAGATTTGCTTGGCAAACAATGGTGCCGGAATAGTTTTCCTGCGAATTCTAGTGATGCATTTGACTATGAATGCTCTTGTAGATACAATTCTGTTTAGAAATTTTATGTAATGCTTTTATGCATTAATGTCCTTGGAGAAGGAAATATTTTCAGGTGCCAATGCGATTGCATTGGCGGGAGACAATGAGAGTTGAGTTGCGGATATGGGGGGTTTTTCAGGTAAGTGGGCCGTGGGGTTTGGTGGAATCCGCACAGGTTTTTGTTTGCTCATGCCTCGAGGGCATGGGGAACGGCGGATCCAGGGAAATTAAAAGACAAAGGGACCGTATAGATCGTTGTCTACGATGTGCATCGCGGCTAAATAAATAGACGACGATGCATCGAAGAAATGGTGTTAAAAGAAAAGATAGGACGAGGGCATCATAAAAGTCTTAGCTGAGTGATGCCCTTGTGTAAATAGCCGAATAGCCATTAGAAGGAGGTGCTAATGGATTACAATACTTTATACAATGAGAATTGTATATCGTATCTTGGATCGGTGGCCGAAACGAATCGCTTGCTTACATTTGTATGTGCAGGGAAATTCGTTTGTGGCAAAGGACGAAATTTGTGATTATTTATTCGTTTAGACGAGGGATCATGGTTGGGTAAATGCCAGCTGAACAAACAAGCTGCCCGACGCTGCTTTGACAGTTGGACAATGAATCGCCAGCCAATGTGTATGTAAGACATTGTTGTACACATTTGAGACTGGGAATAGCCAACTCAAGGTTAAGATTCCCTGATTATGCGGTTACAGTATATGTGAACCGATAAGCTTTCTTTTCAGGGATATGCTGTTTGGAACAGAAGTCTTAAAAGGAATTTTAAATTCGAATAAATGGATGCGGGTAAGAATTCTCTTCCAGAAGCTTTTAGCTAAATACATTTGTTCATTTGCTGCGTGAAGCATTTACAGGTGCTTAATGCGATTGCATTAGCAGAAAGTTATGATGGCTGAGTTGCGGATATGGGGGGTTCTTCAGGTGAGCTTTAAGAATCCCCACAAGTTACTGAGGATAGCGTTCTTTGTATCTATGCCAATGTTGATTAACACTTGTTTATTTTCGTCATTACGTGGTAAGTGGAGGCACTGAATCTCATTTTGATTTCTCCTGAATGTTTTATTTATTTGTGGGAACATATTCGGTTATTAAGTTTTATAGCTCGAATTCAGTTGTTCCAATACAAATTTGTTGCTAATCTGTAGTTAGCTTTAAGTACTTGTTGGCGGGTTTTTAATCGGGAATTCAGTGATATCATCTCCTGGTTTTGTCTGAACGAAGTTCTTTTGTTAATGATCTGGTGAACCGTGGCCATCGCATTGTCCCGTAGTTGTATGGTTGCGAGATCACGAATTCCTCCAGATCTGGCAGATCGTTCGGACGGTTTATTACTGCCGTGAATGCACAGAGGTCACTGCCGTATTCAATTGTCCGTAAACAGTTTCTGTTTCGTCTATTGGTGTTAAGTAGTCTTGTGAGGGAGATGGTGGTGTGTCTGGCGCGACACGAATTCAGCTAAATCCCCAACAATGTTTCGACGAATAGTTCACAAAAATAAATCATAAAATTCCAGGAAAATATAAAGGCTGGTGATAGTTTGTTGTCTAAGGTTCTTTTTATTATTTGCAATTTTTGATATATACACTACGATATTAATTGGTCACTATATTCTTCAAGTGGACTTGGATGTGGTGAGTTTTTAATCCAATGTTCTTATTATTATTTGGGATTTTTGATATATACACTACGATACTAAGTGGTTAATTAGTTGTCACTATTTGCGGAGATGAATCGAGGAAATAATGATTTTTACTAGTAAGCTGGCTCCTCGATAGTATAGTGGTTAGTATACCCGCCTGTCACGCGGGAGACCGGGGTTCGATCTCCCGTCGGGGAGCCTCTGGCGCAAGACTAATGACCTTGCCCGGAAAAACAAATCATTATGGAAAATTTAACAAGCCTCAGGACTTGCTAAATAAGGCCAAGACCGGTTCCCGGTTGTAGTGCCGATGATGATGATGACTAGTAAGATGAATCAATTGCACTCGCAAAGAGACAGTGTTCGATTTTTGGTGAATGGAATTTTACTAACTTAGCTTGGTAGCAACTAACTCGACGGCGCGACGGTTGAGACTCGAATTCTTTTGCGCAAACGCACTACATGGTTTCTGTCTCTGATGAAGGATGGAATCTGACTCGGTGCGGCGTGACCGACACCGGTGGTGGATGTGAAGCGACTGATGCGAATTAGGGATGAAAATTGGGATTTCTTATTTGCACGGAGATTAGCCAATCTTCATCGCGCTCTCTCATGAATTCATTAAGTTCCATGTCTCAGCGAGGTGAATAAATACTTGCGCATTCCTTCGGCAGTCGCTGGGCATGCGAAGGATGAAGAGAACAAAAGAGAGAGCGCAGTAACTTCGGTTTTGACTTGGCTTGTGTGCCTGTACCAATGCAGATACTGAGGATGACCCACTGACCTAGTTCGGTGACTGTGGTGATCTCAGAGTGCAACGAACCCTGGGAAGATAAAAATGGCAAGAAGAGGAAAATGGTTTGTGCTATTCACCTGCATAAAGAGATCTTTGATCCCAAGCGGAAAGACTGTCTGGGGGAAGTCGAAGTGACGCTTTAGCGGATGTAGTCTTTAATCGCCGGAGTGTTCCGCCGAACACTGTTCACACACAAGGAAGAACACACTGGAGCAAATGCTGTCACCAGTAAAACACACGAATACATTGTTTTCCTTCAATTTTTATTTTAATTGTCCTTTTCTTTTAAAGTTACATTCAGTTAGTTAAAATACACGCATTTTAATTGTCCTTTTCTTTTAAAGTTACTTTCAGTTAGTTAAATTACAAGTGGACTGTCACTGGGTGTTTTAGCACATCTAGACCAAAGCAAGCAGGCGTTAATTTGCACAAAAAAGAAAAATCGACACTATTACAATGGCACACAGGGACTCAAGTTATCTCGCAAAACTACGCTTGCGGACCGTTCGAAAATTAAAAGTAACGGCGCGGCGCTGATATATCCGTCATATTCGATTAAGTATGCAGCGCGGATATACCTCCTCGGTCTGGTTCTCTCGCTATCCTCTAGGACGATCCAACTTAGACTCCTCTCTGCCCAAGAAAAATATCCCGATTCAGATTTCCGATCCATATCTGCAAAGGAGAAAATTTCCCATTTCATCTGCTAACAGAATTTTCCACAGTATCTGTTAGCAGCATACCATCTTCCTTTTCATCTTACAAGGAGAATTTCCCATAGGATCTGGAAGGAGAAATCTTACCTTATCATCATCATTATCACCATTCGATGCTGGTGGTCGGTATCTCGTTTCTTCCTTTGTTTACGGATCGGATGCCGCATATCTGGCATGCGGCAAAGGGTCGCCTGCATTTCGGATGTGTACCCGGATTATGGGATGTAAGGCCTTGTTTGCCTTTTCCATCATACATCTATCTGGGCTAGTGTTTAGAGTTTATGATTGTTCGCCTGCTAATCAGCGGCGCAACGAATTGATTCTTTGCACAAGTGTGCCTGGTTTAGGTGTTAATTGCGTTTAGCTACGAGCGTATGCATCCGTCGTTCGGTCTATTTACCGATAATGGTATTTCCTTGGGAAACCTCGCGTTGATGTATAGGATGGAAGATTTATGACCTGTATTCTGGGATTGGTTTTGCATACGATGAATGGATGCGTTGACTCGATATTGAAAGTTTTTGAACGTTAAGTTTCTTGTTTTTTGATATCGGGTTCAACATTGTTGCAGCTTCCTATGACCCTTGTTACAGGTATGATTAGGAGCTTTGGGACACGTGTCTGTGGGCACGTGTAATGAATAAGGTAAGTATGTTCCTTAAAGGATTGGAACCTTACCTGGGCGGAATTGTGCGTTCGTAGAACGCTACAACGCTACATCGGCTAGGGAAATATTATCGTGAGAACCAAACTCGAAGAATTTACCCCAGCCGTCGCACGATTATGCAACCGCGTCGTTTGGTCAGACATGGTTGTTGCTAACCAATATGAAGTTGAGATTTCCGGTGGAAATCTCATGGGTTAATGTAATAGTGTTGCGGTATGGCAAGAAAAGACTAAATGCAATTGTGCATTTACTGGATAGATTAATGACTTCCGGCCATGCTTCTTTTAGGGATCTTTCTTATTGCAGGTGAAATAACCGACGGAAGGAATTGGGATTGAAATGACGCGCTGTTAGCGGTCGAAATAGGGCTGAAATAGTTGGTTGGTTCTCCATGTAGTATAGAGAACCCCCACTGTCTCAGTCGTGAGATAGAGACAGAGAAAGTTGTCAGTAATCTATGGTTCTTGTGTTTGTTGGATTTTCCTAAAGAAAAAATGGTTTTTCGAATTTTGATGTAATGTGGTCGTAGAAAGTTCAACTCCTGGGCATGACAACGAATCGACCTACTGCAATTCTCGGCCACACCCGCACGAACCAAAGTAATATTTTTAGCTGTGCAATGAGCACGAACACACATTGATGGCTTTTGCATCTGGTATCAACCTAATTTCTTTAAATTTTCCACCAATTTTTGCAATTCCACATTGATTTTGATTATGTTGACAAAAAAAATTACAAAATGCATTTCTATTTGAAAGTCTATTCCGCAGCAAGTTTTAAAAACTTAGTTTTTCAATAACTACAATTGTCAAAGACTGAACTCATCAAATATAAACAAAAATCTTTGGACGCTTAAACTACATATACATTCAATATCTTTCCTTCTAATTGGAACACACTTTATATAATTAAATTACAAAGCTGTTTACATTTCATCTCGTGTTAGCGATAGAGACTGGGTCTGTTATGGATGTAGCGATAGAGACCGACTCTTTTATGGATATCGTAAGACATATACATCATCGATATCATAATTTTTTTTAAATATTTCCCCGAAGCACATCATTAATGTCTAACACCGTAAATAGGTTCTTTGTAATTAAAGTCAAACAAACTAATCACTAGAATAGTTTCAAAAAACACCGACCCATAACACCTGACAGACAGGTGTATAGATTTCGCCATATCCTAATTTCAGGCCTTAATCGAACATAAAGTTTACCGTCATGTTTGCAGCTGAAGGTAATTAATTTGACTTTGGCTCCTTCCAAACTGGTTATAACAGTGTGTGAATTTTGAACTGAAAAATCGCCCCGATGTTATACTAGAAGGGCCAGGCTCGTCGCTAAATGGGGAATTCTATTTAGCTTTAACGACGAACCGAAACATTTCGTCAATTCTAAGAACACCCCCGAGATGCCTCCTAAAATCGATTTCCGAATACGAATCACGGCCGTGATGACCCAATATCAGGATAACTGAAGGACTATTGCCGATTCTATTTCACTTGATCCGATTAAATTCTTGTAGAAGTTTATTTGGCCATTATGTTAAAATATAACTGCCATTAATTTTAACGCAACATTAAATTCGATTTGGGTCGAATGTTGGAACGTGTGTGCAGGCTGGCATCACCTGTCGAATACTGGCTAAGGTCAAAACAACAGCTTTGTTAAGCCGGATTTCGAGTTATTGTTGTTTGAAAATATTGGAAACCAGCAGACGATGTGTAGAGCGCATCGTATATTGCTTCGTGTGTTAGTTAAGTCACGTAGAGTTATGTTCAATTAATTGGTAATGCTTATATAAGAACGACGATTGACTGATTTTATTTGGTGGTGGTTTATTTCACTTTTGTAGTGTTTACCCTTTGAGGCTCTGGCTTCTGATATAGTTGGAGGAGAATAGCTGGGAATGCTGTACAAGCCCACATGATGAATTATATTGGTGCTGCTGTTGGGGTTTATCCTGTGAAGTCCTCTTATTTTATTAATAAATTTATCGCTACGGTAGTTACGTTTTTAATTTGGAAGTGGTCATGTAGTCCTTCCAATCGAGTTATACCGACTATAATGTCCTTAATAATTGTTTAGCCTCAGTGTGTGAGGTGAGAGTGTTTAAAATGTATGTGACGCGCAAAATTGTGAGGGCGAGGTATGCCCCTATCACCAATTGTCTCAACACTATTTTTTCCTCGTCCAGAAATTCCTGAAAGGAAAACTTAAACACAAACCAACAGCTCGTCGATGAGTCTTGAGACTGGCACATGATATACGCATACACTGCTACCATAAATTGCAATTGCCTATCCATAGAGTGTGCCGACTGTAAGTGGTTGTAAGTGGTGGTCAGAACCTCTGACCTATAGTGTAATCATTGTGTTCATGGTAATATAATTGACCATTGTAAATCCAAAAGTTTTTAGGCCGGTGGTAACAAACTGAGATTTTTCTCCCCCAGAGAGTTGATGTGAGCTATCTATTGAGATCTTTCGTCTGCGGAAACTGGTAAGAAAAGGTAAATCTCCGCCAATTGTAACAGCCATTGAGAACTTTCCCCTGAGAAAGCTGATGAAAGAATACATGTCTTCTCCAATGGTAAAAGTTATCGAGATCTATTGTGGGTGGTTTTATTTCTGATGTCTATTTTTATTATTTCGGTATAGATTGATTAGTTGAACGGATATGTTATCATCCTTCGAATTGCCTATTGTCTCCTTCAAGTTTTATGTTTCTACCGATTTATATACGGTTCGTTTTGAGCATCAACCGCCATCCTTCCGTTAATGTTTAAAAGGTCGTTACGCACAAGAGATATGCATTTTGAACTCATCAGACATTGTTCCGTTGATGGACACGGGTACTGGAAATTGTTCCGTACCAATGTACCAATTATGAAATCAACGGACTTTTTTCCATAACCGAATATAGAATAGATTATTGGAATAATTGTTTACCACTGTTAACCAATACAAGCTTTATTGAAAGTAGGATCGTTATTAACAATATGAATCGAACTTAATTGTATGACGTGCCCTGTGAGTAGGGCGTTAGAATATACTCACAGCTAGGTCGCCCTGTTGTAAGAGGCGACTAAAGGCCGAGTGGTAGGTGGGATCCCAATGCCTTGTGGCTCGGTGAAATACCACCCTATCAAGCTATAGGTCGACAGAAATCTCTGTCCATCTTTCGGAGCTTGGCTGATGGACCGGTTCGAGAAAAGGTTGGTTAGGTAGTAGTCGGTCCCAAGGTGAGATACCACCCCGTCACGCTTTGCATTCCGCGATATCGCCGAGAGAAATCTTCGACGGTGTTTCGGATGTGTGGCTGATGGCCCGGACTGACACGGGGATAAGTCATGATGGTACCTTCTGATATAAAGAATTCCGGAGGTAAACTAGTCTCCCATTCGGATCTCGGGGGGACTATGTCAGGGGGAACATCATGCAGGTATCATGATAAATAATGGAACTTTAAGAGGTTCGTCATCGCATAACCGGGCTCGCTCTAGAGGCTCTGCCCACGCTCGACTAGTGACGGCATTTTGTAACCTCAGGCGCATCGGTTTCACCAATACCAATGTATCCACCAATATTTGCAAACAGCGAAACCTGATACCCTTGCCCTAACTGAGGCCTAGGTCGATTCGTCAACTGATTCGACATATCTTCGTTGCACAGGATACGACTTACATTCGAGATTACGTTTTAAGGGCGGAGTCTGCGTCTTCGCGCGGTCCAATCTGGCTTGCCAGAGGACGGAGGCGTTGGAACCTTGTCTTTACCGCTCCCCGAATGACGACCGACCGGCGACATTTTTCGAACATCTGTCATATACCGTCGACTGGATACAGATCAACCACCCAGCTTCTCAAATTGTGGTCCTTGGTGATTTTAATATGCACAATTCCGGCTGGTTGTTACATTCTAACAGAACCGACGAGGCTGGGAGGCTGGCGGAGATGTTTGCTGTAAGCCACAACTTGACTCAACTCGTGGGAGAGCCAACGCGAGTGCCAGATGCCCGAGGCGATTATGCGAACACCCTGGATCTGTTTTTGACATCCGAACCGAGTATTTATACCGTAGAGGTTTCTGCGCCACTAGGAAACTCAGATCACTGCTTGGTATCTGTCGCGCAAGCACTTGCATACCAAGCGAACAACCGGCCTAGGCAGCTTCGCCATGTATGGAAGTATGGGGCTGCTAACTGGGACGATTTGCGAGATTTCTTCCCATCCTTTCCATGGTCCGAGGTGTGCTTCGAAAACTCCAATGTTAACGCATGCGCGGAGTCGGTATCAGAGATTATTCTTCTGGGGATGGAGATGTATATTCCACATTCCATCAAACGAAGTTCATCTGATAAACCTTGGTTTGACAAAAAATGCGAGCTGATTACAGCGGCAAAAAATAGAGCCTTTAAGCAATGGCGCTCCAATCCCACCGATGTAAACAGAACGAATTTTGTTAGAATCAGAAACGCGTGCAACCAGGCGGTTGATACCGCGAAAAAGGCTCACAACGACAGGTGATCAATAAGCTCCTTCGGTGCCCAACTGATTCGCGCTCCTTCTGCTCAACGGCAAAAGCTGTCAGCGGTAACTTCGCATCCTCCTCTTTCCCTCCGTTGGTGACAGACAGCGGGACGTTACTCACGAATTCAAAGGATAAAGCTAATGTGTTCGCAAATTTATTTTCGGCGAATTCAAACCTCGATCCTGGCCTTTTGGAGCCACCTGTGATCTCGCCGGTACGGTCTTCGATGCGGGATGTGAGATATCGTCCGCGCACTATTCAACGCATTCTACGTGAAGTGGATTGTAGGAAGGCAACCGGCCCGGACGGAATACCAGTAATAGTCCTTAAGAACTGTGCTCCAGAACTATCGCCGGTTCTTGGCAGACTCTTCCGCTTATCTTATGCACGGAGGACCTTTCATGCCTGCTGGAAAATCTCCCGAGTTCAGCCAACCCCGAAGATGGGAAAAAAGTGTCTCCCACAAAATTACCGCCCGATAGCATTACTGTCTATTTTATCCAAGGTAATGGAAAAAGTCATCAATACAGAGTTAGTTAAGTATTTGGAGAGCAACGGACTTCTGAATGATCGTCAATACGGATTCCGTGGCAGACGGTCCACAGGAGACCTTTTGACACTTATAACCGATATATGGACATCTGCGATTGAACAGCATGGTGAGTCAAGGGCGGTCGGATTGGACATTTCCAAGGCTTTTGACCGCGTCTGGCAAGGGGCATTGCTGAGCAAACTTCGTTCACATGGACTTTCCCAACAGCTTTGCGACTGGACGAGAAGCTTCCTCGAGAATCGATCGATCCGGGTTGTTGTGGACGGCGAGTGTTCGGATCTGTATCCTGTTAATTCGGGGGTGCCCCAAGGTTCTATTTTGGCTCCAACCTTATTCTTGTTTCACATAAATGATTTGTTGGAGACAAGGGATAACAAAGTGGTCAGTTTTGCGGATGATAGTACGCTTATTTCCTCCTTTTCGATCGGCCGATTGGTGCATCAACGTCACACCGGCTGAGATGTAGACAGATTGACTCTCTGAATCGGGATCTGGATAAAGTCCTGCAGTGGGGAAAGGCCAATCTTGTCGACTTCAATGCAACGAAGACCCAGTATACAACATTCAGAAAGAAAACTGGATCATCGGTTCCACAGCTGATGATGAATGGCCAGGCCCTCGAGGCTGGGGAAAGTTTGAAATTGCTCGGCGTCACGGTCTGGGGGAATGTATTATGGCATAAACACGTGTCGAACATCGCCAGGTCAGCCTCAGGAAAACTGAGTTATTTTTTTTAGAGCCAAGAAATATTTTACTCCGGCCCAACTTCTTCTCCTATATGAATCCCAAATTAGACCCGCGCTCGAATATTGCTCTCATGTTTGGAGCTCGACTCCTAAACATACCCTCGGCCTACTTGAGAGCATATAGAGACGAGCGATCCGCCTGATTGGGGACTCGGCGCTGACGTCGGGACTACAGTCGCTATCACATTGAAGGCGCGTAGTCGAGCTCTGTCTGTTTTACAGATATTATCACGGGTGCTGTTCTTCGGAGATTCTTGGTATTGTTCCACGCAAATCGGTTTATATGCGTTCCACAAGACAATCCGACGGATCGCACCCGGTTGTGGTTCATCTCCCAATGGCGCAAACATACCTGCATTAGAACTCGTTCCGTTACAGAGCGGGGAAGCTGTGGAACTCCCTTCCCACGCGAGTGTTCCCGGAGCGTTACAACCTGCAACTGTTCAAAAAGAACTGCAACAGTTATTTGATGGCATCTCGGAGCGCCCACTCGGCGCTATAGGTTCGCCTCTCCCGAGAGAAGTCTAATAAAAGTAAAAAAATAAAAAAGAAGGGGAAGTTTGTAAGTTATATGTGCTTTAGTTGTAGGTGTGGGGTTGGAGATGTTGGACTGATTTACTCTCCCCCCAGCTAATGCATTCACTAGATGACACACATGAGAAAACAGAACAGCCGTTGATTCTTATGGGGAAGCGGACACAGAACAGCAAAGACAAACACTCTGGTATAGTTTATTCTATTATTTTATTTTATTTTTAACGTTGAACATAGTTTTTATTTTAAATACAAACACCTGAACTGTCTTTTAAAATATGGGTCGTTTGTTCTGTAGTCTTGATTTTAATTTTCACTGTGCACTTGTTATTTACTGTGTGGTACACGAACTCTATGAATCAACGTCACACCCGTATTTGGCAACCATTATTTAAGTAGATTTATTCCTATAAAATATTATGTTTCTCGACAAACACTCGAAAACTAGCGTAAATCTGAATCCAGTTATTTTTGAATTTGAAATTGACTATAAAACGAATAGCGCGACAGCAGGGATTCGACGTCTCTCGTTGAAGGATGAATTTTGACTCCTCGATGCAATACACATCCGTCAGATTCAACGGTGGTGGCTCACATCGATGTGGGAGGAGCGAACAGGCTCAACTTGGCGACGGCCAATTGGCGATCGAAAATGGATTAAATGGAAGTATTTCCCATATGCCCGTATAGGGCAAGTACGATGCCCCATAACCTGCAATACCGACAACGATCCGTCCTGCACCTGTTCAAACAAATGGACGAGCAAAAATGGGCTGCAGGCATTGTGTTCATGTAAAGCCGTTCTAGGCGATACATTCTTTGGTGACGATAGGTCGAGCGAAGATTTGGGGTTTGTTTGATTTAGCCGTATGCCTTTGGTGCACTAGAAACGAAGATATTTTGTCGACATTAAGTCAACAGAAATCTTGCTGACGGTGGCAAAGGGTCAGGCTGGATGGTTATCTATTTGGATTAATATGCCGGTACATGGATATGGTGGTGAGGAATTTGCCACCTAGGGGAAACATGGACCAGCGTTGGTAAGCAAAACAAACACAGTGGGATACTGTGTGTTTACTTTAGTTTTCGTTCGATTTTCGAGAAAGCTCCTCGTCCAGTCGCAAAGCTGTCGGTAAAGTCCATAAGACCGAAGTTTGCTCAGCAATGCCCCTTGCCAAACGCGGTCAAAAGCCTTGGAGATAGCCAACACGACCGCCCTTGATACACCATGCCGCTCAATCGCAGATCTCCATATATCGGTTATAAGTGTCAAAAGATCTTCCGTGGACCGCCTGTCACGGAATCCCTATTGACGATCTTTCAGAAGCCCATTGCAGTCCAAATACTTAATCAACTCGACATTGATGACTTTTTCCATTACCTTAGATAACATGGACAGTATTGCTATGGAACGGTAATGTTGTGGGAGACACTATAGCGTTTGCGATTGATAATGAAGAACGTGTGATTCGAACTGACGCTATGACAGTTAGAATCACCAAAAATTGAACCAATGCGTAACACATCAGGCTACTGGCCGTGCTTAGAATTCGATTTTTAAGTATATTCCACTGATGTGAATTGTTATGTTAACGCTATGGTATACGGCTCTGATAAAGTTTCTTATTCGATTTTCGTCCGGTGGTCTTCACTATTTGCTTGTGTATTGTGTGTGTATCTGTTAGAGACGCTACAACACATTTTACCCTTCTTTGGGATTGGTTGAAATCGAGGGGTTATACAGCAGGCAGAAATGGTCCTTAGTTTATAAGATAAGCGAAATAGTCTGCCAAGAACCGGCGATAGTTCTGGAGCTGGGTTCTTAAGGACTATTGCTGGTATTCCGTCCGAGCCGGTCGCCTTGCTACAGTCCAGTTCACGCAGAATGTGTTGGATAGTACGCGGGCGGAAACACACGTCACACATCGAAGACCATACCAGTACGATTACAGGTGGGTCCAAAAAACCGGCATTGAGGTTTGAATTCGCGGAAAATAAATTCGGGAACACATTAGCTTTATCCTTTGAATTTGTGACTAACATCCCGCTGCCCGCCACTAACGGAGGGAAAGAGGAGGAAGCGAAGTTACTGCTGACAGCCCTTGCCATTGACCAGAAGGGACGCGAACCAGCCAGGCACTCAAGAAGTCTATGAGTCACTCTGTCGTTGTAACCCTTCTTCGCGGTATCAATCGCTTGGGTGCACGCGTTTCTGGTGTTAACAAAAATTCGTTCTGTTAACTTCGATGAGATTAGAGTGCCGTTGTTTAAAGGCTCTACTTTTTGCCGATTTAATCTGTTCGCATTTTTTATCAAAGCAAGGTTTATCAGATTAACATCGTTTGATGGAATCTAGAATGTAGATCGCCATCCCGAGAAGAATAATCTCCGTGACCGATTCCACGCAAGTGTTAACATCAGAGTCTCCAACGCACACCTCCGTTCACGCAACAGCTAACAGCTCTTTCCAGATGGGTCGCGAACCAGGTGAGCACTGCAGGAGTTTAGTGGTCTTTCTGTCGTTGTAAGCCTTCTTCGCGGTATCAGTCGCCTGGTTGCACGCGTTTCTGATTCTAACAAAATTCGTTCTGTTAACCTCAGTGGGGTTAGAGCGTCATTTTTTAAAAGCTCTATTTTTTGCCACTGTAATCTGTTCGCATTTTTAATCAAACCAAGCTTTATCAGATGAACTTCGTTTGATGGAATGCGGAATGTTAATTACCATCCCGAGAAGAATAATTTGCGTGACCGACTCCGCGCATGCGTTAACATCGGAGTCCCCACAGCACACCTCCGACCACGGAAAGGATGCGAAGAAATCTAACAAATCGTCCGAATAACAGCCCCATACCTCCATGCATGGCGAAACTGCTGAGGTTGATTATTCATTTGAAATGCAGGTGGCTGCGCAATGATACCAATCAGTGATCTGAGTTTCCCAGTGTCGCAGAAACCTCCACGGTATAAATGCTCGGCTCGGATGTCAAAAACAGATCCAGAACGTTCGTATAAACACCTCGGGTATTGGGCACTCCACGAGTTGATTCAAATTGCGGCTAACAGCGAACATCTCCGTCAGCCTCCTATCCTCGTCGGTTCTGTTATAATATACCAGCCGGAGTTGCGTACATTAAAATTGTTTAAAATGTTAAACAATTAAATGAGTATCCAGTCAGTTGACGGTACGTGATATTTGTTGAAAAAAAAGTGTCGCTGGTCGATCATCATTCAGGGAGCGGTAAAGACACCAAAGAACTGAATTCCTCACCACAACCTTCAATCATATGATATTCAAGTTATTAAGTTCTAAGGCCTCCATCCTTAGGCAAAACAAATCGGACCGCGTTAAGACGCTGACTCCACCCTTAAAACGGAATCTCGAATGCGAATCGTATCCTGAGCAACAAAGATATCAGTTCACGAATCGAGCTGCGTCTCAGTTACGGGAAGGATATCAGGGTTTGTAAGTTGCATATATTGGTGGACGGTGTTAACATCCGTATTGGTGAAACCGATGCCCTTGATGTTACAAAATGCCATTATCAGTCGTACGTCGACAAAGTTGGAGAACGAACCTGATTACGCGATGATGAATTTCTTAAAGTTCGGATTTTTGTCAAAATATTTGCATGATGTTCCCCCCGACGCGACATAGCCCCCACCGGAGATCCGAATGGGGAACTAGTTTACCTCCGGAATTCTTTTGTCGGTCCGGGCCATCAGCCATATATCCAAACCTATTCGAAAATTTCACCCGACGATATCCCGTAATTTACAGCGTGACGGAGTGGTAACTCATCTTGGGGCCGACTACCACCTAAACCAACCTTTTCTCGAACCGGTCTATCCGCCAAGCTCCGAGAGATGGACAGAGATTTCTCCCGACCATTTCACGGAACCTATAGCTTGATAGGGTGGTATTTCATCGAGCGACAAGGCATTGGGACCCCACCTACCACTCGGCCTTTAGTCGCCTCTTACAACAGGGCGGCATAGCTGTGAGTATATTCTAACGCCCTACTCACAAGGCATACATGATATAAGCATGCGAACGTACAATCTCTAAATAAGATGGTTTGAGAGAACCATTTGCGTATTTCCAAACACCCATCTCATACATTTGAATATGTTGAAACCGTTGTTGATGGTTGCACTTAAATAAGTAGAACTTACCTGACGCTTACATAGAAAAGTTTTAATGGCCTTTTCCTCCTGCTCTTATTTAGCGTATCCTTTTACAAGAGTCCTGTCCATAAACAGTCCTAGCATCCCACAATGTTGCCAATTTAATGGAAGTTATAAACTTTTTGCTCGTTTTCGACTGAAATAGTTTGCTTACCTTTTTTCTCGATCTTCTACAGTTTCAATCCCATCATCCTAAATAATTTTCACATACTGTGTGAGCTGGGAAGTTGAAAAGGCCACTGTGATTGATTTAAATAGATACTGCCGAAGGCTTATGGGCGAATGGACAAGTTGAATCTTTTGGTTTCAACAGGTCCAATGGGGCCATTTCGTTTTTGGGTCGTTTTGTTCTTTTTCTTTATTTTGCTGTTGATGCTTTTTATACCTTTTCGGATTTAAAAGCTTTTATAGAAGGTCGATTGATGAAGAGAAAAAAAGATTGCATCATCCAAAGGTACAAGTTTGCAGATTTCAGTTTAATACCGGATTTAGGGGACTTTTTGGGGTGTGCCGCAGATTTCGAATTTATATGTTTTGTAAGGATCATTCAGACTAGAACTTAAAATCTCCTTAACTTATTAGAGATGACCTAAAGTGAGAAAAAAACCACAAGTTTTATAATACGGCAGCGTGACGGCGGTCGCATTGGCATTCGGAGTGGGCGAGTGGTTACAACACTTTGAAAAGTTATTTGACAAGGTTTCTCGGTGTATGCAGATAAAAGGCAAAAGATGTCTCAAATTTGGTGGTGTCGAAAAGTTCTCATGTACACTTTGTTCTTTTAAGATGGCTAGCCTTAAGCATTTAGTCATAAAATCACGAACAATATCAACCGGGAATTGTATCTTGTTTCGATATAAATTTACACACTGGATATATAGAATGGATTTGATGAAGCTACTCTAATGTGATTGAGGCTTTGAGCGTAGATTTCATCAACTGAATTAAGATAGACATTTCACTTAACCGCAGCACATGATGATCATATACGTTCTACTGCCCGTAAATTAAATGTTAGTCAGTTTTTAACAATTACAGAAGATGGTTTAACCATCGATTACTATATTTTATAATGTTCTTTTACTAGTGGTAGCACAGTTTAGTGTTGTCATTCGTTATGTGCCAGAAGTTGTGGTGTTTTAACATTATTTTATTATTTATTGGCCTGTAGGAACGAATCGACTCCGCCATCGTTCTCTGTCCTGTGCACTCTGTGGCGGTTCCGCCAAACCCCACGGCCCGCTTACCTGAAAAACCCCCATAACTGCTAACCAACTTCCTTAAGTTCGCTAATGCAATCGCATTACCACCTTAAATGCTTCACGCATCAAATTGATCACGTTTATTTAGCTAAAAGCCCCTAGAAGAGAATTCTTACCTTTCATGCATATCTTCGCATACAAATTCCCTATAAGAATTCCTTCCTAACTTATCATAAATTCCCTGAAAGAAAATTCATGGGTTCACATATAATACAACCGCATAATCAGGGAATCTTACCCTTGAGTTGGCTTATCCCAGCCTTAACATGTGTACAATAAAAACTACCTACATACACATTGGCTGGCGACCACTTTAACCAACGATAAACAGTCCAACGCAGTTGCATGTAATTAGCACCATAGACGTTGAGACTAATTCCCTAACTCGCACCATGTGCAAACAAAAGAACGCTGTCCTTCAAAGGTTTTCTGGCGATACCATAAACAATCCACATCGTTTGTGGTATCCCGAATGCAATTCCCATTTAATGTGTTCCAGCTTATTTATTTAGCTGACCCTAATCCCAGACCGATGCATTAGGTCGCTTCTCCTTTGTTCTTTTTCCCTAGCCGAAGGTTTTGTTTATCCTTGCTGAAATGCATCCATAAACACGGTGATGTGTACGAACACACACATACACACCACTGAACCAAAAGACCGCATCTCCTTGGTGGCCACACCCTTAAGAGAAAAATTTTCTCTCTCTCTTCCGTTCCTTAACCCTAGCCGAGAGTGGAATTCAAGTCAGAGTTTTATCCTCGGGGAGTCCAATTACATCGGCCGACCACCATGGTCGTGCCGCTCCCGCTACCCGGTGCACACGGGGACGCGAAAGGCAACCGCGACTCGCGTGAGTAACAGTTTTGATATACAAAGTCGTCGGTTCATTACAGCGGACGTGTACGCGTGATTTCATTGTCTAATTAGATTAATTTACGACTTCAATCCGTCAAATTACAAATTATCCTTCACAATTTTAAAGATAATGACGAATATAACAAAATAAATGCAGCAAAATACTTGGATACATACAAACCAAATAAAGTAATCATTTAATAAACAATCAACAGTGTGCTTCGTTTCATTCCACATACTGTGGACGGTGTGTTGCGGAGTTTTGTCTTGACCTTTGTGTTAGACTATATTCGGCATAATAGCGGAACTTTCTTTCAGTGTTTGGCGGAACATTTTTGAAACCCTAGTGACAGCCGGATGGGGATAGGAGTGAACCGAGTGCCCGTGTCTGGCACAATATACTCCTAATCTCCACAACTCTCCTTCCACGTTCGACCATCTGATATGACCTCATTATGGTCAAACCTAACATTGTCCTCCCATCTCCGTCGCGGCAGTCCTACCTGTCTCTTTCCTGTTGGTCTACCGTCAAGAATTCTACGCACGGTCCTATCGTTGCCCATTCGCGCCACGTGTCCGGCCCATCTTAATCTTCGCGACTTGATTACTCTCACTATTGTAGGTTTGCGGTAAAGCTCTTTCAATTCGTGGTTATGGAGATCCCTCTATTGTCCTGCGTCCTCGTCATATTTACCTCCAAAGATACCCCTCAAAACTTTATTCTCGAATACGTGGAATTTGTTTTCTTCCCGTTTAGTGAGAGCCCATGTTTCGCTTCCGTAGCGAACAATCGGCATGATTATGGTTCTATAGACACGGAGCTTTATGTTACGTGATAACACTTTGGATTTCAACAGTTTACTGACTGCGTGCCGACTAGCGTTGCCGGAATGCAGTCTTTTGTTAATGTCCTTCGACATTCCGTTACTGGCCGTCTGTGTCGTTCCCAGATATTTAAATTCTTTAACTTTTTCAACTATCTTGTCTCTGACGTTTATATGTGTTCTCTGAGGTCCACCTGCTCTCGCCGTAATCATGTATTTGTTTTGTCTTCATTTATTTCTAGGCCCACCTCTTCTGCCGCTTGCATGATGATTTCACAGTTTTTACTCACAGTCGTAAGTTACTTTCGTTCATGCAAATTTGAATGAGGGCGGCATATTTTTTTGGGACTCCCAGCTCAACTAGAATATGGTAGAGTCTCTGCCTTGCGACTGAGTCGTAGGCTTTTTTGAAGTCAACGAACAGTTGGTGAACCGTTTCTTCGTATTCCCACTTCTTTTCCAGCAGTTGCCTTACTCTGAACATTTGGTGGCTTGTTGACCGGTTCCTATGGAATCCGCATGGGTAGTCTCTCAATATTTCTTCTGCGTACGGTGTGATTCGCACCAGAATGACATTTGTTAATATTTTATATGCGGTCGGGAGCAATGATATTGCTCTGTAGTTGTCACAGTCAGATTTGTCGCCATTTTTGAAAATGGGGACGACTATTGAGGTTTTCCATTCTTCCGGAGTGGCTTCCTTATCCCATATTGTTTGGATGAGCTGGTGGATCTTTCGAGCGGTTGCCTCTCCTCCATGCTTCACAAGCTCTGCCGGTATGCAGTCGACTCCGGGAGCTTTGTTGTTTTTCAATCGATTTATTGCATCTACAACTTCGTTGAAAGAGGGTTCTGGGATCCGAGGCTCGGCTCGGCTGTATGTACGCCTGGTGCGTTTATTTGTGCTTGATGGGTGCGTACATTGAGCAGGTTTTCAAAGTACTGCTTCCATCTTGTCACGATATTGTTTGTTTCTGTGACCAGACAGCCGTTTGCGTCTCGAATTATTTTGACTCTCTCTCGGTAGCCATTTATAATTGAATTTATGCCGGCATACATACCTCAGATGTTCTTTGCTCTAGAATTTTCTAGGATTCGCTTTTTTTGCATTTGAAGAGTCTCATTGTCTCTCTCCGAATCGCCGCGTATCTTTCTGCGTTGACTTCATCATATTCTTCTAAGTGGATCACTCTGAGGCGTTTACGTTCTTCGAATTTCGCCCTGCACTCATCGTCAAACCAAGGTTTGGACTTAATTGTTTTCTTAATGGAGATTTAACATATTTTTTTATTTTTTTATTAGATTTTTTTAAAAGTATGTACTTAGATGCTTAGAGCCAAAATTAAAAAATAAACATGTCCGCGACCCAAACATGTCAACATGTATCGAGGGTAAGTATGGTGTATTCTTTGTCATTTGTGGGGTATTATAGCGACAACCCCATATAGCGTACGTCTCTAATTAGCGTGCTCACGTCCTCCATCTTTCCCATGGATGTTCACTTCGGTCTTATATTCCAGCCGTCAACGGAGACACATCATTCCGGATAGGTACACCTATAATATTATAGAATCAGTTCTCTTTTTCCATTTTAGATTATGGTTTCTTTTCATGTTGCCTTCCTCTGCCTTTTCCTCGAGATGTTGGCATTCCAAGACTGGTTAACTTATACCAAGTCTCCCTAACTAGATGGTGTCGAAGGACGTTTTAAAATCAAGTACGCACGCATCACTGAACTGCCGGTTCGTTTTGTATCTCGGAAACCGGTTTCAAGGCGAAATAAGTAGTATCATGGCCATGTCTAAAGCCAAACGGATGTACATAGCTGGCATTTGGGCATTTTCATTGTTTTGTAAACCATAATTTTAATAAGGAGACTTATTACTAGAGTAATTCTCTAAAATAGTACTTCAGATAGGCTTGCTTTTTTTTATGTAGGGCGAATCCAATCTTATAACTTGGTTGTTAACAAGAATTAATAAAATAGAATTTGACGAATTAAGGTCATTTTGAAGGGGATAAGACCTCTCAGTCCTTTGCTCTACTGAACCGAGTATAATTCGCCACACAAAAGCCAATGTCCAGTATCTTAATTGTCTTATTCAATGTTCTGGTGTCACTATATTTCACTATAAAAATAAACATACGACGAAGAGAACCCCGTAAGTGATCTTCCTTCGAACCTATGGATACAAGCACTTGGTTGCTATATATGTATATATAT
Organism: Microdon myrmicae; assembly: GCA_963931805.1. Lineage (NCBI taxonomy): Eukaryota > Metazoa > Arthropoda > Insecta > Diptera > Syrphidae > Microdon > Microdon myrmicae. The sequence continues at coordinate 124,901,838 of OZ007500.1, read as the reverse complement.
ATGTCATGATAAAGTTAATGTATGGAAACGCCAACAAATAACACGCCCTGTCGTTGGAATTTCATTAACCAATCTGGCTTGTTCTGCAGGACCTGTTGCTCCTTGAAACGCATTGTAATGGTATTCCTCGAGTGTTGACTTTGCTGCAGGTGTTCCCAAATTTGCATGTCATTACGCAGCCAGAATTAACCGAGTCTGACGAAACGGTTACCCAAACAAGATGTGGTTCAATGCGGTACTACATGAGTGTATAATTATTCAGAAAGTAAATTGAAATTTATTTTTATTCAAATACTAGGAGAGTGGCAATTTAAAATGCACGAATGTTATTGGGATCCGCGCGAAACACATGTACTTATACATTCAGTCAGGATACACAGGCTGGAATGGCTACAAATAATCGCGGAATACAGAAATACTCGTTCATATTTTTATGTAATGCCACGTAATGAGTTCACATACTTTTCCGCCGGGAATTCTGAGTCTGAAGTCGACGCACATTGATTTCGAAAAGATTCCGCTGGTACTGATATTGATGCGTTTTTTTGTTTTTGTTTTATCTCCACATTTATTTAACAATTCAACTAGAGATTTTACTTAAGACTAAATGTTAAATTCTATTTTACAAATATCATTCTTACATTAACTTACTGGCTCTTCGCAAGCACTCTAAATTATACCTTATCATTTTTCTTATGCCTTTCGGCGTACAATAACTAATGTTTTTATAACATGTCACAATAATTGATGTTTTCTTTTTAAAATTTGTTCTATTCTTTCTATATCAATTAATATACAGGGGCGTTGACAAGAAAAAATTAAAAAAAAAAACGAAACAGGGAATACAAATAAAAATAAAAATAAAAATAAAAATAAAAATAAAAATAAAAATAAAAATAAAAATAAAAATAAAAATAAAAATAAAAATAAAAATAAAAATAAAAATAAATATGAAAATAAAAATAAAAATAAAAATAAAAATAAAAATAAAAATAAAAATAAAAATAAAAATAAAAATAAAAATAAAAATAAAAATAAAAATAAAAATAAAAATAAAAATAAAAATAAAAATAAAAATAAAAATAAAAATAAAAATAAAAATAAAAATAAAAATAAAAACAAAAATAAAAATAAAAATAAAAATAAAAATAAAAATAATAAAAACAAAAATAAAATAAAAATAAAAATAAAAATGAAAATAAAAATAAAAATAAAAATAAAAATAAAAATAAAAATAAAAATAAAAATAAAAATAAAAATAAAAATAAAAATAAAAATAAAAACAAAAATAAAAAAAGAATTTGGGAATTGCGGATAGGGGGAAGGAAAGCGGTGCGCCCGAGAGGCATACTATGTTTGGGGACGTATAGACCTTTCTTCATCACTGATCCACCACCAGTTGGGATGAGATCGACCTTGTGGGGGTGAAGGTATGGATCCCGGCGTACGGCACGGGTTTACTCTCACTCACCGACGGATAGTTGCGGGTAATAGCACCGGTAACGGTAAGTTCGTTCGCAGCTTTCTTTGTTTTCCTTTTCTTACCCAGAACTCATGGCCAAGGAACAGTCACCACTGAGTCAGTTTAGATCGTTTGCAACTATTCCGAAGGGTTCGATTAATCGGATCATACATCGAGGTCGTTCGCTGGTAGCCGCCCACTAGAGGCCCGCACTTTGGGCACGTTATGAGCACTTGGAAGTCTGATGCGAAACCGTCATCCGCAAGGGAGGAAACACCACAAATAAAACGCTCGGGCTTCGCTGGTAATTGTTCTTTTATTCTTGAGCACCTACGATTGTCAATCTTCTTACTTCTATGTCTTTAATTGTAAATACACACTTTCGATTCGATCGACTTACTTCTATTTCTTCAATTGTAAACACACTTTCGATTTGATTAACTTATTTCTATGTTTTTAATTGTAAACGCACACTGCGCACTCCGGCGGTTCAAACCCGACAGCGTTTAGGTTAAAGAGCGATGAACGCTCGATGGTGGTTGCGACTCGACTGGCTAAAGCGGGCAAGAATCCATTCATGGTGTCGTGGTAGCGGGGGCGTACCTAAGTAAACTCACTGCCACTTACTAGGAACTTGAAAAGGGTTGCTATGCGAGCATAGAGTATTTAGTTCCAGAGAATTACTGCCGTACAGGCTGAATTAGATTCCACTGTCGCTATGTTTACGGAGAAATCGGTTTCGGGGGCATAACCAAGTATGGGCATGAATTGTCGGTTAGACAAAGGAACATGGGTCTTGGCCGTTGCGATGGTCGTTTCGTGGAAATGCAACGAATTGGTGTTATATCAATTGGTTTAGGTAGGATGGGAGCCGGAATGTTTTTCGGGAAAACTAAATGCTGCTAGGTTAGAAGCGAGAAAATAGTTTAAGTAGGAAGTGAGCCGAAATGGTTTTCGGGGGTTATTAAATTCTGCTTGGTTGCAAGCGAGAAAAATGGTTTTTGGGAAAAATAAGTGTTGCTTGGTTGCAAGCGAGAAATATAGTTTAAGTGGGAAATGAACCGAAATGGTTTTTAGGAAAAATGCATGTGGTCTGATTGTAGGGGTGGGAGATAATTTAAAATGTATTTTATTGCAGGTTTTAGAAGTGAATTCTCTTGCGGTTTGGGAATGTATGTTATTGCAGATTTGGGAAAGGATTCTGTTGCAGATTGGGAAGTGTATTCTTTGCAAGTTTGAGAATGTATGCGTTGGGCTATGGTGGCACGCTGTTAGCGGTCAAAATTAGGTAGGAATTGTGGGTTGGTTCTCCGGGTGATATAGAGAACCCCCACAACATTTTATTGATTTATCTTTTTCACCGATCACCAAACTAAGACGCAGGCGATCTGGAATATTAGAGATATCATCATCATGGAGAATTCGTTTACCTCTGGCAACACGGAAAGCGTGGTAAACAATAGGGACTCCATGTTTGTCTTGGATAAGTCCTTTTTTATCCAAGAAAGGGAACGCTTCTGGGGGAATGAACCCATTCTGGAGAGTAGTCTTCATATAAATATTATTGGGATAGAATGCTCCCGATATGAGATCATTTTCACTGCACATTGCCCTTGTTGTGTGACCACGGATAATCTTGATAATGAAGTTATCTATTCTGTTTAGTCCTAATTTGTCATATAGGATTTTATTGGGATAGTATTTCTTGTATTGCCCCCCTGGGGTTCTGTACATTCCGAGGCAGGAACGCAAATACTGCCTCTCGAATACCCGAAACTTCTCCATGTAAAATGGGGATGTGTTATACCATACCGGGCAGCCATACACTAATATTGGTCGGATGAATGCCAAGTAATTATTTTCACCTTGGGATCCAGAAAAGACTCCGTGTGATTGTGTATGCGTTTTTAGCTGCTGTAAGAGCAGCTGCTGTATGCTTATCAAAGTAAAGATACTGATCAAGCCTGATTCCAAGGTATCTGAATACAGTTTTTACTTGTAGGGGAAGATTCTTACTTCCTGCAAAGGCACATTTTTTCCAATTCCGTTTTGTAGCCCTAGATGCTCTGGACAGGGCCGTTCTGAAAAGGATAGTTTCTGTTTTTTGGAAATGCATTTATAATTTCCAGTCGCCGCAAAAACGTTTGACTTTGTTGAAATGATTTTGCAGAAGTCTGTTAATGACATCAATCTTTTCTCCAGATCTATACACCACAATATCGTCCGCATACGCAATCGCATGTTCGAGAGAACCCACTAGATCACTAGTGTAAATCTTAAATAAAATGAAAGAAATCACCGCTCCCCGTAGTAGGCCGGTTTTGATGTGGAAGGTCTCGTTAGAGATTATATCTCCACCTTTCACCACAAATTGTTTACCCATTATTATATCGTAGATAATGTATAATAAATATTCGGGCATACCTAGATTTGATAACTTATATACAAGCCTGTAGCGATCCTAAATCGCTACCCCTATCTAAATCCCCAATATCATCGAACAATCCCATAACGCAAATCCCAATTTGATATTGAATCAATGAGCGATAGATTAAACCAAAAGTCAATTTGTCGCACATTGATTCAATTCCACATAATAAACCCAAATCCCAAATTTTCCATTGCTTCATATTCAAATTCAATATTGAGTCACATGTACAACAAATTTAACCAAAAGTTAATTCATCATACATTGACTCAATTCCTAAAAACCTTGACATCATGAAATGCTAAATTCAAAACGCATTTCATGATTTCCCTTCCTAGAACCCATCCAACTAAAGCCTCTAACAAATTCCCAGAACACAACTCAAATGCTTCTGGGAATTTCAACAATAAAATAGTTGACAAAAGTCAAGTACAAAAACTATAAAAGGGCAGTGCTTTTCAATTTCGGGATCAGTTTCTCTTCAAAGCCCGAACCGCTGGCCAATTGTCGAACCTCCCGTATATTTTCACAAAATAAAAACAATACAGTCCCCTGAAGTCTTCAATCTTTCCTTTTCACTTTTTCTCATCGACACTCTGGGCTCTTCTCCCACCGTTTTGGGAAAGCACGGCCCGGAGTACAACAAGCCGTTCTAACCATACAGTATCGAAATCCTTTTCAAAAACAAAACCAAACAGGCCCCTGTGCATTGTCGATTCGCCTTGTTCCGCTGTATGTCGGAAACAAGTTTTGCCGCAGCATGAATTATGTGGTGTTGCGAGCGAAGATTGGCTGGTTTGCTCTTGTCCTTGCCCTTTTCGGGGATGGGGTCGACTACTGCAGATTTCCATTGGGCTGGATAATATGCATTGTTTAGAGCGTTATTGAACAATATAGTGTAAACCTTCACTACTTCAAGTGGTAAATTCTTTATAACAATGTTTGGAATACTATCTATTCCAGACAATTTTTGGTTCTTAATGGATCTAAGAATGTCCGTCAGTTCATCCTTGTATACAAATATACTCGTGTTTAGATTTCTAAGCGGGTTATCTGTGGCGTTTCTAACAGATACGCACACAATACACAAGCAAATAGTGAAGAACACCGAACGAAAATCGAATAAGAAAATGCATCAGAGCCGTATACCATAGCGATAACATAACAAAATCCACATCAGTTGAGTGTAGTTGAGTTTAGAAATCGAATTCGTACACACGGCGGTGGCCTGATGGGTTGCGCTTTGGTTCAATGTTTGTGATTCTAAATGTCAAAGCTTTATTATTTTCACTAAAGATAGTGAAACTTCGACTTAGGATACGCCAACTGTTAAGTTCATTGCGTAGGGAGAAATGTTTTTGGAGAGCCCTATTTTCCAGGTCAAGGTTAGAATGAGCCGATTCGTTCAATCTAAACACTGCTTCGAAACAAGCACCAGTTGAATTTGTTTTTTTTTTTGTTGCGGATCCTCGACGTTAGAGTTGATGTGTCCCAGGATAAGTCCTGCGTTCAGCAGAGTTTGACAATGGCCGGGAGTCCGCGGAACTCGCAGACATGGGATGTCATTATAATCTTTCCTTAGAAAGACTTTATTTATTTGTGGGAACATATTCGGTCCACTAGCTTTAATGGCTTGAATTCTCTTGTTCCAGCCTTCATTAATTACTGATCTATAGTTGTCACGGATCAGTTTTTGAAGATTTTTAATTAATGACTTAATTGTTTTTATTTCCTGGCTATTTGGATGTCTGAATTGTCTGTAGAGCAATTTTAACTTAGAGAGCAGAATACTCTTTTGCTTATACAGCTCGTCGATCGTTGAGTTTCAGTATCGGTTTGTATGGCTCTCCATGGCATAGAACGATTCATTGTATTAGTAACAATGTTGTTCATCGTCGAAAGATAATGATCAATTTCGTCATTATGATGATTTCTGTCAGTTGTTGGATCTATGCCATTGGCACGTAGTTATTTTTTATTATCCGATCAAAGCGCGACCAGTGTGCTTTTCCGAAATTAAAAGAAGGTAGCTGTTTAAACTGCTCCAGTAGTGAGTGTTGGTTTGCGACATGTATCCCAACACCAAATCCATAATCATCGCTATCGTACTCGATTGTACGAAGAGAATTCCGAGTAGTTAGATCCTTATCGTGAAGGCGTACTTGTAGCGTACAATTCTAGTTTATGTTCGATAGCGTTTGTTTGCCACTAGTCGAACAACACATTGCCTCTTGTGTTTGTGATAAGGTTACCCCAAGCACTGTACTTGGAATTGAGATCTCCCGCCATAAAGAAATAATTATTTTCCGAGTCTAACTTGAGACTTCGAAAAAGGGTATCAAGTTCATTGATAAACTGTATACACGGTGGAGCTTCGCGAGCATAAGCGGAGACCACGTATAGATGCCTTTGACTTTTCAAAGGAATACCTATAATGCAGGCTTCTAGCACCTGGAACTTGTATACATCTCTACTGTAGACGACTTTGTGTTGCAGACCACTTTTAACTAAGACAGCGACCCCGCCCCCCTGAGTGGAATTTGGACGATCTCGTCTAATTACTTTATAATTTGGGTAGCCCAATTTGTGCCCTTGGTTTAGCTTAGTTTCGCTAGCCAAAAACACATCTGGGCGTTCAGCTTCCAGCAGATTGCTGAGATTATCCCTTCTTTCCATGCGGATTAGTGAATTAACATTCTTCAGGGTTAATTCAGTCGCAGTGAACGTTATGATTAGAATGTGGGTTCGTCTGAAAACAGGGTCGAATAAAAAATGTCAGTTCGAGCCACTTGTTCAGTCAGTTTTTTTTTCGATCATTTCGAGTTTTTTATCAAACGCAAACTGTCCTTGTATGGACAGTGATAATGGTGTTATATCAGATTGTGCCTCTGGAGCAGGCGTTTTAATGATATTGCGTGAATGTCCTAAGATTGGTGCATGTTTTACTGCACCTGCCATATGAGCGTATGACACACTTGGTGCCACAAATTTGTTTAAGAGCGAGTTTTCATCCGTTTCTCTTCTTCAACTTGCTTCTTTCTGGCTTCCAACCTTGATTTTAGTTTTTGGTACTTAGGGCTACCTCTAAAATTAGCAGGATGACCTGTGTTGTTACAGAGGACACTGGATAGTTTATTTCTATCCGGGAGCTGTTCTTTGTCCAATGGACATTCCCCAATGATATGCTTATTTAGACATTTTACGCATCTGGAATGCATATTGCAATTCGCTGCCACATGGCCGAAGTGTTGACAGCGCATATACTGCAATACGCGGTCTCTCCCAACTTATTGTTTGGTGATTAATGTATTAAATATATCTAAGTCCATCAATTTTACTATTGGGGCTTAGCGACACAATGAAGAAAGGCAACTTACGGTTGCGATTTCTAGAATTTGCTGTAGAAAATGGTTTCACACCTGTAAACGTCAGGCTATCGTTTTCGAAGTTTTTTAGCTCTTCGAGCACCTCTTCGGGAGTAAAGGAAGGGTCAACTCCTTTGAGGAGCATGGAGACAGTTTTCTCCGATTTAGGGGTCTACGTGTAGTACTCGCTTTTCGATTTCCCTAATGCCGATTTAATTTTGTTATCATCATCATCATCATCATCATCGTCATCATCATTCGGCACTACAACCGGGATCCGCTTGGCCTTTTTTAGCAAGTCCCGAGGCTTGTTAATTTTCCATAATAATTTGTTTTTCCGGTCAAGGTTATTAGCCTTGCGCCAATTAATTTTGTTATACCCTTCCAAATCCTCGCATGTTAAACTTTTCTTAAAATTATTTATTCGTTTTGTTTTAAAAGTTTTGCATGTCAACTCACCCAATTTTATGAGATCCTTTGTCTCCATGTAGCTAATGTATATAGGAGGTACTTTCTCCCTTTTTTTGACTGGCACCTGCTGAGATGTTTCCTGCCGAGATGTGTCCTGCTGCTGGTGTGATTCCTGCTGTTGATGGGGTTCCTGCTGTTGTTGTTGATGTGATTCCTGCTGTTGAATTTCCTTATCTTGTCGTGTTTTCTTTGCCTTCGTGAGTTGCTGTTGTCTTTGTTCTTGTTGTTGTTGTTCTACCATTTTCGGTTTTCGCTCGTTCTGGGACAGGTTGTTTTTTAGTTTAACAAGTAGTTCCTCCATTTGTCTATCCAGTTCTTCTTTTTTACGACTAATCTCATGGATGAGTCTGTTGAGGACCTCGACCTGATTGCTGCCGTTTGCATTTGTTTCGCTGACAGCTAGATCTTGCAATTGGTTTCCACCCCCTGAGTACTGGGCACCATGGACGTTGTCTTCGTCGTCGATTTTGGCACTCAACGTGTCTGTATCCTTATTTTTATTGGTTTTAACACTAAACCTACCACAGGCGGGTCAAATGACCCGTGCGGTGAACGTACAAAAGCTTTATATATTATTTATTTCCAAATTGAAGGTTTTTATGTTGCCTTCAATTTAATAAATTAAGAAGATGGAATTGAAAATGTTTTATTCATACGCTAAATTGGACTAAGAGTTGTTACATGCTATAAATCTTAAAATATATCATTTTTAAAACACGGGTCATTTGACCCCTAGTGGTAGAAATAGGTATATATGAAGTGTCGGTAGCTTTAGTGTTAAGGCGATTAAGCCTTTAGATTTAGGTCTGTATTTTGCGTTCTTTTTTCATCCATTTGAATTACGTCCATCTCATGGACCACGTGTTCTCACTTTTTTTTAAATAATTTTTTTTGTTTTTTTTTTATATTTTTTTTATTGCGCGAGTGACAGATAGAAAATCGTGTATAAGAGTTTATTTATTATACTGTGCGCATACACAAAGAGAAACACTTCGTATGTCGCTTATCGGCACTAATTGTTTTTTAATTATTTTGGGTGCAGAGATGTCCCAAGCGAACCAGTACTCATTTAAGATGTGCAACGCGGTTTAATTTAAAAAGAATAATTGGACAATAATTTAATAATAATTTTACATACATTTCACTTTTTAGGCCATTCCGTTGAACGGTTCATCAACTATCATCTGTCGATTATCGACACGTCTACGCCGGGTGGTGGTCAATTTGGTACGGGTTGTCTTCGTTCTTCGTTCTTCGTTTTTCGTTCTTCGTTCTTCGTTCTTCGTTCTTTGTTCTTCGTTCTTCGTTTTTCGTTTTTCGTTTTTCGTTCTTCGTTCTTCGTTTTTCGTTCTTCGTTTTTCGTTCTTCGTTTTTCGTTCTTCGTTCTTCGTTTTTCGTTCTTCGTTCTTCGTTCTTCGTTCTTCGCTCTTCGTTCTTCGTTTTTCGATCTTCGTTCTTCGTTTTTCGTTCTTCGTTCTTCGCTCTTCGTTCTTCGTTTTTCGTTTCTCGTTCTTCGTTGTTCGTCCTTCGTTCTTCGTTTTTCGTTCTTCGTTCGTCGTTCTTCGTTCTTCATTCTTCGTTCTTCGTTCTTCGTTCTTCGTTCTTCGTTCTTCGTTCTTCGTTCTTCGTTTTTCGTTCTTCGTTCTTCGTTCTTCGTTCTTCGTTCTTCGTACTTCGTTCTTCGTTCTTCGTCCTTCGTTCTTCGTTCTTCGTTCTTCGACCTTCGTTCTTCGTTCTTCGTTCTTCGTTCTTCGTTCTTCGTTCTTCGTTCTTCGTTCTTCGTTCTTCGTTCTTCGTTCTTCGTTCTTCGTTCTTCGTTCTTCGTTCTTCGTTCTTCGTTCTTCGTTCTTCGTTCTTCGTTCTTCGTTCTTCGTTCTTCGTTCTTCGTTCTTCGTTCTACGTTCTACGTTCTTCGTTCTTCGTTCTTCGTCCTTCGTTCTTCGTTCTTCGTTCTTCGTTCTTCGTTCTTCGTTCTTCGTTCTTCGTTCTTCGTTCTTCGTTCTTCGTTCTTCGTTCTTCGTTCTTCGTTCTTCGTTCTTCGTTCTTCGTTCTTCGTTCTTCGTTCTTCGTTCTTCGTTTGTCGTTCTTCGTTTTTCGTTCTTCGTTCTTCGTTCTTCGTTCTTCGTTCTTCGTTCTTCGTTCTTCGTTCTTCGTTCTTCGTTCTTCGTTCTTCGTTCTTCATTCTTCGTTCTTCGTTCTTCGTTCTTCGTTCTTCGTTCTTCGTTCTTCGTTCTTCGTTCTTCGTTCTTCGTTTTACCTGCTTGACCTGTCCCTCGTGGAGAGGGGCTAGTTAGACGAGACGAGGACAGGTATATCCTTTTCCTATCTTTGGCTTCTGCTTCGCGAAACCCAGCATTACCCAAATCCATGGGGGTTTCGGATATTTGGGATATTTTGAAAAAGGAGTTGGGGGGAGAGGGTGTCTGCAAATAGTCTCTACAGGCTTAATGCATGCGTTCTCTAACTAGTTGGATGGAAGGAACACCGCTCCTAACTACACTTCAAGGACGAATTCGATGCCAAAACTTTATAAATGTATTCTTCACATGCGAAGAAAGATTTTTAGGCAAAAAATACAGACTTTTCATATCTTCCAAGACCAGACTCCACACTTAACGCGTTATGTTACCCTGTATTGCTCCACGTGGCAATTAGGCACGGCCTTAACCTCCCAAACATTGGAAAAGTAGAACAATATTTGACCTTTCGACATCGTTCCCAATTCACATTGTACACATCTAGGATGAGAACGCTTTATCTGTAAAACAGGCATAAGTCCGCAACGCGCCTTCCACGTAACGACGCCTGAAGCGTTGATGTTAGGGTTGTCTTGTCAATCAGGCGGATTGCCCGTCTCCGAAAGCTATCAAGTAAATCAAGAGTATGCTTAGGGGCAGAACTCCAAACATGTACACAGTATTCGAGGGCTGGTCTAACTTGTGGTTTGTAGAAGAGAGGAAGTTGATGTAAAACATTTCTGAGCTCTGAAAAGCTCGTTACATTTATGCAAAATGTGACATCGAGCGGATTTAATCATCATGTCAGTGATGATCTGTTCTTTTTTATTTTTGTTTCTTGTAAACTTCTTTATGCCATTTTTGTTTCATCTAGATAAGCATTGTCCCATTATTGGATTCTGTCCAGATCTCTATTTGGGTAGCTGAGTTGGTGGGTTAGCCGATCGATCATTCGAAAATGAGGGAATTAAGACAGTTTGTCGGCGAAACTAAATAGTCTGCTAATCTCTGACACTATCAAATCAGTGATATGAACAGTAATAGAGTTGGCGCTAGTATACAACCCTGAGACACTCCGGAACTGCTAAACAAAACTGAGCTGTCTTTCAGAGCCAACAGATATTTTACTTTAACACAGTTTGTCCTCCTCTATGAATCCGAAACAAGCCATTTATCATTCCCTTCTTCGGAGTTCAATTACAAAAGTGACGATTTATTAAGAAATGCCACACCTTATTAATTTTTGTTGTATTGGACAAACTTTTCAAAATGTAGTGCTTCAAAGTTTTCTGATTTCGGTACAACAACACGATGTGCTGAGCATATTTCTATGATTGACAATCGAAACCATACATTTCTGGATTATATAAGAACTGGAAAGAGTCTCGCATTTACCAGTCACCAACAGTGAAGTTTTTAACGGGAAACCAAAACCAGTTTTTAAACGAAAGTTTTAAATACTGGTAAATCAGGAAGTTTCATTATTATCCTAACAATGGCATCGCCGATACCTGTCTGAACAACAACGAGTAGGGAAGAATGCGTGTTCTTGATATCATATTGTGTGTGGAAACTATCGTCCCGTGAAGAGCATCACCTGAGATGCGAAGAGAAATGCACGTATACTATTCACCAAGTGATGTTCTATCAAGGATGAACTTTGTTCCAACATTATTGAATTTGCGATACTTCTCCTTTTTGTCTGGGTATAAGGTATCCATTTTAGGGTAAAACTTTCTGTTTTTATTTCGTGGACGAACGTTTAAAATCCTGAATGCACATACATTTGTTCTACGCAACAAAAACGTATTGAAGACGTCGGGTAATATGCTGGAATGCGAGAAATGGTAAGAACAACGAAATGTTATTAAAGATGAAAGAAGAACTTGAAACGAAAGTAATGGAAAAAAATTCCACTCATAAATGAATTTTTGGGTCACCCTCTTATTGAACTGAGAGCTACGACTTTTCAAGTGGCATCATCAGTTCGTTCATCGAACATCCCACCACACCGTCAAAAGTTACGTTATAATTCGGATCGTCCTTAAACTTTCACTTTTCTCCTTGAATAAAGTTCCACTTGCTTTCTGTTATTCCTATACATCGTCTTCTCTGCTTTTTTCTTTGTAGAAAAGTATATCCTGCAAGGGATCTACCATGACCGTTTTATTTCTCTGTTTTAAAAGACCCCAAGGATACTATGTCATCCACCATATCATTCCTTCTTCTGTCTCGTGTATCTGAGAAGAATATTCTTAAATAAAACTAGTGTTGTCAAAAAAATATTTCGATTAAGAGTATAAGAAGGAAAAAAGGACCTCAAACAAAATGTAAAAATTGAGTAAAAAACCGAGAGAAAAGGAAACTGAGGGAAGAAAAAGTTTCGAATTAATTTATCGCATCGTTTCGTGGTGTAAGAAAGTGCTAAAAAGTCAATGATTCTCAGTTAGTGGTAAAGAAGTTTGGTCGCTTAAATTTTCCTTGACACTCACGATCTAATCGCCTAATTCTTGTTTGGCATCCAACAAAGGCTATGAAATGGTAATGGGCGTCAGTCAGAAGGATGTACTCGGCTTTTACAATTTGATGGTTATTGATTTTAGTTATTTACTAAAGTTCGAATGGTCGTTAGTGGCCGGTATGGAATTTTTCGCGGTAAACAAGAAACAGATTATTGATTTATGATCTCCCGGCAATTTGTAGGTGAAATGGAGAAAATATACGAAGAGTGTGTGACATTTTACACGAACAGGTTACCAACATCCACCCTCTTATCCGATCGATAACTCAACTTAATGGAACACAAGCACTTAGCAAACGCTAGTTTTAAACACGTTCGTAAGATGATATAACGCTAGCTCGAACTCGACTTGGTAATGTATACGCGTCACCGGAGCACCACGGGGAGCGGGAGAAAAACCGACCGGCGCGGTCGGTGGATGGAATGAGACTCAGCGATGTGAATTCGCTAGCAAGGGAAATTCGGCCAGTGGTGCATGCTCTCTTGATTAAGGGATACGTTTCCTATTACAAGAGAAACGTGAAGTCTCTCTTTGGGGGTAGGTAACCGAATCTCATAGAGAAGATCATGGTGGTATGCATGTATGGGTGATCGTACAGATCACAGTGTTTATCGATGCATTTCAGCAAAGGATAAACGAAACCTGCAACGAGGGAAAAAGAACATAGGGAGAAGCGACCTAAGGCATCGGTCTGTAATGAGAGTAAGCTAAATAAATAAGCTGCAACTCATTAGGTGTGAAATGCATTTGGGATACATCAAACAATTTGGATTGTTTATGGCATCGCTGCCAAGGGTAAGAACAACATACTTATTTGCATTTGCTTATGCCATAGGATTTGGTTTATAACACTAGACGCAAGATGCGTGTATTTGCTTTTGTCCCTTGGACGATGGGTCTGCTAGATATGTGCATGTGGGAAGATTAGGGTGCACATGAGGGACAAAATTGCTTGGCAAACAATGGTGCCGGAATAGTTTTCCTGCGAATTCGAGTGATGCATTGGATTATGAATGCTAAGAATTCTTTGTTGGGAAAATTTTTGCCGATGCGTTTATACATGGAAAAGTTCCCTTGTTGGTGAAATTCTTTTAAGGAATTTCTAGATAATGCATTGGGGGCATGGATTGTCCTTGGACAGGGAAAGGTTTTGATGTGCTAATGCAATTTAATTAGCGATAAACGATGGAGTTTGAGGAGCTTCAGCACAGGAAGCTTGGGGGTAATTGGGCAAGTAGACAGTGGCGTTTGTCGGAACCGCCACAAGGTCAAAGGTCACTTCAAAAATGCCTACCTTTTCGGGAATCGTGTGAGGAATTACATTGCGTTGGCGGGCCGGCATCTTCCTATATAAACTGGCACTGGTTTTTAAACCAGAACAAAACAAGTCATGATTTGGCAACGGAAGAACGTACAAATACTTTGGTAGGCACGGAAAAACTGAGGCTATAATTTTACAGCAAGACGAAGACCATTTTGAAGAATGGTATAGCGTTTGGGATCATAGTGAAGAACGTGTGATTCGAACCGACGCTATGATAGTTAGAATCACCAAAAATTGAACCAAAGCGCACCCCATCAGGCCACCGCCGTGTGTACGAATTCGATTTCTAAACTCAAGTACATTCGACTGATGTGGATTTTGTTATGTTATCGCTATGGTATACGGCTCTGATGCATTTTCTTATTCAATTTTCGTTCGGTGTTATTCACTATTTGCTTGTGTATTGTGTGTGTATCTGTTAGAAACGCTACAATGGCACAACGGATCCCCATCCCCGATAATTATTGTTTATTCTCTAACGAAATCGCACAAGATCTGATCTCCGTAATGTTTAAAGAATATGGCACAGACGTCGTACCCATCAACAAGCGGTACAGGATGCTCGGCAGCGGCACAAGCACTCGAAAAGAAAATAGGAGCAGAAGAGCAGCCATCTGGATAACATGAAATTCTCCTATAGAAAGCAGATTTGAGCAGCGACTGAAAGGATTTGCTTGTCTTAAAGTCAAGGGGAATTGAGTTCTGGTGTTGTTACGCTCCGCCATGCGTAGTGCGGAATAAAAGAATTCACAAGCTTCCTAGATCGGGTAACTAAAGGTGCCACGACATTAATATATTTGCTCAGACTTCAGACTTTGCTGCAGACTTCAACGCCTGGGTGATAGACGAGAAGATCAATTAAAGACATATTTCCCGTTTTGTTTGATGACCTTTTACCATCTTTCGATGAGCTTTATAATTCCCCGTTCGTAGAAAGACCTGTCTTTATTGGTGGAAAACTGAACAAGGTGCTGTTTTACCACCTCATCTGAATGTAACGAAATTCCACGCGAAGTGTTTTGAAGACAGCAAAACAAGTGGAAGTCTGATGTCGTATGCTGGCTGGGGCAATACTCCCACACAAGATCTAGTAATTTTTGACGGGTCGCCAAAGATGTGTGTGGTCCCCTCGTTGCCATGATGGAACACAACTCCTTTACGATTGACTAGCTCCAGACGTATCTGAATGATAAACTCGTTGAAATTGTACAATTACCGACAGCACTCAACTGAGTTCATTCTCGGTTCCTTAGTAGGAGCTCAGAAAACACCATGTCTTTCCAATCCCTCCACACCGAGAACATGACCTTCCTTTGATGAAGTTCGGCTTTCGAAGTCGTTTTAGGCGAATCATCAAGACCGTTTGCGTTCCACATTGTGGTAAATAATCCAGTTCTCTGACTAGTTATCATTCTTTTCAAAAAGGTATCGTTTTCTTCGCGTTTCAGCACCATATCGCAGATGTTTATACGTGCCATCAAATGAGCTTCCTTGAGTTCATTGGGGAATCCAAATATCGAGCTTGCTTACGTATACAAGTTACTGTGTGCGGAAGTGAACACTTTTTTGACTGATCTTCCGGTAATCCCCCGCGTCGTGTAAGGTGGGTTTGACTTGATTAATGGCACTATTTTGTTTCCGACAATCTAGATGGGCTGTCGTGACCAAGGACCAACTTTGATACCAAAATTACCAGAGAGGAATTTCTTGAATGTTCTCGTAAAGGATCGTTGCCGCCAACTTTTCACAAGCTTGACACCCATTTTTCCCTTTACGGAAGTAAAACAGTAAAATATGGCGAAAATGCAGTTGGTCTACCAACTTCAACTTGTTGTATTATCACCAAACCTCAATCAAATCAGCCAACTTTTTATGAAGAGCGAAGCTTAAACTGGCAGCTGTCAAACGACATATGAACAACATATGTGTGAATGACTCCAATATTGCCAAAACGGTACCAAAATAATATGTTTCCCACCAATAGATCAAGCTGACTCAAGAATTGAAGTCGATGGACCATTTGAAGCGACGTACGTTCTCCGATTGGGCTCTGGAAAAGATGCGCCAAGATGATGAATTTCATCGCAAAATCATCTTCAGTGACGAAGCTCATTTTTGGCTCAATGGGTTCGTCAATAACCAAAACATGCCTTATTGGTCGGGTGAAAATCCACATGTGCTTCATGAATCACCACTTCATCCACAAAAAGTAACTGTTTGGTGCGGTTTGCATGCCGGCGGCGTCATTGTGTCATATTTTTTCGTCGACGATAACGATCGTCACGTTACTGTGAATGGCCATCATTATCGCGCCATGATTCCGAATTGGAAGATATGGACTTGGGCGACATGTGGTTTCAACAGGACGGTGCCACAAGCAACACACTACACGATACAGTCGATTTATTAAAGAGTAAGTTTGATGAGCGTGTTATCTCAAGAAATGGGCCAGTCGGTTGGCCGCCTCGTTCGTGCGATTTAACGCTTCTAGACTATTTTCTTTGGGGCTACGTCAAGTCATTGGTCTATGCCAACAAGCCGACGGCGTTGAAAGAGCTCAAAGCCAACATTGAACGCGAAATAGCGGCACACCATGCATCGGAATTGGGTCCAACGAATCGACCGCTGCAAACGTGGCCGCGGCGGCCATATGAACGAAGTCGATTCCATTCATAAATGTTTTGATTGTACTTCAAGCCGATAATAAAGTTTTTGAAATATCTCAAAAAAAAAACGTTGTCAAGTCCCTATTGGAAAACCCGATACTTAGTTTTTCCCTCATTAATGTGCAGTCCCAGTTTTTGTGCCGCCTGCTCGATCTGGGTGAAGGATTCCTGTACCGCCGATTCGGTTCTACCGATGATGTCAATGTCATCTGCGTAGGCGAGTATCTGGCTGGACTTGGTGACAATAGTCCCTCTTGTTGTAACCCCAGAGTCACGGATTGCTTTCTCCAACGCCAGGTTGAAGAGGAGGCAGGCCAGGCTGTTCCCTTGTCGGATTCCATTAAAAATGTTTTTTTTTTTATTGAATAACGCATTTATTGTACAATAATTTAACAAATGTTGACTTAGGACTAAAATGCTAAATCCTATTTTACAATCTTTTCTTATTCTTAAAATAATTTACTGACTCTACACGAGCACTCTAAATTACACGATGCAATTTTGTGTAATGCCTTTCGGCGTACAATAATATTTTTATATTTTTATATTTTTATATATTTTCTATTACCCGAATATTTTAGAAGACGAAGTTCTCTCTGGTTTTTTTTTTTTTCTTTTTTTATAAATAATATAAGGTAAAAAAGTTTATAAAAAAATTAATAACAAAAAAACAAAAAATGTTAACATAAAGAAATTTTAAAACGAAAAGGAATCTAAATGAAAAATGGAAATGAAAAGGAAGAATAAATAAATATGAAAAGGGAAGTGAGGAATGGGAAGGGAAGGCGTAGCGTCTGAAGATGTTACTATATTTGGGGATATTAAATCCTTTCTTCATTGTCAATCCACCACCAGATGGGATGGGATCGGTCATTTATAGATTTATCTCGATCGCCTATTGCCATGCTAAATCGCAAGTGAACTGCAGCATTTGATATATCACTGTTATAAAGAATCCGTTTGTCCCAGGCACCACGAAAAGCGTGGTAAATAATAGGGACTCCGTGCTTGTTTTGGATAAGACCTTTTCTATCCAATAGAGGGAACGCTTCTGGTGGGATAAACCCATTTTGGAATGTATTCTCCAGGTATATGTCATTGGGGTAGTATGCTCCCGAGATAAGATTATTTTCGCTGCACATTGCCCTTGCAGTGTGACCACGAATAATTTTGATAATGAAATTGTCTATCCTATTCAGTCCTGATTTGTCATACAGTGTCTTATTAGGATAGAATTTCCTGTATTGAGACTCAGGTGTTCTATGTAACCCGAGGCAGGAACGCAAGCACTGCCTCTCGAACATGCGAAACTTTTCCATGTAGGATGGGGAAACGTTGAACCATACCGGGCAACCATACACTAATATTGGACGAATAAATGCTGAATAGGAAATTATTTTAACTTTGTGATCTAGGAGACTATTTCGAAACAGACTTCTTGTCATTGCATATGCACTTTTAGCTGCGGAGAGGGCAGCTGCTATGTGCTTATCAAAGTATAGGTATTGGTCCATCCAGATACCAAGGTACCTGACAACAGTTTTCATTTGCAGCGGAAGATTATTGCTTCCTACAATGGAAAAGTTTTTCCAATTATGCCTTGTATCTCTTGAAGCTGTAGAGAGAGGTGTTCTGAAAAGGATGGTTTCTGTTTTTTGGAAGTTAATTTTCAATTTCCAATCGTCACAAAAGCGTTTGATTTTATTGAAGTCTTCTTGAAGAAGTCTGTTAATGGCATCGATATTTTTTTCTGATCTGTACACTACAATATCGTCGGCGTATGCAATAGCATGATTAAGAGACCCAACTAGATCACTAGTATAAATATTGAAGAGAATGGGAGAATTCACGGCTCCCTGCTGTAAGCCGTTTTTAATATGGAAAGTTTTATTGGAGATTTTGTCCCCACATTTTACCACAAATTGCTTATCCATTATCATATCGTAAATGATGTATAACAGATATTCGGGCAAACCTAGATTTGATAGCTTATATACAAGTCCTTCTAACCATACGGTATCGAAGGCCTTTTCAAAGTCAACCAAACATACGCCTGTGCATTGTCGTTTTGCCTTGTTCCACTGTATATCGGAAACAAGTTTTGTAGCTGCATGAACTGTGTCGTGGCCCGCTCTAAAGCCAAACTGGTTGCTCGGAATGATGTCGTTTTCATCACACCAGTTTATCAATGCCCTATTTATGATTTTCTCGAATATTTTGCTAATATTTGGAAGCAGACTAATCGAGCGAAGGTTAGCGGGATTGCTCCTGTCCTTGCCCTTTTTGGGGATGGGATGGACTACTGCTATTTTCCAACGTCTTGGAAAGTATGCATTATTTAGAGCGTTATTGAACAAGGTAGTGTAAATTTTCACCGCTTCCGGAGGCAGATGTTTAAGAACTGTATTCGGAATACCATCTGTTCCAGAGGATTTCTTGTTTTTAATGGATCTTAGGATGTCCATGAGTTCATTCTTATTCACAAATATATTTGTGTGCAAATTTCTAAGCGGCGCATCCGCTCTATTGTTTTCACTGAAGATGGTGAAACTTTTGTTTTCGGAATGCCAACTTTGCCGTTCATTGTGCAGCGAAATATGGTTTTGGATAGCTCTGTTTTCGATATCGAGGTTAGAATGAATGGATTCATTCACTTTGTGTACTGCCTCGAAACAGGCGCCAATGGAGTTCGCTTTCTCTTGCGGATCCTCGACTACTATTAGTTCTTCGTTGGAGTTGATGTGTTCCGGGGTGAGTCCTGCGTTCAGCAATATTTGACAATTCTCGGGAGTCTTCGGGACTCGAAGGCAGGGAATGTCATTATGATCTATTCTTCTAAATACTTTATTTATTTGCGGAAACATATTCCCACCACTGGTTTTAATGGAGAGAATTTTACGTTTCCATTCTTCATTAATTACTGATCTGTAGTTGTCACGGATCAGCTTTTGAACGTTTTTAATCAATGACTTAATTGTCTTTATTTCTTGGCTATAAGGATCGCTGAACTGTCTGTAGAGCAGTTTGAGCTGGGAGAGCAGAGCGCTTTTTTGTCTATAGAGGGCGTCAATAGTTGAGTTTCTATATCTATTAAAATTCTCCTCCATGTGCGCCGCTTTTGGAATGGAACGGTGCATTGTTTTGATGACAATGTTGTCCATCGTTGAGAGATAATGATCTATTTCCTCATTTCGAAGGTTCCTATTAGTTGGAGGGTCGATGCCATTAGAGCATAGTTCTCTTTTTATTATGCGATCAAAGCGCGACCAGTGTGCTTTTCGGAAAACGAACGAATGTATCTGGTCGTACTGCTCAAGTATTGCATGTTCGTTTGGAACATGTAAAACGGCGCCGAGGCCGTAATGGTCACTATCATACCCGATTGTGCGAAGGCAATTTCGAGTATTTAGGTCCGTGCCTAATAATTGTAGTCTGTCGTCAATCATAAGTAAGTCCAAAAAGGAGTTTCCTCTTGGATAAGATGGTGTAGTTGTAGCGTACAATTCTAGTTTATATTCTGTTGCATTTGTTTGCCACCAGTTGAACAGTGCATTACCTCTTGTGTTCGGCGTGATATCACCCCAAGCACTGTGTTTGGAGTTGAAATCTCCCGCCAGAACATAATAATTGTTTTCCGAGTCTAACTTGAGATTACGAAAAAGGATATCCATTTCGCTGATAAATTGCGAACACTGAGGAGCTTCAGGTGCATACACGGATACCACGTATAGATGCCTTTGACTTTTCAAAGGTATATCTATAATGCAAGCTTCCAGCAGCTGGAATTTGTGTACAGCTGTGCTGTAAACGACCTTGTGGTGAAGGCCTTTCTTAATTAAGATAGCAACTCCACCCCCTTGTGTGGCGTGTGGACGATCTCGTCTAATGACTTTATAGTTTTTGTAGCCCAATTTGTGCCTCTGGTTTAGCTTGGTTTCGCTAGCTAGAAGCACATCGGGGCATTCGGCTTCAAGCAGGTTACCTAGATTATCCCTTCTTGCCACGTGGATTAGTGAATTCACATTCACAGCAATAATTTTTAGTGTTAAATTAGTTGGATAGTTCATTGTGGTATATTGGGTTGTCTGAGAACAAGGACGAATAAATAATATCTATTCGGGCCGCTTGTTCAGTCAGTTTTTTTTCAAATCCAGCAATCTGTCCTTGTATGGCTAACAGGATTGCTCTTATATCTGAATTTGCCTCTGGAGCGGGCGCTTTTATGACGTTGCGTGAAAGTTCCGCCGCCGTTGTATTAATTGGATTACTAGCCATTTGAGAAAATGATATGCTAGGTGCGGAAGGTTTTGTGATATTACTTCCCTGTGCCGCGAAGTTTGAGTTTAATGGACTACCGGCAATTTGAGCGAATGATACACTAGGTGCAACGAAGTTATTATAAGAACGAACCTTCATTCGTTTCTCTTCTTCAAGTTGTTTTTTTTTAAATTCCAACTTGGCTTTTAGTTGTTGGAATTTCGGACAACCTCTAAAGTTGGCCGGGTGACCTGTATTTTTGCACAGGACGCAAGATAGTTTGCTTCTATCCTGAACCTGTTCTTTACCTAAGGGGCATTCTCCTACGGTATGATTGTTTTGGCACTTTACACATCTAAATTCCATACAACAGTTAGATGCAACGTGGCCGAATCGTTGGCACCGCATGCACTGCAACACACGGTCAGCCTTCCGTATTTTTTCCCAAATTATTGTTTGGTGGAAAATAACTTTAATATTCCTAAGTGCATCGACTTTGCTGTTGGGACTTAAGGAGACAATGAAGAACGGCAACTTGCGGTTGCGACTTCGGGAGAGAGAAGTGGAGAATGGCTTCACATCAATGAATTTTAAACTGTCATTTTCGACAGTTTGTAGTTCTGAGAGGAGTTCTTCCGATGAAAAAGAAGGATCAACTCCTTTAAGTAACATGGAGATAGTTTTCTCCGATTTAGGTGTGTACGTGAAGTACTCACTACTTGCTTCCCTTAGAGCAGATTTAATTTTATGATAATCATCTAAACTATCACATAAAAAACTTATTTTATTATTATTTAAATTCTTCGTTTTAAAATTTCTACATGTTAACTTACCCAATTTAATTAGGTCCTTAGCTTCCATAAAACTGACTATGATGGGAGGCACTTTCTCCTTCTTACTGGCTGCTGTTTGTTGTTTTTCCAGCAGTTGTTGCTGCTGCTGTTGCTGTTGCTTCTGCTGCTGTCGTTGTTTCTCCTCTTGCTGTTGAATATTGTTTTCCGATAAGGCTTCTTTGATTTGTCGATCCAAATCGTTCTTCTTTTTGGAGAGCTCCTCTTTCTTTTTGTATAGCTCCGCAATAAATTCAGCACGTTCGGCATCTTTGTCACTCATTTCAGTATTGCTGGTTTTGTGGTCTTCAGTTGCCAGTTCTTTAAATTTATTCCCTTCTCCGGAATAATGTGGCTTGTCAGTAGTGGTCATTCCTTCTCTGCGAGTTTTTTCTTTGTTGGTTGGGTTAGCTTTATGCCGTTTGGCAAGGAGGTTTGGCTGGGCTTTGGGCCTCCTCTTTGAAATTACTTTTAGCATTACTTTTCTTTTTTCCATTATTTGTTTCGACCGTTAATTTAATTGTTTTATTTGTGAAGCAGCATGCAGAGAACATCTGCTTTCACACGCATACACATTAACACACGCACAGTTTTTTATTGGCCGTTCAGTATATACACAGCGGTAGACACGTCAGCACACACGTGTACGCGACAATATTGTAAATTTGTGTGGACGACCGGCGAACGAATGTTTTCAACGAGAGTTTTAGACAAGCACTTGGCGCATTGTCGTTTTATTCAAGTTACACCTTATTTTTGGGTTTAATTAATATTTATTTTATCTTTTACGCGCACCTTGCACAACACTTTGGCTACGAGTTCCTCCATTAAAAATGTTTATTGGTTAGGACAGCAATCCCGCTATTTTTACATGACTAATTACGTTGGTCATGGTCAACCTACAAAGTCGTATCAATTTGTTTGGAAAGCGGAACTATCTCATGGCATTATATAGTTCTACCCTGGCTATGTTTTCGTAGGCGGCCTTAAAGTCTATAAATAGATGATATAAAGGAATCTTAAATTCCAGACATTTTTCCATCGCCTGCGTAAGGGTGCATATATGATCAATCGCTGATTTGCCTGGGATGAAGCCACACTGATATTGATACAATGATGGGTTTAGCGTATGGGGCTATTCGATCTTGTAGGATAGTGGAGAGTATCTTATAGGCGGTACTCAGCAATGTTATACACCTCTAGTTGCTGTACACTGTGATATCTCCCTTCTTATATATGGGGAAAATTATTCCACGTCGCCAATCTTCCGACATCTCCTCTTACCACAATACGTGCACCACGATCTCATGAACTGCATATACCATCAACTCCGAGGGCTTTATTTGATTTGAGCTGTCTTATGGCTTTTAATGTTTCCTCAATGCTTGGTGTCGGCAGAATTTCATCTTGATTTTTCATTGGTGGACCCTCCAATTCTTCTGTGAGCTGACCATTTAGCAATTCATTGAAGTGCACTTCCCATCGCTCCAGAAACCCTTCAGGATAGGTGATCACATTACCCTCTTAATCCTTGCAGTAGGTGCAACGTGGTGTGTACCGCATAATACTGTGGATCCTTTGATAGAACTTCCGCGCCTGGTGCGGATCTCGCTCTCTACTTTTCTCTATTTCACAGACAAGTTTAATTTCCCAGGCACTTTTCTTTTGTCTCTAAAGTCTTTTTTCGGATCTTCTGAGCTCTTCGTATTTCTCCTCGCGTACCCGCGTCCTATGAGACCAATGCATTGCCCGGAGGGCAGCATTCCTACATTCAATTGCTAGTTTGCACTCATCATCAAACCAGTTGCTTCGATCTGTACGACTACTGCCTAATATGGAGTTGGCAGTACTAATGACAGTATTCTTAAGGCGTGTGCATTTCTCTTCTACGCCCGGCGTTCTGGCCCAGGACTTACTCTACCTCAGTCGAGCTCTTCGAGGGCGAGTCCTAACACATGGCCAAAGAAGTTACTGGTATTCTCATTGCGTGTTGATTCGAACCTGATCCGCGGATGCAATACGTCTCCGTAAGGCAATCCTCGCTCGGAAAACTGTACCAAAAAGATAATGATCCGCGTCGACGTTGGCACCTCGGTACGTTCGTACCGTCAACAGGATCGAGGAATGGCGGCAATCTATCAACACGTCGTCAATTTGATGGAGAGTGGCTCCATCAGGTGATACCCAGGTGGCTTTGTGGATATCTTTACGCGGAAACCTGGTACTCGCAATGATCAAGTTTTTTATGTTGCCAGTTCGATGACATGTAGTCCGTTGTCATTAGTGTTCTCATGCAAACTATGGGAACCTGTGTAGTGTCTAAAAACCGGCTCCCGACCTATTTTCGCATTCAAATCACCAAGAAAGATTTTCACATCGTATCTTGGGCAGGCATTGCGAGCGCATTCGACGTTCTCGTAGTATTCTTCTTTTACGTCGTCAGGGGACCCCTATGTAGGTCCGTAAACGTTTATGAGGCTGTTGTTCTTAAACTTGCCTCGCACGCGAAGAGTGCATAGCCTTTCGTTTATTGCCTTAAAGCCGATAGTGGTAGGCTTTAGTTTTTGGCTGACTAGAAAGCCTACCCCGAGCACATGGTGTTTTGCATGACAGCTGTAATAATTGTAATACTCATTCCTTTGAATAACACTACTCCCCGTCCATCTTACTTCTTGTAATACTGTTATGTCAGCCTTATATTCGGACAGGGCATCGGCTAGCTCCTGTGCAGCTCGAGCTCTGTATAGTGAGCGGACGTTCCATGAAAAATTTCTTAAATCGTTTTGCCTAAATCGTAAAATATTGAGCTAACAGAAAATATATAAAAATATAAAAATATAAAAATATAAAAAATATTATTGTACGCCGAAAGGCATTACAGAAACCTATATCGTGTAATTTAGAGTGCTCGTGTAGAGCCGGTAAATTATTTTAAGAGTAAGAAAAGTTTGTAAAATAGGATTTAGCATTTAGTCCTAAGTAAACATTTGTTAAATTATTGTACAATAAATGCGTATTCATCATTCATCATCATCATCAGGAAATGTAAGGGTTTTTTGTAATATAAATGCGTATTATAAATGTTACGGCTATTAAACGCCCAATTGTTACTTATACATTTTTAATTGTTCAATACTTATATATATTTAATTGTTGTTTTTATTTACTTACCCGTGGCGACTTGGTGGGGAGGGTGTGTGTCCCTGGCGAGAAACGAATCCTTAATTCAGCTATGGTGCAGAATCTAGTTTGCAACAAAATCCAACTTGTGCATTAGTATTTTGCTGTCGTATCTTAAGAACCTATTGTATTGTTGAAAATACAAAAAAAAGAAGAGTTATTTAATCCACATCGGAAATTCATTTATTAAAATTATCAAGGTGAACACTTTCAATTACAATTGGTATTATTAAAATTCGATTGTAACTTAAAAACTTGTTGTCTTGTTGAAAACACCAAAAGAGTTATTTAAATCTTCGTATTAACAAAATTCTATTGTAACTTAAGACTTATTGTCTTGTTGAAAATACAAAAAGAGCTATTTAATCCTTGGTATTAATTAAATTCTATTGTCACGTAAAAAGTCATGGTAGTGCGACCCCCGACGAAGACTGCACTCGACTTGCTTTTCTTTCGTACTCCCATTTCAACCCCTTACCAACTCATAATCCTTTTTCGATTCCAATTTGTTCCAAATTCACCGTTAATTGACTACCTGCCTTTGCCATTTCCCATCCTATGTTAGGGTGGTAGTGATCCTAAATCGCTACTCCCACCCAATCCCCATTATTTCCTATAACCTTAACCATATCCCATAGTGAATCATTGAGCGACAGATTAAACCTTAATTTGTCGCACATTGATCCAATTCCTAATTACCTCACCCTTACCCATAATCCAAACCATGTTTGGATTTGAATCAAATGCACGACAAAATTAAACCAAAATCCATTTGTCGTACATTGATTCAATTCCTAATAATCCTAACATCATGAAATGCTTAACTCTAAATGCATTTCATGATTTCCCCTTCTGGGAATTTACACAAATAAATTCCTATCAACTTCCCGGAATCACATTCCAATTGAAGCACACAAAATCTTGTTTGTGCTTCTTGGAATTTTTACATACAATTTTGACATATCTCGATGAACCAGAGTATAAAAGGGCGGCACATTTTTATTTCGAGATTCAGTCAAGTTCCAGAGGCCGAACCCCTGGTCGGATCAATGAATCAAAATACAGAAGGCCAAAGCCAAACGATCGGCCACTTATTAATATAAACTTCAAGGTGTAAAGTAAAGAGTGCCGTTTATAATTCAGCATTGGACTAACCATTTTCGCGACGAGTTTAGTTGCTGGGAAGCTCGTGCTCCCCGTGGGCGGACTAGTTTATTCAGGACGTTTTCACATAATCCGGAAACGTTCATTGACAATCTATTACGGCCCCTAAATCAACGCCATTGCCGGGTTAATTCGGAAACGTTTATTGGCGATCTATTGCCGCAGCCGCTTCAACGCCATTGGCGGGTTAATCCGGAAACATTTATTGACAATCTATTGCCTCAGCCGCTTCAACGCCATTGGCGGGTTAACCCATTCAGTGACCAAGTGAGGTGCTTTGCCCCGGAGTAACCAACCGGGCCTTGAGAGAAAACTCCGAAGGACCACCCTCGCTGCCAAGGAACCTACGACAACCGACTGTCCCATCCGGAAACCCCCTGCACCCGCCGAAGGAAGTCAAGAGGGCGCACTCTTCGCGCCATCCGCTCCAGAGGACAACGGTCCCCACAAGATCGCCCCAAAGGACGTAAGCAAATCCTAAACGCCTTTTAACTAGGAAATATAGGTAAAACGGGGCCAATGCTAACGGTAAACCAAAAACAAATTGGGGAAAGTGTTGTTGTTTTTACTTGTAAATGGTATTTTGGGCAAATCGTACAGATTAGGGTTGTTGGACAGGTTCGATTTAATGTAGGAATTTGAGAAGTTCTTGTATCGAACCGCAATGGAAATTTTGGCCACAAAATATCAAGTATTTGGAATGGGATTTTGTATTTTAAGGGGTTGTTATATCAAATTTTGTGTTCTCTGATATAAACATTTAATATTTGGTTATCAGAAAGATTTGGTTGTTATTTATTAAAAAACATTAATAGTTTCTGTTCGTTATATGGCCCCACGTTGGGCGCCAAAACGTAACACCTGAGCGTAACCCCAGATGTTAGCATTTATTATTTAGTTATCAGAATGTGTTGGGTTTAAAGGTATTAGTAGTATTATTAATTCGGGGTCACTTACGGATTTAGAATGGCTCCCACGTAGTGTAGACTTCTCTGTTACAGTGGCTTCTACGTACTAGATCGCTTCGGATTTAGAATGACTCCCACGTAGTGTAGACTCCTTTGTTACAGAGGCTTCCTCGTACTAGATCGCTTCCCGTAGTTTGAGTTTGAAAAATTAAACACTCTTTACTTTACTTTAATTCACAATATTTATTTAGTATTAAAATGGGAATGTCGATCCATTCGACTTATGACTTTTTAAACCTACAAGTAAGGGGACCCGCTGTACTTATGCTAGGGCCGCGGTCCTCGAACTTGATTATTACACTGCGCTAATAATATCAAAACAAAGAGCCCGCTGTTCCGTGGCAAGGCTGCAACTCTTTGCTTGATTGATTAGTTCCACACACTGCGACACACTGCGACTTGCAACTCATTTGCAACCACTTTATATAAAATGGTATAATTTCGTAATAATGCAGATGATACATTTTTCCTCACCGAATGTGTAACCTATTCTGAGGCTATTCGCCTGCCATTCGCAATTCGCAATTTTTAATGACCACTTAATTTCCTCTGGAAAAAATCCAGCGGAATCAATTTAAATATTCATTCGATTTGCAGTAGCAATGACCGATCGAATTTCAGTGCATTGCTCTAAATGCAAATCGTATCATACGATTAATTTCGCCTTTTTGCTACGTTCGATACTTTCGCTGGGCTCAGCATTTCATTGCCGTTGAACTACTTCGTCGTCGGTGGTCTTTGACAATACCGCCCGTGTCCCAAATCGTGTATAACATAGTGTATACGGAACTTGAGCTTGCCGACCGTGGGCTTGTGAAAGATGATATGCTTGAGCGTTTATCGTGGAGTGTGTGGATGAATGAATCTGACGTTGAAGAATTGCATTGTATGCAGAATGCTTGTGACGATTGAGTTTGTTTATGGTATGAAATGGATAGGCGTTTATCGTGAAATGATATGAATCAATTCAATGGAAGAATTGCATCGTATGCAAATTACTTGGGATAATTTATTGTTTGAGGAGTGGCTTGAGATTATGTATGGTATTGTTGTATTATTTAAGAGGGGGTGCGTGGCGAGGTGTAACACGGTAATAATTTACTAAAATGTGTCTATTTCATGGTGGGAAATGTTATTTCTGTCCTTAAAATGTGTTGTGAAGAGGATATGAATTAGTAAGAGTTTCAGGTGGAATTTAAGGGCGGGGGGGGGGGGGGGGTGATCGTTAACTCAAATTTAACATAAGCTAAAAAAAAAGCATTACTCACTTTTACTTTTGCCTCACCCTGTATAAACATCAATGTGAAAACAAACAAAAAAAGACGCCATCATGCATGTGTAAATGTGTTAAAAAATCCCACTTTTGGGAGCACTGACAAATAAAGCGCGTAAAAAAATGTTATCTAAAGAAATGGTGAGCAAAGGCTGTCAACGGACAACCGCAACCACTTTAGGAAGTGAGTTGAAAAGCAAGCTCAAGCAAATAAAATATTGAACATTACAAAAATAGTATAAAGAGTTAATCGAGACGAGAAGGACAACAACCACAAAAACAAACAATTTAACGACTGAACTGGCACAAGTGTCTTGCTGGTAATTGAAGTTCATTTAAAATGTTTAAAACTATATACGTCCATTAAGTTATTTGAAATAACTTCACCGTCTCCTCAAATGAAAGCTAACATGCACAGAGGAGACGAGAACACTAAGCCCATTATCCTTAGCCCCAGAAAGGCTGAAAGGCGCAATTGAAACAGAATAAATATGAAAAATAACGTGTGTGTTGTGTCTGCAGGTTATTTAATCGTTTTGCCCTTTTTTCTGCTGTTTTTTCCATTTATTCCTATTTGTTTTTTTTTTTTTTACCTCTCTCTCTCCCCCCACCAGTCTATTGTCCTTGTGTGTATCCTCTTTGTGTAATAAGAAAAAAAAAATAATAACAATAATAACGGCATTCCAAACGAAAGCATTTTGCGGATATAAAACGAGCAATGAGCTCGAGCTATGGGGTTGGAAGGATGTGCTGGTCCCGAATTCATTTGCCAACGACAACTAAGATAGCTATCGTGGCAATAGGGATGCTGGCTTTTGATGTACGGTGCTATTTGTGGCGACATTTTAAGCACACAATACAATATTCACCCACAATAAAAAGGATTTTTATTATCGTTATTTTTCTTGAGTTGCCTTCTTTTTTTTTCTTCTTTATTTTGTCCTCTCGATTCATTCATAGTGTTGCTTTGAAGTTTTACCAGCTCCCCCACTACGTTACCTGCTTTCTTTCTTTCTGCATATCTGTTGGTTTCTTCGTGGTTTATAACATGTGGTGGTCATTTGGGAAAATTATCGGGGTACACGTTGTGATGAAAATACTGTCACACAAGACCGACTACCCTTTCTCTACAGACTCGTAGTTACCTGCCAGTCTACTTTACTTGATGTCCACAAATAAAACCACTATGTCAACAAATGTTATTTTATTATTATTATTTACTGGCCTGTAGGAGCCCGGAAGTTCATGACCTCACCGACTCGGCACCGCCATTGTTCCCTGTCCTGTGCGCTCTCCTTCCACGTTCGACCATCCGATCCGATCTCCTCGAGGTCCAATCTAACATTGTCCTCCCATCTCCGTCGCGGCCGTCCTGTCGGTCTCTTCCCCGTTAGTTTACCATCAACAATTCTATGCACGGTCCTATCATCGCCCATTCGCGCCACGTGTCCGACCCATCTTGATCTTCGCGACTTGATTACTCTCACTATTGTAGGTTTGCGGTATAGCTCTTCCAATTCGTGGTTGTGGTGTTTCCTCCATTGCCTTGACTCCTCGTCATATATACCGCCAAATATACCCCTTAAAACTTTATTCTCAAATACGCAGAATTTGTTCTCTTCCCGTTTTGTGAGAGCCCATGTTTCGCATTCGTATAGAACAATCGGCATGATTATGGTTCTATAGACACGGAGCTTTATATTACGTGATAGCAGTTTGGATTTTAATAGTTTACTGGCTGCATGCCAACTAGCGTTGCCGGAATGCAGTCTTTTGTTAATTTCCTTTGACGTTTCGTTTCTGGTCGTCAGTATCGTTCCCAGATATTTAAATTCTTTGACATTTTCAAATATCTTGCCCCTGACGTTTATATGTGTTCTCTGAGGTCCACCTGCTCTCGTCGTAATCATGTATTTTGTTTTGTCTTCGTTTATTTCTAGGCCCACCTCTTCTGCTGCTTGCATGATGATTTCACAGTTTTTACTTACAGTTTCTAGATTATCGCCCAGAACGGCGATCTTATCCGCATATGCGAGCACTTGTGTGACCCCGTTCAGGGGTGATCCGGCCAAGTTGTCGTCTTGTACCTTTCTGATAACATACTCGAGGACAAGGTTAAAAAGGCATGGTGAGAGGCCATCCCCTCGTTTTAGTCCGTCCCAGATTTCAAATGGTTCTGATAGGTGGTTTTCTATTCTAACTCGCCCTTTGTTTTCGTTCATGCAAATTTGAATGAGGGCGGCATATTTTTTCGGGATCCCCAGCTCAACCACAATATGGTAGAGTCTTTGCCTTGCGACTGAGTCGTAGGCTTTTTTGAAGTCCACGAACAGTTGGTGAACCGTCTGTCCGTATTCCCACTTCTTTTCCAGCAGTTGCCTTATTGTGAACATATGGTCGCTTGTTGACCGGTTCCGACGGAATCCGCATTGGTAGTCTCCCAATATTTCTTCTGCGTACGGTGTGATTCTTGCCAATATGACATTTGTTAATATTTTGTATGTGATTGGGAGCAATGATATTCCTCTGTAATTTTCGCAGTCAGATCTGTCGCCCTTTTTTGAAAATGGGGATGACTATTGAGGTTTTCCATTCTTCCGGAATGACTTCCTTGTCCCATATTATTTTAACCAGTTGGTGGATCTTTCGAGCGGTTGCCCCTCCTCCATGCTTCACAAGCTCTGCCGGTATGCAATCGATTCCGGGGGCCTTGTTGTTTTTCAGTCGATTTATCGCGTCTACAACTTCGTCGAGAGAGGGCTCTGGGATCTGGGGCTCGGCTGTATGTACGTCTGGTGCGTTTATTTGTGGTTGATGGGTGCGCACATTGAGCAGGTTTTCAAAGTACTGCTTCCATCTCGTCACGATATTTTTTGTTTCTGTCACCAGACAGCCGTTTGTGTCTCGGATTATTTTGGCTCTCCCTCGGTAGCCATTTCTAATTGAATTTATGCCGGCATACATACCTCTGCTGTTCTTTGCTCTGGCATTTTCTATGATTTTTTTCCATCCGAGTCTTCTCCCATTCGCGTTTTTTGCGTTTGAAAAGTCTAGTTGTTTCTTTCCGAATTGTCGCGTATCTTACTGCGTTGACTTCATCATATGCTTCTAAGTGGATCATTCTGAGGCGTTTAGGTTCTTCGATCTTTGCTCTGCACTCATCGTCAAACCGAGGTTTGGACTTAGTTGTTTTCTTAAATCCTAATACCTCTTGGGCTGTTTGTTTGATTGTGTCTCTGATCGATGCCCATTTAGTTTCCACACTATTGGCTTCCTCTTCCTCACTACTGTCTCTCTCTAGGATGCTAAATCTATTCGTTAGTTCGTCTTGATATCCCGCCCTTCTACGTAGGTCTTTTAGTTTATCAATCTCGAACTTTTTGCTCGTCTCCCGTGACTGTCCATGTGGGTTTGCTGCAAGCCGACTTCTAATTTTGCCCATCACTAGAAGGTGATCGGAGTCGCAATCTGCTCCTCTATATGATCTTACGTCAAGGATATTCGAGTGGTGTCTTTTGTCTATGAGGAAGTGGTCTATTTGGTTACGCGTTACGCCGTCGGGTGATATCCATGTGGCTTTATGGATTTGCTTCTGCTTGAACATCGTGCTTTTCACTACCAGATCTTTTGACGCTGTGAACGTGATAATTCGAATACCATTATCATTTGAAACGTCATGTAGGCTTTCTTTACCTATTGTTGGTTTGAAGATATCTTCCTTTCCAATTTTCGCATTGAGGTCGCCGAGGAGGATTTTAACATCGAATGATGAGATCCCATCAAATACTTCCTCTAGGGTCTCGTAGAATGTGGCCTTCGTTTCTTCGTCGGTAGATTCTGTTGGGGCGTGTACGTTTATAAATACATAATTATACCATGGGCCCTGTATTTTGAGCACCGAGATTCGGTCATTAATGAATTGCACATCTTTTACATGGGGCGTAATCTTCTTGCTTATGATGAAGCCAGTTCCGAGGTTATGTGTGTCGGTACCTCCACACACCAGTGTAAACCCGTTGGTTTCGATTATTTGATGTGGGAGTCGAACTTCCTGAAGCGCGACGATGTCCATTTTATATTGTTTCGCGTTTTCTACGACCGTCTGTATCGCGCCTGGTTTATATAACGTTCGAACATTCCACGTGCCGACGCGTATATCCCGCTTTTTCAGTTTTTCCATATGTCTTCTTTTTGCCGAATCGGTGTTTTCTTGATGATTTTTTCCCTTATGGTAGTGTCGGCTCATCACACCTACGCCTACCGGGTTTTTCGTGGGATTGTTTTTTGTATATTGGTTATTCATTTTTGATCCCACGAGACTTGGGGTTTCAAATAGTCCGCCACATCAGAGCCCCGTTTTGATGTGGTAAGGTCTGCTTACTGCTCTGATTCGACCCGGTGTCAGAGAGGCGCCGTTATAATACAGCTGGTATACCCCTGGCTGCAAACCATCCAATAGGCACGGTGACGCGTAACACCCTGGATTAGGGGTGGTAGATCTTTGTGTATTACTCCTCGCTAGCCTGTCTGACATGGGTGACCCTACTGGAAGCATAGCTTGAGTGATTCATTGTAATTTAAGCCCCCGCACCACGTCAAGGTTTCTACCAAGCGGGGGGTCAACAAATGTTAGTGAGGAAATATCTGACTGACGTGATGACATCATAAACAATTGAACAATCTTATCCCAGTGGTTTGATGTTGAGGAAAGTCATAACAGATGTAAGGTCTTGAGAAAAACAAGCTAGTGGGTGGTAATTCTGGTGAAAGTAGATGTTTTCCTATTTATAATTACATATTAGTCGCGAATTTTTTTCGCCAGACATACGAGTACAACACCCATTTGCCGTTTCATTTTCCAACATTTTTTATTTCCGTTTTTTTTTTCTTAGAATCTAAATTATAAGCTAGACAAAAAATGCTTAAATTCTAGCTTCATTATCTTACATTATAACCTACTGGTCCTACGCAGACGCTCTAAGCTTAACATTATATGGCCATTGCGCAGTTTGCCTTTCGGACACAAAACTTTGTTTGTGTATTTAATTATTGACTACTGTGAAATAGCCTTCTTGTCATAGCAAACGTTTTTCTAGCTTCGACCAAAACAGCCTCTACATGTCTGTTGAAATACAGATACTGATCTAGCCAGATGGCAGGGTATTTAACCATACTCTCAGTTTCCAGTATACATTCATGCGGTGCCACGACTACTAACTTTCACCAGTTTCTTTTGTGTCGTTCGTGGCTTTATAGAATGGGGTTCTAAACAGAATGCCTTCACATTTCTGGAAGTTGATCTTAAGTTTCCTGTAGTCACAATAGCGCTGCACCTTATTATAGTCGCGCTGTAGTAACCTGTTTATGATTCAATTCAATTCAATTTTTATTAGGTAGATAATTACATTTATGGTATATTTTACAACTAGTATTTAAGAGTTTTAGGACAGCAATTCCTTTACAACTATAATCTTAAATCTATATAATGACAATAGCACAATTTTAATGAATAAAAAATAATAAGTTAAGGGAAAACTACAATAAAAAGCCCTTATTTGAATCTTAAGACTAATATTGCACGGGTTTCCGGTTATTTTATGTGATAATGACCTCGATATAATTTTCATAGACAGGGTACATATGTAGTGACTTAGGATAACGCAAGACGGGAAACGAGAACATTGTCAGAAAAAGAACAATTGACGAAGGAGCCTCGATTGATTTTGTCAATAAGGAATTCTACCGGTTTAACGTTAGCGTTTTCATGTAGTTCATGTGTCGAGTAATCCCATGGCAAATTCAGCAATATTTGCAATATTTTATTTTGACACCTTTGCAATTTTATTTTGTGTGTGCGGGCACAATTACGCCATACAGGGCCGCCGTACAGGAGTATAGCTTGAAAAAAGGTTTTAAAAATTATGATTTTATTTTCGAGGCTAAGCTTTGACTTTCTACACACTAATGGATACATAACTCTTACGACTTTGTTTATTTTGTCAATTGTGGTAGTGATGTGTTTTTGGAAGATACGTTTTTTATCTAGAATACTATCTAGATACCTACAGTCTTCGGACCAATCAATATCAACTGCACACATATTGAGTTTAGTGCCATTTGGTAGGTAGCAGAGTTTCCTACATCTCTAAAACCGAACGGCTTGTGTTTTATTACCATTTATTTTTATTTTCCATTTCCTGTAATATACTGCTAGTTTGTCAAGAGCTGCTTGCAAAGAGTTGTAGACATTAGTGAAAAGGCACCCGAACGGAAAATGGCCGTATCATCGGCAAACATAGATACCTGAATGTTTTCACCTAGACATGGTAAATCTGCGACAAACAGTGTGAATAATATGGGACCAAGGACCGAGCCTTGGGGTACACCATAGTGGATTTGGTGAGAAGAGGATTTGTCGGTTCCTATACTCACAACAAATTTTCTTAAACCAAGAAAGCTCTGGATAATTTTGATAAGCGGTATTGGCAGCATAAGTTTTAGTAGCTTATAAATCAAGGCATAGTGCCATACCGTATCAAAGGCTTTTTCGAAGTCTAGAAGAACCAGTCCCGTTGACTTGTAGCGTCTCTAACAGATACACACACAATACACAAGCAAATAGTGAAGTACACCGAACGAAAATCGAATAAGAAAATACATCAGAACCGTATACCATAGCGATAACATAACAAATCACATCAGTTGAATATAGTGGAGTTTAAAAATTAAATTCTAAACACGGCCAGTAGCCTGGGGTGTTACGCTTAGGTTCAATTTTTGGTGATTCTAACTGTCCTAGCGTCAGTTCGGATCACACGTTCTTCACTAAAATTCCAAACGCTATAATTGGTGACCCCGGCGTGATCTGTACACACAGCACACACTTTCCCATAGTAAACAGAACTTCACACACGATCATGACTTCCGCATAGAGCACCGGCACACTCGTCTGCTCCGACGTTCTCTCGTTCGCTCCGTCGTTCGCAAACAAAGCTGATCGTAACGAAGTTACAGAGGAGGGAGTAGTGTAGCGTCTCTTACAGATACACACACAATACACGGACAAATAGTGAAGAACACCGAACGAAAATCGAATAAGAACATGCATCAGAGCGGGATACCATAGCGATAACAAATCAATCACATCAGTTGAATATAGTGGAGTTTAAAAATCGATTTTAAAACACGGCCAGTAGCCTGATGTGTTACGCTTAGGTTCGATTTTTTGTGTTTTTTAACTGTCATAGCGTCAGTTCGAATCACACGTTCTTCTTCACTATCATTCCAAACGCTATAAGTGCATCGGGAATATTTTTTGGGTGTAATCCCCTGACTCATTCTCGAGTCAAGTGCAAAGTTGTAAACCGTCTCCCCCTCCCCCCGCCCGGTGGTTCCACTGAGAAATCAGCTAAGATAAAGAAGTATACAAATAACTAAATAAACAAGTATACAAAACATACGTGAAGGTATATTTATTCACTTACATATACCAAATTTATATTTTCACATTTATACATTCATTGTAAAATTTCAAACCAAAACAAAAACAAAAGCGTAAACAAAAAATTACCGGAGACCACACGTCATTTAAGATCATCGTCATCGGCACTACAACCGGGATCCGGTCTTGGCCTTTTTTAGCAAGTCTCTCCACCGGTCCCGATTTCGAACCGATGCCATTCAGTTTGGCATTCCCAGGCTCTGGGCGTCCTGGTCTACGCCGTCCCTCCTGCGCAGAGAAGGTCTACCGCGCTCTCTCCTTCCATACACCCTGCCACTAAATTCCTCTTCTCTCTCTCTCCCGCTCGCGTCAATTTTCAATCTATCCCTTGCTCAATGTCTATTCCCTGATTTTTGGAAATCCTCTTACATAACCCCTATACATAAAAAGGGGGAAAAAACGATATATCCAATTATCGTCCCATTGCCAAGCTTTCGCACATTCCCAAACTGTTCGAAGGCTTTCTATATGAGGCGTTATGCTTTCGCTGCGCACCCATCATCTCTCCGAGCCAGCACGGTTTCGTCTCAGGCAGGTCCATTACTACTAATGTTGTCGAATTCACATCCCACACACTCCTTGCCCTAGAAAACGGCGATGAGGTCGATGTAGTCGCTACCGACTTTAGCAAGGCCTTCGACAAAATCTCCCATAACCTCATTCTCTTCAAGCTATCTTCCCTCGGTTTCGAACCCCTGCTGATTACGTGGGTCTCACCCTATCTCAGTTATCGAATCTGCCGCGTGCGTTTTAGATCCACCCTCTCCGATCCTTTTTTCCAACCTCAGGTGTGTTACGTGCGGTTTCCGCCACCCCATCAATTAATTGTATTTAATATAATTTGTTTTAATGTAGTTTGATGGTAAGGTGGTGGAAGAATTGCGCGATCCACAAGTGAGTGTTCTAACACGCCCCGATTCGAGTGTGGATCGTGGGTGAGTTCGAATTCGGTTTTCTGAGTGGATGTCGATGGGGAGCGAGAGAGAGAAACGGCAAGATGTTTGAATTCGGTTATTTTGATTCCGTTTGTGTTTTTTTTTTTTTTGCTTGTTCGACTGTTTTTAAGTGACAGTTGAAGAAAGCAGAAGAAGACAGTTGAAGAAAGAAGATTTCGAGTTCAGAGTTGGTATTAACGGTTGGAAAGGGAAGAAGAAGAAAAACGGCCCGTTTTTGGATAAATTGTAGAAGAAAAAAGTTAAAAGTTAAAGAAGGAAAAAACAATGAAAAAAAAATGGATTCGTATTGATAAATTGGATGAATTGTAAGACGTAAAATTAAAAGTTGAACAGTAAAAAGAAAAAAGTTCATTCGTATTGAATGCAAAGAAAAGACCCTGCTTTTTTGATAAATCGCGAATATTGTGGAAACCTTCCTGGGACGTCGTGTGTTGACAATTTGTCCGGACAACCGGAACTGCATCGAAGATCGATTTGCCAACTCAGTTACACCCGGACGATAGAGAGGATTCCGTGATTCTCGGCGAAGTGGATTAAGAAGAGGAGTCCTAACTGCCGCTAAAGGGAGTCTCTGTGGAAGAAGAACTAAATACCCCACACTAGAATAACATCAGGTAATCCAATTCAATATATATACATTTCTGTGGCGGAAAACGCTACAGGTGTCCCCCAGGGCAGTCATCTCGGCCCTCTCCTATTTATCCTAACCATAAACGACATAGGCTCTTGCATTAATCACTCCTTCATCTCGCTTTACGTGGATGATTCCAAAAATGTTAAGACAATCCGCTCTCCCCTGGACTCCTCACTTCTCCAATCGGATCTTGACAGCTTTTCTCGACTTGGTGGCAAAATAATTGCCTAGAAATGAATATCGCCAAACGTCACACAATCACCTTCTCTCGGAAGAGCTCCCCCACTCACCCACGCTCCTATCTCTTACTGAACCAACCGATAACATCGGTTGAATTGATTCGCGATCTGGGCGTCCTATGCGACAAGGAGTTCAAATTTACCGCACATATTGATTACATAATCCGCAAGGCCAACGCCGCCCTTGGGTTTGTCAAACGCTGGTCGAAGGAATTCCTTCCTCCCGATGTCACCCGATCACTCTACACAACTTTTATCCGGCCACTACCCGAATACGCTAGTCAGGTCTGGTCCCCGTATCAAGTGACTCACATTCGCAGAATTGAGGGAGTTCAACGTCGTTTCTTGCGCTTCGCACTCCGCGGACTAAACTGGGAAAATCGGCTTATTCTACCACCCCACACAAGCCGGCTCCGTTTAATCAATCTAAACACACTTGAAGAGCGCAGAATCCATGCCGACATCATCTTTGTCCATCGCCTTCTGTCTGGCTCAATCAATTGCCCAAGCTTGCTCTCCACTTTAACATTGCACACAAACCCCCGTAACGTACGTAACCCTCGACTGTTTTATGTGCCCGTTCATCACACTTTTTACGGCGCTAACGAACCCATCTCGCGTATGCTACGACAGGACAACTCTTTCCCCACCCCCTTCGATTTCAACATGTCCATTCCCGCTCTTAAACGACGTCTCAGAATAAACCCGCCCTCTCCCTTCAATTACCCCTCTACCCTGCAATCCTCTCCTCACCCTCCCTCAAACTAGTTCTCTCTTACACCTTTCCACACCCCCCCCCCCCCCCCCCCCCCCCGCTCATCAACTGCCGCCCCTATAGCAGTCCGTACACATGCCCTCCACTGTCGCACAAAGGCCGCGTTCACCTCCTCCACATACACTCGCTCTGTCCTGGCTTCCTACCTCCCCTATCGACCAACTTCCTGGTTTTCTTCTCCTTTTTTTTCGATTGAATAATTGAATAACGTCTTAACCACTACTCTACATTTTAACCCTTATGTCAATGACCGGGTACCCGGGTACCCATTTCGATTTTTTTAAATGTCAATTTGAAAGTAAAAAAAATTTGTTTTTTATTGAAATTTCGTAATTATCATTCAGAAACGTTTGAATGGAGATGATCTAAGACATGGGACCGAAATTCGTCTACTAAGCCGAGCAATCGTGAAATTGCGACGAAATGATTACTGTCGGTAAAGTTGGTCATTGACATAAGGGTTAAGATAGTCTGTAAGATTTTATGTTAAGTTAATTTTAAGCTTTGGCGCAAGACTAATAACCTTGCCCGAAAAAAACAGATTATGGAAAATTTAACAAGCCTCAGGACTTGCTAAATAAGGCCAAGACCGGTTCCAGGTTGTAGTGCCGATGATGATGATGAATTTTAAGCTTGCATTAAGCTAAATAAAAATGGGGGTTCCGCCTTCAATCAATCAAAAGGACTTTCCGGGCAGGCTCCTCTTCGCTCATTCGAGCTAGGTGTCCCGCCCACCGGATTACATGCAAACCAATTTATATGATCTCGTCTACTTATCAATTTTCTAGGGAAAATTGCACGCGCAACCGGTAAAGGTATGTAAGGCAATTATGATCTTTTATCAAAATAAGTCACCACCCATGAGTTGTCCATTGTCGAATCACTCTTCTGCACCCATGTTTTGATAAGCTGAGTACTGAGTACTTCTCTAATGTGGGGAGTTTATAACGTATTACAAAATGTTCGCCGCCCAATAACAGCAACAATACAAAGTTTGCTCCCGTGAGCACTCCATAACAACTGAATTTCTACCAACGGACCTAGCTATCGATATATGACCTGTACCTCTTCTAGTAGTCGCATTCGTACAAGGAGCACAACAAATTATAAAACGAGTTTTAGGACACCATGTATTGTGTGGCCCAATAAGGCAGCTGCGACCAGGCGAATAGAGAAACATAAAGTACAGTCCACCTGCCAAGGGATATTTATAGTAAACAGAAGGTTCTACGGAGATTAACGCGACATTGTATTGTCGGGAAGTGATTTTATTCGGTAAAAATCTGAAAAGTGCCTGCATCCGTTGAGAAGTAGTTTTCGAATACTTCCACATTTCCACCAAAGACAAAACACAATTTAAGGATGTAATGACTTAAAAGTCGAATGCCTTCCAATTCTCATTATAGGTTTACCAGTCTTCACCGCAGTAACTTGACTTGATCCACTCATATTATTCTAATGGGATCCAAGAAAACGTAAATCACAAGAAATCTTGTGTCACAACTGTCGCATAATTCACTCAATTTTATTTAGTGACTTTGACTTCAATAGCACAATTCCCAAGTGAATATTTTACCAATGTGAGTTCCATGAAGGCTTGTTTAAGTCTACCACACATTTCTCCGGTCCACCGGTTTGCACATGTTGCGGGGAATTTCAAGAACCACAGAATAGCTATCAATACAGCACTGGAGCTGGCAACTTGCCGATAAATATCGAAAATTGATCAGGATAAAGATATGTGATTCCTTAAATGATTACTCCTGCTGGAACAATTTTATCCTTCGCCCATTTAAGCTGACTCCAATCAATGAATTACAGGGAACATTGTTGACAACTACCCTTGCTGCCCTACAAGAGTTGCTGTTCAGCGTCTCCATCCACAAGGACAGAATCTTAAGGTGGATGGGAATTCAATATTATTCGAGTGCTAGTTTGTTTTTTACAATTTTTCATCCATTTTACTCCTTCTTACAGGAACAGTTCATTCTTCGGGAAAATGAGGAATCGGCAGATAGAAAAGGATTTAGACCTTGATGTGTCTCTGTCGATGAAACTAATATTGAAAACGGAGGGAAAAGAACGCAAACAGAGAAAAAAGAGTAAAATAAAAGTAGATAATAGAATAGGATATGAACGAAGGCACACAGGACTCCGTACCCACACCCACACCCCACTGGAGCAACAGTCCAAATGCGAATGGTAAATCACGCTTTAACTAAAAAGCGGCAACTGCAATGAGAATTTATGAGAATCGAGAATGGTAAATTCACTTTAGTTGATGGGATCATTTTTTCGGAAATTTCACCTCCCAGCGGATACCCGCTTTGCCGATTCCAGGTTTCTCTTATTGAACTTCGTAGTCAATTAATTTCCTCCGAGCATAGTCTGACGTTTGAAAGTCGCAGGCACTAGAGCAAAGAATGCCATTTACACCTCAAATGAAATTGTGTGGCCGAACAAAACCTTTTTTTTCTGCTATTTGGCACAAGAGCTATTGACAGAAATTATTAAGATAAGATTTTAACTGCAGGAGTCTTTCAACGAGATTATGTTTTAGTAAAGCTGACTGCTGTCTCATTATGCATATTTTAAGCTATTACTGGTACAAGGAAACATTTTTGATAAATGTCAATGTGGCTTGGTGTCTGAGTTGGGAAAGATGTTGCCTCATAGGTACGATAAAGTGACCATGGACACAGGTAACGGAACCATTCGGTTTTGACACTACAATGCGCCAGTCAAGGCTTAAGGTGCAATATAACTGCTGTGTCCGCCCACATATGTAACCGCAAACGATTAATCCTACGACTAAGCGAAATCCTGGTAATTACTGACACTGACTTCAAGCTTTCTGGTTATACCTTAATGCTTCTACTCTTCCCACATCGTTACGTAGCCGAATGGATAGGAAGGGATACACACTCTGTTCCAGTTTCCTCAGGACTATGGATATGGAAAATACACAACAGGAATTTTGTTCAAGAAATCACTGTGTTTGTTCAAAATAATTTCTCTCTTCTATAAATGTGTGTATATGCATTTAAGTTATATTTCGTCATCATCATCATCATCGGCACTACAACCGGGATCCGGTCTTGGCCTTATTTAGCAAGTCTCTCCACCGATATCCGGTCCTTAACCGAGACTTGTTAAATAGTCCATAATAATTCGTTTTTCCGGGCAAGGTTATTAGCCTTGAGCCAACTTTTCTCAGAATGTCGCTGCATGCATTGGTTCACTACTTGGTGGGTGCCAGAGTAGCTATCCAGGGGTGTCACGTGTAGACTCCATGCCAACTTGGATTGAACAGGAACAGGGATCGTCCTGGCCGTAACCGGGTTGAAAGCAGAGACTTTGCCCTGTATGTTCGCTCCCCCCACCCCCCCACCCCCTCAAGTTATATTTATTATAATACAAAAAAATTATTATTATTTATTATTTATTGGCTTGTAGGAACCCGGAAGTTCATGACCTTGTGGCGGTTCCGCCAAACCCCACGGCCCATTTACCTGAAAAACCCCCATAACTACATCCCAATCGGCATAAATTTTAGCCAATGAAAGCGCATTAGCACCGTAAGTGCTTTACGCATCTAGGTTATCAAATTTATGATCTTAAAGTCCCTGTAAAACAAGATGTAAGATTTCTTTCTTAACTTATCAGGAATCTCAAAACAATTCGGCACCTTCGGTGCCAAGCAAATCTCCCTAGACGAATTCCTGAAAACAAGATGATATGGTTTACATACAATGTAACCATCATAACAGGGACCATAGATATTGCGTCGCCTATTTCCCGTCCTCACCAAGTGTATCATAAATCACCATACATACACATTGGCTGGCGACCTACACCCGAGGGACCAAAACAAATATACGCATATCGCGTCTCTTGGCACCAATTAAATCCTACAGAATAGGCAAATGCAAATAGGAATTCAATACCTCCCCTCACCAGCGATGCCATAAACACCGTTTCCCGGTAATGTAGCCAAAACCCATTAGCACATTTCCACATTGCATTGCCGCCTATTTATTTTGCCGCAATGCACATCTCAGACAAAGACCCAAACGTTCCCTTTGTCTTTTCATATTTCGGGATCTGCTTCTCATCAGCAGCGGCATGAACAAACAAAAACCATTAGCATCCAAGGAGATTCCGTTTTGTTTGCTTTACCGAACTCGCATCTCATGAGTGCACCTATGCCCTTTCTTTCTTGTTGATTCGTTTCCATGACTTTGATCCAT
This sequence comes from Microdon myrmicae, assembly GCA_963931805.1. Lineage (NCBI taxonomy): Eukaryota > Metazoa > Arthropoda > Insecta > Diptera > Syrphidae > Microdon > Microdon myrmicae. The sequence goes on along the minus strand of OZ007500.1, from coordinate 124,859,336 downwards.
AAAAGAACCAATGTACACCCATACATGTGTACCGTGGCGGTCTTCTCTATGAGATCGGTTTGGTTACTCCAAAGAGAGACTTTACGTCGCTCTTGGAATAGGAAAATGTGCCCCTTAATTAAGAGAGCCAGTTTCACTGGGCGAATTCCCTTGTCAACGAATGAATCCCGTTGAGTCCTTTACCATCCACCGACCGAGCCGGTCGTTTTACTCCCGCGGTCCGTAGCGCTGCGGACACGCGTATATACCCGGAGACGTTGTTGTAGTGTTGTGTCAGTTTGAGTAAATAGTAAATACATTCAATTAACGAAATTTTTCTTGTGTCCAGAATATAACTAAAATAACTATCAATACCAACAATACAAACATTCGTTACAATAAACGAAAACAATGTCTTTGCTGTACTTCTGGTGGACGGTGTGCTGTGACGATGTACTTGTTTTGTTTCTTTCGGTGGACAGTGTACTGTGGAACATTTAGTGGAAGCGATGGGGAAGAAGTGAACGGAGTGCCCATGCCTGGCACAATACTTCTCCTCCCCGCAACCTCACCGGCTCGACTTCGCCATCGTTCCCTGTCCTGTGCACTCTCTTTCCACGCTTGACCATCTGATCCGATCTCCTCACGGTCAATCCTAACATTGTCCTCCCATCTCCGTCGCGGCCGTCCTACCGGTCTCTTTCTCGCTGGTCTACCGTCAAGAATTCTACGCACGTTCCTATCGTTACCCATTCGCGATACATGTCCGGTCCATCTTCATCTTCGCGACTTGATTACTTTCACTATTGTAGGTTTGCGGTATAGCTCTTCCAGTTCGTGGCTGTGGAGTTTCCTCCATTGTTCTGCCTCCTCGTCATATTTACCGCCATAGATATGTGGTAATTTTTTGTGGTTTTACTCTTTGCACCGAGTTACAAATCAATCAACTGCGTAACTATACCACCCACGATTGACAATTACTACATGGAATGGAAACGCACGGTTCAAATTAGGTAAAAATTCTTTATTAGTGTTAATAGGATCCACCTTAAAAAACGTGTACACTATTATTTTAACTTGAATATCTGTTCCATGTAAAGTCGCAAAAAATCGATACAACTGTGCGGACACTTTGTGTCGTCTATTTACATAAGAGCACTGCGCTTTACACGGTTGTTTAAACTTAATCAATTGTTCCATATAAAGTTACAAAATGTCGGTACAATTGTGTGGACACTCTATATACATAAGAGCACTGAGATTTTCACTGCTGTTTAAACTTAATTAACTGTTCCATATAAAGTTACAAAAAGTCGGTACAATTGTGTGGACACTCTATATACATAAGAGCACTGAGATTTTCACTGCGGTTTAAACTTAATTAACTGTTCCATATAAAGTTACAAATAAATCGATACAATTGTGTAGACACTTTGTGTCGTCTATTACATAAGAGCAATAAGAGCACTGAGATTTTCACTGCTGGCACGACTTTAATTTAGTTGCTCGACCGTATTGTTTGGCTTATAAAACTACACTAACTAAAATCGTCCGACCAATCCATCGCCCTACACCACGGATACCGGAAACACGCACACCATCGTTGACCCGACCATGGAAACCAAGATACATCGCACTCATTTGCGCCATTTGCGATTTTCTGTCGATCGCCATATCCGAGGGTGCTTACTTTACTTTTCTCTTCGTGAAACCGATAACCGAAAGGGGATGTTATACGGTGCAAAACAGACGATGGATATTGATACGATCGTCGCCACACACAGCATCACCGTTGATCGTATATCGCTCTAAGGGTAATTGGTGCAGATGGTGGTGCTTTGGTTTGCTTTTCGTTGTGTACCCAAGCATAGTCTCCGCATTGTGTGTAGTTGTTTTTTTTTTTTTTTTTTAGTTTTTAAACCGCATTTATTTTCCAAATTTTTTTACATGTATAATATTAGGGGTAAATCTTAAACCCTTTTCTACAATCACAATCCTTAAATTAACTTACTGGCTCTATGCGAGCTCTCTAAATTACACATTGCAACTTGATTTTTATATATGCCTTTCGGCGTACATCGTTTTTTTGTTTCTTATATACATATATATATGAAATAAGTCATATATTAGAGGGACTCCTCGTTTACATCTATATGTATATATTATTATTACAATTTTTTTTTTTTTTTAAATTATTATAACAAACAAAAACTTCAAAACAAAACGAATAAAACATAAAATAAGAAATAAAAAATAAAATAAAATAGGTACACAAAAGTAATTGGGAAAGTTGGACAGGGGGGGGGGGGGGGGGGGGGGGGGGGCAAGAGGAAGGAGAGCGTTGCACTTGAGAGGCATACTATATCTGAGGAAGTGAAGTCCTCTCCTCGTTGAGAAGCCACCACCATTTGGGAGATATTCGATCTTTGGCCGATTTATCTGATCTGATCCAAGAAAGGAAACGCTTCTGAGGGAATAAACCCATTCTGGAGGGTATTCTCCAGATACATATCATTGGGATAGAATGGTCCCGAGATAAGATTATTGTCACTGCACATTGCCCTTGCTGTGTGACCACGAATAATTTTAATTATGAAATTGTCTATCCTATTTAACCCTGATTTGTTATACAGGATTTTATTGGGATAGAATTTTTTGTATTGCGACTCTAGTGTTCTATAAAGTCCGAGGCAGGAACGCAAACACTGCCGTTCGAACACACGAAACTTCTCCATATAAAGTGGAGATATATTATACGATACTGGACAGCCATAAATCAAAACTGGTCGGATGAATGCCGAGTACGAAATTATTTTGACTCTGGGGTCTAGAAGACTACTCCGGAATAGACTTCTTGTCATAGAATATGCGCTTTTAGCTGCGCAGAATGGACGCTGCTACGTGCTTGTCAAAATATAAATACTGGTCTAGCCAGATACCAAGGTATCTAACTACAGTTTTCACTTGCAGTGGGAGGTTATTGTTACCTACAATAGAAAAGTGTTTACAGTTGTATTTCGTATCCCTCGAGGCCCTGGATAGGGGCGTTCTGAAAAGGATAGTCTCGGTTTTCTGGAAATTAATCTTTAATTTCCAGTCGTCGCAAAATTGTTTTATTTTGTTGAAGTCATCTTGAAGGTGCCTATTGATGACGTCTATTTTTCCTCCTGTTCTGTACACCACTATGTCATCGGCGTACGCAATGGCGTTTTCGATAGAACTCACTAGATCACTAGTGTAAATATTGAATAGAATGGGAGAATTCAGAGCTCCCTGCTGTAAGACATTTTTAATTTGTGGAAGGTCTTGTTGGAGAGTATGTCCCCGCATTTCACCACAAAATGTTTGTCCATTATCATATCATAAATAATGTATAGCAGATATTGCGGCATACCCAGGTTTGTTAACTTATAGACAAGTCCTTCTAACCATACGGTGTCGAAAGCCTTTTCAAAGTTAACCAAGCAGGCGCCTATACATTGCCGCTTTGCCTTGTTCCACTGTATATCGGAAACAAGTTTCGTCGCTGCATGAACTGTATCATGTCGCGCTCGAAAGCCAAACTGGTTGTTGGGGATGATATCGTTTTCATCACACCAACCTATCAGTGCTTTGTTTATAATTTTTTCGAATACCTTGCTGATGTTGGGATGCAGGCTGATCGAGCGCAGATTAGCTGGATTGCTCTTATCCTTACCCTTTTTGGGGATAGGGTGGACTACTGCAGTCTTCCAATGGGTTGGATAGTGTGCATTGTTTAGAGCGTTGTTAAACAAAGTATTGTATATGTTCACTGCTTCGCGAGGCAAGTGCCTTAGAACCACATTTGGAAAGCTATCTATTCCAGATGATTTCTTATTTTTTATTGAGCTAAGTATGTTTCTAGTTCATCCTTGTGCACAAACATATTTGTATTTTCATTTCTGACGGGAGAATCCGCCCTATTATTTTCGCCGAATGTGATGAAACTATGGTTTTCGGATCGCCAGTTGGGAAGTTGATTGCGCAGCGAGCAATGTCGTTGACGAGCATTGCTTTCAATTTCAGTGTTAGCATGAACTGATTCGTTAACTCTGTACACTGCTTCGAAACAGGCTCCAATTGCATTCGCTTTCTTTTGCGGATCTTCGACTACTATTACTTCATCATTGGAGTTGATGTGCTCTAAGGAGAGTCCTGCGCTCAGCATTATCTGACAATTCTCGGGAGTCCGTGGAATTCGGAGACAGGGAATGTCATTGTGATCTTTTCTTCGACATATTTTCTTGATTTGTGAAAACATGTTCAGTCCGTTTGCTTGAACAGCTCGAATTCTGTTGCTCCACTCCTCATTTATTACTGTTCGGTAATTATCCCTGATCAGTTTTTGAAGATTTTTAATCAAGGACTTGATTGTTTTGATTTCTTTGCTATTTGGATCACTGAACTGCCTATAGCACAATTTCAGCTTTGAGAGCAGGGTCCTCTTTTGCCTATACAAAGCATCGATAGTTGCATTTCTGTATCGGTGGGTATAGCCATCCATATGAGCTACTTTGGGGATGGAACGATTCATTGTGTTAGTAACAATATCGTTCATAGTTAGGAGGTAATGATCGATGTCATCATTACGGAGGTTTCTATTAGTCGGTGGGTCTATGCCAATGTGGCGTATTTCTCTTTTTACTATGCGATCGAAACGCGACCAATGTGCTTTTCGGAAATTGAAAGAGTGTACCTGGCCGTACTGCTCAAGTAAATGGTACTCGTTTGGCACGTGTATTATGGCTCCAAGTCCGTAATGATCGTACTCAATTGTGCGAAGACAATTTCGAGTAGTTACCTCGGTATCTGGTAACTGAATTCGATCATCTGTCATAAGTAAATCCAGGAAGGAGTTACCTCTTGGATAAGACGGTGTACTTGTAGCGTACAATTCTAGTTTATGCTCGATCGCATTTGTTTGCCACCAATCAAACAAGGCATTGCCTCTGGTGTTCGAGGTCAGATTGCCCCAGGCGCTGTGCTTGGCATTAAAATCACCTGCCATTAAAAAGTTTTCCGAATCTAACTTGAGACTTCGGAAAAGCGTATCGATTTCACAGATAAATTGTGTACCTTGAACAGATTCAGGGGCGTAACCAGGGACTATATATAGATGCCTTTGACTTTTTAGCGGAATGTCTATAATGCATGCCTCTAGCACCTGGAATTTGTGTACTTCCGTGCTGTAAACGAACTTATGGTGAAGACCTTTCTTAACTAAGATAGCGACCCCACCCCCTCGAGTAGAGTGTGGTCGATCTCGTCTAATTATGTTATAATTTTTGTAGCCCATTTTGTGCCTTTGGTTTAGCTTTGTTTCGCTAGCCAAGAGCACATCTGGGCATTCGACTTGGAGCAGATTGCCTAAATTATCCCTTCTTTCGACGTGGATTAGTGAATTTACATTCACAGCTATAATTTTTAGGTTAAGTTCAGACGGAGGGTTGAAGATTTTGATGTGGAGAGTTATTTGAGAACAGGGTTGAATAGAGAGTATCTATTCATGCTCTTTGTTCAGTCAGTGTTTTTTGAAATTCGGCAAATTGTCCTTGCATGGTTAATAACATTGTTATTATTTCTGAATGTGCCTCTGGTGCAGGCATTTTTCCATTACTATATGTATGTTCCATGGATGCTTAGGTGCAGCAGCCATTTGTGCATATGACACACAAGGAGCCATGAAATTGTTGTAAGAACGAGTTTTCATTTTTTTCTCTTCTTCAACTTGTTTCTTTTTGGATTCCAATTTAATTTCATTTGTTGAAATTTAGGACATCCTCTAAAATTAGCAGTGTGACCTGTATTTTTACAGAAGACACAGGACAGTGTTTTCCTATCTGGAAGCTGTTCCTTGCCCAAGGGGCATTCACCAATGATATGGCCGGAGAGGCACTTTACGCACCTGAATTGCATGTGGCAGTTTGATGCCGCGGGCCCGAAGCGTTGACAACGCATACACTGCAATACGCGATCGATTTTTCTAATTTTTTCCCATGTTATTGTTTGGTGGTTGAGGTGTTTGATATATCGGAGAGCATCAACTTTACTGTTGGGACTCAGTGATACAATAAAGAAAGGCAATTTGCAATTGCGTTTTCTGGAGTTGGCGGTAGAGAAGGGTTTCACACCTGTAAATTTTATATTGTCGGTTTCGACATTTTTCAATTCCTCTAATACCTCCTCAGGGGAAAAACATGGATCAACTCCTTTTAGGAGCATGGAGATTATTTTCTCCGATTTCGGGGTGTACGTGTAGTACTCGCTTTTTGTCCTACCCAAAGCAGTCATTACTTTGCGATAACCTTCCATATCATCGCACATTAATTTTATTTTAGAGTTATTAATTTTTTTCGTTTTGAAATTTTTACAAGTTAACTCACCTAATTTTATAACGTCCTTTGTTTCCATGGACGTAAGTATTATAGGCGGCGTCTTTTCCTTTTTGTTGGTTACGATGTTCTGGTTTGTTTGCTGCTTCTGCATCTCGATTCTTTGCTGCCTTTTATTTGCTTCCTGATGTTGTTCCTGATTTTTCCGTTTTGCTGTTGTATTTTCTTGGCTTTGTTGTTGCTGCAGCAGGTCTTTTAATTTGAGGATTGCTTCTCTTTGTTTATTGAGTTCCTCTGTTTTTGTGTCAATATCCGCAAGGAGTTTTTCTAATTCCGCCGGATCTGTTGCAGTACCTTTTTTTTTTTTTTTTACATTTCTGTATTTATTGACCATAAATGATTTGTTACAATAAGTAATACAGATAACTTATAATTATCTTAGCTTTAATCGTTTACATATACTTGTTAGTACATTTTTCAAACATTATTATAAAGTTATATATTTCATGGGTGGACAAGATAGGAGTAGGTGGGGCTTCCTGGAAAAGGTCAGAAAACCAGGATATAATTATTTACTTAACCTATAACTAATTTGCTTAACTTAACTTAACTTAGCTTAGCCTAGCTTATCTAATTATTAAATCTATTATTATTACAATAAGTTAGAGTAGGGTGGGCGGGAGGTATAGTGGTTGATGGGTGGAATTTGGGTTAGGGTGGGTACTATGAGTCGGGGATATGGGTTGGGGGAATTTGCAGTACCTATGATATTGTTTTCTTCCTCAGCAGGTAATTCGATTTCACTTGGGTCAAGGTCAACCAATTCGTTGAATTGGTTGCCTGCGCCTGTGTATTCGTTTTTCTTTCCTTTTGCATTTTTTTCGCCGTCTGAATTTGGCTTGTGCCGCTTTGTTATAATACTCGGCTATCGCTCGAGTCGGCTCCGTGTCATCGCTTTCAGGTCTGCCTGGCCCCTTTTCATGAAAGGCGACGAGCTCTTTAGCACTTTGTTTGTTTCCATAATTTTTTATTTTTTTATTTGTTTTTAAACAACCGCTCTCAGTGGCGGCCACACTGTGTAATCCACACTTGTTCACTTACACTCGCGCGACAAATTTATTTAATTATATATTTTTTTTTTTTTGTTTTTTTTTTTGCTTTCTCCTGTTGTCAGGTATACGTCTTATCTCTTTGACGTGTTGGTAACGACTGTGTGTGTAGTTGTTCCTGCACTCGAAATGCTCATTTGCTGCGAGACGGTAAAAGGACGTTTGTATATGTGGTGGCGGTACCGGCCCGAGGATGTGGGTGTCTGGCATATTCTGATTTTGCTCGGCCGGACGAAGATGCGACCGTTTGCTCCAGACGAGCAGATGGTGCTTGCTGGTGGAAAGCTAATGGTTGTGATATTTTTGGCTTTTGGCGCCGGTGACATTCCTTGGTGTGCGTTCCATGTTGAGCAATCCCTATCGAGACTCATGTTATGCAACGCACTGACTAGCGATTCGTCGCTATTAGGAAATTTTTGATCTTGTTTACAAGAAATACGATGCAATGCAAAAGCCAGGTTTTTGCTTGCTTTTGTTGCCATGGTGGTGACATGAAATCCATGGTCTTAGGGTGCCTTTTCCGCATGCTGGTGAATTCTGACCATGCCCGTTACCTTGGTTATGCTTTTCTTTTTGGGGTATTACCCACCATAGGTGCAACGGGGCAATGGCGTTATGTGAAACCGCCACAGATACCTCTTAAAACTTTATTCTCGAATACGCGAAATTTGTTTTCTTATTGTTTTGTGAGACCCATGTTTCGCATCCGTATAGAGCAATCGTCATGATTATGGTTCTATAGACACGGAGGAAAAAAAAAAAAAAAAAAACTCAAAGTACCTATGCGAGTTTGGGGAGCTGTAAGTCGTATTTTTGTTCCTTCGTTCGTTTTCTACCTTATTTCCTGCCACCCATTTCTTTCTTCCTTAAAATAAAATTCGTATATATGTTGTTCTGACAATAGGAATCCGAAATGTCCAGAAGTCTTAATGGTTCATTCCAATTGTCCAAGACAGTTTGGTACCGTCTAGTAGGAAGTAAAGCAAACACTTACTTTAAACAACAAAAAAAACGTTTATTAGAAAAAGTGATATTTTTATTGTGTTATTATGCTAATTCTGTCAGAAGGACGATGGCTACCAAGAGACGGACATATGTAACAATATAGTTTTGTGTTATTCAAAAGAAATCGAATTGCCCTTTCTAGGTAATCTTGCTGTGTAGGTAAAAACCTTCTCCACAGAATATATTTATTACAGAAGCCCAGGTCAAGGACAACAAAACATGTCTTAAAGATCCACGTAAAATATTCGACACTAGCTAACCATCGAAGGGCCAACAGTTTGTTAGCCCCCTCTGCTATGACACTATTGTGTTCACCCTTCAAAACGAATTCGACACCACTCCATAGATGGGCCCACATGTGTAAACACATAAAATGGCTTTTCTTCCTTCAGCATCCTGTGCAAACATTCACATCACATAAACTTGTATCCTTAAAGTAAAACCTAATTAGGGCAACGTGAGCATATCCAATGGCAACTTGTTCGATTGCTGCCCTTCGTTCTTTAACGAGTATAGGTCTTCCTGTCCCATCTCTTTTATTTTAGATTAGCAATTAATTTCACTCTTCTGACGCATGTCTTTCCTTGTCTACCTAACATTAATTGATCACTTCTAAAAGCATCATGTGTTGCGACTCCTAAAATTTACATTCGACACACATGTCCTACAAATAGTTAAGTTTATTGTGCAGGACCTTCTCAACAATCTCTCTCGCAAGTAGAGAGATATCATTACCTACAACTCTATAGAATTGTTCTGTGGGGTGAACAACGGTAAAAAGAGCCAAGAGTTAGTCTACTTCTATATTTATTCAGGCGCCTTCATAGCATCCTTGCGTGCTCTAGACGCGCAACTTAATTCCCATTCGCGTATGATTTCGTGATTCCAAAGTCGGCATCAATTACCAAAGTTTACAAGAGTGTTTGGGGAACGGGAAGTTTAGCAAACTTCAAGGACCAATTCTTTTTCATACTCGTACATGTAGTCATGTGATTTTCTACGCTTCTCCCCGGAATGAATTTCTGCAGGCAAATTTGCTGTGTGATCCTTTTTGGTCGAATTGCTCCCCTTGTGGGAAGATACCACAAAATATTGCAAATCCAAATAAATGCAAGTTACGTGACTTAATTGCGTTCTTACTAGCGCAGAGAATGAGACTGGCTCACATACGGATATGTGAATTGTAAGGACACTAGGATGGGTCGGTTAGATCAGATGTGGTAAATCCTGCTAAGGCAAGACAAGTATCCGGTGGCATTGAGACTTCAGCACACTTGCCGGCGTGCTCCGTTAACGCAGTTAAGTTTTCACATTAAGCGCCAACCGGGACTGTTGTAGCTGTGGCTTGTGAGTTATTTCGTTGCCGCCGCACGTTACTTGGAAGGTTAACAAAACCCTGCAAAGCTCTCCTTCGGATAGCAGTGAAGACAAATATTATTTTTGAAGAGGAATATAAACACTAATGTGTCATTCCTCGGCTGGGTAATCGCTGGAGGTACCGGAATTTGCATTCACTGATTTCGCCAGATTCCGGAAATATGTATATATATATGTATATATTTATATATAAGTTTCCGACCTCAACGTGAAGATAGCAGCACTCGTCCCTAAAAACTAGTGAATGTAGTTGTGCATCTTTTGACAGTTACTCACCAAAATTTCAGCCATTTTGAACGGGTAGTTTTTATCTGCCAGTCGTTTGAGTGAGTCGATGTGAGTGTTTTTGTGGAAATGGACAAAATTAAGTATCGAGCTGAAATTAAATATTTGTTTTTGAAAAGCAATACGCAAATCAAAGATGAGTGTATAGGAACTCTGCACCATCATTTACCACAGTGAAATTTTGGGCAGCTGAATTTAAACGTGGCGTGAGAGTTTGGGAGACCATGAAAGTTCGGGACGTCCAAAAACTGCCACAACTGACAATAACATAGCTAGAGTGCACCCAATGGTGCTAGATTACCGCCGAATTAAAGTGAGAGAGATAGCATAGGCCATGAAAATGTCCAACGAACGTGTTTCATCATTATCGGCACTATACGGTTATAGTGGATCCGGATCCGGTCTTGGCCTTATTTAACAAACCTCTCCACTGGTCCCGATTTCGAGCCGATGTCATCCAGTTTGGCACTCCCAGGCTCTGGGCATCCCGGTCTACACCACCCCTCCATCGCTGACAAGGTCTGCCGCGCTGTCTCCTTCCATACATCCTGCCACAAAGGACCTTCCGGGCAGGCTCATCTTCGCTCATTCGAGCTAGGTGTCCCGACCAGCGGAGTCTATCGAGCTTGATTTTTCTTACAACATTAGCTTCAAAGTAGATTGCGTACAACTCATGGTTGAGCCGTCGCCGAAATCGTCCTCCCTCACATACGGGGCCAACAATTCTCCTTAAGACCTTCCTCTGGAACGCGATAAGAGTTCAGAGTGCCTATTGAACACCCAGGTCTCGGATCCATACATGAGTACTGGTAAGACCATGGTCTTGTACAGTAGTAGCTTGGATGTTCTGGATCAGTTTCGGGATTTAAAGAGCCTTGATAGACCATAGTAGGCTTTGTTGGATTTGATCAGCCATTCGCGTATTTCTTCTTCCATATTGATATCGGCTGACACTGTTGACCCAAGGTAGTTAAAGGATTGCACTTCTTCAAATTCGTGCTCCACTACCCTGATTGTTTGACCAATGTTAGGTCTTCTTTTCGCAGAAGTTACCAATGATGTCGAAATCATCTGCGTAGGCGAGTTGGTGATAATAGTCAGGACTTGTTGATAATAGTCCCTCTAGTTGTGATGCCAGAGTCACGGATTGCTTTCTCCAACGCCAGGTTGAAGAGGAGGCAGGCTAGACCGTCCCCTTGTCAGAGTCCATTAACGTTGTTTATTGGTTTGGACAGCAATCCCGCTATTTTGACTTGACTAGTTACGTTGGTCATAGTCAACCTACAAAGTCGTATCAATTTGTTTGTAATGCCGAACTCTCTCATGGCATTATATAGCTCTGTAGCGGTTCCGCCAAACGCCACTGCCTACTTGCCCAATTACCCCCAAGCTCCATTGCATTAGCACATGTAAAAGCTTCACGCATTAAGGTTATCTAATGCATAACCTTAAAGCTCCTGTAAAAATAATTTCTCCCACAAGGGCATTTTCCATGCATCAACGCATCGGCAAAATCTTCCTAAAAGAATTCTTTATCGACCAAGCGTCATATTCCTTAAAGGTCAAACATTACTCCTGAAAAGAAACAATGCGGTTCACATATAATGTAACCACATAATCAGGGAATATTAACATTGAGTCGGCTATTCCCAGCCTCACATGTGTACAACAATGTTCTTACATACGCAGCGTCGGGCAGCTTGGTTGTCCAGCTGGAACATACCCGAGCACGATCCCTTGTCTAACAAACAAACAACCACCAATTTCGCGCCTTGCCACAAAAGAATTACCCTGCATACACAAATGCAGACGAGGGATTCATTTCTTCCACCGACCCAAGATACGATATACAATTTCCATTGTATAAAGTATCCCAATCCATTAGCACCTTTTTCTAATGGCTATGCGTCTATTTACGTAAGGGCATCACTCGTCCAAGACTTTAATGATGCCCTCCTCCCATCATACCTTTTAGCACCATTTCCTCGATGCATTGCCGTCTATTTATTTAGCCGCAATGCATATCACAAACAATGATCTTCACGATCCCTTTGTCCTTACCGTCATTCTGCTTCGTTCTCATGGGCCCGATGCATGAGCAAATCAAGATCTATACGATCACACACGCACACCACTGCGTGCCAGAGATCGCCTTTCAATTGGTCACTGGCAGTAAGGAAAGGTGGCATTTCCTTGGTGGCCACACCCTAAAGAGAAAATTTTCTCTTTCACCTACAAATCTCACCCTTAACCGAGGATTGAATACAGGTCGGAGTTCTTTCCTCGGGAAGTCGTATAACAACCACCGATCCGGTCGGTGCGTCTTCCGTTCCCCGAGAGTTAAAGTCTATGAATAGATGATATAATGGAATCTTATATTCCAGACATTTTTCTGTCGCCTGCCTAAGGGTGAATATCTGATCAATCGCTGATTTGCCTGGGATGAAGCCGCGCTGATATTGAACAATGACGACTTTAGCGTATGGGGCTATTCGATCTTGTGGGAAAGAGGAGAGTATCTTATAGGCGATATTCAGCAATGTTACTACCCTACAGTTGCTGCACAGTGTGATATCTCCCTTCTTGTGTATGGGGCAAACTATTCCACGACGCCAATCTTCTGGCATCTCCTCTTGCTCCCATACGTGCACCATGATCTCACGAATTGCGTGATGTAACGCTATCCCTCCTTGTGTGATCAGCTCAGCTGGTATGCCATCAAGTCCGGGGGCTTTATTTGATTTGAGCTGTTTTATGGCTTTTAATGTTTCCTCAATGTTTGGTGGCGGCAGCATTTGGTCTTGATTTTGCATTGGTTGAGACTCCAATTCTTCTGTGAGCTGACCATTTAGCAATTCATTGAAGTGCACTTCCCATCGCTCTAGAATGCCTTCAGGATCGGTGATCAGATTACCCTCTTTATCCTTGCAGTAAGTTTTTCCCAGGCAATTTTCTTTTGTCTGTGAAGTTGTGGCGGTTCTGCCAAACCCCATATCTGCAACCCAACTCCCATTGTCCCCCGCCAATGCAATCGCATGGGCACCTGGAAATATTTCCTTTTCCAAGGACAATGAATGCATACAAGCATTACCTAAAATTCCTAAAAAGAATTTTTTTCTACAAGGGCATTCATACATGTATCAATGCGTCTTTGCATAAGCGACAAAAAACCGAATTTCCAATTAGTGTAAATTTTCACACTAACGTTCGACACTTACGTCGCCATAGATACCATGTTCCATTGACACAGATGGTATGTACAAACCGTCATTGTATACCATCTAATCTGCCTTGCAATGACTTGCAACTATCGATACAGCTGCAAGCACTTTACCCAGAATTGCTTCTTTGTTTGAATCTCCAAACAAGCATCGACTTCGCGCATAGCCACCGGATTGAATTCAAAGCATAAACAATGCAAATATAGAATCCGTTTCCCACAAACGAATTTCCCTGCATATACAAATGCAAGCAAGGGATTTGTTTCGTGCACCAACCCATTAGCACCTTTCCCAATGGCTATTCGTATATTTTCACAAGGGCATCACTCATCTAAGACTTTTATGATGCCCTCGTCTCATCTTTTCTTTTACCACACTTCTTCGCTGTATCGTCGTCTATTTACTTAGACGCGATGCACTCCATAGACAACGATCTTTTCGATCCTTTTGTCTTTACCGCCTGTCTGCTTCGTTTTCCCATTGCCTTCGCGCATGAGTAAACAACACAGATCTGAACGATCGCATACATACCACCATGACCTTCATTACAAGATCTGGTTTCCTATTCCACCAAGAGAGGCTTTACGTTTCTCTGGTGGTAGGTAAAACGATATCCTTAATGGAGAGGATATCTACTACAACACCACAAACTCACCCCATAAGCGAATCATCTCTGCACGAGATGATTATCGCTGAGTCGTTTTACATCAGCAGACCAGAACCATCACGTGTTCAGTTCCGCTCCCCGTTTCGCGCCACGGGGACGTGTACATAACCGGAGTCGTGTTTTCATCATCAATTAAGGCGAGCGGTGGTTAGTCGATTTTTTTCTACAGTTAATTGAACAGTCGGAATTGTAGTGCAAAGTGTTTTGATAGTATGTGGATTGTTAGCGTTTGCAAAAGGGCCACGAGGAGGCTTAAATTAATATTCGTAAGGCTCCAGATGACATCTAACACACGTGTACGTAATTAAATAAAGAGAACGTTTCGCCGAGTAAAAAATCATTCAGTGTTTTAATATTCCATGCTGCAGTTCCTGGGGGTGTCATCGTTTATACTTACGTGTTGCGGACAATTTTCTGTGCTAGCATTTGTGGCGGAACTTTCGATTAGTGATGGGGAGTGAAGTGAACCGTGTGCCCGTGTCCGGCATAATACTTCTCGCTCCCTACAGTCTTTTTTCAGATCTCTTGAGCTCTTTTTGGATTTCTCCTAGCGTACCCGCGTCCTATGAGACTGCTGCATTGCCCGGTATACAGCATTCTTATGTTCAGTGGCTAGTTTGCACTCATCATCAAACCAGTCGCTCCGATCCTTGCGATTACTGCCCAAGATGGAGTTGGCAGTACTAATAACAGTATTCTTAAGGTGTGTGTCCAACAAGCGTGGAGCACACCTTCCACTAACACCGGGTTATTGTTGTGTTGTGGGCTGGCGTCAGGAACAATGCGGTCTCCTGACGTGATGAATGTCGATGGGGAATATCCAAAACCGTGTGTCGAACAAGCGTGAAGCACACCTTCCACTAACAGATGGATCCCTGATGCGATAAACAGATTTCTCAGTTTGTTAACGGATCGTATGGTCCAAACTGTGCTTGTCCACCAGCACATGGTATTTGTTCTACAATAGGCTAAAAACCAAATGTGTGAAATGGGAAAAACAATACCTTTAATTGTCTCCCGCAATCACAGAAAGAATCTTCGAAATCGACATAATGCCTCGATGGTCGCTTTATTGATTTTAGGATTGTTAAACAAATTAAATAATTGAATTCAAATTGTATACTATCACACTCATGAAAACACTCACTCTTCTCATTGCATTCAGGCCCTTAAGGCACACAACTGTCATCCACACCAAGAAACGCCAAACTCACATTTGTCAACTTTCACTTCTTTCTTCTTAGCATCCAGCTTTCGTGCCGTTCGGACGTGTATACTAATAAATTAAATATCCTCGATTTAAACAACAATCCCGTTTTATTTTTATTGTTCACCCTGCCTGATCAATAAGGATTTACTTTTATTTCCCACGAGTACATAGATTTTTATGGATTAGTTTGACTATACATCCGATTGCCTAGGTTAGTTAACGAAGAAGAAATATAAAAAGTAAAAATGGTTGTCAAATGACAACCAACGGAATTCATAAATGTCAGCTGATTGCTGACATTGTTAAAGGTGATGCCAGATATTGTTCGAGTGGTGCCACAGATTTAATTATTGCGAATTCGCCGGTTGTTTCAAATGCGAATCCGCAACATAAGGCGTATCCATTTATCTTCTACGCCCAGCATTCTGGCCCCAGGATTTACTCTCCCTCCATCGAGCTCTCGGAGGGCGTATCCTAGCGCGTGACCAAAGGTGTTACTGCGTAAGGCAGGTGTGTTGATCCGAACCTGATCCGCGGATGCAACACGTCTCCATAAGGCAATCTGCGCTCGGAAAACTGTGCCACCGAGATAGTGATCCGAGTCGACGTTGGCACCTCGGTACGTTCGTACCGACATCAGGATCGAGTAGTGGCGGCGATCTATCAACACGTGGTCAATTTGGTTGCGAGTGGCTCCATCAGGTGATACCCAGGTGGCTTTATGAATATCTTTACGCGGAAACCTGGTACTCGCAACGACCAAGTTTTTCGATGCTGCCAGCTCAATGACTCGTAGTCCATTGTCATTAGGGTTCTCATGCAAACTATGGGAACCTGCGTAGTGCCTGGAAACCGGCTCCCAACCTATTTTCACATTCAAATCACCAAGAACGATTTTCACAGGCAGGCATTAGGGGCCCGTTCGACGTTCTCGTAATATTCTTCCATTTCGTCATCAGGGGACTCCTCTGTAGGTCCGTTAACGTTTATGAAGCTTATGTTCTTAAACTTGGCTCGCACGCGAAGAGTGCATAGCCTTTCGTTTTTTGCATTAAAGTCGATGATGGCAGGCTTCAGTTTTTGGCTGACTAGAAAGCCTACCCCGGGGGGATGGGTGCGAACATACAGGGCAAAGTCTCTGATTGCCTTCAACCCGGCGAAGGCCAGGACGATCCTTGTCCCTGTTCAATCCAAGTTGACATGCAGTCTCCACGTGACACCCCTGGATAGCTACTTTGACACCCGCCAAGTAGTGAACCAATGCATGCAGCGACATCCTGAGAAAGGTTGGCGCAAGGCTAATAACCAGGCCCGTAAAAATGAATTATTATGGCAAATTTAACAAGCCTCGGATATGGACCGGATACACGACGACGACCACGGAAACGAAAACGGCTAAACGATTTAAGGATTTTTTCATGGAACATACGCTCACTATACAGAGCTCGAGCTGCACAGCAACTAGCCGATGCCCTGTCGGAATATAAGGCTGACATAACAGCATTACAAGAAATAAGATGGACGGGGAGTGGTGTTTTTCAAAGAAAAGAGTATGACATTTATTACAGCTGTCACGCAAAACACCATGTGCTCGGGGTAGGCTTTCTAGTCAGCCAAAAACTGAAGCCTGCCATCATCGGCTTTAATGCAATAAATGAAAGGCTATGCACTCTTCGCGTGAGTTAAGGGAGTTAATGGTAATTTAGGGTTAAAACCATTGTAATCACTTTAATCTATTATTATAATAAACATATTAAATAATCATGGCCAGCAAAACCAGCAATCACCATAAGTCAACATAATAAAACGAAAATAACCATTGTTATCAAACTAAGATAAAAAACCATTGCAATTACTTTAAGCTAATATTCATGTCAAGCAAAACCCAACAATCATCATAAGCCAACAAAGATACACACGACCCGAGTACCCAACAAGCATCATAAGTCAACACAACAAGACAAAGATGCACACGACCCGAGTACCCAACAAGCATCATAAGTCAACACAACAAGACAAAGATTCACACGACCTAAAGACCCAACAATCATCATATGAGCTAAGATGATAAGACGTCCGAAGCAAAGACTATAAATGCTACATGATGACCAGACGAAGGGGGGATTCTGATTTGGACACCAGCCGGCATAGCCGAGAACTAAGTAAAACTTGTAACAAAGATTAATAGCAATTAGAATTTGTAAATAAAATTAATATAAGTGAAATTCACAAATAAAGTTTTTAAAAAGTTAAATTCCGTGAATTGTGACTTAATTGGCGATCCTGCCAGGAGTGTTTTGGATTATAACTCCATCACAACCTGTGGACCATACCCGGACGAGACGAGGACCATATCTGGACCTAACTAGGACCATAGCTGTACCTGACAAGGACCATATCCAGACCTGACCAGGAACTCATCCGGACATTACTAGGCGAAAAACACACTGGAAACCACACTAAGAGTTGCATAGGAAAAACCGTGAGTAAAAATTAAATTTTCTTAAAGTGTCAGTGATTCCCTAGCAATAAAGGACAACATCCGCATAAGTACGGACACAACAAGTTTTGACTGCATAGCAGATAAAAAAGGAAAGTGAGAAAAAAACACACTCACGATAAAACCCCGGGATTAGACCCACATCTCCTTTATGAAAATTCCTAAAATACGGAATAAGTCGTCGAGACCATTCGAGAGACCATCCGCCCCAACCGAATCAGAAAGTGAAAGTGAAGAAATGGCCTCAGCAGCAGAACTACAAGCGCAGATCGCTCACCTAACAAGTACCCTATCGGCATTAATAACCGAGAATAAGGAAACCAGGGAAGCCGTCATACGGATACAACAGCAAGGATTAAACAAGGAAATAGTTACGATAGAAAAGCTAACCCCCGTAACTTGGAAGCTAGAAGATCCTAGCCAAATCGACACCAGTATATTTAAAAACATACCTGTTTTCAACGGCAAACCAGAGGAGTATAGAGCATGGCGGAGTCTGATCTGGAACCTAATGGAGGAAATAAAAAGATTCCAACAGACAAATGAATATTTTAAATGCCTACAAATCCTCAGAACAAAAATACAAGGCGACGCAGCGGACATATTGGTGAACCACAATACCATACTTAATTTCTACGCTATAATCAATAGGTTAGATTATACTTACGCCGACCAAAGGCCACTTTATGTGTTACAAGAAAACTTATTGAAAATTAAACAGGAAAAATTAGAAGTTACGGAGTATTTCAATAACATCAATAAAGCCTTAAATCTAGTACTAACTAAAATCGAGATGCAAGGTACGAATAAAAGTGAAGCCTCATACACCAACGCTATGGAATCAGGCGTTAGAGCCTTTGCTCAAGGATTAAATTGTGAATACACAAGAGGAGTACTTTTTTCCCAAAATCCGAAAACTCTGGAAGAAGCGTATGCAATCGCTAGAACTATCTTACACAACAAAGAAGCATACGGATTAAGCGAAAGGTATCACTATAGACCTCGGAACTCATATGATCAGAGACACCAGAAGAGATACGAAAAATACGAAAGGAAAGTCGAACCACCACAAGGCTACAAGGAGCAACGTTATTACAAACCCAACGTGCAAACATACGTGAAGCCGAAGCCTGAACCAATGGAAGTGGATGAATCTATCCGAGACAGGAGATCACACAATAACCAACAACAGAGACAGTGGAATAACCCCTTCAGAACAACTTCAACACAATACCATAGAAATGGGCCCCAAGAAATGAACAAAATACATCATAACGATAACATTTCTAACAGCCCACAGATAGGTAGCGAAGACAATGACCATGAAGCTAAGACGACTTTTTTAGCCGAATAAATGGTCTTCCGTGTTTGACCCTAAGAACCAAGGATAAAGGAAGACCCGAGCTCCGAGTGACTATTCTTATAGATACTGGAGCCACCAATAATTACGTTTCCTCAAACTACCCCTATGGAGCACCCATACCAATAGAACCCATTGAAGTTAATACAATGCATGGTACGACATTAACTCATGCAAAAAAACAAGTCAATATGTTTAATACGAATCTAATATTTTATGTCATACCTACTTTAAGAAATTTTACAATGATACTAGGAGAAGCAGGCTTAGTTCAATTAAATGCCAAGATAGACTTAGAAACTTATTCAATTACTTACAAAACCCCCAAAATGCAAATAAATTATTCTCTTGATGACGAATACTATTCTAAGGAGGTAGATGCAATTATGGAACAAAACAATAAATTCATTCCCACCCTCCCCTTCATTACCCAAGTAGAAGCCTCAATACGTACTAAACATGAAGATCCTATTTACTCGCGACAATACCCTTACCCCATGTCCGACAACAAGTTTGTAAATGAGGAAATCGCTCGACTACTGAAGGAAGGAATAATCCAAAAGAGTTTTAGCCCATACAACTCACCTGTATGGGTTGTACCGAAGAAAGGATACAACGAAGATGGAACCCCTAAGAGACGTATGGTAATAGACTACCAGAAACTCAATGCAGAAACAATTACGGATCGATACCCTATCCCTGACGTAAATTTAACAATACAAAATCTAGGGAAAGCCAATATATTTTCAACATTGGACTTAGAATCAGGTTTCCACCAAATAAAAATAAAAAAAGAGGATCAACAGAAAACTGCCTTCTCTATTAATGGAGCGAAATATGAATTCGCACGAATGCCGTTTGGACTCAGGAACGCGCCCAGTATATTCCAAAGAGCAGTTGACGATATACTTCGACCATACATCGGGAAATTCGCCTACGTCTATATCGACGACGTGTTAATATACTCTCATAGCAAAGAGGAACACTCAGAACACGTAAAAATAATTACAGATACATTAAGAAGAGCCAACATGAAAATTTCAAACGAAAAATCGCACTTCTTTAAGGAATCAATAAAATACCTGGGACATATAATAAAACACAACACAATTACCGTCGATCCGGAGAAGATTGAAACAATAAAAAATTACCCAGAACCGACTAACCTGAAAGAATTAAGGTCATTTTTAGGACTAGCTGGATACTACCGACGATTCATACAAAATTATGCGAACATCACAAAACCAATGTCCATATTCTTACAAACAGAAGAACAAGTGTCTAAGAATAAAAGTAAAAAGGTTGAAATCCAATTCGACGAACGAGCCAGAAAAGCATTTGAAATGATCAAAGAGGAACTACGAGCAAGGATAGAGCTATTCCAACCAGATTTCAGCAAACCCTTCGAACTTACGACCGATGCGAGTAACTTCGCCATAGGTGCGGTCTTAAGTCAAGGAAATAATCCAATAACCTTCGTATCACGAACACTTAGCAAAACAGAAGAAAACTACTCCACTAATGAGAAAGAACTGTTAGCGATAGTTTGGACGCTACAAAAACTAAGGAATCTGCTGTATGGTATAACAAACCTGATCATATATACGGATCATCAATCATTAACATTCGCCGTATCAGAAAGAAATCCTAATACCAAACTAAAACGATGGAAAAACTTCATAGAGGAATACGGAGCAGAAATCAGGTATAAACCCGGTAAAGATAATGTAGTCGCAGATGCATTGTCAAGACAACAGGTAAACACCTCCACTTGCTCTGAACATTCCGCAATAAGCTCTCCACGAACACAAATCTCACGAGTAAGCCAACCTCTCAATAATTATAAAAATCAAATAACGATTAACGAATCAAACAAAAACCAACCTATAAAAACAAAAAATGTTTTTAATAACTTCAGGCATGACGTATGCATCATAAATGAAGAAGATTTAAAGAAAAAACTAAAGAAAATACTTAACCCCAACGTCATTAATGCAATAAAAATACCAGAAGAACTATTACATAAACATGAAAGAACAATTAAAGAAACATTCAAACATTATAAACTAATTATAACTCAAACACTATTAAAAGATATAGAAGACAGAAATGAACAAATAAAAATAACAGAAGAAGTGCATAATAGGGCACACAGAGGATATCGAAATAATACCAAGGAAATCCTATTACAGTACTACTGGCCGAAAATAGCTAACGCATGTAAAAATTACGCTACAAAGTGCAAAACATGCCTCAAAGCCAAATACGACAGGAAACCCAATAAGCACCCCATAGGAGAAACACCAGTACCAACCAAAATCGGACAATACCTACAAATGGATGTCTTCCACTTAAACGACCAAATGTACATCAGCACAATCGACCGTTACTCAAAGTACCTACACCTAAGGCACATACCAAACAAACTAAACATACCGACGGTTATAAACGAAATACTTTCGCAAATATTCAAGTACAACGATCAACAGTACGTAATGACTGACAATGAATCAATTTTTACAAGTCATCAGGCAGAATCAATGTTCAACCGACACAAAACAATACACGTAAAAACACCTATTGATCACTCAACATCTAACAGCCAGGTCGAAAGAGCACACTCGACCATTCTTGAAATAGTACGAGCTCTTGCAAAACAAAACAGCACAGATTGCGAAGAGGAAATTTTTGAAGCTGTGAAACAATATAACGCCACTATACACTCCGTCACTAATTTTAAACCCGAAGACATATTTTTTAATCGAGAACAAATACCACCACTCGAAAATGTTCTGAAACTCAACCAACAAAAAATATTAAACCACTTTAATAAAAATCGAGAAGCGAAAACATACAACCCTAATGACATAATATTTCACAGATCAAAGCGACGGAACAAGAATACAGACCGTTTCATTGAGACAAAAGTAAAAGAGGATAAAGGGAATTATATAATCACAACTCAAGGCAAGAAAATCCATAAAGACAACATTAGGAACACAAAATGTACATCATAATTGCTCTCCTACTAATACCTCAAGCGAAAACTCTTGAAATAAAAGACCTAACTGGCCAAAAATACATATCCATCGAAACCGCACCAGTTCACCTGTACAACGAGACCGAATACCTCCTTCATATTTTTAACTTAACGAAGATACTCGCACCCATACACATGGCAAAAGAAACAGCGGGACATGAAGAAACATCATTACAGATGAAAGCAATTCTCCATCGTATAGATTCGCTAATGGCGCAAATCACTCCGCATGAAGTCAGGCCAAGGAGACAAATAAACCTTTTAGGGTCAGTATTAAAACTGATAACGGGTACACCAGACCACAACGACATAGTCGAAATTGAAACCCGCTTGAATACGCTAGTAAAAAACAACAACGAACAAAAAGCGATTAACTCGAGATTCGAGAAACTACTAGAGAAAGTAGATAATAAAGAGCACAGCTCAGAAACCATCCTACAAGAAGTTTATTACGAACTCGAAACAATTACAACCACCATAAATTTAGCAAAAAATGGGAACTTTTACTCCAAAGCTATTGATACGTATGACGTAGAAGAAATAATCAAACATGAAAATACTGGTATCCCTATCATACATGTTCTAGAGTACTCTAAACAATTTATCTGTTATTATAAAGATTCTATTGTAATTACATACAAATATCCAGTAATAATCAAACAATGTCATTTGTACAAACTATATTCCCTATCCAGTAGAATTGGCAAACTAAAATTAAAAGAAAAAATAAGTCTATGTAATCAAAATTATGTAAATGTTAATGATTGTAAAAATTATATTGGGGACTACATTTGTAAAATAGATTACAGCAAAGATAGTTGCACCATACCCCTACTAAAAAACGAACCAGTACATTGTAAGTCTATAAAGGAAAACAATAAAGATATAAAAGAGTTAGAAGATGGGTACATATTTTTTAATCAAGAACAAATAGTGAATAATGTAACAATGACAGGCCCGAAACTCATTCATTTTGAAAATACTGTAACAATAAATAATAAAACATATACGAACAGAAAAAGGTTGATGAAAAAATTAATTGTACAAAACCATAATAATGATGTAACAATACTAGAGTATATGACCTCCAACAAAGAAACTAAATTTACAAACTTACAAGAATTATCCACGATACTCATACCAATCGAAGAACATCCTATACTTACACTTTTTGTAACACTTATAATAATTGTAATAATTAGCATGAGCATATGTGTAATAAAAACCATTGTAAAAATTATTAATATTAAGAAAAAACACAAATACATAGTACAATACACCAATGCTCTGGAAAAACTCAAAAGCGAGGACGCTTTATCTTAACAGAGGGGGGAGTTAAGGGAGTTAATGGTAATTTAGGGTTAAAACCATTGTAATCACTTTAATCTATTATTATAATAAACATATTAAATAATCATGGCCAGCAAAACCAGCAATCACCATAAGTCAACATAATAAAACGAAAATAACCATTGTTATCAAACTAAGATAAAAAACCATTGCAATTACTTTAAGCTAATATTCATGTCAAGCAAAACCCAACAATCATCATAAGCCAACAAAGATACACACGACCCGAGTACCCAACAAGCATCATAAGTCAACACAACAAGACAAAGATGCACACGACCCGAGTACCCAACAAGCATCATAAGTCAACACAACAAGACAAAGATTCACACGACCTAAAGACCCAACAATCATCATATGAGCTAAGATGATAAGACGTCCGAAGCAAAGACTATAAATGCTACATGATGACCAGACGAAGGGGGGATTCTGATTTGGACACCAGCCGGCATAGCCGAGAACTAAGTAAAACTTGTAACAAAGATTAATAGCAATTAGAATTTGTAAATAAAATTAATATAAGTGAAATTCACAAATAAAGTTTTTAAAAAGTTAAATTCCGTGAATTGTGACTTAATTCGTGCGAGGCAAATTTAAAAACATAAGCCTCATAAACGTTCACGGACCTACAGAGGAGTCCCCTGACGACGAAAAAGAAGAATACTATGAGAACGTCGAACGGGCCCTCAATGCCTGCCCAAGATACGATGTGAAAATCGTTCTTGGGGATTTGAATGCGAAAATAGGTCGGGAGCCGGTTTTCAGGCACTACGCAGGTTCCCATAGTTTGCATGAGAATACTAATGACAATGGACTACGAGTCATCGAACTGGCAGCATCAAAGAACTTGGTCGTTGCGAGTACCAGGTTTCCGCGTAAAGATATCCACAAAGCCACCTGGGTATCACCTGATGGAGCCACTCGCAACCAAATTGACCACATGTTGATAGATCGCCGCCACTCTTCGAGCCTGATGACGGTACGAACGTACCGAGGTGCCAACGTCGACTCGGATCACTATCTTGTTGGTACAGTTTTCCGAGCGCGGATTGCCTTACGGAGACGTATTGCATCCACGGATCAGGTTCGAATCAACACGGCTGCCTTACGCAATGAGAACACCAGCAACACCTTTGGTCATGCGTTAAGACTTGCCCTCGAAGAGCTCGACGGAGGGAGAGTAAGTCCTGGGGCCAGAATGCCGGGCGTAGAAGAGAAATGGACACGCCTTAAGAATACTGTCATTAGTACTGCCAACTCCATCTTAGGCAGTAGTCGTAGAGATCGGAACGACTGGTTTGATGATGAGTGCAAACTAGCGACTGAACGTAAGAATGATGCATACCGGGCAATGCAGCAGTCTCATAGGACGCGGGTACGCGAGGAGAAATACAAAGAGCTCAGAAGAACTGAAAAAAGACTTCACAGACAAAAGAAAAGTGCCTGGGAAAAAAATCTTGTCTGTGAAATAGAGAAAAGTAGAGAGCGAGGTCCGCACCAGGCGCGGAAGTTCTACCAAATAATCCGCAGTATGACGCGGTACACACCACGCTGCACTTACTGCAAGGATAAAGAGGGTAATCTGATCACCGATCCTGAAGGCATTCTGGAGCGATGGGAAGTGCACTTTAATGAATTGCTAAATGGTCAGCTCACAGAAGAATTGGAGGCTCCACCAATGCAAGACCAGGACCAAATGCTGCCGCCACCAAGCATTGAGGAAACACTAAAAGCCATTAGACAGCTAAAATCAAATAAAGCCCCTGGAGCTGATGGCATACCAGCTGAGCTGATCAAACAAGGAGGGACAGCGTTACATCACGCAATTCACGAGATCGTGGTGCACGTATGGGAGCAAGAGGAGATGCCGGAAGATTGGCGTCGTGGTATAATTTGCCCCATACATAAGAAGGGAGATATCACACTGTGCAGCAACTATAGGGGTATAACATTGCTGAGTACCGCCTATAAGATACTCTCCACTATCCTACAAGACCGGATATCCCCATACGCTAAAGCCATCATTGGTCAATATCAATGTGGCTTCATCCCAGGCAAATCAGCAATTGATCAGATATTCACCCTTAGGCAGGCGATGGAAAAATGTCTGGAATTTAAGATTCCACTATATCATCTATTTATAGACTTCAAGGCCGCCTACGACAGCATAGCCAGGGTAGAACTATATAATGCCATGAGAGAATTCGGCATTCCAAATAAATTGATACGACTTTGTAGGTTGACCATGACCAACGTAACTAGTCAAGTAAAAGTAGCGGGATTGCTGTCCAAACCAATAAACATCTATAATGGACTCCGACAAGGGGACGGCCTGGCCTGCCTCCTCTTCAACCTGGCGTTGGAGAAAGCAATCCGTGACTCTGGCGTTACAACTAGAGGGACTATTGTCACCAAGTCCAGCCAGATACTTGCCTACGCAGATGACATCGACATCATCGGTAGAACCGAATCGGCGGTACAGGAATCCTTCACCCAGATCGAGCAGGCGGCACAAAAACTGGGACTGCGCATTAATGAGGGAAAAACCAAGTACATGGTGGCAACTTCTGCGAAGAGAAGACCTAACGTTGGTCAAATTATCAGGGTAGTGGAGCACGAATTTGAAGTAGTGCAATCCTTTAACTACCTTGGGTCAATAGTATCAGCCGATAACAATATGGAAGAAGAAATACGCGAACGGCTGATTAAATCCAACAAAGCCTACTATGGTCTATCAAGGCTCTTTAAATCCCGAAATTTATCCAGAACATCCAAGCTACTACTGTACAAGACCATGGTCTTACCAGTACTCATGTATGGATCCGAGACCTGGGTGCTTAATAAAAGGCACTCTGAACTCTTGGCCGCGTTCGAGAGAAAGGTCTTAAGGAGAATTGTTGGCCCCGTATGTGAGGGAGGACGATTCCGGAGACGCTACAACCATGAGTTGTACGCAATCTACCTTGAAGCTCATATTGTAAGAAAAATCAAGCTCGGTAGACTCCGGTGGGCGGGACACCTAGCTCGAATGAGCGAAGAGGACCCTGCCCGGAAAGTCCTTTGTGGCAGGATGTATGGAAGGAGACAGCGCGGCAGACCTTGTCTGCGATGGAGGGATGGCGTAGACCAGGACGCCCAGAGCCTGGGAGTGCTAAACTGGATGACATCGGCTCGAAATCGGGACCGGTGGAGAGATTTGTTAAATAAGGCCAAGACCGGATCCCGGTTGTAGTGCCGATGATGATGATGATGAGAAAGCCTACCCCAAGCACATGGTGTTTTGCATGACAACTGACAACATAAATGTCATACTGATTTCTTTGAATAACACCACTCCCCGCCCCTCTTATTTCTTGTAATGCTGTTATGTCAGCCTTATATTCGGACAGGGCATCGACTAGTTGTTGTGCAGCTCGAGCTCTGTATAGTGAGCGTACGTTCCATGAGAAAATTCTTAAATCGTGTAGGCATTTTCGTTTCCGTGGTCGTCGTCGTGTATTCGGTCCATATCCGAGGCGTGTTGAATTTTCCATAATAATTTGTTTTTACGGGCAAGATTATTAGCCTTGCGCCAACCTTTTTCAGGATGTCGCTGCATGCATTGGTTCACTACTTGGAGGGTGCCAAAGTAGCTATCCAGGGGTGTGACGTGGAGACTGCAAGTCAACTTGGATTGAACAAGGACTGAACGCTCTGGTCGTCCAAACAGAGCAATGACTCCAGAAAACATCAAGCAAGTCCTGAAACTTGTGATGTAATATAAAGAAGTGAAAGTGGTGAAAAAACTAAGATCATGAAGATATTAATTAGAACTGTTTTTACTATTTTACATCAAAATTATACCATAAAAACGCTTTTTTTCCAAATGATTGCTCAGGATGAGACAAAAATAACAATACACCATGACACGAGCCGTAGAAAACGATGGTCGTACCACACGATTTGAGTTTTGAAGTGCTGCCACATCCACGGTATTCTCCAGATCTTGCCCCTAGTGATTACTGGCTGTTTGTTGACCTCAAAAAAGGGCTCCAGTGACAGAAATTTGTCTCAAATGAAGAGACTGAGGCATATTTTGAGAGCAAACGAAGAACGGCTCTTTTGGGGAGTTAAATTGGTCGTTCTACAAAAAATGTATCGAAAAGAATATGGAGAGTATGTTGATGAATAAAGTCGAATTTAAAAAATAAAAAACAATGTTTTTTCAGGTAGATCGAAAACTTATTAAATGATGTTTTAATAACAGCCACAGCACTCTCTCTCTCTCTCTCCCTCTCTCTCTCTCCAGTGACGTATTCACAAAAACAATAGCAAAGCCGTGACCATGGCCGAGGAAGTAACGCAAATTTCACCTTTTTTCTTTAGTCTTGAGTCTTTATTTTACTCCACTATTGTTGATTGAGTTAGACGAAATATTTCTGCTCTGCGAACTGGTGTTTCATCTTTTCATTTGGGTTGTTCAAACTACTGGCTACTGGCCCGTGCAGGACATCGATTTTGAGAAACCTAATTACTAGTTGTGTGGGAGAGTAGTAATTATATTTAGATCACACTTTTTAGCAAAATAAACTGCAATCACCCCCTACCCGACAATAAAACACCAAAGACGTAACAGCATAACCCACGCTTTATTTCCTTTTTAAATGGATGAGAGGATATTGCGCCAAAGCATTCTTTCGACATAGAAAACTCGGAAACGAGAATGTCTGCCATTGATACAGATATCCTATGTACTGATTTTAATGCACTTAGAATCACACTTTCATGATGCTTACGTAATTCGTAAGCCATCTGCCCTTCCGGTGTTGATGCAATTTTCATTGTCCTTACCTATACTTATCCACTATCCCTAACACGCCCAGGAGACATCAGCCCGGTCAATGACGCATTTCAAATTCAATTCGAAAATATTTTCACCTCTTGGTGGCTTAACAAATGAAAGGACGTAGAAGTTATTCTGTTGACCCCAGAGGTCTACGACCATTGTCCTTAGATAAAAGGCGTACATCACCACCCAAAGTGTCGATGCTAGAATTTGTGTAGTAATTGGACTTATTTCACTTTGTCCTGCATTCCAGGTAGGGTGCCATCAAATATGCGAAAAGGGAGCCAGAGAATAAAAAAGAGTTTTTGTTATAAGCTTCATCAACCGATAGGAGTCGGCGAATGTCGGTTGGGTATATGGAAGAGAAGCATAACAACAGATTGGGCGGGCAAAGAGAAAGGGGGACGTCTATGACTGAACAAACAACAAGTTTTTTAACCGACGAGTTCGAAGTATCGCTGCCATCATCACCCTTGTGGAAATATCCCACCAGGTAGGCATTGTTGGTTTGGACATAATAAGAATAATATTGTGCTGCCATAAAGGCATTTTTCCTTCATTGCGATTAAATTATGAATTTTAGAAATTGTTTTCGGATGTTTTTCGATTACTTTATTGTTGACTTGTTCCAACTTTTAGCTTCTTTTATGAGTTGCTTCGTGGCTTTGTGTCCTTGGATACACAAAAAGAATACCGATGTTTATAGAGAAACCCGTCGTCGGTAATAGTCCGGTGGGAAAATGAATGAGCAGGGTTCCCTTTTCAAAATATCCTAAGTGCGGCAAAATAAAGTGGGAAATGTAAAAGGGATAATATCCGCATTGACTTATTGGGTGATACAGTCAAAACACTTTTCAATCTTGGTCCAGTTGTAAATTGAACAAGAGAGGAATTATTAGTAGCACTGGGTGCCCAGAAGAGGTACCATTAGATTGGGAAAAGAAAAATCCATTAATTAAACGTTTATTTCAAGACTAAAGGGTGTTTCCTTGAGACATATACGATGGAAGCATTGAATAACAATTTTTATCCGAGTTCAATAATAATTTTCAGTCAATTAACTGACCGATGACAATTAGATGTAAAACAAAATGGTTTGCTTGTTTATCGTTGCGTTGGTTCGAATCACGTTTTTACTATTTCGCGAAGAGGCTATATGTCATTAGAGTTAGAATGAATACAGGAAACTCAAGATGCTGTCATTAGCAAACCGAATAATTGGACTTTGTGTAATGGAAAAGATATTGTTTATAAAAATGAGGCATAGAATGGGCGAGAAACCTTGAGCGACAGCAATATTAATTTGGAGCACATTTGACACCATTTACAGCTATGGCGTTTCTAACAGATACACACACAATACACAAGCAAATAGTGACGAACACCGAACGAAAATCGAATAAGAAAATGCATCATAGCCGTATACCATAGCGATAACATAACAAAATCCACATCAGTCGAATGTACTTGAGTTTAGAAATCGAATTCGTACACACGGTGGTGACCTGATGGGTTGCGCTTTGGTTCAATTTTTGGTGATTCTAACTGTCATAGCGTCAGTTCGAATCACACGTTCTTCACTATCATCCAACATGCTATACAACCATTTGGATTGTGAGAGTAGAAAGATAGTATATTATCCATGCGTCGTCGTCATCTAGGAAAGAAAGTTCATCAGTGGAACTGGGTAGTGATGTTCACGGAAAGTTTACTTGAAGGTGTAAATAATAATAATTCTCTATCTGTCTGTGACATAAAAGTCAAAGCACAATGACCTTATACGCCATTTGCAAAAAATATGGGACATTCACATTATGGAATTACTTACTTTTCCACACATTCACATTATGGAATTACTTACTTTCCTTGGTCATTCCACCTTCTACCCTAATGAATATCCAGTCGAAGGTTGTTCGCCCTCGAACACTTCAGACCACTCTTTTGTGTCTGCTAAGCTTCAAGTACTCAAGAACAACGTTACTAAAAACACTCTCAAAAGAACAGTATAGTGAAAAGTCACTTCGGAAGGTCTAAACGACTTTTTGGGAAGTTAAATTGGTCTTTAACTTTTCTCAGTAACGATATTGACCCTATAGAGGGCATCTTTTCTACGTAGTGTAAAGAGTATCGAGTTCAAGGCATAAGGTTCAATTTCGGGTCCAAAGGGGCTACGAAGGCTAAAGTCTTAAACTGCCGGTTGTATAAATCAAACAATACAGGGGAAAGCCAAATAAGATTTAAAAGGGCTACCAATGACTACAAAACGTGTAGTCAAGGCGCAGTGCTTTTGCACGCCCAGAGAGTGAGGTAAAAATAATACACTCTCCCATAGGCAGTAGAAACTTGTGTGCATTCGAAAAAAAACATAAACAACATGGGTGTCCTCATTCATTCCCCCCACTTATAGACGATGTCAAACCAGTCATCAGCGTAAAAGAGTAAGCGGACCAATTTGCAGCACATTTCATCGCCAACTCAACGCTGTCTGACACCATATCAGCTCCGCTTCGACTTGAGTGCAAGCAGCACATTATGGGCCAGTTTCACTTTCCAACTCGTACTATTGCCTGAGCTGAACGAGGTGAACAGTAGACAATCCGCTGGTTCGGTTGGTAGCGCCGACACGGCGCCCCGAGAAGCCGCCAAATAACTGTTGCAGTTCCTCTTGAACAGTTGCAGGTTGTAACACTCCGGAAACAATCGCGCGTGAGGCAATTTCACAGATTCCCCGTCCTGTACCGGAATGAGTTCTGATGCAGGGATATTCGCGCCATCGGGAGATGAACCGAAATTGGTGCCATCCATCGGATTGTCTTATAGAGCGCATTTAAACCGAATTGCGTGGAACAATACCTCGAATCTCCGAAGAACAGTACCCGTGATAATATCTGTAAAACAGACAGAGGTCGGCTATGCACCTTCGATGTGATAGCGAGTGTAGTCCCGAGGTCAACGGCGTGTACTCGATCAGCCAATTCGCTCGTCTTTGTATGCTCTCAAGTAGACCGAGGCTATGCTTAGGTGCAGACCTCCAAACATGAGAGCAATATTCGAGCGCGGGTCTAAATTGGGATTTATACAGGAGAAGAAGTTGAGCCAGAGTAAAATATTCCTTTGCTCTAAAACAATAACTTATTTTTCCAGAGAAATATGTGGTTCGATTCCGGGTGCAAAGAAGTCATTAAGGCTAAAGAGTTGAGCTTCCGGTTGTATAAATCAAACAATACTGAGCCAAACCGGAAAAGATTTAGAGAGCCAGAAATAACTGTAATGCGTATATTCAACGCGCCAAGTTCTTGCATTACCAGAGAGTTAGACAAAAAATACTACACTCTCCCACAGGTAGTAGAAACTTCTGGGCATTCGTGAAAAACATTCAAAACTCAGTCTCTTCATCCATTCCACCGCTTTTAGTCGATGACAAACCAGTCACCACTACAATAGAGAAAACGAATCTACTTGCTGCACATTTTGTAGCCAACTCAACGCTGCCTGATACCACATCAGTTCCACCTCAACTTGAGCATAAGCAGCACACCATGAGCCAGATTCGCTTCCGAACGTGTACTGTTCCCCGCGCACTCAAAGAGCTAAACGCACACAAATCCGCTGGTCCGGACGGCATTCCCCCAATCCTCTTAAGGAGATGTTCCTCTTCGCTCGCTAAACCACTGCGGAAACTCTTCCATTTGTCTTATTCCTCTGGTCGTTTCCCAAATCGAGCCCTGTGAGTTAGAATATACTCACAGCTAGGCCAGCTTGTCGTAAGAGGCGACTAAAGGCCGAGTGGTAGCCGGGTTCCCAACGCCCTGTGCGCCTGGTGAAATACCACCCAATCAAACTTTAGGCTCCGTAAAATGGTCGGGAGAAATCCCTGGCCATCTTTCGGAGCTTGGCTGATGGAGCGGTTCGAGAAACGGTTGGCTATGTGGTAGTCGGTCCCAAGGTGAGACACCACCCCGTCACGCTGTACATTCCGCGATATCGCCGAGAGAAATCTTCGACGGTGTTTCGGATGTGTGGCTGATGGCCCGGACTGACACGGGGATAAGTCATGATGGCACCTTCTGATATAAAGAATTCCGGAGGTAAACTAGTCTCCCATTCGGATCTCCGGGGGGGACTATGTCAGGGGAAACATCATGCAGGTATCATGATAAATAATGGAACTTTGAGAGGTTCGTCATCGCATAACCGGGCTAGCTTTCGGGGCTCTGCCCACGCTCGACTGGTGACGGCACTCTGTAACATCAGGGGCATCGGTTTCACCAATATGAATGTAAACACCATTCACCAATATTTGCAAACAACGAAACCGGATATCCTTGCCCTAACTGAGACCCAGGTCGATTCGTCAACTGATTCGACATATCTTCGTTGTTCAGGATACGACTTACATTCGGGATTCCGTTTTA
Source organism: Microdon myrmicae (assembly GCA_963931805.1). NCBI lineage: Eukaryota > Metazoa > Arthropoda > Insecta > Diptera > Syrphidae > Microdon > Microdon myrmicae. The sequence goes on along the minus strand of OZ007500.1, from coordinate 124,826,640 downwards.
AGGGTGGAGTCTGCGTCGCGCGGTCCAATCTGGCTTGCCAGAGGATGGAGGCGTTGGAACCCAATAATATGGACATCATATGGTTGAGGGTCGTGCTGAGAAATTGCGTTAAATTTCTTTGTTGTCTTTACCGCTCCCCGAATGACGATCGACCGGAGTTAAGACACCAAGTCCCATCACCATAGATAAGATACCATCATCATACACCAAACAGAAGATAAATCATCTAATCCAAAACAAGTCTAATCTTCAAGTCCCATACAACATGACGAAAGTAAATCACCATCCAAACTACTAGATGTCGCCTCAGATAATCTTGACGAATCGAAAGTCAGATAATCTTGACGAATCGAAAGTCAGATAATCTTAACGAATCAAAAGGCAGATGATAATTATCGATGGATTCTACTTCCTCTTTGACCTGTGACTCTCGTGTTGTCAACACGCTTTTAAACAATATAATAGTAATGTTTTATTATTAATTAACATAAATATATTTTTTAATTAAATTAAATATAAGTTTTAAATTAGATTAACGTATAGTTAATTAATTCCGGCAACATTTTTCGAACATCTTTCATATACCGTCGACTGGATACAGATCAACCACCCAGCTTCTGAAATTGTTGTCTTTGGCGATTTTAATGTGCACAATTCCGGCTGGTTGTTACATTCTAACAGAACCGACGAGGCTGGGAGGTTGGCGGAGATGTTTGCTGTAAGCCACAGCTTGACCCAACTCGTGGGGGAGCCAACGCGAGTGTCGGATGCCCGACGCGATTATGCGAACACCCTGGATCTGTTTTTGACATCCGAACCGAGTATTTATACCGTAGAGGTTTCTGCGCCACTGGGAAACTCAGATCACTGCTTGGTATCTGTCGCGCAAGCACTTGCATATCAAGCGAATAACCGGCCTAGGCAGCTTCGCCATGTATGGATGTATGGGGCCGCTAACTGGGACGATTTGCGAGATTTCTTCGCATCCTTTCCATGCTCCGAGGTGTGCTTCGGAAACTCAGATGTTATCGCATGCGCGGAGTCGGTAGCAGAGATTATTTTTCTGGCGATGGAGATGTATATTCCACATTCCATCAAACGAAGTTCGTCTAATAAACCTTGGTTTGACAAAAAATGCGAGCTGATTACAGCGGCAAAAAATGGAGCTTTTAAGCAATGGCGTTCCAATCCCAACGATGTTAACAGAACGAATTTTGTTAGAATCAGAAACGCGTGCAACCAGGCCATTGATACCGCGAAGAGAGGTCACAACGACAGAGTGATCAATAAACTTCTTCGGTGCCCAACTGGTTCGCGCTCATTCTGGTCAATGGCAAAAGCTGTCAGCGGTAAATTCGCATCCTCCCCTTGCCCTCCGTTGGTGACAGGCAGCGGGACGTTAGTCACGAATTCAAAGGATAAAGCTAATGTGTTCGCGAATTTATTTTCCGCGAATTCAAACCTCGATCCCGACCTTTTGGGGCCACCTGTGATCGCGCCGGTATGGTCTTCCATGCGGGATGTGAGATTTCATCCGGGCACTATTCAACGCATTCTACGTGAACTGGATTGTAGGAAGGCAACCGGCCCTGACGGAATAGCAGCAATAGTCCTTAAGAACTGTGCTCCAGAACTATCGCCGGTTCTTGGCAGACTCTTCCGCTTATCTTATGCACGGAGGACCTTACCTGCCTGCTGAAAAATCTCCCGAGTTCAGCCAACCCCGAAGATGGGAAAAAAGTGTCTCCCACAAAATTACCGTCCGATAGCATTACTGTCTATTTTATCTAAGGTAATGGAAAAACTCATCAATACAGAGTTGGTTAAGTATTTGGAGTGCAACGGTCTTCTGAATGATCGTCAATACGGATTCCGTGGCAGACGGTCCACAGGAAACCTTTTGACACTTATAACCGATATATGGACATCTGCGATTGAACGGCATGGTGAGTCAAGGGCGGTCGCATTGGATATCTCCAAGGCTTTTGACCGCGTCTGGCACGGGGCATTGCTGAGCAAACTTCGACTTTCCCAACAACTTTGCGACTGGACGACGAGCTTCCTCGAAAATCGATCGATCCGGGTTGTTGTGGACGGCGAGTGTTCGGATCTAAATCCTGTTAATTCGTGGGTGCCCCGAGGTTCTATTTTGGCTCCAACCTTGTTCTTGCTTCACATAAATGATTTGTTGGAGACAACGGATAACAAAGTGTTCAGTTTTGCAGATGATAGTACGCTTGTTTCCTCCTTTTCGAGTGATCGGCCGATTGGTGCATCAACGTCACACCGGCTGAGATGTAGACAGATTGACTCTCTGAATCGGGATCTGGATAAAGTCCTGCAGTGGGGAAAGGCCAATCTTGTCGACTTCAATGCAACGAAGACGCAGTATACAACATTCACAAAGAAAACTGGATCATCGGTTCCACAGCTGATGATGAATGGCCAGGCCCTCGAGGCTGGGGAAAGTTTGAAATTGCTCCTGTGGGAATGTATCATGGCATAAACACGTATCGGGTATCGCCAGGTCAGCCTCAGGAAAACTGAGCTATCTTTTTAGAGCCAAGAAATATTTTACTCCGGCCCAACTTCTTCTCCTATATAAATCCCAAATTAGACCCGCACTCGAATATTGCTCTCATGTTTGGAGCTCGGCTCCTAACCATACCCTCGACCTACTTGAGAGCATACAGAGACGAGCGATCCGCCTGATCGGGGACTCGGCGCTGACGTCGGGACTACAGTCGCTATCACATCGAAGGCGCGTGGCCGACCTCCGTCTGTTTTACAGATATTATCACGGGTGCTGTTCTTCGGAGATTCTTGGTATTGTTCCACGCAATTCGGTTTATATGCGCTCCACAAGACAATCCGACGGATCGCACCCGTTTGTGGTTGATCTCCCGACGGGGCGAACATCCCTACATCAGAACTCGTTCCGTTACAGAGGGGGGAAGCTCTTGAATTCCCTCCCCGCGCAAGTGTTTCCGGAGCGTTACAACCTGCAACTGTTCAAAAACAACTGCAACAGTTATTTGATGGCATCTCGGGGCGCCCACTCCGCGCTATAGGTTCGCCTCTCCCGAGATAAGTCTAATTAAAAAAAAAAAAAAAAAAAAAAAATAGATGGAAGTCAGCGAACATTCGGCCAATTCCCAAAAAAGATGGAAAATCATCCCTTTCTTCTTATCGGCCCATTGCACTAACTTTTATTCTCTCGAAGGTAATGGAACTACCGATTAACCGTCCACTTTCCAAATATCTGGAATCAATTGACCTCCTCAATGACCGCCAATATGGCTTTCGTAGCACACGCCGCAACCTCCACGCAGTCGCAGCAAGCAAAGACTCACACCGAGAGTGGCTTTCGACTAATTAAGTTAGGCAGTCTCAGTCACTCTCGTACACAGGCGGAAGTCTCGGCTGAATTGGCGTGGAGTCGATGCGGCACTACGATGTGGGTCTCGCTGACACATAAAATAAAACACACGCTGGATTTTTCCCGCCAATTTCTTGTGACACACGCCTCATGGAAGACAATTGGCGGGAATGTCACTTCACGTCGTCATCAGCCGCCGCCATGACTAAACGCGTACGCCCGCACCAAGGAAGTGTAGAGCACCAGTAGCAACAGCAGTGAGCTTCAACATAGGCAGCCCGAGGGAGCGATCGACCACTAGACCCTCAGGAGAGCAGACGCCCGCCAGACATCAGCCGCCGCCAGTCTACGGAGGAGACAGCCGCGACCCCGACCTGGACTTCGGCAGCGGATTGGGGAATACGATCTCCAAATATATATCCACTAACCCTATTGAAAAATTATTGAAGACAGACAACTGTTGTTTTTGTTATGATCTTCACCTGTTTACCAAAAAACCTACTAAAACCTTAATTTACTAAAAAATGTATTACCTCTTAAAAAAGGACAATCATTGAGTGACTTTTCTAAAAGTATATCATCATCATCATCATCGGCACTACAACCGGGATCCGGTCTTGGCCTTATTTAACAAGTCTGAGGCTTGTTAAATTTTCCATAATAATTTGTTTTTCCGGGCAAGGTTATTAGCCTTGCGCCAGAAAAGTATATCACGTCAGCACAATTAAAACATTGCAATCGCATTAAAAAGTGAGAAACAAGCTTTTCACGTTACAAATCGAAGTGGATGTCGAAATGTCCTTTTTTATGTATCTTTCTTAAAGTCTTTCCGATGAGTTCTTAATTCAATTCTAATCTTATTAATGCGAATGTGACATTCGCGTTTACTTGTGCATTTGTAGCTGCAGTGTAATAATCTAATGCGTTCGAGTAACACAGCGCTTCGCTATTTCAATGCATCATTGCAAGGATATTTTCTTGCGCCCGCTATCCAAAATAGGAAAGCAGGAAAAAAGTATCCCGAACCCAACCTTGTCCTATGGAATAACTTTATCAGTCTAGCTGCAGGCAAACTGTTAAATATCCTCTATTATCCGTTGTGTCCGATAGAGTATGAATAAACACTTAAGGAGCTCTAGTCTCGAATGCAGCCAGGATAATGTCGTAAAGAACGCTGGGTGAATGTGATATCGGAGCTTGCGCTTCTATTTATTGAGGAAGTAGTGAGGTGCTGAATAAATGAGACAGCTCATTATTTACAGTCGTATGCATTCAGGTTTGGCTGGCACAACTACAAGGACAAGAGTTGAAATCTTTAAATATATAATAAGAGGGTTGTAACAATGCAGCAGGATATCTAAAGCAATTACCAAATTATACACCTGACTGCTTTCAACAGCATTAAAGGGGGGAGGTTGAAGGTTTTTCAGTTAATTCAATGATATTTTGACGACCCACAGATTTCCCACTTCAGTTAGTTAGACGTCAGATAATCCACTGAGTTAGAGTTACTTTGTCACTTTTGTTACTTTTACCTTCGGAAATCTTTTTATTTAAGAGAATCCCGGACGTTTCATCTTATTCAATTCAAGAAAAATAACTTTGGCGTTGTGACGACTTAAATTTCTGGTACGAGGGTTGCCTTTTATATTTCGGGATTAGAGAACAAAAACAAATATTGATCATCGAAAATCACTTTATTGTTTTTCAAAATATTCCCCATGAAGATCTATACACTTTTGCATGCGTTTGAACCAATTGTCGAAGAACTTTTGCCACTCTGATTGAGGTATCTCCAACACATGCATTCTGAATGCAGCAACCGCTTCTTCAGGTGTCGAAAAACGTTGACCTCTCAGTTTGTTTTTTACGTACGGGAATAGAAAGAAGTCATTCGGTGCCAAGTCAGGACTATACGGCGGATGACCCATCAAATCGATGTTTTGGGTGCTCAAAAATGCAGTTGTCGCAGCCGATGTGTGAGAGCTCGCATGGTCGTGGTGAAGAGTGATCCGTCTTCGGCGGTTGGTTTTCCTGATTTCTTGGAAGACAAGTGGCAAACAAATGGTTGTGTACCACTCAGAATTGACTGTTCTGCGTTGTTCTAGTGGTACGGTTGCGACATGTCCAGTTTTTCCGAAAAAACAGGCGACCATTTGCTTGGAAGTGCTTCGTGCGCGAACAACTTTTGTTGGATTTGGCTCATCTTGAAACACCCAGACAGTCGACTGCTGTTTACTTTCGGGCTCATACGCGTAAATCCACGATTCATCACCTGTCACGATGTCATAGACGTGTTTCGAAGCACCGCGACCGTATTTTTTGAGCATTTCTTTCGACCAATTGACACGAGCCTTTTTTTGGGCGATTGACAAATTGTGTGGGATCCAACGCGAACAAATTTTTTTGGCAGTCAAATGTTTATGCAATATTGAATGCTAGTCCCACTAACGCCTAAGGTTGTCACATGACGATTTTCCAATATCAGTTCGCGCACAGCATCAATGGTTTTCGGAACAACAACTGATTTTGGACGACCTTCACGAAATTCATCTTGGAGTGAACTACGACCACGATTGAATTCACCATACCATCGATAAATACTGATCCTTGATGGAGCTTCATCGCCAAAAATTGAATTAAGTTCATCCATGCACTGTTGCTGAGTTAATCCACGCCGAAAGTTGTAAAAAATAATCGCACGAAAATGTTGACGATTTAATTCCATTTTTGGGCCGAGATGAATCTTTTAAGTTACTGTAAACAACACAAATAGCGCTCGTATGTCAAAACGTTCTGAGTGCGTATAACCTCAAAAATGTCTAACTTTACGACAGAGCTGTCAATTGCCGGATTACAACACTAGGGTTGCCAAATCCCGAAACATAACATCCCGTTACCACAGAGAGGATAAATACAATAAGGGGAAACGCAGGATAATCTACAGAGTATTGTGGGCTTAAATATGACATTTTTGGCAATCGACAGTGTGGTGTTTCTTTGGTTGATGAAATTAAATGCACATTCTGCCACGTGCTACATGTATAACAAGTATGCTTGTTTCCCAGTCACACTTGTTGCCTTAGTTCTTAATCCAATCTAAGCACAACCACGTGGCAGGTCGAACCGATTTACTAACGGCACTAACGATGAAAAGGACATACAATTAAAAATCACTTTGCTTAAAATTCCTAGATCTCCGTATTATAAAGTAATTGCAACTATTTGAATCGCAAATTAAACGGCGATTTCCCCGCTTTGGCCGTGTACTAAAAGTAGCCCCATCTTAAGATCAGAGTAATGACCATAGGCAGGTGAGACAATATCTACTTTACGACCTTCCAATACCATCATCAGGGCATCAGGGCAGGGCCTAAAGTCACTGATGGCCTTGTAGTGATTCTAAATCACTACACCTGTCCATTTACCCAAAACCCCCTAACCCAATATCCCATTTAGAAATACTTACCCTCAATAAAACCTATCCAGTTCCTATGCATGAAATACTTACCTATACCTAAGGCCCACCATCCACTCATCCATTCTCCCATAGTGAATCATATGTGCGATAGATTAAACCTAAAGTTATTCTGCTGCACATTGATTCAATTCCCTAACTCTAATTATATTTGAAGCACAAATAATCGGGTTTGTGCTTCGACAATTAACTAACACTTGTGGACAAATCTCGATTTGCCACAGTATAAAAGGGCGGCGCATTTTGGTTTCGCAGCAGTCAGTCAGGGGCAGTTAATGATCGACGACCAAAGAATACAAACCAGCTCCCCAAAGGAGAAGAAATAGAAAACAAATAAATCAAAATTGAACCAATTAAAGGAATTGTTCTTACTCGGCCCGGAGGTGAGTACCGTCAGGTAATAAATATTAACTTAAATATTGGTGGTTGCCGGCATCACGCCCGGTATGCCAACAGCCTCACTATTATGGTTTTCCAGTTTGGAAGGCGCCTGCCAACACGTAAGCTATGATTCTCGATGGTCGAGCAAGTACTTAGTGTCCCAGAAGTTATTCATATTACGCTATACATGCGGCTGAGCTAAGCGATTGTCGCTTTAACGCGTCGCTCCAAGTGACCAACCATTATATAAAAGGTATTACAACCTGTGTTGCACCAAAACCGCCCGAAATTAACATAAGGTTTTGTGTACAATTTAACAAATGGAATTGGAATTGCCTCAAGCAATGCACGCATGTTGCAAACTTGATCGTAACAATCACTGAGTCTTCTATTATGTATCACTTACTTGCATTGGTGATACCGCAATCCGGGGTCCGACCCCCGCCTTAATCAATAACTTTTTTATACTCAGGGTCACCCATGTCAGACAGGCTAGCGAGGAATAACATACAAATACCTGCCACTCCTAATCGAGGATGTTACGCGTCACCGTGCCCATGGGATGGTTTGCAGCCAAGGGTACATCGGCGCATCTTTGACTCCAGGTTGCAACCCCAAGTCTCGTGGGACCAAAAATGAATAAATATTATATACACAACAAACTCACGAAAAACCCGGTAGGCGTAGGTGTGATGATCCGGCACTACCAAGAGGGAATAAATCATCAAGAAAATACCAACCCGGAAAAAATAAGATATAGGGCAAAACGGAAAAAGCGGGATATCCGCGTTGGCACGAGGAATGTCCGAACGTTATATACCATACCATTGGTCATTGATAATGCGAAACAATATAAAATGGACATCGTCGCGCTCCGAGTCCCACACCAACTAATTTTTTTTTTTTTTTAGTTTTTAAACCACATTTATTTTCCTTATTCTTTTTACATGTATAATATTAGGGGAAAATGTTAAACCCTTTTCTACAATCACAGTCCTTAAATTCGCGAGTTCTCTAGATTACACATTACAACTTGACTTTTATATATGCCTTTCGGCGTACATCTTTTTTTTTGTTTCTTATATATATAAATATATATATATATATATATATATATATATATATATATATATATATATATATATATATATATATATATATATATATATATATGAAATAAGTCATATATTAGAGGGACTCCTAGTTTACATGTATATGTATTCATTATTATTACAATTTTTTTTATTTTTTTTTATTTTATTATAACAAACAAAAACTTCAAAACGAAACGAATAAAACATAAAATAAGAAATAAAAAATAAAATAGAATAGCTACACAAAAGTAATGGGGAAAGGTGGACAGGGGAAGGGGGGACAAGAGGAAGGAGAGCGTTTCTCTTGAGAGGCATACTATATCTGAGGAAGTGAAGTCCTCTCCTCGTTGAGAAGCCACCACCATTTGGGAGATGTTCGATCTTTGGCCGATTTATCTCTTTCACTGATCGCCGTGCTAAAATGCATGCGGTCTGTGGCATTGGAGATATCACTATCATGGAGAATTCGTTTGTCTGTGGTACCACGGAGAGCGTGGTAAATAATCGGGACTCCATGCACGTCTTGGATAAGGCCTTTTTGATCCAAGAAAGGGAACGCTTCTGGGGGAATAAACCCATTCTGGAGGGTATTCTCCAGATACATATCATTGGGATAGAATGCTCCCGAGATAAGATTATTGTCACTGCACATTGCCCTTGCTGTGTGACCACGAATAATTTTAATTATGAAATTGTCTATCCTATTTAACCCTGATTTGTTATACAGGATTTTGTTGGGATAGAATTTTTTGTATTGCGACTCTGGTGTTCTATAAAGTCCGGGGCAGGAATGCAAACACTGCCGTTCGAACACACGAAACTTCTCCATATAAAGTGGAGATATATTATACCATACTGGGCAGCCATAAACCAAAACTGGTCGGATGATTGCCGAGTACGAAATTGTTTTGACTCTGGGGTCAAGAAGACTACTCCGGAATAGACTTCTTGTCATAGAATATGCGCTTTTAGCTGCGGAGAGGGACGCTGCTACGTGCTTGTCAAAATATAAATACTGATCTAGCCAGATACCAAGGTATCTAACCACAGTTTTCACTTGCAGTGGAAGGTTATTGTTACCTACAATAGAGAAGTGTTTCCAGTTGTATTTTGTATCCCTCGAGGCCCTGGATAGGGGCGTTCTGAAAAGGATAGTCTCGGTCTTCTGGAAATTAATCTTTAATTTCCAGTCGTCGCAAAATTGTTTTATTTTGTTGAAGTCATCTTGAAGGTGCCTATTGATGTCATCTATTTTTCCTCCTGTTCTGTACACCACTATGTCATCGGAGTACGCAATGGCGTTTTCGAGAGAACTCACTAGATCACTAGTGTAAATATTGAATAGAATGGGAGAATTCACAGCTCCCTGCTGTAAGACATTTTTAATTTGGAAGGTCTTGTTGGAGAGTATGTCCCCGCATTTCACCACAAAATGTTTGTCCATTATCATATCATAAATGATGTATAACAGATATTGCGGCATACCCAGGTTTGTTAACTTATAGACAAGCCCTTCTAACCATACGGTGTCGAAAGCCTTTTCAAAGTCAACCAAGCAGGCGGCTGTACATTGTCGCTTTGCCTTGTTCCACTGTATATCGGAAAGAAGTTTCGTCGCTGCATGAACTGTATCATGTTTCGCTCGAAAGCCAAACTGGTTGTTGGGGATGATCTCGTTTTCATCACACCAACCTATCAGTGCTTTGTTTATAATTTTTTCGAATACCTTGCTGATGTTGGGCAGGCTGATCGAGCGCAGATTAGCTGGATTGCTCTTATCCTTACCCTTTTTGGGGATAGGGTGGACTACTGCAGTCTTCCAATGGGTTGGATAGTGTGCATTGTTTAGAGCGTTGTTAAACAAAGTATTGTATATGTTCACTGCTTCGCGAGGCAAGTGCCTTAGAACCACATTTGGAAAGCTATCTATTCCAGATGATTTCTTATTTTTTATTGAGCTAAGTATGTTTCTAGTTCATCCTTGTGCACAAACATATTTGTATTTTCATTTCTGACGGGAGAATCCGCCCTATTATTTTCGCCGAATGTGATGAAACTATGGTTTTCGGATCGCCAGTTGGGAAGTTGATTGCGCAGCGAGCAATGTCGTTGACGAGCATTGCTTTCAATTTCAGTGTTAGCATGAACTGATTCGTTAACTCTGTACACTGCTTCGAAACAGGCTCCAATTGCATTCGCTTTCTTTTGCGGATCTTCGACTACTATTACTTCATCATTGGAGTTGATGTGCTCTAAGGAGAGTCCTGCGCTCAGCATTATCTGACAATTCTCGGGAGTCCGTGGAATTCGGAGACAGGGAATGTCATTGTGATCTTTTCTTCGACATATTTTCTTGATTTGTGAAAACATGTTCAGTCCGTTTGCTTGAACAGCTCGAATTCTGTTGCTCCACTCCTCATTTATTACTGTTCGGTAATTATCCCTGATCAGTTTTTGAAGATTTTTAATCAAGGACTTGATTGTTTTGATTTCTTTGCTATTTGGATCACTGAACTGCCTATAGCACAATTTCAGCTTTGAGAGCAGGGTCCTCTTTTGCCTATACAAAGCATCGATAGTTGCATTTCTGTATCGGTGGGTATAGCCATCCATATGAGCTACTTTGGGGATGGAACGATTCATTGTGTTAGTAACAATATCGTTCATAGTTAGGAGGTAATGATCGATGTCATCATTACGGAGGTTTCTATTAGTCGGTGGGTCTATGCCAATGTGGCGTATTTCTCTTTTTACTATGCGATCGAAACGCGACCAATGTGCTTTTCGGAAATCGAAAGAGTGTACCTGGCCGTACTGCTCAAGTAAATGGTACTCGTTTGGCACGTGTATTACGGCTCCAAGTCCGTAATGATCGCTATCGTACTCAATTGTGCGAAGACAATTTCGAGTAGTTACCTCGGTATCTGGTAACTGAATTCGATCATCTGTCATAAGTAAATCCAGGAAGGAGTTACCTCTTGGATAAGACGGTGTACTTGTAGCGTACAATTCTAGTTTATGCTCGATCGCATTTGTTTGCCACCAATCAAACAAGGCATTGCCTCTGGTGTTCGAGATCAGATTGCCCCAGGCGCTGTGTTTGGCGTTAAAATCACCTGGCATTAAAAAGTAATTGTTTTCCGAATCTAACTTGAGACTTCGGAAAAGCGTATCGATTTCACAGATAAATTGTGTACCTTGAACAGATTCAGGAGCGTAAGCAGCGGCTATATATAGATGCCTTTGACTTTTTAGCGGAATGTCTATAATGCATGCCTCTAGCACCTGGAATTTGTGTACTTCCGTGCCGTACGCGACCTTATGGTGAAGACCTTTCTTAACTAAGATAGCGACCCCACCCCCTCGAGTAGAGTGTGGTCGATCTCGTCTAATTATGTTATAATTTTTGTAGCCCATTTTGTGCCTTTGGTTTAGCTTAGTTTCGCTACCTAAGAGCACATCTGGGCATTCGACTTGGAGCAGATTGCCTAAATTATCCCTTCTTTCGACGTGGATTAGTGAATTTACATTCACAGCTATAATTTTTAGGTTAAGTTCAGACGGAGGGTTGAAGATTTTGATGTGGAGAGTTATTTGAGAACATGGTTGAATAGAGAGTATCTAGTCGTGCTCTTTGTTCAGTCAGTGTTTTTTGAAATTCGGCAAATTGTCCTTGCATGGTTAATAACATTGTTATTATTTCTGAATGTGCCTCTGGTGCAGGCATTTTTCCATTACTATATGTATGTTCCATGGATGCTTAGGAGCAGCAGCCATTTGTGCATATGACACACAAGGAGCCATGAAATTGTTGTAAGAACGAGTTTTCATTTTTTTCTCTTCTTCAACTTGTTTCTTTTTGGATTCCAATTTAATTTCATTTGTTGAAATTTAGGACATCCTCTAAAATTAGCAGTGTGACCTGTATTTTTAGAGAGGACACAGGACAGTGTTTTCCTATCTGGAAGCTGTTCCTTGCCCAAGGGGCATTCAGCAATGATATGGTCGGAGAGGCACTTTACGCACCTGAATTGCATGTGGCAGTTTGATGCCGCGTGCCCGAAGCGTTGACAACGCATACACTGCAATACGCGATCGATTTTTCTTATTTTTTCCCAACTTATTGTTTGGTGGTTGAGGTGTTTGATGTATCGGATAGCATCAACTTTACTCTTGGGACTCAGTGATACAATAAAGAAAGGCAATTTGCAATTTCGTTTTCTGGAGTTGGCGGTAGAGAAGGGTTTCACACCTGTAAATTTTAAATTGTCGGTTTCCACATTTTTCAATTCCTCTAATACCTCCTCAGGGGAAAAACATGGATCAACTCCTTTTAGGAGCATGGAGATTATTTTCTCCGATTTCGGGGTGTACGTGTAGTACTCGCTTTTTGTCCTACCCAAAGCAGTCATTACTTTGCGATAACCTTCCATATCATCGCACATTAATTTTTTTCGTTTTGAAATTTTTGCAAGTGAACTCACCTAATTTTATAACGTCTTTTGTTTCCATGGACGTAAGTATTACAGGCGGCGCCTTTTCCTTTTTGTTGGTTACTATGTGCTGGTTCTTTTGCTGCTTCTGCATCTCCTTTGTTTGCTGCCTTTTGTTTGCTTTCTGATGTTGTTCCTGATTTTTCCGTTGTGCTGTTGTATTTTCTTGGCTTTATTGTTGCTGCACCAGGTCTTTTAATTTGAGGATTGCTTCTCTTTGTTTATTGAGTTCCTCTTTTTTTGTGTCAATATCCGCAAGGAGTTTTTCTAATTCCGCTAGATCTGTTGCAGTACCTGTGATATTGTTTTCTTCATCAGCAGGTAATTCGATTTCACTTGGGGCAGGTCAACCAATTCGTTGAATTGGTTGCCTGCTCCTGTGTATTCGTTTTTTCTTTCCTTTTGCATTTTTTTCGCCGTCTGTATTTGGCTTGTGCCGCTTTGTTATAATGCTCGGCTGTCGCTCGAGTCGGCTCCGTGTCATCGTTTTCAAGTTTGCCTGGCCCCTTTTCATGAAAGGTGACGAGCTCTTTAGCACTTTGTTTGTTTCCACAATTTTTTTTTTTTTTTTTACAACCGCTCTCAGTGGCGGCCACACTGTGTAATCCACCCTTGCACACACACTCGCGCGACGAATTTTTTTATTTATTTTTTTTCTTTTCTTTTGCTTTCTCTTGTTGTCAGATATACGTCTTATCTCTTGGACGTGCTGGTAACGACTGCCACACTAACTAATCCACACCAACGGATTCACACCCCATTTCCAATCTACTGCCCATTCACCCATTTCATATATTCCGCAATTCAACCGATAGTGTGTGATTGGTTAGCTTGGGTGTGAAGAAAATTGCTTGACGCCTGCTTATCTGATAGATGATTTCGAATCTCGGACGAGGTCGTTGTCTTTCGCATTTCTCAACCACTCGTTTAATAGGCTTTCTTTTTCTTTTTCTCATACGGTTCCTCTCCTTCCTGCATCGTTTTATCCCCAAACAAAATGGAAAACTGTGCTAAACCGGACTGCACTTCTTCAGAAACTGGCGCAAAATTAATCTCATGCGGAGGTTTATGCCGTAAGTCCTTCCACCCCTCTTGCACTGGCCTCGGGAAACGCGCCTCCTCCTACATAAATGAATACTCGCGTCATTTCACTTTCTTCTGCGACGAATGTGATAGCATCTCCTCGTCACATGTTTTGCTTGCAATCAAACATTTAAGCGAGTTTGTCAGCGAAACTTCGGAAGATCTAAAACTATTTAAAAAAAAACAGGTCTACTAGAGCTCACCAGAATTGATGAAGTATTTAAATCAGCTGAGGAGGTGGCCTCCGCTTGTGAACGCTATGACAGTTTGTAGCGGTTCTACGAACCGTACAACTCACTACAGCTTGAGGTATCCTTTCTGCTACGGAACTTTACTCACCTTTTTCAACACACGTGCCCCAATAGTCAGTAACCATACCTGAAACAAAAGGTTATAGGACATGCAACGACGTTGAACCCGATATCAGAAAGCAAGGAACTAAACGTCCAAAAGCTTCCAATATCGAGTTCAACGCATCCATACATTGTATTCAACCCAATTCCAAAAGGCAGTAAAGCATCGCATCTAAGCAAATGCGCCATGCAGGAAAGCGTCGCATGTAAATCACTCACCCAACCTAAGCATCAACGCAATGTTTCCCATGTCGGTAAATAAACCGAACAACGGATGCCTACTCTGGTAGCTAATAGCAATTAGCACCTAAATCCCTTGCATGACCCGAACGCAAAAAGCACACTTGTGCAAACAAGGCATATCGTTTGGCTGACGACCAATAGTCATGCAATCATAAACATCTAAGCGTAGATCGCTCGCTAGTTTTTTATGGTTCGAAAATCCTAACAAAGAAACTATACCAATCCCACGTTTCCTTTTATTACCCATCTGAAACGCACAAGAACATTGTTAGCTTAAGCCAGATGGGTAACCTAAACAAATCCCACGAAAAGATCGGAGAATAAGCGGCGGCATCCGATCTTAAAACAAAAGGAACAAAATTCCGATAACCAACAGCTAATGATGTGATGATCATGAGGAAAGAATTCTCCTTTTTAGGTACTATGGGAAATTCTCCTTTCAGATGCAATGGGAAATTCTGTTAACGAATACGATGGGAAATTCTGTTCAGCAGATTGGATGCGGACATTTTCCTTTGCAGATGCGGGATGAGAAGTTCGGATTGAATTGAATAGATACAGACAATTGGTCTAGAGGATAGTCGAACAGTCTGAGAACCCCACCGACGAGGTCGACCCGCGACGCGCCTTATTTAATTCTTGAACGGCACTCGAGTGTAGGTTCGCAACAACTAAATCTTAAAGTTTGTGTTTGAATATGATAAAGAACTATGAACATCGAAACTGCATCCTCGGTCATTTTGCGACAAACAAATTGTAAAGTCTGTGTGTGCGTGACATTGGAAATAGCGTTTAATAAATCGCCACGGGCGTAAGTGGAGTAAATCCTTGTGGAGTAGAAAAGAAGGAAATAAAGCGAAATAAAAAAAAAATCATTTCGTGTTTCAGTTTTTTTTTTGCATTCTTTTCTCAGCGGAAAACCGAGCAGGTCTCTCGGTAACCGGTCCTTATCCGAGACTTGTTAAATTTCCCATAATAATTTGTTTTTCCGGGCAAGGTTATTAGCCTTGCGCCAGAATATCAACACTTCCCTTATTCATAAAAAGCCGCCCCTCTCTTAATCGTCCGCACCCCCCTCGCGGCAATTCTACAAGATTCCCACCCAACACTTCTCCCCAATATAGTTTTTTACCACGACACAGCCGATCTCCCAAACGCGCTATCACGCCATACCCCACTCCCACCCTCAAAGCAATCAATCGGCCAATGCATACCCCCATTATCGACGGCACTTTTCATACAGCCCACCCCAAACCCACACTATCCCCCTCCCGACCTATGCAAGACTGCACTTATTCCCTCAATAAACGGAAAACCGACAACCACAAGCATACTTGGTTACACAAGAAGGTTAACAATTGGCGTCTCCGAAACGTAAGTATCACTACATTTAACGAAAACAAAAAGGCGGATTCTTCTCTTTGAAATCTAAACACGAGTATATTTGTGCACAAGGATGATTTTACGGATATCCTTAGATCCATTAAGAATAAGAAATCTTCTGGAATAGATAGTATTTCAAACATTGTTCTAAAGCATTTACCTCTTGAAACAGAAAAGATTTACACTGTTTTGTTCAACAACGCTCTAAGTAATGCATGTTATCCATACCGTTGGAAAACTGCAGTCTTCCACCCTATCGCCAAAAAGGGCAAGAACAGGAGCAATCCAGCCAATCTTCGCTCGATTAGTTTGCTTCCAAACATCAGCAAGGTATTCGAGAAAATTATAAATAATGCATTGACTAACTGGTGTGAGGAAAATGGTATTATTCCGAACAACCAGTTTGGTTTTTGATCGCAACATGACACAGTTCATGCTGCGACAAAACTTGTTTTCGACATACAATGGAACAAGGCGAAACGACAATGCACAGGGGCTGTTTGGTTGACTTTGAAAAGGCTTTCGACACCGTATGGTTAGAAGGGCTTGTATATAAGTTATCAAATCTAGGAATGCCTGAATATTTTTTATACATTATCTACGATATAATAATGGGTAAACAATTTGTGGTGAAATGTAGAGATATAATCTCTAACAAGACCTCCTACATCAAAAACGGTTTACAACAGGGAGCAGTGAATTCTCCCATTTGATTTAGCATTTACACTAGTGATCGAGATCTAAAAATAAAATACATTTCCAAAAAACAGAGACTATCCTTTTCAGAACGCCCCTGTCCAGAGCATCAAGAGATACAAAACGGAATTGGAAAAAATGTTCCATTGCAGGAAGTAATAATCTTCCCCTTCAAATAAAAACTGTAGTCAGATACCTTGGTACCCGGGGCTGATGGCATACCAGCTGAGCTGATCAAATAAGGAGGGACAGCGTTACATTACTCGATTCATGAGATCGTGGTGCACGTATGGAAGCAAGAGGAGATGCCGGGAGATTGGCGTCGTGGAATAATTTGCTCCATACATAATAAGGAAGATATTACAGTGTGCATACAACCAAAGGGATATAACATTGTTGAGTACCGCCTATATGATACCTCTCTCTATCCTACAAGATCGGATAGCCCCATACGCTAAAGTTATCATTGGTCAATATCAGCGTGGCTTTATCCCAGGCTAATCAGCGATTGATCAGATGTTCATCCTTAAGTAGACGATGGACAAAATGGCTGAAATTTAAGATTCCATTATATCATCGATTCATAGACTTTAAGGCCGCCTACGACAACATAGCCAGGGTAGAACTGTATAATCCCATGAGAGAGTTCCGCATTGCAAACAAATTGATATGGCTTTGTAGGTTGACCATGACCAAGTAAAAATAGCGGGATTGCTGTCCAAACCAATAAACATCTTTAATGGACTCCGACACAAGGTCTGGGACGGTCTGGCCTGCCTCCTCTTCAATCTGGTGTTGGAGAAAGCAATCCGTGACTCTGGCGTCACAACTAGAGGGACTATTACCACCACGCAGATGATTTCGACATCATCGGTAGATCCGATTCGGCTGTACAGGTCTCCTTCACCGAGATTGACCAGGTGGCACAAAAACTGGGACTGAACATTAATGGGGGAAAAACTAAGTACATGGTGGTAACATCTGCGAAGAGAACACCTTGCGTTAGTCAAACTATCAGGGTTGCGGAGCACGAATATGAAGTAGTGCAATCCCTTAACTACCTTGAGTCAATAGTATCAGCCGATAACAATATGGAAGAAGAAATACGCGAGCGGCTGATCAAATCCAACAAAGTCTACTATGGTCTATCAAGGCTCTTTAAATCCCGAAATTTATCCAGAACATCCACGCTACTACTGTACAAGACAATGGTCTTGTAGTGCTCTAAAAAGCCCTACCACCTTTTTCCCCCATTCCTACATCCAAATCCCAGCAATAATACTCCAAAACCTAAAATCCAATCAAAACCCAAAAAAAAACCAAACATGATCCAATATTCGCAATAAACGAACCAAACATCCGCTTATCGCTTAACATTTGTGCATTTTTGAGATACAAATCTCGATTTGTTTTCCTTTATAAAGGAATAGTAAAGTGATCTCCGGGCCGCAGTACAACATCATTCATTGTCCCTGGAGGAAATACCCCAGGAGAAAAACTCAACAACTTTATAAAAATTGATGCAAAGAATCTAATTAAAAATACAACACTTTTTACCGAAGAAAAGCGAGATTTTCAATTAGCGGACAACTGGTGAATAAAGCTGTGGTACCTCCACAAGAAAAAACCATCCTTACAGATTCTGGGTATCACCTGCTCCCACGGAAACCTGCGGAGACGAGGACCGTGGAAGAGGAAAATGCAGCAGGACCAAACTAAGGACGTTGCTCTCCCCTCAAGGTTTGAGGAAGCACGGCGACGACCCCTTTGTAGTGCGTTTTTTCAGGAGCGGCCTATAAGAGATCCCTCATCCTTTTCAGGACAAGGAGACAAGCTCCCTGAACTAAACCTACTACAGAACCAAACATTTTGCTGGCAGCGGTGGGATTCGAGCCCATGCCTCCGAGGAGACTTGTGGGATATCAACATCCCCTACCATTAAAATAAAAAATGAATTGAGCAGTGGATCGGACTGATGCATTAATCCCCTACAAAGAAGACTGACGGCAGCGGATTGGACTTGAGGTGTTGGAAATACAGCACAGGGCATAATATAAACAAAAGCCGTGGCATCTAGACGGAGAGCATGAATGGGATAACCATCCCCTATGCTACAGTCGGTAGATAGAAGGTGGCGTTCATCATCAGCAGTTGCACAATGATTTCAGCAACAGCCTTTTACAATAAAATAAGGAACAACAGTGTTAGTGACTGGATGCTACGATTTAGTTGAATCGAGACAAACAGTGGCACAATAGTGGCCCTCAATAACATCAACAACTACATCATCAGCGAGGAAGCGGAAAACATTCCCTAACAAGCGGAGGAGCTAAACAAAACCAGGGTACTCAAATCATCGAGATTTACGTCAACACATACACAAACCAACCCATTTTAAAAGATATTCATTTCCTTCCCATACACAGAATTCTAAAATCCTTATCTCCATCTGGATTGTAGCCAGATGTGTATATTTTAAAAATAGATATTCCATTCCTTTTCTCCAATTTTTCACATACAAATCTCAATGGTTGTTGATTTGTATAAAAGGACGATGAATTTTAGATTCGAGGATCAGTCTCAATTGGCGTCCGATGTGTAAGGACGCCAATAAACTCTATGAAATTAAAATTAAAACTAATAAATAAATTTAAAGCGGAGTGTACTCACTTGTTTGCGTTTTTAATTAAACCTGGCCGATTTCTGCGCCTTTTGATAAACAATCGGCCGCTACTCTTCCCTCAGGTCTGAGGAAGCACGGTGGCGACCGCAACGGATCCCCTCAGGAGCGGTCTAAAGAGATCCCTCATCCTTTTCAGGACAAGGAGACACGCTCCCTGAGAGAAGGACCACAACAGTCTTACCAGTACTCATATATGGATCCGAGACCCGGGTGCTCAATAGAAAGCACTCTGAACTCTTAACCGCGTTCTAGAGGAAGGTCTTAATGGGAATTGTTGATTACCGTATGTGAGGGAGGACGATTCCGGAGACGCTACAACCATGAATTGTACGCGATCTACCTTGAAGTTAATGTTGTATGAAAAGTTAAGCTCGGTAGACTTCGGTGGGCAGGACACCTAGCTCGAATGGGCGAGGAGAAGCCTACCCGGGAAGTTCTTTGTGTCACGATGTATGGAAGGAGACAGTGCAGCAGACCTTCGGATGGTGTAGACCAGGACGCCCAGAGCCTGTGAGTGCCCAACTGGCTGACATCGGCTCGAAATCGTGACCGGTGAGGAGACTTAGACTTAGGCCCAGACCGGATCTCGGTTATAGAGCCGATGATGATGATAATGATGATATTTGCCTATCTCAGGACGTACCATAATGTCTTATCCCGACTTCCTTCTGGTCCATTATCCAAACGTCTGGAACATAGTCGAAGATTACTCCCGACTATATCGCAGTGCGTACAGCCTGATGGGTTGGTATTGCACCTTGGGACCGACTTACCTACCGTCTATACCAACTTTTTTTTCGGATCGGTCCATCAGCGAAGCTCCGAGAGGCAGCCAAGGATTAATCTCGACCATTTCACGGAGTCCATAGCTTGATGGGATGGTATTTCGCAGGGCAGCAGGAACCCATACCAGTCGACTTTTAATGGCCTTTTACGACAAGCCGGCCTAGCTGTAAGTATATTCTAATACAGAGCCCGTTTCAATTCAATTCAATTTTTATTAGGTAGATAATATGGTACATTTATATTTTACAACTAGTATTTAAGAGATTTAGGACAGCAATTCCTTTACAACTATAATCTTAAATCTATATAATGACAATAGCACAATTTTAATGAATAATAAATAATAAATTAAGGGAAAACTACAATAAAAAACCCTTATTTGAATCTTAAGACTAATATCGCACAGGCTCCCGGTTATTTTATGTGATAATGACCTCGATATAATTTTCATACACAGGGTACATAAGTAGTGATTTAGGATAACGCAAGACGGGAAACGAGAACATTGTCAGAAAAAGAACAATTGACGAAGAAGTTTCGATTGATTTTGTCAATAAGGAACTCTACCGGTTTAACGTCAGCGTTTTCATGTAGTTCATGTGTCGAGTAATGCCATGGCAAATTCAGCAACATTTTCAATATTTTATTTTGACACCTTTGCAATTTTATTTTGTGTGTGCGGGCACAATTACGCCATACAGGGCCGCTGTACAGGAGTATAGCTGGAAAAATGGTTTTAAAAATGATAATTTTATTTTCGAGGCTAAGCTTTGAGTTTCTACACACTAATGGATACATAACTCTTACGACTTTGTTCATTTTGTCAATTGTGGTAGTGAACTAATTCTTACTATTTATTGGCCTATAGGAACCCAGAGGTTCATGAACTCACAGAATCGGCTGCGCCATTGTTCCCTGTCATGTGCACTGCCCTTCCACGCTTGACCATCCGATCCGATCCCCTCAAGGTCAAACCTAACATTATTCTCCCATCTTCGTCGCGGCCGTCCAGCTGGTCTCTTTCCTCTTGGTCTACCGTCAAGAATTCTGCGGACCGTTCTATCGTTGCCCATTTTCGCCACATGTCCGGCCCATCTTAATCGTTGTGACCTCAATACTCTCACTATTGTAGGTTTGTGGTATAGCTCTTCCAATTCGTGGTTGTGGGGTTTCCTCCATTGTCCTGCCTCCTCGTCATATTTACCTCCAAAGATACCCCTTAAAATTTTATTCTCAAATACGCGGAATTTGTTTACTTTGTGAGACCCCATGTTTCGCATCCGTAAAATACAACCGGCATGATTATGGTTCTATAAACGCGTAGCTTTATATTATGTGTTAGCAGTTTGGATTTGAGCAATTTACAGACTCCGTGCCGACTAGCTTGTTTTTATAACACTTTTATATTAATACGTATGAGTAAATGGCATTTAATGATACCATTAAATATCAACACACAATACGAGTGGCAGAGGAGGGACAGGATTAACGAACGAGGTGTTGGTGCGCATTGATTTTGAATGTACCTCTTTTTTAATTGTGAACTGAATTCCAGTTATGGAAAAATAAGTATCTTGTAGATTGGGCCTAATTCAGGTGCATACAGTCCTCTCCCCGCCACTTTTCGTAGTTACAAATATATGCTGGTTTCAATTCGAGTGCTCGTTTAGAGAGCTTTCAATTGTGCAAGTGCCATTCGATGACAATGGTTGGCAGTTTTCTTTGATGTCAAAGGTACCGACGAGGTTTGTAAGCATTTAAATCCGCTTGAATAAGTAATCCTCATGACCACATGTTGTTGCGATCAGAGTTCGCCAAGCTCAACATGCATGGGTGGTTGAGTGAGAAGGTCGTGTGAGCTTGGACGAGCATGGTAGAAGCAGTGAGTGAAACTTAACGTGAAAAGATTTGTCTGGGTCGTCAGACGAGTGGTCATTCATAAAAATGAGGAACAGATCTACTGGCAGGATAGAGCTCCGAGGAACACCAGCACCAATTGCATAATGTACAGATTTAATGCCACCTAATACCATCTGAATAGAACGCACAGAAAAATAGTCTTTGTCCAGTAAATAATCTTGCACAGAGTGTACTACTCTATGAAAGTATTCACGTTACAGGACGAATTTCTGAGGAGGATTACAAAAGAACGACATGGGAAAGGCTAGAGAAAAGGAACACTTGTGTGTAAACCATGAGCATAGGACGCTACGTCGATACACTCACAAACAATTTCATAAATGTGGTATGAGAAGTACCTATGCGGAATAAAGCTTATCCTTAAAATGGTGAAAGAAGAAATTTATATTGGTGTGAGACGTGACACGGACCGTCAGAAGATTCTAAGCATGTTTGTCCATCAGTAAGAGAGTTTTTGGGATGTTGCTACTTTATAGATAATGTATGATGGGTGAATTCATTTCTTTAATTATTCAATCAATGATTTTCAACGTGTGGCTAATTTGCCAGTTGTCCAGTTGAGAAGTGTATGAAATCTGTAAAGAGTGATCTGCAAATTTTAATTTTAATTTAATCATCGTAACTTTCTTTAAGGTTTATCTTAATGGTGATCAAGATGGCACATTTGTGTAAGAACTTGATATCTCTTATACAAATTTTGAATAGAGGTATTTATTTCACGTGGAAAACAGTTGGTTATTGAAAGATGGCGATTCTAAGATTGGCAGCTTTAACTGGACCAAAAACGCAAAAATATCCTAAAAATAGAATTTTCTAGCTGATGAGACGAATATGATACTTGTTGGGTCGCAGGGGTAGTCAGCAGAAACCATAACGAACGCGACTCAAAACAGGTTGGAGAACTAACTATTTAACGCGAACATTATTTCTAGCATAGTTTATAGTTGAATACGGTTGCAGAACGAATCTAGCACAGCGGATGATCCGCGATAACATTATTAATTTGAGAAGAAGAAATCCATTACCTTTTGCTAGCTGGCTGTAGTGAGGTATATCTCATAAAGTCTGGTCTAGAAATCCAGAGTTATGTTCGTTGAAAAGGTGTCATTCTGTAAAACTGATAGTTTTTTAACTTCTCGATTCAGTTGTTAGTCAGTTATAGGGTGCATTAATAGATTGCAAAATATGTATATATATATATATATATATATATATATATATATATATATATATATATATATATATATATATATATATATATATATATATAATATTGTAGCGAGCTTAGGGTTCGCTGGATTGATTATTTCTAGTAAATAAGAGCCGTTAAATCGATTTTTAATTTAATTAATATAACACTCAGCGATTTTCTTTTCTATCGCTTGCTTCGCTTTTTTCTCTTGCTTTCTTATTTGCCACCATCAGCTGTCTCGACGTCTTTTTATCGTTTCGCACATTCTCATTTCGTTTCCGTCCGTTCCATAATCTTAGATGTTCTAGTCTCCAGTTTTCCAGTACTTTATAGAATATTCCAGTGCTTGTTTTGGACTTTCCCGAATATTCCAGTACTGACTGTCATATGCGTCACAATATGTTATACATGTAAATCAACATAAGTCAAATATGCATTGGGAAATATCATTAAAACCTGTGTTGCGGATTGGCAGTTGAATGTGCTGGGATGTACTGGAGAAATCTAGTACATTCGCAGTGTGTACCAGTTGCGCGAGTTAGTCTTACTCTCGCTACAGAAAGGAAAACAATTTTTTTTTTTTGCCAAGAAGAGGTTTAGTTCTTCCTTGACGGATATTTTATTTTTTCCTTTGCTTATGTAACTATTTACAGTAAGATTTCAAAAAACAATGTCCGAACTATGTTCGTGGCTTAGAGTAATTGCCATTCTAGTTGTGAATGTTTCGTTTTTATACATTTTCGGTTGCTAAGGATGCTAGTGAAGATAAAGAAATGCTAATGAGTATTCTATAGATAATAAATGTATCCGTAATGTAGATTGTATGTTGAGTCATCCGTAATGTAGATTGTAATGTATATTGTGGATTGACTCATTATAGATAATTAGGGTTTTGGGTATTAACTCGCGGCATCTGTCGCGGATCAGCTGGCCGATTGTCACCAACAACGAGGTCAGCAGCGTCCCCTTTTGAATTGGCGGTTATTCGGAGTCATTTACCTAACCTCAGTCTGCAACCAACCTTCAAGGGGCTCGTTACATCGGAGCAAGCACCGTCGTTGTGTTGTTAACATGTTTATTGAATGTTCAATAAACTAATTCAATCTCTTTGAAAGGTAAATTCCTCGAGTCGTTTTCTTCTTCCATCTGCCGTGTTCGTGCAAAGGCCAACCGAATTGAAATACGCAATCACTGGCGTAATTTAATTGCATCACACTCAGGACAGTGGTTCGCGAGAATCACCATTATCATCCATCTGTCGACGCAGCCTTCATCCTAACGGTTGTATCCCGTCACATTTTCTGGTCCTTTGAGCCGAATCCAGTGCTTGTTGGATCCACTCATCGCCGCCCAGTTCGCGGCACAACACACCCAGCCAGCTCAAAATCAGCAACAAGCTGAACATACGTAACAACAATTCAACCCCATTAAGGACAGATATAAAACAGCCATTTCTTGTTGTGACCGTCCATCGGTGGCCAACGGCGTGAAGTCCTCTAAACGAATAGCACCGAACGAATTCGACAGCCATTGCTCGTTGTGGCCGTCCATCGGCGGCCAACGGCGTGAAGTCATCTAAAGGAAATCGTATTTTCAATTGCTTGTGTACTAATCGTTCAGTACACATATTTATATATATCGTGACCAAGCTCATTAAGTTTCACATTTTCGATTTGTTCTGACATTCCACAATACATTACAGATAGTGCACCATCAGATCTAGATACTGAAACTAAATCGACAATTGCCAAAGCTATTTCGAAGCGCATTGTCACTGATAGCATCAACGAGAGAGCGGATCAAGGAAGTGAAAAAGATCACACCCTCAAGCCATTGTTCGCTGTGACCGTCCATCGGCGGCCACCAGTCACTACTGCATCAGCGAACAACACGACAACCGTGAAGATGTTTCAGTGAAAATAGTTCAAGAGAAACAGGAAGTGAACTAAAACGAAATGCCGGCATCAACGGTCACCAAGGCGAAAGTCACCAAGGCTGCATTGGCCGAACGACGAAGACTCGCCAAAGCAAAACGTTTAGCTGAACTTAAACGTCAAGAAGCTGAAGAACAGCGTAAATCTGCAGAACAGCGCAAAGCTGAAGAAGACGATCTACCGAAGCCAAGCCCAGTGCAGCAGCGAATGCTGGCAAATACATCGGAAAAACAACACAAGGGTTCTCCGACGACATTCCTCGGTCGGCGAAACACAAAGAATCTCGACCGACGACATTCCTCGCTCGGAAGAGATCATACATTTCTTCACCACCTACCTGAGTCGACTAAAATTAGAACTACATGCATTATCGAAGATGACAGTTCCAAGGACTCCTTAAGTCGTGGATCGGAGGACAGCGGCCGCCAGATGATAATTGCAAATCAAACGCTAAGTGATTTGTTGGATAAAAAGCCACCGAAAACCGCTGTTGCTGCAACACGAAAGCAGGACGACGAACTTTCTACAACGATAGTTCAAACCAAAGTGCCTTTAACAGCTGCTCCAATACAACAACCGACCACGATTGAGGAACTCATCGCCGCTCAGTTCGCGGCACAGGACACCATCGCTCGCACCTTCCGCAACATGCAGGACAAGGCACAACCAACCCTGACCTGGATTGAAGCAACCAAACGCGCACTCCGCCCCGAATGGGAAGTCGTCTCCAGGCGGTACCGGAAGATCAACAACACGCGTACTTCACGGAGGATTTTTTCGGCGAAACCGAAGAAATATACCTCGAGGAACAGACAAAGCTCCTCGAGGCCCAGTACGCGCTTGGTTCAGCCTCCCCAACCATGGCCAACAGCGCCAATCGCCTCCACCCCAGCGAGCTGCCCCCAGTGCTGCTGCCAACGGTCGACATTAAGCCAGCGGAAAAGAAACCGCACCCCAGAACAGTGGGTAAGAGTCAGCAGGCCGCCGATCAGAGTGCCGCCTGCCCAAAGCCCAACCTACCCCAGGTCCCGATGATCGACCCAATGCCGAAGCCCCCACAGAAGCCTATGCCGCGCACGCATTGTGGGGCACAACATGACGTGGCCGTTCCTCGCGGGTTGCGAACTTACAACTCCGACTCAGAGGAACTGGTTACCTTCACGATCATTCCAGAGCAAGCAGTGGGCACGACGCACATAGGATCCGTACCAGCACTAACGCCAATACCTCCCACAAACACGCCTTCGACTGTTCCAGCAACAGTTGCCGGCCCAATGACTAACCAGCCCCGTGTACCGAGACACAAAACACCGCCGGCACCCCCAAGGCAACAGGCCCCTTGCACATTCTGCAGGGCCCCACACACGATCTACGCTTGCGAGGGCTTCCGATTACTCACACCAGGCAGTCGGAAGTCCGTCGCACACCAAAGGAACTTGTGCGTCAATTGCTTGGGTCGCCACCGCCTACGCGACTGCCACTCCAGCAAAGCTTGCCGTCGATGCCAGCGGAGACATCACACTTTTCTGCATGTCCGGACTACCGCCATCGACGGGACAATCTCACCGCCGCTCCGGGCCAAAGGATCCGCCCCCCGGATCGACCGTAATGAAGGGGCCTGCGCACATACAGTCAGCACCCCTTCACAGCATTCCGCGTTGCTGCCAACAGCCAAAGTCATCGTGACGTCGGAGAACCAACAGAGGATTGAAGTCCGTGCTCTGCTAGACCCGTGCTCCAGTGGCACCTTCAGTTCGTCGTAATTCGCCCGAAGGTTGCACCCCCGGTGTCAAGCATCATCCGTCCCCACATACGGTGTTGGGGGGACTCGTGGCCTTGCCACCAGAACTCAAGCTACCATCAACATCACTTCTCGCCTTCACGGCTCGAGACAATGGACACTGAGGCCCTTCGTCCTGTCAGGGCTATCAGTGTATGCACCACCACCACAATCAGCGGCGAGGGATCTCTCGTTCATAGCGGATCTGGAGCTTGCCGATCCGAACATCGCCTCCACCGACAAGGTAGACATCATCCTTGGGGCAGACATGTACCCCAACATCATCCTCGAAGGTCTAAGGAAGGACCAACGTTCCGGCCTCGTCGCACAGGCCACTGAACTGGGATGGGTGCAAACAGGCGCAGCACCCACTACGGCATCCAGCGTAAAGGTGACAACGACTGTCACCAGCCATCACATGTCCATTCCTCGTGGGTTGCAAATTTACAACTCCGACCCAAAGGAACTGGTCGAACTCAACCACTCAGGAAATTCACCACCGCACCTGCCCACCCCCAAAAAGTATACCATACCTATTTGCATTTGGTTATGCCGTAGGATTCCATGTGGATGTATGGTGATTTATGATACCCTTGGTGAGGACGGGAAATAGGCGACGCAATGTGTATGGTCCCCGGTATGATGGTTACATTGTATGCAACCAAATCATCTTTTTTTCAGGAATTCGTCTAGGGGGATTTGCTTGGCACTTAAGATGCCGAATTGGTTTGAGATTCCTGATAAGGTAAGAAAGAAATCTTACAGGAATTGTATGCGAAGAGATGCATGAAAGGTAAGTTTACTTTTCCAGGGACTTTTAAGTTATATAAATTTGATTGCTTTAATGCGTGTAGCATTTAAGGTGCTAATGAGATTGCATTAGCGAAAGCTTATGCAGACTGGGTTGTAGGGATCGGGGTTCTTTAGGTAAGTAGTCAGTGGGGTTCGGCAGCACCGCCACAGGTGTCATTCTGGTTTCGTGATAGTTTACGTGTGTAATTGAGTTGGTAGTTGAACATTAATTGTTTAAATTTTTAATTTTGTTGTAGTTGTGTCTATTTTCGTATTTTAACAGAATATGGCTGTGGGTAATGTTTAGTCAGTGCACCGGCATGGGCGCTAGGTTAGCTAAACTACCACTTAAAATCGGGGAACTGCGGTCGATTGTATACCTTGCGCTGGAAGTCAACTTAGTTCATCGACGCTGTCTACCAAAAGGCCGAAGGATCTGTATGCACCAAGGAAAACAGGAACAATTAAAACGCTTTGAGGTGTCTGTTGTGTTTTCTGCTTTTATTGTTACCATTTGCTTTTATCTATTCCAATTTAACACAAGTTTCCTCTCAAGAATACATTCGGTTCCACTATTACGGATAATTGACTTAATGTTCACTTAACTTCTTGTTTCCACATTTACGGGTATATTACTTAATGTTCATTTAACGTTTTATTTCCGCATTTACTGATATATTAATTTATTGGGCACCAGCGCCAAGAAGGAAAACGAATTGGTAATTTATGCGATCGATTTGAAAGGGAATCTAAAGAACAATTTAACGCCGACAACTTGACTGTGTGCACTCCAACTTGTATAAGCACCTCGGGGGAAAGACTTGGCTTTATCACTAGGGATGAAACTCGACCTCACCGGCACGTTACAGGAACGTTTATCTGCTTGCGCGACTCGAATCTGACTCCTCGATGCAATCCACATCCGTCAGATGCAACGGTGGTGGATCACATCGATGTAGGAGGAGCGAACCGGATCAACTGAGCGACGGCCAATGGGCGATCGAAAAAGGAGTTAAATGGGAGGATTTCCCTTATGCCCGGATAGGACAAGTACGATGCCCCTTCGCCTGCAATACAGGCAACGATCCGATCTGCACCTGTTCAAAGAAATGAACGAGCATAAGGGGCTGCTGGCATTGTGGTCATAAATCATCGATGATGCACGCCTGAGAACGAAATAGGTTTCTGCGACCTAAGTAAACAGAAACGCTATTTCAAGGGTCATACGATGAGATGCACATCATTCGTCGTTTTGCCGATGTTACATTGGATCATCATCGTGTTTATTTAGGCGTTCACGGTCATGCCGTTGTAGGCGCTACATTCTTCGGTGACGATAGGTCAACCGAAGATTTGAGGTTTGTTTGCATGACTGTGCTGGTACATGGGTACAATGGCGAGGAATTTGCCTTGCAGATGTGCAAGCATACGTCTCCGCCCAGGGTGGCCATGGACCAGTGGTTGGTAAATAGAATAAAAACAGAGAGGCTACTGTGTGTTTGTTTAGTTTACAGGCAGGAGCATCATAAGGCATGATCATTGGTATAATTACTTAAGTAGCAATCATGTTCATATCCAGTTCTACGATCGGTATAGTTAAAATTTAACCTGAAGGTTTTGCGCTTACCTTGGGCCTGCTCCTGTTTCCCTTTGTTGTATTTATTTTCAGGTGCCTTTTTCTCGACGTGTGAGAACTTAATTGGCACACTAAATACTATTGGGTTTATTTCCCTGCGAGGAAATGTGACGCGTTGTTTGGGGCCTTCCACATTGCAATTCTTTGACAGGAAGTCGTTTCCAAGCAAACCGTCTTCTGGTAGACCGGGCATACTGCTCCCTACTTGGAACTTGCATGGGAGTTTAGCCCTACCTTTCAGTTGAAAATTCACTTTGCAGCTTCCCAAGGCCCTGCTATTTCCAAACGGCGTCTGTAAGGTGCAAGCCTCTCGCCGATTGATTTTGGCATCTGATTTGCTAAGACAATTTTTGTTAATCAGACTTATTTCCGCGCCTGTGTCCACTACTAGAGTTGTGTTTTTCTTAACACCTACATATATAGGTATCTGGACAGTTGGGACGCTGGTTAATGGCGGGCTTTAGATCCTAATATGGTAACTCCTTACCACGGAGGATTTTCGCCTTCTTCGTTCTGATCTTGAAGTAGGGCAATTTTTTGGAGACTGGCATTGAATTTCAACTTTTGCTGACAGGATCCTAAATTGTGGTCATGTTGGCCTGTAGTATTCTTTGTTTATTGATTAATTGTAATATTAATTGTTTTGTAATGTGTTCCAAAATAGGTAATTGCTTTAAACGGTCAATTGTAACACTTTTATCTGTACCAAACTCTACTGTTTTTGGATGGCTCTAAATTGCAGTCGTGGCCCTTATAGAGTCTGGTTTAGATGGGGGATCGTTTCCCCCCATGCGTGTTAATAAGCGGAGTACTTCCAGTCGTGACAATCAGTGAACTTGTTAGTGAACTAGTGCCCCTGCCGGCACGTAACGAAGAGATTTTCCTGTATAAGCTTCGGCGCTTAGTGCCTGAATGTATTTTAGTTTCAAATTCGTTTCTTGCTAACGGCTGCAAATGAGTTGGTTGTATATTGTATTTCCAACATCTAAGCCGATTAGCCTTTATGTTTGTTGCTGTACTGCAACATCGATCAACCAGCGAAACTTTTCGAATAACTTTCACGTACCGTCGACTGGATACAGATCGTTTCATTAATGGGTGACAGGAATTTAAGCTCCCTGACGCAAAGAATGCCAAGGTCTCGAACAGATTGGACAATGATCAGCGGTTGGTTATGAAGGGAAAAGGGACTTGACGTTATAGATTGGCATTTGGCGGTGTTAAGTACAAACTAGTTTTTATCACACCAAGCCGAGTGTCAAGGTCAGGGATTGCAGTAGTGCAGAATCAAGTTGTGACTCGATGATCTTGTATATCTTGGTGTCATCAGGTATTCCTAATGCCCTTATCAATGTCATTAGTGGCAAGTATAAATAGGAGAGGACCCAGGTGGCTTCCTTGCGGGGAGCCCAGAGGCAGCAAGGAAGAGGTTGGATATCACATATCTGAACCGAACGGAACAAAATCGATCTTGTAGATAGTTCAGATTCAAAGGCGAGGGTGGATAAGAAGACGATAGGGTTGTCGGAGAGTTTGTCAAATGCTTTACTGAGATCGATTGAGACCATTTCGACCTCTATACCGTGATCTTGTGTTGAGAGCTTAAATGAAGTGAACTCAAGAAGATTGGTTGTAGTTTATCGTCCATTGAGAAAACCACGTTGTCTTGATGAGATAAAAGATTTGCAACGAAAACAAACGGTAAGTAGTGGTCCCGAAAGAAAGACACGAGGAGAGGGGGGTGGTTGTAGTCTATAAATGTAAGGACGAAGGGGTGGATGAGGCCGATGTATTGATACGGTCTATTGTAAATATGAGGTCTAGCTGCCTACATTTGAGATTTCAATCGTTACTTTCTTGACAAAGGCAAGAATCAGCTAGTCGATCAACGAAGAGACATTCCTTGGCAGAGGTGGGGTTTGAGGTAAAGTGTGCTTGATCGTTAGATAAAGCCCACGTGAGTTGTGGAAGATTAAAATGTTCACAGGTCGATCGCATTAGGAGTCGGGACAAATGAAACATTATTATGCGGCCACTCTTTCCCATTTTATACTAGGGGCTCTCAAATTCATTTCTCGATTTCACCATTTTTTATAGGAGTAAATTTTAGACGCATGACCTTACTTCTCAGAAATTACCGAAAATCGATCCACCACTGTTTGTGTGTTTAATAAACCTACCGTAGCGTCCAGATTACAGTACAATCGTTTTCTTCTGCTTCTATGGTGCTGTGCCATTCATTCATTTAAATCTACGGTCGGTATTCGGTTCTGACTACCACAGCAATTATTTCTACGAGTCAATAACATGAAACAGATTGTTCCTTCTGCTACGCTCCGAGCTCTTCATCAGCTTCGTAGACACGAATTAAAAAATGTTTATTTGTAAAACACAAAGTACGAAATAACATTTTTAAATTACATTCATCCTCTCAGTCAGAGGCAGGACAGTCAACTTTATGTTGTAAGAGTCCAACTGTAAAGAAGCCCGATTGAATACAAGGCCTAAATTAAAACTTACAACCTTGTCTTACCATTTCCTGATTCGCAAATTTCCGCATTAAGCTCACATTCGTTCGAAAATTCCCGGGTGTTATTGTTTTCGCAAACACACACGGGCGAATAAATCATGGGGCAGATTTGACTACATTTTGGCTTGCACTCGTCGTGAGTTACAATCGTCAAAGCTAATTAAAGTCAAAGGGTGAACTTTAAAAAAAATCTAAGTCAGACTATTACTTACCCGTTTCATTATTATATATGCGGTTGCACTTCTCAGAGCTGTAATAACATGAATTAAGGAAGAAGTAACATGTTGTGTTATCTGTTGCCCAAATGGGGCTAAGAATTAGTGGCGTACACTGAATTCGTGGTCCACAAAAAAGTATTCTAGGATTGATACTTGCTGAAACTCCAATAAGAAGCAAAAGACTCGCAATTACGATTTTCATAACGAGCAACTTTCACACTAACGAGTAGATCACTGAATAATGGACCACTTACTGGATTTCACATTTATAGCGAATTTGCTACAATATGAATTTTGTTATACGAGTACCTTTTTCTATTCGCAAAAATGTTGTTATTATTCGAATCATCGTGTGTGGCGTATTTGACTTAGAGATATATTATCAGAGATCATTTGTTAAATCGTTATTAGTCGGCTACTGACTATTGTTCGTTTGAACGATAATGCTAATTAATGTTTGTTATAGGGCCACCTGTCATCTTACGAACAGTTCACATATCCCCTTTAATAGTATGCTAATGAAAAGGTGTACGCTAATGAAACGGTGGCAAATTAATATTGATATAATGACATTTGAACAACTGTTTCAATAGCCTTGATATCTGTTTTGTTGGTATTGTCATCTCAAAAAAGTACTCAAAACCAAGACAGCGAAAAAATCATGTATTTCATACATTTCTATTGTTGCTTGCAACTTGTTAAACTGAATACAATTTTGCACGGAATAACTTTGGTTAATGCGTAACTTTACGTACTCAACATTTATTAAAATTACAGATTTTACTTAAGGTGTTACATCTATCGAGCATTTTCTCTCATTTTTTTTTTGGCTTAAATTACATATAAACATCCCAAAAATGATATCCAAAGTTTTCGAAACGTTTGAAAAAGCTGGAGTGTCATAATCCCGTCGATAATTTTCATTCAATACAAGTGTGTCCTACTTTAATAAAACGCGTAAAGATGACGTTATAAAAGGCTTACTTTAGAGATAGCATGAGATAGTAAAAAAATTGACAAGCACGTGTTTCATAAATTTGGTCTTGTAAACAGGTTTTGAAACTTTAAACGCATTTTTCTCGAAACCATGTTTATCAATGAGGAACATAACTCGGGCAATTTGTATTCGATCAACTTGAAATTTTAATTTTAATTTTAGATAAACTATCTAGGGCCTTGCACAGGGTTTTAATGTTTAATTAACACTTACATTTTTTATAAACAATTTAAGGTCAATTTTTTATTGGAAAATCAATATTTTAGTTTAACTAGTAGCATTTTGAGCAAAATTAATATTTTGTAATAATCATGTGTACCGCCTTATGAAAACTTAAAAAGATGATGACAAATTTTTTATTCTAGGTGCTGTTGGAGGGTTGTTATGCTGCACACCGTTTGACCTGTAAAAAAAGTGTGCACTTGACTAGTGGCCACGCTGCAATTTTGTACTTAAGTTAAAAATAATAATAAAAATAAAAATAAAAATAAAAATAAAAATAAAAATAAAAATTAAAATTAAAATTAAACTTAAAATTAAAATTAAAATTAAAATTAAAATTAAAATTGAAATTAAAATTAAAATTAAAATTAAAATTAAAATTAAAATTAAAATTAAAATTAAAATTAAAATTGAAATTAAAATTAAAATTAAAATTGAAATTAAAATTAAAATTAAATTTAAAATTAAAATTAAAATTAAAATTAAAAGTAGAACTATAATTGGAATTAAAATTAGAATTAAAATTAAAATTATAACTAAAATTAGAATTAAAATTAAAATTAAAATTTATTTTAAAATTAAAATTTTCAAATTCAAATTCAAATTCAAATTCAAATTCAAATTCAAATTCAAAATTAAATTCAAAATCAAATTCAAATTCAAATTCAAATTTAAATTCAAATTCAAATTCAAAATCAGAATCAAATTCAAATTTAAATTTAAATTCAAATTCAAATTCAAATTCAAAGTCAAATTCAAATTCAAATTCAAATTCAAATTCAAATTCAAATCCAAATTCAAATTCAAATTCAAATTCAAATTCAAATTCAAAATCAAATTCAAATTCAAATTCAAATTCAAATTCAAATTCAAATTCAAATTCAAATTCAAAATCAGAATCAAATTCAAATTTAAATTTAAATTCAAATTCAAATTCAAATTCAAAGCCAAATTCAAATTCAAATTCAAATTCAAATTCAAATTCAAATTCAAATTCAAATTCAAATTCAAATTCAAATTCAAATTCAAATTCAAATTCAAATTCAAATTCAAATTCAAAATCAAATTCAAATTCAAATTCAAATTCAAATTCAAATTCAAATTCAAATTAAAAATTGAAATTAAATTAAAATTTAAATAAAATTAAAATTAAATTTAAAATTAAAATTAAAGTTAAAATTACAATTAAAGTTAATATTAAAAATAAAATTAAAATTATTAAAAAAATGATGTTTGTACAATGACGATGCATATTAAATATGTTTGACAGATGTCATAGCAACTAAATAAAAAAAATATATGGGCTCGTTCACAACAAACGTTCCCTATCGATACATTTGTATCTTGACGCTCACTTCACACCGGAACACCTGGTATATAGTTAGGTTCGTTATACCATATAGCAAATTTCTTAGTTTCTGCAAAGTCCAGACTATTGCTAGCAGTTCTTTCTCATTAGTGGAATAGTTTTCTTCTGTTTTGCTGAGCGTTCGTGATATAAAAGTTATCGAATTATAACCTTGACTTAAGACTGCACCTATGGCGAAATTACTCGCATCAGTCGTTAGTTCGAAGGGTTTATTGAAATCTGGTTGATATAGTTCTATTCTGGCTTGTAGTTTTTCTTTGATTGTTTTAAATGCATTTCTAGCTTGTTCGTCAAATTGAATTTCAACCGTTCTACTTTTATTTCTAGACCCTTGTTCTTCTGCCTGTAGGAATATGGACATTGGCTTTGTGATATTTGCATAATTCTTTGTGAATCTTCGGTAATATCCGGCAAGTCCTAAAAATGACCTTAATTCTTTCAGGTTAGTCGGCTCAGGATAATTTTTTATTGTTTCTCCCTACCCGGCGTCGACGGTAATTGTGTCATGCTTTATTATATATCCGAGGTATTTTATTGATTCCTTGAAGAAGTGGGATTTATCGTTCGAGATTTTCATGTTAGCCCTTCTCAATATATCCGTTATTATTTTTATGTGTTCTAAGTGTTCCTTTTTGCTATGAGAGTAAATTAACACATCATCGATGTAGAAGTAGGCCAATTTTCCGATATAGGGTCGAAGTATGTCATCGACTGTCCTTTGAAATATACTAGGCGCATTTTTGAGCCCAAATGGCATTCTGGCCAACTCGTGTGGCGGTTTTAATAACGCCACCGCTCGCTTTTGCTAGGTACAACACCTAACTCCCACCTAGGGCATGCAAAACCTGGAAAGCATGTACTTACCTGCCTTAGTCGTACCATAACACCAGAAAAACCTGTGAAACATTAATGCCCGCTGACATGAAATTTCATATACCAAAAACGAACATTTACCACAAGGGCATAGTTGTAAGAAACGCACCATGTTCCTTAAAGGCAATCCGGTTGCACATACAGCAATCAACATTGCCCAAACAGTGCCAAAGAAATACCTCCTAATGTGTCTGCCACATACCACGGGAGATATTTCCTATTTTTCGTTCTTTCCTTTATGCCCACATCTGTCGGTTACACGAACGACATGTACATGGTGGCATACGGCGATCACCCCAGGAAGTCGAGTTTCTTAAAATGGAAATTTACCAGTAAGAATTCGTTTGCTGGGGGTTACCGCCAATAAGTACATGATCAGCAAAAATGCAGTACGCTGTCGCTGATCATGTAAACATTAAGTGTGATCATCAGCATCAGCCGCAACCATGCCAACAACAATATGCACACGATCAGCAATCATGCTACACGTAGTCGCTGATCGTGTATACATCCCAACCCTTTACAGGACGACTTGTCCCAGCTGCGAATGTTTGTTTATTTTTATTTAATTTCAAGTTCATGTTCGCATGCTGGGCGACACACGCGATGAGCAGCAAAAAGGATCATCGTGTGTGGGTGTGTTTCAACCCTTCTGTTTGTAGGACAAATTCGAAAGGGAAAATTACCATATATGGCCATCGAGACGATGAAAGAATTTTTGGTGTTCTGTCGCTTCGATGGCTGAAGTCAATCGCGTTCCAGATTCCGTGGAGGCTAATCGGGCCTCCACGTTAAATAAAAGTGGTGTCAGTGTATGGAATCTTTTCTTTCGTCGCGAATGAGAAAAAGAAAATATTATTTTGTTCTTAACTAAATACACAATATTCTATTATATTATAGTTTTCTTTCTTTGCAACCATTAAAACTTTTGTTAAGCACAAGCTATTTATTTAATTGTACTCCCGAAACCAGCGTGCAAACTATAAATTGTGAACAGTAAGATAATTTAAATCAATGTGTTTTATTTAAGGAAATAAAAATGTTTCGAACTTTAGAATGGCATCCACCGCAAGTGCATTCCACAAAGTGATCGTCAGCCCTTTTAATAGCAAAGTCGCACCCGGAACTTTTACCACTACATCAATGAAAATCGACGGGGTATTTTAGTGGGAGAGGAGTAGAACCCGTGTCAGGATGGTACACATACTTACTCCCCCATACTCGTATTTTGCTCCGTTGATAGAGAAAGCAGTTTGTTGTTGGTCTTCCTTTTTCATTTTTATTTGGTGGAAGGCTGATTCTAGATCTAGTGTTGAGAATATATTTGCCTCACCCAAATTTTGTATCGTTAGGTTCACATCGGGGATGGGGTATCGATCCGTTATCGTTTCTGCGTTGAGTTTCTGGTAAGCTATTACCATACGTCTCTTAGGAGTTCCGTCTTCATTATGTCCTTTCTTGGATACGACCCATACAGGCGAGTTATAAGGACTAAAGCTTTTTTGAATTATTCCTTCTTTTAATAGTCGAGAGATTTCATCATTTACAAATTTGCTGTCGTACATAGGATATGGGTATTGTCGTGAGTAAATGATATCTTCATGTTTGGTGCGTATTGAGTCTTCTACTTGAGTGACGAATGGAAGGGTGGGAGTAAATTTGTTGTTTTATTGCATAATTTTATCTATTTCTTTAGAATAATACGCATCATTGATGGAATAGTTTATTTGCATCTTGGGGATTTTGTAAGTAACTGAATAATTTTCTGGCTCCGCGATAGTATAGTGGTTAGTATACCCGCCTGTCACGTGGGAGACCGGGGTTCGATTCCCGGTCGGGAAGCCTCTGGCGCCAGACTAATGACCTTGCCCGGAAAAAAAACAAATCATTATGGCCAAGACCGGTTCCCGGTTGTAGTGCCGATGATGATGAAGAATTTTCTAGATCTACTTTCGCTTCTAATTAAACTAGGCCTACTTCTCCTAGTATCATTGCAAAGTTTTTTGAGGTAGGGGAGGCGGTTTATTCTAACCCCACTAAGCGTTCCTCCGCTAAAAAAAACAGAAAAGTAACAAAAGCCTAGGTAAACCCTACCCGACATACGATTCGCCACGTATAGACGGAAATACTCGCTTACCTGGGAGAATAGGCGCTACGAGTGCAACGCCGTGGTTATTACAAACAGGCAAAGTCCTTACCAGTTCCCCGTTTAGGATATAAGTGTAGTGTAACAGCATATACATGAAATGACCATAAACAATAATCTCAAATGAATCTGTGGCGGCTCTTGTGAACGCCACTACTTACCTGCTCATCTACCACCAGGTAACCCCTTTCATAAGCGCCCTGTTTCAATAAACCGTGTACTTACCTGCATTGGCTATTCCAATAACCACGAAAAACCACCAGCACAATGTCTGCTGATCCGAAAATAATATCAGCAACAGCAGACATTCCCTACATGGGCATATTTAAACCTGAAAAGTATGACTTACCTGCCCTTACGACTAACCATCAGCTGGAATGCTTAACCGCGCTGATTATGTAAACACCATCAGCAACACAAGCATGTCCATAGGAAGGGCAAATTGGTCGCACATCTAGCAACCAACATTGCATTAGTCCCTACCAACGAAATGTCTCCTAAGAGGTCGGCTACAATGCCACTAGAGATATTTCGTACTTTTGGTTCTTTCATGCAATGCCCACATCGATCGCTAAATCAAGCCACACGAAATGGAAAGTCGCACCTGGCAGCAAAAAAAGCATAGAGAACTGGCCAGTGTAAATACTCACACGACGGGTCGACCTCTGTGTATGCCAACAACAACACGCGTACGATCAGCAATCATGCTACACGTAGTCGCTGATCATGTAAACAAATAACCCTTTTCAGAACATCTCGCCCCAGCTGCGAATGTGTTTATTTTTATTTTGATTCATAGTCATGGTTCGCATGCTGGGCGAAACAGGCAATGAGCACCAAAGGGGATCATGTGTGTGTATTTCACCCTTTTTCGTGTGCTTAACAAATCTAAATCGCACCATATATGGCCATCGAAGCGATGGATGGAATTTTGGTGTTCTGTCGTTTCGATGGCCGAGGCTAATCTCGGTTCGGATTCCGTGAGGGCAGGTCACGCCCTCACGTTAATTTACATCCCTCTTGGGCCGTCCCAAGGGATAAGACATACGAAGTCAGTCTGGGGTGTTGATCGATGGCGCTGTCACCGGGTGAAGAAGTAATTTTTGATGAAATAATAATGGTCCAAGAGAACCACGGTGTGTAGATATTGCTGGAAACCGTATGGCGAGTTGATTTTCGAGGAAAGGAAAAATGTTATTAACTTACAATAATTATAATTACGTGTTTCTAGTTATTCATAAGTGTACGAAATAACACTTAACAATTGTTTATTTAATTTACAACAGTTCTCCATAAGTGTATACCGAATAACATCTCATCTTTGTACATAATTACGTGTTTCTAGTTATTCATAAGTGAACGAAACAACATATAACAATTGTTTATTTAATTTACAATAGTTATTAACTTACAATAATTATAATTACGTGTTTCGTAACCATTATACTGGAACTATCATCACATGTTATCTTTGTATACCACTAAGTGTTTCCAAGTTGACATTGTATTTGATTTAAGCTTACATAATATTGGACGCAAAGTTACCTGTTGTGTTTTATACATATTTTGGATTGTGACTTTTATTTATATAAAAAATAAAATCAAAGAACGGAATCGCAGAGGGTGTTTTTAATAGTCACCACGGGTGAAGCTGTATCCGCGACAAGGCATATTATCAGACGCTCGTCCGCTTAATTATCGACGGGACCACCCTCGAAACTTTAATGCTCGGGTTGTTGGGGATAGTTAACGCTATAAATCGATTGCCCTTGTCACAATTTGCACTTCTCAAGTAACCAACATTCGTTGTTTACAACCAAAGTCAAGGTCAACTCATTTCATTAAGTAAAACGAACGAATTGCTCCAGTTACGATTTGAAGGAATCAGATGACAATCGTTTGCGAATTTGTCATTGGCAAAGTGAATCACGAATTAATTGGGTCAACTCATGTCATTGTTCTTTCGCTATACGGTGATATGATATTAAGTAGCATAATAAGCAAAATTGTATGAGTGATGTTTTATTTAATTATTTTATAGCTTGTAAGCAAAAATTGTATGAGTGAATAGGGAAATGTGTAAACAATTGAATGATTGATTGGGAGTATAAATACCCCAGCATTTCTTGAAATAAAATTAATCATATACCTGAAACGTATTGATCCACTTAACTGCGGCGCTCTACGCCATATGCTTTAAGCGAGCTGCGCTTTAATCAGCAACCATTAGGGAAGTTAACTCATAGACAATCTTAGGATAAAGTTTAGATACTTGTCACCCAAAAATATATATTACTTGGCGATTCTAACCCGAAAACACTACATAAGCCATACCTAAGGAAATGTACAAAAATGCAATAACATTAGCTTAAGCACGATGTAGCCAATTCAAAACATTTCCTATGTCCCAGGAAAAAGAAGAAATATAGCAGCCGAACATCACCAGTTCAAAAGGGATAAGTTGGTTTCATGTTCATGAAACTAACTACACACAGGAAATCACAGGGCGCGTAATCATAGCAAACGGAAGGTAGCATACATGTACTGTTGTTGCAACTACATTTCCCTTAAAGGAATTAAATAAACACAACAAGTACAAAATCGCCTTCCCACATCGGCATAGGAAAACATTCTTCGGTCGCACAAGTTTGCGACTTAAACAAATCGGCAGGCGTGCCCAAAGCACAACGCACATCGTTGGTTTCAGCAACGATTACCAAGAATCGTAGCGACGCATAACCAACGTTGTACAAACGATGTCATTTCCCTGTCTCCGAATTCCACGGACTTCCGAGAATTGTCAGATAATGCTGAACGCAGGACTCTCCTTAAAGCACACCAACTCCAATGATGAAGTAATAGTAGTCGAAGATCCGCAAAAGAAAGCGAATTCAATTGGAGCCTGTTTCGAAGCAGTGTACAGAGTTAACGAATCAGTTCATGCTAACACTGAAATTGAAAGCAATGCCCGTCAAAGACATTGCTCGCTGCGCAATCAACTTCACAACTGGCGTTCCGAAAACCGTAGTTTCATCACATTCGGCGAAAATAACAGGGCGGATTCTCCCGTCTGAAATGAAAATACAAATATGTTTGTGCGCAAGGATGAACTTAGAAACATACTTAGCTCAATAAAAAATAAGAAATCATCTGGAATAGATAGCATTCCAAATGTGGTTCTAAGGCATTTGCCTTGCGAAGCAGTGAACATATACCCTGCTTTGTTTAACAACGCTCTAAACAATGCACACTATCCAACCCATTGCAAGACTGCAGTAGTCCACCCTATCCCCAAAAAGGGTAAGGAGAAGAGCAATCCAGCTAATCTGCGCTCGATCAGCCTGCTTCCCAACATCAGCAAGGTGTTCGAAAAAATTATAAACAAAGCACTGATAGGTTGGTGCGATGAAAACGATATCATCCCCAACAACCAGTTTGGCGTTCGAGCGAAACATGATACAGTTCATGCAGCGACGAAACTTCTTTCCGATATACAGTGGAACAAGGCAAAGCGACAATGTACAGGCGCCTGCTTGGTTGACTTTGAAAAGGCTTTCGACACCGTATGGTTAGAAGGACTTGTCTATAAGTTAACAAACCTGGGTATGCCGCAATATCTGCTATACATTATTTATGATATGATAATGGACAAACATTTTGTGGTGAAATGCGGGGACATACTCTCCAACAAGACCTTCCACAAATTAAAAATGTCTTACAGCAGGGAGCTGTGAATTCTCCCATTCTATTCAATATTTACACTAGTGATCTAGTGAGTTCTATCGAAAACGCCATTGCGTACGCCGATGACATAGTGGTGTACAGAACAGGAGGAAAAATAGACCTCATCAATAGGCACCTTCAAGATGACTTCAACAAAATAAAACAAATTTGCGACGACTGGAAATTAAAAATTAATTTCCAGAAAACCGAGACTATTCTTTTCAGAACGCCCCTATCCAGGGCCTCGAGGGATACAAAATACAACTGGAAAAACTTCTCTATTGTAGGTAACAATAACCTTCCACTGCAAGTGAAAACTGTGGTTAGATACCTTGGTATCTGGCTAGACGAGTATTTATATTTTGACAAGCACGTAGCAGCGTCCCTCTCCGCAGCTAAAAGCGCATATTCTATGACAAGAAGTCTATTCCGGAGTAGTCTTCTTGACCCCAGACTCAAAACAATTTCGTACTCGGCATTCATCCGACCAGTTTTGGTTTATGGCTGCCCAGTATGGTATAATATATCTCCACTTTATATGGAGAAGTTTCGTGTGTTCGAACGGCAGTGTTTGCATTCCTGCCCCGGACTTTATAGAACACCAGAGTCGCAATACAAAAAATGCTATCCCAACAAAATCCTGTATAACAAATCAGGGTTAAATAGGATAGACAATTTCATAATTAAAATTATTCGTGGTCACACAGCAAGGGTAATGTGCAGTGACAATAATCTTATCGCGGGAGCATTCTATCCCAATGATATGTATCTAGAGAATACCCTCCAGAATGGGTTTATTCCCCCAGAAGCGTTTCCTTTCTTGGATCAAAAAGGCCTCATCCAAGACGTGCATGGAGTCCCGATTATTTACCACGCTTTCCGTGGTGCCAGGGAGAAACGAATTCTCCATGATAGTGATATCTCCAATGCCACAGACCGCATGCATTTTAGCACGGCGATCAGTGAAAGAGATAAATCGGCCAAAGATCGAACATCTCCCAAATGGTGGTGGCTTCTCAACGAGGAGAGGACTTCACTTCCTCAGATATAGTATGCCTCTCAAGAGCAACGCTCTCCTTCCTCTTGTCCCCCTCCCCCTGTCCTCCTTTCCCCATTACTTTTATTTTTATTTTATTTTTTATTTCTTATTTCTTATTTTATGTTTTATTCGTTTTGTTTTGAAGTTTTTGTTTGTTATAATTAAAAAAAAAAAAAAAAAAAAAAAATATAATAATAATGTATACATATAGATGTATATGACTTATGTCATATATATATATATATAAGAAACAAAAAAAAAAGATGTACGCCGAAAAGCATATATAAAAATCAAGTTGTAATGTGTAATTTAGAGAGCTCGCATAGAGCCAGTAAGTTCATTTAAGGACTGTGATTGTAGAAAAGGGTTTAACATTTACCCCTAATATTATACATGTAAAAAGAATTAGGAAAATAAATGTGGTTTAAAAACTAAAAAAAAAAAACAAACGATGTCATAGCCGATATGATATGCTACCCTATTGTCATACACCAGGAATCATCGCAGTTGCAGATGCACATACACACACGGGACGACTAATGTTCAAGGTTTTTTTTTTTCCATTCGGCAACGTCGTTCCCGTATGCCGCGAGACACCCATACATAATTATACACCATGGATTAAAAAGTACCAAGGACCCATCGGTTAACAAACACCACACACTCAAAGACATGTCGATGGTGTGGTTGATGAAAAATCAACCCCTAGCGGACGGTGCATGTCTACAATTAAAATGTAACAAGGAGTCTTCGTCAAACCGTGGCCCAGAGAAGGAGTTAGAGGTTATTCGGGAGTATATTAGTCAGTGTCAAGTCCAACGCGAAGTGGGCAAAAATTGCACGTATCCCATCTTTCTCTGTGTCGGGTCTAATATAAAAAATTAAATCAAATGGATTTAACTACATGTTACTTGTTAACTTTGATACACTTAGTTTATGTGCATTAAAATCTAATGGATTTAACTAATGTGACATTAATATTAATACACCCTAGTTTATGTGAATTAAAATCAAATGGCTTTACTTTATGTTACTTATTAACTTTAATACACTAAATTTAAGTGATACCTGTGTAAATTCTAACTAGTAAATAATAAATAAGAAACATTAAGCAGACAGAGGTGTTTAATTTAAATTCGGAGTCAGATACATTAACATCGACGTGGTAGGTTAAGTGAACCTGTGCCCCTGAGGCACCTGCACATTACTACAACCAAAAAAAACCCATATAGGTATTATATAAAATATTAAATTACTACTAAACATATTCATTTGTTTTGTTTTTTACATGAGTTAATGTGGTACCATACATTGTACTGACTTTAATGGAATCTGTGGGGGTTCTCTACATTTCACCTGAAAAAGGTATACCCCACAGACCGCATAACCTGAATTCATTATTTATGCAGGTAATGCATAATTGGATTCATCCCTTTCTTGCCATACGGCAACACTATTGCATAAACTACATGAGATTTCCACCGGAAATCACAATTTATTGTTTGGTTGGCAACAGCAAAGTCTGGGCAAGCGATGCTGTTGCTATATAGCGAAACCGCTGGGGTAATTTCAAATTCTTTGAGTTTGGTTCTCACGCTAATATTTCCCAAGCCATCGCGGCGTCTCTTTGACCTCCTACAGACACGCTATTCGCTGGGGATCAATAAACTCAGTGGTCAGGTGAATAGCACACACATATTTTTCATCCCATTCCATTTCCCCTTCTCAGAGTGCATTGCACTCTGAGATCAATCCAATAACCAAACTGGGTCATTCGGTCACCATTGATTTTGCGTTCGTTGCATTCAAAAAGCAAAATCATCCCCGGGATCATCGCGCTCTTCGTTTCGGTTCTGGCATTCTTAGTCCATCGACTATTGAATTAACCCACAAGAGTTTATTCACCTCGATGGGCGAGGGAAATGAGAGAGCGCTGATGAGAGTGCGATCTCGATTGGTCGATCGTTTGATAGAACCGGCAGTCATTATTCATCCCTCGCCGTGTACGCACACGTTTCTAAAGTCAACATTTCATCCCTAGTAGGAGTCAGTTGACAGCAGTGTTCTAAAATGTCGTTGCTTTGTGTTGAACCGTTTTATTATTTGACGAGAGTAGACTCGGAACTCATTGTGCAGATACAGTCTTTCATTGAGAGCATTTAAAGGAAAATTAAATACATATTCCTGTGTTTTAGTAACTCGTGATGTATCAGTTAATACAAAATAAGAAGAACTAAAACGGAACATTAACACTGTTTAGTGACTAAGTTGTAAAAAAAATAGACATGTATATACATTAAATATTAATAAGATCTGAATGTGGTGTCATAATGAATAATTGAGAACAATTAAAATTTAAATACATATTCCTGCGTTTTAGTAACTTGTGATGTATCAGTTAATCCAAAATAAGAAGAACTAAAACGGAACAATAAAACTGTTAATGACTAAGTTATAAAAAAATAGACTTGTATATACATTAAATATTAATAAGATCTGAATGTGGTGCCTGAATAAAAAAATGTG
Organism: Microdon myrmicae; assembly: GCA_963931805.1. Lineage (NCBI taxonomy): Eukaryota > Metazoa > Arthropoda > Insecta > Diptera > Syrphidae > Microdon > Microdon myrmicae. The sequence continues at coordinate 124,781,691 of OZ007500.1, read as the reverse complement.
ATCATTCCCTCCTTTGTTTAAGAAGTTTTAAATAAAAAGAATCATCATCATCATCATCGGCACTACAACCGGGAACCGGTCTTGGCCTTATTTAACAAGTCCTGAGGCTTGTTAAATTTTCCATAATGATTTGTTTTTTCCGGGCAAGGTCATTAGTCTTGCGTCAGAGGCCCCCCGACGGGGAATCGAACCCTGGCCTCACGCCTGACAGGCGGGTATACTGACCACTATACTATCGAGGAGCCACAAAAACAACACCAGTGCATTTTGTTTGTCACTTTTCCCTGGTGCTGGATTTTCTGTGAACAATTTTCGACGCAATCGGTGGGTGTTAAGTGAATCAGTGCCCGTGTAGGCATCATAACTTTGAACCCCCACAGATCTATGGGTATAGGTATCCCATAGGGGTAGTGTCTATAAACATAGTCACTTGGAGTTCGGGACTTCCTTTATCCTTGGTTCTTAGAGTCAAACACGGAAGACCATTTATTCGACTAAAAAGTCCTCTTTTCCTCGTGGTCGTTTTTACCTATCTGTGGGGCACTGGAAATATTATCGTTGTTGTAGATTTTATTCATGGCTTGAGGTATATTTTTATGATATTGTGACGAACTTTGTCTAAAAGTATTATGCCATTTCTGCTGCTGGTTATTATGGGATCTCATGTCCCATGAGGTCGGTGCGTGTGTATGTTTGTGCTGTCTGTACTGTGCGTGCGTGTGTCCGTGTGGTATGTGAGCGGTATACCCTATGGGGGGGGGGGGTCCAGGAATACTCTATTGTAGAGGGGAATGTTGTTGGGAAGGGTGCTTTCTTCAGTTTTGAAGAGTTTTGCTAATTGTAGCAAGTACTCGTCAATAGGGGTAACTCAGGAACCTCCGTATAGGTCAGAGTTCGGGTAATAGAGACCGTCAGGCCGTCTAGAGTGGTTGATGCATCTTCTGTGGAGGTTTCTTTCGAAAACACGAAGTCTTTCCATTTGAGCCGAAGGTATGGAGGACCATATGGAAAAGGTGTACGATATTCCAGATCGGATTAGCTGCTTATAGCAGAGAAACTCAACTTTGGTGTCAACTTTGTTACTCCACTTCAAAATGTTGTGCAGTTGCTTAGACCGACCGAGGGCCCTTTGAAAAATGTGGGTCAGATGTTTCGCGAAATTCACTTTTGGGGTACAGATGATCCCAAGATATTTCATCCTGTCCTGTGGTCTAATCGTAGTACCTCCTATTTGTATTCGAATATTCTGGTAATATCGAAAAGTAGGCTGGAAGTGTTTACTACTCAGACTGATAGCTACTGCTTTGGATGGGGTAAGTCGGATTTCCCATCGACTGTAATACTGATACACTTCGTCTAGGTGACCGTTGAGTCGATTTGTTGCGAGCTTAGGGCTTTTGGATGACGTGTATACTAGGACGTCATCCGCATAGCATATCTGGTTTACTCTCCCGTCCACAGGCCGACTGATCCGCGAATCTAAAATTCATCGCCCCATTATACAAAATCTTATCGGGATTTTGTATCCCGGATGCATTGAAATGCAAGCAGAATTTCGAAATGTACTTCGACTGCAGTCGAGTATTGGAGAAAAGGAATGGGATATCTACTTTTAGAATATGCCTGTGGGGGTGAATAAGTATTGCACCTGACACGGGCACGGATTCACTTTCTTCCCCACTCATCGATTGTTCCGCCGTGAATTGTTCAAGGGGAAAGATGGTATAAATGAAAATGCACTGGTGTTGTTTCGTCGTTTAAATGTTTCTTTATTTTATTGTTTTTTTTCTTTTTCACTTAACTTAGAACTTATGATTATTAATATTACTAGATTGATTTTTTTATAAATATTATCCAAGAATGAACACGTCTTTCCCGACATCGTGACCGCAGTCATGGAAATTTAAACTTGACTTATTATTAAATTGAATAGAGACTCACTCGACGTTGCGACCGTTTGAGGGCTGAATAACGACTGGAGCGAAATAAAATTTTCTCCACAAGCGGCGGAGTGACCAACCGCGGTAAAGTATGACTAGCGACTGACTCAATTAGGGATGAAAAATCAATTTTGAATTCGCGCAGCTATTAGCCAATCATCATTGCGAAAATATACGCCGCCCTCATTCAAATTTGCGTGAACGAAAACAAAGGGCGAGTTAGAATAGAAAACCACCTCTCAGAACCATTTGAAATCCGGGACGGACTAAAACAAGGGGATGGCCTCTCACCATGCCCTTTTAACCTTGTCCTCGAGTATGTTATCACAAAGGTACAAGACGACAACACGGCCGGATCATCCCTGAACGGGGTCACACAAGTGCTCGCGTATGCGGATGGCATCGCCGTTCTGGGCGATAGTCTTGAAACTATAAGTAAAAACTGTGAAATCATCATGAAGCAGCAGAAGAGGTGGGCCTAGAAATAAACGAAGACAAAACGAAATACATGATTACGACGAGAGCAGGTGGACCTCAGAGAACACATATAAACGTCAGGGGCAAGATATTTGAAAATGTCAAAGAATTTAAATATCTGGGAACAATACTGACGACCAGAAATGAAACGTCAAAGGAAATTAACAAAAGACTACATTCCGGCAACGCTAGCTGGCATGCAGCCAGTAAACTATTAAAATCTAAAGTGCTATCACGTAATATAAAGCTCCGTGTCTATAGAACCATAATCATGCCGATTGCTCTATACGGATGCGAAACATGGGCTCTCACAAAACGGGAAGAAAACAAATTCCGCGTATTCGAGAATAAAGTTTTAAGGGGTGTATTTGGCGGTAAATATGACGAGGAGTCAGGACAATGGAGGAAACTCCACAACCATGAATTGGAAGAGCTATACCGCAAACCTACAATAGTGAGAGGGATCAAGTCGCGAAGATTAAGGTGGGTCGGACACGTGGCGCGAATGGGCAACGATAGGACCGTGCACAGAATTCTTGACGATAGACCAACGGGAAAAAGACCGGTAGGACGGCCGCGACGGAGATAGGAGGACAATGTTAGATTGGACCTCGAGGAGATCGGATCGGATGGTCGAACGTGGAAGGAGAGCGCACAGGACAGGGAACAATGGCGGAGCCGAGTCGGTGAGGTCATGAACTTCCGGGTTCCTGCAGGCCAGTAAATAATAATAATAATAATTATGTAACAAACACATTGGCTTTATCTTTTAAATTTGTCACTAGCGTCCCGCTGCCCGTCACTAACGCGGGAAAAGAGGGGGAAACGAAGTTGCTGCTGATAGCCTCTGCGGTTTATTGCTGAACATTTAATCACATTTCCAGTAATTCTCGGCGGAGTATTGCTACTCTTGTATCTTGGATGATGGACAAGGGAACCAAATTTCTTTTTCAAAATGTTAAGGCCCACTTGGCACAAGCTTGTTAATTGTTAAAGAAGTTTGTATATTTATATCTGCACTGCACACACAGAGAACGAAAACTCACACTCGCGCTGAGAGAATGCCAACAATAACACACACAGAGCAATCAAAGGCACTTTGTTTTTGTTTTAATTTATTAATTACTTTTAAACACATTCACAAAATTCAGTTTTGTAACACAATCCTTTTTATGTTTGGAATTTGCGAGAACACAACACTGACACTGAATTGGATTTAGCAAGCGTATCCAAAAGATTCGAATTATTGTTCACTTTTTTGAGCCCGATGTTTTTACATATAATATTTTCCGCGAAAGGCACTCGAGGAAGTCGTCCGGTAAGCGCAAAGAGTTACTCGCCGCGACTTTTGAAACGCGATCGGCTTTATATTTACGTCCGTCCAGGACAATGATGGGTATTCGACTTTATTTTTTGAATATCAAATATACAACGCGACGGGTTTTATATTTGAAGTCCGTTGTGGACGATGGTTTGACTTAGCCTCTTTTAATTTATGAATGTCCAAACCGGACGACGTTCATACATCGACACCCTTATCTCTCTTTCGGTCGTGTAGACCGAAATATACATCCATCCATTGTTTACTCACAATAGATCCTTTTTGATACCCATGAGGTATGCTTTGCAGTAAATTTCTTGAAAATAATAAACATTGAAAATGTTTATGATCTGCGAGATCTGATTGTGTGGATGCGTGTATACAATTTAGAATCTTGTATTTACACAAGTGTTCATTTATGGTCAACGATGGCAAAGATATTTTGTATACTTTATTGCTTCGTTACCATAGAATTATTCTCTGTTTTGAGCAGCACATTATTTTCTTTGTGCCGTCATGAATTTTTCCCAGATGTGGTATCTGGATTCCATGATTTGCCCGTATATGCATTTTGTAGCTAATGCACTTTTACAGGTACTCATTGGGTTGGATATGTTGATTTGGATTAATCAACATATGGGGCTTCACATGAAGGTGAATCCTGTTAATGGTGGGGGGTGGCCCCCAAAAAGGGTGAGTATTAGGGGAGGGTAGGCGTTGCGTGTAACATAATTCATGGGCGTCATCGTTTGTTCTGTTCAGGATAGACTTCAGTGGAAGGTGTGCCACCAACAAGTTTTCTTCCCAGTCATTTTTTTAAGGCTATCATGTTTTATTTCCGTGACATTTCCATTTTGGGAATTAATTGAGTTTTAATGGTACCAAAGGGATTTTTTTATATCCTCACAATTTGGTGCCACCAGTTTGTTTATTCTTTATTCTTGGACGCCATTATTTCGTTCAGGGTATGTTTCCTGGAACCTGGTTAAGTGAACGTGGGACCATCATAAATCTTTCCTCCCAGATGTTGCACATTGTTTCCCCTGAGAAAATCCCTTGACTTCGGTATCTAACTTCACACTTGGCCTTTAGTCGCCATTGGCGGCAAGCTGGCCAAGTTGTGTACACTATAAACCTCTTCCCATGGGGCTTCGAAAACGTTCACCATTTTACAAGAGTACAACCGTGTTTCATAATCAAATTGTTGGCATGACTTCTTTAAATATCGGGATATACGCAACAAATACAAGCGTATGTGTTGGAAGTCCCAAATCTAGCCCACTGCCTAATTAAAAACTGAAAGAAATTCAAAGTGTTGGTTGCATAGTCATTTAATATCGCAAAATGTGTATTTGGAGTCCTCGCTACCACACATTTTCTCTCTATCTGTCTCTCAGTTACCAACCCAGAAACCTCGGAAATAACGACATTCTCCTCGAAGTAAAGAAAATTTGATTATCCACTTAAGGGGTCGACCATCGGAACTTATTACCATCATTTTAAAATACACGTAACACGTCAAAGCAGTTTAGATAGACTATTAGCATTCAAAGCACCAGGCATTGTAGCCGCATGTTAAGCAAGCACCGTCCCAGTATTCCATCCGGTTAGGTTTTTACTGGTCACAAGTAAGACCCCGAGCCAAACGTAACAGAAAGTAAGTATTATTTGTTCTTAAACGGCAGCAAATTTGTTTTACAATATTAATGTTCTCCTCCCTAGCTTGACTCTGTAGTTCTCGGATAGGCAATTGAATTACAAAACTTACCTAAATCTTAAATGGGGCGCATAGTAATCAGCTGATCTGTCCCAAATCGGTGGACCTTTCATCGCAGCTTCACATCTGCGACACTCCGTACTCCATGAATTCTCAATTTTTTGTTAACTCAACAGAAACGAGAACAGTGACACATTTGAATGGCACCAGGGAACGACAAACCAAAATCTATGCCCAAAGTCAAATTTACCATCCAAATCACGTAACTTTTGCCTTCGTCCTCGACACCGGCTCCTTCATTATCCAAAGCTGCAAGTTTAGAACATAATGTGGTTGTTCGTTTAAGAATCTACGAGCTCCCTATTTACCATGGTTACGTTTGGTTATCCCTCCGCTCTGTACTGAGTACTGGTAACTCGTGTGCGGTGTTCATTACTTTCCCAGCGTCAATTTAACGAATTATAATTCCATGGAACTTTGCTGATAGTAGAACTTTTTATATCTAATTTTAGTGATCCCTGTGGATTCGTAAATTTCTTCATCATCTCGTTGTCAGAGTATCCCTTTAGTTGGCTACTTTCCCAGGATTGGCGTGACCTTGCCTCTTGCCGGCATTCATCGTTTTTACATTTTCAAATCTCCGTCGGATATTGAAAAACAAGATTGCACGATACTATAGTATTTTAACAAACTGGATTGAGTTTCCACTACAAATCGATGGTGCCTCTGTGTAAAGAGTCAATACTAGGTCATCATAAAATGCTTCATTTGAAGGACAATTTTAATTAATCTTTTCGTTTGACAGTTACTATCAATGATAAGTGCGTGTCTGTGTATTTATCTATTCGTTGTCTTCAAAGCTGACAATTAGAGTTTAAAACGATTTTATCTTAATCAGAAAAAAATCGATGTCCTTCTCGACTATCATCTTTCGAATACCGAAAGTTCATAATTAGACAGATACAGAAGTGTGTGTGCATCTTTGAAATAGACATGTGTTGGTCTCGGATTTACACATTCCGCTTCCTAGCGAAAGGAACACAAGGATAATCTTAAACATTTGCAAGCTTAATGCACGTGAGAAAGACCATAATTGTAGGTAGTTTCCAGTGAATTCAGTATGTCGGCTAAGAGTATCATTTTTCGACAACGAATTGATTAAGCAGTTGTTTAAGATAAAAACATTATGGTGCAAATTTCCCGCCATAATAAGACCGTTCATTAAGTATATGAAGCATTTCAATCGTTTCGGCATCTCTTGGTTAGCTTTTCGACTTATTTCCCAAAGCATGCATCTAAAGAGTATGATCCAAAAGAAAAATTACAACATTGACAGTGTGTATCAGTCAAAGAAGCCGGACAACTCCTATCTGAATATTCGGATATCCAGAAATAAGTAATCGGACTAGATTTCTAAAATGGCATTTTATAAACGCATTTCTAGCACTTAAGGTTTCGTCCCGTGTGTATCTTTCAAGGTGAATAAATATCCTCTAGCCTCTCCGACAGCGAAATATTGTGGTTGCCTTTGTTCAGATGGTACATCTGAATGATTGTTACAACGTAATTCTGGATAAATACTTCTTCTTCAGGAATGATAACAACCCGGTGATTACTTTCGCCATAAACTGGAAACTGGGACTGAGGTTCTGACATAACATTTTCGTCAAAATGAGAACGACGCCTCGTAGCTTTCCTAAACCAGTGCTACTAGGGTGATTATATATACCGGGCGACACAAACACGCTGTCTCCCAAGGAAAAATTGAATAAGCTTAACCATTCTGTGTGAAAACATCGGTGGATTCGCTGGCGACTTAAAAACGATACTTATCGTTTGGGGCGACTGTTCCATCAATTCTATGGAAAGAGTGTAGAAAATCAAAACCACAACATGTATCGCACTATCTAGAACAATACGTAACAAAAAGCCAACAAACGACTCCTGCAATATTCTGAAAATGTCTATCCACCTACGAAATCTTTAACCTCTGTATTTTGATACATCAAACTCAACACAAAAAGCTGAAGTCCTCTCCCTTTACTTTCGAAGTTCGGTGGCGAAAGTTCGAACGATTATTACGAAACTTCAAAAGTGGCGTCGTTCAGAGAAGAACTTTTAAATCTGAAAGTAGCATAATTCGGGGTCGCTGCAGGCTCGTCGGAACCAGAAAGTGGATCTGTGGGGGTTCTCTATACCACATGGAGAACCGACCGACAATGCCAACCAATCTTGACCGTTAACAGCGCGTCACCCAACCTAACCTGTAACCCATTTCAAAACATGCAAAACACATCCCAATCTGCAAGCGCATCCATCCCGAACTTGCAAGAATCCATCTCCCAATCTGCAATGCAAGGCATTTTCCAAAACCCCCAACAGAATACAATTCAATAGAATACATTCTAAATCATCTCCCTCAATTACATCACCCCACATATAATTTTTCCCAAAACCGCTTCGGTCATTTCTCTATTTAAGTCATATTCCTTCCTTGCGATCAAGCAATCTTAATTTCCCCAGAAATTCATATGCTGCAATAAAACGCATATTCAAACCTACAACGGAATATTAATCATCACCACCAACTACACCGAGCCGCATACATATCCCCGAAATTGCTTCGGTTAATTCACTATCCAAATTATATCCCTCGCTTGCACCAAAGCAATTCCAATTTCCCCCGAAAACTCATGCCCATACTTGCTCGTGTTCCCAAAACCGATTTCTCGGTACACATAGCAACCGAGGAATCTAGCCCAGCCAGTACGGCAGGAATTCCCGGAAACAAACTCCCTATACAGTCATAGCAACTCTTTTCGAAGTTCCTAGTAAATGGCGGCGAGTCGATTTTAGCTATGACTCAATCGCCACGACACGATGAACAGATTCTTTCCTTTATTAGTCGGTCGTCATCCAACTACCAACGCGCGCACATCAGGTCGAGGTTTGCCCCCCCGTAACATGCGCTCGGGGGCGTGCGAAGACCCGAGTGTGTAACCCAGCTCGCCGTGTCTTTGCCGGGACCCTGATTTCTAAACGAAAATCATCTAGTCGTGTGTCGGGTTCGCTATCCCTAAGTTTGGAGTCGTTTAGCCGTGCGTCTTAAGGTTCAGCGAATCGGCGGTTATCATTAAGTGTAAAGGTAGCGTACAACACGAACAATAAGCGGCGTCGGGGAATGCGGGCAACTAAACTCCTCGTAAATAAAACTAAGTGAACAATTAAAGCAACTCTCCTTGTAAATAAAACTAAGCGAACAATTAAAGCAACTCGTGAACCAACTACACCTGTGTGTTTTATTCGGGCGGTTTCGCTTCCTCGCAGTGCAGCAACGTCCTAGGCGTTTGCCCCCCCCCCCCCCCCCCCTCTAACCGTCCGTTCTCTTCGTTGTGGACAGGTACGGTGGCAGAGCTATAGGGACAGGAGCGAACCCAGTGCCGTACGCAGGCACCACATTCTCCCGCCCCCATAGATCTTTTATTAAAGTCGACAAAAGATTTCAATCGGAACATTCCAAATGCCAAAACAGACGTGTCAATCTCCAACTCGACCCTGCACAGCGACGTAGAAGCTAACTCTTTTCACACTTTGCATCCTAAGAGAAAACAGACCCTCTTTGTCATATAAGGAACCGCTCTAGTCAACAAGAACTAAGGAAAAAGTCTCATCACATCGTGGAATTAGGAGTTATTAAATGTGTCGGGCTTGTGCATTTCGAACCCACCATACGGAGTTTCCCGTATTCATCTACTAGCAACTTTCTTTTTCATGATTTTTTGCTACCGCTTAATCCCGCCAGTCGCAAAATTGACAACGTTGTTGTGAAGTTTTCGATAATTAATTTATAAAATCAATCAATTAATACATTATACAAGGTGGACCAAGGTAGGGGGAGTGGAAGCGAACATACAGGGCAAAGTGTCTGCTTTCAACCCGCCGAATGCCAGGATGATCATTGTCCCTGTTCAATCCAAGATGGCATGCAGTCTCCACGTGACACCCCTGGATAGCTACTTTGGCACCCGCCAAGTAGTGAACCAATGCATGCAGCGACATCCTGAGAAAGGTTTATGCAAGGCTAATAACCTTGCCCGGAGAAACAAATTATTATGGACAATTTAACAAGTCCGGATATTGACCGAATACCGGTGGAGAGACTTGCTAAATAAGGCCAAGACCGGATTCCGGTTGTACTGCCGATGATGATGATGACCATTTAAATCTTCGGGATGTTTTTTTTTTTGTATTGCCGCTAAAAAAATGGACACTATTATGTTTTTTTTTTCATATTGCAGATTTATTATAATAACTCTTTAAATATAATATAGCATAGATGGACCATGCCAGAAAGAATGGAGCTTTGGACCCGTTTTATCTTTCTTTACCTTTCTCTTTCTTTTTCTTAATTCTTCCATCGCTTTTCGAATTGTTTTGAACTGAATAGCCGTTATTTACTGTCAAATATGGTCTTTCAAGGCTTGCAAGACACGTAACTTGTCAACATTAACTATGGTATTCAAAAAATCCCTTAGCAAGAAGTCTAGAGACGTTAATTCAGGTGATCATAGGTGCCAGTTAAAATCACCACGGAACTAAGTACGCAAAATCTTCGACAATTCAAATTATTTAATTCACATTGGTGATGTCATGTTGGGCGGAGGAAAGGTGTCGGCAACAGCTAATGCTCCAGGTATCATACTTAATATCCGAGGCCCAAGCGGCAGTAACAGCAACTTTTCTTTTTATTACACTTCTCTCGAGAGATGCGAATTTATAGGGCCGAGTCGGCGACCCGAGATGCCACCAAATAACTGTTGCAGTTCTTTTTGAACCATTGCAGATTGTAACGCCTCGGAAACACTCGCACGGGGAGAGAATTCCACTCCCTTCACGCTCTGTAACGGAACGAATTCTGATGCAGAGATGTTCGCGCCGTCGGGAGATGGACCGCAAAGTGGTGCGAGTTAAGGATAGCCACATTACCACGACACACACGGCACCATGATCCAAACATCAAACAATCATCATGGGTCAACACTTATCTTCGCACGTGGCACCATCCTCATGAGTCAACGCCGAACGCTTATCTATGACCCAGACATCGCATAGACGCTCTAAAAGCATCATAGGTCAACAATCACCTAAGACACTTATCTTCGCACACGGCACCATTCTTATGGGTGAACACGGGACGCTCATTTCTGACCCAGCAAAAGCATAAATATGAGCAATCTACACGAAGACGGGCATTCTTTTTGCAGACACCCATCGACATAGCCGCACCATAATTATTAAATTTAAGTAGTTCTAAGTGTTAAAGGAAAATAAAATTATAATTTTAATTTAATTATAATCGGACTACTTAATTCGCGACACGTCTGGTTGTCTTCGAGAGCGCATATAATCCGAATGGTGCGGAACAGCACCACGAATCTCCAAAGCAAAGTACCCGTGATAATATCTGTAAAACAGACGGACGTGCCTCTGATGTGATAATGAGTGTGGTCCAGACGTCAGCACCGTGTCCCCGATCAGACGGATCGCCCGTCTCTGTACGCTCTCAAGTAGATTGAGGGTATGAGCAGAGCTCCAAATGTGAGAGCAATATTCGAGCGCCGGCCTAAATTGGGATTTAGGGATATTATATAGGTGTATATCCCCCACTTGGTAGAAGCCTTGACGTGGTGCGGGTGCTTAGACTACAATGAATCACTCAGAATATGCTGACGGAAGCATACGCTTCCAGTCGGCCCACCCATGTCAGACAGGCTAGCGAAGAGTAACGCACAAATATCTACCACCCCTAATCCAGGGTGTTACGCGTCACCGTGCCCTTTGAATGGTTTGCAGCCAGGGGTATACCGGCTATATTATAACGGCGCCTCTCTGACACCGGGTCGAATCAGAGCAGTAAGCAGACCTTACCACATCAAAGAGGGGCTCTGATGTGGCGGACTATTTGAAACCCCAAGACTCAACAATCCCACGAAAAACCCGGTAGGCGTAGGTGTGATGAGTCGACACTACCATAAGGGAACAAATCATCAAGAAAACACCGACTCGGCAAAAAGAAGACCTAGGGAAAAACGCGAAAAGTGGGATATATGCGTCGGCACATGAAATGATCGAACGTTATATAAACCAGACGCGATACAGACGATCGTAGAAAACGCGAAACAATATAAAATGGATATTGTCACGCTTCAGGAAGTCCGATTCCCACATCAACTAATCGAAACCAACGGCTTTACACTGGTGTGTGGAGGTACCGACACACATAACCTCGCAACCGACTTCATCATAAGCAAGAAGATTACGCCCCATGTAAAAAAGTGAAATTGAAATTGAGTGATCCACTTAGAAACATATGATGAAGTCAACGCAGAAAGATGCGCGACAATTCGGGAAGAGACTTTTCAAACGCAAAAGACGCGAATGAGAGAAGACTCGGATCGAAAAAATCCTAGAAAATGCCAAAGCAAAGAATAGCTGCGGTATGTATGCCGGCATAAACTACCGAGGGAGAGCCAAAATAATTCGAGACCCAAACGGCTGTCTGGTGACAGAAACAAACAATATCGTGACAAGATGGAAGCAGTACTTTGAAAACCTGCTCAATGTGCGCACCCATCAACCACAAATAAACGCACCAGACATACATACTGCCGAGCCTCAGATCCCAGAGCCCTCTTTCAACGAAGTTGTAGACGCGATAAATCGATTGAAAAACAACAAGGCTCCCGGAATCGATTGCATACCGGCAGAGCTTGTGAAGCATGGAGGAGAGGCAACCGTTCGGAAGATCCACCAAGTGGTTAAAATAATATGGGACAAGGAAGTCATTCCGGAAGAATGGAAAACGTCAATAGTCATCCCCATTTTCAAAAAAGGCGACAGATCTGACTGCGAAAACTACAGAGGAATATCATTGTTTCCAACCGCATACAAATTATTAACAAATGTCATACTGGCGAGAATCACACCGTACGCAGAAAAAATACTGGGAGACTACTAGTGCGGATTCCGTAGGAACCGGTCAACAAGCGACCAGATGTTCACAATAAGGCAACTACTGGAAAAGAAGTGGGAATACGGAGAGACGGTTCACCAACTGTTCGTTGACTCCAAAAAAGCCTCAGTCGCAAGACTCTACCATATTGAAGTTGAGCTGGGAATCCCGAAAAAATCGGCCGCCCTCAATCAAATTTGCGTGAACGAAAACAAAGGACGAGTTACAATGAAAAACCACCTCCCAGAACCATTTGAAATCCGGGACGGACTAAAACAGGGGGATGGCCTCTCACCATATCTTTTTAAACGTATGCTCGAGTGTCATCAGAAAGGTACAAGACGACAACATAGCCGAATCATCCCTGAATGGAGTCACACAAGTGCTCGCATATGCGGATGACATCGCCATTCTGGGCGATAATCTAGAAACTGTAAGTAAAAACTGTGAACTCATCATGCAAGCGGCAGAAGATGTGGGCCTAGAATTAAATGAAGACAAAACAGAATACATGATTAAGGCGAGATCGGATGGACCTCAGGGAACACATATAAACGCCACAGGCAAGATATTTGAAAATTTTAAAGAATTTAAATATTTGGGAACGATACTGACGACCAGTAGACTGCATTCCGCCAACGCTAGTTGGCACGCAGTCAATAAACTGCTGATATCCAAACTGCTATCACGTAACATAATGCTTCGTGTCTATAGAACCATAATCATGCCGATTATTCTATACGGATGCGAAACATGGGGTCTCACAAAACGGGAAGAAAACAAATTCCGAGTATTCGAGGTATCTTTGGCGGTAAATATGACGAGGAGGCAGAACAATGGAGGAAACTCCACAACCACGAATTGGAAGAGCTATACCGCAAACCTACATGGTGAGAGTAATCAAGTCGCGAAGATTAAGATGGGCCGGACATGTAGCGCGAATGGGCAACGATAGAACCATGCGTAGAATTCTTGACGGTAGACCAACGGGAAAAAGACCGGTAGGACGGCCGCGACGGAGATAGGAGGGCAAGGTTAGGTTTGACCTTGAGGAGATCGGATTGGATGATCGTGGAAGGGGAATGCACAGGACAGGGAGCGATGGCGGAGTCGAGTCGGTGATGTCATGAACTTCCAGGTTCCTACACGCCAATAAATAGTAAAAAGTAAAAATTTTCCCACATTAAATTTCTTTTGGATATGTGGGGGTTCCGCCAAACCCCGCTGTCTACTTACCGTAAAACCCCCATTATTACAACCCAATCTACATCAGTTTCTGCTAATGCAACAGCATTAGCACCTGTGCTTCACGCATTATATAGATCAAATCTATAATCTTAAAAAGTCCCTGTAAAAGAATCCTTACCTTTTCTTGCATCTCTTGGCATACAATTCCTGTAAGAATTCTTTATTACCTTATCATAAATTACCTGAAAGAAGATTCATGGGTTCATATATAATACAACCGCATATAAGGAAATATTACCCTTGAGTCGCCTATTCCCAGCTTCATTCATGTGTAAAACAAATCCCTTTCATACACATTGGCTGGTGACCTTTCTTTCCCATCAATAAACAACCCAAGCAGCTGCATATAATTAGCGCAATAGACGCTGAAACTAATTTCCTTAGCACACAATGTGCAAACAACAGAACGCTGTCCTTCAAAGGTTTTCTGGCGATACCATAAACATCGTTTGTGGTATTTTGGCGGATAAGTATGGTCGAAGTGTCACCGAACTGTTCCGCCGAACATTGTTCACGAATAGAGAAACAACCTGGAACACAGGGGCATTGTTACAAATAAAACGCTGAGAGATCTTTTCACTTTCTATTTTATTTTAAATGTTTTAGCATCTTTCGCCACACATAAACTTCAACGTATAAATCCGAATTACACGACAACCGACACACATTTCCTTTTTACGACACGGAAGGTTTGCTATTACCTTTAATAGTTTCGCGGTGAGATACTCTAGCGCAAGTCGAGCTCTCTCTCGTTCTCGACCTCCTCGGATGCTCGAAAGTTCAATCTCGACCGTTCGATACAGACCTCTCGTCCCGGTGACGATCCCAATTAGACTGTCTATCTGCCCTCAGCAATATCCTGCTCACACAGATACCCAGATTCAAACTGGTATCTGTATCTATCCGGAAAATATTCCCTATTTGCTCTGCTAACAGAACTTCGTGGAAAAGGAAATGCTATCACCAACGAATAATGTATGCAAGATGACTTTCCTTTTCTCAGGAAACTATGAAATATCCCCGGGGATGCGATAACATGCTGCTAACAGAAATTCGGAAATTCTGTTAGCAGGGGGAATAAGAAAATTTTTCGATACAGATACAGATACGATCTGTATCAGGGCATTTTTTGGAGGAGAATAGCGAGTCAGTTAGATTTCGATCGGCAGAAGACGAGGAGGATAATTTCGAGAGTATAAGGATCAGAGTGTGCATTTTCGAAGTTAGAAAAGTAAAGTAACGTCGAGTGTGAACGTACGTGCGGTGTAGTGAAGCGCTTTAATTTCAAAATAGAAACAAATATAAAACAAAACAAAACATTTCGCGGAGTTTCATTTGTGTACTGAACTAAGTTTTCGTGTGTCGCTGTGAACAGTGTTCGGCGGAGCACTCTAACGTAAGTAGCTATTGACATTCCATACTAATAGGCCAACATTCGTCAAAGTCCTATCCGTTAAAACTAACTTCCGCTAAAGTATCCCAAATGCAATTCCCATTTAATGAGTTCCAGCTTATTTATTTAGCTGATCCTAATCACAGACCGATGCATTAGGTCGCTTCTCCTTTGTTCTTTTTTCATAGCTGTAGGTTTTGTTTATCCTTGCTGGAATGCAATAAACACGATAATGTGACCTTCACTCACGCATACCATTGCACTGAAAGAGTGCATTTCCTTGGTGGCCACACCCTTAAGAGAAAAATTTTCTCTCTCTCTTCCATTCCTAAACCCTAACCGAGGATGGAATTCAAACCAGAGTTCTATCCTCGAGGAGTTTAATTTCATCTGTAGGGAAGGAAATGATGCGCCGTACATGGACGCTGGTTTTCCCCTGTCCCCAACGAATAGTGAGTGAACTCTTCACGACAATTACGAAGAAAATAAAACACACCTGGTAGTTTTTTGTCCAGTAACATTTTTATTGCGGCGGCACTCGTTCACAATGCTTAATTCTCGATTACAGAAGGTAACATCGGTGTATCGTTAATGGTTTATTTCACAGACACAGGTCCGGATCACAATGTGTTCATTAATTCTGGGTTACTGAAGGTAATCTGGACACTGTCATTAATTGTTTGTTCCTCGGTAGTCGGTTACACTATAGTCACTTGTTATGCTAACTGGAAGTCGGATAAAAGTTGTTTCCGATATTTAAACAATAAATACTGATATTAAAGGACACGTAAACAAATTAACCGCGAAGACACAACGCGCCACACAACGCGCCACACAACGCGCCACACAACGCGCCACACAACGTGTATCGTAAACTACAGAAATTACAGACAGTCGTATGACAAGAAATGATGCGCATGTAAACACACTTCGACGTGTACCCGACGGGGGCTGCTATCTGGCTCCTCGATGCCATTCACATCCATCAGATTCGATGGCCGCGAATTGGCTCGATAGGGGAGGATTGTATATGTGTCCGTATAGGACAAGTACAATGCCCTGCGATGAAAATGATGATCGGTGGACACCTGATTAAACAGACGTACGATCATCAGGCGGCGATGTACCCATACATCGTTGATGATGTATGCCAGAGATCGAAATAGATTTTTGTTTCAAAGTAAACAAAAACGCTATTTCACAGATCAAATGGTGGCACACATGATGCATATGACGTGCCTATGATACAATGGGGTCGTCGTGGTATTTACCTAAGATTCCTTGGAAACACCGATGCAGGAAATATCCAATCTAGCCGTATGGCTCCGGCGCACAAGGAGGCAAATTATTTTGTTCACATAAGTCAGCAGAAACCTCGTCGACGGCGGCAAAGGGTCAGGCTGGATGGCTGTATGTTTGATTAATATGCGGGTAAGTAAAGCGCACACAGTGAGATACTGTATGTTTACTTTAGGTTTTCAGGCAGGTCATCATAGGCATGGCATGGGTAAAGTTACCTAAACAATGTTCATATACATGCCCAAATTCATGATCGGTTGTTAGCCGATAAGGGAAATGGTCGCAAGTGTTGCGAACCTCGGGACTGGGGCAATAAATGGTTATGAACCGTAGCAAAACCCATCGGCTACGACTGTGTCAACAATTACGCTGGCCAGCAAGTATTTACCTATTATAATTGCTGACAAGCCGAGCCGATGGAGATATGGTACGGCTCATATAATAATTCAATGTGATGCATGCCTTGATGAGGTTTATCTTTCAGGTGTGATGCTGCAGGGGAGCTTACGATGCCTCTAATTGCGGGTAAGTACTGTGGGTTTGGAAGGTGAATAATTTAAGAGGATGGGCGGTCCTTTGGGAATGTATTAAAGAACGGCCACACATCCGCCGACCGTCACTGGTCGTTCCGAGCACGGGGAAGCGTATTCGAGTGTGTAATTTATAAGTTCTGTCGTTATCATTTGAGTTATTGTCCCCGCCAGTACGAGCTGTGTACATTTCATAATGGTGGCGTCATTTACTTGGGACTGCCGACCGATAATAACATTATATATCTTAATAATCCCTTAAGAGTGTTTTCGTCCCAATTTATTGAACTAAACGTTCAATTTGCTAACGTTGAAAACTTAGATAGGATAGTCGAACCAGAGGTTCTCCACAAAAATCCCCTAGGATCCAAATGTGCGGACCAGATGTCTTTCTCCAAACAAAATCATTGAGACTCACAAAATGCGCGAGTTATTTTGTGCTGTTCCTGGAGCAAATATTTTCAAACGAAAAGACCTTTGTCTTTGCTTATTTAGAAACTATGTTTCCTTCTATTATTTTCCTCCTCTGAGCAGCTCGTGTATTCGAGTCCGTAGTCAGACAGGATCTCCGTTTTTACATTTCGAATCTAACTCTATTTATATATTTCGAATCTATTAATATCTTAAATCTATTAGGCAAAACAGGTTTCGAAGTACCTGTGTTTCTATTATTAAAATACAGTGGTTCATGTTTTCTTTTGTTCGTGTTTTCTGAACGACATTAAGTTGAACAGGTTTTGAAGTATCTGTGTTTTATGTTTTGTTTGTTACCTGTCTTAAGCTGTCAGGAGTGTTAGCTATCTTATAATTTAGGGGTGTTAACTCGCGCCAGCAATTTTATGATCATCTAGAAATATGGTTACCCAAAACCATTAACACAATCAGCGTCGTTTTCCGTTTTAACCAAACCAAGTTAAAACAAACAACTCGCGCCATAAAACGAACTACATGTACGTTTATCGCCGACGGACACAAAGGATCATAAATGCTCTTCGGCAAGATCCTTTGTTGATAGTTCTTTTGTGTTTCCTCTTTCGATCCCAAATTTGGGAAAGACAAAGAAAGGAAAATCCTTTATCTGCAGGGTAAGAAAAGTTTTCGTCCGATGAAAAAACGAAAATTGATGGAGTGGGTAAAATATCTTGAAGTGAGTTAGTTGATGTCGGGTGTTTTTTGAAAATAGTGTTGGCTAGTAATAAGGCCAGTAATAATAACGTCGGGGAGCCCTGGCGCAAGACTAATGACCTTGCCCAGAAAAAATAAATCATTATGGAAAATTTAACAAGCCTCAGGACTTGCTAAATAAGGCCAAGACCGGTTCCCGGTTGTAGTGCCGATGATGATGATGAATAATAACGTTTAAAATAGTGTTGGCTAGTAATTAAGATAGAAAAAATAAAGCACCGTAAAGAAAAATATGTGTTTGATTTTAAAGGGATTCCAACGTTTAAAGTGAGTGACAAAAAGTATATTACAATGGCGCAGCCGGTGAGCCCAAGGAAGCCCGAGAAACATCTCGTAAGACCTTGAAAAGCCTTGTGTCGACAAGAACTACAAAGCTCCCACACAAGTTTATAAGCCACAACCACAACAAAACAAAACAAAAATCGAATAACAAAAATATATTAACAAAAAGAAAAAACATTAACTAAAACCTCCAAAGTAAACAAAAATCAGTGACACAACAAACAAAAAAATTAACCAAAATTCAAACAATAAACACACAAAATCAGTGACACAAAAAGCGGACTATTTAAAATCAACAAAAATTTCACCAAGAAATACTAACTGGGAGAATTACACGACAACAGTAGCAGTACTGTGGGCTCCTCGATTGTATAGTGGTTAGTATACCCGCCTGTCACCCGGAAGACCGGGGTTCGATTCCCCGTCGGGGAGCCTCTGGCGCAAGACTAATGACCTTGCCCAGAAAAAATAAATCATTATGGAAAATTTAACAAGCCTTAGGACTTGCTAAATAAGGCCAAGACCGGTCCCCGGTTGTAGTGCCGATGATGATGATGATGAGTAGCAGTACTGTGGGGGTATAAGTGGCGATGTGCCAGCGTATGGCACGTATTCCTTATATCTCCCATCGATCCGTAGGAAGGTATTGTTCGAATACTAACGTCAGAAAGAAGTTGCTCGAACCCCAGGTTTGTCGTATAGCCATTCGTCTCTCAAAATGCGGCATCGATTTATGTTCACCTTTATTGAGGAATGTGTAATTGTAAACATTTATGGGACGCACGTCCACTTCCTGATTGTATCGAATCCGATGCGCATATTGGACGATGCGTATATTGGACCACACCACCTCTCTTGGTTAAACACGTTAATCGACTGACTTGAAAAGGGAAGAAATTGGATACAACCAAAAGAGAACATACTTCTCCTCTCCCATTGCCACGTTCTTCGATGTGTGGTAGGTTACATCGGTAATCTGATGATCGAAGAGAGCGGGACAATGAGAGAACAGAAACACGCTGTACGATTATCTTAGGGGTGGATTTGGTTGTATGTGCATGAATCAATGTAGTTCTGAGTGGAACCCGTTGACCTGATTCGGTAGTATGGTGAGTTCAGTGTACATTGATCCATACGAAGACAGAACTCAGAAAGAGAGGGGAATTGAGCTGATGATATTCACCTGCAAAAAGAGAACATTGATCCCCAGCGAATGAAGTGTCTGGAGAAAATCCGAAGTAACGCTAGGGAAATATTATCACGTGATTCAATCGAATGTTTTGATAAATTTTCCCCAGCGGATCTGCAATGATGCGACAACTTCGTCCGGCTGGATTTGGTTGTCGCTAATCGACATGGACACGAGTTGCCGTATGGCAAAAAAGGTAAGCTAAACTCATTTATGCATTGTCTGCGTGGTACAATGAGTTTAGCTATGTGTCCTTGGTGGGAACATGCTTTGCAGGTGAACAGGTAAGTAGGGGGAAATGGGGTTGATTTGACGCGCTGTAAAGCGGTGGAAATTAGGTAGGAATTGTGGGTTGTTTCTCATATAGAATAGAGAAACCCCCACAGTACCATCAGCCGCACTACAGCCGGACAGCGCGACATTACCACCACCAACCAAAGTAGTACAGAATAAGATAAGTGACCATTTTTCTTTGTTTTCCTTTTCTTCCAGTAATAATTATTTGAAACAATAGAAGGCATAAACACATTTTACCTTTTATTTAAAACTAATTGATATCATATTCAAAAATAACCTGCTCATAATCATAATTGACCTTTTGCAAGTTAAAACTTAAATCAAAATGTAAGAACAATGTAAGTCCAAGAAGTAATGCAGTTTTGATAGATAACAGGGTGTCTGACGAAAAAATATACATGCGTATATATTATAGTTTTGTATGATTTGTTTTTTTGTGTTGTTTTATATCCACATTTATTTAACAAATTTATATCCACATTTATTTAACAAACAATAAACACACAAAATCAGTGACACAAAAAGCGGACTATTTAAAATCAACAAAAATTTCACCAAGAAATACTAACTGGGAGAATTACACGACAACAGTAGCAGTACTGTGGGCTCCTCGATTGTATAGTGGTTAGTATACCCGCCTGTCACCCAAGAGACCGGGGTTCGTTTCCCCGTCGGGGAGCCCCTGGCGCAAGACTAATGACCTTGCCCAGAAAAAATAAATCATTATGGAAAATTTAACAAGCCTCAGGACTTGCTAAATAAGGCCAAGACCGGTTCCCGGTTGTAGTGCCGATGATGATGATGATGATTTAACAAATTAATTACATATTTTTCTTAAGACTAAATGTTAATTTCTATTTTACAAATATCACTCTTACATTAACTTACTGGCTCTTCGCAAGCATTTTTCTTATGCCTTTCGGGGTACAATAACTGTTTTTATAACATGTCACAATAATGGATATGTTTTCTTTTTTAAATGTATTCTTTTTTTTTCTACACCATGTACTATTTAATTTTTTTTTCTTTTTTTTTTTTAATTACGTATATAGGGAGTTGACACGCAAAAAATAAAAAATAAAATAATGAAACAAAACGGACAAATATAAACAAGGAATACAAATAAAAATAATAAAATAAAAAATTAAAATTAAATTAAAAACGAAAATAAAAAGAAAATAAAAATAATTGGGAATTGGGGATAGGGGGAAGGAAAGCAGTGCGCCTAAGAGGCATACTATGTTTGAGGACGTGTAGTCCTTTCTTCATCAGTGATCCATCACCAGTTGGGATGGGATCGATCTTTTATTGATTTATCTCTTTCGCCGATCACCATACTAAAACGCAGGCGCTCTGGAAAATTAGAGATATCGTTATCGTGGAGAATTCGTTTATCCCTGGCACCACGGAAAGCGTGGTAAATAATGGGGACTCGGCGTTTGTCTTGGATAAGTCCATTTTTATCCAAGAAAGGGAACGCTTCTGGGGGAATGAATCCATTCTGGAGAGTACTCTCCATATAGATATTATTGGGATAGAATGCTCCCGATATGAGATCATTTTCACTGCACATTGCCCTTGTTGTGTGACCACGGATAATCTTGATAATGAAGTTATCTATTCTGTTTAGTCCTGATTTGTTATATAGGATTTTATTGGGAAAGTATTTCTTGTATTGCGCCTCTGGGGTTCTGTACATTCCGAGGCAGGAACGCAAACACTGCCTCTCGAACACCCGAAATTTCTCCATGTAAAATGGGGATATGTTGTACCATACCGGGCAGCCATACACCAATATTGGTCGGATGAATGCTGAGTATGAAATTATTTTCACCTTGGGGTCCAGCAGACTACTACGGAAGAGTCTTCGTGTCATTGCATATGCGTTTTTAGCTGCTGTATGCTTATCAAAGTAAAGATACTGATCAAGCCAGATTCCAAGGTATCTGACTACAGAAGATTATTACTTCCTGCAATAGAAAATGTTTTCCAATTCCGTTTTGTATCCCTTAATGCACTGGACAGTGGCGTTCTGAAAAGGATAGTCTCTGTTTTCTGGAAATTTATTTTTAATTTCCAGTCGTCGCAAAAACGTTTGATTTTGTTGAAATCATCTTGCAGAAGTCTATTGATGACATCAATCTTTTTTTCCAGATCTATACACCACAATGTCGTCGGCATACGCAATTGCATGGTTGAGAGAACCCACTAGACCACTAGTGTAAATGTTAAATAAAATGGGAGAATTCACTGCTCCCTGTTGTAGACCGTTTCTGATGTGGAAAATCTTGTTAGAGATTATATATCCACATTTCACCACAAATTGTTTACCCATTATCATATCGTAGATAATGTATAATAAATATTCGGGCATACCTAGATTTGATAACTTATATACCAGACCTTCTAGCCATACGGTGTCGAAAGCCTTTTTAAAGTCAACCAAACAGGCCCCTGTGCATTGTCGCTTCGCCTTGTTCTATTGTATGTCGGAAACAAGTTTTGTCGCAGCATGAACTGTGTCATGTTGCGAACGGAAACCAAACTGATTGTTTGGAATTATACCATTTTCCTCACACCAGTTAGTCAATGCTTTATTTATAATTTTCTCGAATATCTTGCTGATGTTCGAAAGTAAACTAATCGAGCGAAGATTGGCTGGATTGCTCCTGTCCTTGCCCCTTTTGGGGATGGGATGGACTACTGCAGATTTCCATTGAGTTGGATAATATGCATTGTTTAGAGCGTTATTGAACAATATAGTGTAAACCTTCACTACTTCAAGAGGTAAATGCTTTAGAACAATGTTTGGAATACTATCTATTCCAGAAGATTTTTTGCTCTTAATCGATCTAAGAACGTCCGTCAGTTCATGCTTGTGTGCAAATATGCTAGTGTTTAGATCTCTAAGCGGGGAATCCGCTCTCTTATTTTCACTAAAGATAGTGAAACTTCGACTTAAGAGACGCCAATTGTTAAGTACATTTCGTAGCGAAATATGTTTTCTGAGAGCCCTATTTTCCAGGTCAAGGTTAGAATGAGCCGATTCGCTCAATCTATACACTGCTTCGAAACAAGCGCCAATTGAGTTTGTGGGGCTTTTCAGGGCCCGAAGAGCCATGCATCGCTCGATCCCCACCATTCCCAGCGATGTGACTTACCTTGAAGTCGGATCTTCAGCAAGGTTACGCAACCTTGCTACGGCATTAACCGCCAACCAACCGCTGGAATTAATCCGGTTATCCCCAAGGATAACCGACATAAATATATATTTGGCAGCTTACCTTTTCTGTGGGGGTTTTCCTTCCAAACCCCTTTTTCTCCACCACCATATCTGGAAACATTAAGTCCACGGCAAAGATTCTCACCTAGCCGTGGCATCGAAAATTTCATCCTCAGGCATTATTATCTGAAAACATTAAGTCCACGGCAAATCTTATCACTTAGCCGTGGCATCGAAAATTCATCCTCGGGCAGGCATTAATATCTGAAAACATTAAGTCCACGGCAAAGATTATCACATAGCCGTGGCATTGGAAATCTCATCCTCGGGCATGCATTGCACCCAGTGCATCTCGTTCCCATAGCCTTATGCTATGGAAACAACATCAACAAAGAGTTCTTTGATTACTCGTTTTCTTGTTTGCCCATGGCACCCCTTGCATGCGGCTATTAGGTCCCATTGGTTTGCCACCGCCGACAAGGTTTCGGCTGAGGCAAACCAAACATTTCCCTAATTACCAGCAATAGCTGGTTTCCTATTATCGGTCCCCACCGATCAGGGACCGCAAACAAGCAACGAATTGGATGCAGCCAGCAAGTGTTTACTTTTAACATCTGGCAATGGCTGCACCCTATATTCGTTGCAATATCTAAACATCGCATTTGCACCACAGAGTGTAAAAAGGAAATTCACACCATCAACCTAAATGTTGATTTATGGCTTCCCATAGGATGACCAGATCTTCGGTTCGTGTCGTTTTCACCCCAAATATTCATTGTTTGCATTCGTGGAAGATGCAGTTGCGATGCTGGCATCCACCCTCGGTCGCCGGACGATCGTATGCGAGGCATACACACACATGCATAATGTATGCCTATTCCCTGGTCCAATCACGATTAACTACCTCGAGTTAATCGTGTAGCTCCTCCCCTTTTACGGTTTTCTTTGGGTGTCCCTTTTCTTTTGTGGGCATTAAATATGGAGTCAGATGTGAGTCTTTTTAGAGATCGGTCGCGCCTTGTTATCCTCTTGAACAATACCCGATTAAATAGTTGCCACTAGTGATTATTACCAGTACATTAATAGAATAACAATTGCTCTCGTGTGAACAATACTCGATTAAATAGTTGCCACTAGTGATTATTACCTGTACCTTAATAGAATAACAATTGCTCTCGTGCGAACAATACTCAATTAAATAGTTGCCACCTGCGATTATTACCTGTAACATTAATAGCATAATAATTGCCCATTTGTGAAATAATCGTACGACTAACTAAAATATAGTTAAAATAAAATATTAAATTGAAGTTCATCAGTGTGTTTTATTGGCGATCATCGAGGCAGCTGCTGTGCTCCACTCTTTCGCGACTGAATTCTCCTAGTGAAACCGTGCTGGTGTTTTTGTAGACAATTCGGTGAACAATCTATGGCGTGTATGTGAAACCGTGTCCGTGTTGACATACCAACATACACTACCCACAAGTTCGCCTTTTTTTGCGGATCCTCGACTATTATGAACTCTTCGTTAGAGTTGATGTGTTCCAGGGTAAGTCCTGCGTTCAGCAGAGTTTGACAATTTTCGGGAGTCCGTGGAACTCGCAGACATGGGATGTCATTATAATCTTTCCTTCGAAAGACTTTATTTATTTGTGGGAACATATTCGGTCCACTAGCTTTAATGGCTTGAATTCTCTTGTTCCAGCCTTCATTAATTACTGATCTATAGTTGTCACGGATCAGTTTTTGAAGATTTTTAATTAATGACTTAATTGTTTTTATTTCCGGGCTATTTGGATCGCTGAATTGTTTGTAGAGCAGTTTTAACTTAGAGAGCAGAATACTCTTTTGCCTATACAGCTCGTCGATCGTTGCGTTTCTGTGCCGGTTTGTATGGCTCTCTATGTGAGACACTTTTGGGATAGAACGATTCATTGTATTAGTAACAATATTGTTCATCGTCGAAAGATAATGATCAATTTCGTCATTATGAAGATTTCTGTCAGTTGGTGGATCTATGCCATTGGAGCGTAATTCTTTTTTTATTATGCGATCAAAGCGCGACCAGTGTGCTTTTCCGAAATTAAAAGAATGTATCTGATTGTACTGCTCAAGTAGTGAATGTTCGTTTGGGACATGTATTACAGCACCAAGTCCGTAATGATCGCTATCGTACACGATTGTACGAAGACAATTTCGAGTAGTTAGATCCATATCTAATAATTGTATTCGCTCGTCGAGCAACAGTAAATCCAAGAAGGAATTTCCTCTTGGATATGACGGCGTACTTGTAGCGTACAATTCTAGTTTATGTTCGATAGCGTTTGTTTACCACCAGTCGAACAACACATTGCCTCTTGTGTTTGTGATAAGGTTACCCCAAGTACTGTGCTTGGAATTGAGATCGCCCACCATAAAGAAATAATTATTTTCCGAGTCTAACTTGAGACTTCGAAAAGGGTATCAAGTTCATTGATAAACTGTAGACACTGTGGAGATTCAGGAGCATACGCAGAGATCACATATAGATGCCTTTGACTTTTCAAAGGAATACCTATAATGCAGGCTTCTAGTACCTGGAACTTGTATACATCTCTACTGTAGACGACTTTGTGTTGCAGACCACTTTTAACTAAGACAGCGACCCCGCCCCCCTGAGTGGAATTTGGACGATCTCGTCTAATTATTTTATAATTTGGGTAGCCCAATTTATGCCTTTGATTTAGCTTAGTTTCGCTAGCCAAAAGCACATCCGGGCGTTCAGCTTCCAGCAGATTGCTGAGATTATCCCTTCTTTCCATGCGGATTAGTGAATTAACGTTCACAGCAATAATTTTTAGGGTTAATTCAGTCGCAGTGAACGTTATGATTAGAGTGTGGGTTCGTCTGGAAACAGGGTCGAACAGATAATGTCCGTTCGAGCCACTTGTTCCGTCAGTTTTTTTTCGAACTTTTCGAATTTTTTATCAAACACAGCAAACTGTCCTTGTATGGACATTAATATTGCTGTTATATCAGCAGGAGCAGGCGTTTTAGTGATATTACGTGATTGTTCTAAGATTGGTGCAGTTACTCTTTTACTTAGGCGTATGACACACTTGGTGCCCCGAAGTTGTTGTAAGAGCGAGTTTTCATCCTTTTCTCTTCTTCAACTTGCTTCTTTTTGACTTCCAACTTTGATTTTAGTTGTTGGTACTTAGGGCAACCTCTAAAGTTAGCAGGATGACCTGAGTTGTTACAGAGGACACAGGATAGTTTATTTCTATCCGGAAGCTGTTCTTTGCCCAATGGACATTCTCCAATGATATGCTTATTTAGGCATTTGACGCATCTGAAATGCATATTGCAATTCGCTGCCACATGCCCGAAGCGTTGACAGCGCATACACTGCAATACGCGGTCGCACTTCTTTATTCTCTCCCAACTTATTATTTGGTGATTAATGTATTAAATATATCTAAGTCCATCAATTTTACTATTGGGGCTTAGCGACACAATGAAGAAAGGCAACTTACGGTTGCGATTTCTAGAATTTGCTGTAGAAAATGGTTTCACACCTGTAAACGTCAGGCTATCGTTTTCGAAGTTTTTTAGCTCTTCGAGCACCTCTTCGGGAGTAAAGGAAGGGTCAACTCCTTTGAGGAGCATGGAGACAGTTTTCTCCGATTTAGGGGTCTACGTGTAGTACTCGCTTTTCGATTTCCCTAATGCCGATTTCATTTTGTTATCATCATCATCATTCGGCACTACAACCGGGATCCGCTTGGCCTTTTTTAACAAGTCCCGAGGCTTGTTAAATTTTCCATAATAATTTGTTTTTCCGGGCAAGGTTATTAGCCTTGCGCCAATTAATTTTGTTATACCCTTCCAAATCCTCGCATGTTAAACTTATCTTAAAATTATTTATTCGTTTTGTTTTAAAAGTTTTGCATGTCAACTCACCCAATTTTATGAGATCCTTTGTCTCCATGTAGCTAATGTATATAGGAGGTACTTTCTCCCTTTTTTTGACTGGCACCTGCTGAGATGTTTCCTGCCGAGATGTGTCCTGCTGCTGGTGTAATTCCTGCTGTTGATGGGGTTCCTGCTGTTGTTGTTGCTGTGATTCCTGCTGTTGAATTTCCTTATCTTGTCGTGTTTTCTTTGCCTTCGTGAGTTGCTGTTGTCTTTGTTCTTGCTGTTGTTGTTCTACCATTTTCGGTTTTCGCTCGTTCTGGGACAGGTTGTTTTTTAGTTTAACAACTTCCTCCATTTGTCTATCCAGTTCTTCTTTTTTACGACTAATGTCATAGATGAGTCTGTTGAGGACCTCGATTTGATTGCTAGCGTCTGCATTTGTTTCGCTGACAGCTAGTTCTTTGAATTGGTTTCCACCCCCTGAGTACTGGGCACCATGGCTGTTGTCTTTGTCATCGCTGGTTACAATCGACGTGTCTGTATTCTTATTTTCATTTCTTGTTAACGCGTTTAGCCTTTAGGTTTAGGTCCGTATTTTGCCTTCTCCGTTTTACCATTTTGGCATCCATTTGTTTTCCGTCCATATTTTGGACCGCGTGTTCTCACTTTTTTTATTGTTTTTTGTTTCTGGATCTACGTCCGTATTATGGAAAGTATTTTTTTTTGTTGCTAGCATATCATTGGAGAATGCCTATTAGGCAAAGAACAGCTACCGGATAGAAATAAACATCCTGTGTCCTCTGTAACAACTCAGGTCATACTGCTAACTTTAGAGGTTGCCCAAAGTACCAATAACTAAAATCAAAGTTGGAAGCCAGAAAGAAGCAAGTTGAAGAAGAGAAACGGATGAAAACTCGCTCTTACAACAACTTCGTGGCACCTTTGTGTCTGAGTGGCATAATGTTCATCATGGAAGGGATGTGACCTGGATTTCGGCACGGATCTAGTGGGACACCTACTACAAGGGCATAACACCTGTAGTGGTTGCTTTCGCTTATCTATTGCTGGTCCCGACTTCTATCCTTTCCCGAGGCGGTATTGGTTTTCTATGTAGGGCCATTTCAATGGAGCGGGAATTTCGAGTTGATTTGTGTAACATTCGCGGCTTGAGATGCAATTTCTCTTCTGTGTCTGCCCATGTTTCTAGCCAGAATCCAACTATCCTTGCACTTAGCGCAACACAGGTAATTACTAATACAGATATTTCCGATTTTAAACTACCTGGATATAACTTAGTGCCACTGTTCTTTCGACATCGTGGTATAGCCACATACATACGAAATGATATTGCTTATCTGCTTCTGCCACAATATGGGCTCTGCTCCAATCCAGAATTTAATTTCTCGTGGCTAAAACTACACGTTCGTAAGCATATCATACATCACTGCTTTCTTTACAGAAGCCCAAACTTGGATAGAAATGTATCCTTTAACGAATTTGATGCTCTACCTTATTCTATCGATAGGATCTTGACATCGTTATTGCGGGTGATTTTAATGTGCATAACTCTTAGTGGCTTCGTCACTCCGGAACAACAACACCTGAAGGTCAATATGTACAGCTTTTTACTGATTCAAATGGCGTAACTCAATTTGTCAATGAGCCAACACGGGTACCAGATATATATGGTCATTTCGCCAACACACTGGACCTGTTTCTCACTTCCCACCCAAACAAATACACAATTGAAGTTTCTTCGCCCTTGGGCACTTCAGATCACTGTGTCCGTGTCAGCTAAATTTCCTCTAACCAACAGCAGTTTTAATGAGAAAGTGCCCAAAAGAACAGTATGGTTCTACGAGAAAGCCAACTGGGAAGGTCTGATAGACTTTTCTAGGGAGTTAAATTGGTCGTTATTTTTCCTCCATAACGATGTTGACTCTATAGCGGACATTGACAGACACGATTCTACTTGGCATGCGGACCTTTATTCCACACAGAGTAAAGAGTATCAAACCCAAGAGAAATATGTGGTTCGATTCCGGGTGCAGAGAAGCCATTAAGGCCAAAGAGCTGAGTTTCCGGTTGTATAAATCAAACAATACTGAGAAAAACCGAAAAAGATTTCAGAGATAGATATTACTGCAATGCGTATATTCAACGCGCCAAGTTCTTGCATGACCAGAGAGTGAGACAAAAATAACTACTCTCCCTCAGGTAGTAGAAACGTCTTGTCTCTTCATCCATTCCATCGCTTATAGTTGATGACAAACCAGTCACCACTGCAATAGAGAAGGCAAATCTACTTGCTGCACATTTTGCAGCTTACTAAACGCTGCCTGATACATCAGTTCCGGCCCAACTTGAGCATAAGCAGCACACCATGTGCCAGATTCGCTTCCGAACGCGTACTCAAAGAGCTAAACGCACACAAATCCGCTGGTCAGGACGGCATTCCCCCAATCCTCTTGAAGAGGTGTTTTACTCTTCACTCGCTAAACCACTGCGGAAACTCTTCCATTTGTCTTATTCTAATGGCCGTTTCCCAAATAGATGGAAGACAGCGAACATTCAGCCAATTCCAAAAAAAGGATGACAAATCATCACTTTCTTCTTATCGACCCACAGCAGGAAATATCTGGAATAAAATGACCTCCTCAAGATCGCCAATATGGTTTTCGTAGCAACAGGTTCACAGGAGATCTGATGGCGTACCTTACCGAAAAGTGGAGCCATTCCATCCACTACCTCGGTGAAAGCAAGGTAGTCGCATTGGATATTTCAAAAGCCTTCGACAAAGTTTGGCATCCAGCCCTTTTGTCAAAATTTCATTCATATGGAGTGGACAATTCCCTGATCCAATGGATATGAGACTATCTTTCTGGCCATTCAATCCAAGTGGTTCTTGACGGTGTCAAATCTGTCTCCCATCAAATTAATGAAGGTGTTCTCCAGGGTTCGGTACTCTCACCCACTCTCTTCCTCATCTTTATAAATGATCTCTTGTCAATTACTCACAACCCAATTCACTCGTTTGCTGATGATAGTACGTTTAGTTTCTCATACTCATACGAACACTCCCGTCCAAACTCTTATGCTTGATACATTGAATTCAGACCTCAACAAGATATATCAGTGGGGATTATCTAACCACAGCTAGTTCTTTGAATTGGTTTCCAGCCCCTAAGTACTGGGCACCATGGGTGTTGTCTTCGTCGTCGCTGTTGACAATCAGCGTGTCTGTATCCTTATTTTCATTTATTCTAAGGCGTTTAGCCTTTAGATTTAGGTCCGTATTTTGCCTCCTCCGATTTACCATTTTGGCATCCATTTGTTTTACGTCCATATTATACACCGCGTGTTCTCACTTTTTTTTATCTACGTCCGTATTATGGAAAGTATTCACTTGTTTTTCTCTTTTTTTTTTATTGCGTGAAGGACAAACAAATCGTGGCCTCGCGCACACACTCACAATGTTCGCGCACTCACATGTAAACACCGTTAACGTGTTACTCACACACTTTTTGTATTAAACTTGTTCTTCGTTTTGACTGTCACAACACGTGGCTTCGTTCTCTTTTATTTTATTCTATTTACTTATATTTACTTTGCCTTGACCGTATCTACCACTCTAATTTATTTGTTTATAAATAGTCTTTTTATAACACTTCAGCCACTCGCGACTCATAGAAGCAACTTTTTTCATTCAACTCCTTTGTATGATTTGTTTTAATCTGTGAAAGCAGAGAGTTTAATTTAGCAGGTTGCCTAAAATCCATTTTCTTTCTTGTTTTACGTTTGGTTTAAATTCGCTTTCACCTGAATATTACCTTTTAGCAATCATGTGTCTATATTTGTCCATATATTTCGGGTGTATTAAATAAAGTCCTTGTACTATTTGGGAAGTATTTCCACTCCTATATATTATATATTTAACAAAACCAATTGTCACCATATTACTATGTTTGCATCTGTCCTTATATTTGTCCATATTTCGCGATCGTTAAAATGAAAGTTTTCAATAATTGGGAAGTATTTTCACTTTAAAACAATAAATAAATTAATGATCCCAATATCAATAAAAAGTAACAAATGAAGTCTTGACCTAATCCCCATCTTCTCGGGGGAACGTAATTCACATTTAGGTACCGAACTCCATACATTTTTGGATTGTAGTAGGAGGGTTTTGAATTGTCTCCCAGTGGAAGAGCACAATGTTTTCCTGCAAATATTCCCTACTAGGTTGCGAGGAGAAGCATCTGCATTGTTCGCGTCCACTCTGTTTTCATCTTTTGAAGAAGCAGAGGATCTACTGAGGAAAGTTTACCAGCCAGTAGAAAGCTACCAAGATTTGGTCAATAAACTACTGGCTACCAAACAGAACCCAGCGGAAGCAGTCATCTTGTTCCAAATACGTTTGAAGCAAACGTTGAAAAGATGCACACTGGCAGCAGAGAAGAGATATGGCTCCGCGTCCGCCGAGGGTATAAAAATACAGCTAGACGACTTTGCCAGGAGTGTGTATATAAGTGGACTTTTAAATCCATACTACCGTCAATTTCTATTATTAATGGACGGAGAACCACTTGACACTCTAATGCAAAGAACGTTAGAATTGGAAGATCTCGAAAAACCTCAGTCGAACTCATTCTCGTCTTCACAATGTTCACCGATATACCATTCTTCGCCCTTCGCAGCAACCCCAACCCCACAGATATTTAACCCAAGTACACAAACAGAAGTGGGTCCTCAAGTGATAGAGATTATTCCTGATTCCCCTGAACCTAAAGTAGTTCCCTACAAACAACCCATTACACAGGATCCCCCTATCATCAAAGTAACTTGCAGTTACTGCCATCAAAGGGGGCATACCTATGGAGAGTGTGTAAAACGGAAAAACACACCCTTTTGTACACAATGTCAGCGAATAAATGACGATACCCGGGATTGCTGGCGATTAAAGGAGGGTAAAAGGATTCTGCACATAAGGCAGATTTGCGACTTCTGTGGCCAGCAGGGCCACAACCTAGGATCCTGTCAGCAAAAGCTGAAATGGGAATCGCGAATTCAATGCCAATTTTTTAAAAATTCTCCCCCTTCAGAACAAGAAAGGAGTAGGCCAAAACACTCTGTGGCAAAAAGGAACTACCATATTAGAACTCCATGCTCGCCAATAACCAGCGTACCAACTGTCCAGCTACCAATAGATGTAGGTGTTAAGAAAAACACAACTCTAGTAGTGGACACTGGCGCTGAGATAAGTCTGATCACCAAAAGTAGCCTCAAGGAATCAGACGTTAAGATTAATAGGCGAGAAGCTTGCACCTTACAGATGCCGTTTGGAAGTATCCGAACCTTGGGAAGCTGCAAGGTAAACTTCCAACTGGATGGTAGGTCTAAACTCCCATGCAAGTTTCAAGTAGTGAGCAATATGCCCGATCTACCAGAAGACGGACTACTTGGAAGCAACTTTCTGTCGAAGAATTGCAATGTGGAAGGCCCCAAACAGTGCGTCACATTTCCTCGAACGGAAATGAACCCAATAGTATTTAGTGTGCCAATCAAGTTCTCAAACGTCGAGAAAGGGGCATATGAAAATAAATACAACAAAGGGAAACAGGAGCAAGCCCAAGAAGAGCGGAAATCTTTCTGGTTAAATTTTAACTACAAAAAGAGGAACCCCAAAGAGTCAAGTGGTCATAATACATGTGTTTATCGAATCACAGTCACTCTATCAGCAAATCCATCAAACTCGCTCCACTTATTGCTGTAGCCCGAAACACCCGAAAAAATAACAAACCTCAATGAGATTGCTACTGTACTCAGGGTTTATCACAATTCCCCTTCCGGTGGACATCAGAGCGTCACCAAATCGTATAATAAAATACGACAAAGGTACTGGTGGCCGTCCATGCTCTCCGATATTAGGAAATATAAGAAACAGTGTGAGGAATGCCGTTCGTTGAAGGCAACCACATGTTCCGGAAGTGAAACGAAACCACAATCGTTTCATGTGGGAAACATGGTGTTAATGGGGTGTAAAAACCATAAGGGCAAACAAACACCCATTTGGAAGGGCCCCTTTCTCATTACAGCAGTAACTGAGCCAGACAATACGACCATCAAAGTTGGTCAAAATTCAATACTTGTTCATAACAACAGACTAAAACCCCACCCTCAATTTAGTCCCAAACTTCTTCCCACTACCAACCCGAAACAATTGCTATTCCCAGGGTGTATTGCAAATTGAAGATTTCTTTGTTTACGTAGCCGAAATTAAAATCTATAACGATATGGACAAAAATAGATGACGGCAGTAAATGTAAAAAGTTATTAATATTATGCTAAGTTTTCTACAAGAAAAAGAAATATAAGTAAAATTCAAAACACAAAAAGGGGCATAAAATATATATAAATTAAATAGAATAAAAGAGAAAGAAATCACATACAAATACACGAAATGAACATTGACCCTCAATGAGGAAGACTAACTCGAAATATCAAACAAACTACTTAAAACAAAAAACAAAAAATTATTAAGGATGATATATATAAAACAAAAAAGGAAAACAGAGAGATTAAGAATATAGTTGCAGTTGTCTAAAAAGTGGTTATAAACTAAATAACGTTGGAAATGAAAAGATACCAGCTTTGTATTTCAATTAAAATGATTGTTATAGTTAAGAAAATCAAATTAAGAAAACAATTCTTAAAATACGCGGTTATTGTTTTGCAGATTTGCACAAAGGAGAAGATAAAAAGAAACTATGAAGTTTTAATCAAAAGTGTTTTTTATAACAAAGAAAGGGAAATGCCTATTTAAGATCCACGTGATCAACTTATCAAACTTAGAATGTGTAAACGAATAAATTAAAGAAAAAATAATAAAACATGTAATTTATATGTGCCAAATACAGAAAATATTATAAGAGATTCTACCTTTTTAAATGAGAAGATGAAAAGTTTGGAAATCTAGATACAGATGTACAAGATACTAATGGCAATATTTATATACCCATCAATGTAACCAATTTAACTATACAAATATTAAAACAAGATGATTCAATGTATTCTCTATTATACGGCAAATTATAATGAAACTCAACCATTATGAATACTACAATAAAATAGAAGACAAGAAACCAAAGACTCGAAAAATATAAACTAACATACGAAACACATATGTTTAGGAATTACAAAATACATTTAATTAAACGGAAACAGTAAAAATAAACCTTTTTTATGAACTTGTGAAACAATAAGTCCATTTTTTGATTTATGTTATATTTAGCATTTTCCACGGAAAAGTAATAAGAAAAAAAAATTTCAAGATTACAACTAATCTAAAACAAATACTACTATATATACCTAAACAAAAATGTGCTGAATCTTATAATACAATAATAATAATCTACAAATAAGTAAACCACAATGAAAAATAGTCCAAACTCAATTTAACAAAATGAAATACATTAAATGCACACATAAATAAAATTTTGTAATCGCCACACAACACCACTCACGTTCTTATAGGCGCCCAAGGAGTATTATTTCCTATTCAACGAATAATACTCATTTTATAAAGGGAGGAGGATTGTTACGGCCACAACCACCCATCCCATAATACTTACCCCTTCAGAGCCAATCTCCACCACTAATTGCGGTACACGACAATAACATCCACTTAAAGGATGAGACACTCCCCAAGCCATAGCATTACCGCATGCATCAAATGGTCCCACATTAATGCAATACCAAACAAATTGAACTAAACGTTCAATTTGCTCTAATCAATTTAATTTCAAACAAATTGAACTAAACGTTCAATTTGCTAACGTTGAAAACTTAGATAGGATAATCGAACCAGAGGTTCGCCACAAAAATCCCCTAGGATCCAAATGTGCGGACCAGATGTCTTTCTCCAAACAAAATCATTGAGAATCATTAAATGCGCGCCAGCAATTTTATGATCATCTAGAAATATGGTTACCCAAAACCATT
This sequence comes from Microdon myrmicae, assembly GCA_963931805.1. NCBI lineage: Eukaryota > Metazoa > Arthropoda > Insecta > Diptera > Syrphidae > Microdon > Microdon myrmicae. The sequence goes on along the minus strand of OZ007500.1, from coordinate 124,746,680 downwards.
AACACAATCAGCGTCGTTTTCCGTTTTAACCAAACCAAGTTAAAACAAACAACTCGCGCCATAAAACGAACTACATGTACGTTTATCGCCGACCGACACAAAGGATCATAAATGCTCTTCGGCAAGAACCTTTGTTGATTGTTCTTTTGTGTTTCCTCTTTCGATCCTAAATATGGGAAAGACAAAGAAAGGAAAATCCTTTATCTGCAGGGTAAGAAAAGTTTTCGTCCGATGAAAAAACGAAAATTGATGGATTGGGTAAAATATCTTGAAGTGAGTTGGTTGGTGTCGGGTGTTTTTTGAAAAAAGTTTTGACTACTAACAAGGCCAGTAATAATAACGTTTAAAATAGTGTTGGCTAGTAATTAAGATAGAAAAAATAAAGTACCGTAAAGAAAAATATGTGTTTGATTTTAAAGGGATTCCAACGTGTGTGTGGTGTTTAAAGTGAGTGACAAAAATAATATTACATTTATACCGAAATCCTTCACTCCTTTTCCATGTACGTCTCCCACTATAGAACATCGACCTATTCCCCACATTGGTACAATCACAAGCTTCGCTCCCTGCGTAACAAAAGGAATCGAACTATTGCCGACTACTCTAACCTTCTCGGCTGTTACTTCTAATTCACTGAACTATGTAACACCCTTTACCATAACAATCTTATCAAAACAAAGCCCAATCTGAAAAATGATCCCAACACCTTCTTTCAGGATGTCAATCATAAACATAAATACGAAGGATATCCCGCATCGCTTACCTTAAACTCTAAAACCTCATCTGATACTGATACTATTGCTAACCTCTTCGCCAATCATTTCAAACAGTCATTCACTAATTACTCATTTCTTCCTGAGCCGTCATAAATCAACTACATACCTTACTTTTCCCTCGGCCCCCTTCTCCTAAACTCCTTTGATCCGCCCCTAATTGAATCTAAGCAACTCCAACTCAAAGACGAGTTCACATTATACCCAGATGGTATCACTGCGGTTCTCCTCAAGAAATGTTCATCCATTCTCTCTGCTTCCCTCTCAATGATCTTCAATCTTACACTTTCTCAAGGTGTATTCCTCCACATTTGGAAAACCTCATTCATCACCCCAATACACAAGAAGGAATCCAAAACGATGTCGCGAACTACCACCTCGTCGCCAGACTGTCCCACTTACCCAAGATTCTCGAAAGCATGCTATACGAATCTCTAAGTTTTCGTTGCAAATCTTTTATCTCATCAAGACAACTTGGTTTTCTCAATGGACGATAAACTACAACCAATCTTGTTGAGTTCGCTTCGTTTACACTCTCAACACTATATCACGGTATAGAGGTCGAACAGGTCCCAACCGATCTCAGTAAAGCATTTGACAAAATCTCCCACAATCTTATCGTCTTCAAATTATCCACCCTCGGCTTTGAATCTGGACTATGTACAAGATAGATTTTATTTTGTTCTGTTCAGATCCGTGATATCAAACCTCTTCCTTGCTGTCTCTGGGGTCCCTCAAGGAAGGCCCTCTCCTATTTATACTTGCCACTAATGACATTGATAAGGGCATTAGGAATACCTGCTGATGACACCAAGATATACAAGATCATCGAGTCACCACTTGATTCTGCATTGCTGCAATCCCTGACCTTGACACTCGACTTGGTGTAATAAAAACTACTTTGTACTTAACACCGCCAAATGCCAATCTATAACCTCATAACCTTCATACCCAACCGCTGACCATTGTCCAATCTGTTCGAGACCTTGAGATCCTTTGCGACAGGGAACATAAATTCCTCTCACACATTAACGAAACGATCTGTATCCAGTCGACGGTACGTGAAAGATATTCGAAAAGTGTCGCCGGTCGATCGTCCTTCGGGGAGCGGTAAAGACAACAAAGAAATTTGACAGAATTCTTCAGCACGACGCTCAACCACATGATGTCCAAGTTATTGGGCTCCAATGCCTCTATTCTTTGGCAAGCCAGATCGGATCGCGATAAGACGCGGACTCCAGTCATAAAACAGAATCTCGAATCTAAGTCGTATCCTGAGCAACGAAGATATGTCGAATCAATTGACGAATCGACCTGGGTCTCAGTTAGGGCAAGGATATCAGGTTTTGCTGTTTGCAAATATTGGTGAACGGCGTTTATATTCGTATTGGTGAAACCGATGCCCCTGATGTTACAGAATGCCGTTATCAGTTGAACATCGACTGTGTCGGGAAGTAACGCGATTACGCGATGACGAATTTCTCAAAGTTTGATGATTTATCCAAATACTTTCATGATTACCACTGAATTGAAGTTTTAGTTCCTTTCCTAGGCACCATGTTCACCAAAATTAACCCCATTAGACTAGTTTCTTCCCAGTCACAGGTAGTCACACCAGTTTTGACAATTACTCACCTAATCCTGGTACCAAATCTGGTTGTAACAACAAGGAAAATACTCTCTACGAATCATATGATTCAAAAGCTTCTCATTGCGGTCAACACCATACAACAATCGAAACATGATCACAAGGTTCGTTTAAATAACCTGTATATCGCCTGCAGCCGTATGAGACACCAGTATATTGTGTAAATGTGCTCCAGCGTCCTCAACATCTAGCAGTAATCCATCGCGTCATTGTGAATATACATTTCAACCCAAATAAACAAGCTCTGTTGGTCGTTCACTTATTGACGTTGATGTACGAGTCCTGCAGTCATTCTATATGAGGATACTTTCCATATTAACAAGTTACCTGGAGACTGTGACCAGTGATAACCTGGTGACTATGGAGCAAGACGTAGGAATCTTATGCTGTTTTCATATTTAATGGAAGCTAACGACCACTCGAAGGAATATGTAAAGACATTCAAGTATCACACGAAACATAAATCATCGAGAATTACATCTACCATATTTCTCAGAGTTATTCTTGAAAATAAACGAATTAGTATTTTAAAAAAAATGTTCCGTATTGTTCAGTTTCCTATGTCCTTGGGATGTGTCTTGTGAAATAATAAGTTTCCCAATTAGGGCGACAAGTTTTTACGTTTCATATTGGGTTTCTGAAGTGATCTGTTTCCCAACAAGAATGATTCTATTCTATTCTATTTATTGGCCTGTAGGAACCGAAATTTCATGACCTCATCAACCCGACTCCGCCATTGTTCCCTGTCCTGTGCGCTCTCCTTCCACGTTCGACCATCCGTTCCGATCTCCTCGAGGTCAAACCTAACATTGTTCTCCTATCTCCGTCGCGGCCGTCCTACGGACTCTTTCCCGTTGGTTTACCGTCAAGAATTCTATGCCCGGTCCTATCGTTGCCCATTCGCGCCACGTGTCCGGCCCATCTTAATCTTCGCGACCTGATTACTCTCACCATTGTAGGTTTGCGGTATAGCTCTTCCAATTCGTGGTTGTGGAGTTTCCTCCATTGTCCTGCCTCCTCGTCATATTGGCCGCCAAAGATACCCCTTAGAACTTTATTCTCGAATACGTGGAATTTGTTTTCTTCCCGTTTTGTAAGAGCCCATGTTTCGCATGCGTATAGAACAATCGGCATGATTATGGTTCTATAGACACGGAGCATTATGTTACGTGATAGCAGGTTGGATTTCAGCAGTTTACTGACTGCGTGCCAACTAGCGTTGTCGGAATGCAGTCTTTTATTAATTTCCTTCGACATTTCGTTACTGGCCTTCAGTATCGTTCCCAGATATTTAAATTCTTTAACTATTTCAAATATCTTGACCCTGATGTTTATGTGTGTTCCCTGAGGTCCACCTGCTTTCGCCATAATCATGTATTTCGTTGTGCCTTCATTTAATTCTATGCCCACCTCTTCTGCCGCTTGCATGATGATTTCACAGTTTTTACTTACAGTTTCTAGATTATCGCCCAAAACGGCGATGTCATCCGCATATGCTAGTACTTGTGTGGCGTCGTTCAGGGATGACCCGGCTATGTTGTCGTCATGTACCTTTGTGATGACATACTCGAGCACAAGTTAAAAAAGACATGGTGAGAGGCCATCCCCCTGTTATATCCGTCCCGGATTTCAAATGGTTCTGAGAGGTGGTTTTCTATTCTAACTCGCCCTTTGTTTTCCTTCATGCAGATTTGAATGAGGGCGGCATATTTGTCGGTATCCCCAGCTCAACCACAATATGGTAGACTCTTTTCCTTGCGACTGAGTCGTAGGCTTTTTTGAAGTCAACGAACAGTTGGTGAACCGTCTCTCCGTATTACCACAAGAATGATTTGTGTTTCAAATTAAAAAGTGCGTTTCCCAGTAGGATCGATATGTTTTATAACGTCATGGCGGCTATATTTGGTATGGTAGAAATGTCACTAGATGCCATTTGTCCTTAGTTTAGTTTGACATTAAATTAATTGTACTTTAAAATAATATAAATTTTGCTTCTAATGTTATGGAGTTCAAAAGAATCCCTTGACAAATGAGCATCTAGTTCAATTGAGGATAAATTTAGTTGCATTGTGTGAATTGGGATTTAGGAATATTATATAGGTATATATACCCCACTTTGTAGAAACCTTAACGTGGTGCGGGTGCTTAAACTTCAATGAATCACTCAGGCTATGCTGACGGAAGCATACGTCACCCATGTCAGACAGGCTAGTGAGGAGTAACACACAAAGATCTACCACCCTTAATCTAGGGTGTTACGCGTCACCGTGCCCTTTGGGTTGTTTGCAGCCAGGGGTATTTTTTCATTTTCATTTTTACATTTTTTATTTTTCTTTTTATATTCTTAATTTCTAAATTAAAGGCTAGACAAAAAATGCTTAAATTCTAGCTTAATTATCTTATATAATAACTTACTGGTCCTTCGCAGACGCTCTAAGCTAAACATTGCTTAACATTTGTATAATTTGCCTTTCGGCGACAGAACTTTGTGGCAATACTTATAATTATTTGAGACAAAGAAAAATTTGAAAAACTTTGTCAATTTTTTTTTTGTTTTTTTTTCTTAAAATTTAACTTACTTAACTTACCTACGTTTTTTTTTTTTTTTTTTTTTTTTTTTTTTTTTTTTTATGTAAAAACACAACCTAACTTAACTTAAATCTTATACTACCCTAATTCTAGAAAAGCTAAGTCTATGTAAGCTAGCTGATGATAGTATGATTCTTTACCGACTTTGGTACCCAGGTCTTTATATGCCATTCAACCACCAGAACTGTTGACGCTGTCTAATACTAGCCAGGGGTATACCAGCTGTATTATAACGGCGCCTCTCTGACACCGGGTCGAATCAGAGCAGTAAGCAGAACTTACCATATCAAAGAGGGGCTCTGATGTGGCGGACTATTTGAAACCCCAAGACTCGTGGGAAGAAAAGTGAATAATCAATATACAAAAAACAATCCCACGAAAAACCCGGTAGGCGTAGGTGTGATGAGTCGACACCACCATAAGGGAACAAATCATCAAGAAAACACCGACTCGGCAAAGAGAAGACGTAGACGTCGGCACGTGAAATGATCGAACGTTATATAAACCAGGCGCGATACAGACGGTCGTAGAAAACGCGAAACAATATTGTTACGTTTTTACTCCGCACACGACCGTTAAACTATGTCCAGTTTAAACTATACGTTCGTTTACGCGAGTTCGACCACTGGATCGCAAGAGTGCTTCAATGTTTTTAAGGACAACCTCTGTTTTCCTCCGTTAAATTGCTCAATCACGTATTCTTTATTGGTTCCGTCTGCTTCTGACGTTTCTGCCAGTTTCGTGTATCCTCCAGTATTCCTCTAATGGCTCTAGAATCGGTGTGTTGATGTCGTATTAGTTGGCTTAAGGCTCGGTGCGACGCCATGAGGTCACGCTAACGGTTGACAAGTGTGTCGGTTTTGAATTTGTAATAATATAAAATTCACATCAACTAATCGAAACCAACGGCTTTACACTGGTGTGTGGAGGTACTGACACACATAACCCCGGAACCGACATCATCATAACCAAGAAGATTACGCCCCATGTAAAAGAAGTGAAATTGAAATTGAGTGATCCACTTAGAATGATATGATGAAGTCAACGCAGAAAGATATGCGACAATTCGGGAAGAGACAATGAGACTTTTCAAACGCAAAAGACGCGAATGGGAGAAGACTCGGATCGAAAAAAATCTAGAAACTGCGAGAGCAAAGAATAGCTGACGTATGTATGTCGGCATAAACTCAATTAGAAATGGCTACCGAGGGAAAGCCAAAATAATTCGAGACACAAACGGTTGTCTGGTCACAGAAACAAACAATATCGTGACAAGATGGAAGCAGTACTTTGAAAACCTGCTCAATGTGCGCACCCATCAACCACATGTACATGGATGGGTTGAAAAGTTGCCGACCTCAACGTGAAGACAGCGGTACTCGTCAATAACAGCTAGTGAATGTAGTTGTGCATCTTTTGACAGTTACTCAGCAAAATGTCAGCTATTTTGGACGGGCAGTTTTTATTTCACAGTTGTTTGAATGAGTAGATGTTTTTTGCTTTTTTTGGAGCCGATTCTCCCTTTGCAGTCCACTGTTTTGACTGTATTTTTGTTTCGGGCGTATAATGGTGCGTCCAAGTTTCATCAACACCAGAACTCGGATTTATTGCGCCTAAACTGCGCCAACAGAGCGTTGGAAATGTTCATTCGAACACGTTTTTGGTCTAACGGGAGCAAACGCGGAGCACAACGCGGGCACAGATTTCTAACGCCCAAATCTTGATTTAATATATGACAAACACGTTCTTTGGACATATTCATAGCCTCTGCTGTCTCTCTCACTTTAATTCGGAGGTCGTCTAGCAACATTTGGTAAACTTTAGCGATGTTATCGTCAGTTGTTGCAGTTTTTGGACTTCTTGAACGTTCATCGTCTCCCAAGCTCTCACGGCCACGTTTAAATTCAGCTGCCCAAAAATTCACTCTGGTGGATGATGGTGCAGAGACCCCACACACAGAGTCCAATGCATCCTTGATTTGCGTAGGCTTATTGCCTTTCGAAAACAAAAATTTAATGACAGCTCGATACTCAATTTTGTCCACTTTTACGAAGACACTCACATCGACTCACTCAAACGACTGTCAAATAAAAACTACTGATCGAAAATGGCTGAAATTTTGGTGAGTAACTGTCAAAAAATGCACAACCACATTCACTAGCTTTTATTGACGAGTGCTACTATCTTCACGTTCAGATTTTTATTTTTATTTTTACTTTTAATTTTATTTTTATTTTTATTTCTATTTTTATTTTTATTTTTATTTTTTTTTTATTTTTACTTTTATTTTTATTTTTATTTTTATTTTTATTCATATTTTTATTTTTATTTTTATTTTTATTTTTATTTTTATTTTTATTTTTATTTTTATTTTTATATTTATTTTTATTTTTATTTTTATTTTTATTTATATTTTTATTTTTATTTATATTTTTATTTTTATTTTTATTTTTATTTTTATTTTTATTTTTATTTTTATTTTTATTTTTATTTTTATTTTTTTTTTATTTTTATTTTTATTTTTATTTTTATTTTTATTTTTTTTTATTTTTAATTTTTATTTTTATTTTTATTTTTATTTTTATTATTATTTTTATTTTTATTTTTACTTTTATTTCTATTTTTATTTTTATCATTATTTTTATTTATATTTTTATTTTTATTTTTATTTTTATTTCTATTTTTATTTCAATATTGCGCCATGGCCGCTAGTCAAGTGCAAAACTTTTTTCACAGATCAAATGGTGCGGAGCATAACGACCCTCCAACAGCACCTAGAATAAAAAATTGTTCATCTTTATAAGTTTTTCTAAAACGATTATTACAAAAAATTAATTTTTCGCAAAACGCTATTTCCAATTTTATTTTTATCATTATTTTTATTTTTATTTTTAGTTTTATTTTTACTTTTACTTTTACTTTTATTTCTATTTTTATTTTTATTTTTATTTTTATTTTTATTTTTATTTTTATTTTTATTTCTATTTTTATTTTTATTTTTATTTTTATTTTTATTTTTATATTTATTTTTATTATTTTTATTTTTATTTTTATTTTTATTTTTATTTTTATTTTTATTTATATTTTAATTTTTATTTTAATTTTTATTTTTATTTTTATTTTTATTTTTATTTTTATTTTTATTTTTATTTTTATTTTTATTTTTATTTATATTTTAATTTTTATTTTCATTTTTATTTTTATTTTTATTTTTATTTTTATTTTTATTTTTATTTTTATTTTTATTTTTATTTTTATTTTTATTTTTATTTTTACTTTTATTTTTATTTTTATTTTTATTTTTATTTTTATTTTTATTTTTATTTTTATTTTTATTTTTATTTTTATTTTTATTTTTATTTTTATATTGCGCCGTGGCCGCTAGTCAAGTGCAAACTTTTTTTTTCACAGATCAAATGGTGTGGAGCATAACGACCCTCCCACAGCACCTAGAATAAAAAATTGTTCATCATATTTATAAGTTTTTCTAAAATGATTATTACAAAAAATTAATTTTTCGCAAAATGCTACTAGTTAAACAAGAAATTGAATTAAACATTAAATCCCTGTGTACCGCCCTAGATAGTTTATCTAAGTAACTACACTTAATTTCAAGTTAATCGAATGAAAATTGCTTTACTATCTCAAGCTATCTCTAAAGTAAACGTTTTATAACGTCATCTTTACGCGTTTTATGAAAGTAGAACACACAGGTATTGAATAAAAATTATCGACCGGATTATGATATTCCAAAATGCTGCGAAAAGCCAATAACCTTTAAAGTGATTGCGGATATCAGCTTTAAAAAAATATAAAAAACATTTTCCCATATTAAATTCCTTTTGGATATCATTTTTGGGATGTTTATACGTAATTTAAGCTGTAAAAATGGAAAAAAGCTCGATAGATATAACCCCTTAAGTAAAATATGTAATTTTATTATAAATAAATGTGGAGTACGTAAAGTTACGCATTAACCAAAGTTATTCCGTATAAAATTGTACGCAGTTTAACAAGTTGATGAATGTATGAAATACATGATTTTTTTGCTGGCTTTGTTTTGAGTAGTGTTTTTGAGATGACAATACCAACAAAACAGATTTCAAGGCTATGAAACAGTTATACAAATGTCATTATTATTAATATTTTTTCTAATCTATTTAATATTTATTTGCCACCTTTTCATAAGTATACTATTAAAGGGGATATGTAAACTGTTGGTAAGATGACAGGTAGCCCTCATAAAAATACATTAATTAGCATTATCGTTCAAACGAACAATAGTCAGCACACGACTTCATATTTACCCTAATAACGATTTAACAAATTATCACTGATAAGATATCTCTAAGCCCAACACGCCACACACGATGATTCGAATAATAATAACAACATTTTTGCGATCGGTAAAAAGTACTCGTATAGCACAATTGAAATTGTAACAAACTCGCTATAAATTTGAAAGCCAGTAAGTGCTCCATTATTCTGCGATATATTCGCTAGTGTGGAACTTGTTCGTTATGAAAATCGTAATTGCGAGTCTTTTACTTCTTATTGGAGTTTCATCAAGTATCGATCCTAGAATATTTATTTGTGGAGCACGAATTCAGTGTTCGCCTCGAATTCTTAGCCCAATTTGGGCAACAGATAACACAACATGTTACTTCTTCCTTAATTCATGTTATTACAGCGCCGCGAAGTGCGACCGAATATATCACAATGAAACGGGTAAGTATCAGTGTGACTTTGATTTTTTTTAAAGTTCACTCTTTGACTTTAATTAGCTTTGACGATTTTAACTCACGACGAATGTAAGCCAAAATGTAGTAAAATTTGCACCGAGATTGAGTCGCCCGTGTGTGTTCGCGAAAACAAGAAAACCCGGAAATTTTCGAACGAATGTCTGCTTAATGTGGAAGTTTGCGAATCAGGAAATGGTAAGACAGGGTTGTAGGCTTTAATAATGACTTGCATTCAATTGGGGTTCTTTACAGTTGGACTCTTACAACATAAAGTTGACTGTCCTGCCTCTGATTGAGGGGATGAATGTAATTTAAAAATGTTATTTCGTACTTTGTGTTTTACAAATAAACATTTTTTAAATCGTGTCTATGAAGTTGATGAAGAGCTCGGAGCGTAGCAGAAAGAACAACCTCTTTCATGTTATTGATTCGTAGAAATAATTGCTGTGGTAGTCAGAACCGAATACCGACCGTAGATTTAAATGAATGAATGACGCAGCACCATAGAAGCAGATAAAAACGATTGTACTGTAATCTGGACGCTATGGTAGGTTTATTTAACACACAGACAGTGTATGTTCGATTTTCGGTAATTTGTGAGTAGTAAGGTCAGGAGTCTAAAATTTACTCTTATAAATAATAGTGAAATCTAGAAATGGATTTCAGAGGCCGAATATGAAATCGAAGAAGCTAGCCTCATAATAATGGTTCATATGTCCCAACGTATAATGCCATCGACTTCGAGCTGAGTAATTGACATCATCGTCTTTGGACATTTTAATCTACCACGACTAACTTGGGCTTTATCTAACGATCAAGCATACCTTATCCACCTCCACACCTCTGCCAAGGAATGTCTCTTCATTGATCGGCTAGCTGATTCTTGCTTTTGTCAAGAGAGTATATAGCGTTAAGCAAGGATAGTGAAGAAGGTGAATTGAACACACGATGAAACGATTGAAAAGCGAAGCAGTGAAGCATCAGACTACTGACCGTGTTTAGAATTTGATTTCCAAACTCGACTATATTCCACTGGTGTGAATTATTTTTTGTTATTTATCGCTTGGTATACGGTTCTGATGTATTTTTCTTATTCGATTTTTCGTTCGTGTTCTTCACTATTTCGCTTGTGAATCGTGTGTATCTGTTAGAATCGCTACAAGTATCATTTGAAATCTCATAGGTAGGCAGCTAGAACTCATTCTTACAATAGACCCTATCTATACATCAGTCTTACCTAGCCCCTTTGTCCTTACATCTATAGACCACAACCACCCTTCTTTCCTCATGACCTTCTTTCGAGATGTAATACAAGAACATCGAGTCACTACTTGATTCTGCACTGCTGCAATTCCTGACCTTGACAACTTCTCAACTTGGTGTGATAAAAACTGCTTTGTACTTAACATCGTCAAGTGCTAACCCCGAACCTTTTCTCGTGAGCGTATTCACTCCTCCCCGCACCCCTATTCCTTCCATAACTAACCCCTGACCATTGTCCAAACTATTCGAGACCGTGCGATCCTTTGCGGCAGGGAGCTTAAATTTCTCTCACAAATTAATGAAACGATCCTGAAAGCCAACTCTGCCCTCGGATTCGTGAAACGTTGCTCTAATGAATTCTCCAACGCCTACGTAACTCGATCCGTTTACCATACTGTGGGGAACGAGGTCGTGCCACCGGCATGGGTGCGTGTTCTACTTCGTCCCACCGTCACTAAAAGTTCTACCGTATATTGTCCGCAGGAAATGGTCACCCAGGAACTAAGCGGAAACACCCAGATGGAAGTCGCCGGAGAATAAAGCGCACGGATTGGGTTTTAAATTTTATTGTTTTTTTTGTAGTCTAAATGTTGCGGCCGTTGAGCGGAATGTGGAGCGGACACAGCACAGAGGAATGAATACACAGGAGACGATTAGTTGGTAGAAAAATGTTCTTTAATTTAAAAACTGCTTAAAACTGGTTCACAATTATTTTACGCGTAATATGGTACGTCATTTTTACAGAGCAATTAAGCATCACCGAGTAACTATCCATTGAACATATCTTTCGTTATATATAAAGATCAACTTCACTGTACTCGTATAAATGATTACGCGCGAAGAAGGGGCCCGGGTAATGCAAGCAACACACAAGGTAACTCCACTTTAACTATTATTTATTATATTACGGATGTGACGATTACGGATGCTCACCATACCGGCGCCGGTACGGTGGATGGCGAGCGACACGAGCGGTTGGAAGATTAAATTGCGACTCAACGATTTTCAATCGTTATCGAAGGAAATTCAGCCAGTGAAATTGGCTCTCTTAAATTAAGGGTGCATTTCCTGTTCCGAGAGAGACGTAAAGTCTCTCTTTGGGGTAACCAACAGATCTCATACAGAAGATCGCCACAGTACACATGTATGTGTGTACACTGGTTATTTTATGGATCAAGGCAATGGGAAAGAATCTAAACAAAGAAAAGGGCATAGAGTGTATTCATGGGATGCTAATTCGGTAAAGCAAACAAACCGAATCTCCTTGGATGATAATTGGTTTTCTGTTTGCTCTTCCCGCTGCTGATGAAAAGCAGATCCCGAAATATAAGAAGACAAGGGGATCGGGTAGATCATTGTCTAAGCTATGCATTGCAGCTGTAACGTTAGCCGCAATGCCCATGCACGTGGTGCTAATTGGTTTTAGCGTATTCACGGGGGCTCCTCGATAGTATAGTGGTTAGTACACCCGCCTGTCACGCGGGAGACCGGGGTTCGATTCCCCTTGCCCGGAAAAAACAAATCATTATAGAAAATTTAACAAGCCTCAGGACTTGCTAAATAAGGCCAAAACCGGTTCCCGGTTGTAGTGCCGATGATGATGATGATGATGATGTATTCACAGGGAATTGGTGTTCATAGCATCGCTGCCAAGGGTAAGCATACCATACCTATTTGCATTTGCCTATGCTGTATGATTTAATTTATGGTTTAAGACGTAAGATGCGTATATTTGCTTTGGTCCCTTGGGTGTAGGTCGCCAGCCAACGTGTATGAAAGGGGATTTGTTGTACACATAAATGAGGCTGGGCATAGGCGACGCAATGATAATTATCCCTGGCTGGGATGGTTACATAATATGTGAACCGATAAGTTTTCTTTTCCAGGGATATGCTGTTTGGAACAGAATTCTTAAGAGGAATTTTGAATTCAAATAAATGAATGCAGGTAAGAATTCTCTTACAGGTCCTTTTAGGTTAATACATTTGATGAATTTTATTGCATGAAGCTTTTACAGGTGCTCAATGCAATTGCATTAGCAGAAACTGGATACAGACTGGATGGAAGTTATGGGGGTTTTTTACGTAATTGAGCCGTGGAGTTTGGCGGAACCGCCACGGTACCCCCCCCCCCCCCCGTCCCAGTGACGTAGTCACGAAATAAAGGAGGTAGGGCTGAAGTGGTGCTCGAATGGGTGGTGCGGTGCTGGGAGGAGGGCTGAACGCTTGAAACCAAAGTGGCCCTGCGTACTTCGGGAGGCGTTATAATTGGGAACTGGGAACTGTAGTGATGACAATTTCCTTGTTATGGTTTGGGCCTGTGTCGATAATTGGTGGTGGACGCGGATGTTACCGCTTGATGCCGTCAAGGGCAGGGTGTGCGGCGTGGTTTATTGGCCTGTTGTGGGTCGCTTGGAACAAGAGGTTTATCGCCTGATAGGTCGAAATCTATAGGAAATCTGCACAGTGGTGACCTCTAAGGTAAAAATAGGCAACCTTCGAACATCCGCGTTTGTTGTCATTGGTAACTTGGCAGTGAGACATTCGCAACCTCCTGTGAAAAACAGTGACTCTGGTGCAAAGTGTGAGCGAAAAAATAAAGACATTAAAAGGGTAATTACATCCCAACGTTACCATTATCCAATTGACACACCAATATCACCGGGCTGAGGACTGCCGCAGTTATCAACACCAACGAAACTTTAGTGATGCTGGGAGACGAGGTAGAACCCCGTGTCGTACGCCGGCACAAAGACCTCTGTGGGGGTTTCTCTATTCTATATGAGAAACAACCCACAATTCCAACCACAATTCCTACCTAATTTCGACCGCTTTACAGCGCGTCAAATCAATCCCATTTCCCCCTACTTACCTGTTCACCTGCAAAGCATGTTACCACCAAGAACACATAGCTAAACTCATTGTTCCACGCAGACAATGCATAAATGAGTTTAGCCTCCCTTTTTTGCCATACGCCAACTCGTGTCCATGTCGATTAACGACAACCAAATCCAGCCGGACGAAGTTGTCGCATCATTGCAGAACCGCTGGGGAAATATATCAAAACATTCGATTGAATCACGTGATAACATTTCCCTAGCGTTACTTCGGCTTTTCTCCAGACACTTCATTTGCTGGGGATCAATGCTCTCTTTTTGCAGGTGAATATCATCAGCTTAATTCTCCTCTCTTTCTCAGTTCTGTCTTCGTACAGATCAATGTACTCTGAACTCACCATACTACCGAATCAGGTCAATGGGTTCCGCTCAGAACTACATTGATTCATGCAGATACAACCAAATCCATCCCAAGATAATCGTACAGCGTGTTTCTGTTCTCTCATTGTCCCGCTTTCTTCGATCATCAGTTTACCGATGTAACCTACCACACATCGAAGAACGTGGCAATGAGAGAGCAGAAGTATGTTCTCTTTTGGTTGTATCCAATTTCTTCCCTTTTCGAGGCAGTCGATTAAGAAGCTTTACAAGAGGAGGTTGTGTCGCTAACCACCGCCGCGTGTGCATGCTTATGCACAGGCTCGTCCGCGAAGATTCACTAACGTAATTAAATTAACTGTCGGAAATCGAAGACTTCACAGAAGAAGTGTAAAGTTGTAGTGATTTAAATTGTATTTATATCGCGATAAAAATGTATCTTTAGCAGTTTTTCGTGTAACAGACTAACGCACCTCGAGTGCCTAAGAACGTTCTACTTATCAAAATGTTAATTAAAAACTCAGCCGGGATGGCGCAACAAAATCAAATAAAAAAGAAACATTTATCCAACCAACAAACACCAGTGTGTTATTTATTGTTCCTGTTATCCTGGGTGGACTATCCTCATCGGAGCAACGGCGTTGGGGATATAAGGAATCCATGCCATACGTTGGCACAACACTTATACCCCCACACCTCCTCCCACAATACCATCGTCCGTCCACTGCTAGAATATGCTGGCCTGGTATATCCGTAAAATTAAAAATATTCAACGTCGCTTCCGATAGTTCGCTCTCCGCGGTCTAGGTTAGGAAAACCCTTTAATCCTACCCCAATATATAAAACGCCTCAAATTTACTCAACCTTAGAACCCTTGAGCTTAGGGTCCTGGCTGACATATTGTTCAGTCATCGGCTCCTATCCGGCTCGGCCGACTGCACCTACCTCCTCTGAACACAAATCCTCTGAACACAAACCCTCGAAATACGCGCAATCCCCGCTTTCACTACATTCCCCATCATCGCACCTCTTATGATTTCGAGGAACCCTTTTTGCGGACGCTAAGAAATGTCAACTCCAACTCCATTTTGTTTGACTTCGACCTCACTACTCATAATCTCAACCACGGCCTCCTAAACCATTCTCACCCCCAATCTTAAGCGGCGCTTTCTAGGCTTTCCTCTCGAACCTAAGACTCTTTTCGAGCGCATGCATCGCAACCCAGATGAGTTTCTGTGCAGATAAGTAACAGTAGATGAAACATGGATACACCACTACACTTCCGAGGCGAAAGAACAGTCAAAACAGTCAGACGGTGAAATTAGTTGGACAGGTTATGGCTACTGTGGTTTGGTATGCATGCGGCATTATCTTCATCGAATATTCGGAAAAAGTACAGACGATAACTGGACAGTATTATGCGTCATTATTAGGTCAGCTAAATGAGAAAATAAAAGAAAATCGTCCTCATTTGAATGCGCAAGTGCAACGACTACAATTGAAGAATTGAAGTTTGAATTGATAGACCGTCCACTGTATTCACCAGATCTGGCCCCGAGTGACTGCTTTTTAGTTTCAAATTTAAAAAAAATGGATCGGCGGACAAGGGTTTATATCAAGTGAGCAGGTCGTCGCACACACAAAAGCTTATTTTGGGGAACTACCCCAATCATACTTTTCTGAAGGCTCAAACAAGTTGGAGGGACGTTTATGTTGAAAAATACAAAAAAAAAATTGTTCTATCTTTTTCTAAAGACTTATTGATCTGTCCTCGTATATACTTTAGTTTGTAAGTACTTGTTTTGTCTGTATGATGAAGAGAGCCAATAAATGGGAGGAAGCCTGACTAAACTCTAAACTGATAGCCAATGGAATGCACACCAAATAATATCAGACTGAAAGATTATGTTCCCTGGCACCGAGTAGGAAGTCCTTTTTGGCGAATAATATAAAAATGATCAAAACTGATGATACCCTACTGTACAACAATGGCCAAGTAAACGATTATATCAAGTCCCATGAGTCTGGGCGAACACTCTTTGAATGCTTCTCGTTCCACATGCAATGCACTGCGATAACCATAAAGGAACGGAATGAAAAAGGTCCCCAAGGGTGCTGATTAAAAAAAAAAGTGGACCTTTAAGTCTTCTGTTACTTCATACTCAAATATATTATCCTTATTGTGCTTATGCGGTTCTTTGCATATGTGCTGCATGGAAGTGATTGTTCTTTCACAAGGACGTGTATCCATGAGTCGCTTCGGGCATAATACAATATACGTACAAGGATGTCGAAACCTTGTGTAAGGATTTGTTCTTTGTTGTCTGGGCGTTTTCATGGAGCAAACTCTAGTTGTCAGTCATTTTTCCTGGGTCTTTCAGTGAATGCCAAAGGAATTGGTGAATCCTTTGATTGATTGTGCGTTCGATTTTCCGTGAGACAAGTCTGACCAGAATTGCAGGTTGGTGAACATCGGGCAAAGAGTAAATTTATTCCTTCCCAACTTGAACTTGATTATCTTGCTACCGAAGCGAACTCGATATTCTTCTGCCAATGAAGTAAAAGTATGGAGGTAATCAAAGAAAGAACGAACCTTTGTTATGGATATGTTATACAAGGGAAATGTTGCAACAGAAAAGAATCTTTTGTAGCAAACAATTATCCCAAATAAAAATATTTGTAAGCCTTAGATAATGTCTTTAGCAGGGGAGAATTACTTAAGGACGGTATATCGCATTAAAGGATAATGAAATGGGACTATCGTCGTGTATAACCTACAGAACATTTGAGAAAAGAGCCCTTAGGTAATAAAGAAACTGGAGTCGACATGTGATTAAAGTTGCCATTGCCTCAGGGTAGACATCCAGTCGTTGACTGTAGTCAAATTCAATCTATGTCAAGACTAACTAACTATTTACAGCCTTTTTAACTACCGTGCGGCGTTCGTCTTTTAACGCGGGTTCAAAGTCAAAACTTTCATATACCCTACTCCAAAACCCTGTGCGTATCGAATAAACGTTTTGTTTCTTGATGTGCTGTGATGGTGGTCGACTCCGATGATGGCCTGGGATCGCCCTTTTCCCTTATGATTTGGTCGCAGTAGGGATGCATCCGGTGATCATCGCGCAGGTGATCGCTGGTGGTGTGTTCCACGAACCTCTGGGTTGGTGGGTTTTTGTGTGCAGGGGAGTGCCGTGTCCTGAGATAGGTATTCTGTGAGGGATCCCGCCCGCCATGAGAAACACTGAAGATGACAGTCAATTGATCTGGGTTGGGATTGTAGTGTCACAACCCACGATCAATGGCCACGTTATGGCTGGTGGGGGGTTTCGTACGCGACTGGGTGATGTGGTGGGCGCTGCGCCTGTTAGGGTTCATTCCTGCGCGATGAGGCCCGAGGTTTCGGACTTCTTTACTCCTCCATGATGAGGATGAGGGAAGGGTACAGATCGGCTCCGATGATGATTTCCACCCGGTCTGTCAATGGGATGTTTGGGTCTGCAAGCTCCAAGCCTGCCACGAAGGAGAGATTTTCGGGTAGGAGTCCTGGGGGCGGCGCGTAATCCGAGAGGTGGGGCAGGATGAGGATGTTAGTGGTCCAGCATCCCGAGAAGTCGTGGCGAGGCAGTAATGTGATTGAGGATTGCGCCTTGCCGTCTGGCAGTGCACACCACCAATCCCAAAGACTGGAATGGATGATGCCCGGCGGTGGAGACGCAGCCGTTGGGCGAGGGATTCTGATATCAAGGTGGCCTCTGAACAGGGGTCCACCAGGGCGCGAGCCTCGATCCGGCGGTTATGTTTTGATTAGATGTGGACGCGTGCTGTAGCCGGGAGGATCGCACGCGGAGAGGGGGCGGGGGCCGGACGGTTGGGGTGTGTGCCGACACTCCGGGGTTTGGCCGCCCTGGTCTCTGGGACTGGTACCCGCTTCCGGGGGTGATATTGAGCCGGGCATTGTGTTTGAGCTCGTCCCAGCGTGGAGTAGGTTGTGGTGTCGTTCCTTTCACTCTCTGTATGTCTTGATGGAACGGCAATCGCGGACCAGATGCCTCCCCAGGCAGTTGAAGCATACTTTTTGTTGGTGTTGTCCCGACTGAGCGCTTTGAATCCCTCGCAGGAACTGATGGATTGCGATGACTCACAAAACGGGCAGAGAGGATGTCGGTTCTGAACGGAGGGTGAGGCCGTGTGTACTGAGAAGCGTGATCTCTGGTTGGGGTCCGGGTGGTCGTTCCTGGTCTATTGGGAGTGATCGATGGTGATTCTGGGCAGCTCAAAAAACTCCAACGCCTCGATCCTGGTTTTTAGGATGGCGTCGAGCTGTTGGTATGTGGGGGTGATCAGATACGCGAGTATGTCGTCCCAGGTGCTTACGGGGCGGCCGAGTGCATCCAGGGTCTCGACAACTTCATTGGTGACGTCGCGGAGTTGACATAGGCCCACGTCAGACTCCTTATGTATGACAGTTACCTGGAGGATGGCGCTGAAAGCATAGTGGACCAGGGTACGCGTATTATCGTAGTGCTCTACCAGCTTGTCCCATGCCCCATTATAGTTCTCCTCAGTGAAGGGGATGTTTTCGATGGCCCTGGCGGCGTCGTTCCGGATGCTGGACTCTAGGTTGTACAGGCATTCCACATCTGTGAGGTCTGGGTGGTCCGCCACTACTGCTTGGAATAGGTCCTTAAATGGTCTCCATTCCGAATATCTGCTGGAGAATGTTGGCAGATGTACTGGAGGCAGTTTGCGGGGGTGTGCGCAAGGTGTATTGATGACAGTGGGGGCCTTTGAAGGTGCCGGAAGGTGTGAGATGAAGGCGTGATGCTCATCGACGAACTTTGCCTGCTCGTCCAGGTAAGTTTCCTTGGCCGACTCGAAGAATTCCTCCGCGAAGTAGCAGTGGCTCTTAATTTCTGGGGTTGCCAGCCGTATAATTTCCTTGTGCCGCTTCCGGATGTCCTCCCACTTAAGTCCGAGGTTCTGCTGGCTAGTGTCCACTGCGCCCAACGTTGGTGGCGCCCTCTTCTTTAGATTGAGGAACGCGCGTGACAATTGGCCCTGTGCCGCGAATTTAGCGGCGATGAGTTCCTCAATCTGGGACATTGTAGCCACTTGAAGGTCGTACGTTTGGTGAAAGTGTGGAGAGGAAGTATTGTGTCTAACACGGACACTCAGTTCACTTCATCCCCCATCATAATTCCGCTGTGAACAGTTCACCGGACACAACGACAGGACAAAAGTACAAGCAGCAAAATGTCACCGAGGGGAAAACAAGCTTAATCTTCAATTAAGGGTGAGATATGGAGGGGAAAGAGAACATTTTCTCTTAAGGGTGTGCCCACTAAGAAAATGCGATCTTTTTGGTGCAGTGGTGTGTGTGCGCGATCGAACAGATTGATGTTATTTACACGTGCTCGACAGCAGTGGAACAACGAAACAGGCAGCCGGCAAAGACAAAGGAGATTTATGATCTGTCTATGCTGTGCAACGTCGCTATGACAGACGTTAGGAAAAGGTGTTAATGGGATACGATACTTTATATAATGGAAATTGTATATCGTATCTTGGGTTAATTGCCGAAACGTATCCCTTGCATGCATTTAGGTATGCCAAGCAATTCGTGGTGGCGACGAAAGAAATGCATCATTGTTTGTCTATTGAATCGCTAGTGTTGCAGCTGTAGAAACAAGCTGACGACATAGTATTTTAACTCAGACAAAGGGTGCCGAATGTTTGGTATTTATGGTGCATATGCACATTAAGGAACAATTTTAGGAATATCAGATAATGCTTGAAAGCATTACATGTCCTTGGAAAAGGAAATGTTTTCTGGGGCAAATGCAAAAGCATTGGCGGGAAACAATGGGAGTTATGGAATTCCTAAAAAGGTCATGAAGAATTCTTACAGAAAATTGTATGCGAAGAGATGCATGAAGGTAAGTTTTCTTAACAGGGAATTTAAGATCATGGGTTTGATCTCTTAAATGCCTGCAGCGTTTTTGTGTGCCGAATGCGATTGTATTGGTGAAATTATATGGGAAGATGGGTGTTATGGGGGTTTTTAAGGAAAGCGTACCGTGGGGTTTGGCGGGACCGCCACAAAAGTGCCTCGAGTCTTCGTTGACGATGCAGCCGAGGAAGTGACGTCTGAACTGGGATGTGAGTTCAGGAACTTCCGGACGAGGGAGAAACGTACGTCGTCAACACCGTTGATATTTAGAACTTGCACCACTGAGCACTCGCACTTTCAGTTTTTAACTTCTGGTTCCATTTACCGCCGATGTGAAGCGATAACGATCCGGCTCGAAAGACTAAATTAATGTTTGTAATTGTTTACCTTTTTTCTTATATTGGATTGTTCACTTTTTCATATCCAGAAAGGAGAAAGAACTTTATAAGTACATTAAATTTGGCAATTGTATTGTAAAATTTAATGTACAAACCATATAAGAAATAAAACGACTACTACTACTACTACTACTACATAAGGTTAGTGAAATTAAAGTATAACAAATTAAGCCCAAAGGGGTGGAAGGTTCGTGGTCGGTATTGGTTGTTTATTTGGCTGCACAACACAACACATGTATCGAAAGCAAAAAGCAAAAAGAAAAGTGTTAATCCGTTTTATTTGTTTGAACTATTTATTAAAATTTGAATACAATTATTGAACAACTTCGGACTAACCTAACTTACCGCAGAACCTTTAGTCGAACCTACTTACAGATTTAATAAGTGTTTACTGTGTGATTTATTTTTTCAGTTTTACACAGTTCCTGCATTGCATTGTTGGATGGTATAGCCACCTTTAATCACTTTAATGCTCGCAAAACATTAAAAAAAAACTGAAAATCAAAACTGGAGAAGCACAAATGAAAAATGTGCCATTTCCTGAAAATGTAATCCGATATGGCGTTTTCACTGTCACCAAGTATTTAATGACAACTAAGGTGTCCTTTAAAGGAGGTTGTCATCGATAAATGAAACCCACTTAGGGTACCGACCTCTCAGTGGCCGGTTTATTTCTTCTGAGAGATTGCATGTTATTTTCCTCCCGATTAAAGCCATAAACTTTTACCAAACGAGCACGACACAATAGTGACATACAACAAAACCGAATAGGAGCATAACAGTGCAGAAAAAAAAACGACGGTCCCCGCGCAACGAAAAAGTTTGTTGGTTTCCCAGCAGCGCTCCATGAACTTAAATGTATTGCGCACCCTACACTCAAAGCCGCGGCAGGCATTAATTTAAACAAACGCGCTTGTCAAATACTTAAAATCCCATCTCGGCTCTCTGGCAGCCTCACTTCCTTAACGAGGATGTAATATTTTTTCACCATGTAGTCAAGTATATATGACTGCACCAGGTTACAGTCTTCCCTGTGGCGGCGACTGTAAGGAGTGAACTTTTATTTGTGTACACACTCATCGTTGTGCTGCTGGACAACGACCGTCCTCAAAGGGCCAAGCTTAGATTGCCTCAAGGATAACGCAGTCGGTAGTGCTTAACCACAAGGAGTTGAGTTGAAAAGTGAATAAAAATGCTTGGGAACTCTCGTGATGAGTAAGGCGAGGAACTCCTTCAATGCAGGTGCAGGAAAAAAAGATTTTTTTCCTTATAATATATATTTAAAATTTTCAATTGGTAAAAGAAAACTAACCCAAAGGATAAAGGAACTGAATAAATGGAAAACGATATTACGATCGGTTTTTGTATCTCTCGGAGGTAGGTTGTTTGTTCTTATTTTACATAAGTCAAGACAAGAAATTAAGACTTAAACGAAGAAGAAAACGACAAGGACGACGAAGAATGGAAAAAATTGTAAATATATCGTCCCATTGGTAGCTTGCATTTCTTCAAATGAAAGCGCAGTAATCGAGACGGAGACAGCAAAAAATGCTTAAGTATGCCATAAATTGTCTGCATACTAGTTTTTCCAAGTAAACTATGGAAAAGCTTATGAATGGGCAGCACATTAATTAAGCCCAAGGGAAACGTGTTGACATTCAGACGATAAAACAAATGGAACTAGTAATGAGCTAATGTTTCGGAGGGTAATTAATATTCGCACAGCAAATTACATGTTACGGAACAGCTTTTGGAAAACTCAAGTTATTCGCTGCCATTTTCGTGATTAAATAACTTTGTTTGACGAAACAAACCTGTGGCGACTCTGTGCGTCGACAATAGCAGTATTGCCCTGTGAGTAGGGCGTTAGATTACATTCACAGCATAGCTGGCTTGTCATAAGAGGCGAATAAAGGCCGAATGGTAGATGGGATTCCAACGGCCTGTCGCCCGGTGAAATACCACCCCATCAAGCTATATGCTCCGTGAAATGGTCGGGAGAAATCCCTGGCCATCTCTCGGAATTTGGCTGACAGACAGGTTCGAGAAAAGGTCGGTTTAGGTGGTGGTCAGTCCCAAGATGAGATTGTGGCGGTTGCGCCAAACCCCATGGTTCGCCTTCCTTAAAAACCCCCATATCTTCCATCCAACCATATAATTTCACTAACGCAATCGCATTAGCACCTTAAATGCTTTACGCATCTAGGATTATCTAAGGTATAACCTAAAAAGTCCCTGTAAAAGAAAACTTACCTTCATGCATCTCTTCGCATATAATGTCCTGTAAGATTTCTTTTCTACCTGTTCAGGAATCCCAAAACCTGTTCGGTACCTTCGGTTCCCAGGCAAATTTCAATTTCCCACACCTGCACCGCATTCTCCACTCAGCATACCTGAAACATTTCCTTTTACAAGGACATTTAATGCTTTCAACTCGCTAGATAAAATTCCTAAAAATAGTTCCTTTATGTGCATATGCACCATAAATACAAAACATTCGGCACCCATTGTTATCAATTGAAATGCAACGACGGACAGCTTGTTTTTACAGTTGCAGCAAGCCGACCAGCGATTCGTTGTTCAATAGACAAACAATCATCAATTTCGTACGTCACCACAAACTAATTTCCCTGCATATACAAATGTAGGCAAGTGATTCGTTTCTGCCACCAATCCCATTAGCACTTTTTTTTCCCAACGTCTATTATAGCGACGATACACAGCGTAAACATGACCCTCATTACCGGACGAAGCATTTGGTCGCTTCTTCCTTTGTCTTTGCCGTCTGTCTGCGTCGTTGTTACATTGCCTTCGAGCACGTGTAAACAACATCAGATTTGAACGATCTAACACACACCACCATGATCTTCATTACAAGATCTGGTTTCCTATTCCACCAAGAGAAACTTTACGTTTCTCTGGTAAAAACGATATTCTTAGTGGAGAGGATATCTACCACGACACCACAAACTCACCCCATAATCGAATCATCTCTGCACGAGATGATTATCGGTGAGTCCTTTACCATCCGCTGACCGCAACAGTCATGCCGTTCCAGTTCTCCGCCGGTACACGCGGAGATGCGTTAAATTCGGAGTCGCGAGTATCTGAGCGTGTAGTCATTTTTTCTTGTGTCGCGTGTTAAAGAATACAATCGCGCGCATTATCACCTGTACTATAATTAACAATCTCGCGGCAGTGATATAAAATGAATAATTAATGTCTAGACATAATCCGAACAATATTGTGTGTTTTATTTCGGCGGTTTCGTTTCCTAGCTGTGTCGCAGTGTCCTGGGTGTTTAGCTCTCACCCTTTACTTCTGGTTGTGAACGAACGAGGCGGCGATTAAGGATATCTCCAAGGCTTTTGACCGTGTCTGGCACGGGGCATTGCTGAGCAAACTCGTTCACACGGGCTTTCCCAGCAGCTTTGCGACTGGACGAAGAACTTCCACTAGGATCGATCGATCCGGTTTGTTGTGGATGGCGAGTGTTCGGATCTATATCCTGTTAATTCCAGGGTGCCTCAAGGTTCTGTTTTGACACCCACCTTGTTTTTTCTTCACATAGATGATTTTTTCGAGACAACGAATAACCGAGTGTTCAGATTTGCCGATGATAGTACACTTGTTTTCCCTTTTCCGAGTGATCGGCCGATTAGCGCATTAACGTCGCACGAGCTGAGATGTAGACAGATCGACTTTCTGAATCGGGATCTGGATAGGGTCCTGCAGTGGGGAAAGGGCAATATCGTCGACTTCAATGCAATGAAGACACAATATACAACAATCACAAAGAAAAAGTGGATCATCGGCTCCACAGCTGATGATGAACGGCCAGGCCCTCGAATCTGGACAAAGCTTGAAATTGCTCGTGTCACGGTCTATGGGGATGTATCGTGGCATAAACATGTGTCGAACATTACCGGGTCTGGCTCAGGAAAACTGAGCTATCTTTTTAGAGCCAAAAATATTTTACTCCAACCCAACTTCTTCTCCTGTATAAATACCAAATTAGACCCGCGCTCGAATATTGCTCTCATGTTTGATGCCCTGCTCCTAAGCATACCCTCAATCTACTTGAGAGCATACAGAGACGAACGATCCGCCTGATCGGGGACCCGGCGCTGTTGTCGGGACTACAGTCGCTATCGAAGGCGCGTAGCCGACCTCTGTTTGTTTTACAGATATTATCACGGGTACTGTTCTTCGGAGATTCGTGGCATTGTTCCGCGAGTTAAGGATAGCCACATTATCATAATACCATGATACCACCACAATACACACGACGCCACGATTCAAACATCAAACAATAATCATGGCTCAACTCTTATCTTCGCAGACGGCACCATCCTCATGAGTTAATGCCAAACACTTAACTATGACCCAGACACCCGACATAGACGCTCTAAAAGGATCATAGATCAACAATGACCTAAAACAGGTATCTACACACACAGCACCATTCTCATGGATCAACACGAGACGCCCATCTGTGACCTAGCAGTCAGATAAAATATAAACAATCTGCACGAAGACATTCATTCTTCTTGAGGACACCAATCGGCATAGCCGCTACTATTAATATTAAAATAAGTAGTCCTAAGTCTCAAAAAATAATAAAATTATTTTTTATTTTTAAAAAAACCCTATCTGACTATTTAATTCACGCAATTCGGTTTATATGCGTTCCACAAGACAATCCGACGGATCGCACCAATTAGCGGTTCATCTCACGACGGCGCGAACCTTCATGCGTCAGAACTCGTTCCATCACAGAGCGGGGAAGCTGTGGACCTCCCCCCCGCATGTGTGTTTCCGTAGCGTTACAATATCCAACTGTTCAAAAAGAACTGTAACGGTTATTTGGTGGCATCTCGAGGTTATTTAGGTTCGCCTCTCCTGAGAGATCTATATAAAAAGACAACATATATATATATATATAAATAAATGACCGAATGGCTGTGCTAAAAATACAGGGCCGATGGTACAATTATGTATTTATAAACGTACACGCCCCAACAGAATCTGCGGACGAAGAAACGAAGGACACATTCTACGAGACCCTAGAGGATGTATTTCATGGGATCTCATCATTCGATGTTAAAATCCTCCTCGGGGACCTCAATGCGAAAATTGGAAAGGAAGATATCTTCCAACCAACTATAGGTAAAGAAAGTCTACACGACGTTTCAAATGATAATGGAATTCGAATTATCACGTTCGCAGCGTCAAAAGATCTGTTAGTAAAAAGCACGATGTTCAAGCACAAGGAAATTCATAAAGCCACATGGATATCACCCGACGGCGTAACGCGTAACCAAATAGACCACTTCCTCATAGACAAAAGACACCACTCGAATATCCTTGACGTAAGATCATATAGAGGAGCAGATTGCGACTCCGATCATCTTCTAGTGATGGGCAAAATCAGGAGTCGCCTCGCAGCAATCCCACATGGGCAGTCACGGGAGACAAGCAAAAAGTTCGACACTGATAAACTGAAAGACCTACGCAAAAGGGCTGAATATCAAGACGAACTAACGAATACATTTAGCATTCTAGAGAATGTGAGCAGTGAGGAAGAGGAAGCTAATAGTGTGGACACTAAATGGACATCGATCAGAGACACAATCAAACTAACAGCCCAAAAGGTATTAGGATTTAAAAAAACAGTTAAGTCCAAACCTTGGTTTGACGATGAGTGCAGGGCGAAGATCGAAGAACGTAAACGCCTCAGAATGATCCACTTAGAAAGATATGATGAAGTCAACGCAGAAAGATACGCGACAATTCGGAGAGAGATAATGAGGCTCTTCAAACGCAAAAAACGCGAATGGGAGAAGATTCGGATCGAAAAAATCCTAGAAAATTCTAGGGCAAAGAACATCTGAGGTATGTATGTCGGCATAAATTCAATTAGAAATGGCTACCGAGGAAGAGTCAAAATAATTCGAGACGCAAACGGCTGTCTGGTCACAGAAACAAACAATATCGTGACAAGATGGAAGCAGTACTTTGAAAACCTGCTCAATGTACGCACCCATCAACCACAGATAAATGCACCAAGCGTACATACAGCCGAGCGTTAGATCCCAGAGCCCTCTTTCAACGAAGTTGTAGACGCAATAAAGCAACTGAAAAACAACAAGGCTCCCGGAGTCGACTGCATACCGGCAGAGCTTGTGAAGCATGGAGGAGAGGCAACCGCTCGAAAGATCCACCAGCTCATCCAAACATGGATAAGGAAGTCACTCCGGAAGAATGGAAAACCTAAATAGTCATCCCCATTTTCAAAAAAGGCGACAGATCTGTCTGCGAAAACTACAGAGGAATATCATTGCTCCCAACCGCATACAAAATATTAACAAATGTCATGCTGGCGAGAATCACACCGTACGCAGAAGAGATACTGGGAGACTACCAATGTGGATTCCGTAGGAACCGGTCAACAAGCGACCAAATGTTCACAATAAGACAACTGCTGGAAAAGAAGTGGGAATACGGAGAGATGGTTCACCAACTGTTCGTTGACTTCAAAAAAGCCTACGACTGAGTCGCAAGGCAGAGACTCTACCATATTTTAGTTGAGCTGGGAGTCCCAAAACAATATGCCGATCTAATTCAAATTTGCATGAACGAAAACAAAGGGCGAGTCAGAATAGAAAACCACCTATCAGAACCATTTGAAATCCGGGACGGACTAAAGCAGGGAGATGGTCTCTCACCGTGTCTTTTTAACCTTGTGCTCGAGTATGTCATCACAAAGGTACATGACGAGAACATGGCCGGATCATCCCTGAACGGGGTCACACAAGCGCTCGCGTATGCGGATGACATCGCCGTTCTGGGCGATAATCTAGAAACTGTTAGTAAAAACTATGAAATCATCATGCAAGCGGCAGAAGAGGTGGGCCTAGAAATAAATGAAGACAAAACAAAATACATGATTACGGCGAGAGCAGGTGGACCTCAGAGAACACATATAAATGTCAGAGGCAAGATAGTTGAAAAAGTTAAAGAATTTAAATATCTGGGAACGATACTGACGGCCAGTAACGAAATGTCGAAGGAAATTAACAAAAGACTGCATTCCGGCAACGCTAGTTGGCACGCAGTCAGTAAACTGCTGAAATCCAGACTGCTATCACGTAACATAAAGCTCCGTGTGTATAGAACCATAATCATGCCGATTGTTCTATATGGATGCGAAACATGGGCTCTCACAAAAAGGGAAGAAAACAAATTCCGCGTATTCGAGAATAAAGTTTTGAGGGTCATCTTTGGAGGTAAATATGACGAGGAGGCAGGACAATGGAGGAAACCCCATAACCACGAATTGGAAGAGCTATATCGCAAACCTACAATAGTGAGAGTAATCAAGTCGCGAAGATTAAGATGGGCCGGACATGTGGCGCGAATGGGGAACGATAGGACCGTGCATAGAATTCTTGACGGTAGACCAACGGGAAAGAGACCGGTAAGACGGCCGCGACGGAGATGGGAGGACAATGTTAGGTTTGACCTTGAGGAGATCGGATCGAATGGTCAAGCGTGGAAGGAGAGTGAGGTCATGAACTTCCGGGTTCCTACAGGCCAATAAATAATAAATAATAATATATAAACATATATCTATATATATATATATATATATATATATATATATATATATATATATATATATCGATGCATATATACATACATATACACATGCATATATATATGCGACATTGGAGGGTGAAGAGGCTCCAAGTAATGAATTCCAGGAAAGAATTCAAATCCTTTTTGGACAGGGTAACACAAGAAGCCAGTGATAAGAGCCTTCTTACAGTTGCTGGAGATTTCAACGCTTGGGCAGTAGTGGGGAAGCACAAGGACAAGAACAGTAGAGGCCAGGCACTACTCGAAGCCTTTGTACTCCTAGATGTGGTGTTACTTAATGATGGTGCTGATGACGCCTTCATAAACGAGAGAGGCCGGTCCAAAATTGACATCACATTTGCCTGCTTTATGTTGGAAAGAAGTATGGAGTGGCAAGTTTTGGACACCTACACCCATATTGACCACCAAGCCGTGATGTACGTAATACTACCACACAGGGGATTCATCACTGGCAAATTGGCGAAGAAAACACAGAAAAATGGGTGGAAAGGGAAGGACCTCGATGCGGAACTGCTCGATTATATACTAGAAGATCACATCGAACAGTTTGACGCAGAGGCCGATGCGAACAGGCAGGCTGGAAAAGTCATGAAGTGGCTAACTACCGCATGCGATGCTTATATTCCACGACAAAGACAACCAGCAGGGGCAATCACACCAGTGCATTGGTGGAACCCAGAAATCGCCCATGTGCGATCGGAGTGCAACAGGTTACGACGCTTGCAACAGAGACCAAGAAACCATAACACCTACCCACAGTTACAAGCGGAATTCGTCAACAAACGGAAAGAGTTAAGAAATGTGATCTGCAAAAGTAAATATAATGCGTTCTGCTCCCTAAGGGATGAATTAAAAAAGAACCCATGGGGCAGTGCTTACAGGATAGTCATGAAAAGACTACAGAACAACAGTAGTCAAATGCAAAAAAGGAAAAGTTTGATGAGGTTGTGGGGAGGATGGTGTTGTGTGCAGGCGTACTGCATCGGGTTCCCTTCTTCCTCTATCATAATTTAGATCGTTCCAGCGAGCACTAAACGATTCCGCCGAAGCAAAAGAAACACCAACAGACGGACACTGGCCGGAAGAAATAAAACGCACAGATTCACTTTGTTTTTACCGTTTATTTATGTTATTAGATCCGGTTTTTACAGCATTATTAAGTTAATAAAATTGTCAGTCGACTGAACACATAATTGCAAATTCACTGCACTAAAGGTAACACAAATTGGTATTGTGAAACGTCTCTTTAATTAACGAACCCGACTCACACGCGACAAAAAGACTCTGATAATATACGTTATACACTTAGCAGAGTGCACACTCTCGTGCGCACTCTGCTGCGGCGAAAGGATGCTGCTCGATCGGCGGTTGGAAATCGGCTCCCGAGGATAAACTCTGACTTGAATTCTATCTTCAATTAAGGGTGAGATATGGAGGGGAAAGAGAAAATTTTCTCTTAAGGGTGTGGCCACTAAGAAAATGCGATCTTTTTGGTGCAGTGGTGTGTGTGCGCGGTCGAACAGATTCAATGTTGTTGCACGTGTTCGAAACCAGTGGAACAACGAGAAAGGCAGTCGGCGAGAACAAAGGAAAAGGCGATCAAATGGTTCGCTCCGTAATGAGGGTCATGTTTATGCAACGTCGCTAGGACGGACGTTGGTAAAAAGGTGTTAATGGGATACGATACTTTATACAATGGAAATTATATATCGTATCTTGGGTTAATTGCCGATACGCATCCCTTGCTTGCATTTAGGTATGCCAAGCAATTATGGTGGCGACGAAAGAAATGCATCATTGTTTGTCTATTGAATCGCTAGTGTTGCAGCTGTAAAAACAAGCTGACGACATAGCATTTTAACTCAGACAAAGGGTATCGAATGTTTGGTATTTATGGTGCATATGCACATTAAGGATCAATTTTAGGAATTTCAGATAATGCTTGAAAGCATTACATGTCCTTGGAAAAGGAAATATTTTCTGGGGCAAATGCAAATGCATTGGCGGGAAACAATGGGAGTTATGGAATTCCTAAAAAGGTCATGAAGAATTCTTACAGAAAATTGTATGCGAAGAGATGCATGAAGGTAAGTTTTCTTAACAGGGAATTTAAGATCATGGGTTTGATCTCTTAAATGCCTGCAGCGTTTTTGTGTGCCGAATGCGATTGTATTGGTGAAATTATATGGGAAGATGGGTGTTATGGGGGTTTTTAAGGAAAGCGTGCCGTGGGGTTTGGCGGGACCGCCACAAGGTGTTGAGAGCGCAAGAGGAATGGAGCATTGCTGAAGGAGAGATACCTCCCGTGACCACCGAAGACGTGTCCTTGGCTGCAAAGGTTGCTGAAAAAAACAACAAGGACTGGATGGTGTTCCTAACAGTGTAGTGAAGACTGCTTTAACAAAAAAGCCAGAAGTCTTCAGCAGTCTCTTCACAACCTGCCTTCAAACAGGACAATATCCTAAACGATGGAAAAAACAGCGGGTTGTGCTTATACCAAAAAGAGTCAAGAATTCAGAAGCATCGTCGTCTTATCGCCCGTTGTGCATGCTGGACACAACAGGAAAACTGCTTGAGCGAGTAATTGCCACTCGCCTGGACCAATTCATTGAGAGGATACTAGTGCTCTCTGAATGGCAGTTTGTGTTTCGGAAAGGTAGATTAACCGGTAAGGGACTATCTGTGGTGTGCGACATCGCTCGCAATGCGATAGCCGGAGCACGATGGCTAGGAGGTACGAAACAATATTGCGCCGTGGTGACACTAGATGTTAAAAATACGTTTAACTCTGTGAAATGGAATCGGATTCTAGAAGCGTTGGGCGATCTACGACTCTTACCCTACTTGGTGCGTACACTAGTAAACTATCTCTCGTATAGAAGACTACTCTATGACACAGATAACGGACCACAGGAATATAAAATAACAGCGGGTGTACCTCAGGGATCTGTATCAGGTGCGCTGTTATGGAATATCATGTATGATAATGTGCTCAGGGTCAGTGTACCAGAAAAGGTTCGAATCATTGGGTACGCAGATGATTTGGCGATAGTGGCGGTAGCTAACCATCTAGATGACCTGGAGAATATTTGCTCCCAAACAACCCAGAGCATTAACTGCTGGCTATATATTGCCGGACTGAAATTAGCTGGACATAAGACGAAGGCAGTTTTAATAAGCAGCCGCAAGAAAATTGAACACCTTGATTTGGAAATAGAAGGACAAATAATCAGATCCAATCCCTATATTAAATGTCTTGGTGTTATACTCAACAACAGGTTGAGCTTCAAGGAACACTTGAGTAAAACGAGTGAAAAAACGGCAAGAGTATGTAAAGTTTTGGCGAGACTGCTACCCAATGGTGGAGGACCCCGGTCCGACACGGTATATCAGCATGCGGGTTACTGGTACTAGAAGTAGTTTTCCTAGTCACGCGTCGTCCATCTGAAGTCCTTGAATTAAAAAGTGGAAATTGGGTGTCAGTTTTTAGATTGGTGTATCTTCAAGTCATAAAACATCTGGCATGTGAAGATATGCATTAGAATGTTTATGATTGCAAGAATTGTGTGTCGGCGGATCGAATAGATATGCCTTTTTTTGGACACGTGCACTTTTTGGGTTTTGGATCTTGTAGGAGATTTAGAGGTGTTAATTGCTTATAGCATACATAAGAAGAGGCGCAAGACTAATGACCTTGCCCGGAAAAAACAAATCATTATGGAAAATTTAACAAGCCTCAGGACTTGCTAAATAAGGCCAAGACCGGTCCCCGGTTATAGTGCCGATGATGATGATGATGATTCTTCTTCTTATACTCTTTGATTTTAGGGAATTGAATTGAATTGGATGAAATTGAATTGAATTCAATGTCAGAGAATTTGAACGTTTAGTTCGATTGGGTTTGACCATTTTTTAAATGTTGTGTTGGGGATATGAAATGGATTATGTTATAGGTAGGATTTGTGTGGTTCGTAGAACCGCCACAATATCACCTCTGCGAGATAGCAGTTTGTTAGAAAACATTTCTTTGACCACCGGTAAAGTCACATTTGACATATGGCATGTTGTTCCATCTTGTTGCATCCAAATCCTGCTGTTGTATCCTTCAAATTTGTGTAACTGTGATGTTAAAAACTCTCGCAACATCTTCACGTATTCCACTGAGTTCACAGTTACGTTATTTCCTTGATTATTTTCAAAGAAATACGGACCGATTATGCCGTTTGCTGATATGGGAGCCCATACTGTCATTTTAGGTGAATGAAGTGGCTTTTGATGTTTAAAGCGAGGGTTTTCCTTGCTCCAATATCGACAATTGTGCTTCTATACGTGGCCAATGGTGTGAAAATGGACCCCATCCGTAAACAATACATTCTCAAGGCTAGAGGATCACTCCAGCGTTGTGCCAGCCAATAACCTACGTTGAATGTAATCGGTTGGTTTCATCTCCTGCACAATCTGAAGTTTATATGGGTGTGGTTTAAGGTCAAGATAACAAATTCACCGCCGAACGCTTACGCGTAGATGATTT
Organism: Microdon myrmicae; assembly: GCA_963931805.1. Classification (NCBI taxonomy): domain Eukaryota; kingdom Metazoa; phylum Arthropoda; class Insecta; order Diptera; family Syrphidae; genus Microdon; species Microdon myrmicae. The sequence continues at coordinate 124,713,907 of OZ007500.1, read as the reverse complement.
TGGATCGTTCCTTCCGGAAATTTCAACCTCCCGAATGTTCTCATCGCTTCTTCGTCAACGTGGCCGCCAAGTTTGTTTAATATTCGTTGTCGATCCCGTTTGCTCGAACTTCTTCACATAAGCTTTGATTAAATTAACACTCGGACACTCACTTAGACGGCGTAATCCGTATTCAATTCTGAATAGGCGTCGTACAGTAAGGTTGTAATCGTTGTTTTTGTAAAATTGTTTTACACAAAAAGTACGCTGTTGTCCCGTGAAGCGCTCCATCGTAACTAAAATTGCATGAAGCGACGCACAATTCCTCCCCACTTGCGCACTCCTCCCTCTAACGGTTTTTAAGAAATCAAGTGTTGCCATTTGCGAAAATGTATGGCCCACCCGATATTACCTCTACAGTAAAACTAAAGTCAACCTTTAAAATTTGTTTGTACATATTTTTCATTTTTCAATCTGTCAAATTCAGTTAATTTAGCGCCAGAATAAATGGTGCATTTCTGCACCAGATATAAGATCAACAAAAACTATATCAACATCTCAAATCATTGTCCTTGCGGGAGATATGATGTACATGGCACTAGTTGCTTCATGTGCCCGGCACACTAAATAGAAAGAGCATGCCTCCAAAGGGATTTAATTAATTTAATTATTTTGAAGAAAACTCGAACAAAAAGTAAAACCCGAGATAGCAAATACAAAATAAAGCTACAAACTGAAAGAGAAAATTGTAATTTTAATTTAAGCCCCTAAGACGAGTGCTCCGGATATGAATACATATCCCTGTACAAGCAAGTAACATGATTAGTCACAGCCCCAAGGACATGCTAGTTATTGCATAACACTGAACATCCTCACCTGCCGTATGTCTTTCCTGTTATCTAAAACAAAACGACCTCTGATATCCAACTCATATGACTCAAACGCTATACATGTCACTGTTGTCATATTATTGTCTCCATTTTTTTTCTTTTCTAGACGCATTCTGCAGTTGAATCAAGGAGACATCCGGAACACCATTAGTATGTAGGGCATCCAATTCATCACAGTTCGTATACACGTATCTAGATGTCCCTATATTTTCATGCATCACAGCCAACTGACAGGATGACTACGCATCCGTGCATAGGGAATTCCTTCCAATTGAATTTCTTCAAATAAGCTTTATAAATATTTGTAGATAGACTGTCAAGACTTAATAAGGACGACGATAACTTGGCACCCTGTATAAGAAAAGACAACGAATAAACATAAAGGAGCACAGGGCATAGAGCACAGGAATAAAGGGATAAGCAAATTGTTATCGGTTGATAGGCAGAGGACTTCTGGGAATATAATGCAAGCTCACATTCTGTGATTGCTGACAACCCATTCTTCTGACAGTAACTGGAAAAGAAGGCAATTTACCCACTCCAAGTAATAAGCTGCAGTTCAAAGGACACAGTGGAAAGGAGCATCGAACGTGATTTAGTAGTTACAAAAGTATAACCTGCCAATCAGGACAATTTTGTGCTGACGGCTAAATTGAATAATTGTGTAATCCCAAATAGGCACAATTGATTTGCTTTCAACAAACTATTGTGAAGTCAATACATGAATTTCCGATTCAAACAGAGCCGTCCAATTGTTTCAGTGTGGTGGTGTGGGGGTTTATACTCGGGCGTCAACACGGACGTGGATCCAATATAAACACCACCTACGTAAAAGCTGACTAAAGTGATCGACCACCGAGAGAAGACAAACGAATAGGAAAACGAAACACAAGTATAATTGTTCGGTTGTAAAATGTTATTTTTATTGGTGTTAATCCGATGAATTGGTGTACAATTGTGTTCCTCATTAAACAGTAAACTTGGTTAAATACAATTTCGTTTCACGTTAACTACGTGTTCCATTTAGCACAATAGACTCGATTAAATTTAATTTTCGTTTCACAGCGCTTAGTGTTCCTTCCAACAAACAGCAAACTATGTTAAATATAATTTTCGTTTCACTTAATTTCAATTCAATTCAATTTTTATTTGGTAGATAATATGGTGCATTTATATTTTACAACTAGTATTTAAGAGATTTAGGACAGCAATTCCTTTACAACTATAATCTTAAATCTATATAATGACAATAGTACAATTTTAATGAATATGTAGTATTCATATACACACAACGTAACCAAATTTTTAACAATTATCTTAAAATTAGAACCCATAACGGTTTTGAAAAATTTCGATCAATTTAAAGAAAAGATACACACATAACAAATGGTCTCTGTTTTTTTATTCAATATATATGAAATAATCGAACAATTGTAGGAATATATATATTCCTCATCAGAGGAAGCACGGCGTCTCGGACTCGTAACACTGGTGGCAGCGGTGGGATTCGAACCCACTCCTCCGAGGAGACTGGTGATATCCTCGAAGACTGGTGGGATGATCCAACCAAAGGATCCCTAAGAAGAAATAAAAACAAAAGAAGAAGAAACAAAAAAACAAAAAAAAAACAAAAAAAAAACACAAGGGAAACAACAAAGCTGAAGACAAGAAAGAAAAAAAAACACAATCAGAAACTAAAACAGAATAAAACAACGAAAAACTAAAAACAAACATAAAACGACAAAAAAAAAAGACCAGGATAATCAAATCAACTATAGGGCGCGAAGTCTGCCTGGCGGTAATAAAATAGGAATAAAATAAAAGAAAAATAAAAGGAGACACTAATTCAAGATAATGTTGTGTTCTTGGTTTCAGGAAGCGTGTTTCTTAATCCTTAAAAGGACTAAGGGATCTCTTAAAATAGCTTCTGAAAACCTGTCGCACAACAGGGTTCGTTGCCGTGCTTCCTCTGAGTCCAAAGGGAAGAGCAACGTCCTTGGATTTGGCCTTCGTTCTTAGTCTTCAGTGGGGGGCAGGTGTTGGATAAAATTAAAAGTTCGTTTTTGTTTTCTTTGATATGTGTTTATTACTTTACTCAAGATTATTCAAAGATTTTCCTGGGGTACTTCCTCCAGGGACAAAAGACGAATTTAGACTGCTGCCCGGAGATCATTTTTTTTTTTTTTTTTTTTTAAACTGTATTTATTAACCATAATTAAAATTTGTACATTTAAGTAATACAGTGACTTAAAATTAAATTCGTGACAATTGCTTACATGTAATTATTATTATAATACATTTTCCAAACAATGTTTTAAGAGTTATAGGCTATATGTGTGTTTATACATTTAGTAGGGTTTCGTCTTCCTGGAAAAGGTCAGAAAACCAGGAATTTCTTATTTTTACTTTACTTAATCTAAACTTAACCCTAAATATAAATATAAATATAACTTAACCTAACTTAGTCTGATTATTATAAAATGAGCTATAAACAAAACAAAGTTTTATAATTAATGGGATTTATGAATTAAAGGATGTGGAATGAGGTCAGTTATGGGTTAGAGGTAGAGTATTTCTCTCCGGTTGTTCGTTGGAAAAGCGTAGGATGTTGGAGAATGGTTGGACGTTACAGTATTTGAACTGGTTAGGGGTAACTTCGGTGTTGTGGTATATGATCTCGTTTGAATCATTTACCAGTCTGCCTGAGGCGAAGATAGCTCTGGTGTGGAGACAGTTGGGATAGTTAGTTCTGATATCTAGAGGGTTCTCTAAGAGCGAGGTTATTATGGGATTGGGATTATTTTGTAGGTTTTCGATAAATTTGATAGACAGTTCGAGGAATCGTCTATCGAGGCGCTCAATACCAGCGGTATTGTAGAGTTCGACGTTACTATAGTACTTATAGGAGTTAGGACGACGATGTAACCCAGAGACATACCTAAAGCATTTTCTTTCGAATACTCGTAATTTCTCCATTTGGGAGGGAGTGATATGGTACCACAATGGGCACGCGTACGTGAGTGTGGGCCTGATAATTTGTTTGTAAATGAGCAGTTTGACTTTGTGAGAGAGACTATTAGGTTTCCACATTACTCTTCTACAGAGATTAAGCTGAATTGTGGCTTTTTGAAGGGAATTTTTAATGTGGGAGGAAAAAGACCAGTTATTAGAAAAAGTGATTCCCAGATATTTTAGGGTTTTGGAGGGTTTTATCAGAGTATTGTTCAGTTGAATCTTAATTTTGTTGTGGCAACGTCTAGTGTTGTTTGTACAGTGCTCGTTTTTGCCCTTGAACACTATGAGCTGCGTTTTATTTGGATTAAGGTGAATTTTCCACTTATTAAAGTATGATGATAGGTTAGGGAGGAAGTTGTTAATGCGATTTCTTGCAGCCTTAACAAATTTGCTGCTAGAGTAAATTAATGTATCATCAGCATAATTCAGCATCACAACATTAGGAGATACGGGTTGAGGAATATCCGCGGTATATAACAGATATAAAATTGGCCCTAAAATAGAGCCTTGGGGAACACCCGCGGTTATGTTGTGGGTTTCTGAGACGGAAGAATTTATTCTCACAACGAATTTTCTGTCAGAAAGATAAGAGGCTAAGAGCTTTGTTGTGTGAGAGTTTAGATTAAATATGGAGTGCAGTTTGTACAGAAGCCCTGAGATCCAGACGCAATCAAACGCCTTAGAAATATCGAGAGATATACACACAGTAGGGCTTTGGTTTTGGAGACCAGTTGTAACATCGTGTGTAAGTTTTAGTAGAGCATGACATGTGGATTGTCGCTTACGAAATCCGAACTGACAGTTAGGGATGAGGGCATTCTCATTGGCAAATGAGAGAAGATTTTGGTAGATCTTGCGTTCCAGTATCTTACTTAATGTACTTAATAGGGATATTGGACGATAATTGAAAGGGCTATTACTACTACCGGGCTTCTTAATAGGAATTACTACCGCAGTTTTCCAGTTCTCTGGGAAGTGCGATGCATTAATTATTTGATTAAGAAGAATGAGGATGGGAAGTAGATTCTGTGGGCGTAGCCTTTTAAATAGAAGGCGTGGGATTCCATCTAATCCAGTTGACTTTTTGTTATTTCCTGATCTTACGATCTCGGATAATTCGTCTGCAGTTAGAAAATTTGTAGTGTCTAAGGGGTGTGAAGCTATGTTCGTGTTGCTAAATTCACCGATGAAAGGAGTAAAAGATGTGAATAATCTGTTTGAGATGTATTCGTTTACTGTGTTCTCGAAGCCGGGAGTTGATAGAGAATTATTTTGCTCATGAATCTTTGCAAAGTGTTCTGCGAGGCAATTTGCTATGTCCGTATCGGACTGGGCAATATTATTGCTGATTGGGTTGATGAGATGATCAATTCGGGGTTTATATTTACGACCAGTTAATTGGTTGATGTTTTTGAAAAGATCCCGATTTGGTTTGATATTTTTAAGTGTGGAGATGTAGTTTTCATCTGCGAACTTTTTCAACTGCTCATTTATCAGAGTGGATAGGAGTTGGATTTGGCTTTTAATAAAGGGGCAGTATCTTGTATGGAGTTTACGGCGGAGCTGCTTTTTAAGGCGCAATAATTTGGTTAGGATGCTGGGCAAAGGCTTTCCTAAATAGTTATGAGGAATGGTTGTCGGGGTGTTGTTGTTGAGAGCCTCCTTAAGAATTTGCTCTATTCTTAAAGATGCGTGATCGATTTCAATAGGGAGTAAGTTAGATGCTTCAGGGATATACAAGTCAGAGAAACTGATCGCTATGTCCCTATTGACTTTTCTCCAATTTGTTTTGGTGAAGTTTGGGACAGGGTTTGACGAGTAGAGTGGGTCGAAAGAGGGGATTTGGATCGTGGTATGAACGGAACCATGATCAGAAGGAAATATAAAGGAGACTGTAGGTGGACCCGCTGACTGAACATCATCGGACTTGAGGAAGAAGTCGATTGTTGACTTGGCTGTGCTAGTGACACGGGTTGGCTGTAATGGGGGGTCAATGTATGTATATGGATAAGATGGGAGGAGGGCTAGCAACTGACGACCATATTTGTTGCATTTATTATCATTGAATGCTGTATGACGAGCATTCCAGTCTCCCCCGATTATAAATGGAGCGGGAACGGACTGTTGGATTATCTGAGAAATGTCAGCATCTGGGAAATCTGGTTGTCGTGAAGGGTGAATATAAATGGATGCTAAGACGAGCACTTTATTGTTCTCACAAAAAAGTTTAACTGCCGTGTATTCAATGCTGAATATATTAGTGAATCTAATTTCACTGAATTGAAATTTTTTGTGTATTAAGATGCCGGTACCTCCGTGGGATCCATTAGTTCTGGGGTTAGAAACAAAAGTATAATTGGGAATGGAAACTCGGGAATTTGGTTTGAGCCAGGTCTCTGAAAGGAAGAGGATATCTGGGGAAAATTTTTCAACAAACAACCGGAGGTGTTGCTTACGTATATTGGAGTAAATGGATTCTGTGTTGAGGGAGATAATGGTTAGTTTAAAGAGAGCTGGAAAGAATATGGGAAGTTATTAGTGAAAGAATCTGACCTTTTTTTTCTGTTTCTGACATATGCCTCAGCGAAGGAAGCATGGCCTGTAGGCTTTTGATGTAACCCATGATGTCCAGATTGAAATTTTTAGTATTATCGTTAGAGGGAGTGGTGGTGTTGATGCTTCCTTTTGCTGCATCCGCGTAAGATATTCCGGGTCGGGTTAACTTTACTTCTTGCAATACTGTTGGTTTCGTTGTAGTTGGTTTAACTGTTGACATTGCTAATTTCCGTCTTTGCAGAACTTTTAGCTTCTGAGGACATTGAGAGAAATTTGCTGGATGTGGCCCTCCACAGTTACAACATTTTACTGTAATCTTCTTTGTGGTAATGGATCCATCGGCGTTGGCGGTTTGGACTGTCTCTGGTTCCAGGCCTTGTGGATTTACTTTGCATTCATCTAGCTCGTGTTCCTCTGCGCATCTGCCGCAACGTCTTTGCTGGTGGCATGAGACCGCCAAGTGTCCTGAGTCTTGGCATCGCTTGCAATGTAGAATTTCTTGTTTGTGTGGCTCCTCGATTGCGATTTTTTGGGTAAACAAATATTTAATTTGTTTAAATTGGTTGATATCCTGATTTGGTGGGATTTGTATGATCCGGAGGCTTTTTATGTTGTTTGTCCTCATGTATGGTGTTTGGAAGTAGTCCAGCTTATTAATTTTTATTTGTGGACATATCCTAGCAATTTCCAGTCCTAATTCTTCATTGGTCCATTCTGGATCGATGTGCCTTATAATAAAGGTAGTTGGTTTGCTATTTGGATGTTGGAATGTGAAGAACTGATATTGTTCCTCTAACAGTTTTTTAACTGCCCTTTCATGATCGTCTAGTGATCTGACTGTTATTGAAGTCCTAGATCCTTTTATATTTGTGCTGAAATTCCGGTGACCCAGAGCATTTTGCAGGGTTTGAATTATAGCTTTGGTGCTGGTCAGGTTTTTGACGTAGATTGGCGGGGGTCTTTCATTTCTCGCGGTTGATTTCGTTTTTGTTTCTGCTCTGGCTTGGGTGGGTATTTGATTTGATGAGGCCTTCATTTGTTTGTAAACTTTGGTGGGTGGTTCGCCTTGGCTTTGACTCGAATTAGGGCGTTGACGGGACGTTTCTTCCATATGGACGTCATCAGTGTTATTGAAGGAACCTTGTTTATGGATTTGTTCCTGGAGTTGTTTCACTTTAACCGTTAATTGGTTAATGGTTTCCAACGCTTCTTCGAACTTTTGTTTGTAATTTGCGGGGCTGCTTGTTCTGTCCATGTTTGTTTTTTTTACTGGAGCGTTTCGTAAGATGTCCAGAGCCTTCCTTTTTCTATCGGTTATGTACTCCAGTGCATTGCCTGGGTCATCGCCTATCATCGGAGTTGTGTAGTAACTTCTTTCTTGTTGTTATAAAAAATTTTTTTTTTGTTATTCTTTTTAATTATAATTATATATTTTTTTTTTGTTTTTATATTGCACTAGACAATTTAATAGTGCACTGCACACACGTGTAAACACGTTTCCTTACACGTCCGCACTGCACGAGATATGTCACGATGCCCGGAGATCATTAAACCATTCCTTTATAAAGGAAAAGGAATCGAAAATTGTATCCCAAAGATACACATTTTCGTGCAACAATCTCGATCTTTTGGATATTTCGAGCGAGATGTTGTGTTTACACAAGATAAGAAATCAATTTCTTGAATTCTTACGAAACTATTACGCAGATGTGTGAATGTATCTGCTTTTGAGTTTTTCTTTGTTTAACTCAATGGATTTTTTGGGATAGAGATAACGATCTCTGAATTTTGGATTTGGGTGATGCTGTGGAGCAAATATAGAACAATAAACGAATATTGGATTCGTTTATTGTGAATTTTAATTTTAATTTTGATTTTGGATTTAATTATGCCGTGGGGGCAAATGTTAGGCAATAAACGAATGTTTGATTCGTTTATTGCGAATTATGGATTATGGTTGGGTTTTTTCAGGTTTTGATAGGGTTTTGGGTTTTAGGGTAATATTGCTGGGATTTTGGATTAGGAATGGGAGAAAAAGATGGTAGGGCTTTTTTGGAGCACTACAATAAGAAATACTATCGGAATCCCGTAATCAAGACTTCAATCAACAGTTAGAAGTAGTAAGAATTTTTTGAATATCGACTTTACTCTCTTCCTTTTTTTTTAGGAATATTTTCAACTTGAAAGCTTTCCTTTTTACAAAAAAAAAAATTTTTTTCTATAGAAATTTCTTTGAAAGTTTTTTTTTCAGTTTTTTTCGACGACATTTCCGTTTTTTTGCTTTCTCGTCGAAAATTTTCTTTCTTTACAGTTTTGGATCCAATTTATCTTTATTTTCCTGCATATATATTGAATAACAAAATAAAGGCCTTTCATAACTATATTTTTAAGAAGTGATAACAAATTTTCGCCATACATTATTTCAAATTTTCACTATTACGAGTCCTTACTACACGAGACAGGCGGCTAGGCAGGGGGAAGAACAAATCCACTCTCAACAGATACACAGTAAAACCCCTGAAATGGCTCTCTCTGTCGGAATTTCTGATGTTTTCCGAATCATCCCTACCTTTGACGGGAAACCCTGCGACTTAGATAAATTTATTTCCGGGGGAGATGTTTTATTTAGATCCATAAAGAAGGCAGACCCGGATATATATGAAACATTCTTAGAGCTAGTCAAAAATAGACTAGAGGGTCCTGCATACGATCTTATTAGGTATAGCAAAATCGCTAAGTGGGAAGATTTAAAGGAAAAACTAGAATCGGAATATAAAGAGGAGCAATCTCGGTCGACGGCACACAATGAGTTGATTTCTCTGAAACAACACTTCAGAGAAACCGTTCGGGAATATGGCTATAGAGTTGCAAATGCTCTGAGGACTCTGAACTCTGCCACTTGTGAAATAACAGCAGACGCGGTGGTTAGGGAATTCTTGATGGAAGAAAACACAAAATTGGCCGTACAAACATTTGAGGATGGACTACAGAACGAACAACTGAAAATACTAGATAAGGTCCAGGGGGGAAACAGTTTAAAACAGTCGATTGCCCATGTAGTAGCGCACGCTGCTCGAATGGACAACTCTCCCAGGCCATATCACTATAATGAAAATCCTAGATTTAATCGAATAGTCTGCCAAACCTGTGGTAAGCCAGGGCATACACAGGACACATGTTATAGGAACATGCAGTCCAACACTTTTCCGAATAGACAACCCAAAAAAAGAGAATACATTTTATGCAGTTTCTGTGGAAGGAATAATCACTCAGATAACGAGTGTAGATACAAGTTATCTAGGAATGGATCGTCTTTACCAAATTACCAACAAGGTACTACGCGTAACCCATTCCGAAATAATCCTGCAAACGCCGAAAATCGTTTTGGTGAAATTTCTAGGACCACTAATAGACAAAATGATAGGCAAAATGTTCACTTTTCTCGGGTGCAAGAGTCGGAAAACGAGGCCTGACGCCAACCAAAATTTATGGAAGACAAACAATTTTTTTCTATTTACAGCATTAGATCTTTGGAAATAGATAACGACAATTTTAATGAAGCTCCTAGCCAGATTTACCTTGAGCCCGCATATTCCTATAAAGCTATACATATAAACGAAGATAAACCTAACCCTAATATAATGACTTCGATTCAGACTACAATTCTAGAAAATAATTCAGCAACAAAGACTGACAACTCAGCAGTATTAAAGGCTGAAAATTCGGAATTGTCAGAAAAAATACAAACAAAAATCCCTCATATTTCGGCTATCCCAATTGACAACCCCGACACTTCAGCAACAAAGACTGAAAATTCAGCAGTGTTAAAGACTGAAGATCCAAAAGTTGCAGCAATTAAAATCGAAACCCAAGTCAGTTCAGCAGCTAACACTGATGAACAAATCTTTTCAGCAGCAAAGACTGAAGGATTGAATGTTTCTACAGCAGATAAAACTGTAGAAATAGTTCAAACAGCAAGTAGGACTGGGAACCAAGATGTTCTGACAGCTAATAAGTCCGAACAACTATGCGAGGGTTGCCTTTTATATTTCGGGATTAGAGAACAATAACAAATATTGATAATCGAAAATCACTTTATTGTTTTTCAAAATAATCCCCATGAAGATCTATACACTTTTGCATGCGTTTGACCCAATTGTCGAAGCACTTTTGCCACTCTGATTGAGGTATCCCCAACACATGCATTCTGAATGCAACAACCGCTTCTTCAGGTGTCGAAAAACGTTGACCTCTCAGTTTGTTTTTTACGTATGGGAATAAAAAGAAGTCATTCGGTGCCAAGTCAGGACTATACGGCGGATGACCCATCAAATCGATGTTTTGGGTGCTCAAAAATGCAGTTGTCGCAGCCGATGTGTGAGAGCTCGCATTGTCGTGGTGAAGAGTGATCCGTCTTCGGCGGTTGGTTTTCCTGATTTCTTGGAAGACAAGTGGCAAACAAATGGTTCTGTACCACTCAGAATTGACTGTTCTGCGTTGTTCTAGTGGTACGGTTGCGACATGTCCAGTTTTTCCGAAAAAACAGGCGACCATTTGCTTGGAAGTGCTTCGTGCGCGAACAACTTTTGTTGGATTTGGCTCATTTTGAAACACCCAGACAGTCGACTGCTGTTTACTTTCGGGCTCATACGCGTAAATCCACGATTCATCACCTGTCACGATGTCATAGACGTGTTTCGAAGCACCGCGACCGTATTTTTTGAGCATTTCTTTCGACCAATTGACACGAGCCTTTTTTTGGGCGATTGACAAATTGTGTGGGATCCAACGCGAACAAATTTTTTTGACAGTCAAATGTTTATGCAATATTGAATGTATGGTGGTCCCACTAACGCCTAAGGTTGTCTCAATCTCACGATAGGTCACATGACGATCTTCCAATATCAGTTCGCGCACAGCATCAATGGTTTTCGGAACAACAACTGATTTTGGACGACCTTCACGAAATTCATCTTGGAGTGAACTACGACCACGATTGAATTCACCATACCATCGATAAACACTGGTCCTTGATGGAGCTTCATCGCCAAAAATTGAATTAAGTTCATCCATGCACTGTTGCTGAGTTAATTTACATGCAATTGTTCATCCATGCAATTGTTGCTGAGTTGTAAAAAATAATCGCACGAAAATGTTGACGATTTAATTCCATTTTTGGGCCGAGATGAATCTTTTAAGTTACTGTAAACAACACAAATAGCGCTCGTATGTCAAAACGTTCTGAGTGCGTATAACCTCAAAAATGTCCAACTTTACGACAGAGCTGTCAATTGCAACGCTAGGGTTGCGACATCCCGAAACATAAGCGGCAACCCTCGAACGAATCAGTAAATGAGACTGAGAATCTAAATGATCCATCAGCAGTGAGTAAGACTGAAAAGGTAAACGTTCCGACAACAGTTAAAGCTATGGAAAAGAAAGACATTAAGCCAAAAACAATAAATATTTTAAATAACGATAACAAACACAAACACTTACTCAAACTCGAAATAATGAAAATTGAAAATAATAATTTAACGCAAATAGGTATTGAAAAGAAAAACTATATAAATACATTACAAATTTTTTTTAACAACAATAAAAATTTATTCGAACACACAAAAAAAATAATAAACAGTTACACCGTCGTTTAAGATATTTAAGATCATTTTTCAAGAAGATTTTTGGTAATAATCATTTTTTTCAATCATCATAGTAATAGGCCCAAAAAGGTTTTGGAAAATTTTCCATAAATTTAAGGAAAACATACACACATAACAAATGACCTTTGTTTTTTTATGCAATATATATGAAATAATCAAACAATTGTAGGAAATTACGGAAATGAAAAAAAAAAAAAAAAAAAAAGTTCAAGAGGGGGAATAAAGGAAGAAAATTTTTGAGTTAATATATATATTGGAAATTTTTGAGTTAATATATATATATTCGAACGGAAAAGAGAACTTTGAAACATAATATTAATATTATATAATTAATATAATAAGTAGCTCCTCAATAGTATACTGGTTAGTATACCCGCCTGTCACGCGGAAAACCGGGGTTCGTTTCCCCGTCGGGGAGCCTCTGGCGCAAGACTAATGACCTTGCCCGGAAAAAACAGATCATTATGGAAAGTTTGACAAGCCTCAGGACTTGCTAAATAAGGCCAAGACCGGTTCCAGGTTGTAGTGCCGATGATGATGATGAATATAATAAGTAATAATAATTTTTGGATAAGAAAATAAAAGGTTCCAAGGAGAAATATTTAAATTTAGTTAATATATAATGTAAATAGACTATTTTGCTAGTGTTAAGAACTTTTTGATTATTGTAACCCTTGATGGAAGATAATTTTGAAAACCATTGTAATTGAACGAAAATCCAAGTCTTTAATTAATCTTAATCTAACCTATAGGTACAAGAAAATTATTCTCTTCAAGGATAATTTTCTTTCTCGAAAAAGGGTGGGATGTAGTATTCCAGAATACTACCCTTATTAGCTTTAACACTGAATCTCATTACTTATCTAACACATACTTAAAACTTCCTCTTAACATATCTTACATTCTCACTTAATACATACCATTCATAAACATTCACAATATTCTATATCAAGCCAGTTACAGCACATTTAATAACATGCACCTTTTTTCATTTGAAACATAGCACTTTGATTTTCGTTCAAAGTTTATTCAAAATTTAAAAGTCACAGAGACTAAAAGGAATACTTTGAGAAAAGGGTTTTTGTTCAAATTATAATTTACAACCAATTAAAACAATAAGTAGCATAAGAAGAGAGAAATTTTAATTGTAAAAGCAGTATTGAGTTAGAGTTTATAAAAGCAGTTCTAATTGAGTATTGAGACAAGTTGAGTTAGTTCTAGTTTGAGTTGTGAGTTTAGAAAGTTGAGTTAAGAAGTTTTGAGTTGATATATAAGTGAAGTACCACCCCTAAGTTGATATAAATATATTGATAATATATGAGTTTTAATATCATCTAAAACCCTTTAAGAGCCGTTGAATTTAATAAAGGGTTTTTCTTGTTAATGGCGCCTCAGCCAGTTGTAACTGGACTTTCACCAAAGGATCATAATACGTGGAGAATTCTTAGGAACCAGAGCAAGTGACCTAATTGGTTTAACTATTTGCGGATGTGACTGCCTTCTATCAGCAGAGTGGAAAAGTTCTAATAAGATTGTTGCGCGTACAGGACCCGCAAAAGAAGTTAAGGAAAAATAAAAGGTCCACGCTCTTCCCTCATCAGAGGAAGCACGGCGTCTCGGACTCGTAACAAATAACAAATAATAAATTAAGGGAAAACTATAAGAAAAAACCCTTATTTGAATCTTAAGACTAATATTGCACAGGTTTCCGGTTATTTTATGTAATAATGACCTCGATATAATTTTCATAGACAGGGTGCATATGTAGTGATTTAGGATAACGCAAGACGGGAAACGAGAACATTGTCAGAAAAAGAACAATTGACGAAGGAGCCTCGATTGATTTGGTCAATAAGGAACTCTACCGGTTTAACGTTAGCGTTTTCATGTAGTTCATGTGTCGAATAATGCCATGGCAAATTCAGCAACATTTTCAATATTTTATTTTGACACCTTTGCAATTTTATTTTGTGTGTGCGAGCACAATTACACCATACAGGACGCCATACAGGAATATAGATTGCAAAATGGTTTTAAAAATAATAATTTTATTTTCGAGGCTAAGCTTTGACTTTCTACACACTAATGGATACATAACTCTTACGACTTTGTTAATTTTTTCAATTGTGGTAGTGATGTGTTTTTGAAAGACAAGTTTTTTATCTAGAATAATACCTAGATATCTACAGTCTTCGGACCAATCAATATCAACTGAACACATACTGATTTTAGTGCCATTTGGTAGGTAGCAGTGTTTCCTACATCTCGAAAACCAGACAGCTTGTGTTTTATTACCATTTATTTTTATTTTCCATTTCCTGTAATATACTGCTAGTTTGTCAAGAGCTGCTTGCAAAGAGTTGTAGACATTAGTGAATAAGGCACCCGAAGAGAAAATAGCCGTATCATCAGCAAACATAGCTACCTGAATGTGTTCAACTAGACATGGTAAATCTGAGACAAACAATGTGAATAATATGGAACTGTAGCGTTCTATGAACGCACAATTCACCACAGGTAAGGTTCCTACCCTTCAAGGAACATACTTACCGAAAAGCATTACACAGATGCGTGCAACTAAGTCCTGCTAGGGGCCTGAAACATTTAGCCAACGTTGAGCCCGACACTAAAAAGCAAGGAACTGAACGTCCCAAAGCTTTCAATGTCAAGCTCAACAATTCGAATATAGCATACCTGAAACAAAGGTAAAACATTCACTAATCCTATGCCCAAAGACAATCCCAAAGACTGAAATGCGCCGCACTCCAGCACTGCACAGCGGCAATCCTGAACATCTACACGATGTTACAAGGAATCACTCTCGTCGGTAAATTAGCCGACCAACGGATGCACGTGCGGGTAGTCTACCATAAAGACCACCCAAATCCGTCGCGCAAACAAAGGCAGCAGCAACCTCATACAATAAGGCATATCGCTTATCCGCTGCCGAATTCTAGGCAACCATAAATATCTCAACGAGATAATTCGGGAATATTTATGAGAGTAAAACCAACAAAGGAACTACTCCAAGGAACAATCCCACGGTTCCTTTTTTGTATTTCACACCCATTAGAAAGACCTAATGGATTGTTAGTTTTAACTGAAAGAAGTTAAACAAAACCCACGGACCGTACGTCCATTCAAATTGCACGATACCCGTCCGCCTGCACGCCAGATGTGCTTTGCAAATAAAGGCGGCACACAATCGACAGCCGCCGAACCGAATTTCAATCACCACCACGGATGGTGATAATAATGATCATGACCAAGATTTTCCTTCCAGGTCCATTGGGAAATTCTCCTTGTGAGATGAAAAGGAAGGCGTTATGCTGCTAACAGATACTGTGGAAAATTCTGTTAGCAGATTGAATGGGAGATTTCCTCCTTTGCAGATACAGATCGGAGATCTGAATCGGGATATTTTTTTGGGCAGACAAATAGTCTGCATTGAGGTTCCTGATCGAATGGTCTACATGGAGGTTCCGGATTGAAGAGTTTATTTCGTGTAATCGAGGAGGTCGATTTTTGGTACAGTGTTTTTAAGACGCGATCAAGTGAATTAAGTTTTGAGTTCTCGTGTGTTACAACCGCGCAAAAGATACATATTTTTAGAATCTGAGGTTGTTTCGAAAACCCATAGACGGTACGTGTGAGTAACAATATTCTAGTGTCATAGTGGCGAACGAAAAAAGGAATCCATCGGAACCAAAACGTTTGTGGCGAGAAATACCTGCGCCGTTTTATTAAAGGGCAGCTTATGCTATGTTAATCAATTCATCATCATCGTCATCATCATCATCGGCACTACAACCGGGAACCGGTCTTGGCCTTAATTAGCAATTCCTGAGGCTTGTTAAATTTTTTCCATACTGATTTGTTTTTTTTCTGGGCAAGGTCATTTTGTCTTGCGCCAGAGGCTCCCCGACAGGGAATTGAACCCCGGTCTCCCGCATGACAGGCGGGTATACTAACCACTATACTATCGAGGAGCATGTTAATCAATTGGACATCCTAAATAATAAGTGAATTAAAAGGTGGCGGAACGAACCAAATGTGTACTTAAAAACTAAATTGTAAAAATTACCTAACGATAAAATTAAACGAAAATAAATAAGAGTATTAAAGAGAAGCATTCCGTGATTTCATTTGACCTTGTTTCCGCTCCGTTGGTGTATTTGTTTTCTAGCGATAAGCAGTGTTCGGCGGAACACTCCAGCATCTTTCCGCAGCGACCGACCAAAATACCGCCAAAGAACCAAGGGGTACACCATAGTGGATTTGGTGAGTAGAGGATATGTCGGTTCCTATACTCACAACATATTTTCTCGAACGAAGAAAGCTCTGGATAATTTTGATAAGCGGTTTTGGCAGCTTAAGTTTTAGTAGCTTATAAATCAAGGCA
Source organism: Microdon myrmicae (assembly GCA_963931805.1). NCBI lineage: Eukaryota > Metazoa > Arthropoda > Insecta > Diptera > Syrphidae > Microdon > Microdon myrmicae. The sequence goes on along the minus strand of OZ007500.1, from coordinate 124,697,402 downwards.
GCGTGCCATACTGTATCAAAGGCTTTTTCGATGTCTAGAAGAACCAGTCCCGTTGACTCCTTGTCGATGAATTTACCAGCTGTGTGGTTTTTAATGCGCAAGACTTGGTGGATTGTGCTGTGACCACTACGGAAACCGAACTGAAAGTTTGGTAAGATGTTATTGGCTTCCACAAAACGATCAATATTTTCCTTAATGATTTTTTCTAAGAGCTTGCTCAGACAGCTAAGTAGAGTAATAGGTCTGTAGCTTTCGGGGCTGTTCTTCGGTTTGCCGGGTTTCGGGATAGCTATTACTTTTGCTGTTTTCCAACAGTCCGGAAAATAACAATTCTTAAGACAAGCGTTGAAAATGAACGTTAAATAGTTACTTGCAGCAGGTGGAAGTGCTTTAATTAATTTGTTGTTAATATTATCAAGACCAGCAGCCTTTTTTGATTTCGATTTTATAATCAATTCTTTAACTTTGCTAATACAGTGGTGCCTCACACAACGAACTTAATTCGTTCCAGGAGCAAGTTCGTTATGCGAAAAGTTCGTTATGTGAAACGCGTTTTCCCATAACAATACATGTTAAAAAAAATAATTCGTTCTGTAGCATAAAATATGGTAAGATGACATAAAAAAAAGATAAATTTTTTGTTATTATTTTTATTTAGATACATCTAAAAACATAATGAAAAAAACACACATTTTTTAATTTTAAGAAATAATCGAATCTTGCACATCTTCATCCATTTTCCGCTTTTTGGCCGATGGTGCAGTGAAAAACCTGTCCAAAGTCGTTTGTTTCTCTCTTTTCTTCTGCTCGGTTCTGCTCGGCATTCTTTTCCAGAAAAGACCCGTTTCATCGGCATTGAACACTTGTTGTGGGCAGTATCCTTCATCCATAATAAATTTTTGAAAATTAATAGAGAACTTTTCTGCTTCTTTTTTATCAGCACCGAAAGCCTCACCATGCATATTAACGCTGTGGATTTCATACCTTTTCTTAAATCTAAAAAACCACCCCCTGCTGGCTTTGAAATCTTCTTTATTATCTGGATTGCTGCTACTTCCAGGGATGTTTTTCTTTAGATCTTCATAAATTATCTTGGCCTTGTGACAGATAATATCTTGGGTTGTTACGTCACCTTTCACCTGCCTGTCCTTAATCCAAATCGCTAATAGCCTCTCCATTTCCTCGTGGATTGAAGATCTATGTTTTTCATTAAATAGTTTTGATACTCCTTTGGCTACTTTGGCTGATTTTATTGCATCCTTGTTTGTCAAAATGGTGAAAATGGTGGTCTTGTTGAGGCCAAACTCTTTGACGAGGTCACACTGTTTTACCCCACATTCACTCCTTCTAATTATTTCCTGTTTCATTTCAAGAGAAATCACCTTCCTGCTTTTTTTAGAACCCATCATATAAAAAAAATGTTGAGTTTATCTTAAAAGGACGACTGCCGTGATACGTGTGCGATTTAATTCGTAATGATGAACGATTGCTGCGACACGTGCGTAAGTTAAGCGTACTGCTCAGTGACTAACGACTGCCTGCGCGGAAGGATGCAATAAATCGGCAGTGATCGTGTGAAGTGGGCGACTTCGTTGTGTGAAGCGAAGTTCGTTGTGTGCAGCGAAGTTCGTTGTATGAATCGTGAAATGAACGAAAAGGAAGTTCGTTGTGTGCAGCGTTCGCTGTGCGAGGCGTTCGTTATGCGAGGCACCACTGTATTAGTTGCGTAAGTACTTTCAGCTGGTGTTTGAGAAAGTACATGGATAGTGTTAGCAACTTCAGCCTCAGTATACGCGTCGCTTAGATGCATAGATATGGAGTGATTCTTACTAAACGTGTTAGCAAGCAGGTTCGATTTCTCCACTGAAGAAATAAACAACTTGTCGTGAACTTTAAACGGAGGAATACTTGACCATCTCTTTTTAATAATTTTTGATATTTTCCAGAACGGTTTGCTTGCTTTGTCAAGAGAGGAAAGTTGTTTATTCCAACACTTGTTCCTATATGCTGAGATTTCTTTTTTAATGATATTATTTAAGACTTTAACATTAACTAGAAAACAATCGTTTCTATAACGAAGCCATTTTCTTCTTTCAGAGTTTCGTAGCCTAATCAGATGTAAGATATTTTCAGGAAGCGGTGCCTTATCAACTGGAGCAGTGGAACATTTAGGTATCGCAAGATTGGCCGCTCTATTGATAACAGAAACAAAATTGTTACATAGGATATCAATATGCTCGCTGCAGGTTATAGAATTTAGGCTGGTGTCACCTAGAACTTCACTTAATTTAGTGTTCCCTTTGACAAACAATAGTGGTTATATTAAGCGACTCGCGCAAGGACGGACTTCAACAAGAGAACGACATAGGATCACGCACAAGACAAAAAGATATTCCGTTTGCACTCGACTCCGTATATTAAAGAACCTCAATAGGTGCGTATAGTGCGTGTGCACTCTTAAGATGACGAAATCTGACCCCTGGTGACTATAGCTCTCCACATCGACCAGCCGCGATGGTCCTGGATTTTCATAGATATGGAAGGAGCAACTCCGATCTTTAAATTTATGTTGGCCAATGAGCGACCGATTTGAGTTTCCCATAGCGGAATTTCCCCGGCGAATGTACAGGTCAGGTAGAAAATCCATTCGTTGGACATCATGACAATGCAGACACGAAGGGTGGATAAAAAAAATCTAAAATTGCTCGGCTGATCAAATAGATGATCGAATACGGAGACTGGCTGCCTTGTTTGCTTTAAGGGATGCATCATAGAGCATGGGTATCCATACGTTTGTTTAAGTACCAATCATGGGTCGTAAAGAATCCGGCTTGCAGATGTGCAAGCATACGGCTTACCCAGTGGCCATGGGCCAACGGATGGTAGATAAAGTAAATACAGCAAGGTTACTGTGTGTTCGGTTTAGCCAGTACGACATGGGAACCTTGTGGTGTTTACTTAATCACTCACAATCGTGTCGTTGTAGGCTATAGATTATTCGGTGACGATAGGTCTACCGAAAATTTGTTTATCATGGCTGCGGCTAGGGTAGCTATTGTTTAGGCAAAAGCAATGGTACATGATGATGAGGTATGATTGTTTAAATAACAATCATGTTCATGTATAATTAGATAATTGGTTGATGGCAGATAAAGGGGAATTGGTTGCAACTGTTGCGAACCTAATGGATATGGGGGCAATGTTTGGCTAGGAATTGGTAGAAGGGACAAGATCATGGGTATGGTTGTTGGAATAGCAATCATAATCGTGTCCGATTCAATGGTAGGAAAATTATCGGCAGCAGCTGCTTGTGTCAACAAGTACGCTGGTCAGCGTATATTCTTGGACCACAGGTTGTTGGAACAAGAATACGTTGCTAGATTGGCGTGTGTTTACCAATCGAGATTGCTGACGAGCTGAGCCGATTGGGTTAGTAAGGTTCATGTAATATGAACAAAATGATGGTGATATGCTGGGGTTTAACTTTCAGGTGAGAAATGGTTGGAAGAGAGCTTTGTACTGCTCGTATGCAGGTAAGTAGGAAGACTTGAGGTGAGTGTGAGACAGGGTAATTTAAAGTGAATGGGTGGTGTGGGGTAGGAAGTATTGTGCCAACGCGGACGCTCGGTTCACTTCCATCCCCATCGTCGATCGCGTTGTTCAGCCGCGGGAAGGTAAATCAGAAAAACACTGAACAAAACTTCACAACACAGGAAACAAGTTCAAAGTACAGGAATTGCAGAAAATGAAACGCACTGATTTCTTTTTTGTTTTATTCTTATTGCTTAACACTTTCATTTGATTTGTCTTATTTTATATGACCACTACATTTATTTTTAATTTAATAATGGTTATTCCGCCGCGGCGATGTACGTTTACGAAACAAGACTCCGGTTTGATTAAAACTCCGGGTATATACGCGTCTCCGCAGTGCCGGAGAGCGGGAGTGATGTGACCAGCGTGGTCAACAGATGGAATAAGACCCACCGGGGATGGGACTCTGACATGAATTCCATCCTAGTTTTGGGCTGAGAAAACAAGGGGGGGTGAGAGAAAAACGTTTCTCTTAAGGGTGCAGCCGCTGTAGTTAATGCACTCTTTCAGTGCAATGGTGTGTGTGCATGGTTCTTTAATGGGTGAGAATGGACCTAGAACAAAGAAAGTGCATTCATAGGATACGATTTGATAAAGCAAATAAAACCGATATCGTCGGGTGCTAACTGGATCTTAGATGTGCGTCGCGGCTAAACAAAGAGACGACGATACGATGTGGAAACGTGCTGATTGGTTTTAGCTAAATTAATGGGAAATGATGTTTATGGCATCGCTAGTAAGGGTAGGTATTGAATTATTTGCGTATCGCCAGAATGCCTGATGAAGGACAGCGGTCTTTTGTTTACTCGTGGTGTGGGTTAGGAAAATAGGCTTCCGCGTCGATTGCGCTAATTATATGCAGCTGCTTGGGTTGATTATTGTGGTGAGAAAAGGTCGCCAGCCAATGTGTATGAAAAGGGATTTGTTGTACACATGATGAAGCTGGGAATAGGCGACGCAATGATCATTATCCCTGGTTGGGATGGTTACATGATATGTGAACCAAATTGTTTTCTTTTCAGGGATATGCTGTGGAACAGAATTCTTAAGAGGAATTTTGAATTCAAATAAATGAATACAAGTAAGAATTCTCTTACAGGTACTTTTAGGTTACTTAAATTGGATTGCTTTAATGCGTGTAGCATTTAAGATGCTAATGCCATTGCATTAGCGAAAGCTTATGCAGACTGGGTAGCAGTTATTGGGGTTTTTTCAGGAAGGCGAACCGTGGGGTTTGGCGGAACCGCCACGATACTCCCCCAGTGACGTAGTGACGAAATAAAGGAGGTAAGGCTGAAGGGGTGCTCGAATGGGTGGTGCGGTACTGGAAGGAGAGCTGAACGCGTGGAAAACAAGGTGGCCCTGCGTACTTCGGGGGGCGCTGTAATTTGGTTAGGGGAACTGTCGTGATGACAACTTCCTGGTTATGGTTTGGGCCTGTGTCGATAAATATGGTGGACGCGGGTGTTACCGCTTGATGCCGTCAAGGGCAAGGGTGTGCGGCGTGGTCCAATAGCCTGTTGTGGGTCGCTTGGACCAACAGGTTTAACGTCCGATAGGTCGGAACCTATCGGTAATCTGCTTGCGTCCGCAGTGACGAAGTAGATTGTGCGGGAAGATGCAGAAAAAGGCGCTGGAGGTGTTAACCTGTTGTTGGCGGTACCTGCCAACAGGTTGTACCTATCTAATAGGTCTAATCCCATTAGGAGCTCGCTGACATCGTATAACGAAGTGTCAGGAGGCGAAACCTATTGGGGCTGGCTGGCATCGTGCACGAAGTGCCAAGAGATGGGACCTACTGTGACTCACTGACATCATGCTACGACGTGTCAGTGGATAAAATTGTGGAAACCAAGTCCAGAGTCGGTGGCTTTCGTCCATACGTTTGTATGGCGAATTGTTTGCCGCTGGGACTGGTAAAAGGGGGCGGGCACTCCAGTTGCGCGGTTTACTGATCGAGGGAGGACCAGTATATCGGCACCGGTGTCGACGACGGAGCTCAATAAATGGTAGCTGCGACCTCGACCGAACGGCAACTTGTGAGGAGGTGCCGGCCCGTCGCGCTTGGGATGAACCTAGGTATGGGGGCTCCTGGTGTATGGTTGGTTGTGTCCAACCACAGGGCGCCCTTGAGGAATAAATGCGCGCTCCGAAGTGTTGGTACATGGGATGTGTGGCGGCGTAGAGGGGCGTGTATTGCATTTGGTTACCGCGTGGATTGAGCCTTAGAATAGCATATTATTCGAAAAAATAGCAAAAATCGGAGAACTAACTTCTAAGTGGCATTTGAATAATCGGGAATACTGTACTTTTAAGATTCAAGATAAGAATAATTTGAAAGGATTCGTCTGTTTTATTTCGGATTGAAGATACAATCAGTTTAAGAGAACATTATTTTTTAAAAGAATATTATTTTACTCCACTACTACTTCTCTGACCGTATTGCCCATTAAGGCTCCTTGATTATTTGTCTGTTTCCTCTAGACTCAAAAATTAAAATTCGTTACAGGCATGTGTATTGGGGACAGTATTGTTTATCATCGACTATGTCTACACTACTCAAGGAAAGATATTAATAGCATTGCAACTCATGTGAATGCAGATGTTAATTCTAGTTTCTTAAATTTGCTGCGACTTTACAGAAATAAATAATGAATGCATTGCCAACTGCATACTAGCAAACAGTTTGATTGTTTTTTTTTTACAAGAAAAGCGTCTGAAAGAATGCCATAAAATTATTCTGGATGAATACACCGTCCTGAGGAACTATGCCGACCAAGTATCCTGAGCCTATTCGTGTTGAAAGACAAGACGAAATTCTTTTACGATAGTACTACCAGGATGATGTGCATTCCCTCAAACTTAACAGCACCAACTCTCGGAGAGGTGTTCAACAAAAACACTACTGTTATAGGCGAACACGCCTATTAGCGCTATCTTGTGATGTACACCTGAAGGAAGGAAAAATCTGCTGTAAACCTATCAAGTTTGGCGACCAAAGCACGAACAGTCTGGCGTGAACTGCACAATAAATTAAGGGTGTAAAATTTCGCCTCTAAAGCCCTTACAGCCACATCTGCACAAGGAAAACTGCTGCTTTTGAGTTCTCTTTCGCCCAGGGGTATAAGGGTCATTCGGAGGTAGACCTGGATTATATGGCGGATGCGGTACACCGTCCAGACCTTTGCTGAGAACTTGGTCTAACACCTCTGCAACCTGCCGTTTGAGAAAGTAATTCGTGACTCAAGTGAGGCGAAAAGAGGTACAATTGTTAATCAGTGGCCTTTTGCACTGATTCCCCTAGGGGATGGTATTAAGAAATACCTGCCTTGAGCAGAGCCGAGAACTCTACCTGTTCAGCCGAAGGATACCGCCGGTTCTATGTGCAATATTTTTGCTAACCGTTCCTTATCACAGGTGGGGGGAAGCAGATACGCAATTCCTGAAAAGAAGAAATGAAAAATAGTCCGTTTTAGTGCACCTTGCCACGGGTGGGAGGAAGCAACTCGGCGTACCTGAAAAACATAAAATTCAAATAACTCGAGCAGTGTTCTTTAACGAATGAAGTATGTTTGATCTTAAAGGGCTATATATGCAGAAGTATCTTAATTTATTATTCTGACTTTACAATCCTGATCTGTGATACATTTGCAGCCATAAATCTTCTTTTTTTTTATGTATTATTAACAAGTAATTTATATATCAATAAATTAACATAATAGCAGCTGAGAGTATTGGTCCTGTACTTTGAATTCATAATTTAATTTTGACGATATTTATAAACTCATCTGCATTTTTGATGTTGTTGGAGGTAGGATCTTGGAGAATTGTATAGATATCTGTGTTGCGAAATACACAAGCTTCAGATCAGTATATGAATGACTGTAGGTATTGCGTTGTATTTGTGGCAGATTGAGGATGTGTCTCTGTTGAGCAGGTAAAGATGCGTAGTGGACGTATGATATAATTGCAGTCTCACAAAGTTTGTAATTTTAGATTTAGTTAAATTCGTTGGATAGGGAAGATGATATTTGAATGGGCTTACCTTTTTATAGGTGTGGTGATAAGTATCCCAATTTATTCGAACTGTATTTTTTAGTTTGTTTTGGATAGTTGCTAGTAGATCGGCTCTTGTAGGAGTGTTAAATTTTTGAACTGGAATTCTTCTGGCTGAGTTAACTGCACAGTCTTCATTTTCACTACCGCTGATAGAAACATGGCTGAGAGCCCACATTAGTTTTATTTTATTGCAATATTTAATAATATTGCTTCGAATATTGAAAATGATATCCTCGGTGTCGTTGGTGTTCCTTATTGAATTGAGTACCCACAAGCTGTCTGCGTAGATGATACACTCCCAATCACTAGAATGAGGCCAAATATTTTGCAATTGATTTTCGCTCTTTATCATCATCATCATCGGCACTACAACCGGGAACCGGTCTTGGCCTTATTTAGCAAGTCCTGAGGCTTGTTAAATTTTCCATAATGATTTATTTTTTCTGGGCAAGGTCATTAGTCTTGCGCCAGGGGCTCCCCGACGGGGAATCGAACCCCGGTCTCCCGGGTGACAGGCGGGTATACTAACCACTATACTATCGAGGAGCCCATCTTATCGAGGGTATCCCTGACCAATTGTAATGCAATCGAGTTCGCATGCTGTGTTTTCCTACGAAGTAATCCTTAATAGACACATTCGATAAGATAACCTTGCGGGAACACTCGTCAGTAAACTCAATCAATACAAAGGATAAAACGTCACATAAGAAACCCAATTCAAGAGGCGAGAAGAACAAAGCCACTGGCAACGAAGAAAGGACATATCCTAAAAGCTACTTCAATTTCTGGGGCAACGGGTCGTCTTCGCTCTTTATACCTGTTGGAAATTTTGTACCGGGAAACATATACTACCTGTGAATAGGTACGTATTTTCCCAAAAGAAATTAATAAAATTAAAGGGTAATTAAGAAACGACCGTTGGCATTTCTCAAGATTAAATCATAAACTACTTAAAAAGGGTATAAAAAAGTGCGTCACTTGGATGAGGCTGTGGGGGTATGAAGTAAGTGTGCCAATACACGGGCACTGATTCACTTAATCCCCAACGTGGAAAGAGCAAAACACCGATCGCGGAGAAAACAGGAGAAATTAAAACACCGGGAGTTACTGTACTTGAAAGTGTTTCTTTTCTTTTTATTATTGTTCTTTTTTTATTTTGAAACATTAAAGATTATCAATATTCTTGACTACACTAATTTCACAAAGTTTATTGTTTGTTCATATATTCTACTTCATTTATTCCTTTTGCACTGGACATTAAAGATGATCAATATTCTCGACTACACCAATTCCTCGAAGAATTAACTTTGACTTAATTCGCGCGACCGAAACCTGTGGTGGTTAAACCTTGACTTCATGTGCACCGTGTGGTGGATGAATAGCGACTGTAATGCGGCGTGACCGTCCAAGATGGTGTTTGAGTAATTACTACTCGCGGCGAAGAATTAAATTAAACTCTAGCGCGGCGGCGTGACCGACCGCGATGACAAATGACAAGCGACTAACTGAATGAGGGATGAAGATGGGATTTTTGGATTTGCACCACAATCAAGCCTTCGAGATCACCTTTGCATTTTTGCTCTCTCATGTTCCCCGCCCATCGAGGTAGATAAACGCATCGGTTAATTCGATAGTCGACGGACAAGGGAGAATGAGAGAACCGGAACACAATGTGCAATGATCCCGGCGTGGATTCGGTTTTTATGTGCATGTATCAATGCAGCTCTGAGGATAGCCCACTATCCTAATTCGGTGAATGTGGTGATCTCAGAGTGCATTGAACTGTGGGTAGATAAAATTGAGAAAGAGAGGAACATTTTTTGTAGCTATTCACCTGCAAGAAGAGATAATTGATCCCCAACGATGGAGTGTCTGAGGAAAGTGAATAGGACGCGACATCGGCTAGGGAAATATTACCATGGGAAAAACACTAAGGAATGCGGTAATTACCGAAGCCATTGGATGATGATGCAACCGCGTCGTTTGGTTCGACTTGGTTGTTGCTAACCAACATGAGTTGGAATTTCCGGTGGAAATCTCATGGGTTAGAGGAAGGGAGTTGCCGTATGGCAAAAAGGTAGCTGAATTCAATTATGCATTACTTGCATAGAATAATGAATTCAGCTATGCGTCCGTTTTTGAAATATTATTTACAGGTGAATTATGTTGGCGAAAGGAATTGGGGAATGATATGACACGCTGTTAGCGGTCGAAATAAGGCGGAAATAGTCGGTTGGTTCTCCAAGTAGTATAGAGAATCCCCACAAGGCCATTGCGAATAGTTCGTTGCAGGAGTGCATATGAGCGAGTTTTTTAAAACTTTTGTTTAGACGATTTAAAAATTGTTTGAAAAGAACTGTTTTAATTTAATTGGAAACACAAATGGGTTCGGGAAAGACCAGCGACAGAAAGATGACAAATAAATGCTTTCAAGGATTTAGGTCTCTCAGGCCGAGAAATAGCAAGGAGGCCCTGTGGCGGTGCTGCCACACCCCACGGTACACTTACCTAAAAACCCCCATAACCTTATCCCAACTCGCATAAGTTTTGCTAATGTAATCGCATTAAGCACCTGAAAATGCTTCACGCATTAATTAAACCAAATCTATAATCTTAAAGCTTGGGCTCCTCGATAGTATAGTGGTTAGTATACCCGCCTGTCACCCGGGAGACCGGGGTTCGATTCCCCGTCGGGGAGCCCCTGGCGCAAGACTAATGACCTTGCCCAGAAAAAATAAATCATTATGGAAAATTTAACAAGCCTCAGGACTTGCTAAATAAGGCCAAGACCGGTTCCCGGTTGTAGTGCCGATGATGATGATGATAATCTTAAAGCCCCTGTAAAGAATTCTTACCTGCATGCATATCTTCGCGTTTAAATCCCCTATAAGTGTTCTTTCTTATCTTATCCTAAATTCCCTATAATGAATCTCATCGGTTCGTATCGGCCGCATATCAGAGAATCTTACCATGAGATGGCTAATCCCAGCCTCAATATGTGTACAAAAACTATTTACACACACATCGGCTGGCGATCCCTTTAGTCCGCGATAAATAGTTCCACGCAGATGCATGTAATTAGCACCATCCACGTTGAGACTAATGCCTTAGCAATGAACAAAGTGCAAACAAAGGAACGCTGTCCTGCGGCAGGCATCTGGCGATACGGCAAACTATAATCGTATTCCCAGCATTTCCCCATTGACAGACGATCTCCAATTTTTTTTTTGTCGCCATAAAGCGAATTACCCGACACATACAAAGGCATGCAAGGGAGTCGTTTCTGCCACCGACCCAAGATACGATTTACAATTTCCATTGTATAAAGTATCGCATCCCATTAGCGCCTTTTTTTCTAACGTCTATCATAGCGACGTTGCACAGCATAGACATAGATCATGAATCTCCTTTGTCTTTGCCCCCTGCCAGTTTCGTTGTTCGACTGGCTTCGAACCCGTGTAAATAACATCGATCTATTCGATCGTGCACACACACCACTGCACTGAAAGAGTGCATTTGTGTGGCGGCTACACCCTTAAGAGAAAAGTTTTTCTCTCTCTTCCCTTTTCTTAACCCTAACCTAGGATGGAATTCATGTCAGAGTTCTATCCTCGAGGAGTCTTATTCCAACCGCTGGTCGAATCGGTCGCGTCGCCACCCGCCGTACCGTGTGCACGGTACGGTGCGTATACGCATGCAATTCCTTTTAAGTACGTCAGTCGGGTATCTGCGGAAAGTAATTACTAATATCAAGTTAAGAACTAAGTGCTAGCATTATTTCGTACGTGTTTTGCAATATTATTGAAATATCTTATAACTGATGTGTAAATAACAAACCCCAAAAAATGTACATGTACTCTGTAAAAAACAATCACAATAAAAAATCCGATTACAACTATAATAAATCTTGTGTTTATTTTCCCATTCCCGTCTGGTGATTGTTTGGCGTTTTCCTTTTGTGTCGGCGGAACAACGGATGAAACTTCGCGCGTGAACAATTGATTGTGAGGACGACGTAGAACTCGCACCCGTGCCTGGTGCCAAGACTCGTTTCCCACAGCTTAACAGAAGTAAGACTGTTGTAAACAGTTATCTTGAGGATCCACAAAAATATGGGAAAAAATCAAAAAGGACACACATCTGAAGCAACAACATCACGAGAAAAGCGGTTGTTTCTACGGCTTGCCTCAAATTCTACTCTACCAGCGACTAAAGTAAGGGCCAAAAGCGGAGTATCAGCCAGCATAGCAACAGTCCGAAGGATAATAAGAAAAAGTAATACAATTAAGAGAAAAAAATTGAAAAAGAAACCTGTTTTGAGGAAAGTACACAAGGAGCATCGAATGAAATTTGCAAGAAAACATGTCGTTTGGACCAGTGAATGAAAACGCGTTGTCTTTTCGGATGAAAAAAGTCCATGATCTGAGAAAGAAGGAGCTTATTTTGGCAAGACGTCACAGCCGTACATCAGGTGTCATGGTGTGGGGAGCTATTGCCTACTATGGCACAATCGAGTTGGAGTTTTTGTCCACAACAATGAACGGAAGCAACTACAAATGTTTGCTGGAACGGTCATTTCCAAAAGTTAAAAACATTTTCGGCCCCCCTTCTTGGATTTTCCAACAACCCCCATCTACACTTCCAGGGTTGTTAAAAGTTGGATTCAATCAGAAGACAAGGAACTGTTGCCATGACCGCCCTATTCGCCGGACTTAAACACAATCGAGAAACCCTTACACAGAGCTAGCCTTTCCAAAATTAGGGTAGTATAAGATTTAAGTTAAGTTGAGTTAAGTTCTTTTAAATAAAATTTAAATAAAATTAAAAAAATTATGTAGGTTAAATTTTAAGAAAACACAAAAAAAAAATTCGACACAAGGTGGGCCGCAGAGTTGGAGCCTGACAAATGTAGTAAATTGTTAAGGGATTCAAGTCTTTTGTGATTGAATTCGGGATGAAAGTTGTGGTTGACTGAAGATAGCGACCAGGTTTTGTCGAAAAGTTGCCGTATTTGCCATATTTGTGTCTGTGGTTGTAGCTTTTTGGGAATTAAGATAGGAGATGATTACCAGATTGTAATTTCCGCTTAAGCTGCGTATTTTATGCCATATTGCGGCTCTGGAGTATTTTGGGTTGATTGTCGAAGTGAATTGAAGGAAGCGTTTTGCGTTACTATCTTTCATCTATCTACGAAATAATGTGTTAGCCCTTTTATATGCCACAAAATTAGCATCCGTGGATTTTTTTTTAAATGCGAACCGTGAAACATCGATACTCCGTGTTCCTGTCAAAAGATACGCTTGCTGCTTAGGCAAGCCGTAGAACACGCAAGTGTTCATGTCGCCAAGCATGATACTTGTTGGGGTTTTATGACCGGCCAACTTGCACGCAATTGAGTGTAAATAAAACATAGAGAATTACCGATAAGGGTTTCTGCTGTGCACTCGATGTATAAGGGGACGTCGGATGCTTATACGATGGCAACTGCGTACAGCATTTATGCTGATCGTACATCTCTCGTTAGCAATTGGTGCCGCATTTTCGCTGGTGCTATGTTAGTTTAGTTCTCTTAGGGATTCATACATTGCCTGTGGATTGGTTTAGCGACCGAGATGCTCGCTGTAAAACAGAAACAAGACAACACTTCCTGCACGTGTGCGGTGGTATGGGGACTGAGATATGCGCGTCCAAATATATTTCAGGTTGCATCGGTTGTTTAGTGATGCGACCGTTTTTCTACACAAGAAGATGGTGCACTTTGGAGGAAATCATGCTTGGGATAAATATCGTTGGCGCCATATAATGCCGCCGTAATATTTGAATGAGATTACTTTCTCAGGGCTTTTTCGAAGATGCACAGCATGCATCTTGTGGGGAAAACTCATAAGAGTAGAAATGTCTGCATGTAATTGCAGTGAATGGAAAATTGATATGCCCAACTTCCAGGCAAGCAATGCCGCACAGCTATACCTGTCCAAAATACTTGTAGTCGAGGGTTTTTTGTAGGCTTTTGGGATGTTACCAAAATATAGGTGAAACGGTAAGTAGTGGCGTTAGAAGAAACTGTGGCGGTTCTTTCGAACGCCACTACTTACCTGCTCATTTACCACCAGGTAACCATTTCCACGCGCGTCCTACTTCATAAAAAGCATGTACTTACCTGCCTTAGTCAAACCATAACCACAGAAAAACCTGTGAAACATAATGTCTGCTGATATGAAAAATACATCAGCAACAACGAACATTCACCATAGTCGTGCGAAACGCACCATGTTCCTAAAAGGCAAAACGGTTGCAAATACAGCAATCAACAGTACCCAACAAGTAGCAAAGAAATACCTCCTAATGTGTCTACCACATACCACAGGAGATATTTCTTCATTTTTGGTGGTGGCCTTTACCCACATCGATCGACCACCCGACCGACAAGCGAATTTGTTGGCACCAGCGAAATGCCCCTGAAATACGGTTCGATACAACATCACGTGTTCGATATGATTCCCTGACGTTATTCATGCGCATAAGACGAAAGCATTTTTCGCACACACGCGCATGGCGATTCATACCAGAGGACGCCGGCAACGCGCGCCCAAGCAGCGTGAAGTTCCACGCCATGATGGTCGAATAAACATATCCTTTTATGGCAATGTAATGTACACGATCGGCAATAATGCTTTACGCACACGTTGATCGTGTAAGCACTTCAACCCCTTTTTTAGCTGAATTACTCGCACCAGCTGCGAACTTTAAATGGGATCTATGCTGTATCTGCATACTTGCAGACACACACGATGAACAGCAAAAGCAATCATCGTGTGTGCATTTCAACCCCTTTTTGTGTTGAACAAAACGAAAAAGGGATACCTTACCTTATATGGTCATCGAAGCGATGATCGAATGTGTGGTATTCTATCGCTTCGACGAACTTGGTAATCGCGTTTCGGATTCCGTGAGGGCAGGTTGCGCCCTCACGTTAATTTACATCCCTCGTGGGGCGTCCCAAGGGATACAGCGTCGTGCGTTGTCATTTAGTCGATCAGAGTGTTAATCTTTAGTTAATTGAGAAAGAATGATTTCGAACTTAATTTATACAGTCTTGAATTGTGGTCTATTGAGTCTGATTGAGAGCCACGAGAGCTGAGTTAAATATTGTGCGTTTACTAATTTGACATTGTGTGCCTCAAAATGAATGTAACATTTAATTTAATAATTTGATATTACGTATCTCAAACGAATGTGACATTGAATTTAATAATTGGATATTGTGTACTTCAAAACGAATGTAACTTTTAATTTAATAATTCGATATAGTGTATCTCAAAACAAATGTAACTTTTAATTTAATAATGTAAATAAAGTGTGGACAAATAGAAAATAGTCGGCGTTTGAATTCAAGGAGTCCGAAGACAAAAAGAGACGGTTGGACAAGCGTGGTGAACCTGTGCCCCCGTGGCACCCGGTATTCTGCCATACCACGTAAAACACCACAAAACCGCCACAACATAAGTAAACAAGTAACTAAGTTACACAACTGAAACTGTTTGATTTATAAAACAAAACTTTTAATATTCACCTCTCGTCTCAGTCTAGAGTAGCCCAACGCCAAATCTAGACTGCCTCAATTGTCACCCGCCATTCATTTGTTTTGTTTATCATTTGGAATTGGGATCCCAAGAAGGAAAAGAAAGGAACAAAGACCATACACGCACTTCGACAGGAAACAATAGATAAAGGATCTTGCGGATGTGCATTTATGATCCTAGATGTTGATGCGCGATAAAATGAACGTGTTGTTCGTTTTATGGCGCAATTTGTTTGTATTTGACTTTGAAAGATGTGAATGGATATTGAGTTTTGTGGGACCAAATTTGTGCAAACAAATTCTTAGAGGGTCATAAGATTGCAGACACGCATTTTATGATTCCCAATAATATTTGTTCGAAGATGAGGGTTTAGGGATTTTGGAAATCTATAATTGAACATACAATGCATATGAATGTATTCGTTGGGATGTTTGAATTTTAAGGATTTCTGGGAATTGAATGAATGCGGCAATTGATTTGTTTAACATTCAATGTGTTCAACATTGGATTCAATGTTGATTTGGGGATATGGATGGAGTTATAGGAAGAAGGCGCAAAATGTATGAGGGAGGGAAATGGTAGGGCTTGGTGGAGCACTACAGCCGCATGAATTCTTTGTTGATTGATTCATGCTTATGCATATTAATACTTTGTTGATTGATTCATGCTCATGCATATTAACAACAATTTTATATAAGTTGTTCCTTGCGTTTGATTGTGCCAACTTACGTTCAACTGACGACTCTTGCTATTGTCCAGTTCGGCACAATCACTGAATGGTAGGTAAGGTCCCAAAGCCCAGCCCATTAAGCCATAGGCTCCGTTGAAATAGTTGAGAAATTCTTGAACATCTTTTGGAGCTTGGCTGATGGACCCGGTCAAGAAAAAATAGCATCTCAGGTCGCTAACTCAGCGCTATAAGTTCGTTTTTCCTGGGAGAAGTAAAATAAAAACAAATTAAAAAAAAAACGAATGGCGCTGAGCTTTTGTGAAGACAGAACTTAATACACGATGGCTCCATCTGTGAGAACAAGTAACATTGCTAGGATTATTGGGTTCGAGGAACATGAATTTGAAGGAATAGATTCCGTTACCTGCCTAAGATCAATTATCGTCATCGGCACTACAACCGAGATTCGGTCTTGGCCTTATTTAAAAAATCTCTCCACCGGTCCCGATTTCGAGCCGATGTCATCTACTCATCCGTGCTTCACTACCCTGATAGTTTGACCAAAGTTAGGTCTTCTCTTCGCAGAAGTTGCCACCATCTCCTTAGTTTTTCCCTCATTAATGTGCAGTCCCAGTTTTTGTGCCGCCTGCTCGATCTGGGAGAAGGGGTCCTGTACAGCCGATTCGGTTCTACCGATGATGTCGATGTCATCTGCGTAGGCAAGTATCTGGCTGCACTTGGTGACAATAGGCCCTCTAGTTGTAACGCCAGAGTTACGGATTGCTTTCTCCAACGCCAGGTTGAAGAGGAGGCAGGCCAGGCCGTCCCCTTATCGGAGTCCATTAAAGATGTTAATTGGTTTGGACAGCAATTCCGCTATTTTTACTTGACTAGTTACATTGGTCATGGTCAGCCTACAAAGTCATATCAACTTCTTTGGGATGGCGAACTCTCTCATGGCATTATATAATTCTACCCTGGTTATGCTGTCGTAGGCGGCCTCAAAGTGTATAAATAGATGA
Organism: Microdon myrmicae; assembly: GCA_963931805.1. Lineage (NCBI taxonomy): Eukaryota > Metazoa > Arthropoda > Insecta > Diptera > Syrphidae > Microdon > Microdon myrmicae. Next base: position 124,680,474 of record OZ007500.1, on the reverse strand, counting down.
TATAATGGAATCTTAAATTCCAGACATTTTTCCATCGCCTGCCTGAGGGTGAATATCTGATCAATCGCTGATTTGCCTGGGATGAAGCCACACTGGTATTGACTAATGATGACTTTAGTGTATGAGGCTATCCGATCTTGAAGTTTAGAGGAGAGTATCTTAGAGGCGGTACTCAACAATGTTATACCCCTACAGTTACTGCACACTGTGATATCTCTCTTCTTATGTATGGGGCAAATTATTCCACGACGCCAATCTTCCGTCATCTTCTCTTGCTCCCATACGTGCACCACGATCTCATGAATTGCGTGATATAACGCTGTCCCTCCTTGTTTGATCAGCTCAGCTAGTATGCCATCAGCTCCGGGGGTTTATTTGATTTGAGCTGTCTTATGACTTTTACTGTTTCCTCAATGCTTGGTGGCGGCAGCATTTGGTCTTGATTTTGCATTGGTGGAGCCTCCAATTCTTCTGTGAGCTGACTATTTAGCAATTCATTGAAGTGCACTTCCCATCGCTCCAGAATGCCGTCAGGATTGGTGATCAGATTACCCTCTTTATGCTTGCAGTAAGTGCCGCGTGTTGTGTACCGTCATCAGGCTAGAGGAGTGACGGCGATCTATCAACAAGTGGTCAATTTGGTTGCGAGTGGCTCCATCAGGTGATACCCAGGTGGCTTTGTGGATATCTTTACGCGGAAACCTGGTACTCGTAACGATCAAGTTTTTTGATGCTGCCAGCTCAATGACTCGTAGTCCATTGTCATTAGCGTTCTTAAGCAAACTATGGGAACATGCCTGAAAACCGGCTCCCGTCCTATTTTCGCATTCAAATCACCAAGAACGATTTTCACATCGTATCTTGGGCAGGCATTGAGGAACCATTCGACGTTCTCGTAGTATTCTTCTTTCTCGTCGTCAGGGGATCCCTCTGTAGGTCCATGAACGTTTATGGGTCTTAATTTCCAAGAACGATTTTCACATCGTATCTTGGGCAGGCATTGAGGGCCTATGTATAAAAATAAAAATAAATGTTAACAAAAAATGTGTAGTATCTTTGTTAGGTCGGAAACTTTTCAGTCCACCCTCGTATTTCTTGTAATGCTGTTTTGCCAGCCTTGTATTCGGACAGGGCATTGACTAACTGCTGCGCAGCTCGATCTCTGTATAGTGAGAGGACGTTCCATGAGAAAATTCTTAAATCGTTTAGCCATTTTCGTTTCCGTGGTCGTCGTCGTGTATTCGGTCCTTATCCGAGGCGTGTTGAATCTTCAATAATAATTTGTTTTTACGGGTTTCAATGTTATTAGCCTTGCGCTAACCTTTCTCAGGATGTCGCTGCATGCATTGGTTCACTACTTGGCGGCTGCCAAAGTAGCTATCCAGGGGTGTGGAGACTGCATGTCAACTTGGAGTGAACAGGTACAAGGATCGTCCTGGCCTTTACCGGGTTGAAAGCAATCAGAGACTTTGTCCTGAATGTTCGCTCCCATCCCCCCAAGATCAATTATATTAACCCATAATAGTGTACAACCAGGGCTGCGCTTACGGTTGCTAAAAGTCAACAAGGCCTACTAGAGCCAATTTATAAAAGCTATCTGTGTCGTACACGAGTTTAATTCTTTCAGCATTCACGTATTGCGTGAATTTTGTGACACCCTTTACCGCCGACATAAGGAGCTGTACATCCTGTATGACTTTCTTGCTACCTAAAACAAAACGACCCCAAAAGCACAACTCAAATGTAAAGCCTTACACTTCACTCTATGTGTCAATGTCATCGTATTATTATTTTTTCTGTTCTTTTCTGCAGATAAATCAAGGAGACAGTCGGAGTACCATTAGTATGTAGCACATGCAATCCGTCACAGGTTATATACACGTATCTGGATGTCCCTATATTTTCATGCATCACTGACAGTTGGCGGAATGGCTACGCAGTCGTGCATAGGGAATTCCTTCCAATTGAATTTCACCAAATAAGCTTTACAAATATTTGTAGATACGCTTGTCGAGACTTGGCAAGGACGAGGTAAACTTGACACTCAGTGTAAGGAAAGGTAAAAATAGAGGAGCATAGGAATAAAGCAATGAGCAAATTATCGACCGATAAGCAGGGGAGTGCGAGAAGTAAAATGCAAACTCACATTCTGTGATTGCTGACAGCCCATCTTTCAGACAGTAGTTGGAAAAGCAGGTAATTTACCCACTCCAGTTTACAAGCTGCAGTTCAAAGAACACAGTGGAAAGCGCATCGAATGTGATTAAGTAGATAGTTACAAAAGTATAACATGCCATTCAAGACAATTATGCGTTGACTGCTAAATTGAACAATAGTGTTGCCCCATATAACCTTGGCCTTCAGTAAACTATTTTAACAACAGTAGACCAATTTCCAACTCAAACAGACCCTTCCAGTTGTTTCTATATATGGTCGACACAAGGGATAGTGGTTACACGCAACACCTACCATCCCCTATGGTCCGAAAGGGTACACCCCCACCATTAATCGGATTCACCATCATGTGAACCCCCACATGTCGATTAACACTAATCAACATATCCAATACAATGAGTACCTGTAAAAGTGCATTAAATCCTAAATGCATATACAGGGAGATAATAGAATCCAGATGCCATATCTGGAAAAATCTATGACAGCACAAAGGAAACAATGTGCTACTCAAAACAAATAGCAATTCCATGGAAACGATGCAATAAGATATGCAATTATCTTTGCTATCGTTGACCTTGGATGAACACTTGTGTAAATACAAGGTACTAAGAATCGTATTACGCACATGCACACAAGCAGGAAATTGGAGATCGTAAATGTTTTCAATGTAATAAGATAAACAAAAATGAACTACGAGACATGTATCTATTCTGTAAGTGAAAACGGGCAAAGTGTCCTTTGATTTGCACAATCGAAGTTGAACGAGAGTATATGCGCACCCGGCGTCCTTGACGGGGCAGATAATTGGAATCGAGTCTTGCCCGTCAATAAGGCGAATGAAAAGTCATGAACTACACGTCGTGAATAAAGTCGGGTGTACGTGTCGTGTGTGAAGTGGAGCTTAACTGAAAGGTTATAGTTGAAACAGGAGTTTAAATAAAGAGTAAAAAATCAAATCAAAACTTGTGTGGTCCAAATAAAAGAGCATTTTATTAATACAATATGTGTCTAATGTATGATTACACACATATTGTAACACTCTTCCCGTGGGACTGACTTTGGCCTTTACTTCGTGGGGCTGGTTACCTCTTTAAGCTAGTGTCCTTTTACTTTCTGCGACTTTTCATCCTACTCCTTTGAGTTCAGGCAGCAGGGGTTACTAGAGTGCAGATTTTAACCGTTATGTTAATACCCAGGTACCCGGGTATCGACCGTATTGTGGGTGAAAACTGGAAATTTCATTTTGAACTCCCGGATCGTCGTTATTTAGCGCAAAAGCAAGCAAATCGTAAATTTAAATTACTTCTTTTTTAATTACCTTTTTTTCCAAATTTGTTTAAACGTTACCCATCGCCGCATTCGCGCCCGGGTACTCGGATACCTACAACAATATTTGTACAAAACACATTTAGAATTATTTTTGTTAATGCATGAAAGTAAACTTTATTGTAAAAATAAAGATACATAACAGTTATTTCTTTATAAACAATATTATTTATTGCATTCCATACATTTTATAATATATGTTGAATGTTCATCACAAACTGTTTTATATTTATTATGATAATGGATAATATCAGGTTTCTTTTCTGCATGGTCACCCACAGCGATGTCCGAATGCATTATCGATATTAGAACTACCCCTTAATTTTTTTTAAGTACGTATGGGACTACCACCCCATTTATTGGCCTAATTCAAGCAACATAATTAACTAGATCTAAAGTATATATAAGTTACAAATTAGAGAGCTTAAGAACTATCTTAACTAAGCTTAACCTAAGGTAACCAGGACAAGGGACGAGACGTAGGGGCAGGTTATAGTAGAGTGTGTGGAAACGCCCCTTAAGATTGGAAGTGAGAATGGTTTTGGGAGGCGGTGCTTAAGAGTATGGGTAGAGAGGTCGAAGTCGAACAAGGTGGAATTGTCATTTCTTAGCCCTGTGAGTAGGGCATTAGAATATACTCACAGCTAGGCCGGCTTGTCGTAAGAGGCGACTAAAGGCCGAGTGGTAGCCGGGGTCCCAACGCCCTGTGCGCCCGTTGAAATACCACCCCATCAAACTTTAGGCTCCATGAAATCTTCGGGAGAAATCCCGGGCCATCTTTCGGAGATTGGCTAAAGGACCGGTTCGAGAAAAGGTTGGTTAGGTGGTAGTCGCTCCCAAGGTGAGATACCACCCCGTCAGCTGTACATTCCGCGATATCGCCGAGCGAAATCTTCGACTGTGTTTCGGAAGTGTGGCTGATGACTCGGACTCACACGGAGATAAGTCATGATGGTGCCTGCTGATAGATATATATATATATATATATATATATATATATATATATATATATATATATTGTTATGCCTTCAATAGGCTGCACACCATGTAATAATTTGCACCAACTAAGTCCGCAGGCCAGATACGGTTTGTGGGTAGAGCCTCTGGCTTTTCCGTTGGACTAGGGAGCGGATGCTGGAGCCAATGGAGATGTTACCGTGTGGAGTCACCTTTTTTTTTTCAAAGACGCTTATTTTCACCTTAGCCTTAACTTTATTAATTACAATTATCGATTATGTCAATTAACAATATTTAATTGATATCCTTTGTTCACAATATTCAATAAATTCTTAACTCATAATATTTAATTAAATACAATCTTATTATTATTACAATATCTAATTAATTCTTAGCTAGCGATATTTAGTTAATTCTAAATTCGTAACATCTGGTTAATTATAATCTTATTATTATTACAATATCTAGTTAATTCTTAGCTAGCAATATTTAGTTAATTCTAAACTCATAATATTTGGTTAATTACAATCGTATTATTATATTTTTCTTTATTTACAATATCTAATTAATTCTTAGCTAGCGATATTTAGTTAATTCTAAATTCATAATATTTGATTAATTACAATCGTATTATTATATTTTCTTTATTTACAATATCTAATTAATTCTTAGCTAGCGATATTTAGTTAATTCTAAATTCATAATATTTGATTAATTACAATCGTATTATTATATTTTCTTTATTTAATAACTTTTGCACAATATTATTTTACCTGTTTGCGCTTTGTAAACTTAAGGTCTTTAACAAATCAATTCACTGTTTGTTACTAAATTTACTTTTGTTACTAACTTTTGCACAATATTATTTTACCTGTTTGCGCTTTGTAAACTTAAGGTCTTTAACAAATCAATTCACTGTCTGTTACTAAATTTACTTTTGTTATTAACTTTTGCACAATATTATTTTACCTGTTTGCGCTTTGTAAACTTAAGGTCTTTAACAAATCAATTCACTGTTTGTTACTAAATTTACTTTTGTTATTAACTTTTGCACAATATTATTTTACCTGTTTGCGCTTTGTAAACTAAAGGTCTTTAACAAATCAATTCACTGTTTGTTACTAAATTTACTTTTGTTATTAACTTTTGCACAATATTATTTTACCTGTTTGCGCTTTGTAAACTTAAGGTCTTTAACAAATCAATTCACTGTCTGTTACTAAATTTACTTTTGTTATTAACTTTTGCACAATATTATTTTACCTGTTTGCGCTTTGTAAACTAAAGGTCTTTAACAAATCAATTCACTGTCTGTTACTAAATTTACTTTTGTTATTAACTTTTGCACAATATTATTTTACCTGTTTGCGCTTTGTAAACTAAAGGTCTTTAACAAATCAATTCACTGTCTGTTACTAAATTTACTTTTGTTATTAACTTTTGCACAATATTATTTTACCTGTTTGCGCTTTGTAAACTTAAGGTCTTTAACAAATCAATTCACTGTTTGTTACTAAATTTACTTTTGTTATTAACTTTTGCACAATATTATTTTACCTGTTTGCGCTTTGTAAACTTAAGGTCTTTAACAAATCAATTCACTGTCTGTTACTAAATTTACTTTTGTTATTAACTTTTGCACAATATTATTTTACCTGTTTGCGCTTTGTAAACTAAAGGTCTTTAACAAATCAATTCACTGTCTGTTACTAAATTTACTTTTGTTATTAACTTTTGCACAATATTATTTTACCTGTTTGCGCTTTGTAAACTAAAGGTCTTTAACAAATCAATTCACTGTTTGTTACTAAATTTACTTTTGTTATTAACTTTTGCACAATATTATTTTACCTGTTTGCGCTTTGTAAACTTAAGGTCTTTAACAAATCAATTCACTGTCTGTTACTAAATTTACTTTTGTTATTAACTTTTGCACAATATTATTTTACCTGTTTGCGCTTTGTAAACTAAAGGTCTTTAACAAATCAATTCACTGTTTGTTACTAAATTTACTTTTGTTATTAACGTTTCTTTGGACGGTAGGACGAGACCTTTTGGACGGTAGGACGACCATGCTTCTTTAAGACTTTCTGCCGAACTCTCTTCGTTTTCCATTCTTACTTGCCTCGCCGGCTGCCCGTGATCGCATTCCTTTTTGTCGATCATGCAAAACGTTTGTTAGGGGCTCCCATGGGGTTCGTATTTCCGTACAGACTACATTGTATCTTATGGATTATACCATGGGACAATCTGCAGATCAAGCGAATATATCCCATGGGTCATATGACTGTGGGACTTGGGTTATTTTGTGGATTAGGCAAAATTGTTTCTTTTGATCATATCATATTATGGGACTTGGATTATTTGTAGATTTAAGCAAAATTGTTTCTTTTGATCATATCATATTATGGGACTTGGATTATTTTGTGAATTAAGCAAAATTGTTTCTTTTGATCATATCATATTATGGGACTTGGATTATTTTGTGAATTAAGCAAAATTGTTTCTTTTGATCATATCATATTATGGGACTTGGATTATTTTGTGAATTAAGCAAAATTGTCTCTTTTAGTGGTTTCTATGGGGTTTGTATTTCAGGGTAGGTTATTTGTAGATTTAAGCAAGTATTTCTTATGGATGGATATAGGGTTAGGATTCCTGATAGGTTTTTCTCCTATGGATTCGCAGCATCCATAACACGTCCCCCTTTCAGACACATCTAAGGGTACCTTACCCTTAGATTGGACTTAGGTGTTTTCAACTCAAAAACCTCCGCCAACTTGTGTGGCTCTGGTGTTCTTGCCACTTCCAACCTCACGTCTGGGTCAACTCGGTTCCTTCTGTTAAAGCATCTGTTAAAAAGGGTTATAGTTGTTCTTACAGGTCCACAGCTACATTTCCTGATGACACAGGCAATCCCCACTAGACTGAGGACTCCACTTACAGACATCAGAATCCCTTGTGTTCGTTCTGGTATCTTTTGCAGAGCCCTTGACCAGAAGGTCTGCTGATTCTGTATTTCCAGGGATAGGTCTTGCAGCTCATGAATGCTTTTTGCTGAAATTTTGGACATTGGTTCCCTTTCGATTGCTATTTCGCGCAGCTTAGCGTTAGCGCAACAATTTTCCAAATCGCCATACGAGTGCCTATCTCTTACCGATCTTTCGGTGCCAACTCCCAACGTGTTTATAGTCATGTCATAGGTTTCCAGCCTGCAGTACCCATTAATTGTAATAACTCCTGTACCCAGGAGCTTTCCTACTTCTGTCTCATTCCGGCATTTACATTCAAAACTGGTTTCCGTTGTTATTGTATACAGGAAAGAGTCATCTTTAATTTTGTGGAATATTTCAACCTGCGAGTTTATGACTTTGGCATTGCATCTTTCGGCTCTGTTTCTCATGAAGATGTTTATTTCGCAGTTTGAGTCACTTAAGGTACTGCGCAGAAGTTGCGGTTTACAAACGTATATTTTATTGAAAAGCTTACAATCATCCAGTCTTGACCTCAACACGTAGTCCTCTCTATTCTTGTTTATAATTAGATATTCGTTACTCAATCCCAGCACCACGATTCCATTGGCCACAATCTTTGGGAGAGCGATTATCTCATATATATCAAAAGTTTCTTTTGTAACTGTCGGAATATGAATAACGAAAATGATAGTGCGACCCTTGGTGAAAGCTTTAATTTCGATCAATTTTAAGATTTCGGGGTAATTTTCTAAATTTGGTTCTATGGCTAGTAAGCTATTGTGTTCGAATTCCTTTAATTCCTTAAGTAGGTCGATTGGTTCTATAATTCTTGGGTGTATAATTCCGGACTGAATGAACAACAGGCTATCAATTATTTGTTCTATTTCTAGTTCGAGTCGCATGATCTTGTGATTAATTTTGCTGGATATTTCGTCGTAGTAAGAGGTCAAGATTATAGTTCTGTTTAGATTATCCTCTCTTATATTGACCCTGTTAATTTCGTCAATGACTTCGTTAACCTTTTTCAATGTAACGTTTGCGTTCTTTACGCTTTCAAGTACCTGTTTATTTAAGTGACTCATTATCTTTATGTTCTCTTCCATGCCGTTCTTGATTCTGTGCTCGTTTTCCAAAACACTGTGAATCGCTGTCGAATAGTATTCAGCATCCTCATTATCCATTGTACCAAACAAAACCTTAAAGCCCGAACCTATCACATTTGCCAGCCCCCTTTTTGTTCTTTTCGATTTTCCCACTATACCAGAGATTATATTGATTCTATGGTCTGCCTTAGTTACTTCTTGTTCTGCTAAAATTTGGAATTGTCTACATTCTGTTTTGGTTTGTATGCAAAGTTTGTCTATTGAGTTAATCATATTTCTAATATTTAAACTTGTTTGCTCTAGAATAGTTATGTCTAAGTGTGCAACCAGCGTCAATTTGCTGTTCATCTCTTTTCCATCTCCGATATAGTTGAAATACAGTCCCGAATGTTCCCGCAGGCTCCGCACGTTCACGTTTCCCGCATTTATTGTGCAGATGCACGAGATCCTGCAAAGTAAGGTTTGACGTTAGCTTTATTGAATCTCTGTTGTTTGTTCCGAAGTTGTATCACCAAATGATTTTGATGAACTTCGAGGACAGTAAAAGGTCCCTTATATGTACTTCGGAGTTTGCCTTTCACTTCATTTTTTATTAAGACCCTTTGACCAACTCTATACTCGATTGGCCTTCCTATTTTCTTGTCATACCTCAACTTGGATCTCTTCCTACATTCTCGGACATTTCCTTTAACATTCTCTCGTGTCTCGAAGAGGTTGGCCCTAAGCTCGTCGATATAGTCGAAAACCGTTTTTTCGTTATGGGTGTCCACAGCGCTAGGTCGGTTGGCCTCGTTACCAAAAACTATCTCATAGGGCGTGTAGCCCGTCGCATTATGAACTGTACTGTTGTAACAAAATCCAGCATACGGCATTCGTTTGTGCCAATCCTCTATCTGGTCCAATTCCCTTCCTGTGGATCTCAAGTATTCCAGCAGTCGACAATGGGCTCGCTCCACGCTACCGTTAGCCTGTGGGTAAGCAACACTGGTTGTTATATGTTCCATTCCCAACAGGTCACAAAACTCCTTAAAGAGTTCATTGCAGAACTCTAGGCCATTATCGGAGAGAATCAATTTGGGCATACCGAAGTTCACTATCCACTCTTCCATCAGGGCTCGCGCCACTGTTTGCATTTCCTTGTTCTTCAAGGGTATGAACTTAATAAACTTCGACAAGTCATCTTGGATTGTTAATCCGAATTTGTAGCCCTCGTCCGTCTCCTGGAACGGTCCTATGATGTCAATCATAATTTTCTCTAATGCCCTATCGGCTGAACTAACTATTTTCATAGGATTTCTGGTCGGTGCCCGGTTAACTTTTTCCGTCTGGCAATGGGGACAGTTCCTGACAAAATTCTCGATGTCCTTCTGCATCCCCCTCCATCCATACCTTCTTTTTATCCTAGCGTAGGTTGCCTTTTGCCCTGTGTGGCCGCCCATCAAGCCTTCGTGGTATTCCCTCATAATTGCCAACCTTCTGTCTGTGTCAATCACTTCTTCCCTGCCGCCCGACGCTCCACTCTTCGTGCTCGAACTTTCATCGTCAGCAGCGAGCTCAGCTACGACACCTGAACCGATCTCATCGCTGGGCCCGATGCCGATGTCACCGTTGTCGACATTCTCCTGTTCCCCTTCGACAATCCTAACATTCCGGCTGAGTTCGTCGGCAACCACGTTTTCCTTACCTTTCTTATAGGTTATAACGTAGTCGAATTCCTCAAGCTTGAGGCGCCATCTCACAAGCCGACTGCCAGGATCCTTAACGTGGAACAGCCATGTCAATGGTCTGTGATCTGTCTGAATGACGAACTTAGTCCCATAAATATATGGACGAAACTGTTTCGTAGCCCAAACGATAGCCAAGCATTCCTTCTCTGTCGTGCTATAATTGGTCTCGGCCTTATTAAGCGTCCTACTGGCGAAATGTATTGGTAGATCCTTACCGTTATGCTCCTGACTTAAGACAGCACCTATGCCGCCATTAGACGCGTCGGTAGTCACTATGAAGGTCTTCTGGAAATCCGGATACTGCAAGATGGGATGGCTTGTGACAATTCGTTTCAATGCGTTAAAGGACTGTTGCTGCTCTGTATCCCATTTAAACTCCACGTCCTTCTTTAAAAGTTTATTCAGTGGCCCGGCCACCTGACTGAAGTTCTTTATAAACTTTCTATAATATCCTATCATTCCTAGGAATGATTTTACACCTTTGGGGTTCCTGGGTTCCTCCATCCGCAGGATGCTCTCGATCTTCCCTGGATCCGGTCTAACACCCCTGTCCGTAATGACATGCCCCAAGTAGGAGACCTCCTTCCGCAGAAATTCACATTTATCGGGCTGCAGTTTGAGATTCGCCCCCCTAAGTTGCTCGAACACCTCGATGAGCTTCTTATTGTGCTCCGACAGGCTTTGTCCATAGACGACGATGTCGTCCAAATAGACGAAGCATTTGATTCCCTGCAATCCAGCCAAGACGGTGTTCATCAGCCTCTGAAAACAGGCAGGAGCGTTTTTCAATCCAAATGGCATTCTGGTATATTCGAAGTGACCATAAGGTGTGCTGAAGGCCGTCTTCTCGATGTCCTCCTCATCCATTGGAATTTGATGAAATCCGGACGTTAAGTCCAAAGTGGAAAAGTATTTAGCTTTTCCTAATTGATCGAGGATTTCGCCTATGTTAGGCAACGGGTAGTTGTCCGCAATCGTTATCTCGTTTAACTTACGGTAGTCGATAACCATACGCCACTTCCTTTTGCCGCTCGCATCGGCCTTTTTCGGCACCACCCACAACGGGGAGCTCCATGGTGAGCTACTGTCACGCACGATCCCCTCGTCCTTAAGCTTCTTAATTTGCTCGCGGACCTCTTCTTCGTGGACCTTGGGGTACCTATACGTTTTTGTAAAGATGGGCTCTGAGAAGTCCCTCGTTCTAATCTTATGCTTAATGATGGGAGTTGTTGACAACTTTTCACCCTCGACGCTAAATATGTCACTGAATTCCTGAACAATTTCCAGGAGGCTCTCTTTTTCCTCCTTATTTAAGTGATCGGTTCGCACGTTCCCTGAAACCTTCTTGGCTCTGTTTCCTCCGACGTTAAAGTCACTCAGATTTGAACCCCTGACGGATACTCCCTTCAAGTCAAATGGCTCATCTGTAGTGTTCAAAACTGAAACCAGACAATGGCCATTCCTATTCCTGGTGATGCAACTGGGGACAACAATACCTTCGGTAATTTCCTGTCTAGGTATTATTATTTCTTCGTCCAAGTTTCCTTGGACTTGGACTTTCCTAAAAACCTCGGATCTGGCCATGACAGACCGTAATTCATTGAGATACCTTAGCGGTATCTCACCAAAATGTCCCGCTATTACATCATTCTTATAGTCGATCGTGAAACCGCCCTCTCGTAGGAAATGGTTTCCGATCAATCCGTCATAATCTCCCAAAAGGGTGTTTGCGACCACGTGGAACTCCATCATATCCGTCCTGATGCTGCCATTATTTTGGCCGAATTCAACTCTCTGCTTAACCACTCCTAATGTGGCACACATTCTGCCACCTATCCCACTAAATCTCAAAACCCTTCCGACATCCACCTCATCCTTGTAGACACAATTTGCTTTGATGAGTGATATTTCAGCCCCCGTATCTATCATGAACCTCCTTACGTCCCCGTTGATCACACCCAAAATGTGGGGACTCTCCGATTTATCCGAGACTCTGACCTGCATGAGTGCCCCATACTTCATGCAGCCTATTGAAAATTTCTTTCCTTGAAGTCCACCTTGCTCGGGCCCGAAGGTGGTTTCTCATTCTGCCTAAAGGGGTTCCCACCGAATTTATTACTCCGCCCAAAGGAGTTCCCAGCGGGTCGACCGTCCTGTTTTCTCGGAAGTCTACAATTCCTTGCGATGTGACCCAACCTGCCACAATTATAACATTTAATCTGCTGGAAGTTAACCTTTGCCAAATTTTTCAAGGTATAATCCTTCTGCGTATTTGATCTGAACAGGTTAATGCGCTGTTCTTCTTCACAAGCGAACCTGCTTGCCTCCGCAAGACTTCTGGGTCTCTGCGTCACAACATACATCGATAATCGCTCCTGGAGACCATTCACAAAGATTGAAAGGCTCTCATTCTGAATATATTCGATTTGGCCTTCCCGGTGTTCGCGTTTTACGCCGGAGAGCTTGCTCTGGAGGAGTCGTCTCTGCAAAGTCTCAACTCGCTGCAAATAGTGCACCACAGACTCGTCCCTACTCTGTCGGATCGAAATCAACTCCCTGTGCAGCTGTAGTGCGCTGTGAGGTTCCCTAAACACCGTTATTAGTTCCCTTTTCAATGCCTGCCAGTCGGTGATCTCTTTGTTCATCAGAATCGTTGTGGCATTGCCACGAACTTTGGTTTTGATATACTTGAAGAGTACATCTTTCTGCGCATCAGATGCCAGTTCGATGGCATCATCGCATGAATCGATAAAAGTGAAAACTTCATCGCTGGTACCATTGAAGGTAGGGATGAAAGAGGTCAACACGTTGATGGCAACCTCCGTCATGTTGCAAGTGGAATCACCCCCGACCCGCGAATCGCCACAATTGTTACCGTCGTCCGAGTCAGAATCCCCACCTGCACCGGTATCGCTATCGTTAGCTAAGGGTTTGTTCAGGGCACCTATTGAAGCACGCAAATTCGAGAACATGAGGGGTTCTCTCTCTCTCTCGTCCCCGGGCCTCGTCCTTCGTCTCTCTCAATTAAAGAAAAGGTTTCCTTTTTCCTTTCTCATAGGACAACAATTCAACAACAACAAACAAAAATCGATAGTGCACAAATTCTAAAATCCATAGGACAATAAAATAAAATAACCACTTACAGAAACAATCCTAAGAACAGCTCCATGTGTCCGCCGCAGTTGAAGTGCTGCATCCCACCGCTGCCACCAAAAAGTATAGGTATGTTATGCCTTCAATAGGCTGCACACCATGTAATAATTTGCACCAACTAAGTCCGCAGGCCAGATACGGTTTGTGGGTAGAGCCTCTGGCTTTTCCGTTGGACTAGGGAGCGGATGCTGGAGCCAATGGAGATGTTACCGTGTGGAGTCACCTTTTTTTTTTCAAAGACGCTTATTTTCACCTTAGCCTTAACTTTATTAATTACAATTATCGATTATGTCAATTAACAATATTTAATTGATATCCTTTGTTCACAATATTCAATAAATTCTTAACTCATAATATTTAATTAAATACAATCTTATTATTATTACAATATCTAATTAATTCTTAGCTAGCGATATTTAGTTAATTCTAAATTCGTAACATCTGGTTAATTATAATCTTATTATTATTACAATATCTAGTTAATTCTTAGCTAGCAATATTTAGTTAATTCTAAACTCATAATATTTGGTTAATTACAATCGTATTATTATATTTTTCTTTATTTACAATATCTAATTAATTCTTAGCTAGCGATATTTAGTTAATTCTAAATTCATAATATTTGATTAATTACAATCGTATTATTATATTTTCTTTATTTACAATATCTAATTAATTCTTAGCTAGCGATATTTAGTTAATTCTAAATTCATAATATTTGATTAATTACAATCGTATTATTATATTTTTCTTTATTTACAGTATCTAATTAATTCTTAGCTAGCGATATTTAGTTAATTCTAAATTCATAATATTTGATTAATTACAATCGTATTATTATATTTTCTTTATTTACTAACTTTTGCACAATATTATTTTACCTGTTTGCGCTTTGTAAACTTAAGGTCTTTAACAAATCAATTCACTGTTTGTTACTAAATTTACTTTTGTTACTAACTTTTGCACAATATTATTTTACCTGTTTGCGCTTTGTAAACTTAAGGTCTTTAACAAATCAATTCACTGTCTGTTACTAAATTTACTTTTGTTATTAACTTTTGCACAATATTATTTTACCTGTTTGCGCTTTGTAAACTTAAGGTCTTTAACAAATCAATTCACTGTTTGTTACTAAATTTACTTTTGTTATTAACTTTTGCACAATATTATTTTACCTGTTTGCGCTTTGTAAACTAAAGGTCTTTAACAAATCAATTCACTGTTTGTTACTAAATTTACTTTTGTTATTAACTTTTGCACAATATTATTTTACCTGTTTGCGCTTTGTAAACTTAAGGTCTTTAACAAATCAATTCACTGTCTGTTACTAAATTTACTTTTGTTATTAACTTTTGCACAATATTATTTTACCTGTTTGCGCTTTGTAAACTTAAGGTCTTTAACAAATCAATTCACTGTTTGTTACTAAATTTACTTTTGTTATTAACTTTTGCACAATATTATTTTACCTGTTTGCGCTTTGTAAACTTAAGGTCTTTAACAAATCAATTCACTGTCTGTTACTAAATTTACTTTTGTTATTAACTTTTGCACAATATTATTTTACCTGTTTGCGCTTTGTAAACTAAAGGTCTTTAACAAATCAATTCACTGTCTGTTACTAAATTTACTTTTGTTATTAACTTTTGCACAATATTATTTTACCTGTTTGCGCTTTGTAAACTAAAGGTCTTTAACAAATCAATTCACTGTTTGTTACTAAATTTACTTTTGTTATTAACTTTTGCACAATATTATTTTACCTGTTTGCGCTTTGTAAACTTAAGGTCTTTAACAAATCAATTCACTGTCTGTTACTAAATTTACTTTTGTTATTAACTTTTGCACAATATTATTTTACCTGTTTGCGCTTTGTAAACTAAAGGTCTTTAACAAATCAATTCACTGTTTGTTACTAAATTTACTTTTGTTATTAACGTTTCTTTGGACGGTAGGACGAGACCTTTTGGACGGTAGGACGACCATGCTTCTTTAAGACTTTCTGCCGAACTCTCTTCGTTTTCCATTCTTACTTGCCTCGCCGGCTGCCCGTGATCGCATTCCTTTTTGTCGATCATGCAAAACGTTTGTTAGGGGCTCCCATGGGGTTCGTATTTCCGTACAGACTACATTGTATCTTATGGATTATACCATGGGACAATCTGCAGATCAAGCGAATATATCCCATGGGTCATATGACTGTGGGACTTGGGTTATTTTGTGGATTAGGCAAAATTGTTTCTTTTGATCATATCATATTATGGGACTTGGATTATTTGTAGATTTAAGCAAAATTGTTTCTTTTGATCATATCATATTATGGGACTTGGATTATTTTGTGAATTAAGCAAAATTGTTTCTTTTGATCATATCATATTATGGGACTTGGATTATTTTGTGAATTAAGCAAAATTGTTTCTTTTGATCATATCATATTATGGGACTTGGATTATTTTGTGAATTAAGCAAAATTGTCTCTTTTAGTGGTTTCTATGGGGTTTGTATTTCAGGGTAGGTTATTTGTAGATTTAAGCAAGTATTTCTTATGGATGGATATAGGGTTAGGATTCCTGATAGGTTTTTCTCCTATGGATTCGCAGCATCCATAACAATATATATTATTATTATTATTATTATTATTATAATTTTTTTTTTTTTTTTTTTTTTTTTTTAATAGATTTCTCTCGGGAGAGGCGAACCTATAGCGCCGAGCGGGCGCCCCGAGATGCCATCAAATAACTGGTGCAGTTCTTTTTGAACAGTTGCAGGTTGTAACGCTCCGGGAACACTCGCATGGGAAGAGAGTTCCACAGCTTCCCCGCTCTGTAGAGGAACGAGTTCTGATGCAGGGATGTTCGCGCCCTCGGGAGATGAACCACAAACGGGTGCGATCCGTCAGATTGTCTTGTGGAGCGCATATAAGTTGAATTGCGTGGAACAATATCACGAATCTCCGAAGAACAGTAGCCGTGATAATTTCTGTAAAACAGACAGATATAAAGAATTCCGGAGGTAAACTAGTCTCCCATTCGGATCTCCGGGGGGGGGGGGACTATTTCAGGGGGAACATCATGCAGATATCATGATAAATAACGGAACTTTAAACGGTTCGTCATCGCATAATCGGGATCGCTCTCGAGGCTCTGCCCGCGCTCGACTGGTGACAGCATTTTGTATCATCAGGGGCATCGGTTTCACCAATACGAATGTAAACGCCGTCCACCAATATTTGCAAACAACGAAACCTGATATCCTTGCCCTAACTGAGACCTAGGTCGATTCGTCAACTGATTAGACATATCTTCGTTGCTCAGGATACGACTTACATTCTAGATTTCCGTTTTAAGGGCGGAGTCTGCGTCTTCGCGCGGTCCGATCTGGCTTGCCAGAGGATGGAGGCGTTGGAACCCAATAATATGGACATCATATGGTTGAGGGTTGTGCTGAGGAATTCCGTTAAATTTCTTTGTTGTCTTTACCGCTCACCGAATGACGATCGACCGGCGACATATTTCGAACATCTTTCACATACCGTCGACTGGATACAGATCAACCACCCAGCTTCGGAAATTGTTGTCCTTGGCGATTTTAATGTGCACAAATCCGGCTGGTTGGTACATTCTAACAGAACTGGGGCTGGGAGGCTAGCGCAGATGTTTGCTGTAAGCCACAACTTGACTCAACTCGTGGAGGAGCCGACGCGAGTGCTGAATGCCCGAGGCGATTGTGCGAACACCCTGGATCTGTTTTTGACATCCGAACGCAGTATTTATACTGTAGCGGTTTCTGCGCCACTGGGAAACTCAGATCACCGCTTTGTGATATTATTGTAATATATAATTTGTATAATGTAATTGATGTGATATAATTGTTAGGTAAAGTTTGCCATAATATAATGTAATTGGTAATATATTGATGTGCCACTGACGAAAATACTGCGTTAAATGTTATATAATTTGTTGTAATGATCCACAATTGCGGTGTTGGGGAGCACACTGTCCAATTTTATTGATCCTCAAATTACGGAATTGTTAAAATATATTTGTGGCAAATGTAATATGAAATTAGATGCATGCTATATACCAAGGTAATATTTAGTGCTGTGTCAAATGATGAGTATCTTCTGTTCTATGGATGTACTGTTATTCAATCTTGTTGGATGAACCGCATGGGTGACATAATTTTGAATCGAAGTTTAATTCATCGAACTATTGCTTGACATGGGGATGATGTACAACGAAAAGGCTGCGCCAGGTATTGGGGAAAAATCCATACAACACCAAAAGTTTTCTGGGAGTCATCCAACGGTAGCAGTGTGGCAAAGTGAAAAATGCTAATGGTTACCCGAGTTGTTACGTGCGGCTTCCGCCACCCCCATCATTTAATTGCTTTTAATATAATTTGATGGTAAGGTGGTGGGAAAAGCACACGATCCACATGTTGAGTGTGCGAACATACTCCTGTTCGAGTGTGGATCGTGTGCAAGTTCGATTTCTGTTTTCGGAGTGGATGTTGATGGAGAGGGAGAGAAAGGAACAACAAGTTTGTTTTGATTCCGTTTGTGGACTGTTTTTTCAATACGGTTTGAGAGAACAGGTGGTCGACAGCAGAAAAAGAGATAACAGAAGAAGCAACGCCCGTTCCTATGATTGAATTGTGTAAAAGTAAAGTTTAACAAATTAAAAGGAGAATTAATAAATTGTAAAAGAGAGAAAATTAAAATTAAAAAGTTATTGAAAAAGCACTTGGACAACTTGGTTTACTATAGATTTCAATCCTAAAGTTTATAAGCGGTGTACAATCCAAATAATTGGAGATCGCGGGAGAGAGGGGTATTTTCCCTATCCAGAGTGAATAAAATAAATTGAACTGGTCACCAAGAGGGAAGAATCAGGAACCGAGGAAAGTGCAAAACCGTGCGATACGAGCTCCATGCATAATGGAAAAAAGTAGCTGCTGATCCGGAGGTGTGAAGAATTATATCGAGTGCGTTGGAAATTACCTCCAACTTAGTTCACGAGGAATCGAGGACCACAGCCAAAGGGAAGACTGCCGCACAGACCGGAGAGCCGAGCGAAGAAAGTTGCCGAACTAGTCTCCTGAACGACAGGTAACCAATTTATACTATTATCAAATATCAAAATTTTTGTGGCTTTACACACCACAACTGGCGCTGCGGACAGGATCTGTCCGAGAGACCACAGCAGTTGTAGCAGCAACGCGTACGATCTTCGAACAATTGGGTTTATATATATCACAATTGGCGCAGCCACGTATTTTAAACACATTTATATCAAATTTTCTGTGGCAAAAACGTCTCAGAGTGCACACACAGTTATCTCCCACGGTGGCGGCTATTCGATCAAAAGTGTATATCGGTTTTCCACTATATTCCGTTTCCCGCATGTCCAGGGCACTAGAATGCAGCGTAACCGTCCGTTACGTGCTGTTAGCGGTCACCTGACCTGGCAACGGGGCAACCACGGTGAACCTCCCGTTCTAGCTCCTGGAACGCCTGGCTTAACACTTAAACACACCGCACTTACCCTTGAGTTATGGGAACCTCAGCCGGGAGTCGCCTCTTTCTGTCCTCGTGCAAGTGCGCCTCGGAAACCATCAATCCAAAACGGAAAACACAACGGGATATTCCTCCAACCAAATTGTCTTTCATAGACTTATTTATTAAACCATTTAACCACAGTAGTAAGAAGTTAGACTTTACTTTACATTACTTTTACTGAATAAACTTTACACCAACTCAATACATTCTTTTTACAAAAAACAATCAAAGAAATTAAAAACTATTCGCTTCATGCGATCAAACTTAACATTTTTACCTCCTTTCTGGGGGCGATCTGAATTCATCCTCTTTCTTAGATTCAACCTCTCTCTCCATTCCCTGCTCTTCGTTATTATTGTGTGTTCGACGAGTGACAACCTAACAATGCAGGTGTATGCCTTTGCTAATAATTAAGTTTAAGTTCACAATGGGATGTATATCCCAATTAATGTTTATACCTTTAATTTTTTTTATCTCAATATCAAACCAAAGCTCAACCGTGGGGTTCATTATACAACATTTGGTATCTGTCGCACAACTGATTGCATGTCAAGCGAATGACCGGCCTAGGCAGCTTCGCCATGTATGGAAGTATGGGGCCGCTAACTGGGACGATTTGCGAAATTTCTTCGCATCCTTTCCATGGTCGGAGGTGTGCTTCAGAGACTCCGATGTTAACGGTTGCGCGAAGTCGGTATCAGAGACTATTCTTCTGGGGATGGAGATGTATATTCCACATTCCATCAAATGAAGTTTGTTTGATAAACCTTGGTTTGATAAACAATGCGAGCAGATTACAGCGGCAAAAAATAGAGCTTTTAAGCAATGGCGCTCCAATCCCACCGATGTTAACAGAACGAATTTTGTTAGAATCAGAAACACGTGCAACCAGGCGATTGATACCGCGAAGAAAGCTCACAACGACAGGGTGATCAATAAACTCTTTCGCTGCCCGACTGGTTCGCGCTCCTTCTGGTCAATGGCAAAAGCTGTCAGCAGTAACTTCGCATCCTCCTCCTTCCCTCCGATGGTGACAGACAGCGGGACGTTAGTCACGAATTCAAAGGATAAAGCTAATGTGTTCGCGAATTTATTTTCCGCGAATTCAATCCTCGATCCTGGCCTTTTGGAGCCACCTGTGATCTCGCCAGTATGGTCTTCCATGCGGGATGTGAGATTTCGTCCGCGCACTATTCAACGCATTCTACGTGAACTGGATTGTAGGAAGGTAACCGGCCCGGACGGAATACCAGCAATAGTCCTTAAGAACTGTGCTCCAGAACTATCGCCGGTTCTTGACAGACTCTTCCGCTTGTCTTATGCACGGAAGACCTTTTCTGCCTGCTGGAATATCGCTCGAGTTCAGCCAATCCTAAAGACGGGAAAAAAGTGTCTCCCACAAAATAACCGAGAGCATTACTGTCTATCTTATCTAAGGTGATGAAAAAGGTAATCAATACTGAGTTAATTAAGTATTTGGAGTGCAACGGACTGAATGATCGTCGATTCCATGGCAGGCGGTCCACGGGGGACCTTTTGACACTTATAACCAATATATGGACATCTGCGATTGAGCGGCATGGTGAGTCAAGGGCGCTCGCAATGTCTTTTGACCGTGTCTGGCACGGGCCATTGCTGAGCAAAACTTCATTCATATGCACTTTCCCAGCAGCTTTGCGACTGGGCGAAGAGCTTCCTCGATCGATCCGAGTTGTTGTGGACGGCGGGTGTTCGGATCTGTATTTTGTTAATTCGGGGGTGCCTCAAAGTTTCATTTTGGCTTCAACTTTTTCTTTTGGTTCACGTAAATGATTTGATGGGGTCGACGGATAACAGAGTGTTCAGTTTCGCGGATGATAGTATGGGGGTATATGTCCTTATCTTAGCTATGTGCAGGCAGGTGCACTGGTTCTCTAAGGTCCCCTTTAAATAGTCGCAGTTCCAAACTTCCGAAAATTAAACACTGTAGTAGCTTAGGCCATGTTTACTAGAATAAATTTATTTTTACACGACAAGCAAATTGATTGAATTAACTGTAGTATAACTTATTCTACACCAAACGTAAACTAATTGAGTCCACAGTGACTATATTCAACTTTATACAAACATAAACTATCGAGACACTGTGATTATAGTTTATTTAACACTGAACGTAACTAATTGAGTCCACTGTGACTATATTCAATTTTATACAAAACATACAGGTGAGACTAAGTCTTTAATTATTCACAAGCAACGATAAGTTTCAGTTTAAGTAACAGAAAACGAACGCTTTGTGCACAACTTAAAACGAAACCGACTCCAACTCCAAAGGTATTCAGACTTGCATCTCTTGGGCCGTCCCACGAGAGATGTGTATTTTTAACGTGAGGGCACGACCTACCCTCACAGAATCTAATTCGCGATTACCAAGTTCATCGAAGCGACGGAATACCACACGTTCAATCATCGCTTCGATGACCATATATGGTAAGATATCCTTTTTGCGTTTTGTTCGACACAACACAACACAAAAAGGGGTTGAATTGCACACACGATGATTGCTTTTGCAGTTCATCAAGTGTGTCTGCAAGTACACAGACACAGCACAGATCATATTCAAAGCTCGCAGCAGGTGCGAGTATCTCTGCTACAAAAGGGGTTGAAGTGTTTGCACGATCAACGTGTGCGTAAGGCATTATTGCCGATCGTGTACTTTCCATTTCCATAAATGGATGTGTTCCTTCGACATCATTGTGTGGAACTTCACGCTGCTTGGGCGCGCTTTGCCGGCGTCCCCTGGTATAAATCGCCATGCGCGTGTGTGCGAAAATGCTTTTTTCTTATGCGCATGGATAATGTCAGGGAATCATATCGAACACGTGATGTTGTATCGAACCGTATTTCAAGGGCATTTGGCTGGTGCCAACAATTTCGCTTGTTGGTCGGGTGGTCGATCGCTGTGAGCATAGGCGACCAGAATAAGGAAGAAATATCTCCTGTGGTATGTGGTAGACACATTAGGAGGTATTTCTTTGATACTTGTTGGGCAATGGTGATTGCTGCTTGTGCAACCGGGTTTGCCTTTTGGCGAACATGGTGCGTTTCGCACGACTATGCCCTTGTAGGGAATGTCTGTTGTTGCTGATATATTTTTCATATCAGCAGACATTATGTTTCACAGGTTTTTCTGTGGTTGTTGGTATGACCAATGCAGGTAAGTACACTCTTTCTATAGAATAGAACGCGCGTGGAAATGGTTACCTGGTGGTAAATGAGCAGGTAAGTAGTGGCGTTCGAAAGAACCGCCACAATAGTACACTTGTTTCATCTTTTCCGAGTGATCCACCGATTGGTGCATCAACGTCGCACCAGCTGAGATGTAGACAGATCGACTCCCTGAATCGGAATCTGGATAAGGTCCTGCAGTGGGCCAATCTAATCGACTTCAATACAACATTCACAAAGAAAAGTCTCATCGGTTCCACAGATGATGAACGGCCAAAGCTTCGAATATGAGAAAAGCTTGAAGTTGTCCGGCGTCACGGTCTGTGGGAATGTATCGTGGCATTAACACGTGTCAAACATTGCCAGGTCCGCTTCTGGCAAACTGAGTTATCTTTTTAGAGCCAAGAGGTATTTTACGAGGGTTGCCTCTTATGGCAACCCTAGTGTTGCAATCCGGCAATTGACAGTTCTGTCGTAAAGTTGGACATTTTTGAGGTTATACGCACTCAGAACGTTTTGACATACGAGCGCTATTTGTGTTGTTTACAGTAACTTAAAAGATTCATCTCGGCCCAAAAATGGAATTAAATCGTCAACATTTTCGTGCGATTATTTTTTACAACTTTCGGCGTGGATTAACTCACCAACAGTGCATGGATGAACTTAATTCAATTTTTGGCGATGAAGCTCCATCAAGGACCAGTGTTTATCGATGGTATGGTGAATTCAATCGTGGTCGTAGTTCACTCCAAGATGAATTTCGTGAAGGTCGTCCAAAATCAGTTGTTGTTCCGAAAACCATTGATGCTGTGCGCGAACTGATATTGGAAGATCGTCATGTGACCTATCGTGAGATTGAGACAACCTTAGGCGTTAGTGGGACCAGCATACATTCAATATTGCATAAACATTTGACTGTCAAAAAAATTTGTTCGCGTTGGAACCCACACAATTTGTCAATCGCCCAAAAAAAGGCTCGTGTCAATTGGTCGAAAGAAATGCTCAAAAAATACGGTCGCGGTGCTTCGAAACACGTCTATGACATCGTGACAGGTGATGAATCGTGGATTTACGCGTATGAGCCCGAAAGTAAACAGCAGTCGACTGTCTGGGTGTTTCAACATGAGCCAAATCCAACAAAAGTTGTTCGCGCACGAAGCACTTCCAAGCAAATGGTCGCCTGTTTTTTCCGAAAAACTGGACATGTCGCAACCGTACCACTAGAACAACGCAGAACAGTCAATTCTGAGTGGTACACAACCATTTGTTTGCCAGTTGTCTTCCAAGAAATCAGGAAAACCAACCGCCGAAGACGGATCACTCTTCACCACGACAATGCGAGCTCTCACACATCGGCTGCGACAACTGCATTTTTGAGCACCCAAAACATCGATTTGATGGGTCATCCGCCGTATAGTCCTGACTTGGCACCGAATGACTTCTTTTTATTCCCGTACGTAAAAAACAAACTGAGAGGTCAACGTTTTTCGATACCTGAAGAAGCGGTTGCTGCATTCAGAATGCATGTGTTGGAAATACCTCAATCAGAGTGGCAAAAGTGCTTCGACAATTGGTTCAAACGCATGCAAAAGTGTATAGATCTTCATGGGGAATATTTTGAAACACAATAAAGTGATTCTCGATGATCAATATTTGTTTTTGTTCTCTAATCCCGAAATATAAGAGGCAACCCTCGTACTCCGGCCAACTTCTTCTCCTATATAAATCCCAAATTAGACCCGCGCTCGAATATTGCTCTCATGTTTGGAGCTCGGCTCCTAAACATACCCTCGACCTATTTGAGAGCATACAGAGACGAGCGATCCGCGTGATCGGGGACTCAGCGCTGCCGTCAGGACTACAGTCGCTATCACATCGAACGAGCGTAGCCGACCTCTGTCTGTTTTACAGATATTATCACGGGTACTGTTCTTTGGAGATTCGTGGTATTGTTCCACGCAATTCGGCGTATACGCCAGGTCCGCTTCTGGCAAACTGAGTTATCTTTTTAGAGCCAAGAGGTATTTTACGCCGACCCAACTTCTTCTCCTATATAAATCCCAAATTAGACCCGCACTCGAATATTGCTCTCATGTTTGGAACTCGGCTCCTAAACATACCCTCGACCTACTTGAGAGCATACAGAGACGAGCGATCCGCCTGATCGAGGACTCGGCGCTGACGTCAGGACTACAGTCGCTATCACATCGAAGGCGCGTAGCCGACCTCTGCCTGTTTTACAGATATTATCACGGGTACTGTTCTTTGGAGATTCGTGGTATTGTTCCACGCAATTCGGCGCTCCACAAGACAATCCGATGGATTGCACCCGTTTGTGGTTCATCTCCCGACGGCGCGAACATCTCTGCATCAAAACTCGTTCCGTTACAGAGCGGGGAAGCTGTGGAAGTGCCTTCCCACGCGAGTGTTCCCGGAGCGTCACAACCTGCAACTGTTCAAAAAGAACTGCAACAGTTATTTGGTGGCATCTCGGGGCGCCGACTCGGCGCTATAGATTCGCCTCTCCCGAGAGAAGTATAATAAAAAAAAAAAAAACTACCAATGATAGAACAACATTTTTAAGTAAGAATATTTTTAAGTAGACGCAATTTTAAATAGGAACCGTTGTAAGTAAACGAATTTTTAAGCCGGACCATTTTAAATAAAAACATTTTTTAAATAGGAGAATTTCATCAATCGGCTGTAGAACAAGGGTGTACTTATTATCTTCGTCGTCTGTTAAAGCAAATAACGATAACCTTCAGATTACTTAATACATTGATATAAACTATTTATATTTTAATGAACTTCTTTTGGGGTATCTACCAATAGTTTACATCAGAGGTGGTCAATCTATTTGAAGGGATGAACTATTTATGGAAACCTCGCTCACTAAAATATTATTGAGAACTTTGTGGTGTTAATAATGCGCGAAAGATCGTATTGAGAGAGCCTGCGCCTCACTGTAACAAATAACTCTAGATGATGGGTAAAAACGATGAATCATTCTCCAGTCGACCAACACGGATATAGAGTGCTCTATCTGTCAATGTAATTCCCCGTCATTGTAATCACCATTCCTTATCCTGCCCTTCTTGTCGCTTTTTCTTTTTTTTTTTTTTTTTTTTTTTATTAGACCTCTCGGGAGAGGCGAACCTATGGCGTCGAGTGGGCGCCCCGAGATGCCATCAAATAACTGTTGCCGTTCTTTTTGAACAGTTGCAGGTTGTAACGCTCCGGGAACACTCGCGTGGGAAGGGAGTTCCACAGCTTCCCCGCTCTGTAACGGAACGAGTTCTGAACTGGGCTTTGATATTTAAGTGTACCTGAAAATTTCTTTTGTCTGCGAAACACATAGTACTCTCCCTATTTTACTTAATTTTTGGTTGGAATGAACACAATATGCCGTTTCACATGAGCAAGTCATAATTTAATTATAACTGTAAGAGTGTTTTATCGAATTCAATAGACATTTTACAACACTATCACTTTATTCAAATAGCTTCAGTCGTCCCTACATTGCTCAAGCGCCACATGTACAAAATTTCATATACAAGGGCTGATGAAAACACACAGGTAAAATAATTTCTGATAAATTAGGATCCAAGAGGGAGTGTGAACAATCCCTTAACTTCACACTCTTGATTCCCAATACAATCCGCCTTATTACCTTAGTAAAGTCAACCTGCCCTCCTGAGGGCTTGGTTGATGGGGAGCTATTATTCCAATCACCGACACCGAGGGCTGCCTCCCTTTTTCCGCCGATATCATAGCGTTGCTCGCAGCTGCTCATTAGCATTGTGCTGATATTGCTTATTTCCGATGGTGTTCTTCCTACTTGGAAAAGGCTTTCTATCCCACCGTCATTTCATCCAGGTTGTCATCTAACCGCCCGAGTGGCCCTTTTCATATCTGTCTATGGAGTTCAATATGTAAGGAGCGTGCACGGTTAGCTGTGGTTGTGGCGCCATGGAAACTTTTCTGAGCAGACTTTTTCGCAAATGTTTTTGCGCAAAATTGGTGGTTGTGTGCACATGAGAAAGATTGGGTGAGGGTTTACGAGGGTTAAGGTGTGGGTGGGGTTAATATATTATATTTTTTGTGATAATTTAAGTACTTATAGAAATCAACTACATACCTGATGGAGCCGTGCGGGAAGTTATCACACGATAAAAGCTTGGTCAACCTTAATTTTAATCAGATTTAAGTTGGCAGTGAATAAAGCAAGGCGCTTGACTCAAATAAACTTTTATTTATATCAAGTTGAAATTAAAAGTTTATAACTGGGACGCTGGGAGTATCCATGGTGTATTACTAAACATGAAGAGCAAAATATATGGAACAAAAAAAGAAACCAAGGACAACAAAAGTGCCCACATAGAGCAAAAGACAGGATAACGTAAGGGGACAATTTATTATTTTATTAGTAAAATTAACCTCCTGCTTGCACAGCTCAATGACTCATTAAGTAAATATAAATGAATGTTACTAGGTTACTGAAATATTAATTTCTTCACCTTTCGGCTTAGCCACTGGTGTAGTGAACGTGTCTCTTTGTCCCTAAAACGACGAGGGTCTCTTTGTTAGACCGCTACTAAGTTCGCTCGATGCGGCCTACCACCGTGCTTCCTTTCAGTATCAAATTATTGTGTTAATTTTAAGCGGCGCTTCTAGACTTTACTATAACCTGCCCGCTCCTCCCGCCCCAACTCCTGCCTTCATAACCTACCTTAGGTTAAAGCTTAGTTAAGTTAGTTCTTACGCTCTTTAGTTTGTAAGTTACACTCATATATACTTTAGTTGTAGGTACTTATGTTGCGATAAATGGGTTGGTAGCCCTATAACGACGATAGTGAAGAGCGTGTGACGCTATCACTTTTAGAATCACTAAAAGATAGAACCAAAGCTCAACGCATCAGGCCACTGCCGCGTGTACGAATTCGAATCCTAAACTCAAGTACAATCGACCGATGTGGAAATGCTATATTATTGCTATGGTATACGGCTTTAATGGATTTGCTTTCGGTGGTGTTGTTCTTCACTATTGGTCGTGTGTATCTGCTAGAAACGCCACTCCCTTCCCAGTAACTTTCGTTATGATCAATTTTGAAAAATGCGAACGACTGGGCGATGAGCGAGCGAGAGAGCGATCGAGAGAATGTCAAGGCAGGCGAGTGAGCCGGTGCTCTGCGGACTAGTCGTGTGATTGTAAGTAGCAAAGTTCTGTGTGCGTATGGGAGTGTGTGTTATGTCGTACATATCACGTCGGGGTCACCACTTTGGCGGATTTTTATTGATTGAGGCATGTGTTCCGCCGAACACTGTCCATAAAAATCAAAAACACTTTCTTCGACTTTGTTTTTTTCTTTTTTAAATTTGTATTTGAACACTTTCTCTAGACGAACACTCGCCCATTTTCTCGAAGGTTGAGGGTCTTTACCCTGCGAATGTTATCACTGGAATGGTTAAACGAATTTTTCTCCAGAGATGAGATACTCACCCGGTTGTTCTTCCTTCCTCTTTTTTCCTCTTATCCCTTGGCGTCCTCTCCTTACCAAGGGATTTCTCCTATCCAGGAGGTCGCACCCTCACTTGTCCTACGATTTCGTATTGTTCGTAGGAATACTGTGTGGATACACCCCCCACACACAGACGCGAACGTTGCTGTCCGTGTGGCCGGAGATATGCCGAGGATCGTCAGGATTTTCACACATCTGCGGTATCCCTTTGTGTACATTACCCGCGTGTGATTTATGGCCCTGGTAAATTCCTCGGCGGAAGTCATTAGCTTCGGCCGCGATATTTTTAAAAGATTGGTCACTCCTTGTAGGAACAGTGTCGGTTGTTTGATTTGGTGTTTAACCTCTGTTCCCACAATAGTCCTTTCGATAAGGAAAACCCAATTGCGGTTGGCTCAACTTTTTGTTTATTCCTTAGCCATATATTTATCGCCTGGGATTTTTCTGGGTGTCGACATCTGGCGCTGCCGCGCCGGCAGGTTGTGTTTACCCAGCTAACGGGTGGTTTAACAATTCCTTTTCTGGGTAGTGTCCTTCGACAGCCGTGCAGGCATGAGGAATCGGTCGAGAAATTGGGCCCACGTATCTGTGTATACGTGGGGTCGAGGACGCCCGTATGCATGTCCTCTTTAGCTGGGCAGAAAGGTAAATTGGGCCCACGTATCTGTGAGCACGCGGGGTTGAAGACACGGTAAGTATGTCCCCTTTAGCCAGGCGAAAGTTATTTAACCCCACAATGGTTTGTGCGTTTCGCAGGACCGCCACAGCCCCATTAAACTTAAACTTAAACTAACTAGAGGGAAGAGTAGTGACCGATGTTTGGAATAAGTTAAAGAAAAAAGACGACTATGGTTGTTTCTACTTTTAAGGATTTTTTTATTTTCACTTTGAATTTTAAATTAGAAGTCCCTTTCGAACGAGACTCAACTGGAGATTGAACATCGAAACAAAACAAAAAACAAAATAAAAAGGAGTGGCGGGAGGCCGACTTAAACGGGACAAGAACAAATGTGTCCTTCATCTGCGATAACCAGAATCACCCACAGCCATGAGGATGTTGGGCTCGGTCTCAACATATCTGAAAAAGAAAAGGGGAGAGGTATCTGAGGATAGTGTGGACAGGGTTAGTTGGAATGTTCTCTAACTACTTGGATGGAGGGATGGTGGGAAAAAAATCATACAAAACCGGCAGGTCTTGAGTGCGATAGTAAACGTAGATCACGTCTTCGGCATCTGATTTGTGCTGTCTTGTACTGTGCGTGCGTGTTTGTAATGTGTCAGCAGCGGACCCTGTGAGGGGGGGGGGGGGGGGTCAAGGAATCGTCTATTATAGACCGGAATGTTGTTAGGAAGGGTGTTTTCTTCAGTTTGATACTGAAGAAGAAATTGTGGTGGTCGGATCCAAAGAGATCGAAAGAGAGAAGATTCAAATAGTACAAGTAGGTTCTCCCTGTTCTGAATGCTTTCGAGATACTTGTATACTAATTGTAGCAAGTACTCGTCGATAGGAGTAATGGAAGCGCATTCATATAGGTGAGCGCTGTGGTAATGGCGGCCGTCAGGCCTTCTACAGTGGTTGGTGCATCTTCTGAGAAGTTTCCTTTCGAAAACTCCAAGTCTTTCCATTTGGGGCGAAGATATACAAGACCATATGGGAAAGGCGTACGATATTCCAGATCGGATTAGCTGCTTATAGCAGAGAAGTTTAACTCTGGTGTCAACTTTGTTGCTCCACTTCAAAATGTTGTGCAGTTGCTTAGTCCGACCGAGGCCCCTTTGAAGAATGTGGGTCTCATGTTTGATTCCATCCTATCCTGTAGTATAATCGTAGTACCTCCTATTTGTATTCGAATATTCTGTGAAAATCGAGAAGTATGTTAAAGATGTTTACTGCTCAGAATTATAGCTACTGCTATGCAAAGATTAAGTCGAACTATCCATCAACTGTAATACTGATACAGTTCGTCCAGCTGGCGGTTGGGTCGATTTGTTGCGAGTTAGGTTGTTTGGATGACATGTACACTAGGGCGTCATCCGCAGACCATATCTAGTTTACTCTCCCGTCCACGGGGCGAGGAATATCTGAGTTGTATGTGTGGGGTTAGAAATAGATGTGGTGCTGGACACGGGCACAGATTCACATTCTTTCCAACACTTGTTCCGCCGAAATCCAAGTTGCCGAAAGAGGAGAAAAAAAATAAAACGCACTCGTGGTTTTTTTGTTTATAAGTTCTTGGTTTTTTTATTTAAGCACAATGTTCACATTCATTTACATTTAGTTAAGCCGCTTTACAAATGTTCGCACCAAGTTTGTATTATTCGTTGTATAACAGCTGTTAGCAGTCAATGGACTTAGAGAGGATGGAGGACTGAAACAGAGAGTGTGATAATGTCGGGGTTGGTTTGCTTTCTCATGCAACGAAAGCCAAACCAACTGGTGGCCTCATGACTCAGTTTGGTATTTAATTGCTCTCAGAGTGCAATGCACTCCGAGAGGGGGAAATGGCGTGGAATGAAAAAGTATATTTTTCGTGCTATTCACCTCACTACTGAGTTTATTGATCCCCAGCGAATAGCCGTCTTCACTATTTGGGGGAGGTCGAAGGACGCGCGATGGCTTGAGATAATATCAGCGTGAGAACAAAACTAAAAGAATTTGATATTACCCAAGCGGTTTCGCTATATAGCAACAGCGTCGCTTGCCCAGACTTTGCTGTTGCTAACCAAACATGAGATTTTTGATTTCCGGTAGAAATCTCATGTGATCAATGAATATTGATGCCATATGGCATAAAAGGGCTGAAATCAATTATGCATTATCTGCATAGAAAAATGAATTCAGTTATGCGTCCTTTATATAGCTACATTTTGCAGGTGAAATAGCCGACGGAAGAGATTGGGGTTGAGGTGGTGCGCGGTTAGCGGGCGAAAGTGGGTTGTAATTGTGGGTTGGTTCTCCGCGTAATATAGAGAACCCCCACATATGTAATAAATAAGATGGGGCCTAGAATGGAGTCTTAAGGAACGCGTACAGCAGCGTTGAAAGTTCGAAATAGCTTTCCATTCACTCGAACTTGGAAGATTCTGTTTAGAACGAACTAGTAGATGATATTACACAGCGTTCTACTGAAGCCAGTGTTCAATAATTTAAAAATGAGACCTTCGATCCACGTCGTGTCAAAAGCCGTTGTCCAGGGTCACCGCAATGGTGAGTTCCTTACTAAAGAGTTGTGTTTTTGGGTGATCACCATTAGCAGTATCAAGATTCAAAATAAATTGCGACCAAATTTTCTTTTTTTTTTTTTTTTTTTACACCAACTATGGAAAATTGAAACACCAAATCTTTATTCTATTCACATCCACTTTTATTCAACTTCTTTTACTTTTATTTTTCTTTGTAGTTTCTACATATTATTCTTAATTATTGTTACAATAAAAACTGATTGTCGCTCAGTGTGGGATCTTAGAACTATTGGCTAAACATCACTCATTGATTTTACAATGTTATATAATGCACATATTTATATAAAGCTCTAATCTTTCTTTTCTTTTTAGTTTTACACCTTTTCTACACTTTATTTAAAAGGTCTTCACTTAATTTAATGTTCACAAATATCTTTATTTTTAGTAACATAGATGCGAATTTTCGTGTTTATTTCATTTATTATTTCTCAACTCTTTCTTTTCCTCTGTATCTCTTTTCATTATAAAATAACACCTTTTCTACACTTTATTTGAAAGGTCTTCACTTAATTAAATGTTCACAATTATCTTTATTACTAGTAAAAAAATAGGTGCGATTTTTCGTGTCTATTACATATATGATTCCACAAAACAGTCATACCCCTTTTCCTTCCTCTGTATTTCTTTTTTACTTTCTCACTATTCTACGCACTTTTGTCTAGTCACCGACGATCTTCTTACTTTTCTGATTCTATTGTTATTAGTCAAAGTAAACCGACACTTCCTCTTATTTTCTTTTCGCTTCAATACCGCTTTCACACTACACACTGCTAATCCATTAATCTGCCGACTCTTCGCTATTCTCCCGCTTTTTGTACCACTTCACAGTGCGACCGACCAACTCTTCGTTTTACTTCCGCTAAGACAATCCCGACTCTCCTTAACCATTGACTTTCAATTATCCACCCTCCTGACCAACCTCTCACTAGACCAACAACTGACTATCTGCTAATTTCCTCCTAATCGTTTCACAACACTTCGGGGTCAATACCTCATTTCATTTTTAAAACATTTTTTATTTTTCTTTTTATATTCTTAATTTCTAAATTAAAGGCTAGACAAAAAATGCTTAAATTCTAGCTTAATTATCTTATATAATAACTTACTGGTCCTTCGCAGACGCTCTAAGCTAAACATTACTTAGCATTTGTATAATTTGCCTTTCGGCGACAGAACTTTGTGGCAGTACTGATAATTAGTTGAAATACAAAGAAAAATTTGAAAAACTTTGTCAATTTTTTTTTGTTTTTTTTTTCTTAAAATTTAACTTACTTAACTTACCTACTTTTTTTTTTTTTTTTTTTTTAATGTAAAAGCACTTCACCTAACTTAACTTAAATCTTATACTACCCTAATTCTAGAAAAGCTAAGTCTATGTAAGCTAGCTGATGATACTATGATTCTATACCGACTTTGGTATCCAGGTCTTTATATGCCATTCAACCACCAGAACTGTTGACGCTGTCTAATACTATCGTCCCGGTCTCTGTGGGAGATAGCCCTATTGAATCGCAGGAGCTCTTCTTCGGTGCGCGTTACTTCCCGGTCGTAGCACAATCGCCCGTCTACAGATGATCTACTTACATGATAGATCAGCGGAATTCCGGATCTATCCTGTATAAGCCCTTTCATATCCAAGTCAAGGAACGCCTCTGGTGGAACAAAGCCGTTGCGACGCACGCTCTCATAGTACAAGGTGTTTGGATAATAGGCCCGGAAAATTAGGTCATTGGACGAGCTTATTGCTCTCGCAATATGCCCTCTGATTAATTTAATCATAAAATTATCCACCCTATTTATGTACGCTTCATTATACAAAGTCTCATTTGAGTAATACTTTTTATAGTCCGATTCCGGTGTCCGATATAATCTGAGACAACTTCTGAGACACTTCCTTTCGAACACCCGAATCTTTTCCATCAAATTTGGACCTATGTTAAACCATACTGGACAGCCATATATGAGCATTGGCCTGATTAGCGTCATGTAGCATATGACTTTTACCCTGCTGTCAAGTTGGCTACTGTGAAATAGCCTCCTTGTCATAGCAAAAGTTTTCCTCGCTTTGAGCAAAGCACCCTCTACATGTCTGTTGAAATACAGATATTGGTCTAGCCAGATGCCCAGGTATTTAACTAAACTCTTGGTTTCCAGTTTATCTCCATGCGGTCCCACGATAACTAGCTTTCGCCAGTTTTTCCTTGTGTCGTACGTGGCTTTATATAATGGAGTTCTAAATAGGATGGCTTCACATTTCTGGAAGTTGATCTTAAGTTTCCAGTCATTGCAATAGCGCTGCACTTTGTTGAAGTCTCGCTGTATTAACCTATTTATAATCGCCACTTTCGGAGCTGTTCTGTAAATTATGAGATCGTCTGCGTACGCAATAGCCTGCGGAAGTGCATCTAATAAGTCGCTAATATAAATGTTAAAAAGAATCGGAGAGAGTACCGCGCCCTGTTGCAAGCCATTCTTGATATTATACGTTTTATTAGAGGTCACCTTACCACTTTTGACCACGAACCTCCTGTCCTTTAACATATCGTAAAGTACATATAGTAAAGGCTTATGTATGCCATGTCTGACCAGTTTGTAATACAACCTTTCGATCCAGACGGTATCAAAGGCTTTCTCCAAGTCGACCAGACAGGCACCTGTGCATTGGTTCCTACATTTATTCCATTGTATGTCGGAGACCAGTTTAGCTGCGGCATGTGTGGTTTCATGACCCGCCCTAAAGCCAAACTGGTTATTTGGAATAATGCTATTGTCGTCTACCCATTTTAGCAGAGCTTTGTTAATGATTTTTTCAAATACTTTACTGATGCTTGGGAGTAAACTTATCGAACGCATGTTCCTTGGGTTTGTACAGTCTTTGCCCTTATTTGGGATGGGCTGAATGATAGCCGTTTTCCAACGCGCGGGATAATATGCATTATTCAACGCGTTGTTAAACAGGACCGTGTATATATCTATTGCCATTGGGGGCAGGTTCTTGAGTACGATGTTAGGTACTCCATCTATTCCCACTGACTTTTTGCTTCTTAATGAGTCGAAGATACTCTGGATTCCTTCCCTTGTTATTAGAAGGCTATTAGCCACTACGCCATTGGCATTAATGTCAATTGACAGATTATCTTCACTGAATTCGGTAAAACCCGGATTCTCCGATTGCCAAAGTGAAATTTCATTCCGGAGGTGCAGGTGATTGAGTAGAACTCTGTCCTCCAGGTCGTGATTTCGGTGAATGCTTTCATTCACCTTGTACATTTCCTGAAAGACAGCTCCCAAAGCGTTCACCTTTTCCAAAGGATCTTCGATCACGAAGAGCTCACTATTGAGGATAGCGTTCTCTGCATCTATGCCAATGTTGGTTAGCAGCTGCTTGTTTACCTGAGTACGTGGGATTTGGAGACACTGAATCTCGTTTTGATTATTTCTCCTGAATATTTTATTTATTTGTGGGAACATATTCGGGTTATTAGTTTTTATAGCTCGAATTCTGTTGTTCCAATACAAATTTGTTGCTAATCTATAATTAGCTTTAAGTAATTGTTGGAGGTTTTTTAATCGGGATTTCAGTGATATTATCTCCTGGTCTTGTCTGTCTGTAAACTGTCTGTGTAATTGTTTTAATTTCGATAGCAGTCTGCTCTTTTTCTTGTGGAGTGCGTTTATTGTTGCGTTTCTGTACATGTTAGTGTGATCTGTAACTGTTGTTCTGGGAATTGTTTTGTCCATTGTTCGTTTTACGGTTTCGTCCATTTGTTGAATGTATTTGTCGATTTCGACATTAGTCAGGTTTCTGTTTACTGGCAGATTAAAGTCATTCGAACGAAGTTCTCTTGTTAATGATCTGGTGAACCGCGGCCATCGCATTGCCCCGTAGTTATAGGGTTGCGGGATCAGGAATTCCTCCAGATCTGCGAGCTCGTTCGGAAGCTCTATTACTGCCGTGAATGCACAGTAGTCACTATCGTATTCAATTGTCAGTAAACAGTTTGTGTTTCGTCTATTGATGTTAAGTAATCTCAGTCGTGAGTCGATTAGCAAGATATCTAAGAACGATCTACCTCTAGGGAACGATGGATATTCGGTAGCTAGCAGGTCAGTTCTATATTCAATATGAAACTGATCTAACCAGCCAGCCAACTGATTTCCTCTGGCATTAGATATATAATTTCCTCAATTTCTATGCTTGGCGTTCATATCTCCCCCTAGAATAAAGTAATTTTTGCCCAGGTGCAATTGTAAGCATCGGAAGAGAGTCTCGAGATCTGCTATAAATAGATTATGTTGGTGCTCCTCAGGTGCGTAGACCGCAATCGCATACAAACCCCTTCCTTGCTGAAGGGGTATGCGTACGATACAGGCTTCCAGCACCCGGAACCTGCGCACTTCTCCACTATATATAACTTTATGAGGGATCCCTTTTCTAATAAAGATTGCAACTTTTGAAGCATCTCGAGCAGAGCCTCCGGTTCCACCTCAGGGTCGACACCCTTTAATAGAACCGTTACCCTCTTTGTTTGCTTCGCCGTGAACTTTATCGTGGTCTGCCACCGCATAGGTTTGAATGGCATGCCTATTACTAGCCAGTCTTTTAACTACAAAATTGTTTCCTATCGCTAGCTTACAAAGACTTACCAATTCCTTACACTCAATATCTATGGTGTTGATTGGAGGCATCTTTATTTTTTGGTTGTTATTGTTGCTTTGCCGCTGTTTTGTTGCTTGCTGTCGTCGATTTTGTGTTGATTGTTGCTGTTGATGTTGATGTTGCTGTTGCTGTTGCTGTTGGCCGACTTTTGGCTTCGGCTTTTGTTGTTGTTCGGTGTCTTTTTCTTTTTCGGGTGCCGCTATTTTTTTCTTTCGGCGTCTCTCTTCTAGACGGGCTCTTGCCATCGCAAGTTTCGCCTCCAATTCAGTTATTTCCTCTTCTTCATCCTCAGACTCTGAGGATGCAAGAGAAGCGAACGAATTGTTTGCCCCATACATATTAAAATTGTAGGGGGAGGGGCGCTCTCTGTCCTCCTCCATTTGCTGACCTTTTTTCTCCATTGTTAATTTCGCGGTTTTACTTCGCGTCACAATGGAGTTTTTCGGTGTACCTTTTCTTTTGTGTGTTGTCGCGTTTTTATCGTCCTCCAATTTCTTTCCAATTTGTTTTCATTTAAAAAAAACAAGGGGACCCGCAATACGAAGCACGAACTCGATTTCTTCCGTAGGCCGACTCGAACTTGGCTATCGTGGAGTAGGAGTCAGTGACTCTGCGCTCGCGCCAAACGCTGCCTTAAAAACCACTTGCTTAATGAGCAATATATTGTCTTGTTATGTACTTTTTTTTTATTCTTCAATTTGTTTGTTTGTTTTTATTTTTGTTTATTTTCGATTATTTTCGATTACTTTTGATTCACTTTTCGTTCTGTTACTTTGTTTTGACTGTTATTATTGCTGTGAAGCAGCGCACTTTATAATGTCACTGAAACCAATTTATCGGTTTTGCTTGATTATGCTTAATCAAGTGAAAGAAAAAAATGGGGATCTCGGAGGTATGGGATTATTATTAACTAGTACCGGATTTAACCGAAACAAAGCATTATGACCGATGCAAATATCGTGTTACATGTATCTCTGAATGATCGTGATGTGGATTGATTTGTTTTCACCAAAACTATTAAACACTTTCGTACTAACTTAATTTTTTTTTTTTTTTTCTCAACGAGACTATTGCATAGATAATCAAACTTTTTTTTTTTTTTTGTTTTATTAGACTTCTCTCGGGAGAGGCGAACCTATAGCGTCGAGTGGGCGCCCCGAGATGCCATCAAATAACTGTTGCAGTTCTTTTTGAACAGTTGCAGGTTGTAACGCTCCGGGAACACTCGCGTGGGAAGGGAGTTCCACAGCTTCCCCGCTCTGTAACGGAACGAGTTCTGATACAGGGATGTTCGCGCTGTCGGGAGATGAACCACAAACGGGTGCGATCCGTCGGATTGTCTTGTGGAGCGCATATAGACCGAATTGCGTGGAACAGTGCCAAGAATCTCCGAAGAACAGCACCCGTGATAATATCTGTAGAACAGACAGAGGTCGGCCACGCGCCTTCGATGTGATAGCGACTGTAGTCCCGACGTCAGCGCCGAGTCCCCGATCAGGCGGATCGCTCGTCTTTGTACGATCTCAAGTAGGTCGAGGGTATGTTTAGGAGCCGAGCTCCAAACATGAGAGCAATATTCGAGCGCGGGTCTAATTTGAGATTTATATAGGAGAAGAAGTTGGGCCGGAGTAAAATATTTCTTGGCTCTAAAAAGATAGCTCAGTTTTCCTGAGGCCGACCTGGCGATGCTCGACACGTGTTTATGCCATGATACATTCCCACAGACCGTGACGCCGAGCAGTTTCAAGCTATCCCCAGCCTCGAGGGCCCGGCCATTCATCATCAGCTGTGGAACCGATGATCCGGTTTTCTTTGTGAATGTTGTATACTGGGTCTTCGTTGCGTTGAAGTCGACAAGATTGGCCTTTCCCCACTGCAGGACTTTATCTAGATCCTGGTTCAGAGAGTCAATCTGTCTACATCTCAGCTGGTGCGACGTTGATGCACCAATCGGCCGATCACTCGAAAAGGAGGAAACAAGCGTACTATCATCCGCAAAACTGAACACTTTGTTATCCGTTGTCTCCAACAAATCATTTATGTGAAGCAAGAACAAGGTTGGAGCCAAAATAGAACCCTGGGGCACCCCCGAGTTAACAGGATACAGATCCGAACACTCGCCGTCCACAACAACCCGGATCGATCGATTCTCGAGGAAGCTCCTCGTCCAGTCGCAAAGCTGTTGGGAAAGTCCATATGAACGAAGTTTGCTCAGCAATGCCCCGTGCCAGACGCGGTCAAAAGCCTTGGAGATATCTAATGCGACGGCCCTTGACTCACCATGCCGTTCAATCGCAGATGTCCATATATCGGTTATAAGTGTCAAAAGGTCTCCTGTGGACCGCCTGCCACGGAATCCGTATTGACGATCATTCAGAAGACCGTTGCACTCCAAATACTTAACCAACTCTGTATTGATGACTTTTTCCATTACCTTAGATAAAATAGACAGTAATGCTATCGGACGGTAATTTTGTGGGAGACACTTTTTTCCCGTCTTTGGGATTGGCTGAACTCGAGCGATTTTTCAGCAGGCAGGAAAGGTCCTCCGTGCATAAGATAAGCGGAAGAGTCTGCCAAGAACCGGCGATAGTTCTGGAGCACAGTTCTTAAGGACTATTGCTGGTATTCCGTCCGGGCCGGTTGCCTTCCTACAATCCAGTTCACGTAGAATGCGCTGAATAGTGCGCGGACGAAATCTCACATCCCGCATGGAAGACTGTACCGGCGAGATCACGGGTGGCTGCAAAAGGCCGGGATCGAGATTTGAATTCGCGGAAAATATATTCGCGAACACATTAGCTTTATCCTTTGGATTCGTGACTAACGTCCCGCTGTCTGTCACCAACGGAGGGAAAGAGGAGGAAGCAAAGTTACTGCTGACAGCCTTTGCCATTGACCAGAAGGAGCGCGAACCAGTTGGGCACCGAAGGAGCTTATTGATCACCCTGTCGTTGTGAGCCTTCTTCGCGGTATCAATCGCCTGGTTGCACACGTTTCTGATTCTAACAAAATTCGTTCTGTTAACATCGGTGGGATTGGAGCGCCATTGCTTAAAAGCTCTATTTTTTGCCGCTGTAATCAGCTCGCATTTTTTGTCAAACCAAGGTTTATCAGACGAACTTCGTTTGATGGAATGTGGAATATACATCTCCATCCCCAGAAGAATAATCTCTGACACCGACTCCGCGCAAGCGTTAACATCGGAGTTGCCGAAGCACATCTCGGACCATGGAAAGGATGCGAAGAAATCTCGCATATCGTCCCAGTTAGCGGCCCCATACTTCCATACATGGCGAAGCTGCCTAGGCCGGTTATTCGCTTGGTATGCAAGTGCTTGCGCGACAGATACCAAGCAGTGATCTGAGTTTCCCAGTGGCGCAGAAACCTCTACGGTATAAATACTCGGTTCGGATGTCAAAAACAGATCCAGGGTGCTCGCATAATCGCCTCGGGCATCCGGTATTCGCGTTGGCTCCCCCACGAGTTGAGTCAAGTTGTGGCTTACAGCAAATATCTCCGCCAGCCTCCCAGCCTCGTCGGTTCTGTTAGAATGTAACAACCAGTCGGAATTGTGCACATTAAAATCGCCAAGGACAATAATTTCAGAAGCTGGGTGGTTGATCTGTATCCAGTCGACGGTATGTGAAAGATGTTCGAAAAATGTCGCTGGTCGGTCGTCATTCGGGGAGCGGTAAAGACAACAAAGAAATTCAACAGAATTCCTCAGCACGACCCTCAACCATATGATATCCATATTATTGGTTTCCAACGACTCCATCCTCTGGCAAACTAGATCGGACTGCGCGAAGAAACAGACGCCGCACTTAAAACTGAATCTCGAATGTAAGTCGTACCCTGAGCAACGAAGATATGTTGAATCAGTTGACGAATCGACCTGGGTCTCAGTTAGGGCAAGGATATCAGGTTTCGTTGTTTGCAAATATTGGTGGACGGCGTTTACATTAGTATTGGTGAAACCGATGGCCCTGATGTTACAAAATGCCGTCACCAGTCGAGCGTGGGCCGAGCCTCGAGAGCCAGCCCGGTTATGCGATGACGAACCTCTTAAAGTTCCATTATTTATCAAACTATTAATGAAATTTAAATTTATTGTTTATTGTTTGTCCTTTTGTTTTTTGTGGGATTGATTTGTTTTCACGTAAACTATTAAACATTTTCGTATGAACTTATTAATTCTTTATTTTTATATCTACGCGGGTCAAACACAAGCGGCACGCGCACGATTACTTTCTCGTCTGGGGTCAATACCTCCCGATGACGATCATGCAATTACATTTTCATCGACCCAATTTCCGGATTTTAACTTTTTAATTCGCGATCGTTTTGTATTGCTGAACCAGTCAATATTCCTTCATTGATTTGAACTCCAGTTTAATATTCGCGATTGTGAATTGACCCACTTAATTTTATTTTTACGGCTCGTGTCGGAAATTGCAGTTAATCGTTTTTGCAATTTAATTGTTTCAGCCTATGCGATCAATTATGGTATGTTAATTGCTTCGGAAAATGAAACTAATCGTTTTTATACGATTTGCCAATTGCTTCGGAATATGGACTTGCTTGCATTATCGTTTTGTGGGGTCATCTGAGTTTAAAATCGAATGGCGTTTTTTGGTTTAGGTGTGTCAATGGTCTCTTGTATGTCATCTTTATCTATGACATCATCGACACACTTAACACACGCAGACGTGGTTTTGAAATGTGTTGAGAGCCATGGTGGTGCTGTGCGCTCTTCTAAATCCAAATTGGAAATCAGGTATTAGGTTCCTGGCACTGATAAAGTTATTTAGCTTCTCGTATATGAATTTTTCATATATTTTGCTGATGCAAGTAATGAGCGAGATGGGGGAAAGCTTGAAGGATGATACGTTGGTTTCCCAACTTCTGCTACTGGACAAATAATAACCTGCTTCCAAACATGGGGAAAGTACCTCATGTTATAGGCATAGTTGAACCGAATGGAGATCTTTATAAGGAATAAGACAGAATGCCTTCGCAATGAGTGGTACGACATGTTGTCGATGCCGGATGACTTCTTAGCGTTCGAGATTTAACTAGAGTCATAGGGTATTTGGAGTGACGAAACCATGACCATTATCACGTGTGTCGTCGAAGTATGCACTATTAGTTGGGTTAAAGACAACAATTGGCTCATTAAGGTTGGCTAATATAATATGGACCTCTGAACTAGTGATCGCAGTAATATCCAGGTCGCCATCCTGGAAAGTAAGCTTGTGATTATTTTCAAAGGTCTCTCCGATGATATTTGCTTTATTGATGTCATTATTAATAACAACACCGTTGTGTATGATTGGCCCACTGAAACGAGAAATGTGACATATCTTTTTAACGTTTTTGTAGACGTTCTGGTCCCCACACCCCCAAGCCCGATCTTCACCCAAAAAGGTTATGGTATCAATTTGATGGATTCATTTCTTCAACTAGGAGAAACGATAAACGCTATCAAATATTGTAAGGAAATCGACATATTGCATGCCAGATTAACTAAAAAGCAACCTGCTTTGTTCAATAGGCACGGTCCGATCCTTTTGCATGACAATGCTAGACCCCATACCTCACAAGTAAAGGTGCAAAAACGGTTGCAGTTGGGATTTGAAATTCTTCCTCATCCGCCGTACTCTCCTGACATTTTCCCAACGGACTACCATCTTTTCCGCAATCTGGATTCATTTTGCTATGACAGTTAGAATCGCCAAAAATTGAACCAAAGCGCAACCCATCAGGCCACCGCCGTGTGTACGAATTCGATTTTTAAACTCAAGTACATTCGACTGATGTGGATTTGTTATGTTATCGTTATGGTATACGGCTCTGATGCATTTTCTTATTCGATTTTCGTTCGGTGTTCTTCACTATTTGGTTGTGTATTGTGTGTGTATCTGTTAGGAACGCCACAATACCATATCTAGTTTTTTTTTTGGTTATCTAACATTTAGGGAGAGTTTACGTTTTGTGATTCCCGATTTATCGCCGGCACTTGATTTTTGTTTACTTTAGATGGACATACTACGATCCTTTGTAACTTGTATTTATTCAAGTGGTCAATGATACCAAAGATATTCTGTATACCTTATTGTATCGTCTCCATGTAATTGCTTATTAAATAAAGTAGCACAATTTATATTTGCATTATTTTTTGTGAAATCATGAGTTTTTACAGATGTAGTATCTGGATTCCATGATTTCTTGCTTAAGCATTTTTACAGGTACTCGTCAATAATTTGGTGTGTTGATTAAACATAGATTAACGATAAAATTGAGAGTGGCCGCAAAGGGTAGGTATTTGGGGGTTTCAAATTTTACGAGTAACAATTACAATTACAAATTGACTCCATGATCTTCGATAAAGTGAACGTTAGTGCTATCGGTCGATAGAAAGACGGAGACAAGGGGTGATCTGTGACTGTATATTCGCAGTGTTGCATCTCTTTGAGAATTGCCCCAAATTGTGAACAAATGGATAGAACCGTTTTTGAAGTCGTTTAACAAGAATGCTTCTTCAAAATCTGGACCAACTGATTTTAGAGTATTTATTTTCAACCCATTGAGGGTAATAGTACGAGTTAGGAAATGAAGAACAACTTCGGCGGATGTCACAGGGAACGATCCACTTTTGAGATATGATTTTTCAGGAATTCTTTAAAAACTGGATAGATACCATCAGAAGCATTTTTATATTTGCATGCACATAATAGTTATACTTAGAATGTCTTGTATGAGTGCTTATGTTACAGTTTCCCTTTATCTTTGGATTTTTTAATTTTTTCAATTAGAATACTCTTAGGATCTACACCTCACATAACCTGGAATATGTGCCTGTTCTGTGTACAGAACACTAATGACCCTTGAGACGCTAATGGGGAACGATAAAGCCCACTTGTGAGTGGCATATCAAATGAGTAACAAGGAATTTCCTCTTCTGACACACTAGATGGGGCGAATGGAATATTAAGTAGTACCCTTTCATATGGACCGTCTGTCGCATTCGTTGACAAAATGCTTTTTTTTTTATTTCTGTCAATTTGAATTTACCTCAGACTGACCTTTGTTCTTATTTTCGTGCTGCTTAACATGATGATGTGGAGATATAATTGTGTCATATTATAGAAGGTAAAGAAGGAATTTAAAAGGGGTGCTACCCATAACCATCACCCAATCATATATGGATCGTACCGATGTATATATTTCACGGATGTCTGAAAATTGATTGACTCTTATTTGAAATTGGATATCTCTTAATATATATATTATTGAAACCCAATCTTTTTCAATTGAAGAAGAAAAGTAGGGTCACTATATAATTCGGGCATTTATGAAGTTTGAAAATAAAAAAATGTCAATATGTTTTACAATTCGTTAAAATAAAGCCAGGAATCATCATCATCATCATCGGCACTACAACCGGGAACCGGTCTTGGCTTTATTTAGCAAGTCCTGAGGCTTGTTAAATTTTCCATATCGATTTGTTTTTTCCGGGCAAGGTCATTAGTCTTGCGCCAGAGGCGCCCCGACGGGGAATCGAACCCCGGTCTCCCGCATGACAGGCAGGTATACTAACCACTATACTATCGAGGACCCCATCTTATCGAGGGTATCCCTGACCAATTGTAATGCAATCGAGTTCGCATGCTGTGTTTTCCTACGAAGTAATCCTTAATAGACACATTCGATAAGATAACCTTGCGGGAACACTCGTCAGTAAACTCAATCAATACAAAGGATAAAACGTCACATAAGAAACCCAATTCAAGAGGCGAGAAGAACAAAGCCACTGGCAACGAAGAAAGGACATATCCTAAAAGCTACTTCAATTTCTGGGGCAACGGGTCGTGTAAGCGCAACATGTCCCTCGAAAGAGCTAGGCCCAAAATGTTTTCATTGCAACGAATACGGTCACATCAGGAATACGCCCCCCCAAAATGTATGCTATTTAGGCTGACAGCACTTCAAAGCGATAACCAAACGACAATTCATTAATGCCCGTCTCATAATTTGGATGTCAATGAAGCAACTCGCTTTGGTCAAAAAACTTGATAATGACTTAA
Organism: Microdon myrmicae; assembly: GCA_963931805.1. Lineage (NCBI taxonomy): Eukaryota > Metazoa > Arthropoda > Insecta > Diptera > Syrphidae > Microdon > Microdon myrmicae. The sequence goes on along the minus strand of OZ007500.1, from coordinate 124,636,779 downwards.
AAACAGTTAATGAAAACCGCCATATTCGCTACATGTCTACCGGCTAAATAAAATTTCGTTTTAATGGCGTAGCAACTTTTTCTAAAGACTGGACCTTCAATAAAGGTAAGTACTTAATTGGCGCATGAATTGACGTAGATCAATTAATAAATAATGGAGTTTTCATCACAGAATAAGTGTTTATATTAAATGAGAAACCATTCAAAGCAGGCGAATAAATGGGTTAAGAAAAGAAAAACCAGCAGCCGGAAGCAGCAAGTCAGCCGTCAGTCGAAAAAAGAGTATGTGAATGCAAGGGACATTATTCAAAAAGTTTTTCCCAACAAAGATGGTACATATTGAGTATAAAAATTGAATCAAATACAAAATATTTAAGATAAACGTAAAACTTTTTCTTATTTTAGAGTAAAACTCACAGCAATGCCCTTGGGGGAATGCACTGTTTGTATATATTTTTTTCTTTTTTTTTTAAACATACTTCTCTCGGAAGAAGCGAAACTATAGCGCCGACATGGCGCCACGAGATGCCACAAAATAACTGTTGCTGTTCTTTTTGAAAAGTTGCACGTTGTAACAATCCAGAAACACTTGCGCGGGGAGGGAATTCCAGAGCTTCCCCGCTCTGTAACGGAACGAGTTCTGATTCAGAGATGTTCGCGCCGTGGAGAGATGAACCGCACATATTGGTGCGATCCGTCGGATTGTCTTGTGGAGCGCATATAAACCGAATCGGGCGCAACAATGCCACGAATCTCCGAAGAACAGTACCCGTAACAATATCTGTAAAACAGACAGAGGTCGACTATGCGCCTTCAATGTGATAGCGACTGTAGTCCCGATGTCAGCGTCGTGTCTCCTATCAGGCGGATCGCTCGTCTCTGTAGGCTCTCAAGTAGGTTGAAGGTATGTTTAGAAGCTGAACTCCAAACATGAGAGCAATATTCGTGCGCCGGTCTAATTTGACATTTATACAGAAGAAGACGTTGGCCCGGAGTAAAATATTTCTTGGCTCTTAAAAAATAACTCAGTTTTCCAGAGGCTGACCTGGCGATGCTAGACACTTGTTTATGCCACGATACATTCCCACAGACCGAGCAACTTCAGGCTCTCACCAGATTCGAGGGCCTGGTCACTCATTATTAGCTGTGGAACCAATGATCCACTTTTCCTTGTGAATGTTGTATACTGTGTCTTCGTTGCATTGAAGTCGACAAGATTGGCCTTTCCCCACTGTAGGACCCTATCCAGATCCCGATTCAGAGATTCGATCTGGTTACATCTCAACTAGTGCCATGTTGATGCACTAATCGGTCGATCACTCGAAAAAGACGAAACAAGCGTACTATCATCCGTGAAACTGGACACTCGGTTACCCGCTGTCTCCAAAAAATCACCTATATGAAGCAAAAATAAGATTAGAGCCAAAATAGAACCTTGAGGATACAGATCTGAACACCCGCCGTCCACAACAACGCGGATCGATCGATTTTCCAGGAAAATCTTCGTCCAGTCGCAAAGCTGCTGGGAAAGTCCATATGAATGAAGTTTGCTAAGCAATGCCCCATTCCTGGCGCGGTCAAAAGCCTAACAGATATTCAATGCGACCGCCCTTGACTCTCCATGCCCCTCAATCGAGTGGTGACCGCAGAGAGCGTGGCTCGGGCTTTCTACTCAACGTGGGTAACGCGTTCCGGCGTTCCCACAACACTTACCTCGGACAGGGGACCACAGTTTGAGGCTACGATCTTCAGACAGCTTACGGAGTTGCTGGGCTGTCAAAGGGACCGTACTACCGCATATCACCCTGCTGCCAACGGAATGATAGAGCGTTGGCATAGATCATTGAAGGCCTCCTTAATGTGCCATAATGACACACAGTGGTTCGACGCCCTGCCCACTGTACTCCTCGGATTGAGGACCAGCATGAAGGAGGACCTAGGCGCCTCCGCTGCCGAGCTCACATACGGCACCAGCCTCGTTTTGCCCGGCGAGCTTTTCGTTGACGGCGAGGCGCCAGCGGAGCTAACGAAGAGCGTGGGCTACCTGCGTGACTTGATGCAGAAAATACGACCAAGACCGGTGGCCCGACACGGTGCAAAGAGAGTTTTCGTGCACCCAGCGTTGCACAACTGTACGCACGTGTTCGTTAGGGTGGACAAGGTAAAGAAACCACTTGACCCTCCTTATGAGGGCCCGTTCAAAGTGATTAAAAGAATCAGCGAACGGGTCTACGAGTTGGACATCCGTGGAAAAGCAGCCACAATCAGCGTGGAACGGCTGAAACCTTGTTTTTCAGAAGAAAGTAACCAGGGGTACACTTCACACACTACCGAGGTGCCGGAAGAGGCACCGCCGACCAATATAGAGGTCCTCTTACGCGAAGTCGTAAACGACTGCGGACGCGACAAGCGTTACCGATCGGATAGTAATAGCAGAACCCCACTGGGACAGCCGCGTAACCACCTAAGAGCAAGCCTCACGTCGTAACACTTCTTTATCTTTTTATCGTGACTGCGTCACTGGGGGGGGGGGGGGGGCGGGGCAGTGCTGTGGCGGCTCTTGCGAACGGCACTACTCACCTGCTTACCTACCACCAGGTAACCCCCTTTTCATAAGCGTTCGGCTCCGATAAATCGTGTACTTACCTGCATAGCATTTCTAACAACCACAATGTCTGCTGATACGAAAAGTGTATCAGCAATAACAGGCATTCCCCAAAATAGAAATACTTAAATTATCTAAAAGCACGACATGCAGGCCTGGCGCAACGTAGTTGCAATAAGCATGAAACTTTATGTCGCAAGCAAACATGGGACACCTGCACATCGATCTGGTAAAAACAACAACCAACGATGTGATGTAGCAGAATAACCATCCAACACATTATGCGGTTGCGCAAACCTGCGACTAATTCCCAGAATTACCAAGCAGATGCGCAACAAACGAAACCCACAACGCATGCCCTTAAAAGGACACATCTCTAATTGCATACAAATACAAGAGATATAACGCATGCCAGTGTAAAGATACATCAAGTCGCACGTATGGGTCACCCGGGCGACCTCTGTTATTAAAGAAATATCTACGAAAAAGCCACACACATAGCGCCCACCACTGTTAATATGATATGTAGATGGACACCACCAGGGGTACGGTGCACCTATGAACATGAATGCCGGCTCCTGGGGTGACGTACACGGACCAGGGCAAATGTGATGATCGTTGCCTTGGCTGTGTGAGAGTAGATCACCAAGAGTAGATCTCCGCATGGGTAGTTCGCGGAGAAATGGCTGCGCCTGTGTTGGTGGCAAATAAACCAACCCCTAAGGCTGGAGCACATACGAAGTCAGTCTGGAGTGTCGTATCGATAGCGCTGTTTCGTGCGGTAAAGATAGATTTTGATAGCCAAAATAATGGTCCAAGTGAACCACGGGTTGTGTAGTATATTGATGTGAATTGTATGGCGGGCTGATTTTCGAAGAAAAGTGAAATTGCATTGAATAGTGATTAAGTAACTTTTTGTCCCGTGCGTGGTGCCGTGTTTATCTAACTTAACCAACCGATGCCTAAGAGTATTCAAAATAACATTTAATCATCATATTTTTAATATTCAACTGATATTCTTAAGTGTATATACCGCGATAGATATTATTTCCTTTTAACAATATTCAAGTAGACATTAAGGAAGCTATTAATGTCATTGGATTGAAACACCGCGTTTATGTTGTGATTAATAAAATTAAAGCAAAGAACAGAATCGAAAAAAGTGTTTTTAATAGTTTTTGACGGGTAGAGCTGTATCAGCGACAGTGCATTTCATTAAACGCTCTTCCGCTTAATTATCGACGAAACCACAATCGAACCCTTAATACTCAAGTTGTTGACGATAGAGTGCGCGATACTATGGTGGTAGGAGTAGAACCGTGCTAAGGACAGCAGCAGGCGTACTACTACCCCATAAAGCCACTGGCAACGAAGAAAGGACATATCCTAAAAGCTAGTTCAATTTCTGGGGCAACGGGTCGTGTAAGCGCAACATGTCCCTCGAAAGAGCTAGGCCCAAAATGTTTTCATTGCAACGAATACGGTCACATCAGGAATACGCCCCCCCAAAATGTATGCTATTTAGGCTGACAGCACTTCAAAGCGATAACCAAACGACAATTCATTAATGCCCGTCTCATAATTTGGATGTCAATGAAGCAACTCGCTTTGGTCAAAAAACTTGATAATGACTTAAAAACAGTTAATGAAAACCGCCATATTCGCTACATGTCTACCGGCTAAATAAAATTTCGTTTTAATGGCGTAGCAACTTTTTCTAAAGACTGGACCTTCAATAAAGGTAAGTACTTAATTGGCGCATGAATTGACGTAGATCGATTAATAAATAATGGAGTTTTCATCACAGAATAAGTGTTTATATTAAATGAGAAACCATTCAAAGCAGGCGAATAAATGGGTTAAGAAAAGAAAAACCAGCAGCCGGAAGCAGCAAGTCAGCCGTCAGTCGAAAAAAGAGTATGTGAATGCAAGGGACATTATTCAAAAAGTTTTTCCCAATAAAGATGGTACATGTTGAGTATAAAAATTGAATCAAATACAAAATATTTAAGATAAACGTAAAACTTTTTCTTATTTTAGAGTAAAACTCACAGCAATGCTCTTGGGGGAATGCACTGTTTGTATATATTTTTTTCTTTTTTTTTTAAACATACTTCTCTCGGAAGAAGCGAAACTATAGCGCCGACATGGCGCCACGAGATGCCACCAAATAACTGTTGCTGTTCTTTTTGAAAAGTTGCACGTTGTAACATTCCAGAAACACTTGCGCGGGGAGGGAATTCCAGAGCTTCCCCGCTCTGTAACGGAACGAGTTCTGATTCAGAGATGTTTGCGCCGTGGAGAGATGAACCGCACATATTGGTGCGATCCGTCGGATTGTCTTGTGGAGCGCATGTAAACCGAATCGGGCGGAACAATGCCACGAATCTCCGAAGAACAGTACCCGTAACAATATCTGTAAAACAGACAGAGGTCGACTATGCGCCTTCGATGTGATAGCGACTGTAGTGCCGATGTCAGCGTCGTGTCTCCTATCAGGCGGATCGGTCGTCTCTGTAGGCTCTCAAGTAGGTTGAAGGGATGTTTAGAAGCTGAACTCCAAACATGAGAGCAATATTCGTGCGCCGGTCTAATTTGAGATTTATACAGAAGAAGACGTTGGCCCGGAGTAAAATATTTCTTGGCTCTTAAAAAATAACTCAGTTTTCCAGAGGCTGACCTGGCGATGCTCGACACTTGTTTATGCCACGATACATTCCCACAGACCGAGCAACTTCAGGCTCTCACCAGATTCGAGGGCCTGGTCACTCATCATTAGCTGTGGAATCAATGATCCACTTTTCCTTGTGAATGTTGTATACTGTGTCTTCGTTGCATTGAAGTCGACAAGATTGGCCTTTCCCCACTGCATGACCCTATCCAGATCCCGATTCAGAGATTCGATCTGGCTACATCTCAGCTGGTGCCATGTTGATGCACTAATCGGTCGATCACTCGAAAAAGACGAAACAAGCGTACTATCATCCGTGAAACTGGACACTCGGTTGTCTCCATGAAATCACCTATATGAAGCAAAAATAAGATTAGAGCCAAAATAGAACCTTGAGGATACAGATCTGAACACCCGCCGTCCACAACAACGCGGATCGATCGATTTTCCAGGAAAATCTTCGTCCAGTCGCAAAGCTGCTGGGAAAGTCCATATGAATGAAGTTTGCTAAGCAATGCCCCGTTCCTGACGCGGTCAAAAGCCTAACAGATATTCAATGCGACCGCCCTTGACTCTCCATGCCCCTCAATCGCAGATGTCCATATATCGGTTGTAACGGTCAAAAGGTCTCCCGTGGACCGCCTGCTGCGTTATCCGTATTGAAGATCATTCATAAGTCCGTTGCATTTCGAACATTTAATTAACTCGGCATTGATGCCCTTAACCGTCACCTTATATTACATAGACAGTAATGCTATCGGCTGGTAATTTTGTGAGAGACACTTTTTTCCCCTCTTTGGGACTGGCTAAACTCGACCGATTTTCCAGCAGGCAGGAAAGGTCTGTGGGGGTTCTCTATACTACATGGAGAACCAACCCACAATTTCAACCAAATTTCAACCTTATTTCGACCGCTTTCAGTGCGTCATATCAACCCCTATCCCACCGTTCAGTTAATTCACCTGAAAATCATGTTTTCCAAAAGGGCGCATAGCTATGCGGGCTATGCATAATTGAGTTTGGCTACCTCTTCGCCATACGGCAGCTCCATTTCGCTAACCCATGAGATTTCCACCGGAAATGGCATTTCATGTCGGTTAGCAACAGCATAGTATGATCAAGCGACGCGGTTGCATAATCATGCAATCGTTGGGGAAATTATCAAAGTATTTAATTTAGTTCCCACGATCAGATTTCCCTGGCCAATTCGGCGTCCTATTCACTTTCCCCAGACACTACATTCGCTGGGGATCAATGATCTCTTCTCGCAGGTGAATAGCGCAAACTACATTTTCCTCTCCTTCACAATTCTGTCTTTCGATAGTTCAATGCCCTCTGAGATCACCACAGTCACCGCACTAGGTCGGTGGATCATCCTCAGAGGCTGCATTAATACACGCACACCAAAGCCAGATCAACCCAGGGTTATTGTGCTTTCCTTTTGGTTTCTTCATTCTTTCTACGCCCATCGACGTCGAACGAATATGCAAGTATTTTGCCCACCTCGATGAGCGTAGAGGATTGAAGCATGCACACGAGAGCGCGATTACCATTGGCTGATCGTTGTGCAAAAGCAGAAATCCCAATTTTCATCCCTGATTCCAATCAGTCACTATTCAACCACAGCAGTGTACACACGCTACGTCGCGCGTTTAAAAAATCGCTAGTCGTTTTACAATCATCACCGCGGGTGGTCACGCTGCAATATAGTGAATTTTCATCCCTCGTTGGATAGAGTCGAAATTCAATCGCCACGCTAAGTCGAGTGTTATTTGCTGGCGGAAGTCATTTACAAAATTAAATTTACTGGGAATATGTGCTAAAAACCGAAATTCGTATTGTATCAGAATTTATACATTAAAACTCGTTATTGTATCTAAACTAAAAGTAGTAATTGAAGTGTATACAATAGAATAAAAAATAATAGAATAAAATAAAGTTACAACAAAACAAATTCGAGTGTTTCTATATTTTTGTTTCTCCTTGGTGAACTGTTTGCGGCGGAACCCATTTTGTTTGCACAGTGGCGTTGGTGGGTGTAAGTGAACCAGAGTCATACGTTGACTTCACATACTTACAACCACCATAGGTTCCTCGTTCATAAGATAAGCGAAATTGTCTGCCAGGAACCGGCGATAGTTCTGGAGCACAGTTCTTAAGGACTATTGCTGGTATTCCGTTCGGGCCGGTTGCCTTCCTACAGTCCAGTCCACATAAAATGCGTTGAATAGTACACGGACGGAACCTCACATCTAGCATCGAAGACCGTACCGGCGCGATCACAGATGCCTCCAAAAGACCGGCATCGAGGTTTGAAATCGCGGAAAATAAATTCACGAACGCATTCGATTTATCCTTTGAATTTGTGACTAACGTCCCGCTGCCCGTCACTAACGGAGGCAAAGAGGAGGAAACGTAGTCACTGCTGACAGCCCTTGCCATTGACCAGAAGTGATGCGAACCAGTTGGGCACTCAAGGAGTTTATTAGTCACTCTGTCGTTGTAAGCCTCCTTCGCTGTATTAATCGCCTGGTTGCACGTGTTTCTGATCCTAACCAAATTCGTTCTGTTAACCTCGGTAGGATTTGAACGCCATTGTTTAGAAGCTCTATTTTTTCAGCTCTAATCAAATCAAGGCTAAACAGATGAATTTCTTTTGATAGAGTACGGAATGTAGATCTCGATCCCGAGAAGAATAATCTCTGTGACCGACTCCCCACATGTGTTAACATCTGAGTCTCCAAAGCACACCTCCGACCACGGAAAGGATGCGAAAAAATCTCGCAAATCGTACCAGCTAGCAGCCCTATACCTCCATACAGGGCGAAGCTGCTTAGGTCGGTTTTTCGATTGAAATGCAAGTGGTTGCCAGACAGATACCAAGTAGTAATCTGAATTTCCCAGTGGCGCAGCAATCTCCACGGTATAAATGCTCGGCTCAGATGTAAAAAAACAGATCCAGGGTGTTCGCATAATCATCTCGGGTATCCGGCATTCGCGTAGAATCAAATTGCGGCTAACAGCGAACATCTCCGCCGGCCTCCCAGCTTCGTCGGTTCTGTTAGAATGTACGAACCAGCCGAAATAGTGTACATTAAAATCGCTAAGTACGTGAACGATGTTCGAAAAATGCCGCCGGTCGATCGTCATTCGGGGAGCGGTAAAGGGAACAAAGAAATTTATCAGAATTCTTCTGCACTACCCTCAACCACATGACGTCCATGTTATTGGGTTCCAACGCCTCCATCCTCTGGCAAGCCAGATCGGACCCCGCGAAGAGGCTGACTTATGTGGATTCAAAGTCGTTGTTCCAGCACGGGTACGGGTTCACTCTTCGCCCACCGAGGGAAGGATGCACTCAGATCGTACGCGAGTAAATAAAACGAGAGGAGGTAGTTCGTGAAAATAGTTCTTTTTTATTTATATATTTTTTTATGTTTGTTAGTAAGCTTTATTACAGCTTAACCGCACGTTGAATTGTTTACAATAAGGTTTAACTCCTTTTTTTATCCACGGATAATTGCACATCAAATATACTAACCACTATACTATCGAGGAGCTATTTTTTATTTAATTGTTATTTATTCCGAATAACTGCACATCAAATTGTTCTACAACGAGGTTTGATTTTTTAATTCAATTGTTATTTATTCCAAATAATTGCACATCAAATTGTTCTACGATAAGGTTTAACTTTTTTTTCATTCACGAATAATTGCACATCAATGGTTTTACAATAAGGATTATGTTATAGCACCGGTGACTCGCACTGAACTCGCACTTCAGTGGTTAAAACTCGAGTTTGACTTGGGTTTAGGAACCCAAAAACGTTATTGGATGTGCCCACTCGCGTGAACACTGCGGTGGTTGGATTTCGACTAACTTAGCAGTTTACTTAGGGGCTCTCTTAACGCACACGATCACCCATCCTTGATCGCACACTCATCCGCATTCTCCCATTTCCCCGCCCGTTAATGTGAATAAACTCTTGCGAATTTACCCAACAGTCAATGAACTTAGGGAGAATGGGAAAACTGCAACGGAGAGCATGACGATTTCAGGGTTGATTTGCTTTCGCATACAACGAAAGCGAAACCAATAAGGTGACCGCATGACCCAGCTACGTATTTGATTGCTCTCAGAGTGCAGAACCAAAATGCACTCCGAGAAGGGGAAATGGGGTGGGTTGAAAAGTATATTTCTTATACTTTTCATCTGACTCTGGGTTTTTTGATCCACAGCGAATAGCCGTGTCTGGCGCAGGTCAAAGGAGGCCGCGATGGCTTGGGACAATATCGGCGTGGAAAAAAGACTAAAGGAATTCGCGATAACCCAAGCCGTTTCACTATGTAGCAACAGCGTCGCTTACCCACGCTTTGCTGTTGCTAACTAGGCATGAGATTTTTGATTTCCGATAGGAAGTCACATGTGGTTTATCTATAATGTTGCATGAAAAGGCTGAATTCGGTTATGCATTATCTGCATGGAAAGATGAATTCAGGTTATGCGTCCTTTGGGAGGGTACCTTTAACAGGTGGTATGGGCCGTCAAATGGGATTGGAGTTGACGTTGTGCGCGGTCAGCGGCCGAAATTGTGGTTGTAACTGTGGGTTGGTTCTCAGCGTAATATAGAGAACCGCCACAGACTCCGCGCTTTAAACGGTGTCTCGAATGTAAGTCGTATCCTGTTCAACGAAGATATGTTGAATCAGTTGACGAATCCACCTGGGTTTCAGTTAGGGCAGGGATATCAGGTTTCGCTCTTTGCAAATTTTGGTGGACGGTGTTTACATTCGCATTGGTGAAACCGATGCCCCTCATGTTACGAAATTCCGTTACCAGTTGAACGACGACAGAGCTTCGAGAACGAGCCCGATTATGCGCTGAGAGATTGTGGGGGTTCTTCTAACCTACCCAAAGAACCACCCATTTACCTTAATCAACTCCCCATTCTTCACCTAATAGGGATTATTAGCTTACCTGCAATCGGGCAGCGTTAAGCTACCTATCAATCACCACCTTACTAAAAAAATAACCCATGGCAAGATCATCAGCTTGCCACAGCATCAAGTAACATTGCCGTGCCTCACCAGCGTAATCGGTTCTGCACCCATGACCATTACGATTCATTAAAAAATCCACCGGGTCCTCTTGCCGACATCCATGATTATCATTTACACAGCAATTCCACTGTGTTTACACTTCTCCAGGAACCGTTGGTCCCACCATCAAGCCATGGCAAATCGCTTGCTTATACAGCTGCAGCCAATTATCACTGATCAGTTATATAAGCGATAAACTGGCATCGAATCGGACGCGACCATAGTTTGTTTTCCCTAAACAATCTAGCAACGGCCACGTCCCATGTTCGTTCGCTAATACAAACAAATATCTATTTTAGCGCTTGCCGGTGGAATTGTATATACAATATACCCAAAGCAATTTCTGCCTTCGGAATACTATCGTGTACGATAGCAATGTTTTCAGTCTATGCGCACGTTCACTTATTTGAACAGCTGCATGATTGATTTCTCTTCTTTCCACCCAACGCATGTTTCGTTTGTCTTTTCTTCCAAAGGTAAAGACATTCAACCAATCTGAACGATGTCTATGGAAACCTTCCAATGAGACGCGGATCGGTTTCTCATTGGGCGGAGTGTTGAAAGAAAGATCGATTTCCCCTGTTACCACGCGAGTGGAAATCCACCTCACTCACGTAGTTGTTTCATGATCGATTCAAGGTCTCAAGGAGTCAGATTTCTACACGCAAGAAGGATAGTCGAGAAATTTAAGGGTTAAGTGTCACATATTTAACGTTTTATACAAATTTTTCCTTCGATAAAGTGGGTTAGTCAAGTCGTAATTTTCGTGCAACTAGAATCTAATGAGTCGCTGTTGAAATTCGTCGCCGCTAGCGCAGGCAAATATAATTACATTTAAAAGCCTAGATTAAAAAGTAGAACAATAAAAAGACTAAATCGATGTAGCTGTGTTATACTTACGAACTATAATCAATAAAGTGCAACTATTATATACAATTAAATAACTGTTTGTTTCTTTGTTTTTGAATACATCGGTGTTTTGCTTTTCTGTGTTTTCCTGGAGGATCAATTTAGTGCGCCCAATAGAGTGTGGGGTATGGTACTGAACCTGCGTCCATGTCGACGCGCTAGACGAAGCACCCACAAGATTTCTTATAGTTCGGTTATTTATGATAATATTTGGATGATGTTCCTCCCTGTATAGTTCCCACCGGAGATCCGAGTGGGAAACTAGTTTACCTCCGGAATACTTTATCTCAGAAGGTACCATCATGACTTATCTCCGTGTCAATCCGGACCATCAGCCATACATCCTAAACATAGTCGAAAATTTCTCCCGGCGAAATCGCGGAATGTACAGCGTGACGGGGTGGTGTCTCACCTTGGGACCGACTACCACCTAAACTAACCTCTTCTCGAACCTGTCCATCAGTCAAACTCCGAAAGATGGCCAGGGGTTTCTCCCGACCATTTCACGGAGCCTATAGCTTGATGGGGTGGTATTTCACCGGGTGGCAGGGCTTTGGGACCCATCCTACCATTCGGCCTTTAAACGTCTCTTACGGCAAACCGGCCTAACTGTGAGTATATTCTAATGCCCTATTCACAGGGCTAAACTAAATGAGAAACTAGCCAAAAATTAGATGACACCAAACCTACTATATCAAGAACTCCTGTTTTACAAAAGTTTTACATAATTAAAATTTTAATTATGTAACAAAAGCTGTGATTGAATACCTTGTCTCAATTCTAGCTAAACATTTAGGTCACTTAAATGCGCCCGTTTTAAAAATTCAAATTGTAGAGATTTCCTTCGTCGATACAACACACAACCCACCGTCCTAATTTCCCACCTAGTCCGACTATCTATTTAAGCATACCACATGTGTACTTTAAAATGACGATCCTGCAAGTTCTTTGGCGCTAACCTCCCAAAAAGAAAGCATGAAAGTCTAACGAAATAACCGTTATACAACCCTGATTTAGGGAAACATCCCGACTAGCCCTCATTGCTCCCCAACCGTAAACAGATGTGCCGACGTGATTCAGGGATTCCCGTTTAGTGCGGTTTAACTACGAATTCATTAAGTGTACAAATATCAACGTTCAACCTAACGAACTGAGTCCTTTGGTAGCGATTGCCTCGGAAATGAGTTCATTTACAGCGATGTCAAACAAATTGGTCTAAATGTTGCTATTAGGCATCCAGTGATGTAATAATGAACCCCACAAACTGGCTATGTGACCGACAACTGTCGGCGTAATATTCATTTGAAAGTAGATGATGCAAATAATGTCCCACAGATTTTGGCTACGAACCACAAACTGGTCGGAATTTGTTAAATTTCTATATTAATAGAAGATACCTGCATCCATGGCCAATTTTCTGGTAATGTGAAGCGCTTTATCTTCAACAATATGGAACTAGTCACTGGTTTTCTACATTTCGTGCCTATTGTGGTAAGACAGCGAATGGAAATGAAGGTACGTAAAATTGGGGTTCCATCATTGAAGGCCTGAAGATGATAGTCGCTGGAAAGCAACTGGAAATACATTCCTTCGCGGAATTTAGATTTAATTGCTTTCTCATTAAAGGTATGGATTTAAATATTAATTTATCATTTAAAAGAAAAGGCAATACTTGTATGTTTATCGGAGAAACGCTACGCTTGTTTATACAGAATGGGCCAACACAGGGTTACTTTTCCCATATGGCTCGCAAACAGTTTTTAACACAATACAGTTCCTTGTAAAAAGAAAGTCAGTTCAGGTTGGTCAAGTAGCGCTTAGTACAGGCCACATTATATTGGAATTTTGCAACTGTCCAAAATCAATGAAGGTGCCTGGGCTACCTCCCCATTTATTGGCTTAATTCAAGCAATATAAGTACGTATAAGCTAAAGTATATATAACTATACAAACTAAATAACGTAAGAACTAACTTAACTAAGCCTAACCTAAGGTGAACAGGTCATATTATGAAGGCAAGAGTAAGTGCGGGAGGGGCGGGCAAGTTAGACAGAAAACAGTGGGTACAAAGAAAACTTCTTACGCTGCACAGTATTCTTGCTTTAAATAATTTCCTGACTCTCGAGATCAATCTAAATTATATCCGATTTGATCTGTTAGACATTTTTCTAAGAGAAAGAACGAAGGATGAAAATGGCACCTCTATAAATTACTGTTGAAAACAACTGCATGAGTCTCAGTGACATACACACTTTGTCCCGAAAAAACTGGTTAGTTAATTAATTTTTACCAAAATCATTTTGCTTATTCAAAATAATCCCCCTGAACTGAAATACATTTATTTACTTATTCGACAAGTGCATGGAATGACTGTTACGAGAGTGGGCTGCAAAGTTTCCGACCTAACAAAGATACATGACATTTTTTCTTAAAATTTATTTTCATTTTTCTACATAGTCTCCCTGTGACCCTACACACTTCACCCAGCGATGCTCCCATCTCTCTAACCCGTCCAAATAGTACTCGGCGTTTTTCTCTGCAAAATAACTGTTCACGAAAGTGATTGCCTCCTCTCTGTCCTCCAAGCGCAATTTTTAGATTAGAGAACAAAAAGAAGTCGCTTATGGCTAGATCTGGTGAGTAAGGCGGATGTTCGAGCAGTTCAAACCGTAATTCGTGGATTTTCGCCAAGACAACCGCTGAGGTGTGAGACGGCGCGTTGTCTTGGTGAACAGGATTTTCTTTTTCTGAAAATGCGGCCGTCTTTCCGCAATTTCTGCCTTCAGTTGGTCAAGTAATGATGCCTAGTATGCTCCTCAAATGGTTTTTCCTTTTTGAAGATAAACGATTAAGATAACTCCACGACTACTCCAAAAAACAGTCGCCATCACTTTCCCAGCCGAAAAAACAGTTTTTGCTCTTTTTGGAGCCGATTCCCCCTTTTCAGTCCACTGCGCCAACAGAGCGTTGGAAATGTTCATTCGAACACGTTTTTGGTCTAACGAGAGCAAACGCGGCATCCAACCCGCGGATGGTTTTCACATGCCTACATCTTGATTTAATATATGATAAACACATTCTTTAGACATTTTCATAGCCTCTGCTATCTCTCTCACTTTAATTCGACGGTCGGCTAGCACCATTTGGTGAACTTTAGCGATGTTATCGTCAGTTGTTGCAGTTTTTGGATGTCCGAAACGTTAATCGTCTCCCAAGCTCTCACGGCCACGTTTAAATTCAACTGCCCAAAATTTCACTGTGGTAAATGATGGTGCAGAGTCCAACTCATCTATGATTTGCGTAGGCGTATTGCCTTTCAAAAACAAAAATTGAATGACAGCTCGATACTCAATTTTATCCATTTTCACAAAAACACTCACATCGACTCACTCAAACGACTGTCAAATAAAAACTACGCGTCCAAAATGGCTGAAATTTTGGTGAGTAACTGTCAATAGATATGTGGCGGTTCTTTAATACATTCCCAAAGAACCGCTCATCCTCTTAAATTAACCACCTTCCTCTTTCCATGCAAAGTCATAGTACTTACCTACAATTAAGGGGCAGCATCATACCTGAAAGGAAAACCTACCCGACGGCATCCATACATTTTGAACTTTTCTGGTTCATATTCCATGAACCAGTTCATCTCCTATTGGCTCAGCCTGTCTTCAATTACGATAAACAAACGCTGGCCAGCGTATTGTTGACATAGCTGTACCCGATTTCCTTTCCACAGTTCACAATTGTATATCGCGCCTATACCCTTAGGTCCGCGACAGTTCGATCATGAATTTGGGCATGGATATGATCATTGTTTAGGTAACCTTACCCATCCCATGCCTATGATGACCGCCTGAAAACCTAAATTAAACATACAGTATCTCACTGTGTCCGTTTTACTTACCCGCATATTAATCTAAACATACAGCCATCCAGCCTGAACCTTTGCCGCCTCCTTGTGTACCGGAGCCATACGGCTAGATTAGATATTGCCTACATCGGTGTTTCCAAGGAATCTTAGGCAAATACCATGGCGACCCCTTTGTATCACAGGCACATCATGTACATCATGTGTGCCACAATTTGATCTGTGAAATAGCGTTTTGGTTTACTTTGAAACCAGCCCCCGATGATCGTACGTCTGTTTAATCAGGTGTCCACCGATCATCGTTTTCATCGCAGGGCATCGTACTTGTCCTATACGGACACATATAGAATCCTCCCCTATCGATGCAATTCGCGGGCATTGAATCTGATGGATGTGAGTTACATCGTGGAGTCAGATTTAATTAGCCAGAGGAGGCGGATGATCACCAGAGAGTGCGAGCATTTCAAAGTAAAATTCTTAAGTGGTGTTGAGGTCGTCGCGCTGTCGGAGTTTCGGTTGTTAACTTCTAACTAGTTTTTTGCAAAACGATGTCATAATCAGGATCGCGATCAGTGATTGTCGACAGAAGTAAATTCGCAAAGTGTCACCACGGTTTCAGTATTGATAAATGTTAAGTGTCTCGCCGAATTTTGAAACTCAAAAAAAGAGAACAAAAATAAAACTTTAATAAACGTAACCAACGTGTTTCATTTTTTTGTTTTGATTTGACTTGAACTTTTTTTCTGGACAGTTTGTGGAGTGTCGACGAAGGCTGTGGGAAGAAAGTGAATCCATGTCCCTGAGCCATCTACTCTCCCCCCCACAGATATACAACTACATTCACTAGCTATTTATTGAAGAGTGCTACTACCTTCACGTTGAGGTTGGAAACTTTTCAGCCACTCATGTATATACTGTTGCTCGGGATGTTACGGAGTCGACGGTTTTTTTTTTAGGTTTTCCTTCATCTAGTGACCGCCATCCAGCATTTTGACCGTTTATTTCTGGTTCGTATTGAAAACACCGCGTTCTATCAACGGTTACAGTAGTTTTTAAGGAATTTTCTCCATTTCGAGTGTGTTTAATAATGTCTTTGGAATGTTCAATTCGATGCAATTTTTGCTCATCATTCAGTTGATGTCGAACAAACTTTCAATTCAATTTCCCTAGACCAAGTTTTTCAGAAAAAATGCAATAAATTGTTGTTTTCGGTACGTTAAACTCTATTTTTATAAGTCTCACTGAAGACTTGTTGGAAACCTTCACAAAATTACGTACTTTATCGATGTTTTCTACGATAATCACATCCTATGGTCTGTGCGTTTATCGTCATACTCATATTACTATATTACTTCATCGGAGGCACTCGAACACTTGTATTTTGTATAAACAATGATCACCATAACCTTTTTCCAGTCATCCAAAGTTTCGATAGCATATTTCATCATCATCGGCACTACAACCGGGATCCAGTCTTGGCCTGTCTTGGCAAGTCTCTCCACTGGTATGCCGTCCTTATCCGAAACTTGTTAAATTGTTTTTCCGGGCAAGGTTATTAGCCCTGCGCCAACCTTTCTTAGGACGGTAGCATATTTATCAATTTTAAAACAAAATTGAATATTGACCCTTTGATCACAACACACCCTGCACAAAAACGACTGTCACTCAATACGTTGAATTTTGGCTTCTACTTAACGTTGTCGGTTTATTAAGAACGGTTCACATAAATCAAACAGCAACCGACAAATAGCGTCAACTATTCCATATGTAGAAATCGATTTCGATTTATTTTGGGACAGAGGTTGTAGGATTCATAAGAAGGTCACCTAAAAATCAACTACTTTCAAAGACTTAAAAACGTCTGTAGATACTTTCAACACATGTCCATATATATTCCGCTCGTACTGTGCTCTCACATTTAAGAGTACTCCAAAATCCTCATTTGTGTGCGAGTTAATTTATCACGCTTACTAATCCCATTGATAAGTAATTTTCCGCAGCTCTGTATTTAAACCCACATTTGGTGATAAGTCTCTCTTTATCTCATATTAACATAACGATGTAGAATCATGATCACTCTCTCTTTTTTTGGATAACATTATCATCATCAGGGGCTACAACTGGGATCCGGTCTTGGCCTTATTTAGCAAGTCTCTCCACCGGTCCCGATTTCGAGCCAATGTCATCCTTTTTGGCACTCCCAGGCTCTGGGCGTCCTAGTCTACGCCATCCCTCCATTGCAGACGAGGTCTGCCGCGCTTTCTCCTTCCATACATCATGCCACAAAGGACTTTCCGGGCAGGCACCTCTTCGCTCATTCGAGCTAGGTGTCCCGCCCAGCGAAGTCTACCGAGCTTGATTTTTCTTACAATATTAGCTTCAAAGTAGATCGCGTACAACTGATGGTTGTAGCGTCTCCGGAATCGTCCTCCCTCACATACGGGGCCAACACATTCTCCTTAAGACCTTCCCCTCGAACGCGGCTAAGAGTTCTGAGTGACTTTTATTGAGCACCCAGATCTCGGATCTATACATGAGTACTGGTAAGACCATGGTCTTGTACAATAGTAGCTTGGATGCTCTGGATACATTTCGGGATTTAAAGAGCCTTGATAGACCATAGTAGGCTTTGTTGGATTTGATCAGCCGTTCGGGTGTTGCTTCTTCCATATTGTTATCGGGTGATACTATTGACCCAAGGTAGTTAAAGGAGTGCACTACTTCAAATTCGTGCCCCCCTTCCCTGATAGCTTGACCAACGTTAGGTCTTCTCTTCGCAGAAGTTGCCACCACGTACTTAGTTTTCCCATCATTAATGTGCAGTCCCAGTTTTTGTGCCGCCTGCTCGATCGGGGTGAAGGAGTCCTGTACACCCGAATCGGATCTACCGATGATGTCGATATCATCTGCGTAGGAAAGTATCTCGCTAGACTTGGTGACAATAGTCCCTCTATAAGCGATACTCAGCAATGTTATACCCTTATAGTTGCTGCACACTGTGATATCTCCCTTCTTAAGTATGGGGCAAATTATTCCATGACGCCAATCTTCCGGCATCTCCTCTTGCTCCCATACGTGCACCATGATCTCATGAATTGCGTGATGTAACGATGTCCCTCCTTGTTTGATCAGCTCAGCTGGTATGCCATCAGTTCCGGGGGCTTTATTTGATTTGAGCTGCCTTATGGCTTTTAATGTTTCCACAACGCTTGGTGACGGCAGCATTTGGTCTTGATTTTGCAGTGGTGGAGCCTCCAATTCTTCTGTGAGCTGACCATTTAGCGATTCATTAAAGTGCACTTCCTATTGCTCCAGAATGCCTTTAGGATCGGTGATCAGATTACCCTCTTCATCCTTGCAGTACGTGTAGCGTGGTGTGTACCTCGTCATACTGTGGATTATTTGGTAGAATCCAAGCCCCTGGTACGGACCTCGCTCCCTACTTTTCTTTATTTCATGGACTATATTTTTTTCCCAGGCGCTTTTCTTTTGTCTGTGGAATCTTTTTTCCGATCTTCTAAGCTCTTTTTGTATTTTTCCTCGCGTACCCGCGTCCTATGAGACTGCTGCATTGTCCGGTATACAGCATTATTACGTTCAGTCCCTAGTTTGCATTCACCATCAAACCAGTCCCCCCGATCTCTATGACTACTGCCTAATATGGAGTTGGCAGTACTAATGACAGTATTCAGTACTAAGGCGTGTCCATTTCTCTTCTACGCCCGGACTAATTTTCCTCCATTGAGCCCTTCGTGGGCGAGTCTTAATGCATGACCAAAGGAGTTGCTGGTGTTCTCAATGCATAAGGCAGCCGTGTTGGTCCGGATCTGATTCGCGGATGAAATACATCTTCGTAACGCAGTCCGCGCTCCGAAAATTATGCCAACAAGATAGTGATCCGAGTCGACGTTGGCACCTCGGTACGTTCGTGCTGTCATCAGGCTCGAGGAATGGCCGCGATTATCGTACCGGGGGCTCATCCGAGTTTAAAAATTGGTGGTGCTTTTTTGTTTGAGTGTGTCAATGATCTCCTGTATGTTATCTTTAGGTATGGCATCATCGACACACTTAACACGCGTGGTCAATTTGGTTGTGAGTGGCTCCATCAAGCGATACCCAGGTGGCTTTGTAGATACCTTTACGCGGAAACCTGGTACCCTACAGTCGATTTAAGACCCCCAACGAAACAGAGCGTGCGCTTCTGCCTCGTGATCCGTACCATCGGATCAATTGTGCAATCCGTATTGGGAATCTTCAATACACATAAGATACCCAATTGCCTATCGGTTGGCGCGACAAGTCTTACTGTGGGATCCTAAACAAACAAACGGATCTTCACACACGCGTCCGAGTGCAGTGCAAAGTTATCTGTGCGACCCAAGGCAAATAAACGAATCTCCACACACGCGTCTTAGTGCTGTGAAAAGTGCGAGAATATACACGCGAGTGATGTGCAGTGCGGGAAAACCCTCTACTCAGTCCATCCCTTGTGTCTGTTTTCCTTTTTCTCGCACCTCGGTTTGCGTCCCTCAGGCATCCATTCTCTCGATTGATTTATAATCTTTGGAGAGTGTCTGAGTGGCATAATGTTCGCCATGGAAGGGATGTGACCTGGTTTTCGACACGATTCTAGTGGGGCACCTACTGCAAGGGCATAACACCTGTAGTGGTTGCTTCCTCTTATCTATTGCTGGTCCCGACTTGCATCATTTCCCGAGGTTGTATTGGTTTTCTGTGTAAGGTCATTTCAATGGACCGGGAATTTCGCGTTGATTTGTGTAACATTCGCGGCTTGAGATGCAATTTCTCTTGTGCGTCAGTCCACGTTTCTGACTAGAAACCAACTATCCTTGCACTTAGTGAAAGCCAGGTAATAACTAATACATATGTTTCTGTTTGTAATCTACCTGGATATAACTTAGTGCCATTGTTCTTTCCACATCGTGGTATAGCCACATACATACGAAATGATATTGCTTATCTGCTTCTGCCACAATATGGGCTCTGCTCCAACCCAGAATTTAATTTCTCTTGGCTAAAACGTCACGTTCATAAGCATATCATACATCACTGCTTTCTTTACAGAAGCCCAATCTTGGATAGAAACGGATTCTTTAACGAATTTGATGCTCTGTCTGATTCTATCGATAGGATCTCTATAGGATCGAGAAATCGTTATTGCCGGTGATTTTAATGTGCATAACTCTCAGTGGCTTCGTCACTCCGGACACACAACACCTGAAGGTCAATATGTCCAGCTTTTTGCTGATTCAAATAGTTTAACTCAACTTGTCAATGAGCCAACACGAGTACCAGATATATATGGTCATTTGGCCAACACACTGGACCAGTTTCTCACCTCGCATCCAAACAAATACACAATTGAGGTTTCTTCGCCCTTGGGCACTTCAGACCACTGTGCCGTGTCAGCTAAATTTCCTCTAACCAACAGTAACGTTAATGAGAAAGCTCCCAAAAGAACAGTATGGTTCTACGAGAAAGCCAACTGGGAAGGTCTGAACGACTTTTTTGGGAGGTTAAATTGGTCATTATTTTTCCTCAATAACGATGTTGACTCTATAGCGGACACATTGACAAACACGATTTTACTTGGGATGCGAACCTTTATTCCACACAGAGTAAAGAGTATCAAACCCAAGAGAAATATGTGGTTCGATTCTGGCCGCAGAGAAGCCATTAAGGCCAAAGAGTTGAGCTTCCGGTTGTATAAATCAAACAATACTGAGGAAAACCGGAAAAGATTTAAGAGTGCTAGAAATGATTACAATGCGAACATTCAACGCGAAAAGTTCTTGCATGACCAGAGAGTGAGACAAAAATTACTACACTCACCCGCAGGTAATATAAACTTCTGGGCATTCGTGGAAAACAGTCAAAACTCAGTCTCTTCATTCATTCCATGGCTAATAGTCGATGGCAGACCAGTCACCAGTGCAATAGAGAAAGCGAATCTACTTGGTGCACAGTTTGCAGCCAGCTTAACGCTGCCTGATACCACATCAGTTCCACCTCAACTTGAGCATAAGCAGCACACCGTGAGCCAGATTCGCTTCCGAACGCGTACTGTTGCCCGGGCTTTTAAGGAACTGAACGCACACAAATCCCCTGGTCCTGATGGCATTCCACCAATTCTCTTGAAGAGATGTTCCTCTTCACTCTCTTGTGGCGTATTCCGTCACAGAAATTTGTATAGATATATGTAAAGAGGCTTACCTGGGGTCAAGGTGACTATTTCCGCAACCTTCTCAGCTCGGCCCAGGTCTGTGCGGCAGCTTTCCCTCTGGCTGTGGCTTCCAATTCCTCGTGAACTCAGCAGGAGATAATTTCCAACGCACTCGCGATAATTTCCCACACTTCCGTGGAAGCAGTTACCTTCTTCTCTTGTGCGCTGAGCTCGTATCACACATAATTTGTAGACAACCGTGTTAAGATGTTGGCTTGAGGCTCTTCAGGTGAGTCCTACCCGGGGTCAGCGACGAATGAGCTGGGGAACCTCCTTGGTTACTTCCGGAGATGGTGACGGTGATGTCGATGGTGACGCTAATTTCGGTGCCTCTGCAGTCGGTCCGTATTCATAACCGATTCGGCGTTTATTTTATTGATTGCTAACTGCAAATGAATTTATACATATCTTTGTACAGCTAACCTTACTTCAATTGGAACTTTGTAGATCCTCCCGGATTTTGTGCAAGAGCGTCCTCCACCCGATGATTCTTAGGTTTCAATCAAAGGCAAATCGGTTCCTTTCGTGTGTTCTTCTCACACGTTGATTTACTTTTTCCATGGTGTTTCACTGTTGAATATACTAATAAACTTGAATGAAACAACCCAACGCAACTGTTCAATTGGATTGGAACATTTATTTTATAATATCTCTTTATCAATCAACTCTTTCTTCTCATCGACCCATAGCACTAACTTTTATTCTCTCCAAGGTAATGGAATCAATTATCAACCATCAACTTTCGAAATACCTGGAATGAAATAACCTCCTCAATGACGGCCAATATGGCTTTCGTAGCAATAGGTACCCAGGCGATCTGATGACGTACCTTACCGAAAAGTGGAGCCATTCCATCCACTACCTCGATGAAAGCAATGTAGTCGCATTGGATATTTCAAAAGCCCTCGACAGAGTTTTACATCCAGCCCTTTTGTCAAAATTGTATTCCTATGGCGTGGACAATTCCCTGATCCAATGGACACGAGATTATCTTTCTGGTGGTTCATTCCAAGTGGTTCTCGATGGTGTCAAATCTGTCTCCCATCAAATTAATGCAGGTGTTCCCCAGGGTTCAGTACTCTCACCCACACTCTTCCTCATCTTTATAAATGATCTCTTGTCAATTACTCACAACCCAATTCACTCGTTTGCTGATGATAGCACGTTGAGTTTCTCATACTCACACGAACACTCCCGTCCAAACTCTTCGAACGTCACACAGCTTATGCTTGATACATTGAAGTCAGATCTCAACAAGATATATCAGTGGGAATTATCTAACCGAGTGTAATTCAATGCCTTAAAAGTTCAGTGCTGCCTCTTGACGTCAAAGGCGAACCCCAAAGTAAATATACTGTCTATGAACGGCACTTGCATCGACGAAGCCAAGGAACTATCAATCCTCGTCACTCGAATTAACTGGAATGACCACATATTTGAAACTGCGAAAAGTGCGGCCAAATGTATGGCGTTCTTTAAGATGTGCTAACGATACTTCACTCCATCCAACCTGCCCACTATTTACAAGGCGTATATTCGTCCAAAAATGGAGTTCAACTCCTATATTTGGTCAGGGGCATCCAAAACTGCACTACACGTGCTCGGCAGAATGCAAAAACGAGCAGTGAAACTTATTGGGGACTCTGCCGCAAGTCGATCAATTCCGTTGTTAGAACATAGGCGCAGCGTGTCATGCCTATCTCTTTTCTATAAGTATTACCACGGTCGTTGCTCAACTGAACTTGCTGAATGTTCAACTTCAGACATTTTCCCACGATACCCTGTTGAAGATTATTTCTACAACAATTGTATTTAAGGGTTATTAAGGGTATACTAAACTTACCCCTAACCAATTGATGTCCGCTGCACTCCCTTCCTGTTCTTGCTCGGAGAAACGTGGACGATTTCGGCTTTTGTTGTACTTATATGTGGATATGCACTTCCCTAATGACAACTCCTTTTTTGTTTCAGTTTGTTAAAATGTTTTATTTTCCTTTTCTTTATTTTTTTCTTTATTACTTTTTAGATTTTAATTTATATTACCACAGCACACAACCGCATACGCACACGAAACACGTTTTATTTTTCTTTTACCGAAATCTAATTTGAATAATTTTATGTTGCTCCGCAAAAATCGACTGCTCGCAATCACGACACTATCAAGAAGAAGGACAATCTCGTGTCTTTCGCCACATATCATGTTTCGTTTGTTCCGCTTCCACTATAGTTATTTCGAGGAAACAGTCGAAATGGTTGATAGGTGGCGACTATGGCTAATAAAAGGACGATGGCTATTGCAATGTGAATGGGGTTTTAAATGGGGGTACACTTTTATTTAAATTATATTCTATTGTAAAAGGGTTTTCTATTGTAAAGGGAAAGGGAATATTAAGAAGGGAAGGATATGTGCGTGAAGACACGAGATGTTAATAATTGAAAAGGCGAGATGTTAATAATTGAAAAGGGGGAGTGATAATTTAATGAACTTAATTATATAACAACCCGTCAAACTGTGAATGCGCATCAGTTCACATTGAAAGTGGACTTCCGGTGCACAAATAAACATAGAGACTCATTCTTTAGCCGAACCACACGAATGTGGAATGTTCTACCTCATCATGCGTTTCCTCGTCGATGTGATGTCCAGACATTCAAGACCAATATACATTGACACCTCCTTTCCTTATCCGCTCCCTCTCCATCCGCTCGCACTGTGCTCTGGCATTTAAGGGTACTTAAAAATCCCCTTTGGTACGCGCCGTAGTGTAAAAAAAAATTCACCATGCACCATCTTCCCCATTCCTTTCAGAAACACCACCACCACCATCACCTTCGTTGTATACTCACAGCCGCGTCTCCCACTCCTGCAGTCTCTTTCTCTCTTTCAACTCTCATCTAACACCGACCAAAGCGGCCAAAAGACCAACGCTCGGCGAAGAATGTTATGTTTTTGGGATGCACATGGCATAATCTTTATCGATTACCTGGAGAAGGGAAGAACAGTCACAGGAGAGTATTATGCAGCATTATTGGACAAACCGAACGACGAAATCAAGAAAAAACGGCCACATACGGCGAAGAAAAAAGTTCTGCACCATCACGATAACGCGCCGTCACGCACGTCCTTGAAAGTGATAGCCAAATTGGACCAATTACTGAATTGGTTGCTCACCCATCGTATTCGCCAGACTTGGCCCCCAGCGAGTATTATCTGTTCCATCAATCGACGGCGCTAGGGAAAGAGATTCAGATCGGATGAGGATTTCATTGCGGAAACCGAGGTGTATTTCGGCGGCTTGGATATTTCGTACTACAAAAAGGGCATCGAAATGTTGGAACATCGCTATACGAAGTGTATCTGTTATATTTTATTTGCATCAATAAAAGTACACAATATATAATTGGCTGATGCTGACGTGGCTGTTGTTGAGTACGTTCCCTCCTTTACCGTAATTCGAACTATTTGCTTCAAACTTGAAATATTCACACACACTTAACTGAATTTGTTTGTTTGATATCACTTTTGTATCCTTCTTTATTTAATATTCTTGCGTCAAGTGGCGTTTAAATGTGTATTTGTTCCGATTGAAAATACGTTTTTCCAGAAATTTATTGCAATTGTCAATCAATTATCAATGAATAAAAAACTGTTCACTATGCTTTTTGATGCGATTTTTTCTGTCAATGTTTCGATTTCACTCCTTTTTTCCTCGTTTCCATTTTTGATTTGCATTCAACCGTCAGCAACGAATCATCTTTCTACTTTAACTTTACTACGACTCCGCTCTTCCACCACACTTTTTTCACATCGAACCCGGTTTTTCCTTTGAGTTTTACTGTCACATCACTGTTGCGACTCCACCGTTTGTTTTTTGTTTTTTTTTTCGCCCGTTAACCCAACGAGAAAAACTGGGTCATACCACGTAAATGTAATGTGTATGTTGTGTGTTTAAAAATGTGATATGTAATTTGTGTTTTATTTATTATAGGTCTAAATCAAAATGTACATTGTTCTGTATTTAAGTTCAATTTGAAAATGTGGTAATTTGTTTGTAATGTATGTGTTTAATTAATGTTTTCTCGCTGGGATAAAGGTGGTGGGGTAGTTACTACGTAACATAGCCCCCTTGAAGCCAACTATAATATGGTGAGGAAAAAATATAACTTTGCCCAAAAAACGCTTGTTTTCATTAAAAATCCCGGGATATATCAGCCTATGTAGTATGTCCCACATCCACAGGATCGCTTAACGTCTCGTCCCTGACAGGTTGCGAAAACAGTTATCGGCTGACCCTCTCTGGTTGCTTACATAGATGAGCTTACCAACGAAGATACTCGGTCCTCCCGCGTCGCCTATTTTGGCTTCCGAGAATTGAATTGGGAAAATCCTCTGATCGCACCTCAATACACAAGCCGTCTTCATCTAATTAACCTCGACTTACTTGAAAAGCGTAGAAATCATGCCAACATTCTCTTTATCCACCGTCTTCGCTCAGGTCCGATCAATTGCCCACGCTTGCTTCCTTCCATCCCATTTCACACGAATCCCCGTAAATTGCTGAACCCTTGACTATTCTATTCTCGGTGTACCCTCACGTAGGTCGAGGGTATGTTTAGGAGCAGACCTCCAAACATGAGAGTATTATTCGAGCGCCGGTCTAATTTGGGATTTATACAGGAGAATAAGTTGACCCGGAGTAAAATATTTCTTGGCTCTAAAAAGATAGCTCAGTTTTCCTGAGGAGGATCTGCCTGTGTTTATGTTCTACGTGTGCTTATGCCACAATACATTCCCACAGACTGTGACGCCGAGCAACTTCAAACTTTCCCCAGATTCGAGCGCCTGGCCAGTCATCATCAGCTGTGGAACCGCTGATCCACTTTTCTTTGTGAATGTTTTATACTGTGTCTTCGTTGCATTGAAGTCGACGAGACTGGCCTTTCCCCACTGCAGGACTTTATCCAAATCCCAATTCAGAGAGTTGATCTGGATACATTTCAGCTGGTGTGACGCCGATGCACTAATCGGCCGATGACTCGAAAAAAGAGGAAACAAGCGGACTATCATCCGCGAAACTGAACATTCTGTTATCAGTCGACCTCAACAAATCATTTACGTGCAATAACAACAAGGTTGAAGCCAAAATAGAACCTTGAGGCACTCCGAAATTAACAGGATACAGGTCCGAACACTCGCCGCCCACAACAACCCAGATCGATCGATTTTCGAGGAAGCTCTTTGTTGAATGTTCGGCCACATGAGAACTCATCGATGCAAGAGGAAGCGCACATGTGTGCCGCATAATTTGAGTCTAGTGGCGTTCATGTGACCCCCCACGAAGATGAAGACCATTCATGTAAACAAAATTGAAAATCCAATTTCTCAATTCCTTTTTTCCTTTTTGTACACATCGAACTCCGATGCGAAGAAATAAAAAGTTTTGTTAAATTTGTATACGTTGTTCATTCACTCGATTCTCATGAACTAGCGATTACGACGCAGCAACCCTCATCGCAGGTGCCTTGGTTGGTGGCTTGACGACCAACATGAAGATCGTTCGGACGATGTGTGCGCTTTCCCGTATCGTCGGGAAGTGCGAAGTTGCTGTCTTTTGGGGTGAGTTTAGACTTCTTACCGTGGTGCGTATGTGTTGTGCAATCGGGTTTGAGAGGTGTTTTCTCTTTCGAATCGAACGTGGAAGTTCAGTTGGAAATTAACATTCAAGTGATTACGATATCTCTGCATTCGGTTCTTTACCTCAACAGTCAATAAACTGAAGTATCTTCATGGTTTCGTATTATTAACTCTTACGTGAGTGCGCTTTATTCGTTGTGTTCGAGACAAGAAAAACTGATCAATAGAGAAACTAGTGGTTGCGATTGAGAGTGTACGTCTTAAATTACTGACTTTCTTCAGCAAAGGAGAAGCTTCATTTCCGGGCGGTGACCACCCCTCACACCACTGGACGGAAGATGACTTGATCACGGGATTGGGTTGGTGAGTTGGTGCATTGTGGCGGTGCCGCCAAACCCCACGGTACACTTACCTAAAAGCCCCCATTACCTCATCCCAAGACGCATAAGTTTTCGCCAATGCAATCGCATTAGGCACCTGAAAATGCTTCACG
Source organism: Microdon myrmicae (assembly GCA_963931805.1). Taxonomy (NCBI): domain Eukaryota; kingdom Metazoa; phylum Arthropoda; class Insecta; order Diptera; family Syrphidae; genus Microdon; species Microdon myrmicae. The sequence goes on along the minus strand of OZ007500.1, from coordinate 124,609,250 downwards.
CATTAAAGAGATCCAATCTATGATCTTTAAGTCCCTGTAAAAAAACTTACCTTTCATGCATACTCTCCGCATACCAATTCTCTGTAAGATTTCTTTATTAGCTTATCAGGAATTCCAAACCAATTTCGGCATCTACGTTGCCAGACAAATTCCCTTAGACGAATTGCTGTAAACAAAAGGATTTGGTTTACATATAATGGCACCATCATAACAGGGGCCATACACATTGCGTCGCCTATTTCCTGTCCTCACCAAGTGTATCATAAATCACCAAATATACACATTGGCTGGCGACCACTTTAACCAACGATAAATGGTCCAACGCAGCAGCATGTAATTAACACCATAGATGTTGAGACCAATTCCCAGTAACCTAGCTAAACCCAATTAGCACATTTCCACATCGTATCGTCGTCTTTTTGTTTAGCCGCGACGTGCATGTATACAAAGATCCCATTAGCATCCGACGAGTTCGGTTTTATTTATTTCACCGGAATCGTATTTCGCGAATGCACTTATGCCCTTTTCATTGTTTCAGATTCATTGTCATGGCTTCGACCCATGAAAAGAACCGACGTACACATATACATGTGTACAATGACGATCTCCTCTATGAGATCACCACCGTAAAAGTGAATGCACCCAAATTTCGCCAGGACAACGATTGAATATCGTGGAGTCGTCTTCCATCCGTTGACCACGCTGGGCACACGCGTCACTCCCGCTCTCCGCCGGCAGCGGAGACGCGCAAATACATACCCGGAGTCATGTGGGTATTAGTTTTAAAGTATTAATTAAAATGTTGTCATTTCTATGTGTTGTTCGATATACATTCAAAACTAAAGAATAAATCTAAGTGAAAGTATAAATGTAACGTCAAATGTTAGTATTCAATAAATAAATAAACATATCAGAAGAACATTTACTTTTAATCAGTGCGTTTTGCTTCCTTTGCTTGGTGATCGTGTTTGTGCGTTTCGTTCGGAGGTACTGTGGAACACTTAAAAGAAGTCCTGGGGACGAGGTAGAACTCTCGCCCGTGTTGCGTCGCGACCTCCGTACCCCCACAGCATACTTATGACAAATAAGTATTATTCGTGAACGGTGAGTCAGAACGAGGTATTTAAGGTTGTTACTTATGACAATTTGATTCATTTTGTGAAATATGATCGTGTGGTAAGAATACGTCATGCCGATTGACCTCTTGAAAATCTGTGATTGACTGACACCCCGGACCTTCGTCTCTTAGTACTAGATATCCTTTCACTAGTTTCTGTTATGATAACCTTTCAGAGCTGGTCTACAAGTTCCTGTCCGGTCTAACCTACGTTGATGTCGTCCTGTACTTACCGACGTCGGATGCTTCACCAGGGAGCATCTTTATCAGCCACAGCCACTCAGCTGAAATGGGTTTAACATCATCTCTGAGGGGCCAGGAGAAGCTCTCCAGTCTCACACCCGCAGTTGTCATCTCGCCACAGATTTCCCATCAGGCAAGCAACCTTATTAACCATGGCGTTGGCCTGCAGGCCTCTTGTTCATCTACTGCGCCATTCCTCTCTTTAGACCCCCAAACCTTCATTGTCCACTCTATCTCGTGCTGTCCTATCTCAACCGTCGCTTATCTCCCTTGCATTCTCGGACTCGGTGACCGTCGTCAACAGCGAAGTGCCCCTCGCAATCGTCTCTGACAGGTTGCGAAAACAGTTATCGGCTGACCATGTCAGGTTGCTTACATAGGTGAGTTTACCTATGAAGATACTCGCTCCTCTCGCGTCTCCTGTCAGATTACGATACCTTGAAATGTACAGGTGTGAAACCATTTACTACAGAAAATTCTAGAAATCGCAACCGTAAGTAGCTTTCTTCATTGTGTCGCTAAGCGCCAATAGTAAAATTGATGGACTTAGATATATTAAATACAATAATCACCAAACAATGAGTTGGGAGAAAATAAAGAAGTGCGACCACTTATTGCAGTGTATGCGTTATCAACGCTTCGGCCATGTGGCTTCGAATTGCGGCGATTCTAACAGACGCCCACACAATATACAAGCAAGTAGTGAAGAACACCGAAACAAAATCGAATAAGAGAATGCATCAGCCATATACCAAGCAATAACATAGCAATTCCACATCAGTTGAGTGTATTTGGGTTTAGAAATCGAATTCGTACACGCGACTGTGGCCTGATGTGTTGAGCATTGGTTCAATTTTTAATGATTCTAACCATCATAGCGTCAGTACGAATCACACGTTCTTCATTACCGTAGCACACGCTATAGAAATGCAAAATGCATTTTAGTTGCGTCAAATGCCTAAATAAGCATATCATTGGGGAATGTCCATTGGGCAAAGAACAGCTCCCGAATAGAAATAAACTATCCTGTGTGCTCTCTAACAACTCAGGTCACTCTGGTAACTTTAGAGGTTGCCTTAAGTACTAACAACTAAAATCAAAGTTGGAAGCCAGAAAGAAGCAAGTTGACGAAGAGAAACGGATGAAAACTCGTTCTTACAACAACTTCGTGGCACCAAGTGTGTCATACCCTCAACTGGCAGGTGGAGTAAAAAATACACCAATCTTGGAACACTTCGGGTATCCGGCACACGCGTGGGTTTGTGGCGTCTTCGTGGTATGGCAAGGTACCGGGTGTCACGGGGGCACAGGTTCACCACGTTTTGTCCCACCGATTTTCTTCTGTCCCTGACTACACGAATTAAAACTCCGTCTTGTATATATTCGTCCTCACTTTATTTATTCCTTTTGGGGTTAAACTAAAAGTTCACATTTGTGTTGATATAATACTTTCAGGACACAAACTATACATTAACTTAAATGTTCACATTCAGTATCGATATATAATTTCAGGACACGAATTTAAATTAAATGTTCATTTTCGGTATTGATATATAATTTCAGGACACGACTATACATTACATTAATTGTTCAGAATCGATATACAATTTCAGGACACGACTATACTTTAAATTAAATGTTCACATTAAGTATCGATATACAATTTCAGGACACGAATTTAAATTAAATATTCATTTTCAGTATCGATATACAATTTCAGGAAACGAATTCAAATTAAATGTTCATTTTCAGTATCGATATACAATTTCAGGACACAACTATACATTAAATGTTAACCATTAGGCGCACCATATCCGACTCAGCACAAGTGTCTTTTTACCGAACTTCCTCGAGCGCAATTAACGACTGTAATTTGTTTAGCGTGGAGGCACGACTCGCCTCCACGGAATCTGTATTGCGATTAGTTATTGCCACCGAAGCGACAGAATACCAAAATTCCATCCATCGCCTCGATGACCATATTTGGTAATTTACCCTTTCTGAATTTTGTTCCACTAGCAGAAGGGTTGAAACACACTAACACACACGATGATCCTCTCTGCCGCTCATCGCATGTGTCGCCCAGCATGCGAACCATAGCCTTGAAATTAAATAAAAATAAACACATTCGCAGCTGGGGCAAGTCATCCTGAAAAAGAGGTTGAAATGTTCACCCGATCAACGACTGCGCAAAGCATTATTGCTGATCGTGTACCTCACATTTCCATAAAAGGATATGTTTATCCGACCAGCACTGTGTGCAACATTCATGCTGATCGGGCGCGCGTTGCTGGCGTCCTCTGATATGAACTGCCATGCACGTGTGTGGGAAAAATTCTTTCCTCTTGTGTGCATGGACAACGTCAAGGATTTATGTCGGCTACGTAATGTTGTACCGAGTTGTATTTCAGGGACATTTCACTGGTGCCAATAAATTCGCTTGTCGATCGGGTGGTCGATCGATGTGGGTATAGGTGACGACAAAACGGAAGAAATATCTCCTGTGGTATGTGGCAGGCACATTAGGAGGTATTTCCTTGATACTGGTTGGGCAATGTTGATTGCTGTATGTGCAACCGGATTGCCTTTAAGGAACATGGTGCGTTTCATACGACTATGCCCTTGTGGTGAATGTCCGTTGTTGCTGATGTATTTTACATCAGCGAAAATTATAGGTTTTCCGAATTTCAGCTATTGCGGTACTAACCATAGAAAGGTAAGTAAATGCTTTCCAGGTTTTTATGCTTTCTGTAATGCCCTAGGGGAAGTTAGGTGTTGTACCTAGGAAAAACGAGCGGTGGCGTTATTAAAACCGCCACAGGTTTATCCACAAGTTGAGTCAAGTTGTGGCTAACAGCGAACATCTCTGCCAGCCTGCCAGCCTCGTCGGTTCTGTTAGAGTGCAGCAACCAGCCGGAATTGTGTACATTAAAATCGCCAAGGACGATAATTTCAGAAGCCGAGTGGTTGATCTGTACCCAGTCGACGATACGTGGAACATGTTCGAAAAATGTCGCTGGTCGATCGTCATTCGGGGAGCGGTAAAGACAACAAAGAAATTTGTCAGAATTTCTCAACACAATCCTCAACCACGTGATGTCCATGTTATTGGGTTCTAACGCCTACATCCTTTGGCAACCCAGATCGGAACGCGTGAAGACGCAGTCTCTACCCTTAAAGCGGTATCTCGAATGCAAGTCGTATCCTGAGCAACGAAGATATGTCGAATCAGTTAACTAACCGACCTGGGTCTCAGTTAGGGCAAGAATATCAGGTTTCGTTGATTGTAAATATTGGCGGACGGCGTTTACATTCGTATTGGTGAAACCGATGCCCCTGATGTTACAAAATGCCAATATCAGTCGAACGTTGACAGCGCCTCGGGAACGAGCCCGATTATGCCATGACGATTTCTTAAAGTTCGGTTATTTATCATAATATTTGCATGATGCCCCCTTGAGATAGTCCCACCCGGAGATCCCAATGGGAGACTAGTTTACCTACGGAATACTTTATATCAGAAAGTACCATCATAACTTGTCTCCGTGTCAGTCCGGGCCAACAGCCATACGTCCAAAACATAGTCGAAAATTTCTCCCGACGATATCGCGGAATGTACAGCGAGACGGGGTGGTATCTCACCTTGGGACCGACTACCACCTAAACCAACCTTTTCTCGAACCGGTCCATCAGCCAGGCTCCGAAAGATGGCCAGGGATTTCTCCCGACCATTTCATGGAGCCTACAGCTTGATGGGGTGGAATTGCACCGGGCGGCAGGGCGTTGGGACCCCACCAACCACCTAGCCTTTAATCACCTCTTACGATAAGCCGGCCTAGCTGTGAATATATTCTAACGCCCTACTCACAGGACATGGTTACGGAAGGCCAACTCTTACGCTACCCCCTTTGACTTCAATCTCACATCTGCTGCTCTCAAACTCCGTCTCCTTACTAGCTCCTTCTATACAATTGTATATTTCTAAATAGGGACGTTACATTTCAAACATTATGGTAAACATATTTAAAGTGGTAGAAAGGTCACCAGGTGTCATTTGTCTTTAGAATAGTTTAACTTAAAAATGATCGTACTTTATATTTTTAAAAAGTATTGTGTTCATCTCAAATATTTTGTATTTCATTTAACTTAGAAAACACATAGTCCCCATTGGGACAGCCATTAAATTTGTATATGCAGAGTACACATTACGCCTCCACCTACTATGCAACTTCCGTTCTACAAAAACGAGAAAAAGCGAGCATTTACCTTTCAACCGTAAAACCTCGTTCTGTTTATACAAACTCTATTGACTTCACACTCCAGCTACTTCAGTCCCAGTCGTGGGAGTGAATAAAGATTTGCGCAGGAGAAAGGAGCAATCACCAACACACACACACACACAGTGCCAATTGCATCCTCCAGATGCACATTACCAGGCCAACAAAACTTTAAAGAAAGGCAATCGTCTCCCCGCAAGGATACTTTGCATATATTCTCACATTATTCAGGACATCAAGTTATCGCTTCAAAACATATCCATAAATTTTCGAATCCCAGAATCAATTAAGCTCTCAAACGAATTTGGCTCGGGTTCGATGTTAAAGAGGGAACTGTTGCTACAATCTATTGTACAACACACCTCCGAGTCCTGTCTCGCAAATTCAATTGCATATTTTCACCAAATAACCTTTCACAGGATTTGTTGTTCAAAGTTGTATGGAGCAACGTCCTTTTGCCTTTGTAAGGACCTTCATCGCGTTAACGTTTTGTTTTCTCTGTTGTTTTCACCGTTTTTCACTTGGGTTTTTTTTCTTTTTTTCTGAATTTGGCGGATTGGTGGACCTGGAGGAGAGAAGTTATCGAGCTGCAGGATTCACGTCGAGCATTGACGCTATTTATTAGTCCGCATTCCTGAAGCTATTTGTCCCTTCCTTGGTTTCCCATGTAAAGGAAGAATTTCAAGTCCCCGTCTTGTAAAGGACATGGAGAGGAAACTAACTAAATCGGAATTCACGAGAATGTTGCGTGCATTTGCTTCTTTTGTGGATATCTGTGTGGGGGGTATTCATTGGCCTGGCAAAAGTTTAATTAACTGTGTAGGGATGACATCTTTGAATCAACAAATAAGAATGGAAAATTGAAGGAAAGGAGTATCCCATAGATGAGCATCGAAATTTATTTTGCTTGAAAGAATTTGTGCACATATACTCATAAGGTTCGTTTGGAGCTGCAACGTCAGTGCAGATCTTACAGAGCACCCCTCCGAGCAATGTTTTCATATTGAGTCCTCTTTCGCTGGTGTCTCTTAGAATATCCTTGTTGGCATGTGCCTTGACTATTTTGTTTTATAATGACATTAGGATTGAAGTCACTCAGGGACTGATGTAAAATAGAATCAAAAGTAGTCAGAGAAGTTGCGGAGGCGCAATATCCGACTATAAATCAGGTAAGACTTAAACGCCATACATGACTTCAATGCTTTTTCTCAGTGGTTTGAATGCTTTGTGGTATTTCCGGTACGAGTATTTGAGTGTGTTCATGAGCTCCCTCACGCAGTTGGCTTTGAAGGGAGGCGCTGATTTAAAAATAGTATTATTGTACAAGGGATGGAATGTTTTAGGTTGCAGACAGGGAACCCTTCTGGTCTGGTTCGGGTAGTTAATGATGGTCATTGCATAGTCTCATACAACATACATAATGTAATATATAATGAAGCTGAAAGAGCACAACTTGATATTATCCTCCTTGCGAGGGAATATAATTTACGGAGTATCTAACGTGTTACGAACAAATGATTACCAACCTTCATTACAGTAGCAAAGTAATTGAGCGACGATGAGTGACTGTGTAATAATACCAAATGTCTTCATCGTTTTTGCAGTGGGGCAATAAAGTCGGAAGTGATCGGAAAATATTGCATTTCAAAACACTGGCGGTCTCCTACTTATGTACATGAAGTTTTATACTTTTGGGATGAAAACTTCATATCATTCGATTTTCAACCACCGCACAATAATTAAATTAATATACATATGTTATTAATTTAATTATTTAATATATGATTACGAGTCATCGAACTGGCAGCATCAAAGAAGTTGGTCGATGCGAGCTTTTTTTTTATACTTAGTGTACGCGCACAAAGGGGGATTTTTAAGTACCCTTAAATGTCAGAGCGCAGTGCGAGCGGATGGAGAGGGAGTGGATAAGGAAAGGGAGTGTCGATGTATATTGGTCTTGAATGCCTGGATGAGGAAACACATGATGAGGTAAAACATTCCACATTCGTGTGGTCCGGCTAAAGAATGACTCTCTATGTTTATTTGCGCGCCTGGAGTCCATTTTCAACGTGAACTGATGCGCATTCACAGATTGACGGGTATCGTGGGAAAATGTCTGAAGGGGCCGAACACATTCAGCAAGTTCACTTGAGCAACGACCGTGGTAATACCTATAGAAAAGAGATAGGCATGATACGTTGCGTCTATGTTCTAACAACGGAAGCTTCAAATATGTGGTCATTCCAGTTAATTCGAGTGACGAGGATTGATAGTTCCTTGGCTTCGTCGATGCAAGTGCCGTTCATAGACAGTATATTTACTTTGGGACTTGTGGCATCTCTAACAGATACACACACAATACACAAGCAAATAGTGAAGAACACCGAACGAAAATCGTATAAGAAAATGCATCAGAGCCGTATGCCATAGCGATAACATAACAATTCACATCAGTGGAATATACTTGAGTTTAAAAATCGAATTCTAAGCACGGCCTGTAGCCTGATGTGTTACGCATTGGTTCAGTTTTTCGTGATTCTAGCTGTCATAGCGTCAGTTCGAATCACACGTTCTTCACTATCATCCCAAACGCTATAGACTCGCCTTTGACGACAAGAGATAGCTCTGAGTTTTTTGGGCATTGAATTCTACTCGGTTAGATAATTCCCACTGATATATCTTGTTGAAGTCTGAATTCTGTATCAAGCAAAAGTTGCTGGTTGGTAGTGACGTTCGAAGAGTTTGGACGGGAGTGTTCATGTGAGTATGAGAAACTCAACGTGCTACGAGTATCATCAGCAATCGAGTGAATTGGGTTGTGAGTAATTGACAAGAAATCATTTATAAAGATGAGGAAGAGAGTGGGTGAGAGTACTGAACCCTGGGGAAGACCTGCATTAATTTGATGGGAGACAGATTTGACACCATCGAGAACCACTTGGAATGAACCACCAGAAAGATAATCTCGTGTCCATTGGATCAGGGAATTGTCCACGCCATAGGAATACAATTTTGACAAAAGGGCTGGATGTAAAACTCTGTCGGAGGATTTTGAAATATCCAATGCGACTACATTGCTTTCATCGAGGTAGTGGATGGAATGGCTCCACTTTTCGGTAAGGTACGTCATCAGATCGCCTGGGTACCTGTTCCTACGAAAGCCATATTGGCCGTCATTGAGGAGGTTATTTGATTCCAGATATTTCGAAAGTTGATGGTTGCTAATTGATTCCATTACCTTGGAGAGAATAAAAGTTAGTGCTATGGGCCGATAAGAAGAAAGGGTTCATTTGTCACCCTTTTTGTGAATTGGCTGTATGTTCGCTGGCTTCCATCTATGTCGGAAACGGCTGGTGGAATAATACAAATGAAAGGGTTTCGGCAGTGGTTAAGAGAGTGAAGAGGAACATCTCTTCAAGAGAATTGGTGGAATGCCATCAGGACCAGGGGATTTGTGTGCGTTCAGATCCTTAAGTGCCCGGGCAACAGTACGCGTTCGGAAGCGAATCTGGCTCACGGTGTGCTGCTTATTGCGTTGAGTTGGCTGCAAACTGTGCACAAAGTAGATTCGCTTTCTCTATTGCACTGGTGACTGGTCTGCCATCGACTATTAGCCACGGAATGAATGAAGAGACTGAGTTTTGACTGTTTTCCACGAATGCCCAGAAGTTTATATTACCTGCGGGAGAGTGTAGTAATTTTTGTCTCACTCTCTGGTCATGCAAGAACTTTTCGCGTTGAATGTGCGCATTGTAATCATTTCTAGCACTCTTAAATCTTTTCCGGTTTTCCTCAGTATTGTTTGATTTATACAACCGGAAGCTCAACTCATTGGCCTTAATGGCTTCTCTGCGCCCAGAATCGAACCACATATTTCTCTTGGGTTTGATACTCTTTACTCCGTGTGGAATAAAGGTTCGCATCCCAAGTAGAATCGTGTTTGTCAATGTGTCCGCTATAGAGTCAACATCGTTATTGAGGAAAAATAACGACCAATTTAACCTCCCAAAAAAGTCGTTCAGACCTTCCCAGTTGGCTTTCTCGTAGAACCATACTGTTCTTTTGAGAGCTTTCTCATTAACGTTACTGTTGGTTAGAGGAAATTTAGCTGACACGGCACAGTGGTCTGAAGTGCCCAAGGGCGAAGAAACTTCAATTGTGTATTTGTTTGGGTGGGAGGTGAGAAACAGGTCCAGTGTGTTGGCGAAATGACCATATATATCTGGTACCCGTGTTGGCTCATTGACAAGTTGAGTTAAACTATTTGAATCAGCAAAAAGCTGGACATATTGACCTTCAGGTGTTGTGTGTCCGGAGTGACGAAGCCACTGAGAGTTATGCACATTAAAATCACCCGCAATAACGATTTCAGTGTGCGGATATAAGGTCAAGATCCTATCGATAGAATCAGACAGACCATCAAATTCGTTAAAAGATGCGTTTCTATCCAAGTTTGGGCTTCTGTAAAAAAAACAGTAATGTATGATATGCTTATGAACGTGACGTTTTAGCCAAGAGAAATTAAATTCTGGATGGTAGCAGAGCCCATATTGTGGCAGAAGTTGATAAGCAATATCAAGTCGTATATATGTGGCTATACCACGATGTCGAAAGAACAATGGCACTAAATTATATCCAGGTAGATTACAAACAGAAACATATGTATTAGTTATTACCTGGCTTTCGCTAAGTGCAAGGATAGTTGGTTTCTGGTCAGAAACGTGGACTGACGCACAAGAGAAATTGCATCTCAAGCCGCGAATGTTACACAAATCAACGCGAAATTCCCGCTCCATTGAAATGACCTTACACAGAAAACCAATACCGCCTCGGGAAATGATGCAAGTCGGGACCAGCAATAGATAAGCGAAAGCAACCACTACAGGTGTTATGCCCTTGCAGTAGGTGCCCCACTAGATCCGTGTCGAAATCCAGGTCACATCCCTTCCATGGCAAACATTATGCCACTCAGACACCAAAAACTCTCCAAAGATTATAAATCAATCGAGAGAATGGATGCCTGAGGGATGCAAACAAAGGTGCGAAAAAAAGGAAAACAGACACAAGGGATGGATTGAGGGTGTATATCCTCGCACTTTTCACAGCACTAAGACGCGTGTGTGGAGATCCGTTTATTTGCATAGGATTTCACAGATAACTTTCCACTGCACTCGGACGCGTGTGTGAAGATCCGTTTGTTTGTTTAGGATCCCACAGTAAGACTTCTCGTGCGAACCGATAGTGCAATTGGGTATCTTGAGTATATTTAGTCCCAAAACGGATTGCACAACTTATCTGGTGGTACGGATCACGGGGCAGAAGCGCACTTGTTTTCTCGTTGTCAAACTTAAATCGACTGTAGTGTACCAGGTTTCCCCGTAAAGACATCCACAAAGCCATCTGGGTATCACCTGATGGGGCCACTCGTAACCAAATTGACCACGTGTTGATAGATCGCCTCGAGTCTGATGACGGCACGAACGTACCGAGGTGCCATCGTCGACTCGGATTACTATCTTGTTGGTATAATTTTCTGAGCGCGGATTGCATGGATCAAATGTCGATCAACACGGCTGCCTTATGCATTGAGAACACCAGTAACACCTTTGGTCATGCGTTAAGACTCGCCCTCGAAGAGCTCGATGAAGGAAGAATAAGTCGTGGGGCCAGAATGCCGGGCGTGAAAGAGAAATGGACACGCCTTTAAATACAAAGAGCTCAGAAGATCTGAAAAAAAGACTTCACAGACAAAAGAAAAGTGCCTGGGAAAAAAATCTTGTCTGTGAAATAGAGGAAAGTAGAGAGCGAGGTCCGTACCAGGCGCGGAAGTTCTACCAAATAATCCACAGTATGACGCAGTACACACCATGCTACACTAACTGCAAGGATAAAGAGGGTAATCTGATCACCGATCCTAAAGGAATTCTGGAGCGATAGGAAAGGCACTTTAATGAATTGCTAAATGGTCAGCTCACGGAAGAATTAGAGGCTCCGCCAATGCAAGATCAAGACCAAATGCTGCCGCCACCAAGCATTCAGAAAAGAGTAAAACCCATAAGACAGCTCAAATCAAATAAAGCCCACGGAGCTGACGGCATACCAGTTGAGCTGATCAAACAAGGTGGGACAACGTTACATAACGCTATTCATGAGATTGTGGTGCACGTATGGGAGCAAGAGGATATGCCGGAAGATTGGAGTCGTGGAATAATTTGCCCTATACATAAGAAGGGAGATATTACAGTGGGGTATAACATTGCTGAGTACCGCCTATAAGATACTCCCCGTTATCCTACAATATCGGATAGCCCCATTAATGAGGGGAAAACTAAGTATATGGTGGCAACTTCTGCGAAGAGAAGACCTAGCCTTGGTCAAACTATCAGGGAAGGGGAGCACGAATTTGAAGTAGTGCAATCCTTTAGCTACCTTGGGTCAATAATATTAGCCGATAACAATATGGAAGAAGAAACACCCGAACGGCTGATCAAATCCAACAAAGCCTACTACGGTCTACCAAGGCTCTTTAAATCCCGAAATGTATCCAGAGCATCCAAGCTACTATTGGTCAAACTATCAGGGTACCGGAGCACGAATTTGAAGTAGTGCAATTCTTTAACTACCGCGGGTGAATAGTATCACCCGATAACAATATGGAAGAAGCAACACCCGAAGGGCTGATCAATTCCAACAAAGCCTACTATGGTCTATCAAGGCTCTTTAAATCCCGAAATGTATCCAGAGCATCCAAGCTACTATTGTACAAGACCATGGTCTTACCAGTACTCATGTATAGTTCCGAGATCTGGGTGCTCAATAAAAGTCACTCAGAACTCTTAGCCGCGTTCGAGGGGAACGTCTTAAGGAGAATTGTTGGCCCCGTATGTGAGGGAGGACGATTCCTGAGACGCTACAACCATGAGTTGTACGCAATCTACCTTGAAACTAATGTTGTAAGAAAAATCAAGCTCGGTAGACTCCGGTGGGTGGGACACCTAGCTCGAATGAGCGAAGAGGAGCCTGCCCGGAAAGTCCTTTGTGGCAGGATGTATGGAAGGAGACAGCGCGGCAGACCTTGTCTGCGATAGAGGGATGGCGTAGACCAGGACGCCCTGAGCCTGGGACTGCCAAACTGGATGACATCGGCTCGAAATCGGGACCGGTGGAGAGATTTGTTAAATAAGGCCAAGACCGGTTCCCGGTTGTATTGCCGATGATGATGATAACACAGTATGTTAAAAAAAAATCTCTATGTAGGCGCTATTCGCTGATTTTTCTCTCTATATCCTTGTCCTTTATTGTCATAATGCTAATTCTGATAATATTGCTGGTCTCTCTGTTTTGGCTATTTTGGTAGCGTCGATTCTGATGGCAATCTCCCTGTTGTCGACTGTATGTACTTTGTTGTATCGTTAGTGGAGCAGAATAGGCTCCTGACAAGGTACTATAGTTTCAATTGTATAGTGTCCGGCGTGCTATCGTGCTTCTGAGTCCATCCGAGAATACTCGTATGGCCCCTTGGTTCGCCTCCCTTGGTTTGCCTTCATTATGCTTAGAGCTTTGTTTATTTCGTCATAGTAGTATCCCAGGCTCATTTTCCCTTATTGGATTTTCTCGAGCTCCGTATCCAATGTGTGTAGCCACCTATTATCGCAGTATGTGAAATCAAGTCTCGTGATGATAACATCCATGTTAAATTTGATGTTATTATTTGTGAGGATTATACCAGCCCTGCCCCTGACTTTGTTTTTTATTATGTTTAAAGTACTCCTGTATTTGACGTGTCCAATATGTGGCTTTATAGAGTCCATTGCAGTTAGCATGGCTTTTCTTCATGCTGTATATACGATCGGATCTCCATAGATGTCTGGGATTGCTTTGAAGCCGTCCAATATAATGTCGTTGGGTCTTTCGTAGGTACCTTCTATATCTTTGAACTCTTCGATTTGCAGGGCTGTTGGTTGTTTCTAATATTGCTAAAGCCTTCTGATGCGTGGTTAATTGTAGTTTTAGTCCTTTATTTTGGCCTTCCAAGATTTTCTGGTTATTTAATATCGGGCTCATTTCGGCCTGCAACTCGGCTATGGTTGTCATCTCGTCTTCGTCGTTGCTTTCGTTGTATGATTTTTTATAAAATGCTTTCGGGACCCACTTCCTGTGTCGGCGACTGGATTTCAGCTAGTGTTTTATGTTCCGTTTTATTTTTCCTGTCCGGCAGCAGCTTTGTTCTTATTATTAATCGCGAGGATAGCGAGACAATGTTCTTTTACTTGGTTGTCGCCAAGGCTTTTTCCAAACCAGTCAACCTGATGGTCTGTACTCTGGTTTATTTGGAATTTTTTTTTTTTTGGTGAATTATCTTAATTCAACTGTTGGTCCGCCGTGTAGGCAATATATCCACACGAATTGCAGGATCGCCAGTTAAGCCACAACCAGTGACACAGTGACCGAGTTCGGATGTTCGCTTATTGAGTGAAATTAAAAAGTTGTTTTTGTGAGTCCGGGAGCGTTTAAAACAAAAAAACTATTTATAAATAAATGCCATCGATAAAACAGTCAAAGCTAAATGAAGATATATTATTTGATTTAGTCGACCAAAATAAAAAAAAAAAAAAACAAAAGACAAAACAAAGAAACTGCAAATCAGTCCAGTGAAGTGAGAAAAAAAAAAAAAACAAAAACAAAACTGGTCTTCAGTGCCATACTTACTTCAGTTCATTTATACTCGTAATCCAATTCATAAACAAGAACGAAGCCACGAAATAGAAAAACAGTGACGTGACGTGTTGTGACAACTAAAACAAAGTGCAACAACAACAAACAAACAAAATGTTAAAAGTGACAATAAACGCGCTTACAAAATAACTTCAGTAAGGTGCAACAACAACGTAAGACAATTTAAATATATTACCTCGGTCGTAAAAGTGAAAACTAAAACAGACAATATATTGCTAGTTACGCACAGAGTTTTCAAAGCATCATTTGGCGCGAGTGCAAGTTCACTGACTCTTAGCCGACGATAGCCGAGTTCCAGTCGGCGTGCGGAGGAAATCGACTTCGTGGTTCGTATTGCGGTCGCCTTTGTTTTTTTTTTTAATGAAAACAAACTGGAAAGAACCAGCATGAGCACGGAGGAAGACAAAAACGTGACAAACAAACGAAAAGGTACACCGAAAATCTCCATTGTGACGCGAAGTAAAACCGCGAAATTAACAATGGAGAGAAAAGGTCAGCAAATGGAGGAGGACAGAGGGCGCCCCTCCCCCTACAATTTTAATATGTATGGGGCAAACAATTCGTTCGCTTCTCTTGCATCCTCAGAGTCTGAGGATGAAGAAGAGGAAATAACTGAATTGGAGGCGAAACTTGCGATGGCAAGAGCCCGCCTAGAAGAGAGACGCCGAAAGAAAAAAATAGCGGCACTCGAAAAAGAAAAAGACACGGAACAACAACAAAAGCCGAAGCCAAAAGTCGGCCAACAGCAACATCAACAGCAACAACCAACACAAAATCGACCACAGCAAGCAACACAACAGCGGCAAAGCAACAATCAGAACCAAAAAATAAAGATGCCACCGATCAACACTATAGATATTGAGTGTAAGGAATTGGTAAGTCTTTGTAAGCTAGCGATAGGTAACAATTTTGTAGTTAAAAGACTGGCTGGTAATAGGCATGCCATTCAAACCTATGCGGTGGCAGACCACGAAAAAATTAAAGAGGTCTTAAAAAGGGCCACCGCGGAATTCTACTCGTTCACGCCGAAGCAAACAAAGAGGGTAACGGTTCTATTAAAGGGTGTCGACCCTGAGGTGGAGCCGGAGGCTCTGCTCGAGATGCTTCAAAAGTTGAGGCACGACGATCTCGAGTTTATCTCCGTAAAACCGTTCACCACAACCAAGGCAAGAAGGGAAAACCGCAAGCTTCCCTTCTTTTTGGTTCAACTAACGCCCAGCAGCAGAATTGGTGGTCTAAGAAAGATTACAGTCTTGGATCATCAAAGTGTCACATGGGACAAGTTAAAAAAAGGCAGAGACATCCTGCAATGTGTCCGCTGCCAACGGTTTGGTCACGCGGCGGCGAACTGTGAAATGCAGCACCGTTGCGTAAAATGCGGAAAAGACCATAAGGCAGAAGAATGCCCTCTGGGAAAAGAAAGGGTAGAAGACAAAGCCCTTCTAAAGTGCGCAGTGTGCCGGAATGAGGGACACCCCGCTAATTATCGAGGATGTCCTAAATTCCGAGAAATAATGGCAAGAAGTGTGACCCGGCAAAGAAACACAGAGCCAGCTCGTACTACAACAATGCCCGTAACATCGCAGCGGTCGTACGCACAAGTTGCGTCGGGTGGGAGACCATCAAACCAGGCTACAACATTGGTAGCCACAAATACTCCCACACAGACTGAAACAACATCGCAAGCAGACGTGATCACGGTTCTGCTTAATCTGCAGAGACAGATGACACAGCTGCAAAACCAAATAAACGAGATCTATTCGTACTTGCCCAATCTAAACAAAAAGTCAATATAAACCCTCTAACCACAACATCAATAAAAGCTCTTGTCGTGAATGTAAATTCACTAATAAGAACTGAGAGAAGAGCCAATCTTTTCAACCTGTTGCAAGTTGAACAGCCTGATGTACTTCTGGCGGGGGAAACAAAGTTAAACCAGAGACACAAGATATGTCATAAAAACTACGATATTATACGAAGAGACCGACCTAATTCCTCTCAAGGGGGGGGTGTCGCAATTTTTATTAGAAAAGGGATCCCTCATAAAGTTATATATAGTGGAGAAGTGCGCAGGTTCCGGGTGCTGGAAGCCTGTATCGTCCGCATACCCCTTCAGCAAGGAAGGGGTTTGTATGCGATTGCGGTCTACGCACCTGAGGAGCACCAACATAATCTATTTATAGCAGAGCTCGAGACTCTCTTCCGATGCTTACAATTGCACCTGGGCAAAAATTACTTTATCCTAGGGGGAGATATGAACGCCAAGCATAGAAATTGGGGAAATCATATATCTAATGCCAGAGGAAATCAGTTGGCTGGCTGGTTAGATCAGTTTCATATTGAATATAGAACTGACCTGCTAGCTACCGAATATCCATCGTTCCCTAGAGGCAGATCGTTCTTAGATATCTTGCTAATCGACTCACGACTGAGATTACTTAATACCAATAGACGAAATACAAACTGTTTACGGACAATTGAATACGATAGTGACCACTGTGCATTCACGGCAGTAATAGAGCTTCCGAACGAGCTCGCAGATCTGGAGGAATTCGTGATCCCGCAACCCTATAACTACGGGGCAATGCGATGGCCGCGGTTCACCAGATCATTAACAAGAGAACTGCGTTCGAATGACTTGAATTTGCCAGTAAACAGAAACCTGACTAATGTCGAAATCGACAAATACATTCAACAAATGGACGAAACCGTAAAACGAACAATGGACAAAACAATTCCCAAAACAACAGTTACAGATCACATTAACATGTACAGAAACGCAACAATAAACGCACTCCACAAGAAAAAGAGCAGACTGCTATCGAAACTTAAACAATTACACAGACAGTTTACAGACAGACAAGACCAGGAGATAATATCACTGAAATCTCAATTAAAAAACCTCCAACAATTACTTAAAGCTAATTATAGATTAACAACAAATTTGTATTGGAACAACAGAATTCGAGCTATAAAAACTAATAACCCGAATATGTTCCCACAAATAAATAAAATATTCAGGAGAAATAATCAAAATGAGATTCAGTGTCTCCAAATTCCACGTACTGAGGTAAACAAGCAGCTGCTAACCAACACTGGCATAGATACAGAGAACGCTATCTTCAATAGTGAGCTCTTCGTGATCGAAGATCCTTTGGAGAAGGCGAACGCTGTGGGAGCTGTCTTTCAGGAAATGTACAAGGTGAATGAAAGCATTCACCGAAATCACGACCTGGAGGACAGAATTCGACTGAATCACCTGCACCTCCGGAATGAAATTTCACATTGGCAATCGGAGAATCCCGGTTTTACGGAATTCAGTGACGATAATCTGTCAATTGACATTAATGCCAATGGTGGGGCTAATAGCCTTTTAATAACAAGGGAAGGAATCCAGAGTATCTTCGACTCATTAAGAAGCAAAAAGTCAGTGGGAATAGATGGAGTACCTAACATCGTACTCAAGAACCTGCCCCCAATGGCAATAGATATATACACGGTCCTGTTTAACAACGCGTTGAATAATGCATATTATCCCGCGCGTTGGAAAACGGCCATCATTCAGCCCATCGCAAAAAAGGGCAAAGACTGCACAAACCCAATGAACATGCGTTCGATAAGTTTACTCCCAAGCATCAGTAAAGTATTTGAAAAAACCATTAACAAAGCTCTGCTAAAATGGGTAGAAGACAACAGCATTATTCCAAATAACCAGTTTGACTTTAAGGCGGGTCATGAAACCACACATGCCGCAGCTAAACTGGTCTCCGACATACAATGGAATAAATGTAGGAACCAATGCACAGGTGCCTGTCTGATCGACTTGGAGAAAGCCTTTGATACCGTCTGGATCGAAGGGTTGTATTACAAACTGGTCAGACATGGCATACATAAGCCTTTACTATATGTACTTTACGATATGTTAAAGGACAGGAGGTTCGTGGTCAAAAGTGGTAATGTGACCTCTAATAAAACGTATAATATCAAGAATGGCTTGCAACAGGGCGCGGTACTGTGGGGAAGAAGTAGTGCACCGGCGTACGGCGCTGATTATCTTCCTCCTCCATCATCAATTGTTAGCCGCGCAAAACACCGAACCGAAAGTCACCAGCAATAAATGAACGAAACGCCGCCACGTTCGTCCACAACCGAGAAGGATGAAAAGTTCGATCACCAGGGAAAGGAGATAAAACACTCGGAAGCTGCGGCACAAAAATTATGAAACACTACGGATTAATATTGAGTTGAACTGGTTTTATTTTATTTAATTCTAGTTTTATTAATGAACGGAGAACTTAACAGAAAATATAGCACAAGTAATAATTTTAACTTTAAATTTAAATTTTAACCGACTTCCGTCCATTATTTCTATACTTCTTATTACACTATGTCTTGACTACTTGGTGAAAGACCAACGCGTCTGGCGAATTCTCGCGATTATCGCTCCCCTGTGTGCGCCAGGGTAGCGATGGAGACACGACCCGCTCGGGTCGGAGGATGGAATTTGACTCAAACGATATCCTCACCAATAAGGATATCGTTTTTTACCTACCACCAGGGAAACGTAGAGTCTCTTGGTGGTATAGGAAACCAGATCTTGTAATACAGGTCATGGTGGTATGTGTGGGATCGTTGAGATCAGTGCTATTCACACGTGCAGTGGAACAGCGAAACAGGGAGGCGGCAAAGACAAAAGGAAAGGCGACCAAATGGTTGGCTCTTTAATGAGGGTCATGTTTATACGATGCCTCGTCGCTATTTTCGACGTTAGGAGAAAAAGGTGCTAAAAGCAAATTGGATGTTTATGGCATCTCTGGCTGCAATAGAAACCGGGTTCATATTTGCATTAGGAAATGCTGGAGAATTTGGTTTCAGCGTCTATTGCGCTAATTATATGCAGCTGCTTGGGTTGTTTGTTGGTAAGACAAACAAAAAAGGTTGCCAGGCAATGTATATGAAAAGGTATATGGCGCGGCTAGGAAAATAGACGGCGCGATATTTATGGAATTTGTCTGGTACCGAATTGGTTCAGAATACCAAATAAGCAAACAAAGAAATCTTATGAAAAATTGTATGCGAAGGGATGCATGAAGGTAAGTTTTCTTTATAGGTTTAGGGTTAAAATAATTGGGTCTGTTTGATGCGTGAAGCATCTAAGATGCTAATGCGAATTGCATTAGCGAAAGCTGGTGCAGACCCGGGTTATGGTTATGGGGGTTTTTTCAGGAAGGCGAGCCGTGGGATCTGGCGGAATCGCCACAGTACTCCCCTCCCAGTGACGTAGTCACGAAAAAAAAGGTAGGGGCGAGGGAATGCTCGATGGTGGGTGCTATGATGATAGGGAGGTTGCTTCGGAATGCGCTGTGGTAATGTTAAGGGACTGTCGTGGTGACCAGTTCCTGGTTATTGTTTGGGCCTTTATCGATAAGATGGACACAGTTGTTACCACTTGATGCCATCAAGGGCAAATGTGTGCGGCGTGGTCCATCGGCCTGTTATGGGTCTCGTGGACCAACAGGCTTATCGCCCGAATAGGTCGGAACCTATCGGAAATCCGCTCACATCCGCAGTGACGAAATAGTGTGTGCGAGAAGGAGGGGAACTTATCCCAGGGTAATTCCCATCCGCAGTGACGGGTTGCCGTGTGCGGAATGGAAAGGGACCAAGTCCAGAGCGGGTGTCTTTTGTCCATACGTTTGTATGGCGATTTGTTTGCCGCTGGGACTGGTAAAGGAGGGCGGGCCCGCAATTGCACGTTTTACCTATCGAGGGAGGACCGGTACATTGGTGCCAATGTAGCGGTAGCTGCGACCTCGACCGAATGGAAACTTGCTGTGAGGTGCCGGCCGTCGCTCTTGTTTAAAAAAAAAAAAAAAAAAAAAAAAAAAAAAAAAAAAAAAAATAGGGGATATTGGTTAGGGGGCTCCTGGTGGGTGGTTGATTGTGTGCAACCCCAGGGCGCCCTAGGGTTATTAGATGTGCGCTCCGAAGTATTATGCACCTAGGTATTTGAGGCGGCGTAGAGGGGCGTGTATAGCCTTTAGTTGCCGCTAAAGGGGAGCCATGGTGGCTAAAGGATTGGGGAAACTGGTATGTTGTCTCAGCCCGATGGTATCGGTTTGATTTGTGGGCCGGTGTTGCTGAGACATGGTGAGACGTAGGAGATCTAAGGACGAATGTCCTGAAATTTAAATAAAGGGGCAAAACCAGGTGCCCTGATAGATGCTACGCGTAGTAGCTGTGGTAACGAGGGAAGCTGGCTTGCTGAAATCGGGTAGAAGGTCGAGCATTGATGAACGGTGTCGCGTGATAACTGTCTTTGGCGTGCATGGACGCCAATATTGGACAGAGGCAGAAAAAGTTGTTAGAGGTCACGCAGAGTCGAGAAGGGTTGCTTGGGGTTGCGTGAAGGCTATGGTTGGACAGAAAAGGGTGAGGTGTTTCACGCGAGGCAAAACCGGGTGTCCTATATATTATATGCTACACGTAGTAGCTGTTGTTACGTAAGGGGCCGGTTTGCAGAAAATGGGTGTTGAGCAATGGCGAGCGTGT
This sequence comes from Microdon myrmicae, assembly GCA_963931805.1. Classification (NCBI taxonomy): domain Eukaryota; kingdom Metazoa; phylum Arthropoda; class Insecta; order Diptera; family Syrphidae; genus Microdon; species Microdon myrmicae. Next base: position 124,588,325 of record OZ007500.1, on the reverse strand, counting down.
GCGCCAATATTTAGGAAAGGACCGAAAAAGAAGATGTTGAAATAGTGGGCATTGTATGCCAATATTTAAGGAGGGCCAGAAAGGGGTTGAAGTATTACGAGCGAGACAAAACCAGGCGTCCTATTGATTATGTGCTACGCAGAGTAGCTAAAGTGTGATGAGGAGCCTGTTTGAAGGAATTAACTAGGGGCGTTGTGTGCCAATAGTAAGAGAAAAGCCAGACGGGTGTTGAAATGGGTCGAGTGAGGTTGGATGAAGTAAAAGGACGAAACGAGACTAAGGGGGCAAAGGGAGCCGAAGGCTGTCGAGTGGAGTCGAAAGGTGGCCAATGAGGCTAAAAATAAGTCGAAGGTGGTCGGGTATTGTCGCGAGTAGTCGAGAGAAGTAGGAAGCGGAGTCGTGTGTAGTCGAATTGAGTCATGTGAACTTGTGTGGAGTCAACAGTGCTGTGCATCTTGTAAAAACGGTTGTGCACTGCTAAATACCCTGAAGGGGCTTACAATATTTATTATTTGTTTTAAAAAAAAATTGCAGCAACCGTTTCTATTCAAATAGATATGATGTAGTTTGGTTTAAAATTATTATATATCAACGTTTATTGTTAAATCGTTTTGGATAGCTTAAATTATTATTTTCGTTTAGATTAGTATTAATCAATATATCCATCAATAAACCGATTACTCTGCAAGGTGATATTTCTGTAGATTTTATTTCTCTTTTGAAGTCTTTTATTGATTTTCTTGCTTTATTTTATTTTATGCATTATGTTTAAATGTTGGATAGGTCAGAAGGACTAAGTGTAAGGTTAACAGTTAGTAAATTGATTAGACAAGGCGACTGCAAAAATATATTGTATTAATATCGGCTACAGCTATGTCAACAATTACGCTGGCCAGCGAGTGTTTATCGATTATAATTGCTGACGAGCCGAGCCGATATGGGGTATAGTTTTACAATAGGAACTCGTTAAGTTAGAACTGTGTGTGACAATGTCTGCTTTAATAAGTAATTCCATGATTCCATGTCTGGATATAACCTACTTATCAATTTTGGGAATTTTAATTTTTCTTAAAACAAATAATGTTAATTATATGTTTTAAACATTTTAATAAAGACTAAGAGAAAAAAAAATCGAGATTGCTTATAATATATGAATATATATACGCAAATATATATATATATATATATATACATATACATACATATATATATATACATACATATATATATATATATATATATATATATATATATATATATATATATATATATGTAGAGAGAGAGAGAGTAATATAATTGTAGAATTGAATATATATTAAATGTTTTACAATTTCTTGTGTATTTAGAGATATTTGTCTTTGTTTGCTTATAATGATTAAAATTCAAAATGTTTCTTGTTATTTGGATTCGTCTTAACATAAGATTTAAACAACAAAGTAAAGGATAAAGTAAAAATTGAAGACTGCTTTCCATTAATTTGGTTAGAATTTATCTGTGGTGTGTATATATTTATATTAATTTGAATCAAACCTGAATAAAAACAAGGAGAAGCAGTTAAAATAATATTTAAAGCAATAAACTAGGAAAACAATGAAAATATTTTTTTTACACATTTGACATACATAAAATTTATGAGGATATTCAAAATAATGAAACAATTTAGTGAGAACACAAACAATTATTATTATTGCTCATCTAACTTTAATAGCTAAGGAAAAGCAAAAGAGATTAAAGTTTCCTTTTTAGGGATATGAAATATTTTATTTAATCATACGTACAACAAAAAGGCATAGTAAAAAAAAGGCGAAAACAATACATTAATATGTATTCATATCCTCGTATTTTTAATATAATTAAACTTGATTTCCTTTTTCATGGACACAATATATAATGGTAAAAGAGAAAAGAAAACAAAAACGACAATAAACAAAACATTACAACTGCACGTTCTTAGATTCTCTATGAAATCATTTTCTTTATTTCGGTAAAGGGTTTTGTTTTGGTTTATTTATTTATTTCCAATTATGTTAACCATGTTTTTGTATGAATTTGAAAGAAAAGATAATAGCAGAACTGAATACGTGTAACATTTAATATAAAAAAAAAAATATTATGTCTTTTTCGTACGTTTATAGGTTACAAAACAAAAAAGAAACGCACCTATATAAATGTATATATTTCCGGACATATATCCATTCATATAAGTGTCAATATCTTTTATACATATTTAATGAATTTTATTTATTGAAAACCTTGTTTCGGTATTTGGATTAGAAAGCATAGTTTTTTAATAGTTAAATCAGTTATACTCTTTTCTTACACTGGTAGAATAACTGCCTCTAACCAGTTGTCTACATTTACAATAGAAAATCGTTTTCGCAAATTAGAACTGTGCATGGAAATTTGTACTTCAAATCACTAATTAATTTTACACAAAACACAAGCTTAATGATTAGCCTACTTGATTAGTTTTTCGGAATGCAGTTTTTTTAAATTTAAATTTCGCCCGGAAGGAGCTTACAATAGAAAAAGAAAAAAAAACAGGAAAAAATTGAAAATTTCGAGAAGAGATGAAAAAAAATTGAAGAAAATTCAGGAGAGGATACCTGTCGTTCTGTTGATGGTTTCGATGGTTGCTGGTCGGTGATGGTTACTGGTACTGATGTTATGCCAGGTGCTGTTGTTGGGCTGGCGTTGGGGCGATGCTTTTGCCCATTGATGTTTTTCGCCAATTGCCGCCACAATTGCCCACTGATTGTATATTTATTCTGGTGATGGCGTGTCGACTGGTGTTATTGGACGATGGTTATTTTTGAGGTTGTTACACCCTTTAATTGTCTTTTGTTTATTGCCGCCACAATTGTTCACTGAATTTATATTAAGCGAAAGATAATTTTGTCGAACAAAACTCCAAGAAATTTGACCGATGTTAACAACAAAAGGACGTCCAGCTATGATCAACTATACGAACGTATTCCTGTTCTAGATCGAAGTGAGAGTTGATGAAACAGGAGTCGAAATTTTTGTTTTCAGCACTAAAAAGTCACTGTTCGAGAAAAAAAAAACTATTTTCACCGTTAACAAAACGCGAATGTTCGAAGGTTGCAGTGTTCTTTTTACACTCGCGGGTCACCAATGTGGGGAAGAAGTAGTGCACCGGCGTACGGCGCTGATTATCTTCCTCCTCCATCATCAATTGTTAGCCGCGCAAAACACCGAACCGAAAGTCACCAGCAATAAATGAACGAAACGCCGCCACGTTCGTCCACAACCGAGAAGGATGAAAAGTTCGATCACCAGGGAAAGGAGATAAAACACTCGGAAGCTGCGGCACAAAAATTATGAAACACTACGGATTAATATTGAGTTGAACTGGTTTTATTTTATTTAATTCTAGTTTTATTAATGAACGGAGAACTTAACAGAAAATATAGCACAAGTAATAATTTTAACTTTAAATTTAAATTTTAACCGACTTCCGTCCATTATTTCTATACTTCTTATTACACTATGTCTTGACTACTTGGTGAAAGACCAACGCGTCTGGCGATTCTCGCGATTATCGCTCCCCTGTGTGCGCCAGGGTAGCGATGGAGACACGTCCCGCTCGGGTCGGAGGATGGAATTTGACTCAAACGATATCCTCACCAATAAGGATATCGTTTTTCACCTACCACCAGGGAAACGTAGAGTCTCTTGGTGGTATAGGAAACCAGATCTTGTAATACAGGTCATGGTGGTATGTGTGGGATCGTTGAGATCAATGCTATTCACACGTGCAGTGGAACAGCGAAACAGGGAGGCGGCAAAGACAAAAGGAAAAGGCGACCAAATGGTTGGCTCTTTAATGAGGGTCATGTTTATACGATGCCTCGTCGCTATTTTCGACGTTAGGAGAAAAAGGTGCTAAAAGCAAATTGGATGTTTATGGCATCTCTGGCTGCAATAGAAACCGGGTTCATATTTGCATTAGGAAATGCTGGAGAATTTGGTTTCAGCGTCTATTGCGCTAATTATATGCAGCTGCTTGGGTTGTTTGTTGGTAAGACAAACAAAAAAGGTTGCCAGGCAATGTATATGAAAAGGTATATGGCGCGGCTAGGAAAATAGACGGCGCGATATTTATGGAATTTGTCTGGTACCGAATTGGTTCAGAATACCAAATAAGCAAACAAAGAAATCTTATGAAAAATTGTATGCGAAGGGATGCATGAAGGTAAGTTTTCTTTATAGGGATTTTAGGGTTAAAATAATTGGGTCTGTTTGATGCGTGAAGCATCTAAGATGCTAATGCGAATTGCATTAGCGAAAGCTGGTGCAGACCCGGGTTATGGTTATGGGGGTTTTTTCAGGAAGGCGAGCCGTGGGATCTGGCGGAATCGCCACAGTACTCTCTCCGATTCTTTTTAACATTTACATTAGCGACTTATTAGAAGTACTTCCGCAGGCTATTGCGTACGCAGACGATCTCATAATTTACAGAACAGCTCCGAAAGTTGCGATCATAAATAAGTTAATACAGCGAGACTTCAACAAAGTGCAGCGCTATTGCGATGACTGGAAACTTAAGATCAACTTCCAGAAATGTGAAGCCATCCTATTTAGAACCCCATTATATAAAGCCACGTACGACACAAGGAAAAACTGGCGAAAGCTAGTTATCGTGGGACCGCATGGAGATAAACTGGAAACCAAGAGTTTAGTTAAATACCTGGGCATCTGGCTAGACCAATATCTGTATTTCAACAGACATGTAGAGGCTGCTTTGCTCAAAGCGAGGAAAACTTTCGCTATGACAAGGAGGCTATTTCACAGTAGCCAACTTGACAGCAAGGTAAAAGTCATATGCTACATGACACTAATCAGGCCAATGCTCGTATATGGTTGCCCAGTATGGTTTAACATAGGTCCAAATTTGATGGAAAAGATTCGGGTGTTCGAAAGGAAGTGTCTCAGAAGCTGTCTCAGATTATATCGGACACCGGAATCGGACTATAAAAAGTATTACTCAAATGAGACTTTATATAATGAAGCGTACATAAATAGGGTGGATAATTTTATGATTAAATTAATCAGAGGACATATTGCGAGAGCAATAAGCTCGTCCAATGACCTAATTTTCGGGGCCTATTATCCAAACACTCTGTACTATGAGAGCCTGCGTCGCAACGGCTTTGTTCCACCAGAGGCGTTCCTTGACTTGGATATGAAAGGGCTTATACAGGATAGATCCGGAATTCCGCTGATCTATCATGTAAGTAGATCATCTGTAGACGGGCGATTGTGCTACGACCGGGAAGTAGCGCGCACCGAAGAAGAGCTCCTGCGCTTCAGTAGGGCTATCTCCCACAGAGACCGGGACGATAGTATTAGACAGCGTCAACAGTTCTGGTGGTTGAATGGCATATAAAGACCTGGGTACCAAAGTCGGTAAAGAATCATACTATCATCAGCTAGCTTACATAGACTTAGCTTTTCTAGAATTAGGGTAGTATAAGATTTAAGTTAAGTTAGGTTAAGTGCTTTTACATAAAAAAAAAAAAAAAAAAAAAAAAAAAAAACGTAGGTAAGTTAAGTAAGTTCAATTTTAAGAAAAAAAACAAAAAAAAAAATTGACAAAGTTTTTCAAATTTTTCTTTGTCTCAAATAATTATAAGTATTGCCACAAAGTTCTGTCGCCGAAAGGCAAATTATACAAATGTTAAGCAATGTTTAGCTTAGAGCGTCTGCGAAGGACCAGTAAGTTATTATATAAGATAATTAAGCTAGAATTTAAGCATTTTTTGTCTAGCCTTTAATTTAGAAATTAAGAATATAAAAAGAAAAATAAAAAATGTTGTAAAAATCAAAATCAAAATCGCCAGTTAAGGTTTATAAAGATTTAATAAATAAAAATTTATTTTTTTCCAGCCTATGGCCGGTCTTCGTTGATTTATTTCTCAAGTCAAGAGTGACTCTTAAGAACCACTTTACATCTTTTCAAAATCGATTGCGAACTACTGAGTGTGTTTCCTATTTATGCTGTATTGTAACAAAGAGAGCCTTATCATAATATGACTATGTCGTTATCTTATATGCAACAAAGAGAAACTTATCTCTAGATGTGATTTAAATACGGGGCTCTAGAAAATTACATATTCTTGGGGATAAGTTAGCGTGATAAGTTAACTATCATTTGGATGAGTCAGCGTTAACTAGCGCGACGGCTAGCCAAGCCGGTTCCCCTACTCTTCATAAACCAAACAAATACCACGCACAAGATTATCGAGCTTGCAAGTTGCTGCTAAGCAAAAAATAAATTTACCGTCTATATTTTATTCACGCTCGTACATATGTACTTTAAACTTAAGAAAACATTTTGAGAATAATATCTTATAGTACTACGTATACGTATATGAAAATAAATAAAAAAAAAATAAAGCTGTTCTAAAGTCTTGAAAAATTCTACATACATTCATTTGGAATTCATAGCAATAAGAAAGCCGTCAAAATACTTATGATTGCACTACTATGTCAACCCTCCCTCAAAGTTAACCTCTCAGGTTTGCACTGTAAGTAGGATTCCCTTGGAACCTATTTATAAATTTTAATGTTAAACCATTTTCGATTCAATTTTTTCCCGCCGCTTCAGTTTCTATCCCGGAGTTTCATTAAATACCATAAAGAGGGTCTTCAGTAACCACAATTAAACAGTAGCACTCGAAATCTAGTAGGCGCACACCCATAATCATAAAATCGTATATAAAAAATCTACTTTCCATCGGCTAAAAGTGACTTCTTTAATTAAATTACCACTCCGCCACTTGATATCCGAACATCACGACGTAGGCCTCGAACAATCTAATTCATAAAAAATTCACTATAAACTTTTGCAAAACCCAACCCGACGACCGGAATGCTACACAGATTGCCATCGACCCCAGGTACCGTACCTACCTCTCCAAAACAGTTCAATAGGATTGAAAATTAGTTTCAAAGAATACCAAAGTGAAAAATGGAAAACCGAAAAACAAAAAGGGGGAACTCCATTTGCCCAACACCATCGCCTATCAGCAAGCGCCATACAAAGGCCGTTTACATTCAGCTCACTTTGATGCTGCTTATCCCCCAACGAAGGTGAAAAACCATAAACTTTTACTTTTAAGACTACTCCTTATTCGACCTGCTCCTTGCGTTCTCTGCTTGCCTACATTTTACCGCACTCTCATTTTAACGCCACTTTAAATTACCGGAAATTTACACACACAAAAAAAAAAGAATAAATTACTTAAGCACCTGTCTATTTGATGATATCCTCGGACGGCTGGCAGATGTACTCGCATTTCAGACGTACTTGCTTTTAAGAACGTCCGACACCCGTCTCGTTTGGTAACTTGTGCTGTGGAAGTGGAGCTTTAATAAATTATTTATCAAATTTACTATTTGTGTGTGTTCAAGATCCTGAAATTGAAAAGAAACTGCTGCTTGAGATTGAATAAATTTTAGATGATGCCTAATCGTTAGTTTCCTCAGCTGGTATGCGACGCGTTCTGCTTTTCTGACAGCAAAACCAGTCAGATAGATTTTACTTTACTATTTCTGCTTATAAAGGAATTTGGAAATAATAAATAATTTTTTTGAAATAAGACCGTCTTTGGTGAAAAAGCGAAGAAACTCGATGACGCCATCGATGCACATATTAAAGAATAGCAATCTTAAATAAAAGTTTAGATCGATCAACGACTGTTTTTACAAGTCGAATTTAAACTTCCAGGTCAAATGCCAAATAAACTATAACAACTATAGCGTATTAAATTCTATTACTTTTACTTTCATTATTACGTTGATAACAAAATATTTTGGGCAATATACTTGTTTCGAACATTGGAAGAGAAATGGCTGAAAACTTGCTTCTGTTAAAACTTGGTGGTTTAATAATGTTTACGGTTTTCTTTTTCTTTTACATTAATACGTCTATATAAAATTAAAATTAAGATACTCAACCCTATTTGAATGAAGATTAATTCCATGACAGTTAATCCCACGTCGAAAGTTATTATAAAATTCGTTGTCGGACGTAATTATAACAATTTACGATTCGACGCCATCAAATTATAGTTATAAGGATATTTTCATTTCATTTTGTAATCTTTAAGAAATTCGTCATCGCATAATTGGTCTCACTCTCGAGGCTCTGTCGATGCTCGACTAGTAACGGCATTTTGTAACATCAGGGGCATCGGTTTCACTAATACGAATGGTTGGTTTAGGTGGTAGTCGGTCTCAAGGTGAGATACCACCCCGTACACTGTACATTCCGCGATATCGTCGGGAGAAATTTTCGAATAGGTTTTGGATACATGGGTGTTGGCCCGGACTGACACGGAGACAAGTCATGATGGTACCTTCCGAGATAAAGTATTCCGGAGGTAAACTACTTTCCCACTCGGATCTCCGGGTGGGACTATGTCAAGGGGAACATCATGCAAATATTATGATAAGAACCGAACTTTAAGAAATTCCTCATCGCATAATCGGGCTCGTTCTAAAGGCTCTGTCGACGTTCGACTGATATCGGCATTTTGTAATATCAGGGAAATCAGTTTCACCAATACGAATGTAAACTCCGTCCACCAACATTTGCAAACAACGAAACCTGATCCTTGCGCTAACCGAGGCTCAGGTCGGTTCGTCAACTGATTCGTCATATCGTCGTTGCTCAGGATACGACTTATATTTGAGATTCCGTTTCAGGAGTCTGCGTCTTCGCGCGGTTCGATCTGGCTGGCCAGACGATAAAGACGTTAGAACCCAATAACATGGGCATCATGTAGTTGAGGGTCGTGCTGAGTCCGTTAAATTTCTTTGTTGTCTTTACCGCTCCCCGAATGACGATCGACCAGCGACATTTTTCGGACATCTTTCACGTACCGTCGACTGGATACAGACCACCCACCCGGCTTCTGAAATTATCGTCCTTGGAGATTTTAATGTACACAATTCAGGCTGGTTGGTACATTCTAACATAACCAACGAGGCTTAGAGGTCGACTGAGATGTTCGCTGTTAGCTGCAATTTGACTTAACTCGTGGAGGAACCTGTGGGGGTTCTCTATACCATATGGAGAACCAACCCACAATGCCAACCAATCTTGACCGCTAACAGCGCGTCACCTTAACCCAACTCCCCATCCCAAACCTGCAATACACATATCCGCAACCATGCAAAACCTGCAAGCGCATCCATCCCAATCTGCAAGCGCATCCACCCCGAACGTGCAAGAATCCATCGCCCAATCTGCAATGAAAGGCATTTCCCGAAACTTCCAACACAATACAATTCAATAGGATACATTCTAATCATCCCCGCATACATTTTCCCAAAACCGCTTCGGTCAATTCTCTATTTAAGTCATATTCCTTCCTCGCGACCAAGGAATCTTAATTTCCCCGGAAATTCATGTGCTGTAATAAAACGCATATTCAAACCTACACGGAACATTAACCATCACCACCAACCATACCGAGCCGCATACATTTCCCCGAAATTACTTCGGTTAATATCTTATCTAAATGATATTCCTTGCTTGCACCCAAGCAATTCCAATTTCCCCCGAAAACCACTTCGGTTAATTTCCTCCTAAAATCATACTTCTCGTTTGCAACCAAGCGACAGCTAAATTTCCACGAAACAATCACAACTATCAAGACACTTGATCATACTTGGTTATGCCAATTTCCCAGTATACACAACCAACGAATCCAACTCAGCTTATACGGCGAGGATTCGCTGGAACTGAACCCTCTATGCGAGCATAGCAACTCTTCTCGACATTCCTCGTAAGTGGCAGCGAGTTTACTTCAGCTATGACTCAACCGTCACGAGGCGATGAATAGATTTTTCCCATTCCATAGTCAGTCGAGATTCAACCGCCACCGGGGGCACACACAGGAGTTGGAGTTCAAAAACCCCAACAGTCGAGTAGTAACCACCACAGAGGACAGACGTCCCTTCATACCCTCCAGTGCGCGTCCCTGAATAGTCGGGTCATTGAGCTCAACGAATCGTCATCGAAAATTAATGGGCGTGTATTCAAGATAGCGTGTACGAGTGCAGTCTTTACACTACTTACCGGCGTTTTTAATTCAAATGGTTGTGCTGTTCCCATGTCACCTGGTTCAGAATCCCTACGCGCGACGTGTGTACGCAATATTTAAACGGCTAGGTGTTTGATTAACTACGCTAATGATTACGTGAGATTGTGACATTTTAGTTTTGGAATAATAATTACGTAAAATTTACGAACTTAACTGAGTTGAAATCTGTCCCGAGTGCGAGGAACTCATATGTGAGATTGTAACACTGTAATTTTGAATTACCAATTACTCAAAACTCACGAACTTAATTGGATTAGAATTTGTTCCGAGTGCGAGGAATTTACACAAATGGATTTTGTAAAGTTAATACATGATAAATAAATGAACGTTAATTCAAACAACATTCCGGTGCTTGACTTTTGTTACTTTTCTAAAGCCTGCGGGTGAACTTGGTGCCTTTCGCTCTCGGTGGAACAAGTAGGTGGGAATATCGATGAACCCGTGTCCTTGCCGACACACATATCTATCCCCTGCAAACCTACGTGAATGTCGGATACCCGAGGTGATTATGCGAACACCCTGGATCTGTTTTTGACATTCGCGTCGTGCACTTATACCGAGGAAGTTGCTGCGCTACCGGGAAACTCAACACTACTTGGTATCGGTCGCGCAACTACTTGCATTTCAAGCGAATACCCGACCTAAACAGCTTCGGCATGTATGGAGGTACCGGGCTGCCAACTGGGACAATTTACGAAATTACTTCGCATCCTCTTCGTGGTCGAAGGTGTGCTTTAGAGACTCGGATGTCGATGCATGTGCGGAGTCAGTCACAGAGATTATTCTCCTCGGTGTGGGGATCTACATTTCGCATTCCATCAAACGAAGTTAATCTGATAAGCCTTGGTTTGATAAAAAATGGGAGGAGATTACAGCGGCAAAAAAATTGAGCATTTAAACAATGGCGCTCAAATCCTACCGAGGTGAACAGAACGAATCTTGTTAGAATCAAAAACGAGTGCAACCAGGCGATTGATACCGCGAAGAACGCCTACAACGACAGAATGACTAGTAAACTTGTGGGGGCTCTTTAAAGCTACGCAAAGAACCACCCACAATCCCAACCACAACTCCCTTTACCAACCTGCAGTTACCTGCAAACATTTCCTTCTCAAGGACATTTAATGCACCTCACCAAAAACCCCCTGTAAAGAATTCGCTAACATTTATGCATTTAACTCATCAACAAAATCATCTGAAAAGAATTCTTTACATGCAAAGCATCATCATAAATTAGAAAACCTTATCGGCGCCCCTGTCAGCCAGCGTACCCTGTCACACACGTGCAGCCTTTTGTCCAATCGACCTAAGCATTTTGCCCATCTAGCGGCTAACCGCCAAGAATCGATTTCTCCAGCATATAAACATGCATACAAAGAATCCGATACTTTCCGCCAGCAAGATACAGTGCACAATCACCATTGTGTTCCTAAATTCCTTTTAGCACCCAGTTTTCCTAATTGCATGCAGACTATTTATACAGCTGCATCCATGTCTTCATCTCCTCGATAGCATAGCGTTTAGTATCCCCGCCTGTCACGCGGCACACCGGGGTTCGTTTCCCTGGCGGGGAGCCTCTGGCGCAAGACTGATGACCTTGCCCGGAAAAACAAATTATCATGGAAAATTTAACTTGCTAAATAAGGCCAAGACCGGTTCCCGGTTGTAGTGCCGATGATGATGATGATCTATGTCTTCAATGATGGCCTTTGTTCTTTCCTCCTTTCTCAGTTTCGTTTTTCCCATGACCTCGTAGCATGAGTAAACAATGGATCAATTAGCACACTAGCTAAGATCGACACAGAGAGATCCTCTCCAATTCACCACCACAAAGAGAAACTTCACGTTTCTCTCAAGGAAAGAAAACTCACCCTTAGCTGAGAGGAACTCACCACGAGTCTCTCGAGGTTATTCCTTGAGCACAAGAGTCGTTTATTCAGCCACCGTAGAGTGCGCACACCCCCGTGTCATTTTCGAAAGTCAAAATTCAACCGTCAGACGGGTCGGTCGCAACCGCGGTTTATCAGAGTGTGCACGGGTCGGGACTAGTAAATGGTAAAATCAAATTAAATCCTGCGTTGGCCCATACTGTGTTTGTGACAGAATTTTTTACCTAATGTGACAATACAAACTCTGTACAGAAAAATGTAAAGCAGTTTAATAAATCTAAATGTATGTGAACGTTGTATCTAAGTCGTTAACTATCAACTAATGTGACAATACAAACTCTGTGCAGAAAAATGTATTTCATATAACAAATATTTTACAAAAGCCCTCCATTAAGACAATGTCCAAAATAATGTTATTCGGCCAATAAAAAAAACATATTAGTGCTAAACAATAAAATAAAAAATCTAATTTCAACAACAACACTAGTACGTTTTATTTTTCCTTTTCTTTATTTCTGATATTGTGAACGGCCTTCGGCGGAACTATCGTTGGGAGTAGTAGTGAACAGGTGCCCGTGCCGGCACACTGACTATGTACCCCCACAAACTCCTTCAGTGCCCGAGTAGTTCACGTTCCTTCTGGTCAATGGCAAGGGCTGTCAGCAGTAACTTCGCTTCCTCCTCTCTTCCTCCGTTAGTGACGGGCAGCGGGACGTTCGTCGCAAATTCAAAGGATAAAGCTAATGTGTTCGCGAATTTATGTTCCACTAATTCAAACCTCGATCCAGGTATTTTGGAGCCACCTGTGATCCCGCCGGTACGCCATTCGAAGCGGGATGTGAGGTTTAGCCCGCGTACTATTCATCGCATTCTATGTGGACTGGACTGTAGGAAGGAAACCGGTCCGAACGGAATACCAGCAATAGTCCTTAAGAAGTGTGCTCCAGAACTGTGACCGGTTCTTTGCAGACTCTTTCGCTTATCTTATGCACGGCGAACTTTTCCTACCGCTCGAGTTCAGTCAATCCCAAAGATGGGAAAAAAGTGTCTCCTACGAAATTACCGACCGATAGCATGACTGTCTATGTTATCTAAGGTAATGGAAAAGATCATCAATACTAAGTTAATTAAGTATTTGGAGTGCAACGGACTTCTGAATGATCGTCAATACGGATTCCGTGGCAGGCGGTCCACGGGAAACCTTTTGACACTTATAACCGATATACAGACATCTGCGATTGAGCGGCATGGTGAGTCAACGGCGGTCGCAATGGATATATCTAGGGCTTTTGACCGTGTCTGGCACGGGGCACTGCTGAGCAAACTTCATTCATACGGACTTTCCCAGTAGCTTTGCGACTGGACGAAAAGCTTCCTCGAAAATCGATCGATCTGGGTTGTTGTGGACGGCGAGTGTTCGGATCTGTATAATGTGAATTCGGGGGTGCCCCAAGGTTCCACTTTGGCTTCAACCTTTTTTTTGCTTCACATAAATGATTTTTTGGAGACAACGAATAACCGAGTGTTCAGTTTTGCGGATGATAGTACACTTGTTTCGTCTTTTCCGAGTGATCAGACGATTGGTGCATCAGCGTCGCACCAGCTGAGATGTAGCCAGATTGACTCTCTGAATCGAGATTAGGATAAGGTCCTGCAGTGGGAAAAGGCCAATCTCGTCGACTTCAATGCAACGAAGACACAGTAAACAACATTCAAAAGGAAAAGTGTATCATAGGTTCCACAGCTAATGATGAATGACCAGGCCCTCGAATCTGGGGAGAGCGTTGCTCGAGTATCGCCAGGTCAGCCTCTGGAAATCTGAGTCATCTTTTTAGAACCAAGAAATATTTTACTCCTTTAAGAAAAGTGGATCATCGGTTCCAAAGCTGATGATGAATGGCCGGGCCCTCGAGGCTGGGGAAAGTTTGAAATTGCTCGGCGTCACGGTCTGTGGGAATGTATTATGGCATAAACACGTGTCGAGTATCGCCAGGTCAGCCTCAGGAAAACTGAGCTATCTTTTCAGAACCAAGAAATGTTTTACTCCGGCTCAACTTCTTCTCCTTTATAAATCCCAAATTAGACCCGCGCTCGAATATTGCTCTCATGTTTGGAGTTCGGCTCCTAAACATACCCCCGACCTACTTAAGAACATACAAAGACGAGCGATCCGCCTGATCGGGAACTTGGCACTGACGTCGAGACTATAGTCGCTATCACATTGAAGGCGCATAACTGACCTCTGTCTGTTTTACAGATATTATCACGGGTACTGTTTTTCGGAGATTCGTGGCATTGTTCCGCGCAATTCGGTTTATATGCGTTCCACAAGACAAGATCGCACCCGTTTGCGGTTAATCTCCCGACGGCGCGAGCATCCCTACATTAGAACTCGTTCCGTTACAACGCGGGCAATCTGTGGAACTGCCTTCCCGCGCGAGTGTTCCCGGAACGTTACAACCTGCAGCTGTTCAAGAGGAACTACAACGGTTTTTTTGGTGGCATATCGGGGCGCCCACTCGGCGCTATAGGTTCACGTCTCCCGAGAGAAGTGTAATAAAAAAAAATTAACACGTCATTTATTAAATGTATGCTTAAAACTTCTCTGAACCTTAAAATATAACATGCAATAATTATTTCGACTTTGTACTCCGATTAAATTAATGCTTAACAATGATGTTATCCAATAAAATGATTGACCCCACCTTTTCCACAGGGGTCGAGTCCCATCATACTAACAATCACTTAACGTGAGGTGCGTTCAGTTGATTATTGGAAATTGATCTGCCTACCAAACAGAAATAAAACCACAGAACTGGAACCAACATCTAGAAGAAAGGCTCTATCGTAGCACCGTTTCCATTAAATTCTGTCCTATGAAACATGTCATCCGCGGAACAAACGGCGCCGCCCATGAATAAACAAACTTGTAGCAACGTGGCCGTTAAGATATATAAAAATATATCCGGTTTCCTTGTCCACCAATAAATCCAGAGGTAAGAGCAAAAATTGTACTTGAAATCCCAAATGACGTTCAATCATTTATAGCATATAACATGCAAGGTAAAATAAACAAATCACAAACTTAAAGAGCACACGTTGCATTGGTTGGCTAACAAGATATGTGGTGTATTTGAATGCGCAAGTGTGCGTGCATACTAAAATAAAAATATCCAAATAAAGACTTCCATTACTCAAAATCTTTTTTTTTTATTTAGTAAAAAAGTAATTCAAAAACAAAATTGGATGATTAATTTTGCGCCACCTTGTATAAGTTGTTGCAGAGGACAGGCACCGATGGCGGAGTCCAGTCGGTGAGGTCATGAACTTCCGGGTTCCTACAGGCCAATAAATAGTAATAGCAATAGTTGTATAAGTTGTACTGTTGTACTTACCTTCGTCGATTGTCTGCAAAGTCGATTTTGAAGAATACAAGAAATGGAATCACACGATTTTGTTGTGAGAAGAGAAGATATTTCCTTGTTCTGAAAGGAATAAGTTCCGTCAGGAATCCTTCTCGATCTCTCGTTCCGATTATCACCGTGCTTCCTCTATCCAGAGGGAAGAGTGGTGACCGATGTTGAGGGCACAAGTACAAAACTTATTTATTTATTTATTATATAAATAGGGCTCCTTTGTCTGCACCGATGTGTTGTTAACTGAGAGGCTGATCCTCGAAACTGAAATGCATCGCGGTTTTATACAAAATCTCGTCAAGATTTGTGCTTGAAAAACGCGTAACGCTTCTGTGAATCGTTTTTTTTTTTTACACTAACGCGTTCACAAAAGGGTATTTTGAAGTACCCTTAAATGTCAGAGCACAGTGTGAGCGGTTGGAGAGGAGGTATCGATGTATACTGGTCTTGAATGCCTGCACATTACAACTACGAGGAAACACATGATCATGTAGAACATTCCACATTCGTGGGGTTCGGCTAAAGAATGACTCTACATGATTATTTGTGCCTCTGAAGTTGACTTTCAACGTGAACTGATGCGCATTCACAGATTGACGGGTATCGCAGGAAAATGTCTGAAGAGGCGGAACCCATTCAGCAAGTTCAGGCGAGCAACGACGTGGGAATACCTATAGAAAAGAGATAGGCATGATACGTTGCGCCTATGTTCTAACGACGGAATTAAACGACTTCCAACTAGTTCTCCAATAAGTTTCACTGCTCGTTTTTGCATCCTATCGAGTACGTGAAGTGCAGTTTTGGATGCGTCTCTTTACGTCTTGTAAAGAGTAGCCAAGTTGGATGGAGTGAAGAATTTTTTGCATCTCTTAAGGAACACCATACATTTGGCTGCACTTTTCGCAGCTTCAAATATGTGGTCGCTCCAATTAAGAGTCCAATTAATTCGAGCGCCGAGAATTGCTAGTACCCTGGCTTCGTCGACGGAAGTGCCGTTCATTGACAGTATATTTACTTTGAGGTTCGCCATTGACAAGCACTGAGTTTTTAAGGCTTTAAATTCTACCCGGTTAGATAATCCCTATTGATACATCTTGTTGAGGTCGAATGTAATGTATTATGCATAACCCACTGATTGATGAAGTTCGAAGAGGTTGGCCCGGAATGTTCGTATGAGCGTGAGAAACTCAACGTACAATCACCAGCAAACGAGCGAATTGGGTTGTGGGTAGTGGACAAGAGATCATTTATAAATATCAAGAAGAGAGTGGGTAAGATTACAGAACCCTGGGGAACACCTGCATTAATTTGATGGAAGGCCGATCGGACGCCGTCAAGGACTTCTTGAATTGAACGGCCAGAAAGATGATCTCTTATCCATCGGATCAGGGAATTGTCCACTCCATAGTGTTTCGGCTTCATGATTATATGCTCGGGGAGAATCTATTACATCGTCTAGTACTCTCCCCGACATATATTCACCACACATGCCAGCAACACGATGACAGTGGAGAAACTGTCAAGTCTATGTATTGTTTACTGTTGTTGGTGCTAAAATAATTACTGTCACTTACGTGCGTTTTGGTGCTGGAAAAAAGGAATTGGATTTGATTAAAACAGGAATTAAATTTTGCTTTCGTGCGCCACCATGTGGCTTTTTCATAAATAAAACTCAACCATAGACTTAACAACATTAATAATTGAATTAACTCGCACGACACCATGTGGCTGTTAAATTTGTAAGAACTGCTAGTGTTCAATAAATGAAGAACTTTCCATATTCGAGCGTTGTCTGGTGTACACTGAATTCTTTTCGTTCGTGAACTTATAAACCTAGTGAATTAAACCATTGTTTAAACATAAATATTGACTTTGGGTGACAACAACATAAGGAACACAAACACATTCGTCAAATACATCCGTTCAGCGCGGATGTCTGGATTCGCTGCTAAAACCCAGGAACAACAAGTTCAGCTTGAGATCAACAGGTATTGCTGTGCCCTTCATTTAAATACAAATTTAGTTTCAGGCAACGTTGGTTTCATCAACTCACCGTCGCAATTCCCCGAACGGCATTCCTCGTTCGATGGAACAACATCAATAGGATCTCGGCTGACGACATTCTTCGTCAGGATCGAGATACACAACAATAGGATTGTAATTTTGACAAAAGGGCTTGTGGGGGTAAAAGTATGGATGCCGGCGTACGGCACAGGTTCACTATTACCCGCCGACGATTTCCGCGCAAAAATTGTCTGTCCAAAAATCGAACACCAGATAGAAAGACGAATAAAAGGCACCGGGTGATTTTGATGTTAAAGTTCTCTCTATTTAAACTAATTCTCATAACTACTTTTGACTTTATTTTACTTATTGTCTTTTGACATTAATGATCTTAGCACAGGAAATTTAAGATTTAATAATTTGACATCACTTGAGTTTATATAGACTTTTGTCGTTTTGGTATACATACAAACAGCAATTCGGTTTCGCCAGCTAGTCCTTCACATAACATTTAATCCACTAGTTAATTGTACTAATCACATCCCGACATAATTTTTCATTGCCCGTGGTTTGTTTACCGCGTTCGGATACGATTTCGGATGTGTATTGAAAGAAATAAAGATATTGAGATGCAGACAATGGTTCTTAAACAACTTTTACACTTGATACAACGGACGACTCTTATAAGCGACCAACACGACTAAATATTTCAACTGGACGACTCGGACACTTCCACACGGTTCGGTGGCTAAAATCTGACTCTGGCGTGCGTGCGCGCACCGGTTGCTGGATATCGACTAACCTGGACCGAGGCAAGAATCCATTCATGGTGTCGTGGCAGTGGAGGCAGAGCTAAGTAAACTCACTGCCACTTACTAGGAACATGAAGAGGGGTTGCTATGCCTACATAGAAAATTTGTTTCAGGGAATTTCTGCCGTACGGCCTGAATTAGATTCTTCTGTTTGCTGTGTATACGGAGAAATCGGTAAGCGTAAGTATGGTTATGAGTTGTCGGTTAGACAAGGGAACATGGGTCTTGACCGTTGCGATGGTTGTTCCGTGGAAAGGCGACGCATCATGCTAGTGCCTTGCCAGTAAGAAGAATTGATAAGATTTCGAATGGTTTAAGTTGAATGGGAATTGAAATGGTTGGCATGGCCTGCGACTGGGCTGGCATCGGGTAACTGTCTCAAGGTGAACGATGCGATCGTGGGAAGGAGTGTAAAATCGGGTTTTATTTTGGGGATATAAAAGGGGTTCTGTTGAAGGCACATGAGCAGGCGTAAACTAAGAGTAACAGGTTGCGCACCTGCATTGGTACAGCGGGCCCGTACTCTGAGTAAAATAATCATCATCATCATCATCAGCACTATAACCGGGATCCGGTCTTGGCCTTATTTAACAAATCTGAGGCTTGTTAAATTTTCCATAATAATTAGTTTCTGCGGGCAAGGTTATTAGCCTTGCGCCACTAAGTAAAATAATAGTACAATTAAATAAGTTCTCCTTAAAATAAAATAAAGACAACAAACCTTAACATACTTCTAATTATTTCGACTCTCCAGCGAGACCCAGAACAGAGAGGACGGACCGCCCTGCAACAGTAAGGTAAAATTTAAGCAAATAACCTCGGCACAGCCGGCACACATACGGTGCCAAATAAATAATTAATGTTGGTTCTTTTTTATGGTATTACATAGCCTTTCTATCACTCTTTGCCAACGCTGTATCATTCGATACCATAATAACCTCATATACGAATTGCTACAAAGGATAATTATACGAGGGTTGCCTTTTATATTTCGGGATTAGAGAACAAAAACAAATATTGATCATCGTAAATCACTTTATTGTTTTTCAAAATATTCCCCATGAAGATCTATACACGTTTGCATGCGTTTGAACCAATTGTCGAAGCACTTTTGCCACTCTGATTGAGGTATCTCCAACACATGCATTCTGAATGCAGCAACCGCTTCTTCGGGTGTCGAAAAACGTTGACCTCTCAGTTTGTTTTTTACGTACGGGAATAAAAAGAAGTCATTCGGTGCCAAGTCAGGACTATACGGCGGATGACCCATCAAATCGATATTTTGGGTGCTCAAAAATGCAGTTGTCGCAGCCGATGTGTGAGAGCTCGCATTGTCGTGGTGAAGAGTGATCCGTCTTCGGCGGTTGGTTTTCCTGATTTCTTGGAAGACAACTGGCAAACAAATGGTTGTGTACCACTCAGAATTGACTGTTCTGCGTTGTTCTAGTGGTACGGTTGCGACATGTCCAGTTTTTCCGAAAAAACAGGCGACCATTTGCTTGGAAGTGCTTCGTGCGCGAACAACTTTTGTTGGATTTGGCTCATCTTGAAACACCCAGATAGTCGACTGCTGTTTACTTTCGGGCTCATACGCGTAAATCCACGATTCATCACCTGTCACGATGTCATAGACGTGTTTCGAAGCACCGCGACCGTATTTTTTGAGCATTTCTTTCGACCAATTGACAAGAGCCTTTTTTTGGGCGATTGACAAATTGTGTGGGATCCAACGCGAACAAATTTTTTTGACAGTCAAATGTTTATGCAATATTGAATGTATGCGGGTCCCACTAACGCCTTAGGTTGTCTCAATCTCACGATAGGTCACATGACGATCTTCCAATATCAGTTCGCGCACAGCATCAATGGTTTTCGGAACAACAACTGATTTTGGACGACCTTCACGAAATTCATCTTGGAGTGAACTACGACCACGATTGAATTCACCATACCATCGATAAACACTGGTCCTTGATGGAGCTTCATCGCCAAAAATTGAATTGAGTTCATCCATGCACTGTTGCTGAGTTAATCCACGCCGAAAGTTGTAAAAAATAATCGCACGAAAATGTTGAGGATTTAATTCCATTTTTGGGCCGAGATGAATCTTTTAAGTTACTGTAAACAACACAAATAGCGCTCGTGTGTCAAAACATTCTGAGTGCGTGTAACCTCAAAAATGTCCAACTTTACGACAGATCTGTCAATTGCCGGATTGCAACACTAGGGTTGCCAAATCCCGAAACATAAGAGGCAACCCTCGTATCAGGACAAGAGATGACAAACCGAGTTTGATCAAAAAATATTATTTTTTAAACCCTCGAGACTTTTCACTCTGCATTGTATTAAAACATAACAGAAATGGTGATTCCACGAAGCCTGCGATTCCTGACTCTGCCACTAAAATAGTTCTGGAAGAGACGATTTAATGAGTACTTTCGACACTCCTCTGTGGGCATTGTGTTGTATTTATAACACATCAAACTCACAATGTATCCGCTATTATAAAAAATATATTATATTTACGCCCCAGATGCCTTGCACTTCACTTATTTAGCTTATTCCTACATCCGCAAACTCAACCCTAGATCCTGGGTCCTTTGGGCCACCTATGATTGCTGGAAGAAACCAGAAGACCAACACTAGTCCTTAAAAACAGCGTTCCAAAAGTGTCACCGTTTTTCTGTGAATTTTTCGACATATCTTATGCATCGAGAACCTTTCTCTGCTGTTGAAAAACCGCTCAGATTTAACCGGTCCTGAAGAAAAGGAAAAAGTGTCTTCGTTCTTCCTCACTGCCCACCCTATCAAAAGTGATGGAAACATTTTATTTATTAAAGGTTTGGAATTTAACCGACTCCTAAATTGTCGCAAATACGGATTCCGAAACAGACGGCTCAGGGCAGGCTTTTTAAGACCAACATCCGGATATCAGGTGATGAATAGATATCAGTTACATTGGACATATTGTGGCGGTTCCTTTGAACGCCACTGCTTACCTTCCCATCAACCATCCAAGTAACTGCTCTCTAGAGCACCAAAAAACTGGAAATCATGTACTTACCTTTACATAGTTTGTACTATAAATACCTACAATGCTGCAAATCCATAATATTCGCTGATGCAATATCCATCAGCACCAAACAGACATGTTCCTTATAAGCAATTTGGTTGCACCACCAAGCAACCAACATGACCCGAACCATTTCATTACACATGTCTCCGAACGAATTCCGCTGCACACATGCAAGAGATATTTCCTTCCTTTCTTGTTGACCTACAAGCACATCGGTCGGTAAACCGATTGACAAGCATCAACATCCTATAAGTATTTGCCCCAGGGGCATGCCTACATACAACTCAGCATATTCCTAAGAATCCAATTCGGTTACGACATAACGTAACTGATATGAATCCTCAAACTTGTCCATGCACACAGAAAGAAAATAGTTTTTCCCACACACGTGCATGGCAAGTCACATCAGAGGACGCCAGCAACGTGCGCCCGATCAGCATGGATCCCTTACGCAGTACCAATCGGATAAACATTTCCTTTTATGGATTTATTATATCCACGGTTCGCATGCCAATGGACACAGCATGAGCGTGCGAGGTAACCGCATCTGTGTGAGTGCACATCCTCTCCGTGATCATCATCTAAGGTCATCCCTTATTGGTCACCGAGGCGATGGATGAAATTTTTGGTATTCTGTCGCTTCGGTGGCAATAATTAATCGTTAAACTGATTCCGTGGAGGTAAGTCGGGCCTCCACATAAAACGGTAAATAAACAAAGAGTCGAGTATAAACCACTGTGGTGCGCGGACGCGAATCGTCGGGTTCTTGATATGTTTTATGTAGTACAAGGAAGACATATTATAAGTAATAGCCGCAATTAACAGATAAGAAGTGTTCTTCATATTAATTGTTCAATGTGTTTTTGTTTTAAGACTGACTATGAATATCATTCATATTATTTATCAATGCGATGTTTTGTCTTAGAATTTACTGTGAATTTATTTTAATGACTTAATTACCCACGATTCGACTAGTTTTGGACTGGCCACAATCGGGAAGTGCATTGCTCACCTTGCAAATTCCTTGACGTCTATCCTTTTTCTACCACTTCGTCAAGTGATCCGCCTTTATTAATGAGGTGTCGTTTCATTGCATTACGATAGACGCGATTATAGTGATATAGAAAAGCCCATCGACAAGATGCCCAATAAAATCAGTGTGTCTCGAAGCAGCAATTGTTTACAGAAGTAAAATGTTTCAAACTGTAGAACATCATCCACGGCAGTGCATTCCACAATTCGATCTTCAGCTCCATTAATAACAAAGCCGAAACCGGAACTTTTACCCCACATTGGTGACAACAAACGGGCCAACACCGTGGGATAGGCGTAGAGCCAGTGAAAACGACAGCACATAGACGTCCTACCCCATAATATCTCTTGGCTTTTGATCGCATCTGACATCGGCTGTTCAGACACAGAAACTTGTAGTGTCGTCGGAACCAACCCTTCTGTCCAATGAACCCTCCAACAGCATTTCGGTTGAATAAAAAGTTTCCTCTAAGATCGATCAAGTGCAGTTGTTATAGACGGTGTATCTTCAGCTCTCTTTTCTGTTAACTCCGGAGTGCCCCAAGGTTCGATCTTGGCACCAACTCTATTTCTTCTTTATAGTTTATTAAAGTTTTGCTAACATCAATGGAAAGCAAGATATCCAGTTTACCGACGTTTATGTACGTTGCAGTCTATAAGTAATTATCACAAGCCTTAGAGCTATATGTGGTATCAGTCTATTTAAATCTTCAATACTCTTTAGCTTCTTTCTATTTACATCTTCATTACTCTTTACTTACTACTAGCTGTATACTTAAAATCCATTCTTATCCTATCAGAACATTGCCAGAACCTGTTTTTGTTCAAAAACAAATACATGCGACCTCATTTTTAAACTTAACCCCATAATCACTGTAATTGGCGTAACGTAATAATCTTGTAAAATCCCTAATCCTTTCGTTATTAGAAAACGTATTCCTATTCCATGTTTTCTCTTTTCGTTATCAGAAAATCTCTTCGCATTCATCTCTAGGAATAATTTATCTTTCTCACGACTTTGAATTCAAATTCAAGTTTGAAATGTCCTCTTTCAAGGAAATATTCCTTAAAAAGCCTTACACTTCTAAGTTTGAAAGCTTTTCGACATCCCTTCCTTAAGAACCGCACTGCCTTATCTACTCGAAAAGCTTTCAATAGTCATCTTACAAAGTGTGTGGTTTTTCTACACCCTCAAAGTGAAACAGTTCCAGACACGAACTCAAGCTTTGGCCAACTTAGAGTCCACTTCAACTATAAAACTTGTTTTATAGCTCGTAAATGATGAGCTTTCGGTTTTTATTTAAAAGTGGTAATATTACTGGCGAAGTTTGACCGTAATTGAGATTATGTGATACCCTGAAATGTTAAAGCATAGTACGGTTGAAAGAAGAGACGATAGAGAGGAGAACACCGACCCACATTGGCCTGGAACACCTGAATATTAAAACTTTACACGAAGACATGATCAGAGAAATGGCTTCACGCTGACAAAGTAGGCAAGTACTAACAATTATAGGCCTAGATACGAAGAACGCCATCCTAAGCTATCTTTAGATATGGTGAATGTCGGGGGTTTTTTTTCAATAGGAACTTAGAAATCTTCAAAAGATACTTTTGGAGCGATCCGAACACATGCCTTAATTTTATCACCCCGAAATCACCTTCCGTATACGCGCCTGTCACGCGGGAGACCGGGGTTCGATTCCCCGTCAGGGAGCCTCTGGCGCAAGACTTAATAACCTTGCCCGGAAGAAAAAATAATTATGGAAAATTTAACAAGCCTCAGGACTTGCTAAATAAAGCCAAGAGCGGCTCCCGGTTGTAGTGCCGATGATGATGATGATAATCATCTTCCTCTAGTCCATTGTTCCAATGACTGCGAGAAAGTGGTAAGTCTGTGTAAGCTACCTGTAGGTAACAACAATTTTATAATTTAAAGACTGGCAAGCAACAGGCACGCCATTCATTCATACTGTTCAGTTGCTTTCGTAAATTACACAAAATAACAAAACAAAAAAAGTAACGATAGTAATAATAATATTGGGTTGTACCACATGAAATGTCCGATTTTATAGCAAAATTTTAAAACAACATTAATTTTCCGTAAATTTGTATTCAATCAAAATAGGATCCGTTGGCATCTATGACATTCTTCCAACATGATACAAGGTCAAATATTCCCTTTTCGTAGAAGTGCTGACTTTTTGAGGCAATGAAATCTTCATGACCTCTGCTCGGTTCCGAAAGATCTTCTGCTGATCGACGCTCGAATGATAACGGTATTTTGTAATATCAGGGGCATCGGTTTCACCAATACGAATGTAAACGCTGTCCCCCAATATTTGGCAACCTGATATCCTTGCCCTAACCGAAACCCAGGTAGCTTCGTCAACTGATTTGACATATCTTCGTTACCCAGGATACGACTTACATTCGAGATACCGTTTTAGGCGCTCAGGATACGACTTACATCCGAGATTCCGTTTTATGGCTGGAGTCCTCGTCTTCTCGCGGTCCGATCTGGCTGGCCAAAGAATGGAGGCGTTAGAACCCAATAACATGGACATCATATGCTTGAGGGTCGTGCTGAGGAATTCTGTTAAATTCCTTTGTTGTCTTTACCGCTCCCCGAATGACGATCGACCAGCGATATTTTTCAAACATCTTTCACATACCGTCGACTAGATACAGATCAACCACCCAGCTTCTGAAATTGTTGTCCTTGGCGATTTTAATGTGCACAATTCCGACTTGTTGACGCATTCTAACAGAACAGACAAGGCTGGAAGGCTGGAGGAGATGTTCCCTGTTAGCCACAACTTGACTCAACTCGTGGAGGAACCCACGCGAGTGCCGGATGCCCGAGGTAATTATGCGAACACCCTGGATCTGTTTTTGACATCCGAGCCGAGCATTTGTACTGTAGAGAGTTCTGCGCCGCTGGGAAACTCAGATCACTGCATGGTATCAGTCGCGCAACCACTTGCATTTCAGGCGAATACCCGACCTAAGCAGCTTCGCCAGGTATGGAGGTATGGGACTGCTAACTAGTACGATCTGCGAGTTTTCTTCGCATCCTTTCCGTGGTCGGAGGTGTGCTTTAGAGATTCCAATGTCAACGCATGCGCGGAGTCGGTCACAGAGATTATTCTTCCCGTGATGGAGATCTACATTCCGCATTCCATCAAACAAAGTACATCTGATAAGCCTTGGTTTGATAAAAAAATGCGAGCACATTACAGCGGAAACAAATAGAGTTTTTAACAATGGTGCTCCAATCCCGCCGATGTGAACAGAACTTTGTTAGAATCAGAACCATCGCGTGCAACCAGGCGATTGATACCGCGAAGAAGGCTGACAACAATAGAGCGACTAGTAAACTCCTTGACTGCCCGACTGGTTCGCGTTCCTTCTGGTCAATGGCAAGGGCTGTCAGCAGTAACTTCGCTTCCTCCTCTTTCCCTCCGTTAGCGACGGGTATCGGGACGTTAGTCACAAATTCAAAGGATAAAGCTACTGTGTTCGCGAATTTATTTTCCGCGAATTCAAACCTCAATGCCGGCCTTTTTGAGCCACGTGTGATCGCGCCGGTACGGTCTTCGATGCGGGATGTTTCTGCCCGCGTACTATTCAACGCATTCTATGTGGACTGGACTGTGGGAAGGCAACCGTCCGAACGGAATACCAGTAATAGTCCTTAAGAACTGTGGTCCAGAGCTATCACCGGTTTTTGACAGACTCTTTCGCTTATCTTATGAACGAAAAACGTTTCCTGCCTGCTAGAAAATCGCTCGAGTTCAGCCAATCCCAAAGAGGGAAAAAAGTGTATCCCACAAAATTACCGACCGATAGCATTACTGTCTATATTATCTAAGATGATGGAAAAGGTCATCAATGCTGAGTTAATTAAGTATTTGTAGTGAAACGGACTTTTGAATGATCGTCAATACGGATTCCGTGGCAGGCGGTCTGTGGGTATTTAGACTATGCGTCGGCATGGACGCAGGTTCAGCGCAATACCTCACAACTCTATTGGAAGCACTAAATTAACTCTCCAGGAAAACACAGAAAAAGTTGATCCACCGATGTATTTAAAAACAAAAACACACACAGTTGTTCAAGGTTATATGCTTGTTCCACTTTATTAAACCTTGTTTTGAGGCGGCACACGATGACATCGATTCAGTTTTTTACTTGTATACATTAACCCTAGGCTTTTAACCGGACATTAATTTACTGGCGACGACTTTCTCTCTACACGGTATTGCACTCTTGATAAAAACTCACGTTAAAAGGGTGCGACTGTCTTCTATAAAGACTGACATCTGACTCCCAGAAACCATCCATATCTGCCAGATTCACGGTGTGGATTACATTGGTGTGGGAGGATTCTATATGTGTCCGTATGGGACATGTACGTTGCCCTTCAGCCTGTATATCGACAATCGACGAAAATGCACCTAAATAAACATGGGCTGGTGCAATGAATTGGTATTATAGAGATATGCGATGGCGAAAAATCGCCGAAGGGAGAAATAGGTTTCTGTGTCTTAAATAAACAGAAAGGCTATTTCGAGGGCCATAAATCTTTGATGACCTGCGCCTGAGAACGAAATAGGTTTTTGCTTCAAGATACACAAAAACGCTATTTCAAGGGTCACGATGATATGCACATCGTGTTTACTTAGGCGTTCATGCTAATGCCCTTGTAGGCTATAGAGTTTTCGTGGCGATAAGCAAACCGATGGTTTGCTCGCCTATGACCTAGGCTATGGTAGCTTTTGTTTGTTTTACAGGCCGGAGCATCGTTAGCATGATCTGAGTTATGATTGTCTAACGTGAATCATATTAGTGTCCAAATCCCATGATCGGTAGATAACCGACAAAGGAAATTGGTCGCAAGTGTTGCGAACCTTGGGACTGGGGCAATAAATGGATATGAACCGTAGCAAGAAACCATCGGCTTCGGCTATGTCAACAATTACGCTGGCCAGCTAGTATTTATCTATTATAATTGCTGACAAGCCGAGCCGATGGAGATATGGTACGGTTCATAAACGGAAAAATTCAATGTGATGCATGCCTTAATGAGATTTAACTTTCAGGTGAAAGAGAATGAAGGGTAGCTTACGCTGCCCAAAATTGCAGGTAGGTATGGTGGGTTTGGAAGGTGGTTCATTTAAGAGGATGGGCGGTTCTTTGGGAATGTATTAAAGAACCGCTACAGCTCCACGGGAGACCTTTTGACCCTTATAACTGACACATGGACATCTGCTATTGAGCGGCACGGTGAGTCAAGGGCGGTTGCAATGGATATCTCCAAGGCTTTTTACCGTGTCTGGCATGGGGCATTGCTGAGCAAACTTTGTTCATATGGACTTTCCCAGCAACTTTGCCATTGAACGAAGAGCTTCCTCGAAAATCGATCAATCCGGGTTGTTGTGGACGGCGAGTGTTCCGATCTATATCCTGGTAATACCGGGGTGCCTCAAGGTTCTATTTTGGCTCCAATGTTGGAGTTATAAATGACTCGGGGTCGTTGATCCTCAATAAATAATAGTCTAGAGTTAGCAGTGAATTGAAATGTTAATTTAATTTGCGAAAAGAAAATTTGTCGATTGACACAGAATACACATGATAAAATTGGATCAAAAATACAAGGCACGTTTTTCTATATCTTTTACTTGCTCTGTCGTTTGAATCGGGCAGTTGATTGATGGATGGGATCAGTGCCAACTTCAAGTCCAAGAACTGTGTGAAGTTCGCTCAGGCTGACGGTTGTGTTGAGTAAGACCAGCTGCCAATTTGATCAATTCTCAACACTCCTCCTTGATCAATTTACGGCGGAGCGTCTCAAAGACTCTTCTGTTCAGTGGCTTGGTTAGAATGTCTGCAATCTGCCTGCTGCTCTCGACGTGTCACAGTGTCACGGTCTTGTCGACGTGTTGTTGGATGTACTTTCGTGGTATCTCAATATGCTTCTTTCCCTTGCTTGTCTTTCCCTCGTGTGCATTCTGCAGCATGTGTATGGCTGATATGTTGTCGACGTGCAAAATGATTGCCTGGTCGGTTTTCAGGGTACCCAGTTCCAGCGCGATTCGCTTGATCCAGCACACATCGTCAATTACTGATTCTGCTGCTCGGTACTCGGCTTCTGCGGTTGAGGTCGCTACCAGACGCTGCTTTTGTGAGTACCAGATCACTGCTCCTCCCCTCATCACTAACACTCCGCTTGTCGACTGCCCTGTCTCCGAGTCTCCTCCATAGTCTGAGTCGGTGTAGGCCATGAGTGTCTGGTCTCTTCCAAAATGAATTCCGGCTGTGGTTGTCCCTTTCAGGTACTGGAACACACGTTTCACCATCGCCTGATGGCTTCTCATTGGCTTGTTGCAAAATCGACTCAGGTAGTTCACGGCGAAGATGATGTCTGGCCTGGTGATTGTAGCTAGGTACAATAAGCTTCCTATCGCCTCCCGATAGTTGTTGTTCGCCGGAAGTGGCTCATCGTTCTTGAAGTCTGTCTTCTTAGTGATCATCCCTTGCTCAATTGGTGTGGACGCTGGGTTGCATTGTTCGAGTTTCATTTTCTTCAGTATTTTCTCCGTGTAGCTGGGCTGGTTCACGAAAATACCTTCTTGATCAATCTTGATCTCCATGCCCAGGTATGTCAACTTGTCCTGTACTTTCTTGTTGTATGTGATCTCAAATTCCTTGCTTATCTCATCCAGAAGCTTGTATATCTGGCCTTCATCTTTCCCAGCTACCAATCCATCATCCACGAAGAGTGAGAGCATAATGCTCCTGTCCTTGTTGTAGTAGATACACGGGTCGTTGTCTGTACTTGTCAGACCTATCTTCCTTTCAAGGTGTGCGGTGACCCTCTCGTTCCACATCCTTGGAGCTTGTTTGAGTCCGTAGAGACTCTTGTCCAACTTGCAGATTTTGCTTGATCCGTCGTCGAACCCTTCAGGCTGGCTCATGTAGACATTCCGTTCCAGGTTCCCGTACAGGAATGCCGTTTTGACATCGAATGACACCAGCTTCATTTTCTCTGACGCGGCGTGACTTAGAAGCAGGCGAATGGATGCATGGCGGGCTACTGGACTGAAGGTTTCTCCATAATCCACTCCCTCTTTCTGTTCAAATCCTCTCGCCACGAGTCTAGCCTTGAGTCTCCCGTCTGCCTTCTCTCGAAGTACCCAACGACAAGTGATCGGCTTCACTCCTTCGGGACAGTCCACCAGCCTCCAGGTTTTTATTTTCATGAGAGAATCGTACTCCTCCTGCATCGCTCGTCTCCACTTCTCATCTTTAAGTGCTTCGCTCACCGGGATATCTGCTGTTTCACCGATCATGGCTGCTCTTGTGCTATTGCATCAGTTTGACATGTTGGCAACGTAGTCCCTGTACCTTGGCGGTAGTTGCAGGTTCCGACGATCTCGCAAGGTTCTTCCTTCTGGCTGCTCTGCTGGCGGCGTTGTCTCTTGTTCGTTGTCGCTTGGCTCTTCGGTACTTTCGTGGGTCTCTTCTGCGTGTTCATATTCTGTCTCGCTGTTACTTTCATCTTTCTTTTCGAGATTGTCCTCAGGTGCTCGTGCTTGAGGTTCAGTGGCTTGTCTCAGTATCATTTTCTCCTCGTCGAAGATTACGTTGTCGGAGCTGATGATGTCTTTCCTATCTTTCAGATAAACCCTGTAGCAGGGTGAATCGATATCATACCCAACCAAGATTCCTTCTTCTGACTTTTTGTCAATTTTGCCTCTCTTCTGTCCTTGTATCAGTACATAACATTCACATCCAACTGGTCGCAGCTTTTCAATCTTTATTGTTCTTCCGAACCAGAGTTCCGCTGGGCTTTTCCCTGGCACATTGCTGGTTCTAGTCTGGTTGATCGTGAAGATTACATGGTTCATTGCTTCTGCCCACAGTCTTTCGTCCAGGTTCTCGGTATGTATTACTGTCCTGACTACAACAATTGTCCTCATTTCTCTCTCAACCCGTCCGTTTTGTTCTGGCGTGTGCACATTCGTAAATGTGTGAAGTATTCCCAGCTTGTCCAACATCTGTTTGGTTTTTGCATTTTTCAGTCCCGTGCCGTTGTCAGATCTCAAACACTTCACTCTCCTCCCAAGCTGATTTTCCACGAGTCTCGAGTAGCTCTCTATCTTCTCAGGTGCTTCTCCTTTCGTCTTCATGAAATAGCAGCTCCGGTAGTGGGTGAAGTCGTCCTTGAGAATAAGCCAGTACTTGGCTCCTCCTAACGACGGAATGTTCATTTCTCCAGTGTCGGTGTGTACAAGATCTAGCGGTTGCTGGGTTGTCTTTGGGTTGATTCGGTGTGGAGCTCGATGATTCTTGCCGTGTGAACATCCCTTGCACATATAGTGGTTCCAGTCATCAATGTGTTTGATTCCCTTGCGTTTCCCTTGCATGTCTCTCACATACTTTACATTTTGATTGGCGAGTCTCTCGTGCCAAGTTTTGATAGACATTGTCATCAGACTTGTATCTTCTTCTGACCTGAGCATCATTTTGTAGAGGTTTCCATTGCGCTTGGCAATTGTCACAACTTCCCTGCCATCCTGACTGTAAAACGTTGACTGTTTTCCATTTGCCTTCTGAAGGTGTCCCTTGTCCAGCATCTGACTTACTGAGAAGAGATTGAAGTTGAGTTTTGGAACGTAAATAACATCCTCAAGTACCACTGGATACCATTTCTGACCGTCAAAAGCCTCCATCTCGTTGTTCCCGACTGCAACGCCATCCAACCTGGTTGAGTCTCCGATCACTATTGAGATTGGTTCGTCCAGCTCGACCAGCTGTGCAAACCACTCTCGATGAGACGTCATGTGTTGACTAGCTCCGCAGTCCTGATACCATGAAGTTGCCCTGTCCTTTGAGATGTCACTGTCCACTGTTGAAAAGTCTGTGGCCAGGAACGCCCTTGGTGACCTTCCGCTTATAGACCTGCTTGACTCTTCCTTGGAAGTGCATTCTTTGGCGAAGTGTCCTTTCTGTTTGCATATGTTGCACGAGTACTTCTTTTTGCAGTAGGCAATGTACTTCTCGCACGGTTTGCCTATACACTGCTTCATCATGTGACCTTTTTCTCCACACTTGTAGCATACGAGCGTTGTCTTGTCCTGGTTGCCCTTTGGCGACTGCTTTGGCTTCTCACGTCTTGCCAAGAGGGCGTTGTTAGTGTTTCCCTCTGGGTTTGTCGTCTCCTTCAGTCGCTCGTCCTCAAGTCTCAGACGTTCGATGAGAGTTTCCACATTCTTGGTTGCTCCGGTCACATTGTCCCAAGAAGTCCTGAAGTGCGCTAGTTTCGGCGGTAGCACACTCATGATCCTTGTCGTGATCCAACTTTCTCTCATAGGATCATTTTCGGTTGACACTTCTTCAGCCAGATCCAAGATCTCCAAACAATTTTCCACTGCTGACTTGCTATCATCGTATTTGAAGGTGAAGAATTTGATTCGGGACATTTCCAGAGTTACATCAGTCTTTGTGCCGTATAAGCTGGTTAATTTGTCCTCAATAAATAACAGTCTACAGTTAGCAGTGAATTGAAATGTTAATTTAATTTGTGAAAAGAAAATTTGTCGATTGACACGGAATACACATGATAAAATTGGATCAAAAATACAAGGCACGTTTTTCTATATCTTTTACTTGCTCTGCCGTTTGAATCGGGCAGTTGATTGATGGATGGGATCAGTGCCAACTTCAAGCCCAAGAACTGTGTGAAGTTCGCACAGGCTGACGGTTGTGTTGAGTAAGACCAGCTGTCAATTTGATCAATTCTCAATAACCAACCTTCTTTTTGCTTCATATAAATGATTTGTTGGGATTGACGGATAACTGGATGTTCGGTTTCGCGGATGATAGTCCGCTTGCTTCCTCTTTTTTGAGTGATCAGCCGATTAGTGCATCAATGTCGCATCAGCTGAGATGTAGTCAGATCGACTCTCTGAATCGGGATCTGGATAAGGTCCTGCAGTGGGGAAAGGCCAATCTCGTCGACTCCAATGTAGCGAAGACACAGTATACAACATTCACTAAGAAAAGTGGATCATCGGTTCCACAGCTGATGATGAATGGCCGGGCCCTCGAGGCTAGGGAAAATTTGAAATTGCTCGGCGTCACGATCTGTGGGAATGTATCATGGCATAAACACGTGTCGAGTATCGCCAGGTCAGCCTCAGGAAAACTGAGTTATCTTTTCAGAGCCAAGAAATATTTTACTCCGGCTCAACTTCTTCTCCTTTATAAATCCCAAATTAGACCCGCGCTCGAATATTGCTCTCATGTTTGGAGTTCGGCTCCTAAACATACCCTCGACCTACTTGAGAGCATACAGGGACGAGCGATCCCCCTGATCGGTGACACGACACTGATATCGGGACTGCAGTCGCTATCACATCGAAGGCGCGTAGCCGACCTCTGTCTGTTTTACAGATATTATCACGGGTATTGTTCCGCGCAATTCGGTTTATATGCGCTCCACAAGACAATCCGACATATCGCACCAATTTCCGGTTCATCTACCGACGGCGCGAACATTCCTACGGCAGAAGTCGTTCCACCACAGAGTGGGGAAGTTGTGGAATTCCCTCCCCGTGCATGTGTTCCCGGAGCGTTACAACCTGCAACTGTTCAAAAAGAACAGCAACAGTTATTTGGTGGCATCTCGGGGCGCCTACTGGGCGCTTTAGGTTCACCTCTCCCGAAAAAAGTTACAAAAAAAAAAAATTAAATTAAATAAAAAACACGTCAAGCACACGTACTACTTTACTTTATAAAAAAAGAAAATTTGACGTTCTGGCACAGATGTTCATTCGAAAACTTCTTATTTCCGACTGAGCGAAAATCGTACCCTTCATGGTAGAACCCAATCATAATAATAATTAAACATACCAAAACAAAACATGCCCAGAAAGTCAACGAGTAGCGGAAGTTTAATTAGGTGAAAAAGAAAACAAATTCACAACGTTTTTTATTATCCTAAATTTTCTTTGTTTTTACAAATAACTAA
This sequence comes from Microdon myrmicae, assembly GCA_963931805.1. Classification (NCBI taxonomy): domain Eukaryota; kingdom Metazoa; phylum Arthropoda; class Insecta; order Diptera; family Syrphidae; genus Microdon; species Microdon myrmicae. The sequence goes on along the minus strand of OZ007500.1, from coordinate 124,554,922 downwards.
TAAAGATACCAAAAGTCGAAAAGAAAGCCGAAAAGCCGCAACCCATAACCGTAGGAACCTCAAATTTAGCTTACAGTGTACGCAGGGACCAGTAGGATAGGATATAATTGCACTGGATGCAACCAGCAAATTCGCAATTGAATGCACCCATGAGCAACCAAAAGTAACAAATGTCAGCAACCAACTGACAGACGAATAATTTTGGTTGTCAAGCAATTTTTAGTAAATACATCCTTCTTTTCGTTAGCTTTTGGCGACACAGTTCGCAATCTCTGTAAATCAAACGCATCAATTAAATAAAGAAACTAATTTATAATAAATCTTCAACCAAACGACTTACATTATCTGGAGGATTATTTCTGGGGGCTCTGTCGGCATTCAAATTAAGGTATTCTTTTCCTTTTTTTACAGCATTTAAATCCGACTTGTTTCAGTCAACGGCAACTATCATCGTTGCAAGAGAACTAATCATTGTTTTTGGACGCCAATTCCTTGGCCCACCAACGCAACCCATTGGTTGGTGGACGATTTGCAGTACGCAAATCAAAATATCGGTCCTTCGAGCCAGATCCAGACTGTGGATCCAATCCACTGCTGCCAGGTTCGCGGCGTAATAAAGAGTTGCCCCAAGTGCAGCTACATTACTGCCGCCAGGTTTGTGGTGCATCATCGAGCTCAGTGCAGCTACATTTCTACCACACCGCGACCAGTTCGCGGCACAATCGAGGAATCCAGACTGTGGAGTCAGTTTATCGCCGCTCAGCCGTGGCGCAAAAATCATCCTAGTGAGGATCAACTAACGCCGCCCCAGTTCGCGGCGCAACAACTGTGCAGACCGCCGCCCAGTTCGTGGCACTGCAAGGGATCCATCTGTGGATCAAATGCAACAGCTGTGCATACCGCCACCAAATCAGTGACGCATCAACGAGCTGACCCCAGTGCAGCTACCTTAACGCCGCCAGGTTCACGGGGCAACAATGAGCACCAACGGTAGCTACAGTACTGCCGCCAGGTTCGCGGCGCAGTAAACAGCTGTCCCAACTGCAGTTACCGAAATCGCTGCCCAGTTCGCAGCCCCAAGGGATCCATCTGTGGATCATTTACCGGTTCGCAGCTCCAAGGTCCAGCCTAAGGACCGACCGCCGTCAATCGCGGCATAATAGAGGGTCCAGCCTAAGGACCGATCGCCGTCAATCGCGGCCTACTAGAGGATCCAGACGTACGGATCAACCGCGACCATCGCGGCGCCACTGCATGGGATCCAGATTGTGGATCCATACCGCCGCCAAGTTCGCGGCATATTAGAAGGTCCAGACACAAAGACCAACCGTCGCCAAGCTCGTGGCACATCCAAACAGAAAATTCAAACGAGCGGCCGGCACCAATGACAGCAAAGTCGAAGATGACAACGGCTGCATTGGCCGAACAGCTCATGGCGGCTCAGTTCGCCACACATGAGAAGATGTCGTGCGCGTTCGACAATCTCAGGAAGAGAGGGCCACCGACACTGGCCACAGTGGAGACGCAAGAACGCTCCCTCCAGCGAGACGGATGAGATTCGGAATCGGCACGAACAACTAAGTCTGGTGGATCCAGGGACGACCCTCGTCTACCGCTATTTTGAAGAGGGATTCCTCGACCAGGCCGAAGAGACATACTTTGATGAGGCCACGGAGTTTGCTGAGGAAAGGCACACCCTAATAGCCGACCGTCCGACCGCATCCAAGACTGCTACGGAGACCTTCAGTCGACCACCAAGTCGTGTGCCGTCATTGATGTCGCAACCACCATGGAGGCCGGGAACTCCAGCGACAACGGACCTGAGTGACTTCGATCGAACGATGAGCTGTTCGATCCATCAATACATCAGGTAATGGTTTTCATTTCAACATAATACGATTCCGTTGATTCTAGATAACGGACCACATCCCACGGCAGGAGCCGATTGTTCCTGACGCCACTCCCCCGGCCCGTCAACGAGATATACAATTTACGGTATGGCAATGGGAAATGCATGCATTTCAAGGTGATTGGGGATTTAGTTTGTTTGTAGGGACATGTTATATGTATTGATTATTGGATTTAGGAATAATTGATTATTGGAATCTTGCGTACAGCATACATGCGTATACATGTTATGTGTAGGCGAATGTTAGGGTCTGGGAGTTATATCGCGTCTTATATGAGGGTATTGGAATTCTGCGTGTAACACTGACATAATATTCATTCATCGGGTCCTCTCCGGCTAGGTCGACTGCGCTTACCTCCTTAACTTAATTCCTCTGAAAACAAACCCTCGAAGTACACGTAATTCCATAATTCGACTTACTTGAGAGCATACAGAGACGAGCGATCCGCCTGATCGGGGACTCGGCGCTGACGAAACATTCTATTTAATTTTATTTTGTTCTTCATTGTTTTTCCTTTTATTTTTCTTGTCTTCCTTTTTTTCAATTTCATACATCTTCTCCTTTAATTTCCTTATTTCTTTTTATTTTCTTTAATTGTTTAGTCCATTTTATTTCTTTTAAAAGTTACATCTGTGTTGCGGATTCACAAATAAAACTTAGTAAAACATTCTTGTACATTCGCATACGCCAGCTGGATTTTGCCAGCTGTCTTCCACCAGCTGAAGACGCTTCGGTGACTGTAAAAGAACGCGACTTAAGCGTCGAAAATTTCAAATTCTCCAACGGACATACGAGGGTTGCCTCTTATGTTTCGGGATTTGGCAACCCTGGCGTTGCAATCCGGCAATTGACAGCTCTGTCGTAAAGTTGGACATTTTTGAGGTTATACGCACTCAGAACGTTTTGACATACGAGCGCCATTTGTGTTGTTTACAGTAACTTAAAAGATTCATCTCGGCCCAAAAATGGAATTAAATCGTCAACATTTTCGTGCGATTATTTTTTACAACTTTCGGCGTGGATTAACTCAGCAACAGTGCATGAATGAACTTAATTCAATTTTTGGCGATGAAGCTCCATCAAAGACCAGTGTTTATCGATGGTATGGTGAATTCAATCGTGGTCGTAGTTCACTCCAAGATGAATTTCGTGAAGGTCGTCCAAAATCAGTTGTTGTTCCGAAAACCATTGATGCTGTGCGCGAACTGATATTGGAAGATCGTCATGTGACCTGTCGTGAGATTGAGACAACCTTAGGCGTTAGTGGGACCACCATACATTCAATATTGCATAAACATTTGACTGTCAAAAAATTTGTTCGCGTTGGATCCCACACAATTTGTCAATCGCCCAAAAAAAGGCTCGTGTCAATTGGTCGAAAGAAATGCTCAAAAAATACGGTCGCGGTGCTTCGAAATACGTCTATGACATCGTGACAGGTGATGAATCGTGGATTTACGCGTATGAGCCCGAAAGTAAACAGCAGTCGACTGTCTGGGTGTTTCAAGATGAGCCAAATCCAACAAAAGTTGTTCGCGCACGAAGCACTTCCAAGCAAATGGTCGCCTGTTTTTTTCGGAAAAACTGGACATGTCGCAACCGTACCACTAGAACAACGCAGAACAGTCAATTCTGAGTGGTACACAACTATTTGATTGTCAGTTGTCTTCCAAGAAATCAGGAAAACCAACCGCCGAAAACGGATCACTCTTCACCACGACAATGCGAGCTCTCACACATCGGCTGCGACAACTGCATTTTTGAGCACCCAAAACATCGATTTGATGGGTCATCCGCCGTATAGTCCTGACTTGGCACCGAATGACTTCTTTTTATTCCCGTACGTAAAAAACAAACTGAGAGGTCAACGTTTTTCGACACCTGAAGAAGCGGTTGCTGTATTCAGAATGCATGTGTTGGAGATACCTCAATCAGAGTGGCAAAAGTGCTTCGACAATTGGTTCAAACGCATGCAAAAGTGTATAGATCTTCATGGGGAATATTTTGAAAAACAATAAAGTGATTTTCGATTATCAATATTTGTTTTTGTTCTCTAATCCCGAAATATAAAAGGCAACCCTCGTACCAGTTTCACTCAGCCGCTCGCTTGACGGCAGCGGTCTCTTGCTTGGACGCTCGTATATACCCACTTACTTCTCTCTGGACGCACAGCTTTTACTTCTTTCTGGACTCACCACTTATTTATTTTTGGATATAACCTCGTACTTCTCTCTGGGCGCACCGCTTACTTTTTTCTGGATATAACCTCGTACTTCTTTCTGTGTACACCGCTTACTTCTCTCTAGATATAACCTCGTACTTCTTTTTGGGCGCACCGCTTACTTCTCTCTGGATATAACCTCGTACTTCTTTCTGGACGCCCCGCTGTGTTGTTATAATTGCAATTGTATGCCAGTTTGTGGTGTAATAATGGATACCATGCAATGATCAGTCTGTTGGATGATGATTGACCAGTTGTTGGATATTTATTGACCAACTCAACAATATTTTTTAGCCACAGTCCGCAGCATCAGGCTGTCAGTTTTGTTACAAATATAATATATTCTTTGTGCCACTCCTGTAATATTCTGATTTTTATATCGTTGTACGCCAGTGGTGCTTCAAGAGCTTCCGAAGTGTCAGTGACAAGTTTCCCTGTGGAGATATATTTAATAATTACCAGCTTCATTACCTGCTGATCATCTACGGCGTTCCTCCACGTATATGGATTATAAGTATCGGTCATCCAAGTAACTAGCTCCGGGAAGTTTCGGATATGCCAACAGTTCTCCCAGGGGCGGTCAAATAGCTGCTCCGCTTAACGACTTGTTGCTGAGCCACGATTTATCGGCTCCAGGGTTCAACTTTTGTGAAGGTATAATTAAAACACCATTCGGAGTTATCCGGGGCACAATGATAAGTTTTATTTTTAAAGTTAGTTGATCTTACAATTCACGTACTGTTCTTTTTATAGTACTGTCTTAAATTCCGTTTGTCTTTACACTTTTCGTACGGGTGTTTTTTACATGGACTTAATTTGTTTCTTGATTTCTGTTTGATTTTTCACTTAACGTAGTGTTTATCTTTTCTCTACTCTCAAGTTCCGTTCTGTTTTACTGTAGCTACTAGCATGCACGATTCGTGTACCTGGAACGACGGTTCCATGTCGCACGCCTGCGTACTAAACCACACCCTCGCTCCCGTCAACCACTCACCCCGCGGGACTGCCGTTAGGTATTACTTCGCGGGGCTGGTTAGCTTTATGCTTTTTTAAGCTGCTCTCTCCATGTTGGCTATTTGTGCTTGCCTTACTTTCTCGATTCTTCTAAGTTCGAGTTGCACTTTGGTCACATATGCGCTTATCTCCATCCAGTTATCCTCGGAGCATAGCATCTGCTCTATGAGGTCTTGCGGGCCTAGGAGATTGGGTCTTCTTCGTTGAAGCGTCTACAGTGGAACACCACATGCTCCGTATGTTCCTCTTGGTTTGGACACACTGGACACAACGGTGAGCTGCTGTGCCCAAAACGGTGCAGATATTTGCGATATCCACCATGGCCGGTCAGGAACTGGGTAAGATGGTAGTTGCAGGCACCGTGGTCTCTCTTCATCCAGGTGGCGATAGATGGGATTAATTTGTACGTCCATCTGCCTTTCGTAGTGTTGTCCCACCGAGTTTGCCATATGGTTAATGAGGTTGCTTTCTCTTCCTCCTTGATCTTGACTGCTGTTGGTTCCAGTTGTCTTGACGTTCTCCTGTTGTAGATTCTTAACATCTCGTCCGCAAGGATATCAATTGGAACCATTTCAGCTACGACAAACGCAGCTTCGTCCGAGATGGTTCGGAAACCGCTGATGGTTCTTAAAGCACCGAGTCTATAGACTGACGTCAGCTTTCTCCTCGCTTCCTTCGTCGTCAGTATCCTGGCCCAAACAGGGGCGACGTATAGTAGGACCGAGGTCACTACTCTAGACATCAAGATTCTTCGTGGATATCCAAGTCCTCCGATGTTTGGTAGTATTCGAGCAAGTGCTGCTTGCAGCATTGACGCTTTTTTGCTAGAATACTTGACATGCTCTTTGAATTGTAGCCTGTTGTCGACCATAACTCCTAGATATTTTATTGCGTCTTTCGATCTAATAATTTGATCTCCGACCCTTATATTCATATATTTCACCTTTTTTCGGCTAGTTAATAAAATCGCCTCTGTTTTGTGGTCTGCTAGCTCGAGACCAGCGGATACCAGCCATTCTTTGACTTTCACCACTGCCTCGTTATTAGCTGCCACTATCTCATGAATATGTTTTGCCACTGTCACGAGGGCAATGTCGTCCGCAAAACCTATCAACTGGACCTGTTGTGGCAACACCAATCGCAAAACGCCATCGTACATGATGTTCCATAAGAGAGGTCCCAGAACTGATCCTTGTGGAACTCCTGCTGAGACGTTGTGGTATTTTACACCATCGTTTGTTGCATACCTCAGCTTCCTGTTAGTGAGGTAGCTGGAAATTATTCTCTGGAGGTAGTGTGGGATGGCCGTTCTGTGAAGCGCTCTATTTATGACTGGCCATTTTGCCGAGTTAAAGGCATTCTTTATATCCAGTGTTACAACTGCACAGTATTCCTTTGTGCCCCAGCGCCATCTCTCTCCACTCATTGCTTCCGTCGCAATGTCAACTGCTCTCTTTATGGCGTCGGCGGTGGAGCGCGATTTTTCTTCTGCTACGGTTAGCAGTCTTTCGTATATCACTCTTTCCAATATCTTTCCCATAGTGTCTAGAAGTCATATTGGGCGATGTGATGAGGGTTCTCCAGGTGGTTTTTTACTTTTGGTAGGAGCACCAAGTATTGCAGTTTCCAAGTTTCTGGAAAGACACCTTCCTCTAGACGTGTTTGCATGGTGGTTATAAACATGTCCGGTCGACTTTCAGCTGCCGCTTTCACCGCCTTGTTTGGAATTCCGTCAGGACCCGGCACTTTGCCGTCCTGTATCCTCCTGCATGCTGATTGTAACTCGTCTGCCGTAACTGTCGGGATGTCCTCCACCACTCTCTCGCTTATTAAATCGTAGTGCGGGGATGTGCATTGTGGGAATAGTTGGTTTACTATTGACCTCAGCATTTTTGGACATGATATCTGCGGGGACCTGGAACCCTTCAGCTTACTCATTACCATCTTGTACGCCGTACCCCATGGATTTATATCGGCTCCTTCGCATAGGCTTTTGTAGGACCTCGTTTTGCTGTCCTTGATCGCCTTTTGTAGATTGCGCCGTGCTGACCGGAACTCGTCCAAGTGCTCTTGGAAGTTGGCTGTCCTCCTAGACCGCTGCACTTTGCGTCGGGCTTGTAAACAGCGAGTCCTGAGTGCTTTTATTTCCTCATTCCACCAATAACAAGGTGTAATAAATTCTCCGTTAGATCGCCTGGGCATAGCTGCATCGCACGCTGTGGTGATGAATTGGTGTGACTGGGCTTCGGCTGTTTCAGCATTGGTTTCATCATTGGTACTCAATATTAATTCAAAGGAGTCCTTGTCAAAAAATGTGTCTTTCCATTTCGGGCCACCTACTTGGAGACTCCTTCTACGTTTGTTTTGTTGTATATTGACTATAAAGGTCTGATGGTCGCTGTGCGTGTATTCCTCGCTGACCCCCCATTTTAACTTACGTAGGAGGGAGTTGCTCGCAAAAGTGATGTCGGTGACCGATCCTCTTCCTCCGTTACGGTATGTATTTACCCGCCCGTTGTTTGTAATGCCGATGTCCAGAGATGCAAAGGTTTCCAACAGAATACGGCCTCTAGTGTTTGTTGATCGGCTGCCCCATTCCACTGCCCATGCGTTGAAGTCGCCGGCTATAATCACTTTAGGCCTTCCTTGGGCATCTGCCACCAAATTGTCCAACATGGCCTGGTATTGGCTAAGGGGCCAACTCGGCCTGGCATAACAGCTTTAAAAATGTATGCCATTAATTTTTTCCCTGACAAAGCCCTCGGTTTGTTTGTAGACGTCTTGAAACGCATGTCTTCCACCTAACCATATAGCTGCGGTCTTTGTTTTGTCGCTCACCCATATGTTGTTGCTGAGAGCCTTGTACGGTTCGCTGATGAGTATGATGTCAGCTCTCTCCTCCCTAGCTGTTTGTTTCAGGATGTCCTGAGCTGCCTTACAGTGATTGACATTAATTTGGATAATCTTTATATATGTTTCCCTGTGATTGCTCTCCTAAATACAATGCATTTACTGCTGCCAGCTATATGCTTCGCCTCGTCTGGGTGGTCCTTTTTACAGAACATGCATAGGGGATCCCTCCAACAGTCTCTTGCTATGTGACCCTCAGTTCCACATCTTCTGCATAGTTTGGACCGGTCTTCATCGCACTTGCATTGTTTGGCAATGTGTTCGAACGCAAGGCATTTGAAGCACTTTCTCAGCACCGTTTGTTCCTGAATGCGACAGATAACCCATCCAACTTTAATTTTTTGTGCTCCCAGCAGTTTCTTTGCGTTTTCTGTTGGAAGACTTATTGTCGCTGTTTGAGTTCCTCCGTACGCTTTGCGCAATGCTACTATATCGGCCATTGGTATCTCTAGACCAAATTGAGCTCTCACGGCCTCACAGATTTCCTCTTTTGATGTGATTTCGTCGACGTCTTTCACCTCGATAGTTGTACGGTGAGTGAGCGTTCTAACGCTGCCCTGGTCTCCTAACGCCTCACTGAGTGCGGTTTTGTATTCAGCAGTTCTCTCGCACGATCCACCGAGCTGAAGAAGCAGATCTCCTTTTTGGGTCCTCCTGATCTTAGATATCGCTTTCTCAATGTCTCCCAGCTTGGGATCCGCCTTAACTTTTCCTAGGATCTGCGCATAAGACATCTGTCCCTTTGCTTCGATGACAATGGCATCCGGTCTCAGTTGCTTCTTTTTTAGCAAGTTCGTACTCGCTTTTCCCTTGCTGGAGGTGTTTCGCTTGCCGCCAGCCTCCTTGGTAGCACCTATTTTCCACTCTTTTTCGCCTGGTCTTTGCTTTGGTACCTTTCTCTGTACCACTGTCCATTTCTCTTTTACTGTCTATATACGGGTATTTGTACATGGTCTTAATTAGTTTTTCCTTTTCTTTCCGTACACCGAACAATTAAAACAATTCAAAAGATAGATAACCGACAAAAACCAACGATCACAGATTCGTTACTTTACGTATTAAAACTACTAAAAAAAGCTTTAGTTTGTCACTGCGGCACTACTTCTTTTCTTGACTCTTCGATTCTTTTACTATATTTTCATCTGCACTCGTTGAATCCCTATCTGCCTGTCATCCCAGCTTTTCGAAAATTCAACTTCGACGGCCTTCGACTTCGAAAATAGCCAAAGTCACCACCGCCTCTCTGGATGTAACCTCTTACTTCTTTCTAGATATAACCTCGTACTCCTCTCTGGACGCACCGCTTACTTCTTTCCGGATATAACATCGTACTCCTCTCTGGACCTATCACTTACTTCCTTCTGACTGTAACCTCTTACTCACTCTGGACGCACCGCTTACTTCTTTCTTGATATAACCTCTTATTTCTTTCTGGACATACCGCTTACTTTTCTGGAGGCACCGCTATTACTTCTTGGCTTGTCTCACCCCTGAACCCTGCCCCTGTCATCTTGAACGTTGCTCACGCACGCGCCGCCACCTCCCCATCGGCAGCCCTCTCGTGGATGCTGACCCATTCCATGGGATCTCCGTACATCTTTGGCGGAATATTTACATATTTCTTTCTCCTTCAACTGTTTAACGGCTTTTAATTTTTCATTTGTGTTTTATTCTAGTTAAACAATGAGTACTCCGTTTTGAGGCGTAACTTTATCGAAAAACTAGTATTATTTTTTGGAGAGGAATAATAGCGTTGTCATTCTTCATATTTAAATTTCTTGTTTATTCATTTATTCATTATCGTTACTTATCTATTTATTAGTTTATTTATATATTTTCTATAATTGTTGCGGATTCGCAAATTATACGTCGAAAATTCTAGTACATTCGCAATTTGCCAGCTGATAACCCGTGATCGGTGACAGCCAAAAAGTAAACAAAGATCTGCCCGTTGCTGATCTTTATTATCAATCTCAGTTTTTTAGGAGTGTGGTGAGGAAAAAGAACCGGGATTTACAGTGACTGCTTTTTCTTTTTGTATCTTACTTCGCACAGAGGGAATTGTAAAATCTTCATAAACCCCGCTGTCGATCAATAATAAAAGTTTGATATTCAAAAGTACCTTTAGTGTTGTATTCCTTTCTGATCCCCAATCTTATTAGCCCTTATAGCGGGAAGAGCCAACTATCTTCATTAATAATTGGTACGACTTAATTGATGGCAGTGATGTCAGCAAAAGCAGCAGCTATGTCATCATCACAAGCGGCAGCATTACCTCGTCAGCACCAATTCTGAATAAGCCGGAGGAAAGGAGGACAAAGTGGGCGCGCAGCTAAGGTCATGGTCATTAGAGGATAGTCAGCGAGGGGATCTCCGGGCGTAACAATCTTTCAGCTCAAAAAGATCCCAGGTAAGCCCTTTCAGTTGTCTAATTTGCGGATTTTCTCGGCGAAACATTCACTTGCTCATCGAGCCGGATCTCGTTTATCTTGGAGTCGACTTGACCGGATTACTGGCGACGTTTGAACTCATCACGTTATTCTCATATATTTGTGTTCTCGCTTGGTATTGAGTTCTCCTAATACAATAATGTAAAAGAATTTTCTCCGGGCAGCAGAAAACTCTGCTGTCGGGAGATAAAATAAAAACTTCAGGCGACAAAATTCTGTTTGCACTCCACTGCAGGTTCCAAAAAATTTTCCGCCCGCAAATTATCCTTGTATGGTTGCGGGTTGCTTTGTTGTAGAGACATTTGAAGCTCTCGAGCACCATTCGCACCTTCTTGTTTACATGATTTGGCCTTTTGTCAACAGAGTACGCAGCGATATCTTTAACCCGAACTGCAAATTGTTAGATTCCTGTCGTTACTAATTTTGTTATGAATATCCCACTGCTTGTAGGCGCCATCTGTGCAGGCCATGGAATACTGTTTCTAATATTCTCCTCCAATATTGAGTGGCAAATCCGGCTGAGATGTATTTTCGCCTCAACAGCGTTATAACTTCAGTTTCGTTTCAAGTTCCATCCTCCTGCTCTGGATTGTATGGGCACAAATGTTTCCAGGTTGTTCTGATATTTAGCCAAGACCACATACACCCTCATTCCTCCTTTTCCGCCATTAGAAGCGGAACGAACCCCGGAAAAGGGTAGTGGGGGGACACAAAATTTAGCGAGGAGCCAAGCTGGATAAGGTCGACTCAAAGTGTGTACCTGAGATAGGAGCGATATCTGGAAGCTACGTCCTGATTGTGACATTGGATAAATAAAGTACATAAGGGGATTAAGATGAGGAAAGAAGCTCCTTTATAATTATACATCCGCCATGCCAAAAAAAAAAATGATGCGGGTGCGAGAGAAAAGACGCGATAGTGAGACCAGGTTGTAGAGCCGGATGACTCGGTAAATAATTGCAATGGGATGGACGCGTGAATTCGTACGGCACAAGGCTGGAGTACGGGTGTACCAAGTCGGAAGCGGTTCCTTGATTAGTTGATTACGAAAACATGAAGGTGAAGATCTCATTAGTTGCATTGTCTTTATGATTCACTAAATTAAACAAGGAAGAAATAAAACAATTATTTTTTAAGGTAGTCTCTGACTTTTCCTGGAACTTCCACGAACAGCTTTGACTCCAAGTTGATTAGTTGATTACGAAAACATGAAGGTGAAGATCTCATTAGTTGCATTGTCTTTATGATTCACTAAATTAAACAAGGAAGAAATAAAACAATTATTTTTTAAGGTAGTCTCTGACTTTTCCTGGAACTTCCACGAACAGCTTTGACTCCAAGTTGATCAGACGCAGGCACTGGGGTGGTTGGTTTCTCCTTTTCAGTTGGTTTGATGTCGGGAAGTTGATCCTTTAGCTCCTCAAATTCGTGGACAAGGCTTCGTGCCATACTAGAATACGGGGAATCCCAACTGAAGGATATGATTACATTGTAGGACATGAGCATGATGTCGCGTTGTAGATCTTGGATGGTGCGGGTGACTCCAGATTCTATTTTGCGCTTGATAATTTGTAAATCCATTGGTTGCCGACAGATCTTTTTATAGAGCGGGTGCTCTTCTTCGTTGAATGGACGCAGAAAGATGGGGGCGCTCTTTAAGTTCAGTAAGTTGTTGTATATGACCATGAGGTTCTTTTTTGAAGCTCTTATATCTCGATCTTCATTAGATCCCGGCGAATTTGGTGCGATGTCGATGATAGGTGTTAATGAATAGCGACGTCGGGAACGGATAAGGGATAGATGTTCAGCGGTCTCTTCATCTACTAACGGACTTTCGGAGCGATCGCGATCTCGAAGTTTGCGCATCGTTAGACTTTGTTTAACTTCCTCTTCCGGTCGGAATTCGGTATCAATTTTTTTTAAATGGGAGAAGGGCTTATGTAAAGACGAGACGGAGGGTTGGTCCTTCGAGGACCCGGTTGGCTGGTCGAAGGTTGTGGTCTCGTCGTCGGTGTCGGGTAAGCAAATGGTTTGTGGATGTCTAACTATGGATTCGTCGCTACTAGATGATGGTTCAGCAATGTTGCTATGAAGATCTTCAGTGGATTTGTTGTCGTCATCTGATGGAGAGAAAATGTTGAGAAGATTTAGTAGACGGACGAATTTGATGAATATGGGATTAAATTACCTTTACTTGCGTTGTCGGATGCGTCGGTGTTGTCGGAGTCTTTTTTTGTGTTTTCTTCGTTCCTGTTGTCGTTGGAATCGTCATCTGTGTGGATGATTATCACATCAGAATTGTCAGAGACGGGTTTTGGGGTGGGTTCGGCCTTTTTTGGGGTTTTCTTTGTTTCAAACCCTTTCGCGAGAATCACGTCGTCGTCATCGTCTTTAGAATTCGGCGTTTTTTTAAAAAGCTCGTGTGTGTCTTGGGTGTCGCCCTCGTCGAGGAGAATCGGCGATTGTTTTGGTCCGGATGTTGATGTTTCCATACTAATATCTCCACTGTCATCGTCTATACTCACGGGGCTTGGTATTCTCACCGCACGCGCTTTCTGACCCTCTTTTGTGTGTGTTGACAAGGGTAAGTTATCACTGGAATCGTCAGTGGATATGGTTTCGATCTGTTCTTCAGGTTCCGGAATATGGTTAGACTTCTCATCTGATACTTCGGACGGGGAATCATCCTTAGACGCTTCAGCGGTATCATCACTGCTCTCCGGTGGTTCAGTTCGACCTTCAGTTGATGATGCATCATCGGACTCGCTCTCAACGTCCTGTTCGGTATTGCCTTTATTCACATCATCTGTCACTGGTTCGGATGGCTTGGGACCTTGCGGGTTTTCATTTTCAGGGAGTTTGGCGTCTAAATGATCGTCGACCTCTTGGGTGTCATCCATTAATGACTCTACACCATCAAGGATGGATTCTTCTTCGAGGATACCCGGATTAAGGAGGCCATTGTTGTTGGTTAAAATGTCAGCTAACTCGTCAATGTTATCGGGCATTAGATTCTTAAACATTTCCATTAATTGTTGATCCTCCTCTTTGTTAGGTGACAATGTGCTGTCTTCGTCGTCCGTAACGGAGTCGTCTGTGTCCTTGACGGCTTCATTTGATTCGGTACCTTGTTCAAGTTGGAGATCAGCTTTCAGTTCATCAAATATTTGGGACTGATTCAATCGCTGTTGGTGAAGATACTGCTGCAGCTGTTGCTGCTGTTGTAGCTGGAGTTGCTGATGTTGTTGCACTTGGTGTTGCGATAACGGATGCTGAGATATTTGTTGTTGTGGTGAATGATGTTGTGACGGTAGATGTTGCTGCTGTGACATGCGTATGTGCTGTTGGGATGATTGTGGAGCTTGCGCGTGTGGCTGTGGTAATTGGTGCAGACGAGTCACTTGATGTGTTAACTGTTGCGTGTGTAACTGATGTGGTGGCACTTGGTGAGCTTGCAGTTGATGTTGTGACTGCGACTGCGGTTGGTACTGTGACTGGGGTTGGTGCTGAGTCTGTGGGTGGTGCTGAGTCTGAGGGTGGTGCTGCAGCTGAGGACGATGCTGAGACTGCGGGTGGTGCGCCGGTTGTGGTTGGTGATGTTGAAGCTGAGACTGTGTCAAGGGGTGCTGCGATGGTATTTGGTGCTGCGGATGCTGATGTTGTGACTTCTGCAAATGATGCAATTGATGTTGATGCAGTTGATGTTGAGACATCTGCTGTGATTGCATTTGATGTGACACTTGCGGTTGTTGCAGTGACTGTTGGGTTAATTGTTGGGTTAATTGTTGTGGTAGTTGTTGTGGTAACTGATGCTGTGGTAATTGTTGTTGAGGTAACTGCTGTTGTGGTAATTGTTGTTGAGGTAACTGCTGTTGTAACAACTGTTGTGATATCTGTTGTGGCATCTTCTGATGGGGTAACTGTTGCTGCTGCATTTGCTGTGGTAGCTGGTGTGTAATTGGATGTTGCAACTGCTGCTGTTGTGGTATGTGCTGTTGCGCTAACGACTGCTGGGATAATTGGTGTGTCAATTGTGATTGTGGCAGTGACTGTGAAATCTGATGTAACTGCAGCTGACGTTGCGAAATCTGTTGGGTTAATTGTTGTTGTGGTAACTGTTGAGGGATTTGATGTTGTTGCATTTGGTGTTGGTGAGGAACTTGGTGTTGTTGAACTGGGTGCTGATGTTGCGATATCTGATGTTGCGGCAGCTGGGATTGTGTTAAGTGATGCAAGTGGTGCTGCTGCAAATGCTGCTGTTGGTGTGGCGGTTGTTGAAAATGTTGTTGGTACTGTACGTGTTGTTGTTGGGGTTGGGGTTGTTGTTGGTGTGCCTGCTGCTGTTGCTGCATCATATGCTGTTGCTGAAACTGAAGTTGATGGTGGGAATATTGAAACGCTTGTTGCGAATGTTGCGGAAGTGGCTGGTGTTGTTGCTGCTGCTGCTGCTGCTGTTGTTGCTGCTGTTGCATATGCTGCTGTGTCATCATAAGATATTGCTGTTGATATTGTTGTTGTTGCGGTATGTCTCTAGATGATTTATTCTTTTCTAGGAGCATCGACAACGTTGGTGCCGACTGTGATGGACTTAGCACAGTATGCATTGACTGGTTGTATTCCCCCGGTGGTGGACCAGTCAAAGGTTGTCGTAAAGGCATTACCGATGCTAAAATGCTGCTATTTTGCGACGTCGACGATATGGGAGCTGACGCTGCTACACTTGATGTAATTATGCCACCAGTCAGGAGATTTGTTATTGTTGGCGCATTTATTCTAGACACGCTAGTTACCGTTGTATGAGCAACTTGTGGGGCCGATGCCGATGACTGCAGCAATGACGACAGCAACGGGGAAGTACGTTGAATCTTGTGTGGCTCCTCAGTTTCATTATTTTCATCCTGTTTCATTGCCTGTTGTAATGCATTTAGTTGCTGTTGTTTCTGATGTTGCAACTGTGCCTGCCGCCAACTTCTTTGCATTTCATAGCCCATTTGCTTCCGTGCTCGTATTTGTCGCTCTATCTCCTGTTCGCGTTCAATCTCCGCCCACATAGCCCGCACCTCCTCTTCATTAGAATCTCCAATTTGCAATTGCACAACATCTGTATAAAGTTTCGCATAAATCTCTTGTTGTTCACGGATCTCTTGTTTCAACTCATCAATCCTGTCCGCTGTTAAACGTCGAAGAATCAAATCCGACGGTGTCTCTCCAACACTAGCAGCATCCGACGCCGAACGTTTTTTTCTTTTCGGCGTCTCCACCTTCTCCAAAAGTTCGGCATATTTAATAGCACATAGTTTCTGTGAGAACCAATCAGGGGGGTGTTGTGCACCGCATAATTGTTTTAGCGCCCTACTAACTGTCATCCAATTTTGATCACCGCTGCATGCCACCGCCGATGCTAGGCAAAGTAATTCCCGTTTTGTCCATTTCTCAGCTCCGCCTGTGGTGCTGGTGGCTCTATCTGAAATTGTAAACATTCAGGAACACAAACCATATGTTTGGATAGTTATTATTATTACAACGGGAAAAGCCGCTTAAATCCAGGATTCCTTGATTAGCTGCTGACGTAAGACCATCTACAAATTTGTATTAAGTGGAGCAATGCTAGATGTCAAGTTTACCAAATTAGCATCGCGAAATGCCGTATAACAGTACCTCAGAAACTACTTACTTACAATTTACAGCCTGTCTCGCAAATAAGTTGTTGTTAACTGGTATAATGTTAGTTAATCTTAAAACTGTTTAATTTTATTATCACTTTTGTAGACGGAATTATTCGAAGTTGTATGTTTTAATATTATGTAATTTGTAATATTTTTTCTTTTTTTTTATTGTCAACGCTTATAGACGTTTTATTTAAAGTTGCATGTATTTTGTTTTCTCAGTAGAGGTGAGATCTGTCTGCTTTATTTTTTTGAAAGGTTCTTGGGTTATCTTAAACATGTTTGGAGGAAATCGCATTAATGAAACTTACGAACTAGTTATAATTAGAACAAAAACTAACTTGATCATTCTAATACTAGTTCTAACTCATGTAGTAAATATTTAGTTTTGGTTTTTTTTTTATTAAGAGACACACAAAATAGTTATATTAATGTCTATACAGAGTGCGGTTGAAAAAATGGAAAAGGTAATGAAGAGTTTTAAACGGCTGATTGAAGACTGAAATCGAAGGAGAAGACATAACTATGTCCATCGATCCTCACAGCCGCTAAGTACCCTAAAGCAATGTCCGTGGTAAATATATATATATATATTTTTTTTTTATTAGACGTCTCTCGGGAGAGGCGAACCTATAGCGCCGAGATGCCATCAAATAACTGTTGCAATTCTTTTTGAACAGTTGCAGGTTGTAACGCTCCGGGAAGACTCGCGTGGGAAGGGAGTTCCACAGCTTCCCCGCTCTGTAACAGAACGAGTTCTGATGCAGGGATGTTCGCGCCGTCGGGAGATGAACCACAAACGGGTGCGATCCGTCGGATTGTCTTGTGGAGCGCATATAAACCGAATTGCGTGGAACAATACCAAGAATCTCCGAAGAACAGTAGCCGTGATAACATCTGTAAAACACACAGAGGTCGGCCACGCGCCTTCGATGTGATAGCGACTGTAGTCCCGACGTCAGCGCCGAGTCCCCGATCAGGCCGATCCTTCGTCTCTGTATGCTCTCAAGTAGGTCGGGGGTATGTTTAGGAGCCGAGCTCTAAACATGAGAGCAATATTCGAGCGCGGGTCTAATTTGTGGATTTATATAGGAGAAGAAGTTGGGCCGGAGTAAAATATTTCTTGGCTCTAAAAAGATAACTCAGTTTTCCTGAGGCTGACCTGGCGATACTCGACACGTGTTCATGCCACGACACATTTCCACAGACCGTGACGCCGAGCAATTTCAAACTTTCCCCAGCCTCGAGGACCTGGCCATTCATCATCAGCTGTGTAACCGATGATCCACTTTTCTTTGTGAATGTTGTATACTGGGTCTTCGTTGCATTGAAGTCGACAAGATTGGCCTTTCCCCACTGCAGGACTTTATTCAGATCCCTATTCAGAGAGTCAATCTGTCTACATCTCAGCTGGTGTGACGTTGATGCACCAATCGGCCGATCACTCAAAAAGGAGGAAACAAGCGTACTATCATCCGCAAAACTGAACACTTTGTTATCCGTTGTCTCCAACAAATCATTTATGTGAAGCAATAACAAGGTTGGAGCCAAAATAGAACCCTGTGGCACCCCCGAATTAACAGGATACAGACCCGAACACTCGCCGTCCACAATAACCCGGATCGATCGATTCTCGAGGAAGCTCCCCTAGGTCGTTTTTTATGCTTGTTCAGTGCACTAGAGGAGCTGTGGGTAGGGCATCGAGCCATCGACTGCCGGCGTGGCACATAAGTGCGGCTTTGAGTGAATGGTGCTATTGTCGTAGTCTTTCTCTCAGGGAGCGTGTGTCCTTGTCCTTAAAATGACGAGGGATCTCTTTAATAGACCGCTCCTGAGAAGTCTCGTTGCGGTCGCCACCGTGCTTCCTCAGACCCGAGGGAAGAGTGACGACCAATAGTTGAATTGAGTCCTGGGAATCGCCCAGGCTCAATTAAAATGGCAAATAATTTCCCTTTTCAGTATAAATTTATTTGTTTTAGTTTAGTTTATTGGCGTGCTACCTGTTTCACCTCGTTTTACAACCCCTCCCAGAACAAACCAACAGCAAGTCTGCACACAATGCAATTCATGCCTCTCAAACAATTAACCCTCACAAGTATTTTGCATACAATGCAAAAACCCAAGCGAGCACCTGACAAGATCATGTTTCGACTACACGTCGTTACGATGCTAAACAAGTTATATGACACAAGCGGTATTGTCAAAGGCCTCCAACGAGGAAGTAATCGAGCGTGGGTAAAGTGCTGATTTCGGCGAAGTAGCAAACACAGCAGTGAGGCGCAATTATTCGTATGATACGATTAGCACACACGGGCAATGCCCTATAATTGGTTCTCCGCATGAAAGCAATTAAGTAATTGCGCAATTCATTACCGCTGCATTTTTAGCAGGGCAAACAATTACTGAAAATGCAAACAACCTCTGGTAGGCAAATAACCTCAAAATAGGTTACACGTTCTGATAGAGGGAAATGCATCGTCTACAGTAATTCGCCAGTAAATTGGTATATAAAAAGAAGGTTGCGAATGGGTGAAAAATTTATTATTATTATTATTAGTGTAGTAATATAGTAAGAATGTTGCGGCCTAGCGCGTATACAGCGGGCCTTCTTACTACTAAGTTTAAGCACTTCATCTAAACTAAAAATGTCGTTTCAACTAAGAATAATTCTAAAAGTGATGCTTGTACAGTGAAGCTGTTGTTATTAAGGAAGACCAACTAAGAATAATTGTAAAAGGGATGCAGTTAAATTTAAAAGGAGACTAACTAAGAATTCTTGTAAAAGTGATGTTTTGCTATCGAATAAGAATAATTGTAAAGTGAAACTGTTGATATTAAAGAAGACCAGCTAAGACTAATTGTAAAGTGATGCTGTTGAGATCAAAGAATACAAATTATAAAAGTGAAGCTGTTGATAATAAAGGAAACTATTTGTGAAAGTATAGAACGTGCTGCTTTAATTACAACCCACCTACACCGGAGGGAAACAAAGAGACCATAGAAGAAGCCACAACCTCGGAAGACAAGTCCCCATCAGGCAAACCCGGAAGGAAGCCCACTGACCCAAGATTCATACGTTATTCTTAATGAATGAATAATAAAGCTAAAACCCAATTTTACAATCTTTGATGGATAAATATTGTTTCCCCAAGCTTGGAAGCATGCTATTGTTTGTCGAATAGCAAAAGTTGGGAAACCAAATGATCACCCCTCAAGCTTTCGTCCTATTTCGCTCCTCACTTGCATCAGCAAAATATATGAAAAATTCATATGATCATCATCATCATCAGCGGCACTACAACTGGGATCCGGTCTTGGCCTTATTTAACAAGTCTGAGGCTTGCTAAATTTTCCATAATAATTTGTTTTTCTGGGCAAGGTTATTAGCCTTGCGACACGAAAAATGCATATACGAGAAGCTAAATAACTTTATCAGTACCAGGAACCTAATACCTGACTTACAATTTGGATTTAGAAGAGCGCACAGTACCACTATGGCTCTCAACATATTTCAAAACCATGTCTGCGTCCGCCTCCTTAATAAGAACCCACCATTGCGGTGAGCCTGAACATTGGAAAGGCTTTTGACACAACGTGGATCGAAGGTCTCGTTTTTAAATTATTGAATAGTGGCCTCATTAGAACGCTGTGTAGTATCATCTCCCAGTTCGTTCTAAACAGGACCTTCCAAGTTCAAGTGAATGGGAAGCTTTCCCGAACTTTCAACACCACTGCAGGCGTACCACAGGGCTCCATTCCAGGTCCCATCTTATTTAATATCTACACCTCAGATATTCCTCGCCCTGTGGAGGGGAGAGTAAACCAGATATGCTATGCAGATGATGTCCTAGTGTACACGTCATCCAAAAGCCCTAAACTCGTAACATATCGACTCAACCGTCACCTGGGCGAACTGTATCAGTATTACAGTCGATGGAAAATTCGAGTTAACCCATCTAAAGCAGTAGCTATAATTCTAAGTAGTAAACACGCCCAACCTACTTCTCGGTATTCACAGAATATTCGAATACAAGTAGGAGGTACTGCGATTAGACCACAGGATTAAATACCTTGGGGTCATTTATGCCCCATAAATGAATTTCATCAAACATGTGACCCACATTCTTCAAAGGGGCCTTGTAGATCTAAGCAACTGCACAACATTTTGAAGTGGAGCAACAAAGTTGACACCAAAGTTAAGCTTCTCTGCTATAAGCAGCTAATCCGATCTGGAATATCGCAAGCCTTTCCCATATGGTCTGTAGCGGTTCCGCCAAACCCTACGGTCTACTTACCTGAAAAGCCCCCATAACTACTACCCAACTCCCTTAAGTTTGCTAATGCAACAGTATTAGTACCTGTAAGTGCTGCATGCATTTAAGAGATCAAATCTATGATCTTTAAGTCCCTGTAAAGAAAACTTACCTTCATGCATTCTCTTCGCATACCATTGCTCCTTAAGATTTCTTTATTAACTTACCAGGAATTTCCAATCAATTTCGGCATCTGCGTCGCCAGTCAAATTTCCTTAGAGGAATTCCGGTAAACAAATAATTAGATTTACATACATTTGTAACCTTCATGACAGGGACCATAAATACTGCGCCGTCTATTTTCCCAGCCGCGTCCTGTATCTTTTCATACCATTGCCTGGCAACCTTTTTTGTTTGTCTTATCAATAGACAACCCAAGCAGCTGCATATAATTAGCGCAATAGACGCCGAAACCAAATTCTCCAGCATTTCCTAATGCAAATATGAACCCGGTTTCTACTGCAGCCAGAGATGCCATAAACATCCAATTTGCTTTTAGCACCTTTTTCTCCCTACGTCGAAAATAGCGACGAGGCATCGTGTAAACAATGACCCGCATTACCAACGGCGCATTTGGTCATTTTTCCCTATTGTCCTAGCCGCCTGCCTGCTTTCGAACACGTGCAACAACATTGAATCTGTTCGATCGCGCACATATACCACTGCACCCAAAAGATCGCATTTTCTTAGCGGTCACACCCTTAAGAGAAAAATTTTTCTCTCTCTTCCGTTTTTTTTTTTAGCGAAATCATCTCTGCATGAGATGACGATCGTCGAGTCCTTTACCAACCACCGATCGAGGCGGTCGCGTCGCCACTCACCGTACCGCGCACGGTACGGTGCATTTACCTTAAGTCGCTGTCAAGTGTCAATATCCTTCTTGAAAAAAATTTGAAAATTGTGATTAACGCAAATTAAGTCAGATTAAGTAAATAACAAAATATTCAATTAAAAGCAACTTTTCTTGTGACCCCTTGTTTAAATACCATAGTGAAAATTGTTGAAAAGGACCAAAAATACCCATTAAATAAATTAAAGACCATCCACTACAATAGACCAAAGAGTTTTAATATTCCGGCTGCAGTTCCTGGGTGTTTCTAATGTGTTTTCCTGATCACTGGTGACGTGCTGTTTTCGTTCGGTGTTTATCGTTCTTTCTTTACTCCTGGTTGCGAACAAACGTGGCGGCTTTTCGTTATTTCGGTTCGTTCATTCGTGCTGCGGCGGAACTTTTGATTGATGGAGGAGGAAGTGAACTAAGTGCCCGTGCCAGGCACAATACTTCCTCCCCACAGGTCCTGCATATCTTAGGCTCAAATGGAAAGACTTCAAGTTTTCGAAAGAAAACTTCTCAGAAGATAGAACTCTAGAAGGGCTGACGGTCCCCATTACCCGAACTCTCACCTATACGGAGGTGCCTCCATTACCCCTATCGACGAGTACTTACATCAAGCTTTAGGCTCCGTGAAGTGGTCGGGAGAAATCCCTGGCCATCTTTCGGAGCTTGGCTGATGGACCGGCTCGAGAAAAGGTTGGTTTAGGTGGTAGTCGGTCCCAAGGTGAGATACCAACCCATCACGCTGTACATTCCGCGATATCGTCGAGAGAAATCTTCGACGGTGTTTCGGATGTGTGGCTGATGGCCCGACTGACACGGAAATAAGTCATGATGGCATCTTCTGATATAAAGAATCCCGGAGGTAAACTAGTCTCCCATTCGGATCTCCGGGTGGGACTATGTCAGGGGAAACATCATGCAGATATTACGATAAATAACCAAACTTTAAGAGGTTCGTCATAGCATAACCGGGCTCGCTCTCGAGACTCGGCCCGCGCTCGACTGGTGACGGCATTTTGTAACATCAGAGGCATCGGTTTCATCAATATGAATATAAACGCCGTCCACCAATATTTGCAAACAACGATACCTGATATCCTTGCTCTAACTGAAACCCAGGTCGATTCGTCAACTGATTCGACATATCTTGGTTGCTCAGGATACAACTTACATTCGAGATTCAGTTTTAAGTGCGGAGTCTGTTTCTTCGCGCGGTCCGATCTAGTTTGCCAGAGGATGGAGTCGTTGGAAACCAATAATATGGACATCATATGCTTGAGGGTCGTGCTGAGGAATTCTGTTGAATTTCTTTGTTGTCTTTACCGCTCCCCGAATGATGACCGACCAGCGACATTTTTCGAACATCTTTCACATACCGTCGACTGGATACAGATCAACCACCCAGCTTCTGAAATTGTTGTTCTTGGTGATTTTAATGTGCACAATTCCGGTTGGTTGTTACATTCTAACGGAACCGACGAGGCTGTGAGGCTGGCAGAGATGTTTGGTGTTATCCACAACTTGACTCAACTCGTGGGAGAGCCAACGCGAGTGCCGGATGCCCGAGGCGATTATGCGAACACCCTGGATCTGTTTTTGACATCCGAACCGAGTATATATACCGTAGAGGTTTCTGCGCCACTGGGAAACTCAGATCACTGCTTGGTATCTGTCGCGCAAGCACTTGCATACCAAGCGAATAACCGGCCTGGGCAGCTTCGCCATGTATGGAAGTATGGGGCTGCTAACTGGGACGATTTGCGAGATTTTTTTGAATCCCTTCCATGGTCGGAGGTGTGCTTCGGAGACTCCGATGTTAATGCTTGCGCGGAGTCGCTATCAGCGATTATTCTTCTGGGGATAGAGATGTATATTCCACATTCCATCAAACGAAGAACATCTGATAAACCGTGGTTTGACAAAAAATGCGAGCTGATTACAGCGGCAAAAAAATAGAGCCTTTGGGCAATGGCGCTCCAATCCCACTGACGTTAGCAGAACGAATTTTGTTAGAATCAGAAACGCGTGCAACCAGGCGATTGATACCGCGAAGAAGGCTCACAACGACAAGGTGATCAATAAGCTCCTTCGGTGCCCAACTGGTTCGCGCTCATTCTGGTCAATGGCAAAAGCTGTCAGCGGTAACTTCGCATCCTCCTCTTGCCCCCCGTTGGTGACAGGCAGCGGGACGTTAGTAGCGAATTCAAAGGATAAAGCTAATGTGTCCGCGATTTTATTTTCCGCGAATTTAAACCTCGATCCCGGCCTTTTGGAGCCACCCTCGATCGCGCCTGTACAGTCTTCCATGCGGCATGTGAGATTTCGTCCGCGCACTATTGAACGCATTCTACGTGAACTGGATTATAGGAAGGCAACCGGGCCGGACGGAATACCAGCAATAGTCCTTAAGAACTGTGCTCCAGAACTATCGCCGGTTCTTGGCAGACTCTTCCGCTTATCTTATGCATGGAGGATCTTTCCTGACTGCTGGAAAATCGCTCGAGTTAAGCCAATCCCAAAGACGGGGAAAAAGTGTCTCACAGGCGATCTGTGGCGGTTCAGGCAGAACCCCACCGATTAATCCTCCACCTCAGAACCACTATACCTAAAAAATAATTTAGCAAAACCTACATTAGACGGGGTACACAGGTACCCAGGGGCATACGTTTAAAAGATCAAATTAGCAGGTGAGTCCTTCATGAAAATACAACGGTCGCCCTGTCCAGTTTCCCTTGCAGGTTGACTGCAATTTTATACGAGGCTGTCAAGCTCACCACCATACAACATGCAGGCGACATCAACAAATACAAATATCATAGCATCAAAATCAACGGGCAACGTAGTTGCAAACGCTTGAAACATAATAACATAAGCAAGCGCAGGACACCTGCAAGACGCCCCAATGAAAACAACATGCAGCGATCCGACAACTCGGAACCGCCAACGAACATATCGTTCTGTTGCATAGGCTTGCGACACATCACAAGAAATACCAAGCAGTCGAACCAAGCCATGCAAGATACAACGCATGCCCATAAATGGACACACCAAGTTGCGCCAATGGGCTATACGGGCAACCGCTCATGATACAAATACGTATCCATGGTCGAACCACACACATAGCGCCTATGACTGGAAAAAACGATCAAACTACACACGGGCAAGGGTACGGTGTAGCGACCAACGATGATGCTGGACTCAGCGATAGCATTGCAACTGGCAGCGTCATGGTGTGTCGCCCCCTTGTGATGACTTACACAGCCCAGGGCAACTGTGAGATCACATCCTTGGCTGTGTGAGACATGTAGGAAGAAATATTAACGATCTCCACGTGAAAGGCTTACCGAGCAGTGGCTGTTGGAGTGTTGGTGTGCCAAATCAACCCTTAAGGGATAAGAGCACATCCGCGGAGTTATTGGCTGGTGATTACCGAAGGGCACGAACGTGTGAATGCTTAATCCAAATTATACATTGTGTATTAAAATCGAACTACCAATAGAATTCGAACGTTTAGTTGATTTAAATTGTTATGTTGTGCGCCGAGCTTGAATTAACAATTAAAGTGAACGCGTAATTCAAATTTTATACATTGTGTATCAAAGTCGAACTACCAATAGAATTTGAGCGTTTAGTTAATTTAAATTATTTATATTATGTGCTGAACTTGAATTAACAATTAATAATTAGAACGTTTAATTTGATCTAAATTATGTACATTGAGTATCGAATCAACACAGACAAAACCAGATCTGGACAGTTAGTGTAATAAATTAATAAAGAGAAATAAAAGTTTTTTTTTTGTTGGTTTCGACAATAGACAGCGAGTGGTTCTTTTCACGGAGTGTTCCTACTTTCGTGGAACAGAGGTGCAATACTAGTGGTGGCAGAAGAGGAATCCGTGGAAGGTAGCCACACAGACCTTTTTTTCCCCATAGATCCATGGGAGACCCTTTGACACTTATAACCGATATATGGACATCTGCGGTTGAGTGGCATGGCGAGTCAAGTGCGGTCGCATTGGATATTTCGAAGGCTTTTGACAGTGTCTGGCACGGCGCAGTGCTTAGCAAACTTCGTTCATATGGACTTTCCCAATAGCTTTGCGACTGGGCGGGGAGCTTCCTTGAAAATCGATCGATCCCGGTTGTTGTGGACGGCGAGTGTTCGGATCTGTATCCTGTTAATTCCGGGGTGCCCCAAGGTTCTGTTTTGGCTTCACATAAATGATTTGTTGGAGACAACGGATAACCGAGTGTTCAGTTTTGCGGATGATAGCACGCTTGTTTCCTCTTTTTCAAGTGCTCGGCCGATTGGTGCATCTGCGTCGCATCAGCTGAGATGTAGACAGATTGACTCTCTGAATCAGGATCTAGATAGGGTCTTGCAGTGGGGTAGGACCAATCTCGTTGACTTCAATGCAGCGGAGACACAATATACAACATTCACAAAGAAAATTGGATCATCGGTTACACAGCTGATGATGAATGGCCGGGCCCTCGAGGCTGGGGAAAGCTTGAAATTGCTCGGCGTCACGGTCTGTGGGAATGTGTCGTGGCATAAACACGTGTCGAGCATCGCCAGGTCAGCCTCAGGAAAACTGAGTTATCTTTTTAGAGCCAAGAAATATTTTACTCCGGCCCAACTTCTTCTCCTATATAAATCCCAAATTAGACCCGCGCTCGAATATTGCTCTCAAGTTTGGAGCCCGGCTCCTAAACATACCCTCGAACTACTTGAGAGCATACAGAGACGAAGGATCGGCCTGATCGGGGACTCGGCGCTGACGTCGGGACTACAGTCGCTATCACATCGAAGGCGCGTAGCCGACCTCTGTCTGTTTTACAGATATTATCACGGGTACTGTCCTTCGGAGATTCTTGGTATTGTTCCACGCAATTCGGTTTATATGCGCTCCACAAGAAAATCCGACGGATCGCACCCGTTTCTGGTTCATCTTCCGACGGCGCGAACATCCCTGCTTTAGAACCCGTTCCAGGTAGTGAACCAATGCATGCGGCGGCAGCATGAGAAAGGTTAGCGCAAGGCTAATAACCTTGCCCGGAAAAGCAAATTATTATGGACAATTTAACAAGTCTCGGATATGGACCGGATACCTGTGGAGAGACTTGCTAAATAAGGCCAAGACCGGATCGCGGTTGTAGTGCCGATGATGATGATGATGACTAGTATATATATTTATTTTGCTTGCTTAAAATGATTCTGTTTTTATGTAGAGGATACTTTTTTTTTTGTATCTTCAATGGCCATCTCCTTCTAAAACCATTATTTGTATCACATCAGTTATTGTGAACATCCATTCAACTTTGCTTTTTTCTCTTTAATTATATAAAATAAAAACACTGAATGTGTATTTGATTCCAAAATTATTGAATTGTAATAGGTAATGCAATGAGTTTTGATTGGATAAAGAATTAAAGGGACTACTACTACTTCATAACAATAAAGTTTTTTGCTAACATATTTTGTAGCTCCTATTGCACCAGAAAGCTTTTGCGTACTATCGAAGCCGACGCCAAGGGTTCTTACTGCAACTCCTGTTAATTTCATGAGCATTTTTATTATCGGGCAAGTGTTGATGTGGTGTGGATTACATTTATGCCAATTCACGCTTAACTTGAATCTAAATCCGCAAATACTCGATTTACAAATAGTCATTTCCCCACTGCAGTCCTTGCACTTGACCAACTTGAAAAAGAGTAAAACCAAACATTATCAAAGGATATCCGTTGCCAGTATTTACGGGCGCTTTGTCTAGTCCCTTCTTAACTTTCTTTTCGGAGCAATTCGGAGATTTGGGTAAAAGTTCGATATTTCGATAAAAACGATTTCGCACAGTTATAAAAAGCATTCTACAAGGTTCAATCTTTTAAAACAAGCAATACTGGCTCAGGACAAATAAAGTTATAGTTATATATATTACAAAATTAGTCTCTAAATATTATTATACCAATTTTAATCCTTTATACAAACTATCGTCATGAGAAGAGAACTGACAGATGGCAATACTGTCCGGTTGACATTTCACAAATAAAACAACAGCAAATCCCGAAACAATTTGTAGAATCCTATATTTTCAACTACTAAACATTTATTTTATGACCCGTTTTTAAATTGAATAATTGCCTTACACGCACCACATTTAGCTTTTATTGTTTATTACGCAACGAGTTAGGAAATCTTGATATTAAGATAACCATTCGACTTTTACGGTATGCTTCCATCCGTTGGCTTGTTTCGGTCAATTGTTTGTCCTTTCTTTGAGAGTGGAGAGGAACCTTGCCAGCGGCCGTATTGTCATTTCAAGCACTTAAGGAAAGGTAAATCGTCGGTCACGCATGTTTGCTGAAATACCCACAAGAGTTTGTCTTACTTTTTTAGTTGAACCGAACACAGTCAACACAAAACCACCGGATAGGGCAGCAGTAGTAGTACCGAAACTTCTTACTTTAGGGGAACCTCTATATAAGAGGAAGAAACTTGACACTGCAGTATCTGCTTCTCCAGATGCAACAACAGAGAATAAAGATGTACCACAATCAGTTCAACAAAGTGATAATCCAGAACAAATTTCAGATACCGCTGAATCGAATTCCGTAGCAGGAATCGCTGTACAAGATCAAAATGAAACAAACCACTGTGATGAAAAATCAGTAGTTGCATCAGAAAATGATCACGGCAAACCAGTTGAATGTACATCGCCAGTGAAAGAAGCAATAAATATAACAAAATCAGATGAAGCCACCGAAACCAAAGGAGATCTAGATAAGCCGAAGGAAGAGGATCAAAAGGAGGCTGAAAAGCCAATTATCAATCACAGCTCAGATGTGAAAAACGAAGATTCCTCATCGTCTCGTCACAAGCACAAGAAGAGTTCAAAAGAGAAGCCTAAAAGTAGATCACCGTCATTACAAAAATCCTCATCGGATAAGAAGTTACCAAGCAAGGATAAGTACATAAATGGTAAAAAAGAGGAACAGAAATCATCGCACTCATCGTCATCACAACGAAAACATAAATCTTCATCAGTTGATAAACACAGAGACAAAGAGAAGGACAAAGACAGAAGCAAGGACAAGGACAAAGATAAGGAGAAGGAT
Source organism: Microdon myrmicae (assembly GCA_963931805.1). Taxonomy (NCBI): domain Eukaryota; kingdom Metazoa; phylum Arthropoda; class Insecta; order Diptera; family Syrphidae; genus Microdon; species Microdon myrmicae. The sequence continues at coordinate 124,526,482 of OZ007500.1, read as the reverse complement.
AAAGACAGAGATAAGGAGAAGTATAAGGAGAGGGACAAGGACAAAGACCGAGACCGAGAGAAGAATAAGGACAGAGAAAAGGAAAAGGACAGAGACAAAGAGAAGGATAAGGACAGAGAACGAGAGAAGGTTAAAGACAAAGATAAAGATAAGGAAAAGGATAAAGAACGGGAGAGAGATAAAGAGAAAGATAAAAATAGGGATAAGGAGAAATCCAAGGATAAAGATAAACAGAAGAGTAGACATAGAAGCAGAGATAATGATAGGGCGCGGACATCAAGTAAGTCTTCGACAACTGCACCCAAGGCACCCGAAAAGAAACTAGTAAAATTAGACCACGACCATGAAACAGACGACGAGGATGATATTCAATCTGATCCTATATTCTCTCCGACGGAAGAGGACATCCGGAAGGAGTGTGAGATGATATACGATCAAGTCGAACAACAATTTGCTAAGATGCACGAATCGAATTCGCACAATAGTCCGCTCAAGAGAAAGCATTCGTCAGAAGATGAAAACAAGGACTATCAATCTGTCTCGTCCAAAAAGAGGATAGCTCATGACAACGCAGTAAATGTCAACCGGCCCGCATCCAAACCTAAGAGACCTGCATTTGCCAGTGCAGTGATGCAGGTGAGTTCTTTTTTTTTGCAACAGAATCGCGCATAAAAGGCGCGTCTTATGGTGCCCTTAAATGTGAAAGCACAGAAAGGAGGTTTCAAAGTGCATTGGACTTAACTTTTTGTATTTCGCGGTAGGTTAGGCCCCAATGCCCAGGTGCCCAGAGGAATATCAGCTCCTTAAGCTATGGGCTCGGTGAAATGGTTGGCCGAAATCCTTGACTATCTTTCGGAGCTTGGCTGGAGGCTCCGATCGAGAAAGTATAGTATCGCAAGGTGCTATAAGTTCGCCTTTCCTGAGAGAAGTACTATTATTATTTAATATTTGTTGGCCTGTAGGAACCCGAGAGTTCATGACCTCACCGACTCGACTCGGTCATTGTTTCCTGTCCCGTGCGCTCTCCTTCCACGTTCGGCCATCCGATCCGATCTTCTCGAGGTCCAACCTAACATTGTCCTCCCATCTCCGTTGCGGCCGCCCTGTCGGTCTCTTTCCCGTTGGTTTACCGTCAAGAATTCTATGCACGCTCCTATCGCTGCCCATTCGCGCCACATGTCCGACCCATCTTAATCTTCGCGACTTGATTTCTCTCACTATTGTAGGTTTGCGGTATAGCTCTTCCAATTCGTGGTTGTGAAGTTACCTCCAATGTTCTGCCTCCCCGTTATATTTACTTCCAAAGATACCCCTTAAAACTTTATTCTCGAATACGCGGAATTTGTTTTCTTCCCGTTTTGTGAGTGCCCATGTTTCGCATCCATATAGAACAATTGGCATGATTATGGTTCTATAGAGGCGAAGCTTTATGTTCTGTGATAGCAGTTTGGATTTCAGCAGTTTACTGACTGCATGCCAACTAGCGTTGTCGGAGTGTAATCTTTTGTTAATTTCCTTCGTCATTTCGTTACTAGCCGTCAGTATTGTTCCCAGGTATTTAAATTCTTTGACATTTTCAAATATCTTGCCCCTGATGTTTATGTGTGTTCTCTGATGTTCACCTGCTCTCGCCATAGTCATGTATTTTGTTTTGTTTTCATTTATTTCTAGGCCCACCTCTTCTGCGCTTGCATGATGATTTCATAGTTTTTGCTTACAGTTTCTAGATTATCGCCCAAAACGGCGATCTCATCCGCATATGCGAGCACTTGTGTGACCCCGTTCAGGGATGATCCGGCCGTGTTGTCGTCTTGTACCTTTCTGATGACATACTCAAAGACAAGGTTAAAGAGACATGGTGAGAGGCCATCCCCCTGTTTTAGTCCGTCCCGGATTTCAAATGGTTCCGAGAGGTGGTTTTCTATTCTGACTCGCCCTTTGTTTTCGTTCATGCAGATTTGAATGAGGGCGGCATATTTTTTCGGGATTCCTAGCTCAACTACAATTTGGTAGAGTCTTTCCCTTGCGACTGAGTCGTGGGCTTTTTTGAAGTCAACGAACAGTTGGTAAACCGTCTCTCCGTATTCCCAGTTCTTTTCCAGTAGTTGCCTTATTGTCAACATTTGGTCGCTCGTTGACCGGTTCCTACGGAATCCGCATTGGTAGTCTCCCAATATTTCTTCTGCGTACGGTGTGATTCTCGCCAGCATGACATTTGTTAGTATTTTGTATATGGCTGGGAGCAATGATATTCCTCTGTAATTTTCGCAGTCAGATCTGTCATCTTTTTTAAAAATGGGGACGACTATTGCGATTTTCCATTCTTCCGGAATGACTTCCTTATCCCATATTGTTTTAATCAGTTGGAGGATCTTTCGAGCAGTTGCCTCTCCTCCATGCTTCACAAGCTCTGCCGGTATGCAGTCGACTCCGGGAGCCTTGTTGTTTTTCAATCGGTTTATTGCGTCTACAACTTCGTCGAAAGAGGGCTCTGGGATCTGAGGCTCGGCTGTATGTACGTCTGGTGCGTTTATTTGTGGTTGATGGGTGCGCACATTGAGCAGGTTTTCAAAGTACTGCTTCCATCTTGTCACGATATTGTTTGTTTCTGTCACCAGACAGCCGTTTGTGTCTCGGATTACTTTGGCTCTCCGTCGGTAGCCATTTCTAATTGAATTTATGACCCATTCACGTTTTTTTGCGTTTGAAAAGTCTCGTTGTCTCTTTCCGAATTGTCGCGTATCTTTCTGCATTGACTTCATCATATCTTTCTAAGTGGATCACTCTGAGGCGTTTACGTTGTTCGATCTTCGCCCTGCACTCATCGTCAAACCAAGGTTTGGACTTAATGGTTTTCTTAAATCCTAGTACCTTTTGGGCTGTTTGTTTGATTGTGTCTCTGATCGATGCCCATTTAGTGTCCACACTATTGGCTTCCTCTTCCTCACTACTCCCATTCTCTAGGATGCTAAATCTATTCGTTAGTTCCTCTTGATATTCAGCCCTTTTGCACAGGTCTTTTAGTTTATCAATGTCGAACTTTTTGCTCGTCTCTCGTGACTGCCATTGTGGGTTTACTGCGAGCCGACTTCTAATTATGCCCACCACTAAAAGATGATCGGAGTCGCAATCTGCTCCTCTATATGATCTTACGTCAAGGATATTCGAATGGTGTCTTTTGTCTATGAGGAAGTGGTCTATTTCGTTACGCGTTACGCCGTCGGCTGATATCCGTGTGGCTTTATGGACTTGCTTGTGCTTGAACGTCGTGCTTTTCACTACCAGGTCTTTGGACGCAGCGAACGTGATAATTCGAATTCCATTATCGTTTGAAACTCGTGTAGGCTTTCTTTAACTATAGTTGGTTGGAAGATATCTTCCTTTCCAATTTTCGCATTGAGGTCCCCGAGGAGGATTTTAACATCGAATGATGAGATCCCATCGAATACTTCCTCTAGGGTCTCGTAGAATGTGTCCTTCGTTTCTTCGTCCGTAGATTCTGTTGGGGCGTGTACGTTTATAAATACATAATTGTACCATGGTCCCTGTATTTTTAGCACCGGCATTTGGCCATTAATAAATTGCACATATTTTTCATGGGGCGTAATCTTCTTGCTTATGATGAAGCCAGTCCCGAGGTTATGTGTATCGGTACCTCCACACGCCAGTGCAAACCCGTTGGTTTCAATTACTTGATGTGGGAGTCGGACTTCCTGAAGCGTGACGATGTCCATTTTATATAGTTTCGCGTTTTCTACAACCGTTTGTATCGCGCTTGGTTTATATAACGTTCGAACATTCCACGTGCCGATGCATATATCCCGCTTTTACCGTTTTTCCCCACGTCTTCTTTTTGCCGAGTGAGTGTTTTCTTGATGATTTGTTCCCTTATGGTAATTTCGGCTCATTACACCTACGCCTACCGGGTTTTTCGTGAGGTTGTTTTTTGTATATTGATTAATTATTTTTGTTCCCACGAGTATTGGGGTTTCAAATAGTCCGCCACATCAGAGCCCCTCTTTGATATGGTAAGGTCTGCTTACTGCTCTGATTCAACCCAGAGAAGCGCCGTTATAATACAGCCGGTATACCCCTGGCTGCAAATCATCCAATGGGCACGGTGACGCGTAACACCGGATTAGGGGTGGTAGATCTTTGTGTGTTACTCCTCGCTAGCTTGTCTAACATGGGTGGCCCTACTGGAAGCGTATGCTTCCATTAGCATAGCCTGAGTGATTCATTGTAGTTTAAGCCCCCGCACCACGTCAAGGTTTCTACCAAGCAGAGAGAAGTAAAAAAAAAAACAAGAGGCCGGAAAAGCAAAGCGAGAATAGCGCGAGCGGAAGAAACAGCTTCGATTTTTTTACCAGGCTTCTTGAGAAAGCCGTGCAGTCGTGGCACATATGGAGAATATGGTCAGGGGGTGTGCCCCCTTTTCGTGGGGCGAACATTGATAACGTTGCCGCGCTTTTGTAGGGATTCGTAGTGTCCCTACAACTTGACTATCAATGCCAATATCTGCCTGATTTTTTTTAAAAGATCAATACGTGTACTTAAAACCATAACCGACTGCCTTTAATATCCAGCATGCAGTGCTGTGCCTTCTGCTCCCCGTTCCTTCTGTTCTACTGTGACCCATAGCATTTGATTCATAGAACATTATTGCAATCTTGTAATGAAGTCGAGGAATTTGTTGTTTCTGCTACAATTGGTGATTGGAGCCCAAACTCCTAAATTAAGCAATCACGTTTTTTCACGGTGATTATATTATTTAGTAGTTGATCGATAATGAACGATGTTTTTTGTGTGTTTTCTACAACCAGCGACATCAGTCGTAGTGTAATTCATATTTTCGCAATTTTTATTTTTTATTTTATAAACGCGATTCTTGCAGTCAGTTTATAATCGTCAAGAGCTAGTTCAGAAAAAACCTGAAACTGATGCGACAGCAGCAGTACCCGCTCAGCATATAGCTAATGTCACATTGAAGAGGATCCAGGATCAGTCATTAGAAAATACATTACCTAAGATAGCACCAAAGCACTCAAAACCAGCAGGTAAATCTAAGCTAAGCTGATTGCGATAGTGTACACGTTTTAAAGATAAGTACTTATTTATGTCATTACATCTAGGTCGGGTAATAGCGCCAGTAGCAAATATGCTAGCCTTAGAAAAGGCCAAGAAGAAGATAGATGAATTAAAAGCGGAAAAGCTGCGCGCGTCTACACCGAGTCAAACTATTCCAAAGGGGTCAACACGCGTGGCGCATTCTGTGACGGGCCTATCAAAGGTGCAATATTATTGAAATGGCAGAATGGTTTTTTTTCTTCTTACAAGTCTGAATCATTACAGATTGCACCACCAAGGCCGCCGGTTTTGGAACCGACGTCTACCAAAATCTCCTTTAATATCCGAATGACGTTCTATGACATAATGATCAAGCAGTGTAGCTTAATATATCCAAGTGAAGAAGAGGCTTGGAAGAGGGTAAGGCCTAGTTTAATACAAAATAGGCTTGATTTTAACTTTCATGTGGAATCCCACACTAGGCACAAATGGAAGAACTGGCTGTATTCAAAAAGTGCAGCATTCCAACTATTTATAAGGCTAGCGCGATGTTAGCTGTCAACAAACTACGTAGGGAAGCAAATGGTAAGTTTTCCAAAGAAATCTTTTCAACATAATTTGATGTTTTCCTTTTTCTAGAAACTGCGGGCTCAAATGCTGGGAAAGTGACTCCTTCGTCAAATACTATTTTGCCAGAAAAAAATTCTAAGGCCGCATCATGGAGTGTGGTTAAGAGGAGGTAAGTGAATAACATATTTTGTACTTCATTTGAATTTAAGCTGATTGCTTTGTTCTACAAGAACCTTAACAAGGTTAAGTAAGCTTCCAATTGAAAAACATACCATACGAGGACTAAAAAAGTATCGCTGTTGCACGGTTTTCGACCATATCGGCTTAGCATGTAGCAGCACATGTGACCTGGATTTCGGCACGGATCTAGTGGGGCAGTTACTACAGGGGCACTACTCTAGTAGTTGCTGTCGCGAGAGCAGACTTGCATCATTTTCTGAGGTGGTAATCATTTTCTGTGCCGGACCATTTTAATAGCACGAGCATTTTGCATTACCTAAGATAGCACGATCATTGTCACATTTGAGGTCGAAGATGTAATTTCTCCTCTGTGTCTGCCCGCATTTCTAACCAAAAGCCAGCAATTCTTATACCTACCGAAACCTAGGTAATAACTGATATAGATATTTCCGATTCCAATCTACCTGGTAATAACTTAGTGTGTCTGTTCTTCCCACATCGTGGTATAGTTGCATACATACGAATTTTATTACTTATCACCTTATGCCACAATAAGGGCTCTATTCCAATCCAGAATTTAATTTCTCGTGGCTAAAACTTCACGTTCGTAGGCATATCATACATTACTGCCCAAACTTGGATAGAAACGAATTTGATGCTCTATCTGAATTGAGCACCACCCTAGACGATATCGTCGTTCTTGGCGATTTTAACCTCCACCATCTCCAATGGACATTGGTTGACGAACAAGCCTTCTACGACTCAAACCCTACTAGTTCAAAGGAACGTATTTTTATAAATGGTCTCACCGACTCATGCCTCCATCAAATAAGCTATGTCTCAAATCACACAAGTCCTCAGTTGCCCCTAGTCCACACGCCCTCTCTACCATTGATAATTACCACCCCCCGCCGCTCTTATCCCTATATCTCGCTAACTTCTGCCTTCTAAATGAGCATCTTAGCAAAACAGCGTTTCGCTTTGATCATCTGGGGGTAGAAGAAGTGACTGCCACTCTCTACAAGGAGATCTACTATGCCATCGCCCTATGTGTCCCCTATTCTCGTCACAGGTCATCGGTTTCATCGCCGCCATGGTACAACCGCACACTCCGCACTCTTCGGAACAAGAGAAATAACTTGTGGAATATTTTCCTCAAAACGCGTTCCTTCCAAAACGACTCCAACTATCTCGGTACCTTTTATAAATTTTCCGAGTTCTACAACTCCCTCTACTCCAACTACCTCACAAAAACTCAATCCAATTTGATCAACGACCCCAAATCTTTTTTCCACTTTATAAATTACAGACGTGGGCTCCTCGATAGTATAGTGTTTAGTATACCCGCCTGTCACGCGGGAGACCGGGGTTCGATTCCCCGTCGGGGAGCCTCTGGCGCAAGACTAATGACCTTGGCCGGAAAAAACATATCATTATGGAAAATTTAACAAGCCTCAGGACTTGCTAAATAAGGCCAAGACCGGTTCCCGGTTGTAGTGCCGATGATGATGATGAAATTAAAGACGTAAATCCGACGCCTATCCTAACTCCCTTTCTTATGGCGCGACTACTTCAACCGACCCCCTAACTATTGCCAATCTATTTGCTTCGTTTTTCAATAAGTCCTTCACAGACATATCCTTCGAGCCCAATCCGTCTTACTTCAAAGACTTGCCCGAATTCTCCATTGGCCCCTTCACCCCTCAAATTATTCAGCATCACGTAGTTGAGGAGAAATTAAACTTACTCAAAAACGAGTTCAGCCCTGGACCTGATGGACTCCCAGCTGTATTTTTAAAGAAATGTTCCACTTCTCTTTCTCTCCCGATATCGAAGATTTTCAACCTAACCCTTTCTCAAGGGACCTTCCCTAGTATCTGGAAATCCTCGTATGTCACCCCCATACATAAAAAGGGACCCAAAAATGACATCAGCAACTACCGACCCATCGCCAAACTGTCTCATATCCCCAAACTGTTCGAAGGGCTTCTTTACAATGCCTTATCTTTCAGTTGTAAATCCATCATCACCCAACCAGCATGGTTTCCTTTCGGGAAGGTCGACCACAACGAATCTGATCGAGTTCTCATCCCATACTTTCCGTGCCTTAGAGAATGGCAACGAAGTCGATGTAATCACCACAGATTTCAGCAGGGCCTTTGACAAAATCTTCCATAATCTCATCCTCTTTAAGCTGTCTTCCCTAGGTTTGGAACCCCTATTGATCAAGTGGTTATCTTCTTATCTGAAAGACCGATCCTTCCGCGTCAAATTCAGATCCTCCCTTTCCAATCCCTTTCTTTCCACGTCAGGGGTTCCGCAAGGCAGTCATCTAGGTCCCCTCCTATTTATCCTTACCATCAATGACGTTGACTCCCTTTATTAAATACTCATCCATCTCCCTCTATGCGGACGACGCCAAACTCTACAAAACAATCACCTCTCTTCTCGACTCCTCACTTCTCCAACAGGACCTCGACAGTTTCTCAACCTGGTGCCGTAATAACTGCCTGGAACTCAATGTTGTCAAATGTCACTCCATTACCTTCTCCCACAAACGTCCACCCCCACCCCCACCCTCCTACTTCCTGCTAAACCAGCAGATTTCATACATATACTCAATACGTGACCTCGGAATCTTATTTGACAGGGAGCTCAACTTCATCCCACATATCGATGATATCATTCTTAAGGACAACTCCACCCTAGGGTTTGTGAAACGCTGGTCTCAGGAATTCTCTAATCCCTACGTTTCCCGTTCCCTTCGTTCCCTTCGTCCGCCCCCTTCTTGAATACGCCATTCAGGTTTGGTCTCCACACTGCCCGTCCCATATCCGCAGAATCGAGAGCGTGCAACGTCGTTTTCTGCGTTTTGCCCTCCATGGACTGAACTGGGAGAATCCTCGGATTCTCCCCCCATACACAAGCCGGCTCCATTTGATCAACCTCAATACACTTGAGGAGCGCAGAACTCTTGCCGATATCCTCTTCATCCACCGTCTCCTCTCTGGCATAATCGACTGCCCTAGCTTGCTCTCGACCATCGCACTCAACACCAACCCCCGTAACCTACGAAATCCTCGTCTCTTCTGTCTGCCCTCCAACCACACTTCCTACGGCTGTAATGAACCCATTTCACGAATGCTAAGGCGGGAAAACTCTTACCCTACCTACTTATGCGGATGACGCTAAACTCTACAAAACGATCATCTCTCCTCTCGACTCCACACTTCTCCAAACGATCTTGAACCTAACGTTGTCAAATGTCACTCCATCACCTTCTCCCGCTAACGCCCCCCCCCCCCCCACACGTCCGTACTTCCCGCTAAACCAGCAGATATCATCTCTACCCTCGATACGGGACCTCGGGATCTTATTTGACAGGGAGCTTAGCTTCATCAGGCATATCGATGATATTATTCTTAAGGCCAACTCTGCCCTTGGGTTTGTGTAACCTCTGGTCTAAAGAATTCTCTAATCCTTACGTTTCCCGCTCTCTCTACATAGCCTTCGTCCGCCCCCTTCTTGAATAAGCCAGTCAGGTCTGATCTCCACACTACTCGTCCCATATCCACAGAATCGAAAGCGTTCAAGGTCATTTCCTGCGTTTTGCCCTCCGCGGACTGAACTGGAACAATCCTCGGATTCTCCCCCCATATACAAGCCGGCTCCATCTGATTAACCTCAACACACTTGAGGAGCGCAGAACTCATACCGATATCCTTTACATACACCGTCTCCTTTCAGGCAATCAACTGCCCAAGCCTGCTCTCCATCATTGTACTTCACACTAACCCCCGTAACCTGTGAAACCCTCGTCTCTTCTATCGGCCCACCCATCACACTTCTTACGGCTCTAATGAACCCATTTCGCGTATGCTGAGATCGGCTAACTCTTACCCTACCTCCTTCGATTTCCACCTTACATCTACTGCACTCAAACGCCGTCTCCTCTCTTTCCCCACCTAACCTTGCCCCGCCCACCGTCTATCCCCTCACAACCCGTACACAGTCTAACACATTTGCCGTACACTGTTCGCTATCTCACTTATGCTACATTTGCCACCCCCACATACACTCGCTCTTCTCCAGCCTCCTACCTCCTCCACCCCGAAGTCCTCTTCTCCTTCCTTGTTTTTTGTCATTGTTTTTGTTTTTTTTTCTTTTTAATTATATGTTTTTTAAAAAAATTATAAATATAAATATATTATATATAACTTTTTTTTTTGTTGCATTAATTACTACTTTAGTTTTTTAGTCTTAAGTTAGTTTATAGGGATGATAGTTTTGAAAATAGCTTGAATTAAGCCGAATAAATCATTATTGTTGTCCACTGACGCCCCCAGTCCCCACAAACTTCGTAAAATTCAGCAAAATCTTTAATCATTTATCCCATATAAAGTGTCAAACGACCTTACTACGTTCGGCCAATACATTCACTCCAAAAGGTTACCACATCTTCAACGTAATAGGTATGACCTCAACAAGTCACCCCCACCCGCCTCAAGCCTCACACAACGGACCGTATAACATCTTTTACCTTTTCCTATCAGAACGTAAGAGGTCTTCGCACAAAGACCCAATCTATTGTGAATAATTCCCATGCTCTACCTGTCGACATATTCGCTCTAAGCGAACTAAACTTAATCCCCTGCAGTAATAACCTGGAACTGTTTCTTTTCGCGTTTAAGGTCCTCCACGGTGACGTCAATCGCGTTACTGGCGATTCCACTTGCCGAGGCGTGCGCATTGCCGTCCATAACAGCCTCAATTCGTGACTAATTGCTTTCTTTACACCAAGCTCAATTTTATCTCAGTCAAAATTGTTCTTCCTCGTAAATCAATCTTTATCATTTGCTTTTATATCTTGCCATCCCAGTCCATCGAAGTTTATGAGCTCTTTTTAACGCAATTGACCACATAATCGAGCTGAGTAATTGCCAGGACGACATCATAGCATTTGGAGATTTCGACCTTCCACAACAAAATTGAGCTTTATCTGGAGATCAATCGTACTTTACCTCACATCCAACCTCTGCAAAGGAATGTCTCTTTGATTGGCTAGCAGATTCTTGCCTTTGTCAAGTAAGCAACGTTCTACATTCCATCGGCAGGCAGCTAAACCTCATTACAACAGACCCTGTGGCGTTTCTAACACCGAAAGAAAATCGAATAAGAAAATGCATCTGCCATATACCAAGCAATAACATATCAATTCCACATCAGTTGAGTGTATTTGAGTTTAGAATTCGAATTCGTACACGCGGCAGTGGCCTGATACTTCAATGTTTCGCTTTTCATCCGTTTCATCCTATGTTCAAATTACCGTCTTCACTATCCTTGCTTAACCCAACAACCCCGATGTGAAATGTATACACACAACACACAATCTCCCATAGGTAAATAGAACTTTACTACTCGATCACGACTTCCGCATAGAGCACCGGCACCTCGCCTACTCCGACGTCCTCTCGCTCGCTCGTTCCTCGCTCCGTCGTTCGCACACGAAGTTGGTCGTAACAAAGTTACTGAGGAGGGAGTAGTGTGGCTTTTCTAACAGATACACACACACTATATAAGCAAGTAGTGATGAACACCGAAAGAAAAATCGAACAAGAAAATGCATCAGCCGTATACCAAGTAATAATATAGCAATTCCACCTCAGTTGAGTGTATTTGAGTTTAGAAATCGAATTTGTTCACGCGGCAGTGGCCTGATGTGTTGAGCATTGGTTCAATCTTTTAGTGATTCTAAGCGAGTTGGGAATATTCGTGTCCGTTTCTTGACGTACGAGTTGTATGAATTACGTAAACATCTACGTACTGGTCAACTACATTTTATTCTTCTTCTGCTGCTGCGGCTTCTGCGTATGATCGTCGGTCATGAGTGGGTTGGGATCATCCGATAGAACAAGGAAACCATTTTGCAAGTTGGCTGGACAGTGATGCTAGACTCCATTGTCCGGAATGGTTTACGTTAAGAATTACTGTTAGACGGAGAAGAGGATAGTGAGGTCGAGAGCTGTCGAGTGAATTGAGCCTTTCGGTGAGAAGAAGAATGTGTTCAAGCACCGGAACTTGGGATTGGATTCATGGTTGCCCTTTTTTTTAATCTTTCTCTCGAATGACTGGTGATGTCGTAACTTTAGTGCTCATGATAAGAGTTATTTGTTGTTCCCTAGTGTATAAGTTGTTCGCTGTTGACTGTTCATATTGCTGGTGTGGATTCGTTTGATTTCTTTGCGCTGGAATTGGGGAAGGAGATATTGCCACAGCACCCTCTCCCTCAGGTATGTCCCGCTTAGGAGATTGCTCTTATGCAGCACCTATAGATGCACTATGACTATGATACGTATGACTCGCTGCAGTTGGCGGCAAACCGATGTTTCCTCTCGTCACTCTGATCTGGGGTGGAAGCTGGCGTTGAAGAAGCCACCTTCGAGTGGATTTTATACAGAATGTGTTCCGCCTCTACAGACGTTTTCCCGCGATGCCTGTCAATATGAAAAAACGTCAACTTAAGGCGCACAAATAAACATAGAGAGTCATTCTATATTCAATGTAGAAGGCTGATCATGTGTTTCCTCGTCGTTGTAATATCCAAGCACTTAAAACCAATGTACATCGATACCTCCTTTCCTTATCCACCTCGTCTCCTTCCGCTCGCACCGTGCTCTGACATTTATGAGTACTTCAAAACCCCGAAAACTGGGCGCGTTATTGTAAAAAACAAAAAAAAAAAATGAATGAAATGAAGTAGAAGCCGAATATAAAGGACATTGGAGAGCGAAATTTGAACGATTGCAGAAAAAAAAAAATAGTATGATAAATACGAGCAATTTGAATGAAAACAATTGAAAGAAAACAATTTAGCGGCAAAAAGGATCATGATTTGAAAGGGCATTTAATGGTACCAATCCTAATGGTTTAAAGGGAAAGGATTCTAACACTCAATCAAAGCAAAGAGGTGTTTAAAAAGAGAATCATCATCATCGGCACTACAACCGGGATCCGGTCGTGGCCTTATTTAACAAATCTCTGGACTCCGACAAGGAGACGGTCTGGCCTGCTTCCTCATTCCAACTGGCGTTGGAGAAAGCAATCCGTGACTTTGGCGTTACAACTAGAGGAACTATTATCACCAGATCCACCCAGATACTTGCCTACGCAGATGACATCGACATTAATGAGGGAAAAACTAAGTACATGGTGGCAACTTCTGCGAAGAGAAGACCTAACGTTGGCCAAACTATCAGTGTAGTGGAGCACGAATTTGAAGTAGTGCAATCCTTAACTACCTTGGGTCAATAGTATCAGCCGATAACGATATGGAAGAAGAAATACGCGAACGGCTGATCAAATCCAACAAAGCCTACTATGGTCTATCAAGGCTCTTTAAATCCCGAAATTTATCCAGAACATCCAAGCTACTAGTGTACAAGACCATGGTCTTACCAGTACTCATGTATGGATCCGAGACCTGGGTGCTCAATAAAAGGCGCTATGAACTCTTAGCTGCGTTTGAGAGGATGGTCTTAAGGAGAATTGTTGGTGAGGGAGGACGATTCCGGAGACGCTACAACCATGAGTTGTACGCAATCTACCTTCAAGCTAATGTTGTAAGAAAAATCAAGCTCGGTAGACTCCGGTGGGCGGGACACCTAGCTCGAATGAGCGAAGAGGAGCTTGTCCGGAAAGTCCTTTGTGGCAGGATGTATGGAATGAGACAGCGCGGCAGACCTTGTCCGCGATGGAGGGATGGCGTAGACCAGGATGCCCAGAGCCTGGGAGTGCCAAACTGGATGACATCGGCTCGAAATCGGGACCGGTGGAGAGATTTGTTAAAAAGGGAATGCGACACATGAAAACATTGCACTGACAGAGGCAAGAAAGGATAAGAAAATTGAAAGACAGAACAGGCATGATAATAAAAAGCTTGATTGTTTGAAACGGGTAAGAAAATGTGGAGTCAAATACTCGTTGATAATGTTGACTGCAGATATCGTGAAGAATGATACCAAGACATGCGATCAGAAACGCGACTGAAGGAGTCCATATGATTCTGTTTCACAAAACGAAATTGTTGATGAAAGTGAAAAAGCAAAGAGGCAAGATTGTCAATTAAAAATAAACCAATTACATAACGATCCCGATACTGAAGTCTTAGACAATTAGAATAAATACAATGAAGCAAATACACCCTTGACAAATGTGGACTCCAAACAGAAGATTGCGGTAAGAAAGCTAAGTGTAACAACATCATCATCATCATCGGCACTACAACCGGGATCTGGCCGTGGCCTTATTTAGCAAGTCTCTCCACCGGTATTCGGTCCTTATCCGACACTTGTTAAATTGTCCATAATAATCTGTTTTTCCGGGCAAGGTTATTAACCTTGCGCCATAAGTGCAACAAGCTGTGTGAAAATATATGTCTTTTATTTTAGTTAATGAATTTATTATATTAGATGTTTTCACACTCGAGTCTCTATAGCCACTCCCAATTCATCGTTGATGACACCTCAGTCAATCAATCGCCAGTGCAAGTGAATAAGTGTCAGTGTCCGATGAATAGACAAAGCTGTTCAGTGCTCTCTTTAAAGCTCTTAAATTTCTCCTACTCGACGCCTCTCCCGAGAGAAGTTGTAGCGTCCTACGAACGCACAATTCCGCCCAGGTAAGGTTCCAAACCTTCAAGGAACTTACTTACCTTATCCATTACACGTGCCCACAGACACGTGTCCCCAAAGCTCTTAATCAGACCTGTAACAAGGGCATAGGAAGCTGAAACAATGTTGAACCCGACATCAAAAAAACAAGGAACTTAACGTTCAAAAACTTTCAGCATCGAGTCAACGCATCCATTCGTAGTATGCAAAAACTATTCCAGATTACAGGCCATAAATCTTCCATCCAAAGCATCTGCACGATGTTTACCAGGAATTACATCTTCGGTAGATAAATAACAACGGATGCATACGCTGGCAGCTAAACGCAAGAAAGCATATCGCCTATCCGCGGCCAAAATTGTAAACAACCGTAATTATCGCAACAAGATAATTCGGAAGATTTACAAGTCCAACGCCAACAAAGGAAATACTCCGGTCCCACGATTCCTTTGTAAAAATTTCACACCCATTAGAAGGATCTAATGGATTTCGGTTGTGTTTACAAAAGGCAAACAACCACGGGCTGTACGCCCGAAAAATCATCTCCGTCTTGCGCGCCAGATGTTCTGTGCAAACAGAAGGCCGTGGAAAGGGAAATGCTATCACCGGCGAATAATGTATGCAAGATGACTCTCCCTTTCTCAGGAAACTATGAAATATCCCCGGGGACGCGATAACATGCTGCTAACAGGAATTCGGAAATTCTGTTAGCAGGGGGAATAAGAAAATTTTTCGATACAGATACAGATACGATCTGTATCAGGGCATTTTTGAGGAGAATAGCGAGTCAGTTAGGTTTCGATCGGCAGAAGACGAGGAGAACAATTTTCGAGTGTATAAAGATCAGAGTAGGAATTTTCGAAGGAGGAAAAAATAAAGTAACGTCGAGTGTGATCGCACGTGCGGTGTAGTGAAGCGCTGTAAGATTAAAATAGAACTAAATATAAAACAAAACAAAACAATTCTTCTCGTGGTTTAATTTGACATTGCTTTCGCTCCGTTCTTTTGTTTCGTTGTTTTGGGAGTAGTGTTCGGCGGAACACCCCAGTATCAACTAGAATACGCAATAAAAAACCCGCCAAAAAGTCTAATAGGAAAAAAAAATCCGCTAAATATCTCAGAAACTTGGATTGCAAATCAGTGCAGTATGATTCGAAAACTATATCAACGAAAGATAATCCAATGGCACATTACTACCAGGAAACACTGGGACTGAAACGGGCATGCAAAACGTGCACCTGAGACTTGGAAGGTTGTAATAGACGACACTGCTACCGCAGGGAAGAGTGCTTCACAGGAGAATGTTAGCAACGTGTCACCATGAAAACAACAATGCAATAAAACGAAGTAGTAGCCACGCGTTGAATTGGCCACAAAATAAGCACACGTCGCGAAATATTAACTTATCAATACTTTATTTTAGTTTATGCATCGATAAATAAGTATAACAGCAATTTAACTGAATTCATCTTTTACAAACCTTTGATGAGTTACATCCTCTGTTAAGAATAAAAGTTAAAGGGCCGTATGTGAACTCTATTTTTCGATTACTTTTTGGAATAACTCGGGTTGATGGATTTTTACATTGCTCCATCGTTTGCAGGTTCTCGGGTGAACAAAACTCTTAGGGTAACTGTTGAGTTTGAATCAAATTTCAGAATGTAACATAACATAACCTTAAAGTCGTATACCAAAAAGAAGAGAGAAAAGTGACAGGTGTGCTCCAAATTGTAATCTAGGACATTATTGTAAAAGACAAAGGGTTGACTGGAAGCGTTGTGAGGAACTGGTTGGCGTACCTCAGAAAAGTTTAAGTAACGGAAAGGTCTTCTTGGCACCACGTTTTTTTTTTTTTGTGTTCAATTTTTCACTCTACATTTTTTGTTCAACGTTTATGAATAAACAATTCTTTTCTACAATTGGCGAGTTCTCTGGTGTTCCCTGCCCACTGTAAAATCCCAACAGGTTATGGGCCTAGAACGGAAATAGAGGAGCATCTTCGAGAAAAAAAAAAACAAACGAAAAACGACTTGGAAAGCTGAAAGAGACAGGTTAGAATCGGAGCACGTTGGGCAGCAGTCAAGTTTGCACATTGAGTGAGTCAGGCAAGCAGAATCGTCTTGCAACACGTCAGGAACAGCCCAACAAAACAAACGACAGGAACTTTGCAACAAAATTCTACACAATCGTCAAGGAAATTGAAAAAAAAAACAGAAAATTGTACAAATTTTGCAGTCAAAACTCAAAACTGAAAGTACAGTTACATTCAAAAGTAGAGTCACGTGATTGAAATGGATACAGTCAAATCGCAACTAGTGATGTTGAATCAGAACTCGCATGGAGGTGTCAACTATGTGCCTTGGAGATTAATTGGATGTTGTAATGAAGACAAAGAAATTATTTAGCATAGCGACAGGAGCGACAGCAAGACCGGCTGGTGCAGCTGATACCCCTGAAGTCAAGGCATACATTGAAAAGGACTTAGAGGCTCAGCAGCTCATCGTCTTGAGTGTGAGCGATCAAATTGCTTACAAAATTGCAAATTGTGTGGCAGCAAAACAAATGCTGGATAAATTAGTCAGACTGTATGGCACAAAGACTGACACGTCTATGGAAATTTTGCGAAGAAAATTTTTCACTTACACTTTTGATGAGAATAAGTCTGTGATAGAAAACTGTATGGAATTGTTGTCCATAGATGAGCAATTGTCGACTGAAAATGATCCCGTACGAGACTCCTGGATGATGACAAGGATTTTGAGCATGTTGCCTCCCAGACTGGCGCACTTTGGCACATCGTGGGACAACGTCTCAGGTGTCAACAAGAATTCAACAACAGTGATTGAAAATCTACGACTGGAGGATGAGAGGCAACAACATCAAAACAAAACGCAGGAGTCAGACGAAATGAACGCACTTTTGGCCAAAAGAACAACAAAGAGCAACAAGGAAAGCCTGCAAATAAAAGTAAGAAAGGTGGCGCAACATGTCACAAGTGTGGGCTCAAAGGTCATTTCAAGAGGAACTGCACAAACCAGCCATGCGCAAAGTACCTGGAATATTGTAAGAAGAACCACGCCTGCAACTTGTGTGGACACAAAGGACACTTTGCGAAAGAGTGTCCACAGCAAGGAAGCAACAACAACGAACAACGAAAGAAACCAACTGCCTGGGTGGCAGTGAGTCTGAAGACGTCGGACCTAGACAACAGCACGGATCACCTGGAGGATCAAATGACAACATGGTATCAAGACACCGGTGCGAGTCAACATATGACCTCGCGTCGTGATTGGTTCACCGAATTTGACAAATTGAGAAAGCCTGTGTCAATTCTACTTGGTGATTCGACAAAAATAGATGGCGCTGCAGTCGGCAAAGTTGAATTGGAGGCATTTGATGGCAGTCAGTGGCATCCTGTCATCTTGGAAGACGTTTTATATGTTCCAGAGTTGAAGTTTAATCTGTTCTTAGTCAGCCGCATGCTCGACCAAGGGTATGTGATGAGATCGGACAAGGAAAAATCAGAGTTTCTGACAGCAGACAAGAGGACGACTGTCGGAATTGCAAGGAGACATGGCAACCTATTTGAAATGTTGTTGAGACACAAGACGCAAACCCCTGGAATGGCAGCAATATCGATTCGAACGTGACACAAGAGGATGGCGCACCAGAATGTGAAGTATGTGAGAGATATTCTGAAAAGAAGTGGCATAAAGATTGTCGACGACTGGAACAAGTACTGCTGCGAAAATTGTGACTATGGCAAACATTACAGCAACTCTCACCCTGAGAATGAAAAGACAGCCAAGCATCCCCTGGATCTTGTACACGTGGACATGGGCGAGATGAGAAAACCTTCACTAGGTGGCGCAAAATACTATTTAGTGTTCAAGCACGATTTTTCGCACTTCAGAACGGTTTACTTCATGAAGACGAAGGATGAGGCCCCAGACAAGCTGAAGTTGTTCGTGAAGATGGCGGATAATCAACTTGGCAGGAAAATGCATTCGGACAATGGCAAGGAGATCAAGAACGCAATCACAGAGAAATTTTTGACTGAATTGGGAATTCTACACACAACTACAAATCCTCATACACCACAACAGAATGGAAGGATAGAACGTGAGATGAGAACCATCGTTGAAGCTGCACGCTCAGCCCTTACAGCAGCCAACTTGAGTATAAGACTGTGGGCGGAGGCGGTTCCATACGCGGTTTTCACAATTATTCAGACTGGAACGAGTACTGTGAAAGGGAAAACTCCAGCTGAGCTATGGTTTGGACGTCAGATGGATTTGAATAAGTTGAGAACATTCAGATGCGAGTGCTACATTTTGCTGCCAGCACACAAAAGAGGCAAGTTCGACCGCAAGTCAGAGAAGGGCTACCTGGTAGGCTACGATCTGAACTCACCGACTTATCGAGTCTACATTCCTGGTCGCCGTGATATTGTCAGCGAAGCAAATGTAAATTTAACGAGGAACACGAGATGAGCATGACTGAAGTATTGACTGAGACAAGCACAGAGGAAGGTAAAAATGAGCCAGAACAGCCAGATGAGTCAAATGAAGACGAAAATGAAGATGAGCCCAAAGAAGAAGATAGTGCCAGTGAAAAAGAAACTGAACCAGCCCCGGAAACTGCTAAGAGACCAGTTCGCTCGACGAGAGGAATATTGCCAAAGAGAATTGGAGACTTCATAATGTGGTACAGCAACGGTGCTACAAACGAAGATACAGCATTGATTGGTGAAGCAGAGGACATTGAGGTGTCTGATGCACTAAACGATCCAAAATGGCGACGAGCTATGAAGGAAGAATACAAATCGTTAGTTGACAGGAAGACGTGGAGACGGGTAGACTGCCCGAAAGGGGTTGAGACCATTGACCTGCAGATGGGTCTTGACTGAAAAATCAAGTGGCAAGCTGAAGGCAAGACTGGTGGCTCGAGGGTTCGAGCAACAAAAGGGAATCGACTACGATGGGACATTCAGTCCTGTAGCAGGTTACTCATCGATTCGACTGATTCTGAGCCATGTAGCCTCAGAGAAATGGAAACTGATCGCATTTGATGTAAAGACGGCATTTCTGTACGGCAAGTTGAAAGAAGTGATCCACATGGTACAGCCTGAAGGATTTGAGGACGGGTCAGGCCGAGTATGCGAGCTGTCCAAGGCTATTTATGGACTCAAACAGGCACCAAAGCAATGGAATCAGGAGATCACTGGATCGTTCGAAGGATTTTGATTGGAAAGTTCAGACGATGATCCAAGTGTATTCTACAACAAGGACAAAACCATCATAGTGGCCTTATTTATGGATGATGGATTAATCGCAGACAAGGATGAAAAAGAGATTTTCGACCTCTTGAAGTTGATTGGAAAGAAGTTCTAAATAAAACACAGCAAAACTTTCCAAAACCAGTTCACGTACCTTGGAATGGACTTGAAAATCGACTCAAAAGGAATCTTTATGAGTCAACCAAAATATACACAGAAGATTTTGAAAAGAATAGACATGGAACAGTGCAATCCGGCTCTAACTCCCATTGAACCTGGCATGGTGGCCGAGTCAGCAGATTTTGTGAATGACGAGAATTATCTCAGCGTGATCCAAAGAAGAGTCATTGGAAAATGACAAAACGGGTCTTCCAGTATCTGAAAGCTACACCTGAGACAGGTATCTACTTTGGAGGAGACAGAACAATTAAGGTGTACACAGATGCTGATTTCGGAGGAGAGAAAGAATCAATGAAGTCAACCAGTGGCGGTCTGATATTCAGAGGAGGTCCAA
Organism: Microdon myrmicae; assembly: GCA_963931805.1. Taxonomy (NCBI): domain Eukaryota; kingdom Metazoa; phylum Arthropoda; class Insecta; order Diptera; family Syrphidae; genus Microdon; species Microdon myrmicae. The sequence continues at coordinate 124,506,204 of OZ007500.1, read as the reverse complement.
TCGTCTGGTATTCCCTGAGACAGAAAGTTGTGTCAACGTCAACAGCCGAGGCAGAGTACAGAGCAGCATATCAAGTGATCGACGACGTATGTTGGCTGAAACGACTGGTTTCTGGAACTTGGCATATTGAAAGAAGATCATCCGATCCCAATGTTTGTGGACAACAAGTCAGCTGTCCACATGTTGCAAAACACACACGAGGGTAAATTAAATAAGGGAAAGAAACACATTGAGATTCTGAGAAAGTTTATAAAGTATCACACTGGAGTCACTGTTAACATTGAGCACATTGAAGGAAAGAGGCAAATTGCAGATATTTTTACAAAGCCTTTGAGTAAAGCTTTGTTTGAGTTAAATCGTTTATATTTGATTAAGGAGGAGTGTTGAGTTTGAATCAAATTTCAGAATGTAAACATAACCTTAAAGTCTTATACCAAAAAGAAAAAAAAAAGTGACAGGTGTGCTCCAAATTGTAATCTAGGACATTATTGTAAAAGACAAAGGGTCGACTGGAAGCGTTGCGAGGAACTGGTTGGCGTACATCAGAAAAGTTTAAGTAACGGAAAGGTTTTCTTGGCACCACGTTTTTTTTTGTGTTCAATTTTTCACTCTACATTTTTTGTTCAACGTTTATGAATAAACAATTCTTTTCTACAATTGGCGAGTTCTCTGGTGTTCCCTGCCCACTGTAAAATCCCAACAGTAACCCTAAAAGAATAAAGAGTTTACTTCTTATTTATTATCTATTACAATGTAAATAAATTACATGGTTACTTAGAACTAATAGCACTTGCTACTAAGGTTTTCGGCGAGAAAAAATATGTGCGATGTCTCGGTGCCGGACAAGGAATGTCGTCGGCCGAGATCGATGCTGATGATGTTCCGCCGAACGAGGAATGTCGTTAGGGAATAGCGATGGAGCACGTTGATGTTGATGAAACCAACGTTGCCTGAAACCAAATGTGTTAACATCCAAAGGAACAGCAATACCTTTGTGGTCGAAATCCGGTCCAGGTTCTTCGGTGCAACCTGGTTGAAGTTCCCGCGCTGAATGGATGTATTGATGAATTTGTTGGGATTTGTGTTTAAGTAGGAAAATTAAACTTCATTACCTAACTTTGAAGCAAAGCCAACGCAAATATAGATAAAGTTCGACTGAGTTCTCGATGGAGACAACTTCATTTATTGAACACTAAAAAGCCACATGGTGACGAGTGACAAATCAATTAAAAGTTCTTATAACAGGGTAATGTTAAAATTGAGCACCAAAAGCCGTATATCAATTGCAGAAAAATTGCCGATCAAGTACCAAAAACAGTAGAAAAACACGTTCGTCTCGTTGAATGTTGATTGACAGTTGTTTTGCACTGTCATCGTGTTGCCGGCAGGTGTGGTGAATATTTGTCGGGGAAAGTACTAGACGATGTACTAGATTTTCCCCGAGCATATGGTTATGAATCCGAAACAAATATAATGGTGTTAAATTAACATTTAACATGGGGTCTCACAAAACGGGAAAAAAACAAATTCCGCGTATTCGAGAATAACGTTTTAAGGGGTATCTTTGGAGGTAAATATTACTAGGAGGTAGGTTAATGGAGGAATCTCCACAACCACGAATTGGAAGAACTATACTGCAAACCTACAATAGTGAGAGTAATCAGGTCGCGTAGATTAAGATGGGCCGTACATGCGGCGCGAATGGGCAGCGATAGGACCATGCGTAGAATTCTTGACGGTAGACCAACGGGAAAAAGACCGATAGGACGGCCGAGACGGAGATTGGAGGACAATGTTAGGTTTGACCTTGGGGAGCTCGGATCAGATGGTCAAGCGTGCAAGGAGAGTGCACAGGACAGGGAACGATGGCGGAGTCGAGTCGGTGAGGTCATGAACTTCCGGGTTCGTACAGGCCAACAAACAGTAGTAGTAAATTAACATTTAACACTTCAGGCATTTATGGTTATTAACACCTACCTGATTTAAGGTTGTCAACTTCTAAAACTCGAAGTGGGTCACCTTATATAACGGGCTTTGTTATCACCTTTTAAATTAACTACTTACCTTATTTCGTTGCAGTCGAGAAGCCGACAAGAATAAGGACATATTCGACAAATTTCCAAGTAAGACCAACCAACTCTTATTAAGTACAAAACAAAAGAGAAATATCCCACTTTTCAGGTCACAAAATATATGAATTGTTCAGTGAACTAACTTTGGAACACGAACAGCTAGAAGCGAATGGTTATCCAATGCCAGGACTTTTGCCTGGTACAGCCATCATCCCGAATGCGAAGATCTCACGGCGATACAATGAAGATGTACGGTATTGCCGCCGATGTTCGAAGAGCTTTAATATATCAATGTACGAAACTGAAGCCGTAGATGCCTGCAATTATCATCCAAAGGGCACTGGCTACAAAAGAGGTTCGTAAAATGACATGAAATCTTCCTGCAATAGAAAATTAAATCGTATGATACACTCTAGGGTTCGCAGATAGTTTCCACAGATGTTGTCAGCAAGCATCTGGATCCTTAGGCTGTGTTTACGCGAATTATCATGTAACCGATGAAATCAACGATGAATCGCTGAGAGGTTACGTGAAAACCTTAAATAAAGGAAAAGACTATGTGCCTACAACGAAAGATATTTATGCATTAGACTGTGAGATGTGTTATACTACCCAAGGAATCGAACTCACTCGCGTTACAGTAGTTGATATTAATTCTAAAACAGTTTACGATTCTTTAGTCAAGCCAGACAATAAAATCGTTGATTATAACTCAGTGTGAGTAGAAACCCAACATCACATTAAGTAATATAAAAAATCGATAATTTGTACTTTTAACATTTCTAGATACTCAGGGATTACTGAAAGCATCCTAGCTAAAGAAACGCGCACATTGCGCGATATACAGTGTGTTCTCTTATCAATGTTTCACACGAAAACTATTTTGATCGGACATAGTTTGGAAAGTGATCTAAAAGCATTGAAATTAATACATGACTTGGTCATTGATACATCGGTGCTGTTCCCTCACCGAATTGGTGGTGGTAAGAAACGAGCACTCAAAACGCTTTGTATTGAATATCTACAGAGGGTTATCCAAGAAGATGGTACGTATAACGACATGGCAACCTCATAGACGCGGCATTTATTATCCCTTGTTTGCTCTTTACAGATGCTGGCCACAATAGTGCAGAAGATGCTGAGGTCTGTATTCAGCTTGTTAAGTTTTATTTGAATCAACCACAAACTAAATGAAAAACACTAATCGATGGACAGCAATTTTATTATAATTGTTTTCTAATTCACCATAACAAATGAGATGAAAAATGTGAAAAACTAGAAAACGGTAACAACTACTTGGAAAAATGTTAACAGCAATTAACGTAAAAAGACTTGAAGAGAATAGAAAATACGAGTGAGAGAGAGAGAAAGTTTAGAAAAAGTAAATAAAATGAAAGTTGCGAACAATCAGACCAATAAAATCGAAACACTTGTTTATACACAGCAGAGTGTTGACTTATTAATGAGACATTTACTAAAACTCGCGTCGTCCTCTTTCATTAACAGAAGCAAGATCACACTTTCTTCCTTCAAAATGGATCCCAAAACCAAAATTAAAGTTATCAAAGGATATATAAACTCTCCCAACACCTTCCCTCCAAAACATACTCAAACCCCTAGCGATCTGCCTTACAGTCCAAAAAAACCCCACAAACCCAATCGGTGGTACAAAAGCCTCCAAAGGGGCAATCCTCTATGCTCGAGAAACTATTTAGTCTCTCCCGCGTCATTGCAGATATCCCACCCCCAGATGAAAAACTAACAACCGAGGCTGAGAGGGATGCACTTCTTTTCGCGGCATATATAAGACACACCCTCCGAAATGAATCCCAAAATTAAAGCTACCCTTATAAATGTCAACTCATTTGTTTCGCTATCAAAGCGTATGATAATCTCTGACTTCATAAAGGATAACCGGGCGGACGTGGTTCTTGTAACCGCAACTAGGTTGCATCCATGTCACCAATCCACCAATCTATGTATTCCCAAACTTTTCCATGATTTGAAGAGATCGAGCTCTCTTTGGGGGTCCCACCATCAACGGTGGTGTCACCTGTATGCTAGTTAATAGCGGACTTAGCCATAAAGTTATTGACCTCCCACATTTTGAGTCCATAGAGGTCTCGGGGGCTGAACTGCATCTGGCTAATAATTGTAGAGTGAGTACGAGGGTGGACTGAAAGATGCACAACTACATTCACTAGCGTTTAACAGTCCTCCACTTCGTAAAAGATAACTGGGCTGGCATGATTCTTGTAACTTTAAGAATTATATTTTTATTTAAATTATCGGCATTCGCAATTTTAATTTCTTTCTTACGTTCACCCGCCGTGACTGCTCGAACAAGAAGGAAGGCAAGGAACCGGAAGTCCATCCATTATCATCCTATTATACTAGATCAGTCACAATGGGTTTACAGTGTAAGGTCTAGCGATAAGTTATGTGTACAATTTTTATATTTTTACTACATCTCGGTCAACCTAACAATTTAGATCGACCACCATCTTACACGACTTAAAAACAATTTTCGTGCTTAAACTCAATAATATAGTGACAAGCGTTCCTTAGAAAACATTCAATTCAATCAGCTAGCACTAGTCCTCCAAAGGCGGATGCTTTTAGCCGCGACGACACCATTATATGGCAACTGTGTAATTTGACAATTTTCGATGTCTCTAATCACATATCTGGCATGTGCCTTTATATTTCGGAATTAATTTCTTATTGGTACCACTAGTAGTGTCAATATTTCTGATGACTGCGTAATCTCCCTCTTCATACAGAGGCAAAATATTAGTGCTAAACAATAAAACTAGTGCGTTTTATTTTTCCTTTTCCTTATTTCTGATATTGTGAACGGCCTTCGGCGGAACTATCGTTGGGAGTAGTAGTGAACCAGTGCCTGTGCCGGCACACCGACTATGTACCCCAAAAACTCCTTGATTGCCCAACTGGTTCGGGTCCCTTCTGGTCAATGGCAAGGGCTGTCCGCAGTAACTTTGCTTCCTCCTCTTTTTCTCCGCTAGTGGCAGGCAGCGGGACGTTAGTCACAAATTCAAAGGATAAAGCTAAAGTGTTCGCGAATTTATTTTCCGCGAATTCAAACCTCGATCCCGACATTTTAGAGCCACCTGTGATCGCGCCGGTACGGTCTTCCATGCGGGATGTGAGATTTCGTCCGCGCACTATTCAACGCATTCTACGTGAACTGGATTATAGGAAGGCAACCGGCCCGGACGGAATACCAGCAATAGTCCTTAAGAATTGTGCTCCAGAACTATCACCGGTTCTTGACATACTCTTCCGGTTGTCTTATGCACGGAAGACCTTGTAGTGCTCTAAAAAGCCCTACCATCTTTTTCCCCCATTTCCATATCCAAATCCCAGCTATTTTACTCCAAAACTCAAAATCCAATCAAAACCCGAAAAAACCCAAACATAAACCAAAATTCGCAATAAACGAATCAAACATTCGTTTATCGCTTATTAGCTGCCCCCGCGGTATAATTAAATCCCAAATCTTAAATTAAAATCAAATTCGCAATAAACGAATCTAATATTCGTTTATTGTTCTACATTTGCTCCACGGCATCATGAAAATTCAAAACCCAGAGATAGGTTATCTCAATCTGGGAAAATTCCATCAAATAGAACAAACAAACCCGAATCCCTTTCTACACATCCACATCTGCGCAATAGTTTCGTAAGAATTCAAGAAATTGAATTCTTATTTAAAGTAAACACAACATCTCACTCAGGATACCCAAAAATCGAGATTGTTGTACGAAAATGTGTATTTTCGGGATACAATTCTCGATTTGTTTTCCTTTATAAAGGAATAGCAAAGTGATCTCCGGGCCGCAGTATCTTAATCCTCGTGCCACAGAGCAGAAATACTCTAATAATAATTTTACATCTGCATCTGTAACAAGGAGCAGATATACTCTGTTTTAAATTTACATATACATATCCCTCTTGCCTTGGAGGCATCGCCCCCAGGAAAAATCAACATTCAATAAAACTAAACTGAAATTAAAACCAACACATCTTTTATTATTTTGGAAATCGTGCGTCGTCACCAACGTTGGCTGATTCTTTGTGTACCAGGACGACTCCAAAAAAATTGGAAAAGGAACCGGTGAGTAAAGTGGTGTCAAGACCAAAGTTAACCCTTATACGAGGGTTGCCTTTTATATTTCGGGAGTAGAGAACAAAAACAAATACTGATCATCGAAAATCACTTTATTGTTTTTCAAAATATTCCCCATGAAGATCTATACACTTTCGCATGCGTTTGAACCAATTGTCGAAGCACTTTTGCCACTCTGATTGAGGTATCTCCAACACATGCATTCTGAATGCAGCAACCGCTTCTTCAGGTGTCGAAAAACGTTGACCTCTCAATTTGTTTTTTACGTACGGGAATAAAAAGAAGTCATTCGGTGCCAAGTCAGGACTATACGGCGGATGACCCATCAAATCGATGTTTTGGGTGCTCAAAAATGCAGTTGTCGCAGCCGATGTGTGAGTGCTCGCATTGTCGTGGTGAAGAGTGTTCCGTCTTCGGCGGTTGGTTTTCCTGATTTCTTGGAAGACAACTGGCAAACAAATGGTTGTGTACCACTCAGAATTGACTGTTCTGCGTTGTTCTAGGGGTACGGTTGCGACATGTCCAGTTTTTCCGAAAAAACAGGCCACCATTTGCTTGGAAGTGCTTCGTACGCGAACAACTTTTGTTGGATTTGGCTCATCTTGAAACACCCAGACAGTCGACTGCTGTTTACTTTCGGGCTCATACGCGTAAATCCACGATTCATCACCTGTCACGATGTTATAGACGTGTTTCGAAGCACCGCGACCGTATTTTTTGAGCATTTCTTTCGACCAATTGACACGAGCCTTTTTTTGGGCGATTGACAAATTATGTGGGATCCAACGCGAACAAATTTTTTTGACAGTCAAATGTTTATGCAATATTGAATGTATGCTGGTCCCACTAACGCCTAAGGTTGTCTCAATCTCACGATAGGTCACATGACGATCTTCCAATATCAGTTCGCGCACAGCATCAATGGTTTTCGGAACAACAACTGATTTTGGACGACCTTCACGAAATTCATCTTGTAGTGAACTACGACCACGATTGAATTCGCCATACCATCGATAAACACTGGTCCTTGATGGAGCTTCATCGCCAAAAATTGAATTAAGTTCATCCAAGCACTGTTGCTGAGTTAATCCACGCCGAAAGTTGTAAAAAATAATCGCACGAAAATGTTGACGATTTAATTCCATTTTTGGGCCGAGATGAATCTTTTAAGTTACTGTAAACAACACAAATAGCGCTCGTATGTCAAAACGTTCTGAGTGCGTATAACCTCAAAAATGTCCAACTTTACGACAGAGCTGTCAATTGCCGGATTGCAACACTAGGGTTGCCAAATCCCGAAACATAAGAGGCAACCCTCGTAGCGTCCACGATTACGGACATCAACAGAAGGTACTAAGGTTGCAGGGTACAGGGACGCTATGCCCAAAGTGACGTCCCACGAACGATCGGTTGTCGCTCTTCCCTCAAGGTTTGAGGTAGCACGGCGGCGACCGCAACGGGCTCCCTCGCGAGAGGTCTTAAAGAGATCCTCGGTCCTTTTCAGGACTAGGAGACACGCTACCTGGGAGCGAGGCCAGTAGTAACAACGACTACAACAACCTTTCCTGTCTGCTGGAAAATCGCTCGAGTTCAGCCAATCCCAAAGACGGGAAAAAAGTGTCTCCCACAAAATTACCGTCCGATAGCATTACTGTCTGTTTTATCTAAGGTAATGGAAAAAGTCATCAATACTGAGTTAGTTAAGTATTTGCAGTGCAACGGACTTCTCAATGATCGTCAATACGGATTCCGTGGCAGGCAATCCACGGGAGACCTTTTGACACTTATAACCGATATATGGACATCTGCGATTGAACGGCATGGTGACTCAAGGGCGGTCGCATTGGATATCTCCAAGGCTTTTGACCGCGTCTGGCACGAAGCATTGCTGAGAAAACTTCGTTCATATGGACTTTTCTAACAGCTTTGTGACTGGACTGGGAGCTTCCTTGAAAATCGATCGATCCGGGTTGTTGTGGACGGTGAGTGTTCGGATCTGTATCCTGTTAATTCGGGGGTGCCCCAAGGTTCCATTTTGGCTCCAACCTTGTTTTTGCTTCACATAAATGATTTGTTGGAGACAACGGATAGCATATTGTTCAGTTTTGCGGATGATAGCGCGCTGTTTCCTCCTTTTTGAGCGTTCGGCCGATTTGTGCATCTACGTCGTATCAGCTGAGATGTCGACAGATTGACTCTCTGAATCAGGAACTAAGGTCATGCAGTGGGGAAGGGCCAATCTCGTCGACTTCAATGCAGCGAAGACACAATATACAACATTCACAAAGAAAAGTGGATCATCGGTTTCACAGCTGATGATGAACGGCCGGGCCCTCGAAGTTGGGGGAAGCTTGAAATTACTCGGCGTCACGGTCTGTGGGAATGTATCATGGCATAAACACGTGTCGAATATCGCCAGGTCAGCCTCAGGAAAGCTGAGCTATCTTTTTAGAGCCAAGAAATATTTTACTCCGGCCCAACTTCTCCTCCTATATAAATCCCAAATTAGACCCGCGCTCGAATATTGCTCTCATGTTTAGAGCTCGGCTCCTAAACATACCCTTGACCTACTTGAGAGCATACAGAGACGACCGATCCGCCTGATCGGGGACTCGGCGCTGACGTCGCGACTACAACCGCTATCACATCGAAAGCGCGTAGCCGAGCTCTGTCTGTTTTACAGATATTATCATGGGTACTGTTCTTCGGAGATTCGTGATATTGTTCCACGCAATTCGGTTTATATGCGATCCACAAGACAATCCGATGGATTGCACCAGTTTGCGGTTCATCTCCCGACGGCACGAAAATCCCTGCATCAGAACTCGTTCCGTTACCGAGCGGGGAACCTGTGGAACTTCCTTCCCACGCGAGTGTTCCCGGAGCATTACAACCTGCAACTGTTCAAAAGAACTGCAACTGTTATTTGGTGGCATCTCGGGGCGCCCACTCGGCGCTATAGGTTCGCGTCTCCCGAGAGACGTCTAATAAAAAAAAGAGGCACGGGACAATGATGCTCTTCAAACTTCCTCAGGTTATACACCTGGGCTTCAGATATAGCTTTAGACGCTTTTTCCCTGTCTTCAGTCAGATTCCGATACAGGGGAGTCACCTACTTTTCTTCAAGGAACTCTGCCAATTTATCAACGTTGATCAACCCCAAACAGAAGCCTACTAGGTGTACTATAGATAGACCTGTGCATGGTATTGTTTAAAGTTTGTGGGGGTTCTTTTAAGCTTCCCCGAAGAACCCCCCATAATTACAACCCAACTCCCATTGTTTCCCGCTAATGCAATTGCATTAGCACCTGTAAATGCTTCACGCATCAAGGTTATCTAACACATAACCTAAAAGTTCCTGTAAAGAATTCTTACCTTTCATGCATCAATTCGCATCCAAAATTCCCTACAAGAATTCTTTTCATCATACAGGATCATAAACCCAAAACCTATTTGGCACCCATTGTATGCCGAGCAATCCTGCTACACATGTGTACACCACATTTCCACCACCAAGACCATCATGATTCCTTGCATCAACGCATCATTGCCTTTCCCCGAAAACAATTCGTTCACACATAATGTAACCATTATAATCAGCGAATATTATCTTCGCGTCGGTTATTTCTAGCCTCGCATGTGCAACAACAATTGCCTTTTCATGCACATTGCTTGGCGACTTATTTGTCTAACGACATAATGCAACTTCGAGCAGCTTGTTGACGCAGCTGCAAACAAGCAGCACAATAGCCGCTAAAACCGAATTCTTCAACATACATCACATGCGCAAACAAAAGAATTCGGTTCTTCTTCAGGCATTCTGGCGATACGATAAACAATCCAAATTGTTTGAAGTATCCCAAATGCATTCACACCCAATGAGTTGCAGCTTATTTATTTAGCTGACCCTCATTACAGAACGATGCCTTAGGTCGTTTCTCCCTTTGTTCTTCTTCCCTTACTTAGGTTTCGTTTATCCTTTGCCGAAATGCATCTATAAACACTGTGATCTGCACGATCACACATACACACCACTGCATACAGAGATCGCCGTCCATTGGTGGCCACATCCTAGAGAGAAATTTTTCTCACTCTTTATACGATCTCACCATCGAACTGGGGGTTGGATCAAGCGTCGGATTACAACCCTCAGTGAGTCCTTTTCCATCACCCGGCCGAGCCGGTCGGGTCTCCATATCCGCTCCCGTAGCGCTGCGGGACGCGAAATTCAACCGCGAGTCCAGTTTCTTGCCACTTATTATATTTGATTGTGAAAAGTCTAATTGAGTCAGATTAAGTAAATAGCAAATATATTCATTTAAAAGTAATTTTTCTTGTGGCCACGGTCTAAATACAATAGTGTAAAATGTGAAAAACAACAAAGAATTAAAGTAATAAAAAGGCGGTGATCACCAATCAATCCGTGCGTTTCATTTCGTTTCCTGTGCTGGGGAATCAGTGTGTTATATTGTACTTCCTTTTCACCTGGCGATCGTCCTTTAGTATTCAGTGGAACAATCGTTGGGTGACAGTTGACTATCTACAGCGGTATTACGATGGAGGAAGAAGGGAATCCAGTGCAATACGCCAGCACACCATACTTCTTTCCCACATTTCCTCTTTGACTGAACAGCAGGTAAAGGTCCGAAGTGATCTAAATGTAAAGTATGAAAGGGTATCGGCTGCTTTGGAATACTAAATAAATTACGTTCGACAGAATTTGCAGGCGATGAGTACATAATGCACCGAATACAATTTCTTATAAACTTCTCAATTTTGCTCTTCATGTCAGAGAACCAATAGTTCTGTCGGATTTGGTAATAACACTTCATGACACCCAAGTGGACAATGCGTTCATGGACATGTCTAATTAGATTTGTTTCCATCTCAGTCGGGACATAAAAGAGGAGTCTGTGGGTATGTATGAGTGTCGCTGTGCTATGGCTAGCACCGGTTCTACACCCGCCACCACTGTTTTTGTTCGCCGCACTGTGTCACCCACTGCGCAGCTTATCCTTGGTACCCTCGGGGCCTTGATCTGACTCCAAATGTGGCTCCGATCGCAGCGCGATGAATTATGTACCAAAAACACAGAACAACGTTTGACACAATTTTAGACAATTCATTGGTCGATTATATGTAGTTTAAAACAATAGTTTATGTAGTTTAGAACAATATTAATTATATGTAGTTTTAAACAATAGTTTATGTAGTTTAGAACAATATTAATTATATGTAGTTTAAAACAATAGAAATTATTTCACACGCTTAATCTTATGCCGTTTAACATATAGTTACAATGTTACACTGATTAACGAATAATTACATGTAGTTCAAAACAATATCACTTATAGTTAGTTTAAGCAATACTCGTATTAATTATATGTTGTTTAAAACAGTAGAATCTTTTCACACGCTTACTCATAGGCAGTTTAATATATAGTTACAAACGACGTCAGGCACGCGACCGAACTCCAGGACTTCCAAAAATCAACTCTGTTTTTCGTTTAACGTGGAGGAACGACCTTCCTCCACGGAATCTGTTCAACGATTAAAGATCGCCATCGAAGCAACAGAATTACGAAATATTCATTTATTGCCCCGATGACCATATAAGGATGATTTCCAATCCCACACACTTGCAACGTAAAGTTGCTCGTGCGGTAAGATTGGATCACGATAGGGGTGCATGATCCTTGTGTCGTCGCGTGGTGGCAAACGAAAACGATCAAAAGAAGGAAACTTGAAAAAATGGTTGTCATTGAGTGTGTGCCCGTGGCCGTGGTGAACACTTGGTCCGTATACAGGGCGGCATAGGCCATCGGGGAAAAATACACTCGTACGACGATGATGTGCATCATATCGATGCTGGTGTCCCCTGCTATGCTTTGCCATAAACGTGTGTGCAACATACTTTTTATTAATGTGTATGGACACGTTTGCAAATTTTAGGTGGTTACGTAGTGTCGTAACCACATCTAATTTCAGGGACATGTTTCTTGGTGCCAATATATATGCTTGTCGATCGGGCGACCGATCGATGTGAGCATAGGCAAAAAGAAGAAAAAGCAGAAATATCTCCTGTGGCATGTGACAGACTCGTTAGGAGATTTTTCGTCGACATGATTTAGGCAATGTTGGTTGCTTGATGTTGTAACCACATTACTTTTCCTGGTGGAAATACTTATGCTGCTGATGGGGTTTGCGTCAGCGAGAATTATGGTTTTAAGTGTTTCAGGTGATAGTTCGGGCAACGGTAGAAAGGTAAGTTAAATGCTTTCCAGTTTGGGTGCTCTACGAAACGGTTTTTTACTGAATAATGGGAAAGGTAAGTAGTGGCGTTTGATATAACCGCCACAAGCCTGTGGCGTATCTACCAACGCCACTGCTACCTTTTCAATCTACCTCAAAATCTTCCCTCCTAAAGCTCCATTAATTTCATCATTTTTACCATGCAAGCGCAATAACTTCCCCAAGCATTCTCCTACCGATTGCATTACCTTTCGGTTATGCAAATAGCATCCAACATCAAGCATCTGCCCATCAAGGACATTCACGCAATTAACGTGTTATATAAATTTCCCTAGAAGAAATTCGGTACGCCAGTACCGCATACATCAATGCATCTCAGCATTGTTCTAAAAGGAAAACATTTCGGTTGCCATACTAGATAACCGAAGTGGATTATAAAAACAATCAGCAGAACCCCTGTCTGCCTGCATTTACTGTCCCACACGTGCGCAACAGATTTTCATGTTGCACCAGTACTCACGGCGGCTTTTATGCAATCTTCAAAGCACCGGCGCAATTCGCGCCTAGCTGCCAAGAGCTTAATTCAATGCCAGTGTAAATACTCACACTGGAATTCGACCCATGACTCCCTAGGATTGCAATACACAATTAACATGGTTGTAAACACAACCATCATTGTGTAATTATCCCAAATGCATCCTAATCCCAAAGATGCTTTTTAATGAATTTTTATTCCCACGGTTCGACCACCCATGAGCTCGCGTCACGAGCCAACAAGGTGATCCGCGCACAAAAGTAGTTTAGTCGATCAAATAGTTTTAAAGGAGTCTAGTCTCCTGGAGTGCGCCCTAAGACGAGTTCGAGATACGGTGGAGTTCGCCTTCGCGAGTGACGTCGAGTGTGTTTACGTGTAGTTTAGTAAAAATTAATAAATAAATAATACCAAAAAATTATAGACAAGTAACAAACAATGTATAAGTAATTAACTGTTTGATATTCGAAATTTAAAAGTTAAGTAAACACAAGTCAAGACTCTTTTAATTGTGAAGCGTGTGTCCTGTGTCGCTGCCATTAAAAATTGAATTAATGTATAATACAATGCAAAAAACACCGACCAGTAGTTACAATAAATGACAAAATTCCAACAGTGTAACCAGTGTTTTATTGTATCAATTCGGTGGAGCAATCCGTGGAGTAGGAGTTAACCAGTGCCAAAGTCGGCACACATACGTTCTACCCCACAAGCCTACCAGACTTATCCCTTCGGAACACAACACCATCATGTAGGGCGATCGATGTAGATTCCTCCTCACCTAGTTTATCCCTTAGAGATGAGATTATCCGATCACGATTTTGGTCTGCTCTCAATTGGAAGTCTATGTCTTCGGAATTCATCGCGGAAACAATAAAACATCTATTTAACGCATCTGCGTGACTCATGTTAACTCCACTACGATGTTTGGCCTTACAGTTGTAGTTCTCTAATTCTAACGCTCATCTCGCAATTCTTGGATTAACGGTTTTCTTGTTAAGTGCAAGGGTAAGAGAGCTACAATCAGTAACCACAGTAAACGGGATTCCTTCCAGATAAACGCGAAAACGTCGAAGAGCAGAAACCATTGCCAGGGTCTCAAGTTCGAAGCTGTGGTATCGTGATTCCTGTGGTGTAGTGCTTTTTGGAAAGTAGGCCACGAGGTGGGACTTATTGTCAACCTGCCGCTGCAGAAGTACAGCGCCATAACCAAGTGCGCTAGCATCACAATGAAGTTCTGTCTCCCGATCTGAGCTATAAATACCAAACACCGGAGACGAAACCAAAGAACCCTTCAACCGTTAAAAGGCGGTTGCGCATTCAGTGGTAAAATTAAACGGGGCGTCTTTCTTTAAGAGATTATATAAAGGCCTAGCTATTCGGGAGAATGAACAAACAAACCGTCTGAAGTAAGAACTTAAGCCAAGGAACGAATGCACTTCTTTAGAGTTTTTTGGCACCGCGTAGTTAAGTATAGCTTTAAGATGAGAGTCACTCGGTTGGATACCGCTTTCAGTTACTTTATACCCAAGGTATTCTATCGTAGCATATCCGAAACAGCACTTGGACAACTTAAGCTCTAAACCGTTTTGTGATATACACTGAAGTAACGCGTTCTAATAGCTGAATATGATCATCAATGTTAGTACTCGCAGGACTATGTCGTCCATATACAACATAATTTGGTTGTTCTCAGTAAACTGCCTAAAAATTCTAGAAATAAATCGTTGAAAAACGCTCGGGGCATTTTTAAGCCCAAAGGGCATCTTCAGAAACTCAAATTGTCCACCTGGAGTAACAAAAGAAGTCAAGTGAGTCGAATCAGGTGACAACCTAACGTGGTGCAATCCACTCTTAAGATCCAACAATGTTAACATTTTCTTTCCCTCGAGGTACTCTAAACAATCTTCAATTAGCGGCAGAGGGTAGTTATCACGGACTCTAAGTTTATTCAATGCACGACAGTCTACGCACATTCGGGTTTCTCCAGATTTCTTCTTCACTAGAACAATGGGCGATGCATATGGGGAATCACTTGGTTTTATAATATTTCGGACCATAAGATCTCTTATAATATCGTTTACCTTTTGCTTCTCAGTGAAGGATAATCGGCGGGGAGAACAGAAGAAAGGGGTATTATTCGTAAGCCGAATATGCATCTCAAAGTCTGGAGGTTTAGCTTTCAATCTATCATAATTCAGATATTTGTCCTCGACGACTGATAGACTCTCCATGCGGTCCCACGATAACTATCTTTCGCCAGTTTTTCCTTGTGTCGTTCGTGGCTTCTAAATAGGGTGGCTTCACATTTCTGGAAGTTGATCTTAAGTTTACAGTCATCGCAATAGCGCTGCACTTTGTTGAAGTCTTACTGTATTAAAATATTTAAGATCTCAACTTTCGGGGCTGTTCTGTAAATTATGAGATCGTCTGCGTACGCAATAGCCTGCGGGAGTGCATCTAATAAGTAGCTAATGTAAATGTTAAAAAGAATCGGAGACAGTACCGCTCCCTGTTCCAAGCCATTCTTGATATTATACGTTTTATTAGAGGTCACATTACCATTTTTGACCACGAACATCCTGTCCTTTAACATATTGTAAAGTACATATAGTAGAGGCTTAGGTATGCCATGCCTGATCAGTTTGTAATATAACCCTTCGCTCCAGACGGTATCAAAGGCTTTTTCCAAGTCGATCAGACAGGCACCTGTGCATTGGTGCCTACATTTATTCCATTGTATGTCGGAGACCAGTTTAGCTGCGGCATGTGTGGTATCATGACCCGCCTTAAAGCCAAACTGGTTATTTGGAATAACGTTGTTGTCGTCTACCCATTTTAGTAGAGCTTTGTGTTGGTCAATAGGTGACCCGGGCTCGTTGGTCTTCAATGAATAAAAGTCCAGAGTTAGCAGTGGTTGATATTATTAATTTATTGTAAAAGAATTCTTCCACACTGTTAAATAGCACTGGTTTAGATAAGTGAATTGGTCGTTAAGCGATTTGCTGATTGATAAGGAATACTTGTAAAAATTCAGATTATATTTCGAGGCACGTTTTCCTTTTTACATTCGATCTTCAGTCGTTTGAATCTGGCAGTTGATTGAAGATAGGATCAGTGCCAACTTCAAGTCCAAGAACAAACAGAATTGTGTGAAGTTCGCACAGGTTCACGGTTGTGTTGGGCAAGATCAGCTGTCAATTAATCAATTCTCAACACTTTGTTAATAGTCTTTTCAAATACTTTGCTGATGCTTGGGAGTAAACTTATCGAACACATGTTTATTGGGTTTGTACAGTCTTTGCCCTTTTTTGGGATGGGCAGAATGATAGCCGTTTTCCAACGCGCGGGATAATATGCATTATTCAACACGTTGTTAAACAGGACCGTGTATATATCTATTGCCATTGGGGGCAGGTTCTTGAGTACGATGTTAGGTACTCCATCTATTCCCACTGACTTTATGCTTCTTAATGAGTCGAAGATACTCTGGATTCCTTCCCTAGCAATTAAAAGGCTATTAGCCCCACCATTGGCATTAATGTCAATTGACAGATTACCATCACTGAATTCGGTGAAGCCCGGATTCTCCGATTGCCCCATTGGCAACGGTTCTAATCAGGAGATTACTCAAGTTACGTCGCCTGAGAACAGACCTCGAATTCTAATGACATGACTACTTTACCACTGCAATTTTGCCAGTGGTCGTGTTCTTTTTACCGCATAAACTTGGGTGCTTAGTGCGTAAATGTAATTTATTTCAAAACTTTTATTGCTAACGGCCGCAAATGAGTTGGTTAGATTTTGGATATAAACCTACAACATTTGCTGATTGATGTTTTACTCATGTTGCTTTACTGTAACAGTGCTAGAGTGGCCAACAGTAAGGTATTTTTTTTTTGAGACGGTCACATTACAAGGCGTGTCAACAATTATTGTCACTATATTTTTTAATAAAAAGATTATACTTTAGAACATATTAAACAGGTGACAACAAGTTTGAGTTCTTTATTTATTTCCTTCTATGTGAAAAAATTTCGAGAAAATAACATTTTTTGAGGCCCTCCGATGAGAACCTACCCTTAAAATAAAATTGGTATGATCCTCTTGAAAACCCCTAATATCAGTTCCCTTTTGGAAAAACCTTTATTGCTTTAAATATAAATAAATAAATATGGTTATTCATCTTCATCTAAATCATCATCTTCTTCCTCGTCATTAAATGGTAGACTTGATTTCTTATCCACGTGTAACCACACTTTTCTTTTACCAATTGGCTGCAGGAATCTGTAATTGTTCTCCAACAAGTCTCCATTGATATCCGTGAGTGTTCGAAATGCCTTGAGTTGCTTGGCTGAGATTGCTATCGGAGAGTTAAACACAATCCATGTGACAGCCTCTGAACACGGCGGTGTGGTGAGGGAACCTGCAAATGAATATAAAATTGTATCTAAGGAAAGCCAAGTCAAATATGTCGATAAGAACCTTCGTATGTGAAAAAATTCTCTCGATTAATGGAACCTAAAAGTTCTCCCAATACAATTTTCTTTACTGGGATCTTATTTTTATAGTTGTTTATGGAATAAAGAGCTGACACAATACATGACAATCCTGTAAAATCAGACGAATCATCCTGGGACAGGACAGACAACATTTGAAAAATACACTTAAAACTAGTGAATCCTTTATTGATTACCTCGTTGTAAAAAACAGCCAGCACAGCTAATCCATCTGAAGAGCATTGTGCGTGTGAGATATTTTTGTACTTTGCATTCCTATGGACTATGTGCATTTCCAAAGCATACCTGCGGCCATCGACAACATGTTCGGAACCATGAAAGCTTTTTGAACCCCAATGAAAATGAATGCTTTCAGCAATATACACATCGTCAGACAAAGGACCGCCAGTGATGTATGCTGACAATTTATCAAAAACTTGCCAATATCTTTTATATGCTTTCTTAGTCGTCGATAGTACGATGTTGGCTGTATAGCCATTGTTTTGAATGACCACAGGATCCAGTACAGCACATCCGTAATATCTGAACACCAATGGCTCCATTGTGGGACACAGTATAGCCTAGAAATTTGCATTTAAGACCTGTGGTTATCTCGGCTCCAATGCCAACCTTACCTCTTTTGTTTTCAATTCTATAGGCGATTGCTTATGTCCACGGCATTCACTGTAATCTTCATACCACTGGTACTGGCGTTTGTAATTAATCTCGGTACCTAAGACAAAGAATAAGAAATTGGATGTAGTTAATTATTTAGAATTATTATTTTCGTAACAAACACTTTATAGGACAATGCATAGCCACTTATGAGTACAATACACTCATGCATGAATGTATGGTTTGTAGTTTTATACTTTATAAGGACCACAACTTCCTGAAATTACTTTTATATTCCTCAGGTTGCACAATCTTAGAGGAATTTGTAGTAAGTTGATTAAAAGGTTTACTACCTTAGTGGCGTAGTTGTAGGAACGTTACGACTTGAATGCGATTATGCATACGTATGTTCAACTGACAACTTTCTGCAGTTGAATGAAAAATTAACTATTTATTTGGGTGAAATTGAGGCAACTGATGGAGTTTGCGGCAAAGAAGTATTTCAACCGAAAACGTTTTGAAACACCTTAAGTTAAGTCCCTTTTGAAGAATCCTTTAAGAGTACACGTAATCACCAATACTAGGTGGTATTTTAAAACAAAGGTTCCACTGGTGCGGTAGTATATTTTGTACCCCTGATTCATCATCTTGATAAGGGATTAGCTCTCCTTACGTGTTTTGGGTAATACCGGTTGCTGCGTAACAATCTTGTACAGGAAAAGACGAAGAGAAAAAAAAATACACTCTGTTGATATTTGCAATGGTAATTTACCACTTCACTCGTTTGGTAACGGTCTGTTAACGATTCACTTCACTTCCCTTGTCTTTTCTTTTTGTTTAGTTTCCAGAAGTATTACATCTACCTATATTTAAAACTTCGCAACTACTGACACACTTGAGATTTCACACATGATTTGATCTATTATTACTATTATTTCCTACCTAGTTTTTTTTTCTTGACTTCCCTCCATCGACTTCCTCGATTCATATACTATACGCACACAACTCCGCAACACGATCAATTTTCTTTAATTGTTTAATTTCGACCGTCTTTGTCGACAGATTCATTCGGAATCTTTTCATTTCCGACCTCCTTTCATCTCTTTTTACTCTTGAATTCCAAACAGAGCATATTATCTACGGATGTAACCTAAACGTCATTTAAAATGTATGTACATTCCTTATTTATCTTATTGGGCGAATGTGTACATCACGATTCTTGCTTGCTCGCCGGCACTTGCTTATTACAATGGGCTGTGAATATCATAATTCCATGCGTTTTGTGTTTGCACGAATCTCCATTTATAATCAATAACACCAAAGATATTTTTGTATATCTCACTGACATCCTCTATGCATTTACGTATTTTATGGATGGCACTCTTTTTCTGTAACGCAATCATAGAGTTTATTCAGATGTGAGCATCTGGACATTTGCATTTTCACAAGTTTGCTTATAAATAATTTAGTGTGTTGATTAAGCACAAATTAACCAACACGGAGAAGTTCACGTTAGTCGAATCTGTTGGAGGAGAGTGGACGAGGGGGGTGGGTAAGTATTTGGGAGTGGCTGTTTTAGCGTGTAACACTAGGCTTCGGTATACCTATCGTCGATCAAAATAAAGCAAACGTGTAAGACTCTCATTAGTGGTGGCTTAGTAATGAAGAATGGACAATGCGTAAGGAATAAGATAATGCATCATTTGCTTAGGAATGAAGAATGGACGTTACGTAAGGAGCAGGATAATGCATCACATACTTAGGAAAGAAGAGTAGAGAATACGTAAGGAACAGGATAATGCATCATATGCTTGGGAATGAAGAATGGACAATACGTAAGGAACAGGATAATGCATCCTATGCTTGGGAATGAAGAATGGACAATGCGTAAAGAACAGGATAATGCATGATATACTTAGGAGTGAAGAATGAACAATACGTATGGAACAGGATAATGCATCATATGCTGAGGAATGAAGAATGGACAATACGTAAGGAACAGGATAATGCATCATATGCTGAGGAATGAAGAATGGACAATACGTAAGGAACAGGATAATGCATCCTATGCTTTGGAATGAAGAATGGACAATGGAAAAACAATGAAGAACAAAATAAAATTAAATAGAATGTGGAAGTTAACAAAGAAAAAAAATTAGAAGGAAGTAAAGAAATGAAACAAGGAGAATAAAGATAAAATGAAAAGAATAATAATAAAAATCCTAATTTATCCTTCAATAAACGATTAGAGTTTTAGTTTAGTTTAGTGGGACTATCACCCCATTTATTGGCTTAATTCAAGCAACATAATTACCAACAACCAAAGTATATATAAGTTACAAACTAGAGAGCTTAAGAACTATCTTAACTAGGCTTAACCTGAGGTAACCAAGACTAATTGAGAATGTCGGGGTAGGGGCGAGAGGTGGACGTATGTTATAGTAAAGTGTAGAAGCGCCACTTAAGATTGGTGATGAGAATGGTTTAGGAGGCGGTGCTTGAGACCACGGATAGAGAGGTCGAAGTCAAACAAGGTGGAATTGGACTTGACATTTCTGAGCATCCACGGGCGGGGTTCGTTGAGACCATAAGAGGTCCGGGGGGGGGGGGGTGTAGATGGAATTATAGAATTACGCGTACTTCGAGGGTTTGTTTTCAGAGGAATTAAGTTAAGGAGGTAGGCGCAGTCGACCTAGCCGGATAGGACCCGATGAATGAATATTATGTCAGTGTTACACGCAGAATTCCAATACCCTCATATAAGACGCGATATAACTCCCAGACCTTAACATTCACTTACACATAACATGTATATGCATGTATGCTGTACGCAAGATTCCAATAATCTAAACCCAATAATCAGTTATTCCTAAATCCAATAATCAATACATATAACATGTATAACATACGCATACGTTCGAAACATATAGCAATTATTCCTAAATCCAATAATCAATACATATAACATGTATCACATACGCATATGTTCAAAACATATAGCAATTATTCCTAAATCCAATAATCAACACATATAACATGTATCACATATGCATATGTTGAAAACATATAGCATTCCATGCAAGTTACACAATGCAACTTGAAACAAGTCTGGAAATGTAACACATGTAATGTTGCACACCACTAACTAAGCCACATCCAAATGCGATCACATTGAAAGGCATGCATTCCCATTCTAAAGCCCAAAATTGCAATCTTGCATTTCCCACATTCCGCCTTATGCCCTACAAACAAACTAAATCCCCAATCACCTTGAAATGCATGCATTTCCCATTGCCATACCGAAAATTGCAATTCTGCAATTCCCACAGCCAACATTCTCATCACCTTGATGATCACACCCAACGCCCAATCACCTTCAAGGTAATTTTACCCCGGCACAAGCATGCTATTCGCTATGGGCAAATCAGATTCGCGTCACCGTAAATCGAAATTTTCTCATGGCCTTGGGGTGAAGAATTTTGCAACGTTGTGGTTCCCATAGTCGTTGGCTTGGCCTTCGACTGGGACTAGCGTCAGGTGGCTGCCTGGAGGACAGCTATGATCGTGGGAAGGTATGAGAATTTTGATGTAGATTTTAGGTATAAATAGGGAGTTCCGTTAGGAGTAAATTTAATTGGTATCACACAGGCACCAGGGGTGCATCCAATTGGAATCAGACAGCCAAAGTTGGCACTTGAAATAAATTAAATAAATATACACTAACGGAAATTAACCGTCTTTTTGTTTGAAAAATAAAACCTTACCTTCAAATCAGTTGCGGAGGGAACCAAACGTGCCGGTTGGCTCGAAGTGACACAAGGAGGTAAGCGACTACTAATTTGGTTAAAATTGGCACAGCGGCGGTACCTCAAGAAGACGGGGTCCACACCATCAACCGGCCGAGGGCCGAAGCTGGAGCAGGGAAGCACGAAAGGAGGCGGTACGCACCCTCGCCTAACCTCCCTCACACCTGCAACTGGGACACCGGCCAATCAACTCCCAGCTGAGTTCACCTACGGGCTAACAAACCGGAAGCCAACAGATACAGGCTCTCTAACAGCCGGAAGGCGGTAAGTGTTATATAGATATATGACATCAGCCACGAACCTGCGCTCCTCAAGGGTTCTGAGGTTGGTTAATTTGAGGCTGTTCATGTACGGGGAAAGGATTAAGGGGTTTTCCCATCCTAGCCCTCGGAGAGCGAACCGAAGGAAGCGGCGTTGAATACTTTCGATTCTACAGATATGGGTCTTGTGGTAAGGAGATCATACTTGACTAGCATATTCAAGCAGTGGATGGACGAGGGTAAGGTAGAAGGCGCATGAAGTCAACACATAGGCAGATTTTAGACGGCATCCGAAGACATCACAAATGTCATGGCAGGTTGAAAATCACTAGGCATCGCAACTAAAGAAGTCGTTATTTTACAAGAACGAGGTGCACTTGCGGGACGGTCACTTGAGGATGCGATTCCAAATTGGGGTGTCCAACCAAAAGGAATGACAACAAAGATGGGATACTTTTCTAAAAGAAAGGTTGATCTACGTCATGATACCTAATATAGAAATATGGGTGAAAGGAAAACGTGGTGAGCTAAGCGACCAACTGACTCAGCTTATATGCTGTCGTCAATAGTTGCACAAATATAAACATGCCAATCACCCACACTGCTTGTACTACGAAGGTAAAATAGAAAATGCGGAACATGTACTTACCTATTGAGGCCATCGTGACAGGACCACAAGGACACAGGGCCAATTGAATTTATTCATTTATTGGCGACCGTGGCAGAACACAAATTGATAAGAATTATCAAGCCTGTAACTGTTTCTTTTAGTGTAATTGTGTTAAATGAAGAGGAGCTGATAATAATGACCGCTAAATTGGAGCAGTTCGAGGAATAAGCAGCCGTATACCAAGTAATAACATAGCAATTCCACATCAGCCGAATGTACTTGAGTTTAGAAATCGAATTCATACACGAGGCAGTGGCCTGATGTGTTGAGCATTGGTTCAATGTTTAGTGATTCTAACCGTCATAGCGAATGAAGAATGGACAATACGTAATGAACCTGATAATCCATCATATGCTTAGGAATGAAGAATGGAGAAAACGTAAGGGACAGAATACTCCATCATATCCTATGGAATGAAGAATAGACAATACGTAAGGAACAGGATAATGCATCATATGCTTAGGAATGAAGAATGGACAATACATAAGGAACAGCATAATGCATTCTAAACACTTTCTCCTGCTTTTGTGTTTATTTCTTTCTTTCTTCTAGTTAATTCTCTTAGTTTCCATTTCAATTGCAATAATACTAGTTAAGTAAAAGAGCAGAACAAAAAACCAAACAAAACAAAACATAATATATAATAAATAAATGAAAGTACAAAATATTATAAAAGTAAAAACTAAATAATTAAAATATATAACCCCAAATATTCTATCTGTGTAGAATCGATAATAACGCAAAATAAAATCACGAATGTTAATATTGTTACAAATGACTTTATTTTATATGCGTCTAATAGGACGATGCGTTTTATTTGCGGGTTGATCTCAAAATGAGTCTCTTTCAGGGAAATAAACGTTTGCCTGATCTGTTTGTTCTGTTGTGTGTCATTGTAACGTTCTCTGTAGCGTTCGTGCAATGTCGGGTGATATTGTAATGTTTCGTGCCCTATGCTACAATCGGCTATCCTGACGCTGAATTCGTCTCGAATGGAAGCTTCCACTGTAGGATTCCTCTACATAAACCCCATATAACGTAATAATCATATCACACACAATGCATTCGGAACCAATTCTTCTTTAATTACCTATCTGTGACGCACAATCATTTCCTCAGCTATGCGTTATCCAGTTACGAGTCATTCATACCCACAAGTGTACGCATTAGCATATCAAAATATTAAAAGCAAGCGCCACATCAGATGGCATGGAGATTCGCTGGCAATTGCTTACCCCTGCAATTATGAAACGTACGGATAATAACAAATTACCGTACACCAGGTGTCATACATTTGCTTAGGGATTTCCCAGTAAAAAAGCGTATCCTTACGAAAGAAGGGCATAGGAATAATAACGAATCGCCACCGGTGATTCGAAGTGACGAAATATGCTTAAAACAAGGCCACTGCACTTTAAGTGGATCAATATCAATTAGGCGAAAAGAATGACTCATAATCGACTGGGTGAAACTGCGGCAGGGTGAATGACTTGTGCGTGGTAATGCTGAGTGGAAACGAATTGAATGCACCGTTTGTGAGTTTTCCTCAAGATTTGTGATATAAAAGAAGTAGTTGCAAAGGGTATATTTGAGAGTTAATTAATTAGTCAGCCAAGCATAGAACGGCGGACCTTTCACAATAGGAACAATAAATTGAATATAAAACAAACACAACACTTTCTTAAACTCTAACCATCCGCGAACCAACTCTTCCCTTTAGTATAAAGGAAGCACGGTTGGCCGACATCAACACCACTTCTTCATGTATTCCGCGACGGTGGTTACTTTGTCCGGTCCTTGATGAGTACCGACCTTCTGGACTTCGTATCGACTGTGATTGCTTGATTTACCTTGTAGGGCTAAGAATGTGGGTCTTCATTCCCGTGCCCAACTCATACGTTTGCTCTGGTACACGCTTCTTATTAAAAGCATTCCGTTTCTCTCGTTGTATTTCCTCAGTGTTTTACGGGCTTCCTCCCACAAGATGTCGCGCTCCGCACTCAGTTCATCCACACTTGTTGCATTCAACAGCTCTCGCAGATCTAGGTAGTCTGGATTCCTTATTCCTAGACCTGTTAGTAATTTGAATGGAGTGAATCTCATTACTCCAAATGGAGTATTATTCAAGACTTGCTGGACTCCATCTACATATTCGTAATAATTTTGCTGACTGCCTAAACATGCTTTCATTAACATTGGAATGACTATTTTGTTGATTCTCTCCACCGTTGCCTTGGGGAACTCTAGTTGCGATTAGTAGCTGTAGTATCCCCTGCACTCTGCAATAATCGTTAAATGCGGTTTACATGAATGCAGTTCCTCTATCCAAGATTATCTTCTTCGGATTGCCGAATATTGTTGCTTGTTTCCTCAGTCTATCAATGACCTCTTCTTGCCCTTTTCATTGGATAGAGCCAAACGAATTTTGAGAATGCATCCCCAACCACTACAGATGGCTTCCTACTGTTTCCTCGTTTCTCCCACTGGGCCCACATGATCAACATGAAACGTTCCCAACGGTTTATCTTCCTTATCCTCTCCATTTAAGCGTACTTCAACATCCCCTTTTATGTGAAAAAAAATCAATGGCCGCGAGCAATCCTTCTTACTTTTCATTCTTAGCGTCTGATATAATACACTTGATGCAACTTTTGATATCTTTGCGCACTTTCTCTACTAAATTAGGAATGTAAAATATTTTTGCAACGAGGTTTTGCGTTCTCTTTGAATAGAAATGTCCCTGCTGGCGTGCCACGGAGATAACCCGTTGTTCCATTCCCGGCGGAATTAGGATAAGTTCTTTCACTGGATCCTTAAATAATATACCTGCTTTAATGAAATAATCTGCGTATTCATCCTTTTTCAAAATCCTTCGTACCGCTTTTATCCAAGGGTCCTCCAGTTGTGCTTTTCTAATGCGATAGCTTCATGACTTCTTGATTATCAGACAATATACTCTACTTAACATAAGCCTCATAAACGTTCACGGACCTACAGAGGAGTCCCCTGACGACGAAAAGGAAGAATACTATGAGAACGTAGAACGGGCCCTCAATGCCTGCCCAAGATATGATGTGAAAATCGTTCTTGGTGATCTGAATGCGAAAATAGGCAGGGAGCCGGTTTTCAGGCACTACGCAGGTTCTCATAGTTTACATGAAAACACTAATGACAATGAACTACGAGTCATCGAACTGGCAGCATCAAAAAACTTGGTCTTTGCGAGTACCATGTTTCCGCGTAAAGATATCCACAAAGTCACCTGGGTATCACCTCATGGAGCCACTCGCAACCAAATTGACCACGTGTTGATAGATCGCCGCCGCTCTTCGAGCCTGATGACGGTACGAACGTACCGAGGTGCCAACGTCGACTCGGATCACTATCTTGTTGGTACAGTTTTCCGAGCGCGGATTGCCTTACGGAGACGTATTGCATCCGCGGATCAGGTTCGAATCAACACGGATGCCTTACGCAATGAGAATACCAGTAACACCTTTGGTCATGCGTTGAGACTCGCCTTCGAAGAGCTCGCCGGAGGGAGAATAAGTCCGGGGGCCAGAATGGCGGGCGTAGAAGAGAAAAGGACACGCCTTAAGAATACTGTCATTAGTACTGCCAACTCCATCTTAGGCAGTAGTCGTAGAGATCGGAGCTATGGTTTGATGATGAGTGCAAACTAGCGACTGAAGGTAAGAATGCTGTATACCGCGCAATGCAGCAGTCTCATAGGACGCGGGTGGGCGAGGAGAAATACAAAGAGCTCGGAAGATCTGAAAAAAGACTTCACCGACAAAAGAAAAGTGTCTGTGAAATAGAGAAAAGTAGAGAGCGAGGTCCGCACCATGCACGGAAGTTCTACCAAATAATCCGCAGTATGACGCGGTATACACCACGCTGCACTTACTGCAAGGATAAAGAGGGTTATCTGATCATCGATCCTGAAGCCATTCTGGAGCGATGAATTGCTTCAATGAATTGCTAAATGGTCGGCCCACGGAAGAAATAGAGGCTCCACCAATGCCAAATCAAGACCAAACGCTGTCGTCACCAAGCATTGAGGAAACATTAAAAGCCATAAGACAGCCCAAATCAAGCAAAGCTCCCGGAGCTGATGGTATACCAGCTGAACTGATCACACAAGGAGGGACAGCGTTACATCACGCAATTCATGAGATCGTGGTGCACGTATGGGAGCAAGAGGAGATGTCGGAAGATTGGCGTCGTGGTATAATTTGCCCCATACATAAGGAGGGATATATCACAGTGTGCAGCAACTAGAGGGTTATAACATTGCTGAATACCGCCTATATGATACTCTCCACTATCCTACAAGATCGGATAGCCCCATACGGTAAAGTCATCATTGGTTAATATCAGTGTGGCTTCATCCCAGGCAAGTCAGCGATTGATCAGATATTCACCCTTAGGCAGGCGATGGAAAAATGTCTGGAATTTAAGATTCTATTATATCATCTGTTTATAGACTTTAAGGCCGCCTACGATAGCATAGCCAGGGTAGAACTATAAAATGCCATGAGAGAGTTCGGCATCCCAAACTAATTGATACGACTTTGTAAGTTGACAATGACCTACGTAACTAGTCAAGTAAAAATAGCGGGATTGCTGTCCAAACCAATAAATCTTTAATGGACTCCGACAAGGGGACGGTCTAGCCTTCCTCCTCTTCAACCTGGCGTTGGAGAAAGCAATCCGTGACTCTGGCGTTACAACTAGAGGGACTATTGTCATCAAGTCCAGCTAGATACTTGCCTACGCAGATGACATCGACATCATAGGTAGAACCGAATCGGCGGTACAGGAATCCTTCACCCAGATCGAGCAGGCGGCACAAAAACTGGGACTGCACATTAATGAGGAGAAAAGGAATTACATGGTGGCAACTTCTGCGAAGAGAAGACCTAATGTTGGTCAAACTATCAGGGTAGTGGAGTACGAATTTGTAGTGCAATCTTTTAACTACCTTGGGTCAAATACGCGAACGGCTGATCAAATCCAACAAAGCCTACTATGGTCTATCAAGTCTCTTTAAATCCCGATATTTATCCAGAACACCCCAGCTACTAGACAAGACCATGGTCTTACCAGTACTCATGTATGGATCCGAGACCTGGGTGTTCAATAAAAGCCACTCTGAACTCTTAGCCGCCTTCGAGGGGAAGGTCTTAAGAAGAATTGTTGGGCCCGTGTGTGAGGGAGAATGATTCCGGAGACGTTACAACCATGAGTTGTACGCGATATACCCTGAAGCTAATATTGTAAGAAAAGTCAAGCTCGTAAGACTCCGGTTGGCAGGACACCTAGCTCGAATGAGCGAAGAGGAGCGTGCCCGGAAAGTCGTTTGTGGCAGGATGTATGGAAGGAAACAGCGCGGCAGACCTTGTCTGCGATGGAGGGATGGTGTAGACGAGGACGCCCAGAGCCTGGGAGCGTCAAACTGGATGACATCGGCACGAAATCGGGACCAGTGGAGAGATTTGTTAAATAAGGCCAAGACCGGATTCCAGTTGTAGTGCCGATGATGATGATGATACTCTACTTAAAGCATCAACATGCTTCATTTTGTTTACGGAACGATGTTCTATTTCATAATCGAACTCTTGGAGGAACACCGCCCATATCGTCACTCGTAATGGAACGTATTTCTTCTTCATCGTCATCATGAACCTGTTGCAGTTGGTTACTATTTTGAACCGCATCCCCATCACATTAACTCTCCATTTCTTGAATGCTTCAATAATAGCTAGACCTCTAGCTCGTACGAGTGATAGTTTTTTTGCCAATGTCGTAGTCTCTCGACACATATTCTGAACCGGATGAAAGCATTGATCATCCTCATCTCTCTGAAGTAATACTGCGCCGTACCCGAACTTACAAGCTTCCGGATAAACTTCTGTGGTTGCTCTAGGATTGAAATAATTTAGAACTGGTGTTTTGATGAGCGCTGATTTAAGCTGTTGAAAAGTCAACTGTTGCTCAGCTTCCCACTTGAACTTGCCACAATAAATCTGAGAGCAAAGTCTTACACAAACCTCTGGAAATACGACGTGAGACCTAGAAAACGCTGAAGCGTTTTCTTATCAGCAGGCATTGGAAATTCATCTACAACTTTTGATTTCCGTTCCGATGGCAGGATGTTGCTATCCTTCACGATGATTCCAAGAAATTCAACGCTTCTCAATAAAAATTGGCATTTTTCCCATATCATGAGGAATCCATACAACACCGCTACTTCAAGGACCAGTTTTAATTTCTCGACTCCCTCCTGATCATATCGTCCATATACAATACTATTACATCGGTTTGGATTAATGTCCGAAACACAGCATACACGTATCTGCAGAAGACTGCCGGCGAATTTGAAATCCCAAATGGCACATACAAAAATTCATACTGCGAATCTTGAGTCACAAATGCTGTATATTTTCGCGCATCTAGTTCTCTGGGAACCAACGTCGTAAACAATTTGCTCCCTGCAACTTCTCAAGAACAACATTCATCAAACTGCCGCCAGTGTAGCTATCGATATTGTGACGCATATGACAATCAGTACTAGAATATTCGGGAAAGTCCGAAACAAAGTACTAGAATATTCTAGAAAGTACAGGAAAACTGGAGACTATGAGCAGTAGAAAATTCGAGGCTATGGAACGGACGGAAACGAAACGCCGAATCAAAATGAGGAAACGGTATAAATACATCGCATGCAGAGTAAACAGAGGAGGAAGTAAGCAGAGTAAGCAAGCGATAAGTAAGGAAGCGATAAGTCAAGAAATCGTTAAGTGTACGGGAAAAGTAACGGTTGTTATTAACAGACTAATAAAGTGTTACATTAATTCAAAATCGATTTAACGGCCCTTATTTATTAAAAATAATTAATCCAGCGAACCCTAAGCTCGCTACAATATGTTGGGAAAACTTAAGCAAAATCCGAATTCGATTAACACTGTGTAGTACTATTAATAGATGGCATCTCTCTCATATCATTTTAAAAGCTCTACAAACTAAGTAGAATAACTAAATAAATTTTAAATGTTGTACTGGATGAAGAAAAAAGAAGTAAATTAATATCCGCATCACTTTTTCTCAAATTATGTTTCTAAATCAGCAAGTTCCCCTACACTACTCCATAATTGATATGTAATAATCATTAAATAAAAAAATATAAAGACAAATGAAATTATAAGAAATGTATAATTAAAAGTCCTCTCATGAGACACTGAGTTAGCATTTAATATAAGATTGAAAGAGAAAAACTTTGCTAGTGCGTATTTAAGTAGATTAACCCATTAGTCGCTCATCTTTGGCTTCTCACAATAGTTACGCTATTTTCATATGGCATTTACTCCTTATCACTTTATGATTGTGCAATATGAACCCAGACTTCATTAAAAATTCATTAAATGAATTGCGAATTATCTTTGGTCGTCCTCTTCATTTAATAGTTATAATGTATTCATCAAGTATTCAGTCAATTGTCATCCTCTGTACTTACGAGATAAGTCTCTTATCGGAAATGCATTCTTTCCTGGCATATCTAGTATAGGCTTACAATTGCCATAGAATCCATTATGATTTAGCTCGGTATCCATTCAGTAACCACTGTACCTTCACTCGGTATTCGTTTTGAATAGCACCCATTACTCATTAGTAGTCATTATTTGTTATGTATTTAATTTCAAGGATCCCCAGTATACATCTCTTAGCTAGACCACTGAGCAATGACTCTTCTATAGTCTTCTCGTCGACAGAATACGTGACTAGTGTCAAAATACGCCGAGGTCTAGATGTGGGTT
The DNA here is from genome assembly GCA_963931805.1 of Microdon myrmicae. Classification (NCBI taxonomy): domain Eukaryota; kingdom Metazoa; phylum Arthropoda; class Insecta; order Diptera; family Syrphidae; genus Microdon; species Microdon myrmicae. Next base: position 124,475,531 of record OZ007500.1, on the reverse strand, counting down.
ATTGTCAATAGCGCATATGTGGGATTTTTAAGACGCACTAAGTTTATGTGTATGTAAGGACATGCTTTTAAATTTACCTTTAACTACACCGAACACCAAAGATAATCCCCACGAAAGCAGGAACATCGCACTGTGCATAGCGTTAATATTAAAATAAATAAAGTAAAACAAACAAAAATATATTATTGTGGACCGTCAACTAATTGTAATTATTTGTCTAGCCGCTTTACGATAAAGCCGCTCAAATATTGACATCATTAACAAAACTACTGAGAAACTGATTAGTAGAACACGAGTACTCAGTTTTATAAAAGGTTTTATATTATCCTCGATATTTTTAAACTAAGTAAAGGAGTGGAAGAAAGTCGACCGATGATTTGGCAAAGACAAGCCGAGTAAAATTGTTGAGCTGGTAAAGAAATTTCAGTCCACTTTTTAAATTAAGGGGGCATACCTAATCAACATTTTCAAAAAAGCAATTTTTCTAAAAGCAAAACATCTCAAAAATGTTCTCCCAGAATTTCGTGTCGATTCGAAGAAAATTGAAAGAGATGGATCATTTTTAAGGCCCGCCCTTCCGACCGGGCCCTAACCTTATTGAAAACTTCAACCGCATTTAACTCAAACACCATTTTCATGTTTGCGGACAAGATATCTCAAAAAATAATAAATCTTTCTATAATTTTACATACTATTACTATTTATTGGCCTGTAGGAACCCAGAAGTTCACGACCTCACCGACTCGACTCCGCCATCGTTCCCTGTCCTGTGCACTCTCCTTCCACGCTTGACCATCTGATCCGATCTCCTCAAGGTCAAACCTAACATTGTCCTTCCAGCTGCCCGTTGAAGGTGTCTGTTGTGGATATTTTGGATATGTGTCCGTTGTACCTGTCCGTTGTGGATGTTTTGGATAGATGTCCAAAGATTTGATTATTTGGTCTGATTATATCGGTATCCGGCTCGAAGGACCATGTAATGAATGATGCTGCCTGTACTCTATAGTCAACCGCAAGTAGTTGTCTTGGAGCTGGAAAATAATTAAAAGGCATTTGAAATATCGATTGCATGATTGATTATCAAGCCGCAAAATCCAATTGTAGTTCGATTCAAATGTCACGAAGCTACAATTGTTGTATGTAATTATTTTATGTTTGTTGGGCAACCGCAAATCCAATTGTAATCACACCAGTAGACGTAAAAACAACAGCACCGCTCTTCTTAGAGATAAAAAACTAACAACAACACAGCTCTTCTTTAGAGGTGAAAAACAAAAAAGTGGAGAGCAACATATAGTTCAGAACTGTCTCACGCTTTTAGTTTAGCTTAGAGCGTCTGCGTAGGACCAGTAAATTATAATATAAGATAATTAAGCTAGAATTTAAGCATTTTTTGTCTAGCGTATAATTTAGAAACTAAGAATGTAAAAACAAAATAAAAAATGTTGCATAAATTAAAATGACTGTCTCACGCTAACAACTGCGTTTACATGTAATATCTTTACTTTCTTATGACCAAACATAACAAGAGGGTGTTGCTGGTATCAGTTTGTAGATTTTTTGCATAATGGTGACACTGTGGCGGTTCCGCCAAACCCCACGGTTCGCTTTCCTAAAAAACCCCCATAACTTTCATCCAATCTCCTAATTTCACTAATTCAATCGCATTAGCATCTTAAATGCTTCACGTATTAAAGAGATCAAAATCTGTAATCTAAAAAGCCCCTGGAAAAGAAAACTTACCTTTCATGCATCCCTTCGCATACAATTCTCCGTAAGATTTCTTTCTTAACTTATCAGGCAGAACCCCCATTATTACAACCCAACTCCCATTGTTTCCCACCATCGCATTTGCATGGGCACCTGAAAACATTCCCTTCCCAAGGATAGTGTCGCATCTCTCTTAATAAAATAGCATAGCCAGCATTGACTGCCAACATCAATCGAAAGACGACGACCATCGAACCTTGCATTAACACCCTAACTGTTATAAGTCGTACGTCACATCATCGTCCAGTTCATCCAGTTATCGTTCTGCAATTTCCGTTCATCAAAGGACGCTTCGTTAAGTTGCAGATATAAAAGGAACTCACCAGCCGAGTTTCCCTCTCGCTCATTTTCTCGCTTGTAATCTCGCGCATAGACTCGTACGCTCGATCTATCGTCTCTTTATTATATCAAATACAATTAATATTTGTAAAATTATCGTTGTCGTTATTTACTTGTTGCTGTTTTGAATATAAAATAAAAATACGTGCGATACACTAATCGCACAAAAACAAATACTAAATGGTTTTGAATCCATTACCTGGAAATGCCTGCAAAGAATTTTTCCTACATGGGCATTCATACATTATCAATGGATCACCATGTATAATTGATACAGATGGTATACACAACCGTCATTGTGTACCCATCTAAATTACCTTCCGAAGACTCGCAACTATTGATTCAGCTGCAAGCACTTCTCCCGGAAATATTTCTTTGTTTGAATCTTCAAACAATCACCGATGTCGCGCTTTGCCATCGGATTGGATTCAATAGCATAAACATATGCAAACAAAAGAATCCGATTCTCCCAGTCGGCAGAGAGACAATATACGAACTCTATTGTATAAATTATCGCAATCCCTTTTAGCATCTAATGAGTGGCTGCTATTTATCCAGCTGACCCTCATTATCGAACGATGCATAGGTCGCTTTTCCATTTGCATTGTAATATCCCTGAATCCATCCCTCATGACCTCGATGCATAATCAAATACGAGCCCATTAGCATCCCACGAAATTCGATTTGTTTGTTTCAACGAATACACATCTCCTGGATGCACATTATGCCCCTTCTTGGTGTTTCAGATTCGTTGTCATGGTGAGTCCCATGAAGGAACCCATGTACACACATACATGTGTACTACCAACGATCTTCACCCCAAACGATTGAATATCGTTGAGTCGTTTTCCATCCGTTGACCACACTGGTCACATCACTCCCGCTGTCCGTACCGCTGCGGATACGCGAATTTCAACCGCGATAATACCCAGAGTCGTGAGAGGTGTTTCGAACTTGTCGGTTTCCAATTGTTTGGCGAGTTTGTGTCGCGATTCGTTTGAGATAGTGAAAAAGAATTTTTAAGTGAGAAAAGTAACTTTATTTTAAAACAATGAACTCTAAATTGCTGTTGATCGGTGCACTCTTTGCACTGGTCGCCATCATCGTTGCTGATGTCCCCACGAAATGTAATACAATTAAAGCACCATTATTACAAATAAAAAACATTAAGTAATTCATCCGAGCCCCAGATGCCAGAGCCCTCTTTCGACGAAGTTGTAGACGCGATAAATCGACTGACAAAAACAAGGCTCCCGGAGTCGATTGCATACCGGGAGAGCTTGTGAAGCATGGAGGAGAGGCAACCGCTCGAAAGATCCACCAACTGGTTAAAACAATATGGGACAAGGAAGTCATTCCGGAAGAATGGAAAACCTCAATAGGCATCCCCATTTTCAAAAAAGGCGACAGATCTGACTGCGAAAATTACAGAGGAGTATCATTGCTCCCAACCACATACAAAATATTAACAAATGTTCACACCGTACGCAGAAGAAATATTGGGAGACTACCAATGCGGACTCCGCCGGAATCGGTCAACAAGCGACCAGATGTTCACAATAAGACAACTGCTGGAAAAGAAGTGGGAATACAGAGAGACGGTTCACCAACTGTTCGTTGACTTCAAAAAAGCCTACGACGCAGTCGCAAGGTAAAGACTCTACCATATTGTGGTTGAGCTGGGGATCCCGAAAAAATATGCCGCCCTCATTCAAATTTGCACGAACGAAAACAAAGGGCGAGTCAGAATAGAAAACCACCTCTCAGAACCATTTGAAATCCGGCACGGACTAAAACAGGGCGATGGCCTCTCACCATGCCTTTTTAACCTTGTCCTCGAGTATGTTATCAGAAAGGTACAAGACGACAACACGGCCGGATCATCGCTGAACGGGGTCACACAAGTGCTCGCGTATGCGGATGACATCGCCGTTCTGGGCGATAATCTCGAAACTGTAAGTAAAAACTGCGAAATCATCATGCAAGCAGCAGAAGAGGTGGGCCTAGAAATAAATGAAGACAAAACAAAATACATGATTACGGCGAGAGCAGGTGGACCTCAGAGAACACCTATAAACGTCAGAGGCAAGATATTTGAAAAAGTTAAAGGATTTAAATATGTGCGAACGACACTGACGGCCAGTAACGAAACGTCAAAGGAAATTAACAAAAGACTACATTCCGGCAACGCTAGTTGGCATGCAGTCAGTAAACTGCTGAAATCCAGACTGCTATCATGTAACATAAAGCTCCGTGTCTATAGACCCATAATCATGCTGATTGTTCTATATGGATGCGAAACATGGGCTATCACATAACGGGAAGAAAACAAATTCCACGTATTCGAGAATAAAGTTTTAAGGGGTATCTTTGGCGGTAAATATGACGAGGAGTCAGGATAATGGAGAAAACTCCACAACCACGAATTGGAAGAGCTATACCGCAAACCTACACTAGTGAGAGTAATCAAGTCACGAAGATTAAAATGGGCCGGACACGTAGCGCGAATGGGCGATGATAGGACCGTGCATAGAATTCTTGACGGTAAACTAACGGGAAAGAGACCGACAGGACGGCCGCGACGGAGATGGGAGGACAATGTTAGAATGGACCTTGAGGAGATCGGATCGGATTGTTAGTATACCGGATGATACCGGTACACCACAATATTTAATTTATTAGTTATTTTGTTACTTACCTTCCGGGACCGAATAAGGCGACCTCTTTGCTTTATTTGGTGGTCTTTGCTTTATTTACTAACGTTTAATCGCTTGGGTTTTGACTGCTTGGTGGTCAGTCGTTAACTGGCTAATGGTCGATTAATCACTGGCTGCGAAACCAAAATGCGCCGCCCTTTTATACTGGGGCGAATCAAGATTTGCACACAAGTATTAATTAATTTGTGAAACACAAACTCGATTGTTTGTGCTTTAAAAGGGAATTAGGGTTAGGGGATTGAATCAATGTGCGGCAGATTAACTTTAGGCTTAACCTGTCGCACATATAATTCGCTATGGGAGAATGGATAAGTGGATGGTGGACCTAGGGACAGGTAAGTATTTTAGGTATAGGAATGGGATAGGTTAGGGGGTTTTAGGTAAGTGGAAATGTGTAGCGATTTTGAATCGCTACAGGATGGTCGAACGTGGAAGGAGAGCGCACAGGACAGGGAACAATGGCGGAGCCGAGCCGGTGAGGTCATGAACTTCCGGGTTCCTGCAGGCCAATAAATGATAATAATAAAGTAATTCATCAATAAACCAGTGTTTTAATTTGCCGTGCTGCTGTTCCTGAGTGTTTTCCTTATTCTTAGTTGTGTGATCGTGTTTGTGCTTTTCCTTCGGCGACTTTCTTTCCGCGGAACTTTAGTGACAATGATTGATGGGGAAGAAGTGAAACGTGTGCCCGTGTCCGGCATAATACTTCTCCTCCCCACAACACCCTTTTTGTAATATAATAGTTATTACTTTAAGGAACAAGAAATCCATCATTTTTTGCATATGTGTAAAAAATAATCGCCTTCAAGTGATCGGTGGTTTGCTTTGTGTGTTCACTCATTTATTCCATTCTTATTAAATTGTGTTGGGAACCAACATATATAGATAAAGAAACAAATTAAACATTAAAATAGTGGGTATGACTTTGACAAACAAGTTGTGTGTGAATAAAGTGAGCTACAGCTTTGTAACAATAGCAGCGTACCCTTCATACCAGTTAAAACCAAAGCAAGCATCGCGAAGTACACATTCCAGTATCCTCTTAAGTACGGCACAAATGTACCAACTCAAAGACAATTGACAATTCCGTTACCACTTCGTAAAATTAAAGACAAAATGTTATTTGTGATCAAACTACAATATTTATTAAGTCAGCACATGTTTTTCAGTCAGTATATGATATATATATTATTGTGGTTAATTAAACGACATATAGAGTTTAAAAGGTTATTCGTGTAATGAATAGTAATAGTAATAATTCATAAAGTTTGATAAAGTTTAAACACTTAAGTGTGTATTTGGGTGATATAAAAATGATTACTGCATATTTACTCGTATTTATCTTCAGATTCTTCAGATTCGGCCTCGTATCCGGAAGCTGCCTCATCCTTTTGAACTTCCCCATTTGCTTGCGAAGCACGCTGAGCCACATCCTCAGCAGTCTTATTGGGCAGAGTTACCTTAACATCGGCCCATTCTTCAGGTTTTTTTCCATCTCCACTGTTATGGAAAATATTAACGTTATCTTCTTGTGCTAAAGCTAGAGCTGCAAAGAAATACTGCGACAATGAACCGTTGCCATTGTCGGTTAAAAAGTCTTCGAGGGAGATAACGCCATCTGCTTCCGGACCTCGTAGGTGTTTCAAAACCTTACTCTTCAATTTACCCAAATCAAATCCTTGCCACGGAACTGAATCTCCATCATCCGGTTCAGATTCGGTATCAGACACTATTACAATGTGGTAGCGAAAAGTTTATCATTATTTCATCTATTTATCTATTGGTTTTGATATCTACTTACTTAGTATGTCGTCAACCAGTGTGGGTCTACTTGAAGTTGAGGCAAATGTTCGAGGCTTTTTCTCATCACTTTTAGGCTTTGCAGCAGAGGCCATCTTACAATCCAGCAAGATTTAGATTGCTATCTGAGATTCTCCTATTGTTCGAAAAAAATTCGCAAAACTCTAAATGGTTTTTGAATAAAAGTCTTGCATTTACACACATATATTGTTATAAGAACAAGTATTTTACACCCATGGGACCGATAGTCCGTCGTTACGAGAAAGAAACATGCGCCATCCATTTATGTATTTAAATGAGACCGTTTTTTTTTATTTTTAGTTACAATCATTAATAAAAATTTCAGAAAGTACTTCTCCTCATAATACGTGTTTAGATATAAATGTCAGCAAATAATCATAATTTATAATTTTAGATAATTTTATTCTAAAGTAGTTTACTTAATTTTAGTTTAGATCAGTATTATTCTAAAGCTAGTAGTAAAATAGATACAGTTAGCAGTTCACTAAATCAAGTCGAATCGACCTTTCAAACGCAATAAGTTCTATATCATAAGACACCATAATATGATATTGATGATATCTATTTGAACTAATGCCTTCAAACCCTTCAATAAGTTGTACATCATAAGACACCATAATATGATATTGGTGGCACCCATTTGAAGTAATGGCTTCAAGCCCTTCAGTAACGATGCAATGCTATATATCTCCCGTATAAAAATTATTCGAAATTTGTCATTTATTAGGTGTGCAAGTAGAAACTCGGCCTGAAGTTGTTTGCATTAAAAGCATACTTGAACGCATCCAATTCACTCGCCATTTAGAATATATGTAGCTTGGTCATTGCTGTTTTTATGATTAAGTGTTAGTCGTACACAAGCGGTCATTCCGTGGGCATCAATTGTATCAGAGGTGGATGCCAATAAGCAATTGGATTCTATTCTGTTGTCAAATGAAAAAAAAAATGCTGCCCAAGCTATGTAATTGATTAATTTAACTTTGGGTGAACATTCGGTGAGTCATTCAACAGTAAAAAAGTGGTTTGCAAGATTTCGTGAGAGAAATTTTTAGTCTTGAGGACGCTCTACGTCCAGGTCCAGTAAAAAAAATTTGACGGCGCAGAAGTTCAAGTTTTACTGACTCAAAATCCATGTCAAACTCAAGAAGAGCTTGCAGAACAGTTCGGAGTTTCCCACAAAGCAATATCAATCAATTTTAGGAGTTTCTCACCAAGCAATACCAATCAACCATAGGAGTTTCTCACCAAGTCATATCAATCAATTTAAGGAGTTTCTCATCAAACAATACCAATCAATATTAGGAGTTTCTCACCAAGTCATATCAATCAATTTAAGGAGTTTCTCATCAAACAATACCAATCAATATTAGTAGTTTCCCACCAAGCAATATCAATCAATCTTAGGAGTTTCTCACCAAGCAATACCAATCAACCATAGGAGTTTCTCACCAAGTCATATCAATCAATTTAAGGAGTTTCTCATCAAACAATACCAATCAATATTAGGAGTTTCTCACCAAGTCATATCAATCAATTTAAGGAGTTTCTCATCAAACAATACCAATCAATATTAGGAGTTTCTCACCAAGTCATATCAATCAATTTAAGGAGTTTCTCATCAAACAATACCAATCAATATTAGGAGTTTCTCACCAAGTCATATCAATCAATTTAAGGAGTTTCTCATCAAACAATACCAATCAATATTAGGAGTTTCTCACCAAGTCATATCAATCAATTTAAGGAGTTTCTCATCAAACAATACCAATCAATATTAGGAGTTTCCTGCCAAGCAATATCAATCAATCTTAGGAGTTCCTCACCAAGCAATACCAATCTTTGTATAAGTATCTTTTCCAATAAAGTTGAATTTGACCAAAAAGCCGAGTTTCTACCTGCACTCATATTAAATGAACCTTGAAAAAAAAATGTTTTGTCAAGTCAGTAGAACCTACCTTAATTACAAAGGCAAATGTGAGCGCCTTCCGTCCACTAGTTTGTTTCTAATAATTACGAGGGTAAGTCAATAAGTCCTTACATGGCGCTCGTGGCATCACTAATGGTCTGTTTTTAGTAAGCATCGTTCCTCACTAGGTATCTGTCAACTTCGAATTTGTTTCGCGTTTCAATTTTGCATGATAAATTGGGTATGAAAAAAATATATGCGAGATGGGTGCGGCATTTGCTCTCAGCTGAGAACTTTTGGAGCACACATGTGTCGAAACACAGATGAGTTTCTGCGCAGATTAATAACTGTAAATGAAACATGGATACACCACTACACTCCCGAGACCAAAGAACAGTCAAAACAGCGGATTGTTAAAGGCGAACGGGCTCCAAAGAACGCAAAGATGGTGAAATCAACTGGAATGGTTATAGCAAGGGCATAACACCTGTAGTGGTTTCTTTCGCTTGTCTATTACTGGTCCCGACTTGCATCCTTTCCCGGGGCGGTATTGGTTTTCTGTGTAGGGCCATTTCAATGGAGCAGGAATTTCGCGTCTTGAGATGCAATTTCTCTTCTGTGTCTGCCCACGTTTCTAACAAGAAACCAACTATCCTTGCACTTAGCGAAATTCAGGTAATTACTAATACAGATGGGCTACTCGATAGTATAGTGGTTAGTATACCCGCCTGTCACCCGGGAGACCGGGGTTCGATTCCCCGTCGGGGAGCCCCTGGCGCAAGACTAATGACCATGCCCAGAAAAAATAAATTATTATGGAAAATTTAACAAGCCTCAGGACTTGCTAAATAAGGCCAAGACCGGTTCCCGGTTGTAGTGCCGATGATGATGATGACTAATGCAGATATTTGCGTGTTTAATGTACCTGGATATAACTTAGTGCCACTGTTCTTTCCACATCGTGGTATAGCCACATACATACGAAATGATATTGCTTATCTGCTTCTGCCACAATATAGGATCTGCTCCAATTCAGAATTTAGTTTCTCTTGGCTATAACTTCACGTTCGTAAGCATATTGTGACGCATATGATAATCAGTACTGGAATCTTCGAGAAAGTCCGAAACAAAATACTAGATTATCTTAGGAAGTACTGGAAAACTGGAATAGAACATTTAAGACTATGGAACGGACGGAAACGATACACCAAATCAGAATGAGGAAAAACGGTATAAATACGTCGCACGCAGATCGGGAGTTGAGTTATAAGTAAGAGAGTGAAGCAAGCGATAAGTCTCGAGTGAGAAGTAAGCAGTAAAAGACGCGATAAGTACGGAAGCGATAAGTAAAGAAATCGTTAAGTGTACGGTATAAGTAACGGTTGTATTATGGACTAATAAAGTGTTATATTAATTCAAAATCGATTTAACGGCTCTTATTTATTTTAAAATAATTAATCCAGCGAACCCTAAGCTCGCTACAATATTATACATTACTGCTTTCTTAACAGAAGCCCAAACTTGGATAGAAATGCATCCTTTAACGAATTTGATGCTCTGCCTGATCCTATCGATAGGATCTTGAGCCTATATCCACACACTGAAATCGTTATTGTGAGTGATTTTAATGTGCATTGTAGTGCTCTGAAAAGCCCTATAGCGTTTGGGATGATAGTGAAGAACGTGTGATTCGAACTGACGCCATGACAGTTAGAATCACCAAAAATTGAACCAAAGTTCAACCCATCAGGCCACCGCCGTGTGTACGAATTCGATTTCTAAACTCAAGTACATTCGTCTGATGTGGATTTTGTTATGTTATCGCTATGGTATACGGCTCTGATACATTTTCTTATTCGATTTTCGTTCGGTGTTCTTCACTATTTGCTTGTGTATTGTGTGTGTATCTGTTACAAGCGCCACAGAACCGCCACAGCCCTACAACCTTTTTACCTCACACATACATGCAAATCCCATAATCCTGCACCTAAACCTAGATTAACATAAAACATTAATCTAAATCGAAAAATTCGCAATAAACGAATTGAACATTCGTTTATCGCTTTGCATTTGCCCCACGGCATAATCAAAACCCAAAGTCACAAACCCATCCCACCAATAAGATAAAATCCCTGATAAACGAATCAAATATTCATTTATCACTTACACCCAATCCCCAAAACAAACCAAACGATGACGAATCGAACCAGATGTTCAATTTGCCATAAACAATCAAAACCCAAATTCCAATACATATCCTCATATGCACTATACTTTCATGAGAATTCATAAAACTGAATTCTTATCTTAAACAAACATTGAGAATCACACCCAATGTATCGAAAACCGAGATTTTCCATATGAATCGTGCGTTTCAAGATACAAATCTCGATTTGTTTCCATGTAAAAGGAAGATGCATCGCGATCTCCGGGCGGCAGTTGATAGATATACATGGTCCCTGGAGGAAGTGCTGCAGGAGACCATCGGAATAGTAAATCCTGCACAACTTATGATTTGACAAAATAAAGACCCTGCACGCCTAAATAAAACGGAGTTTTATTCTGATATGGTGAGTAGAGCTGTGGCTCTCACCCTTTTTCTATCCCCAGAGTATCGCTGACGCCGAGGATCACTTGCCCACGTAAGCCAGCAGAAGCCGCTGGCTGTTGCCCCAGGAAGTTTGGGGCACTAGCAATCGACAACGATCGATCGCTACTCTTCCCTCAGGTTTGAGGAAGCACGGCGGCGACCGCAACGGTTCCCCTCAGAAGCGGTCTAAAGAGATCCCTCATCCTTTTCAGGACAAGGTGACACGCTACCTGGGAGCGAGGCCAACTATTACAACAGCATAACTGTCAGTGGCTTCGTCACGCCGGACCCACAACACCTGAAGGTCGTTAAGTCCAGCTCTTTGCTGATTCAAATAGTTTAACTCAACTTCTCAATGAGCCAACACGGGTACCAGACACATATGGTCATTTCCCCAACACACTGGACCTGTTTCTCACCTCCCACCCAAACAAATACACAATTGAAGTTTCTTCGCCCTTGGGCATTTCAGACCACTGTGTCGTGTCAACTAAATTTCCTCTAACCAACAGTAACGTTAATGACAAAGCTGCCAAAAGAACAGTATGGTTCTACGAGAAAGCCAACTGGGAAGATCTGAACGCCTTTTTTGGGAGGTTAAATTGGTCGTTATTTTCCTCAATAACGATGTTGACTCTATAGCGGACACATTCACAGACACGATTCTACTTGGCATGCGGACCTTTATTCCACACAGAGTAAAGAGTATCAAGCTCAAGAGACATATGTGGTTCGATTCCGGGTGCAGAGAAGGAATGGAGGCTCAAGACTTGAGCTTCCGGTTGTATTAGTCAAACGATACTGATGAAAACAAGAAAATATTTAAAAGAGCTAGAAACGACTGCAATGCGTATATTCAACGCGCCAAGTTCTGGCATGACCAGAGACGAAAATACTACAATCTCCCACAGGTAGTAGAAACTTCTGGGCATTCGTGAAAAACATTCAAAACTCAGTCTCTTCATCCATTCCATCGCTTATAGTCGATGACAAACCAGTCACTGCAATAGAGAAAGTGAAGAAAGCCAGATTCGCTTCCGAACGCGTACTGTTGCCCGTGCACTCAAAGAGCTAAACGCACATAAATCCGCTGGTCCGGATGGCATTTTTCCAATCCTCGTGAAGAGATGCTGCTCTTCACTCGCTAAACCACTGCCGAAACTCTTCCATTTGTCTTATTTTACTGGCCGTTTCCCAAATAGAAGGAAGTCAGCGAACATTCAGCCAATTCCCAAAAAGGGGGACAAATCATACCTTTCTTCTTATCGACCCATAGCACTAACTTCTATTCTCTCGAAGGTAATAGATTCACTTATCCACCGTCAACTTTCGAAATATCTGGAATCAAATGACCTCCTTAATGACCGCCAGTATGGCTTTCGTAGCAACAGGTCCACAGGAGATCTGATGGCGTACCTTACCGAAAAGTGGAGCCATTCCATCCACGACCTCGGTGAAAGCAAGGTAGTCACAGTGGATATTTCAAAAGCCTTCGACAGAGTTTGGCATGTGGCCCTTTTGTCAAAATTGCTTTCATATGGAGTGGACAATTCCCTGATCCAATGGTTAAGAGACTATCTTTCTGGCCGTTCAATTCAAGTGATTCTTGATGGTGTCAAATCTGTCTCCCATCAAATTAATGCAGGTGTTCCCCAGGGTTCGTTACTCTCACCCACTCTCTTCCTCATCTTTATAAATGATGTCTTATCAAATACTCAAAACCCGATTCACTCGTTTGCTGATGATAACACATTGAGTTTCTCATACTCATGTGAACATGCCCGAGTAAACTCTTCGAATGTCATTACCAATCAGCAGGTTATGCTTGATACATTGAATTCGGACCTCAACAAGATATATCAATGGGGATTATCTAACTCAGTAGAATTCATTGCCTCAAAAACTCAGTGCTGTCTCTTGTCGTGAAAAGCGAGCCCCAAAGTAAAAATGCTATCGATAAAAGGCACTTCCATCGACGAAGCCAAGGAACTATCAATCCTCGGCACTCGAATTAATTCTACTCTTAATTGGAATGACCACACATTTGAAGCTGCGAAAAGTGCGACCAAATGCATGGGGTTCCTTAAGAGATGCAAAAGATACTTCACTCCATCCAACCTGGCCACTATTTACAAGACGTATATTCGTCCAATAATGGAGTTCAACTCCCATATTTGGTCAGGCGCATCGAAAACTGCACTACACGTGCTCGACAGGATACAAAAGCGAGCAGTGAAACTTATTGGGGACTCAGTCGTAAGTCGATCAATTCCGTCGTTAGAACACAGGCGCAACGTATCATACCTATCTCTTTTCTATAGGTATTACCACGGTCAATGCTCAACTGAACTTGCTGAATGTGTTTCGCCCCTTCAGACATTTTCCCGCGATACCCGTCAATCTGTGAATGCGCATCAGTTCACGTTAAACGTGGACTTCAGGCGCACAAATAAACATCGAGAGTCATTCTTTAACCGAACCAAACGAATGTGGAATGTTTTGCCTGATCATGTGTTTCCTGGTCGTTGTGATGTCCAGACATTCAAGACCAATATACATCGACACCTCCTTTCCTTATCGTTCCTTATTGTTCGGAAAGGGTTACCCAAAACTTTAGATGCGTTTTTCCCGAAAGACAATTATTTTAAAATGGGATGCAGCATAATCCAAGAAACGCTCATTCGATCGATTTAAAATGTTTACCGTGCCTTAAAAATTATATTCAATGTCAAAATCCGTAAGGGATTATTACTTAGTTCATTTTTGAATTCTTTATTAACAAATGATTGCCCATTTTTAAGGCAAAAGATTGAACTTTTTTTTTTAAATGCTCACCATTCATTCAAATATATTTTCAAAACCCTCTACGTATTTCAATAACTATACTCACGTGGATTTGTGGCGGCTCAGCACAAACCACTGTGGGGGTTCTTTAAGGCGCCCGAAGAACCACCCATCGTCTTAACCCAACTCCCCTTTCCCAACCTGCAAATCCGAATACCGATCATTAAGCCGCTTACTTAAATACGAGCTGTTCAAAGCTCTCCTTCGATCGGTCATACCTGAAACATAAGTCCGCGGCAAGATTACCATCTTGCCATGGCACCAAAACCAATTGCATCCACTGAACCATCTCGGTTCATCTGTCATGAACCGATCGGTTCCTATGGTCGGCCATATGCCCACCAAACACACGCCAATAGTTCTGTGTGTTCTTGTTCCAAAAAAAGACATGCCGGGCTACTTGTTTGCTTCCACATCTGCAAGCCAGATTTCCATTGATCATGCCCTCCCTGGCCATGGCGAGCAAATCTTCTGTTGACCTAACATCACAGAAGAATCCATTCCCGCCGTCCGCAAAATCTCCTATTGCCTTCATGTACGTTCACTTAATTGTATAGTCACATGACCAATTGCATGATCCGTTGCCTTATCGAGGAACGATCATCGCATCGGTCATGCCAAACGATTCTCACGCTGGCTATCAACAGAACGCTTCTGTATACACAATGTGTAAACAGAAGATGCTATTTTGGTCTGCACGGCAACATTCCCTTGCATTAACGAATTTCTAAAATAAATACGCACCCATGCATTGTAGCCTTTGCCATCGCAGCGAAGTTCTGTTGACATAACATCAACAAAAAACTTATTCCCTATCGTTGTGATGGCAAGGCAGCCAGCCCCGTATTCAATCATCTATTTGACCAGCCGCGTATTTGGATTTTCTTTTGTGCACCTTCGCAACTCCGTTTGTCCTGGCTTTCAACGAATGGGTTTTCAACTAGACCTGTACGGCATACCATGGAAATTTTCCAACCAAAAACTTAAATCGATCGTCCATTGGTCATCGCCAAATGAAAAGATCGGATTTGCTCCTCCCATTCGATGGAATCCATCACCACTGCAGCTAGTGGATGGAGTGCAACAGCCACTAGGGAGTCAGATTATAACTATCGAACGGCGTACACGCGTCCATGACATTACGTGTCGGTGTGGAAAATCCTAATCACGAAGAGCGTCTTCGAGTGTAACCCCAATCCTGTTGATACGTCCTGATTGTCGGTGCATTAATTCCCCGGTCTTTCGGAGCACTTTCTCCGCGACAGTAGCGAATGTTAACCTATCAATGTGTAAAAGTCAGGAACAATAACTATTTGTGAATGTCAAAATCGATCAATATGATAAAACCAGAAAGAAACATAGTTTGGAGAATTAGGGAAATAAAGAAAACTTTATACACACAAAAACACTCTAGCGTTCTTTTATTTATTCATCCTTTGTCGGAGAATTGTTTGCAGTGATAATCAGTGGGAGTTTAGTGAACCTAGCGCCCATGACGGTGCACTGACTAAATAGAACCCCCTACCACAACCTCCACGCAGTCGCCGCAAGCAAAGACTCACAGCGAGAGTGGCCATCGACTCACACCAAGAGTGGCTTCCGACACATACAGGCCGAAGTCAGGGCTGAATTGACGCGCAGTCGACGCGGCACTACTCTCACACGTAGAACGGGAATTCACGCCGGAATTTTCCCGCCAATATCGTGGGACACACACCACATGTGAGGACAATTGGAGGGAATATCACTTCACTTCGACAATACCCACCGCCGCGACTGGACGTGTGCAGCCACACCGAGGAAGTATAGAGTAGCAGCAACGATATCACAGCGAGCTCCAACATAACCGGAAAGAGCAAGCGTACAATCCCCAGACGCTCAGGAGAGCACACACCAGACACACTCCAGGGGAACAGTCGCCGCGAACAAACAAGCGAAGCCGAAGCCGACTCCATCGTCAACCGCCAACGAGTCTCGCGCGCACCACAGGGAGCTTTTTACGATCAGCTCGGCGGTCATTCAGTTGCAGACACAATCCTCTTGGACTTCGCCCGACATCACCGCCGCCGGTGTTGGGTAGAGTTGAGTTGGGGTTCTGCTCACGCTTTTAATGTCTTTTTTTATGAGCACTTTGGCACTGTTTTAAAAGCACTATGTAGTCCAAATGTTCAAAAGTTGTGCGTTCTTTTGTGGGTCACAAATGTGGAGGAAGATGGGCTCCTACATAGTATAGTGGTTAGTATAGCCGCCTGTCACGCGGGAGACCGGAGTTCGATTCCCCGTCGGAGAGTCTCTGGCGCAAGACTAATGACCTTCCCCGGAAAAAACAAATCATTATGGGAAATTTAACAAGCCTCAGGACGTGCTAAATAAGGCCAAGGCCGGTCCAGGTAAGATGATGATGATGTGGGAGAAGTAGATGTGCCAAACACGGACACTAATTCGCTTCTATCCCCATTGCTAACACACACTGTTCAAACAACTTAATCCAGTCTACGGAGGAGACAGCCGCGACCCTCAACTGGACGTTGGCTGCGAATTGGGGAACATAATCACCAAAGATTTAGACTTTTTTTTTTAGATTCAAATTTGCGACCTCTACACTCTACACGACACGGTGCCACAGAAAGCCCCAAAGTCCACGCGGCTCATGGGGTCGTCTCCTGTGCTGCCATTGTGTATCATTTTTAATGTTCAATCATGGTTGTTTTTTTTTGGGTTCATTTACGTTTCGTAAATTTATACATGAAACTTCATCGTCATCGAACTGGCAGCATCAAAGAACTTAGTCGTTGCGAGTACCAAGTTTCCGCGTAAGAATATCGACAAGGCCACCTGGGTATCACCTGATGGAGCCACTCGCAACCAAATTGGCCACGTGTTGATAGATCGCCACCACTCTTCGAGCCTGATAATGGTACGAACGTATTGAGGTGCCAACGTCGACTCGGATCACTATCTTGTTGGTATAGTGGATCAGGTTCGAATCAACACGGCTGCCTTACGCAAAGAGAACACCAGTAATACCGTTGGTCATGCGTTAAGACTCGCCCTCGGAGAGCTCGATGGAGGGAGAGTAAGTCCTGGGACCAGAATGCCGGGCGTAGATGAGAAATGGACACTCCTTAAGATTACTCTCATTAGTACAGCCAACTTGTGGGGAGGATATGGGCTGTGCGTCGGCATGGACGGGGATTCTACCATTCACCCACTACTTCCACTAAAGGCTTGCACCGAAGAAAACACCAACAAGAAACTTCGCCACAAGACATGCACCAGTAAAAAAATGAAACACACGGAATATTGTTTTTTTTTTTTGTATTATAAGTTGTGTTTATTGTTTTGCTTTAGGTAAAAATAAAGATAACGGTATCACTTAGTCAAAAAGAAGCTCAACATCTGTATTCACTTTACACAAATACTGGTGACAAAAGAAACGACTCCGACGTCGAACGGCACTCGACACAAATACTCGACTGGGACGTACGCATCGGGAGAAAAACCGACCAGCTCGGTCAGTGGATGGAATAAGACTCAACGATATTCAGTCGTTGTCAAAAGAAATTCGGCCAGTGAAACTGGCTCTCTTAATTAAGGGGTGCATTTTCCTATTCCAAGAGAGACGTAAAGACTCTCTTTGGGGTAACCAAACAGATCTCATAGAGAAGATCGTCACGGTACACATGTATGTGTGTACATTGGTTCTTTTATGGATCAAAGCCATGGACACGAATCTAAAACAAAGAAAGAGAAAATGTGCAGCCATGAGATGTGAGTTCGGCTAAGCAAACAAGCCGAATCTCATTGGATGCTAATTGGGTTTGTGTTTGCTTACGTGAGAAGGTTATTGGTAAACGGATCCAGGAATATGTAAGACAAAGGGACCGTTGATGATCGTTGTCTACAATATGCATAGCAGCTGTATTGACAGCCGCAATGCATCATGACCATTGCGGTAATTGGTTTTAGCTTGTTTACCGGGAAATGGTGTTTATGGCATTGGTTGGTACGGGTAGGTATTCAATTCCTATTTGCATTTGCCTATGCTGTAGGATTTAATTGATGCCTTAAGACGCAAGATGCGTATATTTGTTTTTGTCCCTTGGGTATAGGTCGCCAGCCAATGTGTATGTACGTAGTTTTTATTGTACACATGATGAGGCTGGGATTAGCCAACTCAAGGGTAAGAATCCCTGATTATGCTGTTGTATTATATGTGAATCGATGAATTTTCTTTCAGGGAATTTATGATAAGTTTGAAGAGAAATCTTATAGGGGATTTTAAATGCGAAGTTATGCATGCAGGTAAGAATTCTCTTCTAGGGGCTTTTAGGTTATACCTTAGATAACCTAGATGCGTAAAGCATTTAAGGTGCTAATGCGATTGCATTACCAAAAACTTATGCAGATTGGGTTGCAGGGATGGGGTTCTTTAGGTAAGTAGTCAGTGGGGTTTGGCGGAACCGTCACAAACTCCATCTTAGGCAGTAGTCGTAGAGATCGGAGCGACTGGTTTGATGATGAGTCCAAACTAGCGACTGAACGTAAGAATGCTGCATACTGCGCAATGCAGCAGTCTCATAGGAAGCGGGTATGCGAGGAGAAATGCAAAGAGCTCGGAAGATCTGAAAAAAGATTTCACCGACAAAAGAAAAGTGCCCGGGAAAAGAAACTTGTCTGTGAAATAGAGAAAAGTAGAGAGCGACGTCCGCACCATGCGCGGAAGTTCTACCAAATAATCCGCAGTATGACGCGGTATACACCACGCTGCACTTACTGCAAGGATAAAGAGGATTATCTGATCATCGATCCTGAAGCCATTCTGGAGCAATGAATTGCTAAATGGTTAGCTCACAGAAGAAATAGAGGCTCCACCAATGCCAAATCAAGACCAAACGCTGTCGTCACCAAGCATTGAGGAAACATTAAAAGCCATAAGACAGCCCAAATCAAGCAAAGCTCCCGGAGCTGATGGTATACCAGCTGAACTGATCACACAAGGAGGGACAGCGTTACATCACGTAATTCATGAAATCGTGGTGCACGTATGGGAGCAAGAGGAGATGTCGGAAGATTGGCGTCGTGGTATAATTTGCCCCATACATAAGGAGGGATATATCACAGTGCGCAGCAACTAGAGGGTTATAACATTGCTGAATACCGCCTATATGATACTCTCCACTATCCTACAAGATCGGATAGCCCCATACGGTAAAGTCATCATTGGTCAATATTAGAGTGACTTCATCCCAGGCAAATCAGCGATTGATCAGATATTCACCCTTAGGCAGGCGATGGAAAAATGTCTGGAATTTAAGATTCCATTATATTATCTGTTTATAGACTTTAAGGCCGCCTACGATAGCATAGCCAGTGTAGAACTATAAAATGCCATGAGAGAGTTCGGCATCCCAAACTAATTGATACGACTTTGTAAGTTGACAATGACCTACGTAACTTCATCTTCATCATCGGCACTACAACCGGGATCCGGTCTTGGCCTTATTTAACAAGTATGAGGCTTGTTAAATTTTCCATAATAATTTGTTTTTCTGGGCAAGGTTATTAGCCTTGCGCCAAGACCTACGTAACTAGTCAAGTAAAAATAGCGGGATTGCTGTCCAAACCAATAAATCTTTAATGGACTCCGACAAGGGGACGGTCTAGCCTTCCTCCTCTTCAAGATGGCGTTGGAGAAAGCAATCCGTGACTCTGGCGTTACAACTAGAGGGACTATTGTCACCAAGTCCAGCCAGATACTTGCCTACGCAGATGACATCGACATCATAGATAGATCCGATTCGACTGTACAAGACTTCTTCACCCAGATCGAGCAGGCGGCACAAAAACTGGGACTGCACATTAATGATGAGTACATGGTGGCAACTTCTGCGAAGAGAAGACCTAACGTTGGTCAAACTATCAACGTAGCGGAGCACGAATTTGAAGTAGTGCAATCCTTAACTACCTTGGGTCAATAGTATCAGCCGATAATAATATGGAAGAGGGAAACCTAAAATGGAGTCCAACTCCCATATGTGGTGATATTTCAGACTTATTTTACTTATGTGGATGTTTCAGTGTTGGGAGACATCCAATATTTTAACTGGCGCATCCAAACCTGCCCTACACGTGCTCGATAGGGTGCAAAAACGAACAGTGCAACTTATTGGGGACCCAGCCGTAAGTCGATCAATTCCTTAGTTAGAACATAGGCGCAACGTATCGTGCCTATCTCTTTTCTATAGGTATTATCACAGTCATTACTCAACTGAATTTGCTGAATGTGTTCCGCCCATTCAGACATTTACCCGCAATACCCGTCAATCTGTGAATACGCATCAATTCACGTTGAAAGTAAACTTCAGACGCACAAATAAATATAGTCATTCTTTAGCCGAACCACACGAATATGGAATGCTCTACCCGATCCTGTGTTTCCTCGTCGTTGTAATGTCCAAGCATTTAAGACCAATATACGTCGATACCTCCTGTGTGTGTTCAGGGTCAATGTACCAGAAGGAGTTAGAATTAGTGGGTACGCAGATGATTCGGCAATAGTGGCCGTAGCTAAACATCTAGATGACTTGGAGAATATTTGCTCCCAAGCAATCCAGAGCATTAAATGCTGGCTATATATTGGCCGCTGACGCAAGACTAATGACCTTGCCCGGAAAAAACAAATCATTATGGAAAATTTAACAAGCCTCAGGACTTGCTAAATAAGGCCAAGACCGGTTCCCGGTTGTAGTGCCCAATGATGATGATATATTGGCCGGACTGAAACTAGCTGGAGACGGAGGCAGTTTGTGAAAATAGAAGAATAAATAATCAGATCCAGTCCCTTTATTCAATACCTTGGTGTTATACTCGACAACGGGTTGAAAACGAGTGAAAAAAGTAAGCGTAGTATGCAAGAGTATGCAAGGTTTTGGCGAGACTGCTACCCAATGTTGGTGAGCCCCGGCCCTACATAAGGAAACTGACAACCAGCGTCAACACCTCCATTATAATGTATGCAGCTCACATATGGGCAGGAGCCGTACAGTATAAGTCGTACATGAGGGGAGTGAACTCAGCACATAGGCTGGTATTACTAAGAGTATGCTGCGCATTCCGAACGGTATCCGAAGATGCCATAAATGTTTTGGCCGGTAGGACGCCACTTGACATTTCAGCTAAAGAAAACGCTGCATTGCATGAGGTCTCACAAGAGAATCGTCAGAGAAAGCAGTCGCAACTAGAGCTCTCAAGCCTAAAAGAATGGCAACGAAGTTGGGATTCTTCCACCAAAGGAAGATGGAGCCACACCATGATACCTGATGTAGAAACATGGGTGAAAAGAAAACATGGCGAGCTGAATTACCACTTGACTCAGCTATTATCAGGACATGAATGCTTTCGGGAATACTTACACAAGTATAAGCATGTGAATCACCCCTACTGCTTGTATTGCGAAGGGAAAATAGAAAATACGGACCACGTACTCACAGAGTGTATGAGATTCGAGACCGCACGAAGAATTTGGAAAGACATATGAGACGGACAGTAATAGAATACATGCTGCGTTCAAAACAGGCATGGTCCGTAGCGAATGATATTCTATGTGACATGATGCAGCAGTTGCGACACGACGAGCGGAGTAACAGGTAAACTCCGTCCCGCCCCGCGATGGAATATCTTAAAGAAAATTCCGCGGGGATCAACGGGAATATGTGCCTGGCGGAAGGTGGTTTTAGTCGGTAAACGTCCGGCATGCCTTTGGATCGGTCAGAGGTATCTTTTGAAGATTTGCTACCTACCGAAAACAAAAAACAAAAAAAAACCTCCTATCCTTATCCACTTCCTCTTCATCCGCGCACTGTGCTCTGGCATCTAACATGACATGATATCTCAAAAATAATGAACCGATCTTTGTAAAATTTTACACACTTCTTTTAGATAAGATTTACTCGGGGGTGGTGTGAGGTACGAAGTAGGTGTGCCAAGACAGGGGCACGGATTCACTTTTAACCCACCGAGGAAAGGACAACACACAGATCGCACAAGAGAATAAAAATAAAATATCCTTGGTTTGATTGGTAATTATTTTTTATTGTTCTTTGATTTCGTATATACACAAGCGACCGACAAACGATGCCAAATTTACACTTTGACTTTAGTTCCTTTATTTATCCTTCCATGATTCGACCGTATGGTTAATGATTAGCGACTTCTCTCCACGAGTGCTTTGTAATTGACTCTATGCGTGCACGCTCGATGCAGCATGTACACACGACGGTGGATATTTAATGACTGATTTGAATTAGGGGTGAAATTCTGGATTCTACTTTTGCACACAGGACAACCAATAGAGATCATACTTCTGCTCTTTCATTGCCACGCTCGTCGATGTGTGGTGAATACATTGGCCTATTCGATAGTCGACGAACATGGGAGAGAACAGAAACACGATGTACGCTGATCTCGGGGTGGGTTTGGTTGTGTGTGCTGGTATCAAAGGCAGTTTCTGAGTATGACCTACTGCCCTAGTGTTACGGCTGTGGTGATCTCAGAGTGCGTTGAACCGTATGGAAACAGAATTATGGAGGAGAGGAAATGTATCTGGTGCTATTCACCTGCGAAAAGATGATCTATGGAAAATCGATAGGACGCTACATCGGCTAGGGAAATATTACCGTGGGAAAAACGCTGCCGCGTGTTGGAATTCCATCGTTATTCTCAAGTATATTCGACTGATGTGGAATTGCTGTTTATTGTGCTATGGTATACGGCTCTGATGCTCTTTGCTTATTCGATTTTCTTTCCGTGTCGTTCTTCACTATTTGCTTGTGTAATGTGTGTATCTGTTAGTATCGCCACACTGTCACCGAAATCTACTATTACTATTTATTGGCCTGTAGGAACCCGGGAGTTCATGACCTCACCGACTCGACTCCGCCATCGACGCCTGTCCTGTGCACCCTCCTACCACGCTTGACCAGCCGACCCGATCTCCTCAAGGTCAAACCTAACATTGTCCTCCCATCACAGTCACGGCGGTCCTGTCGATCCCTTTCCCGTTGGTCGACCGTCAAGAATTCTACGCACTGTCCAATCGTTGCCCATTCGCGCCACATGTCCGGCCCATCTTAATCTTCTGTCACTGCAATCTAGATTGAAAAACATCCAACACCTAATAAAAGCTAACTATAGGTTAGCTACAAATATGTACTGGAGCTGTGGGGGGACGAAGTCGTGGTGCCGGCGTACGGCACAGGGTTCTACTTCGCCTTCACCGAAGTCACTACAAGTCCATAGGTTCCGCCATTAACCGATCAAGGATTAAGACCAAAACACAGAACAAAGGCGGCACAGTGAATAAAACACACCGATGGAAGTCACCAAGAAAATAAAACGCACTGAGCACGAGTTTGTTATACTTAATGTTTTTTTTATTTTACAACGGACTTAATATTAATGCAAAAATGGTTTTTAAAAATTCGATACATGGTGAAGCGATACAAGATTAAACACTTCTTCTTAACACGACTTCTGTATATCAACGCTCTCCGCCGCGGAACGGACAGTGGGAGCGGCAAGAACGTGCTGGTCCGCTGATGGTAAAAGACTCAACGATATTCAATCGTTTGGGGTGAGTTTTTGGTGGTGTAGTGAAAAAGAAATGAAATTTCCTTTGACCAGTGACCAATGGAAGGCGATCTCTGGGACGCGGTGGTGTATGTGTGTGTTTGTATACATCACCGTGTATATCCATGCGTTTAGCCAAGGATAAACTAAACCTGAAACGAGGGAAAAAAATAACAAAGGGGAAGCAAACTAATGCATCGGTTTGTGATTAGAGTCTGCTAAATAAATAAGCTGGAGCTCATTAAATGGGAATTGCATTTGGGATACCACAAACGATGTGGATTGTTTATGGTATCACCAGAAAACCTTTGAAGGACAGCGTTCTTTTGTTTGCACATTGCGTGCTAAGGAAATTAGGAAATTAGTTTCAGCGTCTATTGCGCTAATTATATGCAGCTGCTTGGGTTGTTTATTGTGGTGAGAAAAGGTCGTCAGCCAATGTGTATGAAATGGGATTTGTTGTACACATGATGGAGCTGGGAATAGGCGACGCAATGATCATTATCCCTGGTTGGGATGGTTACACGATATGTGGACCGAATTGTTTTCTTTTCAGGGATATGCTGTGGAACAGAATTCTTAAGAGGAATTTTGAATTCAAATAAATGAATACAGGTAAGAATTCTCTTACAGGTACTTTTAGGTTACATAAATTGGATTGCTTTAATGCGCGTAGCATTTAAGGTGCTAATGCGATTGCATTAGCGAAAGCTTATGTAGACTGGGTTGTAGGGATGGGGGTTCTTTAGGTAAGTAGCCAGTGGGGTTTGGCAGAACCGCCACAGAGCAATAGAATGCGGGCTATAAAATCCAACAAGCCCAGCATGTTCCATCAAATAAATAAAATATTTCGGAGGAATAATCAAAATGAGATTGTCAAAATGGGACTCTGATATGGCGGACTATTTGAATCCCCGGGGCTCAAGGGAACAAACAAAAATTAAAGAGGACTATAAACACAACAAACATAGAAAAAACCCGGTAGGCGTAGGTGTGATACCATAATGGAAGAATTCATCAAAAGAACACCGACCTGGCAAAAAGAAGACCAAGACGAATCAGTGAGGTCGCGGACTCTCGGATTCCTGCAGGCCAGTAAATAGTAATACAACGATGAATCAAATAGGCTCAAGGGAACAAACAAAAATGAATGAGGACTATAAACACAACAAACATAGAAAAAACCCGGTAGGCGTAGGTGTGATATCATATTGGAAGAATTCATCAAAAGAACACCGACTTGGCAAAAAGAAGACCAAGACGAATCAGTGTGGTCGTGGACTATCGGATTCCTGCAGGCCAGTAAATAGTAATACAAGGGTGAATCAAATAAAAACTGTAATTTCTTTTTATACATTTATTGAATAATGTTACACATTAACTATACTATCAACATTTTTCAATATAGTCTCCTGCATGATCTACACATTTCTGCCACCGAGTTGGAAGCTTTAATATTCCTTGTTCGTAAAAAGGTTTGGGGCGAGTTATTAGCCAATTGTACTCCTTGACTTCTTAATTACTTTCATTATTTTTTTCCTTTAAGGGAAAGTGATTCCTTCAAGGGTTCGAACAAAAAATGGTCACAGGGAGACTGTGGCGGTTCCGCCAAACCCCACGGTTCGCTTTCCTAAAAAACCCCCATAACCTTCATCCAATTTCCTAATTTCACTAATGCAATCGCATTAGCACCTTGAATGCTTCACGCATTAAAGAGATCAAATCTGTGATCTAAAAAGCCCCTGGAAAAGAAAACTTACCTTTTCATGCATCTCTTCGCATACAATCCTCCGTAAGATTTCTTTCTTAACATTATCAGGCAGAACCCCCATTATTACAACCCAACTCCCATTGTTTCCCGCCAATGCAATCGCATTGGCACCTGAAAGCATTCCCTTCCCAAAGCTAGTTAATGTTTTAAATCCATTACCTGGAAATGCCTGCAAAGCATTTTTCCTACATGGGCATTCATACATTATCAACGCATCAGTGCATTAGCGACCCAAAAAACGAATTTCCAATTAGTGTAGATATTCACACTAGAGTTCGATCCTGCCGTCGCCATAGATGCCATGCATAATTGATACAGATGGTATACACAACCGTCATTGTGTATCGATCTAAATTACTTTCCGAAGACTTGCAACTATTGATTCAGTTGCAACCACTTCTCGCGAAAATATTTCTTTGTTTGAATCTTCAAACAATCACCGATGTCGCGCTTTGCCATCGGATTGGATTCAATAGCATAAACATATGCAAACAAAAGAATCCGATTCTCCCAGTCGGCAGAGAGACGATATACGATCTTTATTGTATAATTTATCGCAATCCCTTTTAGCATCTAATGAGTGGCTGCTATTTAGACAGCTGACCCTCATTACCGAAAGAT
Source organism: Microdon myrmicae (assembly GCA_963931805.1). Taxonomy (NCBI): domain Eukaryota; kingdom Metazoa; phylum Arthropoda; class Insecta; order Diptera; family Syrphidae; genus Microdon; species Microdon myrmicae. The sequence goes on along the minus strand of OZ007500.1, from coordinate 124,449,522 downwards.
ACCTTAGGTCGTTACCCCTTTGTTCTTTTTCCCTCATCGTAGGTTCCGTTTATCCTTGGCTAAACGCATCGATGAACATGGTGATGTGTACGAACACACACATACACCACCGCGTCCCAGAGATCGCCTTCCGTTGGTCACTGGTCAAAGGAAATTTTACCAAATTTCACCAAAAACTCACCCCAAACGATTGAATATTGTTGAGTCCATTACCATCCGCAGCCCAGCACGGTCGTTGCCGCTCCCGCTCTCCGCCAGCTGCGTAGATGCGTAAATCTCTGAGTCGAGAGTTAACACCCCCTGTTTAAATTCAATAGAGAAAATGTGAATCGAGTAAAAAACAAAAAATAAATCCATGTAACAAAAAACAATAAAGGAATAATAAAAATCATTCAATATTAATAATAAGTTATAAGTAAAGACCATTGACAATAAAAAATGTTTGTGCATAAATAGCATCACCTGAGTGTTTTAGTTTCTGTGTTGTGTCCGCTCGGTCGCGAAGGTCAACCATCGTTTTCTTCTCCCTTGCGTTGTGAGCAGTGTCCGCGTGAACAATAGACTATGGGGATGGAAGTGAACCGAGTGTCCGTGCTAGGCACAATACTTCCTCCCCACAAGACGAGTCTGAGATATAAGGAGGGTGTTCGAGGGTTTCCCAGCCCATTTCGTCCAATGTATTCCTTATCAACGACGCAGTGTGAGGCTTGGCGTTTTCATGAAGAAGGATGACTTCTCGTATTGGCATACCTCATCTTTCGTTCCGATATGCGGCTTTTGCCGAATGTAACAACTAACAGTAGTAAGCTACATTCACTGTTCGTTGTTCGTGAAGAAAATCAATCATTATTGTTGTCATCTGTTCGACTTGTCCTTGGGCGTCGATCAGGACATTCGTTCTCGCCCAGTTTTAAATTCTCTGCCCGACATATCACGAAACTGTGCTTTCAATCGAGAACAAATTTCTGTGGATTTAACGCCTTCATTTGTTAAACATTTTATAATAATCCGTTCCGCAACAGACGCATGTATCTCTTGCTCGCTCGTGTCTGTAAAAAGTCGAGCGCAACCGCTAGCCAAGTCGGTTCCCCTACTCTTCATAAATCAAACAACAACCACGCACAAGATTATCTAGCTCGCAACTTGTTGCTAAGCAAAAAATAAAATTAGCGTTTATAGTGATAGTAATCGTAATTAAATTCAGTGTCTCCAAATACCACGAACTGAAGACAACAGACAAATGCTAAGAAAAATAGGTATAGGTCCGAAGAACGCCACCCTAAACGATGAGCTCTTTTATGATTGAAGATCCCCTGGAAAAGGTGAATGTTGTGGGGGCTGCCTTTCAGGAAGTGTACAGGGTGAATAATATAGTCCGCTGTGACTGCGACCTGCAGGACAGCGCTCTAGTAAATTACCGACTCCTTCAACATGACATCTCGCAGTGGCGATCAGAGAATTTCGGCTATATCGAATTCAACGACGATATAAAGGCAAATGCCGTTATCGCCACCGTCAGGTCTAATAGCCTATTAATACGTAAGGAAGAAATCCCAGGGATCTTCGAGTCACTGAGAAACAAAAAAATCTGTAGGAATCGATGGAGTTCCCAACATCGTACTCAAACACCTCCCCACAATGGTAATGGATATATACACAATCCTGTTTAACAACGCGCTGAATAATGCCCGCTATCCGACGCGGTGGAAGATAGCCATCGTAGAACGTATCCCAAAAAAGGGAAAGGATTGAACCTGCGATCGATTAGCTTATCACCGAGTATTAGTAAAGTATTCGAGAATGTTGTAATTAAAACTCTGCTAAAATGTGTTGAGAACAATGGCATCATTCCAGATAATCCATTTGGTTTTAAGGTAGGACACGATACCTCCCATGCCGCAGCCAAACTGGTGTCGGATATTCAATGGAATAATGCAAGACCCAGCGCATAGGTGCCTGTATGATTTACATGGAGAAGGCCTTCGACACCGTGTGGATCGAGGGACTATTTTACAAGTTACTCAGACTAGACATTCCTAAAACCCTACTATATATACTTTATAGCATGTTAAAGGATAGAAAAGCTGTTGTCAAAAGCGGTAACGTGACATCCAAAGTTGTTTTTAAAATAAAGAATGGCCTGCATCAGGGAGCGGTACTATCTCCGATTCCTTTCAGCATATAGCGACATAATGGACACTCTTCATCGAGCCATTGCGTATGCAGACGACCTCATAACCTACAGATTAGCCCCGAAAATTGAGATCATTAACAGCCTATTGCAGCGGGTCTTCAACGAAGTTTAGCGCTACTGCGACGACTGGAAACTCAAAATCAATGTCCCGAAATGAAAAATTATCCTGTTTAGAACACCGTTCCATCGGGCTGCTTCGGATGCAAAGAAAAATTGGCGAAAATTCGTTATCATGGGGCCGTACCAACACACAATAGACACTAAAAATGTAGTCAAATACCTGGGCATTTGGCTGAACCAATTCCTATACGTTAACAAACATATGGACGCTGCTTTGGTCAAAGCAAAGAGAACTTTTGCTATGACAAAAAGGCTTTTTCACAGTAGCCAAAAAAAAAAAAGAAGAGGATGCGAGTGTGGTGATCCTAAATCACTACTCGCATCCAATCCCCATTATTCCATATAACCTTAACCCTATCCCAAAATGAACCATTGAGCGACGAATTAAACCGAAAGTTAATTTGTCGCACATTGATCCAATTCCTAATTACCTCACCCTTACCTAGAATCCAAATCATGTTTCCCCAACTGAATCATATGCATGACAAAATTAACCAAAAGTCCGTTTGTCATACATTGATTCAATTCCTAATAACCCCGACATCATGAAATGCTTAACTCTAAATGCATTTCATGATTTCTCCTTCCGGGAATTTATTCAAATAAATTCCTATTCACTTCCCAGAATCCTATTCCAATTGAAGCACACGAAACCTTGTTTGTGCTTCTTGGAATTTTTACAATAAAAATGTTGACAAATCTCAATGACAAAAAGTATAAAAGGCCGGCACATTTCTATTTCGCGATCAGTAAAGTTCCAGAGGCCGAACCTATGGCCAAAGCAGGAGTTCAAATCTGGAAGACTGCCACAAGTTAAATGCCACAAATAAACAATAGTTAAATCTCATTAATCAATAAAGTAAATAAACAAATACAAAACGCGTCTTCATTCAGAGGCCGAACCCATGGCCGAAGCAGAAATTCGAATCTAGAAGACGGCTACAAGCCAAATACAATAGATACATAATAATTAAGTTTCGTTGTTCAGTCACTTTCCAGAGACCAGACCTGCGGCAGCCTATCCCAGGACAATCAGTTGACTACGCTTATGGACTTGCCAAAATCTGCGGAATAGATCGTAATAAACAATAAAAGGGAACCGTCTGTTTTTCCACCACCATAGACATCCGTCACCTGCCGGGGGCAAACGCCTGGAACAACGAGCCCCTGAAAGAAGTGCACGTTACTAGGTCAGGGAGGCCCCCGCTAAAGAGGTTAAACGCACCCCTTTACGATGCCCCCGCATCCCCAGCTGGGCGGGCACCCACATGAGCACTCGTCCCGCCAGACACCAGAGAAGCGGAGCGACACCGTCTCCCCCAATCTGGGCAAGGAATCAAATTAAATATCCAAAGAAAAATAACCTTTACACGAGGTTAAAGGGTGAAGAGGCTCCAAAAAATGATACCGGGAAAGTCAACATTAGAAAAAAAAAAATAAGCCACGCCCGGGCGCTATAATGATATCCAAAACAGGGGAAAAACATATGCGGATATATTGAAGTTCATGAAGGCCAAGCCCGAGCTAAGTGAACCCGGAAATAGTGTGAATAAAGTTCGAAAGACGGCAAAAGGGGAATTGCTGGTAGAACTGAAACGCCGTCCAGAGGCCACCACTGAGACACTAAAAGCGAAAGTACAAAAAGTATTAAAGAAAGATGCCAGTGTGAAAACGGTGCCACAGGATATCACGGTCGAGTGTCGTCATTTAGATGAGGTTACCACTGTACAGAAGATCCTGACAGCGACCGCTATAGAGTTCCCTGCACTGAACGCGTTCCCAAAGAAAGCGGTAAAGAGTTTAAGAAGGAAACCAGATAGCACACAGTCTGCCATGATCTGCTTACCAAGAGAAAAGGCTAGCATGTTGCTACCTACAGGTTTCCTACGGGTTAGATGGGTGAGATGCAGACTACGACAACACATCACACTCACACGATGTTTCAGATGTTGGCAACACGGTCATGTGCGAAATCCTGCAAATCCTAAGAAGATCGTTCCGAAAACTGTTGGAAATGCGGTGGGAAAAGCCACAAAGAGATGAGCTGTAATGCAAAACCCAAATGCATGTTGTGCGCATCAGGGTACGAAGGCGGTAACCACCACTCAACAGGAAGTTACAAATGCCGAGCATTTAAAAATGCGATGTCCAATCTCCTGAATAAGTGCATTCAAATTAACTTAAATCATTGTGGAGCCGCACAAAATCTCCTTTCCCAAACGGTTAAGGAATATGGTGGAGACGTGGTGCTCATCAATGAGCAGTACAGGATGCCTGGCACTGGTACTATTACATGGGAAGAAGACAGCAGCGGAACAGCGGCCAATCGGGACAACTGGAAATTCCCCCATAGAGTGCAGAAGTGTCCAGCGGCAGGAAGGATTCGTCTATGCGAAGGATCAGACGAAGTCATTTCTACTGTTGTTACGCTCCGCCAAGGTGGGAAAAAGAAAAATTCAAATGCTTTTTGGACAGGGTAACACAAGAAGCTAGATCTAAGAGATTTCTCCAGTTCCTGGAGATTTGAACCCTTGGGCGGTAGAATGCGGTGGGCCCAGGGCCAACATTAGACGCCAGGCACTACTCGAAGTCTTCGCAGTGCTAGATGTGGTGCTACTTAATCATGGTGCTGATGACACCTTCATAAACGAGAAGGACCCGTCCAAAATCGACATCACATTTGCCAGCTCCATGTTGGCAAGAAGTATGGAGTGGCAAGTTTTGGACACCTACAACCATAGTGACCATCAAGCCAGGGTGTACGAAATATTACTACACAGGGGATTTATAGCGTTTGGAATGATAGTGAAGAACGTGTGATTCGAACTGACGCTATGACAGTTAGAATCACCGAAAATTGAACCAAAGCGTAACACATCAGGCTACTGGCCGTGTTTAGAATTCGATTTTTAAACGCAAGTATATTCCACTGATGTGAATTGTTATGTTATCGCTACGGTGTACGGCTCTGATGCATTTTCTTATTTGATTTTCGTTCGATGTACTTCACTATTTGCTTGTGTATTGTGTGTGTATCTGTCAGAGACGCTACAGATTCATCACTGGCAAATTGGGGAAGAAAGCCCAGAAAAATGGGTGGAAAGAGAAGGACCTCGATGCGGAACTACTCGATTATATACTGGAAGACCAAATCGCACAGTTTGACGCAGAGGCCGATGCGAACAGGCAGGCTGGAAAAATCATGAAGTGGCCAACTACCCGATGTGATGCTTCTATGCCACGACAAAGACAACCAGCAGGGGCTATCAAACCAGTGTATTGGTGGAACTCAGAAATCGCCCATGTGCGATCGGAGTGCAACAGGTTAAGACGCTTGCAACAAAGAGTAAGAAAACGTAACACCTACCCAGAGTTGCATGCGGAATTCGTCAACAAACGGAAAGTGTTGAGGAATGTAATCCGCAAAAGTAAATATGACGCGTGCCGCTCCCTAAGGGATGAATTAATTAACAACCCATGTAGCAGCTCCTACAGGATAGCCATGAAAATACTACACAACAGCATCCAAATGCAAAAAAGTAAAAGTGACATGGCAAGAATCGTTGCTGTCCTTTTCCCGCAGTGTGATGAGGTGTTGAGAGTGCAAGAGGAGGAGTGGGGTATCACTGAAGGAGAGATACCTCACATGACCACCGAAGAGGTGCTCTTGGCTGCAAGGGTTCTCAACAAAAAAACAAGACCCGGGGACTGGATGGTAACCCTTACGCTGTAGTGAAGACTGCTTCAACAAAAAATCCGGAAGTCTTCAACAGTCTCTTCACAACCTGCCTTCAAACAGGACAATTTCCTAAACGATGGAAAAAAAACACAGCGGCTTGTGCTTATACCAAAAGAAGTCAAGAATCCAGAAGCGGCGTCGTCCTACCGCCCGTTGTGCATGCTGGACACAACGGGGAAACGACTTGAGCGAGTAAGTGCCACTAGCCTGGAACAATTCACTGAGGGGCATCGGGGCTCGCTGAATGGCAGTATGGGTTCCGGAAAGGTAGATCAACCGGTAAGGCAATATCTGTGGTGTGCGACGTCGCTCTCAATACGATAGCCGGAGCACGATAGCTAGGAGGTACGAAAAAATATTGCCGGTGGTGACACTAGACGTTAAAAATGCATTTAACTCGGTGAACTGGCATCGGCTGCTAGAAGCGTTGGGCGATCTACAAGTCGCATCCTACTTGGTGCGTATACTAGCAAACTATCTCTCGCATAGAAGACTGCTCTATGACACTGATGGGGGACCACAGGAATATAAAATAACAGCGGGTGTACCGCAGGGGTTTGCATTAGGTCCGCTGTTATGGAATATCATTGTATGATGGTGTGCTCAGGGTCAATGTACCAGAAGGAGTTAGAATCATTGGGTACGCAGATGTTTTGGCGATAGTAGCCCTAGCTAAACATCTAGATGACTTAGAGAACATTTGCTCCCAAGCAATCCAGAGTATTAAATGGTGGCTAGATATGGCCGAACTGAAACTAGCCGCACATACGACAGGGGCAGTTTCAATAAGCAGTCCCAAGAAAGTTGAACGCCTTGATTTGGAAAAAGAAAGGCCAAATAATTAGATCAAGTCCCTATATTAAATATCTTGGTGTTATACTCGACAACGGGTTGAAAACGAAACAGCTAGGGAAAACGAGTGAAAAAAGTGAGTGTAGTATGCAAGAGTATGTAATGTTTTGGCGAGACTGCTCCCCAATATTGGTGGACCCCGGCTCCACATAAGGAAACTCATAACCAGCGTCAACACCTCCATTATAATGTATGTAGCTCACATATGGACAGTAGCCACACAGTATAAGTCGTATATGACGGGAGTGATCTCAGCACATAGGCCGGCATCATTAAGATTATGCTGCGCATTCCGAACGGTACCCGAAAATGCCATAAATATTTTGGTCGGGAGGACACCACTTGGGATTGCAGCTAAAGAAAACGCCGCGTTGCATGAGGTCTCACAGGAGAATCTCCGGCGAATGCGGTCACAATTAGAGCTCTCAAGCGTAAGAGAATGCCGCGTCAATGGCTGAATTGGAAAGGAGGTTGTGCTTTGCGTTTGATTGTGCAAACGTAGGTTCAACTGACGACTCTTGCTAATTGCAACACAATTACTGGGTGATAGGTAGGGTTCCAAAGCCCAGCCGCCCGGTGAAATACTACCCCATTAAGTTATAGGCTTCGTGAAATGGTTGGGAGAAATCCTTAGTCATCTTTCGGGGCTTGGCTGATGGACCCGGCCGAGAAAAAATAGCATTCCAGGGCACTGACTCAGCCCTATAGGTTCGCCTGTCCTGGGAGAAGTAAGATAAAAAAAACGAAAGTGGGATTCTTCCACCAAAGGAAAATGGACCCACACCATGATACCTGATGTAGCAACCTGGGTGAAAAGAAGACATGGTGAGCTGAACTACCACTTGACTCAGCTGACATCAGGACATGGATGCTTTCGGCAATACTTGCACAAGTATAAGCATGTCAATCACCCATCCTGCTTGTACTGCCAAGGGAAAATAGAAAATGCGGAACACGTACTCACAGAGTGTGTGGGATTCCGCACGAACGATTTTGGAGACATATAAGACGTACAGTTACTACGGCAGGTGTAATACCAGGTGTACCGATCTGAAGTGAGCGTCAAGATACAAATGTATCGATAGGGAACGTTTGTTGTGAACGAGCCCATATATTTTTTTTATTTGGTTGCTATGACATCTGTCAAACATATTTAGTATGCATCAAGTCATTGTACAAACAACATCTTCCTGTTAAAAATGTCGAATTTTGTACCAGAAAATGATGATTTGCGGAAAGCATTCATTTTTTATTTTCATTTGAAGAAAATTGCTGCAGAGTCGTATCGAATGCTTGTCGAGGCTTATGGTGATCATGCTCTATCGGAAGCAACATGCAAAAAATGATTTAAGCGGTTCAGAGGTAATGATTTTGATGTGCGAAATGAAGAACCAAAAAAGTTTGAAGACGCCGAATTGCAAGCAATATTGGATCAAGATGACACTTTAAGTCAAAAACAAATGGCACAAATGCTAAATGTTGCACAACAAACAATTTCTGACCGTTTAAAAGTTATGGGAAAGATCCAAAAGTGTGGAAACTGGGTGCCACATGAATTGAATGACAGGCAGATGGAAAAGCGAAACACCACATGTGAAACGTTGCTTCTACGGCACGAAAGGAAGTCAGTATTGCATCGAATTGTGACTGGTGATGAAAAATGGATTTGTTTTAAAAATCCTATACGTAAAAATTAAGGGTACATCCAGGAGAAGCGTCAACATCGACTGCAAAGCCCGATCGGTTCAGAAAAAAGACAATGCTCTGTGTTTGGTGGGACCAGAAAGGGGTGGTGTATCAAGAACTTCTAAAACCTGGCGAAACTGTTGATGCGCAACGCTGCCGACAACAAATGATCAATTTGAACCATGTATTGATCGAAAAACTACCAGAATGGGCCACAAGACACTGAAAGGTAATTTTGTTGCATGAAAATGCTCCGAGTCATACAGCAAAACCCATCAAAGAAACAATAAAAGCTCTCGGCTGGGAAGTGTTACCCCACCCGCCGTATTCACAAGACTTGGCTCCTTCCGACTACCATTTGTTTTCATCGATGGGACACGCATTGACTGAGCAGCATTTTAATTCCTACGAAGAAGTCGAAAATTGGGTCTCCGAATGGTTTGCCTCAAAACACGACCGGTTTTATTGGCGTGGTATCCACAAATTGCCAGAAAGGTTGTGGAAATGTGTAGAAAGCAATGGCCAATACTTCGAATAAAATGTTTTTTACTTTCCCATTTACAATTAGTGAAAAGAGAAAAAAAAACGCTCACTTCATCTACAGCTGGTAGAATTCATGCTGCGTTCAAAACAGGCATGGTCCGTAGCAAATGATATTCTAGCGGAGTAACAGGTAAATTCCGTCCCGACCTGCGAAGGGATATATAAAAGAATGTTCCGCGAGGATTAACGGGAATATGTGTCTGGTGGGAAGGGGTTTTAGTCGGTAAAAATCCGGCATGCCTCTGGAACGGTCCAGAGGTATCTTTGGAAGATTTCTACCTTCCTACCGAACACGGAAAAAAAAACAGCCCGACAGAAGAGTCATATGCTAAATGTCCCTCATCAGGCCAATGATCACCTATGGATGCTCAGTGTGGTTCAATATAGGTCCACATCTATTGGAGAAGCTTCGGGTTTTCGAAAAGGCAATGCGTCAGAACTTGCCTTGGTTTATACCGGACTCCAGAATCCGACTACAAACAATACTATCCCGATGAAGCTTTATATAATGTAGTCAAAATAAACAGGGTAGATAATTTGATGATCAAATTGATCAGAGGACATGTTAAGAGAGCATTGAGTTCATCCAACAATTTTCAAGGCCTAGTACTTAAATATGACGTTTTATGAGAGAGTTCGACGCAATGGATTTGTACCACCAGAGGAATTTCTTTACCTTGATATGATTGGCCTCATTCAGGACGAATCCGGAATACCCTTGCTTTTCCACGTGCGTCAAGTGACCGTTGACAAGTGGATAGAATTTGGGCAAAAGTCGCACATACAGATGGAGAGTGTCTGCCGTACAGTAGGGCGATATCTCACCGAACTCAAAGGGAAGTTAAGAAACAACGCCAGCAGTTCTGGTGGTTGAATGGCAACTAAAGGCCTGTCAGCCGAAATGAGCATAGTAAATGACATCTCAAAACAATGGCAAGCTTACATAGATTTAGCTTTGCTTAGGTTAGGGTGCTTAGAGTCTATGAAAATGAATGACTTATTATCCATTCAAGGTGATATGACATAGCGAGGGACCAACCGGAATTTTGACTTTTTCTAGAATTACGCAGAATAAGATTTAAGTTAAGTTGAGTTAAGGGTTTTAAGCAATTAAAAAAAAATTAAATATAAGTTAAATTTAAGTTAAAAAAAAAACCAAAATTGGAACAGTCTTTTTAGTTTTTCTTTGTTATTGAAATAAACAGATTAAACAATTAAAAAGACAAACAAAGTTCTGTCGGCGAAAGGCAAAAAACACGACGATAGTCATGTTATGTTTAACTTAGAGCGGCCGCGAAGGACCAGTAAGTTATAATGTAAGGTAATTAAGCTAGAATTTAAGCATTTTTTCCCTAGCCTATAATTTAGGATCTAAGAAAAATAAAAGAAAATAAAAAATGTTGCAAAAATGAAAATGAAATAGTCGTTAGCGCATTGAACTAAAACCCCATCAACTCTAAAACCACTGTGGAATGGAAATGACGGAGGTGAATTTGAGATAAACTTATAGTTCAGTGTCACATGGTGACAATGGAGACAATCTGAATGTTGTTTAGTCCTATGATTCACAGTCAATCAGAGAGGGTGTGGGGAGGAAGTATCGTGCCAGGCATGGGCACTCCGTTCACTTCCTCCTCCATCATAAATTGTTCGCCGCGTAAAACACCGAACCGAAAGTCAATCACAAATAAATGAACGAACGCCGCCTCGTTCGTTCACAACCAGGGGTAAAGGGTGAGAGTTAAACACCCAGGACACTGCCACACAACAAGGAAACAAAACCGCTGAAGTGAAACACACAATATTGTTCGGATTATGTCTAGACATTTATTATTCATTTTATATCACTGCCGTGAGATTGTTTAATTATAGTACAGGTAATAATTCGAGCGATTGTATTTTTTAACACGCGACACAAAACAAAAACCATGACTACACGCCCAGATACTCGCGACTCCTAATTTAACGCATCTCCGCGTGCACCGGCGGAGAGCGGGAGTGGCATGACCGTGGTGCTCAGCGGATGGTGAAGGACTCAACGATATTCAATCGTTGTTAAAAGAAATTCAGCCAGTGAAACTGGCTCTCTTAAATTAAAGATGCATTTCCTTTTCCAAGAGAGACGTAAAGTCTCTCTTTGGGGTAACCAACAGTCTCATACAGAAGATCGCCACAGTACACATGTATGTGTGTACACTGGTTCTTTTATTGATCAAAGTCATGGAAAAGACTCTAAACAAAGAAAGGGATAATGTGCATTCATGGGATGCGAGTCTGGTAAAGCAAACAAAACCGAAACTCGTCGGATGCTAATTGGATCTTTGTTTGAGATGTGCGTCGCGGCTAAATAAATAGACGCGGCGCAACGAAGAAATGGTGTTAATAGGTTTTGGCTAGAATACCAGAAAATTGTGTTCATGGCATCACGGGTAAGGGTAAGTATTGGTTTCCTATTTGCATTTGCTTATGCTGTAGGATTTAATTGGTGCCAAGAGATGCGTGTATTTGTTTTGGTCCCTTGGGTGTAGGTCGCCAGCAAATGTGTTTGTCTGGTAATTGATGATACACATGATGACGCTGGGATAAGCCAACTCAAGGGTAATCTTTCCTGATTGTGCGGTTGTATTATATATGAACCGATGAATTTTCTTTCAGGGAATATGCCGTTTGGAACAGAATTCTTAAGAGGAATTTTAAATTCGAATAAATGAATGCAGGTAAGAATTCTCTTCCAGGAGCTTTTAGGTAAATACATTTGGTGAATTTTATTGCGTGAAGCTTTTACAGGTGCTTAATGCGATTGCATTAGCAGAAAGTTGATACAGACTGGATGGAAGTAATGGGGTTTTTCTAGGTAAGTGAACCGTGGGGTTTGGCGGAACCGCCACAAGGGCACTCTTGATAGGGTGAGCAAAAGAATAAAAGAGAGTCAGTCATGAAAAGTTTAGTAAAGTGAATATTTTTATACCACACAACGTAATCTTGGCAGCAGATAAATTTTCGAAACTCCATCAAATATCTAAGAAATGTGCTTTAACAAGAATGGTATATAGAATGACTTCTCTCTTACGTGAAGTACCCGATCTGATCGACAGTTAATTTGAGAATATACGGCAACAGTTTATCTGTATATCTAAATATTACAAACTAATATAGGGTGGGCCATACATTTTTGCAAATGGCAACACTTGATTTCTTTAAAATCGTTAGGGAATGTGGGTGGGGGGGGGGGGGGGGAATTGTGCGTCGCGTCATGCAATTTTAGTCGCGATGGAGCGTTTCACGGGACAACAGCGTGCTTTTTGTGTAAAACAATTTTACAAAAATAACGATTCCTACGTTACTGTAGGACGCCATTGAATATGCCGTGTGAGTGTCCAAGTGTTAATTTAATCCAAACTTGAGCCAAGAGAGCAAACGAGATCGACAACGAATATTAAACAAACAGGGCGGCCACGTTCAAGAAAAAGCGATGAGAACATTCAGGAGGTTGAAATTTCCGTAAGGAACGATCCTAAATCATCTACTCATAAGGGTTCGGCGGCTCTGGCAATACCAAGAACTAGTCTGCGGTGAATTTTTTATCTTGACCTCAAACCACACCCATATAAGCTTCAGATTGTGGAGGAGATGAAACCAACCGATTACATTCAACGTAGGTTATTGGCTGACACTATGCCGGAGCGATTCTCTAGCCTTGAGAATGTATTGTTTACGGGCGAGGCCAATTTTCACATCAATGGCCACGTAAACAAGCGCAATTGTCGATATTGGAGCAAGGAAAACCCTCGACTTAAACACCAAAAGCCACTTCATTCACCTAAAACGACAGTATGGGCTGCGATATCAGCAAATGGGATAATCGGTCCGTATTTCTTTGAAAATAATCAAGGAAATAACGTAACTGTGAAGTCAGTGGAATACGTGAAGATGTTGCGAGAGATTTTTAACACCACAGTTACATGAATTTGAAGGATACAACAGCAGCATTTGGATGTAACAAGATGGAACAGCATGCCATACGTCAAATGTGACTTTACCGGTGGTCAAAGAAATGTTACCTAACAAACTGATATGTCGCAGAGGTGATATCTCATGGCCTCCGAGAAGCCCGGACCTTACATCTCCCGATTTTTTCTTGTGGGGATACCTATAAAGTCGAGTGTACCTTAATAAACCGACGACCAAAACCCAATTAAAACAAAACATCCAGGAGGAGATAGCCGCGATACCTGGCAGCATCTGTCAGCAAGTTTTCCAAGGTTTGCGTAGTCAATTGCAGGAGTGCCAACGACGAGACGGGGTCATTTAAAAAAAAAAATTGAATAAACGTTTATTACGTTAAATAAATGATCAACAAAATAACATTTGCAGTTTCATTTCTATTCATGTTTCATATGTGCAAAAATTAATGGCCCACCCTGTACACGGTATTCTTTGTATTTTGAACTGCTACCATTTCATAGGGATTCAGTTAATTGGCACATTAAAAATTGGGCCTACACATCACTACATATACCTGAAGAGCTCTAAACACAATACATTATCTAATAAACATATAAACACAAATTAAGCAATAAAAGCAAACAAAATTAGTAAGTTTAAAGCTAATAGGGCAAATAACATAAACAACACAACAGTCAAATAAAAACGAAACTATATAATAAAAATTGAATGAAGTAATTAATTACTATATACAATTAAATGAAACATGAAAAGGGAGAAACACATTATAAGACGAGGGATTATATTCCATATAAAATGTATGTGAAAATAATTATAAAACTAATAAATAAGTACAAAAGAACATTTATTATATATAAATAAAATTAATAAAATATAATAATTCATAAATAAATACAATTAATAAAATATAATAATACATAAATAAATAAATAAATAAAATATAATAATTCATAAATAAATAAATAAAATTAATAAAATATAAACAATCAGGAATCAGGCTTTTAAATCCAATAAACTGATAAAAATGAATTTTTTAAAGGTAATAGTTAAGAACGCAACGAATAGATTAATAAAAATACTTAGATAAATAGACAAAGAACTAGAATTTCGATTACACAGTGACGTTATGGATGTAAAAAAAAACAGACAACAAAATTCAATGAAACCCTTATAAAGAAAAATAAAAAAAAAAAATTATGTATAGAAACATGAACAAAATATAAACGAAATGAGCAAAGTATACACAGAGTTAACTGAATATAAATAAAATGAACAATTATAAACAATACAATCTATATAAACATAGAAGTTTAGTAGCACAATACCTACACGTTCAAAGGTAACTAAAATAAATAAAATTAACAAAATGTTAATTTAATTAACTAAATATAAATAAAATGAACTAAATATAAGTAACATGACTTAAAGGGGTATTCTGGTCTAGAAATTTGAAAAAATCATTTTTTTTTTCATATTTTCAATGCGTAACCCTCTTATTTAGTGAGAGCAGAACCCTCGTTTATGTCACTTAGTACAAGCGTTAAAAAAAAAAGAATTTGAAAGTAAAAACTTACGAACTAACTTAAAAACTAGGGATTACAAAAATTAATTTAGAATAAATATGAGGGTAATATGGTGGGAAGGTGGCGGTGTACGTGATGGGGTGGTGAAGACCGGGTAGTAGGACAAAGGGGCGGGATGATTGGAATGTGTACGGGTAGTAAGAGTGTGGGTGGTGGGGAGGGGCAAGGTCAGGAGGGGAAAGAAAGGCGACGACGTTTGAGTGCAATAGGAGTGAGGTAGAAATCAAAGTAGGTAGGGTAAGAGTTTGCCCGCCTTAGCATTCGTGAAATGGGTTCATTACAGCCGTAGGAAGTGTGGTTGGAGGGCAGACAGAAGAGACGAGGATTTCGTAGGTTACGGGGGTTGGTGTTGAGTGCGATGGTCGAGAGCAAGCTAGGGCAGTCGATTATGCCAGAGAGGAGACGGTGGATGAAGAGGATATCGGCAAGAGTTCTGCGCTCCTCAAGTGTATTGAGGTTGATCAAATGGAGCCGGCTTGTGTATGGAGGGAGAATCCGAGGATTCTCCCAGTTCAGTCCATGGAGGGCAAAACGCAGAAAACGACGTTGCACGCTCTCGATTCTGCGGATATGGGACGGGCAGTGTGGAGACCAGACCTGAATGGCGTATTCAAGAAGGGGGCGGACGAAGGCTATGTAGAGGGAACGGGAAACGTAGGGATTAGAGAATTCCTGAGACCAGCGTTTCACAAACCCTAGGGTGGAGTTCTCCTTAAGAATGATATCATCGATATGTGGGATGAAGTTGAGCTCCCTGTCAAATAAGATTCCGAGGTCACGTATTGAGTATATGTATGAAATCTGCTGGTTTAGCAGGAAGTAGGAGGGTGGGGGTGGGGGTGGACGTTTGTGGGAGAAGGTAATGGAGTGACATTTGACAACATTGAGTTCCAGGCAGTTATTACGGCACCAGGTTGAGAAACTGTCGAGGTCCTGTTGGAGAAGTGAGGAGTCGAGAGGAGAGATAATTGTTTTGTAGAGTTTGGCGTCGTCCGCATAGAGGGAGATGGATGAGTGTTTAATAACGGAGTCGACATCATTGATGGTAAGGATAAAAAGGAGGGGGGCTAGATGACTACCTTGCGGAACCCCTGACGTGGGAAAAAAGGGATCGGAAAGAGAGGATCTGAATTTGACACGGTAGGATCGGTCTTTCAGATAAGAAGATAACCAATTGATCAATAGGGGTTCGAAACCTAGGAAGGACAGCTTGAAAATGATGAGGTTATGGGAGATTTTGTCAAAGACCTTGCTGAAATCTGTGGTGATAACATCGACTTCGTTGCCATTCTCTAAGGCACGGAGAGTATGGGATGAGAACTCGATCAGATTCGTTGTGGTCGACCTACCCGAAAAGAAACCATGCTGGTTGGGTGATGATGGAATTACAACTGAAAGATAACGCATTGTAAAGAAGCCCTTCGAACAGTTTGGGGATATGAGACAGTTTGGCGATGGGTCGGTAGTTGCTGATGTCATTTTTGGGTCCCTTTTTATGTATGGGGGTGACATAGGAGGATTTCCAGATACTAGGGAAGCTCCCTTGAGAAAGGGTTAGGTTGAAAATCTTCGATATCGGGACAGAAAGAGAAGTGGAACAGTTCTTTAAAAGTACAGACGGGAGTCCATCAGGTCCAGGGCTGAACTCGTCTTTGAGTAAGTTTAGTTTTTCCTCAACTACTTGACGCGGAATAAGTTGAGGGGTGAAGGGACCAAGGGAGAATTCGGGCAAGTCATTGAAATACGACGGATTGGGTTCGAAGGAGATGTCTGTGAAGGATTTATTGAAAAACGACGCGAACAGGTTGGCAATAGTTAGGTGGTCGTTTGACGTAGTTGCGCCATAAGAGAGGGAGTTAGGATAGGCGTCGGATTTACGTTTATAATTTATAAAGTGAAAAAAGGATTTGGGATCATTGATCAAATTGGATTGTGTTTTAATAAGGTATTTGGAGTAGAGGGAGTTGTAGACTTCGGAAGATTTATAAAAGGACCCGAGATAGTTGGAATAGTTTTCAATGGATCGCATTTTGAGGAAAATGTTCCATAAGTTATTCCTTTTGTTCCGAAGATTGCGGAGATTGCGGTTGTACCAAGGCGGCGAAGACACCGATGACCTGTGGCGAGAATAGGGGGACATATAAGGCGACGGCATAGTAAATCTCCTTATAGAGAGTGGCCGTGGCTTCTTCTACAATTCTCATATATAGATACCAACCAATATATCACTACAGTGAAGGATAAATTTTGCAGAGAAACATATGCCAAAGAGACTGATTTCAAGGAAATATATTGCCTGATAGGATTGCTCCTTTTAGCTGGTGTTGAAAAATCTAATCATCTCAACGTTGAAGAGTTGTTTCGAACCGGTGGTGGTTCTATTGAAATATTTCGGCTTTCAATGTCTGCTCAGAGATTTAGATTTTTAGTGCGAGTTTTGAGGTTTGATGATGGTACTACGAGAGCAAATAGAAAGGAATTTGACAAAATCTGCCATATTCTTGAAATATTCGAGAAATTTGTTCATAATTGTAAGGCTAATTACACTTTATCTGCTTTTGTGACTATGGATGAGAAGTTGGAAGGATTTCGCGGAAGGTGTTCATTTAGGCAATACATTCCAAACAAGCCAAATCCATACGGCATCAAAATTCAAGCTCTTTGTGACGCAAAAATGTTCTACACATTTAATATGGAAATTTATCCCGGGAAACAACCGCAAGCAGGCCCACACAATTTCGACAATTCTGGCTTAGCCGTTGTTCAAAGATTATGCGAACCGATCTTCAATACAGGTCGCAATGTCACAACAGATAATTGGTACACCAGTATACCCTTAGCTGAAGCATTGCTGCAAAAAGGTTTAACAACCGTCAGAACAATCAAGACGAACAAGAAAGAAATTCCTACAGACTTCAACATATTGCGCGGTCGAAATGTAAAGTCCAATATGTTTGGTTTTCGTGACAACATGGTTTTGGTGTCACATGTTCCAAAGAAAGGAAAAAATGTTCTCCTTATTAGTACAATGCACAATGATGCTAAAGTCGGTGACGACACTCAAAAGCCCGACATAATTTCGAGTTACAATGACACCAAGGGTGGCGTCGATGTCGTGGATCGCTTATGTGCAAATTATAATTGTGCTCGAGCAACAAGGCGCTGGCCTATGGTAGTATTTTATGCTATGCTAAATGTCAGTACCATAAACAGCCAAGTGACACACACAGCCAACAATCAAGCCACAAAATTGCTACGCCGAAACTTTATCGAGAATTTGGCTATGAAACTAATTGAACCCCACATAAAAGATCGGCAAACGCATTTGAACTTGCCACGATCAATGAAACTTAGACAGTCGGAGATTTTACACGAAGATGGTGTACCTGGGACCTCGGCTCCTTCAAGAAAAGGCCGGTGCTATGAATGTGGATAAAAAAAAATAGGAAAACGAAGTACATTTGCCAAAAATGCCAACAATATTTGTGCCTTGAACACGTAGTGCCGTATTGCAGCAGCTGTTTGCCCACAGAATTTTAGTTTTTTTTAGATGTATTTTTTTTTTATTTTTTGTTTGGAAGGATACCAATTTTTGTTTATTTTATTAAAGTTCCTAGTGTCGAGAGACCAAAAAACTTAATTTTCATTTGAATATGTGATTTTTTTTTATTTTTTACTTAATTTGAAAAAATGTATTTTAAAAAAACTTGTTATTTTTAATGCTCTAAGAAAACAATTTTGTGAATTTTTATGAGCTTATGTTAATTTAATATCTTTGTTTTGTTGTCAAGGAGTATATATTTAAAAAAAAAAAAAAACTATTAGTAAAACTTTACAAAAAATCTTCATTTGAAAAACCCGGTCCGTGAGACCGGCGTCACCATTGATCAAAGTTAATTTTGCGTCACCAATGGCGGGTTAAAAAGAAATGTTTTTCAACTTTTTTTAGTTCCAACGATAGAGGCATTTCTGTAAATTAATAACCTTTTTTTTCAGATTGCTAGGAGGGTTGAATCGTGGGTATGGTCGCGTGCCAACTTTTGAGATCCCCCACTTCATCAGCTCTTTGAATTTTCAATTTTTTACTTTCAATTTTTTTTACTGTATTCTTGAAATATTAATAAACATCCTATAAAAAAAATGAATAGTAAAAATATTGATTGCTTTTTTTTACAGCACTTCAAAAATTACGTTAAATTCGTGCGTCTAGACCAGAATACCCCCTTAAATGTAAGCAAAACTAGCTCAACAAATAAACCAAATCCTAACTGAGAATATAACAAAATAAATGTAAGACAAGATAAAATACTAACAGTATAGATAAAAAAACCAAATAAAATGAATAGGATATAAAATTGTACGGACAAGACCGTTCTTCCCTCCACAATAAAAAATAAATAATTCATAAGCAAATAAATACAAAAATGCAAACACAGAAAAATAGAAAAGAATTAATAAACATCACTCGAAAAAAACTATTAAATAAACTAACAAAGTAAAGAAGAAGTGTTAGTATTCCGAAAATTCTCGCGAATGAATTTATTTATCTCGAATCTGAAGTAAAAGTTAACCAGAAAACGGAATTAAAATGAAAAAGTAATACAATATGAACGCAACGAGTTAAAGGGAAGGCTGGTACACACGTATAATTTTATTTTTCCTTCACAAAATGGCGACGATTATCTTAAACCAGGCATGAAATGCTTTACAACCCCACAGAAAGTTTATTAATCTAGGACGGAAGCTTCCACGGATGCGATTTGCTACATGCTCAACATCACCCAAATAACAAATCATACTTTAATTTATTTTACATACATACACCCCAATATTGTCCGACAAATAATAGCAATTTTCATACCTTGATTTACAATGCAGGTGATTAACTCAACAGACCGTCTGTATATGTATTGTATTTCCGGCTCGTCCTTCCTTCGCTGTCTCTATAGGCTCTGGGTTAAATGAATATAATTTTTTTTTGTTTTCTTTTTTATTCGGAATGGACACTAAAGTTATTTTCCATGAAGTAAGTAAAAATAAACATTTATTTATGTAAAATATATTTGATTTCTTTAAATTTATACGTACATGCATAAATATATATATCTATATATATATGCATATATACATATGTAAGTACAGTTTGTCTGGCTTCTTACAATCTGAATAGTTACCTATCCCAATCAAATGCGTATATACCTTATTTGAATTAAGGATGAATTTTTTCGGAGCAGCTTCCAATCGGCCTCCAAGCAAACGCCTAGTACGCTGTGTAAGCAAATGCACTCTAAGAACAATTCCGTTAAGAACTTCACACTTTTTAAATTCCTGGAAGGCTATTAAATTCTAGATTCCACAAACTTTTAAATTGCGTCTATCCCAAGACAAAATGCAAACAAAACTGGTCGGCTATTCCGAAACTACGAAGCTGGAAGATGTGATTCCTCGAAAGCATTAAATTTTCTCACAATGAGTGCGCATGCCTTGGCTGTGTTTTGCCGATGTTACGGCTGTTCATTGGCTGGCGAATCCCCACTGCCACTCCACCGGTGACGCGTAGTGTGCGATCGTGTATTGCAATATTTTGCGAAGCGCGAAGAAAAGGAGGAGGGTTCCCACACCGAGAGGAAGGAGCAACGTCACGAGTGTATGTAGCTGCCTAATACATTAAATGTTGAACCTACACCGACAAACTGATGTGCTTTAGCCGACAGGGTGTTGGACAACTCTATGATCTTTCCAGAGCTTGGTAGTAGGTGCAGTTTTTATTTGCAGATGTTCCTGTACTTAACGGTACTGGGTGAGGGCAGACGAAAAGTGTGGTTTCGGTGTTTTATAGACATTTTAAATGCCCTTATATACTCTTCTGTTGTTTAAATTCGGTTGAACTTATATTGATTGAACTTGAAGCAGAATTGAAACTTTAAATTATTTGTATAATGTCAGGTAAATTCATGAGAATCGTCGCTGACACATAAATACACATTATAAATGCATATAAATCCAATCCCATATAAACATGAATATAAAAATATATAACCCTCAAATATATACCTACATATGTATACAACTATAATTGGCATAAGTATGATGCACATAACCACATACAGATGCACACAGTTGTTTGCACTGCTTATAAAAGCATATAAGTATATATAAATGGATATAGGTATGAATAGAGACGTACAGATGCACATAGTTGTACATAGATGATTATATATTCATATCGATGCACATAAAAACATAGGCATATATACGTATAGGTACATTTTGTTTATTATAGATACATATCAATGCATATAAATACATATAGATACGTATAGATTTACATACGCACATACACACGATTATAGATACATGCCGATGCATATAAATCCATCTGAGTACGTATAGATACGTGTATAGATACGTATAGATACGTATATAGATACGTATAGATACGTATATAGATACGTATAGATACTTATAGATACGTATATAGATACGTATAGATGCGTATAGATATGCATAGTCACATTTAGATGATTTTAGATAGAAATCTACACAGGGGATTATAGATACATATCGATGCATATAAATGCATATAGATACGTACAGATGATTATAGATACATTTCGGTCCATATAAATGCAATACATACGCATAGATGCATATAAATGCACATAAATACGTATAGATACATATAGATGATCATAGTTACATATCGATGCTTGGAAATAGGTACGAGTAGATGCATATAAAATCATATAGGTATGTATAGACACATTTAGATGATTATAGGTACATATCAATGCATATAAATTCGTATAGATACATATAAATCCACATTGATACATATAAATACACACAGAAGATTATTGATACATACCGATGCATACAAACGTATATAGATATGTATAGATACGTATAAATACACTCAGAAGGCTATTGATACATACAGATATAAACGTATATAGGTACGTATCATCATCATCATCGGCACTACGACCAGGATCCGGTCTTGGCCTTATTTAACAAATCTCTCCACCGGTCCCGATTTCGAGCCGATGTCTTCCAGTTTGGGTCTGGGCGTCCTGGTCTACGCCATTCCTCCATCGCAGACAAGGTGTGCCGCGCTGTCTCCTTCCATACATCCTGCCACGAAGGACTTTCCGGGCAGGCTCCTCTTCGCTCATTCGAGCTAGGTGTCCGGCCCACCGGAGTCTACCGAGCTTGATTTTTCTTACAACATTAGCTTCAAGGTAGATTGCGTACAACACATGGCTGTAGCGTCACCGGAATCGTCCTCCCTCACATACGGGGCCAACAATTCTCCTTAAGACCTTCCTTTCGAACGCAGCTAAGAGTTCAGAGTGCCTTTTATTGAGCACCCAGATCTCGGATCCATACATGAGTACTGGTAAGACCATGGTCTTGTAGAGTAGTAGCTTGGATGTTCTGGATAATGATCAGCCGTTCGCGTATTTCTTCTTCCATATTGTTATCGGCTGATACTATTGACCCAAGGTAGTTAAAGAATTGTGTAGCGGTTCTACGAACCACACAACTCCTCACAGGTTGAGGTATCCTTTCCGCGAAGGAACTCTACTCACCTTTCGCAGCACACGGGCCCAAAGACACGTGGCCCAAAAGTCATTTCCATACCTGTAACAAAGGTGATATGAAATTGCAACAACGTTGAACCCGATATCAAAAACCAAGGAACTTAACGTTCAGAAGCTGCCAATATCGAGTTCAACGCATCCATACATGGTGTTCTACCCCAATTCAAAAGGGCAGCAAAGCATCGCATCTAAGCAATGCGCTAATGCAGGAAAGCGTCGCATGTAAATCAATCACCCATCCTAAGCATCAACGCGATGTTTCCCACGAAATACCATTGTCAGTAAATAAACCGAACAACGGATGCATACTCTGGTAGCTAAACGCAATTAGCACCTAAATCCCTTGTATGACCTAATGCTAAGGCACACTTGCGCAAACAAAACGATTTGTTGCGCCGCTGATTAGCAGTCGAACAATCATAAACTCGTAACACTATTGTGGGGGTTCGACGGTGGATGTGCCAACGTATGGCACCAGTTAACCGTCGCCCCACTACAGAGTTGTTTGCCAGCGAAAGTAAGGAAAGAAATGAAACACTGGGAGTCGGCCGTAAGGGTCTTTTTATTTCATCTTAGGATTTGTCATAAGTTGTCTAGTTTTTATCCGCGAACTGCGCCCGAATGTTTTTTCTCCTATTCATTTTCGACGCTGTACCCGCGGCAATTGGAAGGGGAACATTAGAGCGGACTTTATTTGACACGCTGGGGCGGCGTGCCCCCGCGTGGCCGCGGCGGTTACAGGGGACTACTGATACGCGCGTTGTGGTAGTTGGAGGACGACTGACTTATGAATGAAAATAATTCATTCAATGCGCCGTGGCGGTGCGTCATACCGAAATTAGGCTCGCTGCCAATTACGAAGAATTTTGGAGGCGTTGCTACGCTCGCATAAGAACTCAGTTCCAGCGAATTCTGGCCGTACAGGCTGGGTTGACTTCGTTGGTTGGGTGTACCGGGAAATAGGTTTGGGGACGCGAGCGAGTATGGGCATGCATTTTCGGAGGAAATTGGAATGGCTTGGGTGCAAACAAGGGATATCGTTTAGATAGAAATGTTAACCGAAATAATTTCGGGGAAATGTGCGCGGTTTAGTTAGTTGGTAATGTTCCGTTGAGGATTTGGATATGCGTTTGTTATGGCATATGAATTTCGGGGAAATTAAGATTGCTTGGTCACAAAGAGAAAATATAACTTAAGTAGGAAGTTGACCGAAGCAATTTTGGGAAAACGTATGTGGGGTGATGTAATTGAGGGAAATGATTAATATTCCGTTGTAAATTGGAATATGCATTTATTTCAGCTTGGGAAATGGGTTCCTGGTAAGTATGGGATGTATGCAAATGCAGATTTTGCACGGGGAGTTGGATTGAGGTGACGCGCTGTTAGCGGTCAAGATTGGTTGGCATTGTGGGCTGGTTCTCCATGTGGTTAGAGAAACCCCCACACTATCCCTGATAGATGTTTATGAGTGGAAAGGCAAACAAAGCCTTACATCCCATAGTCCGTGTA
This sequence comes from Microdon myrmicae, assembly GCA_963931805.1. NCBI lineage: Eukaryota > Metazoa > Arthropoda > Insecta > Diptera > Syrphidae > Microdon > Microdon myrmicae. The sequence continues at coordinate 124,425,726 of OZ007500.1, read as the reverse complement.
CCCATCCGAAGTGCATGCGATCCTTTGTCCGCATGCCAGATGTGCAGTACAAATAAACCACGGAAAGATCGGAGAATAAGCGGTGGCATCCGATCCTTAAACAAAAGAAACAAGATTCCGACCACCAGCAACGAATGATGATGATAATGATCATGAGGAAGATTTCTCCTTTTCAGATCCTATGGGAAATTCTACTTGTGAGATGCAAAGGGAAATTTTATGCTGTTAACAGATACATTGGAAAAGTCTGTTAACAGACAGGATGGGAAATTTTTCTTTTGCAGATGCGGGGATAAGTAATTAGAATGGGATTTTTAAGGATAGAGACAATGAGTCTAGAGAATACCGTCGAACGGGAAAGTTTACTTAGAGCATCCGTCCAAGAGGAAAACGTTAGAGAACCCCATCGAGGAGGTATCGCCGATTCGAGAAGCAAACAAATTCGAGTTAACGTGAGTTGTGAGTTGTGCGAGATTCGCGTTCGATAGAAAAGAAATATAGTCGTTTCGATTAGGAAAGTCGTGTGTGAATAAAACATCAAAAATTGGAATATTAAATCCGTAATATTTACAAGTAGTTCAAAATAAACCAAACCTAAAACAAAACCTTTCGCAGTGTTTCATTTGTGTGATCGTCTCCGTGTTCCGGTTGGTTTAATTCCTTTTACTGCGGACGTTGTTCGGCGGAACACCGCAGCCATCAATACACGACCAAGGACAAATATAAAAACCCGCCAAAGTGGTAACATCAACCGCCAAAATTGCACTACTTCAAATTCGTGCTCCACTACCCTGACAGTTGGATCAAAGTTAGGTCTTCTCTTCGCAGAAGTTGCCACCATCTCCTTAGTTTTTCCCTCATTAATGTGCAGTCCCAGTTTTTGTGCCGCCTGCTCGATGTGGGTGAAGGATTCCTGTACAGTCGATTCGGTTCTACCGATGATGTCGATGTCATCTGCGTAGGCAAGTATCTGGCTGGACTTGGTGACAATAGTCCCTATTGTTGTAACGCCAGAGTCACGGATTGCTTTCTCCAACGCCAGGTTGAAGAGAACCGACCATCCCCTTGTCGGAGTCCATTAAAGATGTTTATTGGTTTGGATAGCAATCCCCCTATTTTTACTTGACCAGTTATGTTGGTCATGATCAACCTACAAAGTTGAGCTGTGTTATGGCTTTTAATGTTTCCTCAATGCTTGGTGGTGGCAGCATTTGGTCTTGATCTTGCATTGGTGGAGCCTCCAATTCTTCTGTGAGCTGACCATTTAGCTATTCATTGAAGTGCACTTCCCATCGCTCCAGAATGCCTTCAGAATCGGTGATCAGATTACCCTCTTTATCCTTGCAATAAGTGCAGTGTGGTGTGTATCGCGTCATACTGCGGATTATTTGATAGAACTTCCGCGCCTGGTGCGGACCTCGCTCTCTACTTTTCTCTATTTCACAGACTAGATTTTTTCCCCAGGAACTTTTCTTTTGTCTTTGAAGCCTTTTTTCAGATCTTCTGAGCTCTTTGTATTTCTCCTCGCCCACCCGCTTCCTATGAGACTGCTGCATTGCGCGGTATACAGCATTCTTACCTTCAGTCGCTAGTTTGCACTCATCATCAAACCATAGCTCCGATCTCTACGACTACTGCCTAAGATGGAGTTGGCAGTACTAATGACAGTATTCTTAAGGCGTGTCCATTTCTCTTCTACGCCCGCCATTCTGGCCCCCAGACTTATTCTCCCTCCGTCGAGCTCTTCGAAGGCGAGTCTCAACGCATGACCAAAGGTGTTACTGGTATTCTCATTGCGTAAGGCATCCGTGTTGATTCGAACCTGATCCGCGGATGCAATACGTCTCCGTAAGGTAATCCGCGCTCGGAAAACTGTACCAACTAGATAGTGATCTGTGTCGACGTTGGCACCTCGGTAGGTTCGTACCGTTATCAGGCTCGAGGAGCGGCTCAGATCATTGGTCGCGCAGCCACTTGCATTTCAAGCAAATGACCGACCTAAGCAGTCTCGTCATCTATGGAGGTATGGGGCTGCTAACTGGGACGACTTGCGAGATTTCTTCGCATCCTTTGTTTTTGATATCCGAGTCGAGCATTTATACCGTGGTGACTGCTGCGCCACTGGAAAACTCAGATCACTGCTTGGTATCGGTCGCGCAACCACTTGCATTTCAAACGAATAACCGATCTAAACAGCTTCGCTGGTGACTGGGGCGACTTGCGAGATTTCTTCGCATCCTTTCCGTGGTCGGAGGTGTGTTTTGGAGACTGCGATGTTAACCTATGCGGGGAGTCGGTCACAGAGATTAATCTTCTTGGATGGAGATCTACATTCCACATTCCATCTAACGAAATTCATCTGATAAACCTTGGTCTTTAAACTGTTGTTTTTATTTAGGAACCGAATAAATTAAGTTGGCCGTCCGGCATTAACTTTATATGATTTAGTAGTACAGCACAAACAGTGGAAATTTACTGAGGTAGGAAACGATCGACCCGAGGTATATTATTTTCGCGTCCCCGTGCGCACCGGAGAGCGGGAGCGGCACGACCGTGGTGGTCGGCGGGTGTAATTGGACTCAGCGATAAACGGCTCTTGCAGAGCCGACTCGCTAATGGGGTGAGTTTCCCCGAGAGAGAAAGTGGTCCTCTCGTGGTGAAAACGAGGAAAGAGGATCTCACTGGTGAGGTTGTAGCGATTCTAACAGATACACACAATTCACAAGCAAAAATAGTGAAGAACACCGAACGAAAAAAAAATCGAATAAGAAAAATACATCAGAACCGTATACCAAGCGATAAAATAAAAATAATTCATACCAGTGGAATATACTCGAGTTTGGAAATCAAATTCTAAACACGGTCAGTAGTCTGATGCTTCACTGCTTCGCTTTTCAATCGTTTCATCGTGTGTTCAATTCACCTTCTTCACTATCCTTGCTTAACGCTATATAATTGGTGACTCCGACGTGATCTGAACACGCAGCATCCACTTCCCATAGTAAAGCAGAACTTCACACACGTCACGACTTCCGCATAGAGCCCAGCCTCCGACGTTTTCTCGTTTCTCTCTCGTTCGTCCGTCGTCCGCATACGAATCTGATCGTAACGAAGTTACTGCGGCGGGAGTGTGTAGCGATTCTAACAGATACACACAATTCACAAGCAAAAATAGTGAAGAACACCGAACGAAAAAAAAATCGAATAAGAAAAATACATCAGAACCGTATACCAAGCGATAAAATAAAAATAATTCATACCAGTGGAATATACTCGAGTTTGGAAATCAAATTCTAAACTCGGTCAGTAGCCTGGTGTGTAACGCTTAGGTCAAATTTTTTTCGTGATTCGAGCTGTCATAGCGTCAGTTCGAATCACACGATCTTCTTCACTATTATTTCAAACGCTATAAGGTCCTGTAGTGGTGTGCGTAAAGTCGATCGTTGAGATCAGATTGTTTACATAACGCTTGCAGGTCAAAAGCGAAACGAAACCTAGACAAGGGATACAGACAAAGAAAGAAGCGACCTAACGCATCGTCCGGTAATGAGGGTCAGCTGAGTAAATAGCAGCCACTCATTAGATGCTAAAAGGGATTACGATACTTTATACAATGGAGATCGTATATCGTATCTCTGCCGACTGGGAGAATCGGATTCTTTTGTTTGCACATGTTTATGCTATTGAATCCAATACGGCGGCTAAGCGCGCCGTTGGTGATTGTTTGAAGATTCAAACAAAGAAGTATTTCGGAGAAAAGTACTTGCAGCTGAATCAATAGTTGCAAGTCTTCGGAAAGTAATTTAGATGGTTACACAATGACGGTTGTGTATACCATCTGTGTCAATTATGCATGGCATTTACGGCGACGCTAGGATCGAACTCTAGTGTGAATACCTACACTAATTGGAAATTCGGTTCTTGGTCACTAATGCAGAGATGCATTGACACGTGTATAAATGCCCTTGTAGGAAAAATTCTTTGCAGGCATTTCCAGGTAATACATTGAAAGCATTAATTATCCTTGGGAAGGAAATATTTTTGCTGCGGGGGGATTGCGGTGCAGGTGTGGGAAGGTTTAAATTTGCCTGGCAACCGAAGGTACCAAATAGGTTTTGGTTTAATGCTCCTGTATAATGGAAAGAATTCTTGTAGGGAATTTGTATGCGAAGAGATGCATGAAAGGTAAGAAGCATTTTTAGCGAACTTATAAGATTGGGTCGTAGGGATGGGGGTTCTTTAGGTAAGTAGTCAGTGCGGTTTGGCGGAACCACCGCAGAACTGCAACGGTTATTTGGTGGCATCTCGTGACGCCGTGACGGCACTATAGGTTGCCTCTCCCGAGAGAAGTGTAATAAAAAAATGGATACATATCGATGTATGTAAATGTATATAGGTACCATAGATGCATATAAAATCATCTAGATGCGTATAGATACATTTAGATGATTATAGATTCATATCAATGAATATAAATGCGTATAGATACGTATAGATACATATAAATCCAAATCATCATCATCATCGGCACCACAACCGGGATCCGGTCTTGGCTTTATTTAGCAAGTCCTAAGGTTTGTTAAACTTTCCACAATAATTTGTTTTCCCGAGCAAGGTTATAAATCCAAATAGATACTTATAAATACACACTGAAGATTATTGATACATATCGATGCATATAAATGCATATAGATACGTACGTATACTTGTAGACGATTATAGATACATATCGATGCATATAAATTTATATACGCACGTTTGGATATATATAAAATGATTTAGATACATATAAATGGGTATAGATACGTATAGCTACATATAAAGCCATATAGATACGGATAAGTGATGATAGATACATATTGATACATATAAATGCATATAGGTACGTATAGATATGATGCATGTAGACGACTGTAGATACATATCGATGCATATAAATGTATATAGGTACGTATAGGTACATATAAAATCATATAGATACATATAGATACATTTAGATCATTATACATACATATCAATGCATATAAATGCGTGTAGATGCATATTGATGCATATTGATGAATATAAATGCATATAGGTATGTATAGATGCATAGGTCCCGCCCCGCGATGGAATATCTAAAAGAAAGTTCCGCGGGGATTAATGGAAATATGAGCCTGTCGGGAGGTGGTTTTAGTCGGTAAAAACCCGGCATGCCTCTGGATCGGTCTAGAGGTATCTTTTGAAGATTTCCACCTTCCTACCGAAACCAAAAAAAAAAGATGCATAGGCTTCGTGAAATGGTTGGGAGAAATTGGCCATCTTTTGTAGCTAGACTGATGGACCCGCTCGAGAAAAAATGAAGAAAAAAAGTAGCACCTCGGGGCGCTGAAAGCGTTATAAGTTCCCTTTCCTGGGAGAAGTAAAATAAAAATAAAAAAATGTATATAAATCGATATAGATACCTATAGATACATTTAGATGATTATGGATACATATCGATGTATATAATTGCGTATATATACATACAGATCCATATAAATCCGTCAAGATACGTATAAATATGAATAGATTCATACAAATGATATCGATGCGTATAAATACATTTAGATATACGTAGATACATGTAGATGATTATAAATACATATCGATGCATATAAATACATACATATATGTACCTATAGATGCACATAGTAATTACAGATACCTATCGATGCATATATACCCATTAGATACACACAGTACGTATAGATATCGGGTTTTCTAAAAGGGACTTGACAACTTTGAATTTAATTTGTGAACACACCCTTTCACTAATCATCGAACTGTTACTGTCAATTTATTCAGTAAACTCAACATTTTTATCATGGTTAAGTACACGAACGAACAACGTCTACGAATTATAAAAATTTGCTACCGAAAAAAAGTTGTCAAGCCCCTATTGGAGAACCCTGTACAGATAAATTTCAATTACCATAGATGTTCCTGAGAGGGAATAATGCGCAGTTAGTTACCTGGGCATTCCCTCCTTCGTTACCTCACTTTTGTATTTGCTGATGTGGGTTCACGTATAAATCAATATCTTTAAAAACATCATATGTACTACAGATGCTGAAGTTCTATGGCTTTAAAGGCGTTATTTCTTGCTGCGTATGTGCGCACGTAGTTCGAAGGGCAAATTATTACATGTTTCGGGATGATATACAGTATCTATTACCTCATTAAGTATTCCTCTGCAAGTACACAAGCAACAGCACATATCAACTAAAATCCCTGGCAAAAAGCTCTTCAAATGCAATGCATAATATTTTGAGCTCCTGGGAAACTCTCCTTTATCTCTACTCTGTCCAAACTTACTTATGATTGCGTGCAATAATACAGCGGTCAGTGCAAAAGCCTTACAAAATGAACAGGAGTCGTATGAAGAATTACAAAAACAACAACTTGATATTATATTACTAAAAATGCTGACCTTAACGGTTATTTTATAGTTAAATACAATCATTCTCGCGATTATAACGAAAAATCGTTTCCTATATTTTATGTTGATTTATTAATAGACAATAAAAACAATATTTGTTGAAGAAGAACTCGCCCAGCAACAGGGTATGCACAAACATGTAGGGGTACATCAATCACAACTTGTAGCACACAAGGTCATCATAAGTCTAACCAAAGCTGACAAGGCTTGTCGTCAAGGGCACGCCTGGATACTACATTTGGTACGGTGCATTCCGGGAAAAGCTGAAAGCGGGAGCAAGGTGCGATAGCCGACCATTGGTAGCCTAATTTAATACTATATGCTATCTCCCTCGTTTATCCATTATCCATTATCCAATTCCTGTTATCCTGAACCAGAACCATTCTTTATACTCTCTTCAACCAGTGCGCCTTGGGTGGCGTTAGGCTTCGCATTAGTGAAAGCTTTCTACATGCCAAGCTTATTTTCATTCGACTGGGAGAGGTGTGAGTCTCAACAGAGAGATTTATTGTTGTTGTCACTCTTCCCCGACGAAGTTCACCATCATACTTTGTTTGAGCATCATCCGTTATCGCCGCTCTAAAACATACTTGAGGGATATAGGGGGAAAAGTCCTGAAATTATTTTCGGGAATGGTCGATATATTGAGCCGAACTGAAAATGAATGGGCATCTGTGATATATATCAAGTCTGTATGCGTGCGTGGGTTTTAGGTTTATTTATTCGCATGCGTTCTGTGAATTATTATAAATGAGGTCGCGAGATTCAGAGGGATGGGTGGGAAAGACGGTAAACCGAAGGCATAAAGGAAAAGTGTATACCCACACTGTTTGGTTTATATATCGAGCCAACGCTTAGGGGAAAAGGTTTCCCAACTATCTACGGAACAATCCAACGCCTTACACGAGAACCAACACCCCCCATACCATAACCTTAACATCCCAAGGTAAAAATCTGGTATGGCTGTCTAAACATAAATACATGTACAAATATTGTACCCCTACTGGTAAAATGAGTCGGACCATCAAGGTAAACTACCCACCGGTTATTATTTATGGTTCGATTGTGAAATTGTGATCGTTGTATGCTCATAAAGCAACAACTGAAACTGAAAAGGTCAAGTAGTCACATTGAAATAATTGATTTGAGATTATTTACTTGGATACACCAATTCGAATGGTACTCGCTTTACGTCGCAATTGATGTTACCAAAACATTAAAGAATGCGATCTTAAAACTGTCCATACAGAACAGGCGGGTTCTCCCCCTAGTTACGCTGTTCTATTGAAGCCAAACTTTTTCCATATCGACAAGTTGTTTTTGGGTTTAAAAGTAACCCGATCGTGTCTATCGCGGCTGTCATAAATTTTTAATGTCCAGTTTTCATCATTTTCGGAGGAGCTATGCGACTGTAAGGTATTTTAGGTATTAAACGCGATTTATATTTGCAAAACGCTGTTTCTTTAGTGAAAGGCCTTGTCAATGTTACATGCCAGAACTATTTACCTCTACTTCAGTAGAATCACTTAAGGTAAATTCCCTCGTGTTCATGAATAATCAACATATCGAAAAATAATCTAGGTCAGTAAAACATATCTCAATCGAAAGCACGATGGTGGCACTGCTTGTACAAATCCTACTCCTGAAAAAATGTCTTGCATGGAACAAACGGTGATGCCCATGGGTAAACAAGCGACAATGCCAGGCCAAGGGCGCTTGTTTAAGTCTGTAATAGGAGAAAAATCAATGGAGGATTCGCACTTCAACCACCGCCAAAAAGGCTCGTCTTAAATTCGTCAATAACCAGTCACATGTGGTGATTAAGAAGTTGAGTGTAAAAATAAACCAGCAGAGGTATCCAAGTGTATCTATCAAGTTTTGAACAAGCATTTCTTTTCTGTTGTTTTTTACTTTAAATTCAAGATTAAAGAACGACGTGAATTATAAATACTTTTGCATGAGTTTATAGCATCTGTGACGATAGTGAAGAGCGTGTGATTCGAACCGACGTTATCGCGGTTAGAATCACTAAAAGATAGAACCAAAACTCAACCCATCAGGCCACTGCCGCCCGTACGAATTCGATTTCTAAACTCTAGTACACTCAACTGATGTGGAATTGTTATGTTATCGCTATGGTATGAGCTGTTTTGCTTATACGAATTTCCTTTCGGTGTTCTTCACTATTTGCTTGTATATTGTATGTATCTGTTAGAAACAGGTCGGGAGCTGGTTTTCAGGCACTACACAGGGTCCCATAGTTTGCATGGGAACACAAATGACAATGGACCACGAGTCATCGAACTGGCAGCATCAAAAAACTTGCTCGTTGCAAGTACCAGGTTTCCGCGTAAAGATATCCACAAAGTCACCTGGGTATCACCTGATGGAGCCACTCGCAACCAAATTGACCACTTGTTGATAGATCGCCGCCACTCCTCAAGGCTGATGACGGTACGAACGTATCGAGGTGCCAACGTCGATTCAGATCACTATCTTGTTGGTACAGTCTTGCGAGCGCGGATTGCCTTACGGAGACGTATTGCATCCGCGGATCAGGTTCGAATCAACACGGTTGCCTTACGCAATGAGAATACCAGTAACACCTTTGGTCATGCGTTAAGACTCGCCCTCGAAGAGCTCGACGGAGGGAGAGTAAGTCCGGGGGCCAGAATGCCGGGCGTAGAAGAGAAATGGACACGCCTTAAGAATACTGTCATTAGTACTGCCAAATCCATCTTAGGCAGTAGTCGTAGAAATCGGAGCTACTGGTTTGATGATGAGTGCAAACTAGCGATTGAAGGTAAGAATGCTGCGTACCGGACAATGCAGCAGTCTCATTGGACGCGGGTGGGCGAGGAGAAATACAAAGAGCTCAGAAGATCTGAAAAAACAGTCTTCACAGACAAAAGAAAAGTGCCTGGGAAAAAACCGTGTCTGTGTACAGAGCGAGGTCCGCACCAGACGCGGTTGTTCTATCAAATAATCCGCATTATGGCGCGATACACACCACGCTGCACTTACTGCAAGGATAAAGAGGGTAATTTGATCACCGATACTGAAGGCATTCTGGAGCGATGGGAAGTGCACTTCAATGAATTGCTAAATGGTCGGCTCACAGAAGAATTGGAGGCTCCACCAATGCGAAATCAAGACCAAATGCTGCCGTCACCAAGCATTGAGGAAACATTAAAAGCCATACGACAGCTCAAATCAAATAAACCCCCCGGAGCTGATGGCATACCAGCTGAGCTGATCAAACAAGAAGGGGCAGCGTTACATCACGCAATGCATGAGATCGTGGTGCACGTATGGGAGCAAGAGGAGATGCCGGAAGATTACACGTCGTGGTATAATTTGCCCCATATATCTGTGGGGTCTCTTTTTAGCTTACCCGAAGAACCCCCCATACCTACAACCCAACTTGCATAGTTTCCCGCTAATGTAATTGCATTAGCACCTGTAAATGCTTCACGCATCAAGGTTATCTAACGCATAACCTGAAAGCTCCTGGAAGAGAATTCTTACCTTCATGCACCAATTCGCATTCAAAATTCCCTACAAGAATTCTGTCCATCTTATCGGATCATAAATCCAAAACCCAATTCGGCACCTTCGGTTGCCAGGCAAATCCCAATCTTACCATATGCATTTTCCCTAGATGAATTCCTGTAAAGAAATAATTCGGTTCACATATAATGTAACCATCATAACCAGGGATAACAATCATTGCGTCGCCTATTCCCAGCCTCACCATATGTACAATAAATTTCCTTACATACACATCGGCTGGCAACCTTTGACCAAGGGACAAAAGCAAATACACGCATTTTGAGTCTAAAGGCATAAACCAAATCCTATAGCATAAGCAAACACAAATAGGAATTGTGTACTCACCCTTGGCAGCGATGCCATAAACACCAATCCTCAGTGAATATGCTAAAACCAAATAGCACCATGTCCACGATGCATTGCGGTCTATCAATACAGCTGCAATGCACATCACAGACACATCTACACGATCTCTTTGTCTTTCAATATTTCTGGATCCGCTTCTCATGACCTCGCGGCATGAGCAAACAGAAATCCATTAGTACCCAATGAGATACGGCTTCTTTACTTAGCCGAACTCACATCTCATGGATGCCCATTATCCCTTTTGATTTTTTAGCTTCGTTCTCATGGCCTTGTCCCATGAAAGAACCAATGTTCACGCATACATGAATACCATCATGACCTCCTCTATGAGATCCGGTTACCTACCCCAAAGAGAGACTTCACGTTTCTCTTGTAATAGGAAACACACCCTAAATTAAGAGAGCCCGTACCGCCGGCCGAATTTCCTTTCCTAGCGAATTGACATCGTTCCTCGGTGCGCACGGGGACGCGAATATACCCAGTCGAGTCGAGTAAGCGCGCAATGAAGTTAAAAGTTATCTTTCTGGTGCCTCCCGTACAATGTCATGCAAGTGCAGTAAGCGACAAGCTCGTCGTGAATAAAAGAACCTTTGGTGTAATTCGAATCTGTTTTCTGTAACCTAATTAAACATCAAAAAATTTGTAAAAATAAAAAGAACCTTTTACAATGGATTACCCAGTGCTTTTCATTTACTTTCGTTACGATATCCTGGGTGCGTATTTCCTTTTTCTTGGTGAACAAAAAGGTTGGTTAGGTGGTAGTCGGTCCCAAGGTGAGATACCACCCCGTCACGCTGTACATTCCGCGATATCGCCGAGAGAAATCTTCGACGGTGTTTCGGATGTGTGGCTGATGGCCCGGACTGACACGGGGATAAGTCATGATGGTGTCTTCTGATATAAAGAATTCCGGAGGTAAACTAGTCTCCCATTCGGATCTCCGGGGGGGACTATGTCAGGGGGAACATCATGTAGATATCATGATAAATAACGGAACTTTAAGAGGTTCGTCATCGTGTAGCCGGGCTCGCTGTCCAGGCTCGGCCCACGTTCGACTGGTGACGGCATTTTGTAACATCAGGGGCATCGGTTTCGCCAATACCAATGTGAACGCCGTCCACCAATATTTGCAAACAACGAAACCTGATATCCTTGCCCTAACTGAGACCCAGGTCGATTAGTCAACTGATTCGACATATCTTCGTTGCTCAGGATACGACTTATATTCGAAATTCTGTTTTAAGGGTGGAGTCTACGTGGTCCGATCTGGCTTACCAGAGGATGGAGGCGTTGGAACCCAATAATATGGACATCATATGGTTAAGGGGCGTGCTGAGGAATTCCGTTAAATTTCTTTGTTGTCTTTACCGCTCCCCGAATGACGATCGACCGGCGACATTTTTCGAGCATCTTTCATATACCGTCGACTGGATACAGATCAACCACCCAGCTTCTGAAATTGTTGTCCTTGGGGATTTTAATGTGCACAATTCCGGCTGGTTGTTACATTCTAACAGAACCGACGAGGGTGGGAGGCTGGCGGAGATGTTAGCTGTAAGCCACAACTTGACTCAACTCGTGGAGGAGCCGACGCGAGTGCCGGATGCCCGAGGCGATTATGCGAACACCCTGGATGTATTTTTGACATCCGAACCGAGAATTTATACCGTAGAGGTTTCTGCGCCATTGGGAAACTCAGATCACTGCTTGGTGTTTGTCGCGCAAGCTTTTGCATATCAAGCGAATGACCGGCCTAGGCAGCTTCGCCATGTATGGAAGTATGGGGCTGCTAACTGGGACGAGGTGCGGGATTTCTTCGCATCCTTTCCATGGTCCGAGGTGTACTTCAGAAACTCCGATGTTAACGCTTGTGCGGAGTCGGTATCAGAGATTATTATTCTGGGGATGGAGATGTATATTCCACATTCCATCAAACGAAGTTCATCTGATAAACCTTGGTTTGACAAAAAATGCGAGCTGATTACAACGGCAAAAAATAGAGCTTTTAAGCAAAGGCGCTCCAATCCCACCGATGTTAACAGAACGAATTTTGTTAGAATCAGAAACGCGTGCAACCAGGCGATTGATACCGCGAAGAAAGCTCACAACGGCAGGGTGATCAATAATCTCCTTCGGTGCCCAACTGGTTCGCGCTCCTTCTGGTCAATGGCAAAAGCTATCAGCGGTAACTTCGCTTCCTCCTCTTTCCCTCCGTTGGTAACGGACAGCGGGACGTTAGTCACGAATTCAAAGGATAAAGCTAATGTGTTCGCGAATTTATTTTCCGCGAATTCAAACCTCGATCCCGGCCTTTTGGAGCCACCTGTGATCTCGCCGGTACGGTCTTCGATGCGGGAAGTGAGATTTCGTACGCGCACTATTTAACGCATTCTACGTCAGCTGGATTGTAGAAAGGCAACCGGGCCGGACAGAATATCAGCAATTGTCCTTAATAATTGTGCTCCAGAACTATCGCCGGTTCTTGGCAGACTCTTCCGCTTATCTTATGCACGGAGGACATTTCCTCCCTGCTGGCAAATCGCTCGAGTTCAGCCAATCCCAAGGACGGGAAAAAAGTGTCTCCCACAAAATTACCGTCCGATAGCATTACTGTCTATTTTTTCTAAGGTAATGGAAGAAGTCATCAATACTGAGTTAGTTAAGTATTTGGAGTGCAACGGATTTCTGGATGATCGTCAATACGGATTCCATAGCAGGCGGTCCACGGAGACCTTTTGACACTTATAACCGATATATGGACATCTGCAATTGAACGGCATGGTGAGTCAAGGGCGGTCGCATTGGATATCTCCAAGGCTTTTGGCCGCGCCTGGCATGGGGCATTGTTGAGCAAACTTCGTTCATATGGACTTTCGCAACAGCTTTGCGACTGGACAAGGAGCTTCCTCGTAAATCGATCGATCCGGACTGTTGTGGATGGCGAGTGTTCGGATCTGTATCCTGTTAATTCAGGGGTGCCCCAAGGTTCTATTTTGGCTCCAACCTTGTTCTTGCTTCACATAAATGATTTGTTGGAGACAACGAATAACCGAGTGTTCAGTTTTGCGGATGATAGTACGCTTGTTTCCTCCTTTTCGAGTGTTCGGCCGATTGGTGCATCTGCGTCGCATCAGCTGAGATGTAGACAGATTGACTCTCTGAATCAGGATCTAGATAGGGTCCTGCAGTGGGGAAGGGCCATTCTCGTCGACTTCAATGCAGCAAAGACACAATATACAGCATTCACAAAGAAAAGTGGATCATCGGTTCCACCGCTGATGATGAATGGCCAGGCCGTCGAAGCTGGGGAGAGTTTGAAATTGCTTGGCGTCACGGTCTGTGGGAATGTATCATGGCAGAAATACGTGTCGAGCATCGCCAGGCAACCTCAGGAAAACTGAGTTATCTTTTTAGAGCCAAGAAATATTTTATTCGGGCCCAACTTCTTCTCCTGTATAAATCCCAAATTAGACCCGCGCTCGAATATTGCTCTCATGTTTCGAGCTCTGCTACTAAACATACCCACGACCTACTTGAGAGCATACAGAGACGAGCGATACGCCTGATCGGGGACTCGGCGCTGACGTCGGGACTACAGTCGCTATCACATCGAAGGCGCGTAGCGGACCTCTGTCTGTTTTACAGATGTTATCACGGCTACTGTTCTTCGGAGATTCTTGGTATTGTTCCACGGAATTCGGCTTATATGCGTTCCACAAGACAATCCGACGGATCCCACCCGTTTGTGGTTCATCTCCGGACGGTGCGAAGATCCCTACATCAGAACCCGTTCCGTTACAGAGCGGGGAAGCTGTGGAACTCCCTCCCCGCGCGAGTGTCCCCGGAGAGTTATTATGTATTTATTATTATTATATATTGGCTTATAGGAACCCGGAAGTTCATGACCTCGCCGACTGTTCCCGGGGTGTTACAACCTGCAACTGGTTCGCCTCTCCCGAGAGAAGTCTGATAAAAAAAAAAAAAAAAATGTTAGTACTCGCCAGGACTATGTCGTCCACATACAACATAATTTGGTTGCTCTCAGTAAACTGCCTAAAAATTCTAGAAATAAATCGTTGAAAAACGCTCGGGGCATTTTTAAGCCCAAAGGGCATCTTCAGAAACTCAAATTGTCCACCTGGAGTAACAAAAGAAGTCAAGTGAGTCGAATCAGGTGACAACCTAACGTGGTACAATCCACTCTTAAGATCCAACAATGTTAACATTTTCTATATGCTATAGATTCGCCTCTCCCGAGAGAAGTCTGATAAAAAAAAGAACAGTTTTATCTTGCGGTGGACCTCTTAGAACTTGTGGGGACGAGGTAGAACCCCGTGTCGTACGCCGGCACCACGACTTCGTACCCCCACATATCCAACAAAGCCTACTATGGTCTATCAAGGCTCTTGAAATCCCGAAATTTATCCAGAACATCCAGGCTACTACTGTACAAGACCATGGTCTTACCAGTACTCATGTATGGATCCGAGACCTGGGTGCTCAACAAAAGCCATTCTGAACTCTTAGCCGCCTTCGAGAGGAAGGTCTTAAGGAGAATTGTTGGCCCCGTATGTGAGGGAGGACGATTCCGGAGACGCTACAACCATGAGTTGAACGCGATCTACCTTGTAGCTAATATTGTAAGAAAAATCAAGCTCGGTAGACTCCGGTGGGCGGGACACCTAGCACGAATGAGCGAAGAGGAGCCTGCCCGGAAAGACCTTTGTGGCAGGATGTATGGAAGGAGACAGCGCGGCAGACCTTGTCTGCGATGGAGGGATGCGGTGGACCTGGACGCCCAGAACCTGGTGGTGCCAAACTGGATGACATCGGCTCGAAATCGGGACCGGTGGAGAGATTTGTTCAATAAAGCCAAGACTGGACCCCGGCTGTAGTGCCGATAATGATGATAATACTTCAGACATACCTCTGCCTCAATTACCCAATACCGTAATGTTGCTGGCGCAAGGTTAATAACCTTGCCCGGAAAAACAAATTATTATGGAAAATTTAACAAGCTTCCGACTTGTTAAATAAGGCCAAGACTGGTTCCCGGTTGTAGTGCCGATGATGATGATGTAATGTTGAATTACGCTAGTGACACCATACTCTACTCCAGCAGCAAGTTTGTAAAGAGGCAAGGAACCGCATTAACAACTTCCTCTCAAATTTATCAACATACTTCAATAAATGGAAATTACAGATATTATCACGGGTACTGTTCTTCGGAGATTCTTGGTATTGTTCCGCGCAATTCGGTTTGTATGCGCCCAAGAAGACAATCCGACGGATCGCACCAATTTGCGGTTTATGTCCCGGCGGCGCGAGTATTCCTCCATCAGAACTCATTCCGTTACAGAGCGGGAAAGCTGTGGAATTCTTTCCCCGGGCGAGTGTTTCCAGAGCGTTACCTCTGCACCCTGCAACAGTTCAAAAAAAAATTGCAGTAGTTATTTGGTGACATCTCGAGATGCCGACTCGACGCTATAGGTTCACCTCTCCTGAGAGAAGTATATATACAAAAAAAAGACAAAGTCGATCAAATATTGTTTCAATCTTTTAGTGATTCTAACCGTCGTACCGTCGGTTCGAATCACACATTCTTCACCATCGTCGCAAACGCTTTAACTTCGATTTGAGAATGTAAATCAATGTGCGATAATCGAACGGTTGGTTCGATTTATCGTACATTTGATTCAATGGGGATATGAAAATATATGGGGAAAAAAGAATTGGTAGTGTTTCGTGGAGACATACACTATCCAGATATAGGTTCGAGGCTTGTCTGTTTAGGAAAATAAGTAAACTAAACTCTTGGGCGTTTTGGGAGGACAATACTTAGTTCCGTTTAATAGGATAATACATCAGAATATTTCTGGTTCCATATAAGAGAAAACAACATTTCGAAGGCGGTAGAACAGCGAAATCGACGTGCTGCTGTGGTCCAAAATCATTCTCTGTAAGATGGAAATATGGCCGATTGGCATTTAGTATAGCTGCAGGCGAATCCTTATAAGGTCACATTACCATAATAATGAAACTCTGTGGCAGGACAATTGTTCCGACGTAAGTCATCCATTACTTTGTGGAAATTATCAGAAAATCGATTGCATATACTAGGAAATTAATGGGTCTTAAATTAAATTGAAGGGGCGGCATTTCATGTTAATTCAAAAGTTCATATAAGGCTCCATTAATATGTGAAGGCTCATATCATCCTCCTGTAAAGACTCATATCATCCTCCAAAAAAAATTGTAACAAGCACTTTTCCCATTTACGCATCTACATTGTGGTTGTTGAATATCCATGCGATGAAAGTTCAAATACCAATGCGTATGTGTAGAGCCAGTTCTAGGTAACGCAATAGCCGGCAATGTTCTTGTTCTATGCAATGACGCAAACTTACGCACGCATACAACATTGAAGGTTACGGATAAAAGACCAGGACAACATCATGCATTATCCATTCTTGGTCGTTTCCCCTGACCCAACTGCTGGGCTTTCGGCGTGAGTTGATGTACAGTTTGTGGGACTTATGTGTACTCCTGCCTGTAAACATACAGTTCAATTTACTCGTGAACGCGAGAGAGATAAGTTGAGTTTGAGTGTTTCGTTGTATCAAATACTGCAACAGTGTCATTTTCCCTGAACGTAAACTGTTTTTGTTGCTTCTCGACGCAAATCTTTTACGAAAAGAAGGAGAACGTATCATCCTCTGTATCAAGAGTAAGTTTGACTTTTATTATACTGAAGGTATATTTATAAATATCATATATTATATATCAAAGCCGTATTTGTTATTGCAATGGTAGACCAAGCCTGTTTGATTATTTTTTTATATGAAACCTATAATTATTAATTTATGCCATCAATTAACCATTCATATTAGACATTTCTTGCTTGAATTGTATGCCATCCAAATCGGATTTGATAATAGATTGGTCATGTTTGATTTTGTTTTGTGTTAAATTTATGTTATTAACTATTTTTTACAACGACAAAGTTATATTTATTAATAATAGACTTACCATGATCGGTTTTTGTTATGTTAATGTTGTATATTAATATTAGACATATCCTGCTTGACTTTTATTACATTAAAAATAAATCGAATAACAATAGACTTTTTCTCTTTGAGTTGTATTTTATATTAAAGCTACAATTATTAATTTGGAACATATCCTGTTCGATCTTTGTTATATCAAAATTACATTTATTAGTAGTAGACTTCACATGTAACATTTCTACTTTATCAAAGACATATTTGTACATATTCCAGTGTACATAATAAATATTATCTGGACTAATACTTGAAATGTAATTTTTGTACACATATTATTGCTGTTTGTGTTTCGTCCTTTTTCATATCCATGAAATTCGAATCTCCCATTCGTACAGTCCCGTTAATCCGAAAAAAAATAGTTTGTTTCGTCCTTTTTCATATTCATGAAATTGGAATTTCCCATTGGTACAGTCCCGTTAATCCGAAGAAAAAATTTGCCGAGCATATAGGGTGTTACACACTCATACCTCCTCCCGAATAGGATACGCTTCTCCTCTCATACCAAAAACCACAAGTGGGGGAAAAAGCCGCATACCTTTATATGCATCAACTTGCATTGGGTGCAGTAGCATAGCGAATAGAGCATTCAAAGCTCCCTGGGTTTGGATTGGGGTAGTGTGTATTGAATGCCTGCAAGTGCATTGATATGTACACAACCTACAAGTGGTATTTGCCATAAACTGATTTATGTCAAGGTAAGCAGGGCGGCACAGATGGCATCAGCTGTAAATAACGAAATTAAGGAGACATTCCGGTTTGTTGGGTCAAAAAATAGGTTATTTTCATGATTTTTTTTAAGAGAAAGTATTAAAGATATAGCAACAATTTTTTTTTAAACATTTTATTCATCTTTCGACAATGTTTGTAAATTTTGTCGAGACTAGGTATCTGTCAACCTTCAATTTGTTTCATGTTTCAATTTTCCACGATAAATTGGTTATGAAAAAAATATCTGCGAGATGGGTGCCGCATTTCCTCTCAGTTGAGAACTTTTGGAGCGCATGCGTGGAAACCCAGATGAGTTTCTACGCAGATTAGTAACTGTAGATGAAACATGGATACACCACTACACTCCTCAGTTATGGTTACTGTGATTTCGAGATGCATGTGGTATTATCTTCATTAACTATTTAGAAAAGGGACAGACGATAACCGACAGTATTATGTATTATATCATTATTAGGTCAGCTGAATGCGAAAATAAAAGAAAATCTTCCTAATTTTCTAAAGACTTATTGACCTGCCCTCGTGTTTATTTACTACGAGGGTTGCCTCATATGTTTCGGGATTTGGTAACCCTAGTGTTGCAATCCGGCAATTGACAGCTCTGTCGTAAAGTTGGACATTTTTGAGGTTATACGCACTCAGAACGTTTTGACATACGAGCGCTATTTGTGTTGTTTACAGTAACTTAAAAGATTCATCTCGGCCCAAAAATGGAATTAAATCGTCAACATTTTCGTGCGATTATTTTTTACAACTTTCGGCGTGGATTAACTCAGCAACAGTGCTTGGATGAACTTAATTCAATTTTTGGCGATGAAGCTCCATCAAGGACCAGTGTTTATCGATGGTATGGTGAATTCAATCGTGGTCGTAGTTCACTCCAAGACGAATTTCGTGAAGGTCGTCCAAAATCGGTTGTTGTTCCGAAAACCATTGATCCTGTGCGCGAACTGATATTGGAAGATCGTCATGTGACCTATCGTGAGATTGAGACAACCTTAGGCGTTAGTGGGACCAGCATACATTCAATATTGCATAAACATTTGACCTTCAAAAAAATTTGTTCGCGTTGGATCCCACACAATTTGTCAATCGCCCAAAAAAAGGCTCGTGTCAATTGGTCGAAAGAAATGCTCAAAAAATACGGTCGCGGTGCTTCGAAACACGTCTATGACATCGTGACAGGTGATGAATCGTGGATTTACGCGTATGAGCCCGAAAGTAAACAGCAGTCGACTGTCTGGGTGTTTCAAGATGAGCCAAATCCAACAAAAGTTGTTCGCGTACGAAGCACTTCCAAGCAAATGGTGGCCTGTTTTTTCGGAAAAACTGGACATGTCGCAACCGTACCACTAGAACAACGCAGAACAGTCAATTCTGAGTGGTACACAACCATTTGTTTGCCAATTGTCTTCCAAGAAATCAGGAAAATCAACCGCCGCAGACGGATCACTCTTCACCACGACAATGCGAGCTCTCACACATCGGCTGCGACAACTGCATTTTTGAGCACCCAAAACATCGATTTGATGGGTCATCCGCCGTATAGTCCTGACTTGGCACCGAATGACTTCTTTTTATTCCCGTACGTAAAAACAAACTGAGAGGTCAACGTTTTTCGACACCTGAAGAAGCGGTTGCTGCATTCAGAATGCATGTGTTGGAGATACCTCAATCAGAGTGGCAAAAGTGCTTCGACAATTGGTTCAAACGCATGCAAAAGTGTATAGATCTTCATGGGGAATATTTTGAAAAACAATAAAGTAATTTTTGATGATCAATATTTGTTTTTGTTCTCTAATCCCGAAATATAAAAGGCAACGCTCGTATAAGGTCACCCCTTAAATTTGTGGCCACTCAACGTTTTACTTGTCTTGTGTTTTTGTTTAGATTGTTTTATTTCCTTTTATTCCATATTTAGCAATAATCTCATTTCGTGTTGTGTGTTTTCTGTTTTAATCTATTATACGTATCTTCAAAGTAAATAAAAAAAACACTTTTGACATTTCCTTTCAGGGCGCAAAAGTCTAGTATCAGCGATCACTAAACAAAGTAAAGCAGATTTAACGAAAAAAGAGTATGGAGGAATTCCTACGACTCTATGGCGTTCAACCATATGAAATGACAGATCATTTACAGGAAGAAATTGTAGATGTTCTAAAGCAACAATCTGAAAATGGCACGATTTCATTAAAAAAACTGATGGAAAATAAGGAGCCCACCATGGCATGACATTACTTTAATGCTGCCATCACATTAGCACAGCATGGAATGATAAGGATTGTAAATGATTGTGACGATTTAAACACGATCACTGACTGGGAAACCGTAAAGCTCACATTAATCCAGGAAGACGTAGAGTAGATAAAAAAAACCGCCCTCCGTTCACCAGTGAAACATCATTAATTAGTTAGAATATATATAAATGTCCATAGAAATTGTCAGCAAACATCCACCTAAAATATAAATATAAATAAAGACTTAACAAACCGTAAGGGAATGAGTTGTATATCTGTGTGGTAGCCCGACCCTGAGTAGAAACACATCATTAGGGAATCTCTCTCAAGGAATCGAGTTTTTATTTCATAAAACACCATTCACCACCCATCAAAACCAATAAAATATAATATCATCAAATTGAACTCATCAAAAACACCATCAACTAAAACAACGCTATTAACTCATCTTAAACCATCAACCCAACTAACTCCAACTGTTACGTCCAAAACCGCCCATCTATTAATACATACCTCCTTGGAGCCAGTCTCCACCAATTAATTGCCGTACACGCGAAAGCATCCACTAAAAGGATGAAGCACTCCCCAAGCCCTAGTATTGCCCCATACATTAAACGGGCCCATATCAAATTCAATATCAAACAAATTGAACTAAACGTTCAATTTGCCCATATTGATTTCAAACATAAATCCAAGACGTGATATACGAACCAGATGTTCAACACGCAAATTCCCCTGGATCCAAATCTACGGACCAGATGACCAACTCTCAAGTAAAGTTGGTAAGAATCATAAAACGCACGGCGGGAATTTTATGACTCTGTAAAGGATGGTTTACCAAAGCCAATTCCCACAGACAACCTCGTTTCCTTTTCAACTAAACCAGGGTAACCAAGCAATTAGCACCATAAAAACGAGCTACACGTTCGGTTTATCATAGCACCCACAGAGAAGATCATAAATACACAGAAGAACTTTTGCGGTTCAATAGAGCTATTTCCCATAGAGACCGGCATGACATTATTAAAAAGCACCAACAGTTTTGGTGGTTGAATGGTAAATAGAGACCTATGTACCCAAATCGGTAAAGTAACTCCAACATCAACCAGCTTACACAGATTTAGCTTTTCTAGACTTAGGGTAGAATAAATTTTAAATTATATTAAATTAGGTTTTAACAATTACACAAAAAAAAAAGTATCTATGTAAGTTAAAGTTAAGTTAAAAAAAAAAAAATTGGGACAACGTTTTTTTTTTAATTTCTTTTTTGTTATTAACATAAATATGATTAAAAATTAATAAACAAACAAAATTACACAAAAAAAATGTATCTATGTAAGTTAAAGTTAAGTTAAAAAAAAACAAAATTGGGACAACGTTTTTTTTTTAATTTCTTTTTTGTTATTAAAATAAATATAATTAAAAATTAGTAAACAAACAAAGTTCTGTCGTCGAAAGGCAAATTGTACAATAGACATGTAAAGTTTAGCTTAAAGCATCTGCGTAGGACCAGTAGGTCATAACATAAGATAATTAACCTAGAATTTAAGCAATTTTCGTCTAGCCTTTAATTTAGAATCTAAGACAAAAACGGAAATAAAAAATGTTGAAAAATGAAGAAAAAAAATGAAAAAACAATGCAACTGTAGGGTTATATTTTATTAAATTGTTCTTCTTACCTCGGTTCCGGGTCTTTTGGCCTTGTGTCCAAGATGAAAATAGGAGATTTAATTCTAAGCAAATTAGTTTTTATTTTATTTCATTAGTTATTCATTGTGGCCGTTCTGGCCTCTGGATCCCAACTGATCTCGAATCAAAAAAAAAAAAAAAAAAATGGGTGGCGAGAGGGCCGACTTTGGCGGGACAAGGACAGATGTGTCCTTCATCTTGTCTCTGGCTTCTGGTCATCTTGCGATAACCAGAATCACCCACATCTGTGAGGATGTTGGGCTCGGTCTCGAGATATCTGAAAAAGAAAAAGGGGGGGGGGGGGGGGGTATCTAAGGATAGTGTGGACAGGGTTAGTTCGGATGTTCTCTAACTACTTGGATGGGGGATGGTGGGAAAGAAATCGTACAAGACCGGTAGATCTTGAGTGCGGTAGTAAACGCTGATCACGTCTTTGGCGTCTGATAATCTGCGCTTTGGTCGGTGTGTGTGTGTGCTTGTGCTGTCTTGTTCTGTGCGTGCATGTTTGTAGTGTGTCAGCAGTAGACCCTATGGGATGGGTCCAGGAATCCTCTATTATAGAGGGGAATGTTGTTGGGAAGGGTGCTTTCTTCAGTTTTGTACTGAAGAAGAAATTGTGGTGGTCTGATCCGAAGAGATTGAGAGAGAGAAGGGTCAAAAACGCAAGATTGCCGTACAAGTGGGTTCTCGCTGTTCTGAATGCTTTCGAGGTACTTATATGCTAATTCTAGCAAGTACTCGTCGATAGGGATAATGGAGGCACCTTCGTATAGGTGAGAGTTCGGGTAGGGGCGGCCGTCAGGCCTTCTGTAGTAGTTGGTGCATCTTCTGAGGAGTTTTCTTTCGAAAACTCGCAGTCTTTCCATTTGGGCCGAAGATATGCAAGACCATATGGGAAAGGCGTACGATATTCCAGATCGGATTAGCTGCTTATAGCAGAGAAGCTTAACTTTGGTGTCAACTTTGTTGCTCCACTTCAAGATGTTGTGCAGTTGCTTAGACAGACCGAGGCCCATTTGGAGAATGTGGGTCACATGTTTGATGAGATTCATTTTTGGGGTATAAGTGACCCCAAGATATTTCATCTTGTCCTGTGGTCTAATCGTAGTATCTTCCATTTTTATTCGAATATTCTGTGAATATCGAGAAGAAGGTTGGGAGTGTTTACTACTCAGAATTATAGCTACTGCTTTAGATGGGTTAAGTCGAATTTTCCATCGACTGTAATACTGATACAGCTCGTCCAGATGACGGTTGAGTCGGTTTGTTGCGAGTTTTGGGCTTTTAGATGACATGTACACTAGGACGTCATCCGCATAGCAAATCTGGTTTACTCTACCATCCACAGGGCGAGGAATATCTGAGGTGTAAATATTAAATAAGATGGGGCTTAAAATGGAGCCCTGTGCTACGCCTGCAGCGGCGTTGAAAGTTCGGGAAGCTTTCCATTCACTCGAACTTGGAAGGTTCTGTTTAAAACGAACTGGTAGATGATACTACAGAGCGTTTTACTGAGGCCAGTATTCAGTAATTTAAAAACGAGACCTTCGATCCAGGTTGTGTCAAAAGCCTTTTCAATGTCCAAGCTCACCGCAATGGTGGGTTCCTTATTAAAGAGGCGCACGCAAACGTGGTTTTGAAATATATTGAGAGCCTGAGGTGCTGTGCGCTCTTCTAAATCCAAATTGGAAGTCAGGTATTAGGTTCCTGACACTGATAAATTTAATTAGCTTCTCGTATATGAACTGTTCATATATTTTGCTGATGCAAGTGAGGAGCGAAATAGGGCGAAAGCTTGAGGGGTGATAATTTAGTTTCCCAACTTTTGCTATCGGGCAGACAACAGCATGCCTCCAAGCTTGGGGAAAATACCCCATGTTGTAGGCATGGTTGAGCAGAATGAAGAGCTTTATAAAGAATAAAGCAGAAAGCCTTCGCAACGAGTGGTAGGACATATTGTCAATACCGGGTGACTTCTTGGGGTTTCGTGATTTAACTAGGTTCTGTAGGGTATTTGGTGTGACGAAGCCGTGACTATTATCACGTGTGTCGTCGAAGTATGCACTGTTAGCTGAGTTAAAGACAACTATTGGCTCGTTAAAGTTGGATATTTCATCTTGTCCTGTGGTCTAATCGTAGTATCTTCCATTTTTATTCGAATATTCTGTGAATATCGAGAAGAAGGTTGGGAGTGTTTACTACTCAGAATTATAGCTACTGCTTTAGATGGGTTAAGTCGAATTTTCCATCGACTGTAATACTGATACAGCTCGTCCAGATGACGGTTGAGTCGGTTTGTTGCGAGTTTTGGGCTTTTAGATGACATGTACACTAGGACGTCATCCGCATAGCAAATCTGGTTTACTCTACCATCCACAGGGCGAGGAATATCTGAGGTGTAAATATTAAATAAGATGGGGCTTAAAATGGAGCCCTGTGCTACGCCTGCAGCGGCGTTGAAAGTTCGGGAAGCTTTCCATTCACTCGAACTTGGAAGGTTCTGTTTAAAACGAACTGGTAGATGATACTACAGAGCGTTTTACTGAGGCCAGTATTCAGTAATTTAAAAACGAGACCTTCGATCCAGGTTGTGTCAAAAGCCTTTTCAATGTCCAAGCTCACCGCAATGGTGGGTTCCTTATTAAAGAGGCGCACGCAAACGTGGTTTTGAAATATATTGAGAGCCTGAGGTGCTGTGCGCTCTTCTAAATCCAAATTGGAAGTCAGGTATTAGGTTCCTGACACTGATAAATTTAATTAGCTTCTCGTATATGAACTGTTCATATATTTTGCTGATGCAAGTGAGGAGCGAAATAGGGCGAAAGCTTGAGGGGTGATAATTTAGTTTCCCAACTTTTGCTATCGGGCAGACAACAGCATGCCTCCAAGCTTGGGGAAAATACCCCATGTTGTAGGCATGGTTGAGCAGAATGAAGAGCTTTATAAAGAATAAAGCAGAAAGCCTTCGCAACGAGTGGTAGGACATATTGTCAATACCGGGTGACTTCTTGGGGTTTCGTGATTTAACTAGGTTCTGTAGGGTATTTGGTGTGACGAAGCCGTGACTATTATCACGTGTGTCGTCGAAGTATGCACTGTTAGCTGAGTTAAAGACAACTATTGGCTCGTTAAAGTTGGCTTATTTGTTGTGAACCTCTGAACTAATTATTGCATTAGTTTCCGGGTCGCCATCCTCGAGAGTGAGCTTGTGATTATTTTCAAAGGTCTCTCCGATGATGTTTGCTTTATTGGTGTCATTATTGACAACAAGACCGTTGTGCATGATTGGTCCAGTGATACGAGAGGTGCCACATATCTTTTTAACATTTTTATAAATGTTCTGGTCCATCTGAATACCCTTCAGTTTGTCTTCCAATTGTCGGGTGCGATTGTTTTGGATTCTTTGTTTTATCAGTGTGCCAATATTGTGAATAATGGCTCGCAATAATGGCTCCCTTTGCGTAAAGCGGTGACGATATCTCATTCTGCAGAGCTTTTTACGCTCCCGGATGAGACGAACAGTTAGGTCGTCAAGGGGAATCTGATAAGTCTTTTCAAGTTTGTATGACATGAGCCCGGGATGCTCGATAGCCGCGGATGAACATGGTCACAGCATTGTGGTCAGATATACCCGGCGATACTTGGGGAGGAGTGATTTGGGGAAGTAAGTCTTTGGACACAATAAAGATGTCTAGGATGGAGTTACCTCGGGTACCACCCGTAGGTGCGACTATTTCGAAGTTGAGGGCATGACAGTTTTCGGTGTACTATTGGAACAACTTTGTACCGTTTGGGCAAGAGACGGAGTTGTTCCAGTGGGGATGCCTGGAGTTGAAATCGCCGCCTATGATGAAGGGTTTATGCCCCGAGGACGTTATTAATTTGCCGATATCTTCGAGATTAATGGGGCCATTATTGGTTTTATGCGAGTGGTATACGGAGTATATGTTCACTCTACCATTATTAGCCGGATGCAGTTCAACCCCGGAGACCTCTATGGTCTCGAAATGTGGGAGGTCAATAGCTTCATGGCGAAGTTCGCTATTAACTAGAATACAGGTGCCACCTCTGTTGATGGTGGGGCCCCCAGTGAAGGTTCGATCTCTTCGAATCATTGAAAAGTTTGGGAAAGTGGGACGTTGACATGGATGCAACCTAGTTTCGGTTACAAGAACCACGTCCGCCCGGTTATCCTTTATGAAGTCAGAGACTATCGCACGCTTTGATAGCGAAACAAGGGAGTTGACATTTATAAGGATAACTGTAATTTTGGGATCCATTTTGAAGCGTATGTCTTACATATGCCGTGAAAAGGAGTGCATCCCTCTCAGCCTCGGTTGTTAGTTTTTCATATCGGGGTCGAATATCCTCAATCACGCGAGAGAGACTAAGTAGTTTCTCCAGCATTGAGGGTTGCCCCTTTGGAGGCTTTTGTGCCGCCGCTTGGATTTGTGGCATTGTGTTGGCCTGTATAGCGGATCGCTTAGGAACTTGAATATGTTTTTGGGGGAGAGGTGGTGCGGTTTTCATATTCTTTGTTTGGTTCCCTTTAACCTTATCGGCGAATGTAAATCCATTTTGGATGAAATTTTGTGTGGCCTGTTTTCCGAAGTTTGAGTTCGCTACTTGTTTAGCTCGAGTCTCCTTGGTTCTGTGGACTATCTCTTTATATTTGGCACAGTTCCTGTAGCTGGCCGGATGTCCTTTCTTACCGCAGTTGCAGCAAGTTGGCAATGTAATTTCATCCTGTGGGATCGTGTTTGGCTGGCGGGAGTTCGCACTTGCCAATGTCGTGGGATTTTCCACAACGGACGCAACGGCGATCCATGTTGCAGTTCCGGGAGACATGCCCGAAACACTGGCAACGTCGGCATTGAGGTATTTCATTGTTATGAAATACCTCGAAGACAACTTGTTGGTGAAGGGTTGGAAGCGACTTTGTCCGTATTATGGAGTCTATGTCGGTTCCTGGGGCAAGGTGAAGCTGCCATATGTTCACCTTGCTGTATTTTTGCGTTCTGATGTTCACAAACCGTTGTGGGGGAGAGAATTGTTTGATGTCAGTGAATTTGACGTTAGGAAATGTTGCCTCAAGGGCAATTACGATGTCGTCCTTTTCCCAACAGGCAGCGACTCGTTTTAAGAGGATGATCCTCGATTTTTCGTCGGCCGGGGTGAATGTGTAATAGTTCACCTCCTTGGCCTTCAGGGTGTCGTTAACCTTACAGAACGTCGGTCGATCGTAGGTTACGATTTTATTGAGGCTTGGACTCAACGTCTTTGCCTTAAAGTTTGAGATTCCTTGTCGGTTCATATCACCGACGAACTGCTTTAGGTTGAGGTCTCGTGCAAAGACCCCAGGTTGCTGCTTCTTTTTTAAAGCAGGTAGGTCGACCGTGACCGCTGTTTGTGTGGCCTTTGGATTTGGGGCGGTCTTTGGTTTTGGGGTTGTGGATGATGTTGCCCGATTTTGGTGTGCCCGATTTTGCCAAAGGGGGGACATTTTGTGCAGTAGGGTGTGCCGAGAGGTTTGGCACAGTTTTATTAGCCGTAGCCGGGGATATTATTGGCGTACAGCCGGTGGCAACACGTTTACTGGAGGGACCTCCCTCGCAGTTTACTGTTGCTCGAAGGGTTTTCCGTTTTTCCCCACGAACAGGAGTAGGCGTGGAGTGAGAAGGATTGGGGGTGGGGACACGAGAGCAACTCTCGTCGGCAGAGAAATCAAAGTCGCTGTCGAGGGTTGTCATTTCGTGTTCGATTCCCATCTTTGGGTTAGGGGTTTTTAGGTTTGTGTTGGGCGGGGTCGGGGGTGATGTAGCTTTTAGTGCTGCATTCTCTTTCTCGAGAACAGCAATCCTGGCCACCACGGCGGCGAGTTCTGTCCTCAATGTCTCCAGAAGAACAATCAAGTCCTGACCGGACTGAGAGTCCACGTCCTCAGTCGAGCAGAAATACATGGGGATACGGGTAGCAAATGAAATAAATTAACGATAACGAGTGTATATAAACAACAAAACAACCGGTAGAGACAGAAAGATAAAGTTATATATAATATCCACAAAGTTTACATCAAAGAAAACGAGAAAGATAAGAAGGTAAAAGGAGCAACCAAGGAAGAAAATCAAATTAAGAATTCCTTTAAAATTCAATAACTGCGACAACCTGGAAACAATTAAGAAATTAAAAGACACCGTTGAAATGTAATTAAGTCTAAGATAGAATGTAGTGTAAGAAGTTTAGAAATGTGAAAGTAATGCAAAACTTTAAAATTATAAAGGAAATGATAAATTATGAAATGTCTAAAATGTCACCCGCTTCCGGATCTGATGCTGTATATTAAAGTTGTTATGGCCTTATTTGTTGTTATAAGAACACTTCACAATCACTTTTTTTTTTCACTGGCTGGTGCATTCACTTCAATACATGAATGTGTGACTGCTGATGAACTGATCTCGAATCCAAAATGATGATGACTGATGACTGATGCTGATCTCGAATCCAAAATGCACTCCCCTTTTATACTCTGTGGCAATAGAGATTTGTTAAAAATATTATTTAAAAATTCCAAGAAGCCCAAACAAAATTTTGTGTGCTTCAATTGGAATAGGATTCCCGGAAGTGTATACGAATTTTACTTGAACAAATTCCCGGAAGGAGAAATCATGAAATGCATTTAGTATTACGCATTTCATAATTTCAATAGTTATAGGGAATTGAATCAATGCACGACAAATGGATTTTGGTTTAATTTTGTCGTGCATATGATTCAATTGGATTATGGGTGAGGTAATTAGGAATTTGAATCAATGTGCGGCAAACCAACTTTTGGTTTAACTTGTCGCTCATATGATTCACTTGGATTGGGATTATAGGTAAGTGGGTGCGAGTAGTGATTTAGGATCACTACACTACCGATGTCATTCGTAACCAACGATCGACTCCGTTGGTGGATAAAGGCCTTAAGGTATAGTGGTCAATGTAAAGTAAGGCGTCTGTGCAGCCTCTGTTTGATTTAAAGGCTACTCGGTTGATGAATGTCAATTTCTTTGTTTCTACGAGGGTGGTCTGAAACTAATAAAAGGCAGAAACATACTTCAATGTGTATCTAACAGATGCACACACAATACACAAGCAAATAGTGAAGAACACCGAACGAAAATCGAATAAGATAATGCATCAGAGTCGTATACCATAGCAATAACATAACAATTTAGATCAGTGGAATATACTTGCGTTTAAAAATCGAATTCTAAACACGACCAGTAGCCTGATTGGTTGCTTTTTGGTTCAATTTTTGGTGATTCTAACTGTCATAGCGTCAGTTCGAATCACACGTTTTTCACTATCATCCCAAACGCTATATGCCCACTGCCAAAGGTTTGGCCAGTCAGCGGCGAGCTGTGAAATGCAGCATCGTTGAGTAATATGTCGCCAGGATCATAAAACAGAGGAGTGCCCTTTGGGTAAAGAAAAGGTGGAAGACAAAACCCTTTTAAAGTGTGCAGTATGTCGGAATGAGAGACACTCCGCCAACTAGCGAGGTTGTCATAAATTGCGAGAATTAACGTCCAAGAGTGTGACTTAGCAAAGAAAAACTGAGACAAATCGCACAATATCAATGACTGTAACCTCTTAGCGGTCTTACGCACAAATAGCGACAGATGCGGGACACAAGGTCTGACGATGAGTCCCACTATATCTCTTGCCCCTCTACTACCAAGGAGTGTCTCTTAATAGACAACCTCACCGACTCCAGCCTTTACCAAGTCAGCAATATGCTAAATAATCTGGGCAGACAACTCGACCTTGTATTCACGACAGACCCCTTTAACTCCCCAGTTACCCCTAGTCCCCACATCGTCTCAACTATTGACAACCACCACCCCCGCTTCTCTTATCCTTATACCGCGACTTCTCAGCCCACAGCACACCCACCCCCCCCCCCCCCCCCGATATTCTTTCAATTTCCGAAAAGCCAATTTCCGGCTCATAAGTGAATACCTCAGCAATACCACACCCAGCTTAAATAATATTAGTGTAGAGGTCGCTACAGCCAGTGTAGAGCGACACAGTAATCTACAACGCCATATCCCTATTTGTCCCATATTCCCGAAACAGGTTATCATTCTCATCGCCCCCTTGGTATAACCGCAGACTCCGCACACTTCGTAACAAGAGGAATAAGTTGTGGAATACTTTCTTAAGTACGCGTTCTCCTCTGGACTACTCCAACTATCTCGGTTACTTTTACCAATTCACCGAGCTTTATAGCTCCCTCTACCACAATTACCTTGCCAAAGCCCAACTCAATCTGATCAATGACCCCAAATCTTTCTACCACTTCATCAACTATAAACGGAAATCAGATGCCTATCCCAGCTCTGTTTTCTACGACTCAATTACTTCATCTGACTCCCATACCATAGCCAATCTTTTCGCGTCCTTCTTCAAACTATTCTTCACGGACGACTCGTTCGAGCCGAACCCCTCCTACTTTACTGGCATGTCTGAAATCTCCCTGGGCCCACTCATCCCTCTACACATTCAACAACACCAAGTTAAAGAAAAACTTGAACAACTGAAAGACGATTTCAGTCCCGGCCCAGACGGACTCCCTGCTATCTTCTTAAAAAAATGCTCCTTTTCTCTCTCTCTCTCCCGCTCGCTTCAATCTTCAATCTATCCCTTGCACAAGGTCTATTTCCCGACATTTGGAAATCCTCCTACATAACTCCCATACACAAAAAGGGGTAAAAATAACGATATATCCAATTATCGTCCCATTGCTAAGCTTTCGCACATTCCTAAACTGTTCGAAGGCCTTCTATATGAAGCGTTATGTTTTTGCTCCACACACATCATCTCTCCTAACCAGCACGGTTTCCTCTCCGGCAGGTCCACTACTACCAACCTTGTCGAATTCACACCCCACACACTCCTTGCCCTAGAAAACGGCGATGAGGTCGATGTAGTCACTACCGACTTTAGTAAGGCCTTCGACAAAATCTCCTAAAACCTCATTCTCTTTAAATTATCTTCCCTTGGTTTTGAACCCCTGTTGATTAAGTGGATCTCATCCTATCTCAACTCTCGAACCTGCCGTGTGCGATTTAGATCCACCCTCTCCGATCCTTTTTTTCCAACCTCAGGCGTTCCCAAGGGCAGTCATCTCGGTCCCCTACTATTTATCCTAACTATAAACGACATAGGCTCGAGCATCAACCACTCCCTCATCTCGCTTTACGCGGATGATACCAACATTTTCAAGACAATCCGCTCTCCCCTTGACTCCTCACTTCTCCAATCGGATCTTGACAGCTTTTCGATATGGTGCCAAAATAACTGCCTAGAACTGAATATCGCCAAATGTCACACAATCACCTTCTCTCGGAAACGCTCCCCCACCCAGCCACGTTCCTATCTCTTGCTAGACCAACCGATAACATCGGTTGAATCGATTCGCGACCTGGGCGACAAGGAACTTAGATATACCGCACATATCGATGACACAATCCTAAAGGCCAATGCCGCTCTTGGCTTTGTAAAACGTTGGTCGAAGGAACCTAAACCCCTACGTCACCCGATCACTCTACACAACTTTCGTCCGGCCACTACTCGAATATGCTAGTCAGGTCTGGTCCCCGTATCAACAGTCTCACATTCGTAGGATCGAGGGCGTTCAACGTCGTTTCTTGCGCTTTGCCCTCCGTGGTTTGAACTGGGAAAACCTACTCATTCTACCACCTTACATAGGGCGGCTCCTTCTTGTCAATCTTAACACACTTGAGGAGAGCAGAATCCATGTTGACATCATCTTTGTCCATCGCCTTCTGTTAGGCTCAATCAATTGCCCAAGATTGCTCTCCACTTTATCACTTCATACAAACCCCCGTAACGTACGTAACCCTCGACTGTTTTACGTGCCCGCTCATCACACTTCTTACGGCGCTAACGAGCCCATCTCGCGTATGCTACGACATGCCAACTCTTTCCACACCTCCTTTTTTTCCTCCTTTACAACCTCTCCACTCCTGCCCTCAAACGACGTCTCAGAAGAAACCCATCCTAACCCCGTCTCACAAATGCCGTATTTGCCTCCCCCACATACACTTGCTCTTCCCTAGCCCCCTACCCCCCTATCGTTCAGTTATTCTCACCTCCTGGTATTTCTTTTTTCTTTTTTATTCTCCTTCTTACTCTTGATCTCAGATAGTCTGTAAGGTTCTTTTTTATATTAATTAATTTAAGTTTAATTTGAGCCTGCATTAAGCAAAATAAATGGGGGTTCTGCCCTCACTAAACTTGGAACTTCCCCACCTGACCTTGCCCCGCCCACCGTCTATCCCCTCACAACCCGTACACATTCCAACTCATTTGCCGTACATTGTTCGCTGTCTCACTTATGCCACATTTGCCACCCCCACATACACTCGCTCTTCTCCAGCCTCCTACCTCCTCCACCCCGAAGTCCTCTTCTCCTTCCTTGTTTTTTGTTGTTGTCATTTTTTTTTGTTTTTTGCATTAATTACTACTTTAGTTTTTTAGTCTTAAGTTAGTTTATAAGGATGATAGTTTTGTAAATAGCTTGAATTAAGCCGAATAAATCAATAAATCAATGAATAAACAAGCTCCGACACTGATACTCGCAAATACTTCTGCACAGACTGAAACAACATCGCAAGCAGACGTGTTCACAATCTTGCTCAGTATACAGTGACAGGTGACACAACTGCAAAGTCAAATAAACGACATTTACTCTTCCCAGTCTAAATAAAAAGGCAATATAAACCCTCTAACCAATAGATCAATTACAGCTCTTGTCGTGGATGTAAATTCACTTATTAGGACCGAGAGAAGAACCCTGATGTGCTTCTGGCTGGGGAAACTAAGTTAAACCAGAGGCATAAACTTTGGCACAAAAACTGTGATATTATACGAAGAGACCGACCTAAATCCTCTCAAGGGGGAGGTGTCGTGATCTTTATTAAAAAAGGACTTCAACACAAAGTCATATATAGTGGAGAAGTACGCAGTTTCCGAGTGCTTGAAGCATGCATCGTACGCATACCACTTCAGGAAGTAAGGGAGCTGTATGCGATCCCCGTTTATGAACCCGAGGAACATCAGTATAATCTCTTTATACATGGGTGGGCTGAACAATTTTTTCTCAACGTGAAGATAGCAGCACTCGTCAATAAAAGCTACGGAACTTCAATAAAAACAGGAAGGTGGCGTTCGGATATCAAGAAGGCCATATCGTCGATATTCGCAAAGTACATGGGTGGACTGAAAAGTTTCCGGCCTCAACATGAAGATAGCAGCACTCGTCAATAAAAGCTAGCGAATGTAGTTGTGCATCTTTTGACAGTAACTCACAAAAATTTCAGCCATTTTGGACTCGTACTTGTTATTTGGCAGTCGTTTGAGTGAGTCGATGTGAGTGTTTTTGTGAAAATGGACAACATTTAGTATCGAGCTGTCATTAAATTTTTGTTTTTGAAAGGCGATACGCCTACGTAAATCAAAGATGAGTTCACTCTATGTATGGGGACTCTGCGCCATCATTTACCACAGTGAAATTTTAGGTAGCTGAATTTAAACGTGGGCGTGAGAGCTTGGGAGACGATGTCCAAAAACTGCAACAACTGACGATAACATCGCTAAAGTTTACCAAATGGTGCTAGACGACCGCCGAATTAAAGTGAGAGAGATAGCAGAGGCTATGAAAATGTCTAAAGAACGTGTTTGTCACATATTAAATCAAGATTTAGGCATGATAAACCTATCCACGCGTTCGCTCACGTTAGGCCAAAAACGTGTTCGAATGAACATTTCCAACGCTCTGTTGGCGCAGTTTAGGCGCATACAAACCGAGTTTTGGTGCCGATTTATTACTCTCGATGAAACTTGTATGCACCGTTATACGCCTGAAACAATAATACAGTCAAAACAGTGGACTGCAAAGGGGGAATCGGCTCCAAAAAAAGCAAAAACTTTTTTTTTCGCCTGGGAAAGTGATGGCGACTGTTTTTTGAGATAGTCATGAAGTTATCTTAATCGATTATCTTCAACAAGGAAAAACAATTATAGGAGCATACTACGCATCATTACTTGACCAACTGAAGGCAGAAATTGCGGAAAAATTGCCACATTTGGAGAAAAAGAAAATCCCGTTTCACCAAGACAACGCGCCGTCTCATACGTCGGCGGTTGCCATGGCGAAAATCCACGAATTACGGTTTGAACTGCTTGACCATCCGCCTTACTCACCAGATCTAGCCCCAAGCGACTTCTTTTTGTTCCTATCTATCTAAAAATTGCGCTCGGAGGACAGAGATTTTTGTCAAATGAGAAGACAATCACTTTCGCGAACAGTTATTTTGCAGAGAAAAACGACGAGTACTATTTGGGTGGGTTAGAGAGATGGGAGCATCGCCGGAAGAAGTGTGTAGAGTTACAAGGAGACAATGTAGAAAAATAAAAATAAACTTTAAGAAAAAATGTCTTGTATCTTTGTTAGGTCGGAAACTTTTCAGCCCATCCTCGTATAAACCAGAGCGAACCTTGGGCCACAATTTTTTTCTAAAACCTTTGAAATACAGGGGATTAAGGATATAGAGCGGTAACCTTCTGTAGTATCTTTATCTTTCTTCAGTTTGGGAATAGATATTACGACCGCGGCTTTCCACATTAGTGGGATACGTGATGTTTCAAATATTCTGTTGTATATTTTAATAATTCTCAGTTTTGTATTTTGCGAAAGGTGTTTCAACATTGGGTAGGGTATTCGATCTCTCCCTGGGGTTTTGCCTTTGGTTATTCATATAATAAATAAAAATAAATTTTAAGAAAAAATGTCTTCTATCTTTGTTAGATCAGGAACTTTTCAGGCCACCCTCGTATAAGGTAATGAAGGTAGAATTTTGTCTAACCTATAATTTAGAATTTAAGAAAAAAACGGAAATAAAACATTGTTATATAATTAACATCAGTTAGTTATCATCATCATCATCATCATCATCGGCACTACAACCGGGAACCAGTCTTGGCCTTATTTAGCAAGTCCTGAGGCTTGTTAAATTTTCCATAATTCCGACGGGGAAACGAACCCCGGTCTCCCGCGTGACAGGCGGGTATACTAACCACTATACTATCAGTTAGTTATCACCCCCCCTAAATTACACTTAATATTCTGGCCAGCCCATGTCCTTTCCCTATAACAAAGCATCATATTAAAAATACAATAGCACATTCTCACCAAACAATAGACAAATTTTAAAATAAAATAACATCCCTAAAAATACATGATACCTATCCCAATAGATTAATATTTGGTTAGTCACAAAGTCCCAAATATTATCTACTAAAAACAACAACACCTTCCCCAAAAAAATTCCTTTGTTGGATGTGCCGTTGTAGAGTAACCCTCTGTATGGCATAAGGACCGTCGATACTACTTATGACCATTCGATAGGGGCGTACATAACGGTACATTGAACAAAGAAGATAAAAAGGATATGGACTGCCGAAGAATCACGGGCTAACTCTACGTGGACTGAGCACGACAAACCCTGAACGTCAGAGGTGAGTGCGCACGAAGAGGGTTGACTCTCGATCCGTCGAGAGTCAGTTGAAAATTAGTCGTGTGAGAGTGCGGTTCGTTCCCACAACAAGAAAAAATAAAAGAAATATAAATTGAAAATAAAATATAATAATTGTATTCCGTTTAAACTATTGTATTTCGTTTAAACTATTGTGTCCCGTTTAAATAATTATATCCTGGTTAAACTACAAAAGAACATTAAATAAAATAATTGTATTCCGTTTAAACTATTGTATTTCGTTTAAACTATTGTGTCATGTTTAAACAATTATATTCTGGTTAAACGGCAAAGAAATAGATTGAAATAAATAAATAAAAAAAATACACGCCCCAACAGAATCTACCGACGAAGAAACGAAGGATGTAGTGCTCCAAAAAGCCCTACCACCTTTTCCCCCCATTCCTACATCCAAATCCCAGCAATAATACGCTAAAACCTAAGATCCTATCAAAACTCACAAAAACCCAAACATGACCCAAAATTCGCAATAAACGAATCAAACATTCGTTTATC
This sequence comes from Microdon myrmicae, assembly GCA_963931805.1. NCBI lineage: Eukaryota > Metazoa > Arthropoda > Insecta > Diptera > Syrphidae > Microdon > Microdon myrmicae. The sequence goes on along the minus strand of OZ007500.1, from coordinate 124,389,512 downwards.
GCTTAACATTTGCCGCCACGGCATAATTTATTCCAAAACCCAAATTAAAATCAAATTCACAATAAACGAATCTACATTTGCTCCACGGCATCATGAAAATTCAAAACCCAGAGATACGTTATCTCAATCTGGGAAAATTCCATCAAACAGAACAAACAAACCCGAATCCCTTTCTACACATCCACATCTGCGCAATAGTTTCGTAAGAATTCAAGAAATTGAATTCTTATCTAAAGTAAACATTGAGCATCCCACTCAGGATACTAAAATCGGGATTTTTGTACGAAATTGTACACTTTTGAGATACAAATCTCGATTTCTTTTCCTTTATAAAGGAATAGTTAAGTGATCTCCGGGCCGCAGTATATTATCGAACAGTGTCCCTGAAGGAAGGGCCCAGGCGAACTATTGTAATTGGAAATAAAACCAGGAGAACTATTTTAATTGGAAATAAAACATATTATATACCGAAAGAATAACGAGCCTTTTCAATATTTAACAACTGATTCGGAGTATCACCTGCCCCCACGGAAGACCAGTGAAATCAAGGACGTTGCTCTTCCCTCTGGAATCAGAGGAAGCACGGTGACGACCCCTTTGTAGGATAAGTTTTCAGGAGCGGTCTATTTTAAGAGATCACCTTCTCCTTATAAGGACTAGGAGACACGCTTCCTGAAACCAAACCCCTACAAGAACAGAACAAGGACACGTTCTACGAGACTCTACAGGAAGTAATTGATGGGATCTCATCATTCGATGCTAAAATCCTCCTCGGGAACCTTAATGTTAAAATTGGAAAGGAAGATATCTTCCAATCAACTATAGGTAAAGAAAGCCTACACGAGGTTTCAAATGATAATGGAATCGAATTATTATGTTCGCAGCGTCAAAATATCTGGTAGTGGAAAGCACAATGATCAAGCACAAGCAAATTCATAAAGCTACGTGGATCTCACCCGACGGCGTAATGCTTAACCAAACAGACCACTTCCTCATAGACAAAAGACTCCACTCGAACATCCTTTACGTAATATCATATAGAGGAGCAGATTGCGACTCCGATCATCTTCTAGTGATGGGCAAAATCAGCAGTCGGCTCGCAGCAAACCCACATGGGCAGTCACGGGAGACGAGCAAAAAGTTCGACATTGATCAACTAAAAGACCTTTAGCATCCTAGAGAATGGGAGCAGTGAGGAAGAGGAAGCCAATAGTGTGGACATTAAATGGACACCAATCAGAGACACAATCAAACAAACAGCCCAAAATATATTAGGATTTAAGAAAACAATTAAGTCCAAACCTTGGTTTGACGATGAATACAGGGCGAAGATCATAGGACGTAAATGCCTCAGAGTGATCCACTTAGAAAGATATGATGAAGTCAACGCAGAAAGATACGCGGCAATTCGGAAAGAGACAATGATACTTTTCAAACGCAAACAAAACGAATGAGAGAAGACTCGGATCGAAAAAATTCTAGAAAATTCCAGAGCAAAGAACATCAGAGGTATGTTTGCCGGCATAAATTCAATTCGAAATGGCTACCGAGGGGGAGCCAAAATAATTCGAGACGCAAACGGCTGTCTGGTCAGAGAAACAAACAATATCGTGACAAGATGGAAGCAGTATTTTGAAAACCTGCACAATGTGCGCGCCCATTAACCACAAATAAACGCACCAAACGTACATACAGCCGAGCCTCATATCCCGGACCCCTCTCTCAACGAGGTTGTAGACGCTATAAATCTACTGACAAACGACAAGGCTCCCGGAGTCGATTGCATACCGGCAGAACTTGTGAAGCATGAAGTAGAGGCAACCGCTCAAAAGGTCCTCCAACTCATCAAAACAATAAGGAATAAGGAAGTCACTTCGGAAGAATGGAAAACCTCAATAGTCGTCCCCATTTTCAAAAAAGGCGACAGATCTGACTGCGAAAACTACATAGGAATATCATTGCTCCCAACCACAGACAAAATACTAACAAATGCCATACTGGCGAGAAGTACACCGTACGCAGAAGAAATACTGGAAGACTACCAATGCGGATTCCGTAGGAACCGGTCAACAAGCGACCAAATGTTCACAATAAGGCAACTGCTGGAAAATAAGTGGGAATACGGAGAGACGGTTCACCAACAGTTCATTAACATAAAAAAAAAGCCTACGACTCAGTCGCAAGGCAAAGACTCTACCATATCATAGTTGAGCTGGGAATCCCGAAAAAATATGTTGCCTTAATTCAACTCTGCATGAATGAAAACAGAGGGCGAGCTTGAATAGAAAACGACCTCTCAGATCCATTTGAAATCCGGGACGGACTAAAACAGAGGGGTGGCATCTCACCGTGTCTTTTTAACCATGGGCTCGAGTATGTCATCACAAAGGTACAAGACGACAACATGGCCGGAACATCCCTGAACGGGGTCACACAAGTGCTCGCATATGCGGATGACATCGCCGTTCTGGGCGGTAATCTAGAAACTGTAAGTAAAAACTGTGAAATCATCATGCAAGCGACAGAAGAGGTGGGGCTAGAAATAAATGATGACAAAACAAAATACATAATTACAGCGAGAGTAGGTGGACCTCAGGGAACACATATAAACGTCAGGGGCAAGATATTAGAAAAAGTTAAAGAATTTAAATATCTGGGAACGATACTGACGGCCAGTAACGAAATGTCGAAGGAAATTAACAAAAGACTGCATTCTGGAAACACTAGTTGGTACGCAGTCAGTAAAGTACTGAAATCCAAACTGCTATCACGTAATTTAAAAGTCCGTGTCTATAGAACTGTGGGGTTTAGGTATGGGTGCCGTCGTAGGGCACGGGTTCACTCTCACCCACCGACGGAAATCCGGGGACGACGAATAGTTGCGGGTAATAGCACCGGTAACGGTAAGTTCGTTCGCACCTCGTGTTCCTTTGTTTCCCTTTTCTTACCTAGAACTCACAGTTAAGGGACAGTCACCACTAAGTCAATTTAGATCGTTTGAAACTATTCCGAAGGTTCGATTAATCGGATCATACCTTGAGGTCATTCGAGCACTTGGGAGTCTGATGCGAAACCGTCATCCGCAAGGGAGGAAACACCACAAATAAAACGCTCGAGCTTCGCCGATAATTGTTCTTTTATTCTTGAGCACATACGATTTTTAATCTCCTTACTTCTATGTCTTCAATTGTATATGCACACTTTCGACTCGACCGACTTATTTTTATGTCTTTAATTGTAAATGCACACTGCGCACCCTGGTGGTTCAAACCCGACTCCGTTTAGGTTAAAGAGCGATGAGCGCTCGATGGTGGTTGTGACTCGATTGACCAAAAGGGGCAAGAAATCCATTAATGGTGTCGTGGCAGTGGAGTCATCGCTAGGTAAACTCACTGCCACTTACTAGGAATGCGAAGAATGGTTGCTATGCGTACATAGAGAATTGTTTCAGGGAATTTTCCGCCGTACGGGCTGAATTAGATTCCTCTGTTGCTGTGTATACGGAGAAATCGGTTTCGGTGACCAAGTATGGGCATGAGTTGTCGGTTAGACAAAGGAAGATGGGTCTTGGTCGTTGCGATGGTTGTTTCGTGGAAATGCAACGCATCGTTCTGGTGACTTACCAGTGAGGAGAATTGGTATTGTTTTGATTGGTTTAGGTAGGATGGGAGTCGGAATGTTTTTCGGGGAAATGTTACGGCCACAACCACCCATCCCATAAAACCTACCTCTTTGGAGCTAAGCTCCATCATTAATCGCGCATACGGTAAATATCGCGATATAAATTCAATATCAAACAAATTGTACTGCACGTTCAATTTGCCCATATTGAATTTAAGTTTAATCCAAGACGTGAAAGAACGAACCATATGTTCAACACGCAGAATAGCCTGGATCCAAATCTGTGGACCAGATGACCAACTTTCAAGTAAAGTTGTTGAGAATCATAAATTGCACGTCTGCAATTTTATGATCTTTCAAAGGTTTATTTACCCAAACCATTTCCCACAAGGAACATCCTTGCCCATTCGCCTAGAAGAAATAAACAGGTACCATAAAACGAACTGCACGTTCACCTAGGCGCTATTGATCTTTTCCCTTGTACCGATTTCCACGGAAGGGATCCTGGCCCATGCGGTTAAAGAAAACAACAGGCGCAATAAAACGGATGGGTGAACGTGTAATCCAAGCAGCTAACACAAAAAAAGGGAATCAGAAATGTGCATTAAGACGATGCACTGTTGATTTTCCTTTTATGTTCAGTTAAAACAAACAACTCGCGCCATAAAAAGAACTACATGTACGTTTATCGCCGACCGACACAAAGGATTGTAAATGCTCATCGGTAAGATCCTTTCTTGATTGTTCTTTTGTGTTTCCTCTTCCGATCCCAAATTTGGGAAAGACAAAGAAAGGAAAATCCTTTTATCCGCAGGATAAGAAAAGTTTTCGTCCGATGAGAAAACGAAAATTGAGAGAGTTGGTTTTCGAGACTTGACCGGGACGGTGAGTGAGGAGTTCGTGGTTCGGGATAATTGACTAAGACGGTCTCCCAAATAAGTGTTTCTGGTGACGTGGTTAGAGATATTAATAAAGATTGAGATTAACGAAGTGACTATTAATAAAAATCAATTTTAATTTTAATAAACCAAGTGTGTTCTGATTTATAAATGAGGGTGTGTAATGTGCAAGGATTGGCGCAAGGCTAATAACCTTGCCCAGAAAAACAAATTATTATGGAAAATTTAACAAGCCGGATCCCGGTTGTAGTGCCGAATGATGATGATGATGATGATGTGCAAGGTGTGAAGGTAAATATAAAAACATTACAGAAACTAATGCTGCTTGGTCGCAAGCGAGGAAAATGGTTTAAGCAGGAAGTGAGCCCGAATGATTTTCGGGGAAAATTAGTGCTGCTTGGTTGCAAGCGAGAAATACGAGTATAGTTTAAGTAGGAAATTAGCCGATGTGGTTTTTGGAAAAAGGCATGCGGTTTGATGTAGATGAGGGAGATGATTTAAAATGTAATCTATTGCAGGGTTTGGGGTATATTCTGTTGTAAGTTGTACAAATGCATTCTATTACAGATTGGGGAATATATGCTATTGGAGATTGGGAAATGGATTCTGTTGCAGATTGGGAAGTGTGTTCTTTGAATGTTTGCGAATGAGTGCTATTGCAGATTTGGGTTATGGTGACGTGCTGTTAGCGGTCGAAGTTAGGTAGGAATTGTGGGTTGGTTCCCCGTGTGATATAGAGAACCCCCACAGAACCATAATTATGCCGATTGCTCTATACGGATGCGAAACATGGGCTCTCACAAAACAGGAAGAAAACAAATTCCGCGTATTCGAGAATTCAATTTTAAGGAGTACCTTTGGAGGTAAATATTACGAGGGGGCAGGACAATGGAGGAAACTCCACAACCACGAACTGAAAGAGCTCTAACGGAAACCTACAATAGTGAGAGTAATCAGGTCGCGAAGTTAAGATGGGCCGGACATGTGGCGCGAATGGGCAACGATAGGACCGTGCGTAGAATTCTTGACGGTAGACCAACGGGAAAGGGAAGGACAGGACGGTCGCGACGGTGATGGAAGAACAATGTTAGGTTTGACCTTCAGGAGATCGGATCGGATGGTCAATCGTGGAAGGAGAGCGCACTGGACAGGGAACGATGGCGGAGTCGCGTCGGCGAGGTCATGGATTTCCGGGTTCCTACAGGCCAATAAATTGTAAATAGTATAGTAATCTATGTGTCAGGCCCGGAACTCATTGGGTGATGTGTTAGCTGTCAGGACGTGATGGATTCATCATATACTTATCTTAAATTATTTATACTTTTCATTTGTCTGTTTTATTTCGTCTTGACATATTGAAACTTTCGTATATATAATATAATATGCGTATTACGACTGGAATAAATTTGAGTCCGAATATCGATAATTCCGGATTTAATTACAAAATTGTTATGCCCCTTTTGAAACACCTGATGTGTATAAGAATGTCTCTATTTGAGGTAATACGCCTCTGCAAGTGATCCATGGAAGATTACATGGACTGAGTGATCTTATGGGAAATTTTAACCATGAAAATAATTAACCATTAATGATGGATTTTTTGTTTTGCTATTCCTCATTTAAATATTGCGTAAAAACTCATGTAAAATGATAGCAAACTAATGAAACTATATTTAAAGTTTGTTAAAGCCATACTACGTGCATTTTCCTGTTCACATAGGACTTTAAAATGCCCCCTTCCACGCCTTATTCCAATGTATTTATTACAAAATCTCTTTTTCCATTTACGCATCTACTATGTTGTGGTTGTTGAATTTTCGCCTGCGAGCTTTTAAATAGCAATGCCTATGTGTAGAGGAAGGCCCGACTAACGCACAGGACGCCAATATCCTGGAACATATTCTATACAAAGAAAGACAAGGACAGCGTTAACTAGTAGAAGAGGTTACCAAATCTGATTGGTTCTCCTGTCACAATCCTGGAGCTTTTATCGCGGGTCGGTGTACATATTGTGGGACTCAACTGTACCCCTGACTGTGAACCAACAGTTCAATTTTTTCTTCACTGTGGCTGGGATACGGTGTATTTAAGTGCTTCGTTATATCAAATCCTGCAGCAGGATAATTTTTATTGCCCCTCAACAGTTTTGTTTTTGCTACTCATTAAAACAAATCTTAAGGAAAGAAAGGAGAACTTATTCTGCTCTCGAGAGTGAGTTTGATTTTTATTATATGTTACTAAAGCTATATTTTTATTGCATCGATGTTATATTTGTGGATAGTAGATTTATCCTGTTTGAATTTTTTTTTCTTAAATTATAGTTATAATTATTAACTTTAGATGTAATGTTTGTTATGTTATATTTATTAATAGTAGACCAATTTGTTTTTATCAAAGATCTATCTATTTGTCGGTATTAAATTTGTCCTGTTTCCATTAATACCTAAATGCTATATTGAGCACAATTGTCCTGAATTGTATTTTTCCGCGAGATATCTGTTCGTAAATTGCACAATTTGTTGCTTTCGTCCTGTTGCAAATTCATTTGTTTCGAATCATTTATTAGAAAAGTACCGTTAATTTAGCAAATATTTTTGCCGGTCATATTAAGTGTTACATTCTCACACCAACTCAAGAATAGGATGCCTCTGTTTTCTTATACTAGAAAACATAAGTGGGAGAAAAAGAGACATCTACCTGAATTTGCACCAACTTACATTTGCTATTTCAAAAAGAAGGGTATCCCCCTGGGTCTAGTTTCCTGTATGTGTGTATTGAATGGTTGCAAAAGGATTGATATCTGGGGGACCCACAAGTGGTGTTTTCAAGATATTGCATCACGTGTGCTTACTGAATTTATTATGGAAGTAAGGTTTACTCTTTCTAGATTTGCATTCTATTTCAAATATAGATATAAATATATAGTATTTATACAATACAACACATATATATATATAGTATTTATACAATACAAGAAATATATATATATATATATATATATATATATATATATATATATATATATATATATATATATATTATTTATACAATCTTTTCTCTACATCTCAAAGATTTTGTTTTTAAAATCTGAATTACTAGATCTGCAAGAGTACTTCCGCTTTATTTAGTTTGCTTTTAACTTCTGCAAAAATTAACCCCAAACCTGCACAATTATTTTTTAATTGCTTTTCATTTCTAGTATAGAATTGGTATAGAATAAAATGAAGGAATAACTATAGCACAAAAAAGAATAAACCCCTTTAATGACTAAATTAGGGAGGTTACGGCATGCGTACCCCTGTCCATAGATTCAACTGTTGACTTTATGTTATTGGGACAGTTGGGCAATAAACTTACCATTGATATGTCGAGGTTTTCTTATAGTGAAACAAAAATCCAAAATTTCAGGGTAACCGTAGCAAGTATGTATACTTACATAGGTCCAAGAGAACTTTCTGCCTGATTGTAGCAGTTAGGTCGTAAAATTGTGGCAGGTTACTGATTCTAGATTTAATTTCAGGGTGTTTCGATCCTATATCTGTTCAAATACCATTCGCTTTTTTAGTACTGCCCAATTATGCGCGACTTTGTTACGATAGGTTTTCTAGAATTGCGATTTTGGCGATCTGTGTCCTCCAGGGACGAAACAAAAACGTCACCTTAAGCACGGTCTGAACTTGTCTTTGTTAAGTGGACCTATTTAAACAATACGGCTTCTCGATAGTATAGTGGTTAGTATACCCGCCTGTCGCGCGGGAGACCGGGGTTCGATTCCCCGTCGGGATGCCTCTGGCGCAAGACTAATGACCTTGCCCGGAAAAAACAAAGCATTATGGAAAATTTTACAAGCCTCAGGACTTGCTAAATAAGGCCAAGACCGGTTCCCGGTTGTAGTGCCGATGATGATATTGATTTAAACAATACAGGCGAATGCGGATACGCACGGTCTTTATTTTGATCATAGAATCGAGAAATCCTCTACTAAATAGTATAGCCAGGTTTTGCATAAATAAAAATACGGTAAGTATCATCAGCATCATCATCGGTACTACAACCGGGATCCGGTCTTGGCCTTAACAAATCTCTCCACCGGTCCCGATCTCAAGCCGATGTCATCCAGTGTGCACTCCCCGGTTCTAGGCCATTCCTCCGTCGCAGACAAGCTCTGCTGCGCTGTCTCCTTCCATGCATCCTGCCACAAAGGATTTTCCGGACAGGCTCCTCTTTGCTCATTCGAGCTAGGTGTCCTCCCCACCGGAGTCTACCGAGCTTGATTTTTCTTACAATATTAAATTCAAGGTAGATCAGGTACAACTCATGGTTGTAGCGTCTCCGGAATCGTTCTCCCTCACATTCGAGGCCAACAGTTCTCCTTAAGACCTTCCTCTCGAACGCGGCTAAGAGTTCAGAGTGCCTTTTATTAAGCATCCAGGTCTCGGATCCATACATGATTACTGGTAAGACCATGGTCTTGTACAGTAGTAGCTTGGATGTTCTGGATAAATTTCGGGATGTAAAGAGCCTTGATAAACCATAGTAGGCTTTGTTGGATTTGATCAGCCGTTCGCGTATTTCTTCTTCCATATTGTTATCGGCTGATATTGACCCAAGGTAGTTAAAGAATTGCACTACTTCAAATTTGTGCTCCACTACCCTGATAGTATGACCAATGTTAGGTCTTCTCTTCGCAGAAGTTGCCACCATGTATTTAGTTTTCTTCTCATTAATGTGCAGTCCCAGTTTTTGTGCCGCCTTCTCGATCTGGGTGAAAGAGTCCTGTATAGCCGAATCGGATCTACCGATGATGTCGATGCCATCTGCGTAGGCAAGTATCTGGCTGGACTTGGTGACAATAGTCCCTCTTGTAGTAACGCCAGAGTCACAGATTGCTTTCTCCAACGCCAGGTTGAAGAGGAGGCAGGCCAGACCGTCCCCTTGTCGGAGTCCATTATAGATGTTTATTCGTTTGGACAGCAGTTCGGACCTCGCTCTCTACTTTCTCTTAACAGACTAGTTTTTTTTCCAGGCACTTTTCTTTTGTCTGTGAAGTTTTTTTTCAGATCTTCTGAGCCCTTTGTTTTTCTCCTCGCGTATCCGCGTCCTATGAGACTGCTGCATTGCCCGGTATACAGCATTCTTACGTTGAGTCGCTAGTTTGGACTGATCATCAAACCGGTCGCTCCGATCTCTACGACTACTGCCTAAGATGGCGTTGGCAGTACTGCCAGTATTCTTAAGGCGTGTCCATTTCTCTTCTACGCCCGGCATTTTGGCCCCAGGACTTACTCTCCCTCCGTCGAGCTCTTCGGGGGCATGTCTTAATGCATGACCAAAGGTGTTACTGGTACAATATTTTTTTGGGTGCACCACTTCCGGCTCTCCGGGAAGAGTGGGCTACCGTTGTTGTCCTTGATGTCCTTTATACCGAAGGTGTTGCCGCAAGATTATATCGATATTTCTAAAAGAACTAAGAACTTCCTGCTGAGCAGTCACTAAAACAACACTTCCGATTCTTTTAAAAATTCATTTATTTTCAGATTATTCCTAATTGTTTTTGAAGAGGTCTTCTCCTCACGCTCGCCACTGACTCCCCTGCTCGACTACCGATTCTTGATTCAGACTCTGTCTGTATCTTTTGTTATCTTTATCGTTTTCGAAGTCCGGACGCAACGCCACTTATCACCGATCCTTTTCGGGGTTTTGTTTGTGTTATTCATCTGGCAAATGTAAACAAGAGTTTGCGTGCACTTCAGATGGGTAACACAAGATCCGTGGGAAATCGGTGTGAAATTAGGATCTGGGAATCTGTGTCTATTAGCAAGTCATAAAACATCTGGGATGTGGAGATATGTATTGTGATGTATCATCATCATCATCATCATCGGCACTACAACCGGGAACCGGTCTTGGCCTTATTTAGCGAGTCCTGAGGCTTGTTAAATTTTCCATAATGATTTGTTTTTTTCGGGCAAGGTCATTAGTCTTGCACAAGAGGCTCCCCGATGGGGAATCGAACCCCGGTCTCCCGCGTGACAGGCGGGTATACTAACCACTATACTATCGAGGAGCCCATTATGATGTATAGATTGCCTGAATTGTGTGTCGGCGGATCAAATAGACATGTTTTTGTTTAGACACGTGTTTGATTGTACACACAATGCATGAGAAAAATGTGCATTGTGGTGTTCGGATTTTTGGAATTGAATTCAATGTTCGACAATTGAACGTTTTGGTTCAATTTGTTTGACATTCTTGCATGGTTTTGTTTTGTTTCGATAATATTTTTGTTGTCCTTGTAAAAAATTATGATGTACGTGCTTTCAATAATTAATATTCCTTTTAACACTGCAAAATTCTTATGGGTATTCTTATGATGCATCAAATTCAAGGAAACTTGTACAACATGGAACAATTCGCCCAATTCTTCGGCGTCCAACCTACTAATGAAATAGTTCCATTGAGAGACGAAATCATGGAGGCATTGCGGAGAAACCCTGCCAATATGGTGGTTTCACTAGAGGAGGTGATGGGCGGTACGAACCGTTGTTTGGTTTCACATTACTTCAATGCTGCACTCTCTTTAGCACAAGAGGGAAAGGTCAAGATCATCAAAGACCACGGAGATCTAATCCAGCTCACCGATTGGGGAAACGTAAAGCTTACCTTAATCACAGATGATTAGCCAAGAGCAATACTCCTCGGTTGAGCCATTTAAAACCCGACATACATATTCACTTAGTATATTCGTAAATGTCTCTAGTCATTATCCATATATATGTGTATATTTATCTTAGATAATTAAATAAATACTTTATGTTCAATATTAATAATTTAATGAGTGAGTTATTTAACCTCGATGGAATAGAAGAATCATCATCATCATCATCATCATCATCATCATCATCGGCACTACAACCGAGATCCGGTCTTGGCCTTATTTAACAAGTCTGAGGGTTGTTAAATTTTCCATAAGAATTTGTTTTTCCGGGAAAGGTTATTAGCCTTGCGCCAGGAATAGAAGAATGGACCAATTAAAATGAAATTATTGATCTTACAAACAATAAATTGGTTTTTTAATTAATTTATTGTAGTTCCGTGAAATTCCAACGAGGTTCTGAGATTTAATTGAGAAATGAGTCTTCTTAGTCCTCCAGGAATCTCGAGTAAAGAAGTGCCGATAAAATTTGTTCTCAAGGCCTGAAGATTGTAAACGTCATGGAATACATTCCACGATCGTTTAGTTCCACTGAAGAATTTATTTATTTAATTGTTTATTTTTTTTTTTTAGACAAACGCAAGTTATGACAATAGATGTTTCACAACACTGTACTCACAGAAACATCACAGGGTCCAAAAGCAGACGCACAACAGCAAAGAAAACAAAACAACAAAGTACACATCTGATCTAATTATTCAATTTAGTTATTTTGTTTTTCCATTGTTGATATACAAGAAATTTCGCTATAGCAACACTTAACACAGAATTATTTATAAGTTATCTATTTGATTTAGACTCTTTTTTATTATCAAATTGTATTTCCTCACTTCGACATCAAACTTTGAATAATATCAATAAAAAGCAAAAAAAAAATGTTACCATCAAATCCGAATAAGATAAATCACTATCATCAATAATATATATAGTCAGATATCTGACGTCAAAAAAAAATAAATATACACCCTGATTGTTGTTCAAAGTCCGACTTCTTCCTGAATCATCAACAGGGTACTTTCTAGCCTATCAACAAACTAATCAATCTTATTCTTTGCTTTTGCCCTTTGTTCTTACCTTGGGGCCCATACCTTTTGGTCACGATGCGACGATGCGAAGTTCCCATCAAATAGTATTACTGAGCACTTCATAGTCATTGCTGAAGCTAAGGGTGTTTAAAAATTTTAATCATGAATGGCAAGATATCACCTTGCATTTCCGTTGATGTAATTGCGAGGAACTGCAAAGTGTTCAATGAAATTAAGGAACCTCGCGTTTCCCTTCCCAAGATTTTGCTAATTGAGTATTGGGTAGTATTTTGTTTTGATGATGACATCACTGGTATGACCTTCAATTGAGGAAATGAAATATAATTATAGTGATTTATAATGGATCTATTTTTAGATGCATTAACATATATCATCGGCACTACAACCGGGATCCGGTTTTGGCCTCAATTAGCAAGTCTCGAGGCTTGTTAAATTTTCCATAATAATTTATTTTTACGGGCAAAGTTATTAGCCTTGCGCCGTTAGATGCATTAAAGGACTTAATATTTCTTTAAAATTGTTACATACCAAAACCACCCACCCGAATATTCATACCGGACCAAGCCCGATTAAATTTCGGATCACAAAAGCTGAATCCCTTCGGATTAATTAATGTTAAATTAATCAATCCACTAAAAAGATTCTCTAGCAGCATCGCTTAAGAATATAACCAGAGAGTTTAGGAGTTATTGTTCATCAGATTGTGGTCAACGATCTTTCGTTAGCCACAAACCAAGAGTCCGAAAAATAAAACTCCAACGCGATCTTTCGGTATTGGTTCTTTATTAAGAGCACCTTTACTCCTCAAGTTACTTTCTAAGACTAACTTATATTTTGATGTCACAAATCTAACATTTTGAAGGACAGCACGATGTACATCAGGTAATTACAAGAAAAAGGTTCAATACACAAAATGCCTACCTGTGTATATTTTAAAAGGTGTATAAAAATGTAATTTGTAGTAAAAAAATAAAAATTGTACACACAACTTATCGCTAGACCTTACACTGTAAGCCCATCAATAATGTAAACCCATTGTGACTGATCTAGTACAATAGGACGATAATGGATTGATTTTCGGTTCCTTGTCTTCTTCTTGTTCGAGCAGTCACGGCGGGTGGACGTAAGAAAGAAATTAAAATTGTGAATGCCGATAATTTAAATAAAAATATAATTCTTAAAACATCAGGTGGGGGGCTTACCACAAAGTAAGTAATAAAATTTCATCGGATCATCAATCACCGATCAAAATGATGCTCGATAGACCCGGGACGAGATGACGGAAGCCCTGCACGTGGTAGGGATAGATGTCCCGATCACAGCCACGATTGGGCGGATGCGGACAATATACAAGGAAGCGTTTGGTCATTCTGAGCTTGAAAATACGGACGAAGAAACTTCCGGAACTTCAGGTGTGTTCACAAGTTCTGGCGGAGCACTCTCTTCTGACGGAGCGTCCACTTCGGGTGGAGCCCCTACTTCTGGCAAAGCGCTCGCTTCCGACGGTGCACCGACTTCTGACCTAGCTTCTCAGCAGATGGCTGGCGGACGATCAACTTCTGACGCAACTTCTGGAACCATTTCTGATGATGCTGAGGAACGAGAACTCGCTCGACTGGAAAGAAGGAAACGCATTCGGGGACTGCAGGGGGAGCTGCAAGATATGTAGCCGGTTCCAGTGACTACAAAAAAGGTGGACTTCAACGACATTGAGAATGCAGTCCCTTTGTTCTCCTGCGACGACAAATATAGCATTCGTAAGTGGGTAGCAGACTACGAGGATGTGGCCCAGTCGCTTTGTTGCGATGCTCGCACCAAATACCTCTGTGCACGTCGACTTTTGACAGGAACTGCCAAGGTACTTTTGAGATCCGTTCGTGTTGATTGCTGGGATTCTCTTAAGGAGATATTGCTGGCGGAATTGGACCAAAAAATGACCCGCCGAGAAGTCTACCACAAGTTGAGTCGTCGATCACCACTAAAAGACGAGTCGTTGCTACGTTATATCCTATCCATCCAGGAAATCGCCTCGCATACAGACATCGACGAGGCAGAATTACTCGAGTTTATCATCGAAGGTATTGGGGATACGTCATCAAGCACCTCAATACTTTACGCCGCCAAATCTATAATGGAGCTGAAAAGACTTCTTCCCCATTACGAAATGAGGAAGTTTTCGGAGCCGCTGTCGTCCCTTATGACCAAAGGAGGTTCGTCGTCTACGTCAACAGTGCCTACAACTTCAGCAAGAGGGCGCAGGACTTCTACAATAACATCTGCTAAAGGGCAAGAAAGGTGCTACAATTGCTCAAAATTTGGTCATTTTGCATCCAGCTGTCCAGAGGAGAAAAGGCCACCAGGCTCATATACTTATAGGAATTTCCCGAAGGTGAAGCCGAGGCCAGTTGGAGCCGTGCACCCGGACAACAATGCCCTTAAGGCCAACGATAGTGATGAAGAAATAATAACACCTTTGAGTTCCGTACAACTGGTGAGCGTTTCCTTTATTTTAACAGAAAATAAGTGTACTAATTATAAAAATGTCTACTTTCTTTTGGATACCGGTAGTCGGGTTAGTTTTGTTCGGAAGTAATTGGTGCGTGAAGACATGCCCTTAAGAAAGCTTTCGCACTCCAACTATAAAGGATTAAGCAACGTCAAGGTACTGTTTATTGCCATATGCGTTATGGTACTGTTTATTGCCTTATTATTTTTTCGGGTTTAAAAAGAAAAATTTCCGTTATGATTATTCCAGATGACGCTATGCCGGTTCGTCTGTTGGTTGGTTGGGCGTGACGGATTGCGAGCTTTTAATATTTCGCTACAAATGAATTTAAAGAGTATGTCTTCTCCGCAAAAATGTACTTCCAAAGTTAATAAAAATATTGATTCTTGTTTAAGTTCTATGTATTATTGTACTTACGCCCCTAGAAATGGGAATACATTCAGTTCTATTAGCTTGCCTGGTGAAACTAACAACAAATACTTCCTGAACAGTAGTATACCGTGCGATCGAAAAGTTGAGTATGATTCGGGTAGGGATGATTCTGCTCTCCAAGCTTGTGATGATGAGAAAGATAACAGTGTTTGCGAGATTTGCGCTATAGTACTGTGGCGAACGTACAAATTCCCCACAGGAAAAGTCCAGACCAACTTGAGGTAACGCACTTACCTGGACAACATCACGCCCACAGACGCGGTCCCAAGCCCAGCGGGGGCCGCCAGTAACCCAACGTTGAGTCGACACCAGAAGGCAAGGAACTTAACGGCCCCAAAGCCTCTAATACCGAGCTAAACGCTCCATACCTAAAACCTACGACCTGAAACAAGGAGAAACATCCATGCATCCTTCGACGTGTGCAATCGCAAGCTGAGTGAGGGCCAGCACCACAAGTCGGCAACCCTGAACATCTGCACGGGATGCAGGGAATTGTAATCAAAACAATTAACCGACCAACGGACGTGGTGCGGTTGATCTAAACATTAGATCACCCAAATAGTCACCGCAAACAAGGAGCGCATTCCTTAGCCTCGTAAACACCCAGATGGCGCGAAAAACCAAGCACCACGTAACTCCAAACAATACTTTGTTTGGAGTTTTACGAAGGCCAGCTGCAATAAATAAATACGGCACAGCATTGCGCCGTTGCCACTGTCCGCCAAGCAGAAATGCATCAGCGGAATGTTTGTTTTTCACACCATGTGAAAAACTCTCTTGGATTCCAAATCCAATAGATACCAGCGGACTAGACGTCCAGGCGATCGTCAACACCAGATGGTCGACCTAACCAAGCAGCGTGGGAATAGAATCCACCGTCAACAACGACGGTGAAGCTTCCATATGTATGCGTGAGAATTTTCGCCTTACAGGAAATTGTGTCTGCACAACTGCAGATACAAAACACACAGATACTGAAAAAAAAGGTATTCGATAGGTTGCAAGACAGTGAGTTTGATATCGAGCATCGGTCCAGAAGAGTCCTGTCACAGAGAACTCGACAAGGAGGTCAGTCCGCGCCGCGCATTACGATTGATAAAGTTGTTCTGATTGTCGTGAATATAGTCGCAAGTTTAGCTTCACAACGGATGTAAATATCGAACGATACAAATATAGTGCTAGCGAACATAAGTGAAGTAGTTAACGATACGAATAGAGTGCTAAGGAACATAATTGATATAAATATCGAACGATACAAATATAGTGCTAGCGAACATAAGTGAAGTAGTTAACGATACGAATATAGTGCTAAGGAGCATAATTGATATAGATATTGGACGATACCGATATAACAAACTTAATCGAAATATTGAACGACAAATAGAGTGCTAACGAACATAATTGATATGAATATTTAACGATACAAATACTGTTAAGGAACATTAATTGAAATATTGAATCGGTGCAACCATAAGGCTAAAGAGCACAACCAAAATTATCAAAACTGTCTTAGTCGATTAAGTGATACGAAAGAAACATACGATGGAATAAAAAGAACATAAACAATAAATAGCAGAAACTGTGTTTTGATTGGTGGTCTACTGTCTCCGTGTTCTGGTTTGTCCAATTTCCTCTGTGGTGAACGGTGTTCGGCGGAACACTCCAACAGTCGACTCTACGAAACCCGCCAAAGTGACCAATACGCCAAAGTACCTTCTTTGGGTGAGGAGTTAAATATTGGCCCCAATCTTAGATTAGGAATTTCAAAAAAAAAATTTTATCAGTCACCGAGGACAAGTATCTGAATTATGATAGATTGAAAGCTAAACCTCCAGACTTTGAGATGCATATTCGGCTTACGAATAATACCCCTTTCTTCTGTTCTCCCCGCCGATTATCCTTCGCTGAGAAGCAAAAGATGAACGATATTATAAGAGATCTTATGGATCGAAAGATTTTAAAACCGAGTGATTCCCCATATGCATCGCCCATTGTTCTAGTGAAGAAGAAATCTGGAGAAACCCGAATGTGCGTAGACTATCGTGCATTGAATAAACTTACAGTCCGTGATAACTACCCTCTGCCGCTAATTGAAGATTGTTTAGAGTACCTTGAGGGAAAGAAAATGTTCACATTGTTGGATCTTAAGAGTGGATTCCACCACGTTGAGATGTCACCTGATTCAACTCACGTGACTTCTTTTGTTACTCTAGGTGGACAATTTGATATTCTGAAGATTTGGGCTTAAAAATGCCCCGAGCGTTTTTCAACGAGTTATTTCTAGAATTTTCAGTTCACTGAGAACAACCAAATTATGTTGTATATGGGCGACATAGTCTTGGCGAGTACTAACATTGATGATCATCTTCAGCTATTAGAACGCGTTCTTCAGTGTATATCACAAAACGGTTTAGAGCTTAAGTTGTCCAAGTGCTGTTTCGGATATGCTACGATAGAATACCTTGGGTATAAAGTAACTGAAAGCGGTATCCAACCGAGTGACTCTCATCTTAAAGCTATACATAACTACCCGGTGCCAAAAAATGATAAAGAAGTGCATTCGTTCCTTGGCTTAAGTTCTTATTTCAGGCGGTTTGCTTGTTCATTCTCCCGAATAGCTAGGCCTTTATATAATCTTTTAAAGAAAGGCACCCCGTTTAATTTCACCGCTGAATGTGTAACCGCCTTTCAACGTTTGAAGGGTTCTTTGGTTTCGTCTCCGGTGTTTGGTATTTATAGCCCAGATCGGGAGACAGAACTTCATTGTGATGCTAGCGCACTTGGTTATGGCGCTGTCCTCCTGCAGCGGCAGGTTGACAATAAGTCCCACCTTGTGGCCTACTTTTCAAAAAGCACTACACCACAGGAATCACGATACCACAGCTTCGAACTTGAGACCCTGGCAATGGATTTTGCTCTTTGACGTTTTCGCGTTTATCTGGAAGGAATCCCGTTTACTGTGGTTACTGATTGTAGCTCTCTTACCCTTGCACTTAACAAGAAAACCGTTAATCCAAGTATTGCGAGATGAGCGTTAGAATTAGAGAACTACAACTGTAAGGCCAAACATCGTAGTGGAGTTAACATGAGTCACGCAGATGCGTTAAGTATATGTTTTATGGTTTCCGCGATGAATTCCGAAGACATAGACTTCCAATTGAGAGCAGCCAAAAATCGTGATCAGATAATCTCATCTCTAAGGGATAAACTAGGTGAGGAGGATTCTACATCGTTCGTCCTCCATGATGGTGTTGTGTTCCGAAGGGTTAAGTCTGGTAGACTCTTCTTTTATGTCCCGACCGAGATGAAAACAAATCTAATTAGGCATGTCCATGAATGCATTGGCCACTTGGGTGTCATGAAATGTAATTACCAAATCCGACAGAACTATTGGTTTTTTTTTTTGTTTAATTTTTAAACCACATTTATTTTCCTAATTCTTTTTACATGTATAATATAGGGATAAATGTTAAACCCTTTTCTACAATCACAGTCCTTAAATTAACTTACTGGCTCTATGCGAGCTCTCTAAATTACACATTACAACTTGATTTTTTAGATATGCCTTTCGGCGTACATCTTTTTTTTTTGTTTCTTATATATCTTCT
The DNA here is from genome assembly GCA_963931805.1 of Microdon myrmicae. Classification (NCBI taxonomy): domain Eukaryota; kingdom Metazoa; phylum Arthropoda; class Insecta; order Diptera; family Syrphidae; genus Microdon; species Microdon myrmicae. Next base: position 124,370,685 of record OZ007500.1, on the reverse strand, counting down.
TCTTCTTCTATATATATAAAATTCTCTAGTCACAGTGTTTGTCCTCGAACTCATCCAAAACGGCTTAACCGATTTTAATGAAGTTTTGTATATATATTCGGTAGATCTGAGAATAGGTTTTTGTCTATTTTTTATGCTAATAAGTGCAATTGTTTAATTAATATTAATAATTTATTAATTTTCAACCTCCGTCGATAACTGTGTAAGTGATAATTGATTAGTTATTCCCACCAGCTGATATCATAATCATTCAAATGTAAATAACATATGAGATAGAAAAGAATATTCTACCAGTGTTTGGCCCACGGTCCGCATAGCCGGCCCGCCAGCCCTGGCCAATGGGAGCGCTTCCTACCCAAGCCCCGCCAACGTTACTGACGGGAGAAACTGACGAGTCTCCTGAAAGCGTTCTATGGATATCTTGCCAACCGGTGTAAATAAGAAGAAATAATAGTATTGTTTACTTAACTTACATACATTATAGTATTCTGTAAATATTATAACATTATGTGTTTTTACCATTTCAGTGTAATCTTCAAGTAAATTTATTAATTTGAATTTTAATTTTAGCTGTGATTATTTTTTTCTGTCTTATTGAAAAGTAAGTGAAATTATTATTTCTGAGCGTAGTTCTCACGTTTATTCTTAGTATAACCTAAAAAATATAACCTAAAAAATACTTAACACATATCACGAGCTCCCGTCACAACAACTATTGTGTTAAACGTATTATTTATTACTTATTAATATTTTGTACAATGCCAGCTAGACGCAGTGGAACATCTTTAGGCCGTCAAACACGTGGAGCTGCACGCAAGCGAACCGCTAGAGCCCAAATAACAGAAGACCAAATCCAGCAAGATAATACTAATGTGCGTGTGAACATGGCGCGATTGCGTCGATATGAATCAGCAGATGCGCGAACTGAACGAAATGAAGAAAGAAGATTAGAACAGAGACAAGCGCGCCGTTTTACAATCAGCAGACGCAGAGCAAATGATCAACAACGCCAACAGGTCCATCGATCATTTACATCTAATTCATTCCTGCGTCTAGCATTCGAGTATGAGCCCGGTATTGAATATTTTGCTCTTTCGAAAGTGGTAATTGGTGCTATGGATAAGGAATGTCCTCATTGTCATGCTCTTAAGTTTAAAAACGAGCCAGCCGGGATGTGTTGTTCATCAGGAAAGGTGCAATTACCAGCAATTGAGACACCACCTGAACCATTAAATGGTTTACTTATCGGTACGGATCCAGATTCTAATCTGTTCCTAAAGTCAATTCGAACATTTAATTCATGTTTCCAAATGACATCGTTCGGAGCAACAGAAATAGTTAACAATAATGCTATCAATGGTCAACAATTCAATTCAACATTCAAAATCAAAGGCCAAATTTATCACAAAGTGGGTTCATTGCTGCCAATGCCAAACGAATCACCTACATTTTTACAAATTTACTTCATGGGTGGTGAGGATGCACGCGTGGATGTACGTTGTGGCTATAATCACCTTAATTCACTTTTTGCCAGGCGTATCATTGGCGACCTGGATGCTCTATTGAATGAGCACAATGAATTGTTAAAGATATTCAAATCACACATGCACAAATTACAAAGGGATAATCACGCTATTGTAATCATCATCATCATCATCATCGGCATTACAACCGGGAACCGGTCTTGGCCTTATTTAGCAAGTCCTGAGGCTTGTTAAATTTTCCATAATGATTTATTTTGTCTGGGCAAGGTCATTAGTCTTGCGCCAGGGGCTCCCCGACGGGGAATCGAACCCCGGTCTCCCGGGTGACAGGCGGGTATACTAACCACTATACTATCGAGGAGCCCCGCTATTGTAATCAATCCTGATAAAACACCTGCTGGACAGCACATTCGTAGATTTAATGCACCTGTTCTTGATGATGTTGCTGGAATCATAGTCGGGGATCGTACAGCTACGCGGGAAATCGTGATTTGTAGAAGAAATAATAATCTACAGTTCATTGCTGATACACACCGCTCATATGACGCTCTCCAATATCCGCTAATGTTCTGGAAAGGCCAAGACGGGTATTGCGTAAATATTAAACAACGAGATCCCGCAACAGGAACTGAAACAATCAAGAATGTTAGTTCGAATGATTATTATGCGTATCGGTTGATGATCAGACGTGATCAGGACAACGTTATTCTACGATGTCGTGAGCTTTGTCAACAATTCATGGTCGACATGTATGTGAAGATAGAGAGCGGACGACTACGATACTTGCGATTTAATCAACAAAAGCTACGTGCGGAAGAGTACATTCACCTGCGAGACGCTATTATCAACAACGCCGATGCCGTCCAAATTGGTAATTCTGTCATTCTACCATCATCGTACATAGGCAGTCCACGTCATATGCAAGAATATATACAAGCCGCCTTGACTTACGTGCGAGAATATGGACGGCCGTGTTTATTCATCACCTTCACATGTAATCGAAAATGGCCGGAGATCACATCCTTACTATTGCCTGGCCAAAGCGCAATACAATTACAGCACGTGTTTTCAGACAAAAATTGAAGTCTCTAATTGATTTCATTACAAAGTTACATGTATTTGGTCCCACACGTTGCTGGATGTATTCCGTTGAATGGCAAAAGCGCGGATTACCTCATGCACACATTTTGGTATGGTTAATCGATAAAATACGTCCTGAAGAAATCGACAGTATAATTTCTGCGGAAATTCCAGATCCGTCTACTGATCAAATGCTGTTTGATATTGTTACTGCAAATATGATTCATGGCCCATGTGGCAATATGAATCGTTCATCGCCTTGCATGGCAGACGGGAAATGTACTAAAAGTTTTCCAAAAAAATTCACTGACGATACGATCACAAATGTTGATGGATATCCAATATATCGTCGAAGAAATCCCGATAATGGAGGACAATCTTTTGTTAAAAAGATCAATAACATAGACATTGACATTGGTAACCGTTGGGTGGTCCCATATTCGCCTTTGCTGAGCAAAACATTCAATGCTCATATTAATGTCGAGTTCTGCAGTTCAGTGAAGAGCATCAAATACATTTGCAAGTATGTAAATAAAGGCAGTGATATGGCTGTATTTCGCGTTGAAAATACCAATGTGAATGTTCCTCCGGTGAATAACAACGATGAAATAACGCTTTACCAAATTGGCCGGTACGTCAGTTCCAATGAAGCTGTTTGGCATATCTTTGGTTTCCCAATTCATGAACGAGATCCAGCAGTCATTCATTTAGCTGTCCATCTTGAAAACGGCCAGCGCGTATATTTCACGAGCGAGACAGCAATTGATCGTGCGATAAATCTACAAAAAACTACACTCACCGAATTTTTTGAATTGTGTAATCGTGCGGATGCTTTTGGTATTTTTGCACGAACATTACTCTATTCAGAAGTACCACGTTATTTCACATGGGCACCAACAAAAAAATGGATGCCCCGTAAGCAAGGCACACCAATTGATGAATGTCCCGGTTTATTCAAATCAAACACCTTGGGACGAGTATTTACAGTTAATCCAAGGCAGACTGAGTGCTTTTATCTCCGGCTGTTGTTGGTTAATATCACCGGCCCATTGTCATTTCAAGATATACGTAAAGTGAATGAGCAACAGTATCCAATATATAAAGATGCATGCCGTGCACTCGGTTTACTGGAAGATGACAACCAGTGGGAATGTATGCTTGCTGAAGCAGGATTGAACTGTTTTTTTTTCATTTTTTTAAACATTTTTTTTATTTTCTTTTTATATTCTTATTTTCTAAATTAAAGGCTAGACAAAAAATGCTTAAATTCTAGCTTAAATATCTTATATAATGACTTACTGGTCCTTCGCAGACGCTCTAAGCTAAACATTACTTAATATTTGTATAATTTGCCTTTCGGCGACAGAACTTTGTGGCATAACTTATAATTATTTGAAAGACAAAGAAAAATTTGAAAAACTTTGTAAATTTTTTTTTTTTTTTTTTTTTTTTCTTAAAATTTAACTTACTTAACTTACCTAAACTTTTCTACTTTTTTTTTTTTTTTTTTTTTTTTTTTTTTTTTTTTTTTTTATGTAAAATCATTTAGCCTAACTTAACTTAAATCTTATACTACCCTAATTCTAGAAAAGCTAAGTCTATGTAAGCTAGCTGATGATAGTGTGATTCTATACCGACTTTGGTATCCAGGTCTTTATATGCCATTCAACCACCAGAACTGTTGACGCTGTCTAATACTATCGTCCCGGTCTCTGCGGGAGATAGCCCTACTGAAGCGCAGGAGCTCTTCTTCGGTGCGCGCTACTTCCCGGTCATAGCACAATCGCCCGTCTACAGATGATCTACTTACATGATAGATCAGCGGAATTCCGGATCTATCCTGTATAAGCCCTTTCATATCCAAGTCAAGGAACGCCTCTGGTGGAACAAAGCCGTTGCGACGCACGCTCTCATAGTATAAGGTGTTTGGATAATAAGCCCCGAAAATTAGGTCATTGGACGAGCTTATTGCTCTCGCAATATGTCCTCTGATTAATTTAATCATAAAATTATCCACCCTATTTATGTACGCTTCATTATATAAAGTCTCATTTGAGTAATACTTTTTATAGTCCGATTCCGGTGTCCGATATAATCTGAGACAACTTCTGAGACACTTTCTTTCGAACACCCGAATCTTTTCTATCAAATTTGGACCTATGTTGAACCATACTGGGCAACCATATATGAGCATTGGCCTGATTAGCGTCATGTAGCATATGACTTTTACCCTGCTGTCAAGTTGGCTACTATGAAATAGCCTCCTTGTCATAGCAAAAGTTTTCCTCGCTTTGAGCAAAGCAGCCTCTACATGTCTGTTGAAATATAGATATTGGTCTAGCCAGATGCCCAGGTATTTAACTAAACTCTTGGTTTCCAGTTTATCTCCATGCGGTCCCACGATAACTAGCTTTCGCCAGTTTTTCCTTGTGTCGTACGTGGCTTTATATAATGGAGTTCTAAATAGGATGGCTTCACATTTCTGGAAGTTGATCTTAAGTTTCCAGTCATCGCAATAGCGCTGCACTTTGTTGAAGTCTCGCTGTATTAACCTATTTATGATCGCAACTTTCGGAGCTGTTCTGTAAATTATGAGATCGTCTGCGTACGCAATAGCCTGCGGAAGTGCATCTAATAAGTCGCTAATGTAAATGTTAAAAAGAATCGGAGAGAGTACCGCGCCCTGTTGCAAGCCATTCTTGATATTATACGTTTTATTAGAGGTCACATTACCACTTTTGACCACGAACCTCCTGTCCTTTGACATATCGTAAAGTACATATAGTAAAGGCTTATGTATGCCATATCTGACCAGTTTGTAATACAACCCTTCGATCCAGACGGTATCAAAGGCTTTTTCCAGGTCGATCAGACAGGCACCTGTGCATTGGTTCCTACATTTATTCCATTGTATATCGGAGACCAGTTTAGCTGCGGCATGTGTGGTTTCATGACCCGCCCTAAAGCCAAACTGGTTGTTTAGAATAATGCTATTGTCGTCTACCCATTTTAGCAGAGCTTTGTTAATGATTTTTTCAAATACTTTACTGATGCTTGGGAGTAAACTTATCGAACGCATGTTCATTGGGTTTGTACAGTCTTTGCCCTTTTTTGGGATGGGCTGAATGATAGCCGTTTTCCAACGCGCGGGATAATATGCATTATTCAACGCGTTGTTAAACAGGACCGTGTATATATCTATTGCCTTTGGGGGCAGGTTCTTGAGTACGATGTTAGGTACTCCATCTATTCCCACTGACTTTTTGCTTCTTAATGAGTCGAAGATACTCTGGATTCCTTCCCTTGTGATTAAAAGGCTATTAGCCCCACCATTGGCATTAATGTCGATTGACAGATTATCGTCACTGAATTCGGTAAAACCCGGATTCTCCGATTGCCAAAGTGAAATTTCATTCCGGAGGTGCAGGTGATTGAGTAGAACTCTGTCCTCCAGGTCGTGATTTCGATGAATGCTTTCATTCACCTTGTACATTTCCTGAAAGACAGCTCCCAAAGCGTTCACCTTTTCCAAAGGATCTTCGATCACGAAGAGCTCACCATTGAGGATAGCGTTCTCTGCATCTATGCCAATGTTGGTTAGCAGCTGCTTGTTTACCTGAGTACGTGGGATTTGGAGACACTGAATCTCATTTTGATTATTTCTCCTGAATATTTTATTTATTTGTGGGAACATATTCGGGTTATTAGTTTTTATAGCTCGAATTCTGTCGTTCCAATACAAATTTGTTGCTAATCTATAATTAGCTTTAAGTAATTGTTGGAGGTTTTTTAATCGGGATTTCAGTGATATTATCTCCTGGTCTTGTCTGTCTGTAAACTGTCTGTGTAATTGTTTTAATTTCGATAGCAGTGTGCTCTTTTGCCTGTGGAGTGCGTTTATTGTTGCGTTTCTGTACATGTTAGTGTGATCTGTAACTGTTGTTTTGGGAATTGTTTTGTCCATTGTTTGTTTTACGGTTTCGTCCATTTGTTGAATGTATTTGTCGATTTCGACATTAGTCAGGTTTCTGTTTACTGGCAGATTAAAGTCATTCGAACGCAGTTCTCTTGTTAATGATCTGGTGAACCGCGGCCATCGCATTGCCCCTTAGTTATAGGGTTGCGGGATCACGAATTCCTCCAGATCTGCGAGCTCGTTCGGAAGCTCTATTACTGCCGTGAATGCACAGTGGTCACTGTCGTATTCAATTGTCCGTAAACAGTTTGTATTTCGTCTATTGGTGTTAAGTAATCTCAGTCGTGAGTCGATTAGCAAGATATCTAAGAACGACCTCCCTCTAGGGAACGATGGATATTCGGTAGCTAGCAGGTCAGTTCTATATTCAATATGAAACTGATCTAACCAGCCAGCCAACTGATTTCCTCTGGCATTAGATATATAATTTCCCCAATTTCTATGCTTGGCGTTCATATCTCCCCCTAGAATAAAGTAATTTTTGCCCAGGTGCAATTGTAAGCATCGGAAGAGAGTCTCGAGCTCTGCTATAAATAGATTATGTTGGTGCTCCTCAGGTGCGTAGACCGCAATCGCATACAAACCCCTTCCTTGCTGAAGGGGTATGCGTACGATACAGGCTTCCAGCACCCGGAACCTGCGCACTTCTCCACTATATATAACTTTATGAGGGATCCCTTTTCTAATAAAGATTGCGACACCCCCCCCCCCCCCCCCCCCCCCACCCCCCCCTTTGAGAGGAGTTAGGTCGGTATCTTCGTATAATATCGTAGTTTTTATGCCATATCTTGTGTCTCTGGTTTAACTTTGTTTCCCCCGCCAGAAGTACATCAGGCTGTTCAACTTGCAACAGGTTGAAAAGATTGGCTCTTATCTCAGTTCTTATTAGTGAATTTACATTCACGACAAGAGCTTTTATTGATGTTGTGGTTAGAGGGTTTATATTGACTTTTTCTTTAGATTCGAATGACTTTAATCTGCCAGTAAACAGAAACCTGACTAATGACGAAATCGACAAATACATTCAACAAATGGACGAAGCCGTAAAACAAACAATGGACAAAACAATTCCCAAAACAACAGTTACAGATCACATTAACATGTACAGAAACGCAACAATAAACGCACTCCACAAGAAAAAGAGCAGACTGCTATCGAAATTAAAACAATTACACAGACAGTTTACAGACAGACAAGACCAGGAGATAATATCACTGAAATCCCGATTAAAAAACCTCCAACAATTACTTAAAGCTAATTATAGATTAGCAACAAATTTGTATTGGAACAACAGAATTCGAGCTATAAAAACTAATAACCCGAATATGTTCCCACAAATAAATAAAATATTCAGGAGAAATAATCAAAACGAGATTCAGTGTCTCCAAATTCCACGTACCGAGGTAAACAAGCAGCTGCTAACCAACATTGGCATAGATACAGAGAACGCTATCCTCAATAGTGAGCTCTTCGTGATCGAAGATCCTTTGGAGAGGGCGAACGCTGTGGGAGCTGTCTTTCAGGAAATGTACAAGGTGAATGAAAGCATTCGCCGAAACAATGACCTGGAGGACAGAATTCGACTGAATCACCTGCACCTCCGGAATGAAATTTCACATTGGCAATCGGAGAATCCTGGTTTTACGGAATTCAGGATTGAACTGTACAGCAAGACAAATTCGTCTACTGTTCGCTATAGTGTTGACTACATGTTTTCTGGCCAGAGCAGAGACATTATGGGATAATCACAAAGATTCAATGACTGATGATATATTGCATCAACATCGTACACGATGCAATGATCTAACTGTAGCATTCAGCGACACTATGTACAATGAAGCATTGATTGCTATTGAGGATCTTTGCATTATTATTGCCAACTTACCTCTCAGTCATTTCGGTATGCATTCGCCAAATCGAAATGCATCTGATTTAATTAACACTGAATTGAATCGTGAACTACAATACAATACTACGGAAATGGGAGCGATTGTTGCTCGCAATGTCCCACTAATGAATGACGAACAAAGAGCCATTTACGACCGTATCATGCTCACAGTTGCGGCAGGACAAGGTGGTTTCTTTTTCTTGGATGCACCAGGTGGAACTGGCAAAACATTCCTTATTTCGTTAATTCTCGCCGAAATACGATCAAATAATGGCATCGCATTGGCTGTTGCATCATCTGGCATTGCGGCAACTTTATTGGATGGAACAGCTCATTCAGTATTTAAGCTGCCACTAAATATTCAAAATAACCCAGACGCAGTGTGCAACATAAAAAAATAATCTTTAATTTCCAGTCGTCGGAAAATTGTTCTATTTTGTTGAAGTCATCTTGAAGGCGCCTATTGATGACGTCTATTTTCCCTCCTGTTCTGTACACCACTATGGCATCTGCGTACGCAATGGCGTTTTCGAGAGAACTGACTAGATCACTAGTATAAATATTGAATAGAATGGGCGAATTCACAGCTCCCTGCTGTAAGCCATTTTTAATTTGGAAGGTCTTGTTGGAGAGTATGTCCCCGCATTTCACCACAAAATGTTTGTCCATTATCATATCATAAATGATGTATAACAGATATTGCGGCATACCCAGGTTTGTTAACTTATAGACAAGTCCTTCTAACCATACGGTGTCGAAAGCCTTTTCAAAGTCAACCAAGCAGGCGCCTGTACATTGTCGCTTTGCCTTGTTCCACTGTATATCTGAAACAAGTTTCGTCGCTGCATGAATTGTATCATGTTTCGCTCGAAAGCCAAACTGGTTGTTGGGGATGATATCGTTTTCATCACACCAACCTATCAGTGCCTTGTTTATAATTTTTTCGAATACCTTGCTGATGTTGGGAAGCAGGCTGATCGAGCGCAGATTAGCTGGATTGCTCTTATCCTTACCCTTTTTGGGGATAGGGTGGTCTACTGCAGTCTTCCAATGGGTTGGATAGTGTGCATTGTTTAGAGCGTTGTTAAACAAAGTAGTGTATATGTTCACTGCTTCGCGAGGCAAGTGCCTTAGAACCACATGTGGAATGCTATCTATTCCATATGATTTCTTATTTTTTATTGAGCTAAGTATGTTTCTAAGTTCACCCTTGCGCACAAACATATTTGTATTTTCACTTCTGACGGGAGCATCCGCCCTATTATTTTCTCCGAATGTGATGAAACTACGGTTTTCGGAGCGCCAGTTGTGAAGTTGATTGCGCAGCGAGCAATGTCTTTGACGGGCATTGCTTTCAATTTCAGTGTTAGCATGAACTGATTCGTTAACTCTGTACACTGCTTCGAAACGGGCTCCAATTGAATTCGCTTTCTTTTGCGGATCTTCGACTACTATTACTTCATCATTGGAGTTGATGTGCTCTAAGGTGAGTCCTGCGTTCAGCATTATCTGACAATTCTCGGGAGTCCGTGGAATCCGGAGACAGGGAATGTCATTGTGATCTTTTCTTCGACATAAGTCCGTAATGACCGCTATCGTATTCAATTGTGCGAAGACAATTTCGAGTAGTTACCTCGGTATCTGGTAACTAAATTCGATCATCTGTCATAACTAAATCCAGGAAGGAGTTACCTCTTGGATAAGACGGTGTACTTGTAGCGTACAATTCTAGTTTATGCTCGATCGCATTTGTTTGCCACCAATCAAACAAGGCATTGCCTCTGGTGTTCGAGGTCAGATTGCCCCAGACACTGTGCTTGGCATTAAAATCACCTGCCATTAAAAAGTAATTGTCTTCCGAATCTAACTTGAGACTTGGGAAAAGCGTATCGATTTCACTGATAAATTGTGTACCTTGAACAGATTCAGGGGCGTAAGCAGCGACTATATATAGATGCCTTTGACTTTTTAGAGGGATATCTATAATGCATGCCTCTAGCACCTGGAATTTGTGTACTTCCGTGCTGTAAACGACCTTATGGTGAAGACCTTTCTTAACTAAGATAGCGACCCCACCCCCTCGAGTAGAGTGTGGTCGATCTCGTCTAATTATGTTATAATTTTTGTAGCCCATTTTGTGCCTTTGGTTTAGCTTAGTTTCGCTAGCCAAGAGCACATCTGGGCATTCGACTTGGAGCAGATTACCTAAATTATCCGTTCTTTCGATGTGGATTAGTGAATTTACATTCACAGGTATAATTTTTAGGTTTAGTTCAGATGGAGGGTTGAAGATTCTGATGTGGAGAGTTATTTGAGAACAGGGTTGAATAGAGAGTATCTATTCGTGCTCTTTGTTCAGTCAGTGTTTTTTGAAATCCGGCAAATTGTCCTTGCATTGTTAATAACATTGTTATTTCTCCATTACTATATGTATGTTGCATGGATGCTGGTTGCTTAGGAGCACCGGCCATTTGTGCATATGACACATAAGGAGCCACGAAATTGTTGTAAGAACGAGTTTTCATTTTTTTCTCTTCTTCAACTTATTTCTTTTTGGATTCCAATTTTAATTTCATTTGTTGAAATTTAGGACATCCTCTAAAATTTGCAGTGTGACCTGTATTTTTACAGAGGACACATGACAGTGTTTTCCTATCTGGAAGCTGTTCCTTGCCCAAGGGGCATTCACCAATGATATGGTCGGAGAGGCACTTTACGCATCTGAATTGCATGTGGCAGTTTGATGCCGCGTGCCCGAAGCGTTGACAACGCATACACTGCAATACGCGATCAATTTTTCTTATTTTTTCCCAACTTATTGTTTGGTGGTTGAGGTGTTTGATGTATCGGAGAGCATCAGCTTTACTGTTGGGACTCAGTGATACAATAAAGAAAGGCAATTTGCAATTGCGTTTTCTGGAGTTGGCGGTAGAGAAGGGTTTCACACCTGTAAATTTTAAATTGTCGGTTTCGACATTTTTTAATTCCTCGAATACCTCCTCAGGGGAAAAACATGGGTCAACTCCTTTTAGGAGCATGGAGATTATTTTCTCCGATTTCGGGGTGTACGTGTAGTACTCGCTTTTTGTCCTACCCAAAGCAGTCATTACTTTGCGATAACCTTCAATATCATGGCACATTAATTTTATATTAGAGTTATTAATTTTTTTCGCTTTGAAATTTTTGCAAGTTAACTCACCTAATTTTATAACGTCCTTTGTTTCCATGGACGTAAGTATTATAGGCGGCGCCTTTTCCTTTTTGTTGGTTACGATGTGCTGTTTTTTTTTGCTGCTTCTGCATCTCCTTTGTTTGCTGCCTTTTGTTTGCTTCCTGATGTTATTGTTCCTGATTTTTCCGTTGTGCTGTTGTATTTTCTTGGCTTTTGCTGCACCAGGTCTTTTAATTTGAGGATTGCTTCTCTTTGTTTATTGATTTCCTCTTTTTTTGTGTCTATATCGCAAGGAGTTTTTCTAGTTCCGCCGGATCTGTTGCAGTACCTGTGATATTGTTGTCTTCATCAGCAGGTAATTCGATTTCACTTGGGTCAAGGTCAACCATCTCGTTGAATTGGTTGCCTGCTCCAGAGAGAGAGATCTTTTATTTCGTAATAATATTTTCAAAAAAAAAGTCTGTGACCGCACATTTTACAATTCAGAGATTTGATAAGTTATATCTTACAACTGAAACATTATCTTGGATAAAGAAAAGAAAAATATGTATAATTAATAATTAAAAGAATAAATCGAAGGAAAATACGAAAAAGAAAAACCTTCATTTAAAAAAAAAAAAAAAAACCAATAATAAATAATATAAAATGTAAATATTTACATGAAATTATGACAAATTAAGCAAGAAGCTGGGTTATGAGAGGATTTTCAGAACTTTCACAGCTGATGTTAAAGTTATATACTAGTTTACGAATTCTTTCAGAAATCAATTCAACATCCGCCCTTCCGTGGAGACTTAAGGTTGAATAGTGCCAAGGGAGGTCTAGCATCATTTTCAAAACTTTGTTTTGTGATACCTGTAACTTCTTTAAATGGCACCTTGCAGCGTTACCCCATACTGGACACCCATATACCAGTATAGCTTGGAAAATAACTTTATGAATAATAATCTTATTTTCATTTGTGAGTAAAGACTTGCGATTAATAAAAGGGTAAAGCATCTTAATAGCAATACTCATTTTATTAAGAGTACTTTGAATATGTTGTTTAAATGTGAGTCTTGTATCGAGATGAACTCCGAGATACTTTACGGATTGCTCCCATGCAATCGTGGTACCATTTATTTGCAGCTGACTGCTGGGAAGATAGCAAGCTTTTCTCTTTCATGTAAAAAAGATGGCTTGTGTCTTCCCGACATTTAGCTTGATTTTCCATTTCATATAATATTTTTCAAGTATCTCGATCGCATGCTTTAGATTTGTCTTAACGTTGAGAGAAAATTCATGTGACGCAAATACTGCAGTGTCGTCAGCGAAGATAGCTGATTCACACTGCGGTAGATTTGGAAAATCCGAAGTGTAGATATTGTACAAAGCTGGACCAAGTACTGAGCCTTGGGGGACGCCACAATCAAAAAATATCAATCTAGAAACATCACAATTGACATGAACCTGAAAACATCTATTGGATAAGAAACTCTGGACGACCTTACACAAATACAAAGGAAAGTCGAACTGTATCATTTTATATATTATCCCATTGTGCCATACGGAATCAAAAGCTTTTTCAATGTCTAACAATATTATGCCCGTTGATTGACCACGTGAACGATGGTCTAGAACATGGCTGCAAATTCGTTTAACCTGGTGCGAGGTGCTGTAAAAGCGTCGAAATCCAAATTGGATATCGGGGAAAATATCTTTATCTGAAACAACTTTTAAAATATGTTGTTTCAGGATTTTTTCAAAAACTTTACTTATGTTGCTAAGTAAACTAATTGGCCTGTAACTTTCAGGTTTATCTGGGGCTTTTCCAGCCTTAAGGATAGGTACAACCATTGCTTTTTTCCAACATTGAGGAAAGTATTGACATTTAAGGCATGCATTGATTATAAATGTTAAGTATTTAATTCCAATATGAGGCAATTGTTTTAGATAGGCATTCTTAACTTTGTCTGGTCCTCCTATTTTTCGTGTTTGCAAGCACTTGATTACATTTCTTACGTTTTCTTCTTCTACAAATGCATTTAGAGGAGTTAATTCGTTTGTGGTGTCGAATCTTTCGATTCTGTTACCGACAAGTTCATTAGTTTCAAATTCACCCAAATGCTGAAAGACCAAGTGATTTTTTGAAAAACTTGTTCCAAAAAGGTTTGCTTGTTCAAAACCTGTAAAAAAAGTAGTAGAAGAATCCTTCAGAAATGGTATTTTACGGTTTTTATTCTTGATTAACTTCACTACATTCCAGAACGGTTTAGCATTTTTATCCATAACGCTCAGTTTTTTGTTCTATTCTCTATTACGATGGATTTGTATCTGGTCAGTAATGCGCTCATTAAAATGGGAAACCATTGATCGAGAAAAGGGCTGACGGTAATTCTGCCAGTCTCTTCGATGAATGTTTCTCACTTTAATAAGCTCTAAGATATGGATTGGAAGTTTTTTAAAAATATCTTTTTTTTACTCTTTTGGGAATACTTTCATCAACCGAAGAAATTATAGCTTGTGTAAAGTTTTGTACAATAAGGTCAACATCATCTTTACAAGACACTCTTTCAAGATTTGTAGTACTATTTTGAAGGCTCATTTTAATCTTTGATTTGAATGAATTCCAATTAGCATTCTTCATGTCCAGGAAATATTGAATCTTTCTTTCACCCAACCAAGAAAGGTTACAAAGAACAGGATTATGATCTGAACTGAGAGCACTTAACGAAACGGGTTCTGTTATAAGACCAGGGACATTTGACACAAACAAGTCAAGGACAGAGGGGATGCCACGAGAACCTGCGGGAAAATAAGTTGGAAAAGGTGGATAAAAAATATTAATTGGTAGTGCCAATGGAAGGGCAGCCAATATATTGCCCCAAGCATTTGCTCTTACACACCCCCAATCTCTATGCCGGCAGTTAAAATCACCACCTAATAGAAATTCACCATTCATTGTGAATAACTTTTTTAAATCTTGCTTGAGCCATTTTCTTTTAATATCCGACGAAGATCCACCAGGGAAATAAACAGAATAGATTTTTACTGTCTTATGGTTTCTTAACTTAATCATTACACCTACATTCTCCACAAGCCTAGTTGGAACTACAGGTAAAAGCGAATGTTGAATTGACTTCCTGATAAGAATCGCCACTCCCCCACCCCTTTGGTCTACTCTATCAATGCGATAGCAGTTAAAGTCAGATGATGGGAGTCTTATATCAAAATTAAGCCAAGTTTCTGTTACTAGAGCAACATCAACTTTATAGCTATTTAAAAAGTTTAAAAAGTCATGAAATTTATTACGTATGCCTTTAGCATTCCAAGTAATTATTTTTATATGTGTATCTGCCATTGGTAAGTAACATTATTAGTGTATAAAAACTTAGTGGCTAAATGCGTGATCACATTAAATTGTTCTATTTTCGTTTTACAAACTGATAAATTTGAGATCATTTCCATGCACAAGGAATTTAGTTCCTCGATTGTGAAGAGTGGTGAATTGTTGTTGGGTAAATTATTGTTATTGTTTGATGAAGAAGCGCCGCGTGAGTCATTTTCCCATGCATTCATTGTTGGTGGTAAACTTTGAATTTGCTGGCTTGAATTTGGAAAGCTTTTGCTCGGAGCATTGGTCAGTCCCAGTCGTCGCTGTGGCTGTGGAAGCGTAGGAAAATCACTCATAGAGGCAAACGAAATCGGTTTTTGGCAAGCTTGATGATTAGAAATTTGAGTTGATGCAGCGAAATGAGTTCTTGGATGGATCTTGGATCTTCCAGATGATCTTTCTTTTATTTCTAAGTATTTAGATCTACTGGTGCATGTGACGTCAGTAGCTTTATGATTGCCGTTGCAGTTGGCACATTTATTTACCGAAGCGTTATTACATTCGCTTGTTTTGTGTGAACCAGCGCAAGTAGCACAATATGTTTTTATGTGACAATTTCTCTCACCATGTCCAAACATTTCACAATTAAAGCATTGTGTCACCTTACCTTTGATTTTCCTTTGGAAGTTCCAGTTCACTTGGGTATGAAAAATTGAGCGATAATTTTTTTTAAGTTCACTTAATTTAATTGTTCCATTTTCAAAGTGAATGAGATAAAAAAAGTCAGTAAATTGATCATATTTTTTTTCAATTTTTTTAACATCAGAACATTTTAAGCCAAGCGAAATGAGTTCAGCTTTGAGTTCATTAGTTTTTATATCATCCAGTCCATACAAAATAACTTTGAAAGTTTTAGCACTTTTAATATCATGAGAAAAATATTGACAGTTATCCTCTTTTAGTTTTTCTAACACAATATTAAATGATTCAATAGTTCCGAACATTATTTGTATACCAATTGTTAATTTTTGTTATTGAATAACTGGATATTTTAAGCTTTTTCATGAGGCTATGCACATATTCTGGTGATTTTTGCAGCACTTTGATTGGTGGCACATACACTTTTCTGATTATTGGCGAATCAGTTTCGTCCATTTCAGAATTATCTGTATCTGGATGGCATTGTAGGGGAGTGAATTTATTACAGTAGGGGTTTTTACCAAGCCCACTTGTTGGATGCATAGTGGAACGAAGTTTTTTATCCGAGGACAAGCAATTGTCCCCGGTATCAGGCGATCTATCGCGTTTGGGAATGGTTGTAATGAGAACTCGCGACCGAGATGAACACGTCAAACGCAGTCGAAAGCTCCGGGTGAACTGGTTGCCTGCTCCAATGTATTCGTTTTTCTTTTCTTTTACATTTTTTTCGCCGTCTGTATTCGGCTTGTGCCGCTTTGTTATAATACTCGGCTGTCGCTCGAGTCGGCTCCGTGTCATCGTTTTCAGGTCTGCCTGGCCCCTTTTCATGAAAGGTGACGAGCTCTTTAGTACTTTGTTTGTTTCCACAATTTTTTTTTTTTTTGCAACCGCTCTCAGTGGCGGCCACACTGTGTAATTACACTCGCGAGACGAATTTTTTTTTCTTCTGTCTTTTCTTTTGCTTTCTCCTGTTGTCAGATATACGTCTTTTCTCTTTGACGTGCCGGTGCAAACTGAGAACTATTGGTTCTCTGACATGAAGAGCAAAATTGAGAAGTTTATAAGAAATTGTATTCGGTGCATTATGTACACATCGCCTGCAAATCCTGTCCAACGTAATTTATTTAGTATTCCAAAGGAGCCGATCCCCTTGCATACTTTACATTCAGAGCTTTACCTGCAGTTCAGTCAAAGAGGAGGCATATTCTTCTGGTAGTTAATGGGTTCACAAAATTTATCAAGCTGCACCCTGTCATATCGATAAATACGAAGGAGGTGTGCGCTGCCCTCTGTAGATACTTCAAGTACTACAGCAGGCCCTTCAGAGTAATCACGGACAGATGCACTTGTTTTACTTCGCTGGAGTTCAGTTCATTTTTATTGGATAAGAATGTAACGCACGTTAAGGTGGCAGTTCAGTCGCCGCAAGCGAACGGACAGGTAGAACGAGTGAACCGGGTGTTGATGGGTATGTTAGGAAAGGTAAGAGATGCAATCGATCACGGTGATTGGATTCAAAAGTTATCTCTCGTAGAGTATGCTTTAAACAATGCCATGCACAGGTCTATCCATAATACACCTAGTAGGCTTCTGTTTGGGGTTGATCAACGCGGTCCTAACATTGATAAACTGGCAGAGTTCCTTGAAGAAAAACAAGTGACTTCCCTGTATCGGAATCTGACTGAAGACATGGAAAAAACGTCTACAGCTATATCTGAAGCCCAGGAGTATAACCCGAGGAAGTTTGAAGAGCAAAACAGACTGAGGTCTGCTACGCGCCTTCGATGTAACAGCGACTGTAGTCCCGACGCCATTGCCGTGTCCCCGATCAGGCGGATCGCTCATCTCTGTACGCTCTCAAGTAGGTTGAGGGTATGCTTAGGTACAAAGCTCCATACATAAGAGCAATATTCGAGCGCGGGTCTAATTTGGGATTAATACAGGAGAAAAAGTTGGATCGAAGTAAAATATTTCTTGACTCTGAAAAGATATCTCGGTTTTCTAGACGCGGACCTGGCGATGGTCGACACCTGTTTTTGCCACAATACATTCCCCCATGTTTTTCGCTTATGCAAGCGCATTAACACCCTCAATCATTTTCCCATCAAGGACATTCACGCAATTAATGCGTTATATCATTTTCCTGGAAGAAATCGGTACGCCAGTACCGCATACATCAATGCATCTCAGCATTGTTCTAAAAAGAAAACATTTCGGTTGCCATACTAGATAACCGAAATGGATTATAGAAACAAACAGCAGAACACCACACGTGCGCGACAGATTTTTATAGTGTATCCGTACCCAGGGCGGCTTTTATTCAACCTACAAACCATAGCGCAACTCCCGCCTAGCTGCCAAGAGCCGAATTCTTTACCAGTGTAAATATTCACACTGGAATTCGATCCTTGACTTGCTATGGATGCAATACACAATCAACGTGGATGTAAACACAACCGTCATTGTGTAATCATCCCAAACGCATCCTAATCACCAGCACCATATTTAAACAGCTGCAAACACTTCGTCCAAAGATGCTCTTGCATGTGAATTTTCATTCCCACGGTTCGTACCCCCAAGAGATCGCGTCACGAGCAAACAAAGTGATCCGCGCGTAAGTGAACACACCCTCGTTAGGATCTATGTACCGGAGATACACTCTGATTGGTCGGTCTCAAAAGGAAAATTTCATTTCCTTTTCACCACACCACCAAATTCACCCCAAAACGAGGGTTGAATCTTTGAGTCGTATCACAACCACAGAACGGATCGGTCGAGCCGTTTATCATCCCCTGTTGGGTGCGCACGAAAGTGTACACTCCTGAGTGTGTCCGTTCGCGAAGTCGAGTGCGCTAATTTCTCCTTTACTTGTGAAAAGTGTTTAACATAGAACTATTAATGAATGATAACACAAGTGTCGCCATACACCAATAAACCTAATGAACTCTTTTTGCCAGTGAATTGATGTAAACCTGTGTTAATTAAACGGGTGTGATTCAGATAAAAACAAAACCTCTACCAGTGTGATTGTTACGCTGAATGTCTGTGCCGTACAATTTTCTGAACTTTCCCCAAATAAAACGTTGTTACTAACAGTCAAAATTAGTGTTTTATTTTTGTTGAACAATAAGATCGTTGAGTGTTGAACAATAAGGTAAGAACCATCCACTAACCATGAATCGCGGTGCGTTGTACCTTTCCTTGGAGATCGTTCTGTCGGTTAGCAGTGGAACATTTAGAGGAAGTAGTGGGTGGATGGTAGAATCAGCGTCCATGCCGACGCGCAGGCCATCTATCCCCACACTATCATCCGCAAAACTGAGCACTCTGTTATCCGTTGATTCCAACCAATCATTTATGTGGAGCGAAAACAAAGTTGGAACCAAAATAGAACCTTGAGGCACCCCGGAATTAACAGTATACAGATCCGAAGAATCGCCATCTACAACAACCCTGATCGATCGGTTTTCGATTAAGCTTTTTGTTCAGTCGCAAAGCTGTTGGGAAAGTCCCTATGGACGAAGTTTGCTCAGCAATGCCTAGTGCCAGACGAGGTCAAGGGCCCCCAAGAAAATTTGTCATCATTGTTTTTAATTTATTTTTAATTTTAATTAAATTTTTTTATATTTTTTGGAATTTTGTAAACAAAAAATTTTTTTAAAGACAATTCATTTATCTTATGTAATTGATTATACAAATGTATTTTCAAACAAAAATATTTAAAAATCTTAATTGATTTATTCTTTTGATTGTTATTTTAAGCTACGATTTGAATTTCAAATCGCGCGCTAAATAACCGAAACAGCGCTTGCAAACTCGAGCTTGTTTATATAAACAAAAACGATTTATTTCAGTGTTTTAAGCAAAACAAAACTATCTGTTGCTTTGTCGTTTGTCAAATTACATTTGTTCGTTGTTCTTAGAGAAAAAAAGAACGTTTTTTCAATTAGTGACGAATCTAGATGTTAATTAATGTGAAATTGTGGTATTGTGTGTAATGAACATATCGAAAACTACGCATTTGTTGAAAAAGGTAGGTTCTGTTTTATATTGTATCTTTTCACACAACACAAAAAAAAAAACATCACCAATCAAATTGTCTTTTTTTGTTATCCAACAACAATAATGAAAGTGAGTTTGTATATTGTTTTCATTTTAAATTTCTTTTTTAAGTTTCGTTCAGTTTTTCGAAATTTGTTTTGTTGTTCGATTTCGATTTTGTAAACTGATTTAGTTTTAGGCTATTTCGATAATTTAACATTTTGGTTTTGTTTTTTTTTTTATTTATTTTTGAGTTCGATTTTTTGATTTTAAACTTTGTTGTTTAGTAGTAGTAGTAGTAGTAGTAGTAGTAGTAGTAGTAGTAGTAGTAGTAGTAGTAGTAGTAGTAGTAGTAGTAGTAGTAGTAGTAGTAGTAGTAGTAGTAGTAGTAGTAGTAGTAGTAGTAGTAGTAGTAGTAGTAGTAGTAGTAGTAGTAGTAGTATAGTAGTAGTAGTAGTAGTAGTAGTAGTAGTAGTAGTAGTAGTAGTAGTAGTAGTAGTAGTAGTAGTAGTAGTAGTAGTAGTAGTAGTAGTAGTAGTAGTAGTAGTAGTAGTAGTAGTAGTAGTAGTAGTAGTAGTAGTAGTAGTAGTAGTAGTAGTATAGTAGTAGTAGTAGTAGTAGTAGTAGTAGTAGTAGTAGTAGTAGTAGTAGTAGTAGTAGTAGTAGTAGTAGTAGTAGTAGTAGTAGTAGTAGTAGTAGTAGTAGTAGTAGTAGTAGTAGTAGTAGTAGTAGTAGTAGTAGTAGTAGTAGTATAGTAGTAGTAGTAGTAGTAGTAGTAGTAGTAGTAGTAGTAGTAGTAGTAGTAGTAGTAGTAGTAGTAGTAGTAGTAGTAGTAGTAGTAGTAGTAGTAGTAGTAGTAGTAGTAGTAGTAGTAGTAGTAGTAGTAGTAGTAGTAGTAGTAGTAGTAGTAGTAGTAGTAGTAGTAGTAGTAGTAGTAGTAGTAGTAGTAGTAGTAGTAGTAGTAGTAGTAGTAGTAGTAGTAGTAGTAGTAGTAGTAGTAGTAGTAGTAGTAGTAGTAGTAGTAGTAGTAGTAGTAGTAGTAGTAGTAGTAGTAGTAGTAAGTAGTAGTAGTAGTAGTAGTAGTAGTAGTAGTAGTAGTAGTAGTAGTAGTAGTAGTAGTAGTAGTAGTAGTAGTAGTAGTAGTAGTAGTAGTAGTAGTAGTAGTAGTAGTAGTAGTAGTAGTAGTAGTAGTAGTAGTAGTAGTAGTAGTAGTAGTAGTAGTAGTAGTAGTAGTAGTAGTAGTAGTAGTAGTAGTAGTATAGTAGTAGTAGTAGTAGTAGTAGTAGTAGTAGTAGTAGTAGTAGTAGTAGTAGTAGTAGTAGTAGTAGTAGTAGTAGTAGTAGTAGTAGTAGTAGTAGTAGTAGTAGTAGTATAGTAGTAGTAGTAGTAGTAGTAGTAGTAGTAGTAGTAGTAGTAGTAGTAGTAGTAGTAGTAGTAGTAGTAGTAGTAGTAGTAGTAGTAGTAGTAGTAGTAGTAGTAGTAGTAGTAGTAGTAGTAGTAGTAGTATAGTAGTAGTAGTAGTAGTAGTAGTAGTAGTAGTAGTAGTAGTAGTAGTAGTAGTAGTAGTAGTAGTAGTAGTAGTAGTAGTAGTAGTAGTAGTAGTAGTAGTAGTAGTAGTAGTAGTAGTAGTAGTAGTAGTAGTAGTAGTAGTAGTAGTATAGTAGTAGTAGTAGTAGTAGTAGTAGTAGTAGTAGTAGTAGTAGTAGTAGTAAGTAGTAGTAGTAGTAGTAGTAGTAGTAGTAGTAGTAGTAGTAGTAGTAGTAGTAGTAGTAGTAGTAGTAGTAGTAGTAGTAGTAGTAGTAGTAGTAGTAGTAGTAGTAGTAGTAGTAGTAGTAGTAGTAGTAGTAGTAGTAGTAGTAGTAGTAGTAGTAGTAGTAGTAGGTAGTAGTAGTAGTAGTAGTAGTAGTAGTAGTAGTAGTAGTAGTAGTAGTAGTAGTAGTAGTAGTAGTAGTAGTAGTAGTAGTAGTAGTAGTAGTAGTAGTAGTAGTAGTAGTAGTAGTAGTAGTAGTAGTAGTAGTAGTAGTAGTAGTAGTAGTAGTAGTAGTAGTAGTAGTAGTAGTAGTAGTAGTAGTAGTAGTAGTAGTAGTAGTAGTAGTAGTAGTAGTAGTAGTAGTAGTAGTAGTAGTAGTAGTAGTAGTAGTAGTAGTAGTAGTAGTAGTAGTAGTAGTAGTAGTAGTAGTAGTAGTAGTAGTAGTAGTAGTAGTAGTAGTAGTAGTAGTAGTAGTAGTAGTAGTAGTAGTAGTAGTAGTAGTAGTAGTAGTAGTAGTAGTAGTAGTAGTAGTAGTAGTAGTAGTAGTAGTAGTAGTAGTAGTAGTAGTAGAGTAGTAGTAGTAGTAGTAGTAGTAGTAGTAGTAGTAGTAGTAGTAGGTAGTAGTAGTAGTAGTAGTAGTAGTAGTA